>JAIOJX010000023.1:113507544-118307544 GCA_022376925.1 Tragulus kanchil | reverse complement strand
TCCTATCATTTAGTAAGCCACCCAATAGCCTTCCAATAAATCTTTTTACCGTATATACTAACTAAAGCGAAATTTCGTATGTATAGCCAAGAACTTTAACCGGCACAGTATATGATGTTTGGCTTGGGAGATCTCATGATACAGCAAAAAAGGGCACTGCTTTCTAGTTATATAATCTGAGCTGTCATCCCAGCTCTGCCACTCAATTAGTTATGTATTTTAGGGCAAGTCTCTTAAGATGCCTCTATTTTTAATCAATAAAATGGAAATTATCAAGTCTTTTCTAAATGTCCCTTCCGGTAGATTTTCTTTAATGTCTCTTTTCCTTGACTCATGTATGAATTCCACTATGAGCAGCGTTCAGATTCAGCTCCAAAATGCACCACTTCTTCAGGATGTGGAGAAAGTGGAACCCTCATATGCTGTTGAGGAGAATGTAAATTGGTACAGCCACTGCGGAGAATAGTATGGAGGCTTCTCAAGAAACTGATCCAGCAATTCCACTCCTGGGTGTACACCAGAAAAAAAAACCCAAAACACTAATTCCAAAGGGTATATGCACCACAATGTATAGCGGCATTATTTATAATTGCCGAGATACAGAAGCAATTTAAATGTCCATCAGGGCTTCCCTTGGTGGTCCAGTGGGTAAGGACACCGCCTTGCAGTGCAAGGGGCGCCGGTTCAATCCCTGGCCTGGGAAGATCCCACGTGCCGCAGAGCGGCTGGACTGATGTGTCCAATCACTGAGCCGGAGCTCTGGAGCGCATGCGCCCAGAGCCGGTGCTCTGCAACGACAGAGGCCACCGCGATGGGAGGCCCACAGGAGCCAAGGAACAAAGACGGATGAAAATAGAGAAATGAAAGACCAATAGAAGTGGCCCGCCTGCTCCCCTCCCTCCCCAACCCGACCCCCGCCCAAAATAAATAAATAAATAAATATTTAAAACAAAAAACAAAAAAAAACAAAATAAATGCACTTCTCCCTCTCAAAACTGGTATTCTTTCATACTATATTTGGTAATTAATTGTACTCTCTTCACTGAGTTTTTTTCTCCAATACCTTCCATCCCTCATGCTCAGTTGTTTGTTTCTGTTTCTTATTCTATGACTTATACTTCTAAGTGTGACACATAGTCTCAGAAAAATACTCCCCAAGCATGGAATTACTAGCAGTAAATGACCACTTCACTTGGAAAACCATGAGATCCCCGTTTTCACTTACTTTCAGTGATGAGCATCCTCCAACTCCTGCCTTAAAGATGGAAGATAATGCAAGTGGAAGAGGCTATTGCTCTGCAACGTACTACGTGGTAACTGATCCTCAGCTTAGTACAGTTCCCCGCAGTGTGTATTGGTCTTGTGTAACCAATAGAATGTGACAGCATTCTTTATGCTGCATGAGTTTTGGGGCTAGGTCATGAGACGCCTTAAAGTGTCCACTGTGTACTTTGGAATGCTTGCTTAGGGGAAGCCAGTCACCGTGAAAGAAGTCTCACTACCCTGGGACTGCTATGTGGTGAGGAAGCCCAAGCTAACCACATGGAGGGAAGGAAGGGGAGAGGGGAGGGAGAGAGAGAGAGAGTGTGTGTGTATGTGTGAGAGGGAGGCAGCTGGGGGAGAGACTGAGAGATGGATATATAGCCAATGGCCATCTATTCCTGGTATCTCAGCCCAGGAGCCAGCTGTGTGAGTAAAGGAGGCATCTTGTCCATTTGGCCCCCACAGACACCACGTGGAAAAGAACTGAGGAGGCCAGATTACAGCATAAACCAAAGCCCTGGACATAGCAGCCCCAGTGGAGCCTTTCCAGCCTCTCCAGCTGAGGCCCCAGATGTCAGAGCAGAGGTGAGTTCTTAACTCTGCGCCCTTCCTAAATATCTGACCCACAGAACCACGAGCATGATAAAATAGGTGCTGTTTTACACTATTAAGAGTTGAGGTGCTTTATATAGCAATAGATAACCAAAATACATTCTCTCAGTGTGTTGATTATTAGACAAATGAATAAAATCTTCCTGAGCAGAGTTCAATTCATGGTAAAGGAAAGAGACTCCATTTTCAAAGATCCAGTGGTATGACTAGAGAATGGCTCGGAGCGACACGGCTCGTGTGTCACCACCCCGACTGAAGCCTCTTGCCAACAGTCAGGACTCTGCCCCACTGAGATCCCCGTGATGCTCAACAGTCAAAAGCCTCGTGATACTTCTAAGTGTGACACATAGTCTCAGAAAAATACTCCCCAAGCATGGAATTACTAGCAGTAAATGACCACTTCACTTGGAAAACCATGAGATCCCCGTTTTCACTTACTTTCAGTGATGAGCATCCTCCAACTCCTGCCTTAAAGATGGAAGATAATGCAAGTGGAAGAGGCTATTGCTCTGCAACGTACTACGTGGTAACTGATCCTCAGCTTAGTACAGTTCCCCGCAGTGTGTATTGGTCTTGTGTAACCAATAGAATGTGACAGCATTCTTTATGCTGCATGAGTTTTGGGGCTAGGTCATGAGACGCCTTAAAGTGTCCACTGTGTACTTTGGAATGCTTGCTTAGGGGAAGCCAGTCACCGTGAAAGAAGTCTCACTACCCTGGGACTGCTATGTGGTGAGGAAGCCCAAGCTAACCACATGGAGGGAAGGAAGGGGAGAGGGGAGGGAGAGAGAGAGAGAGTGTGTGTGTATGTGTGAGAGGGAGGCAGCTGGGGGAGAGACTGAGAGATGGATATATAGCCAATGGCCATCTATTCCTGGTATCTCAGCCCAGGAGCCAGCTGTGTGAGTAAAGGAGGCATCTTGTCCATTTGGCCCCCACAGACACCACGTGGAAAAGAACTGAGGAGGCCAGATTACAGCATAAACCAAAGCCCTGGACATAGCAGCCCCAGTGGAGCCTTTCCAGCCTCTCCAGCTGAGGCCCCAGATGTCAGAGCAGAGGTGAGTTCTTAACTCTGCGCCCTTCCTAAATATCTGACCCACAGAACCACGAGCATGATAAAATAGGTGCTGTTTTACACTATTAAGAGTTGAGGTGCTTTATATAGCAATAGATAACCAAAATACATTCTCTCAGTGTGTTGATTATTAGACAAATGAATAAAATCTTCCTGAGCAGAGTTCAATTCATGGTAAAGGAAAGAGACTCCATTTTCAAAGATCCAGTGGTATGACTAGAGAATGGCTCGGAGCGACACGGCTCGTGTGTCACCACCCCGACTGAAGCCTCTTGCCAACAGTCAGGACTCTGCCCCACTGAGATCCCCCGTGATGTCCTATCATACGGGTCAATGCGGCCAAGGCTGTGGGCAAGTGTGATGGAGCCTACGTACCATCCCCATCTCAAACATTTACCTTTTTCCTTCTTCTTCAAAAGACCTCTGAATCAAAAGTGAATAAAAATCATGCCTGCTATTTTCAATATGAGGCTTGACAGAGTTTTGGTGGACAGAATCTTACATTAATCTTTTATCTAAAAAGAAGCAATAAATTGAGACTCTTTCAAAGATTTTGAACAAATGTGTTGACTGAATGAAAAGGCATCTGCTGAAAGATGTGTGGAACAGAAAACCTATATAATATATATAACTACAATCATAAAATATAAACTAGTACAGTGGGATTACAAAGAAATAAAATCTTCTGTATTATGCTGTTCCTTTTTCTCCCCAGTTTTCTACAAAGTACATGTTTATCCTTTGTAACTAAGAAATAAAACGGAATTTAATCAAGAATACCCAACCTATTTAAAATACTGAACAATAGGTACAAAGTGGGTACTAGTCAACCTGGTATATACCTGGTGGGTATGATAAGCTTAATCATACCAATTACTACCACAGAGATGGCCAAAGACAAGTTATTCTCTATATAATGCCTCTGCTGGTGCCTCTAACGAATTGGGAACTTAAAGAATTAAGCTATACATTTGCTCTAGGGAACATTAACCAATCTGATTCTGAGAACTGAAAAGACCAAAAAGGAACACTAGGGTATTTCAAAGGTCGTGATTGCAGGAAGAGCTTTTACTAAGGCTGGGGAACAGTCTGGGATCATTAGAAGTTAGCAGCTTAGAGGAAGGGTCCTTGGAGACCTAAACCTCTCTAAGTATTGAACAAACCTCTGAGACGGTATTGAGTGTATCTGGTGCTGGAGATCAAAAGTGTTTTATAAAAATACAAAAATTTTTATTAGACAAATGAATAAAATCTTCCTGAGCAGAGTTCAATTCATGGTAAAGGAAAGAGACTCCATTTTCAAAGATCCAGTGGTATGACTAGAGAATGGCTCGGGCGACACGGCTCGTGTGTCACCACCCCGACTGAAGCCTCTTGCCAACAGTCAGGACTCTGCCCCACTGAGATCCCCCGTGATGTCCTATCATACGGGTCAATGCGGCCAAGGCTGTGGGCAAGTGTGATGGAGCCTACGTACCATCCCCATCTCAAACATTTACCTTTTTCCTTCTTCTTCAAAAGACCTCTGAATCAAAAGTGAATAAAAATCATGCCTGCTATTTTCAATATGAGGCTTGACAGAGTTTTGGTGGACAGAATCTTACATTAATCTTTTATCTAAAAAGAAGCAATAAATTGAGACTCTTTCAAAGATTTTGAACAAATGTGTTGACTGAATGAAAAGGCATCTGCTGAAAGATGTGTGGAACAGAAAACCTATATAATATATATAACTACAATCATAAAATATAAACTAGTACAGTGGGATTACAAAGAAATAAAATCTTCTGTATTATGCTGTTCCTTTTTCTCCCCAGTTTTCTACAAAGTACATGTTTATCCTTTGTAACTAAGAAATAAAACGGAATTTAATCAAGAATACCCAACCTATTTAAAATACTGAACAATAGGTACAAAGTGGGTACTAGTCAACCTGGTATATACCTGGTGGGTATGATAAGCTTAATCATACCAATTACTACCACAGAGATGGCCAAAGACAAGTTATTCTCTATATAATGCCTCTGCTGGTGCCTCTAACGAATTGGGAACTTAAAGAATTAAGCTATACATTTGCTCTAGGGAACATTAACCAATCTGATTCTGAGAACTGAAAAGACCAAAAAGGAACACTAGGGTATTTCAAAGGTCGTGATTGCAGGAAGAGCTTTTACTAAGGCTGGGGAACAGTCTGGGATCATTAGAAGTTAGCAGCTTAGAGGAAGGGTCCTTGGAGACCTAAACCTCTCTAAGTATTGAACAAACCTCTGAGACGGTATTGAGTGTATCTGGTGCTGGTACCTCTGACCTCTGACGGGGTGAAAGCTGGGTCTGGCAAGATGAGAAAATTGCAAACTAGAACCAACTTCTATGGAAGCAGCTGCTGCTGTTAGATAAAGAATCAGTTCTGTCGGGCAGGAAGGAGCAAGTCCCTTCCCCTTCCAGCTTCCCACCTCCCTCCTGGGCTCCCTGTTGACAGAGCTGGGGAAGAACTGTGGCTTGCAAGGACAGAGTCATAAACAGATTCTAGGATGAGAGACACTAACCTCAATTCCTACCCTGGCTCTAATAAGGCAGCAGAGAGTGCCCGTTTCCAGTAAGCTATATTTAACCAACATTAAGTATAATAAGGTGCTATTAATATCCAGTGATGGAGCATTTTGCCTATATTAAAAACCATCTTTCTGATAACCATGTCAACCAACAGGTAATTGTAAACAAACCCTCACACGATGCCTGAAAGCTTTCAGACTTGAGCGCAACTAAAAGTTAGAGTGAGTCTTCATTACCAAAGAAAGATCAGAATGGTCCATCCTTCATTTTAGGGATTTATTTTCTTTTGTTCAAGAAAACTGTGGTTTGAAGATCCCTGAAGTAATCTTTTCAGTAAGCTGGACGTCAATAGAATTGCATCAATTTATATTAGGGGGTCTTTATAAGAGAAAGCTTCTGATTCTACAGTTGTCATCAGAAATGTATTTCCACATTGTACATTATCTTTTTACACAGACTACTGGGAGAAATTCCCACCTGGTCTTACTACCAAGAACAGATACAATTCTTCTAAGCGGTCAGTTTTCATCTTGTGGACTCTGAACTGTTACTGATCACATGCTCTTCACTTAGCTGCTGGCAGGTTGTCTACCTACTATACCTGCTACTCCCCTGAATGTGTCCCCATGATATTACACTTTTTATTCTATTTATGTCTAATCTTTGCGCCTGATTTGATTACCTTCATTCCACTTTTCTAACACTTGATCACATTCCACGTACCCATTATAAACCACCTAATATGCATTACAGAAATGGCAGAATATATTTAAATACATATATAAGACAACAAAGAGAGTTCATAGGTATTCGTGGGAAAAGACAACTGACTAAATCAAGTGATGTCATTTCAAGCAATAAGATAAGTCAAATCATATATTTATGTATACATTTGAAACATTGGAATATTTGTTACTGGTGAAATGCTTACACTTGCATTGCTACCAGTGCAGACAATGTAATATAAAATAAGGACTGATATAAGTGCTCATAGTTTACATTGCATTGATTTTACTTTGTGCCTGTCTTTGCACATTCCTCTAGATCCTTATCTGTGTATCAAGCACTGTATTTTATTTAAAACCAGAAAAATTTTTAAGAAGACTCTTCAAAGTTGTGCTTTCACCCAAAATAACATTGGATTGTGTCCAGAATGCAAGCTATCCCCCCTCTATCAGAATACATTCCCACTTTAACACTGAGGTCAATGGACAGCCTCTTTTGCTAGAATACTGGTTCATAGTTGCAGATGTTCCTAGGGACATGAGTCACAGGTAAACATGAACAGGGACAAACAAAGCCAAGATTAACAAAATACATGACAAATGAACAAAGGTTTTTTCTGCTTTGCCAAAATATCAATCTTACTTGATCTACATCTCTCTGAAGTAATTGGAGAGGCTTCTGCAGAGAAGAGAGAGAGTCTTTGGCTGGGGACCTTGAATACCCTACCCCCAAATTCATGGATATCACTTTAAGAAACCTAGATACTCCACCAGCATTTAGGATGAACCATGGCTAGATATATATTTTAATGTTTAACTACCATATTACTATCATTTGGTCATTTAACATCTCTGAGCCTCAGGCTCCTGGGGAAATAGTACACACCTGCCACTGCAGATCATCAACAGGATTTGCCTAGATAAAGTCTATGAGAGAGCTCATCTCAGAGTAGGACTCAAAATGTGGTAGTTACTGATATTATTGCTAAACATCTCCTACTTAAGAGACAGATTATGATACATCCTCCTGGTGTTCGCATTTTCTCTCAGGATAGGGGAAACAACTGTTGAGAGGAAAATTCATCTTTTAAACAGTCTGTTGTTTTTAATTACTTGAAACCAAAGCCAGTGGCCAGAGTCTTGGGTTGAAGAGGCTGGCTGCTCTAAGAGGGGATTAGCTTTCTGGTGTGGAAGAAACGTCACCACTAGACATTTTAAATGGCATTGGTGTGGGTCTTGAAGTAATTTGGGCTCTTTAAGAATACCACATAAGACTTGTTTGTTGTCCTGACTATGATCCTTTGAAATGTAATATAAAATAAGGACTGATATAAGTGCTCATAGTTTACATTGCATTGATTTTACTTTGTGCCTGTCTTTGCACATTCCTCTAGATCCTTATCTGTGTATCAAGCACTGTATTTTATTTAAAACCAGAAAAATTTTTAAGAAGACTCTTCAAAGTTGTGCTTTCACCCAAAATAACATTGGATTGTGTCCAGAATGCAAGCTATCCCCCCTCTATCAGAATACATTCCCACTTTAACACTGAGGTCAATGGACAGCCTCTTTTGCTAGAATACTGGTTCATAGTTGCAGATGTTCCTAGGGACATGAGTCACAGGTAAACATGAACAGGGACAAACAAAGCCAAGATTAACAAAATACATGACAAATGAACAAAGGTTTTTTCTGCTTTGCCAAAATATCAATCTTACTTGATCTACATCTCTCTGAAGTAATTGGAGAGGCTTCTGCAGAGAAGAGAGAGAGTCTTTGGCTGGGGACCTTGAATACCCTACCCCCAAATTCATGGATATCACTTTAAGAAACCTAGATACTCCACCAGCATTTAGGATGAACCATGGCTAGATATATATTTTAATGTTTAACTACCATATTACTATCATTTGGTCATTTAACATCTCTGAGCCTCAGGCTCCTGGGGAAATAGTACACACCTGCCACTGCAGATCATCAACAGGATTTGCCTAGATAAAGTCTATGAGAGAGCTCATCTCAGAGTAGGACTCAAAATGTGGTAGTTACTGATATTATTGCTAAACATCTCCTACTTAAGAGACAGATTATGATACATCCTCCTGGTGTTCGCATTTTCTCTCAGGATAGGGGAAACAACTGTTGAGAGGAAAATTCATCTTTTAAACAGTCTGTTGTTTTTAATTACTTGAAACCAAAGCCAGTGGCCAGAGTCTTGGGTTGAAGAGGCTGGCTGCTCTAAGAGGGGATTAGCTTTCTGGTGTGGAAGAAACGTCACCACTAGACATTTTAAATGGCATTGGTGTGGGTCTTGAAGTAATTTGGGCTCTTTAAGAATACCACATAAGACTTGTTTGTTGTCCTGACTATGATCCTTTGAAATGTATGCTCTGGCTTGCTTGGTAACTCATCTAAGAGGTGTCACTCGCTGCAAATAGCTTTGAGTTGGTCCTGCTCCTCCCTGATGGGAGTGGAAGGAGCTGAGTCCTGGACAGGAAAAGCGATGGGGATGGTAGGAGATTCGTCCTGCTGTTTATAAAATGGTATAAATTGAGTCCTGCAAGAATTGCCCAGAGAGGCCTCTAAAGTACTTATAGAATAGCAACAATACTTAAATGTCCAACACCCATCCAAACATTGCCTTTTTTCCACGGGGGCCACTTCACGCAATCACGAATGAGATGAACTCATGAACAAAGAGACAACTAAGTTGTTGATTTACTTGTAAATTTTACTAACTGTATATGGTCCTGATGCTCCATCATTGTCCTTCAAACTCCACTCACGACATTACCCAGAATGGGTCTGACCCTGACTCATCGGACTCCATGGGCAGCAATATCTTTTGCTGCATTCACTACCACAGTCCCGTAGATGAGGAACATTCACATTACTCTCCCTCTGTTAGCATGGGGGCTTCTGGAGAGAACACAATTTCTCTTTGCATTTTACACCTATATTGCCTTTTATATCTATATCTTTGCATTTCAACAGAGCACATAGTAGGTGTTTAATAAATGTGTTAAGTGAATTAAACCATTTGGTCACCATGAAACTAGTGCATGCAGTGTTAGAAATCCTTTAAACACCTCCTACCTTTGCTTACTTGAAGCTTAAATTTAGAGCTTCAAATGGAGATGAAAAAGCTCCAAGTCCAACCAACAAACTTCACACACACATCATTATTGCTAAACATCTCCTACTTAAGAGACAGATTATGATACATCCTCCTGGTGTTCGCATTTTCTCTCAGGATAGGAAACAACTGTTGAGAGGAAAATTCATCTTTTAAACAGTCTGTTGTTTTTAATTACTTGAAACCAAAGCCAGTGGCCAGAGTCTTGGGTTGAAGAGGCTGGCTGCTCTAAGAGGGGATTAGCTTTCTGGTGTGGAAGAAACGTCACCACTAGACATTTTAAATGGCATTGGTGTGGGTCTTGAAGTAATTTGGGCTCTTTAAGAATACCACATAAGACTTGTTTGTTGTCCTGACTATGATCCTTTGAAATGTATGCTCTGGCTTGCTTGGTAACTCATCTAAGAGGTGTCACTCGCTGCAAATAGCTTTGAGTTGGTCCTGCTCCTCCCTGATGGGAGTGGAAGGAGCTGAGTCCTGGACAGGAAAAGCGATGGGGATGGTAGGAGATTCGTCCTGCTGTTTATAAAATGGTATAAATTGAGTCCTGCAAGAATTGCCCAGAGAGGCCTCTAAAGTACTTATAGAATAGCAACAATACTTAAATGTCCAACACCCATCCAAACATTGCCTTTTTTCCACGGGGGCCACTTCACGCAATCACGAATGAGATGAACTCATGAACAAAGAGACAACTAAGTTGTTGATTTACTTGTAAATTTTACTAACTGTATATGGTCCTGATGCTCCATCATTGTCCTTCAAACTCCACTCACGACATTACCCAGAATGGGTCTGACCCTGACTCATCGGACTCCATGGGCAGCAATATCTTTTGCTGCATTCACTACCACAGTCCCGTAGATGAGGAACATTCACATTACTCTCCCTCTGTTAGCATGGGGGCTTCTGGAGAGAACACAATTTCTCTTTGCATTTTACACCTATATTGCCTTTTATATCTATATCTTTGCATTTCAACAGAGCACATAGTAGGTGTTTAATAAATGTGTTAAGTGAATTAAACCATTTGGTCACCATGAAACTAGTGCATGCAGTGTTAGAAATCCTTTAAACACCTCCTACCTTTGCTTACTTGAAGCTTAAATTTAGAGCTTCAAATGGAGATGAAAAAGCTCCAAGTCCAACCAACAAACTTCACACACACATCATGATTCTGAGGCAGAGAGGTTAACCATGTTGCCTAAGGCCACGGCCCTGACCCATGGCGGAGGCGGAACTGGCATCAACTACTGGTTCTCCATTCAGTATTTTCAGATGACATGTGAGTGAGAGATATGAAAAGAGCAACACGGAGTCCTATACCATCTTATGTAAGAGAGATAGCTATGGTCAATGTGCTGTGGGTCTAAGGGATCGTACATGGGGGCTATGGGATGGCCTAGGGGCTATGGGATGGCCTGAGGGGGTGAGATGGGGGGAACAGGATATACATATGACTAATCTGAAATACATATCTGTAAACAACAAAACTGTAAAATCAAAAAAGCAGAATAAAAAACGTGTGATTGTGGAAAAAAAATATCATTTTAGAACCAGGAAACCTTTGGGGTAGTGTTTCTATTGGTTGCTCCTGGCAACTAAGGTTTCTGTGGGATTTCATCTCGTTTGTGGGCATCCATGGGACGAGCTCCTTAATCTCCCCATCCCACTCCTTAAAAGCCTTCCTTCCACGTTCCAAAAGGAAAATAAAAATTCTCCCTGAGGATCCCATTCTAATTTTCCACTTGAACATTCATGTTCTTTTTGTTAAAATCAATTGAGAACAAATTTAAGATAATTTTACTTTTTCCTCTCTTTTTTGGATAAATTTCTCTCAGAATGAGAGTCCATTCTGCACAGGCTCAAAGTATTAAAAGCAAAATATTTAAATGTGTTTGTGACAGATCTTGTAAATGAGATATTTTGGTTGGCTTCCCTAAACTGAAAATGGTTTTTATCAACTGAAGGCATAAATATCATATATCAGCTATATTATGATTTAAATCTTTACACAATGATGGAAAAAAGTGTCTATTTCTACAGAACTTTTCCACAGAGTTTCAGCCTAGAAGAAAGAATTTTTTAAGAGAAAAAAAAGTCTAAAACAGAAGGTACATCCTCAAGAAATATAGCACACAAATTACAAACCTCAAATAGAATTGACTTATAACAAAAAAGCAATAACCACCGTTTATATTTTGAGCTCATCATGTATCAGCCAGGCTTCTGTTCACTTTTACTCACTGATTCAGTGCTTATATAAACACCCTACAAAGTGGCCACTATGACTTTGTATTTTTTGCATAATAACTAGAATGTCCAGTACATTCACATCTTCTGGGCAGCAGTGACGTGACAAGCCCTAATTTAAGCAGTCATGTACCTTTATTATTTAATTCTCACATTGCCCATGAAAGATTAGCATCGTCCCTAAGTGAAAACCTGAGGTTCCATGAAGCTAAGCCATTTGCCTAAAGCCATGCAGTTAGTGAATGTTAGAGCCGAAAGCCAAACCCATATCTTTCTAGTCTAAAGTTCTGCCCACAGGCTGCAAACCCCCCTGAAGTCAGGCAGAGGTTTGCGATTCTCTCCCAGCCCTGAACCCACTGCATCTCTCCCTGCCTGCCTCCCACCATCAGTAGCCTGAGGTTCATAGGTTGACTTTGTTTTGCTTAGGGATGGTATTCACAATATTTAACAGCCAGAATTACATGAATTCTGCATCCCATCAGCACCACTGGGGCCACAGACCAGGCGCAAAGGACATGGTTACTCAAGGCTTTACTCTTTCTTTTTTTTTTTTTAACTTTTTGGACATACTCCATGGCATGAGGGACCTTCCTTAGTTCTCCAGCCAGGGCTCAAACTTGTACCTCCTGCACAGGAAGCATGGAGTGTTAATCACTGAATCGCCAGGGAAGTCCCTCAGGCTTTATTCTTGTGTGTGTCTGTGTCTGTGTCTGTGTGTGTGTGTGTGTGTCTGTTGCAAGGGGAGGGTTGATATCCCAAAGGTAGAGCCAGGAAGAGTGGAATAATGAAATGGTGCTCAGGAATCTCAGGACAGTGCCTGCTTACCAACGCCATGGAATTATTTTAATATTTTGAGAAGTAATATGAGCATAAAGCAAATAAATATCCAGTAATAAATTTCACTCACAAGAAATCCTGGTGAATAATGATAGGAAGTAATGAACAGGGGCATAAGATAGAGACTAGGAGTTTAGTCTCTGGAATCACATGGACTGGATTCAAATCACTGCTTCCTAGTTATGTTTCTGACACTCGAAATATAGCACACAAATTACAAACCTCAAATAGAATGACTTATAACAAAAAGCAATAACCACCGTTTATATTTTGAGCTCATCATGTATCAGCCAGGCTTCTGTTCACTTTTACTCACTGATTCAGTGCTTATATAAACACCCTACAAAGTGGCCACTATGACTTTGTATTTTTTGCATAATAACTAGAATGTCCAGTACATTCACATCTTCTGGGCAGCAGTGACGTGACAAGCCCTAATTTAAGCAGTCATGTACCTTTATTATTTAATTCTCACATTGCCCATGAAAGATTAGCATCGTCCCTAAGTGAAAACCTGAGGTTCCATGAAGCTAAGCCATTTGCCTAAAGCCATGCAGTTAGTGAATGTTAGAGCCGAAAGCCAAACCCATATCTTTCTAGTCTAAAGTTCTGCCCACAGGCTGCAAACCCCCCTGAAGTCAGGCAGAGGTTTGCGATTCTCTCCCAGCCCTGAACCCACTGCATCTCTCCCTGCCTGCCTCCCACCATCAGTAGCCTGAGGTTCATAGGTTGACTTTGTTTTGCTTAGGGATGGTATTCACAATATTTAACAGCCAGAATTACATGAATTCTGCATCCCATCAGCACCACTGGGGCCACAGACCAGGCGCAAAGGACATGGTTACTCAAGGCTTTACTCTTTCTTTTTTTTTTTTTAACTTTTTGGACATACTCCATGGCATGAGGGACCTTCCTTAGTTCTCCAGCCAGGGCTCAAACTTGTACCTCCTGCACAGGAAGCATGGAGTGTTAATCACTGAATCGCCAGGGAAGTCCCTCAGGCTTTATTCTTGTGTGTGTCTGTGTCTGTGTCTGTGTGTGTGTGTGTGTCTGTTGCAAGGGGAGGGTTGATATCCCAAAGGTAGAGCCAGGAAGAGTGGAATAATGAAATGGTGCTCAGGAATCTCAGGACAGTGCCTGCTTACCAACGCCATGGAATTATTTTAATATTTTGAGAAGTAATATGAGCATAAAGCAAATAAATATCCAGTAATAAATTTCACTCACAAGAAATCCTGGTGAATAATGATAGGAAGTAATGAACAGGGGCATAAGATAGAGACTAGGAGTTTAGTCTCTGGAATCACATGGACTGGATTCAAATCACTGCTTCCTAGTTATGTTTTACTGACAAACTGCTTAGCCCCTGTGCCTCAGGTTTCTCATCTGTTAAGTGGGTGCCATGATAAAACTTAACTCAAATGGTTGTAATGAGTATTGAGAAAGGTAATCCAAGTAAAGCCCTTAGAGGAATATTTAACACACTATGTGTGTCAGCTATTTTTCTAAGACCCTAATATGTCTTTAGGAGGACTTTGTGCCCTCTCTTTTACATGGGGGACGTTAGAAGATTTTCTTGGAGTCGTTTGCTACCACCGAGCTCTTTTTGCTACTATAACGTTCACTTATTTAATATTGCCTCTTGGAAAAGCT
Source organism: Tragulus kanchil (assembly GCA_022376925.1). Taxonomy (NCBI): domain Eukaryota; kingdom Metazoa; phylum Chordata; class Mammalia; order Artiodactyla; family Tragulidae; genus Tragulus; species Tragulus kanchil. The sequence goes on along the minus strand of JAIOJX010000023.1, from coordinate 118,293,434 downwards.
GTTTTCCTGTATTTTTCGATCTGAAAGTCTCAGGGTTAGTAAAACTCTTAATTGGCGACATTAATGAAGAACAGTAAAGACATAGATAACCCTGAACGACAGTTAATGCTGAAGATTATTGCTTTTTGGCTTTTAAAAGCATTTTCTGGGATTCCTCCCTTGAGGATTCATCTTTACTTCAATTCATCAAATATTTATAGGATGCCCATTTTGTGTCTTGTTCGGTGCTACGCAAGGGATACAGAAATTAATAATATAAAGCCCTTGACATTGGGGAAATCAGTCTCCCAAGAAAACAGACCTGTAAGCAACCTTTTACAATAAAGACTGTTAGAAGGTGAACAGAAGGATCATCTCTGCTTCGGAAATCACGAAAGGTTCCATGGATGAGTAAGCATTCTTTTTAGGGGACAGGGAGAAAGGGACATCCCCACCAGGAGACCAGCATCTGCATAGGAAAAACACAGAGGCTAGAGAAAGTGTGACGTGTTAAGGGAATAAGGCGGAGTTCAAGGGCTGCAGAGCCTTTGAACTATGAGAAATAAATTTCTGTTGTTTATCAGCCTCCCAGCCCCATGGCGTTCTGGAATGACAGCCTGCATGGATTACGACAACAGGCTGCAGCAGAAGGGTGGGTGCAGCCTTGCTCCTGCAGATAGTGGAAACCCCCAGGCACCCCGGAGGTGCCCTCTGCCTCTGGACCAGGGTCCCGAGCCAGAAGACGAGGCCATGAACCACTGTAATTTGAGTGTTAGTGTTAACTTACCCTCATTTCTATATGTTACTGGAGAAGCTGAAGAAATATAGAAAACTTCAAAGGATAATATAATACTTTTATTTCCACCACCTAGAATGAACAACTGTTAACGTAGAATGAGCAACTGTTAATGTTTTGTCATAGTTGCTCCCAGTGTTCTTTAAGAAATAAAAACCTGTAGAAAAATCTGCAGATCCCTCAAAGATGACTCTGTCATTCCTCACCCCCTTTCCTAGCACTTGTGATCAAAATAAAGTTTGAATGCATATTACCAAATCAGTTTTCATTTTACATATATATAATGGTATCCATATACTGCCATCTTATTTGTGTTTTTAATTTTATGTAAATTAATATATAATTTTACTTTTTTCATATATGCTTCTTCTTCTTGATGATTTTTTTTTAAAAATTTACTTTATTTATTTATGAAGTGGCGGTTAGGATTTTTGATCTTGAAGTTCATCTTTACTTCAAAATTCCAAAATTCAAATATTGCTTTTGGCTTTTAAAAGCATTTTCTGGGTTTTGGATGGCCCATTTTGTGTCTTGTTCGGTGCTACGCAAGGGATACAGAAATTAATAATATAAAGCCCTTGACATTGGGGAAATCAGTCTCCCAAGAAAACAGACCTGTAAGCAACCTTTTACAATAAAGACTGTTAGAAGGTGAACAGAAGGATCATCTCTGCTTCGGAAATCACGAAAGGTTCCATGGATGAGTAAGCATTCTTTTTAGGGGACAGGGAGAAAGGGACATCCCCACCAGGAGACCAGCATCTGCATAGGAAAAACACAGAGGCTAGAGAAAGTGTGACGTGTTAAGGGAATAAGGCGGAGTTCAAGGGCTGCAGAGCCTTTGAACTATGAGAAATAAATTTCTGTTGTTTATCAGCCTCCCAGCCCCATGGCGTTCTGGAATGACAGCCTGCATGGATTACGACAACAGGCTGCAGCAGAAGGGTGGGTGCAGCCTTGCTCCTGCAGATAGTGGAAACCCCCAGGCACCCCGGAGGTGCCCTCTGCCTCTGGACCAGGGTCCCGAGCCAGAAGACGAGGCCATGAACCACTGTAATTTGAGTGTTAGTGTTAACTTACCCTCATTTCTATATGTTACTGGAGAAGCTGAAGAAATATAGAAAACTTCAAAGGATAATATAATACTTTTATTTCCACCACCTAGAATGAACAACTGTTAACGTAGAATGAGCAACTGTTAATGTTTTGTCATAGTTGCTCCCAGTGTTCTTTAAGAAATAAAAACCTGTAGAAAAATCTGCAGATCCCTCAAAGATGACTCTGTCATTCCTCACCCCCTTTCCTAGCACTTGTGATCAAAATAAAGTTTGAATGCATATTACCAAATCAGTTTTCATTTTACATATATATAATGGTATCCATATACTGCCATCTTATTTGTGTTTTTAATTTTATGTAAATTAATATATAATTTTACTTTTTTCATATATGCTTCTTCTTCTTGATGATTTTTTTTTAAATATTTATTTATTTATTTATTTTGGCGGAGGTGGGGAGGGAGGAGGGTGGGCGGGCCACTTCCACTGGTCTTTCATTTGTCTAGTTTCATCCATCTTTGTTCTTTGGCCCATGTGGGCCAACCATCGCGGTGGCCTCTGTTGTCACAGAGCACTGGCTCTGGGCGCATGCATTCCAGAGCTCCGGCTCGGTAATTAGACACATTGGTCCAGCTGCTCTGTGGCACGTGGGATCTTCCCAGGCCAGGGATCGAACTGGCGCCCCTTGCACTGCAAGGTGGTGTCCTTACCCACTGGGCCACCAGGGAAGCCCCTTCTTGATGATTTTAAGTAGTCTACACCATCATATAAGTATATCACTATTTGTTTTCTTACCTACTGATGGGCATTAAGAAAGTTATTAATTTGTTCAGTGATACAAAAATATGTTATAATGAACATCTCTCTGTCTGTATTTCCCTCTGCCTGCCTACCTGTCTGTCTCTCTTCTTGGTTTAAGACTTAGATTCCTAGAGAAGGTTAAGTTGGATAGCCAGTTTTATGGAATAATGCCTTCAATAGGTTTCCTTTTCAATGCAAATCAAAACCACAATGAGTTATCACCTCACACTGATCAGAATGGTTATCATCAAAAAGTCTACAAATAATATTAACAGTGGAGAGGACATGGAGAAAAAGCAACCCTCCCAGAGTGTTGGTAGGAATATAAATTGGTGCAATCACTATGGAAAACAGTATAGAGGTTATTTCAGAAGTGAAAAAGAGAGGTACCACATGATCCAGAAATCCTGTTCCTGGGTATATATCCAGAAAAGATGAATGCTCTAATTTGGAAAGATCCCTGTTCAGTTTAAGAAATAAAAACCTGTAGAAAAATCTGCAGATCCCTCAAAGATGACTCTGTCATTCCTCACCCCCTTTCCTAGCACTTGTGATCAAAATAAAGTTTGAATGCATATTACCAAATCAGTTTTCATTTTACATATATATAATGGTATCCATATACTGCCATCTTATTTGTGTTTTTAATTTTATGTAAATTAATATATAATTTTACTTTTTTCATATATGCTTCTTCTTCTTGATGATTTTTTTTTAAATATTTATTTATTTATTTATTTTGGCGGAGGTGGGGAGGGAGGAGGGTGGGCGGGCCACTTCCACTGGTCTTTCATTTGTCTAGTTTCATCCATCTTTGTTCTTTGGCCCATGTGGGCCAACCATCGCGGTGGCCTCTGTTGTCACAGAGCACTGGCTCTGGGCGCATGCATTCCAGAGCTCCGGCTCGGTAATTAGACACATTGGTCCAGCTGCTCTGTGGCACGTGGGATCTTCCCAGGCCAGGGATCGAACTGGCGCCCCTTGCACTGCAAGGTGGTGTCCTTACCCACTGGGCCACCAGGGAAGCCCCTTCTTGATGATTTTAAGTAGTCTACACCATCATATAAGTATATCACTATTTGTTTTCTTACCTACTGATGGGCATTAAGAAAGTTATTAATTTGTTCAGTGATACAAAAATATGTTATAATGAACATCTCTCTGTCTGTATTTCCCTCTGCCTGCCTACCTGTCTGTCTCTCTTCTTGGTTTAAGACTTAGATTCCTAGAGAAGGTTAAGTTGGATAGCCAGTTTTATGGAATAATGCCTTCAATAGGTTTCCTTTTCAATGCAAATCAAAACCACAATGAGTTATCACCTCACACTGATCAGAATGGTTATCATCAAAAAGTCTACAAATAATATTAACAGTGGAGAGGACATGGAGAAAAAGCAACCCTCCCAGAGTGTTGGTAGGAATATAAATTGGTGCAATCACTATGGAAAACAGTATAGAGGTTATTTCAGAAGTGAAAAAGAGAGGTACCACATGATCCAGAAATCCTGTTCCTGGGTATATATCCAGAAAAGATGAATGCTCTAATTTGGAAAGATACAAGCGCCCCGGTGTTCACGGCAACACTTTGCCATAGCCAAGACATGGGAACAACCCAAGCACCATCAACAGATGACTGATTTAAGAAGATGTGGTATATGTATATACAACAGAATATTACTCAGCCATAAAAAAAGAATGAAGCATTGCCTTTTTCTGCAACATAGATGAACCTAGAGAACACAATCCTTGGTGAAGTAAGGCAGACAAAGAAAGATGAATATTATAGGATATCACATGTGGAATCTAAAACATAATTGATACTAATGAATGCATATGCAAAACAGAAACATATTCACAAATATAAAAAACAAACTTACGGTTATAAGGGGGAAAGGGAGTGGGGGAGGAACAAATTAGGAATATGGGATTAACAGATACAATAAATAGATAGCAATGCATAAAATAGATAACCAATAGGATTTACTGTATAGCACAGGGAATAATGTTCAATATTTTGTAATAACCTATACTGGAGGATAATCTGAAAGAAAATATATAACTGAATCACTCTGAATCACACCTGAAAATAACAGTGTTGTAAATCAACTGTATTTCAGTAAAAACATAGGCATTCTTCTCTTAGGGTGTAAATATCATGTGGTCCTTGGCAAATAGTACTCAAGTCAATTCATCTTTACTGAGTGAATGAATGGTGGAAATTTGATAAATCAATGAAAAAAAATCAGTTAACAAGTTATTTCAATGATTTTAAGATTTGTTATTTATCATAAATATTTGTTGTATGTATTTATTTTGTATCTATGATTAATATTACTGGGAATCTGCATCTTTAAGAAATAATTTTTCTTTACACTACCAGTAAACAATTTTTAATACATAACTTTATAAGTAAATGGATTTTTCTGAAGAGTTGTAAAATAATCGCTTTTAATATTGCTTCTCTGATGCCCCTGTTTGGGAAGTACTTTTTATTTTTTATCATGAGCAATAACACTTCAGGATACTTTTCCACATAATCACAAATTTTTAATTAAGAAAGTATTCCTAATTTTGTCTCTAAATTAAATGTTCAACTTGGACATAATCATAATGTATACTGTTTTGACAGATATCTTTATTTCTCTCTCTTTTTTCACTTAAAATTACACACACTATGTTCACTGTAAAAACTAAAGCAGTATTCGTTTAATCAAAAACTATTTGTTAAGGACTCATTATTTTCCAAGCAATCTGATAAAGCAGGTGGATATAATGAGATAAATAGTTAGCAAATCAGAGATTCATACCCACTCTTTCAACAAATACTGTTAAATATCAGGCACTAAATCATGTTCTAGGGAAGTCAAAATGAACAAGACACTATGATTGATTTTTAAGAGCTCACTTCCTGTAAAAACATAAGACATAAAGAAAATACAAGATTATCTCTACTGGAGAAGAGAACACACAGTTTTATGGCATCCCTAGGTGATATGGAGAATTCTTTGTTGGCTGGAGCTAAGGTAAAATTAAGCCATTGTGCCACCTGAAAAGTCTGATAAAATATTAAGCCCACAACAGAGAGATAATCAAGGCAAATGACAGAAATAGCAGTTGTAGACTAACATCAAAGGCCAGAGTCAGATCTAGTCTCTTGGTAACTTTGAAGTTTATAACACAGGGAACATTTCTTACTCCTTTCTATATAACTTAATTTTGAGGGCCAGTTTAACTAAATTGAAGAGAATATTAAAACTGCGGTTTGAGAAATATCTTTCTTGCAGTTACCCTAAGGCCAAAAGTATATAACCACATTAAAAGTAAAACTTAGCACAAAGAAAACTTTCAACCTCTTAATAGTGGGCTATGTCTGTCCCATGCTTTCTGATCCAACTGTTCTTTTCTAACAAACTGGAATTGATTTTCATCAAGGCCATAAGCCTGATAATTGTTTGAAGGTGTCTTGTGTACTGTTATCTTCAGTTAGAGAGGAAAAACACTGATATGTATATTCTGTCCTATTATACATGTATATAGTTTCTTACTGATACATAAAGACATAAAGTGATAAAAGAATCAATTCCAGCTCTTATAACCTGAACTTCAAATCTCAACCTAAATACATTTTCTCCCCTGCAAAAATAATAGAGATAAGATCAAGTGTACTCTCTTAGAAAAATCATTTTAAGCTGTCTTTTAAGAAATCATTCATTTCAGAGTGTGTCCCTGGCATGAATATGAAAATAATTTTCTTAATCTTTCTTTCCCTGAATCTAGTCTACTTCTCTCTAATCTGTTTTGTTTTCCACAAAGTTCTTTTAAAACATGCAATACCCACATGTGTGTTTCTTTCTTTCCTTCAGCAGCTGCATTCTCCACCACATATTTACATAATCTGGTGACCAGCTCATCAGCCCATCCCTTCATGTGGAAATCGCTGGAGTCCACAGGCCTCTCAGGGGTGGCGCTGCACTAATTACTTGTACGACATTGCTAGAGGAGCCATGCTTGCTCCAGACTCATTTTGAACTTATCAAGCAAGGATGTGGATGACATCAGGGAAGGATTTTACAAGACTCTGTCTAGACTGCCAAAACAATCTGTGGTAGGAGAAAATTGCGTAAATATGGGCTACCAGGAAACAGTCGTTTTTCTTCTCCCCTCCTTGTGGTCTTTTTTTGGTGTGGGACAGAGTGCAGCCTGGGTTGGCAATTCTGTAAATTATACTCTTTGAATCATGTAATAATAACTCAAGGACCAGAATGATTTAATGCCATATGGCAAGTGAATGTGGGAATCATCTCAGACCAAATAAATAAAGAGAAGAAGCAAGTGACTTTGAGCTAGTTTTAACTTACATGTTTCTTCCAAATTTCTTAGCTTTATCCAAGGTTTTGTGGGCATTCCAGATGGACAGACACTCTAAGGGTAAATAAGAGGTGGACAAGTGATGATCCAGTTTTCCTCCTTTAAATGGAAAACAGTTTGAGCCCAGAACCAATCTATCAGTGTGTACATAAGGCAGTCTATGCCTTGCACCCTAGCTACTCGGATCTGGTGCAGAGGAGCCGCTGATCAATTAAACTGGAAAATAAAAAAGGTAGCCAATACCCTCTATGTTCCAAACTATATTTTTTTCCAGGCATGCAAAGATTCACTGGCCTAATGTGATTCTTCGTTTGGTCCAACTCTCCCAGAGCCTACCTATGTGAGTTTTCTTCATTGAATCAGCTTTTTAATTCTTGCACTCAAAAATCAACACAGAAAAGAAAACAGATGCCCTCCTTGAAGTATTTGTTATAGGTAACCTTTTTCTCTATTTTTCACAAAACCTGAGACACAGAAAGATAATCAGAGTTATATAGAACTGAATTCAAAATCCTAAAATAATATTTACTTCTTCTTCCTTCATAGGTCCATTTTCTAGATTCCTATTTCATTTTTGGCTTAAATTCTCTTGACCATACCTATGAGCCACCATTTAACATCATGCCACTTTAGATCACCGACGTCTATTCCAAACTGGCATATTTGGGGCCCAGTTTTTCATACTTGCTGAAGGTTATAGAACATTCAGACTAGGGGGTAAGTGACCAATTATGCTGCGTAACAAACCATCTAAAACCTTAGTGGCTTACAACAGCTAATATTTTTTATTGTACTGCATGATTCTCTGGATCGGCAAGGACCAGGTTGGTAGTTCCACTACCAGTCTCACTTGACTTTTCTTATGAGATTATAGTCAGATGGCCACGCGGCTGCTGAGAGGACTTGGGGATCGGCTCCTTGTTGTTTCTGTCCAGGCCTTTCATTGTCCAGGACCTCTCTACAAGGACTTTCTCTCTATCAGAGTAACCTGGATTTTTTACATGGTGGTTTATGGCTTTAAAGGAATAAAGCAAATGTTTCCAGGCCTTCTTAATGGGCTTACAGGTGTAAGCACATTACATTCTTCTTAGGCTTAACCTAGATTCATAAGTAGAAAATACAAACTCTGACTTTTGATGGGAGGGCTAGTATGTACACACACAGAGGAAAAGAACTGGTTGGGGAGCCCTTTGTAAAAACTAAGTGTATACTAGATATGTATCTATTGGGAAAGAAAGAAAGAAAAAGGGAAGGGGAGACAGAGAAAGAAGATGGAAGGAAGCAAAGAAGGAATAAAAAATGAATAAAAGAAAACAAAAAGATTTTCAAAAAGTTAAGCCTTTCAGGAGCAGACTTCTACTGTTGGGCATCTTAGACAGCATAACTGCACTGCAGAAGAGGTGGCTTAAAGTACCCTTCCAGTTTAAATTGCACCAGGTGGAGACATTTTACATGGACTTAAGTCAACCTGTTCTGGTCATACCTCCATATCTGTCCTAAGAACATAGCTCCCATCTCAACCTTTATTTATGAAGAACTGGTGATGACCAGCTAACCTCATTATACAGCACAGTCCTCTCTAACACAATGTGGAACATTGGAGAACCTATGAGTTGGATAAGAGAGAGAGGCCACATAAGCAAAGGTATAATTAGTATAGGTGAACTCTTCAAGACAGAAAATGCATGTGGCATGAATGGGCAACAGTGAGCAGCTGAGGTTAAAAGGGAAGTTGACATTAGAAATCCAAGGTTCTGGGACTTTTTTGGTGGTCCAGTTGCTAAGGCTCTGAGCTCCCAATGCAGGGGGCCTGGGTTCGATCTCTGGTCAGGGAACTAGATCCCACATGCCATAACTAAGATTCAGTGCTGCCAAATAAAGAAACAAAAATAAATATTAAAAAAAAAATAAAAGAAATCTAAGGTTCCGGTCACATTTCTGTCATTTGCTGGCAATGTGACCTAAACCAAATCACTGGCGTTCTTGAACCTACGGTTTTCCTCAACTAGACAATGGAGGTATAGAGTTGCCTACTTTGTAGTAATAGAATCGAACCTACACTGAATACAGTAGTGCAGAAATGCATGAGTGTTATCCCTTTGTAAGCTCTAAAGTACTTTGCCAATGCAAACTATCAGGAGCATAGGATGAGAGTTAGTAGAAATTCCCTGGTGGCTATAGTAGGGACATAGGTTCGATCCCTGGGTCAGGAAGATCCCCAGAGAAGGAAATGGCAACCCACTCCAATATCCTTGCTGAAGAATCCCATGAAAAGAGGAGCCTGGTGTGCTACAGTCCACTGGGCCAGAAGGAGTCAGACACAATTGAGCATGCATGCACCCACACATGCTAGGAGATAAGCTGGAAACATATACAGTTTATGACAGATTCTATGAAGAGGAGAGTAGGAAATTTAAGTACAGTTTAGCTGGAAAAAATTTAAAGCACATAAGCCACATAGATGGCCTGAATAATAAATCTGTCCAGTCTAAAATACAGTTTATATTGCTCTTATAATTGAATTTATACTCTTGGTTTCTTTGGAAATCATTTAGCAAATTTTACCGGGTGAGACTTTAATGCAAGCCTGTCTGATTATACCAGCATCCAACCTTTATTTATGAAGAACTGGTGATGACCAGCTAACCTCATTATACAGCACAGTCCTCTCTAACACAATGTGGAACATTGGAGAACCTATGAGTTGGATAAGAGAGAGAGGCCACATAAGCAAAGGTATAATTAGTATAGGTGAACTCTTCAAGACAGAAAATGCATGTGGCATGAATGGGCAACAGTGAGCAGCTGAGGTTAAAAGGGAAGTTGACATTAGAAATCCAAGGTTCTGGGACTTTTTTGGTGGTCCAGTTGCTAAGGCTCTGAGCTCCCAATGCAGGGGGCCTGGGTTCGATCTCTGGTCAGGGAACTAGATCCCACATGCCATAACTAAGATTCAGTGCTGCCAAATAAAGAAACAAAAATAAATATTAAAAAAAAAATAAAAGAAATCTAAGGTTCCGGTCACATTTCTGTCATTTGCTGGCAATGTGACCTAAACCAAATCACTGGCGTTCTTGAACCTACGGTTTTCCTCAACTAGACAATGGAGGTATAGAGTTGCCTACTTTGTAGTAATAGAATCGAACCTACACTGAATACAGTAGTGCAGAAATGCATGAGTGTTATCCCTTTGTAAGCTCTAAAGTACTTTGCCAATGCAAACTATCAGGAGCATAGGATGAGAGTTAGTAAAAATTTCCCCTGGTGGCTATAGTAGGGACATAGGTTCGATCCCTGGGTCAGGAAGATCCCCAGAGAAGGAAATGGCAACCCACTCCAATATCCTTGCTGAAGAATCCCATGAAAAGAGGAGCCTGGTGTGCTACAGTCCACTGGGCCAGAAGGAGTCAGACACAATTGAGCATGCATGCACCCACACATGCTAGGAGATAAGCTGGAAACATATACAGTTTATGACAGATTCTATGAAGAGGAGAGTAGGAAATTTAAGTACAGTTTAGCTGGAAAAAATTTAAAGCACATAAGCCACATAGATGGCCTGAATAATAAATCTGTCCAGTCTAAAATACAGTTTATATTGCTCTTATAATTGAATTTATACTCTTGGTTTCTTTGGAAATCATTTAGCAAATTTTACTTAGCCAGTGTTATTTGCAATGCCTCTACAGTTGTACTTAAAGCAGAGAGGAACAAAAGCAGAAGTTATTCCATTATTTAAGTTTCATAGGTGTTTGCCTCTTGAACCCTAGGACAATTAGCAGATGCACTAATGCTTGCATCAGACCTCATCAAGAACAACGAGTCCAAGGGAAAACTGTTTTACACAAAGCAGTTAACTCCTTGTCCTTGACTCGGAAAAACAGATTGGATTTTGACCAGATATAGTGAAGAGAGGAGATGGAGGACACGAGAGAAGGAGCTTTTTCCTCCCGCTTTTAGCATATGGTTCAAAGGGTGTGTCGACACATAAATTCTAGAATTAGCCCTGACATATGAGTTTTCACACACATGTGAAGCGAGGATTTAGCTGAGGGTGTGCCTGAAGCCCTGTGCGGGTTTTCCCTTTTCTCCCTGTTGAAAAATAAAGTGCTGTGTTCACCTATAGAGAATGACTCACTGATGGAGCCTCCCTTGAAACCGGAAGCTCTAGAAACCTGTGTGTAGTCTCCAGGAGGACCACAGCAGGTTGGAGCTGAGCAAGCACGAAGGGATGCTTGCCAGGAGCCAAGTGCTTGGGATTGGAGATGGCGCAACAGGTCATGATTCAGCACTTAGGAAAGTGGATGCAGGCTATGGGTTGACCCTGCCTTTTTTCTGTTTCACTCAGATTGATTGATGCCTCCTTGAGGAAGCAGGATGTCAAGATGACTCATATTCATATTTTATCGCCTACTCTTAGAACGCAGTAGAAGATCAGTCCTAAGAATTCTCTCCCTTATGTCTGTAAATCTAGACAGTAACTGCCACCTCAAGAAATAGGCCAGTCAAGGAGTCCCAAAGAGAAGGATTCACAGGTGCATAAGAGTAGACTAGTTCGTGAAGAAAGGACATTCCTTGGCAAATTTAACTTGGAAACACAGAACATAAGTGTTATGCAGACAGCAAATCCTGTTTTAACTTCCATTAGTGGAGCCATAGATAAAATGTCCTTGAATATGGCCTTCCTTGGTGGTCCGGTGGGTAAGGAGTCTGCCTTGCAGTGCAAGGGGCATCGGATCAACCCCCGGCTGGGGAAGATCTCACGTGCCGCAGAGTGGCTGGACCAGTGTGTCCAATTACAAGCCAGCACTCTGGAGCACATGCTCCCAGAGCCGGTGCTCTAAGGCCACTGCAATGGTAGGCCCACACAGGCCAAAGAATAAAAATGGATGAAAATAAATAAATAAAAAACCAACAAAAGAGATCAAATTTTATAAAAAGTCCTTGGATATATCATCTTTGGATTCAGAGAACAGGCATATAACTTGGTAAAATCATTCTTTAAAAAAAGACTCAATTTTGTTTATGTATTTAAAACCCTGAGATGGGAATATCTTTAAATATAATCATTTGTATAAGAATTTACTGAAACAATGTATGTTGTTTGAGGTCAATTATTACTTAAAACAAAAGAGGGGTTCTTGGCAGGGAAAAGTCACACCACTGTTTCAGGAAATGCCTACTGAACCCCTTAATACAAATTATAATCAAATAAACTGAAATATACTTAGGAGAAAACTGATGTGACAGATAGTGGAAGAAGAGGGGAAGGGCTATCTGAAGGGGCTTAACATAGACTCACTGATGGAGCCTCCCTTGAAACCGGAAGCTCTAGAAACCTGTGTGTAGTCTCCAGGAGGACCACAGCAGGTTGGAGCTGAGCAAGCACGAAGGGATGCTTGCCAGGAGCCAAGTGCTTGGGATTGGAGATGGCGCAACAGGTCATGATTCAGCACTTAGGAAAGTGGATGCAGGCTATGGGTTGACCCTGCCTTTTTTCTGTTTCACTCAGATTGATTGATGCCTCCTTGAGGAAGCAGGATGTCAAGATGACTCATATTCATATTTTATCGCCTACTCTTAGAACGCAGTAGAAGATCAGTCCTAAGAATTCTCTCCCTTATGTCTGTAAATCTAGACAGTAACTGCCACCTCAAGAAATAGGCCAGTCAAGGAGTCCCAAAGAGAAGGATTCACAGGTGCATAAGAGTAGACTAGTTCGTGAAGAAAGGACATTCCTTGGCAAATTTAACTTGGAAACACAGAACATAAGTGTTATGCAGACAGCAAATCCTGTTTTAACTTCCATTAGTGGAGCCATAGATAAAATGTCCTTGAATATGGCCTTCCTTGGTGGTCCGGTGGGTAAGGAGTCTGCCTTGCAGTGCAAGGGGCATCGGATCAACCCCCGGCTGGGGAAGATCTCACGTGCCGCAGAGTGGCTGGACCAGTGTGTCCAATTACAAGCCAGCACTCTGGAGCACATGCTCCCAGAGCCGGTGCTCTAAGGCCACTGCAATGGTAGGCCCACACAGGCCAAAGAATAAAAATGGATGAAAATAAATAAATAAAAAACCAACAAAAGAGATCAAATTTTATAAAAAGTCCTTGGATATATCATCTTTGGATTCAGAGAACAGGCATATAACTTGGTAAAATCATTCTTTAAAAAAAGACTCAATTTTGTTTATGTATTTAAAACCCTGAGATGGGAATATCTTTAAATATAATCATTTGTATAAGAATTTACTGAAACAATGTATGTTGTTTGAGGTCAATTATTACTTAAAACAAAAGAGGGGTTCTTGGCAGGGAAAAGTCACACCACTGTTTCAGGAAATGCCTACTGAACCCCTTAATACAAATTATAATCAAATAAACTGAAATATACTTAGGAGAAAACTGATGTGACAGATAGTGGAAGAAGAGGGGAAGGGCTATCTGATCTCCAGGGGCTTAACATAGACTCCATGAAGCCCAGCACACTCCTGGTAATCTGTGGGATTGTGTTCCACAGACAGGCGGAGCTGTGCTTTGTAAAAGCAGCAAAGTGGTTGAATCAGTCACAGTAGCGATTTCTGCCAGCAGAGTTCAAGCTCATATCAGAAGCCAACCTCCTCTCCATGATGCCAGAGGGCCTCCATCTGAAGGTGACTCATTTGGCACTCTTCAACTGAATAGGGCATTTCATTAATCTTTTTTTAAAAAAACTTCCTACCTATTTCTCTTTCTTCTTGTGAGGTATCTCAGGATGTGTTTAAAACAATAATTTGGTTCTTTTGTTTTCTTTAGCCTTCTTAAAAAATTCACTTGTATACCTGTAAACAAGAAAACTCTATAAAAATGTGTAAAAAAACTTCGCTGTACACCTGAAGCTAAAGCAACATTGTCAAACAAATATACCCCAATAAAAAGTTTTTTAAAAAATTTAAAAAAATAGAGGAGACAGGAAAAAAAAGTGTGTCTGTATGTGTGTGTGTTTGTACACATCTATTTAAGAGGGTAAAAGGAAGCAATGATGAGAAAGAGTTATTTTTTTCTGTCACACTTAGGCTTAATCTGCTCTAGCCATTTTTCAGCTTAGAATGTTGGAATAAAACCCAAAGCTCACTTGTTTATGTGAATGGTTCCTGCGGATGCTTTGTTCTTGTTCTATGTCTGAATTAGGTTGTTTTTTTTTTTTAAGCATTAAAGAGAAATAAGAAGCAGTCCCTGCTTAAAGACTATTCTCTGCAGTTAAGTGATTTGGGGTGCAGCAATAGGTACTACAGGGCGTGGGTGGCAGCTGCCAAAGCAGAGAGTGGCAGAGCTTGGGTCAGGGGACCTCGATTGTTATCCTGACTCTGCTTTTACTTAGGTCATAGGTAGCAAATTGGTTAACTACTTGGGGTCTAAATTTTCTAAGCTATAAAATGACAGGGTTGTAACGAGTCATCTTTATGGTCTCTTCCAGTTTTCGTATCCTATGATTCTTTTCATGGTGTGTGGTTTGAAAATGTACAAAAGCACTAGACATAAAAAGAGTCCAGTCAGGCTTCCCTGGTGGTCCAGTGGGTAAGGACACTGCCTTGAAGTTCAAGGGGCGCTGGTTCGATCCCTGGCCTGGGAAGATCCCACATGCCGCAGAGCGGCTGGACCGATGTGTTCAACTGCTGAACCGGAACTCTGGAGTGCACACACCCAGAGCCAGTGCTCTGCAGCAAGAGAGGCTGCTGCGATGGGAGGCCCACACAGGCCAAAGAACAAAGTATGGATGAAAATGAATAAATGAAAGACCAATAGAAGTGACCAAAAAAAAAGAGTCAAGTCTTTATTTCTAATAACATAACTCTGATTTCACACAGAGTTGATCCAACAGTTATAGGTCTTAGTAAATGATTTTAAATGTTTTAAAATTATTCAGTTGACCAGAAAGTAGATGATTTTGGTTGAACATCCTACCAGGCTACAAAGATTATAAAAATTAAAAATAGCATAATTAGCATCAATTTACCTAGTTCAATTTTTCTTTCTCTGATACTAGATCTGAGGGGGTATTTTTATGATTAAACACCCATATTGACTTATGCCCAAGACTTCTAAAACATAGAGATAGCTCTTAAATGCCCATAATGTTGCCTTAACAATAAAGTTTATAGATTTCAAGTTATTCATACCCTTCTGGCAATTATTTTTGGAAAAAAAATAGTATAAACTTTAAATAGTATATGCTTTTCTTAGCAAATTAAGAACAAGACTCCTACGTCCGCTCTAAGATCTCTTCCTAGGCAAGTGGATACAATCCCAGAAGTATATCATAATTTTTGTACAATACCTAAGCACCAAATCCATATTGTCTTTGGAAAAGCTCCACCTGAAAGCCTCTGCAACAATTTAAATTCAACCTCACTGTCTTCTTGCCAAAATCTACTCCTTGTCCTGGGTTTCCTATCTTGGTTGTTGCCTCTCTGTCCATTAGTTGCCCACGCTGAAACCTGGCAGTCATTTCTACACATATTTCTATCACACACACCACACTGAAATGCTTTAAGAACCAGAAAATTAGTGGAAACTCCGTGTGTGTGTGTGTGTGTGTGTGTGTGTGTGGCTAAAACATTCTCTTATTATTTTCTGTGCAATGATACTGAAATTTCAGTGTACCAAGAGAGAGCGTGCAGTTAAAGACTCTCACATGAAATTTAATTTTCTGTAAAATGCAATCCTCCTCACCCCTCAAAATAACTAGATGTTTCCTACGCTGCTTTTAGCTTTCAGCTTCAATGTGGATAATTCTTCTAATTGTTCAAGTGGTCCTAAGCCTGAAATCAATATGGCTCATTCATGATTGGGGCAAATGACGGAAGAAACAAAAGCCTACAAATCGAAATTCTGAAGGGAATTAATTCCAGGTTACTACTCCAACAGGAATAAGAGGATGGGCTAATCCCTTGATTACTTTTCTTAGAATAGAGATTGAAATAATTTTCCTATTCGGAGTAATTCAATTAGCCTTTATCCAGGTGAAAACCACTAGACCTCAATCAAAGGGATGGGCTTTTACACATATACACTAGTGCTTCTCAGAGGGTAGCCTCTATACCAGCAAACTCTTGGGTGCCACCCCAGACCTTTGGGCACATACACAGCAGTCTATTTGAACAAGCCCTTCCATTGGCTCTGGTGCAAGCTAGTCTGAGACCACTGCTCTCCTAAACCAAACACTGCAAGCATTGAATTTAAATATATCTTCATATCTTCTTCAGTGTAGATATGCAAATATTGACTGCAAATGATATCATGAATTTAGACCTATTTTGTCAAAAACTAAGTCAACTTTTATAATTGGCTATATTATGAATAATCTCTAATCCTCGTAACAAAGGAAAAAAATCTTGATGTGGTAGCTCTAAATCTTACAACTTTTGATCTTCAAAGAAAGCAACTTTGATTTGAAAAAGTCTGTAGAACTCTTTCTTATATCCATTTCCTCATATCTATTCTTACAATTATGACCTGAATTCATGTGATCATAATCACTCACAATGGCTATTTAGGAGTTTCCTAAAAGTTTACAGATAGTCAAATCATGTTATTCCATTGCCTCAACAGTACCATGTAAAAGTGGTTTTTCCTTTGTTTTACTTAAATCATTAATTACTCCTCTGTGCTGTGGTTTCAGACATTCTTCCTATAGTCTCTGGTTTGGTCCCATCAGACCATTCACCAAAGCTCAAACATGTATGTGCTTCAACAACTTGGCCTTTCCTCATTTGTTCTGCAAATGAAATCACTCCACCATATCTTCTATTAAAGTTCTATAGCTTCCTCTGAGATACTTTCCCTAATTCTTACTGGAATTAACTTCATCCTTCCCTAATCCTAGAAGGAATGAAAAGGATATAAGACCTTCTAATTTAGCATTGTGTGTTATTATCTGATTTAATCTATATAACCATATAAAGCAACTCTAATGACTCCCATTTTACAGATGAGAAAGTTGAGGTTTGGACAGATTAAGCAACATGTCTAGGATCATGCTGATAAATAATAAGCTGGTGGGGATATGATGTAAACTCAGACCTCTTTGTGGCTCAGGGCTGATGGCCTCTTGATTTATCATGATGTGCCTCCATCTATACTTTATTTCAGTATCTCGTATTAAAGCACATACATAACTACATCTTCCATAAACTGAAGGATGATATTATTTGCCCAGATGCCTGTTGCTATTACAGTGTGCTGCATATATACATGCTTAATTCAGGTTTGTTGTAATGAAATTGAATCAAAATCCCTTCCCAGTCAGTTTCAACAGAGATATTTTTCAAATGCAGCAATCTCTCTTTATCTCTGATTGTTCTCTAGGGATAACTCTTCATTAACTTAGTCACTGCATGAGAGGTGAATGAATCAGTGCTGACGCTGGTAAATTTTTTACTTTTTTACTTCTGCTGTGCTGCTGACAATGCTGCTCGTGTATGACAAGCATCTTGGCTCAGTTCAGATTTAATAAGCGAAACTGTTTGTACATGCTAATGTAATAGATGGCCCCCTTTCTTCTTGCAGAAACTGCAGCTTGATTATTAATTAGGGCTTGCTTATTAATTAGGATGATTAGTTGAACTATGTGCATTTCTGCACGCTACAAGTTCTTCCTTGTCTAAGCTTTACTTTTATACTCAACAGAAACAAAATTAGATAGTCAAATCATGTTATTCCATTGCCTCAACAGTACCATGTAAAAGTGGTTTTCCTTTGTTTTACTTAAATCATTAATTACTCCTCTGTGCTGTGGTTTCAGACATTCTTCCTATAGTCTCTGGTTTGGTCCCATCAGACCATTCACCAAAGCTCAAACATGTATGTGCTTCAACAACTTGGCCTTTCCTCATTTGTTCTGCAAATGAAATCACTCCACCATATCTTCTATTAAAGTTCTATAGCTTCCTCTGAGATACTTTCCCTAATTCTTACTGGAATTAACTTCATCCTTCCCTAATCCTAGAAGGAATGAAAAGGATATAAGACCTTCTAATTTAGCATTGTGTGTTATTATCTGATTTAATCTATATAACCATATAAAGCAACTCTAATGACTCCCATTTTACAGATGAGAAAGTTGAGGTTTGGACAGATTAAGCAACATGTCTAGGATCATGCTGATAAATAATAAGCTGGTGGGGATATGATGTAAACTCAGACCTCTTTGTGGCTCAGGGCTGATGGCCTCTTGATTTATCATGATGTGCCTCCATCTATACTTTATTTCAGTATCTCGTATTAAAGCACATACATAACTACATCTTCCATAAACTGAAGGATGATATTATTTGCCCAGATGCCTGTTGCTATTACAGTGTGCTGCATATATACATGCTTAATTCAGGTTTGTTGTAATGAAATTGAATCAAAATCCCTTCCCAGTCAGTTTCAACAGAGATATTTTTCAAATGCAGCAATCTCTCTTTATCTCTGATTGTTCTCTAGGGATAACTCTTCATTAACTTAGTCACTGCATGAGAGGTGAATGAATCAGTGCTGACGCTGGTAAATTTTTTACTTTTTTACTTCTGCTGTGCTGCTGACAATGCTGCTCGTGTATGACAAGCATCTTGGCTCAGTTCAGATTTAATAAGCGAAACTGTTTGTACATGCTAATGTAATAGATGGCCCCCTTTCTTCTTGCAGAAACTGCAGCTTGATTATTAATTAGGGCTTGCTTATTAATTAGGATGATTAGTTGAACTATGTGCATTTCTGCACGCTACAAGTTCTTCCTTGTCTAAGCTTTACTTTTCAGAATGAAAAATAAAGGAGCTAAATTTGTATCAAAAAATGAAATGCAGTAGCTAATCCAGCCATGGCCTTGAGAGTTTAATTATTGTGCTCAATCTGCTTAAAGGTGACGGACGCCAAATAATTGTCTCAAGTTTTTGTTTTACATACCCTTTGTAGATGTGAAATAGGTTGACCCATGCAGACCAACAAATTGAGGCCTTCATAGTGGAGCAGCAACCGGCTCCGCTCTAGGCTTGCCTAATTCACACGCTGCTTCATCTCCTTTGGGACACTGTGAGCATCAGCACATTTCTCCAACTCCCAGGTGCCCAGTGAATGTCTTCCTCGGCCCTGTCTACACCAGCTTATCACATGACTGGAGCCCTGATTGGCTAAACCCTGATGGAAGTGCTTTTCTCTAGGTACCACCTTCCCTTCCTTTTTTATTGTTTTCTTTGGGGGTTCTGTCTTTGAACTTGCCCTTTTAAAGGACTCAGCAGGCTGCTTGACTTCAAAGCAGTTGCAAGGGCTGAAAAGACTCAGCTAACTTATACTCTAAAAGCAAAGTCCAAAGAGACAGAATGAAGGAAGAAAGAATTAAGACAGTTCCACAGTGGAGTGAACTATTGATCTTTCTGTAGAGATCAAGCACCATCTGGGAGGTAGAAGGAGAACAAAATTAAGTTGAATCAGTTATTTATTTTAAGAGGTCCAAACCAAGTGATCGAAGCAAAGGATTCTACTGAATTTCTTGAATTACCATTGGCTGTTGAAGAGAGCCAAGTTTATTTGAAGTCATTAAGACAGCCCCTCTTCATCGAATTCAACTGAATTTTTCCATGTGCATCTGGCTTTTGAGCATAGTGGAAGAAATATAAGAATGAGTAATATCCTAGTTGTTTTTACAGCTTTTTTACATTTTCAAATGTAATGCACTCCAGTAAGTCACACTCAACTGAATTTCCTGCTTCTCATCATTTTTTTTTTCCCCACAAGTTTCTCTTCCTGACCTTATTCTTTCACTCACCTTTTCCTCTCAACATCTTTCAAAATTTCAAAGAGGCAAACACTGGGGCATAGCCAGGTTTGGGCAATAGGCTTAGGGCAGGAAGGTGTGGTTAGGGTGGAGGTGGTAAGAAGGCATTCTAGTCCTTTTATTTTCTCATTTCGGTCTGGTTTAAAATGAAGCCTTTGTATGTGTGGGCGTTTTTCTATGATGCACAGGTATGTACAACTCTACTCTCTCAAATGACTAACTATGAGTATACCCATCTTGGAATACTCTATGAATTTATATTAGCCACAAGGGAAATTCTACATTCAGAGGCAATTTTGCATGAGTGCCTGATTTTTCAAATGATGCCTGTATGTGTCTCTGTGTGTGTGTGTGTGTGTGTGTGTGTGTTGTATGCTCAGTCAACTCAGTCATGTCTGACTCTTTGAATCCCATGGACCATAGCCCATCAAGCTCTTCTGTCCATGGAATTTCCTAGGCAAGAATACTGGAGTGGGTTGCCATTTCCTTCTCCAGGTGACTGTCTTCACTCAGGTAGCAAACCTGAACCTTCTGCATTGGCAGACAGATTCTTTACCACTGGGTCACCTGGGAAGCCCTTTCAATTGATGCCTCAGCAGGCTGCTTGACTTCAAAGCAGTTGCAAGGGCTGAAAAGACTCAGCTAACTTATACTCTAAAAGCAAAGTCCAAAGAGACAGAATGAAGGAAGAAAGAATTAAGACAGTTCCACAGTGGAGTGAACTATTGATCTTTCTGTAGAGATCAAGCACCATCTGGGAGGTAGAAGGAGAACAAAATTAAGTTGAATCAGTTATTTATTTTAAGAGGTCCAAACCAAGTGATCGAAGCAAAGGATTCTACTGAATTTCTTGAATTACCATTGGCTGTTGAAGAGAGCCAAGTTTATTTGAAGTCATTAAGACAGCCCCTCTTCATCGAATTCAACTGAATTTTTCCATGTGCATCTGGCTTTTGAGCATAGTGGAAGAAATATAAGAATGAGTAATATCCTAGTTGTTTTTACAGCTTTTTTACATTTTCAAATGTAATGCACTCCAGTAAGTCACACTCAACTGAATTTCCTGCTTCTCATCATTTTTTTTTTCCCCACAAGTTTCTCTTCCTGACCTTATTCTTTCACTCACCTTTTCCTCTCAACATCTTTCAAAATTTCAAAGAGGCAAACACTGGGGCATAGCCAGGTTTGGGCAATAGGCTTAGGGCAGGAAGGTGTGGTTAGGGTGGAGGTGGTAAGAAGGCATTCTAGTCCTTTTATTTTCTCATTTCGGGTCTGGTTTAAAATGAAGCCTTTGTATGTGTGGGCGTTTTTCTATGATGCACAGGTATGTACAACTCTACTCTCTCAAATGACTAACTATGAGTATACCCATCTTGGAATACTCTATGAATTTATATTAGCCACAAGGGAAATTCTACATTCAGAGGCAATTTTGCATGAGTGCCTGATTTTTCAAATGATGCCTGTATGTGTCTCTGTGTGTGTGTGTGTGTGTGTGTGTGTGTTGTATGCTCAGTCAACTCAGTCATGTCTGACTCTTTGAATCCCATGGACCATAGCCCATCAAGCTCTTCTGTCCATGGAATTTCCTAGGCAAGAATACTGGAGTGGGTTGCCATTTCCTTCTCCAGGTGACTGTCTTCACTCAGGGATCAAACCTGAATCTTCTGCATTGGCAGTCAGATTCTTTACCACTGGGCCACCTGGGAAGCCCTTTCAATTGATGCCAAAAACCAAACTAGTTCACAAAAAGAAATATGGAGATTGCTTTTTTTTTTTTTGGCGAGGGGAGAGGGTGGAGGGGAGCAAGCAGGCCACTTCTATTGGTCTTTCATTTATTCATTTTCATCCATCTTTGTTCTTTGGCCCGTGTGGGCCTCCCATTGCGGCGGCCTCTGTTGTCGCAGAGCACCAGCTCTGGGTGCATGCACTCCATAGCTCCGGCTCGGTAATCGGACACATCGGTCCAGTCGCTCCACGGCATGTGGGATCTTCCCAGGCCAGGGATCGAACCAGTGTCCCTTGCACTGCAAGGTGGTGTCCTTACCCACTGGACTACCAGGGAAGCCCTGCTCTTTCTTTTGGCTTTAATTTTAAGTGGGAATGACCATATGCTAATTAAGTATTTCTTTAAAAGATATCACTTTTAATAGATAAATATCTGCCTTCATAGGCATAAGCCAAATGTAATTCACCATTGCTTTGGTAACATCAACATAATGAAAGTATCCTTCAAGTAACAATTTCCCAACAGAAACCTTTATAGAAAGATGCTTTGTGGATGGTTAGTAATGATGCTCTGAGTCAAAGAATACTGAAACGGGAAACCGCCTCACAGACCACCTGGTACAACCTCCATTTTATAGACAGAGAGCCTGTAGCTCCCAGATGAGTGACTCCAGGTCATTCATTTTTTTTTCTAAGTTTATTTTACTTATTTGTTTTCATCCGTCTTTATTCTTTGACCTGTGTGGGCCTCCCATCACTGTGGCCTCTCTCAGTTGCAGAGCTCCACCTATGGGCACATGCACTCTGGTTCCTATTTGGACACATGGGTCCAGCCAATCCTGGGCCAGGGATTGAACCAGTGCCCCTTGCACTGCAAGGCGGACTCTTTACCCACTGGACCACCAGGGAAACCCTACTCTTGGGTTTTTAACATTGTGAGGAAGAGTGTGTATGGCATAAGTGCTTGTTACAACCTTACCTTTGATATATTCTTGTATTAATGTTCATATTTTTTGTCTCCTGTCAAAATAACTATTTTATGCTTATGGCTATCTAAGAAAATCACAGTGAAATGTAAATTGATATTTGTCATATGCATGGGGCTTCTCTGGTAGCTCAGTAGAAAAGACTCTGCCTGCCAATGCAGGAGACCTAGGTTCAAGAAGGTACCCTGGAGAAGGAAATGGTAATCCATACCAGTATTCTTGCCTGGGAAATTCCATGGCCAAAGGAGGCTGGCAGACTGCATTTCATAGAGTCTCAAAAGAGTTGGACAAGACTTAGCAACTAAACAACAATAATAATATGTGAGGAGCACTTTGATTCCCAAATCCATTGGGAACTACACACAAACAATACGAGGAAAAAAAATCGCTCAATTTCAACTTGTCATTTTTTCTTATTTGGAAAGTTCAATCAAGTTCATTCCAAATAGAAGGTCAGTATTAAATTAAGTTTCCTGTGGAAGTAGAATTTTAATAAAAAAGGTCAAAGTTAATTAAAATTACTTTGGTAACATCATTTTTCTTTAAAAGATATCACTTTTAATAGATAAATATCTGCCTTCATAGGCATAAGCCAAATGTAATTCACCATTGCTTTGGTAACATCAACATAATGAAAGTATCCTTCAAGTAACAATTTCCCAACAGAAACCTTTATAGAAAGATGCTTTGTGGATGGTTAGTAATGATGCTCTGAGTCAAAGAATACTGAAACGGGAAACCGCCTCACAGACCACCTGGTACAACCTCCATTTTATAGACAGAGAGCCTGTAGCTCCCAGATGAGTGACTCCAGGTCATTCATTTTTTTTTCTAAGTTTATTTTACTTATTTGTTTTCATCCGTCTTTATTCTTTGACCTGTGTGGGCCTCCCATCACTGTGGCCTCTCTCAGTTGCAGAGCTCCACCTATGGGCACATGCACTCTGGTTCCTATTTGGACACATGGGTCCAGCCAATCCTGGGCCAGGGATTGAACCAGTGCCCCTTGCACTGCAAGGCGGACTCTTTACCCACTGGACCACCAGGGAAACCCTACTCTTGGGTTTTTAACATTGTGAGGAAGAGTGTGTATGGCATAAGTGCTTGTTACAACCTTACCTTTGATATATTCTTGTATTAATGTTCATATTTTTTGTCTCCTGTCAAAATAACTATTTTATGCTTATGGCTATCTAAGAAAATCACAGTGAAATGTAAATTGATATTTGTCATATGCATGGGGCTTCTCTGGTAGCTCAGTAGAAAAGACTCTGCCTGCCAATGCAGGAGACCTAGGTTCAAGAAGGTACCCTGGAGAAGGAAATGGTAATCCATACCAGTATTCTTGCCTGGGAAATTCCATGGCCAAAGGAGGCTGGCAGACTGCATTTCATAGAGTCTCAAAAGAGTTGGACAAGACTTAGCAACTAAACAACAATAATAATATGTGAGGAGCACTTTGATTCCCAAATCCATTGGGAACTACACACAAACAATACGAGGAAAAAAAATCGCTCAATTTCAAC
This sequence comes from Tragulus kanchil, assembly GCA_022376925.1. Classification (NCBI taxonomy): domain Eukaryota; kingdom Metazoa; phylum Chordata; class Mammalia; order Artiodactyla; family Tragulidae; genus Tragulus; species Tragulus kanchil. The sequence continues at coordinate 118,269,400 of JAIOJX010000023.1, read as the reverse complement.
TTGTCATTTTTTCTTATTTGGAAAGTTCAATCAAGTTCATTCCAAATAGAAGGTCAGTATTAAATTAAGTTTCCTGTGGAAGTAGAATTTTAATGGAAAAAGGAAATAGGTGGATCAAATTGACTCTGTATAAAACATACAAAGTTGAGTGAAAAAGCCCTTGACTGACTCCTAGGAGGGGATTAATTCCATTTTAATCTTACTGAATAACATGAAGTTACCCTAAATCATCTGAGATTTCAACATTAAAATGTAATTTTCTTCTTATATCTTAGAATTTTAAATCTACCTTTAGTTGTATGACATAGTATTATTTAAGGGGAATAAGAAAGTATGAAGTACCTTCAGGGTATTTCCCCAGTTGTGATTCTGTCAATTTGCATGCATAGATCTACTTAAGCTAACTACTTCTTTTAATTTTCTGATGCAGTATTAAAAACATTTAATCTTAATTTTGAAATATTGATCTTTTCCATTATTTCTCATTCTATTTTCATTTTTCCTACTTTTCCCTATGATATCAGAGACAAGAGAGGAAAACCAGTGAAACAGAGAAACAGAATATATATTATACAAGGTTTTCCTGTTTTTGTTTGTGATCAAGGTTAACACCAACAATAATAAGTCATATTGGTAGCATATATCCTTGATATAATGTGACCAGAAGGGCACTTTACCTCTGTGGTCTTCTCCCCCTAAAACACATAACCCCAGTCTAATCATAAGGAAACATCAGTCAAATCCCAGTAGCAGGGAATTCTTTAAAATGCTTGACCCTTACTCAAAACTGTTAGGGTCACCAAAAATAAGGAAAGTCTGAGAAAGTATTAAACCAAGACGAGTCGAAGGAGACCTGACTGTAAATGCAATGCGGTATTCTGGATGAGAACCTGAAACAGAAATAAGATACTAGGGGGAATAAATGAGAATAGTGGGACAAAATACAAACTTTAGCTAATAATCTATCAATACTGGTTCATTGACTAATTGTAACAAATGTACCCTACAAAGGTAAGATGTTAGTAATCGTGAAAATTGAGTATGGGATATATAGAAATTCTCTATACCAACTATGCAATAATTCTGTATATCTAAAACTGCTCTAAAAGTAAGGTTTTAAAAAGTATATTGGAGTCTTCACACAGACATGGGCAGAACAGTGGAGAGGACATTTCAACAGAAGGTCCATGTGTGCAGAGGTTCAGACACCATAGCCCACTCCCCTCGTTCCCCTCCAGTCTATTAATACCATTGAGGGAACCAAGAATTAGAAACCTCAGCATTTTATCTAAATGAGATTACTGAATGAACAATGATAGAGATAGACATCTGGGCATTGTTTTGTTTCTCCAACTTCCTAGCCATATGACTTTGGACAAAGTGCTTAATTTTAAAGCTTTTTTTCTTATTTGTAAAATGGAATAAACAAGGCCTGCCTAATTAGTGAGACAGTTATAAAGACGAAATGGGAAAAGAGATGTGAGATAACAAGGAAGTATCAGGATTATTTATTCTCTGAACATCCTGACTGCTCTATCTGTCCTTCTCAAGCCCACGGTCCAGGTGACTGGCTCTGTTTCTTCCCTGATCAGCCTTGCTGTGGTCCAGAAATAGGTAAAGTAGTAACACAATCAAGTGAAAAATAAGCTTGGTTTTAGGCCTCACTTAACCTGGGAGATGGCTACTGTGGAGTGTTTTAATGTAAGCAGAGCATTCGATGACAGAAAGCCAGGGTTCAAAGCACACATTCACCATTAATTGCTGCATCAATTAATATCTCTATTACATATTATGGATTATAAATTCCTTCATACAATTAAGCAGTTATTGTTCAGTGTTTGGTGTGCGTGCTCATACGCTCAGCTGTGTCCAACTCTTTGGGACCCCATGGACTGTAGCCCATGAGGTTTCTCTGTCCATGGAATTCTCCAGACAAGATACTGGAGTGGGTTGCCATTTCCTACTCCAAGTAATTGGTATATGTTATAGGCTAAACAAATGATGGCTAACTGAGATTGAAATTTCTATGTGCCCAATTTCACATGTATGACTAAATGCACTGTCTCATTTAAACTTTGAAATCTTTTTGACAGGAGGGGATTAACATGTTCGTTTTAGAACTTAGATTCTGAGAAGTGAAATCTTTGCAGTGCTATATCTAAAAGTAAGGTACCCTACAAAGGTAAGATGTTAGTAATCGTGAAAATTGAGTATGGGATATATAGAAATTCTCTATACCAACTATGCAATAATTCTGTATATCTAAAACTGCTCTAAAAGTAAGGTTTTAAAAAGTATATTGGAGTCTTCACACAGACATGGGCAGAACAGTGGAGAGGACATTTCAACAGAAGGTCCATGTGTGCAGAGGTTCAGACACCATAGCCCACTCCCCTCGTTCCCCTCCAGTCTATTAATACCATTGAGGGAACCAAGAATTAGAAACCTCAGCATTTTATCTAAATGAGATTACTGAATGAACAATGATAGAGATAGACATCTGGGCATTGTTTTGTTTCTCCAACTTCCTAGCCATATGACTTTGGACAAAGTGCTTAATTTTAAAGCTTTTTTTCTTATTTGTAAAATGGAATAAACAAGGCCTGCCTAATTAGTGAGACAGTTATAAAGACGAAATGGGAAAAGAGATGTGAGATAACAAGGAAGTATCAGGATTATTTATTCTCTGAACATCCTGACTGCTCTATCTGTCCTTCTCAAGCCCACGGTCCAGGTGACTGGCTCTGTTTCTTCCCTGATCAGCCTTGCTGTGGTCCAGAAATAGGTAAAGTAGTAACACAATCAAGTGAAAAATAAGCTTGGTTTTAGGCCTCACTTAACCTGGGAGATGGCTACTGTGGAGTGTTTTAATGTAAGCAGAGCATTCGATGACAGAAAGCCAGGGTTCAAAGCACACATTCACCATTAATTGCTGCATCAATTAATATCTCTATTACATATTATGGATTATAAATTCCTTCATACAATTAAGCAGTTATTGTTCAGTGTTTGGTGTGCGTGCTCATACGCTCAGCTGTGTCCAACTCTTTGGGACCCCATGGACTGTAGCCCATGAGGTTTCTCTGTCCATGGAATTCTCCAGACAAGATACTGGAGTGGGTTGCCATTTCCTACTCCAAGTAATTGGTATATGTTATAGGCTAAACAAATGATGGCTAACTGAGATTGAAATTTCTATGTGCCCAATTTCACATGTATGACTAAATGCACTGTCTCATTTAAACTTTGAAATCTTTTTGACAGGAGGGGATTAACATGTTCGTTTTAGAACTTAGATTCTGAGAAGTGACCAAGGCTATATGCTCCCAGTTCAGGCTTTGGCTTATGCAAATATGAATACCTCTCTCTGGAAAACTCTTCTTTCCTATGTCATTGCATGTGACTCTCTTACCTCTTATGAGCTTTTATGCAAATAGCGCTTTCTCCTTGAGGGATTGTCTAACTATCCTATGTAAAATTTCAAATCTTATTCCTACAGTTCAACCTTCTCTCCCACAGCCTGATCTGATTTTCTCTATAACAAGGATGAGAGGAGGAAATGGCAACCCACTCCATATTTTTGCCTGGAAAATCTCATAAACAAAAAGGCCTGGTAGGCTCCAGTTCGTGGGGTCTCAAATATATCTATAAGGGCTTACTTGGTGGGAAAAAATCCGCCTGCAATGCAGGAGACCTGGGTTCCATCCCTGGGTCAGGAAGATCCCCTGGGCGAGGGCATGCCAACTCATTCCAGTGTTCTTGCCTGGAGAATCCCATGGACAGAGGAGCCTGGTGGGCTACAGTCCATAGGGTTGCACAGAGTCGGACACAACTGAGAGACTAAGCAGCAGCAGCAGCAATGATCACAATTAAATTTCCTAAAGAACCTACTTTTACATTGTATTTATCATCTGTCTTTCTCTATCCCTTACACAAACACACACACACTTACACACACAGAGAGACACACACACACATACACACAAGAATGTAAGCATCATCAGACCAGAGGCTTTCGACTATTCTGTTTACAGCAAAATAGAGTCTTGAAGAGTGCCTAGAATGCTGAATAGAGGAGTGAATAAATGAATGGATGAGGTTTGGTCCCATTTATCTTAGCAGGATGACCTCAGGCAGGATCATATGTCCTTTCTCTGTGAGTTCTTTCTCTCTTCACTGGGATTTGGGCCCTGGTGTCCACAGGTTATATTCAGTTCTACCAGTTTTTAATCAAGGAGGATCTCTACAGTGAATAAGATTTTCAAATAAAGTCTTTTTTCTATTTTATGTGGGATTTGTTGATATTGTTGTTGCTTTATTTGTTTTAATGTCACTGTGATCCCTCATTAGAGATTAGGAGTACTGACTGGAATTTAAGACTCTCTTGGATGTTCCGAATGAAATTTCAGCCGTCTAAGCTATATCAGAGAGAAAGAATTAAAATAAAACCTGAGCCTTCAGGCTTTGGCTTATGCAAATATGAATACCTCTCTCTGAAAATTTTTTGTCATTGCATGTGACTCTCTTACCTCTTATGAGCTTTTATGCAAATAGCGCTTTCTCCTTGAGGGATTGTCTAACTATCCTATGTAAAATTTCAAATCTTATTCCTACAGTTCAACCTTCTCTCCCACAGCCTGATCTGATTTTCTCTATAACAAGGATGAGAGGAGGAAATGGCAACCCACTCCATATTTTTGCCTGGAAAATCTCATAAACAAAAAGGCCTGGTAGGCTCCAGTTCGTGGGGTCTCAAATATATCTATAAGGGCTTACTTGGTGGGAAAAAATCCGCCTGCAATGCAGGAGACCTGGGTTCCATCCCTGGGTCAGGAAGATCCCCTGGGCGAGGGCATGCCAACTCATTCCAGTGTTCTTGCCTGGAGAATCCCATGGACAGAGGAGCCTGGTGGGCTACAGTCCATAGGGTTGCACAGAGTCGGACACAACTGAGAGACTAAGCAGCAGCAGCAGCAATGATCACAATTAAATTTCCTAAAGAACCTACTTTTACATTGTATTTATCATCTGTCTTTCTCTATCCCTTACACAAACACACACACACTTACACACACACAGAGACACACACACACATACACACAAGAATGTAAGCATCATCAGACCAGAGGCTTTCGACTATTCTGTTTACAGCAAAATAGAGTCTTGAAGAGTGCCTAGAATGCTGAATAGAGGAGTGAATAAATGAATGGATGAGGTTTGGTCCCATTTATCTTAGCAGGATGACCTCAGGCAGGATCATATGTCCTTTCTCTGTGAGTTCTTTCTCTCTTCACTGGGATTTGGGCCCTGGTGTCCACAGGTTATATTCAGTTCTACCAGTTTTTAATCAAGGAGGATCTCTACAGTGAATAAGATTTTCAAATAAAGTCTTTTTTCTATTTTATGTGGGATTTGTTGATATTGTTGTTGCTTTATTTGTTTTAATGTCACTGTGATCCCTCATTAGAGATTAGGAGTACTGACTGGAATTTAAGACTCTCTTGGATGTTCCGAATGAAATTTCAGCCGTCTAAGCTATATCAGAGAGAAAGAATTAAAATAAAACCTGGGAGGTTTCTTTACTGAGCCTTTGAAGACTCATTTGCTTACAATGTCCCATTTGTGCTAAGAGTAAAAAGAACACGGGATGAGGGTGGTGGGGGTGGAATAACTTTAAAGCTCAAAAGGTTAATGACAGTGGTGGTGGTACCTCAAGGCTTGAAGGACAATTAGAAAAGGAATTATATTCGCCCAGGAGTGAGAGGGAATGTTTTTCTTCCTCTGACCCACATTGGCTTCAGAGTTTCAATTTATATAAAAATGCTTTGGGTTTTCTGTGGCGTGATAAGAATTGATATTATTTTAAATTCTAACTTTGTTCACACGAGTCTTTCTGTACCTATAAACTGAAAAGGATTTAAAGGAAGTTTTAGCACAGAGGCCAGTTGTTTTTCTATTAAGAATCACACAGGAATCTTGTAAATAATACAGATTTCTGGGCCCTTCTGAAGCTCTGTTAGACTCTGTAAGAGTACGAGTTTGTTGTTGTTGTTCACTATAGTGGCCTCAGTCTCTACAGTACCTGACACGTAGCAAGTGCTCAACAAACAATGTTGAGTGAGTGAATGGGAATCTAGGGTGGAGGAGTCCTGAGAGCTTGCCTCTTTGAAAGTTCCCTGGGTGCTTCTGTGTAAGAGTCCCCCTCCCCAACTCCAACCACAACTGAGACACCCTCATTTATACTTTCCAGTTATCACCACTGAACACAAGTGATGTCATCACTGCTGTACCGCTGTTCACTGCTTAGTATTTGTAATACTTTCCTGACTTTTCAAACATTTTTATTGTGAAATAACATTGAGAAAACCTAAATGTCAGTTTAATAGACTATGATAAAATCAAGAGCCATGTGACCACTACCCAAGTCAAGAAATAGAAAATTATTTGTACATCAGGGGTTGGAATAAGATTTTCAAATAAAGTCTTTTTTCTATTTTATGTGGGATTTGTTGATATTGTTGTTGCTTTATTTGTTTTAATGTCACTGTGATCCCTCATTAGAGATTAGGAGTACTGACTGGAATTTAAGACTCTCTTGGATGTTCCGAATGAAATTTCAGCCGTCTAAGCTATATCAGAGAGAAAGAATTAAAATAAAACCTGGGAGGTTTCTTTACTGAGCCTTTGAAGACTCATTTGCTTACAATGTCCCATTTGTGCTAAGAGTAAAAAGAACACGGGATGAGGGTGGTGGGGGTGGAATAACTTTAAAGCTCAAAAGGTTAATGACAGTGGTGGTGGTACCTCAAGGCTTGAAGGACAATTAGAAAAGGAATTATATTCGCCCAGGAGTGAGAGGGAATGTTTTTCTTCCTCTGACCCACATTGGCTTCAGAGTTTCAATTTATATAAAAATGCTTTGGGTTTTCTGTGGCGTGATAAGAATTGATATTATTTTAAATTCTAACTTTGTTCACACGAGTCTTTCTGTACCTATAAACTGAAAAGGATTTAAAGGAAGTTTTAGCACAGAGGCCAGTTGTTTTTCTATTAAGAATCACACAGGAATCTTGTAAATAATACAGATTTCTGGGCCCTTCTGAAGCTCTGTTAGACTCTGTAAGAGTACGAGTTTGTTGTTGTTGTTCACTATAGTGGCCTCAGTCTCTACAGTACCTGACACGTAGCAAGTGCTCAACAAACAATGTTGAGTGAGTGAATGGGAATCTAGGGTGGAGGAGTCCTGAGAGCTTGCCTCTTTGAAAGTTCCCTGGGTGCTTCTGTGTAAGAGTCCCCCTCCCCAACTCCAACCACAACTGAGACACCCTCATTTATACTTTCCAGTTATCACCACTGAACACAAGTGATGTCATCACTGCTGTACCGCTGTTCACTGCTTAGTATTTGTAATACTTTCCTGACTTTTCAAACATTTTTATTGTGAAATAACATTGAGAAAACCTAAATGTCAGTTTAATAGACTATGATAAAATCAAGAGCCATGTGACCACTACCCAAGTCAAGAAATAGAAAATTATCACTCTCTAGAAGCTCCCCTTGGGCCTCTTCCCAACCATGACATCCTCTTTCTCCCCCAGAGACCCATAACCCTGACTTTTCCGGATATCAAGGCCTCACTTTTCTTTACTATTTTTCCACCTATCCGTGTATCCCTAAACACAATGACTTAGTTTAGTTTATAAATAAATGGAACCATACAATATGTTTGTGTCTAGTTTCCTTTGTTCGGTCTTTGTTTAAGCAATTCATCCATACTCCTGGCAATGTCTGTCTGTTTCTTTTCTGGCTGTTTGCTATCCCATGTATAGGCAGGCTGGTTCTTGACCTTTTCATCAGCAAGAGAAAATACAGTTACAACAGACGTAGATACAGATGTGCAGATATCATATGAGTTTCATATATATGAAACTGTGCTTTAAGGAGTATATCCAGCCAACAAGTTGTATTAATATTTACCAAGTAACAATTTAATGCATTTGTGTTCATCGAAGTATATAAAGATGCTTCTCAGAGCCTGGGAGTAGGTTGAGTTGAGAAATGTTCTCTGACTCTTACACTGACCCTTACAGAGCCCAGGGAGTATGTAGCCAAATGTTGACAAGTGTGAGTTTGGAGTCAGGCTACTTGGGAACGGTCACTGCCTTTTCTGTTTACTCTCTGTGTGCTCTTGGGCTACCTAATCCCCTGAATCTTTGTTTTCTTGTCTATAAAGTGGGGTTTTTAATAATAATACCTCATATGATCATGACAGTGATTTAAAAAGATGTCTGAGGGCTTCCCTGGTGGTCCAGTGGGTAAAGAGTCTGCCTTGCAGTGCAAGGGGCACCAGTTTGATCCCTGGCCCAGGAAGATCCCACATGCCGAGGAGCAACTAGACTGGTGTGGCCAATTACAAGCCAGTGCTCTGGAATGCATGTGCCCAGAGCCAGTGCTCTGCAACGAGAGAGGTCACTGTGATGGGACGCCCACACAAGCCAAAGAATAAAGATGGATGAAAAATAAATGATGACTTAGAGGCAAAAAAAAAGATGTCTGAGAAGCATCTGATATTACTATTAATTGGCCACTTACCATGTGCCAGGCCTGCCACTAAGGGCCCCAAAAGGCTTGATGGGTAATTAATTCATTTAACTTCCTTTACCCTAGAGATCCACCAAGGAAAGGTGGGAAATATGAATGTACGAAAGACAAAAGCAACTTGAAGTTTGGGTTTCTAGGGTCAAATGAGTTCTAGTCCAACTCTCCTGCACATTTTAAAATAACACAGAATAATTGCGAAAAGTGAACCTTAAGAGTTATTTAGAGACATGCTTGTGAGGCATGCAGTTTTTCAATGTCTTTTCTTCTTTAATGAACTGTGACTCATTTTATAAATAAAATGGTCTCTTTCTCCAGCTATTTCCTTTGAACAAAGAAGGTTTATGCTGGCAGAGCTACACTAGACGAGTTTCTTTATCTTATTCTTGAAAGTCATACAAAAACTGGTCTAGAGGAATATATTAATAAAGAAGTAGGTCTTTAGTGAAAGATATAATACAACAAGAGATTGTACCTAAAATAATAATGAGTATTAACAGTTATTAGTTGCTTATCTTTGCATCATAACACTAGGCGCTGAAGTAAGTACATGTCATACATAAGATGTGTTTTTCTCTGGATGCTTCCCTCTCTTTTCACCTCATTTAACTAGAAAGTCAAAGCCAAAGGAGAAATGCAGGCTGGGAGAGTGGGAGGTCTCAGCCCAAAGCACTGTGATCTCAGGTACGTTCCCTTCCCATCTCACTTGATCAACTTGCTGTCATGTGGCCGTCTAGAATTGTGTGTTCAATGTGTTAGCATTGCACCACACGGGCAAGAGAGCACTTGAAATGTGACCAGTCCGATTGAAATGCTCTGCAAATGTAAAATGCACACCAGGTTGCAATGACAGTACAAAACAAATAATGTGAAAGATCTCATAAATACGTGCTGACATAATAATATTTTGGACATACTGAGTGAAATAAAATGTATTATTACAATTAAACCAATGTGTTTCTTCTAACTTTTTTTAAGATACAGCTTCTAGAAAATTTTAAATTACATATACAACTTACACTGTATTTCTATTAACAACCTGGTCTAGAACCTGGACCAATTCAAAGCAAAGGGACAATATGCAAAGGACCGAGGCCAACTTTTAAAGTAGCCAACAGAAGTGGAAAGTGTTAAATGGGTAATTAATTCATTTAACTTCCTTTACCCTAGAGATCCACCAGAAAGGGAAATATGAATGTACGAAAGACAAAAGCAACTTGAAGTTTGGGTTTCTAGGGTCAAATGAGTTCTAGTCCAACTCTCCTGCACATTTTAAAATAACACAGAATAATTGCGAAAAGTGAACCTTAAGAGTTATTTAGAGACATGCTTGTGAGGCATGCAGTTTTTCAATGTCTTTTCTTCTTTAATGAACTGTGACTCATTTTATAAATAAAATGGTCTCTTTCTCCAGCTATTTCCTTTGAACAAAGAAGGTTTATGCTGGCAGAGCTACACTAGACGAGTTTCTTTATCTTATTCTTGAAAGTCATACAAAAACTGGTCTAGAGGAATATATTAATAAAGAAGTAGGTCTTTAGTGAAAGATATAATACAACAAGAGATTGTACCTAAAATAATAATGAGTATTAACAGTTATTAGTTGCTTATCTTTGCATCATAACACTAGGCGCTGAAGTAAGTACATGTCATACATAAGATGTGTTTTTCTCTGGATGCTTCCCTCTCTTTTCACCTCATTTAACTAGAAAGTCAAAGCCAAAGGAGAAATGCAGGCTGGGAGAGTGGGAGGTCTCAGCCCAAAGCACTGTGATCTCAGGTACGTTCCCTTCCCATCTCACTTGATCAACTTGCTGTCATGTGGCCGTCTAGAATTGTGTGTTCAATGTGTTAGCATTGCACCACACGGGCAAGAGAGCACTTGAAATGTGACCAGTCCGATTGAAATGCTCTGCAAATGTAAAATGCACACCAGGTTGCAATGACAGTACAAAACAAATAATGTGAAAGATCTCATAAATACGTGCTGACATAATAATATTTTGGACATACTGAGTGAAATAAAATGTATTATTACAATTAAACCAATGTGTTTCTTCTAACTTTTTTTAAGATACAGCTTCTAGAAAATTTTAAATTACATATACAACTTACACTGTATTTCTATTAACAACCTGGTCTAGAACCTGGACCAATTCAAAGCAAAGGGACAATATGCAAAGGACCGAGGCCAACTTTTAAAGTAGCCAACAGAAGTGGAAAGTGTTAAAACAACTTACTGAGTTATTAAGTTAAACTTTTATTTCTTACATGCTTGAGTTTGTCTATGATATTCAGAAATGATGCCTGATCTCATCTAATCCTCACAACAACCCTAAGAAGATACTATCCCTGTTTTAAAGCTAAAGAAACTGCCAATGAGAAATGTTAGTGGACTAAACCCAAACACTACATCCAGGTACTGGACCAAAGGCAAGAAGTCTTCCACCAGAGCCCTTTTTCAATACCAGACACAGCTGCCTCCCTAGAACACAAGGGCTACAGTAGAATGGCTACTAAAAATCAGTGCATTTGACATACTGGATGAACTCTTTCTTTTTCAAAGAACAAATAAAATCAAAACTATCAGCCAGGCTGACTTCCCCAAGATGATCCAGCACATGTGCCTGCATCTAAAAGACAGAATGAGATTCAAATTCAATCAAAACAGAAGCCTAGATGCATACAGGTTCCATTCTCAGGGTATAAAAAATAACCTACATACAGGATAAGTCTTACTTTATGTTTGTATAGTTTTCCAGTTTACTGAACACTTTCTCATAAATAACTTCTTTAATGATAACTGGGAACTAGGAAGGATTAAGTAACCTTCACAAAGTCTAGCAACTCACAGTAGGGGCATCTTGGATGAACTGTCTTGCCACTCCACCGTGTTTTATAATTCACAACACTCCCTGTAGAAAATAAGCAAGAATGATTTATTCACTCATTTTTTCACTTGTTAAATGAGAGTCTACTGCTCTGTATTAGGGATATGAAGATGAACAAAATTTGATATATGGCCTTCAAGAAGAAATTCTAGTGGAGAGGAAGGACTTAAATATAAATAATGATCATAGATTCTGTCTCTCTGGAGACACCTGACTAAGACAAATGCTGGAGAAAAGGTACGGGGAGAAGGCAATGATGACTCCCAGGCTTACAGTTTGGCACTTGAAAGTGTTGGGAAACTTAGTCATGACCTCGAGCAAAGGAAAAAAATATACAACTTACACTGTATTTCTATTAACAACCTGGTCTAGAACCTGGACCAATTCAAAGCAAAGGGACAATATGCAAAGGACCGAGGCCAACTTTTAAAGTAGCCAACAGAAGTGGAAAGTGTTAAAACAACTTACTGAGTTATTAAGTTAAACTTTTATTTCTTACATGCTTGAGTTTGTCTATGATATTCAGAAATGATGCCTGATCTCATCTAATCCTCACAACAACCCTAAGAAGATACTATCCCTGTTTTAAAGCTAAAGAAACTGCCAATGAGAAATGTTAGTGGACTAAACCCAAACACTACATCCAGGTACTGGACCAAAGGCAAGAAGTCTTCCACCAGAGCCCTTTTTCAATACCAGACACAGCTGCCTCCCTAGAACACAAGGGCTACAGTAGAATGGCTACTAAAAATCAGTGCATTTGACATACTGGATGAACTCTTTCTTTTTCAAAGAACAAATAAAATCAAAACTATCAGCCAGGCTGACTTCCCCAAGATGATCCAGCACATGTGCCTGCATCTAAAAGACAGAATGAGATTCAAATTCAATCAAAACAGAAGCCTAGATGCATACAGGTTCCATTCTCAGGGTATAAAAAATAACCTACATACAGGATAAGTCTTACTTTATGTTTGTATAGTTTTCCAGTTTACTGAACACTTTCTCATAAATAACTTCTTTAATGATAACTGGGAACTAGGAAGGATTAAGTAACCTTCACAAAGTCTAGCAACTCACAGTAGGGGCATCTTGGATGAACTGTCTTGCCACTCCACCGTGTTTTATAATTCACAACACTCCCTGTAGAAAATAAGCAAGAATGATTTATTCACTCATTTTTTCACTTGTTAAATGAGAGTCTACTGCTCTGTATTAGGGATATGAAGATGAACAAAATTTGATATATGGCCTTCAAGAAGAAATTCTAGTGGAGAGGAAGGACTTAAATATAAATAATGATCATAGATTCTGTCTCTCTGGAGACACCTGACTAAGACAAATGCTGGAGAAAAGGTACGGGGAGAAGGCAATGATGACTCCCAGGCTTACAGTTTGGCACTTGAAAGTGTTGGGAAACTTAGTCATTGACCACTATCAGCACTGCAAAAGGAAAAAAAATCACTTTCCACTTTTCAGATGATGATAGTAGTTTTCCAGTCCATCCCCCCTTTCAGCAAACACAATCATAGCGAGTTATTAAAGACTCACACACATGTATATCTAGTTCTCTTTCTGCAAGTGTATTTGAATATCCTCACTACACTGAGCTAATAGAGCTAAATAACTGAAAAGGATTTAAGATCCGGTACAGAAAGCATGTTAACAGTACCAAACATTTGAAAGAAAAAAAAAATACTATGAAATCTGGACTGATTTGATATTAATAAGTGCAGAGAGTATAGAGAGGTTGGGCAGAGAGAGCCTTATGAGATTGTATCACTTTCTAATTATGCTGAGACTACAGTGGACTCCCATATGTACTGTGGGAGACAAGATGGCCGGGGCTTTTGCTTAACCCACTATCTCCAAATTCCATTTTTAAACTGTGCACTTGACTCCATTTAAAAGATCAAATGCTGAAGTCTTGGAAAACAAGCAAAAACAATTCTATAAGCCCTTCAGAAAGAAGTGGCTACTTATACTTCTGAAAGGAGCTAGGTCAGCACTCCACTTTCTAGTAGGTGAGGTTGTTTGCAGATTTCTCTTTTCTACCTTTCCCTCCAGCTAATGGTTTCCTTTAATGTTATCTTCCCTTTGATGATCTCTCTGTTTGATAGAGACTCTAAAGAAGGTCAACAAGAAAAATGAGATGCTCAGATCTTTCTCAGCTGACTTGAAAAATATTTATAGGCCAGCAAAATGTCTATAGCAGCCAGGCAAAAGTTCCAAGCATTCTATGGACCCAAGAATATTTTCACTACATGAATTAATTAGCTTTTCCTGTCTTAATACTGTCTGGCAGGATGAGGTTTGTGCAAGTGAGTACATGCAGCCCGAATAAATACAGACCCAGGTAAGGAACTCAATTTCTTTATAATATGCCTGAATTTCTATTAGGAGAGAGGTCTAAGATACTCTAGAGATGGCATCTGAGATGGAAAAGGGTTTGTAACACTTTAGTAGTCATGTAACGAGTTTGAAAGAAAACCTTATACTGAAATCTAATAGTAGAAACCTAATACCAGTAGAGGGCTGGAATAGACAGTTTATTCAATCCTTTCTGTCTCTTGCAAGGTTCCTGGAATCAGTAGGACTCTCAAGGCTCCATAGATGCAGTGTGAGAACTACTCACCCAAACAATATGTGGGGTTTATTGTGTACGTCATAATTTCCCTCATGGATGATAATGGTTGCATTTTTAAGCACTTTTACTCTGAGTATGGTACTAAACTCAAATATTTTGGATTTTAAAAATAATTAGTTTTTAATATACATGGAAGAAGGCATGTTTGATAGTCTTACCCTCAAAATAATAATTTTACCCTCAAAATAAAAATTTTAATAGATGTTATTTAGTTGGTAAATAACATCTATTAAAATTATTACCCAGGATACATGATTAGAATTCTGATGGGTTAGCATTTCATAACAAAGCTACTTGGATGCATTCATTTCTGATAGTATGTGAGATGAGAGATCCTGAAATCTTCCAGATAGAAACCATCTAGCAATATGGAGGATGGGAATACCCCCCACCCCCACACACACAAACACACACACACACAAACACATACACACTTTTAAATCAATGGAGGAGAACGGAAAAAGATAAGAATCATCCAAGTCTCAGAAGCAGAACAAACAAGTTTACAAAGGAAAATAAGCACTGAAATTGCCCTAAGTGCATATATAAAGCTCTGTGACTAAGAGCTTCCTCACAAGGCAGTTTGTATGAAGGATGGGGCTGTGACCTAAGCCATGGGGCCGTGCAGGGTGATAGCCTTAGTCTTACCCACACAAAACAGAGCATAGGAAGGCTTGTACCGTACTTGCTAGCAAAGTCAATTGTTTCAGGAATTTTGAAAGTTGGTTATATTCACACGGGAGGCTTGAATAAAGCTATGGTGAGAATATTTGTATTATAGAAATCCAAATAGGCTATAAATCAAGGCCTTTTTCCCCCAGACAGTTCATTTGTTAAAAATTTACCAGTACATCACTGGTTACTTTATTTTTAAAAATTTCTATTAGAGAGAGGTCTAAGATACTCTAGAGATGGCATCTGAGATGGAAAAGGGTTTGTAACACTTTAGTAGTCATGTAACGAGTTTGAAAGAAAACCTTATACTGAAATCTAATAGTAGAAACCTAATACCAGTAGAGGGCTGGAATAGACAGTTTATTCAATCCTTTCTGTCTCTTGCAAGGTTCCTGGAATCAGTAGGACTCTCAAGGCTCCATAGATGCAGTGTGAGAACTACTCACCCAAACAATATGTGGGGTTTATTGTGTACGTCATAATTTCCCTCATGGATGATAATGGTTGCATTTTTAAGCACTTTTACTCTGAGTATGGTACTAAACTCAAATATTTTGGATTTTAAAAATAATTAGTTTTTAATATACATGGAAGAAGGCATGTTTGATAGTCTTACCCTCAAAATAATAATTTTACCCTCAAAATAAAAATTTTAATAGATGTTATTTAGTTGGTAAATAACATCTATTAAAATTATTACCCAGGATACATGATTAGAATTCTGATGGGTTAGCATTTCATAACAAAGCTACTTGGATGCATTCATTTCTGATAGTATGTGAGATGAGAGATCCTGAAATCTTCCAGATAGAAACCATCTAGCAATATGGAGGATGGGAATACCCCCCACCCCCACACACACAAACACACACACACACAAACACATACACACTTTTAAATCAATGGAGGAGAACGGAAAAAGATAAGAATCATCCAAGTCTCAGAAGCAGAACAAACAAGTTTACAAAGGAAAATAAGCACTGAAATTGCCCTAAGTGCATATATAAAGCTCTGTGACTAAGAGCTTCCTCACAAGGCAGTTTGTATGAAGGATGGGGCTGTGACCTAAGCCATGGGGCCGTGCAGGGTGATAGCCTTAGTCTTACCCACACAAAACAGAGCATAGGAAGGCTTGTACCGTACTTGCTAGCAAAGTCAATTGTTTCAGGAATTTTGAAAGTTGGTTATATTCACACGGGAGGCTTGAATAAAGCTATGGTGAGAATATTTGTATTATAGAAATCCAAATAGGCTATAAATCAAGGCCTTTTTCCCCCAGACAGTTCATTTGTTAAAAATTTACCAGTACATCACTGGTTACTTTATTTTTTAAAAAATAGCCTGACTTACATGAAAATCTCCACGGAGAGGCAAATAGCAAAGGAAAATGTCTGTTTTAGTCTAAGCGCTACAAAGTGGCAAAAAAATTACACTTCCTCTGAGAGTTCAAGGTCAACTTCAGTTTTCAAAACATTTGGTCTTGAATGAAAATTAGTATGTAGTTAAAGAAAAAGGTTTCTAAAAAGGTAAATTTTAATATTAAAATTTAGGGTTAAATTTTATGTTACAGTATAGGGATGGGCCAATACAGCCTAGAACATCTTGTGCCAGAAAGCAAGGATGTGATCAAAGAATGATGAGAGCACATCAAAATGATAGTGAACCAGTTTGACAGAGCTCCTGGTCAAATCTGGGAGAATCTGTATCATATTAATACAATGGAATGTTACTTAGCGGTAGAAAAAAATAAACTACTGATACCCACAGATATATGAATAAATCTCAATTACATCGTGTTTAATGGAACAGAAGGAGACAATAAGACTACATACCACATAATGCCACTCTTATAAAACATAAGAAAATGAAAACCATAGTGACAAACACATCAGTTACATCAGTATTGAAAGGCAGTGGATTGACACCAAATGGACACAAAGGAACTTTATAGATGATGAAATTGTTATCTATTATGATTGTGGTGATGACTTCCTCAATGAAGCTGATGAAATGAAAAAAAAAAAAAAAACAGAGGAAAAGCTATTGTAACTATATTAACATCAAATGAAACAGACTTAAAGGTAGGAATCGCTATTGGACAAAAAAGGACATTTCATTATAATGAAGGGCTCAATCTGCCAGGGCATTGGTAGGATTCTAAAATCTCATGCTTCAAATAATCAATAAAACAAAAATTCTAAAAAGTGAAAGGAGGAATAGGTAATTCCACAGTCACAGAGTCATTAATTTCCCCAGTTTTCAGGAATTTTGAAAGTTGGTTATATTCACACGGGAGGCTTGAATAAAGCTATGGTGAGAATATTTGTATTATAGAAATCCAAATAGGCTATAAATCAAGGCCTTTTTCCCCCAGACAGTTCATTTGTTAAAAATTTACCAGTACATCACTGGTTACTTTATTTTTTAAAAAATAGCCTGACTTACATGAAAATCTCCACGGAGAGGCAAATAGCAAAGGAAAATGTCTGTTTTAGTCTAAGCGCTACAAAGTGGCAAAAAAATTACACTTCCTCTGAGAGTTCAAGGTCAACTTCAGTTTTCAAAACATTTGGTCTTGAATGAAAATTAGTATGTAGTTAAAGAAAAAGGTTTCTAAAAAGGTAAATTTTAATATTAAAATTTAGGGTTAAATTTTATGTTACAGTATAGGGATGGGCCAATACAGCCTAGAACATCTTGTGCCAGAAAGCAAGGATGTGATCAAAGAATGATGAGAGCACATCAAAATGATAGTGAACCAGTTTGACAGAGCTCCTGGTCAAATCTGGGAGAATCTGTATCATATTAATACAATGGAATGTTACTTAGCGGTAGAAAAAAATAAACTACTGATACCCACAGATATATGAATAAATCTCAATTACATCGTGTTTAATGGAACAGAAGGAGACAATAAGACTACATACCACATAATGCCACTCTTATAAAACATAAGAAAATGAAAACCATAGTGACAAACACATCAGTTACATCAGTATTGAAAGGCAGTGGATTGACACCAAATGGACACAAAGGAACTTTATAGATGATGAAATTGTTATCTATTATGATTGTGGTGATGACTTCCTCAATGAAGCTGATGAAATGAAAAAAAAAAAAAAAACAGAGGAAAAGCTATTGTAACTATATTAACATCAAATGAAACAGACTTAAAGGTAGGAATCGCTATTGGACAAAAAAGGACATTTCATTATAATGAAGGGCTCAATCTGCCAGGGCATTGGTAGGATTCTAAAATCTCATGCTTCAAATAATCAATAAAACAAAAATTCTAAAAAGTGAAAGGAGGAATAGGTAATTCCACAGTCACAGAGTCATTAATATCTTTTCCCAAGGACTTTTAGAACCAGTACATCTTCCACACAATAATGAGCAAATTTATAAATAATTGGTAACAAACTTGACTTTACTGACACCCAGTCACTGCAGAGTATGCATTTTTTTCAGGTGCATACAGAATACTAATAAAAGACAACCATTTCTCAACAAATTTTAGGTAATTGAATTCTTTCAGAGTATGTCCTCTGAATACAGTGGAAAGAAGTAGGAAAACTATTAAGAAAAGATAACTAGAAAATCCTCAACTATTTCTATGACATAGTAAAGAACATATCTGATTTCTTTCATTGGTTCCTGGTTCATGTCACAGAGAGCTTCAAAACCCTTGGAATCTCTGGATAGGATTGTCTCTTATGTTTTCTTTGTCATCACACCTCTTTTATTTTTACACTTATTTTCATCCATCTTTTTTATTCTTTGGCATGTGTGGGCCTCCCATTGCAGTGGCCTCTCTCACTGCAGAGCACCAGCTGTGGATGCACGCGCTCCAGAGCACTGGCTCACAATTGGACACACCAGTCCAGCTACTCTGCAGCAGGTGGGATTTTTCCAGGCCAGGGACTGAACTGGTGCCCCTTGCACTGCAAGGCAGACTCTACCCACTGGGCCACTAGGGAAGCCCTGTCTCTTGTTTATTATAATGAGTCACTTTTGACTATACTGGAGTCTATGCTGTGAAGTCACTCATGGTAAGTCCTTGGGTAGTGTCAATGGAGGAGCTGATTGCGACAGGAAAACTAAGAACCTGATTAGAGGGTCAGAACTTTCAGCCTAACTCCTCCACTTCTAGGAAGGGGAGGAGGCTAGGTATTGAGCTCTATCATATGACCAATGATTTAATCCATCATGACTGTATAACGAAGGCTTGATTAAACCCTGAACACTTCCTGACTGGTGAATACATTCATGCATGTAGAGAATGGCTGCACCTTGACTCCATGAGGACAGGAGCTCCTGTGTTTGGAAAGCTCCTGAACACTTCCTGTTAATAAATTCTAAAACATGCTTCAAATAATCAATAAAACAAATTCTAAAAAGTGAAAGGAGGAATAGGTAATTCCACAGTCACAGAGTCATTAATATCTTTTCCCAAGGACTTTTAGAACCAGTACATCTTCCACACAATAATGAGCAAATTTATAAATAATTGGTAACAAACTTGACTTTACTGACACCCAGTCACTGCAGAGTATGCATTTTTTTCAGGTGCATACAGAATACTAATAAAAGACAACCATTTCTCAACAAATTTTAGGTAATTGAATTCTTTCAGAGTATGTCCTCTGAATACAGTGGAAAGAAGTAGGAAAACTATTAAGAAAAGATAACTAGAAAATCCTCAACTATTTCTATGACATAGTAAAGAACATATCTGATTTCTTTCATTGGTTCCTGGTTCATGTCACAGAGAGCTTCAAAACCCTTGGAATCTCTGGATAGGATTGTCTCTTATGTTTTCTTTGTCATCACACCTCTTTTATTTTTACACTTATTTTCATCCATCTTTTTTATTCTTTGGCATGTGTGGGCCTCCCATTGCAGTGGCCTCTCTCACTGCAGAGCACCAGCTGTGGATGCACGCGCCAGAGCACTGGCTCACAATTGGACACACCAGTCCAGCTACTCTGCAGCAGGTGGGATTTTTCCAGGCCAGGGACTGAACTGGTGCCCCTTGCACTGCAAGGCAGACTCTACCCACTGGGCCACTAGGGAAGCCCTGTCTCTTGTTTATTATAATGAGTCACTTTTGACTATACTGGAGTCTATGCTGTGAAGTCACTCATGGTAAGTCCTTGGGTAGTGTCAATGGAGGAGCTGATTGCGACAGGAAAACTAAGAACCTGATTAGAGGGTCAGAACTTTCAGCCTAACTCCTCCACTTCTAGGAAGGGGAGGAGGCTAGGTATTGAGCTCTATCATATGACCAATGATTTAATCCATCATGACTGTATAACGAAGGCTTGATTAAACCCTGAACACTTCCTGACTGGTGAATACATTCATGCATGTAGAGAATGGCTGCACCTTGACTCCATGAGGACAGGAGCTCCTGTGTTTGGAACTCTTCTCATCTTGCTCTATGTACTGTACGCAGCTATTCCTTTGTACCTTTTATAATAAAAAAGTAAATGTAAGTATAGTGCTTCATGACTTCTGTGAATCATTCTAGTGAATTACTGAACCCGAGGGTGTAGGGTCGGCCCTGAATTTGTATCCAGTCCAAAAGAAGAGCAGATGCATTGGGAACACCCAGGACTAGCAGGTGGCATTTGAAATGGGACAGTATTGTGGGCCCTTAACTTCTAGGGTCTGCACTACCTTCATGAGGCTAATGTTAGAATTGAATTTAGTTGTTGAACACCTCGATGGTTTCAGAGAATAGATGTTGAAAAGTCATGTGGAGGTTGAAAAATACATCTCTTAACAATCTACGGATTAAAAAGAAACACTATTGTATTTCAAAACATTGGAAGATGCCATTGACCCTTGAACAACACAAGTTTGAACTGTGCAGGTTCACTTATACACAGATTTTTTTTTCAACAAATAAATTGGAAAAAATTTTGGAGATTTAAAACAGTTTGAAAAAAAATTCACAGATGAACCATGTATGCTAAAAATATCAAAAACTTTAAGAAAAATAGTCTCATGAACACATGAAATACATGTAGATACTAGTCTATCATTATATAGGCAAAAGTGGGTGATATTTAACATGAAATGAATAATGTTAGTTTTCTTACTGTTTTATCATTTTGCTTCCAAAGAATACTATATAGTGCACCTCTCTCTCTCTCATAATTGGAGAAACTACTTATCAGCCTATCATCTCAGGTAAGTATTTTTTTAAAATATACAATGTTTTTAATACTACATTATGAATATGACTGTAATACTGTATGCCATAAAAGTTGTATAATGATTCATTCATTGCTGTATAGGCCAGTCCTACCCAGTATACTAGGTTACCATAAAGCAATTATATTGCTGCTTCTTTGTTATCAGTACATGAATGGCTGTACCTTTAAATAATTATGAATTTATTTTTCATATCATTTTTCCTTTTTGATGCCTAATATTTTATATATAGATATACATACATACATACATATATATATATATATATATATATATAAAACATCTACAGTGTTTCATATCATATAGAATAGTAACAATGTATATACAGACAGGCAAGTTACCTTGTAAACATGATGTAAGCTTATAGTATTGATAAATACAGTGAAGTAGTGTACATGTATTTTCCTTATGACTTTTTTCATAACATTTTATTTTCTTAACTTTATTGCAGGAATATAGCACATAATACATATGACAGAAACATATAAATCAACTATTTATGCTATCAGTGAAACTTCTGGTCAACAATAGGCTATTAGTAGTTAAGTTTTGGGGAGTCAAAAGTTACATGCAACTATTCAATTCTGTGAGGGTTTGGCACCCCAACCCCCAGGCCATTCAAGAAGTCAACTGTATTTTGAAGTAAATTACAATGTTATGAACACAGCATATCAGAACTTACAGAATATAGCTAAAAAGTATTTAAAGGTAAATTAATAGCTATAAATGCATATCAGAATAGAAAAATAAAATCAAGAAACATCTAAATTTTCACCTCAGGAAGATATAAAAGAAAAACAAATCCAAAAAAATGCAGAAGGGGGCTTCCCTGGTGGTTCAATGGATAGAGAGTCCACCTTGCTGTGCAGGGGGCACCAGTTCGATCCTTGGCCTGGGAAGATCCCACATGCCATGGAGCAGCTGGACTGGTGTGTCCAGTTACGAGCCACTGCTCTGGAGCGCATGAGACCAGAGTCAGTGCTCTGTGACAAGAGAAGCCACTGCAATGGGAGGCCCACAGAGGCCAAATAATAAAGATGGATGAAAATAAATGGATAAAAAACAATAAAAAGGTCAAAAATTTTTTTTAAAAATTTTTAAAAATGCAGAAGGAAAGAAATAACAAAGACAATAGAAAAAAACCAAAGAAATAGAAAAAAATCATATTATAGAAAAAATAAAGCTAAAAGCTTATTCTTTGAAATGTTTTTATAAAATTGAAAACTTTACCAGGACTGATTAAGAAAAAAGAGAGAAAATACAAATTAACAAAAGAAGGAATAAATAGATGATGTCACTACAAACTCCTATAGAAAAATCAAAACAAAACACACAGAAATGAATATTACATACACGACACTGAGAAATTTGACAGTTTCAATGAAAGGAGTAAATTTCTGGAAAAATACAATTTATCAACCCAAAGCCAGTGCTCTGGGATGACCCAGAGGGATAGGAAGGGAAGGGAAGTGGGAGAAGGATTCAAGATGGGAGAAGACATGTATACCTGTGACTAATTCATACTGATGTATGGCAAAAATCATCACTATATTATAATTTTCCTCCAATTAAAATAAATTACTAATAATTTTGAAGACTGTCAAAAGAAGAACCAGAAAATCTGAATATTCCAGTATCTACTAAAGAAACTACATACACAATTTTAAACTGTCTACAAAGAGAACTTCAGGACAAAATTGCTTTACCATTCAATTCTTCCAAGCATTTAAAATAAAAATAATATACCAATCTCAGAGAAATTTTTTCAGAAAACAGGTTTAAAATGAGCTCTTCCTGACTAATTTTATGAAGATGATTATTAAATGTAATGTGATATCCTGAGTGTGACCCTAGAGTAGAAAAGACATTAAGGAAAAACTAAAGAAATCTGGACAAACTATAGACTTTGGTTAATGTGGACTCATTCATTACAGCTAATGTACTATACAAGTGCAAGATGTTAATAAGGGAAACCAAAGAAGTATGTGGCAACTGTTTGTACTGTCTTCTCAATTTTCCTGTAAATCTAAAACTCCTCCAAAAAAATTAAATATTAAAAACCTTATGATCCAAAATCTCTCCAAAAATAAAAACCCAGGGCCAGATGTCTTCACAGGTGAATTCTATCAACCATTTAGAGAAGACCTAGTCCCTATCCTTCTAAAACTTTTTTAAAAATTGCACAGGAAGGAGCACTTCCAAATTCATTCTAGGAGGTTACCATCACCCTGCTTCCAAAACCAGTCAAAGATAAAACAATAAAAGAAAATTACAGGCCAATATCACCGATAAATATAGATGCAAAATTCCTCAACAAAATTCTAGCAAACAGAATTCCACAACACATAAAAAAACTCAAGTTACGTTTATCCCAGGCATGCAAGGATTCTTCAATATCCTCAAATCAATCAATGTGATACACCATATCAACAAATGGAAAGATAAAAAACTTCAAAAAATGGGCATGGAAGGAACCTACCTCAGCATAGTGAAAACCATACATGAGAAGCCCACAATGAACATTATTCTCAATCGTGAAAAACTGAAAGCATTCCCTCTAAGATCAGGAACTAGACAGGGGAGCCCACTCTCACCTCTATTATTCAACATAGTCTTGGAAGTTGTAGCTACAGCAATTAGAGAAGATAAATTTTTTTTTTGAAGACTGTCAAAAGAAGAACCAGAAAATCTGAATATTCCAGTATCTACTAAAGAAACTACATACACAATTTTAAACTGTCTACAAAGAGAACTTCAGGACAAAATTGCTTTACCATTCAATTCTTCCAAGCATTTAAAATAAAAATAATATACCAATCTCAGAGAAATTTTTTCAGAAAACAGGTTTAAAATGAGCTCTTCCTGACTAATTTTATGAAGATGATTATTAAATGTAATGTGATATCCTGAGTGTGACCCTAGAGTAGAAAAGACATTAAGGAAAAACTAAAGAAATCTGGACAAACTATAGACTTTGGTTAATGTGGACTCATTCATTACAGCTAATGTACTATACAAGTGCAAGATGTTAATAAGGGAAACCAAAGAAGTATGTGGCAACTGTTTGTACTGTCTTCTCAATTTTCCTGTAAATCTAAAACTCCTCCAAAAAAATTAAATATTAAAAACCTTATGATCCAAAATCTCTCCAAAAATAAAAACCCAGGGCCAGATGTCTTCACAGGTGAATTCTATCAACCATTTAGAGAAGACCTAGTCCCTATCCTTCTAAAACTTTTTCAAAAAATTGCACAGGAAGGAGCACTTCCAAATTCATTCTAGGAGGTTACCATCACCCTGCTTCCAAAACCAGTCAAAGATAAAACAATAAAAGAAAATTACAGGCCAATATCACCGATAAATATAGATGCAAAATTCCTCAACAAAATTCTAGCAAACAGAATTCCACAACACATAAAAAAACTCAAGTTACGTTTATCCCAGGCATGCAAGGATTCTTCAATATCCTCAAATCAATCAATGTGATACACCATATCAACAAATGGAAAGATAAAAAACTTCAAAAAATGGGCATGGAAGGAACCTACCTCAGCATAGTGAAAACCATACATGAGAAGCCCACAATGAACATTATTCTCAATCGTGAAAAACTGAAAGCATTCCCTCTAAGATCAGGAACTAGACAGGGGAGCCCACTCTCACCTCTATTATTCAACATAGTCTTGGAAGTTGTAGCTACAGCAATTAGAGAAGATAGATGAACAAAAGGAACCCAGATTGGAAAAGGAGAAGCAAAACTTTCACTGTTTGCAGATGACATGATACTATATGTAGAAAACCATAGAGACATTATCAGAAAATTACTAGAGCTAATCGGCAGATTTAGCAAAGTCCCAGGATACAAAATCAATAAACAGAAATCACTCGCATTCCTATATACAAACAATAAAAATCAGAAAGAGAAATCAAGGTAACAATCCCATTCACCACTGCAACAAAAAGAATAAAATATCTAGAAATAAACCTACCTACAGAGACAAAAGAACTGTAAACAGAAAATTACAAGACACTAAGGAAAGAAATCAAAGATAACACAAACAGATGGAGATACATTCCATGTTCCTGGGTCAGAAGAATCAGTATCATGAAAATGACCATATTACCAAATATCATTTACAATTTCAGTGCAATCCTTATCAAATTACCAGTGGCATTTTTCACAGAACTAGACCAAAAAATAGCACAGTTCCTATGGAAACACCAAAGACTCTGGAGAGGCAAAGCAGTCTTGAGAAGGATGAATGGAGCTGGAGGGATCAACCTACCTAACTTGAGACTATATTACAAAATAACAGTCATCAAGACAGTATGGTACTAGCACAAAAACAGAAATATAGACCAATGGAACAAGATAGAGAACCCAGAGATAAACCCAAGCACCTACAGGTACCTTATTTTTGACAAAGGAGGTGAAAGTGTAAAATGGGGCAAAGAAAGACAAATGATGCTGGGAAATCGGTTGGACAGCTACATGTGAAAAATGAAGTTGGGAAAAAATCTAGCAAACGTCCCAAAAAAAGTTATTCCCAGGCATGCAAGGATTCTTCAATATCCTCAAATCAATCAATGTGATACACCATATCAACAAATGGAAAGATAAAAAACTTCAAAAAATGGGCATGGAAGGAACCTACCTCAGCATAGTGAAAACCATACATGAGAAGCCCACAATGAACATTATTCTCAATCGTGAAAAACTGAAAGCATTCCCTCTAAGATCAGGAACTAGACAGGGGAGCCCACTCTCACCTCTATTATTCAACATAGTCTTGGAAGTTGTAGCTACAGCAATTAGAGAAGATAGATGAACAAAAGGAACCCAGATTGGAAAAGGAGAAGCAAAACTTTCACTGTTTGCAGATGACATGATACTATATGTAGAAAACCATAGAGACATTATCAGAAAATTACTAGAGCTAATCGGCAGATTTAGCAAAGTCCCAGGATACAAAATCAATAAACAGAAATCACTCGCATTCCTATATACAAACAATAAAAATCAGAAAGAGAAATCAAGGTAACAATCCCATTCACCACTGCAACAAAAAGAATAAAATATCTAGAAATAAACCTACCTACAGAGACAAAAGAACTGTAAACAGAAAATTACAAGACACTAAGGAAAGAAATCAAAGATAACACAAACAGATGGAGATACATTCCATGTTCCTGGGTCAGAAGAATCAGTATCATGAAAATGACCATATTACCAAATATCATTTACAATTTCAGTGCAATCCTTATCAAATTACCAGTGGCATTTTTCACAGAACTAGACCAAAAAATAGCACAGTTCCTATGGAAACACCAAAGACTCTGGAGAGGCAAAGCAGTCTTGAGAAGGATGAATGGAGCTGGAGGGATCAACCTACCTAACTTGAGACTATATTACAAAATAACAGTCATCAAGACAGTATGGTACTAGCACAAAAACAGAAATATAGACCAATGGAACAAGATAGAGAACCCAGAGATAAACCCAAGCACCTACAGGTACCTTATTTTTGACAAAGGAGGTGAAAGTGTAAAATGGGGCAAAGAAAGCCTCTTCAACAAATGATGCTGGGAAATGGTACTGGGAAAATTGGACAGCTACATGTGAAAAAATGAAGTTGGGACACTTCAAGACACCACACACAAAGATAGACTTCAAATGAATGAAAGACCTAACTGTAAGGCTAGAAACCATAAAACACTTAGAGGAAAACATAGGCAGAACACTGGATGACATAAATCAAAGCAAGATCTTCTATGACCTGCCTCCTAGTGTCATGGGAAATAAAAACAAAAAGAAACAAGTGGGACCTAATGAAACTTAAAAGCTTTCATGCTACAAAAGAAACTATAAACAAGATGAAAAGACAGCCCTCAGAATGGGAGAAAATAATAGCAAATCAAACAACTGACAAAGAATTAATTTCCAAATACACAAGCAGCTCATACAACTCAATACCAAAAAAACAAACAACCCAACCAAAAAATGGGAAAAATACCTAAAAAGACATCTCTCCACAGAAGACATACACATAGTCAAAAAACACATGAAAAGATGCTCAATGTTGCTCATTATTAGAGAAATGAAAATCAAAACTACAATGAGATATCACCTCACACCAGTCAGAATGACTATCATCAAAAAACCTACAGACAATAAATACTGGAGAGGGTGTGGAGAAAAGGGAACCCTCTTGCACTGTTGGTGGGAATATAAGTTGATAAAACCATAATGGAAGACAGTATGGAGACTCCTCAAGAAACTAAGAATAGAACCACCATATGACCCAGCAATCCCACTGTTAGGCATATACCCTGAGGAAATCAAAATTGAAAGAGACACATGTACCCCAATGTTCATTGCAGCACTCTATACAATAGCTAGAACATAGAAACAACCTAGATGTCCATCAATAAATGAATGGATAAAGAAGCTGTGGTACATAGATACAATGGAATATTTCTCAGTAATAAAAAGAAACACATTTAAGTCATTCCTAATGAGGAGGATGAACCTAGAACCTATTATAAAGAGTGAAGTAAGTCAGAAAGAGAAGGATAAACATAGCATGCTAACACACACATATATATATAGAATCTAGAAAGTTGGTACTGATCAAAGTATGTGCAGAACAGCAGTGGAGAAACAGACATAGAGAACAGACTTGTGGACACTGGCAGGAGGGAAGAGTAGGCAAGAGGTATGGAAAGAGTAACCTGAGAATTTACATTACCATATGTCAAAGACACAGTCATTGTGAATGTTCTGTAAGACTAAGGAGACTTACACAAGGGTTATGCAACAACTTAGAGGAGAGGGGTGGGGAGGGAGATGGGAGGGAAGTTCAAAGTGGGAGGGGTCAAGTGTATCCCTATGACTGATTCAGGGTTAATGGTAGCAGTAAACAACAAAACTCATAAAAGTAAAATAAAAATGAAACAAGAAATAAAGCTATAATGGAATCAACAAAGTCAAGAGTTTATTTGAAAATTAATAGCATTAAAAATGCTATCAATATGGGTCAAAATAATAAATAATAGCACAAAACCACCATGATTAAAAATATAAAAAATATAAAAGAACTAAAATACAGAACATGAAGGAGATAATCAAGAAATTACCTGGGGCTTCCCTGGTGGTCCAGTGGGTAAGGACACTGCCTTGCAGTGCAAGGGGTGCCAGTTCGATCCCTGGCCTGGGAAGATCCGATGTGGTAAGATGTTTCGGAGGGTCAGGCATATAAACCTACGTTGGAGGGTGTGGAGAAAAGGGAACCCTCTTGCACTGTTGGTGGGAATATAAGTTGATAAAACCATAATGGAAGACAGTATGGAGACTCCTCAAGAAACTAAGAATAGAACCACCATATGACCCAGCAATCCCACTGTTAGGCATATACCCTGAGGAAATCAAAATTGAAAGAGACACATGTACCCCAATGTTCATTGCAGCACTCTATACAATAGCTAGAACATAGAAACAACCTAGATGTCCATCAATAAATGAATGGATAAAGAAGCTGTGGTACATAGATACAATGGAATATTTCTCAGTAATAAAAAGAAACACATTTAAGTCATTCCTAATGAGGAGGATGAACCTAGAACCTATTATAAAGAGTGAAGTAAGTCAGAAAGAGAAGGATAAACATAGCATGCTAACACACACATATATATATAGAATCTAGAAAGTTGGTACTGATCAAAGTATGTGCAGAACAGCAGTGGAGAAACAGACATAGAGAACAGACTTGTGGACACTGGCAGGAGGGAAGAGTAGGCAAGAGGTATGGAAAGAGTAACATGAGAATTTACATTACCATATGTCAAAGACACAGTCATTGTGAATGTTCTGTAAGACTAAGGAGACTTACACAAGGGTTATGCAACAACTTAGAGGAGAGGGGTGGGGAGGGAGATGGGAGGAAGTTCAAAGTGGGGGGGGTCAAGTGTATCCCTATGACTGATTCAGGGTTAATGGTAGCAGTAAACAACAAAACTCATAAAAGTAAAATAAAAATGAAACAAGAAATAAAGCTATAATGGAATCAACAAAGTCAAGAGTTTATTTGAAAATTAATAGCATTAAAAATGCTATCAATATGGGTCAAAATAATAAATAATAGCACAAAACCACCATGATTAAAAATATAAAAAATATAAAAGAACTAAAATACAGAACATGAAGGAGATAATCAAGAAATTACCTGGGGCTTCCCTGGTGGTCCAGTGGGTAAGGACACTGCCTTGCAGTGCAAGGGGTGCCAGTTCGATCCCTGGCCTGGGAAGATCCGATGTGTGGTAGAGCGACTGGACCAATGTGTCCAATTACCGAGCCAGGGCTCTAGAGTGCATGTGCCCAGAGTCAGCGCTCTGTGACAAGGGAGGCCACTGCGATGAGAGGCCCACAGGCTAAAGAACAAAGATGGATGAAAATAAATAAATGAAAGACCAATAGAAGTGGCCAAAAAGAAAAAAAACTTAAAAAAAGAGAGAAATTACCTGGATTAAGTTTATGCAATAAACTCGATAACATATGAAAAACTAACTCAAGAAGTAAAAAAAAATATATATATATATATATATAATTGTATAATAATAAAATTGAATTAATATTTAAAATTCTATAATGAACATTCCTGGACTGGATGGCGTTAGAAGGTTAGCTTCACCAAACATTCAAAAATCTTATAGTCACAATCTTCTACAAATTTTTCTAAAGAATTTCTCTTTTTCTGTTTTTTACCTCTAAGTCATCATTTATTTTTCATCCATCTTTATTCTCTGGCATGTATGGGCGTCCCACTGCAGTGGCCTTTTCCGTTGCAGAGCACAGACTTTGGGCACATGTGCTCCAGAGCGCTGGCTTGTAACTGGACACAACAGTCCAGCCACTCTGTGGTACATGGGATCTTCCCTGGCCAGGGATTGAACCAGTGCCCCTTGTGTTGCAAGGTGGACTTGCTGCCCACTGGACCACCAGGGAAGCCTAAAGAATTTAAAGAGGGAATACTCCCTACCTCATTCTGACCCCTGACTGGAAAAGACAGTATAATAAAGGGAAATCAAAAGGTAGTCTCACTCCTGAACAGATTTGGGGGTGATCCCCTTATTCTCCCAACCTGAGATCTCAGTGAAGGCACTTAAAATAGGCATTCTGTTCTAAAATGGGAACTGAGAGTCCTAAACATCTTTGCGTGTGTGTGTGTGTGTGTGTACTGGTAGGGTTGGAGGAGCCAGTAGAAGTGGGCAATATCTTGACTGGTTCTCAACAGTAATGGTTGCTATACTACAGACACAATGCTAAGTGCTTTAAACATATTTTCTCATTTCATCAACACCATTTTCTTAAGAAAAGTCCTAGGAAACATTGGAACACTTGTCCATGCATCTGCTATAAAGATGTTAGTAGAGAGATCAAAGTTTTATGACTCTATAATAAAGGTATTTTCCCCTTATGTAGTGACTAGAAGATTCTGATTATAATCAATTATTTAAAAAGTCAGCAGATGATGAATCTACATGCAGCTAACTGATGTGGGAAAAGGGGCAGAGTTCAGTCCCAAGTTGACAGTTTTCTCATTTTAAAATGACGAGAAGTTTTTTTAGATTCTAGCCTGGGAAAATGAGTAAAGATGATTCATTTACTAATTTTCTGAACGGCAGATATTTGAGCCGTGTTTTGGTCACTGATGCTGGCAGAAGCATATTCTTTCACACTGTTATTTTTTTAATCTCAGAAATATATCATGAATTTAAAAATTCCAAATATTATGATGTTAATAAGCCCCATTTTTCTCTCATCAGGAGCATCCAGGTTCATTGTAAACTCTCTCTCATTGTAAATTATTCTGAGCTTCAGTTTATACTTTGCAGAGATGGTGCAAATATTAGAATGAACGTGTGCAAGGCACCTCATACTCTACCTATCACACAGTAAGTGCTCAGTTAAAGATGTCCATCCAATCACGTCTGCTTTACTTTCTATATAAGCAGATCACTATGATTGTGCACAAGTAGGCATCTGCTTTTTCATTATAATATGTCAAACTATTTTATTCCTTTATTATAATCAGTGAGGAAATCTATAAATGTCTAATGGAAAAAGCTTAAGACACCATCTTCAGGCTAAGATGTGCTGACTTAAAAGACATGTGACACGATCCCTAAATAATACTTTTTGGCCCTTGTATCAGTCCCTATTTGTGACCTTATAGGCAGCTAAACTTAGCTACTTGTGTCTCTTTCACACATGATGCTGCCTTATGATACTGAAATGACATTTTCTTATATTTATTTTTTTACATTGTGAAGCAAATGTTACACTTTAATGATGAAAAACACAACCACAGAGAAGCACTATGATTTTCCTTCTGTTATATTAGCCAACACACAGAAGAGCAACAAAATAAATGGACTTACTTTCAATTACTGGCTTTTACACTCCCATGAATATGTATCCGAATTACTTATGTAGATTTCATTTTTAAAAATATATTGATGGGGCTGCCCTGGTGGTGCAGTGGGTAAGGACATCGCCTTGAAGTGCAAGGGGCGCCGGTTCCATCCTTGGCCTGGGAAGATCCCACGTGCCGCGGAGCGGCTGGACCGATGTGTCCAATTACCGAGCCGGAGCTCTGGAGCGCATGCGCCCAGAGCCGGTGCTCTGTGACAACAGAGGTCACTGCATTGGGAGGCTCACACGGGCCGAAGAACAAAGATGGATGAAAATAGATAAAGGAAAGACCAATAGAAGAGGTCCACCCACCCTGCTCCCTCCCCAAACCCCACCCCTCAAAATAAATAAATAAATAAACTTCAAAAAAAAAAAAAAGTATATTGATATCAGCTGATTCCTCTGTAGGACACTGTGTCTTCGTCTTCCCCATGTTCATTCCACTCCCATGGCTGAATTTGGTACTTTCCCTTGGGTTTTCACAGCATTCCATGCTTACTCTGGCATTCATCAGTAGCTGAATTGTTAGAGATGATTTTCTTAATTGTTTCTTCCACTAGACAAGAAGTCCCTAATACACAGAACTGTGTGTTTCCAATCTAAACGTTGTCAGAATCTGATGCAGTCCCAGGCTCATGACTGGTTCCCTATTAACGCGAGTTACTTGTCGAATGAGCATGACGTGGGGGAACAAGTGTCAACGATTTCCTCCCTGGGGACCAATGTCATCAGCGTGGTACCCACAGAGAGTACCTAAAGAATTTAAGGATAAAAAACCATACACTTTGCCAGTAAGGCCTTTTGGTTCTGACCCTCACATCATGATACACATTTTGAAACAAATAAAAGTCCTTCATACTGGTAAGTCTTTAATTACCTCTATTAATTGATAAACAATGGCAGTTATTAAGAGATTGATCTAAAAACTTTGCCCCAACATATATTCAACAAGTATCTACTCTTTACAAAGTGTGACAGTGTTAGTCACTCAGTCATGTCTGACTCATTGCAACCCCATGGACTGTAGCTGGCCAGCCACCTCTGTCCATGGAATTCTCCAGGCAAGAATCCTGGAATGGGTAGCCATTCCCTTCTCCAGGGAATCTTCCCAACCCAGGGATCAAACCCAGGTCTCCTGCATCGCAAGTAGATTCTTCACCATATGAGCCACCAAGGAAATCTAGTTATCTACTCTTCAAGCTAACAAAAAACCAAATATAACAGTATTTAATTTGGAGGCCCCAAACTATCTTTAGTCAGGTTTCAACAGACTACTTCTTAGATTTTAAGGAGGATAAAAAGGATTTTCTTACTGAGTTAGTTCATAGCCACCCTTTTTTCCCCTGATTTGTTAAATTTTGATCTTAACTCCTTTGCTGGCCTAAGTAAATGTAACTTTTTATGTTTTTTTTTTTTTTTTTCCCTTTGAAATCTGAAGAATTTTCAACGTTTTGATTGCAACCACCTATAATGGAACCAAAATAAAGTCTTTATCCCAGTTAATAGACCAAGAAAGGCATTTCAAGAACTCAAATTATGATAAAATGTAAGCTGAAAATATTCAAAGTTATAAACATAATGTGAATATATAGTTAAGAAAATCCATTTGGTGGTCCCAGGCTTGTAAATAACTCAGAATTATTTTCTCTTGGTTAAAAGCCAGTTTGCTAAATTCTATGACTATTTTTGGGAAAGTATGTATTTTAAAGACCATGAAAAAATCTGTTTTTCTTCTCTCTTTACTGAGGTATTTTTCCTTTTATAAAGCCTGTCCTGGGGCTTCCCCTGGTGGTCCAGTGGGTAAGGACACAACCTTGCAGTGCAAGGGACGCCGGTTCGATCCCTGGCCTGGGAAGATCCCACGTGATACGGAGCGGCTGGACTGATGTGTCCAAATACTGAGCCGGAGCTCGAGAGTGCAAGCGCCCAGAGCCCGTGCTCTGCGACGACAGACGCCACCGCGATGTGGGGCCCACAGGAGCCAAAGAACCAAAGACGGATGAAAATGGAGAAATGAAAGACCAATAGAAGTGGCCCGCCCACTCCCCTCCCTCCCCAACCCGACCCCCGCCCAAAATAAATAAATAAATAAATCTTTAAAAAAGAAAAATAAATAAAGCCTGTCCTGGTTCACCCACAAGAGATTTTTGTAGAAATTATTTTCTGAAAGAAGGAGAAGTTTTCTTCCTGCATATCAAAGAGTTCTTACTGTGATGATAGTGTGGTATATCATAACAAAAATAAAAACTTTCTGGTTTTAATCAATCTTTTACCATCCCTGTGTTGTGACTCCTTGTCAGTGTGTTTATGTATTTTGCTTACTGGTTCTCTCTTTCTGGCTATAGCAGGTTCTAGCTGAGATCATTTAGATGTAGATGGTATTAGAATCACCAAGGATAAGCCACAGGGCTTTCTTGAATGACTTGTCCTCCTTTTCACACTGACTCTGGACTCAGAAGGCAGTGTCTCATGGTGAGTCAAAAGCACCTTTTGTTTTTTTTTTTTTCCTTTGAAATCTGAAGGATTTTCAACGTTTTGATTGCAACCACCTATAATGGAACCAAAATAAAGTCTTTATCCCAGTTAATAGACCAAGAAAGGCATTTCAAGAACTCAAATTATGATAAAATGTAAGCTGAAAATATTCAAAGTTATAAACATAATGTGAATATATAGTTAAGAAAATCCATTTGGTGGTCCCAGGCTTGTAAATAACTCAGAATTATTTTCTCTTGGTTAAAAGCCAGTTTGCTAAATTCTATGACTATTTTTGGGAAAGTATGTATTTTAAAGACCATGAAAAAATCTGTTTTTCTTCTCTCTTTACTGAGGTATTTTTCCTTTTATAAAGCCTGTCCTGGGGCTTCCCCTGGTGGTCCAGTGGGTAAGGACACAACCTTGCAGTGCAAGGGACGCCGGTTCGATCCCTGGCCTGGGAAGATCCCACGTGATACGGAGCGGCTGGACTGATGTGTCCAAATACTGAGCCGGAGCTCGAGAGTGCAAGCGCCCAGAGCCCGTGCTCTGCGACGACAGACGCCACCGCGATGTGGGGCCCACAGGAGCCAAAGAACCAAAGACGGATGAAAATGGAGAAATGAAAGACCAATAGAAGTGGCCCGCCCACTCCCCTCCCTCCCCAACCCGACCCCCGCCCAAAATAAATAAATAAATAAATCTTTAAAAAAGAAAAATAAATAAAGCCTGTCCTGGTTCACCCACAAGAGATTTTTGTAGAAATTATTTTCTGAAAGAAGGAGAAGTTTTCTTCCTGCATATCAAAGAGTTCTTACTGTGATGATAGTGTGGTATATCATAACAAAAATAAAAACTTTCTGGTTTTAATCAATCTTTTACCATCCCTGTGTTGTGACTCCTTGTCAGTGTGTTTATGTATTTTGCTTACTGGTTCTCTCTTTCTGGCTATAGCAGGTTCTAGCTGAGATCATTTAGATGTAGATGGTATTAGAATCACCAAGGATAAGCCACAGGGCTTTCTTGAATGACTTGTCCTCCTTTTCACACTGACTCTGGACTCAGAAGGCAGTGTCTCATGGTGGAAAGCATGTGAATCCAAGAGTCAAAACCCACATGTTCCTGGCACTTCCTAGCTGTGCTTACCTTGTAGGTCTGTGAGGCTTCTATTGATTGTAGCACCATTATAAGGTAGAGGCCTCTTTTGTCTGAAGGATTTTTGAAGGATTATGGTGGTTATGGTAGTTGACTCCCTTGCAACATTCCATGTCCAGATGATTAATTGAAGGCAGTGGTTTTCAAATTTGGCTGCACCTTAGAGTCACCTGGGAAATTTTTAAAACTCTAGGTGCTTTGGCTACATCCCAAATCAGTCAAATCACAGACTCTAGGGGTTGGGTCTAAATATTTAATTTTTTTTTTTTTTTGTACATTTTTCCAGTGATTCTAGCGTGCACTCAAGGCTGAGAACCTTTGATCTTGGGAACGCCATGACCTTTGCTAGTAACCAATTTATGAATGAGCATGGGATCCAATTTTGGCCAACAAAAAGCAAAGCAAAGGCTGCAAAAAGCTTTGGGAAAAGACTTCCTTCCCTCCAAACAGCACAAGAAATAAAGAGACTTGTTGAAAGTCTGAGGCTGAAAACATCTCTCAGAGGCAGACAGAGCTGCCAAATTAGACAAAAGTGGGACCAAAATACGGAGCATGCCCAGTCTCTAAGCTTCCAGTTATTCAAGATTATGAATATTCTCATTGTGTAAATAAAATTCATAGTTTTCTCTTATTAGCAATAGAAACACTCTAGGTGACTTGCTCCAAATGGGAAATATTGATTTTACTCCCAGCTGCAGGCACTCTAGGTCTGTGGTTCTCAAGTCTGGTTTATGTGAGGATGGCTATCACTTTCAAAAATATGCAAAATCTTGAACCCCATTCCAGACCTACTGAATCAGAACCTTTGAGATAAACCCTAAGACTATATTTTTACAAAGCTCACCAAAAGATTTGAACATTTCCAGGGGTGCTTGAGAATAATGACTTTTATAATAAAGACAGAAAATGAAAGCAAATACAGTTACTACACCATGCAAATTATGATGGAAAGAATTTACAACATTATCTAGTATGACTTTATCACCACAGAGATGCAAAGTTTGAGGCCCAGAAAAGTGAAATCATTTGCTCAAAAAAAATTTATTAGTTCCTTAATACAAGAACAAAGTTGTATCTATATTTGTATTTTGGTCTTTTTGAAACTAAATGTCTCTTTTTCTGAATCACTGGATTGAGATGTGGGCTTATCGACTGTAGATATTCTTCTTTAAACAAATCAGCTTGAAAACTACCTGAACTCTGGGAGATATATTAAGATTTTGTTCAGTTAACATGTAACTTATATCAGAGACTTGCTTCATGCCTTCTTGTGCTCACAAATATTATGAGTTAATTCCATTGGAATTTCCTTGTCCTTTGTTCTGCTGAGGTAGAATGTGGTTGGAAACCAGAGGTCTAGGGGGGAAAATTGCCAGTAGTTGAAACAATATCTCCTGTCAGGTTTGTTTGATATCTTTGTGTTTATTACCCTTTAGATCTGTCCTTGGATACTTTTTCCCTGCATTAGGATTCTTCAGTTTTCTACTGAGATCATTTTAGATAATTGACACCAAATGAAAATTGGTATTTAGGCCAGGGGCCCCTTATTTCACATACCGACTTCCATAGAATATCTTGTACACTGTATGTCCAGTGAGGAAAGTTAGCCTCTACCTATCCCAATACTAATATAATAATTACCAGTTTATAATAATGAATGCAGTATTCCATTTGGAAGGGAGCTGGAAACAAAATGTCTTCATCAATTAGGTTCACATTTACAGGTAAATTGTATGTGCCTACTAAATGGCAAGCCACTGCCTACTAAATAGTTTTCTCTTATTAGCAATAGAAACACTCTAGGTGACTTGCTCCAAATGGGAAATATTGATTTTACTCCCAGCTGCAGGCACTCTAGGTCTGTGGTTCTCAAGTCTGGTTTATGTGAGGATGGCTATCACTTTCAAAAATATGCAAAATCTTGAACCCCATTCCAGACCTACTGAATCAGAACCTTTGAGATAAACCCTAAGACTATATTTTTACAAAGCTCACCAAAAGATTTGAACATTTCCAGGGGTGCTTGAGAATAATGACTTTTATAATAAAGACAGAAAATGAAAGCAAATACAGTTACTACACCATGCAAATTATGATGGAAAGAATTTACAACATTATCTAGTATGACTTTATCACCACAGAGATGCAAAGTTTGAGGCCCAGAAAAGTGAAATCATTTGCTCAAAAAAAATTTATTAGTTCCTTAATACAAGAACAAAGTTGTATCTATATTTGTATTTTGGTCTTTTTGAAACTAAATGTCTCTTTTTCTGAATCACTGGATTGAGATGTGGGCTTATCGACTGTAGATATTCTTCTTTAAACAAATCAGCTTGAAAACTACCTGAACTCTGGGAGATATATTAAGATTTTGTTCAGTTAACATGTAACTTATATCAGAGACTTGCTTCATGCCTTCTTGTGCTCACAAATATTATGAGTTAATTCCATTGGAATTTCCTTGTCCTTTGTTCTGCTGAGGTAGAATGTGGTTGGAAACCAGAGGTCTAGGGGGGAAAATTGCCAGTAGTTGAAACAATATCTCCTGTCAGGTTTGTTTGATATCTTTGTGTTTATTACCCTTTAGATCTGTCCTTGGATACTTTTTCCCTGCATTAGGATTCTTCAGTTTTCTACTGAGATCATTTTAGATAATTGACACCAAATGAAAATTGGTATTTAGGCCAGGGGCCCCTTATTTCACATACCGACTTCCATAGAATATCTTGTACACTGTATGTCCAGTGAGGAAAGTTAGCCTCTACCTATCCCAATACTAATATAATAATTACCAGTTTATAATAATGAATGCAGTATTCCATTTGGAAGGGAGCTGGAAACAAAATGTCTTCATCAATTAGGTTCACATTTACAGGTAAATTGTATGTGCCTACTAAATGGCAAGCCACTCCAGTATTCCTGCTGGAAAATCCCATGGACAGAGAAGCCTGATGAGCTATAGTCCTTGGGGTCACAAAGAGTTGGACGTGACTGACAACATGTGTAATAGTGTAAATGGCAAAGTTCAGCATGTTGTTTCTGAGAAGCGGTAGCATTTGCCTTCTCCACGGTCAGGATAAAATTGAATGTTATCAGGGTGAAATTCTGGCTCTTTGAACAGCCCTACTATTTATGGATTCCTTACCAGTTCAGAATCTGAAGGGTGAGCATGAAGGGGTTCTATGCTTTCCACACTTGAGCTACCTCGGAGTACAATGCATAGTGGTTTGGGGCTATGGGACTGAAGGATGCATGCTCTTATACATCTAATAAACTTAATAAAATAATGTTTTAAATATTAGTGCTTTTGATTCTGTTCTCCTGTCTCTAAGAGTTTGTCTCCCCGCCCCGGCCTCGGAGCTAATCTCAAGGAGATCTGAGATACTAAAATTCAACACATTGGCTGTAAAGTGGGAAAGCTGATAAAAGCCAGAAAACGAAGCCCATTCTGTTCCATCCCTTTAGGAACCTTGGAAACATGATGTAAGAAAAAGTAATAGGATAAATCAAGAAAGTTTGGAAAACACTCAAGTGAGTAAAAATTTAAGATATTGGTTAAAAATCCATACTGGTACAACAATACTTTTGTATGAAAAACAATGTAACCTCTGTGATAGAAAGAATTAAATCTAAATTAGTGTTTCCTAAAGTATAGTCTGTAGAACAATAGTTATGCAGGATATGAAATAAAGTTACATGAGGGCTTTCTTGGTAGCTCAGTGGTAAAGAATCTGCCTGCCAATGCAGAAGACATGGGTTCGAGCCCTGGTCCGGGAAGATCCCACATGCTGTGGAGCAACTAAGCCTGTGAGCCACAGCCATTGAGCCTGTGCTCTAGAATCTCAGAGCCACAACTATCGAGCCCATGTGCTGCAAGTACAGAGCATGGGCCATCACAGAACAAACCCAGTGGCCCATGTGCTGCAACTACTGAAGACCGTGTGCTCTAGAGCCTGAGTTCCACAACAAGAGAAGTCACCAGTACAGAAGCCTTCTCGCTGTACCTAGAGAGTAGCCCCACTCCCTGCAACTAGAGAAGAGCCTGCAGCAGCAGTGAAAACCCAGAATAGCCAAAAATAAATAAATAAATAAAATTAAAAAAAAATAAAGTTACATGAAAAAATGTTAGTGAGTAGCTTGGGAAAGCTGAGTCAATCAGGACTTTTCAAAGTCTACTATAGAGTGTGATCATCCAAAAACAAGGCTCTGATCTGCCCCTTTTTCAAACGTATTTGAGTATGTGATATTTTTTTTAAAGGAAGCATTTTGCAGGTGTAAAGCTGATCTGTATCTATCTGTGGTATCTCAAGAACCACAATAAAGACTTGTCTGAGGTGGACTGGAGCGGATTTCTGAAAATAGGAGAGAGAACCTGAAGCTAAAGGCTGAAACTACGTGGTGCAACTGTACCTGGAAATAAGGACCTGTAGAATAGCCCACCCACAGCCTTGACATGCGAGTACCTCAGGAGCACAGGGCTGCTGCTCCACCATCAAGAGTCACTGGTGCCACTCGGTTACAGAAAAATTGATCTACAACTTCTGTTTTGGATTTTGACTGAATTCCTTATTAAAGTGCCCACTTTTATTTAAATACACAACACCCTCCTCCCCACGATCGCATACTACTTACCACTTTCCCAACAGTCGTCATATTTCCAATCGGCATCTTACAGTTGAGCTCATTTTGTTACTGTGGCTGATGTCATGAATTTTTTGAGCCAACTTTCCTATGAAAAGTTGGCTATCAACCACATTCACTAGCAGCTGCATACGAGGATCAAAATGAGGCATCTCTTTCTGACTCTGGCTTTCCCTTCCAGTATTAAAATAATAACCATCACTTATTGAGCTTAGCCCTATAAAGCACCTCTGAATTATCTCTTCTCTTTAAAGCAACCTGTGGAAGTAGCATTATTATCTTCATTTTACGAGTGAAGAAACTGAATCGTGGAGGGTTTAAGTAACTTGCCAAGATAACTAGTTGTCTCCCAATAAGCCTGTACTTTAATAGAAGTTGAAGAAATCATATCGATGACCTCAAAAGTCAAAAACAAGAAACAGATTAATCTGTAAGTATCTAAAAAGTCAAAGGACTTCCCTGGTGGCTCAGATGGAAAAGAATCCACCTGCAATGTGGGTGACCTGGGTTTGACCCCTGGGTTGGGAAAATCCCCTGGAGAAGGGAAAGGCTATCCACTCCAGTATTCTTGCCTGGAGAATTCCATGGCTCATCCATGGGTTGCAAAGAGTCAGACTGAGAGACTTCACCTTCACTTTCAAGAAGTCAAAAGTGGCAGCTACTTCTCTTTCTTTCTCTCTAGGTTTGGTAAATACCTTTGAAATCCTTTGCTCTTTTCAATAACCAATTACAGCAAATTATCAAAATAATCAAATCCAATGTGTGTGCATGTTAGAATGGATAAATAACAAAATATCTAAATGATTTTGTAATCAAAACCTTGTACTTATAAGCTGGTAAGCCAACTATGGGAAAAAAGCCCAAATATAAAATTAATGCAATAATGGTGTTTATGTTTTTATTACCCCATAATTATACCATTCCTGTGATTGTTTTTCTTTTCATGCTGGCCTATAAAATGTTGCTGCCTGAACCTGTTTTAAACATCTACATTTGCAGGATTAGGACCAGTGATGTTTTGCCAGTTTCCATGAAAGGGAAGCCAAATGTACCAAACCCACCTTCTTTGACAGTTACAGTCCTTCATTAATTTGACACCTGGCACTCTCAGCTTATTCTTTTCAGTGGAATTCTCGTGGCCTTCCAGTAACAATACATTCTCTGTCATGAGAAATATGTCATAAAATTGATTATTGTACTGATCTTTATACTTTGCCGTCATAATTTACATCAGTTATCATCTTACTGTAAATAGAGATTTATTATAGTTAAGATTGCTAATTTTTGAAAATGAAAGTATTAGTTGCTCAATTGTGTACTACTATTTTTGCGACCCCATTGACTGGAGCCCAGCAGGCTCGTCTGTCCATGGCATTTCCTAGGCAAGAATACTGGAGTGGGTAGATATTCCCTTCTCCAAGGGATCTTCCTGACCCAGGGATCAAACCCAGGTCTCCTGAATTGCAGGCAGATTCTTTACCATCTGATCCATCAGGGAAGCCCTTGCTTATTTTTAGGTTGACTTATTCAGATAAAATTTTCCATATGGTCTTTTTCATTGCTATCAAATCACTTATTCCAAAGACATTTGTTATGTGTCCTTATTCACTTTGCACTATTTCAAATGCTGCCAAAATTCACAATAAATTATAGAGACATAACTAAGCCTAGGCTTGCCAAAAGGGATTGATTAGTGGGTGGTTACCTTTTTTCATTCTCACTGAAGGACTGTTTACAGAATTTCTGTAAATGTCATTTTCAATGTGATCACATTTCTAGAAGTCTATTTTCTAACAAGTGTTTAGGAATAAATCTCTTACATTAAGTGAAGTATGTATGCCTGTGTAAGCAAAGAGTATCCTACCTAATTTATGGTTCACCTTAAAAATTCATTACAATATACATTAGGTGCAATACTGTTTGATTCCCCTTAGAGGAGGTACCTAGATTAGGCAAACTCATAGAGTCAGAAAGGACACTGGTGGATGGCAGAGGCGGGTGGTGGGGAGGTAGGAAGGTGGGAGGAATGCTTTGTGTTTAATGGGGACAGAGTTTCAGTCTAGAAAAATTTAGGAGATGGATGATAACGAGAATTGTACAACAATGTGAATGTCCTCAGTGCCCTATTTAACTGTGCAGCTAAACATGGTTCAAATAGTATATTTTATATGTGACTTTTACTACAATTTAAAATACATTTCCTACCTAAAAATTGGAGGTTTGTCACTAAAACAAGAAATTGCTACTAAAAACTGTACTAATTTGAACCACCCACATCTATTATCATTAAAACGCTTTTAGAGTAAGTAAATATTTAACAGTATATCTATATTCCTTTTGGCATGACCTCAATACTACTATATTTTAAATTAGATGATCTATTACATTAAGGCTAGCCTTTGCCTCAGGATTATTTTCACTATTTTAAAAACACAAAATCCTAAAATTGTTAGTAGATATCGCCTGTTAAAGTTGTCCTCTGGGTTTGTCTGTTCTGCTTGGAAATGTGCCAGACCACTCTGACTTTGACCTTGTAATTCAGTATTTGCCAGTCAAAGCAGCACTGTGTAAAGCATCCTGTGGCTCTTCCTTGACCTACATTTCAGCAGCTTGACTCTTCTCCCGTCAGCCCTCCCCTTCTCGCAGCAGTGAAGGGCATGGAGGGCAGGTGTGTGCCTTCTCCTTTGATTTCATAATAAAATGAAGCTGGGGGAGCAGGGGCCCTGGACTAAACATGGCAATAACCACTGCTCTAGATCTAGGCTGCTTAGTTACTGTCTATCTCAATGTATTGTCCACAGACAGCTTATCGTTGAACACACATCTGATACTTGTTGAAAATATGGACCCTTGGATCCCACCCCAGTTCTAATGCACTCAGGGAAACTCTGTGGAGTCTGCAGTTTTAACAGGCCTCCCCCAGTTGTTTCTCATGCACACTAAAGTTCAAGAAGCGCTGTTGTAGATGGCCAGACTCACTTCACTGCATGAGCTGCACACACACACACAAACAAACAGAGGTATATGGGAGACATCTATGAAGATGGCAAAATGAGGAGACCCTGCAATCTCTTCCAGAGAAATTTCTCTGAAATAGTTATGAAACTCTTAAAAACCAAAGATATCCCGGGCAAGAGCAATAAATGCCAAAGATAAGTACATACTGGAATATAA
This sequence comes from Tragulus kanchil, assembly GCA_022376925.1. Lineage (NCBI taxonomy): Eukaryota > Metazoa > Chordata > Mammalia > Artiodactyla > Tragulidae > Tragulus > Tragulus kanchil. Next base: position 118,226,454 of record JAIOJX010000023.1, on the reverse strand, counting down.
CATTGTATAAGCATTTTAACCTCAAAAAACATCTTCAGGGCTTCCCCTGGTGGTCCAGTGGATAAGGACACCGCCTTGCAGTGCAAGGGGCGCGTGTTCAATCCCCGGCCTGGGAAGATCCCACATGCTGTGGAGCGGCTGGACGGATGTGTCCAATTACCAAGCCGGAGCTCTGGAGCGCATGCGCCCAGAGCTGGTGCTCTGTGACAACAGAGGCCACTGCGATAGGAGGCCCACACGGACCAAAGAACAAAGATGGATGAAGATAGATAAACAAAAGACCAATAGAAGTGGCCCTTCGCCTGCCTCCCTACCCAACCTTCCCCCCCACAAAAAAATTAAAAAACAAAACATCTTCAACTCAAAAATGGAATTATGAGCCCCACATCATAAAGGGGTTGTGAGAATTAAACAGTAAGGCCAGAGAGAAGTAAGCACCGCACCTCGTGTATAGGCCACATTTAAAAATTGACCACGCTTGTTCCTTCTTTCCACTAAGATTTTTATCAATTTCTGTTGACCCCAAGCTAGGTGTGCAAGCAGAACATTTACTGATACTATACCACTGAGATCTGAGCCCCTTACTCACAAGTCAGTAGGATTTGATATTATTCTGGGATCCTAAACCCCAAATATTTATGGCGCTAGTTTCAGAGAGCTTACACTTCTATACTGATTTCTGGTGTTAACTCAAATCTACCCTGATTCCCACCTATTTTGCATATCCACCCAGATCTCCCAGGAACTATGATTCAGGCACTCTTCAGATACCAACTATTACTAGGACCTAGAAGTCCCTGCTGAGGCCTCTTGGTCCCTTACATGTCAACACCCCCTAGTCTAAGACTCACTCTCACTGCCCCATGGAGGCTCCATCCTGCTGACTTCTGTCTACAGAGGGATTCGCCTGTGGGTCCCAGTTCTCAGTCATTTCCCTGCTGGTCACAGGCACTCTCCCTGTCATCCCAGGAAATGTCATAGCTTGGAATGCTGTTGTTGTTCAGTTGCTAAGTCATGTCCGACTCTATGTGACCCTATGGACTGCAGCAGACCAGGCTTCCCTGTCCTTCACTACCTCCTGGAGATTCCTCAAACTCATGTCCACTGAGTCAGTGATGCCATCCAACTATCTCATCCTCTGCCAACCCCTTCTCCTCCTGCCGTCAATATTTCCCAGCATCAGAGTCTTTTCCAATGAGTTGGCTTTTCACATCAGGTGGCCGAAATGTTGGAGCTTCAACTTCAGCAACAGTTTTTCCAATGAAGATTCAGGGTTCATTTCCTTTAGGGTTGACTGGTTTGATCCCCTGCAGTCTAAGAAACTCTCAAGAGTCTTCTCCGGCACCACAGTTCAAAGGCATCAGTTCTCTGGTGCTCAACCTTCTTTATGGTTCAACTCTCACATCTGTATATGATATGATAGTGGAAAAACTATAGCTGTGACTTTATGGACCTTTATTGGCAAGGCGATACCTCTGTTTTTCAATATAATATCTAGGTTTGCCATAGCCTTTCTTCCAAGGAGCAAGCATCTTTTAATTTCAAGGCTGCAGTTACCATCCATGTGGATTTTGGAGCTCAAGAAAATAAAATCTGCCACTGTTTCCAATTTTCCCCATCTATTTGCCATGAAGTGATGCAACTGGATGCCATCTTGGTTTTTTGAATGTTGAGCTTTAAGTCAGCCTTTTCACTCACCTTTTTCACTCTTATCTGGAGGCTCTTTTAGTTCTCCTTCACCTTCTTCCATTAGAGTAGTATTATCTGCATGTCTTCAGTTGTCGATATTTCTTCCAGAAATCTTGATTCCAGCTGTGAGTCATCCAGCCCAGCATTTCACATTATGTACTCTGCACAGAAATTAAATAAGCAGGATGACAATATACAGCCTTAATATACTCCTTTCCCAATTTGGAACCAGTCCATTGTTTCATGTCCAGTTCTAACTATTGCTTCTTGACCTACATACAGGTTTCTCAGAAGACAGGTAAGGTGGTCTGGTATTCCCATCTCTTTTAGAATTTTCCAGTTTGTTGTGATCCACACAGTCAAAGGCTTTAGCATAGTCACTGAAGCATAAGTAGATGCTTTCTGGAATTCCCTTGCTTTCTCTGTGATCCAACAGATGTTGGCAATTTGATCTCTGGTTCCTCTACCTTTTCTAAATTGGGTTTGTACATCTCTAAGTTCTCAGCTGAAGTCTACCTTGAACAATTTTGAGTATAAGCTTGCTAGCATGTGAAATGAGTACAATAGTGCAGTAGTTTGAACATTCTTTGGCATTGCCTTTCTTTGAGATTGGAATGAAAATTGAACTTTTCCAGTTCTGTGGCCAATGCTGAGTTTTCCAAATTTGTTGACATACTGAGTGCAGCACTTAAACAGCACCATCTTTTAGGATTTGAAATAGCTCAACTGGAATTCCATCACCTCCACTAGTTTTGTTCAGAGTAATGCCTCTTACAGGAAAAGACCCTGATGCTGGGAAAGATTGCAAGCAAAAGGAAAAGAGGGCAGCAGAGAATAGCTGTGACTTTATGGACCTTTATTGGCAAGGCGATACCTCTGTTTTTCAATATAATATCTAGGTTTGCCATAGCCTTTCTTCCAAGGAGCAAGCATCTTTTAATTTCAAGGCTGCAGTTACCATCCATGTGGATTTTGGAGCTCAAGAAAATAAAATCTGCCACTGTTTCCAATTTTCCCCATCTATTTGCCATGAAGTGATGCAACTGGATGCCATCTTGGTTTTTTGAATGTTGAGCTTTAAGTCAGCCTTTTCACTCACCTTTTTCACTCTTATCTGGAGGCTCTTTTAGTTCTCCTTCACCTTCTTCCATTAGAGTAGTATTATCTGCATGTCTTCAGTTGTCGATATTTCTTCCAGAAATCTTGATTCCAGCTGTGAGTCATCCAGCCCAGCATTTCACATTATGTACTCTGCACAGAAATTAAATAAGCAGGATGACAATATACAGCCTTAATATACTCCTTTCCCAATTTGGAACCAGTCCATTGTTTCATGTCCAGTTCTAACTATTGCTTCTTGACCTACATACAGGTTTCTCAGAAGACAGGTAAGGTGGTCTGGTATTCCCATCTCTTTTAGAATTTTCCAGTTTGTTGTGATCCACACAGTCAAAGGCTTTAGCATAGTCACTGAAGCATAAGTAGATGCTTTCTGGAATTCCCTTGCTTTCTCTGTGATCCAACAGATGTTGGCAATTTGATCTCTGGTTCCTCTACCTTTTCTAAATTGGGTTTGTACATCTCTAAGTTCTCAGCTGAAGTCTACCTTGAACAATTTTGAGTATAAGCTTGCTAGCATGTGAAATGAGTACAATAGTGCAGTAGTTTGAACATTCTTTGGCATTGCCTTTCTTTGAGATTGGAATGAAAATTGAACTTTTCCAGTTCTGTGGCCAATGCTGAGTTTTCCAAATTTGTTGACATACTGAGTGCAGCACTTAAACAGCACCATCTTTTAGGATTTGAAATAGCTCAACTGGAATTCCATCACCTCCACTAGTTTTGTTCAGAGTAATGCCTCTTACAGGAAAAGACCCTGATGCTGGGAAAGATTGCAAGCAAAAGGAAAAGAGGGCAGCAGAGAATGAGATGGCTAAATAACATCACCGACTTCAGGAGATAGTGAAGTACAGGGAAGTCTGGCATGCTGTAGTCCACAGGGTCACAAAGAATCAGACATGACTTAGTGACTGAACAACAACAGTGCTTCCTAAGGCCTACTTGACTTCACACTCCAGGATGTCTGGCTCTAGGTGAGTGACCACACAATTGTGGTTGTCCAAGTCATTAACACCTTTTTTGTATAGTTCTTCTGTATATTCTTGCCACTTCTTCTTAATCTCTTCTGCTTCTATCAGGTCCTTGCCTAACTAAATTTGGAATGTAATCGCCACTTTCTGTAAGTCTTCATACAAAATGGTAGACAGCGAACACATGCCACCATTTGTCCTTCAGTCTTCTCTTCAAGTTTGCTTCTCTACTTACACACTGTCTTCCTCCAGCTTTTGATTCAGGTTCCTTTCATATCTATTTGCATCACAGGCTAATCCAATGAAAATTAACACCAAAAAAAGAAAATGCCATCACAGAATGTGACAAAAGTTTAAACTGTGAAATTCACAAGTATCTAAACAAGCGAAAAGATACCTCTTCAGCTTACTACGAAGAGTGCCCAAATTAGGTTATTTTTGGATTTCTTTTGTGTAAACACCAACTCTGAAAGAGCTGTCACAGAGTGATAAGTATATCTCTCTCAAGGAAAAAGATAAAAGACCGAAGAGTTTTATACCAAACTAAGCTGGGTTAAACGAAAATAGATTACGATCTGATTCCTAACATTTCAGAAATATGTCACTTGAGTGTTTTGTTTTACTTAAAAAGGTAAGCATAAAAAGAAATTCTGAATATTGAATAATCTTTTCCCATTTCTAATATATTTTCAGGGCTAACGTTCCAGTTTGTGGCTTGAAGGGAGAAGCAATAGCCACTTGAGAAGAAGTTTCTGCTTTTCTGTTAGTCCTGGTGTTTTTTATTTCCCACATGTATGTTTCAGGAAAAAGTGATGATTAAGTATGTTATCTAGTCATATTTTGGATAAATGTTGAACTGATAACTATTTCTTAGAGAAGTTTCATTGACTCCACGAAGCTGAGCATAAAAAGCCAATTGATACACAGAAATAGTTTTGTTGCCAATGTCTTCATTAGAATTCAGTCTGGAAGAATCAGCTAAGAAATTTTCAGCTAAGAATTCCATTTTCTGAACTAAGAAACTGAACTTAGAGAAGTTTTAAAAATAACTCAAAAAATATTTTTATTAGGGTATAGCTGATTTAAAATATTGTGTTAGCAAAGCAAAGTGAATCAGTTATACATATACATACAACCCACTCTTTTTAAGGCTCTTTCTCATATAGGTCATTACAGAGTATTGAGAAGAGTTCCCTGTGCTATATCTCTCAGTTATCTATTTCATATATGGTAGTGTGCATATGTCAGTCCCCAAATTCCAATTCATTTGGATTTTAAACTTATCCCTTTCCCCAATTCCTCTCTTGTAACCATAAGTTTTCTAACATTTTTTATTCCATTTCTGTTTTGTAAATAAGTTCATTTGTACCCCATTTTAGATGCCACATATCATATGATATCATATGATATTGGTCTTTCTCTGCTTGACTTACTTCACTCAGTATGACAATCTCTAGGTCCACCTAAATTGCTGCAAATGACATTATTTCATTCTTTTTTATAGCTGACTATAACATTCCATTGAATATATGTACCACATTGAGAAGTTTTAGTCTTAAATCACAAAAATAGTGAATGGAAGAAACAGGTTCAAACTCTGACTTCATGACACCAGAGTTGGTGGCTTTGACTTGTCTTTTGTCACCCCCATACTAAATAGGGAACACAAACATGCCCTATGTCTTGTGCACAAGATGAAATTAATTTATGTGCAGAATCTTCTCATGGAACTCTTTCGCTACCCAGCTAGATTTTAAATAATATTTGTTTTGCTGATGTGGTGGGTTCAGGGGTGAATTGTCCTTTGAGATGCTGAAGAGGAAAAGGAGAAGCTGGGAATGCATTGCCCTTTACATACTGTACTGAAAGTATATACTCATAAATTACAGACCTTCCCTATTAGCCTATAACCATTTCAGAGGTATGGTCTTCCTTATCTCTTTGTTAATGGAATCTATCACTCTGTGTCACAAAGAATTGCTGATTTTGTAATGAACCTTTAGATAAGAAAGGTAAACATACCCATAGTATTTGTGAAGTTCTTGGACAAGTGACAACTTCCAGTTCATGGTCTGCCCCCTTCCTTTCCCTCTTCTCTGCCCATTCCTACACTAAGTTTGAAGGGCCCTTGACATTTGTATGTGAACACTCCAACCAGTATGTTAAAAGTCTGCCTACACTCCATGCAAACAGACATCATTTGGCTACTTTAGGCCTGGGATGTGTCTAGTGGCATCACAGTGCCCTTTCAGGAGGACCAGGGAGTATGCTCACACAGTCCTAGGATAGGACTTAGGTCCACTTGGGGCAGAGAACTCTGAAAACCTGTGCATCACAGTGCCCTTTCATTGTAACCATATTTTTTTAAATTTTTTCCCCATTTCTGTTTTGTAACATAAGTTCTAATTTGTATCCATTTCTGTTTGTAAATAAGTTCATTTGTCCCCATTTTGTGCAATATCATATGATATCATATGATATTGGTCTTTCTCTGTTTGACTTACTTCACTCAGTATGACAATCTCTAGGTCCACCTAAATTGCTGCAAATGACATTATTTCATTCTTTTTTATAGCTGACTATAACATTCCATTGAATATATGTACCACATTGAGAAGTTTTAGTCTTAAATCACAAAAATAGTGAATGGAAGAAACAGGTTCAAACTCTGACTTCATGACACCAGAGTTGGTGGCTTTGACTTGTCTTTTGTCACCCCCATACTAAATAGGGAACACAAACATGCCCTATGTCTTGTGCACAAGATGAAATTAATTTATGTGCAGAATCTTCTCATGGAACTCTTTCGCTACCCAGCTAGATTTTAAATAATATTTGTTTTGCTGATGTGGTGGGTTCAGGGGTGAATTGTCCTTTGAGATGCTGAAGAGGAAAAGGAGAAGCTGGGAATGCATTGCCCTTTACATACTGTACTGAAAGTATATACTCATAAATTACAGACCTTCCCTATTAGCCTATAACCATTTCAGAGGTATGGTCTTCCTTATCTCTTTGTTAATGGAATCTATCACTCTGTGTCACAAAGAATTGCTGATTTTGTAATGAACCTTTAGATAAGAAAGGTAAACATACCCATAGTATTTGTGAAGTTCTTGGACAAGTGACAACTTCCAGTTCATGGTCTGCCCCCTTCCTTTCCCTCTTCTCTGCCCATTCCTACACTAAGTTTGAAGGGCCCTTGACATTTGTATGTGAACACTCCAACCAGTATGTTAAAAGTCTGCCTACACTCCATGCAAACAGACATCATTTGGCTACTTCTTAGGCCTGGGATGTGTCTAGTGGCATCACAGTGCCCTTTCAGGAGGACCAGGGAGTATGCTCACACAGTCCTAGGATAGGACTTAGGTCCACTTGGGGCAGAGAACTCTGAAAACCTGTGTATCACATCATGTCTAGCAGAGGGATGCAGAGTGTCTGCTTGGGCCTGGCTTTCTTGATCCCTTTAACTCTTAGGACTATGAGCAGAGACACACCACAAGAAGACTTTCAAGTGTAGGATCCAAACACGGTACTGGATCTTGCTATGACCTACTTTATAGAATGAAAAAATGAAAACTTGGAATCTTTATGTGTCTCATTCAGACTCAAAAAACTAGTGAGAAGATCTGAACCAATGGTTTCTATTGTCAAATCCAAGACATTTTCTGTGATACCAGCTGTGCCGTTGTGTTTCTATACAGAGCAGTAACAAATTAACCAGAATATTTAAGAACTATGAATTCTCTCTTGGCTTTTCTCTGCATCAAGGCTGGGTTCTCTGTCTGGACATCATCAAAAGGCTTACAACAACTATATAACCTTTGGGTCTCTGACCTCTAATACAGAGAATGGGGCTGATGGAGCAATAGTAAATTTGTAAGGGCTTCTGGCTCTTGTGGAGCAGGACTGTCAAAAGTTATGCTTGTTGTATTGAAAGAAAACCAAACTTCTGTAAGAGCTGTAACTAGAGATTTCATCTTATCATAATATGTCACTCATTCCAGTTGGTTTCCAGTCTGGACAGGACTGTGGGAAATGAGCATTTTCTTTCTTAGCAATTGCAAAGACCAAAGTGAATATCAAGGAGTTCTTACGACTAGCATTTCTGGATTCTAACTAATTTCCCATTTAAAGATTAACTTTATATAGTTAGGTTATATTGTAAGCATAGAGAAGAATATAGCAAAATGTCAGGTAAACATACCCATAGTATTTGTGAAGTTCTTGGACAAGTGACAACTTCCAGTTCATGGTCTGCCCCCTTCCTTTCCCTCTTCTCTGCCCATTCCTACACTAAGTTTGAAGGGCCCTTGACATTTGTATGTGAACACTCCAACCAGTATGTTAAAAGTCTGCCTACACTCCATGCAAACAGACATCATTTGGCTACTTCTTAGGCCTGGGATGTGTCTAGTGGCATCACAGTGCCCTTTCAGGAGGACCAGGGAGTATGCTCACACAGTCCTAGGATAGGACTTAGGTCCACTTGGGGCAGAGAACTCTGAAAACCTGTGTATCACATCATGTCTAGCAGAGGGATGCAGAGTGTCTGCTTGGGCCTGGCTTTCTTGATCCCTTTAACTCTTAGGACTATGAGCAGAGACACACCACAAGAAGACTTTCAAGTGTAGGATCCAAACACGGTACTGGATCTTGCTATGACCTACTTTATAGAATGAAAAAATGAAAACTTGGAATCTTTATGTGTCTCATTCAGACTCAAAAAACTAGTGAGAAGATCTGAACCAATGGTTTCTATTGTCAAATCCAAGACATTTTCTGTGATACCAGCTGTGCCGTTGTGTTTCTATACAGAGCAGTAACAAATTAACCAGAATATTTAAGAACTATGAATTCTCTCTTGGCTTTTCTCTGCATCAAGGCTGGGTTCTCTGTCTGGACATCATCAAAAGGCTTACAACAACTATATAACCTTTGGGTCTCTGACCTCTAATACAGAGAATGGGGCTGATGGAGCAATAGTAAATTTGTAAGGGCTTCTGGCTCTTGTGGAGCAGGACTGTCAAAAGTTATGCTTGTTGTATTGAAAGAAAACCAAACTTCTGTAAGAGCTGTAACTAGAGATTTCATCTTATCATAATATGTCACTCATTCCAGTTGGTTTCCAGTCTGGACAGGACTGTGGGAAATGAGCATTTTCTTTCTTAGCAATTGCAAAGACCAAAGTGAATATCAAGGAGTTCTTACGACTAGCATTTCTGGATTCTAACTAATTTCCCATTTAAAGATTAACTTTATATAGTTAGGTTATATTGTAAGCATAGAGAAGAATATAGCAAAATGTCAGGAAAGACTAATACCACTAAGGATAGTTTTCATGTTTTATTTAAATCATCTTTGTGACAGAAATCTTTTCTAAAATGAAGAGAATTAACTATTCATCTTTTACTATCATTCAGATGCTAAAGAATCTGCCTGCAATTCAGGAGACCCAGGGATTGAACCTTGAAAGGAAGATCCTCTAGAGAAGGGAACAGCATCTCACTCCAGTATCTTGCCCAGAGTATCCCGTGGACAGAGGAGCCTGGCGGACTACAGTTCATGGGGCTGCAAAGAGTCACGACTGAGTGACTTTCACACACACACACACACACACACACACACACACACATTATTAACATTATTACTATTTACTGAGCATGTACCAGAAGTCAGTACGATACTAAGTACTTTACATACATTTTCTCCACAAACAACTGAGAATTTTTTCTAAATAAAGAAAATGGTGCTCACATTTTTGAAGTAAACTCATCCAAGGCTCCCGCTACTTAGTTGAGAGTGGATAAACTAGGATTCTAAGCCAGGTCTTTTTCCCTTCCTTAGCTATTTGCCTTTTATTTGTAAAATCTATCTAATGGACATCAAATTTGTGCTTTTACTTTATTCACTAATTTATTTGAGATCCTAGTTGACAATTTCATTGCAAGGAAAAATCGGTGATATTCACATTAGTAACCTTATGTGAAAATGGTATTTCTCATGTAATTTTATACCTACACATGTGTATTAATGATATTAATATTTTGGGAAGATGATTTTCTTTTACATTTGCCTCAAGTATCTGAAAGAGAAGGAGGATTCCAAAAGAAGAAAGACAGAGTCCTGGACCTTTATTTGGGAAACAGGGGGCTTAGACTTGTGAGCCTAAAATATACTGGTTGGGCCAAATAGCTCTCGAGATTTTCATAACATCTTACGGAAAAGAAAACCAAACTTCTGTAAGAGCTGTAACTAGAGATTTCATCTTATCATAATATGTCACTCATTCCAGTTGGTTTCCAGTCTGGACAGGACTGTGGGAAATGAGCATTTTCTTTCTTAGCAATTGCAAAGACCAAAGTGAATATCAAGGAGTTCTTACGACTAGCATTTCTGGATTCTAACTAATTTCCCATTTAAAGATTAACTTTATATAGTTAGGTTATATTGTAAGCATAGAGAAGAATATAGCAAAATGTCAGGAAAGACTAATACCACTAAGGATAGTTTTCATGTTTTATTTTAATCATCTTTGTGACAGAAATCTTTTTCTAAAATGAAGAGAATTAACTATTCATCTTTTACTATCATTCAGATGCTAAAGAATCTGCCTGCAATTCAGGAGACCCAGGGATTGAACCTTGAAAGGAAGATCCTCTAGAGAAGGGAACAGCATCTCACTCCAGTATCTTGCCCAGAGTATCCCGTGGACAGAGGAGCCTGGCGGACTACAGTTCATGGGGCTGCAAAGAGTCACGACTGAGTGACTTTCACACACACACACACACACACACACACACACACACACATTATTAACATTATTACTATTTACTGAGCATGTACCAGAAGTCAGTACGATACTAAGTACTTTACATACATTTTCTCCACAAACAACTGAGAATTTTTTCTAAATAAAGAAAATGGTGCTCACATTTTTGAAGTAAACTCATCCAAGGCTCCCGCTACTTAGTTGAGAGTGGATAAACTAGGATTCTAAGCCAGGTCTTTTTCCCTTCCTTAGCTATTTGCCTTTTATTTGTAAAATCTATCTAATGGACATCAAATTTGTGCTTTTACTTTATTCACTAATTTATTTGAGATCCTAGTTGACAATTTCATTGCAAGGAAAAATCGGTGATATTCACATTAGTAACCTTATGTGAAAATGGTATTTCTCATGTAATTTTATACCTACACATGTGTATTAATGATATTAATATTTTGGGAAGATGATTTTCTTTTACATTTGCCTCAAGTATCTGAAAGAGAAGGAGGATTCCAAAAGAAGAAAGACAGAGTCCTGGACCTTTATTTGGGAAACAGGGGGCTTAGACTTGTGAGCCTAAAATATACTGGTTGGGCCAAATAGCTCTTTCGAGATTTTCATAACATCTTACGGAAAAACCTGAACAAATTTTTGGTCAACCCAATGTATGTTGTGAAACACCATGTTATAAGTAAGCAACAACTCTGTTGGTGCAGAACCTGGGCAGGTTTCTAGTTTCCCTTCTAAATATTCCTGGCTGTGCTATAAAATCCCAGGAAGGTGACCTATATTTCTTGGTTATTTCTCATTCTGTTTTCAGCTCATCCTAGTGGCTAGTTAGGAGCTCTCACACAGACTGCTGGTCACTGGGGCTTCCCTGGCATGCAATCCCTCTGCCCTTCTGGAAGTATGTCTCCCAGTGGCTAAAGTAAGTCATTTTTCCCTTAGGGAACCAATCCAAACACTAGACCTTCTCTCGCAGCCTGTAATTAAATCTGGTGGGCAGGTCAGCAGTGCCACTGGGTCAGGAAAGAGAAGAAAAGGGAAGGGGAAGAAGTGGCATTTGTCTCTTGGCTGACGCTGGTGCTTCTCTGAGAGGGTGGCTCTGGCAGCCTCACAGTGATGTCCCTGTGCCCAGAATATTTGTGCTTGCTCAGGGGCTGCCAGCTGGCTCCGAACGGTTCTTCCCAATCAAGGGCTTTCGTGCTCACTCAGCGCTGGAGGCTGATGCACTTTCCTGGTGGTCTGCTGCTGTCCAAAGATCTTTTCTGAATTCACCACCTCAGGTTATAACAGGGCAGTGCTTCTCATACATTAATGTGCATCACAATTGCTTAAGGAGCTTGTTAAACAAAGACTCCTAGACTCTTTGTTAAACAAAGACCTGGTATTCTGGTTCAGTCCTGAGAATGTGCATTTCTAACAAGCCCCCTGGTGATGCAGATACTGTTTAGAGCTACAAAGGCTTCAGGTGGTCAAGGTAGGAAAAATCGGTGATATTCACATTAGTAACCTTATGTGAAAATGGTATTTCTCATGTAATTTTATACCTACACATGTGTATTAATGATATTAATATTTTGGGAAGATGATTTTCTTTTACATTTGCCTCAAGTATCTGAAAGAGAAGGAGGATTCCAAAAGAAGAAAGACAGAGTCCTGGACCTTTATTTGGGAAACAGGGGGCTTAGACTTGTGAGCCTAAAATATACTGGTTGGGCCAAATAGCTTTTTCGAGATTTTCATAACATCTTACGGAAAAACCTGAACAAATTTTTGGTCAACCCAATGTATGTTGTGAAACACCATGTTATAAGTAAGCAACAACTCTGTTGGTGCAGAACCTGGGCAGGTTTCTAGTTTCCCTTCTAAATATTCCTGGCTGTGCTATAAAATCCCAGGAAGGTGACCTATATTTCTTGGTTATTTCTCATTCTGTTTTCAGCTCATCCTAGTGGCTAGTTAGGAGCTCTCACACAGACTGCTGGTCACTGGGGCTTCCCTGGCATGCAATCCCTCTGCCCTTCTGGAAGTATGTCTCCCAGTGGCTAAAGTAAGTCATTTTTCCCTTAGGGAACCAATCCAAACACTAGACCTTCTCTCGCAGCCTGTAATTAAATCTGGTGGGCAGGTCAGCAGTGCCACTGGGTCAGGAAAGAGAAGAAAAGGGAAGGGGAAGAAGTGGCATTTGTCTCTTGGCTGACGCTGGTGCTTCTCTGAGAGGGTGGCTCTGGCAGCCTCACAGTGATGTCCCTGTGCCCAGAATATTTGTGCTTGCTCAGGGGCTGCCAGCTGGCTCCGAACGGTTCTTCCCAATCAAGGGCTTTCGTGCTCACTCAGCGCTGGAGGCTGATGCACTTTCCTGGTGGTCTGCTGCTGTCCAAAGATCTTTTCTGAATTCACCACCTCAGGTTATAACAGGGCAGTGCTTCTCATACATTAATGTGCATCACAATTGCTTAAGGAGCTTGTTAAACAAAGACTCCTAGACTCTTTGTTAAACAAAGACCTGGTATTCTGGTTCAGTCCTGAGAATGTGCATTTCTAACAAGCCCCCTGGTGATGCAGATACTGTTTAGAGCTACAAAGGCTTCAGGTGGTCAAGGTAGGAAAAATGGGCTGAGATCAAGTGTCTAAAATCTAGTAAACAGAAAAGCATCTAAGTGAAGATGCATAAGAACTCTGTGGTGTCTTCAACATAAAATCTGCCCCATACCTTGCTTTAAAACACAGTTAAGAGTATCATTTATTTCAACAATTGAGTAACTAAAGACAAACTATCCATTTTCAAATTATATAGCATGAAATGCATGACTCTAAAGTCTACAGTTTGATGAATTTTCATGAATGCACACAACTATGTGTGCATTATAAGATATAGAACATTTCCATCTCCCTCATGCCTCTTCCTAGTAAATCTCCTCCTACTTCTCCCTTCCAGGAAACCACTATCTTGATTTAGTTAACAAAAACTAGTTTCCGTGTTCTAGAACTTCATATAAATAGAAAAACACAGTATATAATCTTATGCGTCTTGTGTCTTTTGTTTTCTCAAACTATTTTTGAGATTCTTCATGCTTGTGCATGTTTAACAGGTGTCCCTTCTGTTACTGAGTAGTGTTCTAGTGTATTAATAGATATAAATTTGCTTATCAATTCTCCTATGATGAATGTTTTGGTTGATTCCAGTTTTAGGCTATTTGAGCAAAACTGATATGAACATTCTTTTCTAAGTCTTTCCATAGATCAAGGAGTAGGTATATTTAATGCTTTCCAAAATGGTTGTATCATTTTACATACCTAGAGGACTTCTAATCCTTTCCAATATTTCATGTTGTCAGGTTTTAAAATTTCAGCCGTTCTGTTGAGTATGTAGTGGTACCATTACTGAGTATAAGCTCATCATTATGGTGATTAGCTGAAAATATAATACAAAGTTACTTCCCTAGTATAGTATCCCATTGTAATTTAATATATGTTTCCTGATGACTAATGACATTGAGCACTTTTTCCTATATTTCATGACCATTTGTATACTTTTCTTTTTCTTCAAGTTTTCTGTCCCCTTTAAACCTTTTGGACTGTTTGGCTTTTTATTGTTGAGTTCATTAGGTATTATGATTATAAATCTTTCATTAGGCATATGTAATATAAACATATCTGCAACTCTGTGATTTCCCATTTTTTAAAAGATGTCTTTGTGAATTATGGTCATTAAATCTGCCCCATAAGTGAAGATGCATAAGAACTCTGTGGTGTCTTCAACATAAAATCTGCCCCATACCTTGCTTTAAAACACAGTTAAGAGTATCATTTATTTCAACAATTGAGTAACTAAAGACAAACTATCCATTTTCAAATTATATAGCATGAAATGCATGACTCTAAAGTCTACAGTTTGATGAATTTTCATGAATGCACACAACTATGTGTGCATTATAAGATATAGAACATTTCCATCTCCCTCATGCCTCTTCCTAGTAAATCTCCTCCTACTTCTCCCTTCCAGGAAACCACTATCTTGATTTAGTTAACAAAAACTAGTTTCCGTGTTCTAGAACTTCATATAAATAGAAAAACACAGAATATAATCTTATGCGCTTGTGTCTTTTGTTTTCTCAAACTATTTTTGAGATTCTTCATGCTTGTGCATGTTTAACAGGTGTCCCTTCTGTTACTGAGTAGTGTTCTAGTGTATTAATAGATATAAATTTGCTTATCAATTCTCCTATGATGAATGTTTTGGTTGATTCCAGTTTTAGGCTATTTGAGCAAAACTGATATGAACATTCTTTTCTAAGTCTTTCCATAGATCAAGGAGTAGGTATATTTAATGCTTTCCAAAATGGTTGTATCATTTTACATACCTAGAGGACTTCTAATCCTTTCCAATATTTCATGTTGTCAGGTTTTAAAATTTCAGCCGTTCTGTTGAGTATGTAGTGGTACCATTACTGAGTATAAGCTCATCATTATGGTGATTAGCTGAAAATATAATACAAAGTTACTTCCCTAGTATAGTATCCCATTGTAATTTAATATATGTTTCCTGATGACTAATGACATTGAGCACTTTTTCCTATATTTCATGACCATTTGTATACTTTTCTTTTTCTTCAAGTTTTCTGTCCCCTTTAAACCTTTTGGACTGTTTGGCTTTTTATTGTTGAGTTCATTAGGTATTATGATTATAAATCTTTCATTAGGCATATGTAATATAAACATATCTGCAACTCTGTGATTTCCCATTTTTTAAAAGATGTCTTTGTGAATTATGGTCATTAAATCTTATGGCTATCACATTTACATGCTTCATTTTCTTAGTGCTTATTTTCTATTTTTATTTTTTATTCTTATTGTATATTACTCTCATTTAGGAGGGGAAGTATTTATTTTTATTCTTAAATAAGTAGGCTTCCATTATTTATCCTAGTAGATAATTAGACTTACGCTTTGTTACTTCAAATTTTCTTCAGTTGTAGAATATGAAGAAGAATGGGGTAAGGGAGGCAAGTAAAGGCATTAGAGGTCACTTATGGATAATATCCACCCAACTGAATAAGAAATATTTAATTTAATGACATTCAGATTAATGTCTCCTGTAATCATTGTGGGGTCCAAATGCAGTTCCTGGTACCCGTCAGGGAAATTTCCCTGATCTGTCTTGCCTGTGCTTGATTTTGATTCAAATGTCTAGAATTCCTGATGCTGGGAAAGACTGAAGCCAAGAGATGAAGGGCGGCAGAGAATGAGATGGTTAGATAGCATCAATGACTCAATGAACACAAGTTTGAGAAAACTCCCAGAGACAGTGAAGCACAGAGAAGCCTACCAAACTGCAGTTCACAGGGTTGCAAAGAGTAGGACATGACTTAGTGACTGAACAACAATGCCATCAGTTGGACTTCTATCTGCTCTTTTTGGTCAAGGAAGTAGTGAAAGTTGAAAAGATGTGTTTTCTCTCACCATGCCTTATCTCAGTATTAACTGTGTTTGCGGTATAGGAAGAATGAGAGTATGAGTCAGATGCCATGACAATATATTTCCTCTTAGCAAACAAGACGTGTGTGCTGGCCCACCTGTCTTTCCACGAGTCCTGCCTTACTACCAAATAATCAGACTTCATCACACAGAGCTATGTATCTACATATTATTTATTCACAACTCTGTTCAGTATATCAATAAGATTTCTCATAGGCTTTGATATAATTAAGTCAGGCTACTTACTGTGCTAGATACCAAGCCTGACAGCTTTACCTTCCAGCCAACCTATCTCTCTTCCAAAGAAAATTTAGTAGAATGCAACTGAGTAGAAGTAATGCTGTTAGATAATCTTAAATCTTTTATAATTGATAAGAAATTGGAAATGAGGTCTTTGTAATCACAGGCACTTCATGAGTAATGCATTTCTTGTCATACACCTCACAGTCTATGTGGTGTAGTAGGATGTCTGGATTCTCGAGTTACTGACTTTGACTACTTGTTGAAAACCTCCTTTTTTACTATGTGTGGATTTTCTGGTCTGCCATTTCTCCTCTGCTTTCCTGTTTCTCTGAAAATTATTACTCACATGCCCTGAACTTTACAAAGAAAGTCTTAGAGAAGGTTCGCTGATTCTGAAGGAATAAGTTTGGCACTAATCCTTGGAGAATAAGGAAGCATCATAAGAAAGGGTGACCCTGAACAGAATTCAGCATCGACCATAAGAACAAGTGATCTACTGCTTTTCCAGGCCAACTTACTCTAAAGTGAGACAAAGAGAAAACTCACATGGTCAAAGTGGCAAGAAATTGAGGGATTTCATTTCCAGAAGCTAGAGATCTGGGGGGACTCATCAATAATTGTGGTAGAAACAACACAACATAGAAGTTTGATGTGCTCAAGACCTAGAGCAGGTTTCTGTCACTAATTCACTTTACCACCTCAAAAAAAGAAGAGGACTAAGAAGTACTAAGGGGCGAACTGTTTATCAGATATTCAAATATGTAATTTTAATTAATTTTCTAAGGCATGCCTAGCAGTTAAGCATGATCATTCCACAAAAGAGAACAGCAAAGATCAGAAAGTTTAAACAACTTATCCAAGTTTATATAGTTACTGAGTCAGAGTTCAAGCCTGACTCCAAAGCTCAAGCCCCTGTACAAACCATACTGGGTCCTTGAGCTTCGGTCTGGTCATGTGTAAAGGGAAAAGTGTGAGCAGAAGCTTTCTAATGTCTCTTTGGTCTCTAGCACACTCTCATTTTACACACACAGGGACATGAATGCTATTAAGAGACAGGAATAAGAGAAACACACATTGTGCTTCACCATTTTGCGGGGGGGTGAGGGGAGCCACTTCCATTGGTCTTTCATTTCTCTATTTTCTTTGTTCTTTGGCCCATGTGGGCCTCCCATCGCGGTGGCGTCTGTCAGTTGCAGAGCACGGGCCCTGGGCGCGTGAGCTTCAGAGCTCCGGCTCGGTAATCGGACACATCAGTCCAGCCGCTCCGCGGCATGTGGGATCTTCCCAGGCCAGGGAGCGAACAGGCGCCCCTTGCACTGCAAGGCGGTGTCCTTACCCACTGGACCACCAGGGAAGCCCAATGTGCTTCATCTTGTGATACATTTCCTTCTAACTTAGTTATCTTCCTAAATTAACAGAGGAATGAATGACGAAATCCAAAGTTGTTAGAAGATCCTACTTCAGATTTAGAACCAAAACAATACAAATGCTACATATTCATTCTCTCCATACTTCGCTCAAAAGATTTTTAAAAAATAAAAATAGAAATTACACAATGCAAATAATCAGCACATCAGTTATTAAAATTATCAGATAAAAGTTTGGTCATCATGATGTTTCAAATCTGACACATTTTTTTAAACTGACAAATAATAAAGCTTTTAGAAATGATTGTCTTTATTTTACTCTGCTGCTTTCTCAAAGTGCTTTGTATTTTGATTGAAAGCACTCGACTTGTCCAAATATTTCCCACATAATCACTGGCTGGGAAAATGGAATGAAAGCCAGAATGAATGAACCAGGAGAACACTCATTTCCACTGAGAGGTAACCAAGAGAAACAACATGCCAGGCAAAAGGATCGTTTTCTTTCTACGGTGAAATGTGCTTCTAAACATAATGCTGAACCTAAAATTCACCGAACTTGGGAGGCAACCTTTTTTTGGAAAATTCTTACATGAACATTTACTAAATATCAATGATTCTTCTTGTCATTTCTATTTCTAATATGAGAAACTAATGTGACAATTATACTACTGTACACAAATGTGATTAAGGAAAAGGGGAATGTAGGCTTTATA
This sequence comes from Tragulus kanchil, assembly GCA_022376925.1. Classification (NCBI taxonomy): domain Eukaryota; kingdom Metazoa; phylum Chordata; class Mammalia; order Artiodactyla; family Tragulidae; genus Tragulus; species Tragulus kanchil. Next base: position 118,208,102 of record JAIOJX010000023.1, on the reverse strand, counting down.
TCTGTAAATAAAAAATAAACTTTTGTCAACTTCTGAGTTTGGTTTTCAAAGGAGTTGGGTTTTCTTTATTACTGGCTGAGTCTTGGTTTTGTAAGTTTTATTGTTTGTGCCTGAGCCAATAAAAGTCTTACAGTGAGCTGTTACTGTTTTATAAAAGACGGCATTTTTTCCCCTTTTTCCATTATTTATGAATCCTCCATTAGGAGTTTGGAGTCATCAAGAGATCTAACAGAAAACTGTCCAAGCTATAAGCTCTAGGCTGTGAGCTTCATAGCTAAATATTCTCATGGATTTCATCATATCCCCAAAATGTATCTAAGGGTCACTCTTAAATTACTCCTAGATTGTGGAGCTAAGAATGTTTAAAAGCATTATTTTATCATATTTGAAACAGAACAAAACATCACATGTATGGATATTTTACTTAAAAATGTTGGCAATCTAATATGATACTTCACAGAGTAACAAGGAAATACTTCTTCTTTTCTTTGCACTAAATAGGCTAAAGATCGTAAGTTGTTGTTAATGATATTTAAATATTATTGCAAGCAGATATTTGGTTTACATCTTAAAAACATTCAGAGGATTCAGCTAATTCCTATTCAAATGATTTAAAAGAATAAAATTTTTTGGTTTTCATCATGATGTTTCAAATCTGACACATTTTTAAACCGACAAATAATAAAGCTTTTAGAAATGATTGTCTTTATTTTACTCTGCTGCTTTCTCAAAGTGCTTTGTATTTTGATTGAAAGCACTCGACTTGTCCAAATATTTCCCACATAATCACTGGCTGGGAAAATGGAATGAAAGCCAGAATGAATGAACCAGGAGAACACTCATTTCCACTGAGAGGTAACCAAGAGAAACAACATGCCAGGCAAAAGGATCGTTTTCTTTCTACGGTGAAATGTGCTTCTAAACATAATGCTGAACCTAAAATTCACCGAACTTGGGAGGCAACCTTTTTTTGGAAAATTCTTACATGAACATTTACTAAATATCAATGATTCTTCTTGTCATTTCTATTTCTAATATGAGAAACTAATGTGACAATTATACTACTGTACACAAATGTGATTAAGGAAAAGGGGAATGTAGGCTTTATATCTGTAAATAAAAAATAAACTTTTGTCAACTTCTGAGTTTGGTTTTCAAAGGAGTTGGGTTTTCTCTTTATTACTAGCTGAGTCTTGGTTTTGTAAGTTTTATTGTTTGTGCCTGAGCCAATAAAAGTCTTACAGTGAGCTGTTACTGTTTTATAAAAGACGGCATTTTTTCCCCTTTTTCCATTATTTATGAATCCTCCATTAGGAGTTTGGAGTCATCAAGAGATCTAACAGAAAACTGTCCAAGCTATAAGCTCTAGGCTGTGAGCTTCATAGCTAAATATTCTCATGGATTTCATCATATCCCCAAAATGTATCTAAGGGTCACTCTTAAATTACTCCTAGATTGTGGAGCTAAGAATGTTTAAAAGCATTATTTTATCATATTTGAAACAGAACAAAACATCACATGTATGGATATTTTACTTAAAAATGTTGGCAATCTAATATGATACTTCACAGAGTAACAAGGAAATACTTCTTCTTTTCTTTGCACTAAATAGGCTAAAGATCGTAAGTTGTTGTTAATGATATTTAAATATTATTGCAAGCAGATATTTGGTTTACATCTTAAAAACATTCAGAAGATTCAGCTAATTCCTATTCATATTCAAAGACAGTATCCCATTGCAAAGAGTAGGAGCTTAATTTGTTAAATTCTCCTGTCCCACAGACTGCCAAACCATGGGCTAAAGACCAGACTTGCCTAAACCCGCAGAAAATGAGAAGATGCCATAGGGCTGTACAGGAGAACTAGATGCTTCTGTCTGGTTTGGATGGGGAGAAAGAGACAGGTCAGGCACAGATTTCTTATTTTTCTACCCCCCATTCACCTGGGACAGGGGCTTTTATTTCAAACTAAAACTTCAGAGCAAAGTTCTGGGTAGACTTAGGTTCTGAGAAGTATGTGTGAGGTATTAGCGCTCCTTGACATTATTTGGGGAACACTGCTTTCTTAATCAGTATGAAAAACTTAACAGAGTGCTAGATAACATCTATAGGCTATGATATAAATATTTTCTGTACTTTCAGTTTGCCTACATGCCCCAAATCAATTTATCACCCCCAGAAAAACTAAGGTAAAATTAGCATAAAGGGTGTAAGTTTGAGTCTCTAAATCTTTGACTATTGTATACACATAAGGGAGTAATAATTATGGGTTGTTCTCTCTGTCTTTCATGCCCACTTGCTTAGTCAGCTGTGATTAAACCTTAATCAACTTGGAACAAGGCTACTGTAAATATCAGAGTTAAATATACTAAACACTGAACGAAGCATGAAACGCATGATTTTTATCAAAAAGGCAAGGTGCAACTCATCTTTGCCTCTCTAAAGGAAGTGACCTGAATACCACGCTGCACCTCCCCGAAGGCTGAATCCAAAACAAAGGTTTTTCCCTTTGTTGAATCCAAAACGGCTGAATCCAAAACCCTACTTGTTTATCTTCTCTATCAAGTCATCCTGTTACATTCTTTGAATGAATATTGCTATTATTTTTTCAAACTAAGTCAGAGAATATTGTGGGGTATTTTATATTTGCGATGCCAATAAAAATGTTGAATAAAAAAATCATCAGAGTAAGTACTGTAAGTGAAACAACTTGAAGTTGTCTGGCAATTTTCTTTATGAACATTATTTGAAGACATTTCAATTTAAAAAGCAATGAATACTTAAGAATGATGTCTCCTCCTAATTGCTTGGAAGATTTACAGGTTTCTGATTTTCCAAACAATATGGTGCTTATAATGAATCATCTAGATGTCCAGCAGCGTAGCAATCTTTTTTTAAAGGAAGTAATATTTCCTTAATATTTTTCTTCTAATGACAATAGTTTCCATGCCTTCTTTGCAGCATTCTGGAGTGGAATATGAATGGCATATGGCAAAACTGTGATTGTTGAGGAAAAAGGATATTACAATGGAGTGTGTTGGAATTGATACTGGATTTATTTCTGGATTCTCAATTCTGTAGAAGGACTCTGTGCAAATGTGCTCATAGAGTGTTATATCTCATTATTTTTTGTTAGGTCTCTTCTAAAATGAAGATAAGTGCTCTTGGGAAAAAAGATGTCAATCACTTTTGAATATGATCAGGAGTTAATAAAACAGAATGAAATTCATGCTTCATAATGCTTTGAAGTTAAAGCCAAAAGCTGTCTCTACCATACAATTGTGCTGAAATGTTTTTATAAAGGCTTGATCAGAAAATTATCAATTTGATCAAGATAATTTTTAGTGATGTTCATATTTTTTAAGATTATTTGAGTTCAAATCTTTGACTATTGTATACACATAAGGGAGTAATAATTATGGGTTGTTCTCTGTCTTTCATGCCCACTTGCTTAGTCAGCTGTGATTAAACCTTAATCAACTTGGAACAAGGCTACTGTAAATATCAGAGTTAAATATACTAAACACTGAACGAAGCATGAAACGCATGATTTTTATCAAAAAGGCAAGGTGCAACTCATCTTTGCCTCTCTAAAGGAAGTGACCTGAATACCACGCTGCACCTCCCCGAAGGCTGAATCCAAAAAAAAGGGTTTTTTCCCCTTTGTTGAATCCAAAACGGCTGAATCCAAAACCCTACTTGTTTATCTTCTCTATCAAGTCATCCTGTTACATTCTTTGAATGAATATTGCTATTATTTTTTCAAACTAAGTCAGAGAATATTGTGGGGTATTTTATATTTGCGATGCCAATAAAAATGTTGAATAAAAAAATCATCAGAGTAAGTACTGTAAGTGAAACAACTTGAAGTTGTCTGGCAATTTTCTTTATGAACATTATTTGAAGACATTTAAATTTTAAAAAAGCAATGAATACTTAAGAATGATGTCTCCTCCTAATTGCTTGGAAGATTTACAGGTTTCTGATTTTCCAAACAATATGGTGCTTATAATGAATCATCTAGATGTCCAGCAGCGTAGCAATCTTTTTTTAAAGGAAGTAATATTTCCTTAATATTTTTCTTCTAATGACAATAGTTTCCATGCCTTCTTTGCAGCATTCTGGAGTGGAATATGAATGGCATATGGCAAAACTGTGATTGTTGAGGAAAAAGGATATTACAATGGAGTGTGTTGGAATTGATACTGGATTTATTTCTGGATTCTCAATTCTGTAGAAGGACTCTGTGCAAATGTGCTCATAGAGTGTTATATCTCATTATTTTTTGTTAGGTCTCTTCTAAAATGAAGATAAGTGCTCTTGGGAAAAAAGATGTCAATCACTTTTGAATATGATCAGGAGTTAATAAAACAGAATGAAATTCATGCTTCATAATGCTTTGAAGTTAAAGCCAAAAGCTGTCTCTACCATACAATTGTGCTGAAATGTTTTTATAAAGGCTTGATCAGAAAATTATCAATTTGATCAAGATAATTTTTAGTGATGTTCATATTTTTTAAGATTATTTGAGTTCAATTATTTTAAATGTAAGGGAAAATTTTGCCTCTCTGTTTTTCTTTTATTTCTTAAAACAAAAGCATGAAAATTAGAGAAACAAATTCTCCTAATGAGGTGGATGAATCTAGAACCTATTATAAAAAGTGAAGTAAGTCAAAAAGAGAAAGACAAGTACAGTATACTAACACATATGTATGGAATCTAGTAGGATGGTAATGATAACACATGCAGAGAAGTGATGGAAAAACAGACATAGAATACAGATTTATGGACATTGTGGGGAGTGAACAGTGGGTAGGAGGCCTGGAAAGAGCAACATGGAAACCTATACTGTCATATGTAAAAGAGGTAACTGTTGTCAATGCACTGTGGGAATAAGGGCTCCTACATGGGGGCTCTAGGATGGCCTGGAGGGGTGGGATGGGGGGTGCTGAGAGGGGTCAGGAATATACATATGACTAATCGGGGATTATACATATCTGTAAACAACAAAACTCTGTAAAAGCAAAAGGTAAAATAAAAAAATAAAAATAATTAGAAAAAAATTTAAAGGAAGCTTCAAGTATATCCTCTAATAAAAGTTTTTGGTGACACAAAATATGATGTTTCTGGAATAGAGTACAAATAAATTGCATTTCTCTGAGACAAAAGAACTAGATATATACATTAAAGTAAGGAGTTATGATCTGAATTAACCCTCTCTAAAGACAGCTTTAGTGTGCACTTCAATACTAATTTGAACTTCAAAATGTTAATAACAGTATCATGGTTATACACCACTTTAAAAGTATATATTCGTTTTATTTCTTTGTATGTTTTCAATGCATGCTGCTGTTTTTCCTGTTCAAACATTTTCTAGTCTTGTTGTCTTTCCAGATTTTTCCAAGTTTTATATGAATGTCAGGAAGAATCATGTTATCTTTTCTAGTAAACACGGAAGCTATATTCTATGGTGATATAGGAGGCTGAGAAAGATTTCTTTATAACCAATACAATTTCCCTTGTGAGGATTGCTTATACCAAAAGCTGTCTCTACCATACAATTGTGCTGAAATGTTTTTATAAAGGCTTGATCAGAAAATTATCAATTTGATCAAGATAATTTTTAGTGATGTTCATATTTTTTAAGATTATTTGAGTTCAATTATTTTAAATGTAAGGGAAAATTTTGCCTCTCTGTTTTTCTTTTATTTCTTAAAACAAAAGCATGAAAATTAGAGAAACAAATTCTCCTAATGAGGTGGATGAATCTAGAACCTATTATAAAAAGTGAAGTAAGTCAAAAAGAGAAAGACAAGTACAGTATACTAACACATATGTATGGAATCTAGTAGGATGGTAATGATAACACATGCAGAGAAGTGATGGAAAAACAGACATAGAATACAGATTTATGGACATTGTGGGGAGTGAACAGTGGGTAGGAGGCCTGGAAAGAGCAACATGGAAACCTATACTGTCATATGTAAAAGAGGTAACTGTTGTCAATGCACTGTGGGAATAAGGGCTCCTACATGGGGGCTCTAGGATGGCCTGGAGGGGTGGGATGGGGGGTGCTGAGAGGGGTCAGGAATATACATATGACTAATCGGGGATTATACATATCTGTAAACAACAAAACTCTGTAAAAGCAAAAGGTAAAATAAAAAAATAAAAATAATTAGAAAAAAATTTAAAGGAAGCTTCAAGTATATCCTCTAATAAAAGTTTTTGGTGACACAAAATATGATGTTTCTGGAATAGAGTACAAATAAATTGCATTTCTCTGAGACAAAAGAACTAGATATATACATTAAAGTAAGGAGTTATGATCTGAATTAACCCTCTCTAAAGACAGCTTTAGTGTGCACTTCAATACTAATTTGAACTTCAAAATGTTAATAACAGTATCATGGTTATACACCACTTTAAAAGTATATATTCGTTTTATTTCTTTGTATGTTTTCAATGCATGCTGCTGTTTTTCCTGTTCAAACATTTTCTAGTCTTGTTGTCTTTCCAGATTTTTCCAAGTTTTATATGAATGTCAGGAAGAATCATGTTATCTTTTCTAGTAAACACGGAAGCTATATTCTATGGTGATATAGGAGGCTGAGAAAGATTTCTTTATAACCAATACAATTTCCCTTGTGAGACTTTGGACTTCCCTGTAGATTTTGTCTGATAGGCACAAAAGCTACAGAGTATCCAGTCTCACCTAGATATCTGAAAGTTCACCCCTGGAATCCTGGCAACATTCAGAGTACAGAAAATGGTTATCATTTTCATTCTGGGGAAACTAGTTGAGGCAGAGAATTCTCCATGGAGGACTCTACAGTTGGAAAACCAATTCCAGTTCTGAAAGTAACAGTGTTCAACCTGTTGTTTGCATACCCCCTCAAGGAATTTGAAAATCAGTAGAACTATAAAACTTTAAAGTGACATCTAAAATTTGTTCAAAATGTAAATAATACAAATTAAATAATTTTCAACTTATTTTTTAAATGTTCATGTTTAAAAGCAAAATTGTTGCACAATTTTAAACTGCATCCTTGGTAATATTAAGTACTAAAGTAATTCAATTCTCTATTATCATCCATTTAAAAGAGTAGCAATTCAAAAATAAGCTCTTATTTAACAACTGGAAATTTAAATTTTTCCTTTTATTTTTTTGAACTCGTTTTTCCGTTTTCCCTCCTCATCAGGTTTGGTTCTAATTTCATACAATCCTATTTCTATAACATAATTTTATTATTTTTTAAATAAGAAAGTAATATATTTATTTCTTTATTATCCTTAGTGCACTTGTCCTGGAAAGTGTGAGTAAATCCTAAGCCAGGAAGCCGGGGAGAAGGCTTTCCTCTAGCTGTGCTGATGTCAGGAAGGTGGTAGACACAGGTGTCCTGAGGCCAAGCCTGGGGCCAGCTACTCTCTCCAGCTGGTCCAGGCCTTGACCTGCCCACTATTCCATCTTCTAACAAGCACACTCTCCGCTGATGTTGACTGTCACCCCCACATAGCCTTCTACCAGACTTCATAGAAAAATCAATACAGTTTTATTCTTTGTATGTCTTTTTCCAGATGCATGCTGCTGGTTTTCCTGTTCAAACATTTTCTAGTCTTGTTGTCTTTCCAGATTTTTCCAAGTTTTATATGAATGTCAGGAAGAATCATGTTATCTTTTCTAGTAAACACGGAAGCTATATTCTATGGTGATATAGGAGGCTGAGAAAGATTTCTTTATAACCAATACAATTTCCCTTGTGAGACTTTGGACTTCCCTGTAGATTTTGTCTGATAGGCACAAAAGCTACAGAGTATCCAGTCTCACCTAGATATCTGAAAGTTCACCCCTGGAATCCTGGCAACATTCAGAGTACAGAAAATGGTTATCATTTTCATTCTGGGGAAACTAGTTGAGGCAGAGAATTCTCCATGGAGGACTCTACAGTTGGAAAACCAATTCCAGTTCTGAAAGTAACAGTGTTCAACCTGTTGTTTGCATACCCCCTCAAGGAATTTGAAAATCAGTAGAACTATAAAACTTTAAAGTGACATCTAAAATTTGTTCAAAATGTAAATAATACAAATTAAATAATTTTCAACTTATTTTTTAAATGTTCATGTTTAAAAGCAAAATTGTTGCACAATTTTAAACTGCATCCTTGGTAATATTAAGTACTAAAGTAATTCAATTCTCTATTATCATCCATTTAAAAGAGTAGCAATTCAAAAATAAGCTCTTATTTAACAACTGGAAATTTAAATTTTTCCTTTTATTTTTTTGAACTCGTTTTTCCATTTTCCCTCCTCATCAGGTTTGGTTCTAATTTCATACAATCCTATTTCTATAACATAATTTTATTATTTTTTAAATAAGAAAGTAATATATTTATTTCTTTATTATCCTTAGTGCACTTGTCCTGGAAAGTGTGAGTAAATCCTAAGCCAGGAAGCCGGGGAGAAGGCTTTCCTCTAGCTGTGCTGATGTCAGGAAGGTGGTAGACACAGGTGTCCTGAGGCCAAGCCTGGGGCCAGCTACTCTCTCCAGCTGGTCCAGGCCTTGACCTGCCCACTATTCCATCTTCTAACAAGCACACTCTCCGCTGATGTTGACTGTCACCCCCACATAGCCTTCTACCAGACTTCATAGAAAAATCAATACAGTTTTATTCTTGAGAGTCTCTATTAAAGACTATTATATTTCTTCACAGCAAAAATATAAGCTAAATTTACTTATAAAATTTCTTAAGTGCTAAGTGTTAAAAAAATTTCCCCTGGGCTTCTCTGGTGGTCCAGTGGGTAAAGAGTTCACCTTGCAGTTCAAGGGGCACCGGTTCAATCCCTGACCCAGGAAGATGGCATGTGCCATGGAGCGGCTGGACCGGTGTGTCCAATTGCAAGGCAGCACTGTTGGGCACATGTGCCCAGAGCCAGTGTTCTAAAACAAGAGAGGCCACTGCAATGGGAGGCCCACACAGGCCGAAGAATAAAGATGGATGAAAATAAATAAATAAATAAATAAAACAATAAAAGAGGCCAAAATTAAAAAAAAAAATTCTCCTGAGTTCTCTGGAGGAATGTTTTGGACCAAGGGATTGAAGGTGGGTCTCCTGCATTGTACACAGATTCTTTACCATCTGAGTCACCAGGAGGATCCCATAATTAGTAAATAGTTGAACAAAAACTTGTATTATTGAGTTATGTTTAATATACTTTGTGTTAAAATATTGATAAATATATATTAAATTAAAAATAATAAAAAGTAATCTTTGAGGCATACCTGTTTTTGCATGCGCATTTTTCTTTTTTTTATGTTTGTTTGTTTTTTTTATAAAACCTTTATTTTACTTTTAACTTTTACAGAGTTCTATTGTTTACAGATATGCATGTTCCAAGGTTAGTCATATGTATATCCCCCCCATCCCACCCCTCCCAACCATCACACAGCATCCCTGAAGGATCCCCTTTTCTCACAGAGCAATGACTATAGCTATTTTCTTCACTTATGATACTACAGGCCTTCGTGCTACTTCCTTTACGCCTCCCACCCTCTGTTCCTTCCCCACAATGTCCATATGTCCACTGTCCATGTCTGTCTTTCCATCACTTCACTGTGTGTGCCATCATCACCATCCTACTAGATTCCATATATATGTGTTAGTATACTGTATTTGTCCTTCTCTTTCTGACTGACTTCACTTTTTATGATACGTTCTAGATCCAGCCACCTCAGCATGTGCATTTTTCAATGAGATGGATCAGTCAGAATTTTACCCCCTAGATCTGAATATGAATATTACTTATCACTAGAATGAGTTAGGAATTTAGTATTAATTCTATTCTTGTTTGTCATTTGAGTTGAGGTTAGTATAAAAATACTTACTTGTAGGTGGGGATAGAAACACACTTATAGTTATGACACAAATCTTGACTTTTAAACAACTTTTATGTAAAAATTTATATATTCCTATATCATACAAAACTATTTTTAAAGATCTATCAGCTGAAATTTTACTTAACCCCTTTCATTTTTGTGGAAAGCCAAGAACTAAAGACTGTCTGTGATTTGTTACGCAGACATGAAATTCTTTTCCCCCTTTTAGTCCTAAATCAGCATGGTCAGTATTTTTGGGTCTCCCTTGTCTGGTATCACTGCTAAAACGTTTTCACTCTAGGGCCATGTGATGAATGAGAAATATGACTTTCTCTTGTAAGGTTGCAAAAGGGCAATAATAAGTGTAGATCCCCAGACGCTTTCTGATGTTTTCATAGGAAACGTGTGGCTCTGAAAATGTCTTTAGCACTATCTGTGTCCTGGGAAGGTCTCTGCAAACCCCTACCTGAGTACTGTTTTTGAGGACCACTGTTTGGAAGCATCTGTGATCCCTTGGTGGCCTAAGAGTTTTTAAAGGACAAACTAAATAGGAAGATGGACTGTTTTAATGACTCTGCTACTGATTTCTGCCTTGATGTAACTAACATAGTAAGTCAGTGGAGGGTAGCAAAAAAGGACTGGATTTAAGATGTCAAAGGAATGGTTTCATCTATTACCTCTGCTCCTAACTGTGTGCCTCTAGAAAATCATCACTTTAATCCTCTGGGCCTCAGCTTTCTCATTTGAAGCTGGACTAGAACAGTGTTTCTCAAAGCTAAGTGGCATAATTTCAGGTGATATAGGTGTAAACTTTCTTTATCTGTAATACATTTCTTCTAGTGTTTATAAGAAAAATCAGCAAACGAATCAGCCTACTAAATCTATGTTTCTAGGGATTTCCCTGTTGGCCTAGTGACAGCTAAGACTCCATGCTCCCAATCCAGGGGCCCAGGTTCAATTCCTCCTCAGGGAACTAGCTCCCACATAACATAACCAAGAATTCACATGCCATAACTAATGATCCTTTGTGCTGCAACTAAGATCTGGTACAACCAAATCAATAAATTAAAAAATAAGCATTTTTTTAAAACTATGATTCTGGAATATAGCTTTTTTTTTTAACAGGATTTTGTTGTTTACTGCCACATATCAACCTGAAGCTGCCATAGATATATATATATTCCCCCCCTTAACAAAACTTCCCTCCATCTCCCGCCCCCATCTAACCCCTTCGGGTCACCACAGAGCCCCTGTTGAGATCCCCTAGTCCCACAGCATATTCTCCTCCCTCACCCCAATGTCGGGAAGACTGTTCTTCATGTCCGCCTCTACACTGTTGCTCTGAATATTCATTTATCAGCACCGTCTTCTTAGATTCCATATATATGTGTCAGTATGCAATATTTATCTTTCTCTCTCTGACATACTTCATTCTGTATAGTAGGTTCTAGATTCATCTACCTCATTAGAACTGATTCAAATGCATTTCTTTCTATGGTTTAGTATCTAAAAGAGGGAATATTTAGGATTTTTTTTAAAAAAAATAATGTATTTTTAAAAATTAAATAACAAGAAATGTAAAATCCATGAATATGGTATGGGAATTAAGTTTGAGAAACATAGAGTAGTTACAATTACTGTATTTCACCAAATTTCAACACTGTATGATTTTATGAAAAAGAACAGGAAGAAAATAAAAATGAAGGGAGGAAACACGGGAGAAGAAAGGGAGGGAGACAGGAAAGAGTTTATGAAAATAGGCTTTAAGTAACTCTGTTTCTCAGTAGACTTGTAAAGTGCCATAGTCATGGATGGCAACTATCAACCCACATCAGAAACTCCAAAAAGCAAGTTCAGGCAAATTATTCAGTTGAACATTCATAGATAGATGTTTTAAAGGCAGAATAATAATTATGCAAGTCAGGCTTTCTCAACCCCCTGAGCATGAGCTAAAATCTTCACCATGTCTACACAGCCAAATGATGTGGCAATTTGATATAATTACCTGGGCAAGGCAGGCAAATAAAACTTACCACAGAACTCGGAGGACTGAGTTACATACATATATCATCCATCTTTACTGTTCAAATTATCCAGGTAATCTATTCACCTCCTTGTCACATTGCCTGGGTTGGCACAGCCAATTCCAATGATGGAATTTTAATTAAGACAATTTACTGAGAATAAACACCCTCCAAATAAGTGTGGGGTTTTCCCAGATTAGTAATGAAATGTAACTTTCTAAAAGTTAATCATTACTCAGAGACAAAAAATAGATCGAATAACTTTGTATTAAAGTCAGCAATTTCCCAAGCCTTGTAACATCTTGGGTGTAATGGGTAAATACATCTAGCTAGTCATAGAAAGGTATTTTTCACTGCATTTTATGTTGTTATGGTCAATTTCCTTGAATCCTTTCAAATAAGATATTAAGAATAAAATCTACCTTTGTTCTTCCTTTGTGTCCTAATCTTTCTTTTAGAATCAATAAAATGAGAATTTTTCAGCCAAATAAAAATCTTCAATGTGCACACGCGCAGACACACGGACACTCCAGCACACGTGCACACCAGTACACATAAATAAAACCACCACCAAAGGTTCTTTTAGAAATGCCATAGTTAATACATATTAGAGACAGATCGATCCAAGAAGTATGTAAACAATGGATCTCAGTTATGCCTTCATCTATTGCCTGACCTGTCTTGTGTTCTATATTCTAACAAAGAAAGATAGGCCACCCTGTATGGTACAGTTGTGACGTCTCTTGGATCTTTAGTGCCTTTTCTCTAAATAGCCATTGTAACTTTATATTCTTGACTTTATAAAGCACTTTCCACTTTCTCTGTTCAATAGAGCAGCCTTACGTGATAGCAACAGCTAGAGAAAAACTGGCCAGTTTCTCTGAGCATTTCTTTTTGCTAGGAAAACTCAGAATATTAAAGCAATACTAATGATAGCTGACATTTATTGGAAACATTACTAGCAGTGAGTTTCATGTACGAAAATCTTCCTTATTCCTCACAACATTGTAAGGAGATATTTCAGTCATAGGTTAGTAAGCGATGTGCTCTGAGAGCAACATGCCCAGAGGCATGGGTGGGGTCTGAACCGAAATCAATCATTTTCTGAAGCTAGGAAATTTTTTTTCTACTCCACACCACCCCCTTATTACTAATGATTACTGCTTAATGTGTGTTGAATGAAGCCTAATTCTCTGATATGTTCTTTTCAGATGGGCTTTGATAGAAGATGTCAGTCCAAAACCCTTAGGTAGCTAGGATCAAGTCGAAAAAGGTTGGAAATTGTCCAATCAACTCTGAGTAATTCAATGAGGGAATCTGGGTAATATATAAACCCAGTCACACCAATTCTTCTCCAAATCCCCCAGAGCATTTTTTTTCTTTTTCTTTTTAATTCTTTATTTTAAAGATTTTACAGAGTTTTGTTGTTCACCGACATGTATGTTCCCAGATCAGTCATATGCATATCCCTGGTCCCCACCCACCCAGTTCCCCCCATCCCTCCAGACCATCGCCCCAAGCCATTGTAAGCACTCCTATTCCCTTAGCACTATGACACTAGCTATCTTTTCCACACATAACACTATAGGTTTCCTTGTTACTCCCTCCATGCCTCCCCCTCCCTATTTCTTCACCACAATGTCCCTATGTCTATGCTCTGTCTGTTTTTCCATTTCACTGTGTGTGTTATCAAGACTGTCCTACTAGATTCCATATATATGAGTTAGTATACTGTACTTGTCTTTCTCTTTTTGACTTACTTCACTTTTTATGATAGGTTCTAGAGCCAGCCACTTCATTAGGACTGAGTCTTCTGCATTTCTTTTAACAGCTGAGTAGTATTCCATTGAATATATGTACAAGAGCTTCTGTATCCATTCATTCATCGATGGACATCTAGTTTGCTTCCATGTTCTGGCTATTGTATAGAGAGCTGCAATGACCATTGGGGTACAGGTGCTTCTTTCAGTTTTGATTTCATCAGGATATAGGCCTAATAGTGGGATTGCTGGGTCATAGGGTGCTTCTAGTTTTAGTTTTTTAAGGAATCTCCATACTGTCTTCCATAGAGGCTGTATCAATTTACATTCCCACCAGCAATGCAAGAGGGTTCCCTTTTCTCCGCACCCTCTCCAGCATTTATTGTCTATAGATTTGTTGATGATGGCCATTCTGATGGGTGTGAGGTAGTATCTCACTGTAGTTTTAATTTGCATTTCTATAATAATAAATGAGGTTGAGCACCATTTCATGTGCTTTTGGGCCATCTGTATGTCCTCTTTGGAGAGGCGTCTCTTTAGATCTTTTTCCCATTTTTTGATTGGGTTGTTCATTTTTCTGGTGTTAAGTTGTCTGAGTTGCTTGTAGATTTTGGAGATTAATTCTTTGTCTGCTATTTCATTTGCTATGATTTTCTCCCATTCTGTGGGGTGTCTGTTCAGCTGTTTTGTACTTTCTTTTGCTGTGAAAAAGCATGAGGTCCCACATGTTCATTTTTCTTTTCAGTTTCACTATTCTAGTAGGTGGGTCAGAGAAGATCTTGCTTTGACTTATGTCCTTGAGGGTTTTGCCTATATTCTCCTCTAAGAGTTTGATGGTTTCTGGTCTTCCATTTAGGTCTTTAATCCATTTTGAGCTGATCTTTGTGTATGGTGTCAGGGAATGTTCCAACTTCATTATCTTGCATGTAGCTGTCCAATTTTCCCAGCACCACTTGTTGAAGAGGCTGTCTTTGTCCCATTTTATAGTTTCTCCTCCTTTGTCAAAAATAAGGTACCCATAGGTGCGTGGATTTATCTCTGGGTTCTCGATCTTGTTCCATTGGTCGATATTTCTGTTTTTGGGCCAGTACCATACTGTCTTGATGACTGTTGCTTTGCAGTATAGTCTGAAGTGAAGGAGGCTGATTCCTCTGGCTCCATTTTTTTTCTGAGGATTGCTTGGCTATTTGAGGTCTTTTGTGTTTCCATATGAACTGTGTTATTGTTTGGTCTAGTTCTGTAAAAAATGTCAGTGGTAGTTGGATAGGTATTGCATTGAATCTGTAGATGATATTTGGTAGTATGGTCATTTTCACAATATTGATTCTTCCGACCCAGGAACATGGAATATCTCTCCATCAATTTAAGTCTTCTTTAATTTCTCTCATGAGTGTCTTGTAATTTTCTGTGTACAATTCTTTTGTTTCTTTGGGTAGGTTTATTCCTAGATATTTGATTCTTTTGGTTGCGATGGTGAAGGGGATTGCATTTTTTATTTCGTTTTCTGATTTTTCATTGTTTGTATATATGAATGCCAGTGATTTCTGTATATTGATTTTGTATCCTGCGACTTTGCTGAATTCACTGATTAACTCTAGTAGTTTTGTAATAGTGCCTTTGGGATTTTCTATGTATAATATCATGTCATCTGCAAATAGAGAGAGTTTGACTTCTTCCTTTCCAATCTGGATTCCTTTGATTTCTTTTTCTTCTCTTATTGCTGTTGCTAGAACTTCCAGGACTATGTTGAATAGTAGTGGTGAAAGTGGACACCCCTGTCTTGTTCCTGATCTTAGAGGGGATGCTTTCAGTTTTTCACCATTAATGATAATGTTCGCTGTGGGCTTCTCATATATGGCTTTTATTATGTTGAGATAGGTTCCTTCTATGCCCGTTTTCTGAAGAGTTTTTTTTTTTATCATAAATGGATGCTGTACTTTGTCGAAGGCTTTTTCTGCATCTATTGAGATGATCATGTGATTTTTGTCTCTCAATTTGTTGATATGGTGTATCACATTGACTGATTTGCAGATATTGAAGAAACCTTGCATGCCTGGGATGAACCCGACTTGATCATGATAAATGAGTTTTTTTGGTTTTTTTGTTTGTTTGTTTGTTTGGCCACTTCTATTGGTCTTTTATTTATTTTCATCCATCTTTGTTCCTTGGCCTGTGTGGGCCGCCCATTGCACTGGCCTCTCTAATTGCAGAGCACTGGCTGTGGGCACATGAGCTCCAGTGCACTGACTCCGTAGTTGGACACATTGGTCCAGCCGCTCTGTGGCACATGGGATCTTCCCAGGCCAGGGATCGAACCGGCACCACTTGCACTGCAAGGCGATGTCTTTACCCACTGGACTGCCAGGGAAGCCCTGTATGAGTTTTTTGATGTGTCGTTGAATTCTGTTTGCTAGGATTTTGTTGAGGATCTTGGCGTCTAAGTTCATCAGTGAAATTGGCCTATAGTGTTCCTTTTTTGTGTTGTCTTTGCCTGGTTTTGGTATCAGGGTGATGGTGGCCTCATAAAATGAGTTTGGAAGTTTTCCTTCCTGTGCAATTTTTTGGAAGAGTTTTAGAAGGACAGGCATTAGCTCTTCTTTAAATGTTTGGTAGAATTCACCTGTGAAGCCATATGGCCCTGGGCTTTTATTTTTGGATAGATTTTTAATCGCAAATTCAATTTCTGAGCTTCTCCCAGAGCATTTTTATTTAGCAAGGTGGGCTGTGAAAGGAAAGATGTGGCAAGAGGAGCTTTGCTCTAACATGGGCAGGTCATTCTATCACCAGTGCAATGCTGGAGGGGTCTAGTTTTCATAAGTGTCAGTCCTGAGACCAATCCATCATTGATGAGTCATACCACTGTGGCAGACCTATGCTCCCCAGGACACCCCAGAATCAGGGGAAGCTGATGATGTGAACACTCAGGGGTGAAATATCTGAGGATAATGTTCCTTGAACACTTGTAGATAGTCACACACATTATTAATGTAAGTAATCATGTGCTATACACATTCTGAGTGAAGGTCTGTTAATTTATGTGCAGATTTCCAAAGATTATGCTAAAATATAATAGCAATAAGCCAGCATTCAGACAACTGGGGGCAAAAAAAAGGAATAGGCTTATTGCCAAGAGGGAGTTAGATAATGCTTATAAATCACACTGGGAAACACTTTCTCCACATTGCTCCATATTAATCTGTACCATCTCTTTGTAGCAGAGTATGGCATGTTTCATTCTTTCCTTTGTCCAAGTTAGGAAACAGGTTTGGGGAATAAATAAAATTTATTGAATCCTAATGTGTCCCAGGCTCTGTGTTTAGGAAATAGCTCACATTATCTTATTTAACCTTGTCACAAGCTTAAGAGGAAAACTCTGTGGCACATGGGGGATCTTCCCAGGCCAGGGATCGAACCGCACCACTTGCACTGCAAGGCGATGTCTTTACCCACTGGACTGCCGGGGAAGCCCTGTATGAGTTTTTTGATGTGTCGTTGAATTCTGTTTGCTAGGATTTTGTTGAGGATCTTGGCGTCTAAGTTCATCAGTGAAATTGGCCTATAGTGTTCCTTTTTTGTGTTGTCTTTGCCTGGTTTTGGTATCAGGGTGATGGTGGCCTCATAAAATGAGTTTGGAAGTTTTCCTTCCTGTGCAATTTTTTGGAAGAGTTTTAGAAGGACAGGCATTAGCTCTTCTTTAAATGTTTGGTAGAATTCACCTGTGAAGCCATATGGCCCTGGGCTTTTATTTTTGGATAGATTTTTAATCGCAAATTCAATTTCTGAGCTTCTCCCAGAGCATTTTTATTTAGCAAGGTGGGCTGTGAAAGGAAAGATGTGGCAAGAGGAGCTTTGCTCTAACATGGGCAGGTCATTCTATCACCAGTGCAATGCTGGAGGGGTCTAGTTTTCATAAGTGTCAGTCCTGAGACCAATCCATCATTGATGAGTCATACCACTGTGGCAGACCTATGCTCCCCAGGACACCCCAGAATCAGGGGAAGCTGATGATGTGAACACTCAGGGGTGAAATATCTGAGGATAATGTTCCTTGAACACTTGTAGATAGTCACACACATTATTAATGTAAGTAATCATGTGCTATACACATTCTGAGTGAAGGTCTGTTAATTTATGTGCAGATTTCCAAAGATTATGCTAAAATATAATAGCAATAAGCCAGCATTCAGACAACTGGGGCAAAAAGGAATAGGCTTATTGCCAAGAGGGAGTTAGATAATGCTTATAAATCACACTGGGAAACACTTTCTCCACATTGCTCCATATTAATCTGTACCATCTCTTTGTAGCAGAGTATGGCATGTTTCATTCTTTCCTTTGTCCAAGTTAGGAAACAGGTTTGGGGAATAAATAAAATTTATTGAATCCTAATGTGTCCCAGGCTCTGTGTTTAGGAAATAGCTCACATTATCTTATTTAACCTTGTCACAAGCTTAAGAGGAAAACTTCACTGTTAACTTAATTACATAAGGAAATTAAAAGCAGAGAAGTAAATCACCAGTAGTCATACGGCTGATAAGCAGTCCTCTGAGATTCAAGTCCAGGCCTATCTGACATTAAAACTCCTCTAGCATTGTGTTGCACTTACTTGATACGAATTTAAGGGATTTTCCCAGAGTTTCCAATCTCAAAACCATCTCGATTAATTCCAAAGCCCTTTATTTTTCCATAAACACAATCTCCTTGACATTGAATCTAGTCATGGATTTTATTAAAGGAAGAATGGATTCTTCCTCACTAAGAATCTCAGAAGTGAGGTGACTGACTCTAGCATGTAGTGAAGAGGCATATCCACCAGGAATCTGTATTTTCTGAGCATCCACCATCTGCCCACACTGTGATAAGCACTGCGAGGCTCACCAAAATGAACCCAGTGGCTTCTGGAATGTCTAGCAGCAACACGTTTCTCCAAAACCAACGAAAATAAGTATCCTTCCAGGTTATGGGTTTATTGTAAGCAGGGGTGGAGAAATAAAATAATTCCATTTCCCTTCGTGCTGTTTGAGGAATGGAGATGGAAGCCCAGCTTCTTGCCTTTGAATCATATACCTTGGACTGTAGGTCAGGCAAATTGGTGGTCACCTTCAGGTCCCAGCCTGCAGAGCAACCCACCTCAGGAAGCCTCGTCATTCAGGGAAGCAAAGTGCCAGGTTCCACAAACCTGGACTTGCTAGGGGAAGGCCTCTTCGGCCAAGAACAGCTCAGCCAACAAGATATAGTGGAGGGTGGAAGCAGGCTCAGGGCTGGCAAGTAGGCAGGGTGAGTCACTCTTTTGATGTGGAGTGGCTATTCCAAACACGGCGAAGGTGAGCAAGCATGTCCTTCCCCTGACTACTCTGACTACTACGCAACAGCCCCTTTGTGTAGGTGACTGAGTCACAGGACAAGGCAAGTGCTGACACGGACTTCTCCACATTGCTCCATATTAATCTGTACCATTTTTGTAGCAGAGTATGGCATGTTTCATTCTTTCCTTTGTCCAAGTTAGGAAACAGGTTTGGGGAATAAATAAAATTTATTGAATCCTAATGTGTCCCAGGCTCTGTGTTTAGGAAATAGCTCACATTATCTTATTTAACCTTGTCACAAGCTTAAGAGGAAAACTTCACTGTTAACTTAATTACATAAGGAAATTAAAAGCAGAGAAGTAAATCACCAGTAGTCATACGGCTGATAAGCAGTCCTCTGAGATTCAAGTCCAGGCCTATCTGACATTAAAACTCCTCTAGCATTGTGTTGCACTTACTTGATACGAATTTAAGGGATTTTCCCAGAGTTTCCAATCTCAAAACCATCTCGATTAATTCCAAAGCCCTTTATTTTTCCATAAACACAATCTCCTTGACATTGAATCTAGTCATGGATTTTATTAAAGGAAGAATGGATTCTTCCTCACTAAGAATCTCAGAAGTGAGGTGACTGACTCTAGCATGTAGTGAAGAGGCATATCCACCAGGAATCTGTATTTTCTGAGCATCCACCATCTGCCCACACTGTGATAAGCACTGCGAGGCTCACCAAAATGAACCCAGTGGCTTCTGGAATGTCTAGCAGCAACACGTTTCTCCAAAACCAACGAAAATAAGTATCCTTCCAGGTTATGGGTTTATTGTAAGCAGGGGTGGAGAAATAAAATAATTCCATTTCCCTTCGTGCTGTTTGAGGAATGGAGATGGAAGCCCAGCTTCTTGCCTTTGAATCATATACCTTGGACTGTAGGTCAGGCAAATTGGTGGTCACCTTCAGGTCCCAGCCTGCAGAGCAACCCACCTCAGGAAGCCTCGTCATTCAGGGAAGCAAAGTGCCAGGTTCCACAAACCTGGACTTGCTAGGGGAAGGCCTCTTCGGCCAAGAACAGCTCAGCCAACAAGATATAGTGGAGGGTGGAAGCAGGCTCAGGGCTGGCAAGTAGGCAGGGTGAGTCACTCTTTTGATGTGGAGTGGCTATTCCAAACACGGCGAAGGTGAGCAAGCATGTCCTTCCCCTGACTACTCTGACTACTACGCAACAGCCCCTTTGTGTAGGTGACTGAGTCACAGGACAGGAAGGCTGCAGAACCAACGGAGAGGACATTGCTTGTATACAGGGTAATGCAAGTTCTACCAAGATTAGCTCGGTCTTAGCCTGCTAACATTTCAATCTGCTCTATAAAGCAGTTATCTCTTTACTGATTTCTAAAACCTGTCCCCCACTGTTCCCTGTTCTTAGTGGGGATGCCAACTGAGAGGTGCCCATGTTTAGCAAGACCTTTTCAGCAGAGTTAATTATTTGAAGGGCTCCACTAACATTAACAAAAAGATCTGTGTATGCCTTTGTCTGATTGTCTTGCTCATAGAATGAAAATGTCTTAAAGAAAAATTATTAAACCCTTGGTGGTTATGGGAGAGCCTGATTCTTTCATGAGAACAGAAGATCCAAATGCTGGGTCATATTGGATCCATCTGGCCCAGTCTGAAAGGACCTAGTTTGACTGTGGAAAGCTGATGGAAAGCACTGCTGTCCCCAGGGGCTTCAACTTGGCCTGGTGTTGGTGTTTCAGCATGCTTCCTGCTGCCTTTCTACACTCTTCCTGGGAGCAGAGTTCAGAAGCCTGAAGACACTTTCTAGACCTCATGTGACCTCTGATAAGAGACACTTGCATGAGATTTGGAAGATGAAAGAGAAGGCACCATTATTGCTTTGGCCCTAATAAGACACAGAGGGTTTTTAGTAGATAGGGTTCTGAGGTTTCACCAGTAACTTCTGAGGGTCCTCTTGTGCATTATCCACTTTGGCACTACAGATAGCTGAGACAGCCGGTGGAAGTTCCTTGCAACTCCTGTACTTCCTGATTTTCTGAACTTTAATGGTAGTTTCTTGGCTTTTTCTTGCCTTCCAATGTTTTGCAATTCCTTCAATTCCTTCCTGATTGAAATAGCTTGACACTGCTTTTTCCTGACCAAATCCTGCCTGGCACCCACTTTGAAAAGGCAGAGAATGCAACGAATAATTTGCTTTCTACAATTTATTAAGGATCTATTTCCATGTAGTTATTTATCTTTTTCAAGTTTTTTATATTTGCATTGTATACATCTTATGCCAGTGAACTAAAACATACTAGCCAATCATGAGATGTATTTCACTGGGGCTTCCCTGGTAGCTCAGTGGTAGAGTTTGCCTGCCAATGCAGGAGACATGGGTTCAATCTGCTCTATAAAGCAGTTATCTCTTTACTGATTTCTAAAACCTGTCCCCACTGTTCCCTGTTCTTAGTGGGGATGCCAACTGAGAGGTGCCCATGTTTAGCAAGACCTTTTCAGCAGAGTTAATTATTTGAAGGGCTCCACTAACATTAACAAAAAGATCTGTGTATGCCTTTGTCTGATTGTCTTGCTCATAGAATGAAAATGTCTTAAAGAAAAATTATTAAACCCTTGGTGGTTATGGGAGAGCCTGATTCTTTCATGAGAACAGAAGATCCAAATGCTGGGTCATATTGGATCCATCTGGCCCAGTCTGAAAGGACCTAGTTTGACTGTGGAAAGCTGATGGAAAGCACTGCTGTCCCCAGGGGCTTCAACTTGGCCTGGTGTTGGTGTTTCAGCATGCTTCCTGCTGCCTTTCTACACTCTTCCTGGGAGCAGAGTTCAGAAGCCTGAAGACACTTTCTAGACCTCATGTGACCTCTGATAAGAGACACTTGCATGAGATTTGGAAGATGAAAGAGAAGGCACCATTATTGCTTTGGCCCTAATAAGACACAGAGGGTTTTTAGTAGATAGGGTTCTGAGGTTTCACCAGTAACTTCTGAGGGTCCTCTTGTGCATTATCCACTTTGGCACTACAGATAGCTGAGACAGCCGGTGGAAGTTCCTTGCAACTCCTGTACTTCCTGATTTTCTGAACTTTAATGGTAGTTTCTTGGCTTTTTCTTGCCTTCCAATGTTTTGCAATTCCTTCAATTCCTTCCTGATTGAAATAGCTTGACACTGCTTTTTCCTGACCAAATCCTGCCTGGCACCCACTTTGAAAAGGCAGAGAATGCAACGAATAATTTGCTTTCTACAATTTATTAAGGATCTATTTCCATGTAGTTATTTATCTTTTTCAAGTTTTTTATATTTGCATTGTATACATCTTATGCCAGTGAACTAAAACATACTAGCCAATCATGAGATGTATTTCACTGGGGCTTCCCTGGTAGCTCAGTGGTAGAGTTTGCCTGCCAATGCAGGAGACATGGGTTCAATCCCTGATCTGGGAAGATCCCACATGCTGCGAAGCGACTAAGCCCATGAACCACAACTATGGAGCCTGTGCTCTAGATCCTCAGAGCCGCAACTATTGAGCCCATGTGCTGCAACTACTGAAGCTTATGTGCCCTAGAGCCCAAGTTCCACAACAAGAGAAGTTACCGCAAAAGGAAGCCTACTCACCTCAACTAGACAGTAGCCCCCACTCCCTGCAACTAGAGAAGAGCCTGCAGCAGCAGTGAAAACCCAGAATAGCCAAAAATAAATAAATAAATAAATAAATTTTACAAAATGATGTGTTTCATTTATTTGCTCCTCTTTAAAGTATTTCAAGCCCTGGGACATCTCTGATGTAATATTAATTAAATATATATTCATCTACTTTATGTCCTTTATCTCATTATGGTCGTTGATCATATTTAAAGTAGTTTGATTGTTTAACCTCTTCATGTCTCCTGCCTTTGGGTTGTACCACAAGACTTTCAGTCACAAATCAGAAGTCCAGACCACAGATCAAAGATGGTCTGCAGATTCAGTCATTCATTTGTGAGCTCATTTAAAAAACGTTCATCACATTTCTGTCATGTGCAGTTTCTATTCTAGGCACTGAGAATAGAGTCATGAACAAAATAAACTAGAATCTCTGTCTTCAATAAGTTTACATTCCATTGTAGAAAAATTTATTTGATGGTAAGCATTTTCTAGCAAAATCAAACAGGAGAGAGCCACTTGAGAGTTGGGAAGAAGATGTGATTTCAAATAGGGTGACCAGGAAAGGTCTCACTGGAAAGGGATATTGAAGACAAGACTTGAAGGAAGTGAAGGGTGAGCTGTACAGCTATTTAGAGAAAGGACCTCCAGGTGAGGGAAGTGCTGGTACAAAGGCCTTGAGACCGAAGAGTGTGTTGCAGCTTGAGGGAGTGAGTGAATGAGGGTGAGAGGGACAAGAGAGTCATAGGAAGGTGATCATAGAGGGAATGAGGGCCTGCTGGTGGCCAATCATGAGATGTATTTCACTGGGGCTTCCCTGGTAGCTCAGTGGTAGAGTTTGCCTGCCAATGCAGGAGACATGGGTTCAATCCCTGATCTGGGAAGATCCCACATGCTGCGAAGCGACTAAGCCCATGAACCACAACTATGGAGCCTGTGCTCTAGATCCTCAGAGCCGCAACTATTGAGCCCATGTGCTGCAACTACTGAAGCTTATGTGCCCTAGAGCCCAAGTTCCACAACAAGAGAAGTTACCGCAAAAGGAAGCCTACTCACCTCAACTAGACAGTAGCCCCCACTCCCTGCAACTAGAGAAGAGCCTGCAGCAGCAGTGAAAACCCAGAATAGCCAAAAATAAATAAATAAATAAATAAATTTTACAAAATGATGTGTTTCATTTATTTGCTCCTCTTTAAAGTATTTCAAGCCCTGGGACATCTCTGATGTAATATTAATTAAATATATATTCATCTACTTTATGTCCTTTATCTCATTATGGTCGTTGATCATATTTAAAGTAGTTTGATTGTTTAACCTCTTCATGTCTCCTGCCTTTGGGTTGTACCACAAGACTTTCAGTCACAAATCAGAAGTCCAGACCACAGATCAAAGATGGTCTGCAGATTCAGTCATTCATTTGTGAGCTCATTTAAAAAACGTTCATCACATTTCTGTCATGTGCAGTTTCTATTCTAGGCACTGAGAATAGAGTCATGAACAAAATAAACTAGAATCTCTGTCTTCAATAAGTTTACATTCCATTGTAGAAAAATTTATTTGATGGTAAGCATTTTCTAGCAAAATCAAACAGGAGAGAGCCACTTGAGAGTTGGGAAGAAGATGTGATTTCAAATAGGGTGACCAGGAAAGGTCTCACTGGAAAGGGGATATTGAAGACAAGACTTGAAGGAAGTGAAGGGTGAGCTGTACAGCTATTTAGAGAAAGGACCTCCAGGTGAGGGAAGTGCTGGTACAAAGGCCTTGAGACCGAAGAGTGTGTTGCAGCTTGAGGGAGTGAGTGAATGAGGGTGAGAGGGACAAGAGAGTCATAGGAAGGTGATCATAGAGGGAATGAGGGCCTGCTGGTGGCCATGGTGCAAGCATGGTAGATAGCATAGATAGATGTATTCTGTTAGCCCATTGGTTTAAAAAAAAAAAAAAATCAGTGAGCTTCTAATACTATAAAAGTAAGATATTTTATGCAACCCTTCTGATTTTTAATATCCATAGGCAAAAAATAACTTTTGGCAGCATTAGATGCACATCACCATACTGTGAACAAAATGCTGAGCAGGAACTGCCCCTTAGATATGATTCCAGGGCTCTCCAGTGACCCTAGCGTGCGTGCTAAATCGCTTCAGTCGCAGCTCTTTGCGATCCTAAAAACTGTAACCCACCGGCCAGGCTCCTCTGTCCACAGGAGTCTCCAGGCAAGAACACTGGAGTGGGTTGCCATGTCCTTCTCCAGGGGATCTTCCTGACCCAGATATGGAGTCTCTTACATCTCAAGCATTGGCAGACAGGTTCTTTACCACTAGCACCACATGGGAAGCCTCAGGGACCCTTTTTTCCCTATTTTTCTCACACATCCCTGCTCTACTAGGACCTGAACAGGTTTTTGTTTGTACCCTATAAATGAAGAGTTGATTCGGTAGCTAATTTACTGAAGCACATGCAATGCCCTTTGAGCTGCCTCAGTCTCTTTCTAGCCAACGTCTGGATGGAATGACTCTGGGGCTTAGGGGTTCCTGTCCTGGCTGAGCACTCGTGCTGCTCTTTAAGTGACCACAAGCCACTAACATAAATGTGTGACAAGAGTGACTATTGCCAGCACAACAGCAGCTAACATTCAGGTGTCTGCCCACTGTTCACTCAGAAAGATGTGTGGCTATAGATCAGCAAGTTAGAAACTGTTGTTATGGTTTCACCTGGGGCATTAAGAACTGTCCTTGAGTTTTTTACCTTATTTGTTGAGTGTGAGTGACTTACAATGCTATGCTAGTTTCAAGAGCATGACACAGGAATTTAACATTTCTATACATTATAAAATGACCACTGAGATATATGGTTACCATGTGTCACCACAAAGTTATTACAATATTATTAATATGTTTCCCATGCTGAACATTTCATCCCCATGACTCACTTGTTTTGTACCTAGAAGTCTGTACTCCTAGTTTCCCTCACCTATTTCACTCATGCCTCCAACCGCCTCCTCTCTGGCAATCACAGATGTCCTTTGCTTCTATGAGTCTGTTTCTGATTTGTTATATTTGTTCAATTGTTTTGTTTTCCAGATTTCATACATGAGTGAGATCATATACTCTGTCTTTCTGCCTCATTTAGTTCAATTAAGACAATATCTTCTAGCTCCATCCACATTGTCTCAGTATTTCATTTTTTATGACTGAATAGTATTCCTTTATATAAATCTTTATCCATTGATCTGCTACTGGACACTGAGGTTTTTTCCATATCCTGTATATTTAAATATTGTTACTATGAATACTGAGGTGTATATATCTTGTCCAGTTAGTGTTTTCATTTCCTTTAGATAAATACTTGGAAGCTGAATTGATGGATAATATGGTAGTTCTATTTTTAATTTTTTGAGAAATTGTCATACTGTTTTTCCAAAGTGGTTGCATCAGTTTAAAGTCCCACCTACATTGCACAAGGGTTCCCTTTTCTCCATATCCTCACCAAAATTTATTTGTTGCTTTTTGATGAGAGTATTCTGACGGGTATGAGGTGATACCTTGTGGTTTTGATTTATTTGCATTTCTCTGATGATTCATGATGTACAGCATATCTGCTAGCTAGCTCTATATCTTCTCTGGAAAAATGTCTTTCCTTTTGTCCAATGTGCTCTTTGCTTTTATATACAAAGTTCCAGTTTTTTGACAGATAATGTTGAGGATAAGAGTTTAACTGTGCTTCCATGGTCATTTGTATGGTGGAGGTGAGAAAGAAGAGAAGCAGAAGAGAATAGTTATTGTCCAAAGTCAAATAAAATGAAGAATGCCAGTTCTTTCAATTTGTGTTATGCTTGCCCTCTGCTAATTGCCAATATCTAATAATTGATCTGGACTATTTGGAAAATCTATACAGCTTAAAATGATCAAATGGCTTATATATGGATGATTTCTTCATTTACCCATAGGCTGATGACTCAGAAGCTATTATATTTATCCATGACTTCCCCTTTTTTTGTTTTGTACCTAGAATTTTTTTCTGTACTCCTAGTTTCCCTCACCTATTTCACTCATGCCTCCAACCGCCTCCTCTCTGGCAATCACAGATGTCCTTTGCTTCTATGAGTCTGTTTCTGATTTGTTATATTTGTTCAATTGTTTTGTTTTCCAGATTTCATACATGAGTGAGATCATATACTCTGTCTTTCTGCCTCATTTAGTTCAATTAAGACAATATCTTCTAGCTCCATCCACATTGTCTCAGTATTTCATTTTTTATGACTGAATAGTATTCCTTTATATAAATCTTTATCCATTGATCTGCTACTGGACACTGAGGTTTTTTCCATATCCTGTATATTTAAATATTGTTACTATGAATACTGAGGTGTATATATCTTGTCCAGTTAGTGTTTTCATTTCCTTTAGATAAATACTTGGAAGCTGAATTGATGGATAATATGGTAGTTCTATTTTTAATTTTTTGAGAAATTGTCATACTGTTTTTCCAAAGTGGTTGCATCAGTTTAAAGTCCCACCTACATTGCACAAGGGTTCCCTTTTCTCCATATCCTCACCAAAATTTATTTGTTGCTTTTTGATGAGAGTATTCTGACGGGTATGAGGTGATACCTTGTGGTTTTGATTTATTTGCATTTCTCTGATGATTCATGATGTACAGCATATCTGCTAGCTAGCTCTATATCTTCTCTGGAAAAATGTCTTTCCTTTTGTCCAATGTGCTCTTTGCTTTTATATACAAAGTTCCAGTTTTTTGACAGATAATGTTGAGGATAAGAGTTTAACTGTGCTTCCATGGTCATTTGTATGGTGGAGGTGAGAAAGAAGAGAAGCAGAAGAGAATAGTTATTGTCCAAAGTCAAATAAAATGAAGAATGCCAGTTCTTTCAATTTGTGTTATGCTTGCCCTCTGCTAATTGCCAATATCTAATAATTGATCTGGACTATTTGGAAAATCTATACAGCTTAAAAATGATCAAATGGCTTATATATGGATGATTTTCTCTTCATTTACCCATAGGCTGATGACTCAGAAGCTATTATATTTTTATCTTCCTAATTCTTCTAGCCAAAAGTTAGGGTTGAGTCACCCAAATGCTTCCAAAATGAGTTACAGAATGTACACTTACTCATGAGAAATGCCATTGTATACATCAGACTTGTTCTGGGGCAGTAACAACTTGTGTCTGGGACATCTAGGCATTTAGTGGTTTCTTTATTATTAAAATAGCATGAGCAAGAGTGATTTTTATAGCTAACCTGAGCCTTAATAAGTCTGCATTAAAGAATGTTCACTCAAATGACAGTTTAGAAAGTTCAAGTTAAATACTTCAGAGTAAATCTAGCCCCCGAATATTTTAAGGTGAAAAAGATACATAACAATTTACATTCTTTAAAATGGTTCAGGAAGATAAATGAATCAATACTAAATGTTCCCCTCAGATACTTCTCCCCTTAAGGGAGAGAAATGCTTACAAAAGTAAGAATTTCATCCTAAAGTAGGTCTAATGGATGTCTCTGGTTTGCTTCAACGGATATGAGTTTGAGCATGCTCCAGGAGATGGTGAAGGAGACAGGGAAGGCAGGTGTGCTGCAGTCCATGATGTCACAAACAGTTGGACACAAATGAGCAATTGAACTGAACTGACTTGCTTGAGAAAGGCTCTGACAGCAAGTCAACAGAAATAGCCTCCACAGTGTGAAAGACAAAAATGGCAGAATCTCATTGGGTCATGTACAGAAGCAAAGGTAACTGTAGCTATGACTACAGTGAAAGTAAGGTAGGGAATTAAATACTTAGAGAATTTAGACAGTGTAAATTATTCATTTGAAACGTGCAGGGCACGTTTGTTAAGATTCAGTGTTCACAGGCTTCCCTGGTGGTCCAGTGGGTAAGGAAACCACCTTGCAGTGCAAGGGGCGCCAGTTCGATCCCTGGCTTGGGAAGATCCCATGTACCGCGGAGCAGCTGGACCGATGTGTCCAACTACCGGGCCAAAGCTCTGGAGCGCATGTGCCCAGAGCTGGTGCTCTGCGATGAGAGAGGCCACTGCTATGGGAGGCCCACACAGGCCAAAGAACAAAGATGGATGAAAATAAAATAAAATGAAAGACAATAGAAGTGGCCAAAAAAAAAAAAAAAAGATTCAGTGTTCACTACGTAGCTGTCTTGGGTTGGCTTTCATGGGAAAGAGATGCAGAGACAAAGCTGGTCATAGCCTTGGGAGTAACACCTGGAAGAAAGTAAAAGAAGCAGGATTGCGGAGAGGAAGACGTTTATCTTTGATTCTGTAGCAACAAAGGCCACAGCTGGTCCTATGGGGAGCCCTGGGGCTGGGATGACCCTTCAGGCTTGTCCTGAGTTGAAGGTGGCAGTCCCCGTGGCCAAAGGCATTTCTGAAGAAGGCACCATCTGTGAGCTTTAGCACTTACTAGGGTTAATGTAATTTCTCCCCTCAGAGACAAAGACAAAGAAGGAAATGGCAACCCACTCTAGTATTCTTGCCTGGAGAATTCCATGGCGAGAGGAGCCTGGCTGGCTACAGTCCATGGGGTGACAGGAGTTAGACACAACTTAGTGACTAAACTACTACTCCCTCAAAGGAAGAAGAAGTCATGGTGCTGGAAATGGTGAATGACACCCAGATTTAGCACTGCACAGGAAGTATCACTGGAAGATATGTACAACAGCGTGTCATGTGTATGCAGTAAACCTAGGATCAAATTACACTGGGCACCTTACGAGGTGGGAGCAGGGTGAGCGACATAATTTACAGGGCCTGGCATGAAATGGAAGTGCAGTCCCTTGTTCAAAAGGCAGGGAAATATGTCATTCAAGATACTAAAATACAAAGCTTTTTTTTTTTCCTTTGGCAATCTCTTGCCCAACTTCCTACAATGTTTTTATTTGCTATTTAATGCTGTTGTAAGGAGAGAAAACATTAAATTTCAATCATTAGCATATTTATCTTGACATTGAGCAATAAAAACCTAACATAAGCAAATACAGTAGCATTTATTTTTGTATGTGCCTGTGTATTTCATTCTTACCAGAACAGTGAAAATGTTGCACAAAACTAAGTTAGCTGTACTATTTTGCTTCTTGAACACTTATATTCTACCAACACTGTCTCCTTTCAACTTACTGATATGTAAGGAAGGACTTAAAAGAAAAAGAACAAAAGGTTTCCCTATCTTTTCCTCTCCTCCTGTGTCCTAATTCTCGGCATAACTGGCTGAATAATACAGAGAAATAACATGAGTATGGAAGTATATGGTAGGGTTCCTTGGTAGTTTGTGTTTCTTAGAACACCATTTTCTTTTTTCCACTTTCAAAAGAATTCTGGTTTGAAAAGAAAGTTTGCTTGATCACAGATGCCACACGCCTACGTTGTACTTGACTTGGGTCTTGCTTAGCTTCCTCACATCCCTCACCAGGAATCCGGGCTCATGGAGTAGCAAGCCACGGCATATACACTACTGTGGGTATCCCATCTGCTCATACATATTCTCCATTGTCTTACCAGATTCCACTTGGAGAAAACAAATTTGAAGATAAGATTTTTAAGAATTTCAAGGCAGTCGCATCAGCATCTTAGCCTAACTGTGAGAAGGGCACTACACTACTGCGAATGTTGCACATTTAGGAAGCTGACCCAGGCTTTGGGGCTTTACAAATCATTGAATCTCTCCAAGCTTCAGTATCTTCATCTATCAAATGGGGTAATTATTATACCTAGAAAGTTAACTTAAATGATTTTCAGAGAACTAAAATATGTAAGACTGCTTTGTAAGGATGGAGGAGAACTAAGGTTTACTGAGCTCCTGTTAGGAGTCCTACTCCAGCCATGCTAAAGTACTTGCCTCAGGACAACCGCAGGTACACTCTAGCCTGCAATCCCTTGCATACGTCTTAGTCTTAGAAGATAATTCCTGTATTTCTGAATCCTTTTGCTTGGTGATACTCATTCATCCTTCAATTCCAGCTTTGATGCCGTGTGCTGCAATAAATGTTTGTTAAGTACCTAACACATGCAGGTGTTAGGCAGATGGGGTTAAAGTTAGAGATGCTGGCCATGGTTAAGCAAATACAGTAGCATTTATTTTTGTATGTGCCTGTGTATTTCATTCTTACCAGAACAGTGAAAATGTTGCACAAAACTAAGTTAGCTGTACTATTTTGCTTCTTGAACACTTATATTCTACCAACACTGTCTCCTTTCAACTTACTGATATGTAAGGAAGGACTTAAAAGAAAAGAAAAAAAGGGTTTCCCTATCTTTTCCTCTCCTCCTGTGTCCTAATTCTCGGCATAACTGGCTGAATAATACAGAGAAATAACATGAGTATGGAAGTATATGGTAGGGTTCCTTGGTAGTTTGTGTTTCTTAGAACACCATTTTCTTTTTTCCACTTTCAAAAGAATTCTGGTTTGAAAAGAAAGTTTGCTTGATCACAGATGCCACACGCCTACGTTGTACTTGACTTGGGTCTTGCTTAGCTTCCTCACATCCCTCACCAGGAATCCGGGCTCATGGAGTAGCAAGCCACGGCATATACACTACTGTGGGTATCCCATCTGCTCATACATATTCTCCATTGTCTTACCAGATTCCACTTGGAGAAAACAAATTTGAAGATAAGATTTTTAAGAATTTCAAGGCAGTCGCATCAGCATCTTAGCCTAACTGTGAGAAGGGCACTACACTACTGCGAATGTTGCACATTTAGGAAGCTGACCCAGGCTTTGGGGCTTTACAAATCATTGAATCTCTCAAGCTTCAGTATCTTCATCTATCAAATGGGGTAATTATTATACCTAGAAAGTTAACTTAAATGATTTTCAGAGAACTAAAATATGTAAGACTGCTTTGTAAGGATGGAGGAGAACTAAGGTTTACTGAGCTCCTGTTAGGAGTCCTACTCCAGCCATGCTAAAGTACTTGCCTCAGGACAACCGCAGGTACACTCTAGCCTGCAATCCCTTGCATACGTCTTAGTCTTAGAAGATAATTCCTGTATTTCTGAATCCTTTTGCTTGGTGATACTCATTCATCCTTCAATTCCAGCTTTGATGCCGTGTGCTGCAATAAATGTTTGTTAAGTACCTAACACATGCAGGTGTTAGGCAGATGGGGTTAAAGTTAGAGATGCTGGTCCACATTTTCAGGATTACTTGGTTACTTATCTCCCTCTTGTGAACCTACCTTTATTACAGCATGTATCACAGTATACAGACAACAGACATACAGATGCTTGTACATCTGCATCTCCCCTAGACAGTCTCTCTGGTTTACCAAAGATATTTCCAGACATTGGTCCACAGTAGATACTTAATAAATATTGTTGCTAGACTAGGTGAATACCAGTGATTGTTGGAAAGAAGAGTGAAGAAGTTGAATCAGCAGTTGAAACAATGGTTTGAATAAGGAGAGAAAAATGGTCTGAAGAAATTAATGTAGTATTTCATAGCATCAATATGGAAATAAACAGTAATAATAAAACTTTTAACACACAAAAGGCAACATTTACTGCACTTTTATTTAACTCAGGCACTAGGCTGTGATCTTTTTGTATGTTATTCTTCTTTTTTTTAATTTGTTTTTTGGCCACTTCTATTGATCTTTCATCTATTTGTCTTTGTTCTTTGGCCTGTGTGGGCCTCCCATCACAGTGGCCTCTTTCACTGCAGAGCACTGGCTCTGGGTGCATGCGCTCCAGAGCTCTGGCTTGGTAGTTGGACACGTTGGTCCAGCCACTTGGAGGCACGTGGGATCTTCCCAGGCCAGGGATTGAACCGGCGCCCCTTGTACTGAAAAGTGGTGTTCTTACCCACTGGACCACCAGGGAAGCCCTATGTTATACTTGTTTATAATATTTCCTTAATCAATTTTAGTTTATTTGGCTGTCCCAGGTCTTTGTGGCGGCATGTGGGATCTTTTAGCTGCAGCATGTGAACTCTTACATGTTGTGGCCTGTGGAACCAAGGTCCCAGACCAGGGATTGAACCTGGGTCCCCTGCACTGGGAGTGCAGAGTCTTAACCACTGGACCCCCAGGGATATACCTTTTCTGTTATCTCATTGAATATTCTCAATGGTCCTGTGAGATAAAGGACTATTAGTAATACCAGTTTGAAAATGAGGAAACCAAGAATTAGAATACATAACTAAAACTTAGCACAATTTTTCAGCTCTTGGGTGGTAGAGTTTGGACTTGACTTCAGTTTTTTCAGCTCAAAGTCGTTCCATTAAGGACCTGGAGATTATAATGACAGCAAAGAAATCATGAAAATGAAGGCAGAGGTTCACTAGACAAATTGGAGGGTAGGATGGGAAGACGGGATTTGATTTTAAGATATTTCAGAGGCAGGCTGCCCTTCTAGAGAATGACAAGGTGCAGAAGAGCTAGTGTGTGAAGGTGATTATAGGGCAAGGTCAAGGGCAAATGAGCAAGTTCAGTCACTCTCCGTGAGATGATATGTCTAAATTATACCAAAGCCAAAAGGTTATGCTCAAATTCTCTTTTTCTACAAACAAATCTTCCCTGATTCTCCCATCTGGGAAATTTTTATTCTTTCTTTGTATTCATATGATTCTGTCTGTGCTTAAATTATAAAATAATATTTTAGGCATTTGTGCATATGTCTTATCTCCTCATGCTATTCATCTAATAGATTATGTATGTCATCCTTAAACTCTTCTAGAACACCTAGGATGGTATCTTGCATACAGAAGATATTCAACGTAAAAGATATTGAATATTTAATTAATACAGTAAAAACAAAACTCCAAATATTTTTTAACTTTCTGATGAGAAATGGCTTTAAGGTTTATATTCTGTCAAAAGGAGATTATTTTAAGTGAAGGTTATATTCCTTGAAAATTTGAAATCCTTTTGAAAAGAATAAGAAATCTTATTGATTTTTAAATAATATTATTGCTTTCCTCAATTCAGTTTTGAGACTGATTACATGTTAGAGAGATCACCTAGGTAAGTTGATAGCTTTGCAAACTTTCTTATATAAGACAACAATTAAAAAGTCACATCTTTTTCCACTGAAATTTACCTGTTAGTAATCATGGCTAGATGATTACTTTATATTGACTTAACAGTCCGAAGAAAATGAAGATTCTGTTGACATTGAAAACTATTAAGCAAAGAAACCCAAAATATTGCAAGTCCCAATTTTAACTATTTGATTTACTGAGGGAAATGAAGATGAAGTTTTGATAGTAATCGGGGCCAAGAATTAGAATACATAACTAAAACTTAGCACAATTTTTCAGCTCTTGGGTGGTAGAGTTTGGACTTGACTTCAGTTTTTTCAGCTCAAAGTCGTTCCATTAAGGACCTGGAGATTATAATGACAGCAAAGAAATCATGAAAATGAAGGCAGAGGTTCACTAGACAAATTGGAGGGTAGGATGGGAAGACGGGATTTGATTTTAAGATATTTCAGAGGCAGGCTGCCCTTCTAGAGAATGACAAGGTGCAGAAGAGCTAGTGTGTGAAGGTGATTATAGGGCAAGGTCAAGGGCAAATGAGCAAGTTCAGTCACTCTCCGTGAGATGATATGTCTAAATTATACCAAAGCCAAAAGGTTATGCTCAAATTCTCTTTTTCTACAAACAAATCTTCCCTGATTCTCCCATCTGGGAAATTTTTATTCTTTCTTTGTATTCATATGATTCTGTCTGTGCTTAAATTATAAAATAATATTTTAGGCATTTGTGCATATGTCTTATCTCCTCATGCTATTCATCTAATAGATTATGTATGTCATCCTTAAACTCTTCTAGAACACCTAGGATGGTATCTTGCATACAGAAGATATTCAACGTAAAAGATATTGAATATTTAATTAATACAGTAAAAACAAAACTCCAAATATTTTTTAACTTTCTGATGAGAAATGGCTTTAAGGTTTATATTCTGTCAAAAGGAGATTATTTTAAGTGAAGGTTATATTCCTTGAAAATTTGAAATCCTTTTGAAAAGAATAAGAAATCTTATTGATTTTTAAATAATATTATTGCTTTCCTCAATTCAGTTTTGAGACTGATTACATGTTAGAGAGATCACCTAGGTAAGTTGATAGCTTTGCAAACTTTCTTATATAAGACAACAATTAAAAAGTCACATCTTTTTCCACTGAAATTTACCTGTTAGTAATCATGGCTAGATGATTACTTTATATTGACTTAACAGTCCGAAGAAAATGAAGATTCTGTTGACATTGAAAACTATTAAGCAAAGAAACCCAAAATATTGCAAGTCCCAATTTTAACTGGTATTTGATTTACTGAGGGGAAATGAAGATGAAGTTTTGATAGATTTTGATTTATTCCACATTAAAAGGAAAAGTGAAACTAAACTTTCAACTTCCATAAAAATTAATTTTCTTCCAGGAGGAAACCTCTGGTTTATGTTGTGATGAAATTATACTTGACTGTTGAATCACTGTTGTCTTATAATCCTGAACATGTTTCTACTGAATTCAGGAAAGGCCATTTGAGTTCAGTATAACACCTGTGAATGCAACTGAATTTTATATACTGGCTATATCTGAGCATATTTTAAATGAGGTGCTTTATTACTCACTTAAAATCCTCTGAGTCATCAGAGACTTAGAAATTAGAATAAGTTGTTGAATCAGAACCTAGGTTACAAATGAAAATCAAATTCAATTATTTAGTAAGTAGAAATGTAAGTGTTCCAACTTGATATACAGAATCAAATTAGTTAGCAATGATTTTGTTGGCTCATTTGGCAATTCACATTTTTATTTCCAAGCACTGCAGTCATATTAGTCTGCTTGGGCTGCCTTAACAAATTCCATAGACTGGGTGGTCTAAACAACAGAAACATTGTCTCACAGTTAGGGAGGCTGAGAACTCCAAAGTCAAGGTGCCAGCTAACTCAGTTTCTGGTAAGAACGCTCTTCCTGGCTTGCCAAAGGCCACCTCCACTCTGGGTCCTCACACAGCAAAGAGAGTAAGTTCTGGTGTCTCTTCCTCTTCTAGGGCGCCAGCCCCTCAGATTAGAACCTCGCTCTCATGACCTCTTCTAACCTTGATCACTTCCTCACAGGCCCTATCTCCAAAAACAGTCATACTGAGGTTTGAGACTTCAACACATGAATTTGTGGGGACAAAAATATTCAGTCCATAACAGCAATTACATTAATTTATTAAACCATATATATGTGTGTATATATATATATATGTGTGTGTGTGTGTGTGTATGTATATATATATATATAACTATTATATATAATATGTTTACATATAATTTTATATTATATATATATTACTAAATATGTATATATATACATATTACTATTTTGTCTAGCTACTGGCCTATTTAAGTTGTACTCCAATAAGTTACATTATATCAGTGGTTCTCAACCCTGGCTGCAGGTTGTTGTTATTGTTGATGATGATGAGCTAGTCATTCAAAAAAAAAAAAAAAGTGGCTTTATGCATTTTATTCAGTCACCTATATCTAAAATGTACTTGAGCTGCCCACTAGATCTTTAAACTAGTCAAGAGCATAGGAGACTACCATAAACAGTTACTTACAAGCCCATATATTGAACAATTTAGAAGAAATGAATTAATTCCCAGAAACATACAATCTTCCAAGACTGAATCAGTAAAAAATAGAAGATCTTTTATAAAACCTGGCTAATTTTATATACTGGCTATATCTGAGCATATTTTAAATGAGGTGCTTTATTACTCACTTAAAATCCTCTGAGTCATCAGAGACTTAGAAATTAGAATAAGTTGTTGAATCAGAACCTAGGTTACAAATGAAAATCAAATTCAATTATTTAGTAAGTAGAAATGTAAGTGTTCCAACTTGATATACAGAATCAAATTAGTTAGCAATGATTTTGTTGGCTCATTTGGCAATTCACATTTTTATTTCCAAGCACTGCAGTCATATTAGTCTGCTTGGGCTGCCTTAACAAATTCCATAGACTGGGTGGTCTAAACAACAGAAACATTGTCTCACAGTTAGGGAGGCTGAGAACTCCAAAGTCAAGGTGCCAGCTAACTCAGTTTCTGGTAAGAACGCTCTTCCTGGCTTGCCAAAGGCCACCTCCACTCTGGGTCCTCACACAGCAAAGAGAGTAAGTTCTGGTGTCTCTTCCTCTTCTAGGGCGCCAGCCCCTCAGATTAGAACCTCGCTCTCATGACCTCTTCTAACCTTGATCACTTCCTCACAGGCCCTATCTCCAAAAACAGTCATACTGAGGTTTGAGACTTCAACACATGAATTTGTGGGGACAAAAATATTCAGTCCATAACAGCAATTACATTAATTTATTAAACCATATATATGTGTGTATATATATATATATGTGTGTGTGTGTGTGTGTGTATGTATATATATATATATAACTATTATATATAATATGTTTACATATAATTTTATATTATATATATATTACTAAATATGTATATATATACATATTACTATTTTGTCTAGCTACTGGCCTATTTAAGTTGTACTCCAATAAGTTACATTATATCAGTGGTTCTCAACCCTGGCTGCAGGTTGTTGTTATTGTTGATGATGATGAGCTAGTCATTCAAAAAAAAAAAAAAAGTGGCTTTATGCATTTTATTCAGTCACCTATATCTAAAATGTACTTGAGCTGCCCACTAGATCTTTAAACTAGTCAAGAGCATAGGAGACTACCATAAACAGTTACTTACAAGCCCATATATTGAACAATTTAGAAGAAATGAATTAATTCCCAGAAACATACAATCTTCCAAGACTGAATCAGTAAAAAATAGAAGATCTGAACAGATCTGTTACAAGTAATGAAATGGAATCAATAATGAAAAACTCTCAACAATCAAAAGCCCAGAACCAGATGGCTTCACAGAAAAATTCCATTAACCACATAAAAAGGAGTTCACACCTGCTCTCTCAAACCTTTTCCAAAATCTGAAGAGGAAGCAATGCTTCTGAATTCCTTCTATGAGGCCAACACTACCTTGATCCGAAACCCAAAGATACTACAAAAAGTAAAAATTAAAGGCTAAATCCTTGATAAACATAGTTGTAAAAATCCTTAAGAAAATATTACTGGACCAAGTTCAACAATACACTGAGATTTATTCCTGGCATATAATACCTGCAAATCAACCAAAGTAATACACCACATTAACAAAACAAAGAATAAAAATCACAGGGTGATCTCAATAGATGCAGAGAAAGTATTTGATAAAATTCAACATCTATTCAGAATAAAAACTCTCATTGAAGTGAGCATAAGAGGGAACAAGATAAAGGCTATCTATGACTAATTCACAACTAACATCACACTCATTGGCGAAAAACTTTCAGCTTTTCCTCTAAGATTAGGAAGAAGTCATGAATGCTCACTTTGTTACTTCTATAAAACAAAAGAAACATGTGGGACCTAATTAACCTTAAAAGCCTTTGCACAACAAAGGAAATCATCAACAAAATAAAAACATAGGGGCTTCCCTGGTGGTCCAGTGGGTAAGGACACCACCTTGCAGTGCAAGGGGCACCGGTTCGATCCCTGGCCTGAGAAGATCCCACGTGCTGTCGCGTGGCTGGACCGATGTGTCCAATTACCGCGCCGGAGCTCTAGAGCGCATGCGCCCAGAGCCAGTGCTCTGCGACAACAGATGCCACCGCGATGGGAGGCCCACAGGGGCCAAAGAACAAAGATGGACGAAAATAGACAAATAAATGACCAATAGAAGTGGCCCACCCACCCCCTCCCTCCCCACCCCACCCCCCAAAATAAATAAATAAATAAATCTTTAAAAAAAATAAAAATAAAAAGATAGGTGGATTCCCTGATGGCTCAGTGATGAAGAATCCGCCAGCCAATGCAGGAGACACAGGTTAAAATCCTGGTCCGGGGGCTTCCCTGATGGTCCAGTGGGTAAAGAGTTCGCTTTGCACTGCAAGGGCCGCCAGTTCGATCCCTGGCACAGGAAGATCTCACACGCCACAGAGCGGCTGGACCGGCGTGTCCAGTTATGAGCCAGCACTCTGAAGCACATGCACCCAGAGCCAGTGCTCTGCAATGAGAGAGGCACTGTGATGGGAGGCCACACAAGCCAAAGAACAAAGATGGATGAAAATAAATAAATCAAAGACCGATAAGAGTGCCCCCCCAAAAAATCCTGTTCCGGGAAGATTCCACAACTAAGCCCATGTGCCACAAGTACTGAGCCTCTTCTCTAGAGCCCAGGAGCTGCCACTACTGAGCCCACATGCCACAGCTACTGAAGCCTGTGCTAGAGTGTGTGCTGTGCAACAAGAGAAGTCACCAAAATGAGAAGCCCGTGCACCAGCACTATAGAGTAGCCCCTGCTCATCACAACTAGAGAAAAGCACACACAGCAACAAAGATCCAGCACAGCCCCAAACAAATACATTTAAAACCTTATTTTTTTTAAAAATCGAAAATAAAAATACAATCTACTGAATGGAAGAAAATATTTGCAAATGATATGTCCCATGAGGGAGTTAATATCCAAAATAAAATAAACAGATTCCACACCTTACTGTAAAAAAAAAAAAAAGTTTAAAAAGAGGCAGAAGATGTAAATAGGTATTTTCCAAATAAGGCATACAGATGGCCAATAGGCACATGAAAAAAATGCTTCTGCGTCACTAATCATCAGGGAAATGCAAACTGAAACCACAACGAGATTTCACCTCACACCTCACAACTGTCAGCATGGCTCTCATCAAAGAGAAAATGTTAGGGAGGTTGTGGAACAAAGGGAATGCTAGCTGGCTATTGGTGGGCATGCAAGTGGGGCAGACTCTACGGAAAAGAGTCTGGAGGGTCCTCAGAAAACTACGAACAGAACTACCACATAACCCAGCAATTCCACTGCTGGGCTCATAGCCAAAGAAAATAAAAACACTAGTTCAAAAAGATACATGGACTCCGATGTTCATAAAAGCATTACTTTAAGTCGCCAATATATGAAAGCACCCTAAGGGCCTGTGGATAGATGAAAGGATAAAGGAGATGTGGGATACATACATGAATATACACACATATATTTGCACATATGCAAACATATAATACACACACACAATGGAATATTACTTGTCTCCCCTCTCCCAAAAATGAAACCGTGCCATTTTCAATAACTTGGATGATCCTAGAAGGTGTCATGCTCAGTGAAATAAGTCAAAGAAAGAAAAAAAAATACTGCTTGTTCTCATTTACATGTGGAATCTAAAAATCAAAACAAACAGAACAAAAGCAGATTCACCGAGAACAAAAGTAATGGTTACAAGAGGGGAAGGGGCGGGGGGCAGGGGGGAGGGCAAAACAGGTGGAAGGGATTAAGAGGCCTGAGCCATTCGTGTAACATACACAGGCTACAAGGACTCCATGTACAGCACAGGGAACAGAGTCAATATTTCTCAGTAACTTTGAGTAGTGTGCAGGTTATAAAAATATTGGCTCGTTATGCTGTACGTTTGGAACTAGTATCGTAGTGGAAGTCAATTATACTCCAATACATTTTTTAAAATGTTTGCTAAAATTGTCACATCTTCTAATTACTTTAAGTTTATATTCAGAAAGAACTGTGATCACCTAATAGAGTTATCATACAAGATGACTGTTCAATCGTATTTTTCAAACCAATCAAAATAACTCCTATATTAGATATAAAAAATAGTAATAGCTTAGTGGCTACCCTGTGGTTTTCAATTTAAATTTGGTCTAAGGAATTCTAATAATAATAATAATAATAACAAATTTTCCTAACAAACATAAATGTTAATTTTTTAAAAATGTCCCTGGGAGAAATGCTCAGATTCATTGTATTTCCCTGCACATACAAGTTCCATGGATATGCTGATATACTACACTAGGCAGAAATGATTCTAATAACTTTGTACAAAATAATATACTCACTCCAGGATCCTTGTCTGGGAAATCCCATGGACAGGAGCAGCCTGGAGGGCTATGGTCCATGGGATCGCAAAAGAGTCACACATGACCTAGCAACTAAACGGCAACAATATGTTATAGAAATCACTTTTCTGTACATCTGAAACTAACAACATTGTAAATCAAATATACACCAGTATAAAGTAAAATAAATAAGATCATAATATATAATATAAATATTAGGCTAACAATAATTACCGCATCTAGATATAACTGATAAATTAGTCTTTACAAAGGAATTTGCTACTAAATTTCCAATATGTTCCATTAGGTATAATTTTTAATCTCTGAAGTTATAAAGTTCTTTGAGATCTGATTAAAAGCTCTAGAATTTTCTTTCCAGGAAAAAAAGCCACGTTTACACATAGACCACCTTTGGGATATATGCTTAAGAACTCATGGGATTGAAGTTTTTTCATGAATTACAAGTTAAAAATCACCTCCCTAGTGTATTTAGAAAGTAGCTTAACTGTCAGAAATACAGTTTCCGAATCACTTGTCAGGGTCAAAAACAATATACATTATTTATTCATCAGTTTATATAAATGCTTGTTATTTATTAAAAAAAAATAAATCTATATATATATATATACAACAATCTGACCAGGTAAGCCTAATTTTTACAAAAAGATCATTGTGGAAGAGAAAAACACATCATAATGCCTAAAAATAAGCCTTTTAATAGGTTTCATGAATGGTGGAGACTGGAAAGAAGCCCATGTCACCCTCTGGTTTCATAAGACTGCCTGCTGCTGGGGTTTGCCTTTGAAAATCATCCTTAACTCACCCCTACCTCCACCTTCCTTTAACTGGGACAACATTTCAATTAAAAAACAAACAGGTGATGAATACCTTTTGGTCATACCCTTTTCCTATTTATTTACACTGTGAAAAGCTTTAGCAGATATGATTTGCTTGGCTGTTTCTTTCTTTCCAGAATATTTTGGCTTTTTGAATTCTATGATTTAGTAACAGCTTCATATCATGTATCAGAAATCAACTATTTATGCATTCATTTAACAAATACTTATTGAGCTCCTACTGTATGCTTAGCATATGCTGTAACGGGGAATCCAGTGAGTAAAATCACAGTCCCTGCCTTCATAGAGGTGAGAGTCTAATCAGAAAGACAAACTTTAAAAAAATTAAAGTCCTAATGTTATACAGGAAAGGTACATGGAGTCTAACTGTAATTTTGGATGAGTCAGGAGTCGCTAATTTTTATTGTAAATCAAATATACACCAGTATAAAGTAAAATAAATAAGACATAATATATAATATAAATATTAGGCTAACAATAATTACCGCATCTAGATATAACTGATAAATTAGTCTTTACAAAGGAATTTGCTACTAAATTTCCAATATGTTCCATTAGGTATAATTTTTAATCTCTGAAGTTATAAAGTTCTTTGAGATCTGATTAAAAGCTCTAGAATTTTCTTTCCAGGAAAAAGCCACGTTTACACATAGACCACCTTTGGGATATATGCTTAAGAACTCATGGGATTGAAGTTTTTTCATGAATTACAAGTTAAAAATCACCTCCCTAGTGTATTTAGAAAGTAGCTTAACTGTCAGAAATACAGTTTCCGAATCACTTGTCAGGGTCAAAAACAATATACATTATTTATTCATCAGTTTATATAAATGCTTGTTATTTATTAAAAAAAAATAAATCTATATATATATATATACAACAATCTGACCAGGTAAGCCTAATTTTTACAAAAAGATCATTGTGGAAGAGAAAAACACATCATAATGCCTAAAAATAAGCCTTTTAATAGGTTTCATGAATGGTGGAGAC
Organism: Tragulus kanchil; assembly: GCA_022376925.1. NCBI lineage: Eukaryota > Metazoa > Chordata > Mammalia > Artiodactyla > Tragulidae > Tragulus > Tragulus kanchil. The sequence goes on along the minus strand of JAIOJX010000023.1, from coordinate 118,165,692 downwards.
TGGAAAGAAGCCCATGTCACCCTCTGGTTTCATAAGACTGCCTGCTGCTGGGGTTTGCCTTTGAAAATCATCCTTAACTCACCCCTACCTCCACCTTCCTTTAACTGGGACAACATTTCAATTAAAAAACAAACAGGTGATGAATACCTTTTGGTCATACCCTTTTCCTATTTATTTACACTGTGAAAAGCTTTAGCAGATATGATTTGCTTGGCTGTTTCTTTCTTTCCAGAATATTTTGGCTTTTTGAATTCTATGATTTAGTAACAGCTTCATATCATGTATCAGAAATCAACTATTTATGCATTCATTTAACAAATACTTATTGAGCTCCTACTGTATGCTTAGCATATGCTGTAACGGGGAATCCAGTGAGTAAAATCACAGTCCCTGCCTTCATAGAGGTGAGAGTCTAATCAGAAAGACAAACTATAATTAAAGCAAATAGCATCAATAATTGCGAGTCCTAATGTTATACAGGAAAGGTACATGGAGCTACAACAGGACATAACTGTAATTTTGGATGAGTCAGGAGGTCAGAAAAGAAACTGAATGTGCTGAAATTTAAAGAAAGAATGTAAAACACCCATGACTTCCTCTGTGTCTGGACTTGCTCCTGCCTTACTCAGTTTGGTCTGTGCTAGGATGTTTGTATCTTGCTCTAACAACCTATGCAAAGGCCCTGTGGCTAGAGCAAACGAATTGGAAGTATAGGCATAAATGTAATCTGTGTTGCTTTTGCAACTACATACTTTTTCATTCAGAGACTTGGGACCTCAAGGTGTCCTGAAACTGAAATCTTTCCTCTCCTTCTGCATCTGGATACAGAGATAGTTTGGCTACAAGGAGAAGCTTTAATCTCAAGAAGAGATGTTTACTACCAGCTGTGTCCTTCTGAGAAAATCATACAATCATTCCCTTCTCAGGGCTTGATGTTTTCATTAGGATAATCTATATAGGAACATTTTAGCAAATACCTTTATCAGATAGCTGTAAAGAAGACATAGAAAGTGCAGTGGACATAGGGAGCAGTGATAATTTCAGTAGCAGTGATGGTATTCCTTTTTAAAACCCCATTCTGCTCAATGTTTTCCACAAAGTGTCTAAACAGAAGCCACAGAGCTTCTGCTGTGTAGCAAGAGCCAGGAATGGGGAGGAGATTTTCAACTTTAAGACAAGCATATGAGTCTGTATAGAAAGCATGCTTCTTTTTTTTTTTTTTTTGGCTTCCAAATAGAAGAAGGCCATTGCCTGTGCTGGGGGAATGGCTGTGGTCTTCAAGCTCAAGAAAAAAAGTTAGGAATCTGAAGAGCATTTTAGAGAAAAGCAAAACCTACTGGGAAAAAAAATCATGTAAGAAACAGTCAAGATGTACTTTGAACAAATGTAACTCTTGGGCCAAAGTTTGAGGCAAACACATATCTGGGCACAGATGAAACTGGGTAAGGCAAGAGCAAGTCAGGACCCAGAAGACGATCCTTGCTGTACCAGCACAGCATCTCTTCCCCTCCTCGGCCAGTGAGGATTCTCCTGAGTGCCAGGGTGTGAAGATCAACCCAGCACCCAGTCTGTGTTCTTAGCGCACAGAATAACAACAACTGAAAAGACCGTTCCAGACATTCCCAGGAGGTCCTTTTTCACCTTTATAAACTCATGAGTAGATAAATTGCGTACAAAGAGATCCTGAGGCTTGATAAATCCTTCCGGGCTACTGTCTAAAACTGGAATGTCAAGATTGAACAGGATCAGTCAATTCTGTCACTCAACTAAATTCTGTATTGATTTCTGTTTGGTAACCCTATGTGTGACCTTATATTACATCTTGTTAAATCCTCATGTTCTCAATCACACTTCCAGAGTAAGTTATATACTTAAAGCCAAAGCAAATCGGAAGCATGCTGACTGAGCCAGCCTCTGCCAACGTTTACCGATAGGCTGCTTTCTAATCTATACCTAGCTCCGTCTCCCTTACTAATGGGCTTAATGTGAATTCAACCCACTGGTCTGTGTTAAGCTGTTTCACCCCTTTCTACCTTTAAGAAAAAAAGGGGGAAAAACATTTTAGCAAATACCTTTATCAGATAGCTGTAAAGAAGACATAGAAAGTGCAGTGGACATAGGGAGCAGTGATAATTTCAGTAGCAGTGATGGTATTCCTTTTTAAAACCCCATTCTGCTCAATGTTTTCCACAAAGTGTCTAAACAGAAGCCACAGAGCTTCTGCTGTGTAGCAAGAGCCAGGAATGGGGAGGAGATTTTCAACTTTAAGACAAGCATATGAGTCTGTATAGAAAGCATGCTTCTTTTTTTTTTTTTTTTGGCTTCCAAATAGAAGAAGGCCATTGCCTGTGCTGGGGGAATGGCTGTGGTCTTCAAGCTCAAGAAAAAAAGTTAGGAATCTGAAGAGCATTTTAGAGAAAAGCAAAACCTACTGGGAAAAAAAATCATGTAAGAAACAGTCAAGATGTACTTTGAACAAATGTAACTCTTGGGCCAAAGTTTGAGGCAAACACATATCTGGGCACAGATGAAACTGGGTAAGGCAAGAGCAAGTCAGGACCCAGAAGACGATCCTTGCTGTACCAGCACAGCATCTCTTCCCCTCCTCGGCCAGTGAGGATTCTCCTGAGTGCCAGGGTGTGAAGATCAACCCAGCACCCAGTCTGTGTTCTTAGCGCACAGAATAACAACAACTGAAAAGACCGTTCCAGACATTCCCAGGAGGTCCTTTTTCACCTTTATAAACTCATGAGTAGATAAATTGCGTACAAAGAGATCCTGAGGCTTGATAAATCCTTCCGGGCTACTGTCTAAAACTGGAATGTCAAGATTGAACAGGATCAGTCAATTCTGTCACTCAACTAAATTCTGTATTGATTTCTGTTTGGTAACCCTATGTGTGACCTTATATTACATCTTGTTAAATCCTCATGTTCTCAATCACACTTCCAGAGTAAGTTATATACTTAAAGCCAAAGCAAATCGGAAGCATGCTGACTGAGCCAGCCTCTGCCAACGTTTACCGATAGGCTGCTTTCTAATCTATACCTAGCTCCGTCTCCCTTACTAATGGGCTTAATGTGAATTCAACCCACTGGTCTGTGTTAAGCTGTTTCACCTTTCAGCTGAACAATGCTCCCCTTTAAGAAGCCTCAGAGAACGCAAATTGCTAGGTGAGACCTGACTCAACTTGTTTCTCTATTGTAGCAGAAGATTAAAGCATCTTTTCACCTACTTTCCCCACCCCCCACCCTTTCTTAATCCTCTATCCGGCTGATTCATAACAGCTGTTAAATAACTAGACATTTAGGTAAAGGCAAACTGAACCTATAAATCAATGTGCGTGATATAATAACCAACTCTTTCCGGCAGAACTTGCTCGTACTGCCTTGATTTGCTTTTTTTTTTTTTTTAAATGCTGATTTCAGCTGCAGCATCTGTAGGAAGGAGTTTAGCACAATTGTAAATACTAATCTCCAGGCTGTTAATGTCATCAGGGAAACGGATGTTAATAAATGAAACTCACAGTACATTCCTAGAGATATGACGGGAGATTCTGAAGACATATGCTTTACCGAACTGCTGCCGTCCTCCTGAGTGTGAATGCATGTTAGGATTGCCTGGTTGTAAACCTCAAAGGCCAATATCAGTTAGTTTCAGCAAAGGAGGGGATTTACAGTGGTGCAGAATGTCTTACCAGTCCAGGGGCAGCGATGTGGTAGGGCCCCAGAAGACTGACGCTGGAACCTGGAAAGCCATAAAGATTTTCTTTCTATTTCATCTCACTTTTTAAACAATTTCATGTATTCATTTATTTTTGCCTGTGTTGGGTCTTCGGTGCTTCATGGGTTTTCTTCTGTGCGTTCTACTCTTCTAGCTGCGATGTGCAGGCCTCATGGCAGTGACTTCTCTTGTTGCAGAGCATGGGCTGTAGGGCACGAAGGCTTCAGTAGCTTTGGCTCCCAGGCTCCAGAGCACAGGCTCAGTGTCGTGGCGCATGGGTTTAGTCATTCCATGGCATGTGGGATCTTCCAGGACCAGGGATCAAACTCACGTCTCTTGAATTGGCAGGAGATTCTTCACCACTGAGCCACCAGGGAAGCCCTCCACTTCATTTCTTTTAGACTATCTGTTCATTTTTTTTTTTTTTTTATCTCTGACTTAACTAGCTTCCTTTGTATGGCAGATACTGGCTGGCTATTTGGCAAATCCATTTTCCTTTTCTTCTGGGGACATATCTAGACCACATTTCCCATTAGGTGTAGACACGTACTCAATTCTGGCCTTCATTTTGAAGCCCAGCCCATAAGAAGCTCCAATATAAATCTCTAGTCTCTCTCTCTCTCTCTCTCTCTCTCTCTCTCTCTATCCATCTGTCAGCAGAATGAAGAAGACTGAGCCCTTTGAGCAACGTGAGAGCCACAGGATTAAAAGACCTTGAGTCCTGAAAAACTGTGCGCCTCTCCCTCCTGCTAATAACCACACACCCCTCAGCCCCAGCCAATTACCACAGACTCAGTGTGACTCAGTGTGACTGAGACATAAAATTTTGTCCTGTTAAATTCTGCTCCATTCTGTTAAGCTATTGAGATTTGGGAATTTATCTTTTATAGCAGTTAGTATCACTCCTTTCCTGTTTTGGAAAGTTCCCAACCTGCAGCTTCAGAGGATATATTTTGAATACTCTCCCCATATAAGGGAAAAGTCTTCTCCATTGGTCTTTGTGTTAGTCACTCAGTCAAGTACAACTCTTTGGGCTTCATGGACTATAGCTGTAGTTCAGCAAAGGAGGGGATTTACAGTGGTGCAGAATGTCTTACCAGTCCAGGGGCAGCGATGTGGTAGGGCCCCAGAAGACTGACGCTGGAACCTGGAAAGCCATAAAGATTTTCTTTCTATTTCATCTCACTTTTTAAACAATTTCATGTATTCATTTATTTTTGCCTGTGTTGGGTCTTCGGTGCTTCATGGGTTTTCTTCTGTGCGTTCTACTCTTCTAGCTGCGATGTGCAGGCCTCATGGCAGTGACTTCTCTTGTTGCAGAGCATGGGCTGTAGGGCACGAAGGCTTCAGTAGCTTTGGCTCCCAGGCTCCAGAGCACAGGCTCAGTGTCGTGGCGCATGGGTTTAGTCATTCCATGGCATGTGGGATCTTCCAGGACCAGGGATCAAACTCACGTCTCTTGAATTGGCAGGAGATTCTTCACCACTGAGCCACCAGGGAAGCCCTCCACTTCATTTCTTTTAGACTATCTGTTCATTTTTTTTTTTTTTTTATCTCTGACTTAACTAGCTTCCTTTGTATGGCAGATACTGGCTGGCTATTTGGCAAATCCATTTTCCTTTTCTTCTGGGGACATATCTAGACCACATTTCCCATTAGGTGTAGACACGTACTCAATTCTGGCCTTCATTTTGAAGCCCAGCCCATAAGAAGCTCCAATATAAATCTCTAGTCTCTCTCTCTCTCTCTCTCTCTCTCTCTATCCATCTGTCAGCAGAATGAAGAAGACTGAGCCCTTTGAGCAACGTGAGAGCCACAGGATTAAAAGACCTTGAGTCCTGAAAAACTGTGCGCCTCTCCCTCCTGCTAATAACCACACACCCCTCAGCCCCAGCCAATTACCACAGACTCAGTGTGACTCAGTGTGACTGAGACATAAAATTTTGTCCTGTTAAATTCTGCTCCATTCTGTTAAGCTATTGAGATTTGGGAATTTATCTTTTATAGCAGTTAGTATCACTCCTTTCCTGTTTTGGAAAGTTCCCAACCTGCAGCTTCAGAGGATATATTTTACGAATACTCTCCCCCCATATAAGGGAAAAGTCTTTTCTCCATTGGTCTTTGTGTTAGTCACTCAGTCAAGTACAACTCTTTGGGACTTCATGGACTATAGCTGTAGTTCACCAGGCTCCCTTTGTCTATGGAATTCTCCAAGCAAGAATACTGGAGTGGGTAGCCATGCCCTCCTCCAGGGGGATCTTCCTAATCCAGTGATCGAACTCAGGTCTCCTGCATTGCAGGCAGATTCTTTACCATGTGAGCCACCAGGGAAGTCCATTGGTCTTAATTCCACATTTTCAGGAGTCAGACTGATGGAACCAGTGGATCAAGTCCTATGCTTGATGCAATCAACTTCAATGAGGAAAGCGAAGTTGTCATGTGCAAAATGGCCACTAGAGGGTTCACCAGGTGAAGAAAATAAAACCAAAACAGATCTGAGTTCCTCTTCCAGCTCTGCTGCTAACTTGTTGGACAGTGTTTGTTAAGTAACACACGTACCTGTTTGGGGCATCAGTCCCCACATACCAAAATGAGAGATTTAGATTGTCATCTCCAGAGTGTTTTGCAGCTTTAATATTGTATGACCCATAAAGATTCCTACTATGCCTAGAAAACAACTCAACTCTTACACAACAAAATGAGAGTTTCCTTGAATTTTCTTGTGCATGCCATAGAGATGCCCCAAATATCACAGGACCTTTATGCTGTTCCCAGACATCCTATTTTCTATCTAATATAATGGGAATATTAGACCCTGATATTCACTGGAAAGACTGATGCTGATGCTGAAGCTGATGCTCCAATACTTTGGCCACCTGATGTGAAGAACCGACTCATTAGGAAAGACCCTGATGCTGGAAAAGACTGAAGGCAGGTGAAGAAGAGGGCAACAGAAGATGAAACGGTTAGATAGCATCACTGACTCAATGGACATGAGTTTGAGCAGACTCTAGGAGATAGTGAAGGACAGGGAAGCCTAGAATGCTGCAGTTCATGGGATCTCAAAGAGTCGGAAACAATTTAGCATCTGAAGCCCTGGGAAAGAAGAATATCATACCTTAGGCTATTCATAAAAGAATGAACCTCTGGCAAAAGAGGAGATATCCTTAATAAGTAGTAATTAATTTAAGGACTTTAATATGAGAGAAATACACACCATTTGTATTTTATATGGCTAACTAAATATTCCATATAAAACCATTTATTCATTTACTCATTTAATAACATTTATTAAACAGTATCTGTCTATCCACTAGACTTTACCATTATGTGCTAGACTCTGGGCCAGTGTGAACTCAGGTCCCACGGCAGATTCTTTACCATGTGAGCCACCAGGGAAGTCCATTGGTCTTAATTCCACATTTTCAGGAGTCAGACTGATGGAACCAGTGGATCAAGTCCTATGCTTGATGCAATCAACTTCAATGAGGAAAGCGAAGTTGTCATGTGCAAAATGGCCACTAGAGGGTTCACCAGGTGAAGAAAATAAAACCAAAACAGATCTGAGTTCCTCTTCCAGCTCTGCTGCTAACTTGTTGGACAGTGTTTGTTAAGTAACACACGTACCTGTTTGGGGCATCAGTCCCCACATACCAAAATGAGAGATTTAGATTGTCATCTCCAGAGTGTTTTGCAGCTTTAATATTGTATGACCCATAAAGATTCCTACTATGCCTAGAAAACAACTCAACTCTTACACAACAAAATGAGAGTTTCCTTGAATTTTCTTGTGCATGCCATAGAGATGCCCCAAATATCACAGGACCTTTATGCTGTTCCCAGACATCCTATTTTCTATCTAATATAATGGGAATATTAGACCCTGATATTCACTGGAAAGACTGATGCTGATGCTGAAGCTGATGCTCCAATACTTTGGCCACCTGATGTGAAGAACCGACTCATTAGGAAAGACCCTGATGCTGGAAAAGACTGAAGGCAGGTGAAGAAGAGGGCAACAGAAGATGAAACGGTTAGATAGCATCACTGACTCAATGGACATGAGTTTGAGCAGACTCTAGGAGATAGTGAAGGACAGGGAAGCCTAGAATGCTGCAGTTCATGGGATCTCAAAGAGTCGGAAACAATTTAGCATCTGAAGCCCTGGGAAAGAAGAATATCATACCTTAGGCTATTCATAAAAGAATGAACCTCTGGCAAAAGAGGAGATATCCTTAATAAGTAGTAATTAATTTAAGGACTTTAATATGAGAGAAATACACACCATTTGTATTTTATATGGCTAACTAAATATTCCATATAAAACCATTTATTCATTTACTCATTTAATAACATTTATTAAACAGTATCTGTCTATCCACTAGACTTTACCATTATGTGCTAGACTCTGGGCTAGTGCCTGAAATGACAGGAACGTCAACAAAACTGAATGCATAATAATGGAAATACATAAAGATACCATTCTAAAAGTGGCTTCTACATTGTTTGTGGAATATATTAATGATTTTTTCTGTCGATCTCCTTTAAGATTTCCACAGTTTCTGGGATTATAACGCATTGATTTAAAACACAGATGTCTCAAAGAGTGATTGCTTGGGTTCAGATCCAAATTCTACCATTTACTAACTGTGTCATAGTTTAAGTTATTGTAAGGATTTTTAAAAATTCACATTTATATGGCTGTACTACTAAATGAACACTTAATAAATGTTTTTTAAAAAAGGAAATTACCTCCTTCTACTGCAATTTTTTAAGTACCTGTCTATCCACTAGACACTAAGTATGTAAATAGCAGACACTCAGTTTTATTGACCTTCCTGTCCCAAGGTTTCTAGCTATTGTTAGAATTACTTGAGGATCTGGGGAACCCTTTAGATGTACTGAGGCCTGGGCTCAACCCAGACTTATTTAATTGGAATCTTGGGGGGTAGATTAAGACATTTTTACTGTTTCCAGTGAAGCAGCCAGGGACCAAGAACCTTGATTCTGACCTATCTGTTCATTCATGTTGCAGCTATGTATTGAGTATATGTGCTCTTCATTTTGGGTTTTTCACTCCTCTACTTGTTCAACATGATCTATTAGACACTATATTAGGCAGAATCATCCAGAGAAACACAATCAGCAGGAGATATATATGAGAGACTGATTCATCTTAAAGAAAAGCTTATGTGATGGTGGAGGTTTGGCAAGCCCAAATCTGCAGGGTAGGCTGCATGCAGGAGACCCAGAGGAGACCCAGGGAAGAGTTGTTCTGAGTCCAAAGACAGTCGGCTGGCAGAATTGCTTTTTCTTCTCAGGAGATCAGTCTTTTGCAGTTAAGCTTTTCAACTGATTGGGTGAGTCCCACCAATATTGTAAAGGGTGATCTGCTTTTCCAAGTCTGAAGATTTAAATGTTACTCTCATCTAAAAATACCTTCTTAGAGAAACACCTAGCATAGGATTTGACTAAATAGCTGAATACCATGGCCTAGCCAAGTTGGCACATGGAATTAACCATCAAGGGCAAGAAGGACATCCATTTTTGCCATTTCTCTTGCTACCTAAAAGCAATTTCCAGTGACGCCCTGGTGCCCTCACAAGGCATGTTTTACAAAAAGCAATTTCCTTCTGGTGGAGATTATGACTCCTTTTCTGGAAGAAGCAGGAGAAGCAAACCTGAAGTGGAAGGGTTACATGTTTAACTCAAAAGCCCAACTCTCCAGATGGCCCAAGGAGGATTCTACATCCACTCCCTCGTCTGCCAGAGCTTTCCTATTTCATGCTTGTCTCCCCGTGAATGTCTCTCAGAAAACTGAGCTACTCTTTCTGTCAAGTGAATATGCACATTCATCTGTTCTTATGGAAAGCACATCCAGGAAGTCTGGATTAATCCCAGATCAAAACTGCCAGTGTAACCAACAGATTCTCTGCTGAAAACAGACACAATAGCTGTGTCAACATGCAGTTGTGCCTTTCAAGAAGTTTGATTCCAAAATCTGAATTGAATCAGAGTTTCTAAGTAAAGGTTTATGGAATATTTCCCTCACTTTGATAAATGAAAATCCAATCTCATGAAAATGAAATTAGGTTAAAATTTTTTACAATTTCACTAGAGTTGAAATTATTTTAGAAAAGTATCATTGTTAAGCAGTGCCTTTTTCATCTAGATTGGGTGGTCAGAATGTCAGAGGAACAGATCTCCAGAATTACTGGAAATGTGCCTGACTTACTTGACCCCAAGCATTTAAGAACAGACTTTGTATAAAAAGCTTTGTAGCCAACACTGCTTTCATGCCAAAAATTCAAATTGGAATACAGTTTTAGAGTGAACTAGAGTTTTAAAATAGTCAATAATTTCTAGTTAACCCCTTCCATTTTTACATCTTTCATATAAAGTATCTGTATCACTGATTAAGTTGGATGATTTATAGATTGATTTGCCCCATAAAGTTTGAAGTGAATCTTTGAATGATAATTTCTGGTTTATGTGTATGTTAAATCATATATCATCTCTATAATTAAGCTAAATTACCAATAACATATTATTAAAAATCCTATATTGAAAAATAATTACTGCTGTCAAAATTATTAACAGAAATGCTCTCCCAATCTATCTCAACAGCTTCTATTGCTAAAGGGGTGCACAGGGCCTACTCCAAACTAAAAGGATCCTCCTTTTACCCAATTTACTAAAATTATACTTAAAATATGAAATCATATCTATTTTTCACAAAATGAAAATTTTGCATGGCCTTTCTTAGTTCAAAGCGAATTAAAATTAGGCATGTTTTGAAAGCCATCACTCAATTCGAGGGCAATGGGAATAAGTTGATAGATCAGGAAACTCTTGATTCCTTGGATGAGCATTTCATACTGTGTGGTAGGAAATATAAGATTACTTAGAGCCAGTTTTCTGGCACTACCTTAGAACTGTAGATTTACAAGGTGGTGGGATGTAACATAATATCTCAACTAATGTGTTAAGATCACTTGCAAGATACATGGCAAATAATTTGTCATTATGGCAAGAACCAGAAAAATAAAGCTACGTGACTTATGAACGTTCATCCTCCCTTCCTTCTGCTCCTATTTCGAAAAAGAAAAATTTCTTGCTCCTTGAATCAGCTTTTGGAAACTCTAGCCTTTTGTTGTACAGAATGCAGGTAAAGGAGGGACTTAAAAATTATTAATAATAGAAACAAGAGAAGCAAAGTTCATCTATATGATAAAGAGCTGATACAGAAAGCAGAGAAGAGAGGGGTTAAGAAGTTAATCAGACTGGATTCATGAGAGTTTTTGAGGGCACTTGGAAAGGAACAATAATTAGGAATATCTGGGGATGCTTTTGGAAAAATTGAAAGTAATCAAATTGGAATACAGTTTTAGAGTGAACTAGAGTTTTAAAATAGTCAATAATTTCTAGTTAACCCCTTCCATTTTTACATCTTTCATATAAAGTATCTGTATCACTGATTAAGTTGGATGATTTATAGATTGATTTGCCCCATAAAGTTTGAAGTGAATCTTTGAATGATAATTTCTGGTTTATGTGTATGTTAAATCATATATCATCTCTATAATTAAGCTAAATTACCAATAACATATTATTAAAAATCCTATATTGAAAAATAATTACTGCTGTCAAAATTATTAACAGAAATGCTCTCCCAATCTATCTCAACAGCTTCTATTGCTAAAGGGGTGCACAGGGCCTACTCCAAACTAAAAGGATCCTCCTTTTACCCAATTTACTAAAATTATACTTAAAATATGAAATCATATCTATTTTTCACAAAATGAAAATTTTGCATGGCCTTTCTTAGTTCAAAGCGAATTAAAATTAGGCATGTTTTGAAAGCCATCACTCAATTCGAGGGCAATGGGAATAAGTTGATAGATCAGGAAACTCTTGATTCCTTGGATGAGCATTTCATACTGTGTGGTAGGAAATATAAGATTACTTAGAGCCAGTTTTCTGGCACTACCTTAGAACTGTAGATTTACAAGGTGGTGGGATGTAACATAATATCTCAACTAATGTGTTAAGATCACTTGCAAGATACATGGCAAATAATTTGTCATTATGGCAAGAACCAGAAAAATAAAGCTACGTGACTTATGAACGTTCATCCTCCCTTCCTTCTGCTCCTATTTCGAAAAAGAAAAATTTCTTGCTCCTTGAATCAGCTTTTGGAAACTCTAGCCTTTTGTTGTACAGAATGCAGGTAAAGGAGGGACTTAAAAATTATTAATAATAGAAACAAGAGAAGCAAAGTTCATCTATATGATAAAGAGCTGATACAGAAAGCAGAGAAGAGAGGGGTTAAGAAGTTAATCAGACTGGATTCATGAGAGTTTTTGAGGGCACTTGGAAAGGAACAATAATTAGGAATATCTGGGGATGCTTTTGGAAAAATTGAAAGTAATCAAAGATAAGGAAAAAGGATTTATTTTAAGCATATTTCCTGTGGTTCATAAATGTTGACTTTTTTGGCATTTTGTTTTCTTTTTTGGCATTTTTAAGAGAAGTAAAGAATTAAATTGCTTCTCAGTAATTTTGAATGCCAGACTGATGTTTCTTTGAATTCCATGAAGAGAAGAAGCTGCAGGGAGGCTTAGCTTTATTTAGGTTATAGTACTAACAATAATAATTTACATATTTTTAATAAATTGAATTAACATTATTTTTATGCACTTGCATGCATCATGAATAGGGAGAAAGAGGTAACTTAAGGCTCTCTTGCCAGAAACAACAGTCCATAATGACCAGCTAGTACTGATGTATGGTTATTAGATGTGGCAGTTTCAGTATACTAGGAAGCTTATAGATGGTAATTTTTACAAATGTTCTCCTCATATTGTTTTTTATCTTATTGATAGAAGTTTCACATAGCTGATGTCAGAGTCAGAATTAGAACTCAAACTCAAAATTTTCAGTAAAATACACCACACTCTAGCCAGTTTTTAAAAAATCAACAAAAACAATACCATTAACATTTCCTTCACTATCTTTTTATTCATCAGATATGCAGATATGTTAATGGAAAGTATTTTTCATAGTAGACAACTATTTTTGTTGGCCTATTCAGTTACCATCAACCTTTCTTATGTTAAACAATAGCAATAGTATTTGATTAAATTAGAGTATTCTTATTCTCTGGTATTTAAAAAGTATTCCATGGGCCAGCAGCACAGGTATCTCCTAGAAGCTTTGGAAATGCAGAATCTAAGATTTTGTTCCAGATATACATAATTGAAACCTACATTTCATTTGATCTCCAGGTGATTTGTAACCATATTAGACTTTGAGAAGCACTGTTCTAATTTGTAAGTGTTCTTTAAGTGGAATTGGTGTCTATCTATATTAGAATCACCTAGAACGTTTATAAAATATACATGTCCTATATACTATCTGAGAGTTTTTGAGGGCACTTGGAAAGGAACAATAATTAGGAATATCTGGGGATGCTTTTGGAAAAATTGAAAGTAATCAAAGATAAGGAAAAAGGATTTATTTTAAGCATATTTCCTGTGGTTCATAAATGTTGACTTTTTTGGCATTTTGTTTTCTTTTTTGGCATTTTTAAGAGAAGTAAAGAATTAAATTGCTTCTCAGTAATTTTGAATGCCAGACTGATGTTTCTTTGAATTCCATGAAGAGAAGAAGCTGCAGGGAGGCTTAGCTTTATTTAGGTTATAGTACTAACAATAATAATTTACATATTTTTAATAAATTGAATTAACATTATTTTTATGCACTTGCATGCATCATGAATAGGGAGAAAGAGGTAACTTAAGGCTCTCTTGCCAGAAACAACAGTCCATAATGACCAGCTAGTACTGATGTATGGTTATTAGATGTGGCAGTTTCAGTATACTAGGAAGCTTATAGATGGTAATTTTTACAAATGTTCTCCTCATATTGTTTTTTATCTTATTGATAGAAGTTTCACATAGCTGATGTCAGAGTCAGAATTAGAACTCAAACTCAAAATTTTCAGTAAAATACACCACACTCTAGCCAGTTTTTAAAAAATCAACAAAAACAATACCATTAACATTTCCTTCACTATCTTTTTATTCATCAGATATGCAGATATGTTAATGGAAAGTATTTTTCATAGTAGACAACTATTTTTGTTGGCCTATTCAGTTACCATCAACCTTTCTTATGTTAAACAATAGCAATAGTATTTGATTAAATTAGAGTATTCTTATTCTCTGGTATTTAAAAAGTATTCCATGGGCCAGCAGCACAGGTATCTCCTAGAAGCTTTGGAAATGCAGAATCTAAGGTTTTGTTCCAGATATACATAATTGAAACCTACATTTCATTTGATCTCCAGGTGATTTGTAACCATATTAGACTTTGAGAAGCACTGTTCTAATTTGTAAGTGTTCTTTAAGTGGAATTGGTGTCTATCTATATTAGAATCACCTAGAACGTTTATAAAATATACATGTCCTATATACTATCTGAGATCTAGTGGGGCCTTTGGGAACAAATTCTTAATAATATTCTATGTGATTGTGATGCACATGAAAGCTAGAGGAAGAAAGTACTGGGCACCTAGGTTGCTTCCATGTTCTGGCTATTGTATAGAGAGCTGCAATGAACACTGGGGTACAGGTGCTTCTTTCAGTTTTGATTTCATCAGGATATAAGCCTAAGAGTGGGATTGCTGGGTCATAGGGTGCTTCTAGTTTTAGTTTTTTAAGGGATCTCCACACTGTCTTCCATAGAAGCTGTACCAATTTACATTCCCACCAGCAATGCAAGAGGGTTCCCTTTTCTCCGCACCCTCTCCAACATTTATTGTCTGTAGATTTGTTGATGATGGCCATTCTGACCGGTGTGAGGTGATATCTCATTGTAGTTTTAATTTGCATTTCTCTAATAATAAGCAAGGTTGAGCATCGTTTCATGTGCTTTTGGGCTATCTGTATGTCCTCTTTGGAGAGGCATCTCTTTAGATCTTTTTCCCATTTTTTGATTGGGTTGTTCGTTTTTCCTGTGCTGAGTTGTCTGAGTTGCTTGTAGATTTTGGAGATTAATTCTTGAAACTCTGGTACATATATACAATGGAATACTACTCAGCTGTTAAAAGAAATGCAGAAGACTCAGTCCTAATGAAGTGGCTGGCTCTAGAACCTATCATAAAAAGTGAAGTAAGTCAAAAAGAGAAGGACAAATACAGTATACTAACACACATATATGGAATCTAGTAGGACGGTCTTGATAACACATGCATTGAACTCATGGAAAAACAGACAGAGCATAGACATAGGGACATTGTGGGGAAGAAATAGGGAGGGGGAGGTATGGAGGGAGTAACATTGAAACCTATGCTCTCATGTGTGGAAAAGATAGCTATTGTCATTGTGCTAAGGGAATAAGAGTGCTTACAATGGTGTGGGGCGATGATCCGGAGGGGTGGGAAGGGGGGAAGTGGGGGGCTGGGGACCAGGGATATGCATATGACTGATCTGGGAACATACATGTCGGTGAACAACAAAACTCTGTAAAACCTTTAAAATAAAGAATAATAATAAAAAAGAACCTAAAAAAAAAAGAATGTAAATAAAGTACTGGGCATTTTCATGTACTGGTATTTTGACCCATCTACTTTATTCAACTCTAAGCCTATAGCTACATGTTTATTGGGTCTGCTGTACTTCTTGGGGTTTGTCGCACTTCCTCACTTCTTATTGGTTCCCTTAACCTTTCTGAGCCATCCAAAATATTACTGGAAAACCCCTTCTGGCCTAGTCTTATTGGTTTTCCCCATATCACTATTCAACTACTGGAGAAAAAAGAGGGCTTTCTACAACTTGAGGGTAAAAAGTCCTTTCCAAAAGAGCCACCTTGGAGAGTATTTGTAGCTGATTCTTCCTGGGGGTCTTTTAGAGGAAGATATTCTTTTACTTCAAAATATGCTTTAAATTCATAATTTAGTACTAAAGGCTTTCAAGGCTTACTTTAAGGGAAATGGCAATGCAAGAGAAACTCCAAAATCTGTTTCTGGTGTCTTCTCAGCCACCTATTATCTAGTGGCCGTAGGCAGATTATGTAACCATTCTGAGCCGCCTTGCCTCACCTGTGAAATGAGGGTAATGACACCTGCCTGAAGATTGGGCACTGCTCCAGACGGTTCCTTGAGATCCCTTCCAGCTCTGAGATCCATGATTCCATTATTCCTTCAAGTCGACATATATCACAGTATCACAATTTTGTGTTTTTACACTCTTGGATTCTTTCTTCAGTGTTCCTCTTCAATCTGTCATCTTCTAGAAGTCACCCATGTGTATCTTTCCCTCACAACTATATGAGTAAAAATGAATTTAGAACATTCTTCTCAGAGAAATTTCTTTTACCATAAGTTTCAAAATTTAGGGTAATTAACCTGTCAGAGTTAAAACACCAGGTCTGCTAATTATATATTTAAGTGGGTGCAAGTGAAATGAGTGGGTGTGAATAAAGAGACATACTTGAGAAATTCAATAGTTGCCACTTAATTTAACTATTCTGAGCTCATCTAAAATGCATGAGAACAACATAGTAAGGCGGCACACTGAAAGTTTCACCAGCAGTAGGAACAACTCAGCAAACACATTAAAGAATACAAAATCTGTAAAATTTGATGAGCCACAGTAACTTACAAACTGATGATTACTTTAAATCCCTGCCCATCAAAAATGACTTAATCTCATCTGTTTTCTAAGTTTATTAGGGTTAAAAAGCACCTCTGTATTCACAGTTGTAACATTTCCCTAAGTACAGTAGAAGGACAAGGTGCTTGTCGAGCTCAATGTGACTTGTATAAGAGACCACTTCTACTCTGAAGAACTCTTGTTAAACATTTCCTGAATGCTACACTTGAACAGCTGTCATGGTGCTCTACTTACAAATGACTCTGCTATATGGGTTCCTGCTATATCTGAATCTCAATTCATAGATATATTGGCTATATGATATACTCATTAACAACAGAAGCATGGAAATCAGGCAGACTCGGATTTGAATTCTGGCTGACTTACCAGTTTTGTAATGTTGGGCAAATATCTTGTTTTTCTCTCCTGTAATAATGTTAATAATACCTTCCTTCAAAGAATACTGGGGATTAAAGGACGTAAATTTATTTTAAGAAATGTATTCAATCATTTATTTGCTCATCCTGTTTTTTTTTGGCCTCTAAGTCATCATTTGTTTTTTCATTCATGAAGATTGGGCACTGCTCCAGACGGTTCCTTGAGATCCCTTCCAGCTCTGAGATCCATGATTCCATTATTCCTTCAAGTCGACATATATCACAGTATCACAATTTTGTGTTTTTACACTCTTGGATTCTTTCTTCAGTGTTCCTCTTCAATCTGTCATCTTCTAGAAGTCACCCATGTGTATCTTTCCCTCACAACTATATGAGTAAAAATGAATTTAGAACATTCTTCTCAGAGAAATTTCTTTTACCATAAGTTTCAAAATTTAGGGTAATTAACCTGTCAGAGTTAAAACACCAGGTCTGCTAATTATATATTTAAGTGGGTGCAAGTGAAATGAGTGGGTGTGAATAAAGAGACATACTTGAGAAATTCAATAGTTGCCACTTAATTTAACTATTCTGAGCTCATCTAAAATGCATGAGAACAACATAGTAAGGCGGCACACTGAAAGTTTCACCAGCAGTAGGAACAACTCAGCAAACACATTAAAGAATACAAAATCTGTAAAATTTGATGAGCCACAGTAACTTACAAACTGATGATTACTTTAAATCCCTGCCCATCAAAAATGACTTAATCTCATCTGTTTTCTAAGTTTATTAGGGTTAAAAAAAAAGCACCTCTGTATTCACAGTTGTAACATTTCCCTAAGTACAGTAGAAGGACAAGGTGCTTGTCGAGCTCAATGTGACTTGTATAAGAGACCACTTCTACTCTGAAGAACTCTTGTTAAACATTTCCTGAATGCTACACTTGAACAGCTGTCATGGTGCTCTACTTACAAATGACTCTGCTATATGGGTTCCTGCTATATCTGAATCTCAATTCATAGATATATTGGCTATATGATATACTCATTAACAACAGAAGCATGGAAATCAGGCAGACTCGGATTTGAATTCTGGCTGACTTACCAGTTTTGTAATGTTGGGCAAATATCTTGTTTTTCTCTCCTGTAATAATGTTAATAATACCTTCCTTCAAAGAATACTGGGGATTAAAGGACGTAAATTTATTTTAAGAAATGTATTCAATCATTTATTTGCTCATCCTGTTTTTTTTTGGCCTCTAAGTCATCATTTGTTTTTTCATTCATCTTTATTCTTTGGCACGTATGGGCCTTCCACTGCAGTGGCCTCTCTCTGCACAGAGCACCGGCTCTGGGTGCATGCGCTCCAGAGCCCTGGCTCGCAATTGGACACACCCGCCCAGCCGCTCCGCGGCACGTAGGATGTTTCTGGGCCAGGGATTTGAACCAGTACCCCTTGCACTGCAAGGCAGACTCTTTATGCACTGGGCCACCAGGGCAGCCCCTATTTGCTCATTCATTTTGTCAACAAATGTTTGCTATGTGCCTTCTATATGTCCTCCAGGTGACAAGAATGATGAATTCCCTATAGTTAGCAGAAAACTAGCCAGACAAGTCACTATATTCAATGAGATAATATTCTAGTTGCTGTCACAAATCCTGTCTCACAGTAATCACTGAGCAGTTGATGATGATGATGACTATTTTTATTATTAAAAGCATATAACTTTCATCTAAAATTAAATACTAAACCCCAAATACCATTAAACATTGAAAATGCATAGCAAAAAATAGATACATTGCCCATTGCTGACATCTCCATACTAATGTGAACAAAGTAAGGACTAAACAAGTGTCACTTATAATAATAAAATGTCATTGTTATTATTATTACAGACTCTAAGTATTTATTATTGGCATATGGAGAGAAATGTGATATGAAGTAACTAAAATGAACTTGTGCTGGATGATACTGGGGGAATAATTCAAAATCTGTGCGTATATCTGTTTGGTTACCCTCTGCTGTATTTTTTAAATTGTTAATTTGAATGTTTATATGTGTTATATAAAAAAAGACATCTGTAGGATGTTAACATAGTTACATGAGGAAAAAAAAAGAGTTCCATAATCCATAAACTTAAGAAGGATAGGGCAACTTTCAAAGTTAGGCAGCTTTGAAACTGGTCAGAGGCAAAATAGGTAAAGGAGAAATGTATGGTCAATGGTGTGCTGGAGCCAGCTCATACTGTCTTATAAGAATCAAAGCGTAAATTTATTTTAAGAAATGTATTCAATCATTTATTTGCTCATCCTGTTTTTTTTTGGCCTCTAAGTCATCATTTGTTTTTTCATTCATCTTTATTCTTTGGCACGTATGGGCCTTCCACTGCAGTGGCCTCTCTCTGCACAGAGCACCGGCTCTGGGTGCATGCGCTCCCGAGCCCTGGCTCGCACTGGACACACCCGCCCAGCGCTCCGCTGCACGTAGGATGTTTCTGGGCCAGGGATTTGAACCAGTACCCCTTGCACTGCAAGGCAGACTCTTTATGCACTGGGCCACCAGGGCAGCCCCTATTTGCTCATTCATTTTGTCAACAAATGTTTGCTATGTGCCTTCTATATGTCCTCCAGGTGACAAGAATGATGAATTCCCTATAGTTAGCAGAAAACTAGCCAGACAAGTCACTATATTCAATGAGATAATATTCTAGTTGCTGTCACAAATCCTGTCTCACAGTAATCACTGAGCAGTTGATGATGATGATGACTATTTTTATTATTAAAAGCATATAACTTTCATCTAAAATTAAATACTAAACCCCAAATACCATTAAACATTGAAAATGCATAGCAAAAAATAGATACATTGCCCATTGCTGACATCTCCATACTAATGTGAACAAAGTAAGGACTAAACAAGTGTCACTTATAATAATAAAATGTCATTGTTATTATTATTACAGACTCTAAGTATTTATTATTGGCATATGGAGAGAAATGTGATATGAAGTAACTAAAATGAACTTGTGCTGGATGATACTGGGGGAATAATTCAAAATCTGTGCGTATATCTGTTTGGTTACCCTCTGCTGTATTTTTTAAATTGTTAATTTGAATGTTTATATGTGTTATATAAAAAAAGACATCTGTAGGATGTTAACATAGTTACATGAGGAAAAAAAAAGAGTTCCATAATCCATAAACTTAAGAAGGATAGGGCAACTTTCAAAGTTAGGCAGCTTTGAAACTGGTCAGAGGCAAAATAGGTAAAGGAGAAATGTATGGTCAATGGTGTGCTGGAGCCAGCTCATACTGTCTTATAAGAATCAAAGCTTAAATTTTTAGAAACTTTGAGAGCTAATTTTTAAACAGCACTAGTATTTTTTTAGCTTCATTGAGGTACAACTGACCACAAGGTACTTAAAGTGTACAATGTGTTGATCTGATATAGGCATACACTGGAAAAGGATTCCGCTCAATAAATTAGTGAACACATCCATAACTTCACTTTTTTTTGAGAATATTAAATTCTACTAATATAATTTCTCTGTTGTATAATTTCAGTTATACAATTCAGTGACACCTACTACAGATACCATAATTTATATTATATCCTGAGACCTTATTCATCTTATTGATAGTTTTCCTATTTACTGCACTCCTCGGCCACTGACAATTACTTTTCTACTATAAATAGAGTCATTATTTAAAAATAAACTACACAAACTTATAATTAAATGTGTAAAATTGAAAATGAACATCATAAGTTTTCAAAAGTAGTCACTTTCTAAGATATTTTACTGCATGCATTTTTTTTTAATTATCTACACCTTTGAGGTTATTTACATTTATTGTATCTGTATAGTAGAAAGACTACACTGTGGTGTGGTATCCCACATCTCTTCTCGACTCTGTCCAGTGACTTCATCTTGGTAGTTTGAAATCAGCCTTGATGACAGTATTTATACCACAGAATTGGACAATTGCTATGGATCAGAGTTTGAGTCATTATTTTGTAGATTTTCTAGACTTAAGTTTACTATAGAGAAAATATCAATAATGCAGATTAAATTTAAAAGAAGAAAAACTATGACAGACCTAGACAGTGTATTAAAAAGCAGAGACATCACCTTGCCAACAAAAGTCCATAGAATTTCATGAATTAATTCCATCCTTTTACTACAAAAGGGGGAAATAGAACCTATAGAGAAGGAGCAATTTGCCCAGAATCCCTCATATATTTATAGTAGAATGAAGATTTATATAGTACACTAGGACCCTTGAGTTCTTTTTCTCATACTCAAGTTTTCATTATCCAGCCACACTCCTTTCTTTGTTTCCTATAATAATCAATAGACCATGTATACCTAGTAAATCAAATAGGGGTGAGACTAGAGGTAAGAGTCATTTTGAAACTTATGATTACCAAGGAGGGAACAGCAAGGTGGGATGAAGTGGGAGATTGGGACTAAAATATATACGCTATTCTGTACAAAACAGATGACTAATAAGAACCTACTACACAGCACAGGGAGCTCTATTCAGTGATCTGTGGTGACCTACATGGGAAGAAAATCTAAAATGGACTGCATATATATATATATATATATACACACACTAGAGAAGGATAGAAACCCACTCCAGTATTCTTGCCTGGAGAATCCCATGGACAGAGGAGCCTGGTGGGCTACAGTCCATGGGCTCGCAAAGAGTTAGACAAGACTGAGTGACTAATACTTACCCTATATGCATACACATGGCTGATTCACTTTCCATACTGCAGAAACTAACAAAACATGGTAGAATAACTATACTCCAATTTTTTCAAAAAGGCAAAACTCCTCTCCAGCTCTGAACCCACAAGATCACACAAGTTGTGTGCATCCAAAATACAGTGATGCTACAGGAATAGGATAGACATTCCCATTGCAAAAAGGGGGGAATCAGAAAGAAGGAAGGTGAGTCCCAAGGAGGTTCAAAACCCACCCAGGCAAATTTCATGAGATCTTAAGGCCAGGGAATAATCTTCTTTGGCTCAATGCTCTGTTCTCCAGGCCCACTGCAGCAGGTGTATCACTTCCAGATCAAATGAGGTGGTAGTCTTGACCCCACATCTCTGCTGGGCAGGGTTCAGCCCCACAGCTTTGGGAGGCCCTACTTTGGCTGGAAGTTGACTGGCCTGTTGAAAACAAAGTGATGACCTCCCTGTTTGAAACCAAGGAGGCAATTCAGATGATTTCTGAATCACCGTTGGGGCCAGTCTTCCCTTGTCTTCAAGAATAGCACATGTTTGCAATCAACAGCAATATGGTCCTAGCCTGTAAAATCCTAGGAGTCCAGCATCCTTCTTATCTCTTTCCTTTTCAGTTCCAACTGGTTATTTTCCTGCCCAGGTGGCTGATTAAGTTCAAGGCTCATACCTACATCCCTGATCAAAAGGATGCTTGGCCACACCCTTAATGTTCCTTTCTGAATATACTTCTTCTCTCCCTCTCTCTCTTTTTTACAATATGGAAAGGCTTAGAATTTTCCAAGTCTCAAAACATAGTTCCTTTTGGCTTAATAATTGCATCTTCAAGTCATGCCTCTCTTTCCGTATATTACTATAAACAGTCACATGGAGCCAAGTTGTACCTTCAACAGTTTCCTTAGAAATCATTTATTAAAAAACACGAACACAGTTCAGTCAAGTTCTTTGCCACTTTATAACAAAGATCTGCTTTTCTCCACTGTCCAGTAATGTGCTCCTTATTTCCATCTGTAGCCTCATTGGAAGACTTTTACCATTCATATTTCTACCAAAATTCTGTTCATGTTTACTTCGGTACTCTCTAAGAAGACTGAGGCTTTGCCTACAACTCTCCTTTTAACTTTCCATACTGCAGAAACTAACAAAACATGGTAGAATAACTATACTCCAATTTTTTCAAAAAGGCAAAACTCCTCTCCAGCTCTGAACCCACAAGATCACACAAGTTGTGTGCATCCAAAATACAGTGATGCTACAGGAATAGGATAGACATTCCCATTGCAAAAAGGGGGGAATCAGAAAGAAGGAAGGTGAGTCCCAAGGAGGTTCAAAACCCACCCAGGCAAATTTCATGAGATCTTAAGGCCAGGGAATAATCTTCTTTGGCTCAATGCTCTGTTCTCCAGGCCCACTGCAGCAGGTGTATCACTTCCAGATCAAATGAGGTGGTAGTCTTGACCCCACATCTCTGCTGGGCAGGGTTCAGCCCCACAGCTTTGGGAGGCCCTACTTTGGCTGGAAGTTGACTGGCCTGTTGAAAACAAAGTGATGACCTCCCTGTTTGAAACCAAGGAGGCAATTCAGATGATTTCTGAATCACCGTTGGGGCCAGTCTTCCCTTGTCTTCAAGAATAGCACATGTTTGCAATCAACAGCAATATGGTCCTAGCCTGTAAAATCCTAGGAGTCCAGCATCCTTCTTATCTCTTTCCTTTTCAGTTCCAACTGGTTATTTTCCTGCCCAGGTGGCTGATTAAGTTCAAGGCTCATACCTACATCCCTGATCAAAAGGATGCTTGGCCACACCCTTAATGTTCCTTTTCTAATTTGTTCTCTGCTCCCTCCCACTTTTACAATATGGAAAGGCTTAGAATTTTCCAAGTCTCAAAACATAGTTCCTTTTGGCTTAATAATTGCATCTTCAAGTCATGCCTCTCTTTCCGTATATTACTATAAACAGTCACATGGAGCCAAGTTGTACCTTCAACAGTTTCCTTAGAAATCATTTATTAAAAAACACGAACACAGTTCAGTCAAGTTCTTTGCCACTTTATAACAAAGATCTGCTTTTCTCCACTGTCCAGTAATGTGCTCCTTATTTCCATCTGTAGCCTCATTGGAAGACTTTTACCATTCATATTTCTACCAAAATTCTGTTCATGTTTACTTCGGTACTCTCTAAGAAGACTGAGGCTTTGCCTACAACTCTCCTTTTAACTTTCTGAGCTCTCACCAGAATAGTCCTTAACGGTCCACTCACAGCAATGTACACTTTTCCTAGCCCCTAACCATTTAGCCAATTCCAAAATCACATCCACATTTTAGGTATTTGTTATAGTAGTACCACAAATTCTTGGTACCGATTGCTGTCTTAGTTCAGGCTGCTATGACAAAATACCATAAATTGGTGACTTATTAACGACGGATATTTATTTCTCACAGTTCTTGGGACCGAAAGTCCAAGATCATGGACAGATTCTGGTGAGAGCTTTCTTTGGGTTGTACACTGATGACTTCTTGTCATATCTTCATATGGTGGGTAACAGAAAGAGAGACAGGAAGTGAGCTTTTGCACTTGCTTCATCCACGAAGTGCATATATCTTTTAGATCATAGTTTTCCCTTTTTGTCTGGGAAAATCAACTCCCTATAGACATAAGATATAAGAAATTTAGCAATAACAAAAGACATTCAACACATTTCATTGAGGACCTACAATATACCAGGCATTCTATTAGGCCCTGGGGCCAAAACTGGAAACTACACAAAATCCTTGGCATCATGGAATTTACTGTCGCATGAGGTACAACCACTAGTGAAGAGGTGACAGCGCTGTAAGTATAGGATGATACGAAAGTACGGATGAGGGACAAGTAATCCAGACTTGAACAGGAGGAGGGCTAGGAATATGTCACAGAGGAAGTGATATTTAAGACCCTCTACAAGATGCGCAGGACTTAAGTGAAGGTGAAAAGGTTCAACAAAAGGAGTTCTAAACTAGAAGAGTATCTTCAAAGTCCTGAGATTAAGGAGAACTTGACATGTTTGAGGAACTCATGGCATCTGAGGTATAAAGGGTAGAGAAGCAATGCACTATATCACAGGAGGCCCTGAGAGACACAGGAAGGACTGAGGAGCTCACACAGATGGAACTGAGAGTCACTGGGATGTTTTAAGAAGCGCAAAGTGCAGAGTGGAGAAGTGGTACGAGGGAGTCAAAGACCAGGTGGAAGCCGCTGTAGTTTTACCATTCATATTTCTACCAAAATTCTGTTCATGTTTACTTCGGTACTCTCTAAGAAGACTGAGGCTTTGCCTACAACTCTCCTTTTAACTTTCTGAGCTCTCACCAGAATAGTCCTTAACGGTCCACTCACAGCAATGTACACTTTTCCTAGCCCCTAACCATTTAGCCAATTCCAAAATCACATCCACATTTTAGGTATTTGTTATAGTAGTACCACAAATTCTTGGTACCGATTGCTGTCTTAGTTCAGGCTGCTATGACAAAATACCATAAATTGGTGACTTATTAACGACGGATATTTATTTCTCACAGTTCTTGGGACCGAAAGTCCAAGATCATGGACAGATTCTGGTGAGAGCTTTCTTTGGGTTGTACACTGATGACTTCTTGTCATATCTTCATATGGTGGGTAACAGAAAGAGAGACAGGAAGTGAGCTTTTGCACTTGCTTCATCCACGAAGTGCATATATCTTTTAGATCATAGTTTTCCCTTTTTGTCTGGGAAAATCAACTCCCTATAGACATAAGATATAAGAAATTTAGCAATAACAAAAGACATTCAACACATTTCATTGAGGACCTACAATATACCAGGCATTCTATTAGGCCCTGGGGCCAAAACTGGAAACTACACAAAATCCTTGGCATCATGGAATTTACTGTCGCATGAGGTACAACCACTAGTGAAGAGGTGACAGCGCTGTAAGTATAGGATGATACGAAAGTACGGATGAGGGACAAGTAATCCAGACTTGAACAGGAGGAGGGCTAGGAATATGTCACAGAGGAAGTGATATTTAAGACCCTCTACAAGATGCGCAGGACTTAAGTGAAGGTGAAAAGGTTCAACAAAAGGAGTTCTAAACTAGAAGAGTATCTTCAAAGTCCTGAGATTAAGGAGAACTTGACATGTTTGAGGAACTCATGGCATCTGAGGTATAAAGGGTAGAGAAGCAATGCACTATATCACAGGAGGCCCTGAGAGACACAGGAAGGACTGAGGAGCTCACACAGATGGAACTGAGAGTCACTGGGATGTTTTAAGAAGCGCAAAGTGCAGAGTGGAGAAGTGGTACGAGGGAGTCAAAGACCAGGTGGAAGCCGCTGTAGTCATTTCAGGAAGAGATAACGATGACTCTTCCAGGGGAGCAGCAGGGTGAACAGGGAGAGCTTACCGGATTTGGTGGTTGGTACGCTGCAAGTGGTAAGACAAAGCAAGGCAAGGATGAGCTGGGTAGGTGACGGACCATTCCCAGAATAAGGATCCCAGGGGAAAGAGAACATTGGAAAGAGGGGAGATGAGACTATATTAATAGATGCATTAAGAGGAGACTGTTAACATTGGAAAGAGGAAAGATGAGACTATATTAATAGATAGGTTAAGAGGAGACTGTTTCTTTACACTTCTTAGGTTAGCACTCTATGTAAAATTGCAAAATGTATGCTGAAAAGTTATTTAGGTCTCTGTCATACTATTGCCCTACATCAGTAAGGAAAATACTAGTAAAGAATTCCTTTTACATAATTTAGTAAAATTTGGAAATAAACTTTACTCCTTTTCTGTAAACTGATAAATTAGTTCTAATCCTCAACTATTAGTGTACTGTACTAGCTCTCCTGGTTTTAAATATTTCTTTTTAAATTTTTTTTCCCATCATGCCTCTTTTTAAAATTTTTATATTTATTTTCATCCATCTTTTATTCTTTGGCCTGTGTGGGCCTCCCATTGCAGTGACCTCTCTCAGAGCAGAGCACTGGCTCTGGGCGCATGAGCTCCAGAGGGCTGGCTCGTAATTGGACACACTGGTCCAGCTGATCAGTGGCACGTGAGATCTTCCTGGGCCAGGGATCAAACTGGCGCCCCTTGCACTGCAAGGCAGACTCTATACCCACTGGACCACCAGGGAAGTCTTATATTTTTCATATAATTAAAGAGAAACTAAAAGTCCAAAGCTGTCAGACAGAAGCAAATATAAATTAAAAACTACAGATGGACTAAACTTTATAGATATTGTATGCTTTTGATTCATACTTCCAGATTGCTTTGTGTTCTTTTAAAATATTTTCCTAACAGTTGGTAAAATAGGTCCATTCAGCTGGTGTTTACAGCAAGTGACAAAGCTGAATTAAATTATTATCTCTATTTCAGGATGACTTATAACAGTGGAGAAGTGGGACGAGGGAGTCAAAGACCAGGTGGAAGCCGCTGTAGTCATTTCAGGAAGAGATAACGATGACTCTTCCAGGGGAGCAGCAGGGTGAACAGGGAGAGCTTACCGGATTTGGTGGTTGGTACGCTGCAAGTGGTAAGACAAAGCAAGGCAAGGATGAGCTGGGTAGGTGACGGACCATTCCCAGAATAAGGATCCCAGGGGAAAGAGAACATTGGAAAGAGGGGAGATGAGACTATATTAATAGATGCATTAAGAGGAGACTGTTAACATTGGAAAGAGGAAAGATGAGACTATATTAATAGATAGGTTAAGAGGAGACTGTTTCTTTACACTTCTTAGGTTAGCACTCTATGTAAAATTGCAAAATGTATGCTGAAAAGTTATTTAGGTCTCTGTCATACTATTGCCCTACATCAGTAAGGAAAATACTAGTAAAGAATTCCTTTTACATAATTTAGTAAAATTTGGAAATAAACTTTACTCCTTTTCTGTAAACTGATAAATTAGTTCTAATCCTCAACTATTAGTGTACTGTACTAGCTCTCCTGGTTTTAAATATTTCTTTTTAAATTTTTTTTCCCATCATGCCTCTTTTTAAAATTTTTATATTTATTTTCATCCATCTTTTATTCTTTGGCCTGTGTGGGCCTCCCATTGCAGTGACCTCTCTCAGAGCAGAGCACTGGCTCTGGGCGCATGAGCTCCAGAGGGCTGGCTCGTAATTGGACACACTGGTCCAGCTGATCAGTGGCACGTGAGATCTTCCTGGGCCAGGGATCAAACTGGCGCCCCTTGCACTGCAAGGCAGACTCTATACCCACTGGACCACCAGGGAAGTCTTATATTTTTCATATAATTAAAGAGAAACTAAAAGTCCAAAGCTGTCAGACAGAAGCAAATATAAATTAAAAACTACAGATGGACTAAACTTTATAGATATTGTATGCTTTTGATTCATACTTCCAGATTGCTTTGTGTTCTTTTAAAAATATTTTCCTAACAGTTGGTAAAAATGCTCCATGTGGAATACCAACAATTACAGCAGCTGGTGTTTACAGCAAGTGACAAAGCTGAATTAAATTATTATCTCTATTTCAGGATGACTTATAACAATAAAATTCTTTTAAGAAAGCACTGACTTTTAAAGGAGGTCCAACAGAATTTGTGTTTCTATCTGTTTGGAGCTAGAGTACTAACCCTGAGATCAAAATAGAATACTACTAACATGGAAAAGTGACCTCAAAAAATCATGCAAAAGATTACACAGCTTATAGCAAAACATACTCTGCTAATAAATTACAAATTCAATGTGCTAGCCAAATTGGGAAAAGACTCTGGAATTTCTATGTAAAAACTCTAGAATATGCCAAGTTTTGAAAATCAGGATTCTTGTCCTTTATAATCAAGGAAGGGCATCATGAAGAATAGAAATCCATTTTTAAAAGAAAAAAAAACACACATCCCAAGTTAAATAATTGCTTCTTCATTTATCATAATTGTGTTTTTCTTATTTACCCCCACTTTTGTTTTAAATAGCATCTCACAATACCTATTATCTTTTTAAACAAAGCAGTGGGAAAAATAGAGAAAGGAATTCATATTCACTTCCATCTGACTATGGGAAGTACTCTCAAGATCTATGAGAAATCTTATTGAATGGTGGAGAACAGGTTTTCCTGATAAAAACATTTCCGAAGGGTACAGACACATGATGCCAAATGCCATGCTGCTTTATATCCGCAGATATTACTGCTCCTCATAGTTCATAGATGAATTGTGTATAGCTCATCCATTCATGTTTACAACTAGTTGGCAATTCTGGCGGCCTTGACACACTGGTCCAGCCAGTGGCATGTGGGATCTTCCCAGGCCAGGGATCAAACTGGCGCCCCTTGCACTGCAAGGCAGACTCTATACCCACTGGACCACCAGGGAAGTCTTATATTTTTCATATAATTAAAGAGAAACTAAAAGTCCAAAGCTGTCAGACAGAAGCAAATATAAATTAAAAACTACAGATGGACTAAACTTTATAGATATTGTATGCTTTTGATTCATACTTCCAGATTGCTTTGTGTTCTTTTAAAAATATTTTCCTAACAGTTGGTAAAAATGCTCCATGTGGAATACCAACAATTACAGCAGCTGGTGTTTACAGCAAGTGACAAAGCTGAATTAAATTATTATCTCTATTTCAGGATGACTTATAACAATAAAATTCTTTTAAGAAAGCACTGACTTTTAAAGGAGGTCCAACAGAATTTGTGTTTCTATCTGTTTGGAGCTAGAGTACTAACCCTGAGATCAAAATAGAATACTACTAACATGGAAAAGTGACCTCAAAAAATCATGCAAAAGATTACACAGCTTATAGCAAAACATACTCTGCTAATAAATTACAAATTCAATGTGCTAGCCAAATTGGGAAAAGACTCTGGAATTTCTATGTAAAAACTCTAGAATATGCCAAGTTTTGAAAATCAGGATTCTTGTCCTTTATAATCAAGGAAGGGCATCATGAAGAATAGAAATCCATTTTTAAAAGAAAAAAAAACACACATCCCAAGTTAAATAATTGCTTCTTCATTTATCATAATTGTGTTTTTCTTATTTACCCCCACTTTTGTTTTAAATAGCATCTCACAATACCTATTATCTTTTTAAACAAAGCAGTGGGAAAAATAGAGAAAGGAATTCATATTCACTTCCATCTGACTATGGGAAGTACTCTCAAGATCTATGAGAAATCTTATTGAATGGTGGAGAACAGGTTTTCCTGATAAAAACATTTCCGAAGGGTACAGACACATGATGCCAAATGCCATGCTGCTTTATATCCGCAGATATTACTGCTCCTCATAGTTCATAGATGAATTGTGTATAGCTCATCCATTCATGTTTACAACTAGTTGGCAATTGAAACTTAATTATGGGTTTGAAGCTGTTAAAGAACAACCAAAGCAGCCAGAAATGTAAGATGCAGACAGAAGAAAAATGGGTCACAGTTATCCTACACCTGCTGCTACTTCTGCTTGGCCATTTGCTAATTTGCAGCTCCAGCACCAAAAGCAGTTTTCTAAAGTCTGTGGCCATCTAACTGAGCTGAGAGACAAAAAATTAGAGTTCAGAACTTCAGAGACAGACACTTCTTAAGGGACCAGTATTCTGAAGAAAGGCTTCCCTGGTTCAGTGGTAAAGAATTCGTCTGCCAATGCAGGAGACACCCTAGAGGAGGAAATGGCAACCAGGTCGAGTATTCTTGCCTGAGAAATCCCATGGATAAAGGAGGCTGCTAAGCAACATCTGTGGGGTCATAAAAGAGTTGAACACAACTTAGCAACTAAACAACATTCTGAAGAAAAGCAAGACTAATATTCAGCATGCATTTGCCCCTAAAACATCTGCTGATCCCTAAATTGTGCACTGATGACTGAGAGACAAAAAATGAAGTTCATATCCTGTTAAGGAGATAGAGCCTAACAAATACTCTAGGATTTCATTTAATATCCTTAAAATCTTACATCCTAGGACCAAATACAAATTACAAACATACTGGTTTTCACAAGTCCTGAAATATAACTTCAAATCAATTCAGTTCCTAACTGAATCAAAGTATCTTGCTGGTACTGTATCTTCCTACCAAAGAAAATTAAAATCTCTTTAGATAAAATTACTATATCCTACAACTTTTCCATAGACATTGTCCAATGCTCAATAAAAAATCAACTGGCACATACATACAAAGAATCAAATGATTAAAGGCCAAGAGAAAAAATAGACAATGACAACAAATCAATAATCAAGATTCTGAAGCTATCACTTTTGTTCTTGCTGTTTAGTTGCTCAGTCATGTCTGACTCTTTGCAACCTCATGGACTGCAGCATGCCAGGCTTCCCTATCCTTCACCATCTCCTGGAGCCTGCACAAAGTCATGCCCATTGACTCAGTGAAGCCATAGAACCACCTCATCCTCTGTCAACTTCTCCTTCTGCCTTCTGCTTTTCTTAGCATCAGGGTCTTTTTCAATGAGTCATCTCTTCATATCAGGTGCCCGAAGTATTGGAGCTTCAGGTTCAATCCTTCCAATGAATACTCAGGATTGATTTCCTTTAAGACTGACTGGTTTGATCTCCTTGCAGTCCAAGGGACTCTAAGAAGTCTTCTCCAGAACCACAGTTCGAAAGCATCAATTCTTCAGCACACTCAGCCTTCTTTATGGTCAAATTCTCACATCCATACATGAATACTGAAAAAAACCATAGCTTTGAGTATATGGATCTTTGTTGGTAAAGTAGGGTCTGCTTTTTAATACACTGTCTAGGTTTGTCATATCTTTCCTTCCAAGGAGCAAATGTCTTTTAATTTCACAGCTGTAGCCACTGTCCACAGTGATTTTGAAGCCAAGAAAATAAAGTCTGTCACTGTTTCCATTGTTTGCCCATCTATTTACCATGAAATGATAGGACCAGATGCCACAATCTTTGTTTTTTGAATGTTGAGGGTTTTTTTTTTTTTTTTTTGGTCTCCCCGTGCCATTTTGTCTTCTTTTTTATTTTTATTTTTTGATTTATTTATTTTTTAATTGAAGGATAATTGATTTACAGAATTTTGTTGTTTTCTGCCAAGCATCAACATGAATCACACATAGGTATACATAGGTCCCCTCACTCTTGAATTTCCCTCCCATCTCTTTCCTCATCCCACCCCTCTAAGTTGTTACAGAACCTCTGTTTGAGTTCCCTGAGTCTTACAGAAAATTCCCATTGGTTATCTGCTTCATGTATGGTAATGTATGTTTCTTTGTTACTCTTTCCAAACATCTCACTCTCCCCTCCCCATGTCCATAAATCTGTTCTCTATGCCTGTTTCTCTATTGCTGCTCTGCATATACATTTATCAGTCCCATCATTTTAGATTCCATATATGTGCATTATTATATGATATTTATCTTTTTCTTTCTGACTTACTTCACTCTGTATAACAGGATCTAGGTCCATCCACCTCATTAGAACTGACTCACATGCATTTCTTTTTAAAACCGTTGTATATATATACCACAGCTTCTTTATCCATTCATCTGTAGATGGATATTTAGATTGTTTCCATGTTCTAGCTATTGTAAATAGTGCTGCAGTGAACAGTGGGACTCGTGTGTCTTTTTCAATTTTGGTTTCTTCAGGGTACATGCCTAGTAGTGGGATTGCTGGATCATATATGGTCATAGATCCATATAGTTTATTTCCTTTATCATGCCCATTTTTTGCATGAAATGTTCTCTTGGCATCTATAATTTTCTTGAAGAGATCTCTAGTCTTCCCCATTTTGTTGTTTTCCTCTATTACTTTGCATTATTCACTTAGGAAGGATTTCTTCTCTCTCCTTACTACTCTTTGGAATTCTGCATTCAGTTGGGTATATCTTTCCTTTTATCCTTTGCCTTTCACGTATCTTCTTCTCTCAACTATTTGTGAGGCCTCCTCGGACAACCATTTTGCCTTTCTGTATTTCTTTTACTTGGGGATGATTTTGATCTGCATCTCCCGTACAGTGCTGCAAACCTCCAACTACTCTTCAGGCACTCTATCTATCATATCTAATTCCTTGAATCTATTTGTCACTTCCACTGTATAATTGTAAGGGGTTTGGTTTTGGTCATAGCTGAATTGCCCATTGGTTTTCCCTACTTTATTCAATTTTAGTCTGAATTTTGCAATAAGGAGTTCATGATCTGAGCCACAGTCAGCTCCAGGTCTTGTTTTGGCTGACTGTAGAAAGCTTTTCCATCTTTAGCTGCAAAGAATATAATCAATCTGATTTTGGTATTGATCATCTGGTGATGTCCATGTGTAGAACCATCTCTTGTGCTGTTGGAAGAGAGTGTTTTCTATGACCAGTGCATTCTCTTGGCAAAATTCTGTTAACCTTTGTCCTGCTTCATTTTGTACTCTAAGGCCAGACTTGCCTGTTACTTCAGGTATCTGTTGACTTCCTTGTTTTGCATTCCAGTCCCCTATGATGAAAAGAACATCTTTTTTTGGTGTTAGTTCTAGAAGGTCTTGTAGGTCTTCATAGAACTGTTCAACCTCAGCTTCTTCAGCATTAGTGATTGGGGCATAGACTTGGATTACTGTGATATTGAATGGTTTGCCTTGGAAATGAAATCATTCTGTTGCTTTTGAGATGGCACCCAAGTTTTTTTTTTTTTTTTTTTCACTTTACACTTTGGACTCTTTTGTTTGCATATTGGGCTCTTGTTGACTACCAGGGCTACTCCAAAACTTTTATAAAAGTAGTGAAAGACACAAGATGCTTAAGAAGCTCTTCATGCCCCAAGCAAGAGAACTACAAAGAAAACCAACCTTATATACATCACAGTAGAATTACTGAAAACTAAGAACAAAGAGAAAATCTTAAAAGCACTCAGAGGAATAAGTCGCATTATCTTGAAAAGAATAACAAAAGACTAATAGCTGACTTAAAATTTTCAACAGAATGTTGGAAGGATTTCTTCTCTCCTTATACTCTTTAACCTTTTATCCTTTTGCCTTTCACGTATCTTCTTCTCTCAACTATTTGTGAGGCCTCCTCGGACAACCATTTTGCCTTTCTGTATTTCTTTTACTTGGGGATGATTTTGATCTGCATCTCCCGTACAGTGCTGCAAACCTCCAACTACTCTTCAGGCACTCTATCTATCATATCTAATTCCTTGAATCTATTTGTCACTTCCACTGTATAATTGTAAGGGGTTTGGTTTTGGTCATAGCTGAATTGCCCATTGGTTTTCCCTACTTTATTCAATTTTAGTCTGAATTTTGCAATAAGGAGTTCATGATCTGAGCCACAGTCAGCTCCAGGTCTTGTTTTGGCTGACTGTAGAAAGCTTTTCCATCTTTAGCTGCAAAGAATATAATCAATCTGATTTTGGTATTGATCATCTGGTGATGTCCATGTGTAGAACCATCTCTTGTGCTGTTGGAAGAGAGTGTTTTCTATGACCAGTGCATTCTCTTGGCAAAATTCTGTTAACCTTTGTCCTGCTTCATTTTGTACTCTAAGGCCAGACTTGCCTGTTACTTCAGGTATCTGTTGACTTCCTTGTTTTGCATTCCAGTCCCCTATGATGAAAAGAACATCTTTTTTTGGTGTTAGTTCTAGAAGGTCTTGTAGGTCTTCATAGAACTGTTCAACCTCAGCTTCTTCAGCATTAGTGATTGGGGCATAGACTTGGATTACTGTGATATTGAATGGTTTGCCTTGGAAATGAAATCATTCTGTTGCTTTTGAGATGGCACCCAAGTTTTTTTTTTTTTTTTTTTCACTTTACACTTTGGACTCTTTTGTTTGCATATTGGGCTCTTGTTGACTACCAGGGCTACTCCAAAACTTTTATAAAAGTAGTGAAAGACACAAGATGCTTAAGAAGCTCTTCATGCCCCAAGCAAGAGAACTACAAAGAAAACCAACCTTATATACATCACAGTAGAATTACTGAAAACTAAGAACAAAGAGAAAATCTTAAAAGCACTCAGAGGAAAAAGACGCATTATCTTGAAAAGAATAACAAAAGACTAATAGCTGACTTAAAATTTTTCAACAGAAATGCTGGAAATGAGAAGAAAATGAAATATCTGTAAAGTACTAAATGAAGATAACTGCCAATGCAGAACTCTTTATTTAGGGAAAATAGCCTTCTAAAATGAAGATAAAGTGAAAATGTTTTCAGACAAACAATAACTTGGAGTATTTGTTACTACTTAATAGAGTTCTTCTAGCAAAAGGAAAATGATCCCAGATGTCAGAGCAATCACAGGAGAAGAAAGGAAGACCACAGGAATGAATAATAGATATGTAAACCTAAATGAATAGTAACTGTGAAATACATAAAATAAATAAAATCATTTCAAATGACAACTTTGAAGTTTGAAAAATACTGCTTCTACCTAAGAGTCATATATTCTAGCTATTTGAATGTGATATAGATAAGTACAGGATACTGAGGAAGGACAGAGCAAGGGTGTCCAAATATCTTGGAGACATAGGAAAAATTTTTCCTGAGAAAGTAGTAGGTGTAAATAGTCTCTAGTTACTCCCCTTAATAAATTTAAATAGCCCATGGTCTCTTGAATATAGCCTACTGTTTATTCACTGAGGGTTCTGTTCATGTTATTCTCTCTAAAACGCAAACATCATTTCTACCTCCCCTCCCTCATATGTTCACATCTGCAGGTTTGAACTTCAGTGCCACTATAACTTCTAAAGCTTCCCTGGCCATGCACCATCAACCATCCTTGACACTCACCCCAATCCACACTATAGTAATTTTTCTTTTATAAAAGACATATCTGCTTATGTTGTCTTGCCTATTAAGATTTAGATTCTTTAAGAATGTCCTCTCTTTTTCATCATTATTTATGCTTCAATAAATATTTGTTGAATGGATAATGGATGGAAGAACAGATGGATGGAAAAGCCTTTAAGGCCATTCTCCAGGTGAGTACAGATTTTGCTGTGATTTGGCAGTTGCTTAACTATCAGCAAAGGTCCGTCATGCCATTTTCTCTCCATTCCTGCTTTTTTCTGGTTTTAATCACATTTTTTGGATCATCAAATGCTATGTAAGGAATATGTCTGAGCTAGTGAAAACTCTCAGTAACTGTTTTTGACCTTGAAGTCAGTTAAAAGGGTGCTATAAAAGATGAAACTGGTAGTTGATGATACTGTGATTTGGTGATGGGGAAAATATAAAAGACAGTGCTTTTTAATACATTCAACTCACTTGTAAGTTTCAGAGTAAAACATCAGCAAGTACATGCCTTTGAAATCATTGGTTCTCTATGTTGTTTTGTGTCTGGGTCAGGACAGGGAAAAAGTAAATAATACTCGCAGTAAAATGAAAACAAAATACTGAGTTGTTCTTTTGTGCAATGTACTGGCCTGCATACAGATAGATGAAGTCTGTAAAATAATCTGTGTTCAGTCATGCAGAGATAAAAACTGCCACTAACACCAGCAATTTAGAACAGAAACACTGCCTGAACCTTCACATACACAATGAAACAACCTCCTCAACTAACACATGTGGTGTTCTTAATATTTTTTTCTGGTAAATATTTAAGCAGATGATCTAAGAAGGTCATAGTTTGCCACTGGTGACTCTTGATTTTCTAGTTAAAAGCCTTTTTTAAAAAAGCCTGTGGTTTGGCATTTGTGCAGTAAATGAGTTTTTAGAAGCAAAACCAACAAGAACCAGGCAGAATTGATAACATATCCCATGGACTTTAAATGCCTTGAGCAGATGCAACTAAATGCCTACCTGCTACCCATTCTCTATGTCTCCTTAACATTCATGATTTTGTTGGAGATTTCAATGTGCTCAGCTTAAAACAAAACAGCAACAACAGCAACAAAAAAATACTGACATGTCATAGTGTTTCCTGAAGCTGAAGATAGGTTGAGTGACGCAGGTCTCATCAATGAAGTGTTAGCAGAAATCAAGTGCAGATTTCTGACAATTTTTTTCCTGGAATAACCACTACCTTATTCTCTGTACTCCTGTCTGGAATTCACGGACTCAGAGTCTAGTGCTGTAGCTCAACAGTTGTCACATAACCTAAGGAAAACTCCAAGAGAACTGCAAAAAGCTCCATTCTGATCACTCAAGGTGTGGAACCATTGTTAGCAATGTCAGCAATCTCCAAGCTTAGGGGAGAAAAATAACACGTGTTTTTTAAACCAACACATTTTTGGATCATCAAATGCTATGTAAGGAATATGTCTGAGCTAGTGAAAACTCTCAGTAACTGTTTTGACCTTGAAGTTTAAAAGGGTGCTATAAAAGATGAAACTGGTAGTTGATGATACTGTGATTTGGTGATGGGGAAAATATAAAAGACAGTGCTTTTTAATACATTCAACTCACTTGTAAGTTTCAGAGTAAAACATCAGCAAGTACATGCCTTTGAAATCATTGGTTCTCTATGTTGTTTTGTGTCTGGGTCAGGACAGGGAAAAAGTAAATAATACTCGCAGTAAAATGAAAACAAAATACTGAGTTGTTCTTTTGTGCAATGTACTGGCCTGCATACAGATAGATGAAGTCTGTAAAAATAATCTGTGTTCAGTCATGCAGAGATAAAAACTGCCACTAACACCAGCAATTTAGAACAGAAACACTGCCTGAACCTTCACATACACAATGAAACAACCTCCTCAACTAACACATGTGGTGTTCTTAATATTTTTTTCTGGTAAATATTTAAGCAGATGATCTAAGAAGGTCATAGTTTGCCACTGGTGACTCTTGATTTTCTAGTTAAAAGCCTTTTTAAAAATGCCTGTGGTTTGGCATTTGTGCAGTAAATGAGTTTTTAGAAGCAAAACCAACAAGAACCAGGCAGAATTGATAACATATCCCATGGACTTTAAATGCCTTGAGCAGATGCAACTAAATGCCTACCTGCTACCCATTCTCTATGTCTCCTTAACATTCATGATTTTGTTGGAGATTTCAATGTGCTCAGCTTAAAACAAAACAGCAACAACAGCAACAAAAAAATACTGACATGTCATAGTGTTTCCTGAAGCTGAAGATAGGTTGAGTGACGCAGGTCTCATCAATGAAGTGTTAGCAGAAATCAAGTGCAGATTTCTGACAATTTTTTTCCTGGAATAACCACTACCTTATTCTCTGTACTCCTGTCTGGAATTCACGGACTCAGAGTCTAGTGCTGTAGCTCAACAGTTGTCACATAACCTAAGGAAAACTCCAAGAGAACTGCAAAAAGCTCCATTCTGATCACTCAAGGTGTGGAACCATTGTTAGCAATGTCAGCAATCTCCAAGCTTAGGGGAGAAAAATAACACGTGTTTTTTAAACCAACACAATTAAGGTTTTCAATTATCTTTGGCTCAAATAAAATTCCAGAATTAATCACAGTGATTTCTTCTTAATTTCTACCCAGAAAAATCTAGCACATACTATTTTTCTCAACAAAACAAAAGTGAATGAATAGGTGAATAAATACACGAATAAACTAAGCAATCATTCTAAGCAAACATTCTACCATTCGTGGCAACAAGTATTTGAAATGCCTAGGAAAAAAGAAGTGTGAAAAAGCAATACCAAGTGCTATGGCAGGCAACATCACCCTGTTTCAAAATAGACCACTGGGCATTGTGAGTTATAGAATACACACATGAACAAATCAACAGTAGTCACAGTTGTATCCAAGATCTGCCTGAGAGGCACAGATCCCTGCAACATTCAAATTCTTCCATAAAGAGGCAATGAAACTTTGGAATGCCATGTGTTAGACCTAACTGCTTTTCTATGATCACCTAGATCAGAAATGGAGAGGAAGAGAAAATCTGCCAGGGGGGGAAAGCAGAAGAATCAATCTTGGGCCAATGTGGAATGCAGGAACAGAAAATACAGTGCACGGTGGTGGGCAGGCTCCTTCAAGGTCTCTAAGCAAGGTCTTCAATATGCCAAGATTGAGACAGGTAAGGAAATGAATTATCTCCCCTATTCTATTTAAGAACTTTTTGTCAAAGATATTTGATTCCATTATTCAATGTTTGATTTCAGAAATATGAAAAGTAGTCCTGCATTATTGAAAGCTCAGGGACTCCTCTACTCTCTGCTGCCCAAAGTGCAGCCTCTACACCAGCAGCATTAGCATCAACTAGGAGCTTGTAGAAATGCAGGTGTTTCAGCCCCAACGGTTGAGTGACGCAGGTCATCAATGAAGTGTTAGCAGAAATCAAGTGCAGATTTCTGACAATTTTTCCTGGAATAACCACTACCTTATTCTCTGTACTCCTGTCTGGAATTCACGGACTCAGAGTCTAGTGCTGTAGCTCAACAGTTGTCACATAACCTAAGGAAAACTCCAAGAGAACTGCAAAAAGCTCCATTCTGATCACTCAAGGTGTGGAACCATTGTTAGCAATGTCAGCAATCTCCAAGCTTAGGGGAGAAAAATAACACGTGTTTTTTAAACCAACACAATTAAGGTTTTCAATTATCTTTGGCTCAAATAAAATTCCAGAATTAATCACAGTGATTTCTTCTTAATTTCTACCCAGAAAAATCTAGCACATACTATTTTTCTCAACAAAACAAAAGTGAATGAATAGGTGAATAAATACACGAATAAACTAAGCAATCATTCTAAGCAAACATTCTACCATTCGTGGCAACAAGTATTTGAAATGCCTAGGAAAAAAGAAGTGTGAAAAAGCAATACCAAGTGCTATGGCAGGCAACATCACCCTGTTTCAAAATAGACCACTGGGCATTGTGAGTTATAGAATACACACATGAACAAATCAACAGTAGTCACAGTTGTATCCAAGATCTGCCTGAGAGGCACAGATCCCTGCAACATTCAAATTCTTCCATAAAGAGGCAATGAAACTTTGGAATGCCATGTGTTAGACCTAACTGCTTTTCTATGATCACCTAGATCAGAAATGGAGAGGAAGAGAAAATCTGCCAGGGGGGGAAAGCAGAAGAATCAATCTTGGGCCAATGTGGAATGCAGGAACAGAAAATACAGTGCACGGTGGTGGGCAGGCTCCTTCAAGGTCTCTAAGCAAGGTCTTCAATATGCCAAGATTGAGACAGGTAAGGAAATGAATTATCTCCCCTATTCTATTTAAGAACTTTTTGTCAAAGATATTTGATTCCATTATTCAATGTTTGATTTCAGAAATATGAAAAGTAGTCCTGCATTATTGAAAGCTCAGGGACTCCTCTACTCTCTGCTGCCCAAAGTGCAGCCTCTACACCAGCAGCATTAGCATCAACTAGGAGCTTGTAGAAATGCAGGTGTTTCAGCCCCAACTTGCACTATTGAATCACATGCTTCTTTTGCATATGAAAACTTGAAATATACTCTGCTAGAATGCTTACTAAAGTAGTGTTTGTCTTAATGTTTGAGTAAGTATTTCACTATATGTAAGTCAGTTCAGACAGTGAAAATTTAATTCTCCTTTGGTTTGTAAATCCTCTCCTCAATAATTTATTCAGATACTATCACGTCTCTAAGCCCTAGATATCGAATAGTTTTCTAGAATGTCTCTCACTCAGCTTTTCTTTTCCAAACCATTTTATTAAATGGTTATGTTAAAAATAAAATCTTGAGACAAACTGATTAATGAAAGAAAATGATTCTCTCTCCCCCTCCGCTGGAGGTTGGAAGAGATAGTAAATCTAGAAATTGGCCCCTATAGTAATTCTTTTGTTATTTACTTCAAAGTGGGTTTTTGACTGTGTCATTTAATATCATACAAAGCCCTTGGGAATCTAAATCATCCTTTTCTCCCTTTTACCAATATGCTTTCACTGGTAGGCAAACTCTAAATGAATGGCAGGAAGAAAGGCCAAATGACTTGGCTGAAAGGCAGAAGATTCGTTTTTACAGACATTCTTAAAGAAAATGAATTATAGTGAGGTTAGTAAATTAGAACTCTATCTGCTGACCATGCCTGTTCCAGAAATGATACAACTATGAGTAAAGTTACTGTCTCTACATTTTTTCAAAGGAAGATGTCAGGATGGGTACAGAGTGGTTACTTTACCAAGGGCTCATTCCTTCTGCCCACAGATATGCACATTCCTTGGGCAGAGTGTTTGCAATTTTAAACATTACAGCCAGATGTGCAAAGAAAATGCAGTTTCTTTATTTTCTCTATAACCTATTCAACTTTCCACTTTATCTGTCAGAGGGAGGCTTTAGTCCAACCTCATAAATTAAGTCTAATACAATGAATAGCCTATTGAGTTAAGTGCTTAATCTGTTTCAAATAAAAGGTGCACTCCTACATGTTCTGCCTCTGCCCAGGTCCTCTCCAAGAAGGCTCTAGATGAATGGAATCACACTTTGTGTTGTCCTCCTTTCTTTTTTGAGGAGTGGCTGCTTCTGGTGTCTCTCAGAAACTACCAGGTATGGCAGCTTCAGTCCTTGAGCTTGCAGGCGCCTGCTGCTACAGTTTGCAGCAGATAAAACCTGGAGTCCTTCTCTCAGGTTAGTTACATCTGACTATTCTTGAGTGCTTTGGCCCTACCATGGGCCACCCTGGTACAGCAGACCCCTCTACGACCCTAACATGTTTTGCATCTGTATCTTGGCCTAGGCAACCCAGCACACAGCCTCTGTCACAGTCAAAGCAGGTCCTGCCTCAGGG
This sequence comes from Tragulus kanchil, assembly GCA_022376925.1. Classification (NCBI taxonomy): domain Eukaryota; kingdom Metazoa; phylum Chordata; class Mammalia; order Artiodactyla; family Tragulidae; genus Tragulus; species Tragulus kanchil. The sequence goes on along the minus strand of JAIOJX010000023.1, from coordinate 118,124,569 downwards.
ACCTATGGTAGACCCACTCCCTACAGTTCAGCTCTTTCAACATCTGCCAAGGGGCATGCAGGTACCCCTGAGTTCCTTATCTGCCTCCCTTACTACTATTTGCCAATGAGATATGCCCTTTCCCTTGTCCATGACAGAGGTAGATACTACTGGGATGGAATTCTACAAAGCCAACACAGAGGACAGAGGTATGGGAAGAACACAAAGGCCTTATGTTCTGTCTTCTTATTCTGCTTTTCTCCTCAAATAGCTGCCTTTCCAATTGCTCTAAACCAGTGCTACTCAGATGCCAACTATGGACCATTAATGGCCCATATCAAGACATGCACAGAAATTGAGAGTAAAGTTTTTGATACTCTTGATAGCAATCTGGAAGAGTAGTTCTATATCTATCAAATCTAATATTCTATTAGATCTGTAATATTCTATTTGCTTTTTCTCATAGCTCATTTTTACTGTACTTTTAAAAAATAGGTGCAAGATGTATTGGAAACCCTTTTTTCTTTTCCCCATCATGCCTCTTTTATTTATATTTATTTTCATCCCTCTTTTTATTCTTTGGCATGCGTGGGCCTCTCATGGCAGTGCCCTCTCTCACTGCAGAGCACCGGCTCTGGGAGAATGCACTCCAGAGTGCTGGCTCACAACTGCTCACAATGAATAGCCTATTGAGTTAAGTGCTTAATCTGTTTCAAATAAAAGGTGCACTCCTACATGTTCTGCCTCTGCCCAGGTCCTCTCCAAGAAGGCTCTAGATGAATGGAATCACACTTTGTGTTGTCCTCCTTTCTTTTTTGAGGAGTGGCTGCTTCTGGTGTCTCTCAGAAACTACCAGGTATGGCAGCTTCAGTCCTTGAGCTTGCAGGCGCCTGCTGCTACAGTTTGCAGCAGATAAAACCTGGAGTCCTTCTCTCAGGTTAGTTACATCTGACTATTCTTGAGTGCTTTGGCCCTACCATGGGCCACCCTGGTACAGCAGACCCCTCTACGACCCTAACATGTTTTGCATCTGTATCTTGGCCTAGGCAACCCAGCACACAGCCTCTGTCACAGTCAAAGCAGGTCCTGCCTCAGGGACCTATGGTAGACCCACTCCCTACAGTTCAGCTCTTTCAACATCTGCCAAGGGGCATGCAGGTACCCCTGAGTTCCTTATCTGCCTCCCTTACTACTATTTGCCAATGAGATATGCCCTTTCCCTTGGCCATGACAGAGGTAGATACTACTGGGATGGAATTCTACAAAGCCAACACAGAGGACAGAGGTATGGGAAGAACACAAAGGCCTTATGTTCTGTCTTCTTATTCTGCTTTTCTCCTCAAATAGCTGCCTTTCCAATTGCTCTAAACCAGTGCTACTCAGATGCCAACTATGGACCATTAATGGCCCATATCAAGACATGCACAGAAATTGAGAGTAAAGTTTTTGATACTCTTGATAGCAATCTGGAAGAGTAGTTCTATATCTATCAAATCTAATATTCTATTAGATCTGTAATATTCTATTTGCTTTTTCTCATAGCTCATTTTTACTGTACTTTTAAAAAATAGGTGCAAGATGTATTGGAAACCCTTTTTTCTTTTCCCCATCATGCCTCTTTTATTTATATTTATTTTCATCCCTCTTTTTATTCTTTGGCATGCGTGGGCCTCTCATGGCAGTGCCCTCTCTCACTGCAGAGCACCGGCTCTGGGAGAATGCACTCCAGAGTGCTGGCTCACAACTGCTCACACTGGCCCAGTCGCTCTGTGGCACGTGGGATCTTCTTGGGCAAGGGATCGAACCAGTGCCGCTTGCACTACAAGGCGGACTCTTTACCCACTGGACCACCAGGGAAGCCCGGAAACTTAAAATATGGTTCTTCCTCATGGTGAATTTGAAGCCTCATCTATCTACTTTTACTAAGCAAGCTTCACACCTAGAATAGAAAGGGCATCCTCTCTATGTTATGGAGAAATATGAGATGAATCTATCAGACCTGAGCCTGGATGTGCTAAAGAGATTTATGACACCTTTTTTCTTGACAAAGTCTAGCTTTTGAGCTTATTTTAACTCACAGATGCAAACCAAAATCTTACTTGACAGTCAAAGCTATGCAGATTCTCTGAGTTCTGCTGGGGATGGTGTTCTCACACTCTTCGTCTGAGGCACTAAAACTCATTGTTGCAAGGAGTGAGAAACCCTGGAGCAATATGATCTACAGAATAAGGAGAGGATACATCTCTGCTGGGGATAGTGTTCTCACACTCTTCATCTGAGGCACTGAAACTCTTGTTGCAAGGAGTGAGAAACCCTGGAGCAATATGATCTACAGAATAAGGAGAGGATACATCAAAGGAAGGGCTTCCTTTGTGGCTCAGTGGTAAAGTCATCTGCCCACCAATTCAGGAGGCACAGGTTTGATCCCTGGTTCAGGAAGATCCTTTTGACAAAGAAATAGCAGCCCACTCAGGTATGCCTTTCCAATTGCTCTAAACCAGTGCTACTCAGATGCCAACTATGGACCATTAATGGCCCATATCAAGACATGCACAGAAATTGAGAGTAAAGTTTTTGATACTCTTGATAGCAATCTGGAAGAGTAGTTCTATATCTATCAAATCTAATATTCTATTAGATCTGTAATATTCTATTTGCTTTTCTCATAGCTCATTTTTACTGTACTTTTAAAAAATAGGTGCAAGATGTATTGGAAACCCTTTTTTCTTTTCCCCATCATGCCTCTTTTATTTATATTTATTTTCATCCCTCTTTTTATTCTTTGGCATGCGTGGGCCTCTCATGGCAGTGCCCTCTCTCACTGCAGAGCACCGGCTCTGGGAGAATGCACTCCAGAGTGCTGGCTCACAACTGCTCACACTGGCCCAGTCGCTCTGTGGCACGTGGGATCTTCTTGGGCAAGGGATCGAACCAGTGCCGCTTGCACTACAAGGCGGACTCTTTACCCACTGGACCACCAGGGAAGCCCGGAAACTTAAAATATGGTTCTTCCTCATGGTGAATTTGAAGCCTCATCTATCTACTTTTACTAAGCAAGCTTCACACCTAGAATAGAAAGGGCATCCTCTCTATGTTATGGAGAAATATGAGATGAATCTATCAGACCTGAGCCTGGATGTGCTAAAGAGATTTATGACACCTTTTTTCTTGACAAAGTCTAGCTTTTGAGCTTATTTTAACTCACAGATGCAAACCAAAATCTTACTTGACAGTCAAAGCTATGCAGATTCTCTGAGTTCTGCTGGGGATGGTGTTCTCACACTCTTCGTCTGAGGCACTAAAACTCATTGTTGCAAGGAGTGAGAAACCCTGGAGCAATATGATCTACAGAATAAGGAGAGGATACATCTCTGCTGGGGATAGTGTTCTCACACTCTTCATCTGAGGCACTGAAACTCTTGTTGCAAGGAGTGAGAAACCCTGGAGCAATATGATCTACAGAATAAGGAGAGGATACATCAAAGGAAGGGCTTCCTTTGTGGCTCAGTGGTAAAGTCATCTGCCCACCAATTCAGGAGGCACAGGTTTGATCCCTGGTTCAGGAAGATCCTTTTGACAAAGAAATAGCAGCCCACTCAGGTATTCTTTCTGGGAAAATCCCACTGGCTACAGCCCATGGGGTTGCAAAAGAGTTGGACACAACTTGGCAACTAAACAACATCAAAGGAATTATTATCCTGAGATTGTTGATGTAAAAAGCATTGGTTGGAGAATGACTCTATTTTAAGAAAATCTGAAAAGAGTATTTCACATAATCTTACAAAAAAACACATAAGCAATCAATACAATGTGTCCCATGTGTTCCTGTTCTTTGAAAAAGAAGAGAATGTCCAGCAAACCATCAGCATTCAAGTACATGTTGCAATATCTGCAACAAATATTGGGTCTCAGTCTTTTCTAGTCCAAACACCAATGAAAAGAATTTGTAGATGACATTTAAACAACATCAATTGACTCTTGTTTCCTAAAGAAAGCCTTCAGCAAGCTGGGATGCCTGAAGCAGTTCTGGTTTTAGGTGTGTGAGTATTATTACTACTAAGATTTAATTAAGCTTCTGGCTGAGCATGCTACTGAAAGGATCTCTAAGAACTAATGTTACATCATCACTCTAACAAAATAAGACCTAAATTAGGAAACAGGGGAAAGCTACAGTGATTTCTCATCATACTGAACTACCTTAGATGTCATGCTGAATCTCCCTGGAGTTAGTTTTCAAAATACAAGTCACCATCCAGTTGAAGAAAGGCTAAATTTTGCTTGAAGATAACTGTCTTGAGATTGTCTTATGTTGCACAGCTTCCCCATCAGTGCCTTTTTTTCTCTGCTCCTTACTTCCATCCTTTCTTCAAGGACCTAAATTCCTTCAATGTGTCTGCCAGACCTGATCTTAACTCCAGCCAAAATGGGGAGGATCTGACGTGATTTATCTACCCAAGTTGATAGATGAACCAAGTACATGATAACATGATCATCAGTCTGTAGACCCCTCAAGGAGTACTTATATCTTTACGTTCTGAATTTGGTTATAATTGTAGACTTCAGACAACTGTAAGTCACACTCTGTTTATCTCATTCAAGAGAAAAGAGACTTTTATTTTTCCCTGGGGACAGGGCATCTGGGCAGGAGAAACAGAGTCCCACACAAAAGGCTTTGAAATGATCACAAGCACCACGCCTAGACTTCTCTACTGTCTCCCCTATCCAGATGGACCTCTGCTTCCTGAGTAGAATCCATGCTTTCAGTGATGCAGGTAAAAGGGCAGGGTTTTTTCCCACACCAGCATCAGCATGGTTGTATTCCTGTTGCCTTTGAAGATGAAATTCCTCATCATAGGTAATGTATTAAAATATTCACATTATAGGTTAAATACATTATATGTAATTATGTCACCTAAATTCAGTTGCAACAGACTCACTGATATACTGTCAAGCTTTGTAGGAATTTATTTCACTTGGTAGTTTTATTGATTCAAATGTTTCTATGTATATGTGTGTGTGTGTGTGTGTGTGTGTGTGTGTGTGTATTATATATTATAAATATATGTTTTTACTTTTTTATTTCAAGTTGGTAGCTTTCTTGTTTTGGTGTCAAATTTGTTTTTAACGCTCAAACCTAAGGATTCCATGTTCCTCAAAAGCAGAGTCTGAGCCAGGGAGTCAGGTATAGATGATGCATTATGGAAGTGCTTCCAGAGTCAGGACAAGTAAGTGGGGACAAAACAGGGAGGAGGAAGAAGCCAAGCAGGGGTGTGACTTCAGATGAAGGCCCAGCCTCAGCCTGATCCTGTGGGGAGCTCTGGAAGATCCCACAACAGGGTCTGTCCCATCTTCTGAGGAAAAGCAAGTGGGCTTTGGTACCCTTGCAGGGGTCAGTCATTGGCTGGCAGCCAGGAAGCAATTTATTCCCTTGCAGGGGTCCCAGGCAAATTTTGCTTGAAGCTTCGTTCTTATGTTGCACAGCTTCCCCATCAGTGCCTTTTTTTCTCTGCTCCTTACTTCCATCCTTTCTTCAAGGACCTAAATTCCTTCAATGTGTCTGCCAGACCTGATCTTAACTCCAGCCAAAATGGGGAGGATCTGACGTGATTTATCTACCCAAGTTGATAGATGAACCAAGTACATGATAACATGATCATCAGTCTGTAGACCCCTCAAGGAGTACTTATATCTTTACGTTCTGAATTTGGTTATAATTGTAGACTTCAGACAACTGTAAGTCACACTCTGTTTATCTCATTCAAGAGAAAAGAGACTTTTATTTTTCCCTGGGGACAGGGCATCTGGGCAGGAGAAACAGAGTCCCACACAAAAGGCTTTGAAATGATCACAAGCACCACGCCTAGACTTCTCTACTGTCTCCCCTATCCAGATGGACCTCTGCTTCCTGAGTAGAATCCATGCTTTCAGTGATGCAGGTAAAAGGGCAGGGTTTTTTCCCACACCAGCATCAGCATGGTTGTATTCCTGTTGCCTTTGAAGATGAAATTCCTCATCATAGGTAATGTATTAAAATATTCACATTATAGGTTAAATACATTATATGTAATTATGTCACCTAAATTCAGTTGCAACAGACTCACTGATATACTGTCAAGCTTTGTAGGAATTTATTTCACTTGGTAGTTTTATTGATTCAAATGTTTCTATGTATATGTGTGTGTGTGTGTGTGTGTGTGTGTGTGTGTATTATATATTATAAATATATGTTTTTACTTTTTTATTTCAAGTTGGTAGCTTTCTTGTTTTGGTGTCAAATTTGTTTTTAACGCTCAAACCTAAGGATTCCATGTTCCTCAAAAGCAGAGTCTGAGCCAGGGAGTCAGGTATAGATGATGCATTATGGAAGTGCTTCCAGAGTCAGGACAAGTAAGTGGGGACAAAACAGGGAGGAGGAAGAAGCCAAGCAGGGGTGTGACTTCAGATGAAGGCCCAGCCTCAGCCTGATCCTGTGGGGAGCTCTGGAAGATCCCACAACAGGGTCTGTCCCATCTTCTGAGGAAAAGCAAGTGGGCTTTGGTACCCTTGCAGGGGTCAGTCATTGGCTGGCAGCCAGGGGGAAGCAATATTCCCAGGCACTTCCCTTACTGGTAAAGCAGCTGTGAGTTCAAGGACAGTCCTCTGACGGAAACAACGGAGGCTTTATCAGAAAAGAATACAGTGTCTGGGGGACAGGATCACAGTGCCAGCGAAAAGGACAAGGGACATGGCATTTGGGCAGGAAAAACAGAGCCCCCCACAAAAGGCTCTGAAAAGATCACAACCTCCATGCCTGGAGCACCCAAGATATGAAGTAAGCCTTGAAATCCAGGTGGTTGTTGGCATACCATAGGTCTGCTGAGAGGTCTCCCCTTTCCTCTGCCCAACCTAACACTGGCTTTATCTTCTCCTTTGCTCCTTTAGCCCAAGACCCAAGCATTGTTTGTGGTGTGTGGCACACTTGAGGAACCTGCTGCGTCTCCAGAATTAAACAGGGCAGAGGAATGTTTTAGCGTCCTATCTGGTAAAATGAAAGAAATGATCTTTTCAATGATTCATCTCTTTTCACTGTTATAATTTTATGTTTGCCCCACTTTATTTTCTGACTGGTTCTTCCTCAACAATGGTCTCTGATATGTTAGTCTTGAGTGTTCTCTCTTATTTAATTATCTGAATCCAACCTAAGAGATACAAAGATCCTCTTTCTACTATGAGGCTTGCACTCTGATCGACTTCTCTTTTCAAGTATGGTTTTCAGGTACACATGTAACGCTTTCTGGGTCGGAATGGAAGCGACTCTTCCATGAATGGAAGGAGACTCTACGGTGTACGTTTTTTGGAAAATCCCAGACTCAGAGAGAAACAGTGGTCGTGGCCAAGCACTGCAAGCATGGAGAGAAAATATGAGTCTGGAATTCCCATCTCTTCCATGAGGACAAGTGGCGAGCTACTTTCCCTGGGAATCATGCTGCATCAGGGGCTTCCTGTTTACCTCTGTGTCGCAATGGCCATGGGCAGATCAGCCTTGGCGGGGAAGGTGGTCTGAAAAAAGAGCTCTGGAAGATCCCACAACAGGGTCTGTCCCATCTTCTGAGGAAAAGCAAGTGGGCTTTGGTACCCTTGCAGGGGTCAGTCATTGGCTGGCAGCCAGGGGGAAGCAATATTCCCAGGCACTTCCCTTACTGGTAAAGCAGCTGTGAGTTCAAGGACAGTCCTCTGACGGAAACAACGGAGGCTTTATCAGAAAAGAATACAGTGTCTGGGGGACAGGATCACAGTGCCAGCGAAAAGGACAAGGGACATGGCATTTGGGCAGGAAAAACAGAGCCCCCCACAAAAGGCTCTGAAAAGATCACAACCTCCATGCCTGGAGCACCCAAGATATGAAGTAAGCCTTGAAATCCAGGTGGTTGTTGGCATACCATAGGTCTGCTGAGAGGTCTCCCCTTTCCTCTGCCCAACCTAACACTGGCTTTATCTTCTCCTTTGCTCCTTTAGCCCAAGACCCAAGCATTGTTTGTGGTGTGTGGCACACTTGAGGAACCTGCTGCGTCTCCAGAATTAAACAGGGCAGAGGAATGTTTTAGCGTCCTATCTGGTAAAATGAAAGAAATGATCTTTTCAATGATTCATCTCTTTTCACTGTTATAATTTTATGTTTGCCCCACTTTATTTTCTGACTGGTTCTTCCTCAACAATGGTCTCTGATATGTTAGTCTTGAGTGTTCTCTCTTATTTAATTATCTGAATCCAACCTAAGAGATACAAAGATCCTCTTTCTACTATGAGGCTTGCACTCTGATCGACTTCTCTTTTCAAGTATGGTTTTCAGGTACACATGTAACGCTTTCTGGGTCGGAATGGAAGCGACTCTTCCATGAATGGAAGGAGACTCTACGGTGTACGTTTTTTGGAAAATCCCAGACTCAGAGAGAAACAGTGGTCGTGGCCAAGCACTGCAAGCATGGAGAGAAAATATGAGTCTGGAATTCCCATCTCTTCCATGAGGACAAGTGGCGAGCTACTTTCCCTGGGAATCATGCTACATCAGGGGCTTCCTGTTTACCTCTGTGCTGCAATGGCCATGGGCAGATCAGCCTTGGCGATGGGAATTCTATGGTGTTGAGCTCATGCATAACCATATTCCTTCCATTATAAAAGCTTCCTGGACTCTGTAAAGCTATTAACCTTCCACCAAAAAAAAAAAGTTTCCTGGTTCTTCACTCCCACTTTCAGTTGAGAGTTCAAGACTCTAAACTTACTGTTTTCTTTTTTATATGCTTTCTAACACCATCAGGTGCAGTTAACACACTCTATAATCTTTCTAATCATCACTTGCACAGCAATGAAACGTGACCTCTATGTGATCACTCAGAACCGTATTCCCCATCAGCTCACCATCTCCCACGGCCACCAGTGATCACTGGAGGGATCATGACACTAGTACGTGCCACCCACTACCAGGGTTCAATTTCTACCTAACAAGGAGGCCATTCCTTTGTTCACAGAATACATGAGCAAACCCAGTTCCAGAATCCCCTCCAGAAGGTGTGTTTTCTGAGGCTGCTCTTGGTACCAAGTACTAAATCACCCAGAAGCCTAGCAAGAGAACAAGGCTCAGAACAGGGCTGAGAAGATGGATGATGAAGTAGGGGGAACGGGCAGGGCTGATGAGATAGGATGCTTAAAAAGGGTCTACAACCTAAAACAGGGATTACTACTAACTTTATTTTAAGAACTCTTTTAGGCACTTGTATTACAATTTCCAAAAGTTAAAGAAGATCATTATTAGAATCCATGGAAACCTAACCATTTGAAAACTCATTTATATTAAGGACTTTTCATTGGTTCATATGTACATTTTCTTTCTAATCTCTGCTTCTTTTTCCCACAATTGTAGCATTTGCCCTGTGTGAGGTTCATTAACAGCATTTCAATCTGATCTAATGTTGGACTTCACTGCTAGACTTACAGTCCCATAGAGTGGCCACTGCCAAAGTCTCAGGTGCTAGGACCCATGACCACAAAACTGTATATCCGGGAGCTACTTATCTGAGGCTTCACACAGACACCTAATCCCCTACTTTTCTGAAAACTGTTTTCCACCATGTTGTGGGAAGTTCCTTGGCCTAACATGATGGGGCATGACATAACAGGTGTCAGGAAAGTCAGGAAAATATAGGAGAAATTTGTCAACAACAACAACAAAAAAAACCCTCAAAACATAAAGCTTTCTGCTAGATCCTTCATTTCAGACTTGCTGGAAACTCTGACCTACCATCATGGGCTTTGGTAGTCAAAGCAAACTTTGAGTGGTGCTAAGAAACCTTTGACCAGAGGTTGAATTGTGTGAATTGGCAGCCTGTATTGCTTCTGATTCAGCATAATTTCTTAAGCTGCCTGGCATGTTTGTTAGGGATTATGAAGCACAAAGCTCATGTCTCTTTTAAAAGAGCAAAGAGCCTATTTAGTGATTGTGATGACTTACAAGATCAAGAAACTTGGCACTTAGCAGTCGTTGGCTTAAGCTAGCAGCTCAGAACCTCGGAAGGTTGGAGAAGAGATTCCACAGCTCAGGTGCACCCATGATGCTAGCACTCAGCCCTCTACTTAAAGGGAAAGTCAGTTCCACTCTACTCACATGCCATTGGTGTCTTGGGGATGGTTCCTTCTCAGCTCCTCTAGATCTGGATTCGATGCCAGTGTTTAGCACCACCTAGAAATCAACAACAAGTGATTTTAAGTGGTCAGTCGACTTGCTTAGTGATAAAAAGGTCTCCAAAGTAGGGACATGGCTCGGTTCTTTTTCTATCTTAAATTGGCTATCTTTCATGATCCTAATTAAAGCCATGACCCAACTAGCCATCTCACAAGTGAATTGCAGCTGGAGGGGTATAAGTCCTCCAGAAAGTATTCCTTACTACAAAACACTGCACGGCATACTTATTACACCCTGTCAAATTTCCTGGCTCATCAAGGGGAGTGGGGAGGAAGGTGAGGTTTTAATCTCTGACTTGACTTTAGGCTCAAATTAAAATTCCCTTGAGGTGTGTTAATTAATTGCAGTCAGATATAATCTTTGCCTGGAAAGCATTCAATTTCATCAGGATTTGTTGAGAACCTACTACAGATCCAGACTATTCTAGGTACTGTAGATACAACAATGAGCATAAATTCCCTACCCTCCTGAAGTCGACATTCCAGAGGAAAGAGACATATTTTTTTAAATACACAAAATGTATAAAGTATGTAAAACAATGATGAGAGTAATAAGAATAAAGGAGGAAGAGAGGTGGCAGGGAGGAAGGCAGAGGTCAATTTTAAATAAAATAATAAAGGGAGGGATTTCCCTGGTAACTCAGCTGGTAAAGAATCTGCCTGTAATGCACAAGACCCCAGCTTGATTCCTGGGTCAGGAAGATCCCCCTGGAGAAGGGATAGGCTACCCACTCCAATATTTTTGGAGTTCCCTGGTATCTCAGGCAGTAAAAAATTTGCCTGCCATGTGGGAGACCTGGGCTCAATCCCTGGGTTGGGAAGATCCCCTGGAGGGGGTTATGGCAAGCCACTCCGGTATTCTTGCCTGGAGAATCCAATGGACAGAGGAGCCGGGCAGGCTATAGTCTATGGGTCGCAAAGAGTTGGACACCACTGAGCAACTAAACACTGCACAGCACAGCAATCAAGGAAGACTTTGTAGGAGAGAAGTCAACATTTGAGCAAGGACCTGGAGAAGGTGAGGGTAGGATCAAGGGAGGCTGGTTTGGCTGGAACAGAGAGACATGCTCCGAGAAAGAGAGGAGCCACAGTACAGGCATCACAAATCCCAATGACTTTTACCCTGTGGGGTGATGAGAAACCTTTGGAGCATTTCAAGCATGACTAATAACTCTTGTAAAAATTTATGACAGGGACTTCCTTGGTGGCCCAGTGGTTAAGACTCTGTGCTTCCAATGCCGGGGGAGAGGGTTTGGGGAATTAAGACCCCACAGTGTGGCCTAGATAAATAAATAAATCCCATGGAGAATACTGATATTTTAAAATATATATATGACAAATATCATATGATATTGCTTGTATGTGGAATCTTTTTTCTATTAAGGGTACAAGTGAACTTATTTACAAAACAGTAGTAGAGGCATGGATGTAGGAAACAAACTTATGATTACTGGGAGACAAAGGGGGAAGAAGGACAAATTGGGAGATTGGAACTGACATATACACACTACTATATGTAAAGTAGAACCTGTTAAATAGCACTGGAACTCTACTCAGCACTCTGTCATGGTCTACATGGGAAAAGAATCTTAAAAAAGAAAGATCTGAGACATATATATATGTACACACACACACACATGATTTACTTTGCTATATACCAAAACTAATACAATGTTGCAAATCAATTATACTCCAATAAAAATTTAAATGTACATACATATGGGGAATTCCCTGGCTGTCCAGTGACTGAGACTGCATGCTTTCACTGCAGAGGGTCCAAGCTCCATCCCTAGTCAGGAAACTAAGATTCCATAAGATGTGTGGCATGGCCAATATATATATGTGTGTGTGTGTGTGTGTGTGTGTTTATTTGTATATGTTGGGTTATTGCTCTGTTAGACTCACTCTAGCTGCTTCATTGGAACTGACTGTAGGGGAACAAAAGTGGAAGCAGAGAACCTAGTCCAGAGGTCACTGCACTGATCCGGGTGATGGCAATGGTGGCTTGGGCCAAGGTGAAAGCAGTGGGAGTGGTGGGAAAGGTCCAGTTTCTGGAATATGTGGTGGCTGACAGTAACAGAATTTGCTGATGGAGAGGACTGGAGTGGGAGAAAGTGGGAAGAGTCAAGCTAGATATCAGTGAGCAGCTGGAAGGCTGGGCTTGCATGTGTAAGTAGAATCACCTGGCAAAAGAAACCAAGCCATGAACTAGATTTATATGTTTAATGCTCAAACGTGAAAGGAAGTTGATGTGTGACTATTTTCTTATGTCTTTCATAAATCAGCATGAATTAACTGCTGAGGTATGTCATTTAAAGAACAGGATATACATATTACTAATCTGGGATTACACATGTCTATAAACAACAAAAAAAGTAAAAAGTCAAATAAAATTAATTAATTAATTTAAAAAAGAGAAATTAAAAAAAAAAAAAGAAAGAACAGGATATGGTCTCCACATATTTAAGTTTCATAACAGTGAATACTATTCCTGTCTCCTTAATTGGGATTTGACATCACCCTCAGTCACCCTGTGGTTGAACCTTGCTGGGAGAATGCTACTGAGTTTTCCAAGCCTTAAGAAAATAATGTGGGCATTTACCTTATCTAAATTCAGGAGCTATGGACAGAGAAAAGGCAAACTTGGATGCATAAACATAAATGAAGAAACAGTACAATACTATCAAGCTGAAGACTTTAGAGTAAATTTGCCCAGTTGTAAAGTTTATCCTGTTGTAAAATTTCAGTCAAAATATCTTTTCTTTTATAGTGTATTTTCCTTTCTTATCCATAGTCCTTAGTACTTTTTTCCTTCAAAAATTTAGTCAACAAAAAATTGGTTTTAAAAAATCAGGCGAAAGTGACAAAACATGTAAATTATGTTATCCTTTTTTTTGAATCATTAAATTACACTTTCCAAAGACAATTCCAATTTTTTTTTTTTTTGCCACTTTTATTCCTCTTTCATTTATCTATTTTCTTTGTTCTTTGGCCTGTGTGGGTCTCCCAGCACAGTGGCCTATGTCGATGCAGAGCACTGGCTCTGGGCGCATGCGCTCCAGAGCTCCGACTCAGCCTTTGGACACATGGGTCCAGCCGCTCAGCAGCACGTGGGATCTTCCCAGGCCAGGGATAGAAATGCTTCCCCTTGCACTTCAAGGTGGTATCCTTACCCACTGGACCACCAGGGAAGCCCGACAATTCCGACTTTTAAGATGATTTTCAAGGAAATAAAATCTGGAGGAATCTCAAGAATCACCACTTTAGTTGACTCTTCTCATGCCCACAGCCAGTCTTTTGCTGTGCATATCTGACACAGTGCTTTTGAAATCACATGGAAGAAGTTTTGAAAGTGGAAGAAACCCAGGCCCTGGAGCAAATCAGACAGTGGAAACAGGACCACGGGTAAGTGATTAAAATACTAACTCTAAATTTCTGCAAAATATAATAATGGATAATATTATTAGATAATAATGGATAATAGTATCTGATAGGGTTGTTCTAACACTCAGATTAACATATGTAAAGCACCTATGTAAAAAACACGAATGTAATAGGAACAATTATTACTTCCAGCATTTTTGGAAAATAAAAATAAAACCTCAGTGAACACGGCCACATTTTTTTGAGAAACACAATTTTGAGATTATCCCAAATTGATAAAAAGATATTTTACTCTATCACAAAATAAGATTTGTTTTTGAAGAACAAATGAGTTATCGCTATTCTATATCTCTTGTTTTCCCCTCATTTTTATAAGCTATGCACATATATGACCTGTCTGTATTTTATTTACTAGTTCATTATTTTCAAACACAAAAGCCGAGTGGTAACTAATCATTTGTTCAAGCCCTTGAACTTGACAATCTCAAAATTCAATATCATAAAAAACTAAAGTGATGACTCAGGGCTTCCCTGGTAGCTCAGTGGTAAAGAATCCCCCTGCCAAGGCACAAGACATGGATTCAACCCCTGATCTGGGAAGATTCCACATGCCGTGGAGCAACTAAGCCTGTGAGCCACAACTATGGAGTCTGTGCTCTAGAGCCTCAGAGCCGCAACTATTGAGCCCATGTGCTGCAACTACTGAAGCCTGTGTGCCCTAGACCCTGAGTTCCACAACAAGAGAAGTCACCCTAACAAGAAGCCTGCTCATCTCAGCTACAGAGGAGCCCCCACTCCTTGCAACTAGAGAAGAGCCTGCAGCAGCAGTGAAAACCCAGAATAGTCAAAAATAGATACAATTTTTTAAAAAATGGACAAAGAACTTGAATAGACTTAAAATAAAACTAAGCTGGTGATTCTATAATAATCAAGAGAAAGTTTTCATTAGAAACTTCATTCTCTTCTAATCAAAAAACGAGTGTGGTGAGCATTGATGATTTTATCTTGTTCAGCATGTCCTCACTGTGTCTTTCTACAAACAGACTCCACCCTGTCTCACTATGGGAGGGCTGGGCACTTACTACCTGGTAAGTTAGACTCATTCTCCAGAATTGCTCTACAGTTTTTAAAATGTGGGTGGGTTGTATTTAAGCTGAAATCAAGAGGGCTCACATTCATTGTGATTCTCAAAGTGTAGTCTCTGGACCCCCAGCATCATCTGGAAACTTAACAGAAAAATTCAGACTCTTGGACTTCCCTTGAAACTGCCTGAGTCAGAAATCCTGGAGAAATCCTTGAAAAACACTGGTAAGAGTTAACCCTAATTCATCAGTATTTCCATATGAAATTACTCTAAAAGAAGAAAATAACGAAAACTTTGGTATATCCAAATATATGTAACTATGCTGTAACGATCTTCAACTATTTCCTATATATTTGTATTATTAAACTAAGATGGAAAATGTCTTGAATTATGTTAGTTTTCTGATTTTAAATACCTTGGCTTTAAATTTTAAATGAAATTTATTAGCTGTGTCTGAAACCTTTATCACTCAATCCTCCCTTGATATCTGAATGTTACAGATTTAGATTTTGCCTATATGTATAACAGCTGGTACAGTCCAACAAATATATATTTTATATATATATATATATATATATATATATATATATATATATATATATATATATTAGCATACTATGTAGCCTATACAGTAAGTTCAAATCCAACTCTTATACGTGTCCCTCTGTACTGTGTCTTGTAATTAGGAAGTCATAAAACATCTGCTAATATTTTTAAATAATAATGCTACACACTAAATGTGCCAAGTGATGCTGTCGCCTGTCCATGTGCTTCTTCCTGAGGCCTCAGACTCAAATGCTCAAGCACCTGAACAATGACTGAAGCATGCTATGTGAGAAAACAGGGGGGTGAAAGCCCTACAGAAGCCTGCTCATCTCAGCTACAGAGGAGCCCCACTCCTTGCAACTAGAGAAGAGCCTGCAGCAGCAGTGAAAACCCAGAATAGTCAAAAATAGATACAATTTTTTAAAAAATGGACAAAGAACTTGAATAGACTTAAAATAAAACTAAGCTGGTGATTCTATAATAATCAAGAGAAAGTTTTCATTAGAAACTTCATTCTCTTCTAATCAAAAAACGAGTGTGGTGAGCATTGATGATTTTATCTTGTTCAGCATGTCCTCACTGTGTCTTTCTACAAACAGACTCCACCCTGTCTCACTATGGGAGGGCTGGGCACTTACTACCTGGTAAGTTAGACTCATTCTCCAGAATTGCTCTACAGTTTTTAAAATGTGGGTGGGTTGTATTTAAGCTGAAATCAAGAGGGCTCACATTCATTGTGATTCTCAAAGTGTAGTCTCTGGACCCCCAGCATCATCTGGAAACTTAACAGAAAAATTCAGACTCTTGGACTTCCCTTGAAACTGCCTGAGTCAGAAATCCTGGAGAAATCCTTGAAAAACACTGGTAAGAGTTAACCCTAATTCATCAGTATTTCCATATGAAATTACTCTAAAAGAAGAAAATAACGAAAACTTTGGTATATCCAAATATATGTAACTATGCTGTAACGATCTTCAACTATTTCCTATATATTTGTATTATTAAACTAAGATGGAAAATGTCTTGAATTATGTTAGTTTTCTGATTTTAAATACCTTGGCTTTAAATTTTAAATGAAATTTATTAGCTGTGTCTGAAACCTTTATCACTCAATCCTCCCTTGATATCTGAATGTTACAGATTTAGATTTTGCCTATATGTATAACAGCTGGTACAGTCCAACAAATATATATTTTATATATATATATATATATATATATATATATATATATAATATATATATATATTAGCATACTATGTAGCCTATACAGTAAGTTCAAATCCAACTCTTATACGTGTCCCTCTGTACTGTGTCTTGTAATTAGGAAGTCATAAAACATCTGCTAATATTTTTAAATAATAATGCTACACACTAAATGTGCCAAGTGATGCTGTCGCCTGTCCATGTGCTTCTTCCTGAGGCCTCAGACTCAAATGCTCAAGCACCTGAACAATGACTGAAGCATGCTATGTGAGAAAACAGGGGTGGTGAGGACTGTAGCAAAGTGCACATGCCTGTACACCTTGAATTCAGAGACATAAATTTTTAAAATTATGAAAACACTGTACAGGCTAAATAAAACATGTCAGTTATTGGATTCAAATTTTAGGAACCTTGGGTCTACTCCTACCATATTCTTATAGTTGCTTACTTGTGAGTTTATGGTGAGTTTAGAATGAGCCCAGCCCAATCCAAAGAAGCAGCAAAGGACAAGTCCTTTGTGGAAAACAGGTGTATTTCTTAACTTCCTGTTACCCAGGGCATCCCTAAGACGCAGGCTTAGTGTCTAGGGGAAAGAAATCCTGTATCCTTTGGCTATCAACACGCTATCCCTCTATGCCTCTATCCACTTTCTGTCTCTATAGAGTTGCCTATTCTAAACATTTCATATAAACGGAATCATGTAATGTACTATACTTTGTGACTGGCTTCTTTCATCATGTGGCTATGCCACACTTGTTTGTCCATGAGTCAGTTGAAGAACATCTGAGTTGTTTCCACTGTTTGGGTATTATGAATCATGCAACTCTAAACATTTGTGTAGAACCTCCTTGTGTCTGGGGGGAGTAAAACCTATTCTAAATGGACAAAAACTCCTCACTGTTTCCTTGAGTAGATTTCTGGCAAATTTCCACCTTTCTTACTTTCTCTTGGGCACACCCATCGTTCTTATTTTAAACAAGCTATCATCATCCACTCTCACAGGCTGATTCATGGTTGATTTTTTCAACCACACGGCATCGAGTTTACTGAGGAATATATGAGGACCCTCAGGGGAGAATAAAAGTGTCATTGTAAATGGGGCATCAGGTCCATTAGACACTCAGTCTGGGAAAAGACATGTGAGTGAGTGAGTGAGTGGGTGTGGAACTGTATTTGTGTTCAGAAGTATGCAAGGTCTCCCCAGGTGTGGAAAGGCTGGCCAAATCATGCTGCATTGAAATGTGGTCATTGAAGCTCTGCCAGAAAAGGAGAGGCTTGTGAGTTAGATGAGGTGCACCTGGTCCCTTAGCTCATCAGGCTGTGTGTTCACATAAAGAGGTGATTTATCCAAATCCTATTTACCCATTAGTTGTCATATGAGCCAGTAAATGCTGGGAAAGTCACAGAATCTTGATGGTTGCTAAACTATATCACAGAGAGCCTGAAAGAAGAAATTTATGAGTACTCTGACAGAGTAAGTAGGTCACCAAGTCCCTGTTTTGACTAAAGTTCCTCTTTTCTGGCATGGGGATGCAGTTTTAAAAATACGGGAATTCTCACAATAACCATATACAGGTGGGGGTGTACACATTGAGTCTCTATGGCAGGCTTACAAGAATAATCGTTTCTCAATGTTGGCTCAGCAACTATGCAATAAGTAGAGCACTTACTATGGGTCAGACATCAAGCTACAAGCCAGACATACTGCTGTGAAATAAAACGGAATGGTGCTTGCCTCACACAATCCCAGACAACGTTATTCACTGATTTGTGGATTAGTGAACTGTTCCTGACACATCTACTGAATATCTTAGTCTGGTAGAACCTACTTAGATGAGTAATACCCTCTTAAACATTTGTCTAGGGGAAGTAATGTACTATACTTTGTGACTGGCTTCTTTCATCATGTGGCTATGCCAACTTGTTTGTGCATGAGTCGGGTGAAGAACATCTGAGTTGGTTCCACTGTTTGGGTATTATGAATCATGCAACTCTAAACATTTGTGTAGAACCTCCTTGTGTCTGGGGGGAGTAAAACCTATTCTAAATGGACAAAAACTCCTCACTGTTTCCTTGAGTAGATTTCTGGCAAATTTCCACCTTTCTTACTTTCTCTTGGGCACACCCATCGTTCTTATTTTAAACAAGCTATCATCATCCACTCTCACAGGCTGATTCATGGTTGATTTTTTCAACCACACGGCATCGAGTTTACTGAGGAATATATGAGGACCCTCAGGGGAGAATAAAAGTGTCATTGTAAATGGGGCATCAGGTCCATTAGACACTCAGTCTGGGAAAAGACATGTGAGTGAGTGAGTGAGTGGGTGTGGAACTGTATTTGTGTTCAGAAGTATGCAAGGTCTCCCCAGGTGTGGAAAGGCTGGCCAAATCATGCTGCATTGAAATGTGGTCATTGAAGCTCTGCCAGAAAAGGAGAGGCTTGTGAGTTAGATGAGGTGCACCTGGTCCCTTAGCTCATCAGGCTGTGTGTTCACATAAAGAGGTGATTTATCCAAATCCTATTTACCCATTAGTTGTCATATGAGCCAGTAAATGCTGGGAAAGTCACAGAATCTTGATGGTTGCTAAACTATATCACAGAGAGCCTGAAAGAAGAAATTTATGAGTACTCTGACAGAGTAAGTAGGTCACCAAGTCCCTGTTTTGACTAAAGTTCCTCTTTTCTGGCATGGGGATGCAGTTTTAAAAATACGGGAATTCTCACAATAACCATATACAGGTGGGGGTGTACACATTGAGTCTCTATGGCAGGCTTACAAGAATAATCGTTTCTCAATGTTGGCTCAGCAACTATGCAATAAGTAGAGCACTTACTATGGGTCAGACATCAAGCTACAAGCCAGACATACTGCTGTGAAATAAAACGGGAATGGTGCTTGCCTCACACAATCCCAGACAACGTTATTCACTGATTTGTGGATTAGTGAACTGTTCCTGACACATCTACTGAATATCTTAGTCTGGTAGAACCTACTTAGATGAGTAATACCCCTCTTATGCTTTCAGATATTCTTAGACTCTTAAATATTAGTCTAACAACTGAGCACCTCTATTTGCCAGACCCTATACTAGGCACAGCAAGTTCAAGAATAACTGAAATATATGGTCCTTGCTGTCAAAGAATTAACAGCCTAGGATGTGCTTGCATGTGTGTGTGCTAAGTCTCTTCAGTCGTGTCCAACTTTTTGTGACCTTATGGACTGTAGCCTGCCAGGCTCCTTTGTCCGTGGGATTCTCAGATCCCATAGGAGAATATTGTAGTGGGTTGCCGTTTCCTTCTCCAGGGGATCTTCTCGACCCACAGATTGAACCCATGTCTCCCGCATCTCCTGCATTGGAAGGTGGGTTCTTTACCACTTGTGCCACCTGGGAATCCCAGGATGGGCTAATAGTTGCGCAGTACCATAAACCATAGGATGTACATACACGATGTTCACAATGGAAGATTCTAGAACAGAAGTATAGAAAAGCGGGCGCATAGAGGTCCTCATTCTTTCAAAGAATATGGTCGGTGGTTGTGCCCTAGAAAAGGGCTGGGTAGTTTTCACAAGAAAGTAGGTTTGAGCCAGCTTGTACAGGTTAAAAGCATTTGGACAGAGTGAAGGAAGTTAAGAGAATTCTACTTGGAGCGGAGAGCCTGAGGAATGGCCCACAGGCATGAAAGTACTGATTGGAGGAATAGCAAGTAAGCAGACACTCTGCCTATTCTTTTCTCTCTCACGTCCCAAAGACAAAAGGCTCATATCCAGAGACTGTTCCAGTTAAATACTTCAGTGGAAAGTTAAGACCAGTCCGTCACTTTTCAGCTGAGCACCTGGGAAGTTGCTACACACATCAAAGGTGTGCTCAACTTTCTGGGGCTCCCCACACAGTCAGCATCAGTTTCTATAATAGCAGAGGACAAGTTTAATGGCAAATAAAATTGCTTGATAGGATCCTGCCATGTCAACACTAAGTAGCGTCTAAGGTTTAAGTACAGTTTGGTCTTTAGCAAAGCTAATTCTAGATAGTCCTCCAATTTTCTGTGATGACTTTAACTTGGAAACAACTGTTCTTCTCATGAAGCTATGCAAACCGGATTACTACAGGTCAAGGACAAACTGTTCAAACCTCATAGGAGCATCTCAGAATACTGGTTCAGTTCTGAAATCAGATTGCCTTGCACGAAATCCTAACTCTTCTACCTACCAGGTTTATTCTTTCTAAACCACACAATCACTTGACCTCAATTATATTATCTGTAAAATGTGGCTAAATTGTACTTGCCGTAGGGACTATTGTGAGGATTAAATGAAACAGTGAATGCATTCAGTCTGGCCCCTGTACCACTCTGTGAGCGGCTCCTGCAGAAAGTGGAGAAGAGTGTGAGTGTCCTCTTCTTATCTGAATCTGAATCCTGCCTCTGTACCACCTTTAACAAGTTACTCAGTTTCTAAACTCTGCTTTCTTCATTTATAAACAGGACAATAACAGAGAGTTATTGTGAAGATTAAGTAAGAAAACTACATCTCAAACCGGAAAAAAAAAATCTATTGAGGAAAAAAGCATATGTAAAGTGATAACCACCATATCTGGCACATAGTAAGAACTCAAAAAGAATATCTCTTGTTACAGTATGGTACTGGCACAAAAACAGAACTATAGACCAATGGAACAAGATTGAGAACCCAGAGATAAACCCACGCACCTACGGGTACCTTATTTATGACAAAGGAGGCAAAACTATAAAATGGGACAAAGACAACCTCTTCAACAAGTGGTGCTGGGAAAACTGGACAGCTACATGCAAAAAAATGAAGTTGGAACATTCTCTGACACCATACACAAAGATCAACTCAAAATGGATTAAAGACCTAAATGTAAGAC
Source organism: Tragulus kanchil (assembly GCA_022376925.1). Lineage (NCBI taxonomy): Eukaryota > Metazoa > Chordata > Mammalia > Artiodactyla > Tragulidae > Tragulus > Tragulus kanchil. The sequence continues at coordinate 118,103,267 of JAIOJX010000023.1, read as the reverse complement.
CAGAAACCATCAAACTCTTAGAGGAGAATATAGGCAAAACCCTCAAGGACATCAATCAAAGCAAGATCTTCTCTGAAGCCACCTACTAGAATAGTGGAACTGAAAAGAAAAATGAACATGTGGGACCTCATGAAACTTAAAAGCTTTTGTACAGCAAAAGAAATTATAAAAAAGCTCAACAGACATCCCACAGAGTGGGAGAAAATCATAGCAAATGAAATAACAGACCAAGAATTCATCTCCATAATCTACAAGCAACTCAGACAACTCGGCACCAGAAAAATGAACAACCCAATCAAAAAATGGGAAAAAGATCTAAAGAGATGCCTCTCCAAAGAGGACATACAGATGGCCCAAAAGCACATGAAACGGTGCTCAACCTCGCTTATTATTAGAGAAATGCAAATCAAGACTACAATGAGGTATCACCTCACACCGGTCAGAATGGCCGTCATCAACAAATCGACAGACAACAAATGCTGGAGAGGGTGCGGAGAAAAGGGAACCCTCTTGCATTGCTGGTGGGAATGTAAATTGGTACAGCCTCTATGGAAGACAGTGTGGAGATCCCTTAAAAAACTAAAACTAGAAGTACCCTATGACCCAGCAATCCCACTTTTAGGCTTATATCCTGATGAAATCAAAAATGAAAGAAGCACCTGTACCCCAATGTTCATTGCAGCTCTCTATACAATAGCCAGAACTTGGAAGCAACCTAGATGTGCATTGACGAATGAACGGATGCAGAAGCCCTGGTACATATATACAATGGAATACTACTCAGCTGTTAAAAGAAATGCAGAAGACTCAGTCCTAATGAAGTGGCTGGCTCTAGAACCTATCATAAAGTGAAGTAAGTCAAAAAGGGAAAGACAAATACAGTATACTAACACATATATGGAATCTAGTAGGACGGTCTTGATAACACACGCAGTGAACTCATGGAAAAACAGACAGAGCATAGACATAAGGACATTGTGGGGAAGAAATAGGGAGGGGGAGGCATGGAGGGAGTAACATGAAAACCTATACTGCCATGTGTGGAAAAGATAGCTATTGTCACTGTACTAAGGGAATAGGAGTGCTCACAATGGCATGGGGCGATGGTCCATAGGGGTGGGATGGGGGGAACTGAGAGGGTGGTGACCAGGGATATGCATATGACTGATCTGGGAACATACATGTCTGTGAACAACAAAACTCTGTAAAACGTTTAAAATAAAGAATTTTTTTTTAAATCTCTTATTATTATTATTATATATATTAATAATAATTTAATAATAATTTAATATCTTATGTTATTGTTATTAATATTATATAAATCATATTAAAGAAAAATTTAGTCATGTTTTCTAAACTTTTAATAATTAAGTTTGGGGTAAAATACTTTTGAATACATTCTGTATATTTAATAAAAGCCTGTGGTTGGCCCTTTTCTATAGGGCATATACTTTGATCACTATCTCTAGAAATTTCCTGGGGACTTTCCACTCACCAGTAGCATTTCCTCATCTCCATTTTAATATTTAGTCATTATAGCTTTAATATCTATTGATAGATATGCTTGTCTGAGGGACATGTTGGGTTGGTTTACCTGGGAATATGAAGAATATGAAAGATTTATGGGGAGTACAATTGAAGGGATGCAGCCAGGACAGGCAGGGATAGCCTTCAGGCACACCACAGCCTTCCAAGCTCTCCACCAGGCCAAGATTTGCTCATTGGTGTCATCATCAGCTTGGGCATAAGGGTTGGGCCCTCATACCCTGCCTTGACCAATTATTGGTCAGAGCCATCCTGAGAAGCACTTAACTTTAGCTTGACTTAGTTCAGTTCCGGAGCACTTCAAGAATGGTATGCCCTCAGCTTAAAGGTTCACACAGACTGTGATGGAGATAGATGGAGGCCTTCAGCTAGGGTAATTCCTCACAGCTAAGGCACCGAGTCCCTTCTCAGAGGAACCGCTGAAGGGCACACGTTCGTCTCTGCTACAGGAAGATTTCAGGAGATAATAACATCACTAATGGACCCTGTCTGAGACTGCTCAGATTGTTATAACAGCCATATGATTGACTAGGTGGCTCATTAACAACAGAAACTCATTTCTCACAAGTCAGGAGGCAGGGAAGTTCAAAATCAAGGCACCAGGAAATTCAGTGTCTGGTAAGAACCAGCTTCCTGGCTCACGTGGCAGAAGGAGCACAGGGATTCTCTAGAGTCTGTTTTATAAAGGCACTAATCCCACTTTGCAGGGCTTCTCTGATGGCTCAGACAGTAAAGCATTGTTGGAGACTCGGCTCAATCCCTGGGTCAGGAAGATCCCCTGGAGAAGGAAATGGCAACCCACTCCAGCATTACTGCCTAGAAAACCCCATGGACCCTGGCAGGCTATCGTCTATGGCACGACTGAGCAACTAACACTTCACAATCCCATTTATGAGGGCTCTGATTTCATGACTTAGTCACCTTTCAAAAGTCCCTCTTCAAATATTATCACCTTGGGGATTAGATTTCAAAATATGAACTTTGGGGAACACAAATATTCAGTGTAGAGCAGAATTTTGATACTTCTCTTTTTGGTTGGCCCTTTTCTATAGGGCATATACTTTGATCACTATCTCTAGAAATTTCCTGGGACTTTCCACTCACCAGTAGCATTTCCTCATCTCCATTTTAATATTTAGTCATTATAGCTTTAATATCTATTGATAGATATGCTTGTCTGAGGGACATGTTGGGTTGGTTTACCTGGGAATATGAAGAATATGAAAGATTTATGGGGAGTACAATTGAAGGGATGCAGCCAGGACAGGCAGGGATAGCCTTCAGGCACACCACAGCCTTCCAAGCTCTCCACCAGGCCAAGATTTGCTCATTGGTGTCATCATCAGCTTGGGCATAAGGGTTGGGCCCTCATACCCTGCCTTGACCAATTATTGGTCAGAGCCATCCTGAGAAGCACTTAACTTTAGCTTGACTTAGTTCAGTTCCGGAGCACTTCAAGAATGGTATGCCCTCAGCTTAAAGGTTCACACAGACTGTGATGGAGATAGATGGAGGCCTTCAGCTAGGGTAATTCCTCACAGCTAAGGCACCGAGTCCCTTCTCAGAGGAACATCTGAAGAGCACACGTCTGTGTCTGCTACAGGAAGATTTCAGGAGATAATAACATCACTAATGGACCCTGTCTGAGACTGCTCAGATTGTTATAACAGCCATATGATTGACTAGGTGGCTCATTAACAACAGAAACTCATTTCTCACAAGTCAGGAGGCAGGGAAGTTCAAAATCAAGGCACCAGGAAATTCAGTGTCTGGTAAGAACCAGCTTCCTGGCTCACGTGGCAGAAGGAGCACAGGGATTCTCTAGAGTCTGTTTTATAAAGGCACTAATCCCACTTTGCAGGGCTTCTCTGATGGCTCAGACAGTAAAGCATTGTTGGAGACTCGGCTCAATCCCTGGGTCAGGAAGATCCCCTGGAGAAGGAAATGGCAACCCACTCCAGCATTACTGCCTAGAAAACCCCATGGACCCTGGCAGGCTATCGTCTATGGCACGACTGAGCAACTAACACTTCACAATCCCATTTATGAGGGCTCTGATTTCATGACTTAGTCACCTTTCAAAAGTCCCTCTTCAAATATTATCACCTTGGGGATTAGATTTCAAAATATGAACTTTGGGGAACACAAATATTCAGTGTAGAGCAGACCCAGTTTATGTACTTCCTCACATCTTCCTAGACCCTACTGGTTCCGGCACTTTAATCACTTGCCAAAGAAAAGAGCCTCCACCACCCCCAGCACCCCTTCATCTCCTATACCAGCAACGACTTTGGCCTCTCCAGGGACGCCAGCCAGGTTCACATTTGGCCTCCACTGCATCCACCATGGTAGGAACGGCAGTGGCTCTGATGCACACCTCAGTCAACTAGACTCATGGAGGCTCAGCTGCCTGACTACTGAACTCAGATGAGGCCACATGCCAGAGGAAATATCCCTGGCCAAGTAAACCTACCTGCTCACAGTGCAAGAGAATGCCCCATAGGCTGAATTCTAACCAACGAGAAACAGAAGATTAAAAGGATCAAGCAAAGAAATCTCTTGTACTTCTTCCCTATCAGTGGCCTGTCCCACAATGCAGAGAATTCACATACCCTATCTGCATGAAGTCCCACAGACTGAGTGCCCACATCTGTCTTCTTGTGACACTATGGCCAGCACAGAAACACTCTACCTTGCCTTTACTTTCCCTTTGTCCCTACCTCACGTCCATTTTGTTCTTCTATCTTGTTGCCCTGACTCACAGTTCCAAACACAGTTTCAGCGTCAACCTGTTTTCCTGGACCTAAGCTGAGAAACTAGTTTATTCTAGGTGCCCAGCTCTTGTTTAGGAGCTTTGGATATATTCTCACTGGATGCTCAAAGCAGTTCAATGACATCAGTATCCTTATTGCTGTCAATTTGTTTTACAGGTGAGACTGGGGTACAGAAATATGAAGGGTCTTTCACAAATCTCTAGCTAGTAACTGGCAGACCTAGGATTCAAAACACAGATGGGTTGCCTCTAGAGACAAGGCCCTGCTCTGTACCTGCAATTGTATTCAGTTCTCTAGTCTGTTTTTATGGTTAAATGTATATATAGTGCCAATTCCACAGGCCAAAAAGACTGCCACATACCATCCAAGGGAGTATTGTAAAAACCTTCAAATATTATCGACCTTGCACCTTTCAAAAGTCCCTCTTCAAATATTATCACCTTGGGATTAGATTTCAAAATATGAACTTTGGGGAACACAAATATTCAGTGTAGAGCAGACCCAGTTTATGTACTTCCTCACATCTTCCTAGACCCTACTGGTTCCGGCACTTTAATCACTTGCCAAAGAAAAGAGCCTCCACCACCCCCAGCACCCCTTCATCTCCTATACCAGCAACGACTTTGGCCTCTCCAGGGACGCCAGCCAGGTTCACATTTGGCCTCCACTGCATCCACCATGGTAGGAACGGCAGTGGCTCTGATGCACACCTCAGTCAACTAGACTCATGGAGGCTCAGCTGCCTGACTACTGAACTCAGATGAGGCCACATGCCAGAGGAAATATCCCTGGCCAAGTAAACCTACCTGCTCACAGTGCAAGAGAATGCCCCATAGGCTGAATTCTAACCAACGAGAAACAGAAGATTAAAAGGATCAAGCAAAGAAATCTCTTGTACTTCTTCCCTATCAGTGGCCTGTCCCACAATGCAGAGAATTCACATACCCTATCTGCATGAAGTCCCACAGACTGAGTGCCCACATCTGTCTTCTTGTGACACTATGGCCAGCACAGAAACACTCTACCTTGCCTTTACTTTCCCTTTGTCCCTACCTCACGTCCATTTTGTTCTTCTATCTTGTTGCCCTGACTCACAGTTCCAAACACAGTTTCAGCGTCAACCTGTTTTCCTGGACCTAAGCTGAGAAACTAGTTTATTCTAGGTGCCCAGCTCTTGTTTAGGAGCTTTGGATATATTCTCACTGGATGCTCAAAGCAGTTCAATGACATCAGTATCCTTATTGCTGTCAATTTGTTTTACAGGTGAGACTGGGGTACAGAAATATGAAGGGTCTTTCACAAATCTCTAGCTAGTAACTGGCAGACCTAGGATTCAAAACACAGATGGGTTGCCTCTAGAGACAAGGCCCTGCTCTGTACCTGCAATTGTATTCAGTTCTCTAGTCTGTTTTTATGGTTAAATGTATATATAGTGCCAATTCCACAGGCCAAAAAGACTGCCACATACCATCCAAGGGAGTATTGCTGAGCCAGACATAATATGAGAAATAGTTACCTAATTATAAAACCTGAATCAAGTGAAGGAAGACCATCCAGAGGCCTTGGGGGAATACCTGGGAGGTCTGGTGGCTTTTTCAGTTTAGTTAGCTATTTGAATTTGGATAAATCACATAACCACTCTATAGCTAGGCATAACATGAATGTGTAATTCTTAAACTGCCTCCTTCACATGACTGGTAAGAACTAAGTAAGTCATATCCATTAAAATATTTCTAAATACTGAATTATTACTACTGCCTCAATAAAAGTAATTCCATTAGCAAAAGACTTACTAAATATGAAAATTTAGAACAGTTTTTTACATCTCAAAAAAAAGGGCTGAAGTAGATTTTTGAAGATACTGGAATATAACAAAATTATACAGATTTGAAAATATCAATAAAATAAGGCATAGGAAAATGTCACCAAGCAAAGAGGTCTAGGAACAAGATCCATGTGTAGCATAAATGCTATTTGTCTTTGCTAGTGGTGGAATATACATTTTGTTCTACTCTTTCTGGAGCCACCATAAGGAAGGAAACATCATCAGTTATTGGATTCCTAGTATCCACAAATTGAAGATCAACCATTTGCCCAAATAATCCTGACATTGATAGCAGAGAGAAATTTCTCTACTGGTCTCTAGACAAAGGACATCACAGAAATAATGAGTAGTACCCTTAACTATATTCCAGCAGTGCATTCACTTTTCCCTCGGGGTAGATGAAAGACAACACACCAGAATAAAATTGTACAAAGTAATTCTGGGAAGAAGCCACACTGAAGTAGTTTCTGGTTTTCTGGCTCAATCCTGAGCTAGCTTTTATAATTCCTAGATAAATAAATAGAATAGAATATGAATGAAAATAGTATTAGATAAGTCATTTTATTCAACAGATAGAGTTCTTTGTGCAACCACTTCATGTGACAAGCATTGAAGAGACAGCAGTGAGCAAAACAGACAAAAATCAATGCTGTCACTGAGCTTCATTCTGGTTAAAAAAAAAAAAAAAACAGAAAATAAAAGATCACTGAAATATATTCTATGTCTGGTATGGAGAAAGATAAAACTGAGAAGTGGGACAGTGAAACAACACAAGAATTAAACACTATTGAAGCAGCAATGCATGATTTCATACAAAAACCATCCCAGAATGTGTGCATAAACTTGAATTCTTTAGAGAGTATAACAGTAAGAGGCAAAACTCTGTTTTGTTTTGTTTTTTAATCTGTGAGTATCCAAAGGAAAACTTATATCAAAGCTAACTTTACTGAAGACTATCATAACCAGAGAGGGAGGCCAGAACTCAGCCTGAAGTGAAAAAAAAAGAGAAAAAAGTGATAGCGTCTTTCAGGACTGAGATGACTAGTAGAAAGGTGCTGGAGTGCTGGGGCATGGGAGCAACTGATCACAGGGACGTGTGGAGCCTACTGGGCTTGCTCATGTTTCTCTCTGAGATCAAGCCATCTGTGTTTGCTGATTAGTAGTGCCCATAGGCTCCTAGCTTTCCTCAGAGATTGGGGGACAAAGGGAGTTAGCTCCATGTTAATTACATTTCAAAGTGATGGCTTGAGGTCCCAGAGAAAGACATTCCTGGGTTGTAAAGCAGGAAAAAGTATTTTTATGACAATTCAAAGAGTAGGAAGGTACAGTGATAAGTTTTCTTATGTAACTGCGCCAGAAAAACGGATGTCAGAGCTTAGAGTGAGGAAGAAGACTGTCCAAAATTTAGTCATAAAGAGGAAACATAAAGCCATCTTGGTCCACAAGTGCATGCCCACACACACTTGCACATAATTTATCTCTAATATATAGGCTATACTATTGGTGTTATAACACTTCTTCCTTATTATATTAATATATTCACTTGATAGAATCTTCACAATAAACATTATTAAAGTATATTTTTTAATTATGTGAAAGTTGCTTTATATCACAAATTGATACGACAGCACAAATAATATGTATTGTACATAATCCATCGTTGCTACTAGGATACAGACAAGCCAACGGGGTAGGGTATACGTGTTCAACAACTGTTTATTTGCTGATTGATTACTGACCTTTGCTTGATTTCATGACCTATTTCTTACTAAAGTATCAGAAGATGTCTGTTGTCTGTTTTTTTGTTTTAAGAGTGTTTGGGAACTACTTCTGGTTATTTCTAAAAACTATTTGTATCATCACAGAAAACCACATATAAGGCTAAGAATGACTTTTTATTCTTTTCCCCATCATGCCTCTTATATTTATATTTATTTTCATCCATCTTTTATTCTTGGGCATGTGTGGGCCTCCCATTGCAGTGGCCTCTCTTGTTGCAGAGCACCGGCTCTGGGCACATACGCTCCAGAGCTCCGGCTCGGTAGTTGGACACATCAGTCCAGTCACTCTGCAGCACGTGGGATCTTCGCGGGCCAGGGATCGAACCAGTGCCCCTTGCACTACAATGCGAACTCTTTACCTACTGGACCAGCCGGGAAGCCCTAAGAATGACTTTTAAAGAATAATACCCAGAACTTCTGCAACTAAGGAGGAAATACAATGATGTGTACATGGGGAATATCTGAGCATCCATCTTTCCAGTAAAGAGGCTTCATTCTCAATTCAAACTCGGTGTGGAAGTGATTCTTCATTCTGAAGAGAGCAAAATTTAACAATTCCCCACAGTCCTTCTAAAAGGAGAATGTGGAGAGGACAGACTGAATGGGAGAGAGCAGTCAGACACTGTACAATATGGCAGAAAGCAGCAGATTCAAGCAAACAGGAAGCTGTTCCAAGGATAACCAGAGGCCACAAGGTGGGGAAATATCACTGTCTTTGAGTACACTTGATAAGGACCATAAGTGAAATAATTCAATGACCAAAACTTTTTTGCACGGAATGAATGGACTTGGAAGGCATTATGCTAAGTGAAAATAAGTCAGACAGAGAAAGACAAATACTGCATGATATCACTTATATGTGGAATCTAAAAAAATAAAACAAAGGAGTGAATATCACAAAAACAGAGTAGTGGTTTACAGATACAGAGAACAAACTGGTTATCAGTGGAAGGACAGAAGGGGGGAGGGGTAAAGAAGGGTAAGGGATTTAGGAGACACAAACTATTATGTATGAGATGAAAAGGGTTTCCGTGGTAGCTCAGCTGGTAAAGGATCTGCCTGCAATGCAGGAAACTCCAGTTCAATTCCTGGGTTGGGAAGATCCCCTGGAAAAGGGATAGACTACCTTCTCCAGTATTCCTGGCCTTCCCTGCTGGCTCAAATAGTAAACAATCTACCTGTGATGTGGGAGACCCAGGTTTGATCCCTGGGTTGGATCCCTGGGTTGGGACAATCCCCTGGAGGTGGGAAAGACTCAGGATGTTTTATACAACCCAGGGAATATAGCTGGTATTTTATAATAACTATAAATTGAGTGTAACTTTTAAAAATTACAGATCACTATGTTGTATACTTGCAACTTACAAAAATTGTACCTCAACTATATTTCAATTAAAATTTTTTTACTTACAAAAAAGAAATTTTTATCACTACTGAAATATATTGACATACAAAGAAACAATCACCTTAGTGAAGGTCAGTTGGGGGCCGCAAGGCCAGACAGGTGAGAGTGAGAGTTATCTCAACAGCAAAGGAACGAAATCCAAATAAGATCAAACCAGACGATTAGCCAACACACACCTGGCTTACCCCTGAAAAGAAAGAATTAGAAGGTTTTGGCAGAAACCTACAAATTTTATTTACAACTTATAAGTAATTATGCTTAAGTTAATGTTCTATAAACTCTACCTAGTCTGAATTATTTTAACAAATCCTTCATTTTTCTCATAAAATTTAGATATAAAAGACCCCACCACTGGATATAGTAAAGGTTAGAAACCAGGTTGGGGGAATCCCAGATGACCACTGCAGTTAAGATTCTGGTGCCCAGGGCAGGAAAGATAATCAGATCCCACCGACCTCCTGCGTGCATGGTAAGTAGCTTCAGTCATGTTCTACGCCTTGTGACTCTGTTATAGACCACTAGGTTTCTCTGCCCGTGGGATTCTCCAGGCAAGAATACTAGAGTGGGTTGCCATGCCCTCATCCAGGGGATCTTGGGACTCAGGGACTGAAGCCACTCAGAACTCCTGAGTTGCCAGACGGGTTCTTTACCACTAGCGCCACCTGGGGGCCCAGCAGGGGAGGGAAGATAAAGAGTCCTCTTAGCAGGTCTGATTCCTATCTGGGACTGGAATAAGGAGGCCTACCAGTAACCTATTCCCCTTGTACTTAAGGCAACGCTTGTAAGTCATTTTCTCACAAGAAGAACATAAGTAGTGTTTAAGGACCCTGGGCAGCACTCTGCAGACAGAACTCTCAAGAGTGTCTACTGGAGATCACCCAATTAACAAAGGTCAAGATTAAGCTTGAAGATTAATTTAGCTAACTCTCTAATACAAAAGGATTCGGTTAAGATTGGAGTTCACCTCGTCCTTCCTAAATCTCATGAGACGTAAAATCTGTCCAAGGCAACTGGGGAGCAAGGTCCCTGATCCACAAATGTTATACTATTGTCCTCTAGCACTTTGTGAAAATCAACCCATAGGAAGCATTAAGACTCCCTCCGTTAGGGTTTGTTTTTTCTCTCTCTTCATTTTGTTTACCTCAGTCCAGGATCAACACATGATTGAGATGATTAGGTCCAAAAGAGAAGGTAAAATGTTGGTATGGATTTAAGTGTCATCTCCTGTATCTGGCTTGATTGACCATTTCAGCAGGGACAGCATATATATTCAAAAATGCATCACGCAGGTGTAAGTAGTCTCCATTTTCTTGGCATTTTAATAAAGTTACTCAACAGAAGGCATCAGGTATCGTTGTTGCCTGCAATGGGATTTTCTTTAAAGGAAAATGATCAGTGCCAAGTGGCATTAGGGTTGTTCAGTGTAGGTCCATCTGCAACTCATTTATGTTTTTCTGAAGCTCTACCAACATTTTCTATTTTTGAGAGTCCAGTGAGTCACTGGCATCTTGTCAATTACAATAGCCAACCTCTCTACCTATGTATTTACAGGAAATTGGCAAGCATGAAGTTAGGAGATGTATCGTGCCAATGGTCAGGGAAAATAAAACAGCAGCTCCAGAAAGCAGATAAAACAATCTCAGGAGACAGAAGAGGTATCAGGTTCTGCTGCCTTGATTTTGATATCTCATTTTTTCCTTTTGAAAATATGGGAATGAAAAGATACAGGTTGCCATGCCCTCATCCAGGGGATCTTGGGACTCAGGGACTGAAGCCACTCAGAACTCCTGAGTTGCCAGACGGGTTCTTTACCACTAGCGCCACCTGGGGGCCCAGCAGGGGAGGGAAGATAAAGAGTCCTCTTAGCAGGTCTGATTCCTATCTGGGACTGGAATAAGGAGGCCTACCAGTAACCTATTCCCCTTGTACTTAAGGCAACGCTTGTAAGTCATTTTCTCACAAGAAGAACATAAGTAGTGTTTAAGGACCCTGGGCAGCACTCTGCAGACAGAACTCTCAAGAGTGTCTACTGGAGATCACCCAATTAACAAAGGTCAAGATTAAGCTTGAAGATTAATTTAGCTAACTCTCTAATACAAAAGGATTCGGTTAAGATTGGAGTTCACCTCGTCCTTCCTAAATCTCATGAGACGTAAAATCTGTCCAAGGCAACTGGGGAGCAAGGTCCCTGATCCACAAATGTTATACTATTGTCCTCTAGCACTTTGTGAAAATCAACCCATAGGAAGCATTAAGACTCCCTCCGTTAGGGTTTGTTTTTTCTCTCTCTTCATTTTGTTTACCTCAGTCCAGGATCAACACATGATTGAGATGATTAGGTCCAAAAGAGAAGGTAAAATGTTGGTATGGATTTAAGTGTCATCTCCTGTATCTGGCTTGATTGACCATTTCAGCAGGGACAGCATATATATTCAAAAATGCATCACGCAGGTGTAAGTAGTCTCCATTTTCTTGGCATTTTAATAAAGTTACTCAACAGAAGGCATCAGGTATCGTTGTTGCCTGCAATGGGATTTTCTTTAAAGGAAAATGATCAGTGCCAAGTGGCATTAGGGTTGTTCAGTGTAGGTCCATCTGCAACTCATTTATGTTTTTCTGAAGCTCTACCAACATTTTCTATTTTTGAGAGTCCAGTGAGTCACTGGCATCTTGTCAATTACAATAGCCAACCTCTCTACCTATGTATTTACAGGAAATTGGCAAGCATGAAGTTAGGAGATGTATCGTGCCAATGGTCAGGGAAAATAAAACAGCAGCTCCAGAAAGCAGATAAAACAATCTCTCAGGAGACAGAAGAGGTATCAGGTTCTGCTGCCTTGATTTTGATTATACCTTCTCATTTTTTTCCTTTTGAAAATATGGGTAATATGAAAACTTCAAGATAACAGGTTTTTTTTAATCTTTTCAAGAAATCATTACATGTGTGAGGTTATCAGGAAGACAGTGCCTCTATTTCCAGAAAAAAAAAAATCAAACCACAGAGATTATGAGAAGACCCTAGAGGACTCAGAGCTCATTAAGGAAACACACTGTTTCCTTTAGTTTGAGTTTTTCCCTACATGAGGAAAACTCCAAGATACACAAAAAGAGCTCTTTATGGCTGGACACGCTTGTGATGCTAATGGCTTCTGACAGTGTGTTGCAGCTTGTTTAATCCAATTGAATTTGATTATTCATGTCAGTAGCAAGATAAACTGGTTGACAGAGGGAATTTTCTTCAGCCACTGGTTCATATCAAATCTGCAAATTCAGTTGTCTAGAAAAGAAAAGATAGGGGCAGGAGAGAGCCAGGGAGACCATTCTGATCCATGCTCTTCCTGAAATCTGAACTTGACTATGAAGAAGGTACTGATTATGAGGACACTTGATACTTCCTCTGAAAAGCAGAGGCAACACTTTCAAATACAGTGCAGACCAGTCATCAGAATATAGTCCCATATCAACCACAGCTAGTCCACTTACACACATACACCCCTTGCTGCTGTTGTACAAATCCTTCATGCTTCCTAAATAGGAAAAATTTCCTCTATTTTTATTTCCATGCCTTTGGACACGACATTGTTTGCTCAGGATATCCTTCTTTGAATTGACAAACTTATCTTTCACACAAAAAAAGCAGAAACAGCAGCTTGCCAATAAAGTTCTCCAGGTAACCCTCAGTGTCCTGTAGCATGTAGATCCTCTTAGCGTAAGGTCCTTCAGCCTTCTGTGCACACAGGTGCCCCTGGGTGCCTATTTGACTATATATTTACTTTCACCAGTGTATATACATACACACACATGTGTGTGTGTATATATATATCCTATACGTTTACCTTCACCAATATGTATACCCACTCACCACCTCCATAGATACATACATATATACACACACACATTGTACACCTTAAATATCTACAATTTTAATTTGTCAAAAATAAACACAAATTTTTAAAGAAGCAATAAATAAATAAAATCAAAAGAAAAGCTTATTTGAATATCAAGATGAGTAGCTTCTTTCCCATTAATGAATATATTACGTTCAGCTCTTTCCTATCACGATAAATAGGCTCCATGGTAATAGGAAATCTGCTGAAGATAAGAAAGCAAACACTCCTAAAATATAACAAGCCAACAGATTGTTTCATTTCTAGCCTCAGGACTTCCTTCTGCACTAGTCTCCAACTCTAAAAAAACCTGTTTGTACTCCAAAGAGGTGAGGCTGGAGTGTTGCCTCCAATAGATACGTTCAGGAGGACAGTTGCCTTGGGTCAAGTTGCCTGTCCTCGCTGTTACTAGAATGACACAAGGTTCCTTAAGTCCATTATCATTTGACAGAACCAAGAAGAAATTGCTCCTTCCTAAATGTTCCATTTTCCCAAGTAGATAGCTACCTTTTTCACTGATGTAAAGGATTTTCAACTGAAGTACTATATACACTAGCATTTTCTCACACAGAGCAGTAATGTGCCCATGTACTAGATAGAGGGAATAACCACACTTATTACAAAGTTTATGGAGCATCTCCCCAAATACTTTAGACTTTTTTTTTTTTAATCAATAAAGGACTGAATTTTGTCTATCAGTTGGAAAAAAAGTGTAATACGTTGCCTTAATTATTTATGGATTTAACTTTCTTGAGTGTTGGGAGGGCTATGAATAAAACAGAAATAGCCTTAACTTTTCCAAAAATTTTATCTTTGAGTCCACCGTGCCACCACCTACCAGAGAGACAGTGCAGGAGTAAGAGAAAGTTTGTATCTTTGAAAGTTAGTAAAACCCTCCCAGTGTCCTGTAGCATGTAGATCCTCTTAGCGTAAGGTCCTTCAGCCTTCTGTGCACACAGGTGCCCTGGGTGCCTATTTGACTATATATTTACTTTCACCAGTGTATATACATACACACACATGTGTGTGTATATATATATCCTATACGTTTACCTTCACCAATATGTATACCCACTCACCACCTCCATAGATACATACATATATACACACACACATTGTACACCTTAAATATCTACAATTTTAATTTGTCAAAAATAAACACAAATTTTTAAAGAAGCAATAAATAAATAAAATCAAAAGAAAAGCTTATTTGAATATCAAGATGAGTAGCTTCTTTCCCATTAATGAATATATTACGTTCAGCTCTTTCCTATCACGATAAATAGGCTCCATGGTAATAGGAAATCTGCTGAAGATAAGAAAGCAAACACTCCTAAAATATAACAAGCCAACAGATTGTTTCATTTCTAGCCTCAGGACTTCCTTCTGCACTAGTCTCCAACTCTAAAAAAACCTGTTTGTACTCCAAAGAGGTGAGGCTGGAGTGTTGCCTCCAATAGATACGTTCAGGAGGACAGTTGCCTTGGGTCAAGTTGCCTGTCCTCGCTGTTACTAGAATGACACAAGGTTCCTTAAGTCCATTATCATTTGACAGAACCAAGAAGAAATTGCTCCTTCCTAAATGTTCCATTTTCCCAAGTAGATAGCTACCTTTTTCACTGATGTAAAGGATTTTCAACTGAAGTACTATATACACTAGCATTTTCTCACACAGAGCAGTAATGTGCCCATGTACTAGATAGAGGGAATAACCACACTTATTACAAAGTTTATGGAGCATCTCCCCAAATACTTTAGACTTTTTTTTTTTTAATCAATAAAGGACTGAATTTTGTCTATCAGTTGGAAAAAAAGTGTAATACGTTGCCTTAATTATTTATGGATTTAACTTTCTTGAGTGTTGGGAGGGCTATGAATAAAACAGAAATAGCCTTAACTTTTCCAAAAATTTTATCTTTGAGTCCACCGTGCCACCACCTACCAGAGAGACAGTGCAGGAGTAAGAGAAGAGTGATGGGGAGAAGGAAGGAGAGTGTGAGGACCATGGCTATTGCTTGAAAGTTTTATTCCCACGTCTGGTTTTCAAGATCTGTTCTCATTTTTATATTTTATAGAAAATAGGTTGAAGTGCAGACACTGAACCTATCATCTATTTGAAATACTTGATACACTATCCGCTTAAATGCAAACATCTGAAAGAAAACCAAAACAATCCATCAATCTCAGAAACTTTCAGAAATAACTAGATGCACTGAATGACTGGAGCTTTAAATTTTCTCCCAGACAATTGGAAATTTTTGGCGGAGGGGGCCTCCTTTATTGGTTTTATTATCTGTTCATTTTCATTTTCATCCATCTTTATTCTTTGGCCCGTGTGGGCTTCCCATTGCAGTGGCCTCTCTCCTTGTAGAGCACCGGCTCCAGGCGCAGGCGCTCCAGAGCGCTGGCTCGTAAATGGACACACTGGTCCAGCTGCTCTGCGGCACAGGGGATCCTCCCGGGCCAGGGATTGAACTGGTGCCCCTTGCCCTACAAAGTGGACTCTACCCACTGGACCACCAGAGAAGCCCTGGAAATCTTTTTGATAAGAGTCTTTTAAGTTGTTCGAAAACTCTCTGAAACATACAAATATAAAGCAAACACGAGTAACATGACATGTAACTGCACTATGCTCTGATGTGAGCTCCCGTTCTTCTTCACCAGAGTGTAGGTAGAACGAAGCACTGTGTGGGTACTGAGTCTGGACTTGCCACTCCCCTGACAGAAATTTGCATTTCTAATCCTTGCTGACGTTTTCTACATTCTTACACTGCACGATTCCACACAGTAGTCACTTTCTGGTAACAGGACAATACACTAAACGTGGAGAGTTTTGAGCACCTTGCAGCTAAATTAGGAGCTGTGAATGCAGGATTTTCCATCTCAGCCATGGTAACTTTCTCAACCACATGTCTATTGTTCCTGTTATTTCTGTTTCTGCTCGGAATTGATCTTCTAGAAGTCCTTATGCAAGAGGCAGAGGTGACACTTTTATGTGACCCATGTCAAACGCTCTAAGTCTTCTTGGTTGGATCACGAGCTAACTGTGGAAGTGCTGGGACACCACTGTGGCTTTCAGAATGAATAAACCCTCCTCTCACTCAAATGCTTCCCTCAGAGTGCCCTTAGTGTTGAATTCCGAGTGGGATTGCTTTATTATTTATTACGTATTACTTTTTTTCCAGATTTTTTTGAGATATAGTCGACATAGCACATTGTAAGCCACATTCTTGATACGAACTCAGATTAGTGTATCATAACTTGGCTTCTTAACCAGCTCTTGGTCCTCAGTGAACTTTTTTTTTTTTAATTTTGGCCTCTTTTTATTGATTTATTTTTATCCATCTTTATTCTTCGGCCCGTTTAGGCCTCCCATTGCAGTGGCTGGTCTCACTGCAGAGCACTGGCTCTGGGCGTATGCGCTCCAGAGCACTGGCTCGTAATTGGACACACGGGTCCAGCCGCTCAGAGGCAAGTGGGATCTTCCCCCACCAGAGATCGAACTAGTGCCCTTTGCACTGCAAGGCGGACTCTTTATCCACTGGACCTACAGGGAAGCCCCCTCAGTGAACATTTTTGAAAGATGCTAAATTATTTAATGAGGAAAATAGTCTGCATATTCCAATTTACTCAACAAATTTTCTCCATGTTCCTAAGCATCTTTGGATATAATTAGAACAGCTACTGATAGTGGGGTGTCAGAAAGCTCCCTTTTTCTTACTTAATCCAGGAGAATTCAAAAGTCTAAGATTGGTACCGATAGGATCTAATTTCAATCTAAGGACCTAATGGTTGACTTTAAGGCTTTAAATCTAGTATCCTAGTTAATAGTTTGTCTTTTTTTTTTTTTTAAAGAAGTTCTAGAAAAGACAGTTTTTGTATAAGTATCTATTGAGAATTTGCTAAATACCAGGCAGCTAAAACCAGAAAGTCACTGTCCTAGTTCCCACACAGCTTGAAATCAAGGCAGCTAACTAAACAAGAAGCTATGACAAGGACTAAGGTCTATTATGGCGGAGGAAAGTCAAGCATTCTGGTGTCAAGCAAAAGGTAAGAAAAAATCTTCTGAAAGAAGTGCTACCTGAGAAGATACTGAAGGGTGAGTGAGTTGGAGTTAGGAAAAGAAAGAGTAGAGACGGAAGGATGCTTGAAGCATTTTCCCCAGCGTTTATTTGTTTCTGCAGATGAAAGCACAGTGAAGACATGGAACTGATAGGAATTCAGAATGACTGGAATTCAAAGGCGAGGCTGGAGAGACATGAAAAAAATGTCAATAGCAACAATGTGGTCAACAGCCTAGGGGCAAGTCAGGATGTGGGAGACCAGGTAAGAGGCTGTGAGAGGTAATGATGACTTGGACTCTGATAATGGCAGAGGGAGGGCTGTCCAGGTGGCAACAGTGGTAAAGAACCTGCCTGCCAATGCAGGAGACAAAAGAGATGCAGGTTCAATCCCTGGGTCAGGAAGATCCTCTGGAGGAGGGCATGGCAACCCGCTCCAATATTCTTGCCTGGAGAATCCCATGAACAGAGGATCCTGGTGAACTATACACCCCATGGGGTCACACAGAGTTGGACACGACTGAAGTAACTTAGCATACCCGCACACAGTGACCGTGAGAATAGAGAGAAATGGTTGGAGTCTAGAGATTTTAGAAAATCAAACAAACTGGTTGGAAGGGAAGGAAAGGGAGAAAATAGATGGAAAATAAATAAGAAAGAATCAAGATGATAGCTTGTAAGTGAGGTTAATACCCAACTCAAACATATGATTCCAGGAATGTAAGCATAGAGCTCTGCTTTCATCAAAGACTAAGAAGAGTTGAAATGTTTTGGAGTCTTTCTTGTTCAGTGATTCTATAGGTATGCATCTCCTAGTCATTTGATGCTAAGAGAAAATTTTATTTTTCAGGTCATTTCTAGCTCTAAGTTAATTTCAAAGTACTATCAACCATCCTCAAACTCAGACTGCACTCAGCCACCACATATGTAGGAAGAAACCCAATAGTCACACATTTACCTTTATAAAATACTTTGTAAATACTGGTCTACTAAGAATAATTTGAGAAAGCAAAGATGGGGAAAATTTTGATGCAAAATAGTTTGAATAAAGCAAAGTATATTTTCTACATGACATTATGTATTCTCTAAGTGATGAAGAATTAACACATTCTTAACATAAACATAAAAAAAACTTAATGAATTCTCAGATTCCTTTTTTTTAAACTTTTATTTTACTTTTAACTTTTATGGAGTTTTTTCTTTTTAACCTTTTAGTTTACTTTTAACTTTACAGAGTTTTGTTGTTTGCAGATATGTATGTTCCCAGATCAGTCATATGTATATCCCCCCCCATCCCACCCCTCCAGACCGTCACACAGCACCCCTGCAGGATCCCCTTTTCTCATAGAGCAAGGACTATAGCTATTTTCCTCACATGTGATAGTACAGGCCTTCATGCTACTTCCTTTGTGCCTCCCACCCACTATTAATTCCCCACAATGTCCACGTGTCCACTGTCCACGTCTGTCTCTCCATCGTTTCACTACATGTGCCATTGTCACCATTCTACTAGATTCCATATATATGCGTTAGTATATTGTACTTGTCCTTCTCTTTCTGACAGACTTCACTTTTTATGATAGGTTCTAGAGTCAGCCACCTTATTAGGGCTGATTCTTCTGCATTTCTTTTTACAGGTTAGTAGTATTCCATCGTATATATGTACCAGGGCTTCTGTATCCATTCATTCGTCGATGGGCATCTAGGTTGCTTCCATGTTCTAGTTATTGTATAGAGAGCTGCAGTGAACACTGGGATACAGGTGCTTCCCTCAGATTTTATTTCATCAGGGTATAAACCTAAGAGTGGGATTGCTGGGTCATAGGATGCTTCTAGTTTTAGTTTTTTAAGGGATCTCCACACTGTCTTCCATTGAGGCTGTACCAATTTACATTCCCACCAGCAGTGCAAGAGGGTTCCCTTTTCTCCACACCCTCTCCAGCATTTATTGTCTGTCGATTTGTTGATGACGGTCATTCTGACCAGTGTGGGGTGATATCTCATTGTAGTCTTGATTTGCATTTCTCTAATTATAAGCGAGGTTGAGCATCGTTTCATGTGTTTTTTGGCCATCTGTATGTCCTCTTTGGAGAAGTGTCTGCTTAGGTTCTTTCCTCATTTTTTGATTGGGTTATTCATTTTTCCCATGCTAAGTTGTCTGAGTTGCTTGTAGATTTTGGAGATTAATTCTTGGTCTGTTATTTCATTTGCTATGATTTTCTCCCATTCTGCGGGTTGTCTGTTCAGCTTTCCTGTAGTTTCTTTTGCTGTGCAAAAGCTTTTAAGTTTCATTATCCCACAAGTTAATTTTTCCTTTCAGTTCCGCTATTCTAGTAGGTGGCTTCAGAGAAGATCTTGCTTTGATTTATGTCCTTGAGTGTTTTGCCTATATTCTCCTCTAAGAGTTTGATGGTTTCTGGTCTTACATTTAGGTCTTTAGTTAGATTCCATTTTAAAAGATTATTAAAAGAATACGGAATATTGATCTATTCATGGCATGGAGAATTTTCAATATTTACAGCTGGTTCTTTTAAAAACATTTATTATGTGGTCTGTATCTACAAAAAATTACTAATGAGAAAAAGACACTAGAAAACAGCCTACCAGTAGTTCCTATAGGAAGTATAATGAATGTAATAGAAGACAGAGTGAATAAAAATGCTGAAAATAAATATTGGAATTTTACCCTTCTTGATATCAGTATACTGGGAATATAATACAAGGGGGCGGAACTGCGGTCGGAGGCACGGAAGGGAGCAGCACCGAGTCATTGGTAGGGGATGCGGGGGGAGCGGGGCGGGGTGGTTGCAAAGATCGATGCCAGTAAGAACGAGGAGGATGAAGGTCATTCAGACTCCTCCCCATGACACTCTGAAGCAGCGACGGCACAGCGGGAAGAATGGAAAATGTTCATAGGAGGCCTTAGCTGGGACACTACAAAGAAAGATCTGAAGGACTACTTCTCCAAATTTGGTGAAGTCATAGACTGCACTCTGAAATTAGATCCTATCACAGGGTGCTCAAGCGGTTTTGGCTTTGTGCTATTTAAAGAGTCAGAGAGTGTAGATAAGGTCATGGATCAAAAAGAACATAAATTGAATGGGAAGATGATTGATCCCAAGAGGGCCAAAGCCATGAAAACAAAAGAGCCTTTAAAAAAAAATGTTGTTGGTGGCCTTTCTCTAGATACACCTGAAGAGAAAATAAGGGAGTACTTAGTGGTTTTGGTCAGGTTGAATCCATAGAGCTCCCTATGGACAAACAAGACCAGTAAGAGGCATGGATTCTGCTATATTACCTTTAAGGAAGAGGAAGTGCTAGGGTCTGTTATTTCATTTGCTATGATTTTCTCCCATTCTGCGGGTTGTCTGTTCAGCTTTCCTGTAGTTTCTTTTGCTGTGCAAAAGCTTTTAAGTTTCATTATCCCACAAGTTAATTTTTCCTTTCAGTTCCGCTATTCTAGTAGGTGGCTTCAGAGAAGATCTTGCTTTGATTTATGTCCTTGAGTGTTTTGCCTATATTCTCCTCTAAGAGTTTGATGGTTTCTGGTCTTACATTTAGGTCTTTAGTTAGATTCCATTTTAAAAGATTATTAAAAGAATACGGAATATTGATCTATTCATGGCATGGAGAATTTTCAATATTTACAGCTGGTTCTTTTAAAAACATTTATTATGTGGTCTGTATCTACAAAAAATTACTAATGAGAAAAAGACACTAGAAAACAGCCTACCAGTAGTTCCTATAGGAAGTATAATGAATGTAATAGAAGACAGAGTGAATAAAAATGCTGAAAATAAATATTGGAATTTTACCCTTCTTGATATCAGTATACTGGGAATATAATACAAGGGGGCGGAACTGCGGTCGGAGGCACGGAAGGGAGCAGCACCGAGTCATTGGTAGGGGATGCGGGGGGAGCGGGGCGGGGTGGTTGCAAAGATCGATGCCAGTAAGAACGAGGAGGATGAAGGTCATTCAGACTCCTCCCCATGACACTCTGAAGCAGCGACGGCACAGCGGGAAGAATGGAAAATGTTCATAGGAGGCCTTAGCTGGGACACTACAAAGAAAGATCTGAAGGACTACTTCTCCAAATTTGGTGAAGTCATAGACTGCACTCTGAAATTAGATCCTATCACAGGGTGCTCAAGCGGTTTTGGCTTTGTGCTATTTAAAGAGTCAGAGAGTGTAGATAAGGTCATGGATCAAAAAGAACATAAATTGAATGGGAAGATGATTGATCCCAAGAGGGCCAAAGCCATGAAAACAAAAGAGCCTTTAAAAAAAAATGTTGTTGGTGGCCTTTCTCTAGATACACCTGAAGAGAAAATAAGGGAGTACTTAGTGGTTTTGGTCAGGTTGAATCCATAGAGCTCCCTATGGACAAACAAGACCAGTAAGAGGCATGGATTCTGCTATATTACCTTTAAGGAAGAGGAACTAGTGAAGAAGATAATGGAAAAGAAATATCACAAGATTGGTCTTAGTAAATGTGAAATAAAAATATCTATGTTGAAGGAACAGTATCAGCAGCAGCAGCAGTGGAGATGGAGAGGAGGGTTTGCTGGGAAAGCCCATGGAAGAGGCGGCAGTCCCAGTCAAAACTGGAACCAGGTATATAGTAAGTATTGGAATCAGGGCTATGACAACTATGGATATAACAGCCAAGGTTATGGTGGATATGGAGGATATGACTACACTGGTGCTATGGATATGCTCATTATAGCAACCAGCAGCGTGGCTATGATAAAGTATCCAGGCGAGGTGGTCATCAAAATAGCTACAAACCATACTAAATTATTCCATTTGCAACTTATCCCCAACGGGTGGTGAAGCAGTATTTTCCAAATTCAAGATTCATTTGAACGTGGCTCTTGCCACCAGCTAATAGCAGTTCAAACTAAATTTTTGTATCAAGTCCCCGAATGGATGTATGACGTTGGGTCCCTCTGAAGTTTAATTCTGAGTTCTCATTAAAAGAAATTTGCTTTCATTATTTTATTTCTTAATTGCTATGCTTCAAAATCAATTTATGTTTCATGCCCTTACCCCCCAGTATTGTAGAGCAAGTCTTGTGTTAAAAGCCTAGTGTGACAATGTCATGATGTAGTAGTGTCTTACTGGTTTTTTAATAAATCCATTTGTATAAAAAATAATTAATAGAGGGAGACACAAGGAAGTCCTAGTAATCAACATATCATTGTGAAATATTGAGATTTTGTAGAACTTTTCCCCCCAAAATATCCATTATACACCCTTTACAATAGTTAAGGGTCTGGAAGCCTAGCCTGGCTGTGAAGGTGTATCCATAATAACAAAATTCTCCTTCTTTCTGCCCTTATGTCTGCTTATCTTCCTGTGTTCCCTGTTTCAGCAACAGTCTCCTCTTGCTACTAGGCACCAAAATTAAAAATCTGGGAAGCATGTTAGACCTTGCCACTGACACTTACGGTCTCTGATTCAAGCCAATTATATTTATTAAATATTTTTCAAATTAATCATTTGTTCTCTAGAATCACCTGTAGCCCTTGAGGTCTCTCACCTGAATTACTGCAAAATTTTCCTAACTGGGTTTCCCTTGTTCAAGTTCTATCTTTTGTTTCAAATCCATCATCTATACTTCTATCAGACAGGTTTATCTGAAACGCGGATCAGACCAAGTCACACTCTGTCTAAACTCCTTCACCACCTTTCCAGTTCTCCTTTCCGTATATAGCTGTTAGTTCTTTTCTGAAGGGTTCTCATGGAATTTCAGATGTTGTGATCTCAGAGACTTCTAGTCGAATAATGACAGGACTTCTTACATCAGACTAGCAGTTCCTCAGAAACAATAATAAACTCTGAACTAAATACTTCAGAAAAAACACTTTTAAAGCTCTGGAGAGTGGCCAAGAGCAGGCAGAAACTGGGGGTGATCTGACCCTTGAAATTATGGGATCACATGGAGTTTATGTAGTTTTTCCCCTGAGGCCCTCTCTGTTCTCTGTGGTATTTGGAATATAGAGCTCAAAAAAAAAAAAAAAAAAAATCTGCAGTCTGAATGGCCTGAGAAATGAAATTAAGTAAATCCCTTCAAGAAAAGATGAAGTCACAGAAAGGGATGTCTTAAAAGTTGCGTACAGCTATACCCTCAAATCCTCGCCTGTCTCCACAGATGCATGTGCATGAGGAAGAGACCCCACAGAAGCCGGAGGGAAAACAACTAAAAGACTGGAAAACCCAAAGAACTAACTACATGTTTTAGCTGCTACCTGCTGCAGAGAAGAAGTTTAGAGTTCAAGTCCAATCAAATTGAAGGGACTCAGAAAGAGAAGGATAAACATAGTATACTAACACATATACATGGAATCTAGAAAGATGGGACTGATAAATGCATATTCAGAGCAGCAGTGGAGAAGTAGACATAGAGAACAGACTTATGTACATTGGGGGAGGGAGGAATGGGTGAGATGTATGGCAAGAGTCAGATGGAAACTTACATTATTTTACGTACAGGAGACAACCAATGTGAATGTGCTGTGAGACTAACGGAACTTACATGGGGGCTATGCAACAACCTGGAGGGGTGGGCTGAAGAGGGAGGTGGGAGGCGGTTCAGGTGGAAGGGGTCACCTGACTGATTTGGGTTTATATATAGCAGTAAACAACAAAGCTCTGTAAAGTAAAATAAAAATAAATTATATATTTAAAAAATGGAGGGACTCAGTAAACATTTGGAATTGCCCACTGAATTTCAGAATGTCATACATTGGAAATAAAGATACCATTCCAGGACTAGGGGATTTTCTCTTGAACTAAGGACAAAACTAAAACAGGCCTGAGGAAGCAAAATGTCAAGCCAAACCCTGTAAGTTCCAAACATTTTGTCTATAATTGAACTGTCTACTGGAATAAAATTTAACTCTGAGTGAGGATTATTCCACTACAGTTTAGGGCTTGTTTGTTATGGTCTTCCAGACAAAAACGGTTTTCACATTCTTGATGAGTTAAAGATGAAGAGGAAGCAAAGAAGAAGTGGCAACAGCAGAAGAAACAAAAACCCTTAGTGGCCACAAAGCCTACATTATTTATTATCTGTCCTTTACAGAAACAGCTTGCCAAAGCATAGCATGCCTCCAAGGAATATAGTATATAGTTCAGTATTTGTACGGATATGCTTAAACATTTCTGCAGTACTATAAAGTAAGTAAAAAATGAAAACTCCGGAACTCTCTGGTGGTCCGGTGGTTAAGAATCTGTCTTCCAGGGGCTTCCCTGGTGGTCCAGTAGGTAAGGACACCGCCTTGCAGGGCAAGGGGCGCCGATTCGATCCCTGGCCTGGGAAGATCCCACGTGCCGTGGAGCGGCTGGACCGATGTATCCAATTACAGAGCTGGAGTTCTGGAGCACATGTGCCCAGAGCCGGTGCTCTGAGACGACAGAGGCCACCGCAATGGGAGGCCCACACAGACCAAAGAACAAAAAAGATGGATGAAAATAGATAAAAAAAGAACCAATAGAAGTGGCCCGCCTGCTCCCCTCCCTCCCCACCCCACCCCCCACCAATAATAAATAAATACATATATAAATCTTTAAAAAAAAAAAAAAGAATCTGTCTTCCAGCGCAGGGGACGTGCATTCAATCCCTGGCCAGGGAACTATGATCCCACATGCCGCAGGGCAACTAAGGCCAAGCACTGCAAAATTAGTGAAGCCCGTGAACTGCAACTACTGAGCCCATGTGCCCTAGCTCCCATGCTCCACAACCAGAGAAATCACTGCAATGAGCGGCCTGCACACCGCCGCTAGAGAGGAGCCCCTGTTCGCCACAACTAGAGAAAAGCCCAAACAGCAGCGAAGACCCAGCACAGCTAAAAATAAACAGATTAATTAATTAATAGTTTAAGAAGGGAGCTCACCCCTCCACAAGGACAAATTCTTGGTTCCTGGTTAAAGCAGCTGGGAAAGTAAAAAATGAACTCTATCCTCTATTGCCTAATTTATACACATCTATCATTTATCAACTTTCTACTATATGGTAGGCCATTTGGGTACATTAGCATGGAACTTCATTTAACCCACAAAAATTTATGTATCATTTTATATGGCTCACAGAGGTTTGTAACTTACATTTAGGTATCATTTGTCTGTAAATGAAACCTATACTCTTCCTGCCACATTTACCTTAGACTCTCTCAGAATATACATATCCATACACAGAGTTCAATAACTAGCTGCTAATTTACCCACTAATGTTAGACTCTCATATGAATCCAGTGATAAGTTTACTCAGTGTCTTCCCCTAGCTTTGACCATACGTGTCCTACAACCAGCAAGTACGGCTCCGTCTGCCCATACCCTGAGTCAAATCTGGTTAAAGTAGTTAGATATGTGTAGCTTCAAACTCATTTACTGGTTCAACATCTAATTAGTCTTACTTCCCTAGACAGAGTAGTTAGTGAACCAATATCACACACCCGGTTGCTTCTTTTTCTCGGCACCAAGCAGATTTGTTTTATCAGTACTGAACTCATATTTTAGTCTCATATTATGAATGCCATTTGCCCACCAGGGCCTGGGGCTGCTGCTGGTAGAAGCCCAGTCATCCAGACATCTACCCTCCAATAGGAGCCAACTCCATCTTCTTTGTCCACTGGCAGGGACCCTGATCAAAACCAAATTGGCTACTTGAAGCCACACGAATGACTTGGAAAATTCTCTGTCTCCCATGCTTTCAGATACCAGCCTAAACCAGTCTCATTTCTGGTCATATGGGCATTGAAAAACTTTTTCTTCTATATGTCTATGATGAGTTTCCTATGAATGAAGGCCATGTCCCGAAAATCATGGCTTTCTCAGGTACCTGATTCCCTCTCTTAAGCACCATGTAGCCACAGGGTTCCCAACTGCCCAGCAGCAGAGCCTACTTAAGATGTGGAATTCTCAAAGTCCAATCCCCATGGATATTTACCTGAATATGAAGAATATGTGTGGTAGTATTTGTGGTTAGTGAGCATTCAGTCTGAATACCCTGAAAACCTTTGCATATACAAAGTAACAATAATAATACTAACTAGCATGTATTGAGTATTTACCTGGACCAGATTTATACAGGTATTGTTCCATTGAGTTCTCACAACAACCACAAAAGAGCAGTGCAGTAGGTAGAACAATGGTCTCCAAAAGATGTGCACACCTTATTCCCCCAAACCTATGAAATGTTACATTACAAGGCAAAGGAGAAGTAGCAGGTAAGATTAAAATAGCAAGACTATCGCCGGTTATCTGGGGAGTCCCAAGGTAATCACAAGAGTTCTTAAATGTGGAAGGCAGAGCAGGGAGAGTCAGTATCAGAGTGACTCAAGGTGAGAAAAACTTAAATGGCCATTGCTGGCTTCGAAGAGGGAAGGGGATCACTAGCCAAAGAATGTGGACAACCTCTGGAAGCTGGGAAAGGCAAGAAACAGACTCTCCCATGGGGTTTCCAAAAGGCGTATGGCCCTGCTAACATTCTTGATTTTAGTCCAGTGAGACCCACATTAGGCCTCTGGCCTACAAAACTGAAAGACGACTGTGCTGTTTCAAGCCACTGGGCTCAGTTGCTCAGTCGCGTCCGATCCTCTGCGACCCCTATAGCTTGGCAGGCTCCTATGAATGCCCCCCTGGGGCTGCTGCTGGTAGAAGCCCAGTCATCCAGACATCTACCCTCCAATAGGAGCCAACTCCATCTTCTTTGTCCACTGGCAGGGACCCTGATCAAAACCAAATTGGCTACTTGAAGCCACACGAATGACTTGGAAAATTCTCTGTCTCCCATGCTTTCAGATACCAGCCTAAACCAGTCTCATTTCTGGTCATATGGGCATTGAAAAACTTTTTCTTCTATATGTCTATGATGAGTTTCCTATGAATGAAGGCCATGTCCCGAAAATCATGGCTTTCTCAGGTACCTGATTCCCTCTCTTAAGCACCATGTAGCCACAGGGTTCCCAACTGCCCAGCAGCAGAGCCTACTTAAGATGTGGAATTCTCAAAGTCCAATCCCCATGGATATTTACCTGAATATGAAGAATATGTGTGGTAGTATTTGTGGTTAGTGAGCATTCAGTCTGAATACCCTGAAAACCTTTGCATATACAAAGTAACAATAATAATACTAACTAGCATGTATTGAGTATTTACCTGGACCAGATTTATACAGGTATTGTTCCATTGAGTTCTCACAACAACCACAAAAGAGCAGTGCAGTAGGTAGAACAATGGTCTCCAAAAGATGTGCACACCTTATTCCCCCAAACCTATGAAATGTTACATTACAAGGCAAAGGAGAAGTAGCAGGTAAGATTAAAATAGCAAGACTATCGCCGGTTATCTGGGGAGTCCCAAGGTAATCACAAGAGTTCTTAAATGTGGAAGGCAGAGCAGGGAGAGTCAGTATCAGAGTGACTCAAGGTGAGAAAAACTTAAATGGCCATTGCTGGCTTCGAAGAGGGAAGGGGATCACTAGCCAAAGAATGTGGACAACCTCTGGAAGCTGGGAAAGGCAAGAAACAGACTCTCCCATGGGGTTTCCAAAAGGCGTATGGCCCTGCTAACATTCTTGATTTTAGTCCAGTGAGACCCACATTAGGCCTCTGGCCTACAAAACTGAAAGACGACTGTGCTGTTTCAAGCCACTGGGCTCAGTTGCTCAGTCGCGTCCGATCCTCTGCGACCCCATAGACTGTAGCTTGGCAGGCTCCTCTGTCCATGGGATTTCCTGATCATCAGTACAGGAGCAATAGGAAACTAATACAAGGAGGTACTATTATTTCCCTGAATTTAAGGGGAGGAAAGTTGAGTACCAAGTAACCTCAGTAGACACGTATTTTGTAATGAGACAGTCTTACGGTTTGGACTATGAAGAAGGTGAACATTCTGTTTATTTTCTTTAATGACGTTCTTATTTCAGCTACTCCTCCCCCTAAAAATGGATGTGATGCTAGGGCTGATTGTACCTGTGCTTGTAGTTACATAGCATATGGCTTTTAAAACTGGCCTGCACATAATAAAGGGATTTTTCTGAAAAGCCTCATTTCACAGTCATGGGATGAATATTTTATGTAACTCAAGTGACAAAATCATCTTCTCATAACCAGTGCAATTTCCATGTAAGAAGTCCAAGAACTTTAAAGAAAGTCAATAAAAGGGAGTTACTCAAGCAATGAAATCTATCAGAATATGGTTTAAAACTGGGAAGAGCATATGGATGTTTTTAACCAAATTAAAATGCCATTTTTTGTTGTTGCCTACATAAAGTAAATAGTTGTATCTCTTGAACTCAACCAGCTCATATTAGTATCTCTGGTATATAACAGAGCTTTAGCGTTTGTGCCAAATTCCTTAGGGATGTCAGACACATCACAGAAGCATATTTCATGATAAGCTCTATGTGTGTTTTATTAAATATCACAGTAAATCCTCACCTGCATAACTATGAATAACATATTTCTGTGGTAAATCCATCCCAAACACTAGAGTTCTTAAATGTGGAAGGCAGAGCAGGGAGAGTCAGTATCAGAGTGACTCAAGGTGAGAAAAACTTAAATGGCCATTGCTGGCTTCGAAGAGGGAAGGGGATCACTAGCCAAAGAATGTGGACAACCTCTGGAAGCTGGGAAAGGCAAGAAACAGACTCTCCCATGGGGTTTCCAAAAGGCGTATGGCCCTGCTAACATTCTTGATTTTAGTCCAGTGAGACCCACATTAGGCCTCTGGCCTACAAAACTGAAAGACGACTGTGCTGTTTCAAGCCACTGGGCTCAGTTGCTCAGTCGCGTCCGATCCTCTGCGACCCCATAGACTGTAGCTTGGCAGGCTCCTCTGTCCATGGGATTTCCTGATCATCAGTACAGGAGCAATAGGAAACTAATACAAGGAGGTACTATTATTTCCCTGAATTTAAGGGGAGGAAAGTTGAGTACCAAGTAACCTCAGTAGACACGTATTTTGTAATGAGACAGTCTTACGGTTTGGACTATGAAGAAGGTGAACATTCTGTTTATTTTCATTAATGACGTTCTTACTTCAGCTACTCCTCCCCCTAACAATGGATGTGATGCTAGGGCTGATTGTACCTGTGCTTGTAGTTACATAGCATATGGCTTTTAAAACTGGCCTGCACATAATAAAGGGATTTTTCTGAAAAGCCTCATTTCACAGTCATGGGATGAATATTTTATGTAACTCAAGTGACAAAATCATCTTCTCATAACCAGTGCAATTTCCATGTAAGAAGTCCAAGAACTTTAAAGAAAGTCAATAAAAGGGAGTTACTCAAGCAATGAAATCTATCAGAATATGGTTTAAAACTGGGAAGAGCATATGGATGTTTTTAACCAAATTAAAATGCCATTTTTTGTTGTTGCCTACATAAAGTAAATAGTTGTATCTCTTGAACTCAACCAGCTCATATTAGTATCTCTGGTATATAACAGAGCTTTAGCGTTTGTGCCAAATTCCTTAGGGATGTCAGACACATCACAGAAGCATATTTCATGATAAGCTCTATGTGTGTTTTTATTAAATATCACAGTAAATCCTCACCTGCATAACTATGAATAACATATTTCTGTGGTAAATCCATCACCAGGCAATGTTCTATACTGAGACAGAAAATGCCTCAAGCACCATTTTCAGCACTTTGCTCCAGTGACTTTAATCTATAGCTTACTTCACCGGCAGAGTAGATACTGAGATAGCTAAAGGGGCTTAACCTCTGTCTGGCTTAACATACCATTCTCTAGGGAAACGAACTGTGGTTACTGGTATAAAGTCAGCTAGTATCATAAAGACTGTGCTTAGCAATTTATTAATTTCATTTGTTAGGCTGCAGAGCAGAGAACCAAACCAACAACTGCCTTAATCTTTTGTTCCTTATCTGATTTCCACCCACTGACAGGGCAGCATTCGGGTGGCTCCCAGGGCTAAGCTTAGGAGTCGGCCTGGGGAAGAGTTTTCACACTGGTGGGGCTTTCCTCTACCCCTCACCTTCAAGCTGTCCCCAGATCCAGCAAACAGACATCCAGGAACAAGCTATCACATGTGCTTGAGCCATGTAATCAAGTCTCTTAGTCACGGCCCTTCGTTTCTGACTTTCTATGATGACTCAAGAAGACTATTTTTCATCTTACATATCTCCCAATTATCTTATGTACACATCGTGGCTGTATTAGTCACCAAGAGGCACAATATTGCTGCATAACAAATGAGGCTTAAAACTCAGTGACCTACGACAATAAGCCTTTAGTCTTATATTTGTGGTTCTGCATAGTATGGTTTGGCTAATCCAGGCTTTTTTTTTATGTAACTCAAGTGAAAATCATCTTCTCATAACCAGTGCAATTTCCATGTAAGAAGTCCAAGAACTTTAAAGAAAGTCAATAAAAGGGAGTTACTCAAGCAATGAAATCTATCAGAATATGGTTTAAAACTGGGAAGAGCATATGGATGTTTTTAACCAAATTAAAATGCCATTTTTTGTTGTTGCCTACATAAAGTAAATAGTTGTATCTCTTGAACTCAACCAGCTCATATTAGTATCTCTGGTATATAACAGAGCTTTAGCGTTTGTGCCAAATTCCTTAGGGATGTCAGACACATCACAGAAGCATATTTCATGATAAGCTCTATGTGTGTTTTTATTAAATATCACAGTAAATCCTCACCTGCATAACTATGAATAACATATTTCTGTGGTAAATCCATCACCAGGCAATGTTCTATACTGAGACAGAAAATGCCTCAAGCACCATTTTCAGCACTTTGCTCCAGTGACTTTAATCTATAGCTTACTTCACCGGCAGAGTAGATACTGAGATAGCTAAAGGGGCTTAACCTCTGTCTGGCTTAACATACCATTCTCTAGGGAAACGAACTGTGGTTACTGGTATAAAGTCAGCTAGTATCATAAAGACTGTGCTTAGCAATTTATTAATTTCATTTGTTAGGCTGCAGAGCAGAGAACCAAACCAACAACTGCCTTAATCTTTTGTTCCTTATCTGATTTCCACCCACTGACAGGGCAGCATTCGGGTGGCTCCCAGGGCTAAGCTTAGGAGTCGGCCTGGGGAAGAGTTTTCACACTGGTGGGGCTTTCCTCTACCCCTCACCTTCAAGCTGTCCCCAGATCCAGCAAACAGACATCCAGGAACAAGCTATCACATGTGCTTGAGCCATGTAATCAAGTCTCTTAGTCACGGCCCTTCGTTTCTGACTTTCTATGATGACTCAAGAAGACTATTTTTCATCTTACATATCTCCCAATTATCTTATGTACACATCGTGGCTGTATTAGTCACCAAGAGGCACAATATTGCTGCATAACAAATGAGGCTTAAAACTCAGTGACCTACGACAATAAGCCTTTAGTCTTATATTTGTGGTTCTGCGCATAGTATGGTTTGGCTAATCCAGGCTTTCTTTCAGGCTGTGGGTGGGCTGGCCTTGGCTCTTGGCTGCAGGTTCAATTCAAGTCTGTCTCAAGGATCTGTGTTCTGGGGCTAGATTCATGGGGAAAGAGCTTTCCAGGCCACGTTCTCTCACAGTGGAGCACTGGAGCACAGGAAGGCAAGCAGGACCATTCAGGCAAGTTTTCTAGTCTCTCCTGTGTCATACAAAGCAAGCTACATGTCCAATCCAAATGTCACAGACCAGGAAAAGTACAGTTTACATACATGAAAGCAAGGCAAGAGAGGAAATGATATAAGTCTCTCACAGGAAAAGGAAGAACTGAGACCAAAAATTCAATCTACCACACTGGCCCATATCCATATCCATATCAGGCTTCCTAGTGAAACAACCCCTGGATGGAGAGGGGGTAGAGAAGGGTTTTTAAAAAAGAAAAAGCAACCTGCAATTAGAATAGGTGTGAGTTTCCAGCAATACATCAATTTTGGCAGTTATACATTAGGCATTGGACTTCCCAGGTGGCTCTGATGGTAAAGAACCCACCTGGCAATGCAGGTGATACAAGACAGACAGGTTCTATCTCAAAGTCAAGAAGATCCCCTGTAGAAGGCCATGGTAACCAACTCTGGTATTCTTTTTTTTTCTTTTACTTCTTTGGAAAAATTTTGGCCTCTTTTATTGATTTCCACCCACTGACAGGGCAGCATTCGGTGGCTCCCAGGGCTAAGCTTAGGAGTCGGCCTGGGGAAGAGTTTTCACACTGGTGGGGCTTTCCTCTACCCCTCACCTTCAAGCTGTCCCCAGATCCAGCAAACAGACATCCAGGAACAAGCTATCACATGTGCTTGAGCCATGTAATCAAGTCTCTTAGTCACGGCCCTTCGTTTCTGACTTTCTATGATGACTCAAGAAGACTATTTTTCATCTTACATATCTCCCAATTATCTTATGTACACATCGTGGCTGTATTAGTCACCAAGAGGCACAATATTGCTGCATAACAAATGAGGCTTAAAACTCAGTGACCTACGACAATAAGCCTTTAGTCTTATATTTGTGGTTCTCGCATAGTATGGTTTGGCTAATCCAGGCTTTCTTTCAGGCTGTGGGTGGGCTGGCCTTGGCTCTTGGCTGCAGGTTCAATTCAAGTCTGTCTCAAGGATCTGTGTTCTGGGGCTAGATTCATGGGGAAAGAGCTTTCCAGGCCACGTTCTCTCACAGTGGAGCACTGGAGCACAGGAAGGCAAGCAGGACCATTCAGGCAAGTTTTCTAGTCTCTCCTGTGTCATACAAAGCAAGCTACATGTCCAATCCAAATGTCACAGACCAGGAAAAGTACAGTTTACATACATGAAAGCAAGGCAAGAGAGGAAATGATATAAGTCTCTCACAGGAAAAGGAAGAACTGAGACCAAAAATTCAATCTACCACACTGGCCCATATCCATATCCATATCAGGCTTCCTAGTGAAACAACCCCTGGATGGAGAGGGGGTAGAGAAGGGTTTTTAAAAAAGAAAAAGCAACCTGCAATTAGAATAGGTGTGAGTTTCCAGCAATACATCAATTTTGGCAGTTATACATTAGGCATTGGACTTCCCAGGTGGCTCTGATGGTAAAGAACCCACCTGGCAATGCAGGGGATACAAGAGAGACAGGTTCTATCTCAAAGTCAGGAAGATCCCCTGGAGAAGGCCATGGTAACCAACTCTGGTATTCTTTTTTTTTTTTTTTCTTTTACTTCTTTGGAAAAAATTTTGGCCTCTTTTATTGATTTTTTATTTATTTATTTTCATCCATATTTATTCTTTGGTCTGTGTAGGTCTCCCATTGCAGTGGCCTCTCTCATTGCAGGGCACCGGCTTTGAGCACAGGTGCTCCAGAGTGCTGGCCTACAATTGGACACATAGTCCAGCCGCTTGGCAGCACGTGGGATTCTCCAGGGCCAAGGATCGAACTGGTGCCCCTTGCACTGCAAGGTGGACTCCCCACCCACTGGACCACCAGGGAAGCCTCCACTCTGGTGTTCTTGACTGCAGAATTCCATGGACAGAGGAGCCTGGTGGGCTACAGTCCATGGGGTCATTCTCAAAGAGTCAGACACAACTGAAGCGACTCAGCATGCACTCATGCACAGTACATTTTATTTGCTAGCATCTTTAATCCTTGCATGTTTTAGTATAATTATAATTCTTCCTCATCTTCTTTTATAGTTACTCTCCCATTTTGTGCCTGTGTAGGCATTCTGCTACTAGCATTGAGGCATTTAAAAACAATGCTAGCTCTGGAGTTTGAAAGGCCTGAGTTTTAATCATAGATCTACCATGTATTTGTGAAGTAACCCTGAATGAGTCTTTGTGTGCCTGGTGGCTTAAGGCTTTCTTATCTTTAAATTATGGTGATATACGTGCTGCTGAGTTCTTGTAAGAATTAGTCATAACACATGTAATACTTTGGCGCATAGTAGGAATCCAAAATAGGAACTTAATTTCTTATAGTTTGTTCTTTACCTCTCCCATTCTCTGTGTCCTTTCATCCAGGATCCACCAAAAAAATTTTTTTATTGGTTTAGAATAGTCAGTGAACATCTGACCATTTGTCCACTTGGGCCATTTGTCAGTAAACAAATGATAACTTGGAGCCAAGCCACTGGGTGTTATCAGGAGCAAACCATCTAAAGAACTTTCTCACAAGTCAGAAAATTTTGGCATTGGACTTCCCAGGTGGCTCTGATGGTAAAGAACCCACCTGGCAATGCAGGGGATACAAGAGAGACAGGTTCTATCTCAAAGTCAGGAAGATCCCCTGGAGAAGGCCATGGTAACCAACTCTGGTATTCTTTTTTTTTTTTTTTCTTTTACTTCTTTGGAAAAAATTTTGGCCTCTTTTATTGATTTTTTATTTATTTATTTTCATCCATATTTATTCTTTGGTCTGTGTAGGTCTCCCATTGCAGTGGCCTCTCTCATTGCAGGGCACCGGCTTTGAGCACAGGTGCTCCAGAGTGCTGGCCTACAATTGGACACATAGTCCAGCCGCTTGGCAGCACGTGGGATTCTCCAGGGCCAAGGATCGAACTGGTGCCCCTTGCACTGCAAGGTGGACTCCCCACCCACTGGACCACCAGGGAAGCCTCCACTCTGGTGTTCTTGACTGCAGAATTCCATGGACAGAGGAGCCTGGTGGGCTACAGTCCATGGGGTCATTCTCAAAGAGTCAGACACAACTGAAGCGACTCAGCATGCACTCATGCACAGTACATTTTATTTGCTAGCATCTTTAATCCTTGCATGTTTTAGTATAATTATAATTCTTCCTCATCTTCTTTTATAGTTACTCTCCCATTTTGTGCCTGTGTAGGCATTCTGCTACTAGCATTGAGGCATTTAAAAACAATGCTAGCTCTGGAGTTTGAAAGGCCTGAGTTTTAATCATAGATCTACCATGTATTTGTGAAGTAACCCTGAATGAGTCTTTGTGTGCCTGGTGGCTTAAGGCTTTCTTATCTTTAAATTATGGTGATATACGTGCTGCTGAGTTCTTGTAAGAATTAGTCATAACACATGTAATACTTTGGCGCATAGTAGGAATCCAAAATAGGAACTTAATTTCTTATAGTTTGTTCTCTACCTCTCCCATTCTCTGTGTCCTTTCATCCAGGATCCACCAAAAAAATTTTTTTATTGGTTTAGAATAGTCAGTGAACATCTGACCATTTGTCCACTTGGGCCATTTGTCAGTAAACAAATGATAACTTGGAGCCAAGCCACTGGGTGTTATCAGGAGCAAACCATCTAAAGAACTTTCTCACAAGTCAGAAAATTCCTGGTTTTGCTCTCATTTCTGTGAAGTATCTTAGGGAAATGTAAGTATAGAATTTCAAGCATGTCAGGCCTAATTGTACATTCAGTTTTCAACCAAACAACAAAGAAAAACAGATCCTACCCCTTCCAGGGCGTTCTAGGTCAATGGGGTTTAGAAGCTTTAGATATTCCTTTATAAGAAAAGATTCCTTGAGCTCCTATATGCTGCTTCAGATTTAATGTTTAAGCCCACTTCAGCTTCCTAATACATGTCATAATTACAATTTACCAATAAATTGTGCAATCAATTGACAAATCATAGTTTATTTCAAGAAGATCAGATTTATCTCTTTCTCACCACCATGTTCTTATCACTGGCACTACAGATGCTCTATAAATATTTGTCAGATAAATAGAAGGCTTAAAGACTAAATTTTAAACAAACTATAAACTTTTTAATTAACAAACTCAATCCATTATTTTTATTTCTCAATTCAAAATGTGTTTTATTACTCACTTCTATTGACTTTAAACTGCTATTTCAAATAATTGTCAGTCCTAGGCCTTATATTCTAATAAATTACTTGAGTTATAATAAATTACTCTTTGAGATTTACTGTGTAATAGCTCAGTTTTCTACTTCGTATGCATGCAGCATTTAGGGGTTAAAGAGGAGGTCATTATAATCTAACCAGGGATATATTTGAATTTATAAAATGAATAATAATATTAAAATTAAGCTCTCATTATTCCACAGTTTGATCTCTAAACAATTGAACTTCAACTTTTGAATTCTCATGAATTCAAAGAAGTCTTACATTTAGGCTTATTTATTGTATTGTACCTGCTTTAGAATCAAAAGCAAATGGTTGGCAATCATTTAAAGGGATTATCATAAAATCACACTTCAGAATTTGAACTGAAGCAGTAGTTCAAGAGTTGCTAAGGAACTGACTAAACAATGAAGTTATTGTGCACACACGTGTGTACAATATATTCTAATCTACTAATTGATAGAAACATATGTCATGCATAAGTAAGAGGTAATATTTCATTCATATAGCTTAATGTATCTATAACACAAAAGTTTAAATACAGTTTCAACCAATGCCTTAAATCTTAGCATGTTCTTTTTGTGAAAGAGTTTCTAAGCGATTTTTCTAAGCAATTTTTATTCTAATTATATTAACTTAATTTTTTAAAGTTCATAGAACTATAAGAAAAAATAACATCATATATATAATGGGGATATTCCTAGACTCTTCAATGGCATCATCCAGGGAAAAAGTCCCTGTTGCATCTTCAGTATATTTCTTTTCTCTTCTTACTATAAGAATATAGATAGATAAGTGGGGGATTAGCAAAATTGAAGACAATTTTTCTCTCTGCTTCTTTCACTCAACAATACATACTACAGGGCTTCCCCTGATGGTCCAGTGGGTAAGGACACCGCCTTGCAGTGCAGGAGGCGTCAGTTCGATCCCTGGCCTGGGAAGATCCCACGTGCCGCAGAGCGGCTGGACCGATGTGTCCAATTACCGAGCCGGAGCTCTGGAGCGCATGCGCCAAGAGCCAGCGCTCTGCAACGACAGACACCACCGCGATGGGAGGCCCACAGGAGCCAAAGAACAAAGATGGATAAAACTAGACAAATGAAAAACCAATAGAAGTGGCCCACCCGCTCTCCTCCCTCCCCAACCCGACCCCCGCCCAAAAATAAAATAAATAAATAATAATAAAAAAAAAAGCAATACATACTATATACGTGAGGGGGGATTAACAAAATTGAAGTCAACTTTGCTTTCTGTTACTTTTAAATTTCTTTATTTGCATCATTTTAATGAAAAGAGCATTCTATACTACACATTTACCCAATCCTCTAATGTTGGGCATTCAAGGCATTTTAATTTTTTTAATGAGACAGTAGTTATTGTCTGCTGCCAACTACTCTGCTATACCCAGAAACAGACTTCAACCTCACTAAGTAGTAATGTTCCTTTTGGCTAGATTTTCAAACCAGGACAACTTGTCAGTCAGTTATCAAACTGGTGGAGCTAGTCAAGGTTCCCGAAGATCATCTGCTCACAGTGTTGAGAACGGTACTAATCAGAGTATGGTAACTGCCATTATAAACAAGCCTTCAGGAGGCTTCCATTCTAGCAAGAGAAACAATAATTAAAAAGTAAACACATGGGTTTCCCTGGTGGTCCAGTGGATAAAGACATCGCCTTGCAGTGCAAGGGGTGCCAGTTCGATCCCTGGCCTGGGAAGATCCCACGTGCCACAGAGTGGCTGGACCAATGTGTCCAACTACCGAGCCAGAGCTCTGGAGCACAGGCGCCCAGAGCCAGTGCTCTGCAGCGAGAGGGGCCACCGTGATGGGAGGCCTACACATGCCAAAGAACAAAGATGGATGATGAAAGACTAATAGAAGTGGCAAAAAAAAAAAAGTAAACACATATTTAAGTTCAAGAGGAAATAAAGTCAGAGAAAAGACTATGACTGGGTAGGCTTGGCTTCATTCTAGGTAGAGAGATCTGAGGATTTCTTTTCAAAGATGGTACCCCTTCTATTAAATGAAGGAATGAGCCATCTAAGATGCCTAAAGGTCTAGGGGAGCAGCATTCTCAGAAGCATGAGCAACCAAGACCAAGCAAGCCTGGGGCACTCTAGACAGCAAAAGCAGCCTGCCTGTCTGCCTCAGTAGACTGAGCCAAGGGGAGCTGGCTGAGATGAAGTCAGGAGAGAGATTCAGGAGCCAGATCACACAGGGCCTTACAACACTTGATAAGGATGTACTTTGTCCAAAGTGTAAGAGCAAGCCACAGGATGGTTTTAGGCAGGTTTATTGAGCAAATTTATATTTTGAAAATGTAATCTGCTGCTGTATGGAGAATGACTGGAGGAATGAATTAACAAAAATAGGAAGACAAACTAGGAAATCTGTTAATGCCACAGCTGGTTATAATAATAACTTGGACCAAAATGACAGATGGATATGATGAGAATTGTCAGATTCAAGGTGTCAACTACAAACTGGCATTTACCAATTACATCGCCAATGACTGGACAACAAGGACATTTTCCCTCTGCCTCTGCAGAGACTGGACCCTGTGCTATTGAGAGCTGCTGATCTTCAATACCCCCTGAAAGAGATCAGGGTGAGGTTGAGAGCTGCTGACCTTCAATACCCCCTGATGGAGATCAGGGTCGGGTAGAGGCACTCTGTGCTCCATGGAATCTGGTGGGGCAGGTCTTTAGATAGGTGGATGCTTTTAGGAACAGATTTTATTATCTCAATCCTCACATCTCCTCATAGTTAAAAAAGCACTAAATCTCCTCATGGTGACATCAGATCCTCATGACTAACTGAAGAGCCTTTGTAAAATGATTATTTAATGATATTAAACCTCCCTCACCAAAATCCAAATGGGTAGACATCAGATGCTCTGCAGCGAGAGGGCCACCGTGATGGGAGGCCTACACATGCCAAAGAACAAAGATGGATGATGAAAGAGTAATAGAAGTGGAAAAAAAAAAAAAGTAAACACATATTTAAGTTCAAGAGGAAATAAAGTCAGAGAAAAGACTATGACTGGGTAGGCTTGGCTTCATTCTAGGTAGAGAGATCTGAGGATTTCTTTTCAAAGATGGTACCCCTTCTATTAAATGAAGGAATGAGCCATCTAAGATGCCTAAAGGTCTAGGGGAGCAGCATTCTCAGAAGCATGAGCAACCAAGACCAAGCAAGCCTGGGGCACTCTAGACAGCAAAAGCAGCCTGCCTGTCTGCCTCAGTAGACTGAGCCAAGGGGAGCTGGCTGAGATGAAGTCAGGAGAGAGATTCAGGAGCCAGATCACACAGGGCCTTACAACACTTGATAAGGATGTACTTTGTCCAAAGTGTAAGAGCAAGCCACAGGATGGTTTTAGGCAGGTTTATTGAGCAAATTTATATTTTGAAAATGTAATCTGCTGCTGTATGGAGAATGACTGGAGGAATGAATTAACAAAAATAGGAAGACAAACTAGGAAATCTGTTAATGCCACAGCTGGTTATAATAATAACTTGGACCAAAATGACAGATGGATATGATGAGAATTGTCAGATTCAAGGTGTCAACTACAAACTGGCATTTACCAATTACATCGCCAATGACTGGACAACAAGGACATTTTCCCTCTGCCTCTGCAGAGACTGGACCCTGTGCTATTGAGAGCTGCTGATCTTCAATACCCCCTGAAAGAGATCAGGGTGAGGTTGAGAGCTGCTGACCTTCAATACCCCCTGATGGAGATCAGGGTCGGGTAGAGGCACTCTGTGCTCCATGGAATCTGGTGGGGCAGGTCTTTAGATAGGTGGATGCTTTTAGGAACAGATTTTATTATCTCAATCCTCACATCTCCTCATAGTTAAAAAAGCACTAAATCTCCTCATGGTGACATCAGATCCTCATGACTAACTGAAGAGCCTTTGTAAAATGATTATTTAATGATATTAAACTCCTCCCTCACCAAAATCCTTAAATATTGACCCTCCTCCTGCTGCCTCTTTGGAGCAGTCTCTCAGAGCTATCTGGGGTGATGCATCCCTGGCTGCAGTCCTAATTATGCCCCAGATAAAATTTAACCCAGGGCTTCCTTGGTGGTCCAGTGGGTAAGGACACCGCCTTGCAGTACAAGGGGCACTGGTTCAATCCCTGTCCAGCAAAGATCCCACTTGCCTCGGAGCAGCTGGACCCGTGTGTGTCCAACTACTGAGCAGGAGCTCTGGAGCGCATGCACCCTGAGCCGGTGCTCTGCGGCGAGAGAGGCTGCTGCGATGGAAGGTCCATACAAGCCAAAGAACAAGATGAATGAAAATAGATAAATAAAAGACCAATAGAAGTGGCCAAAAAAAAAAAAAAACCTTAACCCACAGCTTCAAGTTGTTCGTCTTTTTTAGTCGACAAAGGCATGTTTTGAAGGTACAGCTGAGTAGACTTACTGGCAGAAGAAAAGTAAAGTTTGAGAGACTAAAGGAAGAGGCTTAGGTATTTGATTCTGTAACTCAGTAATAATGTAACTTGATGCCATATACTATAAGCAGGATCTGCGTAAAGGGCAGGTTTGAAAAGGAAAAATTATTAATTTTGGTTTTAACATATGATGCTTTTTAAACATACAAGGAGAGGTATCCAATAGACACTGGACTTTAGAGCAGAGAATGGATGGGGGTTAAAATCAGCATGAAGATGCTATTTAAAGCCACGTGCCTGAAGAAGATTGCCTAGGGAGTGCTGACCTGCCGTGAGAGGGCAGGACCAAGAGCCTCAGGCTGCAGCACTTGATCACCGGAAGCTCTAGAGAGGTGGGGCGAGTGCCTCGAAAACTGGGAAGCAGAGACTGTGAGACATCAGGACCGCGGAGAGAACAGAACGGCAGGAGGGTGAGACCAGAGTGCTTCGAAGTGGGTGATGGTTGTGCCACACCAGCTGGGAGGCTGCTCGAGAACCCAGAGATAAACCCACGCACCTATGGGTACCTTATTTTTGATAAAGGAGGAGAAACTATAAAATGGGACAAAGATAGCCTCTTCAACAAGTGGTGCTGGGAGAATTGGACAGCTTCATGCAAAAAAATGAAGGTGGAACATTCCCTGACACCATACACTAAGATCAACTCAAAATGGATTAAAGACCTAAATGTAAGACCAGAAACTATCAAACTCTTAGAGGAGAATATAGGCAAAACCCTCAAGGACATCAATCAAAGCAAGATCTTCTCTGACCCACCAACTAAAATAGCAGAACTGAAAAGAAAAATGAACATGTGGGACTTCATGAAACTTAAAAGCTTTTGTACAGCTAAAGAAATTACAAAAAAGCTCAACAGACACCCCACAGAGTGGGAGAAAATCATAGCAAATGAAACAACAGACAAAGAATTAATCTCCAAAATCTACAAGCAACTCAGACAACTCAGCACCGGAAAAACGAACAACCCAATCAAAAAATGGGAAAAAGACCTAAAGAGACGCCTCTCCAAAGAGGACATACAGATGGCCCAAAAATACATGAAACGATGCCCAACCTCACTTATTATTAGAGAAATGCAAATTAAAACTACAATGAGATATCACCTCACACCCGTCAGAATGGCCATCTTCAAGAAATCTGCAGACAACAAATGCTGGAGAGGGTGCGGAGAAAAGGGAACCCTCTTGCATTGCTGGTGGGAATGTAAATTGATACAGCCTCTATGGAAGACAGTCTGGAGATTTCTTAAAAAACTAAAAATAGAAGCACCCTATGACCCAGCAATCCCACTCTTAGGCTTATATCCTGATGAAATCAAAACTGAAGAAGATTGCCTAGGGAGTGCTGACCTGCCGTGAGAGGGCAGGACCAAGAGCCTCAGGCTGCAGCACTTGATCACCGGAAGCTCTAGAGAGGTGGGGCGAGTGCCTCGAAAACTGGGAAGCAGAGACTGTGAGACATCAGGACCGCGGAGAGAACAGAACGGCAGGAGGGTGAGACCAGAGTGCTTCGAAGTGGGTGATGGTTGTGCCACACCAGCTGGGAGGCTGCTCGAGAACCCAGAGATAAACCCACGCACCTATGGGTACCTTATTTTTGATAAAGGAGGAGAAACTATAAAATGGGACAAAGATAGCCTCTTCAACAAGTGGTGCTGGGAGAATTGGACAGCTTCATGCAAAAAAATGAAGGTGGAACATTCCCTGACACCATACACTAAGATCAACTCAAAATGGATTAAAGACCTAAATGTAAGACCAGAAACTATCAAACTCTTAGAGGAGAATATAGGCAAAACCCTCAAGGACATCAATCAAAGCAAGATCTTCTCTGACCCACCAACTAAAATAGCAGAACTGAAAAGAAAAATGAACATGTGGGACTTCATGAAACTTAAAAGCTTTTGTACAGCTAAAGAAATTACAAAAAAGCTCAACAGACACCCCACAGAGTGGGAGAAAATCATAGCAAATGAAACAACAGACAAAGAATTAATCTCCAAAATCTACAAGCAACTCAGACAACTCAGCACCGGAAAAACGAACAACCCAATCAAAAAATGGGAAAAAGACCTAAAGAGACGCCTCTCCAAAGAGGACATACAGATGGCCCAAAAATACATGAAACGATGCCCAACCTCACTTATTATTAGAGAAATGCAAATTAAAACTACAATGAGATATCACCTCACACCCGTCAGAATGGCCATCTTCAAGAAATCTGCAGACAACAAATGCTGGAGAGGGTGCGGAGAAAAGGGAACCCTCTTGCATTGCTGGTGGGAATGTAAATTGATACAGCCTCTATGGAAGACAGTCTGGAGATTTCTTAAAAAACTAAAAATAGAAGCACCCTATGACCCAGCAATCCCACTCTTAGGCTTATATCCTGATGAAATCAAAACTGAAAGAAGCACCTGTACCCCAATGTTCATTGCAGCTCTCTATACAATAGCCAAAACATGGAAGCAACCTAGATGTCCATCGACAAATGAATGGATCCAGAAGCTCTGGTCCATATATACAATGGAATACTACTCAGCTGTTAAAAGAAATGCAGAAGACTCAGTCCTAATGAAGTGGCTGGCTCTAGAACCTATCATAAAAAGTGAAGTAAGTCAAAAAGAGAAAGACAAATACAGTATACTAACACACATATATGGAATCTAGTAGGACGGTCTTGATATCACACACAGGGAACTCATGAAAAAAAAAAAAAAAGAGCATAGACATAGGGACATCGTGGTGAATAAATAGGGAGGGGGAAGCATGGAGGAAGTAACAAGGAAACCTATAGTGTTATGTGTGGAAAAGATAGCTAGTGTCACAGTGCTAAGGGAATAGGAGTGCTTACAGTGGCTTGGGGCGAAGGTCTGGAGGGGTGGGATGGGGGGATCTGGGTGGGTGGGGACCATGGATATGCATATAACTGATCTGGGAACATACATGTATTTGAACAACAAAACTCTGTAAAACCTTTAAAATAAAGAATAAAAATTAAAAAAAAAAAAAACAAAAACGAAGACTGAAAACTGCAGATTTAGAAATACAGGGACTGCTAATGGTTTTCACAGAACAACTTCAGGGGGGCGGTGAGCACAAAATCCCAACCAAAGTGAGTTAAAGAGTAAAACAAGATGAGAATAAGAAAGCGTGACAGTGAATACAGAAAACTCTTAGGACGTCTTGTTATAAAGGAAAGCCCAGAGACACTGCCCAGAACCAGAGTGTGATAATACGTCCAGGAGGTTCACTTTCTGCTATTGAGATGGGAGGTCTATCTGTGTGCTGATGAGAACGATCCAGTATTGGGGGCGGGGGCGAGGAGGCATGGGTGTTCAGAGGGTGCAGCAGAAGTGGAGGGCCTGTCCTTCAGAAGAGCAGGAACTGCTCGTTCTTCACATCTACAGGGAAGACAGAGCAGAAGGGTAGAAGCAAGAGGCTGGTAGATTTGGTAAAGGGGAAAGGAAGCAGTTCTCTCATTCTTGCTTTTATTTTCTTGTGAAATTTTTAAAAGTTAAGGTTATCA
The DNA here is from genome assembly GCA_022376925.1 of Tragulus kanchil. Classification (NCBI taxonomy): domain Eukaryota; kingdom Metazoa; phylum Chordata; class Mammalia; order Artiodactyla; family Tragulidae; genus Tragulus; species Tragulus kanchil. The sequence goes on along the minus strand of JAIOJX010000023.1, from coordinate 118,059,212 downwards.
CCTGAGAGTGAGGACTGGGAAAGTGTGATGGAGCTTTGAAAAAACAGATGCTATAAAGCATTCATTTGAAAATACAGACAGGAAACTGACAAGAGAACTCTAGCAAAATTATCTTACAGGGTTGAGATCTGTGGTAATATACATAAAGCAAATGCTTTTTTTCTCTCACCCCACTGAGCAGCTTGAGTGTGAATGTTGAGTAAGCAGAGCTGAATATTACCCGAGTTTGCATTGTGCCAAAGAAGCACAATGGAGCCAGAGAAGAACAAAAGAATTTAGAGTACATGAAAGGGAGTTAGGGTGACATCTATTGAATCTAAGAAGGGTACCTGGAGAAGTGAAAGACAAAGGGGAGAATCAGACAGAGGAAAGGTATGGAGTGGATGCATGAATCATCCAAATGGTAGATGGGAAGATCCCCTTGAGAAGGGAATGGCTACCCATTCCAGGATTCTTGCCTAGAGAATTCTGTGGACAGAGGAGCCTGGCAGGCTACAGTCCAAGGGGTTGCAAAGAGTTGGACATGACTGAGCAAATACTGGGGTTCTTGAGGAGGCAGGAAGAGATGCTCTGGATATCAGAAAGTGGGATGATGGAAAAGAAGAATTTGGAGGTTACTGACAAGCATAAAATCTAGGCTGTGACTGTGGGAATGGGTGAACATAGTTGGGGGGAGGTGGGAATGGACAATGAGATTTGGCGTGAGGAGTCAAAGAACCAGAATGGACCTCCTGAGGAAGTGGTTCTGAATCCTGTGGTTCTGATCCTCTCAAATCAATCTGAAAGTTTAAAAAAAAAAAAAAAAAACACCCTAATACTGGAATTCCATCTTGTATCTCTGGGTTTGGGGAAAGCCTAAGCACAGGTAATCTTTAAAACGATCTCAGTTGATTCAGAGGTGCAGCAGAAGTGGAGGGCCTGTCCTTCAGAAGAGCAGGAACTGCTCGTTCTTCACATCTACAGGGAAGACAGAGCAGAAGGGTAGAAGCAAGAGGCTGGTAGATTTGGTAAAGGGGAAAGGAAGCAGTTCTCTCATTCTTGCTTTTATTTTCTTGTGAAATTTTTAAAAGTTAAGGTTATCACCTGAGAGTGAGGACTGGGAAAGTGTGATGGAGCTTTGAAAAAACAGATGCTATAAAGCATTCATTTGAAAATACAGACAGGAAACTGACAAGAGAACTCTAGCAAAATTATCTTACAGGGTTGAGATCTGTGGTAATATACATAAAGCAAATGCTTTTTTTCTCTCACCCCACTGAGCAGCTTGAGTGTGAATGTTGAGTAAGCAGAGCTGAATATTACCCGAGTTTGCATTGTGCCAAAGAAGCACAATGGAGCCAGAGAAGAACAAAAGAATTTAGAGTACATGAAAGGGAGTTAGGGTGACATCTATTGAATCTAAGAAGGGTACCTGGAGAAGTGAAAGACAAAGGGGAGAATCAGACAGAGGAAAGGTATGGAGTGGATGCATGAATCATCCAAATGGTAGATGGGAAGATCCCCTTGAGAAGGGAATGGCTACCCATTCCAGGATTCTTGCCTAGAGAATTCTGTGGACAGAGGAGCCTGGCAGGCTACAGTCCAAGGGGTTGCAAAGAGTTGGACATGACTGAGCAAATACTGGGGTTCTTGAGGAGGCAGGAAGAGATGCTCTGGATATCAGAAAGTGGGATGATGGAAAAGAAGAATTTGGAGGTTACTGACAAGCATAAAATCTAGGCTGTGACTGTGGGAATGGGTGAACATAGTTGGGGGGAGGTGGGAATGGACAATGAGATTTGGCGTGAGGAGTCAAAGAACCAGAATGGACCTCCTGAGGAAGTGGTTCTGAATCCTGTGGTTCTGATCCTCTCAAATCAATCTGAAAGTTTAAAAAAAAAAAAAAAAACACCCTAATACTGGAATTCCATCTTGTATCTCTGGGTTTGGGGAAAGCCTAAGCACAGGTAATCTTTAAAACGATCTCAGTTGATTCAAATGTGTAGCCATTGTTGAGCACCAACGATCTACATAGATGTTAAAGCTGGCAGTGATGTCAAGAGTGTTACTGCACCAAACTTGGGTCCACTCATCTGCAGTGCAGCAAAACCAGTCTACTGACACTGGGTTGTGACAAAGGAAAAGTACAGTGTTCATCTGCAGCATCCCAAGAAAGAAAAACAAGATAGCTCTGGCTTGGAAGGCCCAAACTCCCTGGTGGCTTTCAGAGAAGGCTGGTTTTTTTTATTTTTTAAAAAAATTTTACAGAGTTTTGTTGTTCACAGACATGTATGTTCCCAGATAAGTCATATACATATCCCTGTCCCCCCATCCCACCCCTCCAGGTTGCCGCATCAGGCCCTTGTAGGAACTCCTATTCCCGCAGTGCTATCTTTTTCACATATGATAGTTTAGGATTCCATGTTACTCCCTCTATGCCTTCCACCCACTGTTCATTCCCCACAATGTCCATATGTCTATTCTCTATGTCTGTTTTTCCATTGGTTCACTGCATGTGTTATCATTACCCATTTACTAGATTCCATATATATGTGTTAGTATACTGTACTTGTCTTTCTCTTTTTGACTTACTTCACTTTTTCTGATAGGTTCTAGAGCCAGTCACTTCATTAGGGCTGATTCTTCTGCATTTCTTTTTACAGGTTAGTAGTATTCCATTGTATATATGAACCAGGGCTTCTTTATCCATTCATTCGTCGATGGGCATCTAGGTTGCTTCCATGTTCTAGCTATTGTATAGAGAGCTGCAGTGAACACTGGGGTACAGGTGTTTCTTCCAGTTTTGATTTCATCTGGGTATAAGCCTAAGAGTGGGATTGCTGGGTCGTAGGATGCTTCTATTTTTAGTTTTTTAAGGAATCTCCACACTGTCTTCCATAGAGGCTGTATCAATTTACATTCCCACCAGCAATGCAAGAGGGTTCCCTTTTCTCCTCACCCTCTCCAGCATTTATTGTCTGTCGATTTGTTGATGATGGCCATTCTGATGGGTGTGAGGTGATACTTCATTGTAGTGGGTTTTTTGTTTTCTTTATTTTTTGGGGAGGGGGGGTGAGTTGGGCCACTTCTATTGGTCTTTCATTTATCTATTTTCATCCATCTTTGTTCTTTGGCCCCTGTGGGCCTCCCATCACTGGGCCTCTGTCACTGCAGAGCACCGGCTCTGGGCGCATGTGCTCCAGAGCTCTGGCTCGGTAATTGGACACAACGGTCCAGCCACTCTGCAGCACATGGGATCTTCCCAGGCCAGGGATCAAACTGGGACCCCTTGCACTGCAAGGCAGAGTCCTTACCCACTGGACCACCAGGGAGGCCCTCATTGTAGTTTTGATTTGCATTTCTCTAATAATAAGCGAGGCTGAGGATTGTTTCATGTGCTTTTTGGCCATCTGTATGTCCTCTTTGGTGAGATGTCTCTTTAGGTCTTTTTCCCATTTTTTGATTGGGTTGTTCATTTTTCCGGTGCTGAGTTGTCTGAGTTGCTTATAGATTTTGGAGATTAATTCTTCGTCTGTTATTTCATTTGCTATGATTTTCTCTCAGAGAAGGCTTTTTAAAGGCAATAGTTGGGGTGAGTGTTGCAGCTGGTCCTTCTGACTGGTTAATGGTGAGGTAACAGGGTGACGTTCTAGGGATCTTAATCATCAGCCTCCTGGTTCCAACCAGTGTGGGCTCTACTGCTCGTGGTCAGCATGTAGTCACCATCCTCCACCTGGGTGGGGGTCTTACTTGAACAACTCAAAGATATGTGATAAATTGTTATGTACATTCCTTGAGGAGGATCTAAGACTATTTTATCTGAACCACTGTCACTACATTTCTTGCTTGACTGCCTTTGCTTTCTGCAGTCCCTCTTCTCCCTAATTAGTAACTACTACAGTTTGTTCTTTGGCACTCAGAGAAGGTCTCAAAGATGAAAGCGTTTTCCTATGAACAAGAAATGGAGGACACAGAGGGCTCTTGTACCTGAGAAGACTCCACAGGGTCCTGCTTGTTGCTGTTGTTGTTGTTGTTGTTTAACTTTTATTTTACTTTTAAATTTTACAGAGTTTTGTTGTTTACAGATATGTATGTTCCCAGATTAGTCATATGTATATCCCTCCCCATCCCAACCCTCCAGACCCTGCTTGGTTTTTAACCCCCACTTCTCTGTGATACTCCTAAATCCGGAGGGTAACAGGATTGCAACAAGAAAGAGAATGAAGTTTTCTATAGAGAGGTTCATCATAAACTTGGTAGGGGAACTTTGGTTTTAGGGAACTCAATTTCAGCAGTAATGGTGAAGGGAAATACAGTGAGTCAGCTGCTAAAATCTTCCATGCATGAAGCAGAATGACTGAGTGGACAGGAAATGAAAGCACTCTAAAATAATCTCAAGGGAACTGGGGTTTCTGAAAGTGAAGCAATGATGAGAAACAAGGAGAATACCTATGATTCTAGTCCTCCCTCTGGATCTGGAAATGTGAGGTGGGGAAGCAGAAACAGCCCTCATTTGAGAGGACAACATTAAGCAGGATGCAGAGGGGCGAGTCAGGTCCTAGAAGGTGATATATTAAGAGAAGACAATTTAGAGAAGATTTTGAAGGTAAAGAGGGTTCAAGCTCCAAGTTCCAAAGTCTGCACTGGCAGGGACTGCAGTCTGGAAGGAATGAGAGTGGGCCAAGTAAAGGCATATTCAGAAGTGTATTAATGAGAGTCCCTGTGTTGATCCGAGAGGCCTGACTTTTGGTGCTTAGTCCCATGGTCTCTCAGGGAAAGGTGGAAAATTAATTCTAAGGACAGCTTCCTTAGTGGAATAGGTTGTTTAGGTGGCATGTGGTGATGAACCAAATGGACCAACTGGGTAGGTGGAGTGAAACCAGGGTCTCAGGCCCTTTTAAGCTGGACCAAGAACAGAGTCAAAGTGCTAGGAGGAGTCTCACAAGGCATACAGCATGAGCCTTCCTTAAAACCTTTTGAGGCGAGCAGTTAAATGGCCTGAGTCACAGAATTTCATGAGTTATGTTTATTATCTATTTATGTGCCTGTCTACAACTAGGCTTTAACTTGCCCTAGCAGAATCTCTTTTTAAATCTTTTACCCCCAGTAACTAGCATAGTGCTAGCTACAAAGGAAATGCTTAATAAATGTTTGATGTACTAAAATGAACTGCTTAAAAAAGCTAAAGATAAGGTTTTATTGCATCCAGAGTCGAGTGACCAAGGGAAGCACAATATTTTGTTAGCAATTCTAGATTGTAATCTTACTGGGCTGGACCTATTGCTAAGTACACTTACATATCTAACCGCAAAGAGCACTTTTATTTTTTTTAACTTGTTAAAATAATTAAATTAAAATAGTTTCTGCCAGGAATTGGTGCCACAGTATATGTGGTTAAGTATTACATTAAGAAATCAATATTTCTAGCTTGCACAGAGTACATTAGCATCCCTTAATTTAGAAGCGTGAACAGTGTGTGCGCTTAAGATTCATTTCACAGAAAGACAAATTAGATCAGCTAACCCAAAGAGAAAATGAGACCTTGGCATTGTCTGCGGTTCTACACTTTTTGCTCTGTTTGGTGCACAGGTTTTGCCCTTTCTTCGGAATTCGTTGTTTGGTCTCAGGGCAATCTAACACAAAACAAAAGCAAAGAGAAGAGAGTCTGCTCAAAAAATCAGCTGTTTGGTCTTAGTCCCTTGTGGTAGAACCCTGTTGTGTTTCTTCCTTACTTATAATAATGTATTTTAGAAAACCAAGTACTGAGTGTTTACTCTAGCATGTGATTTGTTAGCATATTATCCTTTTTGCTAGTATATTATTTTTAAAAAATCTTTTTCTGCTATATATCAAAGTAAAATTAAGATTTACTTATGAGAGGGCTTCCCCTGGTGGTCCAGCGGGTAAGGACACCGCCTTGCAGTGCAAGGGACGCCGGTTTGATCCCTGGCCTGGGAAGATCCCACGTGCCGCGGAGCGGCTGGACCAATGTGTCCAATTACTGCGCCAGAGCTCTGGAGCACATGAGCCCACAGCCGGTTCTCTGCAACGACAGACACCACCGCGATGGGAGGCCCACAGGAGCCAAAGAACGAAGATGGGTGAAAATAGAGAAATGAAAGACCAATAGAAGTGGTCCGCCCATCCCCCTCCCTCCCCACCCCCCAAAAAAGATAAATAAATAAAATTTAATTAAAAAAAAAAGATTTACTTATGAGAGAATAAAAGAAGGAAAATATAACAAGATCATCCTATTTGCATGTACCCAAGTGCAATAAACAAACTGAAAGGAAAATATTCAAATATACAAAACTTTATAAAACCATAAATATGCAAATCACAAAACAACTGAAAGAAAGTATATTTTCATCAAATATGAAAAAGAGTTAATAAGAAAAATATACCAAAGAGAAGTTGTAAATAGATTCCTTTAAGTGAAAAGGTAAAAGTTACTGACTTACTAAGGAAAGAAAAAAAAATGTATGCAGGAGATGCTAAAACCTAAGTAAGAACTAATCCCCTCTCTGTGAAATTTTGAAGAGAGAAAAAGAAATTCATGCTGGTTTTGCTGTTGCACCTCAGACTACAAAAGTTATGTCCACATTGTATGATAAATGTTTATTAATGTGGAAAATACTGGAGTAAGGGCTTCCCTGGTGGCTCAGTGGTAAAGAATCTGCCTGCCAATGCAGGAGACACAGGAGTCAGGAGACGAGGGTTAAGTCCCTGGGTCAGGAAGAGTCTCCGGAGAAGGAAATGGCAATCCAATCAATTGGGATTGGAAATCCCATGAACAGTGGGGCCTGATGGGCTACAGTCCATGGGGTCTCAAAACGTTGGATGCAACTGAACAGGCGGACACACACCGCAAGATGGAAGAGATGTTGAGTTTAGACCGTTAAGATATTTTTAAGAGATAGAGGCCATATTCACATAACTCCTATTACAGTATGTTATATAATTGTTCTATTTTATTATTGTTGTGGTTAATCTCTTACTGTGCCTAATTGATCAACTAAACTTTATCATAGGATGTATGTATAGAAAAAAAAAAAAACAGTATATATAGGGTTTGGTACTGTCCATGGTTTCAGGCATCTGAGGAGGGTGCTGGAATGTACCCCTAAGGGACAGCCGTAGTCCCTGACAGTGGAACAACATCATGGAGCTATTAGAGGTAAACTTAGGAAGTCTATTTAGCCACGTGGGAAAATACTTATGCTGATCAACCAAAAAGGAGTGAGTTTTCTTGTTTGTGCACTGAGATTAGACTTGATAAAATATGTGGCATTTGAATGAAGATTAAAACAATATTTTAATATAATTACTACAAAATTAATAATAGAAGTAACGAATACTTACTAAGCACTTACTAGGGTCATGCACTGCTCTAAGTGCCCTATGATTTTATCTAATGTAATCCTCAGACAAGCCAATTACACAAGCATTATTAATATCTCCATTTTAAAGATGAAGAAATGGGCATTGAAAGAGGCTTGGTAACTTTTATTTCTTCCAGGTCACTCAACTTCAGTCAGAAAGCACAGAGCCAGAATTCAACCCCTGAGAGAATTCAACCCCTCATGATGACCTAACAGTGGAATTTTTTTTTCAAGTTGTTCTATACTATTGTTGAGATACTGCTTAAATAACAAGGAAGGAATTTTCTGCAAACTTTTCAACTCAGACAAAGCTAAAGGTATGGGAAGTATATCTCTTTAATTCTTTGCCAAATTCCATGGGGATTTCTCTAACTCCTAAGAATTATTTATTTAAAAGGAGTTTGGAAAACAAGGAGCATTCCTTGCCTCTCCATTCCTACTATTATTCCTAATATACCAGTCTGCACTGTAACTTATTCAGGGAGAGTTAAGACAGTCAGCCCTAGGGGACAATTAGCCCTTTCATGGACACGGAGATAAAGATAACATTTGGGATGGGAGGAAGGAGAGAGTGAGATGTATGGAGAGAGTAACATGGAAACTTACATTGCCATATGTAAAATAGATAGCCAATGGGAATTTGTTGTATGACTCAGGGAACCCAAACAGGGGCTTTGTAAAAACCAACAGGGGTGGGATGGGGAGGGAGATGGTGGGGGAGGTTCAAGAGGGAAGGATGTGTACACCTATGGCTGATTTATGGTGATGTTTGGCAGAAACCAACAAAATTCTGCAAAGCAATTAACCTTCACTTAAAAAATTAATTAACTAATCCCATCCACCTCATGAATACTGCTCTAATTCCGTTTGTAGAAAAAAGCCACAATCAAAAAAAAAAAAAGCCACAATCAAATCATAGAAAATCATGTTTACTGGGGGCAAATGAATAAATGCAAAGGCATAGGCTAAGAAAAAGATATGTTACAACACTATATGATACACTTATATGTGAAACCTAAAACATGGTACAAACCAACATATTTATGGAATAGAAATAGACTCACAGATACAGAGAAGAAATTTGTTGCCAGTGGCAGAGGAGGGAAGGAATGGGAGTTCTGGGTTAGCAGAGGCAAACTACTGTATGTAGGATGGATAAACACCAAACTCCTCCTGCACAGCACAGGGAACTGTATTCAATGTCCTATGACAAACCCTAGCAGAAAAGAATGTGAAAAATAATATATATATATATACACACACAACTGAGTCACTTTGCTGTATAGAAGAAATTAATGCAACAGTGTAACTCTACTATACTTAAATTTAAAAAATTTAGAAGATTCTATTACAATGATTGAGTTTTTTCCCTCTTTCAAAAATAAAATCCTGGGCTTCTCCGGTAGCTCAGTGGTAAAGAGTTCTCCTGCCAATGCAGGAGACCGGTGTTCAATCCCTAATCCAGGAAGATCCCATGTGCTGCAGAGCAACTAAGCCTGTGAGCCGCAACTATTGAGCCTGTGCTCTGGAGTCTCAGAGCCGCAACTGTGGAGCCCGTGTGCCCTAGAACCCAAGTTTCACAAGAGAAGTCACCACAACAAGAAGCCTGCTCACCTCGAGAGCCCCACTCCGATAACATTTGGGATGGGAGGAAGGAGAGAGTGAGATGTATGGAGAGAGTAACATGGAAACTTACATTGCCATATGTAAAATAGATAGCCAATGGGAATTTGTTGTATGACTCAGGGAACCCAAACAGGGGCTTTGTAAAAACCAACAGGGGTGGGATGGGGAGGGAGATGGTGGGGGAGGTTCAAGAGGGAAGGATGTGTACACCTATGGCTGATTTATGGTGATGTTTGGCAGAAACCAACAAAATTCTGCAAAGCAATTAACCTTCACTTAAAAAATTAATTAACTAATCCCATCCACCTCATGAATACTGCTCTAATTCCGTTTGTAGAAAAAAGCCACAATCAAAAAAAAAAAAAAAGCCACAATCAAATCATAGAAAATCATGTTTACTGGGGGCAAATGAATAAATGCAAAGGCATAGGCTAAGAAAAAGATATGTTACAACACTATATGATACACTTATATGTGAAACCTAAAACATGGTACAAACCAACATATTTATGGAATAGAAATAGACTCACAGATACAGAGAAGAAATTTGTTGCCAGTGGCAGAGGAGGGAAGGAATGGGAGTTCTGGGTTAGCAGAGGCAAACTACTGTATGTAGGATGGATAAACACCAAACTCCTCCTGCACAGCACAGGGAACTGTATTCAATGTCCTATGACAAACCCTAGCAGAAAAGAATGTGAAAAATAATATATATATATATACACACACAACTGAGTCACTTTGCTGTATAGAAGAAATTAATGCAACAGTGTAACTCTACTATACTTAAATTTAAAAAATTTAGAAGATTCTATTACAATGATTGAGTTTTTTCCCTCTTTCAAAAATAAAATCCTGGGCTTCTCCGGTAGCTCAGTGGTAAAGAGTTCTCCTGCCAATGCAGGAGACCGGTGTTCAATCCCTAATCCAGGAAGATCCCATGTGCTGCAGAGCAACTAAGCCTGTGAGCCGCAACTATTGAGCCTGTGCTCTGGAGTCTCAGAGCCGCAACTGTGGAGCCCGTGTGCCCTAGAACCCAAGTTTCACAAGAGAAGTCACCACAACAAGAAGCCTGCTCACCTCAGAGAGTAGCCCCCACTCCATGCAACTAGAGAAGAGCCTTGTGGCAGCAGTGAAAACCCAGAATAGCCAAAAATAAAATAAATAAATAAAATTTTAAAAAAATAAAATAAAGTAAACTCTTGTAGGGAATTTCACCTTGAGCAGTTTTGCCCAATGTCATAGCATTTTTTAAATTTTTAAAATTTATTTATTTATTTTGCTTTCACTCAAAAGCAAAGGTAATCTGAGTGTCATCTAGCACAAATACACCATTTAGATTCCTTTTAGAGGAACAATGCATAGGTTCCTTTTGCATTGCAAGACCACCAGGTTGTGGTAACATTTTCAGCAGGCCTAGAGTACTGTCTCATCACTCCAGACTAGTCCTCTTCTCTAGCTCATTTCTAAGAATCAATATTCTTCCAAATTTTCCATTATTTTTTATTTACAAATAAGAACAAGAGTTTCTGTACAGTCCTAAAAATTGCATTTCACGGTGCACCAATTTGAATGGCAACTCAAATGTGCTCTGGGTTGGGGTGGGGGGAGAATTTCATAGACCATAATTTCAACAGTTTAAAGTATACTCTTTTTCAATCAATGCTTTTGGTTTTCCTTAAAGTGTGAAGTGAAATGAATGGTAGTGTCTTCTATTTGGCATGGGAATGGGAGTTTACTTCTTTAAAGCTATGGTAGTTTTGCTAGGATTTAACTTCTATGTAAAATATATTTTTGTTGCCTTGTTTTCAGAGACATCATTTGGACCCACCCACAAATCAGAATTCATCGCGTTGTCTTCTGGGCCGTGAGCTCCCTACTCTACCCTTCAAGTTTCCTCTCGTGTCACTCGACTCTAAATTGCAGTTATTTGTCTGCAGGTTTATTTCCTCCACTAGACTATCAGCTTCTTGAAGGCCAACATCTATGTCTCATTCATTCAAGTGTACTCTTCATTCAAGAATTTATAGTGACAGACTCCCTAAAAGCAGAGAATTGGAAAGCAGAGCATTCTGCACATAGTAGATGCTCTATGTTTGTTCAATGAATATCAGATGTAACTCAGAAGCTGAAACTTGGTTTCTCAGAGATAAGCATTGCTCATGAGCAGAAAATCCTTTTTCTCTCTGTTCCAGGACACCGGGACCAGTCTATTCCCTTGCGTGGCTGTGAGTTTTATGTATAAACTTAGCCAGTCTATGGAGCCCAGTTGTTTGGTGAAACACCAGTCTAAATATTTCAGGGAAATGCCTTTTTTTTAAAAAAGATTTATTTATTTATTTACTTTGGGCGGGGGTCGGGTTGGGGAGGGCAGGGAGTGGGCGGGCCACTTCTATTGGTCTTTCATTTCTCTATTTTCATTCGTCTTCTTTCTTTGGCTCCTGTGGGCCTCCCATCACAGTGGCGTCTGTCATTGCAGAGCACCGGCTCTGGGCGCATACGCTCCAGAGCTCCAACTCGGTGATTGGACCATCAGTCCAGCCGCTCCGCGGCACGTGGGATCTCCCCAGGCCAGGGCTCGAACTGGCGCCTCCTGCACTGCAAGGCGGTGTCCTTACCCACTGGACCACCAGGGGAAGCCATTTTTTTTTCCACATATGATCAACATTCAAATGAGTAGACTAGGAAAATAGACCAGATTACCCTCCATACCGTGGGGAGTGGTGGTGGTGGTGATGGTGGTGAATGGTGTAGTCACTAAGTCTGACTCTTTTACGACCCCATGGACTTTAGCCTGCCAGGTTCCTCTGTCCATGGAGTGTGCTGCCATTTCCTTCTCCAGGGGATCTGCTTGACCCAGGGATCGAACCCACATCTCCTGCACTGCAGGCAAATTCTCTACTGCTCAGCTACTAGGAAGCCCCTATAGTGGATGGGCCTCATCCAATTATTTGACAGCCTCAGAAGAAAAAAAACTACGAGGAAGATGTCACTCTGCCTCCAGACTGCCTTCAGATGCACAACTGTAACGTCTATGCGCCCTGGGTCTCCAGCCTCCTGCTGGCTAGCATAGCTCTCCTGCTACAAATCAACTGACGCTTTTATCAGAAATTGAGGGGCATGAGCGTTAGATCAGTTCACCTTTCTCATGATCACCCTGGTGGCTCAGTGATAAAGAATCTGCCTGCCAAGGAGTCAGGATGATCCCCTGGAAAAGAAAATGGCAACCCACTCCAATATCTTCCCTGGGAAATCCCATGGACAGAGGAGCCTGGTGGGCTACTGTCCATGGGGTCACAAGAGTTGGACACGACTTAGCGACTACACCACCACGCCACGGTTAGCTTCCCTTCTCCTACTCCTTGACCCAAAGGGAAGTGTATGTGAGACTCTTCCTAAACAATTCCATCGCTCTGGATGGACCCTGAGCCCAGCACAGCTGGTTCCGTTCTGCCTCTGCTAACCTCCCAACAGTTAGCCAGGAAAACCTTGGGTTTATTTGTATCTGTCTCCTCAGTTTAAGTTGTGCGCCTTTTCCCTAGGAAAAAAACAGATTATTTGAAGATGAGGAATTATCCTTTATAGTAAGAGTGCCTTTTATATGGCAAAACTTCTGCTAGAAATACTTGGCTGCTTCTCTATAACCGTTGTTTGTACCGTCCCCTTCCCCTGCTGAAATGTATACACTCCCTTTGGCCCCTTCCAGATATCCTAAGATATGATTTTACTTATTATCAATTCTGAGGGAACCACCTATCGATCCTTAAAGGAGCTGTCAAACTAGATTGAGTTCTCCTTTTAAATCCTAGACACCTCTTGCATACCTTTAAAAATAAGAATAACACAGAGGTGACTGGAAGATTGATTACTTCTCCTTAACATGATTCTCAAAGAATGGATTCTATTTACTAATAAAATCTTACAGCAAAAACCAACGATACTCAGTTGCCCTGCTGTGTGTCCAGTCACTTCTACTGATAAAACTTTGTTTTATCCTCCACATGAAAATGCAATTAGATGGCAGTAGAGTCTCCCACTTAAAATGCTTTAATGCTCTGCATGCTCTACATAATAGAATCAGAACTCCCTAGTGTATAGAATATAAAGATCAAAGACATAAATGCTGATGGGCTGGAGGCTGGCGATTGTACTGAAGGAGAAGAGGCCTGGAGCAAACAGGGCAGTACGCACATCATCCATGGTTGCTGTGCTGGAACCTAAACAGGATTGCCAGATCCTCCACATTTTCTAGAAAGCCTGCAATCCATATTTTCCCATGTAAAACATGCTAAATTCTAAATGTCCCTGATTTAAGGAAAATGCTGAATGAGCCAAACAAAACCAATCTAAGTTCAAATTCAGGCCACAGGGTCCTCTGCCAGGCTGGCCTCTGATGTGTCCCTCCTTGGGGCTTCATCTCTCACTCACTCCTTGTGCTCAGGTCACAGTCTGAGAAGTGCAGCTCTGTAAATGCGCTGCCTTCAGTCCTCAAGCCCCTTCTGGCTTTATGATGGAAGTGTATGTGAGACTCTTCCTAAACAATTCCATCGCTCTGGATGGACCCTGAGCCCAGCACAGCTGGTTCCGTTCTGCCTCTGCTAACCTCCCAACAGTTAGCCAGGAAAACCTTGGGTTTATTTGTATCTGTCTCCTCAGTTTAAGTTGTGCGCCTTTTCCCTAGGAAAAAAACAGATTATTTGAAGATGAGGAATTATCCTTTATAGTAAGAGTGCCTTTTATATGGCAAAACTTCTGCTAGAAATACTTGGCTGCTTCTCTATAACCGTTGTTTGTACCGTCCCCTTCCCCTGCTGAAATGTATACACTCCCTTTGGCCCCTTCCAGATATCCTAAGATATGATTTTACTTATTATCAATTCTGAGGGAACCACCTATCGATCCTTAAAGGAGCTGTCAAACTAGATTGAGTTCTCCTTTTAAATCCTAGACACCTCTTGCATACCTTTAAAAATAAGAATAACACAGAGGTGACTGGAAGATTGATTACTTCTCCTTAACATGATTCTCAAAGAATGGATTCTATTTACTAATAAAATCTTACAGCAAAAACCAACGATACTCAGTTGCCCTGCTGTGTGTCCAGTCACTTCTACTGATAAAACTTTGTTTTATCCTCCACATGAAAATGCAATTAGATGGCAGTAGAGTCTCCCACTTAAAATGCTTTAATGCTCTGCATGCTCTACATAATAGAATCAGAACTCCCTAGTGTATAGAATATAAAGATCAAAGACATAAATGCTGATGGGCTGGAGGCTGGCGATTGTACTGAAGGAGAAGAGGCCTGGAGCAAACAGGGCAGTACGCACATCATCCATGGTTGCTGTGCTGGAACCTAAACAGGATTGCCAGATCCTCCACATTTTCTAGAAAGCCTGCAATCCATATTTTCCCATGTAAAACATGCTAAATTCTAAATGTCCCTGATTTAAGGAAAATGCTGAATGAGCCAAACAAAACCAATCTAAGTTCAAATTCAGGCCACAGGGTCCTCTGCCAGGCTGGCCTCTGATGTGTCCCTCCTTGGGGCTTCATCTCTCACTCACTCCTTGTGCTCAGGTCACAGTCTGAGAAGCGCAGCTCTGTAAATGCGCTGCCTTCAGTCCTCAAGCCCCTTCTGGCCTGTGAATGTGTAAGTCATATTTCATGATTCACCTCAAGGGTCTTTCCTCAAAGACCCTTTCCCCCTCCCTGCTCAACTCCTATCACCACACTGTCCCTAGTACAGCTCTCTCCAAACGCTAGATAGCTTCTCAATTACACCTGTAATTTATTGCTCTTTTTTATTTACCTGACATCTTCTAAGAGACTCTAGACTCCCCAAAGACAGGAACAGTATTTTATCAATTTCTGTATTTCTGTTCCTAATGCAGTGGCTGGTACATCACCATCATCATGAGCACCTGTCACATTTAACTGTGTTCCTAATGCCTTACAAGTATAAACTGGAGCTTTCACACCAGAGTAGTATTCTCTTCCTCGTTTGACAGTTGAGGAAACTGAAGCACAGAGTAACAAGAAGATTCAATGCCAAAGAATCTGAGAATCAGAGACCTTGCTTCTAGACCACAGGGAGCAGCATTATTCTTTGGGGAAAAAAATTATGTCTAAGGGTGAATTTCCTAATACAGGACCACTCTTTAGATCTTCTAATTTCTTTCTAATGTATCTTTCGGTCGCTAATCAAACAAAAAAGCTGAAAGACTGTTTTGCCAAAAAGGCAAAACTTTGTTAAAATAATGTGTCTAAAGAATCTAAACCCACCTGAGCTTCTGAATTCATCTGCCCCTTGATTCAGCCTTAGTGAAAAACAGTGCAGCCTGACCTAGTGATAACCCCATTAGGGAGTTTCTTTTGGTGCAAACAGCAATTTAAGCAAATATGCCCCTCTGTTTTTTCTAGTGTTCTTTGTTATTACAGAAAAGTCCAAGTTGAGTTTCATGTGGGAAATCAAAGAACCAAAGAAGCGGACTTTTCATTATATGCCGAAATGCAATGAAATGCTTTGTATTTCCATTCAAGCTGACATTATTTATCTGCACAGCTAAGGAATGGAAGATCTAAAGAGAAACTAAGTGCTGGACTGGCCTCTGCTCTTTCGCCCAGATGCAAGTTTCACAGGCCTGTTTGAAGTTTCAGGCTACGTGCCGTCACTCTCAAAAACCAGTAGGACTCCTATAATTCTAATGTCGGTGCATTTGATATTGTCCCATAGGTCTCTAAGGCTATCCTCTGTTCTTTTGATTCTTTGTGCTTTGTTCTGTTCTTCAGCAGTTATTTCCACCATTCTGTCTTCCAGCTCACTTATCCATTCTTCTGCCTGTGACACTCTACTGTTGAGACCTTCTATAGTATTTTTGAGTTCAGCAATTGAGTTGTTTGTCTCTATTTGCTTATTTTTCATTTCTTGCATGTCTTTTCTCAGTGCACTAATTTCCTCTAATATTCTGTTTTTGGTGTTTTGAATCCTCACTAGTATCACTCTTCTGAATTCTCTTTCAGATAATCTGTCTATCTCCTCTTCTATCATTTGTAGCTGTGTTTCTCTAGTTTGTTCCTTCATTTGTGCAGTATTTCGCTCTCTTTTCATTATTATATTAATTTTTGTTTTTGTGTGTGTGTTCTGTGTGTTGGAGTTCTTTTTCCCACCAGGTCATGGTTGAATTCTCCCTTCCTTTGGGTTTCTGTCCTTGTAGAAGGGTGCAGTGGTTTGTGTCTTGGGTGGTGTTAGGTCTTGTTTGCAGGTGAATAATCTCTAGTGTTGTATGTTCTTTGATAGTGTGGGGTCTTGGAATCAGGGCTTCCACTCCGAGGATCCTTGGTTTGATCTCTGGCCAGGGGATGTAGGCTCT
Source organism: Tragulus kanchil (assembly GCA_022376925.1). Classification (NCBI taxonomy): domain Eukaryota; kingdom Metazoa; phylum Chordata; class Mammalia; order Artiodactyla; family Tragulidae; genus Tragulus; species Tragulus kanchil. The sequence goes on along the minus strand of JAIOJX010000023.1, from coordinate 118,042,852 downwards.
ATGTCTGGTTTGCTATGGTGTTCAGTGGTATTAATTCAAATATAAGCATATGAGGAACAAGAGGTGCATATCTGATGGATGACAGTCATAAAAGCATGCATATATTTTCTAACATAGTGGAAAAATATACATACCTACACATCAATAACCACAACTGAACAGTCTTACAAGCATAAAGCATAGGAAATTTTTCTGGCAAATGGTGCAATCAAAGTCCTAATGAGGTGGCTGGATCTAGAACCTATCAGGAAAAGTGAAGTAAGTCAAAAAGAGAAAGACAAGCACAGTATACTTGCTTGCACAGTAACACATATATATGGAATCTAGTAAATGGGTAATGATAACACACGCAGTGAACCCATGGAAAAACAGAGAACAGACATACGGACATTGTGGGGAATGAACAGCGAGTGGGAGATATAGAGGGAGTAACATGGAAACCTATACTATCATATGTGAAAAAGATAGCTATTGTCATTGCACTAAGGAAATAGGAGCTCCTACAAGGGCTTGGTGTGACAGCCTGGAGGGGTGGGGTGGGGGGACCTGGGAGGAGGGAGGGGGCCAGGGCTATGTATATGACTGATCTGGGAACATACATGTCTGTGAAGAGCAAAACTCTGTAAAAACTTTAAAATAAAAAAATCAATATACAGAAATCACTGGCATTCCAATACACAAATAATGAAAAATCAGAAAACGAAATCAAAGAGGCAATCCCCTTCATCATTGCAACCAAAAGAATCAAATATCTAGGAATAAACCTACCCAAAGAAACAAAAGAACTGTACACAGAAAATTACAAGACACTCATGAAAGAAATTAAAGAAGGTTTAAACAGATGGAGAGATATTCTATGTTCCTGGGTTGGAAGAATCAATATTGTGAAAATGACTATACTACCAAATATCATCTACAGATTCAATGCAATACCTATCCAACTACCATTGACATTTTTCACAGAACTAGACCAAAGAATAACACAGTTCATATGGAAACACAAAAGATCCCAAATAGCGAAAGCAATCCTTAGAAAGAACAACGGAGCTGGAGGGATCAGCCTCCCTAACTTCAGACTATACTACAAGCAACAGTCACCAAGACACTATGGTACTGGCACAAAAACAGAAATATAGATCAATGGAACACGATAGAGAACCCAGAGATAGGCCCACACACCTATGGATAGCTTATTTTTTACAAAGGAGACGAAAATCTAAAGTGGGACAAAGACAGCCTCTTCAACAAGTGGTCCTGGGAAAATTGGACAGCTTCATGCAAAAAAAATGAAGTTGGAACATTTCCTGACACCATACACAAAGATATGCTCAAAATGGATTAAAGACCTAAATGTAAGACCAGAAACCATCAAACTCTTAGAGGAGAATATAGGCAAAACACTCAAGGACATCAATCAAAGCAAGATCTTCTCTGACCCACCTACTAGAACAGGGGAACTAAAAACAAAAATTAACATGTGGGACCTAATGAAACTTAAAAGCTTTTGTATAGCAAAAGAAATTACAAAAAAGTTGAACAGACAGCTCACAAAATGGGAGAAAATCATAGCAAATGAAATAATAGACAAAGAATTCATCTCCAAAATCTACAAGCAACTCAGACAACTCAGCACCGGAAAAATGAACAACCCAATCAAAAAATGGGAAAAAGACCTAAAGAGACATCTCACCAAAGAGGACATACAGATGGCCCGAAAAACACATGAAACGATGCTCAGCCTCGCTTATTATTAGAGAAATGCAAATCAAGACTACAATGAGATATCACCTCACATCCATCAGAATGGCCATCATCCACAAATCGACAGACAATAAGTGTTGGAGAGGGTGCGGAGAAAAGGGAACCCTCTTGCACTGCTGGTGGGAATGTATACAGCCTCTATGGAAGACAGTGTGGAGATTCCTTAAAAAACTAAAACTAGAAGCATCCTATGACCCAGCAATTCCACTCTTAGGCTTATACCCAGATGAAATCAAAACTGCAAGAAGCACCTGTACCCCAGTGTTCACTGCAGCTCTCTATACAATAGCTAAAACATGGAAGCAACCTAGATGTCCATCAACAAATGAATGGATAAAGAAGCCCTGGTACATATATACAATGGAATACTAGTCACCTGTAAAAAGAAATGCAGAAGAATCAGCCCTAATGAGGTGGCTGGCTCTAGAACCTATCAGAAAAAGTGAAGTAAGTCAAAAAGAGAAAGACAAGTACAGTATACTAACACATATATATGGAATCTAGGAAAAGGGTAATGATAACACATGCAGTAAACCCATGGAAAAACAGACAGAGAATAGACATATGGACATTGTGGGGAATGAATCTTCAACAAGTGGTCCTGGGAAAATTGGACAGCTTCATGCAAAAAAAATGAAGTTGGAACATTTCCTGACACCATACACAAAGATATGCTCAAAATGGATTAAAGACCTAAATGTAAGACCAGAAACCATCAAACTCTTAGAGGAGAATATAGGCAAAACACTCAAGGACATCAATCAAAGCAAGATCTTCTCTGACCCACCTACTAGAACAGGGGAACTAAAAACAAAAATTAACATGTGGGACCTAATGAAACTTAAAAGCTTTTGTATAGCAAAAGAAATTACAAAAAAGTTGAACAGACAGCTCACAAAATGGGAGAAAATCATAGCAAATGAAATAATAGACAAAGAATTCATCTCCAAAATCTACAAGCAACTCAGACAACTCAGCACCGGAAAAATGAACAACCCAATCAAAAAATGGGAAAAAGACCTAAAGAGACATCTCACCAAAGAGGACATACAGATGGCCCGAAAAACACATGAAACGATGCTCAGCCTCGCTTATTATTAGAGAAATGCAAATCAAGACTACAATGAGATATCACCTCACATCCATCAGAATGGCCATCATCCACAAATCGACAGACAATAAGTGTTGGAGAGGGTGCGGAGAAAAGGGAACCCTCTTGCACTGCTGGTGGGAATGTATACAGCCTCTATGGAAGACAGTGTGGAGATTCCTTAAAAAACTAAAACTAGAAGCATCCTATGACCCAGCAATTCCACTCTTAGGCTTATACCCAGATGAAATCAAAACTGCAAGAAGCACCTGTACCCCAGTGTTCACTGCAGCTCTCTATACAATAGCTAAAACATGGAAGCAACCTAGATGTCCATCAACAAATGAATGGATAAAGAAGCCCTGGTACATATATACAATGGAATACTAGTCACCTGTAAAAAGAAATGCAGAAGAATCAGCCCTAATGAGGTGGCTGGCTCTAGAACCTATCAGAAAAAGTGAAGTAAGTCAAAAAGAGAAAGACAAGTACAGTATACTAACACATATATATGGAATCTAGGAAAAGGGTAATGATAACACATGCAGTAAACCCATGGAAAAACAGACAGAGAATAGACATATGGACATTGTGGGGAATGAATGGTGAGTGGCAGACATAGAGGGAGTAACATGGAATCCTATGCTATCATATGTGAAAAAGATAGCTATTGTCATTGCACTAAGGGAATAGGAGTTCCTAATAGGGCTTGGTGTGACAGCCTGGAGGGGTGAGATGGGGGGGTCTGGGAGGGGGGAGGGGGACAGGGATATGTATATGACTGATCTGGGAACATCCATGTCTGTGAAGAGCAAAACTCTGTAAAAACTTTAAAATTGAAAAAAAAAAACAGTAGGTCTGCATTTTCCTCTGCAGCTCAAGTACTCAAACTACAGAAGTGGTTACTGGTTTTAATCTGATTATAAATATCCAACTAAAGTAGTTCAGTGTTTAGAAAAGGGGAAGACTTGATAATACCCTGAGGTACTCTGTTGACACTCAAATAATGTAACCAAGGACGACATAGGAAGTCATGGAGTGCTATTAATCTGTAATCTAAAAGCATTGTGTCTGTGTGCAGGTGTCTTTCTCTTGGCTAACAGCTGCGAAAGGATCACTGAAAAATCTGATAAAGGAACATTGTTGAAATACACAGGAAAATCCAAATGCCATCGATTACAGCTCACCTTTTGTAAGGCTCAAACTTGACATTTTAAAACATTTTTGTTATCACCTTGATTCAAAATGAGCAATGTACTCAAGGTTAAAATTCTGCCTTCCTTTCATCAAGATATTTGTGACATAGAAGGCCTAGTCCTCTAGTTAGTATTTTTACTTCTGTAATTTTTAAAATAAGATTTCATACCCCCTGTTATTTCTTTTCTTCCCCCCAAATGTGGTTCTATATTCCTGACCCATGAAACGTGCTGCCATCTGCTGGCCATTCTATATAACTCCACATGAGCAGTTTGGGGCTTTTGAGAAAAGAACTCTGAAAACCGAAGAATCAGCCCTAATGAGGTGGCTTCTAGAACTCAGAAAAAGTGAAGTAAGTCAAAAAGAGAAAGACAAGTACAGTATACTAACACATATATATGGAATCTAGGAAAAGGGTAATGATAACACATGCAGTAAACCCATGGAAAAACAGACAGAGAATAGACATATGGACATTGTGGGGAATGAATGGTGAGTGGCAGACATAGGGGGAGTAACATGGAATCCTATGCTATCATATGTGAAAAAGATAGCTATTGTCATTGCACTAAGGGAATAGGAGTTCCTAATAGGGCTTGGTGTGACAGCCTGGAGGGGTGAGATGGGGGGGTCTGGGAGGGGGGAGGGGGACAGGGATATGTATATGACTGATCTGGGAACATCCATGTCTGTGAAGAGCAAAACTCTGTAAAAACTTTAAAATTGAAAAAAAAAAAAAAAACAGTAGGTCTGCATTTTCCTCTGCAGCTCAAGTACTCAAACTACAGAAGTGGTTACTGGTTTTAATCTGATTATAAATATCCAACTAAAGTAGTTCAGTGTTTAGAAAAGGGGAAGACTTGATAATACCCTGAGGTACTCTGTTGACACTCAAATAATGTAACCAAGGACGACATAGGAAGTCATGGAGTGCTATTAATCTGTAATCTAAAAGCATTGTGTCTGTGTGCAGGTGTCTTTCTCTTGGCTAACAGCTGCGAAAGGATCACTGAAAAATCTGATAAAGGAACATTGTTGAAATACACAGGAAAATCCAAATGCCATCGATTACAGCTCACCTTTTGTAAGGCTCAAACTTGACATTTTAAAACATTTTTGTTATCACCTTGATTCAAAATGAGCAATGTACTCAAGGTTAAAATTCTGCCTTCCTTTCATCAAGATATTTGTGACATAGAAGGCCTAGTCCTCTAGTTAGTATTTTTACTTCTGTAATTTTTAAAATAAGATTTCATACCCCCTGTTATTTCTTTTCTTCCCCCCAAATGTGGTTCTATATTCCTGACCCATGAAACGTGCTGCCATCTGCTGGCCATTCTATATAACTCCACATGAGCAGTTTGGGGCTTTTGAGAAAAGAACTCTGAAAAACCGGCGCCTTGTTTCATATAAGCAGCTAAAGTTGAGTACACTTGTCATTTTAGAATTAAGCTTTAAATTACAACACTTCTCTCACTCTCTTTCTCATTTGAAGCCAATATGACTCAAGCGTTAGACAATGTCGGTTGACTCGTAGGGTTTAAAAACAACCGCTAATATTTGCTGCCCCCTGCTGTTCAAATTCCTTAGCATTTCCGAACCATCATTCCAGCTAAAACGAAGCACACAATAGATATATTCATTCCTCCATTCATTCACTCATATAGCCGTTCACTCAGTTTTTCATTCAGTGAATGAATATAAGCCATCCTATGCACCTACAAACTATGCTATATGCAGGCAACTGAGACAGCAAAACTGACCAATGAGATAAGAAAGAACAAAGAAAAATGTCAAAACGACGTGAAACCTGTTTTTAAATGTCCCTAGAACCCGTCGATTCGGTTGTACAAAATCTGTGATGCCTGAGCTTAATCATAATCTGAGGAAGAGACAGAGAGAGAAGGGAAGAGGAGGACAAGCGCAGAGCAGGACTGGGAAAAGCAGAGTGTGGGCAAGCACTGTGAACATGAGGCGATCCAGTCACGACCACTTGCTGCGTCCTCTTTAAGTCCACTATAACCATAAAACTTTTTAATAAGGGACTAGAGCATGTTCCTTTTGGAGCAAGATTTCTGTCTAACGTTTTAACTTGCTCCAGGAAAACCGGGAAATGTGCTCTGCTCTGTTCTTTCATAGTACTTAGCGGCAGCCTCTCTTTTCACCCTAACCACACTGTATTAAATCTGACTTTTCTTTCTGATTCCTCTCACCAAACTAGGAGTTTCTTAAGAGCTGAAAGGGGATAAGTCACACACCTCTCTCTCTTCCACTCTTAGTTTAATGCCCAGCATGTGGTGGGAAGAATAAATAATACAGTAGTTAAGAATTTAGACGTTGCCATTAGATTGAGGGCTGAATCCCAATTACGTTATATAAATCTGAGAAGACTTCTTAAATGCACTGAGCCTCTTGTGATAATTGGCATAGTATTTACACCTGCCCGTGTGCTTTCTCAAACATCACATTCCACCTAGAATTTTCTTAGCTTTAATCTCCGTAAAATTCCCAGATCCCTAGGAAAGGTAACATTTAAAACTGCAACCGGACATTTAAAATTTAAATATAGATCCCGTTAGTGGCTTTAAATTACAACACTTCTCTCACTCTCTTTCTCATTTGAAGCCAATATGACTCAAGCGTTAGACAATGTCGGTTGACTCGTAGGGTTTAAAAACAACCGCTAATATTTGCTGCCCCCTGCTGTTCAAATTCCTTAGCATTTCCGAACCATCATTCCAGCTAAAACGAAGCACACAATAGATATATTCATTCCTCCATTCATTCACTCATATAGCTGTTCACTCAGTTTTTCATTCAGTGAATGAATATAAGCCATCCTATGCACCTACAAACTATGCTATATGCAGGCAACTGAGACAGCAAAACTGACCAATGAGATAAGAAAGAACAAAGAAAAATGTCAAAACGACGTGAAACCTGTTTTTAAATGTCCCTAGAACCCGTCGATTCGGTTGTACAAAATCTGTGATGCCTGAGCTTAATCATAATCTGAGGAAGAGACAGAGAGAGAAGGGAAGAGGAGGACAAGCGCAGAGCAGGACTGGGAAAAGCAGAGTGTGGGCAAGCACTGTGAACATGAGGCGATCCAGTCACGACCACTTGCTGCGTCCTCTTTAAGTCCACTATAACCATAAAACTTTTAATAAGGGACTAGAGCATGTTCCTTTTGGAGCAAGATTTCTGTCTAACGTTTTAACTTGCTCCAGGAAAACCGGGAAATGTGCTCTGCTCTGTTCTTTCATAGTACTTAGCGGCAGCCTCTCTTTCACCCTAACCACACTGTATTAAATCTGACTTTTCTTTCTGATTCCTCTCACCAAACTAGGAGTTTCTTAAGAGCTGAAAGGGGATAAGTCACACACCTCTCTCTCTTCCACTCTTAGTTTAATGCCCAGCATGTGGTGGGAAGAATAAATAATACAGTAGTTAAGAATTTAGACGTTGCCATTAGATTGAGGGCTGAATCCCAATTACGTTATATAAATCTGAGAAGACTTCTTAAATGCACTGAGCCTCTTGTGATAATTGGCATAGTATTTACACCTGCCCGTGTGCTTTCTCAAACATCACATTCCACCTAGAATTTTCTTAGCTTTAATCTCCGTAAAATTCCCAGATCCCTAGGAAAGGTAACATTTAAAACTGCAACCGGACATTTAAAATTTATAACAAGAGTGATAGATCTGATGGACTTTTTGATGGCGTGTAGGGGGTGGGAGGGAGAGGACTGAAGGCCTCAAGCAGTCAAGGAAGCTTTTGAAAAAGGTAAGTCAGCCAAAAAGAAAAAAAAAAGCAGTGAGAGGTGGGGGTGAGTCAACTTCTCTTAGTCTCCTCAGCTCTAAAATGGGGATTAGAACAGCACCCAGGGTGGTTGTAAGGACAAAATGAAGAATTTGTGGTTTTCAAGAAATATTAACTGTTTTTATCGTCGCTCATAGATTCACAGAAGATAAGCATGACCTCATTCCCAATTTATTTTTAGGACTGTATTTCCAGATAACACATGGATTTAGCAGAGAAAGAAAAAAATGTTATGAGAGTTATTTCCTATATTTTGATTTCTCTCCACTGTCCACAGGTATGCCACAAGTTTTAAATGCAGAATGAACATCAGAAGCCACAGGTTGCTCTAGCAAAAACACCACAGGCCGGATGGCTTAAACAGCGAACATTCATCACAGTTCTAGTGGCTGGCAAGTCGAAGATCACAGTCCTGACAGATTCAGTGTCTAGTAAGGGCCTAGTTCCTAGGTGACTGTGCTCCTACAGAGCAGAAAGGGTAAGGGAGCTCTCTGGGGTCTGTTTTATAAGCGCATTAGTCCCATTCATGAGATCCCCCTCACAACTTGATCACCTCCCAGAGGCCTCACCTCTTCATGCCATCACATGCGGGGTGGCGTCAGGATTTAAACATACGGATTTGGGAGGGACACATACATTCAGTGCATAACATCTGTCCTAGCTCAGATGCTGGCATACTGAACAGAGAAGATTATGTCGCAACTGTGTATTAACATAGAGCTGAACAGTTACAACGTGCTGGTCCTTTTCTACCCAGAGCACAGAAATGCTCAGGTCTCCTTTATTTTTTTTGAGAATGCATGATGTCTATGCTTCACAATAAGCAGGAGATACAGAGAACAATTTAGTTACATCTTCTGTGGTATTTTTATTTTAAAGCACTTTCCTGTAATGTCATTTTTTTGTCTTTTTTCAAACTTTATTTTGAAACGAGGTTCCTTCTAGTCATCTATTTTAAATATAGCAGAGTGTACATGCCAATTCCAAACTCCCAATCTATCACTCTAATCACTCTCTGATTAACCATAAGTTCATTTTCTACGTTTGTTCCAGATCTCTTTATAATAAAATTGAACACTCTTTTCTTCACCAAGGGAAGTGTATCGGGTTTAGGAATTTATCTTGCTATTTCCTTTCTTACAAGAGAAATGATAATATGTACCTCTGAAGATGTGAAGATTCTGGAATTCCGGGATAGACAGTCATTCTGTTAACCAGAATATGTTCTTAATGTGCAGCACTGTTCTAGGGAGAGTGGTCAAGATCTTCCTTCAATAAACCAAATGATACATAACAATTGACCCTTGGTGGGATCTCCAGATACACATGGATTTAGCAGAGAAAGAAAAATGTTATGAGAGTTATTTCCTATATTTTGATTTCTCCACTGTCCACAGGTATGCCACAAGTTTTAAATGCAGAATGAACATCAGAAGCCACAGGTTGCTCTAGCAAAAACACCACAGGCCGGATGGCTTAAACAGCGAACATTCATCACAGTTCTAGTGGCTGGCAAGTCGAAGATCACAGTCCTGACAGATTCAGTGTCTAGTAAGGGCCTAGTTCCTAGGTGACTGTGCTCCTACAGAGCAGAAAGGGTAAGGGAGCTCTCTGGGGTCTGTTTTATAAGCGCATTAGTCCCATTCATGAGATCCCCCTCACAACTTGATCACCTCCCAGAGGCCTCACCTCTTCATGCCATCACATGCGGGGTGGCGTCAGGATTTAAACATACGGATTTGGGAGGGACACATACATTCAGTGCATAACATCTGTCCTAGCTCAGATGCTGGCATACTGAACAGAGAAGATTATGTCGCAACTGTGTATTAACATAGAGCTGAACAGTTACAACGTGCTGGTCCTTTTCTACCCAGAGCACAGAAATGCTCAGGTCTCCTTTATTTTTTTTGAGAATGCATGATGTCTATGCTTCACAATAAGCAGGAGATACAGAGAACAATTTAGTTACATCTTCTGTGGTATTTTTATTTTAAAGCACTTTCCTGTAATGTCATTTTTTTGTCTTTTTTCAAACTTTATTTTGAAACGAGGTTCCTTCTAGTCATCTATTTTAAATATAGCAGAGTGTACATGCCAATTCCAAACTCCCAATCTATCACTCTAATCACTCTCTGATTAACCATAAGTTCATTTTCTACGTTTGTTCCAGATCTCTTTATAATAAAATTGAACACTCTTTTCTTCACCAAGGGAAGTGTATCGGGTTTAGGAATTTATCTTGCTATTTCCTTTCTTACAAGAGAAATGATAATATGTACCTCTGAAGATGTGAAGATTCTGGAATTCCGGGATAGACAGTCATTCTGTTAACCAGAATATGTTCTTAATGTGCAGCACTGTTCTAGGGAGAGTGGTCAAGATCTTCCTTCAATAAACCAAATGATACATAACAATTGACCCTTGGTGGGATCTCCAGAAATGAAAGGATAGACACAATTTGAAGTGAACATTGAAGAAGAAAAAAGATAACTTGAAATGGAAGCTATTTCTAGGTCTTTTAGGGAGAAATGAACTCAGGATAGAAGTAATAGTGAAAACTAAAGAAACAGAACTTGATTGGATGCAATAAGACAATTAAGTAGGGGAATCTCCAACTATCTGGAACACACCATGTTCAAAACAGATGGCCAAAACTGACCGGCTTGTCTCATTTCAAATCATGTGGTTTGAAACACACAAGTTACATGTTATTGGGCTTCCCTGGTGGCTCAGTGGTGAAGAGTTTGCCTGCCAATGCAGGAGACACAGGTTCGATCTCTGATCCTGGAAGATCCCACATGCTATGGAGCAACTAAGCTCATGAGCCACAACTATTAAGCTGGTGCTCTAGAGCCTCGGAGCTACAACTATTGAGCCCATGTGTTGCAACTGCTGAAGCCCGTGTGCCCTAAAGCCTGAGTTCCACAACAAGAGAAGTCACTGCAGCAGGTAGCCTGCTCACCTCAACTAGACTAGCCCCCATTCCCTGCAACTAGAGAAGAGCCTGCAGCAGCAGTGAAAACCCAGAATAGCTAAAAGTAAATAAATAAAATATCTTTTTCAAAAGTTGCATGTTATTGGGCTTCCCTGGTGGTCCAATGGGTAAGGACACTGCCTTGCAGTGAAAGGGGCGCCGGTTCGATCCCTGGCCTGGGAAGATCCCACGTGCTGTGGAGCGGCTTGACCGATGTGTCCTATTACCGAGCCGGAGCTCTGGAGCGCATGCGCCCAGAGCCGGTGCTCTGCGACAACAGAGGCTACTGTGATGGGAGGTCCACACGGGCCAAAGAACAAAGATGGATGAAAAATAGATAAATGAAAGACCAAGAGAAGTGGCCCGCCTGCTCCCCTCCCTCCGCACCCTACCCCCGCCAAAATAAATAAATCTTTAAAAAAAACCTATTTTAAAAAGTTGCATGTTATTGTTGAACACTCCATTTTTATCAAAGGTCAGTGTATGGGATTGCTGGGGCTTCCCTGGTAGCTCAGCAGTAACGGAATCCACCTGCAAAGCAGGAGATACGGATTTGATCCCTGGGTTGGGAAGATCCCCTGGAGAAGGGAATGGCAACCCACTCTTGTTTTCTTGCCTTGGAAATCTCATGGACAGAGGAGCCTGGTGGACTACAGTCCATGTGGTCGCAAAAGAGTCAGACACGACTTAGCAACTAAACAAATGAAATATCCATATCGTATCTTAATCGGAATTGTTATAAGGTGCCCTGGGTCCTTCTTTAGAATTGTCTTCAGAAAGACAAGGGTACAGGTAAACTGAGGGAATTTACAGGGCAAGAACAGCTGGGCAAGATGGTAACTTTCATAGACAGAACCTTAAGACCCCTGCTGTCTTGTTTAGGACTCTTTATACCAATCATAAAGGGAGACCAGTGACTATTAGAAATTTTGGCCTACTACGATTCCAGGGTTTGCTAAGAAAAAAATTATCCAAAAACTTGGAAATAAGCCAAGAAGGTTAGTGTTTGCTTTTCAAAGACATATCAAAGCATTGTCTGACAAATCTACCCAAGGTCATCTGCTTCGCGGAAGGATTCAGTCACTCAATTAGTCTGTTCTTCTTCTCTGAATAGTGGGTTATCAACAAACAGAACAAGCCCTCTGCACCCAAACCAGCTCTCTGTTTTTGCACAGCTGCAAACTAATGTTGATTTTTACAATCTTAAGTGATTGGGAAAATATCTAAAGAAGAATATTTTCGTCACAGGTTAAAAGTATGAAATTCAAATTTAAGTGTCCATAAATGCGCCTGGAATACAACCAGGCTCATTCAATTAGATATGGTCAATTAGATACTGTCACTCAGTGTTTGCTTGTTTGTAGGCAAGATTTGCAGACTCCTTACCTAGGGGCTGTAACTTTATTACTTCTAATTGATAAGGGTTCAGACTCTGGTGGTAAATATCTTACACTGAAGCACCTAAGTCGGTCAAGATCCCCTAACTGCCAAGTGAAGTTTTAGTTGCTCAATCATGTCCGACTCTTTGTGACCGCATGGACTGGGGCTCCCCAGGCTCTTCTGTCCATGGGATTCTCCAGGCAAGAATACTAGAGAGGGTTGCCATTCCCTTCTCCAGGGTATCTTCCCAACTCGGGGATCGAACACAGGTTTCCTGCATTGCAGAAGGACTCTACCATTTGAGCTACCAGGAAAGCTCCTTATTGTGAAGCAGCCGTACAACCCAAGGTATCCGGGTCCCCGCAACGGTTCCCCTCTGAACAGTGGGCCGGCAACAACAGGACAATCGCAGACAGGCTCCTAGGAAACTACATTCAGGAGGAACTCCCAGCCTCCTTCTCACTCAAAGGAGCACCCCAATCTTTCACTTTCATTCTTTGCCATTTCATAACTTAAAAGAAACAGAAAACTTTACACTGCTGGAACACTTAAACTTAGAGCAAATAATGAGAGTGAAAATCTTGAAGTGCACAGTATATGGGAAGCACCCAGTAATGTCTGAATGAAATTACCCTTGTGTCCGGTTTCAGGGTTCTACTGCTACAGGGAAAGAGGGGTCCATCTTTTCCACTGCCATTCTCCCACCCCCAGAGTAATCTGCAACATATCTGTGAATTAGAACGTCACTATCACCCAGCATTTTCTTGAAGAGTTTAATCCATCAGGGAGTTTAAATTGGATTATCCCAGTAGGGAAGAGATGGGGATTTTAGTCTGTTCTTCTTCTCTGAATAGTGGGTTATCAACAAACAGAACAAGCCCTCTGCACCCAAACCAGCTCTCTGTTTTTGCACAGCTGCAAACTAATGTTGATTTTTACAATCTTAAGTGATTGGGAAAATATCTAAAGAAGAATATTTTCGTCACAGGTTAAAAGTATGAAATTCAAATTTAAGTGTCCATAAATGCGCCTGGAATACAACCAGGCTCATTCAATTAGATATGGTCAATTAGATACTGTCACTCAGTGTTTGCTTGTTTGTAGGCAAGATTTGCAGACTCCTTACCTAGGGGCTGTAACTTTATTACTTCTAATTGATAAGGGTTCAGACTCTGGTGGTAAATATCTTACACTGAAGCACCTAAGTCGGTCAAGATCCCCTAACTGCCAAGTGAAGTTTTAGTTGCTCAATCATGTCCGACTCTTTGTGACCGCATGGACTGGGGCTCCCCAGGCTCTTCTGTCCATGGGATTCTCCAGGCAAGAATACTAGAGAGGGTTGCCATTCCCTTCTCCAGGGTATCTTCCCAACTCGGGGATCGAACACAGGTTTCCTGCATTGCAGAAGGACTCTACCATTTGAGCTACCAGGAAAGCTCCTCATTGTGAAGCAGCCGTACAACCCAAGGTATCCGGGTCCCCGCAACGGTTCCCCTCTGAACAGTGGGCCGGCAACAACAGGACAATCGCAGACAGGCTCCTAGGAAACTACATTCAGGAGGAACTCCCAGCCTCCTTCTCACTCAAAGGAGCACCCCAATCTTTCACTTTCATTCTTTGCCATTTCATAACTTAAAAGAAACAGAAAACTTTACACTGCTGGAACACTTAAACTTAGAGCAAATAATGAGAGTGAAAATCTTGAAGTGCACAGTATATGGGAAGCACCCAGTAATGTCTGAATGAAATTACCCTTGTGTCCGGTTTCAGGGTTCTACTGCTACAGGGAAAGAGGGGGGTCCATCTTTTCCACTGCCATTCTCCCACCCCCAGAGTAATCTGCAACATATCTGTGAATTAGAACGTCACTATCACCCAGCATTTTCTTGAAGAGTTTAATCCATCAGGGAGTTTAAATTGGATTATCCCAGTAGGGAAGAGATGGGGATTTTGAGATTTTTTGAGAGTAGGAGATTATCCCAGTGGAGGGCTGGTGTTAGGGGGAGGCGGAGGGGTGTGTGACCAGCAAGTATTGAGAGATAAAGACAGGAGTCCGGATTCTGAATATAGTTGGATTGGACTCTGATGGGGGTGGTTAGGGTTCAAGTTGGCCCTGGCCGTGTGGACCCAAGCTGGGAGGTAGGGAATGTTCTATTCCCTGGAAAGTCTGCCCATAGCCAGAGTCTGTAGGTCAGAAAGGTTATCCAGCGGCACGTGCCTCTTCATTTTCTTCCTGTGGTCGTGGGTCCAGCCCACCTCATCTCTGTCCCCAGCGATTTAACAAGAAGGAGCCCATCCCGGGTGGACTGACGGTGATGAGTCGACCGCGCCCCTCCCCGCGTCAGCTGCTGCAGACCACCGCAGGGAAGAGCCGGTTCCCTCGTCGCCACGATTTTTCCCTCCCGCGAGGACGTCTGGAACTCGGGGCCGCCTGGCTTTGCCGACGAGGCCGCGCTCGCTCGCTGGCGGAGCCAGAAGTCCTGCTCTTCCGAGCGGGGGAGGTTCTCGTGAAAGTTAACGGCGCTGATCAGAGTGCAAAGCAGTATAAGTACAAGCTCTGAAGAAGTATAAGCTCTCCATCGACGGGCCTCGTTGTCACTATCATGTTAGTTACAACTGGATGGAAAAAAAAAACCAACGCAGAACCGGAAAGGTCTACCAAGGGGGCGGGAGGCGGGCGCCTGGAATTGAGGAGGGGGTGGCGGGGAAGAGCCCACGCCAGCAGCCAATCCAGCTGCCCCCGGGAGGAAGAGGAGGAGCCACCGCCACCCCGGGACCTCGCCGCTCAGTCCCGCGCCGCGCGCCTCCGCCCGCCCCGGCGCCCCGCTCCCCGCCGCCGGCCCGCGCCTCGCCGCCGCTCCTTCCTCGCCGGACATGGCCCCCAGCGCCACCCCCGCCGCCGTGAAGGTGAGGCCAGTCGTCCCGGCCGCCGCGATCCTACCTCCTTGCCCTCCGCGCGCCCGGGCCGTGCGCCCCCACCGCGGCGCGGAGGGTGGAGGCCGGCTGGCCCGGGTTAGCTGCCGGGAGGGAACCCTGGCGGAGGCGTCCCCAGCTTTCGGGCGCAGCTGCTCGCCCCGGGCGGAGGCACGCCCTTCGGAGAGGGGCCCTGGACCTGCCCTGCGACCACCCTTCCCGAGCAGCTTCCTGGGCTGAGGCGTCTGGCTGGGGCTGGCGTGTGCCCCGTGGGTGGGCACCCCCTGCAGCCCCTGCGGGTCTCTGCTCAAGCCCTGCCCGACTTAAATGCTTCCGCTCTGACTTGCCCTCTGCCGGCGGCCCACGTGGGAAAACTGCGTGCTTGTTCTTTTGCAGACTTCCGGCTTTCTGTGTGTGCTCTAAACGTAGGCCGTCGCTGCTTTGGGGACTCATTTAAATAAGAGTTTTTTACAGCATCGAAATGGAGTATAGGACTACTGGGCGCTCCCTGTTTGGAGCCCTCTGGCTTTATTCAACTGCTTTGTTGTTGATTCGTCGCTAATTCAAATGGGACTCTGTGGGCCCCCAACCAGGCTTCTCGGTCCGTGGGGACTTCTCAGGCAAGAGTACTGGAGTGGGTTGCTTTTTCCCTTCGCCGGAGGATCTTCCCCACCCAGGGATGGAACCCGCGTCTCTGGCTTGGCAGCGCGTTCTCTACCGCTGAGCCACCAGGGCAGCCTGAACTGCTTTGTGGGCAGGAGAGGTCAGTGTCCTTGTGCCCTCCGTCCTCGGGGGACTCTGTGTCTAAGGGATCATGGGAGCTCTGGCCAGAGGAAGGCCCTAGTTCCGGGGACTGGAAGGAGTTTCCCTAGGGCTTTTAAGCACTTCCTCCTCGTTGGTGCCTCTGTGAGGACAGAAAGTAGAGTTATAGTCCGCAGAGATAAACTGATGATCAAAGTTAAGATTTCCTTCAGGCTTTGTCCGGTTAAGAAGTCAGTTAACTTGTCTGGCTTTAAACAGTCTTGGTGGACGAGATAGGAAGGTCCATGATTTCTCATTTTTGTGTTCAGTTCCCCTTGGAGAAGCCAAACCTGTGGTCAGTGTGTACTCAGCCAGAGCGGCTACCTTAGGAGGCCCTGGCGCCTGTCAGACCCTGGATGAGAAGCCGGTGAGGTGGGCAGAGCTGCAGTCACACTTAGTTACTAAATTCCTTTTGCTGTTTTGAAAAGAATCTGCCCGTAAACGAAGTATTTTTAGAAGGCCTTTTCCTTATCGGTCACAGAGAGCAAAGCAGAATTTTTATGAAGCTCTTTTTCATTGCAGTAAGGTAGGAACTTTCCTGCAGGGTTTGCTGGGACGATAGAATTGTGCTGTCTTTGAGCACGTAGGTGAAACGTACTAAATGGCAGTGCTTCTAAGTGAGGGAGCTGAGATTAATTCTGAATATCTTTTCTCCTAAAATTAAATTATGAGAGGCCAGAGCTTTCAGTGGGCAAGCAGGAGGCTATTGCTTTTTGCTTATAGGAATACAAGTGACATTAAAAACAGAGAGGGCACTGTTTAAAACAGTCTCACTTTAACCTCGTTTGGCATTCTCCCTACCACACAGTTTCCCTGTAAAATGAGTCCAGGGCATTTAAGTGCTGAATGGGCACCGGGATAGGAGTCCAGATGTAAATATTGAATGATGCCCATTTTTGTTCTTGGCCAGCTGCTGAATATCAAATTAATCAGTACAGACAGTGCTGGGCCTGTCTGCTTATGTCTGTCTTTGGAGTTAGAACAGGTGATAACTTGACTTGCAAATCTATCATTCCTACACCATTTCTGCTGGATTGCTAAGGCAACAGCCTATACAAAGAACATGAGATGCTAGTGTCCAGAGCAAAGTAAGCTAATGAAAACCATATCCTGGCCTCAGATCATTAAAGCTACTGCTAGAGTGTTCTTTAAGACTGTCTGACCACACAGACCTTCTTCTCCTGAGGCCCAGAAAGGTCACCCAAGGAGTCCAGAATTACACAGTTGGACCTAGATAGTGAGGACTGGCTTAGACAGTCCACCAGCGAGGTGCTGAGACGTTTCTGAACCCTGACATGTGGTCCCTGTGCTCTGTTCTGCCCTGTTGAGAAAAGTCATGCTGCCCTAAGGAAGAGGGGTACAGAGTGTGTCCATAAAGCTAGATGCCTCCTGAGTCCCTTCTGGACACTCTCCCATGGTATTAAAAGCAGCCACTGGGGGCTTCCCTGGTGGTCCAGTGGGTAAGGACACTGCCTTGCAGTGCAAGGGGCGCTGGTTCCATCCCTGGCCTGGGAAGATCCCACGTGCCATGGAGCAGCTGGACCGATGTGTCCAATTACCGAGCCAGAGCTCTGGAGCGCATGCACCCAGAGCCAGTGCTCTGCGACAACAGAGGCCACTCAATCCAAAACCAGAATTTTGAAGCTCTTTTCATTGCAGTGAGGGCAGGGTTTGCTGGGACGATAGAATTGTGCTGTCTTTGAGCACGTAGGTGAAACGTACTAAATGGCAGTGCTTCTAAGTGAGGGAGCTGAGATTAATTCTGAATATCTTTTCTCCTAAAATTAAATTATGAGAGGCCAGAGCTTTCAGTGGGCAAGCAGGAGGCTATTGCTTTTTGCTTATAGGAATACAAGTGACATTAAAAACAGAGAGGGCACTGTTTAAAACAGTCTCACTTTAACCTCGTTTGGCATTCTCCCTACCACACAGTTTCCCTGTAAAATGAGTCCAGGGCATTTAAGTGCTGAATGGGCACCGGGATAGGAGTCCAGATGTAAATATTGAATGATGCCCATTTTTGTTCTTGGCCAGCTGCTGAATATCAAATTAATCAGTACAGACAGTGCTGGGCCTGTCTGCTTATGTCTGTCTTTGGAGTTAGAACAGGTGATAACTTGACTTGCAAATCTATCATTCCTACACCATTTCTGCTGGATTGCTAAGGCAACAGCCTATACAAAGAACATGAGATGCTAGTGTCCAGAGCAAAGTAAGCTAATGAAAACCATATCCTGGCCTCAGATCATTAAAGCTACTGCTAGAGTGTTCTTTAAGACTGTCTGACCACACAGACCTTCTTCTCCTGAGGCCCAGAAAGGTCACCCAAGGAGTCCAGAATTACACAGTTGGACCTAGATAGTGAGGACTGGCTTAGACAGTCCACCAGCGAGGTGCTGAGACGTTTCTGAACCCTGACATGTGGTCCCTGTGCTCTGTTCTGCCCTGTTGAGAAAAGTCATGCTGCCCTAAGGAAGAGGGGTACAGAGTGTGTCCATAAAGCTAGATGCCTCCTGAGTCCCTTCTGGACACTCTCCCATGGTATTAAAAGCAGCCACTGGGGGCTTCCCTGGTGGTCCAGTGGGTAAGGACACTGCCTTGCAATGCAAGGGGCGCTGGTTCCATCCCTGGCCTGGGAAGATCCCACGTGCCATGGAGCAGCTGGACCGATGTGTCCATTTACTGAGCCGGAGCTCTGGAGCGCATGCGCCCAGAGCCGGTGCTCTGGGACAACAGAGGCCAATGCAATGGGGGGTCCACAGGGGCCAAAGAACAAGGATGAACGAAAATGGATGAATGAAAGACCAATAGAAATGGCCCGCCGCCCCCTCCCTCCCCACCCCGCCACCCCAAAAAGCTAGAAGAGAAAAAAAAAAAAGCAGCCACTGTCTGGGAGGCCCTCAGAGAGACCGTGTTCTCCAGCAGCAGGCGTGGGCAGGTGGCTGCTTGGCCACACAGAGGGGTGGAACCAGTGTATGGCATTCTGAGAGGCTCCATTAATGGGCCATGACCCCCTTGGGCAGCTGCCCAGGTTTTACTCTGAGAGATTAAACATAAGTCTTGTTTATGTGGTTGCCATGAAAAGGAGGGGATGTGGTCCCATCAGAGTTGAGTGGTGGGCTATAAACGACATGGTATGAAGGAGGATGGGCAAGTCATGGAGTCTAGACTTTGGAGAACAGGGCTTTGAAGTTCTCCTTTCTGCTGGCTGAGTGTGGCCGGCCAAGGCCTTCTCACTGAAAGTCCTTGAGCGACCTTCAGAAACTGGTGTTTCTGGAAGGCCCCAACTGGAACCCAAATGACCAGTGAGCCTAGGTTGTTGGCCGAAATACACAAGGACAGGACAGTTCCTCCCTTAGCACAACTGTCCTGAGCATTGGAGGACACAGAACAAACACATCCTGGGTCTCCTCTCCCCACAAAATGCTGCTAGCACTCCCCCAGTCATGGTGACAGCCTGGGGTGCCAGAGACGGAGCCTAGGGAGGAGATGAGGCAGCCAGGTGCGTGTTCTAAGCAGCAGAGATAGTGAGGACTGGCTTAGACAGTCCACCAGCGAGGTGCTGAGACGTTTCTGAACCCTGACATGTGGTCCCTGTGCTCTGTTCTGCCCTGTTGAGAAAAGTCATGCTGCCCTAAGGAAGAGGGGTACAGAGTGTGTCCATAAAGCTAGATGCCTCCTGAGTCCCTTCTGGACACTCTCCCATGGTATTAAAAGCAGCCACTGGGGGCTTCCCTGGTGGTCCAGTGGGTAAGGACACTGCCTTGCAATGCAAGGGGCGCTGGTTCCATCCCTGGCCTGGGAAGATCCCACGTGCCATGGAGCAGCTGGACCGATGTGTCCATTTACTGAGCCGGAGCTCTGGAGCGCATGCGCCCAGAGCCGGTGCTCTGCGACAACAGAGGCCACTGCAATGGGAGGTCCACAGGGGCCAAAGAACAAGGATGAACGAAAATGGATGAATGAAAGACCAATAGAAATGGCCCGCCCGCCCCCCTCCCTGCCCACCCCGCCACCCCAAAAAGCTAGAAGAGAAAAAAAAAAAAGCAGCCACTGTCTGGGAGGCCCTCAGAGAGACCGTGTTCTCCAGCAGCAGGCGTGGGCAGGTGGCTGCTTGGCCACACAGAGGGGTGGAACCAGTGTATGGCATTCTGAGAGGCTCCATTAATGGGCCATGACCCCCTTGGGCAGCTGCCCAGGTTTTACTCTGAGAGATTAAACATAAGTCTTGTTTATGTGGTTGCCATGAAAAGGAGGGGATGTGGTCCCATCAGAGTTGAGTGGTGGGCTATAAACGACATGGTATGAAGGAGGATGGGCAAGTCATGGAGTCTAGACTTTGGAGAACAGGGCTTTGAAGTTCTCCTTTCTGCTGGCTGAGTGTGGCCGGCCAAGGCCTTCTCACTGAAAGTCCTTGAGCGACCTTCAGAAACTGGTGTTTCTGGAAGGCCCCAACTGGAACCCAAATGACCAGTGAGCCTAGGTTGTTGGCCGAAATACACAAGGACAGGACAGTTCCTCCCTTAGCACAACTGTCCTGAGCATTGGAGGACACAGAACAAACACATCCTGGGTCTCCTCTCCCCACAAAATGCTGCTAGCACTCCCCCAGTCATGGTGACAGCCTGGGGTGCCAGAGACGGAGCCTAGGGAGGAGATGAGGCAGCCAGGTGCGTGTTCTAAGCAGCAGAGAAGACAGAGATAGGGGGCTTTTTTGGTTGTCGTTGCTTTGAGAAAGGTTTTTTTATTTTACTTTTGCTGAAGGTGAGAAGGTGTACAGAAACAGGGACAGATGTAAATGCATTATTTCATTTGATTCTGATAGTCGTACAGAATAAGGAAAGATCAGGCTTCTCTGGTGGCTAAGACGGTAAAGACTCCCCGGTCTGTGTGCAATGCAGGAGACCTGGGTTCGATCCCTGCGTAGGGAAGATCCCTTGAAGAATGGAATGGCTACCACTCCAGCCTGGAGAACTCCATGGGTAGAGGAGCCTGGTGGGCTACAGTCCATGGGGTCAGAAAGAATTGGGCACAGCTGAGTGACTAACATTTTGATCCAATAGAGTAATATCTTAGTATGTTGACTTTGCAAGGAGTTGTGGGTTAAATAAAAACCACAGATGTTTTGAACCTGAAGTTATTTTGGATTAGCACCCCACCCCAAGACTTCATTTAATGTTAATTACCATTTAATGTTAATTACCTCTTCAAAGACCCATTTTCCCAAAATAGTCAAATTCTGCTCAGTGCCACTAATCATCAAAGAAAGGCAGATCAAAACCACAGTGAGATCACCTTATACCTGTCAAAATGGCTATCATCAAAAAGTCAACAGGACTTCCCTGATGGTCCAGTGGTTAGGAACCCGCCTGCCAATACAGGGGACGTGGGTTTGATCCCTGGTCTGGGAAGATTCCACATGTGGAGCAACTGAGTCCATTCGCCACAGCTACGTAGAGCCTTCATGCCTAGAGCCCATGCTCCCCAACAAGAGAAGCCCCTGCAATGAAAGCCCACGCCCCACAGCAAAGAGCAGTAGCCCCTTGCTCACTGCAACTAGAGAAAAGCCCACATGCAGCAGTGAAGAGCCAGATGGCCAAGAGTGAATAAAGAGGCTACAAATAACGTATCGATGGAAGCAGCCTGAGGGCCCGTCAACAGATGAATAGGTAAAGAGGTGTATAGAGAGAGAGTACACACACACACACACAGTGGAATATTAGCCATAAAAAAGAATGAAAGTCTGCCATTTGCAACAATGTAGATGGACCTACAAAGTATTAACTTAGTGAAATAACTCTGAGAAAGACAAATACTTTATCACTTGTATGTGGAATCTATAAACAAATGTCTATAACAAAACAGAAACTGACTCAGAACAAACGAGTGGTTACCAGTGGGGAGAAGGAAGGGGATAGGGCAGGATAGGGGAAGTGAATTACAGAGGTACAGACTACTGTGTATAAATTTTTAAAGCCACAAGGCTGTACAACACAGGAAAATACAGCCATTATTTTGTAATGACTTTAAGTGGAGTATAGTTTTGAACACTGAATCCCAAAGCTGAAGCTCCAATACTGTGGCCACCTGATGCAAAGAGCCAGCTCACTGAAAAAGACCCTGAAGCTGGGAATGGTTAAAGGCAAGAAGAGAAAGGGGCGCCGGAGGATGAGATGGTTAGAGAGCATCGCCAGCTCAGTGACATGAATCTGAGCAAACTCTGAAAGATAGTGAAGGACAGGGAAGAGGCTTGGCGTCCTGCGGTCCAAGGGGTCACAAAGAGTCAGACACAACTGAGCAACGGAACAGCAGCAGCGATGTTGCACACCTGAAACTAATATTATAAAACCACTGTACTTCAGAAGTTTCTTCATAACACGGAGACAAGTTTCTAATAGGGTGGGGTGGTATTATGGATTCCGAGGGATTTGGGGAGGTAGCACATCATAGTAGTTGCGTATGAAAGATAGAGATAGTTCCTATCCCAGCTGTTTTGCTCTTGGGAAAAATTTGGTTTTTGTGTTTCTCTTTCCTTTTTTCTTTTTTTTATATACATTTTATTTATTTATTCATTTATTTTTGGCTATTCTGGGTTTTCACTGCTGCTGCAGGTTCTTCTTGCTTGCAGGGAGCGGGGTGCACTCTCTAGCCGAGGTGAGCAGGCTTCTTGTTGTGGTGACTTCTCTTATTGTGGAACTCAGGCTCCAGGGCACACAGGCTTCAGAAGTTGTGGCACATGGGCTCAGTAGTTGCAGCTCCAAGGCTCTAGATCACAGGTTCCATAGTTGTGGCTCACGGGCTTAGTTGCTCTGCAGCACGTGGGATCTTCCTAGATCAGGGATCGAACCCGTGTCTCCTGCATTGGCAGGCAAACTCCTCACCACTGAGCTACCAGGGAAACCCTCTGTTTCCTCTTTTGTAAAATGCATGTTACATTATAGGGCCTATCTCCCAGAGTGGTTGTGGAAAGTAAACGAGGAAGGCCACTGGAGCACTTGGCACCGTGCCTGTGACATGGAAATGAGAAGACATAGTTACTTCATCAAAGGCAGATACAGCGCTAGGGAAACCCTACTGGTTGCCCAAAACCATGATGCAAAGAGCCAGCTCAAAACCCTGAAAAAAAACCTTTTTGAAGTTTGGGAATGGCTGAATCCCAAAGCTGAAATTCCAATACTGTGGCCACCTGATGCAAACAGCCAGCTCAATGGAAAAGACCCTGAAGCTGGGAATGGTTAAAGGCAAGAAGAGAAAGGCGCCGGAGGATGAGATGGTTAGAGAGCATCGCCAGCTCAGTGACATGAATCTGAGCAAACTCTGAAAGATAGTGAAGGACAGGGAAGAGGCTTGGCGTCCTGCGGTCCAAGGGGTCACAAAGAGTCAGACACAACTGAGCAACGGAACAGCAGCAGCGATGTTGCACACCTGAAACTAATATTATAAAACCACTGTACTTCAGAAGTTTCTTCATAACACGGAGACAAGTTTCTAATAGGGTGGGGTGGTATTATGGATTCCGAGGGATTTGGGGAGGTAGCACATCATAGTAGTTGCGTATGAAAGATAGAGATAGTTCCTATCCCAGCTGTTTTGCTCTTGGGAAAAATTTGGTTTTTGTGTTTCTCTTTCCTTTTTTCTTTTTTTTATATACATTTTATTTATTTATTCATTTATTTTTGGCTATTCTGGGTTTTCACTGCTGCTGCAGGTTCTTCTTGCTTGCAGGGAGCGGGGTGCACTCTCTAGCCGAGGTGAGCAGGCTTCTTGTTGTGGTGACTTCTCTTATTGTGGAACTCAGGCTCCAGGGCACACAGGCTTCAGAAGTTGTGGCACATGGGCTCAGTAGTTGCAGCTCCAAGGCTCTAGATCACAGGTTCCATAGTTGTGGCTCACGGGCTTAGTTGCTCTGCAGCACGTGGGATCTTCCTAGATCAGGGATCGAACCCGTGTCTCCTGCATTGGCAGGCAAACTCCTCACCACTGAGCTACCAGGGAAACCCTCTGTTTCCTCTTTTGTAAAATGCATGTTACATTATAGGGCCTATCTCCCAGAGTGGTTGTGGAAAGTAAACGAGGAAGGCCACTGGAGCACTTGGCACCGTGCCTGTGACATGGAAATGAGAAGACATAGTTACTTCATCAAAGGCAGATACAGCGCTGACCGTTTGAGTTTAGAGACTGGCCTAGACTGGCAGAATTAGGCCACTGGTGCTTGGGAGTTTCATCCCTTAATTGTACTTTGCCATTGGAACCAGCAGGTGGCGACATTGCCACATTTATTCGCCACTGACCTCCATCTGCAGCAAGAAAAAGGTGAGGAACTGAGTTCCCTCGTGTGACTGCAAGTCCGTTGCTACAGTTGTTCTGTATACCTTACAAGATATGGGTTTTCATAAACAACTGGAGCCATTTCGACTGGACAGGCTCTCCTGCAGATAGTTCCAGTGCCAGAGACCACATCCTGGCCGTTCTAATTTCTAATAGCTCTTGTTTTCACACCCAGTGTTAAAATAAATGAAATTAAAAGATGTTTGCTCCTTAGAAGGAAAGCTATGAGCAACCTAGACAGTGTATTAAAAAGCAGACACATCACTTTGCCAACAAAGTTCTGAATAATTAAAGCTATAGTTTTTCCAGTAGTCATGTATGGATGTGAGAGTTGGTCCATAAAGAAGGCAGAGCATCAAAGAATTGATGCTTTCAAATTATGCTGGAGAAGACCCTTGAGAGTCCCTTAGACGGAAAGGAGATCAAACGAATCAATCCTAAAGGAAATCAATCCCGAGTATTCATTGGAAGGACTGATGCTGAAGCTGAAGCTCCAGTACTTTGGCCACCTGATGTGAAGAGCTGCCTCACTGGAAAAGACCCTGATGCTGGGAAAGACTGAATACAAGAGAAGAAGAGGGCGACAGAGGATGAGATGATGGGATGGCATCACCAATTCAATGAGCATGAATTTGAGCAAACTCCAGGAGATAGTGGAGGACAGAGGAGCCTGGTGTGCTGTAGTCCATGGGGTTGCAAAGAGTCAGACACAACTTCGCAGCTTAACAACCACAACCAAATCTTCCTCACCAGGGCTGAGCTAACAGCTACCTAGTGCATATTAAAAGAAACCCCCAGACCACCCAGGTTTCCAGCAGTAGCAGAATCCCCAAAGGAGGCTGAGAGTGACGTTCAGTAAACGAGACCTGGAGCACTTGGCACCGTGCCTGTGACATGGAAATGAGAAGACATAGTTACTTCATCAAAGGCAGATACAGCGCTGACCGTTTGAGTTTAGAGACTGGCCTAGACTGGCAGAATTAGGCCACTGGTGCTTGGGAGTTTCATCCCTTAATTGTACTTTGCCATTGGAACCAGCAGGTGGCGACATTGCCACATTTATTCGCCACTGACCTCCATCTGCAGCAAGAAAAAGGTGAGGAACTGAGTTCCCTCGTGTGACTGCAAGTCCGTTGCTACAGTTGTTCTGTATACCTTACAAGATATGGGTTTTCATAAACAACTGGAGCCATTTCGACTGGACAGGCTCTCCTGCAGATAGTTCCAGTGCCAGAGACCACATCCTGGCCGTTCTAATTTCTAATAGCTCTTGTTTTCACACCCAGTGTTAAAATAAATGAAATTAAAAGATGTTTGCTCCTTAGAAGGAAAGCTATGAGCAACCTAGACAGTGTATTAAAAAGCAGACACATCACTTTGCCAACAAAGTTCTGAATAATTAAAGCTATAGTTTTTCCAGTAGTCATGTATGGATGTGAGAGTTGGTCCATAAAGAAGGCAGAGCATCAAAGAATTGATGCTTTCAAATTATGCTGGAGAAGACCCTTGAGAGTCCCTTAGACGGAAAGGAGATCAAACGAATCAATCCTAAAGGAAATCAATCCCGAGTATTCATTGGAAGGACTGATGCTGAAGCTGAAGCTCCAGTACTTTGGCCACCTGATGTGAAGAGCTGCCTCACTGGAAAAGACCCTGATGCTGGGAAAGACTGAATACAAGAGAAGAAGAGGGCGACAGAGGATGAGATGATGGGATGGCATCACCAATTCAATGAGCATGAATTTGAGCAAACTCCAGGAGATAGTGGAGGACAGAGGAGCCTGGTGTGCTGTAGTCCATGGGGTTGCAAAGAGTCAGACACAACTTCGCAGCTTAACAACCACAACCAAATCTTCCTCACCAGGGCTGAGCTAACAGCTACCTAGTGCATATTAAAAGAAACCCCCAGACCACCCAGGTTTCCAGCAGTAGCAGAATCCCCAAAGGAGGCTGAGAGTGACGTTCAGTCACCGACTGGATTGGCAGTCTGGGTGACGACATGGGCTGGACCGTCCATTAACCCCCAACCTATCCCAACTATTTTCTTATTTATTTATTTATTTGTGGGGGCGGGTTGGGGAGGGGCGGGCAGGCCACTTCTATTGGTCTTTCATTTATCCATTTTCATCCATCTTCGTTCATTGGCCCCTGTGGGCCTCCCATCGCAGTGGCCTCTGTTGTCGAGAGCACCGGCTCTGGGCGCATGCGCCCAGAGCTCCGACCGGTCATTGGACACATCGGTCCAGCCGCTCCACAGCACGTGGGATCTTCCCAGGCCAGGGATCGAACCAGCGCCTCTTGCACTGCAAGGCGGTGTCCTTACCCACTGGACCACCAGGGGAAGCCCCAACTATTTTCTGTGGCGCTTCAGCAGTACAAGAAATGATAAAACAGCTGGAGGAAGGGTTAGGATTTCATAATACTGTGATTTAAAATTTTTTCTACTGAACTGGAATGATTTAAACCCACGATTTAAGTGAATGAACACTTCCGTTGATTTGAAAACTGCAGTACTGTACTGGTTAGTCTTTTATGACATAACAGCAGAAAATGTTGAATTGCTTTAGAATGTTTAACCTGTTGTAGTTTCAACAATCTACCACAAGGTGGCAGAAACTTCAAACACTGGTGCAGCCACTTGAAGTTGTCCAGATGCTTTCAAAGTACTGAGTCATGTAACCTGCACTTCTTTCTTAAAAATCTCACTGAAGCTGAAGCTCCAGTACTTTGGCCACCTGATGTGAAGAGCTGCCTCACTGGAAAAGACCCTGATGCTGGGAAAGACTGAATACAAGAGAAGAAGAGGGCGACAGAGGATGAGATGATGGGATGGCATCACCAATTCAATGAGCATGAATTTGAGCAAACTCCAGGAGATAGTGGAGGACAGAGGAGCCTGGTGTGCTGTAGTCCATGGGGTTGCAAAGAGTCAGACACAACTTCGCAGCTTAACAACCACAACCAAATCTTCCTCACCAGGGCTGAGCTAACAGCTACCTAGTGCATATTAAAAGAAACCCCCAGACCACCCAGGTTTCCAGCAGTAGCAGAATCCCCAAAGGAGGCTGAGAGTGACGTTCAGTCACCGACTGGATTGGCAGTCTGGGTGACGACATGGGCTGGACCGTCCATTAACCCCCAACCTATCCCAACTATTTTCTTATTTATTTATTTATTTGTGGGGGCGGGTTGGGGAGGGGCGGGCAGGCCACTTCTATTGGTCTTTCATTTATCCATTTTCATCCATCTTCGTTCCTTGGCCCCTGTGGGCCTCCCATCGCAGTGGCCTCTGTTGTCGCAGAGCACCGGCTCTGGGCGCATGCGCTCCAGAGCTCCGACTCGGTCATTGGACACATCGGTCCAGCCGCTCCACAGCACGTGGGATCTTCCCAGGCCAGGGATCGAACCAGCGCCTCTTGCACTGCAAGGCGGTGTCCTTACCCACTGGACCACCAGGGGAAGCCCCAACTATTTTCTGTGGCGCTTCAGCAGTACAAGAAATGATAAAACAGCTGGAGGAAGGGTTAGGATTTCATAATACTGTGATTTAAAATTTTTTCTACTGAACTGGAATGATTTAAACCCACGATTTAAGTGAATGAACACTTCCGTTGATTTGAAAACTGCAGTACTGTACTGGTTAGTCTTTTATGACATAACAGCAGAAAATGTTGAATTGCTTTAGAATGTTTAACCTGTTGTAGTTTCAACAATCTACCACAAGGTGGCAGAAACTTCAAACACTGGTGCAGCCACTTGAAGTTGTCCAGATGCTTTCAAAGTACTGAGTCATGTAACCTGCACTTCTTTCTTAAAAATCTCACTCAATTGCCCCTTTTCTTACTTGGCTGATTTCTTTATCTAAGAATAGAGCTAGTGAGATAACTGCTCTCCCACACATCAGTGTAAGTCAACTTGTGTGACCTGATCTGAAAATTATTTAATTCTGATAATCAGTTAAGTCTTGATTTTGAAAGTTTTTTTCCTTGAGGAGCTACTTTCTCTCGTTAAATAGAAATTTTTCTCCACTGACAATAGATTTAAAGCTGCTCATTGAAAGAAAAAAATGCCTAGGTGGCTTTTCATTAGGTTTCTAGTAAAGGGTCATGTCTGTAGCCTGTTGCTGACAATTTAACATTTTTCCTTTAGGAAGTATCACCCCAAGGAAACCTTCCTAATGATTTCAGTTATTTAATTTTTAGTTAATAATTTAGTTAATCAGGTATGTTTGCAATTGTTTTAATTTGGAAACACAGACCTTTGAATTACCTATATTTACATACATACATACATATATATATGACAGTTGAACTTCATAAATATACACCAGAGTAACTTTGCATGCTATTCCAGGTTCCTCCGTCAGGTGGGGTAATGAGAAATCCTTCCCAAATGGAAAGACCGAATATTTCCTATCCTAGTTGTCTTTTGAATGTTATTCCATTAGGCATGTTGTAGAGATGACAAAATTGGTTAGAAGGTACTTTCTCCAACCATATTTACTTTTTGTTTGGTTTTATGACTTGAACTAGTTACGGTACCTTCCTATGCTAATTTGTTACTCAAGTAGCAAAGATGTGATTTAGTCCAAAAAAGGGGACTCATGCTTTGGTTATTTCTAGAATATAGAGGGCTTTCGAATGTTTGTTGAATAAATGACTGCTTTTGAATAATGCTCAGATTTTTTTTTTTTAAACTTCTGACCACTTTTATTGGTCTTTCATTTATTTCCATCTTTGTTCTTTGGCCTATGTGGGCCTCCCACTGCAGTGGCAGAGCACCGGCTCTGGGTGCATGCGCTCTAGAGCGCTGGCTCATAATTGGACACACACCGGTCTGGATCTTCCCATGTCAGGGATCGAACCAGCGCCCCTTGCAGTGCAAGGCGGACTCTACCCACTGGACCACCAGGGAAGCCCCAGATTTTTTTTTTAAATAACTAGGGCTTAGCGGGAATGGAGAGGAGCATATGAATATGGATAAATGCATTTGCTTAAAATAATGATTTTGTTCCTACTGAAGAATGATCAAACGTGGTATCTTTTTATTGTTGCCTTTAGATTGGAATAATCGGTGGAACAGGCCTGGATGATCCAGAAATCTTAGAAGGAAGAACCGAAAAATACGTGGTTACTCCATTTGGAAAGGTTAATATCCAGTTTGTGGAGACATCCTAGCTTTTTTGCTTTTGCCTTGCTGGCTTAATTTTTAAGTTACAAAAAAGAATTTGTTTTAATTGCTTTTGTCTTGGCAGCACAGGGCTGCCTGCCCCAGGCTGGGAGGGGCCGGGAGTTCTGCCAGCGGAGACAGTTGTCCCGAAGAAAGGCTTGGACTTGACAGCTGAGAACAGGGCTTTTAAATATGTACAAATAATTTCTTAATTATATCCCTAGAAGCCAGATACTCATTTCAAACCTGGGAACTGGACCCGCTAGGTCGCTACATTCAAATCAGCTTCTAATTTGGGGCCTACTGGTCATCCCACAG
This sequence comes from Tragulus kanchil, assembly GCA_022376925.1. Taxonomy (NCBI): domain Eukaryota; kingdom Metazoa; phylum Chordata; class Mammalia; order Artiodactyla; family Tragulidae; genus Tragulus; species Tragulus kanchil. Next base: position 118,013,093 of record JAIOJX010000023.1, on the reverse strand, counting down.
TTTTTAACAAATGGGAGGAAATGCCAGCTGGTCTTTTCTGAGTAAACCCTGGCTCAAGGGGGAGCTTTGGGGGAATGAGAACACAACTGCATAACCGAACTGGATGTAAAGTGTTCCTCCCATTAAAAGGAGGCTGTTCTCCCAGAGCTTGCATCATCCCGCCAGGGTGAGGCTGTCTGCCTTCTCCTGATTCCATAGGGCTACTTCCAAACGTTGTGGTTCCCCTGATCCTCCTACCAAGAGCCCTGCCTCTGGCAATCCCAACCCAAACCCTCCTTTTCCGCCACATGCTTAGATTTGCTCTCGCCTCCTCCAAGTCCTGCTGTCAGTTTGCTGCCTTGGTTTCTTAGCCTCCTGGGTTCTCAGGCCTTTCCCTGAAGGTCCTCCAATGGCCATCGTAGACTTGGTGAACACAGCGAACCGTTCCAGGGCTGAGTTCTTAAATTCCCTGAGGGCGGCCTCCTCCTCCTTTTGCATGTCACTCTGACACCTGCTCTTGGACCTTCCAAATACTCTCGACACAGCTGCATGTGAGCTGTCTGGCGTCAGAGTCCCCGGGGCGCTGGCCACAAACAGATCTTACGAAATCTTACAATCCTACCCACGTGCCTTCTCCCTCTTACGAATCTCTGAGCTGGTGGACAGGACTTGGTAAGTACTGACTAAGATGGACCATCAAATCCAGACTCTTAAGTCTTGGAAATATATCGTCAGACCTCCAGTTTCTATGACTCCTACTGGAAGTGAACAATAGCAGTAGCAGCTTTTTCACTGGGCAGTTTTCAAAATTACTGACTTGTGGCCATTTTTCATTACGTGCAGCCTTCTGATGCCTTAGTTTTGGGGAAGATAAAGAATGTTGATTGCGTCCTCCTGGCAAGGTAAGGGGCTTCAAGCTTTTGAATGTTACTACCAAAGAACAGTTTAAATTTAACATAAATTCTGCAGAGTACTGTTGCAGGTGTGAGTTTTTAATGTGCTGGTGGAACCAGAGCATCTGAGTCGTCTTTATCCCTTATGGTTTGAGGGTTACCCAACCCCCCTGGTTTACTGAGTTTGGAGATAAAAGAGGTCGCCCATGCCCCCTTAGGTTGGGAAAATGTTTAGAACAGCCTAGTGACTGATGCGATGATTTGACCAAACTTGAAGTTCTGCTTTTAGTTCCAGCAGCAAAAGGAAATGTTTTCTTTTGTTCTTTTTCGTCTTTTATCTTCAAGATCAAGAAACACCGCTTCATCCATGAGCCTTCGTGGAGTCATAGTTCTGGATTTGTCACGAGGGGGTTTCAGGCCCCTGAAGCGAGCTCTGTGGTGTTTACATCCTTCTTTCCATGACAAGGTTCATGCTCTCCCATACGGAGAGGAGCGAGTCATTTTTCACACAGAAATTAGTCAGACTGCATAGATTAGGTTTCTGTTGCTGCATAACAAATGACCCCAAATTTAGCAGCCTAAAACAGCATACATTTTTCCTGCAGGCACAGCTCACCCGTGTCCTCTTCAAGGTCATGCGAGGTCACATGGGTATAGTTAAGTACGTGTTCTCACATGAGTACCAGGTCCTCATTCAAGGTCAGTCTGTAACTGGCAGAACTCATCTCCTCAGGGTTGAAGGACTGGGGCCATCAACTCCCAGAGGCTGTCCCTGTTCCCCTGCTTCGTGGCCCTCCCCAAGGACAGTTCACAAGATAGCCATGTGCCTCTGCCCAGCCAGCAGGAGGGCCCTGGGGTGGGCTGGCAGGATGGGGCTGGATCACGGGAGTGGCTCCCGGCACCTGTGTGCTGTGTTTCGTTGGCTGGAAGCAGCTCAGGTCCACCCACAGTCGGGGAGGAAGGAAGGAATTCAGAGCATGGAAATGAAGACCACCTGAGGGTCTGTGCCATGTTTTTGAAACGGAAGTGGCTTTGCTAGAAGCAGTGAAGCTAAATTTGTCATGCAGGGTTGATTTTAGGCAGCCTTTGTTGCTCTGTGGTCACTGCTAGAGAAACGCCTATTGTTTTCCAGACTCTTCAGAGAAAGTGGTTGGTGTTGTTGCCCTGTGGTGAAGGTTTCATTCTCCTACCTGCTGAACTGAAGTGGTTCTCCAGGTAGTGGTTCTTAACTCCTTTCGACGTTTGAACGTATACTGAAAATCTAATCAGAGCTTCAGAGACCAGCCTTAGAAAAATACATGTACGATAACCACCTCTCGTTGGAGATTTCAGTAACGCATAGTCAACTCTACAACTATTAAATGGGAAGTCTAGAAGTAACTCATAAGTTGTTGTGGCTTTTTTTTTTTTTTTTTTTTTGGCCACTTCTATTGGTCTTTCATTTATTCATTTTCATCCATCTTTGTTCTCTGGCCCGTGTGGCCTCCCATCACAGTGGCCTCTGTTGTCGCACAGCGCCGGCTCTGGGCACATGCGCTCCAGAGCTCCAGCTTGGTAATTGGACACATCGGTCCAGCCGCTCCGCGGCACGTGGGATCTTCCCAGGCCAGGGATCAAACCGGTGCCCCCTGCACTGCAAGGTGGTGTCGTTACCCGCTGGACCACCAGGGAAGCCCTAGAAGTGACTCATAAGTTTTAAAGGCTGCTCCATCTTGCTTCCTCTGCTTGTGTCAGGAAACCCTTTGCCCCGCATATCCACACTGTGCACTACCCACCTGTTCGTATAGAAAGAAACAGCCTATAGGAAAGGCAGTGCCACCCACAGATTCAGCAGCCACAGGGGGTCTTGTATTGCATTTCCTGCAGATAAGCAGAGACTGTTGTACTTTCTGGGCATTCGTTCTTGGACTTCTGCCTCCTGAGAGGTCATTTGTGACCTTGGGGTGAAAACCCTCATAGGCTGTCCCTGTCTGCGGTTACATACAAATTATTTTGGGTCTTAATTGTGAGTGATCAGAAGAGACACAGTTTATTTCAAAAGATACATATGGAATGATATAAGACATACTGAGTAACAACCCTGTGGCACAGAATTTTATTATCATTTTACAGATCTAAAAAAAAAAAAAAAACAGGCTGAGAGCTGAGTGACCTTGAGGTCCCACAGCTAGTAAGTGGGAGAGCTAGGAATTCACCCCAGTCCGTTTCACTTCAGAGCGCAAACTTTTCATCATTATGGTACGAAGTACGATTTTTGTGTGTTTAGTTACTTCCTTCCGTTTCTGTGTTCTTGCATGTGAAGGTCTGCTGACACTTAGCCTCCCTGGGGTCAAACATTACCCATGATGTCTTGTTTTTCAAACTGCTCAGGATCACTTTAACTCTTTGAAATACTACTTATAAACACATCCTCTAACATGTGAGTTTTTAAACATAATTTTAGAAATTGAGTTCTTTTTACTGGCTGTTTACTGGCACACTGGGTGAGTGGGTGTGGGTGGATGTGAGAGAGAGGGGAAAGAATGTGTGTGTGAGCACTCAGGTTTTGATTCAAAAAATTGAATTACTGACATGGCAAGCCCAGTTCTGGGTACCAGCAGGGAAGACAGATAAGGGCCTCACCCTCTCAGGGCTGATGCTAGTGGACAGTCGGGTGCTGAGAAGGAAATAGAGAGTCCAGGTAGCCAACAGATGCCAGAAAGAAAAATAAGGTCCGTCAGGGCTCGTGCTGTGATGTGGATGCAGCGGTCACGGAAGGCACCTCTCTGGGGAGGTGATGTGGGGGCCAGGCCTGAGCAGGAGGGAGTGCAGCCTAGCAGCGAGGCCAGAGAGGCTGGGCAGCAGAGGGACGAGATACGGCGGCTGAAGTTGCCCTTTGCAGGCTGACCCAGGTGACATGGACCACGGTCAGGTGTTTGGATTTGGGGTGCGACAGGAAGCCTTGGAAGCGCACCGTCACAGGGGTCTTGTATTGCATTTCCTGCAGATAAGCAGAGACTGTTGTACTTTCTGGGCATTCGTTCTTGGACTTCTGCCTCCTGAGAGGTCATTTGTGACCTTGGGGTGAAAACCCTCATAGGCTGTCCCTGTCTGCGGTTACATACAAATTATTTTGGGTCTTAATTGTGAGTGATCAGAAGAGACACAGTTTATTTCAAAAGATACATATGGAATGATATAAGACATACTGAGTAACAACCCTGTGGCACAGAATTTTATTATCATTTTACAGATCTAAAAAAAAAAAAAAAACAGGCTGAGAGCTGAGTGACCTTGAGGTCCCACAGCTAGTAAGTGGGAGAGCTAGGAATTCACCCCAGTCCGTTTCACTTCAGAGCGCAAACTTTTCATCATTATGGTACGAAGTACGATTTTTGTGTGTTTAGTTACTTCCTTCCGTTTCTGTGTTCTTGCATGTGAAGGTCTGCTGACACTTAGCCTCCCTGGGGTCAAACATTACCCATGATGTCTTGTTTTTCAAACTGCTCAGGATCACTTTAACTCTTTGAAATACTACTTATAAACACATCCTCTAACATGTGAGTTTTTAAACATAATTTTAGAAATTGAGTTCTTTTTACTGGCTGTTTACTGGCACACTGGGTGAGTGGGTGTGGGTGGATGTGAGAGAGAGGGGAAAGAATGTGTGTGTGAGCACTCAGGTTTTGATTCAAAAAATTGAATTACTGACATGGCAAGCCCAGTTCTGGGTACCAGCAGGGAAGACAGATAAGGGCCTCACCCTCTCAGGGCTGATGCTAGTGGACAGTCGGGTGCTGAGAAGGAAATAGAGAGTCCAGGTAGCCAACAGATGCCAGAAAGAAAAATAAGGTCCGTCAGGGCTCGTGCTGTGATGTGGATGCAGCGGTCACGGAAGGCACCTCTCTGGGGAGGTGATGTGGGGGCCAGGCCTGAGCAGGAGGGAGTGCAGCCTAGCAGCGAGGCCAGAGAGGCTGGGCAGCAGAGGGACGAGATACGGCGACGGCTGAAGTTGCCCTTTGCAGGCTGACCCAGGTGACATGGACCACGGTCAGGTGTTTGGATTTTGTGTGGGATGCGACAGGAAGTCATCAGTGGCCGTGTAAAGTTTGCTGGGGCTGCAATAATAAGGAGCCACAGACTGGGTGGAAACGGGAATTTGTTTTCTCACGGTTCTGGAAGCCAGAGGTTCAGGATCGGTTCCCTCCGAGGTTGCGGGGGAAGGATCTGTTCCATGCGCCTCTCTTGGCTTGCACAGGACTGACTTCTCCCTGAATCTTCACATGTCCTTTGTGTATGTCTGTGTCCGGATTTCCTTTTATTAAGGACACCATTTGTGTGAGATTGGGACCCACCCTGATGACCTCATTTTAACTTAATTGCCTCATTAAAAGAGCCTGTCTCCACATACAGTCACCTTCTGATGCACAGGGGGTCAGGACCTCCTCCTGAGGCTGTGGCGGGGACATACTTCAGCCTGCGACGGGGTCCTGTGTCGGGTGGTCCATTCTCGGACCAGACCTGCTGATGTCAACATGAACAACTGGGAAATGTAGTATTTTAAATGTTTCATTAATTTCTTTGGGCGACTGGGCAGAAAAGAAGAGCGAGATTAGACTGGAAGCTTGAGTTTCCGTTTCCACCTGTGTGTCTCCTCATTGGCACCTCTTGTCTTCCGAGTCATGGCTTATGAGAGACCAGATGCCTCAGATGCTGGGTGTGGGGGCCCCACCGGATAAACACAGCACATCTTTGCAGGGAGAGAAGTCTATAGTAGCTGATATCTACTCTCGATAGGAAAGTAAATATGGAGCGTGAAGTGAGTCTGCACTTGGAAACCAGTTTATACTTTGCTGGCGACTGCCTGACTTGCTCCCGCTCTTCCTCTGCCAAGAAAAGCACCGCGGTGAGCAGGGCTGGGAGGCGCTGCTGTAGCTGAGGTTTCTTTTCCAGGTGTATTAAGATGCCCTATTCCCTCCTCTGCCGTGTTTGCTGTTTCCTCAGGCACGGGAGGCAGCATACTATCCAGCCCTCCAACGTCAACTACCAGGCGAACATCTGGGCTCTGAAGGAGGAGGGCTGCACGCATGTCATCGTGACCACCGCTTGCGGTTCCTTGAAAGAGGAGATTCAGCCCGGCGATATCGTCATTATTGATCAGTTCATTGACAGGTGAGCAGTTCTCTGAAATGACAGAGGCTCTGGCGAGGTCCTCCTCAGCTCCAGTGGACAGTGGACAGCGTGGGGACCTGGGGGAGGCGGCCAGGCCCACAGAAACAGAACAGTGATCTAGTGAGCCCTCAGGTTCCTCATTTCCAGCTTTAGCATTCATCAGTCTGTAACTTTAAGGGTAAGAACTCTTTAAAAAACGAATTACTTCATATTTTCTTTTTTAGTAATCGGTATCCAGGCAGTATTCTCCTTTTCCCTGTTGTGTCTCACAAACGTTTTTTATAGTTGATTTGTTCAGATGAAGATCCAGAGAAGTCTTCTCCTTTTTTTGTCCTATAGTCTTTCCACATACTGATTGTATCCTTAACTATCATTTAGTGTCTTCCTCTGCCCGCTGCCTTTACCACAGATCAGTGCTTAAATCTGGAGACCTGAGCAGAACCAGGTTTGAAGTCTTGGCGAGAATCTTTCTGCGTGCATATCAGGAGGAACTTAATCTCTGGTTGTCTTTTCATGATGTTAAGATCAGTAGTTCGCTTATGAGTTAGGGATTTTTTTTTTGTTACTTAGTCACACAAGGAATATGTAATATCCCTTTACCAAAATATTAAACCAGAATGGACAGTCAAGATCCTGGGCTTTCTCTGCATTTAGAAGAAGGTGAAAAGCCAGAAGAGAAAAGTGGGTGATCTCCCTAGGGCTCCCGTCCACACGCCCATACCTCCCATTCCTGGTGGGAGTAACCACCTCCACAGTGCTCCAGATGGGGACAGGTATCTGCACTCCGCCACCTGAGACGGGGAGGGTACCACAGAGAGTAAACCACCTGGCAGCTCCTGTCAGAGTTCCCCCGTCCAGTCACCCAGACCATCGCCTCAGCCCTGCCTGCTCTTCTGGTCTGTTGGTTCTGGGCTTGCTCGCCAACACCTCTCCTCCCTCGTCTGTTACGAGAGGAAGGTTTATTCAGTCCTGTTCTGTGTGTCTTCTGCATACTACCAGAGCGGAACATCTGGGCTCTGAAGGAGGAGGGCTGCACGCATGTCATCGTGACCACCGCTTGCGGTTCCTTGAAAGAGGAGATTCAGCCCGGCGATATCGTCATTATTGATCAGTTCATTGACAGGTGAGCAGTTCTCTGAAATGACAGATGCTCTGGCGAGGTCCTCCTCAGCTCCAGTGGACAGGGGACAGCGTGGGGACCTGGGGGAGGCGGCCAGGCCCACAGAAACAGAACAGTGATCTAGTGAGCCCTCAGGTTTCTCATTTCCAGCTTTAGCATTCATCAGTCTGTAACTTTAAGGGTAAGAACTCTTTAAAAAACGAATTACTTCATATTTTCTTTTTTAGTAATCGGTATCCAGGCAGTATTCTCCTTTTCCCTGTTGTGTCTCACAAACGTTTTTTATAGTTGATTTGTTCAGATGAAGATCCAGAGAAGTCTTCTCCTTTTTTTGTCCTATAGTCTTTCCACATACTGATTGTATCCTTAACTATCATTTAGTGTCTTCCTCTGCCCGCTGCCTTTACCACAGATCAGTGCTTAAATCTGGAGACCTGAGCAGAACCAGGTTTGAAGTCTTGGCGAGAATCTTTCTGCGTGCATATCAGGAGGAACTTAATCTCTGGTTGTCTTTTCATGATGTTAAGATCAGTAGTTCGCTTATGAGTTAGGGATTTTTTTTTTGTTACTTAGTCACACAAGGAATATGTAATATCCCTTTACCAAAATATTAAACCAGAATGGACAGTCAAGATCCTGGGCTTTCTCTGCATTTAGAAGAAGGTGAAAAAGCCAGAAGAGAAAAGTGGGTGATCTCCCTAGGGCTCCCGTCCACACGCCGCCCATACCTCCCATTCCTGGTGGGAGTAACCACCTCCCACAGTGCTCCAGATGGGGACAGGTATCTGCACTCCGCCACCTGAGACGGGGAGGGTACCACAGAGAGTAAACCACCTGGCAGCTCCTGTCAGAGTTCCCCCGTCCAGTCACCCAGACCATCGCCTCAGCCCTGCCTGCTCTTCTGGTCTGTTGGTTCTGGGCTTGCTCGGCCAACACCTCTCCTCCCTCGTCTGTTACGAGAGGAAGGTTTATTCAGTCCTGTTCTGTGTGTCTTCTGCGTTTCGGGGATTTAAATAATCGCTAGTCCATCAGAAGCATTCTTGAATGTTTCCTGATGAAATGAAGCTGTTAGCTTGAACTGAACAAAGTGGCTTATTCTATAAGTTAGAAATGGTTGAGTATTAGCAGCTGCGTGTGGTCAGTCTAATCAGTAGTGAGGGTAGGCTGAATCATTACATGCCCCTTTCATTTTTCCTGTCATTTTTCTGCCTCATGTAAACTGTGTGAGGGCATGGACCATGTGTGTCCTACTTGCCACTTTATCACCAACTGTCACAATACTACCTGGCCTGAGCTTGCTCAGTAACTATTTTTTGAGTGATTGAGTCAACGGGATTGTTTGAACGGAGAGGGAGGCTGGTGTCTGTGTGTAGGGGACATCTTGATCAAAGTCTATATGTCAGTCAAAGACTATGTGTTTGGGGGTAATGACTTAAGAAAATGGGTGTGGTGGGTTTTTTTAATAAGGCCCTACACAAAACTCGAGAATGATGCGGATTTATCAAGTATTGTAGATGATACTAGAAAGAAGTCTGGCTTGGTTACTAAGCCTGGGATTAACTGGTCACTTTGGTGGTGTAGGGTACACTGTTGCCTACCCACGTCTTTTTCTCACGTACTGGCTCCCAAGCAAGCACAGGGGACACAAAAGAAAACAGGTGTTGCCCTCAGTCACACAAGGAATATGTAATATCCCTTTACCAAAATATTAAACCAGAATGGACAGTCAAGATCCTGGGCTTTCTCTGCATTTAGAAGAAGGTGAAAAGCCAGAAGAGAAAAGTGGGTGATCTCCCTAGGGCTCCCGTCCACAGCCGCCCATACCTCCCATTCCTGGTGGGAGTAACCACCTCCCACAGTGCTCCAGATGGGGACAGGTATCTGCACTCCGCCACCTGAGACGGGGAGGGTACCACAGAGAGTAAACCACCTGGCAGCTCCTGTCAGAGTTCCCCCGTCCAGTCACCCAGACCATCGCCTCAGCCCTGCCTGCTCTTCTGGTCTGTTGGTTCTGGGCTTGCTCGGCCAACACCTCTCCTCCCTCGTCTGTTACGAGAGGAAGGTTTATTCAGTCCTGTTCTGTGTGTCTTCTGCGTTTCGGGGATTTAAATAATCGCTAGTCCATCAGAAGCATTCTTGAATGTTTCCTGATGAAATGAAGCTGTTAGCTTGAACTGAACAAAGTGGCTTATTCTATAAGTTAGAAATGGTTGAGTATTAGCAGCTGCGTGTGGTCAGTCTAATCAGTAGTGAGGGTAGGCTGAATCATTACATGCCCCTTTCATTTTTCCTGTCATTTTTCTGCCTCATGTAAACTGTGTGAGGGCATGGACCATGTGTGTCCTACTTGCCACTTTATCACCAACTGTCACAATACTACCTGGCCTGAGCTTGCTCAGTAACTATTTTTTGAGTGATTGAGTCAACGGGATTGTTTGAACGGAGAGGGAGGCTGGTGTCTGTGTGTAGGGGACATCTTGATCAAAGTCTATATGTCAGTCAAAGACTATGTGTTTGGGGGTAATGACTTAAGAAAATGGGTGTGGTGGGTTTTTTTAATAAGGCCCTACACAAAACTCGAGAATGATGCGGATTTATCAAGTATTGTAGATGATACTAGAAAGAAGTCTGGCTTGGTTACTAAGCCTGGGATTAACTGGTCACTTTGGTGGTGTAGGGTACACTGTTGCCTACCCACGTCTTTTTCTCACGTACTGGCTCCCAAGCAAGCACAGGGGACACAAAAGAAAACAGGTGTTGCCCTCAGGTCTGGTTTCCTCCCATCTTGCCAATTAGCTGTGCGACCTTAAAGTCTTGTGGTATCTGTTTTCTTCTCTGTGCCCTGTCCACAACCTGCCTCCTTAATCTCATCTTAGTGGGAGTGCCTTTAATGGAATCTAGCATGTATTACCTGCCCAATGAATGCCTTTACTGTGAGTCGGGAATGGTGTATATCTACTAGCTAACATCAGTTGGTAAAGACAGAAGAAAAGATCTGTTAGAAGGCAGACTCTCCTAGGTAAATACCATTTAGACTGCAATCTCAAATTTTATATTGATCATATATTGTTAACAAAAACTTTTTTGACTTTTTTTTTTTTTTGCCTCTAAGTCATCGTTTATTTTTCTTCCATCTTTATTCTTCAGCCTGTGTGGGCCTCCCATCGCAGTGGCCTCTCTTGTTGCAGAGCACCAGCTCTGGGTGTATGCGCTCCAGAGTGCTGGCTTATAATTGGACAGTGGTCCAGCCACTCCTCAGCAGGTGGGATCTTCCCAGGCCAAGGATCAAACCGGTGCCCCTTGCACTGCAAGGTGGACTGTTTACCCGGTGGACCAGGGAAGTCCCCAAAAACATTTTTGATACATGAAGTTCACATAAGATACTAAAGCTAATTTTACCTATGTATCTTATACTTTTTTGATGCGGCTGCTGGAAAATTCTAAATTACGTATGTGATTCGCATGACATTGCTGTTGGCGATCGTCTTCTACGTGTTACTGCTGCTGGTCGAGCTGTGCGGTTCTGTTCACCAGGCTCGAGAACGTCTTGTAGAACAGGAGAACCCGAACTCTTGGCCGTGTGAGAAATGCCCTACACGCATTGTTCTGAGAGTACGTTTTTATTTTAACAGGGTAAACGCTGGTATGTCGAGGCATGCACCTCCACTTAGTCCTGTCATGAGGCATGAATGGTGAGCCGGAGGCTGTGCTCTCTGCAGCCTGAGTGCCCAGAGCTGTGAGCACAGCCTCAACGTGTTCAGTGGAATTGCAGCATCCCGCAAAGCTGCACCATGGATTAGCGCCGTGGGGGCAGGAGCACTGGCTGAGGAGCTTCCACTGCGGCCGTGTGACCTCAGGCAGATGGATCACTTCCCCCACAGAGGCCTTGGCCTTGTCCGAGTTACACATTGAACTCCATCACTGAAGCTCCTTTTCCTTGTGCCATCCACGGGTTCTCTGCAGGGACTGATGTGGGTACGCACCTCTGCCTGCTTCTGTAGCCAGCGCTTCATCTCAGAAACAATGCCCTCATCCTGGAGTGTCTTCAAAGGCGAGAGGGATTGTTTTCATCTCTCTGACCTACATTTGTGATAAAGAATCAAAAGGGAATAGCATGGCTGTTCTTTTCTAATAGATGACAGTTCCTTGGAGCCTCTTGCTCCCTCTGCCCCCAGTGCTCCACATAGGGAGGGGGACGCCATCGGGGCCTGTCGGCCGTGCCGTGCCATGCATGTCTTCGTGGTCACTAAGAGTGATATAGGTAGCTCCGATTTTTACGGTTGTTTTTAAAATGATTAGACTGTTATAAACTAAAAATGAAAAGTACCCTGGAAGTTGTCTGATAGGTTGAAAGCTCTTTGAAGAAAGTAAGATCATTCTCTTCTAAAAATCACTGGCTTTGCTCATGCTGCTTTCCAGCCTGTGAAGACCTGAGAGTCTGGGCATGAGGCACAGGGCATCCTGGGTGTGGCTGACCTGGCGAAATCAGACAGCAGACAGGTGGGGAGGGGAGTGGCTCCAGTATTTGGGGTGTGTCCTCTCAGTCCTTGCATCTGTTTCTCAGGCACACAAGGAAGTAACCTTTGCTACTAAATGAAGTGAAAGTAATTGCTCCTTTGTGGTCAGGGCTGCTGTGAAGGAAAACGCGTGTGGACCCGGAACGCAGTACTGAGAGGATGGGTGCTCTTGTCGTTTTACTGTGTCTGCTGGCCAGGGACTTGTCCCTCATCCTGGACCGTGTGTGCAGTCTTCCTCACAAACCAAAAGTTACACAACCGTAGTTCGTACAAAACCCCTGTAAGAGGCTCACCCACAGTAAGAGTGCTCAGTGCCGGATGTATGGGGTCAGGTGGTCCCTTTCTTCTCCCCGGTGGAGGGCTCCACTGTCAGAGTCATGGGTGGCTTGGCATTTCAGGATAAAAAGCATGGTTACGATTAGGGCTTGTTCTGCTTCTTGATCGTCATTTAACAGTTCATATGAACTGTGACCTTTCATCCGTCTTAAGAGAAAGTTGTGAGGCTATTTCTACTGTAAAGGGATCTTGAAAGGGAGACACTCCCAAGACTGGTAGTCTGCAGAAGTTCTGTGGTGTAAGTCTCTGTCCATGCAGAGCACACCTGGTTCTCACAGAATCGTTGCTGGGGAAGCGAGACTCTGAGTGAGGGAGAGAAAACACCTAGGGAATCCAGGTCCATTCCACTCCCCAGAATCTGGCTTTGCACATGAAACTGAGACCACAGTCTAAAAGCTCAGCTCCTCGCAGGGTTCCACTAAGGCTTTTCAGGTTGTCGCTCTGCTGTGCTTTTCACCTGCCTGCATCCTCGTGTCTTCCGGTCTCCGTGTCTGTCTGCCGCGGTCCTTTGAGCCCAGCGGGATCAGTGACAGGTGTTCTATGGAGCTGGGTCCTCCCTGCGTATGGTCTGGCCAGGGAGGGCTCCACAGAAGACTAACCAAATTCTGAGATGAGACTTGGAAATGTAGAGGCACGACTATGCGTTTTCTTGGGCTTTTTGTTTTGTTTTTGCTTTTCAGCCTTGCAGGTAAAGACAGAACTGTCCCTCACATCCCATACCACTTGTAAAGCCTAACTTTAATGGTACATTATAAAGAGGAGTGTAGAAGTAAGTGCTCTCTGATGAGATGTTTGCCATTACAGAGCAAGCAACACTGTTTCACCACTAGCTGCTTTCTTCAAAGCATGAAGCATTTTGTTGTCTCTTCCTCTTTTCCATCCGTTGCACATACCTGCCACTGTAGACCCAGTTAGTGTCAGACAAATTCATTTGTCTGAGGGGCAGCAGTGCGGGGGGTGGGGTGCTGCTGATTATATGGCCGCCCTTTCACCCCAAACCAATGCTTTTTCATACCATGGAAGGTGCACATGAGCAGGGGATTCTAGCAGGTTCCATACATGACCTTTCTCCTCTTCACCATAAGTTGTGATTATTATCACTGAAGGGAATTCAACTCATTATAGTTATTAAAGGAACAAGTAGATCTGTGGAGTATTTGGAAAGATGCCTACATTATATTAGGTTTTGAAAAAAATGCAGACTAGTAGACTGTCTTAAACTGCTTCTGTCACAATCAGAAATACCTCAAAGTGAGGCTGGGGAACACCCGTAAGGATAAGAGTTTTTCTTTTTAACAGTGGCCTCTTAAGGATTTCTTCAGTTTGTTTTAACAGTGAGAAAAGTATGATGTAAAAATTAAGATTAAAAAAAAGGCAGGATGTAATTCCTAATGCCAGGTGTTCACACACTGCAAAATGCTGTTCACACACCGGCCTGAGGCCCCTGGTTAGGTTCTATGAGAAGAATGCAGTGGAAGAAGCCCCAGCTTGGAAGTGAAGATGTCCAAAAATTGTTTCCTGGCTCTGCCCCCAACTTCCTGTGTCAGTGTCCCCATCTGCTAACATAGGGTGTTGGATTGATTCCTAAGAGCTCTGATGTCCACCCTCTTGAGAGAATTCTTTCCTCACTAGAATTGGGAGGGGCGGGGGGTTGGGATGAGCTTTGGCTGGTGATGCATGCTTACTTACTCATCAGGAAAGTCCCGTTGTAACAACAGCGGGGAGGGATTATGTCAGTTTGTTTCCCTCTCCCAAAGACACAGCCCTGCCCTGGGCTTCCCCCATAGGATCACCCTGCAGAGTTGTTCTTACCCACCCTTGGGAGGCCGGCCTGGGGAGGCTGAGGTGTGTACGGATGTCAGTTCCTTAGGCCTTCAGCCTCTTGGCAGATGAGATGTTTGCCATTACAGAGCAAGCAACACTGTTTCACCACTAGCTGCTTTCTTCAAAGCATGAAGCATTTTGTTGTCTCTTCCTCTTTTCCATCCGTTGCACATACCTGCCACTGTAGACCCAGTTAGTGTCAGACAAATTCATTTGTCTGAGGGGCAGCAGTGCGGGGGGTGGGGTGCTGCTGATTATATGGCCGCCCTTTCACCCCAAACCAATGCTTTTTCATACCATGGAAGGTGCACATGAGCAGGGGATTCTAGCAGGTTCCATACATGACCTTTCTCCTCTTCACCATAAGTTGTGATTATTATCACTGAAGGGAATTCAACTCATTATAGTTATTAAAGGAACAAGTAGATCTGTGGAGTATTTGGAAAGATGCCTACATTATATTAGGTTTTGAAAAAAATGCAGACTAGTAGACTGTCTTAAACTGCTTCTGTCACAATCAGAAATACCTCAAAGTGAGGCTGGGGAACGCCCGTAAGGATAAGAGTTTTTCTTTTTAACAGTGGCCTCTTAAGGATTTCTTCAGTTTGTTTTAACAGTGAGAAAAGTATGATGTAAAAATTAAGATTAAAAAAAAGGCAGGATGTAATTCCTAATGCCAGGTGTTCACACACTGCAAAATGCTGTTCACACACCGGCCTGAGGCCCCTGGTTAGGTTCTATGAGAAGAATGCAGTGGAAGAAGCCCCAGCTTGGAAGTGAAGATGTCCAAAAATTGTTTCCTGGCTCTGCCCCCAACTTCCTGTGTCAGTGTCCCCATCTGCTAACATAGGGTGTTGGATTGATTCCTAAGAGCTCTGATGTCCACCCTCTTGAGAGAATTCTTTCCTCACTAGAATTGGGAGGGCGGGGTTGGGATGAGCTTTGGCTGGTGATGCATGCTTACTTACTCATCAGGAAAGTCCCGTTGTAACAACAGCGGGGAGGGATTATGTCAGTTTGTTTCCCTCTCCCAAAGACACAGCCCTGCCCTGGGCTTCCCCCATAGGATCACCCTGCAGAGTTGTTCTTACCCACCCTTGGGAGGCCGGCCTGGGGAGGCTGAGGTGTGTACGGATGTCAGTTCCTTAGGCCTTCAGCCTCTTGGCAGCCTCTTGCCAACAGGATTGGAGGCTTATGATAAAGACTTCTACAGGAAGCCTCTGCTCAGCTCTCTCTCCCATCCCTGTCAGCAGTTATTTTAAACCTTTTCTCTCACAGCTTCCTGCCCATGTCGTTTGCTCTTGGTTGAAAAACGCTGCCTCTTTACAAGAAAACAGATGCTATTAGGCACAGACTCGTCATCTTCCTTCACCCTCCCTTTCACCAGTTACTTACGTCCCTATTTACCCTCACGCTGTTGTCCTTGAGGTGGGGACATCTGTTCCCTGTGTGAGGTAGCTCTTTGTCTTTGCTCTGCAACCCGCCTTCTCACTTAATATCCTTAATGTTTAAAAATGCTAATAAGCCCCCGATATTTGAGTTCTTACTGCGTGCCACAAATCAATTAACCCTATGTGCCACAATAAGGATTGTTTCCTCCATTTAAATGGGGGCGGGGGGGGACTTAAGCTCAGAAATACTGGTTATTTGTTACTAAGTAGGACCTGTGGGATTTGAATTCGGGTTTATCTCCAAAGCCCAAGACCTGGCACATGGTCTTCCAGCTCTGTCCTTCCCCTTGAGATCCATACTGGCTCCCAGAAACAGGGCAAGGTCCCAAAGACACCTCACACTTTGTAATTCAGGTGTATGTTACCAGATCAAGTGTGTAATATTCTATATTAGCGCATACATACGGACTCTAGAGATATGGTACAGATGCACCTAGTTGCAAAGCAGAAATACAGACACAGAGAACACGTAGGCGGACACTCCTTCCACCAAGCGGGGAAGGAGTGGGAGGAACCAGAAGATGGGGATGGACACACACGCACTGTTGGTACCACGTATAAACCAGCTAATGAATGAGAACCTGCTGAAGAGCCCAGGGACCGCGACTCGATCTTCTGTGGTGACCTAAGTGGACAGATGTGTAACTGATGCACTCCAATGTCCAGCAGAAACTAACATGGTAAAGCAACTATCCTCCAGCAAAAAAACTTGTTAAAAGAAGACTGAATCACCCCCGTGGTTACCATCTGACCCTGCCCCTTCCCCTGCCTCAAGCTGCCTCCTCTCCCTGGTGTTAGGTTGGTAACACCATGGCCCTGCCGTCTGCCCAGCGCTCACTGCTGAGGCTCGGTCACCCTCCATCCCCGTGGTCTCCACGTCGTGCCCACCTGTGCCCTGAATCTACCCTGCCGTGCATCGCCGCTGCCTCCATCTGGGTTCTCAATGTTTCCTAACATCTCTACTCCTCCCAGGTTAACTGCCTGGTTTCCACACTACTCCTTGGAGATATAACAGAAAGGAAGACTCAGTTACAAGAGTGCTGGAAACCAAGCCCAAATCTGCTGCCTCTGGGAGGGCTTGCCCCAGAATCTGTTACTGTAATTGGATGTAATTTTTCCTAGTTCCTCTTGTCATTGATGGTAATGATCTTTGACATTTACTTAAAACTCTCTGGCCCCCTCTTCACTGCTTTTGTACTTTGCATCCTTGCTCATTTCCCTTTCCCCAGTTAAGTGTTATTGTTTATTATCTGGTCATCTCTGGCCTACTGAACATAAAGCTGTTTCTGGATATTTATGAAGGAAAAAAAAATACTGAGTTCTTTCCACCTATGAGATGCTCTCAGGCCCTGGATAAATAACATCCACATACCTATCACTGATAGAGATGGTTAGAAACATAAAAGGCAATCTGTCACATTACTTAAGTTTTAAATAGGCATGCCTTTCCAACCAGCATCCCCCTTTTGAGGTTTGCAGTCTTAAGAATAACTGCACCAAACGATGCATTGGGGGCACTTCTGAGATAAGACTGTTTGCATAGACTTTAAATGATGTGGGTAGAATCGTTTCCCTGAATTCAAGCTCCTTACAAGCAGCCTTTGGCACTGCTTTGCCAGTAAACTGACTGCCTGGTGTCCCTGCGTGCTGAGGCTTGTGGACATGGGCTGTGCTCCGAACTACCTTGGAAGCATGCGGGCATGTTTGCTTCTGCTGTGGTACAAGCGCTTTCCCTCCACCTGTCTGCAACTTAGCATTGCCTCAAAGGAAAACTATTAACGGATAGCAGTCTTTGTGCAGATTCAAGGGTCTTGATCCACAAAGACCCTACCAGCCAGTCTTTCTCTGGGTTTTGTTCCCCTGCTGTGTCTGCATGTGTCTGGTGTACCCTCCTTGATGGCCTTGAACTCATTTCCCTTGCCAGTACACAAGTAGTTTTGTCTCTTTTCACTCTTCCATGGGTAGTTTGTTGTACATGTCATCCTCAGGTTGGCAGACAAGTGCGGGAGTGGATTTCCTCCTGTTGGTCATTACTCAGGCTGAGCACTTGCTTCGTGTGTTCTCAGTCTTCACGCCAACTGCATTCCCCCTTCACTTTCTCATGTTAAATATGAAAGAAGACTGACAGATAGAGACTCAGGTGGACAGAGGTTAGGTGACTTTCATGGAGGCACACAGCTAGCCAGGGAGTGGTAAGCCAGCCAGTGAGGCAGTCCCTGAAGTGTACTTCCAGTGGGCTGTCCCAGGCCGGTGGTGGGAGGAGGGTTCACCAAGTGAAGCAAGCGTTGAGGGTGGAACCTTGGCATCAGATATCTATTACTGGAGATTAGGTGTTAACTAGGTTAAACCAAATGAGCACGTCTGGTCATCTCTGGCCTAATGAACATAAAGCTGTTTCTGGATATTTATGAAGGAAAAAAAAATACTGAGTTCTTTCCACCTATGAGATGCTCTCAGGCCCTGGATAAATAACATCCACATACCTATCACTGATAGAGATGGTTAGAAACATAAAAGGCAATCTGTCACATTACTTAAGTTTTAAATAGGCATGCCTTTCCAACCAGCATCCCCCTTTTGAGGTTTGCAGTCTTAAGAATAACTGCACCAAACGATGCATTGGGGGCACTTCTGAGATAAGACTGTTTGCATAGACTTTAAATGATGTGGGTAGAATCGTTTCCCTGAATTCAAGCTCCTTACAAGCAGCCCTTGGCACTGCTTTGCCAGTAAACTGACTGCCTGGTGTCCCTGCGTGCTGAGGCTTGTGGACATGGGCTGTGCTCCGAACTACCTTGGAAGCATGCGGGCATGTTTGCTTCTGCTGTGGTACAAGCGCTTTCCCTCCACCTGTCTGCAACTTAGCATTGCCTCAAAGGAAAACTATTAACGGATAGCAGTCTTTGTGCAGATTCAAGGGTCTTGATCCACAAAGACCCTACCAGCCAGTCTTTCTCTGGGTTTTGTTCCCCTGCTGTGTCTGCATGTGTCTGGTGTACCCTCCTTGATGGCCTTGAACTCATTTCCCTTGCCAGTACACAAGTAGTTTTGTCTCTTTTCACTCTTCCATGGGTAGTTTGTTGTACATGTCATCCTCAGGTTGGCAGACAAGTGCGGGAGTGGATTTCCTCCTGTTGGTCATTACTCAGGCTGAGCACTTGCTTCGTGTGTTCTCAGTCTTCACGCCAACTGCATTCCCCCTTCACTTTCTCATGTTAAATATGAAAGAAGACTGACAGAGACTCAGGTGGACAGAGGTTAGGTGACTTTCATGGAGGCACACAGCTAGCCAGGGAGTGGTAAGCCAGCCAGTGAGGCAGTCCCTGAAGTGTACTTCCAGTGGGCTGTCCCAGGCCGGTGGTGGGAGGAGGGTTCACCAAGTGAAGCAAGCGTTGAGGGTGGAACCTTGGCATCAGATATCTATTACTGGAGAATTAGGTGTTAACTAGGTTAAACCAAATGAGCACGTGCAGTAGCTTCCTTTTGTTGCTGTAACAGATTACTGCAAGCTCAGTGGCTTAAACAACACAAATCAGCTCATTCTGCAGGGTAAGAGTATAACATGGGTTTCCGTGAGCTAAAATCAAGGGCTGCGTTCCTTTCTGGAAGCTCAGGAGAATCCCTTTCCTCGCTCTTTGTCACCTACATGCTTTGGCTCCCAGCCCTCTTCCATCTTCAATGGAAGGGAACATATATGTTCTGGGCATTAGGGTGTGGATATTCCAGGCACGGGGGGAGGCATTATTCTGATACCCCGTGCCACTTCTGCAGCTTGGTAGGACAGAGCCACTGCCCCTAAACTGTTATCCTTGGTGGTGGTTGCCACTGGGTGGCATGTGAACCTTCCTGTTCTTCTCGCTCACAGTCTAAAGCACTGCTGCCCAGTGGACCCAGCCAGTCTGATGTTGTCCAAGGCTCATTTTTCCCTCTGGCTCAGGAATATTTGTCAGTTCTGTGTCCTGATGGAAGGAAGAAGCGATCCCATTGAGAGACCCCTTTGTCAGGGAAAGGTGCTGTGGGCACTGCTCCAGGTCTAGCGTCTGCCCTCAAGAGAAGGCAGAAGGTGTCTTCCGTTGATGCGCTCTAGCCGCTTGCCTCTGCTGCGCCTCTATCCATTTGGAGTGTGGCTTGTGTGAGTATTACGTGCCAGATGCTGTGTCTGTCCCCTCGTTGATCCAGAGGGCAATAGTAGGAGTGCTTTGCAGCAATTATTATTTATCCCCAAACTCAAACATTTGACAGAAAAAGTGGAGGAGTTAACTGCTGTTGGGATGTGGCTGCTGGATATTTTTGTGACCCTGTTTTCATATTTAAACAAGGGTGTAAGTGTATGTTGCTAATACTCACCTTATGAAGAAAGAACTCATAGAACTCATAGAAGAAAGAACTCATAAGTAATTTCCTCAAGGCCACAAGAAAAATCAGTAACAGGATTGAATCCGGGTACAAAACTGAGGGTGAATCACTATTCTGTCTACAAAAGAGCTTTTTTGACTAGAAATTGGGGGTGAACAGGCAGGAATTCCCATAAACAGAGGCTCAGCCACTGGGTGGGACGCCCTTTCTGACGCCAGAGAACCTCTCACTTCTATTTAAAGCCTGCTAGGGACCGATAAGAGATCTTAGAATTACATATATTTTCATTTTAGAATTTCCCCTGAGTGGGGGCCTCCAGGGACTTCACTTGTGGTGGCACAGGTCATTGTTCTTGATATGACTTTCACTCAGCATAATCATGCCTCATTTTATCCTATAAAACAGTATTCACCACGATTTAAGTTTGGATCACTGCATTTCCTTGAATGTGTTGCTCTCCGATATATGCGCAGCACCATGAATAGGTGGGCGTGGTGCATGAACAGATGGTTCTCATCAGCATCCTCCCTCCTGGGATCTTAACACTGTAACCCTGAAACTATTAGACATACTGGTATTAGAGTCACCATGTCTTACCTGAGGCTTCCCCTCCTACAAGGCTGGGTATTCTGAGGTCCTGTTCTCAGCTACAGCTTCTCCTTGGTGCCAACATTGAATTCAATCTCCAGCTCAGACCTCAGTTCTGAGCTGCTGTGGGATCTGGGTCTCAAGGCTGACTTAATCCTCACAGCACTTTTATAAATGGTGGGTGAACACATTTTATAATTGGGAAATAAAGAGTCAAAAATAAATGGTGGGGCTTCCTGATGGTCAGTTGTGTGGAGGGTCCCTCTGGGGGGTCTCAAGGCTGACTTAATGTCCATTGTGTGAGTATTACGTGCCAGATGCTGTGTCTGTCCCCTCGTTGATCCAGAGGGCAATAGTAGGAGTGCTTTGCAGCAATTATTATTTATCCCCAAACTCAAACATTTGACAGAAAAAGTGGAGGAGTTAACTGCTGTTGGGATGTGGCTGCTGGATATTTTTGTGACCCTGTTTTCATATTTAAACAAGGGTGTAAGTGTATGTTGCTAATACTCACCTTATGAAGAAAGAACTCATAGAACTCATAGAAGAAAGAACTCATAAGTAATTTCCTCAAGGCCACAAGAAAAATCAGTAACAGGATTGAATCCGGGTACAAAACTGAGGGTGAATCACTATTCTGTCTACAAAAGAGCTTTTTTGACTAGAAATTGGGGGTGAACAGGCAGGAATTCCCATAAACAGAGGCTCAGCCACTGGGTGGGACGCTTCTTGCTGACGCGTAGAACCTCTCACTTCTATTTAAAGCCTGCTAGGGACCGATAAGAGATCTTAGAATTACATATATTTTCATTTTAGAATTTCCCCTGAGTGGGGGCCTCCAGGGACTTCACTTGTGGTGGCACAGGTCATTGTTCTTGATATGACTTTCACTCAGCATAATCATGCCTCATTTTATCCTATAAAACAGTATTCACCACGATTTAAGTTTGGATCACTGCATTTCCTTGAATGTGTTGCTCTCCGATATATGCGCAGCACCATGAATAGGTGGGCGTGGTGCATGAACAGATGGTTCTCATCAGCACCCTCCCTCCTGGGATCTTAACACTGTAACCCTGAAACTATTAGACATACTGGTATTAGAGTCACCATGTCTTACCTGAGGCTTCCCCTCCTACAAGGCTGGGTATTCTGAGGTCCTGTTCTCAGCTACAGCTTCTCCTTGGTGCCAACATTGAATTCAATCTCCAGCTCAGACCTCAGTTCTGAGCTGCTGTGGGGTATCTGGGTCTCAAGGCTGACTTAATCCTCACAGCACTTTTATAAATGGTGGGTGAACACATTTTATAATTGGGAAATAAAGAGTCAAAAATAAATGGTGGGGCTTCCCTGATGGTCAGTTGTGTGGAGGGTCCGCCTTGCAGTGCAGGGGGCACCGGTTTGGTCCCTGGCCTGGGAAGATCCCACATGCCGCAAAGCAGGTGAACCAGTGTGTCCAATTGCAAGCCAGCACTCTGGGGCGCATGCGCCCAGAGACGGTGCTCTGCAATGAGAGAGGCTGCTGCAATGGGAGGCCCACACAGGCCAAAGAATAAAGATGGATGAAAATAAATAAATAAAAAACCAATAAAAGAGGCAAAATTTTAAAAAGATATGGTGGTTATGCTATAAACCTTAAGAGATGGGAGTTTAAAGAGAAAAATGTTAGAATGTTCCTGTTGAGAGGGGATTAAAACTGTAGGCAATTAGGGCACAGAAAACAGAAATACAGACCAATGGAACAAGATAAGAGAGCCCAGAGATAAACCCATGCACCTCTGGGTGCCTTATTTTTGACAAAAGAGGCAAGAATATACAATGGCACAAGAACAGCCTCTTCAACAAATGGTGCTGGGACAATTGGACAGCTACATGTAAAAGAATGAAGTTGGAACACTTCCTGACACCGTACACACAGATAAACTCAAAATGGATTAAAGACCTAACTGTAAAACCAGAAACCGTAAAACTCTTAGAAGAAAACATAAGCAGAACACTGGATGACATAAAGCAAGATCATTTATGACCTGTCTCCTACAGCAATGGAAATAAAAACAAAAAGAAACAAGTGGGATCTAATGAAACTTAAAAAGCTTTTGCATAGCAAAATAAACTGTAAACAAAGTAAAAAGACAACCCTGAGAATGGGAGAAAATAATTATAAATGAAACAACTGCAAAGAATTAATTTCCAAAATACACAGGCAGCTCATACAACTCAACAGCAATAAAACAAACCACCCAATCAAAAAATGGGAAAAAGACATTTCTCCAAAAGAAGACATACATGTGGTCAAAAAACACATGAAAAGATCTAAACATCACTTATTATTAGAGAAATGAAAATCAAAACTACAATGAGAGCTACAGCTTCTCCTTGGTCCAAATTGAATAAATGGTTTGGGGGCTTCCACTGACTTAATCCTCACAGCACTTTTATAAATGGTGGGTGAACACATTTTATAATTGGGAAATAAAGAGTCAAAAATAAATGGTGGGGCTTCCTGATGGTCAGTTGTGTGGAGGGTCCGCCTTGCAGTGCAGGGGGCACCGGTTTGGTCCCTGGCCTGGGAAGATCCCACATGCCGCAAAGCAGGTGAACCAGTGTGTCCAATTGCAAGCCAGCACTCTGGGGCGCATGCGCCCAGAGACGGTGCTCTGCAATGAGAGAGGCTGCTGCAATGGGAGGCCCACACAGGCCAAAGAATAAAGATGGATGAAAATAAATAAATAAAAAACCAATAAAAGAGGCAAAATTTTAAAAAGATATGGTGGTTATGCTATAAACCTTAAGAGATGGGAGTTTAAAGAGAAAAATGTTAGAATGTTCCTGTTGAGAGGGGATTAAAACTGTAGGCAATTAGGGCACAGAAAACAGAAATACAGACCAATGGAACAAGATAAGAGAGCCCAGAGATAAACCCATGCACCTCTGGGTGCCTTATTTTTGACAAAAGAGGCAAGAATATACAATGGCACAAGAACAGCCTCTTCAACAAATGGTGCTGGGACAATTGGACAGCTACATGTAAAAGAATGAAGTTGGAACACTTCCTGACACCGTACACACAGATAAACTCAAAATGGATTAAAGACCTAACTGTAAAACCAGAAACCGTAAAACTCTTAGAAGAAAACATAAGCAGAACACTGGATGACATAAAGCAAGATCATTTATGACCTGTCTCCTACAGCAATGGAAATAAAAACAAAAAGAAACAAGTGGGATCTAATGAAACTTAAAAAGCTTTTGCATAGCAAAATAAACTGTAAACAAAGTAAAAAGACAACCCTGAGAATGGGAGAAAATAATTATAAATGAAACAACTGCAAAGAATTAATTTCCAAAATACACAGGCAGCTCATACAACTCAACAGCAATAAAACAAACCACCCAATCAAAAAATGGGAAAAAGACATTTCTCCAAAAGAAGACATACATGTGGTCAAAAAACACATGAAAAGATCTAAACATCACTTATTATTAGAGAAATGAAAATCAAAACTACAATGAGATATTACCTCACACCAGTCAGAATGGCCATCATCAAAAAACCTACAGACAATAAATGCTGGAGAGGGTGTGGAGAAAGGGGAACCCTCTTGCACTGCTGGTGGGAATGTAAGTTGATACAGACAATATGGAAGACAGTATGGAGATTAAAAAAACAAAAATAGAAGCACCATACAACCCAACAATCCCACTATTAGGTTTATACCCTGAGGAAATGAAAATTGAAAGAGACACATGTACCCCAGTGTTCACTGCAGCACTTTTTACAATAGCTAGAACATGGAAACAACTAGATGTCCATCAACAAATGAATGGGTAAAGAAACAGTGGTACATACATACAATGGATATTTCTCAGCTATGAAAAGAAATGCATTTGAGTCAATCCTAATGAGGCGAATGAATCTAGAAGCTACTATACAAAGTGAAGTCAGTCAGAAAAAGAAAAATAAATATTGTATAATAACATATATATATATATGGAATTTAGAAAGGTGGTACTGATAAACTGTCTGTAGAGCAGCAGTGGAGAAAAAGTATGGACATTGGGGGGAGGGAAGGAAAGGGCGAGAGATATATAAAGAGTAGTGTGTGGGCTTCCCCTGGTGGTCCAGTGGGTAAGGACACCGCCTTGCAGTGCAAGGGGCGCCAGTTCGAGCCCTGGCCTGGGAAGATCCCACGTGCCACGGAGCAGCTGGACCCATGTGTCCAATCACCGAGCCGGAGCTCTGGAGCGCATGCGCCCAGAGCCGGTGCTCTGCAACGACAGACGCCACCGCGATGTGAGACCCGCAGGAGCCAAAGAACAAAGACAGATGAAAGTAGAGAAATGAAAGATCAATAGAAGTGGCCTGCCCGCTCCCCTCCCTCCCCAACCCGACCCCCGCCCAAAGTAAATAAATAAATAAATCTTTAAAAAAAAAAAAGTAGTGTGAAAACTTACATTACCATATGTAAAATAGACAACCAATGTGAATGTGCTGTAAGACTAAGGGAGCTTACACAGAGGCTGTGCAACAACCTGGAGGGACAAAATGGGGCGGGGGTGGGGGGGGATAGGAGGGAAGTTCAAATGGGAGGATCAGGTGTATGCCTATTACCTCACACCAGTCAGAATGGCCATCATCAAAAAACCTACAGACAATAAATGCTGGAGAGGGTGTGGAGAAAGGGGAACCCTCTTGCACTGCTGGTGGGAATGTAAGTTGATACAGACAATATGGAAGACAGTATGGAGATTAAAAAAACAAAAATAGAAGCACCATACAACCCAACAATCCCACTATTAGGTTTATACCCTGAGGAAATGAAAATTGAAAGAGACACATGTACCCCAGTGTTCACTGCAGCACTTTTTACAATAGCTAGAACATGGAAACAACTAGATGTCCATCAACAAATGAATGGGTAAAGAAACAGTGGTACATACATACAATGGATATTTCTCAGCTATGAAAAGAAATGCATTTGAGTCAATCCTAATGAGGCGAATGAATCTAGAAGCTACTATACAAAGTGAAGTCAGTCAGAAAAAGAAAAATAAATATTGTATAATAACATATATATATATATGGAATTTAGAAAGGTGGTACTGATAAACTGTCTGTAGAGCAGCAGTGGAGAAAAAGTATGGACATTGGGGGGAGGGAAGGAAAGGGCGAGAGATATATAAAGAGTAGTGTGTGGGCTTCCCCTGGTGGTCCAGTGGGTAAGGACACCGCCTTGCAGTGCAAGGGGCGCCAGTTCGAGCCCTGGCCTGGGAAGATCCCACGTGCCACGGAGCAGCTGGACCCATGTGTCCAATCACCGAGCCGGAGCTCTGGAGCGCATGCGCCCAGAGCCGGTGCTCTGCAACGACAGACGCCACCGCGATGTGAGACCCGCAGGAGCCAAAGAACAAAGACAGATGAAAGTAGAGAAATGAAAGATCAATAGAAGTGGCCTGCCCGCTCCCCTCCCTCCCCAACCCGACCCCCGCCCAAAGTAAATAAATAAATAAATCTTTAAAAAAAAAAAAAGAGTAGTGTGAAAACTTACATTACCATATGTAAAATAGACAACCAATGTGAATGTGCTGTAAGACTAAGGGAGCTTACACAGAGGCTGTGCAACAACCTGGAGGGACAAAATGGGGCGGGGGTGGGGGGGGATAGGAGGGAAGTTCAAATGGGAGGGATCAGGTGTATGCCTATGACTGATGTGGGTTTATGTATAGCAGTAAATAACAAAACTCTATAAAAGTAAAATAAAAATAAATTAATTTTAAAAGCTGTAGGCAGGACTTCCCTGGTGGTCCAGTGGGTAAAGAGTCCACCTTGCAGTGCAAGGGGCACCAGTTCGATCCCTGGCCCGGGAGGATCCCATGTGCCACAGAGCGACTGGACCGGTGTGTCCGATTACAAGCCAGCGCTCTGGAGCGCACGCGCTCTGTGACGAGAGGCCACTGCAACAGGAGGCCCACATGGGCCAAAGAATTAAGATGGATGGAAATAAATAAGGAGCAATAAAAAGAGGCCAAAAAATTAAAAACTAACAGAAAACTGTAGGCAGTCAGTATGTGTATATAACAAAGAATAATTAACGCATATTATTGTTGTTGTTGCTTAGTCACTATGTCATGTCCGATTCTTTTGCAAACCCATGGACAGTAGCCTGCCAAGGCTCCTCTGTCCATGGATTTCCCAGGCAAGAATACTGGAGTGCGTTACCATTTCCTTCCCTAGGGGATCTTCTCAACCCAGGGATCGAACCCGCGTCTCCTGTGTCTCACAGATTCTTTACCACTGTACCACCTAGGAAACCCTATACATACTATGTCTTTAGATGTGTGTCAGAGAGAGAGAGGGGTGATGCAGCAAAGAAGGGATGGAGATAGAGAGAGGCAGAGATGGGTCAGATGGGGTGTTCTGCATAGATGTCTGTTGGGCTGTAATCACTGAAAGGTTCTGTGGCCCTGTTTTCAGACTTAATCATAGTCGTAAACAGGGTTGTTGCTAATATTTGACTCATTCAAGGCTGAAACCAACCCAGAGCTGGAATATGTGGCAGCATTTTTTTAGTCAGTTTTACAAAAAAGAGGAAACCCTCTGTTTATACAGGCTGGAAGAGTCATTTGACCTGTTCTTCAAGCCCATCTGGAATTTGCTTGGGGTTAATCTGACCTTCTCCCTAAGACACAGTTACATTACCATATGTAAAATAGACAACCAATGTGAATGTGCTGTAAGACTAAGGGAGCTTACACAGAGGCTGTGCAACAACCTGGAGGGACAAAATGGGGCGGGGGTGGGGGGGGATAGGAGGGAAGTTCAAATGGGAGGGATCAGGTGTATGCCTATGACTGATGTGGGTTTATGTATAGCAGTAAATAACAAAACTCTATAAAAGTAAAATAAAAATAAATTAATTTTAAAAGCTGTAGGCAGGACTTCCCTGGTGGTCCAGTGGGTAAAGAGTCCACCTTGCAGTGCAAGGGGCACCAGTTCGATCCCTGGCCCGGGAGGATCCCATGTGCCACAGAGCGACTGGACCGGTGTGTCCGATTACAAGCCAGCGCTCTGGAGCGCACGCGCTCTGTGACGAGAGGCCACTGCAACAGGAGGCCCACATGGGCCAAAGAATTAAGATGGATGGAAATAAATAAGGAGCAATAAAAAGAGGCCAAAAAATTAAAAACTAACAGAAAACTGTAGGCAGTCAGTATGTGTATATAACAAAGAATAATTAACGCATATTATTGTTGTTGTTGCTTAGTCACTATGTCATGTCCGATTCTTTTGCAAACCCATGGACAGTAGCCTGCCAAGGCTCCTCTGTCCATGGATTTCCCAGGCAAGAATACTGGAGTGCGTTACCATTTCCTTCCCTAGGGGATCTTCTCAACCCAGGGATCGAACCCGCGTCTCCTGTGTCTCACAGATTCTTTACCACTGTACCACCTAGGAAACCCTATACATACTATGTCTTTAGATGTGTGTCAGAGAGAGAGAGGGGTGATGCAGCAAAGAAGGGATGGAGATAGAGAGAGGCAGAGATGGGTCAGATGGGGCGTTCTGCATAGATGTCTGTTGGGCTGTAATCACTGAAAGGTTCTGTGGCCCTGTTTTCAGACTTAATCATAGTCGTAAACAGGGTTGTTGCTAATATTTGACTCATTCAAGGCTGAAACCAACCCAGAGCTGGAATATGTGGCAGCATTTTTTTAGTCAGTTTTACAAAAAAGAGGAAACCCTCTGTTTATACAGGCTGGAAGAGTCATTTGACCTGTTCTTCAAGCCCATCTGGAATTTGCTTGGGGTTAATCTGACCTTCTCCCTAAGACCCACATGGTAAAGGGTCGAGAGGAGCACAGGCTGGCTTCCATGCCTCCCAAGCGCTGAGGCCTGACCTCTGAGAGAGGTGGCCTTGGCGTCAGTGAATACCACTGTTTAGCGTGTGGTTGGGGAGGAGGTGATAGGTCAGCTCTGACAGGCGGACATGTCCTCTGTGTGAACTGAACCAGAATACTTCTCCGTGCTGATCTCTGCCCTCCCACGCCCAGAAGCAGAAGTGGTTGGTCTTGGCTGTTGGTCTCCCCTGGCCCCATGCTCCCCTGCTCTCCCCTTTCTAGGAACAGGAGGGCTCTTCTTCCTGTATTACTCATGAGCTCAAGTTCAGAACAGGGCCATGGATGCAGAAAGTGCTTTATTCTGAAAACTTGGAGAAAGAAGTCACTGGGTGACTTGGCACTGGGTTAAATTTTGACTCTTATGGATTCAGAAGTGCTTTACCAGAAAGTTAACTTTCGAACTTTCATGAGCCTTTAGCATTAACTAGGGCAGGCAGACGCACAAGCTAAGTCAAAGAGACAGATGATTCCAAAATGTGGAGCTGGATGAATGGTTGCTTTCTTTAGTCGGTCAAAGGCATGAAAAAATAAGGTTGAGAGGAGAGGGTGGGAGTTACTCTCAGTTTAGTGACAGGGCATTCAGATGCAAAGTTTGGACCTTGTTTGGAATATGAAACTAACCAAGCAATAGTTTTTTAAAAATTATTATTTTATTTTTGAGAACACTGGGGGAAATTCACACATGGTCTAGATATTAGGTAATCTTTAGGAATTGTCATTTTTATCCGCTGTGATCATGACACTGCCGTGGAAAATAATGCACACATTTTGGTTCACCTGAAGTAGGGATGAAAAATGAAGCAGGTTTGAAGAAATGTAGGAAATTGTTGGATCTAAGTGCTCTGTAAAGAGTTCACTATACAATCCTCTACATCCAAGAAGATGGCAGATGGGCTTCCCCTGGTGGTCCAGTGGGTAAGGACACCGCCTTGCAGTGCAAGGAGCGCCAGTTTGATCCCTGGCCTGGGAAGATCCCACGTGCCGCGGAGAGGCTGGACCCATGTGTCCAATTACTGAGCCGGAGCTCTGGAGCGCATGCGCCCAGAGCCGGCGCTCTGCGATGACAGAGGCCACCGCGATGGGAGGCCCACAGGAGCCAAAGAACGAAGACGGATGAAAATAGAGAAATGAAAGACCAATAGAAGTGGCCCGCCCGTCCCCCTCCCTCCCCACCCCACCCCCCAAAAGATAAATAAATAAAAAATAAATGTTAAAAAAAAAAGAAAAAGATGGCTGATGTTCATAACTGACTTGTCAGTGTTTTACTTGGCCTCCTGAGCCCAAAGCTGAGTTGCATCTGCCCTTCAGTGTGGTTACGCTGCAGCAGTCTCCAGACCATAGATGCCTGAATTCCTGTCGGGAGCAGGTGGCCACCAACCCAGAGCCAGAAAAGCCAAATGCCATCAAGAAGTGCACTCTCTAAATTTTTAAACAGTTTCCCTACTGATTCTGGAGTGAGGACCCAGAGATGGACCTAGATACAACTGATTACCGACCCTAGAGGGTGGACAGGTAACTTGTTAAAAAATGAACTTTTTTTACTTTATTTTGTAGGACTACCAAAAGGCTTCAGACCTTCTATGACGGAAATCATTCCTGTGCCAGAGGAGTGTGCCATATTCCAATGGCTGAGCCATTCTGCCCTAAAACAAGAGAGGTTTGTAGTCTTTCTGGAAGGTGCACCAGAATAAAGCATGAGGGCTTGGCGTGGCGTCTACAGGCAGATCAGTTGGCCAGGCATGTGGTGGGCGGCAGCGGGTGAGGGGTATGTGTGTGTGTCTCTCTCTTCCCCTCTCTAGCTTGATGCTTATGGAAGGTTTTAGGAAGAGTTTCCCTTTGCTAAGGATACCTCTACTTCTATCATTCATCTGTAAGCAGCATCATTCAGTTCCAGCCTACCTTTTTTTTTTTTAACTTTTTGATTTTGCTGTCAGGATATCTGGATAGCTTTTAAAATAATTAGATAGCATCATATGGAGTATACAGTCTGGAAACAGATTTCTTAGGATCAGGTCTTTACTTTTCATCTTAATTGTTGTGTGTTTTTGGATCAGAACTTCAGACTTTGGTTTTCTCATTTGTAAAATAAGGTCATGATAACATGTATTGATACTTCACGGGACCATGAGGGATAGAAGAGTTATTTACTTATAAAAGGCTTTGAGTGATGCCTGTCTGTCTGAAGACGTCTAGTGAGACTAGTAACTGCTTTTATGGATTAAACTATTAATAATCTGTAAATTGTCCTATTGGCATGATTTGCCTTTAAGCTGAGTGACGGTTCCTGTCCAGCCCCCTCTCCAGGGTTACAGTAACATCTCAGGACTACAGAGGCAGCCCTGCAAAAACCAGTGGTGGTGTCAAGTGCATAATCCCAGCCTAGGCGTTTAGAGAATAAAAATGGCTATAACAATTCACAAGTCCATCAATGGTGGCTTTTCCTATAACCCAAGATTGGAAAGTCAACTGCAACCCACTTAGGTCAGAAGTACTGGCAGAGGCAAACTGCCTACTGTAGTCTACTTTCTAAAACAACGTAGACATATATAAATATAAATGCTTAAATTAAATATAAATGCTTACACATGTTAATCATTCAGACAATTTTAACACCTGGTGTGAAAAGACACAGATTTAGGTTCAGCCTTGCATAATCATGTAAAACTAGCGGTCGCTCGGTTGTGTCCCACTCTTTGCGAGCCCGTGGACTGTAGCCTCCAGGCTCCTCTGGATTTCCCAGGCAAGATTGCTGAGTGGAGTGGGCTGCCATTTCCTTTTCAAGGGAATCTTCTCAGCCCAGGGACTGAACCTGAGTCTCCTGCATCAACTGCCTGGCAGGCAGATTACCACTGCATGACCTGGGACGCCGTAGGTAAAAGCTAGGATACTTTAAATAACCTCACTCTGGTCTCAGAAATCTAAAATCCAAAGCTAAGTGTTAGAAGGAGCCATTTCAGATAGGTCTCTGCATGTTGACTTTTATGAAAGCATATTTTTTACTTCTTGTAAAAAATGGGCAAGTTTAAGTTTTAAAACTTAAGTTTTAAGTATGAGTTTCGATACACATTTGACTCTTGAACGGCACTGGGGGTGGGGATTGGTTAGAGGCACTAACCCACCACGCAGGTGAAAATCTGAGTATAACTTGACAGTTGACCCTCCAGAGTTTCAGCTCTGCCTCCAAAGACTCAGCCAGCCCACAGATTGTTTAGCGCTGTAATACGAATCCGTTGTGCAAAAAATCCCCATAAGCGGAGACCACACAATTCAAACCCATGCAGTCCAGGGATCAACTGTGCATGTTCCCTGGGTAGTTATCAGTGGAATATATCAGAATGATGTCAGTCTTACCTCTGAAACACAGATCTGTCCACATAATAAATTTGTTCTCCAAGAGAAGTTAGATGCATATGATCACATTTTTGTCCACTTCAAAATGGGGGCAGCTTGGGAAGAAATAGACAAGAGAATATACATGTTAGTAGGAAATCTGAGGTATCACCTCAGATAGTCAGGCTGAGATGTCATGTGGCAAGCAAGGCACGGGATGGTTGTACCATGTGTTACTATCTGTGTTGACATAGGTGTGTATAAATAAGGGGCCTCCCTGGTGGCTCAGTGGTAAAAAAAGCCACCTGCAATGCCGGAGACGTGGGTTTGATCCCCAGGTTTGATCCTTGGGTGGGGAAGATCCCCTCCCTGAAGGAGGAAATGGCAACCCTGCAGTATTCTTTCTGGGAAATCCCACGGACAGAGGAGCTTGGCAGGCTACAGCCTTTAGCATCACAATGAGTCGGACACAACTGAGCTGCTGTGCGTGCACGCGTGTGTTATATAAAAGAGATAAATAGAAAACATTTATGTGCAAATAGTGTTTCTGGAAAGTTTATCAAAGATCGAATAACAATGGTTTCCTGGGAAACTGAATCACCAGTACACAGGCAGGAGGAATACTTGGCCCCAAATAAGAACCTCTGGTACTGTTTATATTTTGCTGTATGTGTACGTCAGTTCTAGTCAAAAGGTAATCAGAAACAGATTTCTTCCCAAGTCCTGGCACGTTAAAGAAACCTCTTGGCCTGAAGTTTGTATTTCTGGCAGTTTACAATGGCATAATCTGTGTGGGGGTGCAAAGTGCTGCTTCCGGGGGCAAGCCCTCAGGGCCTGTCACTGGTTGGTCCACGCCCACGAGCCTCCACTTCCTCCTTCTGGCACTGGGGTGGGGATTGGTTAGAGGCACTAACCCACCACGCAGGTGAAAATCTGAGTATAACTTGACAGTTGACCCTCCAGAGTTTCAGCTCTGCCTCCAAAGACTCAGCCAGCCCACAGATTGTTTAGCGCTGTAATACGAATCCGTTGTGCAAAAATCCCCATAAGCGGAGACCACACAATTCAAACCCATGCAGTCCAGGGATCAACTGTGCATGTTCCCTGGGTAGTTATCAGTGGAATATATCAGAATGATGTCAGTCTTACCTCTGAAACACAGATCTGTCCACATAATAAATTTGTTCTCCAAGAGAAGTTAGATGCATATGATCACATTTTTGTCCACTTCAAAATGGGGGCAGCTTGGGAAGAAATAGACAAGAGAATATACATGTTAGTAGGAAATCTGAGGTATCACCTCAGATAGTCAGGCTGAGATGTCATGTGGCAAGCAAGGCACGGGATGGTTGTACCATGTGTTACTATCTGTGTTGACATAGGTGTGTATAAATAAGGGGCCTCCCTGGTGGCTCAGTGGTAAAAAAAGCCACCTGCAATGCCGGAGACGTGGGTTTGATCCCCAGGTTTGATCCTTGGGTGGGGAAGATCCCCTCCCTGAAGGAGGAAATGGCAACCCTGCAGTATTCTTTCTGGGAAATCCCACGGACAGAGGAGCTTGGCAGGCTACAGCCTTTAGCATCACAATGAGTCGGACACAACTGAGCTGCTGTGCGTGCACGCGTGTGTTATATAAAAGAGATAAATAGAAAACATTTATGTGCAAATAGTGTTTCTGGAAAGTTTATCAAAGATCGAATAACAATGGTTTCCCCTGGGGAAACTGAATCACCAGTACACAGGCAGGAGGAATACTTGGCCCCAAATAAGAACCTCTGGTACTGTTTATATTTTGCTGTATGTGTACGTCAGTTCTAGTCAAAAGGTAATCAGAAACAGATTTCTTCCCAAGTCCTGGCACGTTAAAGAAACCTCTTGGCCTGAAGTTTGTATTTCTGGCAGTTTACAATGGCATAATCTGTGTGGGGGTGCAAAGTGCTGCTTCAGGTGGCAAGCCCTCAGGGCCTGTCACTGGTTGGTCCACGCCCACGAGCCTCCACTTCCTCCTTCTCAGCACGGCACCCGCCACCCGGGGTGATGGCGAAGACGCACATGCCATATGCCACTGCCTTGCCATCGTGTGATCTTCCTGCACACATCGCTAGAAGCACTCTGAAGTCTGGCCCAGACATACAGCTCAGTTATTTGGGATTTTTAAAGACATTTAATGAAGACAGGACGAGGTTGGCTATACCTCCATTTTGAAAGGGGGTGGGGGCGGCAGGGGAAAGAGTGAGTTAATAAACCCTATTACATATAACCTATACTCCTTAGGGAAAAGTTTTGATTTAGCATAGTCTTACTTTCGGCATGTTCAGTATAAATAAACATGATGTAGCATCAACTAGTCATTGGCTAGGGCCTACCATGGTTCTAAAGTGAAGAGTTGCTAAGGCTCTTATTAAAATTCTTTCTTCTGTTGCCGTAGCATAACATGGTATTTTTGAGGAAATAGGTTAATTTGCTTCTGTGGTTCAGACATGTGCTGGCAAGACTTTTGGCCTAGACTAGAGCCTTCTATTGACTTTGAGTCACTCCATTTTATATATAGTATCCTGTGAACTTGGACCAGTTGTTTGGGGAATGTGTAGAAGCTACCAGTGTTAGTAATTTGAAGAGGACTTTCATGGTGACCCAGTGGTTAAGAATCCACCTGCCAATGCAGAGAACATGGGCTTGATCCCTGGTCTGGGAGGATTCCACGTGCTGTGGGGCAACTAAGGCCATGCACCACAACTAGTGAGCCTGCTCTCTAGACCCCGATGTATGGCAGCTGCTGAAATCTGCATGTTAGAGAGCCTGTGCTCCACAATACGAGAGCCCACCACAACTAGAGAAACTTAGAGAAAAGCAAAGCAACTAGAGAAAGCCTGTGCACAGCAATGAAGACCCAGTGCAGCCAAAATAGTTAATTAAAACAATAATTAGAATACCAGTTAAGCATTTATAGATTGCGGCGGTGCTCCACACAATTCCTTGCTGTATACTCCTTAGCTCATTTAATCTTCACAGTACCTCTGAGTTTTATTATTATTCCCATATTACAGATGAAAAAACTAGGACGTAACATAGGGTAAGGGAATTCTTGGCAGTGCTTTATCAGTTAAGTTGAAAGATTTTTTTTTTTTTTAATGAAATAGGAATGTGTAAGCACAGAGTAAGAGAAAAATGAGATGTACAGTGTCAGACACTAGAAAAAGTGACCAAACTTTTCAGTGATGTTGCTCAACTCTTTTGTGGCCTTGCCTCTAAAGGGATGCCAAGATGAATTTATCTCTGGATAGACGAGTCAGCATAGCTCCATTCTGTTCTGTACTGTCTCTTTAGAGAGGGAGCAGGCAAAGAGATGATGAAAGCACTTTCTACCCCCGAAAGGCTTTTACAGAAGCCCTCAGGTTTTGTATAAAAGAGCGCTGAGACTGAGTTTCTCAGGAGGTTGGCAACAGGTCAGTCTCCACACCTTTGAGATGTGAATGAGGAGGGTGCCTTGCTGTAGCCCTGGAGGTGAAGAGCTCAGACCCAGGCCCACATTCACAATCCATGACAGTCTATTAATGCAGTTAAGAAGCAAGGTTAAAGCTTGTAAACAAATGCCTGGTGTAAAGAAAGGGCTCACTGTTTGCTCTTGCAGCTGTGAGCTAAGGATTGGGTGGGACAGAACACTGTGTAAGTGGGTAGGGGGCTAGGAAACGCCCTTCTGTGATCTCCTAGATTCTCTTTGAGGGCCTGCAGATACCAGGTATTTATACTAAGAATCTTTCAAAGTAACAGTGAAAAAAACAAAATTAAGGTGTACTTCTCTTTGTATGTTTTGAGTTTCGTTCTTTCTGTTCTAGGTCCTCATAGAGACTGCTAAGAAGCTAGGACTCCGGTGCCACTCAAAGGGGACAATGCTCACAATTGAGGGACCCCGTTTTAGCTCCCGGGCAGAAAGCAACATGTTCCAAATCTGGGGGGCGGATGTTATCAACATGACCACCGTTCCAGAGGTGGTTCTTGCTAAGGAGGCTGGAATCTGCTACGCAAGTATCGCCATGGCGACAGATTATGATTGCTGGAAGGAGCACGAGGAAGCGGTAGGTGGAATTCCCTGTGGTACATGTATGGCCTGGGTTTCCATGTGCCATGAGAGCCAGAAAGATAGTGTCTTAACACTTGGTTTCTGTTAGTTCCAGAGAGTGCCTTTATATCAAGGTTTTGAAGTCAGCTTTTTATACATTGTCATTAGGTGTTACGAGATTTTTTCAATAGTTCCCTTTGGAAGAACAGAAATCGTCATAGAGCATGAAAAAAAGGATCCCAAGGATCAACAGGGAACAGTACATTGTAAACATGTAGCTGTGTTGAGACTCAGCCCTTACTTGAAGGATAAAGACTCTTAGTGAAGTTCTTTATGCTGTGCTGCTGTTTAGGGGAGAAACCTACTATTATGTACTTCTTCCTGGTCAGAGGACTCTGCGTTCATGTCTGCTTAAGCTACCATGGCTGGGTACTGTGCTCCGTATTAAAAGTAGGATAGCAGACAGACAAGTCCATAAGAAGCCAGCATTCTGGGCTTGGCAGGCACTGGGTGGAGGTCAACAAGCCAGTGTGAGAAGGCTCAGGGTTATAGAGAAAGAGTGTGGTAAGATACAGAAGTACATATCAAATTGGCCCAACCAAATACTTGAAATCCAGGAAGCTTGGTTTATGTGCGACGGGAAGGAGGGCCATGCTGGAGAGGAGAGGAGGGGGAAGAGGGCGGCAGGGCTGTGAAGACTATGTATGGATTTCAGGAGGTCACTGAGGGTTCTGAGGCAGGAAAGATAGCAAGATCCAGCTGGCATTTGAGGACACTGGGCCACTGAGGTCAGGCTTCCAAAACAAATATTTTCTTTGCAGAAAACTTCAAACATCTGCAAAAGTAATATCTAGTATAATGAACCCCCAGTTACCCATCACCCAGCTTTCCACAGTTATCAGCCATGCCAAACCTCGATTTATACCCACTTTTCTCTCCCCTACCCTCATGATTTTGAAGTCAATTTTTCTAAAAGGCCTCTTAAAATTTTTTAAAAATCATAACACCATTGTTGTATGAAAAATTACTGATTCTAATTCCTTAACATAGTCAAATGTCCAGACTTTTAGACATCTTGTCTCCAGTTTTTAGCGGTTCAAATCAGGATTGCTTGCAATCCACACAATGCTTTTGAATGATATGCCTCTTAAATTTTTTAATCTAAGACTCTCCTCCATTTTCATTCCTTGCATTCTACTCAAAGGAACCAGATCATTTGTCTTGTCATTTATCTCATTTTAAAAAGAGAAAAGGACAAAACTACAGCCAAGAAATGAGGAGGGAGGAAGTATGGGGCTGGTTGATTTGAACACATTCAGGAAAGGTGACATCTCCAAGGGGCCGTACCTTCTCAGACCTGCATGCTTCATCATCCAGTTCGGGGTTCAGATATTCTTGCTGCTTGTTCATACATGGGTACAGAGTTTAGCTCATGTATGAACACAGATTCTTCACATGAACATGTCACCTGACTCTGAGTAATAAAC
Source organism: Tragulus kanchil (assembly GCA_022376925.1). Classification (NCBI taxonomy): domain Eukaryota; kingdom Metazoa; phylum Chordata; class Mammalia; order Artiodactyla; family Tragulidae; genus Tragulus; species Tragulus kanchil. Next base: position 117,976,102 of record JAIOJX010000023.1, on the reverse strand, counting down.
TGTTGCTAACTATTAGGATGTTTGTTATATAAGAGATCTGCAGATCTTGATTCAGCTGAGTCTCTGACTTGGCACCTTTGATCACCTAAGGAACAGCTCAGCTGAAATTCAACCTCATGATGTTGAGAAGCTGCTTCCAATTAATAGGAGAGTCCAGCCTTTGCCGTTCCCCAAGAGCAGACTGCTTCCTCCCTGTGGCTTTCTGCTTGGTCTAGTGCAGAGCTAATGGTGCTTACCTTTAGTACGCCACATGGAAAATAGTCAACTGGAGCTACTTCAGTTAAAAGCAAAAAACTAAGCTCTGTGTAAGTGGTAAGGCACGAAAGCAAACAATGTTAAATGTCACAGGGCAAGAACAGACAAAAGATGGCATCATCTCAGTCAGCTATGTGTGTCACTGTGCTTTAAACCAGATGTCCAGCCTGGCATGGCAGAAAGGTTTTAGAGTTGCCTGAATCCTTCAGATTCCCGCTGTTCTTATTTTTTTGGCCACTTCTATTGGTCTTTCATTTATTTCCATCTTTGTTCTTTGGCCTGTGTGGGCCTTCCATCGCAGTGGCCCCTCTCGTTGCAAAGCGCCCGCTGTGCATGCGCTCCAGAGCTCCGGCACAGTAGTTGGACACATCGGTCCAGCCGCTCCGTGGCACGTGGGATCTTCCCAGGCCAGGGATCGAACTGGTGCCCCTTGCACTGCAAGGTGGTGTCCTTACCCACTGGACCACCAGGGAAGCCCCTGTTCTTTTTACTTGTTAACACTGAGTGAGTTATTTAACCCATTCCGATGGATGGGGGTTGTCTAGTTACATTTCTGACCTTGTAGGATTATTGGAAGAATTAAACCGCATGATAAATATAGAGTAACTACTATAGTACTGGCTCCTTAGAGGGTGGTAATCAGATGCTAGATATGATGGAAGGGGGTGGAGGGTCATTTCTGAAGAAAACGTTTGAGATTCAAGCTGGAAGTTGAACAGGTTAGAATTTATTGTGAGAAAGTTAGTAGAAAGCACATTTTGGGTGGAGCCCAACAGCAGGAGCAAAGAGATAAAGGAAGTCAGAATTTATATAGAAGTATGCAGGACAAGAAGCAACAGTTAGAACTCGACATGGAACAACGGACTGGTTCCAGATTGGCCCCATCTTTATTAGCTGGAAGACTTCTCCAAAGCGAAATGTTCTTATCTTCTGATTTATCTAGTATAGCCAACAGTTTTAAAACTGGAATCCATTCTGAGGAGAAGAGCCACAGTCTTTCTCAGCCATGCTAACACATACATCTGAGGGTTTTTGCAGACTCCACGTTGAAAACTAGCGATGTCTTGGGTTTCCCTATGACTCTCCCCTGAGAAATGCAGAACTTCGGTTCAGGGAATTGGAACTGGAGTAAACTGACTTCAGCAGATCAAGTAGGAACTCAGAAAAATGTTCTTTGAAAAAGCAGTGGAATTTTAAATTGCTGGTAATATCCTGCGCTGTTGTTTCACTAGGTTTCGGTGGACCGGGTCTTAAAGACCCTGAAAGAAAATTGCCAAAGACCCTAAAGAAAATGGTTCCCGCTGTTCTTATTTTTTGGCCACTTCTATTGGTCTTTCATTTATTTCCATCTTTGTTCTTTGGCCTGTGTGGGCCTTCCATCGCAGTGGCCCCTCTCGTTGCAAAGCGCCCGCTGTGCATGCGCTCCAGAGCTCCGGCACAGTAGTTGGACACATCGGTCCAGCCGCTCCGTGGCACGTGGGATCTTCCCAGGCCAGGGATCGAACTGGTGCCCCTTGCACTGCAAGGTGGTGTCCTTACCCACTGGACCACCAGGGAAGCCCCTGTTCTTTTTACTTGTTAACACTGAGTGAGTTATTTAACCCATTCCGATGGATGGGGGTTGTCTAGTTACATTTCTGACCTTGTAGGATTATTGGAAGAATTAAACCGCATGATAAATATAGAGTAACTACTATAGTACTGGCTCCTTAGAGGGTGGTAATCAGATGCTAGATATGATGGAAGGGGGTGGAGGGTCATTTCTGAAGAAAACGTTTGAGATTCAAGCTGGAAGTTGAACAGGTTAGAATTTATTGTGAGAAAGTTAGTAGAAAGCACATTTTGGGTGGAGCCCAACAGCAGGAGCAAAGAGATAAAGGAAGTCAGAATTTATATAGAAGTATGCAGGACAAGAAGCAACAGTTAGAACTCGACATGGAACAACGGACTGGTTCCAGATTGGCCCCATTTTTATTAGCTGGAAGACTTCTCCAAAGCGAAATGTTCTTATCTTCTGATTTATCTAGTATAGCCAACAGTTTTAAAACTGGAATCCATTCTGAGGAGAAGAGCCACAGTCTTTCTCAGCCATGCTAACACATACATCTGAGGGTTTTTGCAGACTCCACGTTGAAAACTAGCGATGTCTTGGGTTTCCCTATGACTCTCCCCTGAGAAATGCAGAACTTCGGTTCAGGGAATTGGAACTGGAGTAAACTGACTTCAGCAGATCAAGTAGGAACTCAGAAAAATGTTCTTTGAAAAAGCAGTGGAATTTTAAATTGCTGGTAATATCCTGCGCTGTTGTTTCACTAGGTTTCGGTGGACCGGGTCTTAAAGACCCTGAAAGAAAATGCCAATAAAGCCAAAAGTTTACTTCTCACCACCATACCGCAAATAGGATCCATGGAATGGTCCGAGACCCTCCATAACATGAAAGTGAGTATCCTCTGCCATCTGCCAGCAAATGCGTCTGTAGACTTGCAGCTGCCCTTCCTCTAATTTGCACTGGACCCTTGGTCCATCTCTCCGTGTATTTTATACAAGGCGATGTTTTCTACACGTTTTCATGTCACTTACTACCATACTAAACATAAATGGAAGAGATCTGTGTCTTGACTGGTAATGCAACAGCACTAAAAGTTGAGGTGGGGGGAGTTTTATTCTCTACTCTACCAAGTTCTTGAAATTGCCCTGTTTTGCAGTGTGTCCTTAAGTGTTACTTGAGAAGATTGGTAGTGTTTGCTCTGTACATGGACTACACTGCAGACAAGGCTGTTTGTTTTCTCTTTGGCAGATCCAGGAAAAATACTGGCAGCCTTTAAAGCCAAAGCCCTGGCACGCAATGCCAAAATGGTACCAAGGAATGTCTACTTACAGTTAATGTTGCAGAAAACTAAGATAGTAATTAATGATAAACATGTGGTGGTTGGCAGATTGGTAGCTTTTCAACTCTAGCATTTAATTCCCAGAATATAATTTGAACTGATGGCTGACCTCAGATGTGTAGTTTTTATCTGGACATCTTGTGACTCTGATTAACCACCGTAGATAAGGAGGTGCCTGAAATTGATCAGGTGTTGCATTCACCTAGTATCTAAAGAGGGGAGCCAGCATTTCCTAAGGTCTCCTAGGATACATCTCTACTCTTAACACTGAGAGAGGGTGGGAAATGTGGAGAAAAGCCCTGTCTACCTGAATGACCAGCAGGGAGCCCTGGACTGACAGCCACTGTCTTAGAGGGATGAGGACACCGTCGTAGTAAATGACTGCCGACTGCTGGGCCTGAGCAGCCAGCGTCTAGTTTGCTGACTGCCAAGCTATAGTGTGAATGCTCTTGCACAGCCCATTTCAAGCTGCCAGCAGGAAGCCACTGCTAAGCTGGGAAGTGATATACCTAACGGGTTTTTACAAGCTGGTACAAGCAGGCTCTAGCAGACCACTCTAATTAAATGTCTCTCAGCCATGAGGACTGGCAAAGTCAGTAATACTGACATTTTGTAATCTGTCTTCCCTGTGAGTGCATGCTAAGTCGCCTCAGTTGTGACCAGCTCTGTGCGACCCTAGGGACTGTGGCCCCCCAAGGCTCCTCTGCCCATGAAGATTCTCAAGGAGATCTTCCCGACCCAGGGACTGAAGCCATGTCTCCTGCGTTGACAGGTTCTTTACCACCAACACCACCTACTAGACTTTAAATCCATAAGGAGCAGGAAACACATCTGTTGGTTTCAGCCTATCTACTCAGGAGATAAATGCTCTTTAATGAGTAAGTGATAGGTCTTTTCCCTCATGAATTATTTCATCATAATTGAAATATAGGCAGCCGTTATTATTAAGGATGAAGAAAAGGGGAACAGAAAATAAGTTCTGAGGATTGGAGAAGGTCACTTTAAACTAGAAACGGGGACATCTGCAGAACAATGAGAGTAATATGGCAGAAGAGCATGACTTGGGCTTATCTAAATAAACACACTGCTGATGACTGGCAGGAAATATGATTCATGCTTTTGTTACTGCTAAGGCTATTACCTGCAAGTTAGGATGGTGAGATTTGGGGTTTGGGTTTTTTTAGGGGGTTTTGTTTTTTAAGATTTCTGACCTCATTTTGACCACTGTCCTTTCAACTTAAAGATAACTTACCAGGCAGTAAATTTATTATTTCAGCTTCATTTTTAAGTAAAAATGTTTTGGATAGTAGATTGATGTTCTGCTTTAAGGGTTAATTAATATGTGTAGAAGAGAGAAAATGAAGAACTGTTGCTCTAGACAAAATTGAGAATCATGGCCTCCATTCTGTAATATTAAACAGCACCATACTAATAATCCCTCATTCCAGGGCAGTATTTTCAGCTCTCTGAATACTGAAGTCTGTATCATTAATTCACTAATTCATTTCAGAATCACTTAGCAAGCAGCCACTATATGTTAAGCTATGGTTTACACAGGTATGATATGAGAAAGCTCCTGGTCTATTTGGAGATAATAACATATTAATATTTCAGTGACATCTTTCCCCAGAATAAGGCAAATGATGGAGGTTGCATAAACAATCCAGGCTAGGGGTTGGGGTATAAAATATATCCCAGTGAATGTAAAGGGGCGGGGGCTGAGGTGAGCATCGAGATAAACATTCTGAACATCACTTTACATGAGAGGAAAATGAGAGACTAAGAGTTAAGAGTTACACTTGAAATCCATATGTGGCTAGTGATGTTTAAACTTCTGGAGAACATGAGAGCTTTCTGGAGAGTTTATTAAGTGTATTATCCCGAGTCCTCACTCTGTAAAATCAAAGTGGTAATAAGTACTCCAGGTGAGTATAATGCCCCCACAAGCATGAAAACTCCTGCCTGTAGTAAGTGCTTGATTAATCCTAATATGTGCCTACTTCCTTTCAGAAAACGGCCCAGTTTTCTGTTTTGTTACCAAGACATTAGAATAGCAGTGGCTGCCCAGAAAACCAGGAGACTGTAATTCCAGTCATTTGGGGAATCCCTGCTTGAGAAAACCTAGAAGAGACATGCGGCTTTCGTGCCCTTACGCCTAAGGAGGAACAAGAGTAAGACACTGCTCTCATCGGGGATGCCTCCTAAAAGACTTGGACTGCTTCATGTAACAGAAGGAAAGCAAGTTATACTTCAGAGGGCAGAAAATACCTTTCACCATTTCCCCATTAAATTTGTAACAATAAAGGCAGTAGCATTCCTGTGGTGTCAGGGAATGTGAAGGAGAAAAGGCTGTTAGACTGTTTATTGGTGCGACCAAATTGGTATAATCTGTTTGGAGGGGAGTCTGGTAAGTGTATCTTTGGTTATGAGAAAAAAATACTGTTTGTAGGCTGATTACTTTAACTCCTAGGATGTATCTTTCAGAAATTATCAGAGATACATATAAATAACTGAATATGGGTGTATAACATAGTCATAATAGCAAATATTCAAAACAATCTGAATATCCAGCAACTGGAGGTAACTCATGGTTAAGCTCTAGACTGTGAAGCAGCCAACTGAACATCATGGCTTCACATGATACTTAACGTACTGAAGACACTGGTGCAGTATAATATGGAAGGAGGATGTGTAAACAGTGTACAGTACTAATTCTGTTTTTAAATTCTACACAATTATATACAAAGAATAGAAAGAAATACATACATTCTTTTGTTACTGTATTTGGGACGAGGGACATTGGATAAACTTTTAATTTCCTTTTACTTTTTCCATGCCTTCACATTTTCCCACAATGAATATAAACCAAAATAGTGAAGGTTTGGAAATAAAAATGGGCTTAGAAAGATCCAGTTCTTGAAAACACACAGTTTCTGGTAATGCAGCAAAAGTTAAGATGGCTGTACTGAGAGTTCTCTTTGAGTTCCATCTTTGTATTGTTGAAAAAGATTATTAATGACTATATAGTCAGAACAGTACTTGGGTTTGCAACAACGTGAGAAAACCTGGATGTTGATATGGAGCTAATCTTAAGTTGTTTAAGAGACTATATACACACATTATAGTGTGTCAGATATTTTTAAAATTGATATCTGACTTTGTTTCTATGCCCTTTTTATAATTTGATGAAGTATTTTACATGAGTTGATGGGGTATTTTTAATAAAGAAAATGGAAGCTTGGTTTTATAAGAATGTCATTTGTTTTCTTATCACAGAGAGGTCACATTTCCCTCAGAATTATTCCGCCTCACTGTAGTCCGTTACTATATCCTTTAGTGATATCTCTCTTGTCTGTTTCAAGGGGATGTAGAATGAATGTGTCTGTGTCAAAGGAATTATCTTCAAGAAAACAAGCTGCTAATTCTGTAAATAATAAAGTACAATAGTTACCCTTCAGCATTAATACTGGGGGAGGAACCAAGATGGCGGAGGAAGGAGGGGAAGATTTCACCAGCTCCCCAACAGAATCACCAGAACTAATCAAGAAAAGAACCACCACCAACAAACCAGCCGCTAGACGACAGAAGAATTCCATAGGTCCGCGAGAATAGAAGAGTGAATAGCCAGAAATTTCCCAGAGCTAGGGTTCTAAGAATCCTCTGTCCAAACCCCCACACCGGACCGCACCGACGGAGAGCGCGCCAGCAAGTGCCCTAAAAAAGGGGCCTAAGCAGAGCCTCGGGGGAGAAAGGGCAGCACTCAGCGTGAAAACGCCAAGAATCCGCCCGGATCGCCGGCAGAAATTAAGACACTGCGAAGATAGGATACCGGAGCAGGGCCGAGCAGAACGCGCTTGCTGCCTAGCGACCTCAGGCCGGACGGAACACGAGATGGGAGAGCGCCCAGTGTGAGGATCGCAACGCTTGGCCGCCGGGCGAAAATCGCGACTTTCCGCCTGGCACCGGGACAGCGAGCACACCGCGGTCCCCCGCCCAACGGACAGAGATCAGCCCGCTGTCCCCGTCAGCATCTGAGCTTGCAGACCGGTGCCATAAGGAAAAGGCTGCATCATCAAGACAACACCATCGAGAGCAGACTGGCTTCCAGACAGATGAGAGGATAAAAACCAGGGACAGTATTTAGCTTTTTTGTTTATCTGTTGTGGACGGTTCTGCTTATTCGTTTGATTGGTCAGGTTTGGGTTTGTTTTTTTTTTTCTCTCTCTCTCTTTGATCTCTTTTTATTAAGTTTCTCCTCCCTTTTCTTTCTTAATTTTTAATTTTTTTGATTTTGAATTATTAATTTTTTTATTATTAATTTTTTTTTATTTTAATTTTTGAACTTCTAATTTTCTTTCCTCTTTCCCACTCCTTCCTCCCTCTATGTTCTAAATCTAAAACTTTCTCCTATATACCACTACCCCCTAGATAAATATCTCCTACCTTCCTGTCTCCACTATTCTCTCCCAGCTGCACTAAACAAAACAACACACTAATCTTGGCTACATAACCCTATAAAATCCTTCCAAGTTGAATCTATTCCTTCTCATTACCCATACATTTTCCACCTTCTCACTCCCAACACATGTCTTAGCATTAATACTAAGTTATTTGGGTTACAAGTGAGTGTGGCTCTTGGACTATCTGATGCAGTGTTTCAGCTCTGGATGAGACAGCCACCGAGGAGCTGATGAACCCAGGGTTCTCTGGCTCTGTGCCCTGTGAATTTTTTCACCACCTTGTAATCTATGCTGTGCCTTACTTTCCTTCTTTTGGTAGATGTCTGAAGAGGTTAAGGCCAAAAGGTCAAAATTTTTCTTGTTGCCTTCAAAAAGTACAGTGTGTCCCCAAATTAAAGTTCTTTTCTTGATCCAGTAACCTTTTCTTGCAATCTCATTTTTGAATATACAGTACCCTTTGGAATATACAGTACTCTTGTTACCCGTCATTCACTCCTTAAACAAAGCCAGCCATATAATTTTCCTCATACCTCATTCTTGAGGACTTTGCTGACCATTTCTTCCTGGACTACTTCTCATTTCTATGATTCTTCACTCCTTTTCTTAGCTATAAAAATAAGTGAACACCTCTGATCAGTTTTGAGCATGTCAGAGTTTTCCCAGTGGATTATGGGCATAATGGCAAAGTTCCAGCTTAGCAATTGATTCCCTTAGAAGACTACTGGGTTACCTGTTAGTACATCTTCATCTACTTATAAATGTTTATTGGCATTGTGAGCTGCTTTTTTTTTTTTTCTTAGTTTTGGCCTCTTACTGATTTTTTATCTGTTTATTTTCATACATCTTTTTTATTCTTTGGCCTGTGTGGGCCTCCCATTTGCAGTGGTCTCTCCCGTCGCACCAGCTCTGGGCGTGTGTGCTCTAGAGTGCTGGCTCATAATTGGACACACCGGTCCAGCTGGTGGGATCTTCCCAGGCCAGGGATCGAACTGGTGCCCCTTGCACTGCAAGGTGGTGTCCTTACCCACTGGACCACCAGGGAAGCCCATGAGCTGCTTATTTTTGTTTTGCATTGTTTTTCATCATTTTGACAAGCAGATAACCAGAATAGTTCATATGTACAGTGTTAACCAAGGAGCAAAAAAGGCTGGAACAGCAGGGTCATACTTGAGACCTGAAAATACTTAGCCTCAGAGCATCCTGGATTTGGTCAAGAACTGGAACCAGGGGGATAAAGGTTCATATGTCAGTGTAACAGGAAAGTGATGTTTGTTTGGCTTCTTGGACTATCTGATGCAGTGTTTCAGCTCTGGATGAGACAGCCACCGAGGAGCTGATGAACCCAGGGTTCTCTGGCTCTGTGCCCTGTGAATTTTTCACCACCTTGTAATCTATGCTGTGCCTTACTTTCCTTCTTTTGGTAGATGTCTGAAGAGGTTAAGGCCAAAAGGTCAAAATTTTTCTTGTTGCCTTCAAAAAGTACAGTGTGTCCCCAAATTATAGTTCTTTTCTTGATCCAGTAACCTTTTCTTGCAATCTCATTTTTGAATATACAGTACCCTTTGGAATATACAGTACTCTTGTTACCCGTCATTCACTCCTTAAACAAAGCCAGCCATATAATTTTCCTCATACCTCATTCTTGAGGACTTTGCTGACCATTTCTTCCTGGACTACTTCTCATTTCTATGATTCTTCACTCCTTTTCTTAGCTATAAAAATAAGTGAACACCTCTGATCAGTTTTGAGCATGTCAGAGTTTTCCCAGTGGATTATGGGCATAATGGCAAAGTTCCAGCTTAGCAATTGATTCCCTTAGAAGACTACTGGGTTACCTGTTAGTACATCTTCATCTACTTATAAATGTTTATTGGCATTGTGAGCTGCTTTTTTTTTTTTTCTTAGTTTTGGCCTCTTACTGATTTTTTATCTGTTTATTTTCATACATCTTTTTTATTCTTTGGCCTGTGTGGGCCTCCCATTTGCAGTGGTCTCTCCCGTCGCACCAGCTCTGGGCGTGTGTGCTCTAGAGTGCTGGCTCATAATTGGACACACCGGTCCAGCTGGTGGGATCTTCCCAGGCCAGGGATCGAACTGGTGCCCCTTGCACTGCAAGGTGGTGTCCTTACCCACTGGACCACCAGGGAAGCCCATGAGCTGCTTATTTTTGTTTTGCATTGTTTTTCATCATTTTGACAAGCAGATAACCAGAATAGTTCATATGTACAGTGTTAACCAAGGAGCAAAAAAGGCTGGAACAGCAGGGTCATACTTGAGACCTGAAAATACTTAGCCTCAGAGCATCCTGGATTTGGTCAGAACTGGCCAAAACTGGGAAATAGCTAAAATTCTTAGTGGTGTGGGCAAGTCTAAACATGGTGCATTAATTCAATAAATAAAGTTTTTATGTGCCAGTGTAGAACAATGTGATAAAAGTGGAAATCAAAAAATTATGGAAAGTAAAGCAGTCTATGTGAATGTGTGAATAGTACATTTATGGCCACAGCTCATTTCACAGCTCACTCATGAAAGAAATTAAAGAAGACTTAAACAGATGGAGAGATATTCCATGTTCCTGGGTCGGAAGAATCAATATTGTGAAAATGACCATACTACCAAATATCATCTACAGATTCAATGCAATACCTATTCAACTTCCATTGACATTTTTCACAGAACTAGACCAAAGAATAACACAGTTCATATGGAAAAACAAAAGACCTCGAATAGCCAAAGCAATTCTGAGAAAGAAAAACGGAGCTGGAGGGATCAGCCTCCCTAACTTTAGACTCTACTACAAAGCAACAGTCATCAAGACAGTATGGTACTGGCACAAAAACAGAACTATAGACCAATGGAACAAGATAGAGAACCCAGAGATAAACCCACACACCTATGGGTACCTTATTTTTGATAAAGGAGGAGAAACTATAAAATGGGACAAAGACAGCCTCTTCAACAAGTGGTGCTGGGAGAATTGGACAGCTACATGCAAAAAAATGAAGTTGGAACATTCCCTGACACCATACACTAAGATCAACTCAAAATGGATTAAAGACCTAAATGTAAGACCAGAAACCATCAAACTCTTAGAGGAGAATATAGGCAAAACCCTCAAGGACATCAATCAAAGCAAGATCTTCTCTGACCCACCAACCAAAATAGAACTGAAAAGAAAAATGAACATATGGGACCTCATGAAACTTAAAAGCTTTTGTACAGCAAAAGAAATTACAAAAAAGCTGAACAGACATCCCACAGAGTGGGAGAAAATCATAGCAAATGAAACAACAGACAAAGAATTCATCTCCAAAATCTACAAGCAACTCAGACAACTCAGCACAGGGAAAACGAACAACCTGAAAATACTTAGCCTCAGAGCATCCTGGATTTGGTCAGAACTGGCCAAAACTGGGAAATAGCTAAAATTCTTAGTGGTGTGGGCAAGTCTAAACATGGTGCATTAATTCAATAAATAAAGTTTTTATGTGCCAGTGTAGAACAATGTGATAAAAGTGGAAATCAAAAAATTATGGAAAGTAAAGCAGTCTATGTGAATGTGTGAATAGTACATTTATGGCCACAGCTCATTTCACAGCTCACTCATGAAAGAAATTAAAGAAGACTTAAACAGATGGAGAGATATTCCATGTTCCTGGGTCGGAAGAATCAATATTGTGAAAATGACCATACTACCAAATATCATCTACAGATTCAATGCAATACCTATTCAACTTCCATTGACATTTTTCACAGAACTAGACCAAAGAATAACACAGTTCATATGGAAAAACAAAAGACCTCGAATAGCCAAAGCAATTCTGAGAAAGAAAAACGGAGCTGGAGGGATCAGCCTCCCTAACTTTAGACTCTACTACAAAGCAACAGTCATCAAGACAGTATGGTACTGGCACAAAAACAGAACTATAGACCAATGGAACAAGATAGAGAACCCAGAGATAAACCCACACACCTATGGGTACCTTATTTTTGATAAAGGAGGAGAAACTATAAAATGGGACAAAGACAGCCTCTTCAACAAGTGGTGCTGGGAGAATTGGACAGCTACATGCAAAAAAATGAAGTTGGAACATTCCCTGACACCATACACTAAGATCAACTCAAAATGGATTAAAGACCTAAATGTAAGACCAGAAACCATCAAACTCTTAGAGGAGAATATAGGCAAAACCCTCAAGGACATCAATCAAAGCAAGATCTTCTCTGACCCACCAACCAAAATAGAACTGAAAAGAAAAATGAACATATGGGACCTCATGAAACTTAAAAGCTTTTGTACAGCAAAAGAAATTACAAAAAAGCTGAACAGACATCCCACAGAGTGGGAGAAAATCATAGCAAATGAAACAACAGACAAAGAATTCATCTCCAAAATCTACAAGCAACTCAGACAACTCAGCACAGGGAAAACGAACAACCCAATCAAAAAATGGGAAAAAGATCTAAAGAGACGCCTCTCCAAAGAGGACATACAGATGGCCCAAAAGCACATGAAACGATGCCCAACCTCACTTATTATTAGAGAAATGCAAATTAAAACTACAATGAGATATCACCTCACACCCATCAGAATGGCCATCTTCAAAAAATCTGCAGACAATAAATGCTGGAGAGGGTGCGGAGAAAAGGGAACCCTCTTGCATTGCTGGTGGGAATGTAAATTGATACAGCCTCTATGGAAGACAGTCTGGAGATTTCTTAAAAAACTAAAAATAGAAGCACCCTATGACCCAGCAATCCCACTCTTAGGCCTATATCCTGATGAAATCAAAACTGAAAGAAGCACCTGTACCCCAATGTTCATTGCAGCTCTCTATACAATAGCCAAAACATGGAAGCAACCTAGATGTCCATCGACAAATGAATGGATCCAGAAGCTCTGGTACATATATACAATGGAATACTACTCAGCTGTTAAAAGAAATGCAGAAGACTCAGTCCTAATGAAGTGGCTGGCTCTAGAACCTATCATAAAAAGTGAAGTAAGTCAAAAAGAGAAAGACAAATACAGTATACTAACACACATATATGGAATCTAGTAGGACGGTCTTGATATCACACGCAGGGAACTCATGGAAAAACAGACAGAGCATAGACATAGGGACATCATGGCAAAGAAATAGGGAGGGGAAAGCATGGAGGAAGTAACAAGGAAACCTATAGTGTTATGTGTGGAAAAGATAGCTAGTGTCATAGTGCTAAGGGAACAGGGGTGCTTACAATGGCTTGGGGCGAAGGTCTGGAGAGGTGGGATGGGGGGATCTGGGCGGATGGGGACCATGGATATGCATATGACTGATCTGGGAACATACATGTCTGTGAACAACAAAACTCTGTAAAACCTTTAAAATAAAGAATAAAAAAAAAAAATTAAAAAAAAAAAGATGGTAGAAGGGACATAAAAGTGATAAAATTAAATCTCATACACCCAGTGTGTATGGGATACACCTGGAGAATAATTCTACTACAAAAGTTCTCCCACAGGAATGAATGTTTTGAGCACCAACATCAGACTCTCCAGCATGAGAGAGGAGGAGTCCCCACAGAATCTGGCTTTGCAGGCTGGTGAGGTTTGATCACAGGATTCCATAGGACTGGAGGAAAACAGAAAGACCACTCCTGAAGGGTACACTTAAGGTCTCATGCACGCCAGGATCAGACTTAGGTGCAAGTATTGGAGGGTCTTCTGCAGAAATGGACGGTGACTATGGCTCACTGCAGGGACAAGAACTCTAGCCGTGGTAGTTCTGGGGAATACTCTGGCAGAGGTCCTCTTAGAGGCTGCCTGTTTCTCACCAAGACCTGGTCCCACCAAACAGCCAACAGGGTGGGAACATGGCCCAACCCATCACCAGATAGGCTGCTTAAAGTCTTCCTGAGCACACAGCTACCCAATAACACACTCTGACATCACCCTGCCCACCAGAGGGACAAGACCCAACTCCACCCACCACTGGGCAGGAGTCAGTCCCTCCCACTGGGAAACCTGTACAAGTCCCTTGGACAGCCTCATCCACCAGGGTGCAGACTGCAAAAGAAGAACTGCCACCCAGCAGCCTGTGGAACAGAATCCACCATCACAGAAAGACAAAATGAGACAGCAGAGAAATGTCTCCCCGATCAAGGAACAAGATGAAACCCCAGAAGAATAACTAAGTGAAGTGGACACAGGCAAATTACCTGATCAGAATGTCAGAATAGTGATAGTAAAGATGACCCAAAATCTCAGAATGGAGGCACTGGTCAAGAAGACATAAGATATGTTTAAACAAAGACCTGAAAAGAACTAGAAAAGAGAGATGAACCAGTACGATAACTCAAATGGAAAATACAGTAGAAGGAACCAAGAGCAGAATAACTGAGACAGGAGAACTGGTAAATGAACTGGAAGACAGACTGGTGGAAATCACAGCCAAAGAACAGGATAAAGATAAAGGAATGAAAAGAACTGAAGACAGTCTAAGAGACCTCTGGGACAATCGTATAAATGCACCAACATTCGGATTATAGGGAGTCCCAGAAGACAGAAAGCACCTGACAAAATATTTGAAGAGATAATAGCTGAGAACCTCCCCAGCATGGGAAAGAGTCACTCAAGTTCAGAAAGTGCAAAGGGTCCCAAACAGGATAAACCCAAGGAGGGACATGCTGAGACACATACTAATCAAAATGCAAAAATTAAAAACAAAAAACATTAAAGCAACCAGGGAAAAGCAACAAAGTATACAAGGGAACTTCCATAAGGTTATCAGCTAACTTCTCAGGGGAAAATCTGCAGGCCAGAAGGGAGTGGCACAATATATTTAAAGTGATGGAAGAACCTACGATCAAGAATACTCTCGTCAGCAAGGCTCTCATTCAGATTTGAAAGATCAAAAGCTTCACAGACAAACAAAATCTACGAGAATTCACCACTACCATACAAGCTCTGCAACAAAGGCTAAAGGAATTTCTCTAACCAGAAAAGGCTGCAACTAAAAAACAAACTTACAAATGGAAAAGCTCACTGATAAAGGCAAACATACAATAAAGATAGGAAATCATTTGCAGACAAATATGATATCAAAACCAGCAATTGTGAGAAGAGAGCACAAACACAGGAAATTGGAAATGCATTTGATATTTAAAGACCAGCAACTTAATTCTCTTTATATATGGTTATATGGTATAACCACATGGTATACATACCACAAACTGAAACTCTACAGTGGATACACACACAAAAGAGAAAAAGGAATCCAAACACAACACTAAAGATAGTCCGGTCACAAGAGAAGGAGGGAAGAAAAAAGATATATAAAAACAAATTCAAAACAATGCAAGTTGGTATTAAGAACACATATTGGTAACTGCCTTAAACATAAATGAAATAAATGCTCCAACCAAAAAACAACTGGCTGAACGGATACAAAAACAGGATCCATATATATTCTGTTAAAAAGAGACCCACTTCAGATCTAGAGGGACAGACTGAAAATGAAACAAAAAAGGTATTCCATGCAAATGGAAATCACAAGAATCTGAAGTAGTAATATCAGACAAAACATGCTTTCAAATAAAGACTGTTATGAGAGACAAAGAAGGACGCTACATGATGATTAAGGGATCCATCAAAGAAGATAAAACAACTGTAAGTATTTATGCACCCAACATAGGAGCACCCCAATATATAAATCAGATACTAATAGCCATAAAAGGAGAAAACAACAGTAAAACAACAACAGGAGATTTTAAGACACCACTTTCATCAATGGACAGATCATATAGACAGAAAACAGGTAAAGAAACAAGGCCCTTAAGTGACACATTAGACCAGACAGATTTAATTGATATTTAGAGTATTCCATCCAAAACTAGCAGAATATATATTCTCAAGTGAACATGGAACATTCTCCAGGACTAATCACGTGCTGGGCCACAAAGAAAGCCTTGGTCAATTTAAGAAAGTTGAAATATCAAGCATCTTTTCAGCATCTTTCCATCTTTTCTTAATCACTATGAGATCAGAAATCAGTTACAAGAAAAAAAACTGTTAAAAGTATAAACACATGGAGGCTTAACAGTATGCTACTAAATAACCAATGGATCATTAAATCCAAGAGGAAATGAAAAAGAGAGACAAATGAAAACAAAAGCACATGATCCAAGCAGCATCAAAAGCAGTTCTAAGAGGGAAGCTTACAGCAATATTATCTTACCTCAGGAAACAAAAATCTCAACCAACCAACATAACCTTACACCTAAAGCAACTAGAGAAAGAAAAACGTCCAAACTCAAAAGTTAGTACAGTGAGTATGCTGCATACAAATGAGTTCCATTCCAAAAGTGAGTTCTTAAGTCCAATATGTTCGTAAGTCCAATAAAGTTAGCTTAGGTATTCAACTAACACAGTCTATATAGTACTGTACTGCAATATGACTACAAAACTTTTCACACAAATAATACATAACAAACATGAAAAATTAAGAAGGCATTTTAAATCTTACAGTACAAAAAAAAAAGTAGTACAAAATTTTGCATACAGGGGCTGACATGAAGTGAATAGGCAAGAACAGTTACTTACTGGAGGAGGAAGAGGTAGACAGATGGTAGCTCTGAAAGATGATCAGGAATAGGAGACAGGGGGCAAAGTGCAATTTCACAATGACGGCACAGGTCTGTTTCCTTGCTGGATTCAATTCTATTTACCCTCCTGAAAAAACAATTCAGCGGTCTCTGGGTAGTAGGTCTTTGTCTCCCTTCATAGATGACACAGAAACACTGACTGACAGAAGGACTGTTGCAACCTTCATGTACTGCTCTGCATTTGGGTCCTGTCCCTTAAAAACTAAAATTGCCTCCCCCCCCCAAATAAAGAAAATCCCTTGCTATTTCCTGCATCATGAGTCTCTAGTTCTTCAGATTGCTTCCTCTTCCCCTTATCTCTCTTCTTCCCCTTATCTCTCTTTGTCCTTTCTCTGGGCATCAAATTACATCAGGTCTTCATTGGTAAGTTCTCTATGTTGCATAGCAACAAGTTCATTGAAGTTGTTCTCTTATAGATCTAGCTTGAAATAAAGATACTGTACTACTGTACTCTATTCAGTGCTGTAAATTACACAAAAACAACCATTTGTAGAGGATGCACACACATGACAATGTCTGCCAGACATGTAACTGGTGTGACTGGACATATGAACAGACTTCTGCATCTCTGAAACTTAGCAACTTGTTACTTTAGAAAAAAAATCATTAAGATCAAACCACAAATAAAAGAGACAAAGAAAACAATTTAAGAAAAGATCAATGAAAGTAAAAGCTAGTTCTTTGAAAATATAAACAAAATTGATAAACATTTAGCCAGACTCATCAAGGGGAAAAAAGGCAAATGCTCAAATCAATAAAATTAGAAATGAAAAAGAAGTTACAACTGAAATAAAATGGATCATAAGAGACTGCTACAAACAACTATATGCTGATAAAATGGACAACCTGGAACCAATGGAAAAATTTTTAGAAAGGTGTAATCTCCAAGAAGAAATGGAAAATATGAACAAGCCAGTCACAAACACTAAAACTGAAGCTGTGATTAAATAACCTCCAACAAACAAAAGTACAGGATCAGATGGCTTCACAGGTGAATTCTATCTAACATTTAAAAAATGGTCAGAACCTACACCATATCTTTCTGAAACTCTTCCAAAAATATGACATGAAGTGAATAGGCAAGAACAGTTACTTACTGGAGGAGGAAGAGGTAGACAGATGGTAGCTCTGAAAGATGATCAGGAATAGGAGACAGGGGGCAAAGTGCAATTTCACAATGACGGCACAGGTCTGTTTCCTTGCTGGATTCAATTCTATTTACCCTCCTGAAAAAACAATTCAGCGGTCTCTGGGTAGTAGGTCTTTGTCTCCCTTCATAGATGACACAGAAACACTGACTGACAGAAGGACTGTTGCAACCTTCATGTACTGCTCTGCATTTGGGTCCTGTCCCTTAAAAACTAAAATTGCCTCCCCCCCCCAAATAAAGAAAATCCCTTGCTATTTCCTGCATCATGAGTCTCTAGTTCTTCAGATTGCTTCCTCTTCCCCTTATCTCTCTTCTTCCCCTTATCTCTCTTTGTCCTTTCTCTGGGCATCAAATTACATCAGGTCTTCATTGGTAAGTTCTCTATGTTGCATAGCAACAAGTTCATTGAAGTTGTTCTCTTATAGATCTAGCTTGAAATAAAGATACTGTACTACTGTACTCTATTCAGTGCTGTAAATTACACAAAAACAACCATTTGTAGAGGATGCACACACATGACAATGTCTGCCAGACATGTAACTGGTGTGACTGGACATATGAACAGACTTCTGCATCTCTGAAACTTAGCAACTTGTTACTTTAGAAAAAAAATCATTAAGATCAAACCACAAATAAAAGAGACAAAGAAAACAATTTAAGAAAAGATCAATGAAAGTAAAAGCTAGTTCTTTGAAAATATAAACAAAATTGATAAACATTTAGCCAGACTCATCAAGGGGAAAAAAGGCAAATGCTCAAATCAATAAAATTAGAAATGAAAAAGAAGTTACAACTGAAATAAAATGGATCATAAGAGACTGCTACAAACAACTATATGCTGATAAAATGGACAACCTGGAACCAATGGAAAAATTTTTAGAAAGGTGTAATCTCCAAGAAGAAATGGAAAATATGAACAAGCCAGTCACAAACACTAAAACTGAAGCTGTGATTAAATAACCTCCAACAAACAAAAGTACAGGATCAGATGGCTTCACAGGTGAATTCTATCTAACATTTAAAAAATGGTCAGAACCTACACCATATCTTTCTGAAACTCTTCCAAAAATATGAGGAGAAAGAAACATTCCCAAACACATTCTATGAAGCCACCATTACCCTGACACCAAAACCATATACTACCAAAAAAAAAAAAAAAAATTACAGGCCAATATCACTGATAAGCCTAGATGCAAAAATTCTCAACAAAATACTAACAATCTGAATCTGCCAATACATTAGAAGGATCATAAACCATGATCAAGTGAGATTTATTCCATGGGTGCAAGAATTTTTCAATATCCACAAACCAATCAGATACACCACATCAACAAATTGAAGGATATAGGAAGGAAACGTAAAAAAGAGTGGATATATATATATATATATATATATATATATATATATATACATATAAGTTATTCACTTTGCTTCACTGTAGGAACTATAACATTATAAAACTATAATTCAATAAATATTAATTTTAAAAATCAAAGAATAAAAACCATAGAATCATCTGAGTAGATAGAGAAAATGCTTCTGACAAAACCTCAACACCTACTTATAATAAAGACAAAAACTCTCCAGTAAGTGGGCATAGAGGGAACATCATAAAGGCCATATATGACAAACCTACAGCTAACATCACACTCAAGAAAGAAAAGCTGAAATATTTCCTCTAATGTCAGGAAAGTGACAAGAATGTCCACTCTGCAAATTTATTCAGCATAGTTTTGGAAGTCAGCCACAGCAGAGAAGAAAAAGAAATATGGGAATCCAAGCTGGGAAAGAAGACATAAAACTGTCACTCTTTGCAGGTGACATGATACTATACATAGAAAATTCTAAGGATGCTACCACAAAATTATTAGAACTCATCAATGAATTCTGTTAAGTTGTAGGATACAAAGTTAATACATAGAAATCTGCTTCCTTTCTATATACTAACAATGAAAGACCAGAAAGATAAAAGAAACAACTCCATTTACCATTGCATCAAAAAGAGTAAAATAGGTAAGAATAAATCTATCTGAGGAGGCAAAAGACCCATACTCTCAAAACGATAGCATGAAAGAAATCAAAGATGATACACCATGTTCTTGGACTGGAAGAATCAATACTATAAAAATAACTGTACTACCCAAGGCAATCTACAGATTCAGTGCAATCACTATCAAATTACCAATGGCATTTTTAATGGGACTACGACAATTGTTTTTTTAATTTGTATGGAAATACCAAAGACCCCGAATACCCAAAGCAATCTTGAGAAAAAAATATCAAGTTTGAGGAATCAGGTCCCCTGACTTCAGACTGTACTACAAAACAACAGTCATCAAAACAGTAATGGTACTGGCACAAAAATAGAAATATAGAGCAATGGAAAGAACGCCCAGAAATGTACCCTCACACATATGGTCAATTAATGTATGACAGAGGCGGCAAGTCTATACAACAGAGAAAAGACAGTCTCTTCAATAAGTGGTGCCAGGGGGCTTTCCTGGAGGATGAGTGGGTAAAGAGTCTGCCTTAAAGTGCAAGGGGCACTGGTTCGATCCCTGGCCTGGGAAGATCCCATGTGCCGCGGAGCAGCTGGACCAGTGTGTCCAACTCCGAGCCAGCGCTCTGGAGCGCATGCGCCCAGAGCCAGTGCTCTGCAAGGAGAAAGGCCACCGCAATGGGAGGCCCACACAGGCCAAAGAATAAAGATGGATGGAAATAAATAAATAACCAATAAAAGAGGCCAAAATTTAAAAAAATAATAAGTGCTGCCAGGGAAACTGGACAGCTACATATAAAAAAAAATGAAAGTAGAACATTGTTTAACACCATACTCAAAAATACACTCAAAATGGATTGAAGACCTAAGTGTAACATCTAATACTATAAAACTCTTAGAAGAAAACACAGGCAGAATACTCTTTAACATAAATCACAGCAATTTTTTTAATCCATCTCTCAGAGTAATGGAAACAAAAATAAACAAATAGGACCTAATGAAACTCAGAAGTTTTTGCATGGTAAAGAAAAACATAAACAAAAAGAAAACCATGGACTGGAAGAATCAATACTATAAAAATAACTGTACTACCCAAGGCAATCTACAGATTCAGTGCAATCACTATCAAATTACCAATGGCATTTTTAATGGGACTACGACAATTGTTTTTTTAATTTGTATGGAAATACCAAAGACCCCGAATACCCAAAGCAATCTTGAGAAAAAAATATCAAGTTTGAGGAATCAGGTCCCCTGACTTCAGACTGTACTACAAAACAACAGTCATCAAAACAGTAATGGTACTGGCACAAAAATAGAAATATAGAGCAATGGAAAGAACGCCCAGAAATGTACCCTCACACATATGGTCAATTAATGTATGACAGAGGCGGCAAGTCTATACAACAGAGAAAAGACAGTCTCTTCAATAAGTGGTGCCAGGGGGCTTTCCTGGAGGATGAGTGGGTAAAGAGTCTGCCTTAAAGTGCAAGGGGCACTGGTTCGATCCCTGGCCTGGGAAGATCCCATGTGCCGCGGAGCAGCTGGACCAGTGTGTCCAACTCCGAGCCAGCGCTCTGGAGCGCATGCGCCCAGAGCCAGTGCTCTGCAAGGAGAAAGGCCACCGCAATGGGAGGCCCACACAGGCCAAAGAATAAAGATGGATGGAAATAAATAAATAACCAATAAAAGAGGCCAAAATTTAAAAAAATAATAAGTGCTGCCAGGGAAACTGGACAGCTACATATAAAAAAAAATGAAAGTAGAACATTGTTTAACACCATACTCAAAAATACACTCAAAATGGATTGAAGACCTAAGTGTAACATCTAATACTATAAAACTCTTAGAAGAAAACACAGGCAGAATACTCTTTAACATAAATCACAGCAATTTTTTTAATCCATCTCTCAGAGTAATGGAAACAAAAATAAACAAATAGGACCTAATGAAACTCAGAAGTTTTTGCATGGTAAAGAAAAACATAAACAAAAAGAAAACCATGGAATGGAAGAAAATATTTACAAACAATGTGACCAACAGGGGATAAATCTCCAAAATTTACGAACAGCTCATCCAGCTCAATATATTTTTTAAAAATGCAATCAATAAGTAGGCAGAAGATCTAAATAGACATTTATCCAAAGAAGATATACTGATAGCCAAGAGATATGTGAAATATGCTCAACATTCCTATTAGAGAAATGGAAATCAAAACCACAATGAGATATCACCTCACACTAGTCAGAATGACCATCATCAATGCTGGAGAGGGTGTGGAGAAAAGAGAACCCTCCTACACTGTTGGTGGGAATGTAAATCGGTACAGCCACTATGGAGAACAGTACAGAAGTTTCTTAAGAAAGTAAAAATAGGGTTACAATATAACCCGGCAATCCCACTTTGGGGTATATTTCCACAGAGGAACATGGTTTGAAAGAATACATGCACCTCAATGTTCACTGTAGTGTTGTTTATAATAGCCAAGACATGGAAGCAACCTAAGTGTCCACTGACAGAGGAACTGATAAAGAACATGTGGTACATATGTACAATAGAATATTAGTCATTAAAAAATGAAATAATGCCAAAAAAAGAAAATGAAACAAAAAAATTTTTAAAAACCGAAGGGGAAAAAAAAAAAACAAGAAAAAAATAAACAAAAGAAAAAAAATGAAATAGTGCTATTTGCAGCAACATGGATGGCTCTGGAGATTATCATATTAACTGAAATAAGTCAGACAGACAAATATCACATGATATTGCTTATATGTGAAATCTTTTAAAAATGACACAAGTGAACTTATTTACAGAACAGACACAGACTCACAGACTTTGAGAAAGAAACTATGGGGGCTTCCCTCTGGTGGCTCACTGGTAAGGAATCCGCCTACCAGTACTGGAGACAAGAGTTCGATCCCTGATCCAGGAAGATCCACATGCTGCAGAGCAACTAAGCCCATGCACCACTATTGTTGAGCTTATGCTCTAGAGCCTCAGAGCCGCAACTACTGAGTCCATGTGCCACAACTATCGAGGCTCTGCTCTTACAGCCTGTGTCCCTCAACAAGAGAAGCCACCATAACCACAATTAGAGAAAAGCCTACATAGCAATAAAAACTCGGAACAGCCACAAATAAATAAAATTATAAAAAAAGGAAGAAAGAAAGAAGTTATGGTTACCAGAGGGGAAAGGATGGAAGGGAGTAATAGATTGGGAGTTTGGGATGGCCATATACACTGCTGTATTTAAAACAGGTATCCAGGGCTTCCCTGGTAGCTCAGTGGTAAAGAGTTCGCCTGTCAATGCAGGAGACACGGGTTCGATCCCTGATCTGGGAAGATCCCACATGCTGTGGAGCAACTAAGCCCGTGAGGCACAATGATTGAACCTGTGCTCTAGAGCCTCGGAGCCACAATTTTGAGCCCATAACTATTTAAGTCCGTGTGCTCTAGAGCCCGAGTTCCACAAGAGACGTCACTGCAACAAGAAGCCTGCTCACCTCAGACAGAGAGTAGCCCCCACTCCCTGCAACTAGAGAAGAGCCTGCAGCAGCAGGGAAAACCCAGAAGTCAGTCAATAAATAAATTTAAAAAATTAAAAAGAAAATAAAATAGATATCTAAAAGGACCTATCATATAGCACAGGAAAACTTTGCTCAGGACACTGTAATAACCTAAATGGGAAAAAAATCTGAAAAAGAAGAGATATACGTGTATGTATAACTTAATCACTTTGCTATACACCTCAGACATAACATTGTTAATCACCTATACTTTGATATAAAATAAAAAGGTTTTAAAAAGTTAAAAAAAACAAGTGAAATTAATTCATTTAACCTAAAAAATAGTATGTCAAACATATAATTAATGTTAAAAAGTTATGAAGCTTTACACCTTCTTTTACAAATATAAAACCTTTGGAATCTGGCTTGTACTGTACATCAACAGTACATCTCAATTCAGATCAGAAATATTTAATCTGCATTTAAATTTAATAGCATTTACTTTGAAAAAGTAAATTCATATAATGAAGTTGTTAGCTGTTCCAAATATATTGAAATATATGTTAATTATTAAGCTTAAGTTAATTAAAATTCAATTGAAATTCAGTTTCTCAGTCGCATTGGCTACATTTGAAGTGTTTAACAGCTGCATGTGACTAAGGGTTACCATGGTGGACAGGGCAGTTCTCAGGCATGCAGCTCTAAGCAGCCTGGGGCCCCTTCCTGCCTCTGGCCCTTTGCACCTGTTGTGTCTCCACCTGGAAGACATTCTCTTTGCTCCAGCACCATCTCTCTTCATTTGGTTCATTTGCTGTCTGTCGTTCCTCTGTGTTCTACAAACAGCCTGCTCAATTACAGTACTTTGTCACACTGCTATTATAATTGTCTGATTCATTATCTATTTAACATAGCAACTAACACGTAAAAGAGTTTCCATGTATAATTGTTAAATAAATGTCATGTTAAACCCATGACATTCCTGCCTATTGAAATTTCAGTCATCCATTCATTTCCGGTTCAAATCACTTCTTTCCAAGACCATGGTCAGACCAACCCACAGTAAAGTCTTTTCTTTGCACTCCCAAGTCACTTGGTCCATATTTCTCACAGACCATTTATTAGAACGATTTTATTTATATACCAATTCTACTCCCCAAACTAGATACACTGGAAAACCTAGAACTCTGGAAAATAAAATTACTTATATATTAGGCATTCAACCCATTACTAAATTTATTGCTTCATTTGAATCGTGTGTCTGGTAACTGCATTTTCTTGAATAATAATCCTGTGAAACTTTTTTTCCCGTTTTAACTACTATGTTAAAACGTACTTTCTGAATGACTCCATCTTCATGTACATGTAGTCAGTCATTCATCAAAAGGCCATTTGTCTCCCAAACTTCTTCATTTATCTTTGACAAGCAAAATCCCTTCTTCCTAGGAACTGGTCAGATCTGATTCATTGTCTGTTCTGTAAGTGCAGGGTCTGTGTCCATCTCTCTGAAGATATAAGTAATCAATCATCACAATGTGGTTATATACCAACCTTGTTCATTTCATTTATCACTTACGAGCTAGATCCTAAATATTCAATTAAGAACAAAGCTTATTTCTCTCTTTTGCAAAAAGATATCTATCCTTCAATAGTCTAGCTGAAGTGGAATAGCTGCCAAATGTGTTCTCTGTGGTCTAGCACTACTATTAAAAATCTCTTCTCAGACTTCCCTGGTGGTCAAGTGGGTTAAGGACACCTCCTTGCAGTGCAAGGGGTGCCAGTTCGATCCCTGGCCTGGGAAGATCCCATGTGCCGCAAAGCGGCTGGACCGATGTGTCCAATCACCCAGCGGGAGCTCTGGAGCGCATGCGCCCAGAGCCGGTGCTCTGCAGCGACAGAGGCCACTGCGATGGGAGGCCCACACGGGCCAAAGAACAAAGATGGATGAAAATAGAGAAATGAAAGACCAACAGAAGTGCCCCCCCAAAAAAAAACCTCTTCTCTGTTTCTCTACTGGACTGAAGGAGAGAAGAAAGATGAGTGGGTATAATTATTGTAGATAAATCATAATTTCTCAGTCTCTCACATGCTTTATGAACATAGTCCTAATAAAGAACCCCAGAGGGTAAAAAAAAAGAACCCCAGAGGGAAAGTGGGACCTGCCTGTGTGTGGCTTTGAGCCTGGAGACCCACTCCCTGTAACTGTTCAATTCATGATAAGCATCATGGTGTCCTGGCATGGCAGAAACCAAACGCCCACATTTTCCAACAGAATGAATGAGTGTACGGATCTTATGTTGGTGCCGTAATTAATGTTAATAGAGTCCTTTTTCCCATTCTCTCCAACTAATATCCCCTTGTTACCTTAGAGACGAAGGAGATAATCAGGGTATAATACAGTTGAAAACACCTCAGATGGCAGAAATTAGGAATTCTGGGTATTGAATTTTTAGTGGGCAAAAAAATCATATTACTTTTTTTTTTTGCTTTGGTAATTATTTATATCTTTTGGGGGTTGTTTACCTTGTCATGTGGTTTGTCTTCCTAAGGACACTGTTGTTTTCAATTGCAAAGTCATATCTGATTCTTTGTGACCCCATGGACTATAGCACTCCAGGCTTCCCTGTCCTTCACTGTCTCCTGGAGTTTGCTTAAACTCATTTTTTTAGCTAGATCCTAAATATTCAATTAAGAACAAAGCTTATTTCTCTCTTTGCAAAAGATATCTATCCTTCAATAGTCTAGCTGAAGTGGAATAGCTGCCAAATGTGTTCTCTGTGGTCTAGCACTACTATTAAAAATCTCTTCTCAGACTTCCCTGGTGGTCAAGTGGGTTAAGGACACCTCCTTGCAGTGCAAGGGGTGCCAGTTCGATCCCTGGCCTGGGAAGATCCCATGTGCCGCAAAGCGGCTGGACCGATGTGTCCAATCACCCAGCGGGAGCTCTGGAGCGCATGCGCCCAGAGCCGGTGCTCTGCAGCGACAGAGGCCACTGCGATGGGAGGCCCACACGGGCCAAAGAACAAAGATGGATGAAAATAGAGAAATGAAAGACCAACAGAAGTGCCCCCCCCCAAAAAAAACCTCTTCTCTGTTTCTCTACTGGACTGAAGGAGAGAAGAAAGATGAGTGGGTATAATTATTGTAGATAAATCATAATTTCTCAGTCTCTCACATGCTTTATGAACATAGTCCTAATAAAGAACCCCAGAGGGTAAAAAAAAAGAACCCCAGAGGGAAAGTGGGACCTGCCTGTGTGTGGCTTTGAGCCTGGAGACCCACTCCCTGTAACTGTTCAATTCATGATAAGCATCATGGTGTCCTGGCATGGCAGAAACCAAACGCCCACATTTTCCAACAGAATGAATGAGTGTACGGATCTTATGTTGGTGCCGTAATTAATGTTAATAGAGTCCTTTTTCCCATTCTCTCCAACTAATATCCCCTTGTTACCTTAGAGAAGCAGGAGATAATCAGGGTATAATACAGTTGAAAAACACCTCAGATGGCAGAAATTAGGAATTCTGGGTATTGAATTTTTAGTGGGCAAAAAAATCATATTACTTTTTTTTTTTGCTTTGGTAATTATTTATATCTTTTGGGGGTTGTTTACCTTGTCATGTGGTTTGTCTTCCTAAGGACACTGTTGTTTTTCAATTGCAAAGTCATATCTGATTCTTTGTGACCCCATGGACTATAGCACTCCAGGCTTCCCTGTCCTTCACTGTCTCCTGGAGTTTGCTTAAACTCATGTCCATTGAGTTAGCGATGCCATCCAACCATCTCATTGTCTGTCATCCACTTCCCTTCCTGCCCTCAGTCTTCCCTAGCATCAGGGTCTTTTCCAATCAGTCAGCTCTTCCCATTACCTCAATGTAGTTTAAACTGAACAGACATGGAAACTGAACAACTAATCATACCAATAAGATACTGAAAAAACAATTTTTGAAAAAGAACATTTAAATGCAAAAGTATTTCAGAATCCAGTGTATAACTGAAAAAAGATATTCTGATTTCATAGGTATCTGGTTACAGAGCACACTTCACAACAAAAAAAAGCATTTGATGATTCTGTTTGGGGAAATGACCAGGAAATTGTCATAGTTTCCAAACCATGCCTTTAGTTTCATAGCTGATTCAAACTTAGAAAAGTCTATGCATCAGAATGAGATATGCACTCATTAATACTTTTCTTGACCTTACTTTAGTTTACCAATCCCCTCCCTTTAAGAATCAAGATGACAAGGCCTAAGTAGTAACACAAAAGCCAATTTCAAATATATGCAAAAATACCCCCCCAAAACCCCAGTAATGAACCTTACCCATCACTCAATCTTCAAGAATTAACATCTCATAGTCCCTTAGTTTCTTCTGTACTCCCACCCACTACTCTCCTCCCATGCTCTTTTGAAGCATTTCACATACATAATTTCATCCACTAATATTTCAATGTTACTTCTAAATAATATTTTTAAGACAGCCATAACACCATCTGTACACATGAAACTGAATAAAAACTCCTTAATGTCAAGTATGCCCTGAATATTCAAAAGTCCAAATGTTTCACAAATGCCACTTTTAAAACTTATTTATTATACATTTATTGATGTTTTAATTGAAGGATAATTGCTTTACAGAATTTTGTTGTTTTCTGCCAAACATCAACATGAATCAGCCATCGGTAGACACATGTCCCCTCTCTCTTGCCTCCCACCTCAAATGCTACTTTCGTTTTTACACATTGTTCACTTGAATCAGGAGGCAGTTCAAGTCCGCACGTTGTGATCAATTGCTATGTGTTTTATTTCTGCTCTATGCCCTCTCTCCCTCTCGTGCTGGTTCCATTACTCTTCCTTTCTCCCCTTCCCCTATCTCTCATGTGACTCTTCCTCCTTACAGTTTATTTGGAGAAACTCGGGTGTTTGTCCCTGAGAATTTTATAACTGCACCCCCATGGTATCATTTCATATAATCCTCTATGTTTTGCACCTCCTGTAAATTGCTAACTGAATCTAGACAGATTTTTTTGCCAGAGCTACTTCAGAGGAGGTGGCATGTTGGTCCATCAAGAGGGACATACGTCTCATCTGGCTTGGATTTAGCAGCCATCAGTTTTTTGGTTTTTGTTTTGGCCACTCCTGTTGGTCTTTCATTTCCATCTTTGTTCTTTGGTCCCTCTGGGCCTCCCATCGCGGTGGCCTCTCCCGTTGCAGAGCACCAGCTCTGGACACATGCGCTCCAGAGCTCCGGCTTGATGATTGGACACATCAGTCCAGCTGCTCCATGGCACGTGGGATCTTCCCAGGCCAGGGATCGAACTGGTGCCTCTTGCACTGCAAGGTGGTGTCTTTACCCACTGGACCACCAGGGAAGCCCCAGTCATCAGTTTTTAATGCCTCTATCCATCAATTTGATATGAGTCTCCCCAAAAGTGATACTCTAATTCAAAGTCACCTCCATTTAAAGACATGAGAAGTCGGATGGCAGCCTTCCTTTTTAATTAAGATCAAAACCATGTTAATTTGCACAGAAAGAGCATTTCATAAAATTTAAGTCATTCATGACAAACAAGCTTAGTAAGCAGGAAATCAAAATCTCTTAGAATTTAAGAATTGGTCAGATATACATCATAAAAATGCACTGGATAAATGATTAGGAACAAATCCATAAGAAAAGACAACAGAAAAAAGAGATGAGACTCTCCCTTAATATATTACACAAATTAAAAAAAAAAAACTAAATAGTACTAGAGGTAATTTTAAATATAGTCAACAAAATTAGAAACTCAAAACAGAGTTATATAGAGTTGGAGAGCTCACTGGTGAGCTGGATGATGAACTCAAGGAGAAACCCAGATGTACTACAGAGAAAGAGACAGAAAATATGATAGAAAGCCTGAAAGATCAAGTATAGCAGACGTTCTAACATAGATCTTATTTAAAATAATGTCTTTTCCAGAAAGAGGAAACAAAGTGGATGGTGTGTCTCTGATCTCTGGCTTTACAGCATGAGGAACCCTGAAGATTCACTTACCAGAGACACCAGTGAAAATTATCTTAAAGCAACCAGTTAAAATCTTTGGATACGGTTGAAAGACATATAGCAACTATAGAAATACACATTCAATAGAATTTTCTGTAATTTGTTAAGAATATTGAGTCTGTGGTATCTGCTTCCTCCTTCTTCCCTCCTAACTCAGCAAGACAGAACTTTACTCCAGACTGGACTGGCCAAGAACACAGGGATCCAGCTTCCAGTTGGAGGGCTACTATCCCAGGACAGGTAGTATGTTAGCATTCCTCCTCAATCCATCTGTTAGTGAGGCTAAGTTATGGGCAAGAGTAGGTGAGAGGTGGGTCTCTCTTATGCCCAGCTCCCCAGAAAGTCTGAGCCTGGGTGGGATGCTGATGAGAATATGGAGCCCCAATCATCTTTCTCCTGGTTTATGAGGCAGTGATCCTATGATGCAAGAGTCCAACAGAAAAGAGCTAAAGCACCAAAAGCACCGAGCACTTGGCTCTTAAACTGGGAGTGTCACTGACAAAGAAGCTTCCTACTGCTGTCTCTTCCAACACCATAGTCGTAACTTAGAGACTGTGCCTTGAGGAAGAGCAGGCCGTAGACAGAGAACTATTCTCTTCCAAAAGAAATGACTTCATTTACAACAGAGTATGGAGAAGTTCAAGTCCAAGGGTGCTATCAAAGTTAACAGAGGTTTGATAAAGGGAAATGGGGATGGTATTGGTAGAATCTGACATAAAAGCGAAACTGTAAGCTGGCTAGTTTGTGCGAGAGAATTGAGGAAGACCATGGCTGAGACGAGGCTGCCTGAAGTCAGCAAAAAAAATATCAACACACTTCCAGAACTATGCCTTCAGAGTTATATAGAGTTGGAGAGCTCACTGGTGAGCTGGATGATGAACTCAAGGAGAAACCCAGATGTACTACAGAGAAAGAGACAGAAAATATGATAGAAAGCCTGAAAGATCAAGTATAGCAGACGTTCTAACATAGATCTTATTTAAAATAATGTCTTTTCCAGAAAGAGGAAACAAAGTGGATGGTGTGTCTCTGATCTCTGGCTTTACAGCATGAGGAACCCTGAAGATTCACTTACCAGAGACACCAGTGAAAATTATCTTAAAGCAACCAGTTAAAATCTTTGGATACGGTTGAAAGACATATAGCAACTATAGAAATACACATTCAATAGAATTTTCTGTAATTTGTTAAGAATATTGAGTCTGTGGTATCTGCTTCCTCCTTCTTCCCTCCTAACTCAGCAAGACAGAACTTTACTCCAGACTGGACTGGCCAAGAACACAGGGATCCAGCTTCCAGTTGGAGGGCTACTATCCCAGGACAGGTAGTATGTTAGCATTCCTCCTTAATCCATCTGTTAGTGAGGCTAAGTTATGGGCAAGAGTAGGTGAGAGGTGGGTCTCTCTTATGCCCAGCTCCCCAGAAAGTCTGAGCCTGGGTGGGATGCTGATGAGAATATGGAGCCCCAATCATCTTTCTCCTGGTTTATGAGGCAGTGATCCTATGATGCAAGAGTCCAACAGAAAAGAGCTAAAGCACCAAAAGCACCGAGCACTTGGCTCTTAAACTGGGAGTGTCACTGACAAAGAAGCTTCCTACTGCTGTCTCTTCCAACACCATAGTCGTAACTTAGAGACTGTGCCTTGAGGAAGAGCAGGCCGTGACAGAGAACTATTCTCTTCCAAAAGAAATGACTTCATTTACAACAGAGTATGGAGAAGTTCAAGTCCAAGGGTGCTATCAAAGTTAACAGAGGTTTGATAAAGGGAAATGGGGATGGTATTGGTAGAATCTGACATAAAAGCGAAACTGTAAGCTGGCTAGTTTGTGCGAGAGAATTGAGGAAGACCATGGCTGAGACGAGGCTGCCTGAAGTCAGCAAAAAAAATATCAACACACTTCCAGAACTATGCCTTCAGAGGATTCTGAATTTCATTGGTTCAACTGGTGAGCCAGTTATGTACCAGAGCATTGCTGAAAGTAATGAAATAATCACCTAGCAGTGAGTAGAGTTCAACATCTGGTTATAATCAGGGACACAGTCAACCAAAGAGAGGAATAACCACTCTTAACCCAAAGTGACTCTGGACATGACTGAAAAATATGCTCCTTGAGGAGCAGCATTAGAAGCTCACCAGTGCAAGAGAGAAATAGGCTACTAACATACTACAGCCAGTTACTCCACCCATAAACTAGCAAACAGCAAGGAAAGAACCAGAGGGAGGTACCAGGACCCAAATTTGCTACAATGTATTACCTAAAATATCTAATTTCCAACAAAAATTAGTCATGCAAGGAAACCAGAAAAGTATAACCCATACACTGGGGGAAAAATCAGTCAACAAAAACTGCCTGTGAAAGCAACTGGATATCCAATTTAACAAAGTCTTCAAAGCATCCATTATAAATATGTTCAAAGAACAAAAGGGAACCATAATTAAAGAGTAAAAAAGGTATGATGAAATGCTGCAGCAAGTAGAAACTATCAATAAACACATCGGAATATTAAAGAACAGAATGGAAATTCTAGAGCTGAAAAGGACAATAACTGAAGTGGAAGATTCACTAAAAGGGCCAACAGTAGATCTAAATTACCAGGAGTAATAATAAGCAAAACTGAAGAAAGATCAACAAAGATTATGTAACCTGAAGCCAAATAGTCATAATTCAGTTCTTAAGAAAAACCAAAGCACACCAGTAAAGGTAAATACTAAATTTTAAAAAAGGCATAAATGTATATATTTTACTTCTTTCTTCTCCTACCTAATTAAAAAGGCAATTGTATGAAATAATATGTATGTATTACTGGGCATATAACATATAAAACTTTTTTGTCAAATTTTTTGTGTTATTCTCTGATAACAGCACAAAGGAAGTACATAGGAACACAGCTGTATTGGGGTAAATAAGGAAATAACTCCAAATGGTAATTTGAATCTGCAAGAATAATTGAAGAGAACCAGAAACAGTAAATAAGGTTAGTATAGCAAAAGTTATAAATACATACTTTATCTCCTTCTCTCAGCTAGTCTAAAAAATATAAAATTATATTTATATAACTGTAACCATGCATGGGTTTATAACATTCACAGATGTAATATGTTAGCAATATTAACAGAAAACATAGGAGAGGGATACAGCTATGTAAGAGTAATTTTTCTAAATCTCATGGGAAGTTAATACAAACCTGAAGCAGACTCTGATAAGCTACAATGTATACAGTAAGCCCATGAGCAAGCAGTAAGAAAGTTACTTTAAAAATATATAGGGGCTTCCTTGGTGGTCCAGTGGGTAAGGACACCGCCTTGCAGTGCAAGGGGCACCAGTTCGATCCCTGGCCTGGGAAGATCCCACGTGGGCGGAGCGGCTGGATCGATGCATCCAATTACCGAGCCGGAGCTCTGGAGCGCATGCGCCCAGAGCCAGTGCTCTGCGACAGCAGAGGCCACCGCGATGGGAGGCCCACAGGGGCCAAAGAACAAAGATGAATGAAGACGGATAAATGAAAGACCAATGGAAGTGGCCCACCCGCTCTCCTCCCTCCCCACCCCACCCCCCAAAATAAATAAATAAATAAATCTTTACAAAAAAAAAATAGTACAGGGCTTCCCTGGTGGTCCAGTGGGTAAGGATACTGCCTTGCAGTGCAAGGGGTGCCAGTTTGACCCCTGGCCTGGGAAGATCCCACGTGCCACGGAGAAGCTGGACTGATGTGTCCAATTACCGAGCCCGAACTCTGGAGCGCATGTGCCCAGAGTCAGTGCTCTGCGACAACAGAGGCCACTGCGATGGGAGGCCCACACGGGCCAAAGAACAAAGATGGATGAAAATGGACAAATGAAAGACTAATAGAAGTGGCCCGCCCGCTCCCTTCCCTCCCCACCCCACCCCCACCAAAATAAATAAATGAATAAATAAATCTTAAAAAAATAATAAAAAAATATATATAGTACAAAAACTGTTCAAGAAATTAAAATGCTAGATGAGATGATATTAATTAAATGCAAAAGAAAGTAATAAAGGGGGGACAGATGAACAAAAAAATCACACAAAAACATAGAGAACAAAGTAAAAGGGCAAATATAAATCAATTACAGGCATATCTTGAAGATATTGCAGGTTTGGTTCTACTGCTGCTGCTTAGTCACTTCATTCATGTCTGACTCTGTGTGACCCCATGGACTGCAGTCCACCCGGCTCCTCTGTCCTTGGGATTCTGCAGGTCATGCCCTCCTCCAGAGGAATCTTCCTAACCCACTGGATCTCCTAAATTGCAGGCAGATTCCTCAACACTGAGCCATCAGGGAAGCCCTAGTGAGAGTGTGTGTGTGTGTGTATTTGAGACCCCATGGACTGTCACTTTCCAGCAAGAATGGAGTGGGCTGCCATTTCCTTCTCCAAAGTTTGGTTCTAGACCACTATAATAAAACAAGTATCACAATAAAGCAAGATGCAAATATTTTTGGTTTCCCATTGTATATAAAAGCTATGCTTATGCTATATTAAGTGTGCAATAGCATTATGTCTGAAAAACAATGTACAATCTTAATTTCAAAATATTTTATTGCACACAACATTGCAAAGCAACTATACTAGAATTTTTAAAAATAAACAAAAACACTATTAATAAAAAAAATTACTAACCACTATCTGAGCCTTCCGCAAGTTTTAGTAGTAACATCAAACAAAGGGCACTGATCACAGATCACCATAAAAACATAATAATGAAAATGTTCAAAATATTGCAAAAATAACCAAAATGTGACACAGAGACATGAAGTGAGCAAATGCTGTTGGAAAAAATGGAGCCAAGAGATTTGCTAAACACAGGGTTGCCATAAAGCTTCAACTTGTAAAAACCACAAAACTATGAAGTGTAATAAAGTGAGGTACAATAAAACCAAGTAGGCCTATACATCAATAATCATGTTAAACATGATGACATGAAATCAAAGGCAGACACTGTCAGACTGAATTAAAAACAAGGTCCAACTATAGGCTATGTATGGATATATTTTAGATTCAAAGTACAAATAGATTCAAAGTAAAGGGATACTAAAAGATGCATTATGCAAACAGTAACCACAAGAAACCTGGAGTGGCTATACTAATGCCAGAAAAAAACAGACAGTAAAAAAGTGCTACAAGACATCAAGAGTGGCATTTTATAATGATTGAAAAGTCAACCCATGAGGAAGACATAACAATTAGAAGCCTATGTGCACCTAATTGAACATAAAAATTTATGAAGCAAAATCAAAAAATGAACAGAGAAACAGCTAAATCAACATAACAGTTTAAGATTTCAACACTCTACCTTCAATAAAAGAACAACTAGCTAGAAGATCAACAAGGAAACAGAACAGTTGGACACTATAAACCAGCCATCTATACAGCATTCATAGAACACTCCACAACCGAGGAACAGAATATATATTCTTTCCAAGTGTACACGGATATTCTCTAGAACAGACCATAGGCCATAAAGCAAACCTCAGTGAATGTACTAAATAGGATTAGAGACCCCATGGACTGTCACTTTTCAGCAAGAATGGAGTGGGCTGCCATTTCCTTCTCCAAAGTTTGGTTCTAGACCACTATAATAAAACAAGTATCACAATAAAGCAAGATGCAAATATTTTTGGTTTCCCATTGTATATAAAAGCTATGCTTATGCTATATTAAGTGTGCAATAGCATTATGTCTGAAAAACAATGTACAATCTTAATTTCAAAATATTTTATTGCACACAACATTGCAAAGCAACTATACTAGAATTTTTAAAATAAAAAAAAACACTATTAATAAAAAAAATTACTAACCACTATCTGAGCCTTCCGCAAGTTTTAGTAGTAACATCAAACAAAGGGCACTGATCACAGATCACCATAAAAACATAATAATGAAAATGTTCAAAATATTGCAAAAATAACCAAAATGTGACACAGAGACATGAAGTGAGCAAATGCTGTTGGAAAAAATGGAGCCAAGAGATTTGCTAAACACAGGGTTGCCATAAAGCTTCAACTTGTAAAAACCACAAAACTATGAAGTGTAATAAAGTGAGGTACAATAAAACCAAGTAGGCCTATACATCAATAATCATGTTAAACATGATGACATGAAATCAAAGGCAGACACTGTCAGACTGAATTAAAAACAAGGTCCAACTATAGGCTATGTATGGATATATTTTAGATTCAAAGTACAAATAGATTCAAAGTAAAGGGATACTAAAAGATGCATTATGCAAACAGTAACCACAAGAAACCTGGAGTGGCTATACTAATGCCAGAAAAAAACAGACAGTAAAAAAGTGCTACAAGACATCAAGAGTGGCATTTTATAATGATTGAAAAGTCAACCCATGAGGAAGACATAACAATTAGAAGCCTATGTGCACCTAATTGAACATAAAAATTTATGAAGCAAAATCAAAAAATGAACAGAGAAACAGCTAAATCAACATAACAGTTTAAGATTTCAACACTCTACCTTCAATAAAAGAACAACTAGCTAGAAGATCAACAAGGAAACAGAACAGTTGGACACTATAAACCAGCCATCTATACAGCATTCATAGAACACTCCACAACCGAGGAACAGAATATATATTCTTTCCAAGTGTACACGGATATTCTCTAGAACAGACCATAGGCCATAAAGCAAACCTCAGTGAATGTACAGAAAATAGAAATAATTAAAGGATTGAAGGGCTAGACATGATACAAAAAGATGCTTTCCAACACTAGAATCAATAACAACAAAAACCGGAACATTCAGAAACATATGGGAATTAAACTATATTCTCCTAAATAATGGGTCAAATAAATCAAAAATGAACTTAAGAAGTATGTTGAAATGAATAAAAATGATGATGTATACCAAAACTTAAAGGATACAGCAAAAAGCAGTGCACACAAAGGCATTTACAGCTATACATACTTACTTATTCTATGAAAAAATAAGATTTCAAATAAAAAACCTCACCTTCTACGTTAAGACACTGAAAGAAGAAGAGCAAAATAAACCTAAAGCAAGGACGTCCCTGGTGGTGCAGTTGGTAAGAGTCCCTGGCAACGTAGAGGATCCTGGAGATTCCACAGGCTGTGGAGCCACTAAGCCCGTGCACCACAACTTTGGAGCCTGGACATGAGAGCCACAACTACTGAAGCCTGCACACCAAAAGCCTCTGCTCTGCAACTAGAGACACCACTACCGTGAGAAGCCCACACACCACAACTAAGAGCAGCCCCTGATCACCACAATTAGAGAAAGTCCTGTCAAAGTGATGGAGACCCAGTGCAGCTAAAAATAAATAAATAATTTTAAAAATACTGAAGCAAAAAAACAAAAGATCAGAATGGAAATTGATGAAATAGAGAATAGAAAATAATAAAAAAAATCAATTAAACAGAAAGCTGATTCTCTAAGGAAAAGAAAAAATTGATACAACTTTAGTAATCAAGACAAAAGAGATGAGACTCAAATGACTAGAATTAGCAGTGAAAAAAGGGACACTCCTACTGACCTTACAGAAATAAAAAGGACTATAAAAAATACTATAACGGGCTCCCCTGGTGGTCCAGTGGGTAAAGAGTCTGCCTTGCAGTGCAAGGCTGCAGTTTGATCCCTGCCACAGGAAGATCCCACATGCCAACCGGACTGGTGTGTTCAATTATGAGCTGGCACTCTGGGGCACATGTGCCCAGGGTTCAAACTATAAACCAGCCATCTATACAGCATTCATAGAACACTCCACAACCGAGGAACAGAATATATATTCTTTCCAAGTGTACACGGATATTCTCTAGAACAGACCATAGGCCATAAAGCAAACCTCAGTGAATGTACAGAAAATAGAAATAATTAAAGGATTGAAGGGCTAGACATGATACAAAAAGATGCTTTCCAACACTAGAATCAATAACAACAAAAACCGGAACATTCAGAAACATATGGGAATTAAACTATATTCTCCTAAATAATGGGTCAAATAAATCAAAAATGAACTTAAGAAGTATGTTGAAATGAATAAAAATGATGATGTATACCAAAACTTAAAGGATACAGCAAAAAGCAGTGCACACAAAGGCATTTACAGCTATACATACTTACTTATTCTATGAAAAAATAAGATTTCAAATAAAAAACCTCACCTTCTACGTTAAGACACTGAAAGAAGAAGAGCAAAATAAACCTAAAGCAAGGACGTCCCTGGTGGTGCAGTTGGTAAGAGTCCCTGGCAACGTAGAGGATCCTGGAGATTCCACAGGCTGTGGAGCCACTAAGCCCGTGCACCACAACTTTGGAGCCTGGACATGAGAGCCACAACTACTGAAGCCTGCACACCAAAAGCCTCTGCTCTGCAACTAGAGACACCACTACCGTGAGAAGCCCACACACCACAACTAAGAGCAGCCCCTGATCACCACAATTAGAGAAAGTCCTGTCAAAGTGATGGAGACCCAGTGCAGCTAAAAAAAAAAAAAAAATATAAAAAATACTGAAGCAAAAAAACAAAAGATCAGAATGGAAATTGATGAAATAGAGAATAGAAAATAATAAAAAAAATCAATTAAACAGAAAGCTGATTCTCTAAGGAAAAGAAAAAATTGATACAACTTTAGTAATCAAGACAAAAGAGATGAGACTCAAATGACTAGAATTAGCAGTGAAAAAAGGGACACTCCTACTGACCTTACAGAAATAAAAAGGACTATAAAAAATACTATAACGGGCTCCCCTGGTGGTCCAGTGGGTAAAGAGTCTGCCTTGCAGTGCAAGGGGCTGCAGTTTGATCCCTGCCACAGGAAGATCCCACATGCCACGGAGCAGCTGGACTGGTGTGTTCAATTATGAGCTGGCACTCTGGGGCACATGTGCCCAGGGCCAGTGCTCTGCAATGAGAAGTGGCCACTGCAATGGAGGCCCACATAGGCCAAAGAACAAAGATGGATGAAAATAAATAAATGAAAGACCAGTAAAAGAGGCCAAATTAAAAAAAATATATTATAATAACTGTAATGCTAACTAAGTTGACAACTAGAAAAAACAGGCAAAGTCCTAGAAACACACAACTCTAAAATTAATCCCAAAATAAAAAAGACAATCTGAATAAACCTATAACAAAGATATTAGATTGGCATTTAAAATACAACACAGACCAATCTCAAAAGATCCAGAAGTAGCTTTGACAACGTTCAACAACTTTTTATGATAAAATTCCCAACAGAGGGGTGGGAAGGCAGGGATCAAAGATATGCCTATGACAAATTTCAGATTATACAGAGCTGTAAACAATAAAACTCTGTAAAAGCAAAATTTAAAAAATTTTCAACAGACTAAAAATAGAAATTACCTTAACATAATAAAGACAATACATAAAAACCCACTATTAACATCATCCTGAATAACCTAAAAGCTTTCCCTGAAACTAAAATATCAGTAATGCAAGATGCCCATTCTTGCTACCTCTTAACAACTCTGGACTATGAGCCCTAGCTACAGAAATTACATGGGGATGGAGGATGGGGAACATCCAAACTGGGGAGAAAGAAGTAAAATTATTGTTGTAAATGAGACAATCTGATCTAGAAAACTTTAAAGATTACAAAGTACACATAAACACACATACACACACCAAAAACAAACAAAAATCTGCTAGAACTCATAAATGAATTCAGAAAAGTCGTAGGATACAAAATAAACATTAAAAAATTAGTTGTATTCCTACATGCTAAACAGTAAACTATCTAAAAAATAAAATCACATTTGTAATAGCATTAAAAAGAATAAATGGCTTGGAAGCAAACTCAACTAAAATGAAAGACACATATACTAGAAACTTCAAAACACTGATGAATGACATTAAAGAAGACACAAAATCAATGAAAGGCTCCCTGTGTCCAGTGGGTAAAGAGTCTGCCTTGCAGTGCAAGGGGCTGCAGTTTGATCCC
The DNA here is from genome assembly GCA_022376925.1 of Tragulus kanchil. Classification (NCBI taxonomy): domain Eukaryota; kingdom Metazoa; phylum Chordata; class Mammalia; order Artiodactyla; family Tragulidae; genus Tragulus; species Tragulus kanchil. The sequence goes on along the minus strand of JAIOJX010000023.1, from coordinate 117,937,200 downwards.
TGCCACAGGAAGATCCCACATGCCACGGAGCAGCTGGACTGGTGTGTTCAATTATGAGCTGGCACTCTGGGGCACATGTGCCCAGGGCCAGTGCTCTGCAATGAGAAGTGGCCACTGCAATGGAGGCCCACATAGGCCAAAGAACAAAGATGGATGAAAATAAATAAATGAAAGACCAGTAAAAGAGGCCAAATTAAAAAAAATATATTATAATAACTGTAATGCTAACTAAGTTGACAACTAGAAAAAACAGGCAAAGTCCTAGAAACACACAACTCTAAAATTAATCCCAAAATAAAAAAGACAATCTGAATAAACCTATAACAAAGATATTAGATTGGCATTTAAAATACAACACAGACCAATCTCAAAAGATCCAGAAGTAGCTTTGACAACGTTCAACAACTTTTTATGATAAAATTCCCAACAGAGGGGTGGGAAGGCAGGGATCAAAGATATGCCTATGACAAATTTCAGATTATACAGAGCTGTAAACAATAAAACTCTGTAAAAGAAAAATTTAAAAAATTTTCAACAGACTAAAAATAGAAATTACCTTAACATAATAAAGACAATACATAAAAACCCACTATTAACATCATCCTGAATAACCTAAAAGCTTTCCCTGAAACTAAAATATCAGTAATGCAAGATGCCCATTCTTGCTACCTCTTAACAACTCTGGACTATGAGCCCTAGCTACAGAAATTACATGGGGATGGAGGATGGGGAACATCCAAACTGGGGAGAAAGAAGTAAAATTATTGTTGTAAATGAGACAATCTGATCTAGAAAACTTTAAAGATTACAAAGTACACATAAACACACATACACACACCAAAAACAAACAAAAATCTGCTAGAACTCATAAATGAATTCAGAAAAGTCGTAGGATACAAAATAAACATTAAAAAATTAGTTGTATTCCTACATGCTAAACAGTAAACTATCTAAAAAATAAAATCACATTTGTAATAGCATTAAAAAGAATAAATGGCTTGGAAGCAAACTCAACTAATGATATGAAAGACACATATACTAGAAACTTCAAAACACTGATGAATGACATTAAAGAAGACACAAATCAATGAAAAGGCTTCCCATGTTCACAGACTGGAAGAATTAATGCTGTTAAGATGTCCTTATTAGCCAAAGTGATCTACCAGTTCTGAGAAACCCTTATCAAAATCCCAATGGCATTTTTTTCATACTTAAAAAAAAATCTTACAATTCATATGAAACCACAAAGGCCACGGAATGGCCAAAACAATCTTGAGAAAGAAGAACAAAGCTGGAGGCATCACAATTCCTGAGTTAAAGATATTACAGAGCTACAGTAATTAAAACAGTGTGTTACTGGCATGAAAGCAGATAAACCAACCAACCAAAATAGAGAGCCCATAAATAAGTTCACACACATCCAGTGAACTCACCATCAATAGTGCTATCAAGAATTTTGTTGCTGTTGCTCAGTCACTAAGTCATGTCCGACTTTTGAAACTCCACAGACTGCAGCACAGCAGGCTCCCCTGTCCTTCACTATCTCCTAGAGTTTGTTCAGATTCATTTCCATTGAGTTGGTGATGCTATCTAACCATTTAATCTCTGCCATCCCCTTCTCCTTTTGCCTTCAGTCTTTCTCAGTATCAGGGTCTTCCAGTGAGGCTGCTCTTCACATTAGGTGGCCAAAGTACTGGGGCTTCAGCTTCACCATCAGTCCTTCCAGTGAATAGTCAGGGTTGATTTTGTCATGGGCAAGTAAAGGCACGTACACTTCTCACAGGAAAGATTAAGAAAAGATATCCGGGCTGAGCAGACAAATGTCTCCTCACACTAACGATAAGCACTGCCTGCAAACCTCGCCTCTCTGAGACCAATACAGAGCACAAAGGTTCTTCTTCTTGCCCGTTTTTTTTTTTTTTTTTTGGTTTTATTTTGTTTTTTCTCTTGCCTGCTTTTTAATGATAATGTAACACTTTACAACTCAGAGCTCACTTTGTAACTTAAGAGTTGTAAGAATGTTTCCCCTTGAGAGCAAAGGTGTTGGTAGGGGAGAAAGGGCTCCAGAGATGACCTCTTTTGCATCTCTAGAGAAACAAAAAGCTTCTTTATGATTACTAATTAATCTGAAATTTCTAGTTGGAAAAAATTCAAAAAGGGTAAAGGAAGATTGTGTGGGAGGCTCGCTCACGGAGATCGGCTGTGCCCTATGTGAGGTCAAGACTCTCCAGCTCTGGGGTAAAAACATCTGTTTGCATTTGATTGAGTTCTGACTATTTATATGCCTTTATTTGAATCTTGATTAATGGAATCTTGATTCTGATTATTATATGTTTTATGATTAATAAAACTACTCTTAGTTTGACAGTACTTGAGACCACAACACTTTATTGTCAAAGTCTAAGGCTCACGACCCTGAGGGGACTACATTGTGACTGTGAAAAAGTCTCTCATCTATTTAACATAGTGCCTCTTAGTGAGAACTAGTAAGAATAGGAATCAGAGTAAGCTCCAGCACAGTGCCCGCAACAATTTCCTTTAGGATTGACTGGTTTGATCTCCTTGCAGTCCACGGGGCTCTCAAGAGTCTTTTCCAGCACCACAATTCAAAAGCATCAATTCTTTGCTGCTTAGCTTTCTTTATGGTCCAACTCTCACATCCATACATGACTACTGAAAAAACCATAGCTTTGACTAGATGAACTTTGGTCAGAAAAGTGATGTCTCTGCTTTTTTATATACTGCCTAGGTTTCTTATTGCTTTCCTTCCAAAGAGAAACCACTTTCTAATTTCATGGTTGCCTTCACCATCTGCAGTGATTTTGGAGTCCAAGAAAACATAATCTGTCTCTGCTTCCACTTTCTTCCCTTCTGTTCGCCATGAAGGGATAGGACCAGATTCCATGATCTTAGTTTTTAATGTAGAGTTTCAATCCAACTTTACAGCTTTTTCACTGTCCTCTTTCACCTTCATAAAGAGGCTCTTTAGTTCCTCTTTACTGTCTGCTATTAGAGTGCTATCATCTGCATATCTGAGGCTGTTGACATATCTCTTGCCAATCTTGATTCTAGCTTGTGATTCATCCAGCCTGGCATTTCACATGATGTACTTTGCATATAAGTTAAATAAGCAGAGTAACAATACACAGCCTTGTAGTACTCCTTTCCCACTTTGGAATCAGTCAGTTGTTCCATGTCCCAGTTCTAACTGTTGCTTTTTGACTTTCATACAGGCTTCTCAGGAGGCAGTTAAGGTGAGATGGTACTCCCATCTCTCTTAAGAACTTTCCACAGTTCATTGCGATCCACATAGTCAAAGGTTTTAGCATAGTCAATGAAACAGAAGTAGATGTTTTTCTGGAATTGCCTTTCTTTTCTATGATCCAAAAAATGTTGTCAGTTTGATTTCTGGTTCTTCTACCTTTTCTAAATCCAGCTTGTACATCTGGAATTCTCAGTTCATGCACTACTGGAGCCTAGCTTGAAGGATTTTGAGTATACCCTTACTAGCATGTGAAATGAGCATAAATGGATGGTAGTTTGAACATTCTTTGTCACTGCCCTTTTTTGGGACTGGAATGAAAACTGACCTTTTCCAGTCTAATGGCCACTGCTGAGCCTTTGAGTACAAAATGAAGCCGGGCAGAAGCTAACAATTTTGTCAAGAGAACACACTGGTCATTAAAAAACACCCTTTTCCAACATCCCAAATGATGACTCCACACATCAACATCGCCAGATAGTCAACACCAAAATCAGACCAATTATGTTCTTTGCAACTGAAGATGGTGGAGAAGCTCTATTACAGTTAGAAAAAATAAGACCTAAAGCTAAATGTGTTTTGAATCATGAGCTCCTTACTGCAAAATTCAGGCTAAAATTGAAGGAAGTATGGAAAGCCAACAGGCCATTCAGGTAGAACCTGAGGCAAAGAATATATTCAAAGAATTATATCTGGTAGACAGAGTGACTGAAGCACTATGGATGGGAGTTCATAACACTGTACAGGAGACAGTGACCAAAATCATCCCAAAGAAAAAGAAATTCAAGAAGGAAAGGTGGTTGTCTGAAGAGGCTTTACAAATACGTGAGGAAAGAAGAGAAGTGAAAAACAAGGGGGAAAGGGAAAGATACAACCAAGTGAATGCAGAGTTCCAGAGATCAGCAAGGAGAGATAAGAAGGCCTTCTTCAATGAACAAGGCAAAAGAAGTAGTGAAAAACAATAGAATGGGAAAGACTAGAGATCTCTTTATGAAAACTGAAGATACCAAGGGAACATTTCATGTAAAGATGGGCATGATAAAAGAAACAGTAAGCATATAACAGTGGCAAGAATACATGGAAGAACTCTACAGAAAAGATCTTAATGGCCCCAATAACCACAATGGTGTGGTCACTCACCTAGAGCCAGACATCCTAGAGTGTGAAGTCAAGTGAGACTTTAGCATAGTCAATGAAACAGAAGTAGATGTTTTTCTGGAATTGCCTTTCTTTTCTATGATCCAAAAAATGTTGTCAGTTTGATTTCTGGTTCTTCTACCTTTTCTAAATCCAGCTTGTACATCTGGAATTCTCAGTTCATGCACTACTGGAGCCTAGCTTGAAGGATTTTGAGTATACCCTTACTAGCATGTGAAATGAGCATAAATGGATGGTAGTTTGAACATTCTTTGTCACTGCCCTTTTTTGGGACTGGAATGAAAACTGACCTTTTCCAGTCTAATGGCCACTGCTGAGCCTTTGAGTACAAAATGAAGCCGGGCAGAAGCTAACAATTTTGTCAAGAGAACACACTGGTCATTAAAAAACACCCTTTTCCAACATCCCAAATGATGACTCCACACATCAACATCGCCAGATAGTCAACACCAAAATCAGACCAATTATGTTCTTTGCAACTGAAGATGGTGGAGAAGCTCTATTACAGTTAGAAAAAATAAGACCTAAAGCTAAATGTGTTTTGAATCATGAGCTCCTTACTGCAAAATTCAGGCTAAAATTGAAGGAAGTATGGAAAGCCAACAGGCCATTCAGGTAGAACCTGAGGCAAAGAATATATTCAAAGAATTATATCTGGTAGACAGAGTGACTGAAGCACTATGGATGGGAGTTCATAACACTGTACAGGAGACAGTGACCAAAATCATCCCAAAGAAAAAGAAATTCAAGAAGGAAAGGTGGTTGTCTGAAGAGGCTTTACAAATACGTGAGGAAAGAAGAGAAGTGAAAAACAAGGGGGAAAGGGAAAGATACAACCAAGTGAATGCAGAGTTCCAGAGATCAGCAAGGAGAGATAAGAAGGCCTTCTTCAATGAACAAGGCAAAAGAAGTAGTGAAAAACAATAGAATGGGAAAGACTAGAGATCTCTTTATGAAAACTGAAGATACCAAGGGAACATTTCATGTAAAGATGGGCATGATAAAAGAAACAGTAAGCATATAACAGTGGCAAGAATACATGGAAGAACTCTACAGAAAAGATCTTAATGGCCCCAATAACCACAATGGTGTGGTCACTCACCTAGAGCCAGACATCCTAGAGTGTGAAGTCAAGTGAGACTTAAGAAGCATGACTACAAATAAAGTCAGCGGATGGGACAGAATTTCAGCTGAGCCATTTAAAACTCTAAAGAATGATGCTATTAAAGTGCTCCATATATCAGCATATCTGGAAAACTCAGCAGTGGCCACAGGACTGGAAAAGGTCAGTTTTCATTCCAATCCCAAAGAAGGGTAATAGCAAAGAATGTTCAAATTATAACCAATGACAGCACAATACAAGTTGAATTAATTTTTTAAGTGGTGGAGGGAACTTCCCTGGTGGTCCAGTGGTTAAGAATCCACCTGCTAACACAGGGGAGACAGGCTTGACCTCTGGTCTGGCAAGATTCCACTTGCCACAGAACAACTAAGTCTGTGTGCCACCAGCCTCCTGAGCCCATACTCTATAGAGGCCTGCTTGTCACAACTAGTAAAAGCTAGTGCACAGGAACCAAGACCCAGAGCAGCTAAGAATAAATAAATAAATCATTTTTTAAAATGGTGGATATGGGGGTGAGCAAAGGAAAATGAGCTAATTGTACTAATTTTAAGAATTTCTCTCTGTACTATGGTCAAGATCCAATTTGATCCTGAGAGGTTTTTGTTTTGTTTTGTTTTGTTTTTTAGCTGCCAAGAATAGTAGAAAGAAAAGTATGGCGAATGTTACAGTGCTCATTACTAGCAATGAGGCAACATGTTAAGTTCACAGTAAATCCTTAAGTCAAGTGTGTAAGAAATTGCTGTCAGTCTGGATTCTTAGGTGCAGTAAACAGATGCCATCTCCAACTCAGTCACACTAAACAGATAATGGGACAGCTCACAGAATCTACTGTGAGGGACTTATACACAGACTCAAAATGAAACCACAACATGAAAAATGCATGGATGCATGTTTCAGAGTTGATGTGGAGATAAAACTGCTCCTGCTAGTGCTACTGGACACCACCATTTTCACCTGCACAGCTAGTGTAGCTGGGCAGTGCATCTGGCAGCATCTGACTGGTAGGGCCTAGGTCACATGTCTGTGCCCCAGATGCAGAAGAGGAAGGGAAAATAAGCATATGGCACGGTTATCTCCCATGGCATGCCCTACCATATGAACCAAATAATTTTAGGGTTAGGAATTCCACAAAAATAAAACATGGTTCTGCTACTAGGAAACCAAAACAAATGATAAATTTCCTGACTATGAATTTAGTTGTCTTCTATAATATTCTATATTATAGCATAGTATATTTATATAACATATTTATTATAACATATAATATATATATATAATTTTCTATATTATATCATCTGTCTTCTCTATATTATAGAGCAGTTGCTCTATAATAAATGAAGTCCACCCTGAAAGAGGTTTAACTAAGAGACAGCAAACTGTTTCTTGTTCCATACTGGTCTAATGATTCTCAATCCAATAATGTATTATAATCCTGCATTTATTCACAGTCTTCAGGCCCTTAGTACTTTTAGTGCATCAGTTTAACTTGATCCAAGCTTAAAACCCAGAAGGCCTGCAGGAGAAGCTACACCAGCAAATTCTTATTATCTCAAAGGCCCCTTGATAAAATTGAATCCAGGCTTCCGGTTTAAGATGGCAGAGTACAAGGACATGTGCTCATCAATTCCTGCAAAAGCACGAAAATCACAACTAGCCGTTGAACAACCATCGACAGGAGGTTGCTGGAGCTTACCAGAAAATGATACCTCACATCCAACATTGCAAAGAAGCCACAGTGAGACAGCAGGAGGGGCACAATCACGATAAAATCAAATCCCATACCTGCCAGATTGGTGACCCACAAACTGGAGAACAACAATACCAGAGAGGACCTCCCTGGTTGTCCAGTGGTTAAGGCTCCATGCTCCCAATGCAGGGGACCTGAGTTTGATCCCTGATCAGGGAGCTAGATCCCACATGCCCCAATTAAGACCCAGCACAGCCAAACTGAAATAAACAAATAAAACAAATGATAATGATAATGCCGAAGAAGTTCTCCCATTGTTGCGAAGGTCTGGAACCCCATATGAGGCTTCCCAGGCTAGGGATCCGACAAGGGACTGGGAATCCCCAGGGAATCTGGTCTTGAAGGGTAGTGGGATTTGATTACAACACTTCCACAGGACTGAGGAAAACAGACTCTAGCCTTGGAGGGCACAAACAAAAACTTGCATGCACCAAGACTCAGAGGAAAGGAGCAGTGACTCCACAGGAAACTGAACCAAAACTACCCGCTAGTGTTGAAGGCATGGGTTGGTAGGGGCTCACCACAGGCAGCAGCAGTCCAGAAAGCTCCCCTTGGCATAAAACCTCTTGGAGGTCACCATTAACCCAACCATAGAGACCACAGACCTGAGGGCTGGGTCACCTCAGGCCAAAAGACTAGCAGGGAGAGAGCACAAGCCTATCCATCAACTGGATTAAAGCTTTACTGAGCAAGGCCATGCCCACCAGAGCAAGACCCAGGTTGTTCCATACTGGTCTAATGATTCTCAATCCAATAATGTATTATAATCCTGCATTTATTCACAGTCTTCAGGCCCTTAGTACTTTTAGTGCATCAGTTTAACTTGATCCAAGCTTAAAACCCAGAAGGCCTGCAGGAGAAGCTACACCAGCAAATTCTTATTATCTCAAAGGCCCCTTGATAAAATTGAATCCAGGCTTCCGGTTTAAGATGGCAGAGTACAAGGACATGTGCTCATCAATTCCTGCAAAAGCACGAAAATCACAACTAGCCGTTGAACAACCATCGACAGGAGGTTGCTGGAGCTTACCAGAAAATGATACCTCACATCCAACATTGCAAAGAAGCCACAGTGAGACAGCAGGAGGGGCACAATCACGATAAAATCAAATCCCATACCTGCCAGATTGGTGACCCACAAACTGGAGAACAACAATACCAGAGAGGACCTCCCTGGTTGTCCAGTGGTTAAGGCTCCATGCTCCCAATGCAGGGGACCTGAGTTTGATCCCTGATCAGGGAGCTAGATCCCACATGCCCCAATTAAGACCCAGCACAGCCAAACTGAAATAAACAAATAAAACAAATGATAATGATAATGCCGAAGAAGTTCTCCCATTGTTGCGAAGGTCTGGAACCCCATATGAGGCTTCCCAGGCTAGGGATCCGACAAGGGACTGGGAATCCCCAGGGAATCTGGTCTTGAAGGGTAGTGGGATTTGATTACAACACTTCCACAGGACTGAGGAAAACAGACTCTAGCCTTGGGGGGCACAAACAAAAACTTGCATGCACCAAGACTCAGAGGAAAGGAGCAGTGACTCCACAGGAAACTGAACCAAAACTACCCGCTAGTGTTGAAGGCATGGGTTGGTAGGGGCTCACCACAGGCAGCAGCAGTCCAGAAAGCTCCCCTTGGCATAAAACCTCTTGGAGGTCACCATTAACCCAACCATAGAGACCACAGACCTGAGGGCTGGGTCACCTCAGGCCAAAAGACTAGCAGGGAGAGAGCACAAGCCTATCCATCAACTGGATTAAAGCTTTACTGAGCAAGGCCATGCCCACCAGAGCAAGACCCAGGTGTTCCCATAACCAGTCCTCCCATCAGGAAGCTTACCCAAGCCTCTTAGCTTCCTCCATTATCAAAGGGCAGACAGAAAAAGCAAGAAGAACCACAGTCTCACAGCCACTAAAGCAAAAACCACATTACAGGGCTTCCCTGGTGGTCCAGTGGGTAAAGAGTCTGCCTTATAGTGCAAGGGGCACCAGTTCGATCCCTGTCCTGGGAAGATCACATGAGTGGCTGGACTGGTGTGTCCAATTACGAGCCAGCACTCTGGAGTGCATGTGCCCAGAGCCAATGTTCTCAAATGAGAGGCCACTGCAATGGGAGGCCCACACTGGCCACAGAATAAAGATGGATGAAAATAATTAATTAATAAGGCCAAAAGTTTTTGAAAAAACCACATTACAGAAATTTAATCAGCCTGAAAAAGCAGAAAGTTACATCCCAGATGAAGGGACACGATAAAACCCTAGAAAAACAAGTAAACACACTGGAAATAGGCAACCTCCCAGAAAAAGAATTAGGAATAATGATATGGAAGATGATTCAGGATCTCAGAAAAAGAACAGAGGCAAAGATTGAGAAGATGCAAGAAATGTTTACCAAATACCTAGAACTAAAGAACAAAGAAACATGAAAATAATACACTAGAAGGAATCAATAGCAGAACAGCTGAGGCAGAACAGATAAATGAAATGGAGGGCAGAATGGTGGAAATCACTGTCCCAGAACAGAATATAGAAAAAAGAATGAAAAGAAATGAAGACAGCCTAAGAGACCTCTGGGACAACATTAACTGCACCAATATTTGTTTTATAGAGAAAGGACCTGAGAAAATACTTGAAGAGATAATAGGTGAAAACTTCCCTAACATGGGAGAAGAAATAGTCAACCAAGTCCAGTAAGCACAGAGTCCCAGACAGGATAAACCCAAGGAGCAACACATCACGGCACACAGTAATCAAACAGAAGAATCAATGACAGAGGTAAAATTAAAAGCAACAAGGGAAAAAATGACCAGACCCTGAGGGCTGGGTCACCTCAGGCCAAAAGACTAGCAGGGAGAGAGCACAAGCCTATCCATCAACTGGATTAAAGCTTTACTGAGCAAGGCCATGCCCACCAGAGCAAGACCCAGGTGTTCCCATAACCAGTCCTCCCATCAGGAAGCTTACCCAAGCCTCTTAGCTTCCTCCATTATCAAAGGGCAGACAGAAAAAGCAAGAAGAACCACAGTCTCACAGCCACTAAAGCAAAAACCACATTACAGGGCTTCCCTGGTGGTCCAGTGGGTAAAGAGTCTGCCTTATAGTGCAAGGGGCACCAGTTCGATCCCTGTCCTGGGAAGATCACATGAGTGGCTGGACTGGTGTGTCCAATTACGAGCCAGCACTCTGGAGTGCATGTGCCCAGAGCCAATGTTCTCAAATGAGAGGCCACTGCAATGGGAGGCCCACACTGGCCACAGAATAAAGATGGATGAAAATAATTAATTAATAAGGCCAAAATTTTTTGAAAAAACCACATTACAGAAATTTAATCAGCCTGAAAAAGCAGAAAGTTACATCCCAGATGAAGGGACACGATAAAACCCTAGAAAAACAAGTAAACACACTGGAAATAGGCAACCTCCCAGAAAAAGAATTAGGAATAATGATATGGAAGATGATTCAGGATCTCAGAAAAAGAACAGAGGCAAAGATTGAGAAGATGCAAGAAATGTTTACCAAATACCTAGAACTAAAGAACAAAGAAACATGAAAATAATACACTAGAAGGAATCAATAGCAGAACAGCTGAGGCAGAACAGATAAATGAAATGGAGGGCAGAATGGTGGAAATCACTGTCCCAGAACAGAATATAGAAAAAAGAATGAAAAGAAATGAAGACAGCCTAAGAGACCTCTGGGACAACATTAACTGCACCAATATTTGTTTTATAGAGAAAGGACCTGAGAAAATACTTGAAGAGATAATAGGTGAAAACTTCCCTAACATGGGAGAAGAAATAGTCAACCAAGTCCAGTAAGCACAGAGTCCCAGACAGGATAAACCCAAGGAGCAACACATCACGGCACACAGTAATCAAACAGAAGAATCAATGACAGAGGTAAAATTAAAAGCAACAAGGGAAAAAATGACCAATAGATACAAGAGGATTCCCATCAGGCCTTCAGCTGATTTCTCAATAGAAACTCTACAAGCCAGAAGGGAATGGCATGACATTTAAAGTGATGAAAGGGAAGAGCATACAACCAATGATACTCTACCCAGAATGACACCACCAAACCAACTTTACAACAAATGCTAAAGGAACTTTCCTAAGAAACAAGAGAAGGAAAAGACTTACCTAGAGAAAAGAAACCCAAAATAATTAAGAAAACAGTAATAGGATCACACATATTGGTAATTACCTTAAATGTAAGATCGATTAAATGCACCAACCAAAAAACAGAGTGGCTGAGCAGATGAAAACAGGTGCATGTATGCACTTCCACTAACCACATTACTCTGCTTGACCCCCCGAATTGTATGTAATATTTTATATTATAAGGCTAATCATGTTCCCATTATGGCCTGCAACTGTAATTAACTTTTATTTTTTGTCTGGTTATTGATTGTGAAAACATCTTTCACTGTTGTCATTATGAAACTATTCCTCAGTTACTACCACTGCATCCTAATTGGTTGACAGAAAAATAACAGAATTAGATATCACCAAAACTACCATTTAGTAACACTCTTAAAATCCAGATGTGTATCAGAATTATCTTGGAACTTTTCGGAAAATACAAATGCGCAGGTATTCTCTTTTTTTTTTTTCATCAGTGCTCCAGATGTCTCTAATGAGCAGCAGTGTTTAAAAACAACTGGACTATATGAGGATCTTTTACTTTTATCCAGCTTGTTTCACTTTTTCTAGTTCATATTCAGTGCTCCCATTTCATTTAGCTTATGTTGTCCAGTTTTTCCATCTCTTCTTTTTTTGATGTTCTTTCTCAAGCTTTTAACAAGCACAGTAGAAAAGACTATAGATAGATAGACAGATAGATAAAACAGGCTATATATACAAGGCTATACATATATATATATATATATATATATATCACATATAATATATATATTTTAGAATACATGAATTTTTGCCTAACTTAAAAATTTATGACATTTTGACTCCACTTATTTGACTTAGTATGAACAGAATGCTAGATTTCTAATTGAAAAAAATAGATATGCAACAGAGGTTTACTGTATAGCACAAGGAACTATAGTCAATACCTTATAACCTAATGGAAAATAACTTTAGAAATAATATATGTGCTATGTATAAGTGAATCACAAAAAACAGAATTCTACTTTTTGAAATTTGGTAATGTTTATCTTTTTGCCAGTTTTTCTAGATGTTCTATGGCCATCTAATAACAACGTATGATACAAAATTTTTAATATATTTCTGTAGGATGTAAGAATCATGTAAATGAATATAAATAGAAATCAATTATATTTAAATTGTTAATTACATCATTCAAAATGCTATTCTTACATTTTATGTACTTGATAAAATATTCTCAGAGAAATGTTAATATCTCACTATGATTATATTTTTTCTTTTCCTTTATATTTCTTCTGATTCTTGCTTTATGTATTTTTGTTTCTTTGTTGTTATGTGTCTAGTGGTTTATGATGTCTGTCTTCTTTGTGAATTGTACCTTTTATCATTAAAAATATTCATCTTAGTTTCATTTAAAAATTAATTAATTGATTTAAAAAAACTAAATTCATCAGTGAAAACATTAAATGATTAGGTTAAGAGCAAAAAATATCAATATGTAATAAGCACTTGTTTAAAGTAAAATTGGCCATTATCTAAATAGAAACTGAAATTTCCACCAAAATATAAATTTCAAAAGTGACAGAGATACATATGAAGAATTGAAAACTGAAATAATAAAAAAAGCTACTGGGGAGAATATTAATTCACCTACATTCACAACCACTTCAAAAGACAAAGTGAGCTCTGTTGTCTTCTTCCTGCGTAGTGACTGCAAACGAGGAAGGAAGATTCCATAATGGCCTATTTCTTTCTGTGGCACTGAGTGAAGCCTTCCTCGCAAATGACTTCAAAAGGTGGATTCAGGGACAGTATATTTTTTAGAGTATGACTGCCAGTCAGCATGAGTGAGGTGGGCTTTGGCCTGCTGCAGGAAGAGGGGCCCTGGATCATGTGGACAAACAGGCCTGAAATATGTAACCTAACTAAGCCTACCTCTCAAAACTCTCCAGCTCCAACCCTTAGCCAGAATTTTAAAGGACAACTACTGATAATATAATATGTGGAATTAGGAGAAAACACTCCTGGAAAGAGAAGAGATGGAAACTATGAAGCTGAGTTGCTAGAGAAGAAAGCGTTTTTCAGCTCCATGAACTGCTGCCTGTCCCAGGGGCACCTGGGCCTCTCTCCGAACCTTCATCAAAACCGTTACTCTACTGCTCTTGCTTAACAAACCAAGTGCTGTGAGTCACTTTTACCAGCAATACAGACAGACCTTAGTAACTGCTGAGCATCCTGAGCAAACAATCCTTATGCACCAAAGAGAAAAAAATATACATTAAACAACATAGTCAGGATGAAGCAGATAAAAAAGTTCAAGGCAGAAAGAGAGTTATGCAGAAGATTCAGTCCTAATGAGGTGGTTGGATCTAGAACCTATCATAAAAAGTGAAGTAAGTCAAAAAGAGAAAGACAAATACAGTATACTAACACATACATATGGAATCTAGTAGGATGGTAATGATAACACATGCAGTGAAGCAATGGAAAAACAGACATAGAGAATAGACTTATGGACATCATGGAGGAATGAACAGTGGGTGGGAGGCATAAAAGAAGTAGCATGAAAACCTATACTATCATACGTGAAAAAAATAGCTATTGTCATTGCACTGGAAACCTATGTAAAGTAAAATTGGCCATTATCTAAATAGAAACTGAAATTTCCACCAAAATATAAATTTCAAAAGTGACAGAGATACATATGAAGAATTGAAAACTGAAATAATAAAAAAAGCTACTGGGGAGAATATTAATTCACCTACATTCACAACCACTTCAAAAGACAAAGTGAGCTCTGTTGTCTTCTTCCTGTGTAGTGACTGCAAACGAGGAAGGAAGATTCCATAATGGCCTATTTCTTTCTGTGGCACTGAGTGAAGCCTTCCTCGCAAATGACTTCAAAAGGTGGATTCAGGGACAGTATATTTTTTAGAGTATGACTGCCAGTCAGCATGAGTGAGGTGGGCTTTGGCCTGCTGCAGGAAGAGGGCCCTGGATCATGTGGACAAACAGGCCTGAAATATGTAACCTAACTAAGCCTACCTCTCAAAACTCTCCAGCTCCAACCCTTAGCCAGAATTTTAAAGGACAACTACTGATAATATAATATGTGGAATTAGGAGAAAACACTCCTGGAAAGAGAAGAGATGGAAACTATGAAGCTGAGTTGCTAGAGAAGAAAGCGTTTTTCAGCTCCATGAACTGCTGCCTGTCCCAGGGGCACCTGGGCCTCTCTCCGAACCTTCATCAAAACCGTTACTCTACTGCTCTTGCTTAACAAACCAAGTGCTGTGAGTCACTTTTACCAGCAATACAGACAGACCTTAGTAACTGCTGAGCATCCTGAGCAAACAATCCTTATGCACCAAAGAGAAAAAAATATACATTAAACAACATAGTCAGGATGAAGCAGATAAAAAAGTTCAAGGCAGAAAGAGAGTTATGCAGAAGATTCAGTCCTAATGAGGTGGTTGGATCTAGAACCTATCATAAAAAGTGAAGTAAGTCAAAAAGAGAAAGACAAATACAGTATACTAACACATACATATGGAATCTAGTAGGATGGTAATGATAACACATGCAGTGAAGCAATGGAAAAACAGACATAGAGAATAGACTTATGGACATCATGGAGGAATGAACAGTGGGTGGGAGGCATAAAAGAAGTAGCATGAAAACCTATACTATCATACGTGAAAAAAATAGCTATTGTCATTGCACTGTGGGAAAATGGGATCCTGCAGGGGTGCTGTGTGATGGCCTGGAGGGGTGGGATGGGGGCGGATATACCTATGACTAATCTGGGATCATACATATCTGTAAACAACAAAACTCTGTAAAAGTAAAATAAAAATTTTTAAAAAGGAAAAAAAAAGAGAGTTATCTAATAATACATGAGATTGTTTTGGCTGACATTGCTGCTGATTAATAGGGATTTGTTTTTAAGGCCAAATTTTCAACATATAGTTTTCTCAACTCATTTAGGACAATGCTGGGGTTAACAGTATTCAGAGGCTGTTATTTTACTGGAAATGAAAAATCGCTTGGAGCTAACATGAGATTTTGATCTACTCATTATTTCCTAGTTAATAGAAGTCAAAATTAAACTCAGCATACTTTCAAAAAAGTATGGGTTTAGGCTACCAGGTTTTAGGCCTGGTTTAGGCTAGTGATATTTTTTCCCCAAATTTTCTATTAGCATTCCTAATTATAATATATATCTACATACACTCTCTCTCTCTCTCTCTCTCTCTCTCACTCCCTCCCTTTTCTAAGAATATGGAAGACAAAATAACAGATGAACATCTTTTACCACAGACAGTTAGAAATGCTATGTAGCACTCTGTTAAATGCATAGGTGAGATGTCAATAAAGTGAAAGAATTTCCAAGGGCCACAGACAAAAAGGAACAGGAAAACAAAGCAGCAGTGAGATGGAAAGAAGAGCTTCTGACATCAGGAATCAGGATTTTGACTTACTGTAATAGCCACTCACTGATGGAGATAAGACTCTTGAGACTAAGAAAGCAAGATATTGGAATTGAAATTCCCACACAGAATTGGATTGCCTAAAGAGCTATAAACTGATAGCCAAGAGGTCCTAGAAAATCATTGGATTGCACTAAAGTGGCTCTGAGTTAGGAGAAACACATGCAGTGAAGCAATGGAAAAACAGACATAGAGAATAGACTTATGGACATCATGGAGGAATGAACAGTGGGTGGGAGGCATAAAAGAAGTAGCATGAAAACCTATACTATCATACGTGAAAAAAATAGCTATTGTCATTGCACTGTGGGAAAATGGGATCCTGCAGGGGTGCTGTGTGATGGCCTGGAGGGGTGGGATGGGGGCGGATATACCTATGACTAATATGGGATCATACATATCTGTAAACAACAAAACTCTGTAAAAGTAAAATAAAAATTTTTAAAAAGGAAAAAAAAAGAGAGTTATCTAATAATACATGAGATTGTTTTGGCTGACATTGCTGCTGATTAATAGGGATTTGTTTTTAAGGCCAAATTTTCAACACATAGTTTTCTCAACTCATTTAGGACAATGCTGGGGTTAACAGTATTCAGAGGCTGTTATTTTACTGGAAATGAAAAATCGCTTGGAGCTAACATGAGATTTTGATCTACTCATTATTTCCTAGTTAATAGAAGTCAAAATTAAACTCAGCATACTTTCAAAAAAGTATGGGTTTAGGCTACCAGGTTTTAGGCCTGGTTTAGGCTAGTGATATTTTTTCCCCAAATTTTCTATTAGCATTCCTAATTATAATATATATCTACATACACTCTCTCTCTCTCTCTCTCTCTCTCACTCCCTCCCTTTTCTAAGAATATGGAAGACAAAATAACAGATGAACATCTTTTACCACAGACAGTTAGAAATGCTATGTAGCACTCTGTTAAATGCATAGGTGAGATGTCAATAAAGTGAAAGAATTTCCAAGGGCCACAGACAAAAAGGAACAGGAAAACAAAGCAGCAGTGAGATGGAAAGAAGAGCTTCTGACATCAGGAATCAGGATTTTGACTTACTGTAATAGCCACTCACTGATGGAGATAAGACTCTTGAGACTAAGAAAGCAAGATATTGGAATTGAAATTCCCACACAGAATTGGATTGCCTAAAGAGCTATAAACTGATAGCCAAGAGGTCCTAGAAAATATGCATGAGAATGCACAAGATTATGCCATTTGCTGCCATAAGTGGCTCTGAGTTAGGAGAAACATCCTGTGAGTCTGCCTTTATGTTGGTTTGGTATTTATTTAGCTGTGTAGTCTGGGTACCTCCATGCCAAGAAATTAACTAATTACAGACTAATTATTTTTGTAAGGCCTGACAGAAACACATAAAAGTTAGTTCCCTGGAGGTCCAGTGGCTGGGACTCCACACTTCCACTGCAGGGGGCATGGGTTCGAAACCTGTTCAGGGAACTAGGATTCCACAGGCCACACACAGAGGTCAAAAACATTTTTTTCAATAAATCGGGCTTCCCTGGCGGTCCAGTGTGTAGAGTCTACCTTGCAGTGCAAGGGTCACCAGTTCGATCCCTGGCCAGGGAAGATCCCACATGCCGCAGAGTGGCTGAACTGGTGTCCAGTTATGAGCCAGAGCTCTGGAGCATGTGCCCAGAGCCAGTGTTCTGTGATGAGAGAGGACACTGCAATGGGAGATCCACGCAGGCCAAAAAAAGAATGAAGATGGGTGAAAATAAATAAACTTTAAAAAGTAAATAATAAAAGAGGCCAAATTTTAAATGAATCAATAAATTAAAAAGCAGACATCAAATGCTTTGAAAGGATTCACCTAAAACTCAGGTTCCATAGGATTTTTATGGATAAAGCCCCACTGAAAATGAACTCATTTTTCAAAACACAAAACTCAAAAGGGAACAAGCCTCCATGAAGAAATGTCCACAAAGATAAAACAGAGAGCCAGACCATATTCCTAAGAACATGAGATAATGGAGAACTTTACATAAATCCTATTATAAAGGTAATTTTGAACATAATGGAATATATGCTAATATAGAGAGACAGACATTTTTCTGGAGTTATATTGCAAAGAAACTAATTATGTAGCTACAATTGCATAAACAATTTTGAATATCAAAAGGAGCTGTATAACCAACAGTGCGTGGGCAGAAAATAGACTGTAAGGATTGAAAAATGATGAGTGGGTAATCAGGGGTTAACAGTGACGGGAAAGTGTTAAAGGTTTCTTTGAGGGATGGAACTGTTTTATATCCTGTCTGTGGTTGTGATTACATGAATCTGTGTAACTGTTTGAATGTACTGTATACCCACAAAAAATCCATTGTGCTGTATAACTTAGAAAGAAAATATAAAGAAGTATTTTACCGACTTCCCTGATGGCTCAGTGGGAAAGAATTTTTTTTTAATTATTTATTTATTTGGCTGCATTGGGTCATAGTCGCCATAGATGGAATATTCATTGTGCCTCAGGGGATTGGGTGCCCCACAACATGTGTGGGATCTTAGTTCCCTGACCAGGGATCAAACCTGTATCCCCTGTATTGGAAGGCAGATTGTTAACCACTGGACCACCAGGGAATTCCAGTGGTAAAGAATTTACCTGCCAATGCAGGAGACATTGGTTTCACCCCTAGTCAAGGAAGATC
The DNA here is from genome assembly GCA_022376925.1 of Tragulus kanchil. Taxonomy (NCBI): domain Eukaryota; kingdom Metazoa; phylum Chordata; class Mammalia; order Artiodactyla; family Tragulidae; genus Tragulus; species Tragulus kanchil. The sequence continues at coordinate 117,918,631 of JAIOJX010000023.1, read as the reverse complement.
CCACATGCTTTGGAGCAACTAAGCCCGTGTACCACAGTTACTGTGCTCTAGAGCCCAGGAGCTGCAACTACCAAGCCCAGCTGCCACAACTACTGAAGTTTATGAGCACAAGAGTCTGTGCTCCACAACAAGCAAAGCCACAGCAATGAGATGCCTGTGCCTTACAACTAGAGAGTAGACCCTGCTCTCAGCAACTAGAGAAAAGCTCTCGCAGCAATGAAGACCCAGCACAGCCACAAGTAACTAAGTAATTTTTTAATTATAAAAAAGAAGTATATTTTAAAGCATACTTCAGAAAACAAAGTAGAATAATAGAAATGAAAGACATAAAAACATAGTCATTAAAAATAAAAGTCACTGGAAGGATTGAACAGGAGGTGAACACAATAGGAGAGAGTTCATTCATCAACGGTGTAACAGATTTGAAGAAATTACCCAGAATGAGAGTGAGCAAAAGAGCAAGAGACAGCAAGAGAATGAACATGCAAGAGATGTGGAGAGTATAGACTCTGGGTAGAGTATAGGAAAACTAACATAAAATATAACAGAAGTGAGTGATCTGGGAACATACATGTCTGTGAACAACAAAACTCTGTAAAACCTTTAAAATAAAGAATAAGAATTAAAAAAAATTTAAAAAAAAAGAAACACAGAAACCAAAAAATATATATATATATAGATAGATATATAGATATATAGATATATAGATATATAGATATATAGATATATAGATATAATAGAAGTCCAGGTGGAAAGAACAGAGAAAATGAGAGAATCGAAGACTAACAGGCAATGTTTGAGAAAAATAGAAAGACTGAAATGTTCACCAAAATTACAGAGAAACATAAATGTTTAGGTTCATAAAACAAAGTAAGTTCCAAGATGCAGACATTAAATTCGTACCTAGACAAACAGTAGTGAAAATGTAGAAAAAGTTTAAAAGCAATTAAGACAAAAGATTACCTACAAAAAAGCACTCCTTGGGTCTGTGATCATCTGCAATAGAAGCCATAAATCAGTGGAAAGGAAAAATGAACAACCCAATCAAAAAATGGGAAAAGGACCTAAACAGACACCTCTCCAAAGAGGACATACAGATGGCCCCAAAGCACATGAAACGATGTCAAAGATCCCAAAAATTGGTTTCACCCTAGTCAAGGAAGATCCACATGCTTTGGAGCAACTAAGCCCGTGTACCACAGTTACTGTGCTCTAGAGCCCAGGAGCTGCAACTACCAAGCCCAGCTGCCACAACTACTGAAGTTTATGAGCACAAGAGTCTGTGCTCCACAACAAGCAAAGCCACAGCAATGAGATGCCTGTGCCTTACAACTAGAGAGTAGACCCTGCTCTCAGCAACTAGAGAAAAGCTCTCGCAGCAATGAAGACCCAGCACAGCCACAAGTAACTAAGTAATTTTTTAATTATAAAAAAGAAGTATATTTTAAAGCATACTTCAGAAAACAAAGTAGAATAATAGAAATGAAAGACATAAAAACATAGTCATTAAAAATAAAAGTCACTGGAAGGATTGAACAGGAGGTGAACACAATAGGAGAGAGTTCATTCATCAACGGTGTAACAGATTTGAAGAAATTACCCAGAATGAGAGTGAGCAAAAGAGCAAGAGACAGCAAGAGAATGAACATGCAAGAGATGTGGAGAGTATAGACTCTGGGTAGAGTATAGGAAAACTAACATAAAATATAACAGAAGTGAGTGATCTGGGAACATACATGTCTGTGAACAACAAAACTCTGTAAAACCTTTAAAATAAAGAATAAGAATTAAAAAAAATTTAAAAAAAAAGAAACACAGAAACCAAAAAAAAAATATATATATAGATAGATATATAGATATATAGATATATAGATATATAGATATATAGATATAATAGAAGTCCAGGTGGAAAGAACAGAGAAAATGAGAGAATCGAAGACTAACAGGCAATGTTTGAGAAAAATAGAAAGACTGAAATGTTCACCAAAATTACAGAGAAACATAAATGTTTAGGTTCATAAAACAAAGTAAGTTCCAAGATGCAGACATTAAATTCGTACCTAGACAAACAGTAGTGAAAATGTAGAAAAAGTTTAAAAGCAATTAAGACAAAAGATTACCTACAAAAAAGCACTCCTTGGGTCTGTGATCATCTGCAATAGAAGCCATAAATCAGTGGAAAGGAAAAATGAACAACCCAATCAAAAAATGGGAAAAGGACCTAAACAGACACCTCTCCAAAGAGGACATACAGATGGCCCCAAAGCACATGAAACGATGCTCAACTTCACTTATAATTAGAGAAATGCAGATCAAAACTACAATGAGATATCACCTCACACCCATCAGAATGGCCATCATCAAGAAATCGAGAGACAATAAATGCTGGAGAGGGTGCGGAGAAAAGGGAATACTCCTGCATTGCTGGTGGGAATGTAGATTGATGCAGCCTCTATGGAAGACAGTCTGGAGATTTCTTAAAAAACTAACAATAGAAGCACCATACGACCCAGCAATCCCACTCTTAGGCTTATACCCTGATGAAATCAAAACTGAAAGAAGCACCTGTACCCCAATGTTCATTGCAGCTCTCTATACAATAGCTAGAACATGGAAGCAACCTAGATGCCCATTGACGAATGAATGGATCCAGAAGCCCTGGTACATATATACAATGGAATACTACACAGCTGTAAAGAGAAATGCAGAAGAATCAGCCCTAATGAGGTGGCTGGATCTTGAACGTATCATAAAAAGTGAACTCAGTCAGAAAGAGAAGGACAAATATAGTATATTAACACATATATATGGAATCTAGCAGGATGGTGATGATGGCACACGCAGTGAAGCAATGGAAAGACAGACATGGAGAGTGGACACACGGACATTGTGGAGAAGGAACAGAGGGCGGGAGGTGTAAAGGAAGTAACATGAAGGCCTGCACTATCATATGTGAGGAAAATAGCTATAGTCATTGCTATGTGAGAAAAGGAGATCCTTCAGGGGTGCTGTGTGATGGTTGGGAGGGGTGGGAAGGGGGGTATACATGTGACTGATCTGGGAACATGCATGTCTGTAAACAACAAAACTCTGTAAAAGTTAAAAGTAAAATAAAGGTTTAAAAAAATAAATAAATAAATAAATCAGTGGAAAGAATTACCAGAATATACACTGACCTATGCTCTATGATTTAAAAAGTGAATTCTTTCTGAGAAGAAAAAAAGATAATGAGTCATTTCTTTTCCTGTGAGACAGCTTACCAGTAATTCTAGTAAATCAGAGAATCAGAATTCAGTAAATCAGAAGAATAGCCTGGCAACTGAAAACTGAACCCAGCAATTGACATGTTAAATCACAAATATTTTCCACAAATTTAGGTATGTGATTCTATGAAGGAATATGGTTGGGTTAATAGACAGTGGAAAAAACCCACTGAAGAAACAGCATGTGATATCCAAGTACAATGCCAGAATGGCCATCATCAAGAAATCGAGAGACAATAAACGCGGGAGAGGGTGCGGAGAAAAGGGAATACTCCTGCATTGCTGGTGGGAATGTAGATTGATGCAGCCTCTATGGAAGACAGTCTGGAGATTTCTTAAAAAACTAACAATAGAAGCACCATACGACCCAGCAATCCCACTCTTAGGCTTATACCCTGATGAAATCAAAACTGAAAGAAGCACCTGTACCCCAATGTTCATTGCAGCTCTCTATACAATAGCTAGAACATGGAAGCAACCTAGATGCCCATTGACGAATGAATGGATCCAGAAGCCCTGGTACATATATACAATGGAATACTACACAGCTGTAAAGAGAAATGCAGAAGAATCAGCCCTAATGAGGTGGCTGGATCTTGAACGTATCATAAAAAGTGAACTCAGTCAGAAAGAGAAGGACAAATATAGTATATTAACACATATATATGGAATCTAGCAGGATGGTGATGATGGCACACGCAGTGAAGCAATGGAAAGACAGACATGGAGAGTGGACACACGGACATTGTGGAGAAGGAACAGAGGGCGGGAGGTGTAAAGGAAGTAACATGAAGGCCTGCACTATCATATGTGAGGAAAATAGCTATAGTCATTGCTATGTGAGAAAAGGAGATCCTTCAGGGGTGCTGTGTGATGGTTGGGAGGGGTGGGAAGGGGGGTATACATGTGACTGATCTGGGAACATGCATGTCTGTAAACAACAAAACTCTGTAAAAGTTAAAAGTAAAATAAAGGTTTAAAAAAATAAATAAATAAATAAATCAGTGGAAAGAATTACCAGAATATACACTGACCTATGCTCTATGATTTAAAAAGTGAATTCTTTCTGAGAAGAAAAAAAGATAATGAGTCATTTCTTTTCCTGTGAGACAGCTTACCAGTAATTCTAGTAAATCAGAGAATCAGAATTCAGTAAATCAGAAGAATAGCCTGGCAACTGAAAACTGAACCCAGCAATTGACATGTTAAATCACAAATATTTTCCACAAATTTAGGTATGTGATTCTATGAAGGAATATGGTTGGGTTAATAGACAGTGGAAAAAACCCACTGAAGAAACAGCATGTGATATCCAAGTACAATGCCAGATATCGAGGTCAACCACTCTAGACTTTGACTATTTAGACAAGAGATGCAATAGTGGTTAGCAGTGTTCACTTTACATAAGGCTCTAATGCTTGTAAAAGCTGTCAATAATATTAATGCTTAATAGCTTGTATATAATAAAGCAAAGCTATCAATGTATTTCAAGTGGCTTTATTAAATTTTCAGTGCTATTCTTTCTCATAAATGACACTTCTTAAATTTTATTTATTTAATTTTGGCTATTCTGGGTTTTCACTGCTGCCACAGACTCTTCTCTAGTTGAAGGGAGTAGGGGCTACTCTCTAATAGAAGTGAGCAGGCTTCTTGTTGCGGTGACTTCTCTTGTTGTGGAACTCGGGCTTTAGGGCACACGGGTTTCAGCAGTTGCGGCTCATGGCTCAGTAGTTGCAGCTCCGAGGCTCTAGAGCACAGGCTCAATAGTTGGGTCTCACGGACTTAGTTGCTCCACAGCATGTGGGATCTTCCTGGCTCAGGAATCAAACCTGTGTCTCCTGCGTTGGCAGGCAAAGTCTTTACCACTGAGTTACCAGGAAAGCCCCACTTTTTTAAATTACAAACGAACTCATGTGTGTTGCAGGAAATTTTAAGGATATATACAGGTTGCAAGAAAAAATATTTGTATTTTCTTTAATCTTATCGCCCAAAGAAAATATTTATCAGCTTTTTAGAATATTTCAAGTATATCTTTTTAAATTTTTTTTTTAAATTTTGGCCTCTTTAATTGGTCCTTCATTTATTTATTTTCATTCATCCCAACTCCCTGGCTTGTGTGGGCCTCCCATTGCAGCGGTCCCTCTCGTTGCAGAGCACTAGCTCTGGCCACATGTTGCTCCAGAGCGCTGGTTGGTAACTGGGCACACCGGTCCTGCCACTCTATGGCATGTGGGATCTTCCCGTGCCAGAGACCAAACTGGCGCCCCCCACACTGCAAGGCAAACTCCCCACTCACTGAACCACCAGGGAAGTCCTATTTTATTTTTTTTAATTAATTTTTTTTTTAATTACCCAAGTTCATTAGTTGTTGTGCACAGGCTTAGCTGCTCTGTGGCATCTGGGATCTTCCCAGATCAGGAATCAAAACTGTGTCTCCTGCACTGGTAGGCAGATTCTTTACCAATGAGTCACCAGGGAACCCTTGATTAAAACACTTATGTTGAGAGATTTCAGGTTCACATGAAATTCTAGGAAACAATACAGACAGATACTGGGAAGCTTTCATCCAGTTTCTCCCAATGGTTAACATCTTGCAGAACTATGTAGTACAATATCACAGCCAGGATATTAACATTAATACAGTCAAAACACAAACATTCCTTCACCACAAGAACCTTTCATATTGCCCTTTCAAGATGATTACACCTGAGAATTCCCAAATTTCATACTTAATAGCAAAACCATCACAGAGTACTTCACTATAACATAAGCTTAATTGTATTGTGAATAATTTTTATTCCCTCATACTCTCTCTAAACTTTGGACATCCCCATTATTTCTCAACATCAGCAATATAAACTGTTTCCTTCCATATTTGTGAGTAACTGATCAGTTACCTTCGCCCTTATATGGGGGTGAAAGATCTGTAATAAGCATAAAAATACTATGTGATAAAGCATTAAAAAAGCTCACATTCATTCACTTTCCATGTGCCAGACATTATACTATTCATTTAACAAGCATTAAATATTTCGATTCTCACAACACATCCATGAGGCAGATCCTATTACATTCCTCATTATGTAGATAAGGAAACTAAGGCTCAAAGATATTAAGTAACTTGCCCAAGTCACACTTGCATGCACGCATGCTTAGTCGCTCAGACATGTCCGACTCTGCAACCCCACGGACTGGAGCCTACCAGGTTTCATGAACTCAGATCAGCGGTCCCTCGTTGCAGAGCACTAGCTCTGGCCACATGTTGCTCCAGACCCTGGTTGGTAACTGGGCACACCGGTCCTGCCACTCTATGGCATGTGGGATCTTCCGTGCCAGAGACCAAACTGGCGCCCCCACACTGCAAGGCAAACTCCCACTCACTGAACCACCAGGGAAGTCCTATTTTATTTTTTAATTAATTTTTTTAATTACCCAAGTTCATTAGTTGTTGTGCACAGGCTTAGCTGCTCTGTGGCATCTGGGATCTTCCCAGATCAGGAATCAAAACTGTGTCTCCTGCACTGGTAGGCAGATTCTTTACCAATGAGTCACCAGGGAACCCTTGATTAAAACACTTATGTTGAGAGATTTCAGGTTCACATGAAATTCTAGGAAACAATACAGACAGATACTGGGAAGCTTTCATCCAGTTTCTCCCAATGGTTAACATCTTGCAGAACTATGTAGTACAATATCACAGCCAGGATATTAACATTAATACAGTCAAAACACAAACATTCCTTCACCACAAGAACCTTTCATATTGCCCTTTCAAGATGATTACACCTGAGAATTCCCAAATTTCATACTTAATAGCAAAACCATCACAGAGTACTTCACTATAACATAAGCTTAATTGTATTGTGAATAATTTTTATTCCCTCATACTCTCTCTAAACTTTGGACATCCCCATTATTTCTCAACATCAGCAATATAAACTGTTTCCTTCCATATTTGTGAGTAACTGATCAGTTACCTTCGCCCTTATATGGGGGTGAAAGATCTGTAATAAGCATAAAAATACTATGTGATAAAGCATTAAAAAAGCTCACATTCATTCACTTTCCATGTGCCAGACATTATACTATTCATTTAACAAGCATTAAATATTTCGATTCTCACAACACATCCATGAGGCAGATCCTATTACATTCCTCATTATGTAGATAAGGAAACTAAGGCTCAAAGATATTAAGTAACTTGCCCAAGTCACACTTGCATGCACGCATGCTTAGTCGCTCAGACATGTCCGACTCTGCAACCCCACGGACTGGAGCCTACCAGGTTCCTCTGTCCATGGAGATTCTCCAGGCAAGAATACTGGAGTGCGGGGACTTCCCCAGTGGTTCAGTGGCTAAGACACTGAGCTCCCAATATAGGGGGCTTGGGTTCGATCCCTGGTCAGAGAACTAGATTCCACAAACCACAATGAAGACCCCATGTAGCCAAATAAATAAATACTTAAACAAAAAAAAAAGAATACTGGAGTGGGGTGCCGTGCCCTCCTCCAGGGGATCTTCCCAACACAGGGATGGAGCTCAGGACTTCCACATTGCAGGCAGACACCATCTGAGCCACTAGAGAAGACAACGAATACTGGAGTCGGCAACCTATCCCTTCTCCGGGGGATCTTCCCAATCCAAGAACTGAACCAGGGTCTCCTGCATTGCAGGTGAGTTCTATACCAGTTGAGCTCCCAGGGAAGCCCAACCAGGGGCATAACCAGGATCAAATCCATCAGGTCTATCTCTAGATGCTATGAAAGTAGAGATAGTAGAGAAAACTAGGGGAGGGTTAGCAAAGAAGTGTGCAGGTTGTAAGCAATATTAAATAGAAGAGTTAGCATAAGAAAATGATACCTGATGATATGAGAATTAATCTGTAGGAAAGAGGAGTCCAGGTAGGGAGAAGTGTCCCAAGCCTCCAAATTGAGGAGAGTCTGGCATGTTTGAAGAATGACTGAAGCAAAATGATCCAGTGGAACAGTAGCAGTAGATGAGTTAAAAGAAACAGATACAGGGCTTCCCCTGGTGGTCCAGTGGGTAAGGACACCGCCTTGCAGTGCAAGGGGCGCCGGTTCGATCCCTGGCCTGGGAAGATCCCATGTGCCGCAGAGCAGCTGGACCGATGTGTCCAATCACCGAGCCGGAGCTCTGGAGCACATACGCCCAGAGCCGGCACTCTGCGACAACAGATGCCACAGCGATGGGAGGCCCACAGGAGCCAAAAGAACAAAGATGAATGAAAATAGAGAAATGAAAGACCAATAGAAGTGGCCCGCCCGCTCCCCTCCCTCCCCAACCTGACCCCCGCCCAAAATAAATAAATAAATAAAGCTTTAAAAAAAGAAAAAAAAAAAAGAAACAGATACAGTAATGGAAGTCACTGAAAAGTTTGGGGATTTTTTTGAGGGATCGTGGTGTCTTTGTGGGTTTTTCCTTTGTTTTGAACAACAGTTTTATTATATTACAATTCACATACCATAAAGTTCACACAAAGTGTACAAGTCAGTTGTTTATAATATATTCAGAACTGTACTACCATCATCACAATCCAACTTCAGAGGATTTTAATCACCTCCAAAAGAGTGAGGTTAGCAGTTGTTTCTCATTCCACCTTTCCCCTTGCCTCCAGAAACCACTAATTTACTTCCTGCCTCTATGGAATTGCCTATTCTGCTCATTTCACATAAAAAGAATGACACAAAAGGTGCCCTTCTATGCCTGGATTCTTCTGTTTGGCATAATGCTATTGCACATATCAGTACTCTGTTAACATGCTAGGGCTGAATGATACCATATTTTTTATATTAATTTGTACTGGACACTGACACACGTTTGCTGAAATAATAAAAGGTGAGTTCTATACCAGTTGAGCTCCCAGGGAAGCCCAACCAGGGGCATAACCAGGATCAAATCCATCAGGTCTATCTCTAGATGCTATGAAAGTAGAGATAGTAGAGAAAACTAGGGGAGGGTTAGCAAAGAAGTGTGCAGGTTGTAAGCAATATTAAATAGAAGAGTTAGCATAAGAAAATGATACCTGATGATATGAGAATTAATCTGTAGGAAAGAGGAGTCCAGGTAGGGAGAAGTGTCCCAAGCCTCCAAATTGAGGAGAGTCTGGCATGTTTGAAGAATGACTGAAGCAAAATGATCCAGTGGAACAGTAGCAGTAGATGAGTTAAAAGAAACAGATACAGGGCTTCCCCTGGTGGTCCAGTGGGTAAGGACACCGCCTTGCAGTGCAAGGGGCGCCGGTTCGATCCCTGGCCTGGGAAGATCCCATGTGCCGCAGAGCAGCTGGACCGATGTGTCCAATCACCGAGCCGGAGCTCTGGAGCACATACGCCCAGAGCCGGCACTCTGCGACAACAGATGCCACAGCGATGGGAGGCCCACAGGAGCCAAAAGAACAAAGATGAATGAAAATAGAGAAATGAAAGACCAATAGAAGTGGCCCGCCCGCTCCCCTCCCTCCCCAACCCGACCCCCGCCCAAAATAAATAAATAAATAAAGCTTTAAAAAAAGAAAAAAAAAAAAGAAACAGATACAGTAATGGAAGTCACTGAAAAGTTTGGGGATTTTTTTGAGGGATCGTGGTGTCTTTGTGGGTTTTTCCTTTGTTTTGAACAACAGTTTTATTATATTACAATTCACATACCATAAAGTTCACACAAAGTGTACAAGTCAGTTGTTTATAATATATTCAGAACTGTACTACCATCATCACAATCCAACTTCAGAGGATTTTAATCACCTCCAAAAGAGTGAGGTTAGCAGCTGTTTCTCATTCCACCTTTCCCCTTGCCTCCAGAAACCACTAATTTACTTCCTGCCTCTATGGAATTGCCTATTCTGCTCATTTCACATAAAAAGAATGACACAAAAGGTGCCCTTCTATGCCTGGATTCTTCTGTTTGGCATAATGCTATTGCACATATCAGTACTCTGTTAACATGCTAGGGCTGAATGATACCATATTTTTTATATTAATTTGTACTGGACACAAATGACACACGTTTGCTGATATAAAGGGTACAACTCGGGAAGAGCCAAATGAAGAGATATAGGGAAAGCTACTGACAGGCAGAGGTGGTAAATGAGAGGTATTTTCTGATGTGTTGCATAAAGTTTTCACACCCTCTTCAGGAATACCATCTCCCTCAACGTGTTTGCTCCTCAAAATGTTTACCAGCTGAGCTCTCTGAACCCCAGTGATTAGGAGTTTGTATGGAAGTTTCATTGCATACACACAACTGATTACATTATTAGCCATTGGTGACTGAATTCAGTCTAGAGTCCCCTTCTCCTCTGAGGGAGGTGGGGGCAGGGGACTGAAAGGTACAATCCTCTTATTCTAGCATGATCTTTTCTGTCCTTGAATATGAAGATACCTAGGGCCTCAGTCAAGAGTCATCTCATTAGCATACAAAAGACACTCTTCTCTCTCAGCAGATTTCTATGGTTTTAGCAGTCCTGTGCCAAGAAGGAAGTGGGGCCAGCAAGGACCAAATATATTTCTTAGTACACCACAACACCATACAGTCGCATTTCATTTTTGAACTCCACAAGTGCATGACTGTGCTGTGCTACAGTCATGTCCAACTCTTTGTGACCTCATGGACTACTGCCTACCAAATTCCTCTATCCATGGGATTCTCCAGGCAAGAATACTGGAATGGGTGGCCATTTCCTTCTTCAGGGACTCTTCCCAACCCAGAGATTGAAGCAGCATCTCGTACATACCCAGCACACCTGGGAACTAAAATTTTAGATTGTACCCGTTATACAGCTGAATTCTGCTATTTTTCCCTCTGATTTGGTCTAGTATTTTATCCAACATCATTTATGCAATACCTGCACAATACCTGCCATCCCACTCTGGCTGGGAAGAGATGCCCACTTTTAAAAATCCAAGGAACCCCTCATAGGTTGTCATTCTCTCATATGCACACTTTGCTGTTGTTCAGTCACTCAGTCTGTGCATGTGTGCTCAGTTGTTTTGGTTCTTTGTGACCCCGAGGACTGCAGCACACCAGGCTCCCTGTCCTTCAGCACCTCCCAAAGTTTGCTCAAACTCACGCCCACTGAGTCAATGATGCCATCCAATCATCTCATCCATTGTTGCCCCTTTCTTCTACCCTCAATTTTGCCATGATTTGTAAAAACTGGACACAAGTGACACACGTTTGCTGATATAAAGGGTACAACTCGGGAAGAGCCAAATGAAGAGATATAGGGAAAGCTACTGACAGGCAGAGGTGGTAAATGAGAGGTATTTTCTGATGTGTTGCATAAAGTTTTCACACCCTCTTCAGGAATACCATCTCCCTCAACGTGTTTGCTCCTCAAAATGTTTACCAGCTGAGCTCTCTGAACCCCAGTGATTAGGAGTTTGTATGGAAGTTTCATTGCATACACACAACTGATTACATTATTAGCCATTGGTGACTGAATTCAGTCTAGAGTCCCCTTCTCCTCTGAGGGAGGTGGGGGCAGGGGACTGAAAGGTACAATCCTCTTATTCTAGCATGATCTTTTCTGTCCTTGAATATGAAGATACCTAGGGCCTCAGTCAAGAGTCATCTCATTAGCATACAAAAGACACTCTTCTCTCTCAGCAGATTTCTATGGTTTTAGCAGTCCTGTGCCAAGAAGGAAGTGGGGCCAGCAAGGACCAAATATATTTCTTAGTACACCACAACACCATACAGTCGCATTTCATTTTTGAACTCCACAAGTGCATGACTGTGCTGTGCTACAGTCATGTCCAACTCTTTGTGACCTCATGGACTACTGCCTACCAAATTCCTCTATCCATGGGATTCTCCAGGCAAGAATACTGGAATGGGTGGCCATTTCCTTCTTCAGGGACTCTTCCCAACCCAGAGATTGAAGCAGCATCTCGTACATACCCAGCACACCTGGGAACTAAAATTTTAGATTGTACCCGTTATACAGCTGAATTCTGCTATTTTTCCCTCTGATTTGGTCTAGTATTTTATCCAACATCATTTATGCAATACCTGCACAATACCTGCCATCCCACTCTGGCTGGGAAGAGATGCCCACTTTTAAAAATCCAAGGAACCCCTCATAGGTTGTCATTCTCTCATATGCACACTTTGCTGTTGTTCAGTCACTCAGTCTGTGCATGTGTGCTCAGTTGTTTTTGGTTCTTTGTGACCCCGAGGACTGCAGCACACCAGGCTCCCTGTCCTTCAGCACCTCCCAAAGTTTGCTCAAACTCACGCCCACTGAGTCAATGATGCCATCCAATCATCTCATCCATTGTTGCCCCTTTCTTCTACCCTCAATTTTTGCCAACATCAGGGTCTTTTCCAATGAGCTGTTTCTTCGCATCAGGTGACCAAAGTAATGGGGCTTCAGCTTCAGCATCAACCCTTCCAATGAATATGCAGGGTTGATTTGCTTTAGAATTGACTGGTTTGATCGCCTTGGTGTCCAAGGGACTCTCAAGAGTCTTCTCCAGCACCACAGTTTGAAAGCATCAATTCTTTGGTGCTCAGCTTTCTGTCACTGAGAAAACAGAGCATTTCCTGCCATATACTAAACAAGGATGTCACAGTCATCAGCAATTCCAGTCCTCCCAATGTCAATTTCTGAGTCCCAAGTACACTCAGGAAGGACAATACCTGTTTTCTAGGCAGCTCCCTGCAGTGAGCACTGAGGAAAACCTTGTTCCCACATATCTGAGATGCATATGAAAGGAATGATTTCAGTGAGTCCATACTCTTTCATCTTCCCATACATAGAAAAGCTTTAAATTCCTTGAGATAGATGCTTTTTTTTTAATTCACAAAAAACACTTCCAATGTTCAAACTACCTGCCCTTTGGTGCAAGCTTCCATATAACCTGACTGCCCCACCCCCTACTACCTCCTCAGAACTGTTCTCTCAGGATTACCTGAGATACTGTTTCATGGGCTTGAAGTCTTAAAAAATTCCTACTGAATAAACATAACTTTCAGCCTCTGAGTTGTGACTATTTTTTTCAGTTGACATCACCAAGGCATCATCTAAGTTGCAAGATGGTGCATCCTTAGCTAATTTCAAGATAGCACAACCTATTTGTTAATACCATTTGAAAAAGAGCATGTTTCCTACATCTGGGGTTAAAAATAATGGTATGTCATCTACCTTTAATTCTTGAAGACAAACATGCCCAAATGTAGAAGTATGGCCAAGATGCCATGTAATGGCTACAACAAATTACAATGTAACAACTGCCAAGAAATCTCCCAAAAGCATCTGAAGCAACTGCTGCTAAAAGACAACAAAGATTTTGGAAACCGCAGGATTGTCAATAAAAAATTCAAATAAGCCAGAAAAAGTCAATAAAACAGTCGTCAAGGTAGGCAAGAGCAAGAAACAGGACTCAAAAAGGAGCCAAGCGTAATTTAGGAAGCAATTATCTGATAACACAAAACTCAGAGCCCTTTTGGGCCTAACCTTCATGTACATATTAAATATCAGTTAACTGATAAGGTTTGGTGGATTATATTTGCCCAAGGCTATTTGTATTTCAAAAAGGAATTAACTTCTAAAACAATGGAGTGCTTTAATTCATTCAACAAATATTTGCTGAGCACCTACTCTGGGCATATGACATGAGCACAACAAACTTTTCCTGGAGTCATGGATTTTAGGGGCAAGAGGTAAAGCCAAATATCAATCAAACAACATTAACATTTGCACAATTTCAAACTGAGGTAACTAAGTGTCCCCAAAAGAAAGACAATCATCCTGTGAGAGTTTATACCAAAGAATGTAACCTTTTTGATAAAATAAACAAACAAACAAACAAACAAAACAAGGAAGTATCCTGGAGGAAATAACCATTAAACTGAGATCTGAAGGATGAGTTGAGTTGAACTGTCTGAGCCTTAAAGTGAAATGGGATTTTTACCAAAGAGCTGGTGAGTAACTTTGCTAGGGCTGCCATAACAAAGTTTCACAAACTAGATGGCTTAAACAACAGAAATGTATTCTCTCACAGTTGTAAAAGCTAGAAGTCAAGGTGTCCATAAAATTGGTTCCTTCTGAGTGATGAGGGAGAATCAGCCCCATTCCTCTCTCTCAGATTACAACAGTTTGCTGGCAATCTCTCATAAGTTGCAAGATGGTGCATCCTTAGCTAATTTCAAGATAGCACAACCTATTTGTTAATACCATTTGAAAAAGAGCATGTTTCCTACATCTGGGGTTAAAAATAATGGTATGTCATCTACCTTTAATTCTTGAAGACAAACATGCCCAAATGTAGAAGTATGGCCAAGATGCCATGTAATGGCTACAACAAATTACAATGTAACAACTGCCAAGAAATCTCCCAAAAGCATCTGAAGCAACTGCTGCTAAAAGACAACAAAGATTTTGGAAACCGCAGGATTGTCAATAAAAAATTCAAATAAGCCAGAAAAAAAGTCAATAAAACAGTCGTCAAGGTAGGCAAGAGCAAGAAACAGGACTCAAAAAGGAGCCAAGCGTAATTTAGGAAGCAATTATCTGATAACACAAAACTCAGAGCCCTTTTGGGCCTAACCTTCATGTACATATTAAATATCAGTTAACTGATAAGGTTTGGTGGATTATATTTGCCCAAGGCTATTTGTATTTCAAAAAGGAATTAACTTCTAAAACAATGGAGTGCTTTAATTCATTCAACAAATATTTGCTGAGCACCTACTCTGGGCATATGACATGAGCACAACAAACTTTTCCTGGAGTCATGGATTTTAGGGGCAAGAGGTAAAGCCAAATATCAATCAAACAACATTAACATTTGCACAATTTCAAACTGAGGTAACTAAGTGTCCCCAAAAGAAAGACAATCATCCTGTGAGAGTTTATACCAAAGAATGTAACCTTTTTGATAAAATAAACAAACAAACAAACAAACAAAACAAGGAAGTATCCTGGAGGAAATAACCATTAAACTGAGATCTGAAGGATGAGTTGAGTTGAACTGTCTGAGCCTTAAAGTGAAATGGGATTTTTACCAAAGAGCTGGTGAGTAACTTTGCTAGGGCTGCCATAACAAAGTTTCACAAACTAGATGGCTTAAACAACAGAAATGTATTCTCTCACAGTTGTAAAAGCTAGAAGTCAAGGTGTCCATAAAATTGGTTCCTTCTGAGTGATGAGGGAGAATCAGCCCCATTCCTCTCTCTCAGATTACAACAGTTTGCTGGCAATCTTTGGTGTTCCTTGGCTTGGTTTCTACTTCATCTTCATACGGCATTTTCCCTGTGTGCATAACTGTACCTAAAGTTCCCCTTTTTATAAGGACATTAGTCACATTAAATTGGGGCTTCACTTTAATCCTCATCTTAATTGATTATATCTGCAATGACCCATTTTCCAAACAAGGTCACATTTTGAGATACTAGAGGCTAGGAATTCAACATAGGTATTTTGCAGATATAAAATTCAATTCGTAACAGTTGGGAAAGATACAATGTGATGCAAGAAGGGTCTCAAATTTACTCTTGACTTTACATGGATTGCTAATGAGAATAAAAATTTTCACATCAGAGACTTTCAGGAAATTCTGTGTCTTCAGGGAGAGGTGGGATGCATTTATATGAAAAAGGAAGCAGAAACTAAGAAGAAATTGAAGCTATAGAGCATTCACTGATTACAGAGTAGGAATAGTAGGGAACACAGTGGAAAGTTTGGAAGGTGGGAGAGGTCTGGGTTAGGACAAGGGAGTAGGACAAGGGAGTACAGAGCATTATGAGCATGAAGGGCAGAGAGAGGAAACTGTTCAGGAGTGCTTACCTCACTGAGGTCTCTGATGAAAACAGGAATAAGAAGCAAAGGTGGCTTTAAGCTCAAATGCCTTTTTTTGAGAAAGGCCAAAAGACTTCCCAGTCTACAGCAATATCAGACTCAGTGAGAACAGTCTATGTTCTCCTGGACAGAACTGCGTTCAAACACCAGCTCTCCCGTTCACTAGATCTATGTGGTGGGGCAGGTGCAGCATCTCTCTAAGCTCTGCTTCCTCATTTGTAAGATGGGGTTTCTCTCCCGGCTCAGTGAAGAATCCGCCTATCAACACAAGAGAAGCGAGTTCAATCCCTGTGTCAGGAAGATGCCCTGGAGAAGGAAATGGCAACGCACGCTAGTGTTCTTGCCTGGAAAATCCCCATGGATGAAGGAGCATGGTGGGTTATAGTCCATGGGGTCACAAAAAAGTCAGACAGGAGTGAATAAGCACACATGCATGCATATGTATGTGTGTATATGTATGTATGTGTATGTGTGTGTATGTATGTGTGTATATACATACATATATATATACACATATACATATATATAACATCAGAGCTCCTAAATATATAAAACAAACTGACAGTTTGAAGGAAAAAACAAACAATACAAGACAGTAACAGACTCTACTCTCAATAATGGATAGAACATCCAGACAGAAGATCAAAAAGGAAAGAGAGAACTTGAACAAAACTATAGATTAAATGGACCTAAGAGACATATATGGACCATTCCACCCAACATCAACAGAATACACATTCTTCTCAAGTGCATGTGGAATGTCCTCCAGGAGAGCTTATCTTTACATCACAAAAACATGTCTTGACAAGTTTAAGAAGACTGAAATTATACCAAGTATCTTTTCTGACCACAATGGAATTACACTAGCAGTCAATAGTAGATGAAAAACTAGAAAATGAACAAATGTGGAAATTACCGTAATAATCCTGAGCAACAACTGGGTTTAAAAGGAAATTGGAAAATACCTTAAGATAAATAAAAACACAACATATCAAAATATATGAGCCACAACAAAAGCAGTACAAAGAGGGAAATTTGTTGACATAAATGCTTATGTTAAAAAAGAAAAAAACTCAAACAACCTAACTTTACACTCCAGGAAGCTAGAAAGAGAAGAATAAGTTGAGCCTAAGCTTATCAAAATGATGGGAATGAAAACATTAGAATATAAGAAAGTGAAATAGAGAGCAGATAAACAATGTGAAAGTCAAATAAAACTAACAGGTGATATTTTGAAAAGATGAATAAAATTAGCAAACTCTTAGACTAAGGGTAAAAAAGAGATGACAAGATAAAATGAAAGAAGACATTAAAAAGATACCACAGAAATTAAAAATAGAAGCACCATACAACCCAGCAATCCCACTCTTAGGCTTATACCCTGATGAAATCAAAACTGAAAGAGGCACCTGTACCCCCATGTTCATTGCAGCTCTTTATACAATAGCTAGAACACGGAAGCAACGTAGATGTCCATCAATAAATGAATGCATAAAAAAGCTCTGGTACATATATACAATGGAGTACTTCTCAGCTGTAAAAAGAAATGCAGAAGAATCAGCCCTAATGAGGTGGCTGGATCTAGAACCTATTATAAAAAGTGAATTCAAAAAGAGAAAGACAAGTACAGTATACTAACACATATATATGGAATCTAGTAAGATCCATTTTACGAGGGTAGCACAGGGTCAGTCAGAGAAGGAGTTGTTGATCTTGACATTTAAAAAAAGTTACAAATCCCTAGGCTTGCAATTCAAGGTACTGAATAAGCTAGTCTTTGAGCTAACCACAGAAGACATTTTAAAATAAGAAATATCATTTCAGAGAAAATATCCAGAGAAAATAGAAAATAAACTAAGTCACTAGAATAACATGTCCTGCATTCTTTAATGTCAGGTTTAGGATTTTTACACTGAAGTTATATTTTCTGGTACACTCCCTTCTCTTAAATGTCATCCTGCAGATAATTGAGAAAAGCTACATAGCCTGAAACAATAATTAATCTGGAAGAATTCTTTTCTTTTTGAAAAATTCATACCACCATTTCTACCCTTTAATTTTCTATTAACCATTCACTCCCCCAGCACAGTTTACATAGAGGCAACATACAAAAACACCTTTTGATCTGTCTTTCCTGTGTCCCAGCCAGTTTACCTTAGCCTACTGAGGTGCAGAGCAAAGAATGCAAGATTCAGAATTGAGAGGACCATCATTCATCATTCTCTGTAACTGACTAGCTAGGTGACCTAGCCCAAGTCACTCTGTTGGAAAGAACAAGTAAAATGTTGTCTCCATACTATTCTCATGAAACCAAAGTAATATGTATACATATTACTGTTGCTACCAACTTGAGTAGCCTCTGATGGAAGCCATCGCATAAAAATTACATCTGCACAGCTCTCTATACAATAGCTAGAACATGGAAGCAACCTAGATGTCCATCGACGAATGAATGGATAAAACAACTCTGGTACATATACAATGGACTGCTACTCAGCTGTAAAAAGAAATGCAGAAGAATCAGTCCTAATGAGATGGCTGGATTAGAACCTATCATAGAAAGTGAAGTAAGGCAAAAAGAGAAAGACAAGTACAGTACACTAATACATACATATGGAATCCAGTAAGAGGGTAATGATGACACATGCAGTGAAGCGATGGAAAAACAGACATACAGAACAGACATATGGACATTGTGGGGAATGAACAGTGGATGGGAGGCATAGAGGGAGTAACATGGACACCTATACTATCATATGTGAAAAAGATAGCTCTTGTCATTGCGCTGTGTGGTAGGGGATCCTGTAGGGGCGCTGTGCAACGGCCTGGAGGGGTGGGATGAGGGGGACTGGCGAGGAAGTGGAGGAGGGAGGGGTCAGGGATATACATATGACTAATCTGGGGTTATACATATCTGTAAACAACAAAACTCTGTAAAAATATTTTTTAAAAAAAGGTATAATAACAAAAAAAAAGATCATAAGTTATCTGTATGAACAATTATACACCAACAAGCTGGATAACCTAGAAATAATGTATAAATTCCTAGAAACATACAAACCCACTAAGACTGAATCATAGAAGAAAAGGACAGTCTAAGGAGTTCCCTGGTGGCCTAGTAATTAGCATTCTGAGATCTCACTTCCATGCCAGCATCAATTCCTGGTTGAGGAACTGAGGTTCTGTAAGCTGTGCACATGGCCAGAAAAGAGTGAAGGAAAGTATAACGAGTATTCAATCTTTATAAAGACTGAATCAATAATCAAAAATATCCCAAGAAAGAAAAGCCCAGGATCAAATGGCTTCACTGGTGAATTCTACCAAACAATTTAAAAGAATGAATGCCAATCTGTCTCAAACTCTTTCAAAAACTCTGAGAAGTATATATATCCCAACTCATTTGTAAGGTCAGCGTTACCCTGATACCAAAGCCAGTATTACCCCAACAGCAAGCAATAAAAGAAAACCACAGGCCAATATCCCAGATTAACACAGATGCAAAAATCTTAAACAGAATACCAGCAAATTAAACTTAACAGCTCTTTAAAAGGATCATGGATCATGACCAAGTGAGATTTATCCCTGGGATGCAAGGATGGTTCAACATACACAAAACAATAAATGTGATATACCACAATACCAGAATATACAATAAAAATTATATAGGCATCTCAATAGATACATTAAAAGCATCTGACAAAATTAAAATATCCTTTCATGATAAAAGTCTCAAATATAAAGACATTTTCCCAATATAATAAAAGCCATATATGATAGGCCCACAGCTAACATCACACTAAATGATAAAAAAAAGAAAAACCCTGAAAGCTTTGCCTCTAGCATCTATAACCGATAAGGATGACTGCTCTTGCTACTTCTACTTAACATAGTACCAGAAGTTATAGCTAGCGCACGTAGGCAAGAAACAGAAATAAAAGGCATCCAAATTGGAAAAGAAGATGCAAAATTATCCATGTTTACAAATGACATGATCTTATATATAGAAAAATCTTAAAAGATGCCACCATAATACTGTTAGAACTAATAAACTTGGTAAAGTTGCAGGATACAAAATCAACATATTAAAAATGAGTTGCATTTTTGTATACTAACAGTGAACTATCTGAAAAGAAAATTAAAGAAACAACCTCATTCACAATAGCATATAAACAATTGTATATTTAGGAATAAATTTAATAAATCAAGGAGGTAAAAGACCTGTACAAGCTGTAAGACACTGATAAAGACACAAACAAATGGAAAGATATCCCATGTTCATGGATTGAAGAATTAATATGTTAATACATCCACTCTACCCAAAGTGATCTATAGATTCTATGTAACCCCTATTAAAATTCTAGTAGCATTTTTCACAAAAGTAGCACAAGAGTAACACAATCCTAAAACTCATATGGCAACATTGAAAAACCTGAATAGATAAAATAATCCAGCAAAGCTGAAGGTACCCCACTTCCTGATTTCAAAATATATTACAGAGCTACAGTAGTCAAAACAGTACTAGGTCTCTGGCATAAAGCCAGAGATCTAGTCGAATGGAACAGATTAGAGAACCCAGAAATAAACATATGCATATACAGTCAACTGATCTTTGACAAAAGTGCCAGGAATACACAATAGGGAATGAATAGTCTCCTCAACAAATGATGTGGAGAAAACTGGATATACACATGCAAAACAATGAAATATTGCCCTTATTTTATACCATACACACAAATCAACTCAAAATGGATTAACATTTAAAGAAGAGATATGAAAGTGTAAAACTCCTAGAAGTAGGGGAAAAGCTTATAACACTAGTCTTCACAATAATTTTTTTATATATGATAACAATAGCCCAGGAAACAATAGCAAAGCAGTCAATGGGGACTACATCAAACTAAAAAGCTTCTCTATAAAAAAAACACCTCTCTATAGCAACGGAAACAATAGAGCTCTCTATAGCAACAGAAACAAGAGAGTAAAAAGGCAATCTACAGATTCAGAGAAAATATTTGCAACCTATATAATTTACAAAGGGTTAATTCTCTCTATATATATATAGAGAGAGAGAGAGAAAAAATGAGAAACTCTTACAACTCACCAACCAAAATCCAAAACCTTATTTTAAAATGAGCTAAGGCCTTGAATAGGCATTTATCCAAAGAAGACATATAAATGGGTATCAGGTATATGAAAAAATGTTGCACAGTTTGCCAGAGAAATACAAATCAAAGTCACAATGAAATATCATCTCATACCTGTAAAGATGGTTATTATTTAAAATTAAAAAGACCACAAGCATTGGTGAGGATGTGAAGCAATTAGAACCTTTGTGCACTATTGGTAGGAAAGAAAAATGGTCTAGCCACCATGGTAAACAGTATACAAATTCCTCAAAAAATTAAAACTATAATTGCCATATGACCAAGAAATCTCAGTGCCATGCATTTACCAAAAAGAACTGAAACTAAGACCTCAAAGAAATATTACCATTCCCATGTTCATGAAAGCACCATTCACGACAGCCAAGATGTGACAACAACATAAATGTCTTTCAACAGGTGAATAAACAGTAGTACACACATACAATAGACTTTTGGGGGGGGGCAGGGGTCGGGTTGGAGCGAGAGGGGAGCAGGCAGGCCACTTCTATTGGTCTTTCGTTTCTCTATTTTCATCCGTCTTTGTTCTTTGGCTCCTGTGGGCCTCCCATCGCGGTGGCGTCTGTCATTGCAGAGCACCGGCTGTGGGCGCATGCGCTCCAGAGCTCTGGCTTGGTAATTGGACACATCAGTCCAGCTGCTCTGCAGCACATGGGATCTTCCCAGGCCAGGGCTCGAACTGGCGCCCCTTGCACTGCAAGGCGGTGTCCTTACCCACTGGACCACCAAGGGAAGCCCAATAGACTATTATTTAACCTTTAAAAAGAAGGAAACTCTGCAATATGCAACAACATGGATGAACTTGGAAGATATTATGCTAAGTGAAATAAACCAGTCACAGAGAGGCAAATATTACATGACTTCATTTATATAAGGTAACTAAAACAGTCAAATTTATAGAATCAAAATGTGTAATGGTGATGGCCAGAGGCCAGAGACAGGGATGGTATGAATTATTAGTCAACAGGCATAAGGTTTTACTTAAGCAAGATGAGTAGGTTCTAGAGATCTGTTCTTTAACATACTGTTATATATCCTTTAGTTAACAATACTGTATTGTACACTTTAAAATTATTAAGAGGGTAAATCTGTTCTTTTTTAAAAATTTAAAAGGGTCTGACTGGGTTAAATCAAGGCCTTGAATAGGCATTTATCCAAAGAAGACATATAAATGGGTATCAGGTATATGAAAAAATGTTGCACAGTTTGCCAGAGAAATACAAATCAAAGTCACAATGAAATATCATCTCATACCTGTAAAGATGGTTATTATTTAAAATTAAAAAGACCACAAGCATTGGTGAGGATGTGAAGCAATTAGAACCTTTGTGCACTATTGGTAGGAAAGAAAAATGGTCTAGCCACCATGGTAAACAGTATACAAATTCCTCAAAAAATTAAAACTATAATTGCCATATGACCAAGAAATCTCAGTGCCATGCATTTACCAAAAAGAACTGAAACTAAGACCTCAAAGAAATATTACCATTCCCATGTTCATGAAAGCACCATTCACGACAGCCAAGATGTGACAACAACATAAATGTCTTTCAACAGGTGAATAAACAGTAGTACACACATACAATAGACTTTTGGGGGGGGGCAGGGGTCGGGTTGGAGCGAGAGGGGAGCAGGCAGGCCACTTCTATTGGTCTTTCGTTTCTCTATTTTCATCCGTCTTTGTTCTTTGGCTCCTGTGGGCCTCCCATCGCGGTGGCGTCTGTCATTGCAGAGCACCGGCTGTGGGCGCATGCGCTCCAGAGCTCTGGCTTGGTAATTGGACACATCAGTCCAGCTGCTCTGCAGCACATGGGATCTTCCCAGGCCAGGGCTCGAACTGGCGCCCCTTGCACTGCAAGGCGGTGTCCTTACCCACTGGACCACCAAGGGAAGCCCAATAGACTATTATTTAACCTTTAAAAAGAAGGAAACTCTGCAATATGCAACAACATGGATGAACTTGGAAGATATTATGCTAAGTGAAATAAACCAGTCACAGAGAGGCAAATATTACATGACTTCATTTATATAAGGTAACTAAAACAGTCAAATTTATAGAATCAAAATGTGTAATGGTGATGGCCAGAGGCCAGAGACAGGGATGGTATGAATTATTAGTCAACAGGCATAAGGTTTTACTTAAGCAAGATGAGTAGGTTCTAGAGATCTGTTCTTTAACATACTGTTATATATCCTTTAGTTAACAATACTGTATTGTACACTTTAAAATTATTAAGAGGGTAAATCTCATTCTAAGTGTTCTAAAATTAAATTTTAATTTTAGAAAAGAATTCTAAAATGGGTCTGACTGGGTTAAAATCAATTCCTTTTTGAGAGTCCTCCCACATTTCTTGGCTTATTGCCCTCTTTTTTCATCTTCAGAGCCATCAGCACCAGACGTTCTCCCACTGCTAACGCTGGTTCTCTTCCACGTGTATGAATTATAATTACATTGGGGCCACCTGGATAATCTAGGATAATCTCTCTAGACATGGGAGAGTGAACAATGTCCTCCAAAGCTATCTAACTCTGAATTCTTGGAACCTATAACTGTTACCATGTATGGAAAGAGGGACTTTTGCATATGTAATTAAATTAAGAATTCTGAAATGGAGAAGTCATCCTAGATTATTTGGATGAACTCTAAATATAATTACAAGCGTCCTTATAGGAGGGAGACTGAAGGAGATTTTATGAAGGAGATATGACAGGAGCAGAGATTAGAGAGAAAGAGGTTTCCAAAACAAAGGGACCCCAAAGAAATACAAGTGGTTCACTAGAAGACAAAAAAAGCAAGAAAAGGGCCTTTACACTCAGAGAACCAGAAAAAAAATCAACCCTACAAACATTTTTACTTTAGCCCAATGAAACTGATTTTGGCCTTCTGAAATCCAGAACCATAAGAGAATAAATATCTGCTGTTTTAAGCTACTAAATTTCTAGCAACAATAGGAAACTAATATGCCATGTCAAGGTCTCCTGATTACCAACCTTAATTCCATCTGAAACCTTCATTTTGTTTTGCCTTGTAACTTGACATACTCAGTTTTCAGGGATTAGGAGAAGGACATATTGGGGGAAAGGGCATTACATTGCCTACCACAACTTCACACATAGCGAAAATAAAGTACAGGTCAACAAAATACGTAAATGTCAAGTATTAACAGAAACTGGGGAATGGGTGTGTAAAAATCTTGGGTGTGTAAAAGACTCACAATCTTGGATGTGTAAAAGTTCTTAAGGCAACAATGTTGTTAAGACTGCTTTTTAAAAAACCGATGCATTTATTTCCATCAAAGTTTTAAAACTCTGTAATCTAAATAATACCTTATATGAAGTAAAAACACAAGCAATAAGTTGGCAGAAAATATCTGTAGCATATATAACTAAATATCAATAGCCCATTTTACACTAGTAAAAACAAAAAATGACTTAAGTGTCTGTCAGTAGGGGAATGATTAAATAAATGGTGCATTTATCCATACAATAGGCTACCTACAACAACTGAAAAGAATGAGAATCTTTCTGACTCTTTGCAAATATCTCCAAGACATATTGATATTTTAGATAGTTATAGAACAGCGTGTACTCTATAATGCTATTTTTAGGGGGGAAACAACATGCACCAAACAAAACCGTAAGTCATAAAGTATTTTCCGTAACTTTATGAAGATGTCAGCAGTTAGCTCTGAGAAGTGTAACATCAAAGGGAAATATTAATTTTGTTCCTTATTATTTGAATGCAGACACACTTACCTATAAAGTGCATAATGTTTTTTATTTTTATTTTCCCTTTACAGAGTTTTGTTGTGTACTGCTATACGTAAATCCAATTCAGTCATAGGTATGCACTTGACCCCTCCCACTTGAACTTCCCTCCCGTCTCCCTCCCCATCCCACCCCTCCAGGTTGTTGCATAGCCCCTGTGTAAGTTCCCCTAGTCTTACAGCACATTCACAGTGGTTGTCTCTGTTACATATGGTAATGATGTAAGTTTCCATGTTACTCTTTCCATACCTCTCACCCACTCCTCCCTCCCCAAAGCGTCCACAAGTCTGTTCTCTATGTCTGATTCTCTGTTGCTGCTCTGCATATACATTTATTAGTACCATCGCTCTAGATTTCATAAATGTGTGTTAGCATACTATATTTATCCTTCTCTTTCTGACTAACTTCACTTTTTGTCTCGCTCATCATTGTATCCAAGCAGCCAGCACAGTACTTGACAGGTAATGCTTGTTTCATAAATGAAATCCAAGAGGATGGAATTTACTGCTAATGATAAATCCTGTGCTGGTGAGAAAATGCCCTGGTTATAACTACATCCTTCCTGCTTCAAGTTCAGCCTGGTCTTCATTTGGGAACTGTTTTGGGGAAACTGGAAGCCTGAACCCAAAGTGAATGAATGAATGAGTGAGTGTGTGTGTGTGTGTGTGTGCACGAGCGCACACACTTCAGTATGTATAATAATTTATATTCTTTATGCTTCCAGACAACAACCCTGAAAAGTAGACACCCTCATACCACAGTACAAATAAAAAAACTAATGCTTAGATAAGGGACTAACGGAAATGACTACCCTAAGGCTTTCTTTTTTCTCTTCCTGTAAATGCAATTTTGACAGTAACAGAATTTTCACAAAACAATGTGGTCAGTTCAAGAAAAAACTTCCTTCTACCAGTATCTGATTTACTTTACCAGGTGTTTGCTCTTCCTGCAATAGACAGTTCAGACACTTGTTTTCTAAACTGGCAATGAATGGTATTCAATACAAAGTCAACCTCCCTCCACACAACCTGCAGTCATCTACTCCCTCCCGCACTGAGGCAAATCAGCATCTTCTGTGTCTTTCCAGAAACACTCCATGTGTATACAAGCACACATACAAATACACCTAAAATTTAACTTGAAGCATTTTACGTACATAGTTCTGTACTTCTCTTCTTTCAGTCAACAGTGTATCTTGGAAATCACTATATAGTTGCTAGATCTACTACATTCTGGTTAATTGCTCTACATTGTTAATTTTAGGGAAACCTCCTAATTTAATTAACCCCTCATTTATGGCCACTGCAATTGTTTCATATCTTGTTACTACAAAGTTACAGTGGCTACTGTTGCACATAGGCCATTCTGCACAAGTGCAAATCTATCTGCAGAATAATTTCTAGAGGAGCAATTGCTGAATAAAAGACATGGCCCTTACAATTTTTCATAGATATTAATAATTTTCCTCTGTATATGTTACATGATTTTACTCCCCTCCAACAATGTTTATTCACACCCCACCCCCCAACACTTGGTAACAAGAGGGAAAAGACAGAGCTTCCCTGGTGGTCCAGTGGGAAGAGTCTGACTTGCAGTGCAAGGGGCACGGGATTGATCCCTGGTGGGATAAGATCCCACGTGCCGCAGAGCGGTTGGACCGGTGTGTCCAATGACAAGCCAGCGCTTTGGAGCACATGCACCCAGAGCCAGTGCTCTGCAACAAGAGAGGCCACTGCAATAGGGGGCCCACACAGGCCAAAGAATAAAGATGGATGAAAATTAAAACAACAACAAAACAATAAAAGAGGCCAAAATTTTTTTAAAAAAGGGAAGAGAGGAAAAAACAAAATAAAAAATTTATTTCATTTGCATTTGGCACCCAAAGCTAGTTCTTTCAACCTTGCCCAGGGGCAAGCTGCAGCTCCATCAATGCCCATTTCCTGGAACTGTACTGCTTATCAACTGAAACTATAAAACCTATTTCCTGCTCTTTTACCTGGCACATGATTGGTCTGCTTCATACAGAACTGAGAATGGAAATGATTAATTCGGCTCTTCTTAAAAAATAACTCTCAACCTGATCAACCCTTCATAACCCTGGGTCACTTTCTGATTGCACTCTCCAGATGTATCCACTTGTGACTCTGGGCTGGGCCTACTGCCCCTTCTTGAGAAATATTTACTGTCCTTTTTCTGGCAAAAAAGAAACACACAGTCCCCATCTCTCTCTTCTCGCCTTTCATCAATCTCATTTCAAGCAAAACTAGTTTTCCCACTTCCCCACCTACAAAGACACACTCCTTGACTTCTAAGGCCAAATTAATTTCTTCTTACTATTCTTATACAAAGCTCAGAAATTTGGCAACTAATAAAAAACTTTTTACGTGTTAAAATAGCTTTAAAATTATACAGCAACTAATGGTGACCTAAGATATCAGCAGGTAGAAGGATCCTGAGATTTACTTCCTAGATGGTCAACTTCAAATTTCATCTGTGACAAGTTTTTTCACCTGAGTTATTACCAACAAAAACCGTTTCATTATATGATTTATAATGAGGGTAGCACTACTCTCTCTCTCCTCCAATAAAGGGAAAACACTATAACTAGCTTCTTCTGGTAGAGGTAACATGTTGATTATGCACTAAAAAGAAAATCTTTTTGGCAATCTTTTGATAAAGATGTTCAGCTTGATTGGAAAACAGGTGTGATTTCAGTCTGCTAAGAAGTCTGTCTTCGTATCAGGAGAAAGATTTTCTCAGAAGGTAGCTAGGATAGAGGAGAGAGAGAGAAATAATAGGAAGATTTATGAGCAACACCAGCACGTTATGTTTTGTTTTTATCTTTCCTTAGAGATGGTGAGTCCTGTAGTCTTATCGCCTGGCACAGTGCGACATACAAGAGGCACTCAATAATTACTTCTTGCACAAATTAATGAATGAGAAGACTACTTACAGATGCAGAACGCCACATTCTTCCCCCTCAGAGCTTATGCATCGTTTTCTTCCCCCACGAAACTGGTCTGGGGCAGCTACATTATCCACCTAAATGGAAGCAGAGGTTCCGCAATGATTATTCTCAGCTTTCTCAGAAATATCTTAAAGATAATTAGTAAACAGAGGAGATCATTTCAGGCAGCAGCCCACGGGTAGAAAATGCAAATGTAGACTTGTTCCTTGACTGTGAACCCTTCAGAGAAACCATTCTCTAAGACCAAGCCGTCTACAGATAGATTGGGCAACACTCGATGATTTAGTCTGCTATTGAAAGGAAAAGACAACTGAGAATTTAGAAAACAGACTGAATTATTCATTGGTAAGACAATTCACTCGAAGAAAATGCCAACTGAAAAAAAAGGAAAATAATATTCATTTATATATGTGTACTTATATATGTGTATGTGTGTGTGTGTGTGTGTACACACACACCCGTCTGTTAGCTTATTGCTTGACCACAATTGCTTAAGTCGGGCACGTGAGTTCTGCCCCCTCTGGCCGGCCACCTGGTCAACTCGGGCACCTGGGAGACGCCGCCGAGTCCAGGGCTGCCCCGCTCTCCGGAGTTTTGGGCTCTCGATTCGCCGCATCCGGCGCGCTCCCCAGTGACGCTAGAAAACTCCCCGGTACCTCTTCTTCTTTCCTCCGTGACCAGATGACCCCAAAGTTCCGTCCGTTATTACAGGAAAACCCCGGCAGGTCTCCTTGCGGTCCCGCAGCTCCTGCCTCGCGGCCCCCGTGGTCTCAAGTGGAACTCCACCCTTTCCTCTTCCACGGTCCCTCTCTCGCTTCCGCCCCCCCGCTCTCTTTCTTTCTTTGAACGAGATCTAGTGGCCGAACTCCTCCGACCGCTTTCAGGAGCACCCCCCTCCGGATCCCAGCCCCGCGTTTCACTTCCGCGTAGCGCCGGCGGCGGCGCGGTGCGTGCTCGGGAGACGCGCACGTGCCCGCTCCGCAAGGCGGGCGCAGGTTCTGAAAGCGGCTGAGCGGAGCCCTCGGCCCTTCCTTGGGTTCTTCAGCTGAGCGCCCGCGCTGCCCCCCAGGCGCTCCCAGCCTGCTGGGATTCAAATGAGGAATCGACAGAGGAGAAGAGCAGGGTGTTCCTGTGTGGGTGTGTGTGTGCTGAGGAAAGTTGTGTGTGTGAGTGCGTGTGTGTGTGTGTGTTGAGGAAAGCAGAAGAGCCTCCTTTTACATTGCAAAAAAGTGGAAGAGGAGCGGAGAAGAAAATTTGGAAGGGGCTAGCTGAAAGTTCCTGGAGTAGGAAATGGTAACCCACTCCAGTCTTCTTGCCTGGAGAGTCCCATGAACAGAGGAGCCTAGCAGGCTCCAGTCCACCCGGTCGCAAAGGGTCGGATACGAGTGAGCACGCATGCACAGGTGAGTGTTCCAGCTAGAGGGGGCTTCAGAGACCTGGTGGGGGACCGAAAGTGGAACGGTGGGGCATGAAAGACTGAGTCCCAGTGACAGAAGAAGTATAGAGGAAGGAAAGTGGCACAGCAGAGTCATTTTGCCTTTCAGTCAGCTGGAAAGCAAAACAAAAGATAGAAGGGGTAATGGCAGAATAGGAAGCTTCACAGCGCTGTGCCTGCACAGAACACCAAAAAATGTGGGAACTCTGGGAAGTAGAGTGTGTAGCATTCAAGTGAATCCTTAGTCAAAGGAAAGGATGATTTAAAACAGCATAACTGGGGACATTACTAGCGAATTTAAGGAAATAAAAAAGGTTTTCAGAAAAAACTATGAACAATGTACACTTACAGCTTAGGTAACCCAGATAAAATGGACACATTCCTAGAAATATACAGACCCCCAAAACTGATTCGAGAAAGAAAGAAAGAAAAAAAGAAAAAGGGAATCTGAACAGCCTCGTGACCAGAGATTGAATCAGAAGTTTAAAAAAAAAAAAAAATTTCTGATGAAGAAACGTCCAGGACCAGATCAGTGGTTCACTAGTGAACTGAAACACTTAAAGAACAATTAACAGCAGTCCTTTTCAAACTCTTCTAAGAATAGAAAAACAGTGAACACTTCTTAACTCATTTGATGGGACCAATGCTGTGTGATACCCAAACCAGAGACATCACAAGAAAAAAAAAAACAAAAAACAATAGAACAATATCCCCTGTGAATATAGATGCAAAAAAAAATTCTGAATAAAATCTTTGCAAGCTGAATCCAGCAGAATATTAAATGAATTACACACCATAACCAAGTGATATTTATCTCGGGAGGGGTTCAACAAATAAAAATCAATAAATTATAATATACCATATGAATAGGATGAGGAAAAATGTGATCATCTTCAAGTGATGCAGAAAAAGAAATTTACAAAATCTAATGTATTTTCATGATAAAAACATTTAATAAATTAGGAATAAAGAGAACTTCCTCAATCTAATTAAGAGCATTAATGGAATAAAAAGAAAACCCTACACTAACATCAACAGTGAAAGACTGAAAGATTTACCCCTAAGATCAGGAACAACAACAATGCCTGCTTTCACTGCTTCTATTCAAAACTGTATAAGCAACATTGTGCTGAAAGTCCTAACTTGAGCAATATGGCAGGAAAAAAGAAATAAGAGACATTCAAATTGGAAAGAAAGAAGTAAAACTATCCCTCCTTGCTGGTGACATGATTTATATGGAAAATAATTAAGAATCCACAAAAAGTTATTATGACTCATACATTTAGTGAAACTCCAGGATAAAAGATCAACACATGAAATTAGTTGTATTTCTAAATACTAGCAATGAACAATCCAGATAGGAAATTGAGAAAATTCAATTTTCAGTAGCATCAGGAAGAATCAAATACTTAGAAATAAATTTAACCGAATAGGTGCAATATTGTACACAGAGAATTACAAAATATTGTTGAGTTAAAGAAGACCTACATGAACAGAAAGACATTCTGCATTCATAAGTTAGAAGACTTAATAGTGTCAAGATAACTAGAGTACCTAAGGTAATCTACATATCTAGCGCAATCCCTATGAACATCCCAATGGGATTTTTTTTTTTTTGGTGGAAATGAAAAAGCTGATCCTGAAACTTACCTGGTATTGCAAGAGACCCCAAAATACAAACTTGAAACAGATCAAAATAATTCTGAAAAGAAGAACAGAAATGGAATACTTACCCTTCTCAATTTCAAAACATACTGCAAAGCTACAGTAATAAAAACAGTGTGGAACAGTCATTAAAAATATACATGTATCTCAGTGGAATATAATTAAGAATCCAGAATTAAACCAGTACATCTATACTCAATTGATTTTTAAAATATACTTAAAACATTTTTTGATTGTGCTGGATTGTCATTGCTGTGGACAGGCTTTCTCAAGTTGCAGTTAGCTGAGTCAGGTCTTTATTGCAATGTCTGGGTTCATCATTGTGGTGGCCTCTCTTGTTGCAGAGCACAAGCTGTACAGGCATGGGCTTCCATATTTGCAGCCAGTTGATTTTTGACAAGAATACCAGACCATTCAATTGACAAAGAACAGTCTCTTTATCAAATGGTGTTGGACAACTGGATATCCTTTGCAAGGGAAGGTAGAACCATACCTTATGTCACATGCAAAGAAAGGGAAAGGAAAACATCAAAATGCATCAAATTGAGATGTGAAAATCAAATATGAAACTCTAAAAATCAGAGCAGAAATATAGAGGTTAATCTTCAATAAGGACCTACTGTAGAGCAAAGGAAACTCTGCTCAATGTTATGTAACTATCTAAAGAGGAGAAAATTTGAAAATGAATTTGTGTATAACTGAATCACTTTGCTGTACGCCTGAAACTAACACAACATTGTCAATCAACTAGACCTTAATATACAATAAAAAGTTAAAAAAAAAAAAAGAAAATATAGAGGTAACTCTTTATGACCTTGGATTTGGACATGGAATCTTAGATATGACACCAAAAATGTCAGAACATAAGCAGCAAGCATAAAACAAAATTAATTAGACTTCACCAAAATTAAAATATTTTGTGCACAAAGGAACACTATTAAGAAAGTGAAATGATAGCAGATAGAATGAACGAAAATGTTTATAAATCATATATTTGATAAGGATCTAGAATCTATAACATACAAAGATTTCTTAGAACTTAACAGCCAAAAGTAACTCAATTATAGAATGGGCAAAAGATTTGAAGAGACATTTCTCCTAAGAAAACATACAAATGTCTGACAAGCACATGAAAAGATACTCAACATTAGACATTAAGGAAACATAAATCAAACCCACAATGAGTTACACTTTATACCAATACAATGGCTTCTTTAAAAATATATAAAGATTTATTTATTTATTTATTTTTGGGCCGGGGTCAGGTTGGGGATAGAGGGGAGCGGGCGGGCCACTTCTATTGGTCCTTCGTTTCTCTATTTTCATCCGTCTGTTCTTTGGTTCCTGTGGGCCTCCCATCGCGGTGGCGTCTGTTGTTGCAGAGCACCGGCTCTGGGCGCATGCGCTCCAGAGCTCCGGCTTGGTGATTGGACACATCAGTCCAGCCGCTCCGCGGCACGTGGGATCTTCCCAGGCCAGGGATCGAACCGGCGCCCCTTGCACTGCAAGGCGGTGTCCTTATCCACTGGACCACCAGGGGAAGCACTAAAAATATATAAGTGCTAGTGAGGATGTGGACATGTTGAAATTCTTGTAGATTGCTGGTAGGAATATTTAATGGTGCAGCTGCTATGGAAAAGTTTGGCAGTTCCACAAAAAGTTAAAGAGTATAATTATGACCTAGCAATTCCACTCATACGCATACATCTCACAGAATTGAAAACAAGTATTCAAACAAATACTTGTATACAAATGTTCACAGTGCTATTCACAAAGGCCAAAAGGTAGAAACTACCCAAATGTTCATTACCAGATGAGGAGATAAACAATGGACTATTATTCAGCCATAAAAGGGACACACACTACAACATGGATGAACCTGAAAAACATGCAATGTGAAAGAAGACAGACACAAAGGACAACATATTGTATGATCCCACTTAGCATAACGTGTCTAGAATAGGAAAACCACAGAGGTAAAAGGAGATTAATGGTTGCCAGAGTCTGGGGACAGGGTTGGGCAGGGGAACATCCTTAATGGGTATGCAGTCTCCTATGGAGATGATAAAAATGTTTTGAAACTAGATAAATGGTGATAGTTGTGTAATACACTTTAGTGGATTATATAGTTTAAAACTGTTAATCTTATGTGGATTTCACCTCATTTAAAAATAAGCAACAGATACCAATGCAGCCCCAGCTGAAGTTGGAGCGCTGTTCCTTCAGCACCCCTGCTCTGGCGCAGCCAGTTTGGGCTTGGGTGGTGCTCAGAGCGGGCAGGAGATGTGGGAGATGAGGGTTCAGTTCCTGGGCTGGGAAGATCTCCTGGCAGAGGGCATGGCAACCCTCTTCAGTAGACTCACCTGGAGAGTCTCAGGGACGGAAAAACCTGGCGGGCTACAGTCCACAGGGTCGCTGGGCTGTCAGAGTAACAGTTTCAAAAATAGCCCCTGGTGAATCCCAGAGCTGAGCGGCCACGGAGAGCCCTCTCATACAGGTACCCAGTGGGCTGCAGAACCCGGCTGCTTGTGGTTGTGGGTCACGTTCTGCAGGTTCTGATGCTTTGTGCAAAATACCCAGAATCTTACTGGGCTTGGATTCTAGGGCCAAGTAAGTAAAGGAAGTCTCAATCTGAAGTTTCCCTAGAGTTTCCATCTATCTTTTTTTTTAACCCCATTTTCATCAATCTGAAGTTCCAGTTTATGAGATTTCGTCATTGAAATCTGGATGTGTTTTATTGATCTATGGTATCATGGCAATCCATTCCAATATTCTGGTCAGGAAAATCCCTTGGACAGAGGAATCCATGGGGTCTCAGAGTCCAACACACACACACGCACACTATTCACTGCAGCGTTTTCTTTCAAAGATACACGTGAAACCATGGTGCGTCTTGGAAACAATGCTATATCTGCGATTCAATAAAATAGGCCTTAAAATCCCTGCTTATGTAGAAGTAGAAATTGTGTGCTTATTATTTGATGTCTGCCTTGACTCTCTTCCCAACTATACCCCTGGCAAGGTGCCATAATAGCTACTCAATAAATGTTAACTGAGAGAACAAAAGAACACCATTGTATGATCCCACTTAGCATAACGTGTCTAGAATAGGAAAACCACAGAGGTAAAAGGAGATTAATGGTTGCCAGAGTCTGGGGACAGGGTTGGGCAGGGAACATCCTTAATGGGTATGCAGTCTCCTATGGAGATGATAAAATGTTTTGAAACTAGATAAATGGTGATAGTTGTGTAATACACTTTAGTGGATTATATAGTTTAAAACTGTTAATCTTATGTGGATTTCACCTCATTTAAAAATAAGCAACAGATACCAATGCAGCCCCAGCTGAAGTTGGAGCGCTGTTCCTTCAGCACCCCTGCTCTGGCGCAGCCAGTTTGGGCTTGGGTGGTGCTCAGAGCGGGCAGGAGATGTGGGAGATGAGGGTTCAGTTCCTGGGCTGGGAAGATCTCCTGGCAGAGGGCATGGCAACCCTCTTCAGTAGACTCACCTGGAGAGTCTCAGGGACGGAAAAACCTGGCGGGCTACAGTCCACAGGGTCGCTGGGCTGTCAGAGTAACAGTTTCAAAAATAGCCCCTGGTGAATCCCAGAGCTGAGCGGCCACGGAGAGCCCTCTCATACAGGTACCCAGTGGGCTGCAGAACCCGGCTGCTTGTGGTTGTGGGTCACGTTCTGCAGGTTCTGATGCTTTGTGCAAAATACCCAGAATCTTACTGGGCTTGGATTCTAGGGCCAAGTAAGTAAAGGAAGTCTCAATCTGAAGTTTCCCTAGAGTTTCCATCTATCTTTTTTTTTAACCCCCATTTTCATCAATCTGAAGTTCCAGTTTATGAGATTTCGTCATTGAAATCTGGATGTGTTTTATTGATCTATGGTATCATGGCAATCCATTCCAATATTCTGGTCAGGAAAATCCCTTGGACAGAGGAATCCATGGGGTCTCAGAGTCCAACACACACACACGCACACTATTCACTGCAGCGTTTTTCTTTCAAAGATACACGTGAAACCATGGTGCGTCTTGGAAACAATGCTATATCTGCGATTCAATAAAATAGGCCTTAAAATCCCTGCTTATGTAGAAGTAGAAATTGTGTGCTTATTATTTGATGTCTGCCTTGACTCTCTTCCCAACTATACCCCTGGCAAGGTGCCATAATAGCTACTCAATAAATGTTAACTGAGAGAACAAAAAGAACACCATTTGTTTTCATTTTTTAATCCTTGGCTCTGCCCCTTACTGGAAGTTTGACACAGAGTCATGTCATCCATTTAAGCTTCGTTTTCCTAGTTCAAAAAAAAGCTGTGATCACCCCCAGCGCCTGGCTGGTGCGAGCCCCGAAAGAGGAAGTGGCTTTTTAGACGTGTTCCCAAGGTCTGAGTACTCGCTCCGAAAAACGCAAACTCGATGAAAAGACAAGAGTACGTTGTCTTTTTGTGTTTTTGTTGTTGCTGTTGTTGTTAAGAAAATTTAAAAGAAAAAAATTGTGGCCTCTTTTTATTGATTTATTTTTCATCCATCTTTATTCTTCGGCCTGTGTGGGCCTCCCATCGCAGTGACCTCTCGTTGCAGAGCACAGGCTCTGGGCGCATGCGCTCCAAGAGCGCTGGCTCGTAATTGAACACAGTGGTCCAACCGTTCCGCCTCACGTGTTATCTTCCCGGGCCAGGGATCGAACCGGTGCCCCTTGCACTTTAGGGCGGACTCTTTACCCACTGGGCCACCAGGGAAAGACTTAAGAAAAATTTTATAGCAAAATGTAGATAGGAAAGGAAAATCGAAGCAGTTCCACTTTTTTAAAAAAGCGTTATTTAATAAACTGCAAGACAGGAGGAGAAGAGGGGAGACAGAGAATAAGTGATTCAATAAAACGGGGAGATAGTCGTTCCAAAGAGCTGGACTCGATTTTGCGAATTAATAAGGAGCACGGACGAATTAAGCTTGGGTTCGGGGATCGTGTTCAGAATCTTCACTGTTTCTCAAGGTCGAAACTGTCTGTAGATGGCAGAAAGAAAAAAAGATTATAATCCAGAAGTCAAAGACAGGTAACCCAGCCCTCCCTCCTCTCTCACAGTGCACTCTAAACCCTACCCCCCACCCGCCCGCAATGCCGGTACCTCCTCCAGCCTTCAGCGCAGGGTCTGCCTGGGGAGTCTGGACCTCCCGGCCGCAGCCGCATTTACGAGCATTCCTAATCTCGCAGTGCGTCGGCTGCTCCGGGCTCGCCAGCCGCTCCAGACCCGCCGGACGAGAGCAGCGAGAGCGCGATTGCGCAGCCCGCGGGGTTGAGAGAACAAAGCCACACCTAACTCTAGGCAACTGGAGACGAACGTGTCGCCTTGCCCTGAGAACTTTTCTAGGTATATCTTGCTCCCGACGCCGAGCGATTCAGCAAACTGGCGTAACCAGAGGGCATCTCGCCTTCAGAGGCGCTTCGCAGTAAGAACCTTCGGCTCCAGTCCTTTTTTTCCCCTCCAGACCCCCTTTCCCAAAGCGGCCAAATGGCTTACGAACATTTCTAGAACAAAATCGCGCGCGCGCGCGCGCGTGTGTGAATAGTTCTCTATTTGGCTACCCAGGGTCTTAGTTTTGGCATGTGGGTTCTTCCATCTTCGCTGCGGCATACAAACTCGGTTGCAGCATGTGGGATCTAGTTCGCTGACCAGAGACGGATCAAACCCGTGCGCCTTGCATTATTAGTGTGCGGGCTTAGCCAATGAACCACCAGGGTAACCTAACACCCTTTTCTGGACTTGCAAGGCCTTGTCTGGTCTCTGCCCTTGTCTTAGATTTCATTTTGTGTTGGCGCTAGCTGGCCTTTCCGGCTTCCTAACGTGCCATCTTCTTTTCCGCCTAAGTCTTTGCACGGAGACCAGTCCTTTCTCTTGAATAGGATTCTCTAACCACTCTTAAGATCGTCTCCCCTCCTATTCACACTTCACTTAAGGGATCTGCCATAAGACAGGAGGAGAAGAGGGGAGACAGAGAATAAGTGATTCAATAAAACGGGGAGATAGTCGTTCCAAAGAGCTGGACTCGATTTTGCGAATTAATAAGGAGCACGGACGAATTAAGCTTGGGTTCGGGGATCGTGTTCAGAATCTTCACTGTTTCTCAAGGTCGAAACTGTCTGTAGATGGCAGAAAGAAAAAAAGATTATAATCCAGAAGTCAAAGACAGGTAACCCAGCCCTCCCTCCTCTCTCACAGTGCACTCTAAACCCTACCCCCCACCCGCCCGCAATGCCGGTACCTCCTCCAGCCTTCAGCGCAGGGTCTGCCTGGGGAGTCTGGACCTCCCGGCCGCAGCCGCATTTACGAGCATTCCTAATCTCGCAGTGCGTCGGCTGCTCCGGGCTCGCCAGCCGCTCCAGACCCGCCGGACGAGAGCAGCGAGAGCGCGATTGCGCAGCCCGCGGGGTTGAGAGAACAAAGCCACACCTAACTCTAGGCAACTGGAGACGAACGTGTCGCCTTGCCCTGAGAACTTTTCTAGGTATATCTTGCTCCCGACGCCGAGCGATTCAGCAAACTGGCGTAACCAGAGGGCATCTCGCCTTCAGAGGCGCTTCGCAGTAAGAACCTTCGGCTCCAGTCCTTTTTTTCCCCTCCAGACCCCCTTTCCCACAGCGGCCAAATGGCTTACGAACATTTCTAGAACAAAATCGCGCGCGCGCGCGCGCGTGTGTGAATAGTTCTCTATTTGGCTACCCAGGGTCTTAGTTTTGGCATGTGGGTTCTTCCATCTTCGCTGCGGCATACAAACTCGGTTGCAGCATGTGGGATCTAGTTCGCTGACCAGAGACGGATCAAACCCGTGCGCCTTGCATTATTAGTGTGCGGGCTTAGCCAATGAACCACCAGGGTAACCTAACACCCTTTTCTGGACTTGCAAGGCCTTGTCTGGTCTCTGCCCTTGTCTTAGATTTCATTTTGTGTTGGCGCTAGCTGGCCTTTCCGGCTTCCTAACGTGCCATCTTCTTTTCCGCCTAAGTCTTTGCACGGAGACCAGTCCTTTCTCTTGAATAGGATTCTCTAACCACTCTTAAGATCGTCTCCCCTCCTATTCACACTTCACTAGGATCTGCCATATTGGTTTCGCAGGCTCACTCTTCGAAATACACTGTTACATTGCTCAAAAATCTGCTTTGCCAGACTGTAAGCTGTATGAGGGCAAGACTCTTGTTTTGTTTATTTTTGTGTCCGATCTAGAATGGGGCTGATCACGCAGGAGGAACTGTGAAAAAGACACAAAAGGGGGGGAGTGGAGAGGGCAGGTGGGAGGGACAAAGGAAGGAAGGATCACATGTATTTGGGTTAAATATCTTAGGTCTGATTTTTCGTTTGCCTGTGGCAGAGTTCAAAACACGAAAATCTTTCTCCCCTTGAGTTCCTCCCAATCCTAGCTCCGCCCAACAGCCCTGTGATTGGCTGTTGGTCCTAGGCCGCCGTTCTTTCGGCAAGCTTTTAAGGCAGAACAGACTGGGTGGCAGACTAAAGCTCTCTTGGCCAAGGCGCGGCGCTCACGACACTTCCCAAAGGTCCAGAGCTAGCGTCTCCATTCTCTCCTCCTAGGCTTCCCAAAGGCACGGGGAACCTAGTACACCAGTTCTGAGCCAAAAATAGGCTAGACTGCAGTCTCTTCGAAGTTGTGGTTTAAATTTTTGTGTAGTATCGTATTGATATAATGCTTTAGATAGATAAAACAATTCTTCCTTCAGAAAAAGTCAGAGTAAAGTTGGTACTTTAAGCAGGTAGGAGTGAAGTGGGAAAAGGAGCCAAGGAAAAGAAGTCCTCGTGGAACAAGGTAAGGAGGACCACATGTCCATCGTAACAGAAGGCTTAAAGAGAAAGGCTTAAGAAAGAGTTTTTCACAGAGTGCAGCAAATCCCAGGGCCACAGCGCCCGAAATGCTGAGGCCTCCATTACAATCGGTTGCAGCATGTGGGATCTAGTTCGCTGACCAGAGACGGATCAAACCCGTGCGCCTTGCATTATTAGTGTGCGGCTTAGCCAATGAACCACCAGGGTAACCTAACACCCTTTTCTGGACTTGCAAGGCCTTGTCTGGTCTCTGCCCTTGTCTTAGATTTCATTTTGTGTTGGCGCTAGCTGGCCTTTCCGGCTTCCTAACGTGCCATCTTCTTTTCCGCCTAAGTCTTTGCACGGAGACCAGTCCTTTCTCTTGAATAGGATTCTCTAACCACTCTTAAGATCGTCTCCCCTCCTATTCACACTTCACTAGGATCTGCCATATTGGTTTCGCAGGCTCACTCTTCGAAATACACTGTTACATTGCTCAAAAATCTGCTTTGCCAGACTGTAAGCTGTATGAGGGC
The DNA here is from genome assembly GCA_022376925.1 of Tragulus kanchil. Taxonomy (NCBI): domain Eukaryota; kingdom Metazoa; phylum Chordata; class Mammalia; order Artiodactyla; family Tragulidae; genus Tragulus; species Tragulus kanchil. Next base: position 117,879,191 of record JAIOJX010000023.1, on the reverse strand, counting down.
AAGACTCTTGTTTTGTTTATTTTTGTGTCCGATCTAGAATGGGGCTGATCACGCAGGAGGAACTGTGAAAAAGACACAAAAGGGGGGGAGTGGAGAGGGCAGGTGGGAGGGACAAAGGAAGGAAGGATCACATGTATTTGGGTTAAATATCTTAGGTCTGATTTTTCGTTTGCCTGTGGCAGAGTTCAAAACACGAAAATCTTTCTCCCCTTGAGTTCCTCCCAATCCTAGCTCCGCCCAACAGCCCTGTGATTGGCTGTTGGTCCTAGGCCGCCGTTCTTTCGGCAAGCTTTTAAGGCAGAACAGACTGGGTGGCAGACTAAAGCTCTCTTGGCCAAGGCGCGGCGCTCACGACACTTCCCAAAGGTCCAGAGCTAGCGTCTCCATTCTCTCCTCCTAGGCTTCCCAAAGGCACGGGGAACCTAGTACACCAGTTCTGAGCCAAAAATAGGCTAGACTGCAGTCTCTTCGAAGTTGTGGTTTAAATTTTTGTGTAGTATCGTATTGATATAATGCTTTAGATAGATAAAACAATTCTTCCTTCAGAAAAAGTCAGAGTAAAGTTGGTACTTTAAGCAGGTAGGAGTGAAGTGGGGGAAAAGGAGCCAAGGGAAAAGAAGTCCTCGTGGAACAAGGTAAGGAGGACCACATGTCCATCGTAACAGAAGGCTTAAGAGAGAGAAAGGCTTAAGAAAGAGTTTTTCACAGAGTGCAGCAAATCCCAGGGCCACAGCGCCCGAAATGCTGAGGCCTCCATTCCAGTTGCCCCTCAGAGCCCACGGAGCAACTCTTGAAAATTCCACCGCATAGAATTGGGTGGAGGGAAGGAATGAATTTAGTGTAATTTCGTCAGTCGAGAACGATAGGTCTCTGCCAGATGATCCCAGGCGAAACTGGCTTTGGAAATTCCAGGGTGGTTCAGCGACCGTGGTTAACTAATGGGGAAACGCGGGCGGGGGGCGGGGAGGGGCGTTGCATGGATGCAGCTGCAGCTAAGGAAGACCGGCCACTGGACTCCTAGCTACCGGCGTGCTTAGTTTTCCACGGTCTAGTCCTCGAGCTGTACGGTGAGTGTTCAGGGAATGGGAGGCACGCTCTATGGGATGGGTTTTAACGGATGGAAGTCCATCTGGAGCAGCCCTAACGCAGCATTCCCCTCCGCAGCCCTAACTAGATGGCGCGTTCGGAGGCTGGGGTTGTCCCACGCGTTGGCACGGTGAGCTAAGTCCAAACAGCTTACTGTCCTGAGCCCAACTTTCTCTTCTGAAAAGTGAACGCGCTGGGGTGCGGCAGTTCTTTGAGTTCAAACTCATGAATCCGCCAGCTCACCTGCCGGACCTTCCGCGAGGTCTGCGCGGGCGTGGCTACCGTCTTCGGTGCCCCCTGCAGCCGCGCGCAGGTAGCGGGCGACCTCGCGGTGGCCTTGCGCCTCAGCCAGGTCCACGGGCAGGCGGCCCCAGGCATCGCGCGCGTCCAGCCGCGCCCCGGCTCGGTGCAGGGCCACCAGCGTGTCCAGGAAGCCCTCCCGCGCGGCGTCGTGCGCGGGTCGGGTGAGCGTGGCGGGGTCCGCGCAGTTGGGGTCCGCGCCGTGGAGCAGCAGCAGCTCGGCCACGCGGGGGCTGCCCATCATCATGACCTGGCGGAGAGAGCAGAGGGGTCAGGACGCGGGTCGGGGCAGGAGCAGGATTAAGGAACCTGCTTGGGGAGCCCCACTCCGCGCAGATGCCCTTGCAAGTCGCAAGTGTCTAGTTACTACTTCTTTTTTTTTTTCAATTACCAACTCGCTTAGCCAGTTCTCCTACGTATTTCATTATCTTTTTTTTTTTTTTTTCTGTACACGTTCTGTTACCTTCTCCAACATCTTGCGGGGTTCCAGCCACGAAGAGAACACTGTCAGAGTCACAGACAACAGCAAAAGGGTGATGAACAAACTGACTTTTACTACAGCCTACCTTCCTGTATTTTCTTCCTCATTTTGGTATGAAATTATGCAAGGTCCAGAGATTCTGTATGGTTCACTGCTGTATATCCAAGCCTAGAACGTGGTAATTGTTAAAAAGCAACAATGAAAAAAATAATAAAAATTCTTGTAAAACTTTAAGGTACCCTTGGTCTCCCTCTGTGTTAAATTTCAATTTCTTTAAGTGTAAGAAGAGAAAGTTTGTCTAACCAGTCCTAAAATTCCTTCTTCTGGTAGACTAAATAATGCCCCCCAAAGATGTCCACTTTCTGATACTCAAAAGCTGTGAACATATCACCTAATATGAAAAAGGGAACTTTGCAGATGTGATTAAGGAATCTGCAGATTAACCTGGATTGTCAAGGTGGGTGCCGTATAATTACAAGTTTCCTTGTAAAAAAAGATCATAGTCAGAGAGAAGATACAAGAATGGAAGCAGAGGTCTGAGAGAAGATGCAGGGGCCAAGAGCCAAGGAGTGTTAACTGTCACTAGATGGTGGAAAAGGAAAGGTAAGGAGTCCCCAAAGGACTGCAAACCTCTGGATCCATTTTAGACTTCTCACCTACAGAACCCTAAGATAATAAACTTACGTTGATACTAACTTTGTAGCAATTTGTTACAGCAGAAATAGGAAACTAAGGCACTTTCCAAAGTCACACTCTGAGCCATCATTAAACAGGAAGTACTCAGCTCATTTGGTTCTAAAATAATCTTTGATACGAGATCAAAGAGGAACTTTGAAATGCTATCAATTTGGGTGTTGTTGGTGGTGACAGATCACTCTTTTTTTAGGGTAACCATTATTTGTTATATTAGCTAGACCATATTGAGTGTATAAATAGGAATGATTTATTTTTAGTTGAATTCTGTATTAAACAGGAATTAATTTGTCCAACCTAAGGAATTTTAACAATTTATACTACGTTGAGTCCTGTCCTGGAGAAAGTAAACTGATTTAATTTTCAAAAAGACACAGAGAAAATATAAGCAAACCAATTTACAGCTATAAAAAGAAAGAAAAACTAACAGTGCATTAGAAGAAAGAATTGTTTTTAAAGAAAAACTGGGGAAGCTTTCATACTATTATTAGCTACTTATTTACACTGTTAATTTCTAAGAGATCATGGGTTAATTTCCCAAATAAACGGGCCACACCTAAGGATGCCATAATCTTTTGGAATCTACTGTGTCAGAGCTAGTATGTATATGTATACATATGTGGATGTCTACTTCCATGCTTGTATATAATGCAAGTGAAAATATATTGGATGAATTGGTTAAATGAAGTCTTTCAACTTGGTCATAAAACTGGTTTGAAAGATTTTATTCTATGTTACAGTAATAAAGTTTGAAAAGTAACATAATATATAAATCATAAGAGCAAACCAACGGAAAAGAATATTAATCAGTCAAAGGAATAGTTATAGGGTACTTAAGTCAACTTGAAGACTAAATTTAATTTAGTTTAAATCTGGATTAAGGATTGCAAGGTGGGTGCCGTATAATTACAAGTTTCCTTGTAAAAAAAGATCATAGTCAGAGAGAAGATACAAGAATGGAAGCAGAGGTCTGAGAGAAGATGCAGGGGCCAAGAGCCAAGGAGTGTTAACTGTCACTAGATGGTGGAAAAGGAAAGGTAAGGAGTCCCCAAAGGACTGCAAACCTCTGGATCCATTTTAGACTTCTCACCTACAGAACCCTAAGATAATAAACTTACGTTGATACTAACTTTGTAGCAATTTGTTACAGCAGAAATAGGAAACTAAGGCACTTTCCAAAGTCACACTCTGAGCCATCATTAAACAGGAAGTACTCAGCTCATTTGGTTCTAAAATAATCTTTGATACGAGATCAAAGAGGAACTTTGAAATGCTATCAATTTGGGTGTTGTTGGTGGTGACAGATCACTCTTTTTTTAGGGTAACCATTATTTGTTATATTAGCTAGACCATATTGAGTGTATAAATAGGAATGATTTATTTTTAGTTGAATTCTGTATTAAACAGGAATTAATTTGTCCAACCTAAGGAATTTTAACAATTTATACTACGTTGAGTCCTGTCCTGGAGAAAGTAAACTGATTTAATTTTCAAAAAGACACAGAGAAAATATAAGCAAACCAATTTACAGCTATAAAAAGAAAGAAAAACTAACAGTGCATTAGAAGAAAGAATTGTTTTTAAAGAAAAACTGGGGAAGCTTTCATACTATTATTAGCTACTTATTTACACTGTTAATTTCTAAGAGATCATGGGTTAATTTCCCAAATAAACGGGCCACACCTAAGGATGCCATAATCTTTTGGAATCTACTGTGTCAGAGCTAGTATGTATATGTATACATATGTGGATGTCTACTTCCATGCTTGTATATAATGCAAGTGAAAATATATTGGATGAATTGGTTAAATGAAGTCTTTCAACTTGGTCATAAAACTGGTTTGAAAGATTTTATTCTATGTTACAGTAATAAAGTTTGAAAAGTAACATAATATTTAAATCATAAGAGCAAACCAACGGAAAAAGAATATTAATCAGTCAAAGGAATAGTTATAGGGTACTTAAGTCAACTTGAAGACTAAATTTAATTTAGTAATTCAAACTTTTCTATAAACTATATATTTAAACACAAGTTTGTTTAGGGTTCAAAGTTACATTCATATCCCTTTTGCCTATGCCCTTATCCTCTCTATTTAAAGATAATTTAAAACTAACTATCCAACTTCTTGTATTTAAACAATAAGGTCTAGTCTAACATCTTACTGAAATGGAAAGTTGAATGCCCCATCTGCAAGCTGCTGGCAACATTTTAGAGATATCAAATTTTGAATCATGCATGCATTTTTAAAAAAAAGACTCATGGTTCTCTTCTACAAACATTCAACCTTTTTAATCCCCAAATCTCTTCACACTTCAAATCCCAAATAATCTCAAATTTGAGGGCATTTTAGTTTTATTTTTATATTTGTATCTATACGTGTACAAAATATATCCTATGTAGCATATTTCAGGAAGGGATGACTCACTTGTGAAACTTATTAAGTTCCAAGTTCAGTTACTTTTCCTTTGTCTTGTTATGCTGGAGTTTTTGCAATGTGCATTTCATATAAATTTCATTTTTCAAGATCAGAAATCACTGTCGAAACTGGGAATAAAACTAGTGTGACTGACAGAAAGAATTCATCTTTAGCCTCAGATTTAGGAAATTAGAGAAAAAAAATATAAAAACGAACTCACAACACATCCTCGCACACACAAAACTCGAGTGGAGAGGAGAGAAATGATATTTTTAAACTATAAGGAACTGAAAACTCCCCAATAAATTAATCTACACCAAGTATATTTAAAATGCCCTCAAATGGTAGGAGATACATCGCAAGTAGTAACTAAATTGGCAGCAATTATTTCAGGCAGGGTTGCACTCATTTTTTCTTCATCTGTGTCTATTTCCTAAACAAGCATACATGCTCCTCACTCGAATAAAAAAACAAACAAACAAAAAAACCCCAATAAACACGATATGTAGTTACTCCTGAATAATTTCAATCGACCTTTATTCCAATATACACAGCAGGAGATTTCCACTGAAGTCCCCCACCCCACCCCCACTCCCAACAAAGACCATCAGTCCAGTGAGTCCGGGATTAAACGGTCCAGCTAGTCTTACATTTCTTTAAATTCCTGCGCCAGACATTCGTCAATTTCGCACCTCGGTTTATATTAACACAAACAGGCTCTCCCCTATAGAGCTTCCACCATTTTAGAGATCTGAACCCCCCGCGCCTTTTCAGTTAGCTCCGCTGGCGTCCTGAGCCCCCCGGGCGTCGCCGAGAGGAGGTCTCCGCTCCCATCGCGGTCTGAAAACACCTCGGAAAGTCTCCCCTTTGCAGAGAAACGCGTACCTGGTTCCGACTCACTAGTCAACCTCGTCCTCCAAAGTTGCTGGCCCTCGCCCCCCTCTACCCTCCCATCTCTCCGCCGCAGACCTGCCACCCACCTGAATCGGCCTCCGACCATAGCGGTTCGGCGCGTTGGCCGACGCCCCCGTCTCGAGCAGCGCCAGCACCTCGTCCGCCCTGCCCCGCGCGGCGGCGGTGGCCAGCGCGTCCGCCGAGGTCTCCATGCTGCTCCCCAATGCTCGCCCCTCGCTCGCTCCCTTCCTCCCGCCTCCTTCGTGCGCGAACGGCCCGCCCAGGCTGCTCGGGAGCCGCCCGTCCCTCCCCTCTCCTCCTCCCGGGCTAGCGGAAGCGGCCCCCAGACTCGGCTCTCCTCGACTCCTCCCCGCGGGGTCTCCCCACCCGGCGAGCACCCACCACGCGCTCTTGCAGGAGGCGCCCTTTGCTCCCAGCGCGCCGCGGAGGAGACACCTCTGAAGTCACCCCCCGGCGGCCTCCGCAGTCACGAGGCGTTCACCAGCCCGCCTCCCGGCACGGCCGGAAGCTGTCCGCGCCGGGAGCGCCGCGGCACCGCGAAAGGAGGGCGCCCTCCCACCTGCCCCCTCCCCGCCGCGCGTCCCCGCGCCCTGCGCCCCCTTCTCCCTTCAGGGGCGCACGCGCGGCTCTGAGCGCGTTCACTCCACCAAAGTGAAAATCCCTCACGTGTTCACCCGGCCTGGCATTTAGAGAGCTGCACCGGGACCCTAACTGCCAAGTTCGAACCAGTGTTTGGTGTCATAGGCAAAGAAAGTATTGCTTCCTCTTTTAATCGGAAAAAACGGCCAGCTTGTCTTGACGCTCAGAGCCTGGGATCGGTATCACGTACCCCCACCACGAGGCGTCCCTTCTTGGAGACGACTCTCCCCTACCCCGCCCTAAACGCGTACATTTCTTTAAATTCCTGCGCCAGACATTCGTCAATTTCGCCCCGCGGGTTATATCAACACAAACAGGCCGTCCCCTATAGAGCTTCCACCATTTTAGAGATCTGAACCCCCCGCGCCTTTTCAGTTAGCTCCGCTGGCGTCCTGAGCCCCCCGGGCGTCGCCGAGAGGAGGTCTCCGCTCCCATCGCGGTCTGAAAACACCTCGGAAAGTCTCCCCTTTGCAGAGAAACGCGTACCTGGTTCCGACTCACTAGTCAACCTCGTCCTCCAAAGTTGCTGGCCCTCGCCCCCCTCTACCCTCCCATCTCTCCGCCGCAGACCTGCCACCCACCTGAATCGGCCTCCGACCATAGCGGTTCGGCGCGTTGGCCGACGCCCCCGTCTCGAGCAGCGCCAGCACCTCGTCCGCCCTGCCCCGCGCGGCGGCGGTGGCCAGCGCGTCCGCCGAGGTCTCCATGCTGCTCCCCAATGCTCGCCCCTCGCTCGCTCCCTTCCTCCCGCCTCCTTCGTGCGCGAACGGCCCGCCCAGGCTGCTCGGGAGCCGCCCGTCCCTCCCCTCTCCTCCTCCCGGGCTAGCGGAAGCGGCCCCCAGACTCGGCTCTCCTCGACTCCTCCCCGGGGGGGCCCCCCACCCGGCGAGCACCCACCACGCGCTCTTGCAGGAGGCGCCCTTTGCTCCCAGCGCGCCGCGGAGGAGACACCTCTGAAGTCACCCCCCGGCGGCCTCCGCAGTCACGAGGCGTTCACCAGCCCGCCTCCCGGCACGGCCGGAAGCTGTCCGCGCCGGGAGCGCCGCGGCACCGCGAAAGGAGGGCGCCCTCCCACCTGCCCCCTCCCCGCCGCGCGTCCCCGCGCCCTGCGCCCCCTTCTCCCTTCAGGGGCGCACGCGCGGCTCTGAGCGCGTTCACTCCACCAAAGTGAAAATCCCTCACGTGTTCACCCGGCCTGGCATTTAGAGAGCTGCACCGGGACCCTAACTGCCAAGTTCGAACCAGTGTTTGGTGTCATAGGCAAAGAAAGTATTGCTTCCTCTTTTAATCGGAAAAAACGGCCAGCTTGTCTTGACGCTCAGAGCCTGGGATCGGTATCACGTACCCCCACCACGAGGCGTCCCTTCTTGGAGACGACACTCTCCCCCTCCAACGCCTCTGCACCTGGTTCTTCAGCGCTGGCTTTACTATGCCAGAAATCCTAGCTCAAACGTTCCTTCTGGAGAGCTGGTTTACACGCCAGCCTGTGGCTCTCTCTCTCCACACGCATGTGAAAACGGATGTCGGGGGAGAGCGTTTCCTAGCCTTGCACAATGCCTGGCACTAGAGCCCAGTACTACGGACTGGCTCCGGGCAGATGAGGTCTATTTATCAAGATTTCTACCTGTAACAGATAGCAAAGTGGCAAGGGTGTCCTTGGGGCTTGAGCTGATGGGCTCTGTTCTTAATACCTCCTAGACCAGAAAATATGCTCAGTGCGATAGGGGCAGGGCTTCATGCAGAGATGATTCAGAAACTGGGCTCGCACACCATCTTGGCCTCGCTTCTGGACACCTCTCCTTCCTACTAGAAGAACTGTCAATTTTCTCAGTTATAAAATGAGGAAATAAGAGTCGTTTGTACACTGATACGACTGGTTTGAATTTTAAATGAGTTGATACACACAATCATTTAGAACAGTGTCACACAACCTTAATAATCCATTTTGAAGATTCTCTTGCAATCTTATTAGGAGACAGAAGAAAATGGCTTAGGTAGAATTATCAATATTATATCAAAGGGAAGGCAAGAAGACCTTAATCACTGAAACAATGACAGACATCTTCCAATAATCAACATATTTAATGAAAAGTTAATCTGTCTACTAGGTAACCCAGCTCTATTTTAAAAGTTATGTTTCAGTCCCTGCTTGACTTCTCTTAAAGACCCAGAATATCTGACTATATTTTCAGTGGCTGTTAGCTTGGGCAACACATAAAGTTGTAAATGATGCCAATTAAAACATGGGATGTCAAATCCACTATAGAATCCACCCATTAATATTTTCTTCCAGGCACCTCTCAACTCTTAGGGCAACAATGGTGTGGAAAATTCAGACTGTGGTAGAACATAACATACATTCCTTTTAATGTAGCTTAAGGTATTATATCATAGGGGAGGGGAAAGCAGCTGTTGTAATGAGATGGAGGGAACAGACTTCTCTTGTAGTATGCCTGACGTTTTAGACTAATACCAAAATTAGTTCTCATCACTAAAATAATGGTTCTTCATCTTTGGGCAGGGAGAGTAGGCCTTTTGGAGAACCTGCGGAAAGCTATGTATCCTCTCCTCCAAAAATAAAATACGTAATTTCATTTAAAAAGTGTGTTTGTTGGCACATATGACTTAGGGAATTCAGAAATTTCTCTAAAACTCAACTAGAGACTCCCTCATCAGGAACTCTTTAAACTCTGATGCAATATATTGAACTGTTGCTGAAGGAAATGGATGATGGAACATGCATTATATACAGACCTGGAGGCTGCCTGTCTTTGAGGGCAGGTGTTAGACATGGACACGCTAATACCTCCTAGACCAGAAAATATGCTCAGTGCGATAGGGGCAGGGCTTCATGCAGAGATGATTCAGAAACTGGGCTCGCACACCATCTTGGCCTCGCTTCTGGACACCTCTCCTTCCTACTAGAAGAACTGTCAATTTTCTCAGTTATAAAATGAGGAAATAAGAGTCGTTTGTACACTGATACGACTGGTTTGAATTTTAAATGAGTTGATACACACAATCATTTAGAACAGTGTCACACAACCTTAATAATCCATTTTGAAGATTCTCTTGCAATCTTATTAGGAGACAGAAGAAAATGGCTTAGGTAGAATTATCAATATTATATCAAAGGGAAGGCAAGAAGACCTTAATCACTGAAACAATGACAGACATCTTCCAATAATCAACATATTTAATGAAAAGTTAATCTGTCTACTAGGTAACCCAGCTCTATTTTAAAAGTTATGTTTCAGTCCCTGCTTGACTTCTCTTAAAGACCCAGAATATCTGACTATATTTTCAGTGGCTGTTAGCTTGGGCAACACATAAAGTTGTAAATGATGCCAATTAAAACATGGGATGTCAAATCCACTATAGAATCCACCCATTAATATTTTCTTCCAGGCACCTCTCAACTCTTAGGGCAACAATGGTGTGGAAAATTCAGACTGTGGTAGAACATAACATACATTCCTTTTAATGTAGCTTAAGGTATTATATCATAGGGGAGGGGAAAGCAGCTGTTGTAATGAGATGGAGGGAACAGACTTCTCTTGTAGTATGCCTGACGTTTTAGACTAATACCAAAATTAGTTCTCATCACTAAAATAATGGTTCTTCATCTTTGGGCAGGGAGAGTAGGCCTTTTGGAGAACCTGCGGAAAGCTATGTATCCTCTCCTCCAAAAATAAAATACGTAATTTCATTTAAAAAGTGTGTTTGTTGGCACATATGACTTAGGGAATTCAGAAATTTCTCTAAAACTCAACTAGAGACTCCCTCATCAGGAACTCTTTAAACTCTGATGCAATATATTGAACTGTTGCTGAAGGAAATGGATGATGGAACATGCATTATATACAGACCTAGAGGCTGACTGTCTTTGAGAGCAGGTTTTAGACATGGACACGCTAGCTCCAGCACTTTCAGTAGAGTTCCCCAAAGATTATGGCATCCTTTAGTGTGGCCCCTTTGTTCTGGAAATTGATCCCATACTTGTTAGAAATCTTGTGTAAAAATAGATATTTAATAATAGTATGAAAGCTTGCCTAATTTTTCTTTTAAAGAACTAACAAACTCCCAATTTACTCATATCTATTAGCTCAGACCTCAGGGAGAAAATCTCAGAAGAAATAAAGTATAAAACCCAGGATCCTGGTGCTAGTTATGCCAGTCTCAGATTCCCCATGTGTAAAATGGAGTCATAGTTCATGGATTGATAAAATAAAATGATTTACGTCAAAGAGCTGTAAAAATGCTTAAAAATTGTAATTACCCTCCTCAAACTTCCTACTCTTCCCTGAAAATGTCATGGCCTTATCTAGGTTTGTGCTATGTTGGCAATTTTGAAAATCTACACTATGAAATAAAAATCTTTGTCAATTTTTTTAAGGTTATTCATTCATTAAAAAAAAAAAAAAAAGAGGGCTTCCCCCACTGGGGGAAGGACCCTCCAGTGGGTGAGGACACCACCTTGCAGGGCAAGGGGCGCCGGTTCGATCCCTGGCCTGGGAAGATCCCACGTGCTATGGAGCAACTGGACCCGTGTGTCCAACGACTGAGCCGGAGCTCTGGAGCGCATGCGCCTGGGGCTGGTGCTCTGCCGCGAGAGAGGCCACTGCGATGGGAAGCCCACAGAGGCCAAATAACAAAGATGGAAATAAATGGAAGACCAATAGAAGAGGCCCCAAAAATAATAATAATTTTAAAAAATTATAAATAATAATATAAAAAGAATGTTCATTCAAAAACCTTGGAGATTAAGGGTAGACCATTGAGTGTGGTATGGGGATGGGGCAGTGGAGAAGAGATTAGACATATGGAGCTTGAGTTGGAATGCGGGGGTTCAAACCTAGACTTTTCACTTAATTGCTCTATAACAAAGTAACAATGTACTTGGACATTGGCGATTTCATCTGTGTAACTGGGATAACAGTGCCTGCCTCAAGCAATTGTGGTAGGGATTAAATGAGATAGTGTATATAACATGTGTAGAAGCACAAAGGAAAGCAGAAAGGGAACCAAGCTCATTCTGTGACTCAGGCACATGAAGACTGCTGAAAGTTCACCTGAGTCTTGGAAAGTGTAGTAGTATATAAAGATCTGAAAGTATAAAGATGTTCCAGGCATAAGTGAGAGCGAAGAGGTTTGGGAAAACTGAAATTAACCGGGATGCATGTGAGAAGCTGGAAAAAATTAACTTTTGGTAGAAAAACCTGCAAAGGAGTGTGTTAAGTGCTGCTCAGACGGGTCAAAAGAAAAACCAAGAATGAATGGGGTGTCAAGAAAGTGGGGACACTGTGTGTAGGCTACTCTTTCGCAGGTTAGCTGCAATAGCTCAAGGCAGCATGTGGTGAGAAGATACAGAGGGAAGGCGGAAGAGGCCTGAACACACATGTACCCTAAAGGAAAAGTGTCAGGTGACAGGAAGAAGAGTTAGAGAAAAAAGAGTGAGAAATTGAGGACACAAGCAAGATAGGGCATTTCTGAGGCCCCGAGGCCCCTAAAAAGTCAGGAAGCAATGGAGCACAAGGCACAGGGAGTGGTCATAAATTTGATGAAGGAGATTCAGCTAGATCTGAGGAGGGAGAAAAGGTCAAGGCAGGGAGGAAGTTGCAACACTTCCTTCCGTGAATAAAGAAGTCTGGCTTGTTTACAGAGATGGTAAGATGGTGGGTTAGGAAGTCAGAGGGGTGAAGGTCCAAGATACCTGTTATGAAGAAAGAGGGATGGGCCAAGATGGACTTAGAAAGAGAGGCCAAGTTCATCCCAGCCTGGAGAACCCAGCTGAGGGCAGGTGACACTAGAGTCCTACCTGACTCTTCTACTTAAATTAAAGGAAGCTGTGCCATGACGGCACTCCTGTGACCCAGCAAATCGAACAGTGATTCTGGATGTGAACGTTAATTCAACACATCACCAGAAAGAGAAAGGAAGATATTTGAGGTGTTAATAGTATTCTGAAATTAGGTTCTTGTTCTTACAAGGCACCGCAGGATTCAGAAGGCACGATATGCATGATATGCTAACACATATGAAAATGTCCTCTTACCAGGACAGTAAAGGGTACTGGATACATGACTCCGACTTGGTCACAGTCTTGATTTCACATTAGATTTCAGTCTAATAATATGACTTTTAAAATTATTCCTAACTGGAGGATAATTGCTTTACAATACTGTGTTGGTGTCTGCCACATATCAACATGAATCAGCCATAGGTATACATATGTCCCCTCTCTCTTGAACCTCCCTCCCATCTCCCTCCCCATCCCACCCCTCTAGGTCACAGAGGACCTAATCTGAGCTCCCTATATCAGGTAGCAAATTTCCACTGGCTAACTAATCTTACATTTGGTAATGAATTTGTTTCAATGCCACTCTTGATTCATTCTACCCTCTTCTTCCCCCACTGTGTCCACAAATCTATTCTCAGTGTCTGCGTAATGACAAGCTTATTGTGAAATCTTGTGAGGCTACTGGTAGCTTCGATGTGCATATCTTCAAAATGGACTCTACCTTGCTCTACCTTTCTATCTCATGAGGGCACGATATCAAAGGGCATTTCTGAGGCCCCGAGGCCCCTAAAAGTCAGGAAGCAATGGAGCACAAGGCACAGGGAGTGGTCATAAATTTGATGAAGGAGATTCAGCTAGATCTGAGGAGGGAGAAAAGGTCAAGGCAGGGAGGAAGTTGCAACACTTCCTTCCGTGAATAAAGAAGTCTGGCTTGTTTACAGAGATGGTAAGATGGTGGGTTAGGAAGTCAGAGGGGTGAAGGTCCAAGATACCTGTTATGAAGAAAGAGGGATGGGCCAAGATGGACTTAGAAAGAGAGGCCAAGTTCATCCCAGCCTGGAGAACCCAGCTGAGGGCAGGTGACACTAGAGTCCTACCTGACTCTTCTACTTAAATTAAAGGAAGCTGTGCCATGACGGCACTCCTGTGACCCAGCAAATCGAACAGTGATTCTGGATGTGAACGTTAATTCAACACATCACCAGAAAGAGAAAGGAAGATATTTGAGGTGTTAATAGTATTCTGAAATTAGGTTCTTGTTCTTACAAGGCACCGCAGGATTCAGAAGGCACGATATGCATGATATGCTAACACATATGAAAATGTCCTCTTACCAGGACAGTAAAGGGTACTGGATACATGACTCCGACTTGGTCACAGTCTTGATTTCACATTAGATTTCAGTCTAATAATATGACTTTTAAAATTATTCCTAACTGGAGGATAATTGCTTTACAATACTGTGTTGGTGTCTGCCACATATCAACATGAATCAGCCATAGGTATACATATGTCCCCTCTCTCTTGAACCTCCTCCCATCTCCCTCCCCATCCCACCCCTCTAGGTCACAGAGGACCTAATCTGAGCTCCCTATATCAGGTAGCAAATTTCCACTGGCTAACTAATCTTACATTTGGTAATGAATTTGTTTCAATGCCACTCTTGATTCATTCTACCCTCTTCTTCCCCCACTGTGTCCACAAATCTATTCTCAGTGTCTGCGTAATGACAAGCTTATTGTGAAATCTTGTGAGGCTACTGGTAGCTTCGATGTGCATATCTTCAAAATGGACTCTACCTTGCTCTACCTTTCTATCTCATGAGGTCATGATATCAAATGAGGCAATACACACAAAAGCATACATCTCTTTACTGTATTTAATATTAGTATTGTTTAAAAGAATTCTTCAAAATATAGCTTGAGATTAAAAATTAAAAAGATATATACAGAATACCTTTGGACAGAAACAGAAAAGTCTGTTAACTGTGGGGAGAAGAAATGGGGTCCTGGGATAGGCATGTAAGTTTCTTTTCACATTCTACAACATGTACTGTTTGAATTTTGTACTATATGCATGTATTAGCCATCTAATTAAGTAAATGATATATTTTATTAGACAAATAAAAGTTGCTTTTCTGAAAGTCACGATTCATAACTTTGACAAAGAGTAACTGAGTTCATACTATATGCCAGGCACTTGGCTTGTAGTTGTGGATACAAAAAAAGAGAAGGGTGCTTAGTCAAGAGGGTAGATTGGTAACAACCATCAACAAGTTTGATTCTCTGGAGGAGAATGGTGGTCTGGAATTGGGATATACCTTTTCAGGGAGCCCACAGCAACAGTGTAGGAAAAGGAAGGTGCCTCTGACCAGTGCACTTCAGTGTGCATACTGAAGTCTGGTAACACACTTTAGACCTGTGCTACCAGGAAGAAGATGCTGTCTTCCAGGGTCTGAAAAGGTTCCAATAACTGAGGTGACCTCCTTAGGAAGCAGCTTATTGGAGTAGGTATGCTCTATTAATGGAGCTTCTAGACATCACTGGGTTGAGTCTGAATAGATGGTCTTTACAATACTGTGTTGGTGTCTGCCACATATCAACATGAATCAGCCATAGGTATACATATGTCCCTCTCTCTTGAACCTCCTCCCATCTCCCTCCCCATCCCACCCTCTAGGTCACAGAGGACCTAATCTGAGCTCCCTATATCAGGTAGCAAATTTCCACTGGCTAACTAATCTTACATTTGGTAATGAATTTGTTTCAATGCCACTCTTGATTCATTCTACCCTCTTCTTCCCCCACTGTGTCCACAAATCTATTCTCAGTGTCTGCGTAATGACAAGCTTATTGTGAAATCTTGTGAGGCTACTGGTAGCTTCGATGTGCATATCTTCAAAATGGACTCTACCTTGCTCTACCTTTCTATCTCATGAGGTCATGATATCAAATGAGGCAATACACACAAAAGCATACATCTCTTTACTGTATTTAATATTAGTATTGTTTAAAAGAATTCTTCAAAATATAGCTTGAGATTAAAAATTAAAAAGATATATACAGAATACCTTTGGACAGAAACAGAAAAGTCTGTTAACTGTGGGGAGAAGAAATGGGGTCCTGGGATAGGCATGTAAGTTTCTTTTCACATTCTACAACATGTACTGTTTGAATTTTGTACTATATGCATGTATTAGCCATCTAATTAAGTAAATGATATATTTTATTAGACAAATAAAAGTTGCTTTTCTGAAAGTCACGATTCATAACTTTGACAAAGAGTAACTGAGTTCATACTATATGCCAGGCACTTGGCTTGTAGTTGTGGATACAAAAAAAGAGAAGGGTGCTTAGTCAAGAGGGTAGATTGGTAACAACCATCAACAAGTTTGATTCTCTGGAGGAGAATGGTGGTCTGGAATTGGGATATACCTTTTCAGGGAGCCCACAGCAACAGTGTAGGAAAAGGAAGGTGCCTCTGACCAGTGCACTTCAGTGTGCATACTGAAGTCTGGTAACACACTTTAGACCTGTGCTACCAGGAAGAAGATGCTGTCTTCCAGGGTCTGAAAAGGTTCCAATAACTGAGGTGACCTCCTTAGGAAGCAGCTTATTGGAGTAGGTATGCTCTATTAATGGAGCTTCTAGACATCACTGGGTTGAGTCTGAATAGATGGTCTCTAGGGTTGAATGCGGGTGTCATGGAGGATTATTTGAAGATTAAAGCAATGGAATAATAATTTCAGGCACTCATTTTAATAAATAAAGAGGTAGTACAGTAAAGAAGACCCCAGACCTAGGTCCACTACTAACTTTATCACCTTGAGAAGGCAATACTGTACTCTGGCTTCACTACCTCCATCTACAAAGTGCGCATAATACTAACTTTGCCTCTAGTGGCTGTTGTTAGCCCAGAAAACTCCCCATCAAAGTGTCCTTGGGTAAGAATTCTGAGGGCTTAGTGTCCAAGATTGGCATTTTGAATGGGAAAGAAGAACTTTCTTGGGTGAAAAAATGGCAAGGTTTTTTTTTTTTTTTCATTATTTATTCTCCCACAAGGATAAAAGGTAACTTTAGCAGAAGAGATCTATGAGAAACAGAGAAGAACTCTGTAACAGGCTAGTTAAGAAAAGGGAGTGTGGCAGTGAAGTGATGAAAAAACAGACATAGAGAACAGACATATGGACATTGAGGGGAATGAACAGGGGATGGGAGGCGTAGAGGGAGTAACATGGAAATCTATACTATCATATGTGAAAAGATAGCTATTGTCATTGTGCTGTGGAACAGGGGATCCTGCAGGGGCGGGTGCGAGGGCCTGGAGGGCTGGGATGGGGGACCAGGAGGAGGGTCGAGGAGGGTGGGGGCCAGGGATATACATATGACTAATCTGGGAATATACACATTTGTAAACAATGAAACTCTGTAAAAATAAAAAATAATAATATTAATTTTAAAAATTCCCACACACAAAAAAAGGGAGTGTGCACCCAGAAGTGGTATCTTTGGAAAACTCAAGATGGAGGATTTTTTCTTTTTTACTATTCTCTAATTAAACTCAATACAGCACAATTACTGAGTATCTCTTATGAATAGGGCACTCTCTTAGGGACTCTTGAGTTTCCACTTACATCAGAATTATTGTAAAATTTATCTTCCTGCTCAAACAGGATGTGGGCAAAGAGCACAAAACACAAATTCTCTTTAACTTATTATAAACCTGATCCATAATTATAGGTAGGTCCCAATTTTTCAGTCTTGGTTTCCAAAGTATTAACTGGGTATAGAATCTGCAGTACCTATCATCATCTTCCATGATTATTTTGAGGATAACTTGTAAGTATATGTTAGATAGCAGCTGTCTTTTCTAAATTGTGTGCAAAACAAATGTGATTTTAAATCTATGTAAGGCATTTACTATTAAAAATATTCTTATAGCAGACTCTTGTAAAATGAGGAATCTTTGTAACTCATGAATATGATCAATCCCTAACTAAATTGTTTTGTAAATGTCTGTTTTTGTTTGCTGAGAAGTTTATTTTGTTGAATTACAACGTATGCCTATCTGTGGCTACTTGGCCAGTTGAAAAAACTAAAGAACAGCACTGTATGTGTATGGATAGGTCTCTCTCTTTATATATACATACACACACACACATATATGTATATATATGTATATATATACATAGTATGTGTAGACATATAGTATGCATATATAGTATGTATATATATATAAATACATATACTGTGTGTGTACACTGAATAATTATACGCACAGAACACAAATAGCATAATTATTTATAGGCACAGAATTAGAATTAGCTTCATCCTGAGGGACAAAATAAGTAAAGCATATAGACGAGAGAGACAGAGAAGGAAATAGAAACAATAGGAAATTTATTCAAAGTTGCCAATGGCTACCATTTATTGAAACCTAACTGTGTGATAATTGCAGAATTAGCTTCATTCCTGAGGGACCCCAAATAAGTAAAGCATAATCAGAGTATCTCTTTGAATAGAAATAAAGAAATAAAAATAATATTAATTTTAAATTCCACACACAAAAAGTGCACCCAGAAGTGGTATCTTTGGAAAACTCAAGATGGAGGATTTTTTCTTTTTTACTATTCTCTAATTAAACTCAATACAGCACAATTACTGAGTATCTCTTATGAATAGGGCACTCTCTTAGGGACTCTTGAGTTTCCACTTACATCAGAATTATTGTAAAATTTATCTTCCTGCTCAAACAGGATGTGGGCAAAGAGCACAAAACACAAATTCTCTTTAACTTATTATAAACCTGATCCATAATTATAGGTAGGTCCCAATTTTTCAGTCTTGGTTTCCAAAGTATTAACTGGGTATAGAATCTGCAGTACCTATCATCATCTTCCATGATTATTTTGAGGATAACTTGTAAGTATATGTTAGATAGCAGCTGTCTTTTCTAAATTGTGTGCAAAACAAATGTGATTTTAAATCTATGTAAGGCATTTACTATTAAAAATATTCTTATAGCAGACTCTTGTAAAATGAGGAATCTTTGTAACTCATGAATATGATCAATCCCTAACTAAATTGTTTTGTAAATGTCTGTTTTTGTTTGCTGAGAAGTTTATTTTGTTGAATTACAACGTATGCCTATCTGTGGCTACTTGGCCAGTTGAAAAAACTAAAGAACAGCACTGTATGTGTATGGATAGGTCTCTCTCTTTATATATACATACACACACACACATATATGTATATATATGTATATATATACATAGTATGTGTAGACATATAGTATGCATATATAGTATGTATATATATATAAATACATATACTGTGTGTGTACACTGAATAATTATACGCACAGAACACAAATAGCATAATTATTTATAGGCACAGAATTAGAATTAGCTTCATCCTGAGGGACAAAATAAGTAAAGCATATAGACGAGAGAGACAGAGAAGGAAATAGAAACAATAGGAAATTTATTCAAAGTTGCCAATGGCTACCATTTATTGAAACCTAACTGTGTGATAAGCATTAAGCAGATTTATATAGATCATTCCTAATCTTACGGCTATCTGGTGAGATAGAGAGTATTAGCCTTCCTTCATAAATCAGAAAAAAAGAAGTTCACAGTGCTTAAGTTACAATGCACAAGGAAATGGGAGTTCAAGTTCAAGGCTCGCAGTTCTGTCTGAGAGGTGTAAACTCTCCCCATTGGGTTTCCCTGCTGACTGATTTTTACAGCACATGGTGGACAACTCAGCAATGCTTCTTTGAGAACTGTGCCATCAAGCAGGTTGTAAATTCTGGATCAAGGTGACAGGGCCTCCATTTTGGGAACTGCTATACTTCTATGTGCATATTCTTGGCTAGTAATATTCATAGTGATAGAAATTTGGATCTTGAAGTCCTCTCAAAATGACTTAATCCAGTCTCCTCAATTTTGAGTGATTTTTTCCCTGATGATAGTGCACATATGCAAAAAATATAAGAAATGAGCTTCATAAAGTAAATAAAAAATTATACTACACAGAAGCAATAACAACATTTTAAAATATCTCCTTCCTTTTATCCTTGCTCAGTTCTTATGGATATAATATAATTTTGAAATGAGCTTTTCCTCTCACTCATCATTAGAGCATTCCCCCCAATTCTCCAAAATCACCTCATAAACATTATTTTTAATAGTTGAAACATACTCCGCTGTGTGTGTGGGAGTGTGTGGATGGTGGAGAAAGTTCCAGTTTACCCACTGATGTCTCTGTTAGGTATTTAAGGTCTTTTCAATTTTTGCAACAAACAGTATTGTGGGTTTTCAAAGAATCTAAGTCTTGTGACACATACTGAAAACTCTTTTTCAGAAAGTTAACCCTTTGATTTAAGAATATGGAGGGGTAGTGCATTGACATGGTTACTCAGCAAGTAAATGCTTCCCGCAGATTTTAAACCCAGTCCTTCTTCACGGGCTTTCTAAGGCCACAGCAACTTACTTTGCAACAAATGTGGTTGTCATCCACAGCCTTAACTAATAGCTTGGAGAAGACACAAACACTATGTGGGTAATGGGACAATCTTAGTCTTTTTGCTCAGGGATCCCTCATCTCTCATTGACCAGTTCTGCAGACTTGAATAAGTGACACAAACTTTCTTAGTCTCTGTTTCCTCACTTCTCAAAGTGCGGTGTAAAACATCTATCAAAGGGTTTTCATAAAGAACAAAGAATGTCAGATATACATCATCAACAAATCGACAGACAACAAATGCTGGAGAGGGTGTGGAGAAAAGGGAACCCTCTTGCATTGCTGGTGGGAATGTAAATTAATACAACCTCTATGGAAGACAATATGGAGATTCCTTAAAAAACTAAAAATAGAAGCACCCTATGACCCAGCAATCCCACTATTAGGCCTATATCCTGATGAAATCAAAACTGAAAGAGGCACCTGTACCCCAATGTTCATTGCAGCTCTCTATACAATAGCCAGAACATGGAAGCAACCTAGATGTCCATCGACAAATGAATGGATCCAGAAGCTCTGGTACATATATACAATGGAATACTACTCAGCTGTTAAAAGAAATGCAGAAGACTCAGTCCTAATGAGGTGGCTGGCTTTAGAACCTATCATAAAAAGTGAAGTAAGTCAAAAAGAGAAAGACAAGTATAGTATACTAACTCATATATATGGGATCTAGTAAGATGGTCATGATAACACACGCAGTGAACTCATGAACAAACAGAGAATAGACATAAAGACATTGTGGAGACCGAACAATGGGAGGGAGTAACATGGGAACCTATACTGTCATGTGTAGAAAAGATAGCTATTGTCATTGTGCTAGGGGAATAGGAGTACCTACAACCACTTGGAGCAATGGTCTGGAGGGATGGGGGGGGGGAACCTGGGTGGGGGGAGGGTCAAGGGATATGCATCTGATTGATCTGGGAACATACATGTACAAAAATAAATAAATAAATAAATAAATAATAAAAAAAATCTATCAAAGGGTTTTCATAAAGAACAAAGAATGTCAGATATAGTTAAACCTAGGCACATAGTAGGCTTTCAATAAATGGAACCTGCTTTTTTTTTTTTAAAGGATACAAAATTTACTATCATCTTATTCATTCAGGCCATGAGTCCATTTCCTCTTGGGTATGTCTCTTTTTCATTACTGTACATTCTGGCAGGTACCTGTGGACTGAACAAGCAAACTCCTTTCCAAAAGGTATGATTGTGTCATCTTTGAATTCTAATCCCATAAAAACAGAGCTTATTTGTAATAATGTGGGCTGTGTTGTAATAAAAGTACTTCCACAAAAACTTTCATTAAATGACGGGAAGTGACAATGGAATGTGTCACTGTGTTCAATGTTTTCTCCGTGTCCACTGACGCCCACCACCATTCCTTGGAGTGCAGTTCAAGGAGAAAGTACAATGGAGAAACCATGGGCAAAACTGAGGAATAGCAAAGTTCAGCTTCTCTAAACTTCTATTCCCAACCACCCTCTTTTAACTCCTTGATCGGATGGATTTTCTCCTTTCAAACATGTGTTACTCTGTTAATGGCTAACCTTGAAGGCATAGAGTCTCCCATTTCTGCCTCTCCTGCTGATGCTCGTCTGTGCTATTAGCTCCTCGAGAAAGTGAAATTCACAGACAAGTAACATTGTGTTTAGTTTTTACTCTTGGTGGGAGTTGAGTGTTTATGGTTGATGCTTGCGTTTAACATGACTTAGGATACTCTAATTTTGAGTAGCCTCATACTTGAGTACTCTAACACATCTAAATGGAAGCTTTCCTCTTCAAAGGCACACCTAATTATCCCCTCCCCAGATCATCCTTTAAGAGTAGCCTGCCTTCTTGGAGCTCTAGAGTCTAACCGTTATTTTCCTTCCTGGATTTCTGAAAATCCTGAAACCAAACTATCTTCTGGTATTATAAAAGATCAGAAGAAAATTTTCTGTGTTGGGTCACTCTTCCTGGAGTCACGTTCTTTGGCCAGTATGGGATTAAACTCCTCCAGAAGCAATCAACATTGTGATAGAATACGTCAATCCTGAATAAATCAGAAAATGCTTCCTAGTCATGCTTTAGCACCTTTCACTTACAGATTTAGCATTCTTACTCATATTTACCCCTTGAGACTCTGGGTTGAGGATACAGTTGTATACTTCTTTTTTCTTATGACTAAGAGGATAATTCCCAAGCTTCATTTAAAAAAAAAAAAAAAGGTAACAGAATATATTTTTTTGTTTACTCTGTACTAATTTCACTTACCTTAGTCAATTTTGCCTAAGGAAGCATATTTAATATATTTTGTCTCTTTGATATCCTACTAAATGTGAATAAAGATAGTTGGAGGTAACCTTCCAAGGCAGACATTTGGAAGATTTTGAGGATGACTTCAGTGCTTCTTCCCCACCTTCCTTCTATCACATACACACTCACACACACACAGAGCCATGTATGCACACATTTTTAATAAAGAATTTTAAAAATAATTCTGTGCCCAAACTATTGATCCATATACTCAGACTGCAGCAATCTTTATGAAGAAATCAAGAGTCCATGTTTCCTCCAAAAATTCTCATTCAGGGTTATTGAAGTTTTTGATAGACTGAAGGCAAGTTAATGGCCTTTTTCAGATCTCCAAAGCTAAACTAACTTCTTATTTTAGAAAACAGCGGTTCACCAGTATTTTATACCAATTTAATAATTATGAATACTAGAAAAATTTAGAATCATATTATAAAGGCCATCATATAGGGCTCCTCGAGAAAGTGAAATTCACAGACAAGTAACATTGTGTTTAGTTTTTACTCTTGGTGGGAGTTGAGTGTTTATGGTTGATGCTTGCGTTTAACATGACTTAGGATACTCTAATTTTGAGTAGCCTCATACTTGAGTACTCTAACACATCTAAATGGAAGCTTTCCTCTTCAAAGGCACACCTAATTATCCCCTCCCCAGATCATCCTTTAAGAGTAGCCTGCCTTCTTGGAGCTCTAGAGTCTAACCGTTATTTTCCTTCCTGGATTTCTGAAAATCCTGAAACCAAACTATCTTCTGGTATTATAAAAGATCAGAAGAAAATTTTCTGTGTTGGGTCACTCTTCCTGGAGTCACGTTCTTTGGCCAGTATGGGATTAAACTCCTCCAGAAGCAATCAACATTGTGATAGAATACGTCAATCCTGAATAAATCAGAAAATGCTTCCTAGTCATGCTTTAGCACCTTTCACTTACAGATTTAGCATTCTTACTCATATTTACCCCTTGAGACTCTGGGTTGAGGATACAGTTGTATACTTCTTTTTTCTTATGACTAAGAGGATAATTCCCAAGCTTCATTTAAAAAAAAAAAAAAAGGTAACAGAATATATTTTTTTGTTTACTCTGTACTAATTTCACTTACCTTAGTCAATTTTGCCTAAGGAAGCATATTTAATATATTTTGTCTCTTTGATATCCTACTAAATGTGAATAAAGATAGTTGGAGGTAACCTTCCAAGGCAGACATTTGGAAGATTTTGAGGATGACTTCAGTGCTTCTTCCCCACCTTCCTTCTATCACATACACACTCACACACACACAGAGCCATGTATGCACACATTTTTAATAAAGAATTTTAAAAATAATTCTGTGCCCAAACTATTGATCCATATACTCAGACTGCAGCAATCTTTATGAAGAAATCAAGAGTCCATGTTTCCTCCAAAAATTCTCATTCAGGGTTATTGAAGTTTTTGATAGACTGAAGGCAAGTTAATGGCCTTTTTCAGATCTCCAAAGCTAAACTAACTTCTTATTTTAGAAAACAGCGGTTCACCAGTATTTTATACCAATTTAATAATTATGAATACTAGAAAAATTTAGAATCATATTATAAAGGCCATCATATAGGGCTTCTGTAAAAGTTTACACTGATTTTCTGTACAAATATACCTGACATCTTGGAATATGCCAGAGATTTGAATAAATATGTATATTTTACTCTGATATGTGTATTCTTTAAAATGGAGTTTAGGAATTTCTAGCTTCTCTAAATACTTATAGTTAAGTAGGTGTTTACTGTAAAAGTAAACTAATGTGCTTTTAAGGGTGGAGTTTAATTAGGTACTTTAGTAATAATTGACAAATGTATGTAATGGATTGACATGTGATGTAGTGATAAAAATATGCAATGGATCTTTACATATACTATTTGTATATGCACTAGTTCTTATTGGATGAGTCCTATAGGGTATCGCCTCAGGTTAACAGATGAGAAGATGGAAGCATTGAGAGTTTCAAGTATTTAGTCCTAATACCACACAGCTAGTTAGTAAAGGAAAAGGAATCTAATCACAGGCCATGTATTGTAAGAAAGTGACATTCCTACTTTGTGCTTCAGGTGACTTCCATGCTGGTGCATAGGCTTCCTATTTATTGCTCTTAAATTGAAGTGGAAGTGAGTAATTTAATTTATAAGGAAGTTTTGAGTTAGTTTTATTCTGGGCAATATATATATTTCTGAAAGAAGTTAATCTTCTTGTTTTATTATGAGATTCAGTGGATTTTAGAGCCTAGAAGGACTTCAGTGCTTCTTCCCACCTTCCTTCTATCACATACACACTCACACACACACAGAGCCATGTATGCACACATTTTTAATAAAGAATTTTAAAAATAATTCTGTGCCCAAACTATTGATCCATATACTCAGACTGCAGCAATCTTTATGAAGAAATCAAGAGTCCATGTTTCCTCCAAAAATTCTCATTCAGGGTTATTGAAGTTTTTGATAGACTGAAGGCAAGTTAATGGCCTTTTTCAGATCTCCAAAGCTAAACTAACTTCTTATTTTAGAAAACAGCGGTTCACCAGTATTTTATACCAATTTAATAATTATGAATACTAGAAAAATTTAGAATCATATTATAAAGGCCATCATATAGGGCTTCTGTAAAAGTTTACACTGATTTTCTGTACAAATATACCTGACATCTTGGAATATGCCAGAGATTTGAATAAATATGTATATTTTACTCTGATATGTGTATTCTTTAAAATGGAGTTTAGGAATTTCTAGCTTCTCTAAATACTTATAGTTAAGTAGGTGTTTACTGTAAAAGTAAACTAATGTGCTTTTAAGGGTGGAGTTTAATTAGGTACTTTAGTAATAATTGACAAATGTATGTAATGGATTGACATGTGATGTAGTGATAAAAATATGCAATGGATCTTTACATATACTATTTGTATATGCACTAGTTCTTATTGGATGAGTCCTATAGGGTATCGCCTCAGGTTAACAGATGAGAAGATGGAAGCATTGAGAGTTTCAAGTATTTAGTCCTAATACCACACAGCTAGTTAGTAAAGGAAAAGGAATCTAATCACAGGCCATGTATTGTAAGAAAGTGACATTCCTACTTTGTGCTTCAGGTGACTTCCATGCTGGTGCATAGGCTTCCTATTTATTGCTCTTAAATTGAAGTGGAAGTGAGTAATTTAATTTATAAGGAAGTTTTGAGTTAGTTTTATTCTGGGCAATATATATATTTCTGAAAGAAGTTAATCTTCTTGTTTTATTATGAGATTCAGTGGATTTTAGAGCCTAGAAGGACTTCAGTGATTAAACTACCTTATTTTTCAGAACTTTTTCATTCACCTAATCAGTATATATTTGCTAGAACATATGTAGCTGATGCCAGTAAAACAGAGATCAAAGAGAGCTAAGCAACTTACAAAACAACAACTAACTATAAGAGATGGAACTGAAACTATATATATATGTGTGTGTGTGTGTGTGTGTGTGTATAGTTACTATATATATTTAGTTACTAGTCAATGACTTCTGATAATTTGCAACCTATCAGACTTCAGTCTATGAAATGAGAGAATAAAACCCCTAAAATAAAAGGATACTGTGATAATTAAATGAAATAATGTAAGTTGATGTGTTCTATTACTGTTAATAAGCTCCTGATGATTCTTTTAAGGGAAAAGAGAAAGCAAACTTGACCATATACTTTTAGAAGAAAGTTTCAGTAAGTTTCTTTTAAAAATTGTGTTCCATAAAATAAATTCAGTTTCAACTATTCAGCATATAAATTGAATGCAGTAAAATTCCAAGTGTCCTGTGTTGTATGTACATGTAACAATTATTTCAGAGTTAAAATATGCTGCTAGTTTTACAGGTTGGTAAAGATTTGCAACTGGGGGGATTCACTGTCTGGGGACAGCTGCTGTTTCTTTAAATTGGGTGAAAGAGTTGTACAATTGCTGAGTCAGATGATCTGGCAACCCGAGAGATTCAGAGCAAGAAAATGGTGGCACTCAAAAAAAGAAAGTAAAACGTAAGTTTGCCCCCAATATATCAGAAAAGTAATAGGTGTAACATTAGAAAATGGTAGTTTAAAAGCAAAAAAGATGTGATTATAATTTGGAAAGCAGTAATATTGTAGTTTTACCTCTAATTGCAAATTTTAGCTTACATTATATATATTCTTTCCCCCCCCTCATCAATGTGTTTTCACACACACAAAGACCCATCATTTTGTCTGTAAGTGCTTTATTCTGTTATGGGCACATTTTACTGCAGTTTTGTCTTGATTATAAGTAAATACAATTTAAACCTGTAAAATACTTCAATGCTTTCTTTTCCTTCTCTTACATAATCTTAACGTGTTATGTTTACTGTCTGGTCTCTGATTTGGAAAATAAAATGAAAAAAAATCCATTATTACTTATTACTCTGTCTATCTAGCACCATTCATCCTTTGTAAACAACAGTAAGTGTATATATAGTGTCTCAAAAAGATATCATTAACGTCTTCTGTGGAAAATTTACATCTGGTGTTACAAGTTTTAATACACAAGTATATCCTGTTACATCCTTTACCCCCAAATGTGTTCAACTGTAGAGATCTGGCACCTAAGGGATAATTTTTTCCAATTCACATGAAAGATTACATAAGACTAATAAAGGCCCCCTTTCGTTTGGTAAAATAGCTCCTCCAGTGGTTTATTCAGATGCTCAGTGTCCTACGTGGGACCCAAAATGTGATTCTAAAATTTTGAATCTTGTCTAAAAGCCTGAATCTCAATTTAACCATAAATAAACAACAATAAGGTTAAAATAAATGTTGGCCATATTTGTCCGAAGGAGCGACCTCCTAACAGGATCCCCCTTAAACTCTTTTAAAGTGCAGATTCTTGGAACTCCACAGCAAATCTACTCACATCTGAGAGAGAGCTTCAGAAATGTGTATTTTATACAGCAGCCCAGATAACAACGCTGCTGATAACCTTGGCTTTCCTTCCTAAACGTCTCTGATTATTCTCATGCTTAATTTAAGAGAGTAAGGGCATATTTATTTACACCACTTGACTGCATAGTTTCATTAGTCTCAATTTGTTTAAGAGATTACATATCTTTGTTCATATAGGTCTGAACCTCTACAAACTACAAAACTTTTCTTCCTTGAGAAAAAAACATCTGCTGTCTTCGCAATCATTTAAATACAGAGACTTCCTTTCTGAAGATAAAGGGGAAAACTGAGAACCAGTTGAAGAAGAATTAAAAATTCATTTGTAATACAAATTTAAAAATCAACTTATTCTTTTCCAAGGACCTCTGAGGCACTGTAATTTTAAATCTTGCAGTTGACATTCTAATCCTTCCCCTCTACAACTTCTTTCTGATTATGTAGTCTAGTCCAACTGGAACAATCTTTCCAGGTTTTATGAAATATATAACTGCATTGATAAGCACAGATTTTTTTTTTCAATCCTCCTTTCTTTAAACAACAAATGTTCTTGGCATTTAGTAAATTCAACAACTGTCAATGAACGTGGGAGTGAGGGACACACATTAAAAGACCATTAATTAGGATACCAGTGCGTCTGCAGAGGCCCCAAATTGATAGGCATTTTCTAAAGTGGAGCAATCTTTAAAAAAGAACTTCCTTTTTCTACTAAACAAAATATTCCTCAGGTTTTCTCCATCAGTTGGCTTATTTTCAAGCCTATTTCTAAGGTCTCCGTCAATAGACCTTATTTTCAAACTTACTGATTTTTTTTTTCATGTTAATGAATGATTTCATTTGAACGTCTTAACTGAGGGAGAAAAGTTTTCAAATGTGAGGAAAGCATCAGTATTTAAGAAGAAAACTACTGAGAGACAGTATCACTAGAAAATTAACATGGGCCGTTCTTTATACTACCTTGCATCTCAGACAGAAAAACAAAGAAATGAAGCCTTTCAACAGTCTGGTCGCCGCCTAGCCTGGAAGGTAAAGGAACAGTCGCCAAAATTTGGAAGTGCACCTCACAACCCCTCCTCCCAAAGAGTGAACCTGTCCCATCCCTCTCCCTCCCTTCCAGAAAAAAAGGCCTAGTTAGTTTCAAGCTGGGGAGGCGATCCTGAGATGTCCCCTGAGACGTCCCGTCACGCTTCCACCCCCTTCCACCCCACGAAGCCCACTCGACTCCACCTGCCTCCACGCCTCTCTCACCTCTCTCACCTCTCTCAGTCCCAGTCCTGCTTTGCGTTTAACCCCTGCGCTGCTCTGTTACTCTGACGAAATATTAACTGCGGAAATAGTTGCGGCGAGGAGCGAGGCCCAGGGAAGGCTGAAAGCAGAAAGGGTGCGTTCTCGAAGTTGAGTGATAAGTGGGTCAGCGTCTAGCACTGGCTGGAGGGGTCCTTCCCAGCGGCCAATAAAATCTCGGGCATCTTAGAGTACCTCTGAGAACTGAGACGGTGGGGAGAAGAGTCATGGAGGGTGGCTGGAGCTGACAACCGGAGGAGGCGAAGCCGGAGCAACTTCGAGTCTCATTTCCTACTTTGGAGTCCTGGCAACCACCGTGGAGACCCCAGCCCAGCTTTGGGAAGTGTCGAGCCCCACCTTGAAGTTGTTCAGAGAGGACTTGGGAGAAGGGATCTGGAGAAGGGGGCAAGGGATGCGATCAGAGCGGCCTAACACCCAGGAGCCTTGGAAACAACTGAGCCATTCTTTCATCACTTACTTAAAAATGAACTAGGTTGTGACTAGGCACAGCGTGCTCTAGAGTCAGCAGTCAGAATCCTCAGCAGGCTTTCTCCAGACCTTAAAGCCAACTTCTTATTTAGAATACTTTCTCACCCTAAGCTAGCTCTTACTTCATTATACTGTAGGAAATAAGATTTTTATCTTTTCTTTTTTCTTAAAACTGGAGATAGTCATAGCACTTTGGAACACTCAAAAGTATAATGAAAAAATAAAAGCTCATCAACCATCCTGAGAAGCCATTATAAATATCTTATTACACTGTGTATGTTGTGTTGTGGGGGGGGGGGGGCAAGAGAGAGAAGCAAGAATAATTGTTTACTGTGTCAAATCTTGCTTTAAAAAAAACCTCATTTTATAATTACTAATTTTACATTCTATTAAATATTCTTCAAAGACATGATGATGGTCTATAATATTCCAGATCTTAAAAATTTCAGACCATAATTCCAGAGTATAGATATAATTTAAAATAATTTAATAATGTGATTGGCAGAGTTTTAGGCAACTTTCAGTTTCTAGCTACTATTGGTTTGTATTGATTTTTGTCAGAATCTTTCTTTTCTTAAGATAATGCCTAAATATAGAAAAACTGAATAAAAATGTATGGATATTTTATAAGTTCCTTATATACAATATAAAACGTGTTCTTGCCAGTAAGGTATTTAGGAAAGTGCATTCTTCTTCAACTGATAAACAGCCACAATATTAATCACCAGGTATGGGAAAAGCTTCAAAACTGAAAAAACTATACCCAGCGTCTAGCACCAGCCCGGCCAATAAAATCTCGGGCATCTTAGAGTACCTCTGAGAACTGAGACGGTGGGGAGAAGAGTCATGGAGGGTGGCTGGAGCTGACAACCGGAGGAGGCGAAGCCGGAGCAACTTCGAGTCTCATTTCCTACTTTGGAGTCCTGGCAACCACCGTGGAGACCCCAGCCCAGCTTTGGGAAGTGTCGAGCCCCACCTTGAAGTTGTTCAGAGAGGACTTGGGAGAAGGGATCTGGAGAAGGGGGCAAGGGATGCGATCAGAGCGGCCTAACACCCAGGAGCCTTGGAAACAACTGAGCCATTCTTTCATCACTTACTTAAAAATGAACTAGGTTGTGACTAGGCACAGCGTGCTCTAGAGTCAGCAGTCAGAATCCTCAGCAGGCTTTCTCCAGACCTTAAAGCCAACTTCTTATTTAGAATACTTTCTCACCCTAAGCTAGCTCTTACTTCATTATACTGTAGGAAATAAGATTTTTATCTTTTCTTTTTTCTTAAAACTGGAGATAGTCATAGCACTTTGGAACACTCAAAAGTATAATGAAAAAATAAAAGCTCATCAACCATCCTGAGAAGCCATTATAAATATCTTATTACACTGTGTATGTTGTGTTGTGGGGGGGGGGGGTCAAGAGAGAGAAGCAAGAATAATTGTTTACTGTGTCAAATCTTGCTTTAAAAAAATCACCTCATTTTATAATTACTAATTTTACATTCTATTAAATATTCTTCAAAGACATGATGATGGTCTATAATATTCCAGATCTTAAAAATTTCAGACCATAATTCCAGAGTATAGATATAATTTAAAATAATTTAATAATGTGATTGGCAGAGTTTTAGGCAACTTTCAGTTTCTAGCTACTATTGGTTTGTATTGATTTTTGTCAGAATCTTTCTTTTCTTAAGATAATGCCTAAATATAGAAAAACTGAATAAAAATGTATGGATATTTTATAAGTTCCTTATATACAATATAAAACGTGTTCTTGCCAGTAAGGTATTTAGGAAAGTGCATTCTTCTTCAACTGATAAACAGCCACAATATTAATCACCAGGTATGCGGGGGAAAAAAGCTATTCAATATTAGAATTTTATGCTTAGAAAATGAAACTATACCCATTGTTTACATAATTTAAAAGAAAACACCACTAAAACTTTCTATCAGGCTGGATTTTAAAACAAAGAGAAGGATTCTCTGGCCTAGGGTGTTTTAGGATGGAGTGGGAGCAAGTGACATTGTTACGCTTTTCAAAAAAGACTAAAGGTTTTAAAAGAACAAAAACACTTGGCTAAATGTTCAGCCTTTCTTTAAGAAAGTATTTTTGAGATGAGGTAGATCACTTTACTATCAGGAGTCACTCACATGTTAGGAAATGGTCTAGCCTAAGACTACCATGGTAGTTACTAGTGATAAACTAATATGTAATTAGCAGATCTGCAAAATACCATAGAGTTAGACAGTCAATAAATAGGCTGTGTTGAGAATGGACTTTAAAAAGTTCAAGTCCCCAAAGAAATAAATGAGTATTGTCTTATTTCTGAAAGAAAGAATGTTCATTTAGAACATAATACAAACTAGGGATCATGTACACACGTTCGGAATCATGGCTTTAGGTCACTGCACACGGCTTATGGTAGAAGGACACGATGCCGTTTAACAAGGGGGAAAACCCCTAAGAATTCCCAGAGAGCAGTAAACAAATCAACACTTAATTTCAGAAAAATATGGCTATTTTGTAAACACACCAAGGTAGAGGTAACAAGTCAACTAGTGTAATTCATCAGGCATGTATGGATAATAATGTGAATTTTTATTATATAGAGTTTCCAGTCATATAAAAAGAGTCATAATTAATACATTTGCAAAATTGTAAAAATATGCTAAACTAATAACACCATACATGTGTATATTAATGCTAAAAAATTCATACAAATTCTTTTTTAGCACTGTGGCTCTCAAGGAACTATATGAGTCCCAACATAATTACCATCCATATATATTCTTAAATCTGTATAACCAAGGACAAAACATATATTGTGAAATATATAATTACATGCCATTTATAATGAATAGTTCCAGATGTTTATGTATGCGTAAAATTTAATATTTGAAGTCAGAGAAATGCACATATTTTAAAAAATATTCTGTTATATCTAAGCCACGTGTTCTTACGTCAGATATTTGCTGAAAATTGGGCTTTTCATATAGCCAATGCCTATTTAAATAACTTTCATTTCTGAAAATTGACTTATTCCTAAATAACAAGAAATAAATGGCTATTTTCAATGACCCTATCAGTTTTATATTTTAACACTTAATACAATATATATATTATGAAATGAATATTTCTCTAACAAAATAATCGCAGTATTATATTATGTATTCCTAAAATAGACAACAAGTAATTACAGTATTTACATAGGCTAAATTTTTCACTATAGGTTTTTGGATGCAACTTAGTAATTTAAACAAAATAGCTTAATATAGAGAATACTACTAAAAACGAAGATACTCAAAATATCACAGTGGCTCAACACTTCCTGGTATGGATAAAGCAGTGTTTTTTAAAAAAAGGATCCTGTTAATGTTTTATAATGAGCTGAAATCAAGTCCAGCAACACACCTTGGAATTCTTTACAAGCTCCTCCTCATGCTTAAAAACTGAACTTTAATAATAATATGAAAAAAAACGGATGCCGTTCGAATCATGGCTTTAGGTCACTGCACACGGCTTATGGTAGAAGGACACGATGCCGTTTAACAAGGGGGAAAACCCCTAAGAATTCCCAGAGAGCAGTAAACAAATCAACACTTAATTTCAGAAAAATATGGCTATTTTGTAAACACACCAAGGTAGAGGTAACAAGTCAACTAGTGTAATTCATCAGGCATGTATGGATAATAATGTGAATTTTTATTATATAGAGTTTCCAGTCATATAAAAAGAGTCATAATTAATACATTTGCAAAATTGTAAAAATATGCTAAACTAATAACACCATACATGTGTATATTAATGCTAAAAAATTCATACAAATTCTTTTTTAGCACTGTGGCTCTCAAGGAACTATATGAGTCCCAACATAATTACCATCCATATATATTCTTAAATCTGTATAACCAAGGACAAAACATATATTGTGAAATATATAATTACATGCCATTTATAATGAATAGTTCCAGATGTTTATGTATGCGTAAAATTTAATATTTGAAGTCAGAGAAATGCACATATTTTAAAAAATATTCTGTTATATCTAAGCCACGTGTTCTTACGTCAGATATTTGCTGAAAATTGGGCTTTTCATATAGCCAATGCCTATTTAAATAACTTTCATTTCTGAAAATTGACTTATTCCTAAATAACAAGAAATAAATGGCTATTTTCAATGACCCTATCAGTTTTATATTTTAACACTTAATACAATATATATATTATGAAATGAATATTTCTCTAACAAAATAATCGCAGTATTATATTATGTATTCCTAAAATAGACAACAAGTAATTACAGTATTTACATAGGCTAAATTTTTCACTATAGGTTTTTGGATGCAACTTAGTAATTTAAACAAAATAGCTTAATATAGAGAATACTACTAAAAACGAAGATACTCAAAATATCACAGTGGCTCAACACTTCCTGGTATGGATAAAGCAGTGTTTTTTAAAAAAAGGATCCTGTTAATGTTTTATAATGAGCTGAAATCAAGTCCAGCAACACACCTTGGAATTCTTTACAAGCTCCTCCTCATGCTTAAAAAAACTGAACTTTAATAATAATATGAAAAAGAAAATGTGTACTTTCCATGTCAAATGTTTGTAGATTTTTGCTAATAGAAATGGAGGCACCCGATTAAACACTGATAGTGTTAACAGTTTTACATTTACATGTTAAAAAGTCTATTAACGTTACAATAAAAATATAATTCACCCACTGGTGGCTTTTGCTTTTTTCAAAACACATATTCCCCGCCACAATGAAGGAAACTTCATTAAATTGTTTTTGGATTTATTATTATCCTGGTTTTAATTAAAACTCGCTATACTGTTACTATATATGTACATATATATACTTACATGTATATATTTTTCAACTAATCTGGTCATAGGAAATTACATCGCCTGTGTAAAGATTTATCTGATGTGAGGACAAAACTACCTAGAATTCTGTTTTCAAGAAGTAGGCCTCATTTGGGGCCTTTTCGTTGGGGCCTGAGATGATTAAAATACAATCGGTGTGATCCTTAGATCATCCGAACTGTAGTTCTGGCTTCTGCTAAACCTATGGGCATTGTCCCGACTCCTTTTAGATACACCAGGCCACTGAAGAAGTAACCTCCAACTCCCTATGAAAATCAATCTTTCCTCTGGCTGAAAAGCAAGTAGATTGCTCCTCTTAGCAGTTACTGATCCTGCGATCAATATTCCTATTTCGGGAAGTCAAACTCAGAGCGAGCCCCCAAGCTCAAACCCCGTCCACTCCTGCAAGGAGGAGGCTTGACCCGGCAGGAAGATTAATTAAAAATAATTGAAATGAATATTTCTCTAACAAAATAATCGCAGTATTATATTATGTATTCCTAAAATAGACAACAAGTAATTACAGTATTTACATAGGCTAAATTTTTCACTATAGGTTTTTGGATGCAACTTAGTAATTTAAACAAAATAGCTTAATATAGAGAATACTACTAAAAACGAAGATACTCAAAATATCACAGTGGCTCAACACTTCCTGGTATGGATAAAGCAGTGTTTTTTAAAAAAAGGATCCTGTTAATGTTTTATAATGAGCTGAAATCAAGTCCAGCAACACACCTTGGAATTCTTTACAAGCTCCTCCTCATGCTTAAAAAAACTGAACTTTAATAATAATATGAAAAAGAAAATGTGTACTTTCCATGTCAAATGTTTGTAGATTTTTGCTAATAGAAATGGAGGCACCCGATTAAACACTGATAGTGTTAACAGTTTTACATTTACATGTTAAAAAGTCTATTAACGTTACAATAAAAATATAATTCACCCACTGGTGGCTTTTGCTTTTTTCAAAACACATATTCCCCGCCACAATGAAGGAAACTTCATTAAATTGTTTTTGGATTTATTATTATCCTGGTTTTAATTAAAACTCGCTATACTGTTACTATATATGTACATATATATACTTACATGTATATATTTTTCAACTAATCTGGTCATAGGAAATTACATCGCCTGTGTAAAGATTTATCTGATGTGAGGACAAAACTACCTAGAATTCTGTTTTCAAGAAGTAGGCCTCATTTGGGGCCTTTTCGTTGGGGCCTGAGATGATTAAAATACAATCGGTGTGATCCTTAGATCATCCGAACTGTAGTTCTGGCTTCTGCTAAACCTATGGGCATTGTCCCGACTCCTTTTAGATACACCAGGCCACTGAAGAAGTAACCTCCAACTCCCTATGAAAATCAATCTTTCCTCTGGCTGAAAAGCAAGTAGATTGCTCCTCTTAGCAGTTACTGATCCTGCGATCAATATTCCTATTTCGGGAAGTCAAACTCAGAGCGAGCCCCCAAGCTCAAACCCCGTCCACTCCTGCAAGGAGGGAGGCTTGACCCGGCAGGAAGACTGGGGGAGAAAAAAAGGCGGCCTCCAGAAAACTAAGACCGTTAGGACAACTTCCCTGCAGGGCACAATGAAGTGTCTTAGAAATACACCTTCTGTGTGTGTCTGCGTGTGTGTGTGTTTACGGATTCCCGCTCAGAAACTTCAGGAGTGACTGACTTCAAAAGTGGGCTTAGAGGCTCCCGTTTTCCCCCCAGAATTTCAGGAGCCGAAGGACGGGTGTGCAGGGCCCTCCGGGGCTCACCACGCTGGGAGAAGCCTGCACCTCTCAGGAACTGTAACCCCGTAGTGGGGAGAGAGTGGAAGGAGCCTCCCACCCCCGCCACAGCCTCCTCCAGCCTCGTCCGGAGGTGAGTAATCGGTGCACTAGATAACATCAAACATCATCCCAGGGCCGACTGCGCCCGGGCGTTTCGCGGCCTCTCCTACCTGGTCTGGGATGCGGTCGCTGCGCTCGGCGCAGGCTCCTCACCAGCATCAGCACGAGGGGCGCGGCGGCCCGCACGCCCCGCGCCGCCCACTCACCCGCCGGCCGCGCGATCTGCACCACGAAAGCCCTGACCCGGGGCGGGCCGTCCGCGCGCCGGATCCTCACGGTGATCAAGAGCCGGCGCACCATGTCCTCGCCGCCTCGCCGCTCGGCGGTCGCTGCGCCGCCTTCGGGCTTCAGAGGTAGGCGGCTCGGCGCCCGCCCCCCGCCGGATCGCTCTCGAGACCCACGCGCCGCCGCCGGCCCATCCCCGCCCCGCCGGCGCGCCCCCGTCTGCGCCGGCGCGCGCCCGCCGGCCCCCGGCCGCTCGGAGCGCCGAGTCGCTCCGCGCTGAGCGCGCGCGGGAAAGGCGGGCTTCCGAGGCTCCTCGCCTGCCCGCGCACCTCTTCCTTCCCGCCCTGCCCGCGCCGCGCCGCCTTCCCACCCTCCGCGCGGGAGCGCCACGCGGTGACAGCGCCGGCTCCGGACGCCGCCACGCATCTCCAGGCAGCCCGCCCCCTCGCCACATCCGTCACCTGACCCGGCCAGATCAGGAACCGCCGCGGTCCGGCGGCGCCCCTGCCTCCCGGCCCCCCTTCCTTGATTCCCCGCGCCCCTCGCCGGCGGGGGCGGGGGTGGGGGAAATCCTCCCTGGAACCGGATTAAAGAGAAAAAAAGAGAAACGGGGGAAAAAAAAAAAAGCCAAGTCATCTCCTGGCTCGGTCCGCCATTCAGGAGGCTGGATGTCAGTTTTGAAAGAAATGGCGCTAAGAGCCCGCTTTTCGAGGTGGGAGACGAGCGAAATGAAAGGAAACGGCTGCGACCTCTGGACGCTGCGCGGCGCTGGCTCCGCGGGAGCGGCGGGGCCCCCGCGCCGGACCAGGTAGGCGGGGCCGAGCCCCAGCCCTCGCGCGCTCGGGGCGCCCCTTCCCTCCCAGCCGCGCGCGTTGCGGGGGGTTGCTGGGCTAGGCCAGCAACGGCCCCTGCGCCGGGCAGTTTTTATTTTCGGTTTTAACATCCCGCTCGGCGAGGCATCGGGACGCTTCTTCCTCTTTCCTCCTCCCCGCGCGCCCCTCCCCCGCGGCTGCGCCCCGCGCCCCGGGTCCCCGCGTCCGGCGTCCTGGCTCCCGCGCCGCCGCCTCCCGCCGGCGCGCCCACGCCCTCGCCTCTGGTTGCCTGACTCCCCAGGGGTCCCCTTCGCCCCTCCGCTCTTTTCGTCCACCTCGCGGATCCTTTCTTTCTGGGCATCCCCCCGCCTCCGCGCCGCTGTCTCCCCACTCGGCCCAGGAAAGCGGAGGACGGGAAGCCGAGAGCCGCGCGACCCGGCGCGGGTGAGTCGAGGACACCCAGGCGGCCTGAGGACACTCCGGAGCCGGGTTCCGGAGCGCCGCCGGACGGGCCCGGCCTCTCCGGCTGCATGGAGCTTGGACGCGGGCTCCCCGAAGGCAGGGGGTCGAGCCCAGGACCCTGCTTTCCAGGCGGGCGGTGCTGACCCGAGGCCCCACCTCCCCGGGCCGCGAAGTCGGTCCCGATCGGCGGACAGCCCCGCGGGCTGCAGGCGCGGCCTGGCTGCCCGGCGTGGAAGCGGGGATGTGGGACTAGGCCCAGCCTTCGGAGCCTGAAAGGTGGCCCGCGTCGAAGTGGCTTGTTTTTTGACTTGTGCCAGAGCCTAGTGGCCGAGCTGCCGAAGTGGATCCGTAGCGAGACAGCCGATCGGTCCTGTGGATCAGACGCCAAGCTCCTCACCGTCTGGGGGAGGCGGGCGAGGCTGGGAGGGTGCACGCCACGGCCCTGTAGCTGGGAGGCCAGGTGCAGCCGCGTCCACTCCCCATCCCTCATTTCCGCACAGGACGCAGCCTACCGGCTGGCCAGTGGAAGGGGGACTCAGGGGCCAGGTTCAGATTGTTCAGTCGCTAAGTCGCGTCTGTTTTGCGACCCCATGGACTCCTCTGTGGATTTCCCAGGGAAGAATACTGGAGTGGGTTGCCATGTCCTCCTCCAGGGACCTAGGGGTCTGAACACTTCTGTGTCTCCCGCGTTGGCAGGTGGGATTCTTTTCCACTGAGCCACCAGGGGAGCCCCAGGCTCAAATAGCCCCTCTGAATAATTTTACAAATGCGCCTCTCCTCTCTCCTGTAGGACTCCCTCAGACTTTACTGACCATCCATGCTGGGGCTGCTAGCCACTCCTCTGTGACAGAAATGAATGAGCTTTCTCGCTCTTCACAAGGTCAGCTCCTTCTCCTTTTCTTCACATCTTTTCTCAGGAATCCCCCCCCCCCCCAATACATTTCTTCTTCCAGGCACTGTTTATGTATACATACATATATATATATATATATCCTAAAGTTCGTAGGGTCAGAAATCATCCTAAGTAATTGTCTCTCCGTAGTTAGTATGTATCTTTCTCTGTCTTGTACTATGTCCATGGGCCTCTCCTTCACCCTCCCTAGAAAAAAAGACCCGGCGCGGGTGAGTCGAGGACACCCAGGCGGCCTGAGGACACTCCGGAGCCGGGTTCCGGAGCGCCGCCGGACGGGCCCGGCCTCTCCGGCTGCATGGAGCTTGGACGCGGGCTCCCCGAAGGCAGGGGGTCGAGCCCAGGACCCTGCTTTCCAGGCGGGCGGTGCTGACCCGAGGCCCCACCTCCCCGGGCCGCGAAGTCGGTCCCGATCGGCGGACAGCCCCGCGGGCTGCAGGCGCGGCCTGGCTGCCCGGCGTGGAAGCGGGGATGTGGGACTAGGCCCAGCCTTCGGAGCCTGAAAGGTGGCCCGCGTCGAAGTGGCTTGTTTTTTGACTTGTGCCAGAGCCTAGTGGCCGAGCTGCCGAAGTGGATCCGTAGCGAGACAGCCGATCGGTCCTGTGGATCAGACGCCAAGCTCCTCACCGTCTGGGGGAGGCGGGCGAGGCTGGGAGGGTGCACGCCACGGCCCTGTAGCTGGGAGGCCAGGTGCAGCCGCGTCCACTCCCCATCCCTCATTTCCGCACAGGACGCAGCCTACCGGCTGGCCAGTGGAAGGGAGACTCAGGGGCCAGGTTCAGATTGTTCAGTCGCTAAGTCGCGTCTGTTTTGCGACCCCATGGACTCCTCTGTGGATTTCCCAGGGAAGAATACTGGAGTGGGTTGCCATGTCCTCCTCCAGGGACCTAGGGGTCTGAACACTTCTGTGTCTCCCGCGTTGGCAGGTGGGATTCTTTTCCACTGAGCCACCAGGGGAGCCCCAGGCTCAAATAGCCCCTCTGAATAATTTTACAAATGCGCCTCTCCTCTCTCCTGTAGGACTCCCTCAGACTTTACTGACCATCCATGCTGGGGCTGCTAGCCACTCCTCTGTGACAGAAATGAATGAGCTTTCTCGCTCTTCACAAGGTCAGCTCCTTCTCCTTTTCTTCACATCTTTTCTCAGGAATCCCCCCCCCCCCAATACATTTCTTCTTCCAGGCACTGTTTATGTATACATACATATATATATATATATATATCCTAAAGTTCGTAGGGTCAGAAATCATCCTAAGTAATTGTCTCTCCGTAGTTAGTATGTATCTTGCTCTGTCTTGTACTATGTCCATGGGCCTCTCCTTCACCCTCCCTAGAAAAAACCCTCAGGAGAGATGGACTAGTAAACACGTACAGTTATAATGAGGGGACTTTGTTTTCTGCTTTAATGGCAAAGAGAGGAGGGGTACTTTAGGAGGTAGGGGAATCAGTGGAAGAATCCTGGAGGAGAAATGCTGCCCAATTTCAGCTTACGATCCTTTAAGGACCCTGGAAAAGTGGAAGCCTGAAGGGTTTCTTGGACCAGGCAGGGTTGTGAGCTGTGGCAGTAAGCCACCGTGGATGAGAAGACCTGTATTACACATTTCTGTATTATCATTTCTTGAAATTATTAGCCAGGGTTCTCTAGAAAGACAGAAGCAAATGTGTGTGTCTCTGTGTGTGTGTGCGTGCTGGGGCTTCTGTGATTTATTTTCTTTTTTCCCCCACAATCACAGGTTTTTATTTTGCTTTTTTGAATTTACAGAGTTTTGTTGTTTACAGATAGGTATAATTCCAGGTTAGTCACATGTATATCCCATTCCTCCCCCCACCCCTCTAGGCTGTCACATAGCCTCCATGTACGATCCCTTAGTCCCACAGCGCATTGACACTAGGTAGCTCTTTTACGTAAGATATATAGGGTTCCAGGTTGCTCTTTCCGTATCTCTCACCCACTTCTCCCTCTCCCCAATGTCCATAAGTCTGTTCTCTGTGACTGTTTTTCCATCTATGCTCTGCATGTGTATTTATCAGTATGAACTTAAAAATATGTGTTACTATACAGCATCTGTCCTTCTCTTTTGACTTCCTTCACTGTGTGTAATACTATACAGGGATTTTGCTTTCTCTTGAAACAAATGCGCCTCTCTCTCTCCTGTAGGACTCCCTCAGACTTTACTGACCATCCATGCTGGGGCTGCTAGCCACTCCTCTGTGACAGAAATGAATGAGCTTCTCGCTCTTCACAAGGTCAGCTCCTTCTCCTTTTCTTCACATCTTTCTCAGGAATCCCCAATACATTTCTTCTTCCAGGCACTGTTTATGTATACATACATATATATATATATATATCCTAAAGTTCGTAGGGTCAGAAATCATCCTAAGTAATTGTCTCTCCGTAGTTAGTATGTATCTTGCTCTGTCTTGTACTATGTCCATGGGCCTCTCCTTCACCCTCCCTAGAAAAAACCCTCAGGAGAGATGGACTAGTAAACACGTACAGTTATAATGAGGGGACTTTGTTTTCTGCTTTAATGGCAAAGAGAGGAGGGGTACTTTAGGAGGTAGGGGAATCAGTGGAAGAATCCTGGAGGAGAAATGCTGCCCAATTTCAGCTTACGATCCTTTAAGGACCCTGGAAAAGTGGAAGCCTGAAGGGTTTCTTGGACCAGGCAGGGTTGTGAGCTGTGGCAGTAAGCCACCGTGGATGAGAAGACCTGTATTACACATTTCTGTATTATCATTTCTTGAAATTATTAGCCAGGGTTCTCTAGAAAGACAGAAGCAAATGTGTGTGTCTCTGTGTGTGTGTGCGTGCTGGGGCTTCTGTGATTTATTTTCTTTTTTCCCCCACAATCACAGGTTTTTATTTTGCTTTTTTGAATTTACAGAGTTTTGTTGTTTACAGATAGGTATAATTCCAGGTTAGTCACATGTATATCCCATTCCTCCCCCCACCCCTCTAGGCTGTCACATAGCCTCCATGTACGATCCCTTAGTCCCACAGCGCATTGACACTAGGTAGCTCTTTTACGTAAGATATATAGGGTTCCAGGTTGCTCTTTCCGTATCTCTCACCCACTTCTCCCTCTCCCCAATGTCCATAAGTCTGTTCTCTGTGACTGTTTTTCCATCTATGCTCTGCATGTGTATTTATCAGTATGAACTTACTAGAAACCATGTATATGTGTTACTATACAGCATCTGTCCTTCTCTTTTTGACTTCCTTCACTGTGTGTAATAGGTTCTCAATTCACCCATCTCATTAGGGCTGAATCTTCTGCATTTCTTTTAGAGGCTGAGAAATAGGATTTATTTTAAGGAACTGGCTTACCCAGTTGTGGGGGCTGGCAGGTCTGAAGTCTGCATGACAAGTAGACAGGCTGGAGACACAGGTAAGAGTTGACATTACAGTTCTGAGTCAGAAGGCAGCCTGGAAACAGAATTCTTTCTTTGTTGGGTAGCCTCTTTCATGTAAGGCCTTCATCAATTGGATGAGGCCCACAGCCATTATGGAGGATAACCTGCTGCATTTAAAGTCTATAGATCTAAATGTCAATTATATCTAAAAAAATACCTTTACACCCATATCTTGACTACTATTTGACCAAACAATTGGGTACCACAGCCTAGCCAAGCTGACACATAAAATCAAACCTCACATTGTCCTATTAATCTGCTCCAAAGATCTGCTGAGCCTCAGTTTCCCAACCAAGCTTAAATTCAGGGATCTGTCTGTATTGATTTGGCCTGTATAGCTGAACCTATAACCATTTCCTCTCCACCCAAACTTGTTCTAGGGTTAAGGGGAGTTATCCACTTCAGAGGAATGCCATTTGAATGACAGCACAGAGTAAAATTGTTGTACAGGAAGCTCTGTATAAGAGTGAATGAATAGTTCAATGAATACAAGATTAAAAACTCAAATTCCATCTTGGTTTTTCCCTGCTACCTAACACCTATGTTTTAGTTGTGGTATGGAGGAGAAAAAATTAGGCTTGATATATTGGTGAATCTTCCAATTTGTTAAGCCTAATCACAGGTTAGTCACATGTATATCCCATTCCTCCCACCCTCTAGGCTGTCACATAGCCTCCATGTACGATCCCTTAGTCCCACAGCGCATTGACACTAGGTAGCTCTTTTACGTAAGATATATAGGGTTCCAGGTTGCTCTTTCCGTATCTCTCACCCACTTCTCCCTCTCCCCAATGTCCATAAGTCTGTTCTCTGTGACTGTTTTTCCATCTATGCTCTGCATGTGTATTTATCAGTATGAACTTACTAGAAACCATGTATATGTGTTACTATACAGCATCTGTCCTTCTCTTTTTGACTTCCTTCACTGTGTGTAATAGGTTCTCAATTCACCCATCTCATTAGGGCTGAATCTTCTGCATTTCTTTTAGAGGCTGAGAAATAGGATTTATTTTAAGGAACTGGCTTACCCAGTTGTGGGGGCTGGCAGGTCTGAAGTCTGCATGACAAGTAGACAGGCTGGAGACACAGGTAAGAGTTGACATTACAGTTCTGAGTCAGAAGGCAGCCTGGAAACAGAATTCTTTCTTTGTTGGGTAGCCTCTTTCATGTAAGGCCTTCATCAATTGGATGAGGCCCACAGCCATTATGGAGGATAACCTGCTGCATTTAAAGTCTATAGATCTAAATGTCAATTATATCTAAAAAAATACCTTTACACCCATATCTTGATTACTATTTGACCAAACAATTGGGTACCACAGCCTAGCCAAGCTGACACATAAAATCAAACCTCACATTGTCCTATTAATCTGCTCCAAAGATCTGCTGAGCCTCAGTTTCCCAACCAAGCTTAAATTCAGGGATCTGTCTGTATTGATTTGGCCTGTATAGCTGAACCTATAACCATTTCCTCTCCACCCAAACTTGTTCTAGGGTTAAGGGGAGTTATCCACTTCAGAGGAATGCCATTTGAATGACAGCACAGAGTAAAATTGTTGTACAGGAAGCTCTGTATAAGAGTGAATGAATAGTTCAATGAATACAAGATTAAAAACTCAAATTCCATCTTGGTTTTTCCCTGCTACCTAACACCTATGTTTTTTTAGTTGTGGTATGGAGGAGAATTCTATCTAATTTTAATATTAGGCTTATGAAA
This sequence comes from Tragulus kanchil, assembly GCA_022376925.1. Classification (NCBI taxonomy): domain Eukaryota; kingdom Metazoa; phylum Chordata; class Mammalia; order Artiodactyla; family Tragulidae; genus Tragulus; species Tragulus kanchil. The sequence goes on along the minus strand of JAIOJX010000023.1, from coordinate 117,836,069 downwards.
AATATAATTATGAAGATGAATCTTTACCAGCATAATTAATTTGTTGCATTCCAAAGACATCCCAAATAACTTTGGAGTTCCAAATAACTTTGGCTATGGTTCTTCTGACCAAGAGCTGAACAGTGTTATGTGTGTGCACTTTGGCTTCTATTACTTATTTTATCCTCACTATGGCCCTTTGAATTTGAGATTACTACCCTGTTTTATAGATGAGAAAACTGAGGCATACAGGGACTAAAATCTTGGATACTTTGTAGCCACTAAGTGCCAGGGCTACAATCATTAAGAAAGTCTTTGTACTAAAAGCCTTGTACCCTTTCTGTTGGTCTTCAGGCTAGAGTCAACAGGAAGTGAGCTATTGATAGGTCATTTTTGCAGATAGAGGATCACTGAACATTGGAGCTTCTCTTTGCTTTCTTTCTTTGGCCTAAAAATGGACTTGGCAGAGTTGAATTTTTGAATGAAGGAAAACTATTTTTTAAAAAATGATTTTCTATTTTAGATCAGCAAATTCATTCCACAGGCAGAGATAGGAGAGGACATTTTACTAATACCTGTCTGTGAAAAGTGAAAGCGTTAGTTGCTCGGTCATGTACAACTCTTTGCCACCCTATGGACCACAGCCTGCCAGGCTCCTTTGTCCATGGGATTCTCCCGGCACGAACACCAGAGTGGGCTGCCGTGCCCTTCACCAGCCTTTAATCTGTTTTTCCAAAAGGAATCCAAGCTGACACATAAAATCAAACCTCACATTGTCCTATTAATCTGCTCCAAAGATCTGCTGAGCCTCAGTTTCCCAACCAAGCTTAAATTCAGGGATCTGTCTGTATTGATTTGGCCTGTATAGCTGAACCTATAACCATTTCCTCTCCACCCAAACTTGTTCTAGGGTTAAGGGGAGTTATCCACTTCAGAGGAATGCCATTTGAATGACAGCACAGAGTAAAATTGTTGTACAGGAAGCTCTGTATAAGAGTGAATGAATAGTTCAATGAATACAAGATTAAAAACTCAAATTCCATCTTGGTTTTTCCCTGCTACCTAACACCTATGTTTTTTTAGTTGTGGTATGGAGGAGAATTCTATCTAATTTTAATATTAGGCTTATGAAAAATATAATTATGAAGATGAATCTTTACCAGCATAATTAATTTGTTGCATTCCAAAGACATCCCAAATAACTTTGGAGTTCCAAATAACTTTGGCTATGGTTCTTCTGACCAAGAGCTGAACAGTGTTATGTGTGTGCACTTTGGCTTCTATTACTTATTTTATCCTCACTATGGCCCTTTGAATTTGAGATTACTACCCTGTTTTATAGATGAGAAAACTGAGGCATACAGGGACTAAAATCTTGGATACTTTGTAGCCACTAAGTGCCAGGGCTACAATCATTAAGAAAGTCTTTGTACTAAAAGCCTTGTACCCTTTCTGTTGGTCTTCAGGCTAGAGTCAACAGGAAGTGAGCTATTGATAGGTCATTTTTGCAGATAGAGGATCACTGAACATTGGAGCTTCTCTTTGCTTTCTTTCTTTGGCCTAAAAATGGACTTGGCAGAGTTGAATTTTTGAATGAAGGAAAACTATTTTTTAAAAAATGATTTTCTATTTTAGATCAGCAAATTCATTCCACAGGCAGAGATAGGAGAGGACATTTTACTAATACCTGTCTGTGAAAAGTGAAAGCGTTAGTTGCTCGGTCATGTACAACTCTTTGCCACCCTATGGACCACAGCCTGCCAGGCTCCTTTGTCCATGGGATTCTCCCGGCACGAACACCAGAGTGGGCTGCCGTGCCCTTCACCAGAGGACTCTTCCTGACCCAGGAACTCCTGAACTCGAGTGTCCCACATGCAGGCAGTTTCTGAGCCACCTGGGAAGCCCTTGTCTGTACCACTCCCACTTCACTATCCCCAGCCAGGAGATCCTAGGACAACTAGCTTTTTCCCTCAGGTATCTCTTGATTATCAAAATTCTGTGAGAAATTTGCCTAATATTGCACATGCTCACACTAAAATCCATAACAGTATAAGGCACAAGACACTATAAGCATGATTTTAAAACTATTGTTTCAACATACATTGCAAAAATATTAACTTCTAGAATATATAAATGTATTAAAAAATAACTCAGCAGGAAAATTAGCAAATAATCCAATGGACAGTTTAGATGATGTTAAAATAGTCAAATGGTCAAAAATATGAAAATAGATTCAATTTTATTGATTAGTAAAGAAATGCAACAGAAACAGTGACATACCTATGGTATGGCAAAAATAGAGTGGTAACACTGGCAATGTTGTCAGAAGACAACCGTCCTTACATCCTACTGTAACTTGGTACATTCATTTTGATCTTCCCTCAGTTTGTGGCTGCACACCGAAGCAGTTGTTAGGCTGTGTGCAGTCACTGATGGGTAATAAAGACTCCTAATTTGGCTTTTTCTCCTGCTAAAAAAAAAAAAAAAAAACTTGGTACATTCATTTTGGAAGGCAGCTTTATAGTATTGTTTAAAACTGTATGTCTATATACATACCCTTTGAGTTCAGCAATCCCAATGAGTTTATGTATGTATATATACACATACATAAATATATGTCTGAAAATATGTATACTATTTATGTGGTGTGTACATACATATAAAAGAAATACATATTACATATGTATGTATATATGGATTACCCTTTGACTTACCAGTTCTACTCCTATAACTCATCTGAGTATTAAAATAATATATGCACACACATATATATTATTAAATATATATATGCACATACAGACACGTGCATAGTATGGAAAGATTTTATACACATACGCATGCAGACATACACTGTACGTGTGTTTGTGTGTGTGAGAGGAAAAAGAGAGGTGTACCCTTAACCTTAGCAATGTCACATCTATAAATTGTTACAGATTGCTCACATGGCAATGAAAAAATGGTTCTTCGTAGCATCATATGTAGTAGTGAAAAAAGGAAATAATTTATATGTTTGTCAATTAGAGTCTGGCTTTTTAAAATTGGGATTTATCCATAAAATACAAAACTACGCAGCTGTACAAAAAAAATGAAGTGTGTCTTTATTTCCTAATGCAAGTTGTCAAAGATCTACTACCAAAGAAAACAAATTGTTGAATGGTTTTCTAAATGTATGTGTTAGGGGAGAGGTATTTACAATCATATGTACCTATATTTCTGGAAAATTGATTTAAAAATAATTACTCTGGATAATGAGAGTGGTGGATAGGGAAGCTTCAGGAGATATTTAATTCTGTGTATGTTCTGTACTGTTCGAAAGTTTACCATGAGCAAGAATTTTAAAATTACAACTACAGAAATTTTCATCCGCAAAACCAGAGCTTCTAGTTTTGTAGTCCTTAGGTTGGTCACTAAATTCACACTTTAGAACATGAATGACTGTGAGGCAGGGTTGCGAATCACTTCCCTACATGTGGGTCTCAAATGACTGATGGGGACAGCACCATCAACTATATAGATATAATACATAGCTGACACAAATGTAAAATGAAATGTCATGTGATTTTCCCCTAGAAAAAGGATGACATTAAATTCTGTTCAAGGCAGAATTTAACCAGATCAAAAGGCTCCTGAAGCTCTGGAATAGATCCACATATAATATCTCTAACTATCAAGGCAGTCCAGAGATTCAGAGTAGTAGAGGATAACAAGATATTATAGGCAAGGTTATAACTTATTGGCATATTGGAAGCAGATTCAGGAGACAGTACAGGGACTTACTATTGTGTCCTAGGAAAGGAGCTTAGTAACTTATAACCTACAGATGGAATGAGAAGCCATTGGGTATAAATTCTCCAGTATTCATCCTTCAGGAGAAAGCTGTGTGTGCTGTCCATGATCTGTTGATCTAGCTGTGGCTCTGTGAACAGAGAAAGTGCTTACTGTTTTATGTGTATGTGATATCATCTCTTATAAACATATGATAGAAAATGTAATAACACATACGGAAATTATTTATAACAATCTGATAAAATAAAATGCAGTCATTTATACTAAGACATGAGTGAAAACTGAAGAACAATGGATAATCTTTACCTCTGTGATTTAGGACGATATTGAAAGCCACTCAAACAGTAGACACTCATGACTGGTTCTGACTCCCACTTTTAGCCACAGCCCAGTACCTATTATCATCTCAGAAGAAAGTGGAATTCTCAGGGAAATGGAGTTTTCAGCTAAGGCAAAGGGATGAAGAAATTTGTGAAGGGATAAGGACGTCGTAGAGTGGAGTTTGGTTAAAACGAAGGGGAAACCCAGAGTTCAAACAAGAAAAAGTTCAAAGGAAGTAGCTCCAGTCCGTCAGAATATAGGGTATTCCAGAGAAAACAGATTATGCATTTTGGGAGAAGGCCAAATTTAAAAGGAAATGAGGCATGTTTTAATTACTGTAATTGGTCTTAAACCCTTTTGTTAAATTACAACTACAGAAATTTTCATCCGCAAAACCAGAGCTTCTAGTTTTGTAGTCCTTAGGTTGGTCACTAAATTCACACTTTAGAACATGAATGACTGTGAGGCAGGGTTGCGAATCACTTCCCTACATGTGGGTCTCAAATGACTGATGGGGACAGCACCATCAACTATATAGATATAATACATAGCTGACACAAATGTAAAATGAAATGTCATGTGATTTTCCCCTAGAAAAAGGATGACATTAAATTCTGTTCAAGGCAGAATTTAACCAGATCAAAAGGCTCCTGAAGCTCTGGAATAGATCCACATATAATATCTCTAACTATCAAGGCAGTCCAGAGATTCAGAGTAGTAGAGGATAACAAGATATTATAGGCAAGGTTATAACTTATTGGCATATTGGAAGCAGATTCAGGAGACAGTACAGGGACTTACTATTGTGTCCTAGGAAAGGAGCTTAGTAACTTATAACCTACAGATGGAATGAGAAGCCATTGGGTATAAATTCTCCAGTATTCATCCTTCAGGAGAAAGCTGTGTGTGCTGTCCATGATCTGTTGATCTAGCTGTGGCTCTGTGAACAGAGAAAGTGCTTACTGTTTTATGTGTATGTGATATCATCTCTTATAAACATATGATAGAAAATGTAATAACACATACGGAAATTATTTATAACAATCTGATAAAATAAAATGCAGTCATTTATACTAAGACATGAGTGAAAACTGAAGAACAATGGATAATCTTTACCTCTGTGATTTAGGACGATATTGAAAGCCACTCAAACAGTAGACACTCATGACTGGTTCTGACTCCCACTTTTAGCCACAGCCCAGTACCTATTATCATCTCAGAAGAAAGTGGAATTCTCAGGGAAATGGAGTTTTCAGCTAAGGCAAAGGGATGAAGAAATTTGTGAAGGGATAAGGACGTCGTAGAGTGGAGTTTGGTTAAAACGAAGGGGAAACCCAGAGTTCAAACAAGAAAAAGTTCAAAGGAAGTAGCTCCAGTCCCGTCAGAATATAGGGTATTCCAGAGAGAAAACAGATTATGCATTTTGGGAGAAGGCCAAATTTAAAAGGGAAATGAGGCATGTTTTAATTACTGTAATTGGTCTTAAACTTTCCACCTGACTCTGTGGTAAAACATTTTATGTGCCAGCACTGACGGTGTAGCTCTACTGGAGGTCTAATGTCAGGGACTCTGAATTGGAAGGGGATTAACAGGTATTTGGAGTTCCTTTGTAAATTTCAAAGAAAATGTAGGTGTCTGTGAGACAGTCACTGTATCATCTTTGTACATCTCTTCCTTTTTTATTTATCCCAGAAAAATCTTTGGTTTATATTGATTTCAAACTTCAGAGTAGAAAATCAGAATTAGGTGCTCAGTTGTGACACACATATTGATCTATATTACTGTGCTTAATATGTAATCCATGCCAGTTATGTGTTATTTCATTAGCAGCCCTGGTTTCAAAGCAAAATTTCCAAAGGAGTGATGTATACAAGTTATCATTTCTATAAAGATTTTTTTTTCCTTTATGAAAGGAATGATATTAAAGTCTGAGTGAGGAATTCAAGAGGCCAAAAAGGACTCCTACTTTGGTGATTCAGATGGTGAGGAATCCACCTGCCAATGCAGGAGACCCAGGTTCCATCTCTGGATAGCCCTGAAAAGGGGAATGGCAACCCAACTCTAGTATTCTTGTCTGGAGAATCCCATGGACAGGGGAGGCTAACTGGCTACAATCCATTAGGTCGCAAAGTCACACACGACTGAGCAGCACACACATCATTTGTAAAAGCTTATTCTGAGAAAAGTTTTAAGAAAATCCAGACAGTAGGGAATGAGCAGACTCCCCATTATTTTAGGCCTAGAAATATTTCACAAACCTCACCAGCGTGTAGATCATATACAGTTTGTTTTGGTTTGATCTGATTAATTCTTTTGAACTACTTGCCCCTCTTCCATGAAATACCACCATGCCTCTCCCCTTTCTGTTCCTTTCTTTTCATCTCATGCACTGCCCGCCTGAAATGACTGACTTGTATATATTCCGGGTGATTCAGAGCTCTTCCCTGATCAACTGGTTCCTACCATCACCTAACATTTAGGGACCTAAAACTTCATGGAATCCAATGGAAACAAATTAGAAAGCGTAGACCTTTAGAAGTGGTCTGTAAAATTCATGACAGCTATTAACAGAGTTATTCATTTTCTAATGACTTTTCCATTAGCATTCTCAGGCCTTTGCACTTTCTATTCCTTCCAATATCCCCATTGGGTACAGAACCAGTATTTTTTCGGAAATTTGTTTTTGGGCCAGCACTGACGGTGTAGCTCTACTGGAGGTCTAATGTCAGGGACTCTGAATTGGAAGGGGATTAACAGGTATTTGGAGTTCCTTTGTAAATTTCAAAGAAAATGTAGGTGTCTGTGAGACAGTCACTGTATCATCTTTGTACATCTCTTCCTTTTTTATTTATCCCAGAAAAATCTTTGGTTTATATTGATTTCAAACTTCAGAGTAGAAAATCAGAATTAGGTGCTCAGTTGTGACACACATATTGATCTATATTACTGTGCTTAATATGTAATCCATGCCAGTTATGTGTTATTTCATTAGCAGCCCTGGTTTCAAAGCAAAATTTCCAAAGGAGTGATGTATACAAGTTATCATTTCTATAAAGATTTTTTTTTCCTTTATGAAAGGAATGATATTAAAGTCTGAGTGAGGAATTCAAGAGGCCAAAAAGGACTCCTACTTTGGTGATTCAGATGGTGAGGAATCCACCTGCCAATGCAGGAGACCCAGGTTCCATCTCTGGATAGCCCTGAAAAGGGGAATGGCAACCCAACTCTAGTATTCTTGTCTGGAGAATCCCATGGACAGGGGAGGCTAACTGGCTACAATCCATTAGGTCGCAAAGTCACACACGACTGAGCAGCACACACATCATTTGTAAAAGCTTATTCTGAGAAAAGTTTTAAGAAAATCCAGACAGTAGGGAATGAGCAGACTCCCCATTATTTTAGGCCTAGAAATATTTCACAAACCTCACCAGCGTGTAGATCATATACAGTTTGTTTTGGTTTGATCTGATTAATTCTTTTGAACTACTTGCCCCTCTTCCATGAAATACCACCATGCCTCTCCCCTTTCTGTTCCTTTCTTTTCATCTCATGCACTGCCCGCCTGAAATGACTGACTTGTATATATTCCGGGTGATTCAGAGCTCTTCCCTGATCAACTGGTTCCTACCATCACCTAACATTTAGGGACCTAAAACTTCATGGAATCCAATGGAAACAAATTAGAAAGCGTAGACCTTTAGAAGTGGTCTGTAAAATTCATGACAGCTATTAACAGAGTTATTCATTTTCTAATGACTTTTCCATTAGCATTCTCAGGCCTTTGCACTTTCTATTCCTTCCAATATCCCCAACCCTTTTTCTTCGTTTTAACTCCTATTAACAACCCCATTTAGGTCTGAATCACTTGTTACATGCGTACTTAAAAAACATTGTTTCTAAAAAAAAAACCCAAAACATTGTTTCTTTCAGAGCATTTTTTTTAACCTATGTCTGCATTATTTTAATAAATTTATTGGGTCTACCTGCTTGTCTCACTTAAAGAACTGAATTCTTTTGGTGACTGTGAGTGATGTGAGATAAATGCAAAACGCGACAACAGAAAACCAGAAGTAAGGTGAAGTAAGAGCTTAAAATTAAACGATGTATTTATTTTACAAGGCATCTTTTTTTGTGTGCTAGTTTCCACAAACTTGTCTACGTTTTCAACTAACTGATGCAGGTGGTACTTATAAAGATCTCCCACTCCCCCCAGGGCTTCAGAATTTAAAAATGCATATCTTCTCTCTATTCCTTTGTATAGCTTTTCTTGGCTCAGACAGACCATGGCAAAATCATTACTAATAAACGTTAGACCTTATTACAGTCATGTACACAACAGACTTAGAAAGGGATAAAACTTTAGTGATGGTAGAGAGCTTAAAAGTAATCTAGTACAACTCCCATTTTTTACAGATGAGAAAATTGGGACTAATTATGTTACATGATTTTGGAAATCATATATTAAATTAGTTGAAGAACCAATACCAGAATCCCCAGTTAGATCATATACAGTTTGTTTTGGTTTGATCTGATTAATTCTTTTGAACTACTTGCCCTCTTCCATGAAATACCACCATGCCTCTCCCCTTTCTGTTCCTTTCTTTTCATCTCATGCACTGCCCGCCTGAAATGACTGACTTGTATATATTCCGGGTGATTCAGAGCTCTTCCCTGATCAACTGGTTCCTACCATCACCTAACATTTAGGGACCTAAAACTTCATGGAATCCAATGGAAACAAATTAGAAAGCGTAGACCTTTAGAAGTGGTCTGTAAAATTCATGACAGCTATTAACAGAGTTATTCATTTTCTAATGACTTTTCCATTAGCATTCTCAGGCCTTTGCACTTTCTATTCCTTCCAATATCCCCAACCCTTTTTCTTCGTTTTAACTCCTATTAACAACCCCATTTAGGTCTGAATCACTTGTTACATGCGTACTTAAAAAACATTGTTTCTAAAAAAAAAAAAAACCCAAAACATTGTTTCTTTCAGAGCATTTTTTTTAACCTATGTCTGCATTATTTTAATAAATTTATTGGGTCTACCTGCTTGTCTCACTTAAAGAACTGAATTCTTTTGGTGACTGTGAGTGATGTGAGATAAATGCAAAACGCGACAACAGAAAACCAGAAGTAAGGTGAAGTAAGAGCTTAAAATTAAACGATGTATTTATTTTACAAGGCATCTTTTTTTGTGTGCTAGTTTCCACAAACTTGTCTACGTTTTCAACTAACTGATGCAGGTGGTACTTATAAAGATCTCCCACTCCCCCCAGGGCTTCAGAATTTAAAAATGCATATCTTCTCTCTATTCCTTTGTATAGCTTTTCTTGGCTCAGACAGACCATGGCAAAATCATTACTAATAAACGTTAGACCTTATTACAGTCATGTACACAACAGACTTAGAAAGGGATAAAACTTTAGTGATGGTAGAGAGCTTAAAAGTAATCTAGTACAACTCCCATTTTTTACAGATGAGAAAATTGGGACTAATTATGTTACATGATTTTGGAAATCATATATTAAATTAGTTGAAGAACCAATACCAGAATCCAGGTCTCCTACCTTCCTAAGGTCAAGTCCTAATTTCTCTTTTCTTCATTCTCTTTCTCTTTCCTGTAATTTTAAATAGAACAGGAGAAGATATTGAAATTATTGTGATTCAACTCTTGTTGTTCCTCCAAGTAATTTTAAAAATTAAAGTGTTCTTATTTTCTTGTGTATTTCTCTCCCCTCCCATCTTTTTAAGCTTGGTAACTGAATGCTGTGAAATTACGCCAACGTAAAATTTATTCAGGTTTTCACAAGATAATGAAATAGTTCATCAACAGCGAAAAGCTAGTACTCATGTTAGATTTTGATTATGATTAGCTGCTGACATAAATACCAAAGCAGTCTTATACTGTATATGACATCAGCTTTTGGATTTGTTTCAAAAGATAATCTGCAAGAGTGATTTCAAGGTTGTTTCATTTTTGCAGATCACTAATTCTACTTTGTTTTTTGGTAAAGTGGAAACATCTTGACAGCTGGAAAAGGAAAATCAGCATGTCTTGCTTTTAAAAATAATTGATAATTACAGAGGTGGTTAAAAAAGATCCCTATTGATGATTATATATCAACACACAGGTACTTTGTTAATTTTAACATTTCCCATATAGGAAGGGCAGTAAAGAATCTCAGTGTGGTTAGTGTAAGTTATATTAGGTTTGTTTATTTGCTGAAGGTCTGTTACCTAGCTTCATAAAATGAACTTATTTGGTCCTGGACAATCATACTCATATTGTTTTCATCATAATATAGAAATACAACATCATAAAAGCATTCCTATGAACATGCTTTACCCAAGTTGTTTGGCGCTGTAAGGATCTTGAGCACTCTGGGTTTATTTCATTCCTTACAACTGAAATGACTTAATTTTAGCCAGTAGAACACAGGAAATTTTAAATAGATTTTGCTTTCATAGTAAATCATCCTTGTTTTCTCATTCATTCACTTAGATGAAAAAGAAACGTAAAAATCAGGCCAAATGAATACACTATTGAATTCTGAATTTATTTCACTTCCAGATCTTGCATTGAGGGTCAGGTAGTAAGAGCTATATAAACCTTGGTAATATTTTAGATTCAGATACAGAAATTAACATGTATAGTCTTCTGTAATTGTAAAATGGAGCCAGAAGCCGGGCTCATGTTTATAGAGCTATATGTGTTTGCATGTATCCTTCAAAGTAAAAGCTTAAACAGCTTTAACATATATTTCTTGTGCTGCTGAAAGCACACTGACCATACCTGCCTACGAGGTGGATTTGAAATCTGAATTCACTTTTACATGCATTCAAAAACCTGTCAAATGTTGTAAGCTTGGTAACTGAATGCTGTGAAATTACGAACGTAAAATTTATTCAGGTTTTCACAAGATAATGAAATAGTTCATCAACAGCGAAAAGCTAGTACTCATGTTAGATTTTGATTATGATTAGCTGCTGACATAAATACCAAAGCAGTCTTATACTGTATATGACATCAGCTTTTGGATTTGTTTCAAAAGATAATCTGCAAGAGTGATTTCAAGGTTGTTTCATTTTTGCAGATCACTAATTCTACTTTGTTTTTTGGTAAAGTGGAAACATCTTGACAGCTGGAAAAGGAAAATCAGCATGTCTTGCTTTTAAAAATAATTGATAATTACAGAGGTGGTTAAAAAAGATCCCTATTGATGATTATATATCAACACACAGGTACTTTGTTAATTTTAACATTTCCCATATAGGAAGGGCAGTAAAGAATCTCAGTGTGGTTAGTGTAAGTTATATTAGGTTTGTTTATTTGCTGAAGGTCTGTTACCTAGCTTCATAAAATGAACTTATTTGGTCCTGGACAATCATACTCATATTGTTTTCATCATAATATAGAAATACAACATCATAAAAGCATTCCTATGAACATGCTTTACCCAAGTTGTTTGGCGCTGTAAGGATCTTGAGCACTCTGGGTTTATTTCATTCCTTACAACTGAAATGACTTAATTTTAGCCAGTAGAACACAGGAAATTTTAAATAGATTTTGCTTTCATAGTAAATCATCCTTGTTTTCTCATTCATTCACTTAGATGAAAAAAAGAAACGTAAAAATCAGGCCAAATGAATACACTATTGAATTCTGAATTTATTTCACTTCCAGATCTTGCATTGAGGGTCAGGTAGTAAGAGCTATATAAACCTTGGTAATATTTTAGATTCAGATACAGAAATTAACATGTATAGTCTTCTGTAATTGTAAAATGGAGCCAGAAGCCGGGCTCATGTTTATAGAGCTATATGTGTTTGCATGTATCCTTCAAAGTAAAAGCTTAAACAGCTTTAACATATATTTCTTGTGCTGCTGAAAGCACACTGACCATACCTGCCTACGAGGTGGATTTGAAATCTGAATTCACTTTTACATGCATTCATAAATTACTGTTTCAGTGTAACCAGGTAGTACTTAATTTTTTAATAATGTATAATGTTTTGGCATATATGTTTTTATGAATCTCACAGTACCTTGTAGTACCATATTTTTCTTGATTTATTTTCCCTTAATATCAGGTTGTCATCAGATTCCACAACTTCTTAAATTAGGAATGGAATCACATGTTTTAAGCCAAAACTTTGGTGTCCAATCTCATTTGTTCTTACACTAAACTAGTGAAATATCAGTTGTTCCAAGGCTGCAGTGAATCAAGCAATGCTGGAAATTAAATCCCCAAATAGCACACCGTTAGCTTGTTCAGCTTATTAAGACATTCCACAAGCCATCATGTATTTTCAGCAGTCTGACACTCAATCTATTCTTTCAGCAACACTTTGGGAAATATTCCGGGATCATTTACTGGATAGGTGCATGAATCTTTTAAAATACATTTGTAACATTTCATAGTTTGATCCCCAAGACACTTCAGTAAAAGAAACAGAAAATTCAGAAAAGAAATAAATAGGTTAAGGACGAAGTAACCTGGGCGTTTTGGCACCGTGCCAAAGTTTCGGCTAAAAGCTGTAACCTTCTTCATCTCCTTCTCAAGGGCCACGAGTTACATTGTTATTTACTCTCCGAATTAAGACTGCTATTGAAGAAAAACCCAGAAGTACAAAACATCATGAAAGCTTTTCAAGTGGCAAGTAACGAGATAAAACAGATCTTTGCACTTAACAGCCTGCCTACAGTTGCTCTCGCTAGGACCCACGACTTGTCTGCACAGACTGCTGAACGCCGCAGGAATCTCACCTAGGATTTAACAGCAAATAAACGCCCCTTTGGGAGAGCTGTTCAGCGCCACCTTGACCTGGGGACTTTAGAATAAGCGGGCAAACTGGAGGCGGCTTCCGGGTCCTCTCTTCCCCATTACTATCTGGTGGAGTTGGGGGCAAGGCCCCAAGGCTTCCAGTAAAAGTAGCTGTTCGCCCGCGACCTGCCCTGCTCCGCACAGCCTGTAAAGAAAGCACTGAGCTCCTACTGGTGAGCCCACGTCCATCGATTGTCGTCACTGTCTGGTCCTCCCACACCAGCAGGGCCTAACACGACGTGGGAGTTACAAGGGGATCCTTCGAGGTCAGTGGGGCGATCCTCTCTCTTTACTCGCCTCCCACGTGAATGCCAGTCTCCGCCGCCTCCCGCTCCGCGCCAGCACCTTTTGTGTGAAGATTTCCAGCACTTGGGTTCATGGAGTGGTTCACATTTATTTTCCCTTAATATCAGGTTGTCATCAGATTCCACAACTTCTTAAATTAGGAATGGAATCACATGTTTTAAGCCAAAACTTTGGTGTCCAATCTCATTTGTTCTTACACTAAACTAGTGAAATATCAGTTGTTCCAAGGCTGCAGTGAATCAAGCAATGCTGGAAATTAAATCCCCAAATAGCACACCGTTAGCTTGTTCAGCTTATTAAGACATTCCACAAGCCATCATGTATTTTCAGCAGTCTGACACTCAATCTATTCTTTCAGCAACACTTTGGGAAATATTCCGGGATCATTTACTGGATAGGTGCATGAATCTTTTAAAATACATTTGTAACATTTCATAGTTTGATCCCCAAGACACTTCAGTAAAAGAAACAGAAAATTCAGAAAAGAAATAAATAGGTTAAGGACGAAGTAACCTGGGCGTTTTGGCACCGTGCCAAAGTTTCGGCTAAAAGCTGTAACCTTCTTCATCTCCTTCTCAAGGGCCACGAGTTACATTGTTATTTACTCTCCGAATTAAGACTGCTATTGAAGAAAAACCCAGAAGTACAAAACATCATGAAAGCTTTTCAAGTGGCAAGTAACGAGATAAAACAGATCTTTGCACTTAACAGCCTGCCTACAGTTGCTCTCGCTAGGACCCACGACTTGTCTGCACAGACTGCTGAACGCCGCAGGAATCTCACCTAGGATTTAACAGCAAATAAACGCCCCTTTGGGAGAGCTGTTCAGCGCCACCTTGACCTGGGGACTTTAGAATAAGCGGGCAAACTGGAGGCGGCTTCCGGGTCCTCTCTTCCCCATTACTATCTGGTGGAGTTGGGGGCAAGGCCCCAAGGCTTCCAGTAAAAGTAGCTGTTCGCCCGCGACCTGCCCTGCTCCGCACAGCCTGTAAAGAAAGCACTGAGCTCCTACTGGTGAGCCCACGTCCATCGATTGTCGTCACTGTCTGGTCCTCCCACACCAGCAGGGCCTAACACGACGTGGGAGTTACAAGGGGATCCTTCGAGGTCAGTGGGGCGATCCTCTCTCTTTACTCGCCTCCCACGTGAATGCCAGTCTCCGCCGCCTCCCGCTCCGCGCCAGCACCTTTTGTGTGAAGATTTCCAGCACTTGGGTTCATGGAGTGGTTCACATGCCACTTTTCGCTACAACCCCCCCCCAAAAATAAACCTGGGAGTTTCATCTCAGCTCCTAAATCTTGCCAAAAATCCATGTGCCCCACTTCTCTGCATTTTGCTTCATGGTGAGTGCAGACGGAGGTATGGGGGGCGGGGAAAAAAATGGAAAAAAATTGATTCCCGGTCAAGCCCCTCCTTCCCTGCCGGGAATCCAGTCGCCCAGGAAGACTTCCGCTGCTTCACTTTTGCAGCTTTCTTTGAACTCAGTTGGGGTGGGGAACTGGAGAGAGAAAAAAAGTCCTTTTGTGGGCAGCGATGCGCGCGCGCCCTCAGTCTCCTGCGGCCGCGCGCAGGTAGCGGGCGACCTCGCGGTGGCCCTGCGCCTCAGCCAGGTCCACGGGCAGGCGGCCCCAGGCATCGCGCGCGTCCAGCCGCGCCCCGGCTCGGTGCAGGGCCACCAGCGTGTCCAGGAAGCCCTCCCGCGCGGCGTCGTGCGCGGGTCGGGTGAGCGTGGCGGGGTCCGCGCAGTTGGGGTCCGCGCCGTGGAGCAGCAGCAGCTCGGCCACGCGGGGGCTGCCCATCATCATGACCTGGCGGAGAGAGCAGAGGGGTCAGGACGCGGGTGGGGGCAGGTAGAGACTTCTCAGAGAAATACCTATTCATGATCCCAGGTGTTTACAAGCCTGGGGAGTCTAGTGAAGCTTCATTTGCTGACGCAAGTTCCCCGCGCCCGACCCCAGCAGGCCCAGCTATACACTACTCAGATTTAATTAGTTCACTTTTATTCTCCAAATGTGAGAAGACAGGAAGCGCTGAAAACAAAGCGCTTATCGCCCTTGTGGGAAATATTTTTTAACATTTCCACTGAAACAGGGGAATCTTATTTTGTGAAATGATGTATGGGCAGAATTAAGTTTAAAGACCTTTAAAGTCTTAAATTATTTCCCTAGCTCTCCCCTCTCCCCCAGCCATAATCTCGATCTAAAAAATTTACTAGGCAGTCAGCTGTTATATTTATTTTAGACGTTAGAGTAATGTTTTAGGAGAGAAAATAAGAAACAACTACATTAAAACAAGGTTTACTTTGTTTAGTTCTGATAGTAAATCCCTTATGGGGAAGGCTTTTGCTTTTCACTGTTATATATATTTGTGCTCGTAAAGGGAATATAGTCCCATAATCTGAGCTGCCATTGGAGATGGAAGGAAAAAGTAAACAAGTCATGTTTAGTTTTATAAGATGATGAAAACAAACTATTTTTAACCAATGGTTCACCACTTTTAATATTTAACATTATAGATAAGGGCTAAACTTTAGGGAATAATATGTTTGATGTAATATAAAATAAACACTATATTCACACTGTACAGGATTTTATAATGTGCTAGGATTTCATATTATTAAATAAACATTTTGCTATACAAAAAAAAAGAGCTTGGATTTTAGCAGTCAAGTCAGAGTAATGCCTATTGTAGAAAAGGATGTTGGAAAGCAGCAATCCTGTAGTATACATTTGTGTACATGTACACTATGCACGTATTCTTTCTCATTTTAACAGTAAAACCATTTTTGATAGTTAAATATCCAGAATGAAATGATACGTTCTTGTGAGTTTTATGCTTTAAAATGTACCATGAAATCCAATTATAGTATGCTTTTTTCCCCTTGTTTCATGGTTATTAAAGACTATCCCCCCCACAAAAAAACCCACCCATTTCCTCCCTTAAAAACTATGGTATGTTTCCTATTAGTGATGTAAAGGGTATTTCATATAGAGAGAGGAGGAGAAAAGGTGGTTCTTAATATCTCAGAATATGGTGAGTTAAATCGACAAATAAACCTTTTTTTTACAGTTATTAATATAATTTGAAGTCTTTCAGAGCTACTTAATATGTTTGCTGCTTTAAATGACCCCTCTTCTAACACTTTCTATGACTTCAGAATGAATGAATACATATTTTCTTTAAAATCTACATGATTAACAAGGCTTCTTAATAATGACTTGGTTCTGGAAGGTGGCTGAGGCAAATATTAATGCCTCATGACCATCACACTCAACAGTAAAACAGAGTACTACCTTAGATTTTAAAAATAACATAAAAAATATATCAACGATGATTAAAGTGGGATTAATAGTTAAATACACTAAATAAATGAATTTTAACAATGAAAAGGATAGCTATTTATGAAGAACCTTTACTATTTAAGAAAGATGCAGGAATGCCTATATAATCCAAGAATTAAGTATGATAAACAAAAATCTATAGAAGCATTATTTTTTTCTCACGTAGCATCAAGAGACACTGCTAACATAAAATACAAGGAATTAAGTAATGTGCTAGGATTTCATATTATTAAATAAACATTTTGCTATACAAAAAAAAAGAGCTTGGATTTTAGCAGTCAAGTCAGAGTAATGCCTATTGTAGAAAAGGATGTTGGAAAGCAGCAATCCTGTAGTATACATTTGTGTACATGTACACTATGCACGTATTCTTTCTCATTTTAACAGTAAAACCATTTTTGATAGTTAAATATCCAGAATGAAATGATACGTTCTTGTGAGTTTTATGCTTTAAAATGTACCATGAAATCCAATTATAGTATGCTTTTTTCCCCTTGTTTCATGGTTATTAAAGACTATCCCCCCCACAAAAAAACCCACCCATTTCCTCCCTTAAAAACTATGGTATGTTTCCTATTAGTGATGTAAAGGGTATTTCATATAGAGAGAGGAGGAGAAAAGGTGGTTCTTAATATCTCAGAATATGGTGAGTTAAATCGACAAATAAACCTTTTTTTTACAGTTATTAATATAATTTGAAGTCTTTCAGAGCTACTTAATATGTTTGCTGCTTTAAATGACCCCTCTTCTAACACTTTCTATGACTTCAGAATGAATGAATACATATTTTCTTTAAAATCTACATGATTAACAAGGCTTCTTAATAATGACTTGGTTCTGGAAGGTGGCTGAGGCAAATATTAATGCCTCATGACCATCACACTCAACAGTAAAACAGAGTACTACCTTAGATTTTAAAAATAACATAAAAAATATATCAACGATGA
Organism: Tragulus kanchil; assembly: GCA_022376925.1. Lineage (NCBI taxonomy): Eukaryota > Metazoa > Chordata > Mammalia > Artiodactyla > Tragulidae > Tragulus > Tragulus kanchil. The sequence goes on along the minus strand of JAIOJX010000023.1, from coordinate 117,818,561 downwards.
TTAAAGTGGGATTAATAGTTAAATACACTAAATAAATGAATTTTAACAATGAAAAGGATAGCTATTTATGAAGAACCTTTACTATTTAAGAAAGATGCAGGAATGCCTATATAATCCAAGAATTAAGTATGATAAACAAAAATCTATAGAAGCATTATTTTTTTCTCACGTAGCATCAAGAGACACTGCTAACATAAAATACAAGGAATTAAGTACTGTGCTTGAGGAATTCAGTTCTACTGTATGAGAAAAAAATATAACATTTCATATAGCAACTTAAAAATTCAGGATGATTTTTTTCAAAGTGCTTTGACGTATGCTTCCTTAAATCTAATCCAAGTTGTGTAACTTGTAATTTACCTCTCTCGTTGAAAGTCGATCGCTGTTTCTTGAAAGACATAAGAAAACAGTTCTCCCTAAAGAACCTCTCCTTTCCCCCTTTCCTCCCTAGTTGAACCTATCCCTTGCATCTCTTCTGAGATGGGAGAGGGAATATTGGTTTTCCTCCTCTATTAAAAAGAAAAGCAAACTGAAGTAGTGGGGTTTCCAATCCTTTTTTAAATTTTTGGCGGGTGAAAGCCTGCTTTACCCCTGAGCTGCAGACCCCAGCAAAGAGACTCAGGTCTACGTCTGTAGACATCTCAGTTCCAGCCTCGTCCCACGGAGGCGGCGGCCCCATGCTCGTGCGCCCCCTGCCGGCGAGGCCCAGGGCCCCCAGCTACCTGGATCGGGCGTCTCCCGAAGCGGTTGACTCTGTTGGGATCCACACCGGCTTCCAAGAGCTGCCGGACGGCCTCCACTCGCCCCTGCGCCGCGGCGTTAGCCAGGTCCACATCACCGCCGCCACCACTGAGCATGCCCTTGTCCTCTTCGCTCACTTCGCAGCCCCCCGGCGCAAACGGTCCCGGATAACCCCCCGCGGGCCGTGAACTCCGCAACACCCCTTTCTCCCTTTCCACCGCGCCCTGGAGGGGTCTCGCCACTGGGAAGGGCTTAGCTCAGCTTGTCTCTCTCGCTGTCCTTCTGCGGCTTGAGGGGCCGGTATAATGGTCCCGTAGCTGCTGAAATAAATGAATTTCTACTACCTTAGATTTTAAAAATAACATAAAACAGATGATTAAAGTGGGATTAATAGTTAAATACACTAAATAAATGAATTTTAACAATGAAAAGGATAGCTATTTATGAAGAACCTTTACTATTTAAGAAAGATGCAGGAATGCCTATATAATCCAAGAATTAAGTATGATAAACAAAAATCTATAGAAGCATTATTTTTTTCTCACGTAGCATCAAGAGACACTGCTAACATAAAATACAAGGAATTAAGTACTGTGCTTGAGGAATTCAGTTCTACTGTATGAGAAAAAAATATAACATTTCATATAGCAACTTAAAAATTCAGGATGATTTTTTTCAAAGTGCTTTGACGTATGCTTCCTTAAATCTAATCCAAGTTGTGTAACTTGTAATTTACCTCTCTCGTTGAAAGTCGATCGCTGTTTCTTGAAAGACATAAGAAAACAGTTCTCCCTAAAGAACCTCTCCTTTCCCCCTTTCCTCCCTAGTTGAACCTATCCCTTGCATCTCTTCTGAGATGGGAGAGGGAATATTGGTTTTCCTCCTCTATTAAAAAGAAAAGCAAACTGAAGTAGTGGGGTTTCCAATCCTTTTTTAAATTTTTGGCGGGTGAAAGCCTGCTTTACCCCTGAGCTGCAGACCCCAGCAAAGAGACTCAGGTCTACGTCTGTAGACATCTCAGTTCCAGCCTCGTCCCACGGAGGCGGCGGCCCCATGCTCGTGCGCCCCCTGCCGGCGAGGCCCAGGGCCCCCAGCTACCTGGATCGGGCGTCTCCCGAAGCGGTTGACTCTGTTGGGATCCACACCGGCTTCCAAGAGCTGCCGGACGGCCTCCACTCGCCCCTGCGCCGCGGCGTTAGCCAGGTCCACATCACCGCCGCCACCACTGAGCATGCCCTTGTCCTCTTCGCTCACTTCGCAGCCCCCCGGCGCAAACGGTCCCGGATAACCCCCCGCGGGCCGTGAACTCCGCAACACCCCTTTCTCCCTTTCCACCGCGCCCTGGAGGGGTCTCGCCACTCGGGAAGGGCTTAGCTCAGCTTGTCTCTCTTCGCTGTCCTTCTGCGGCTTGAGGGGCCGGTATAATGGTCGAGCGGCCCGTAGTTAAGCTGAGCTTTTCCCGGATGGCTCCCAGGAAAAGGTGCCGGCGCAGTCGCAGCCTTGCACGAACCCGCTCCGGTCGCAGAGTGCGGGCGCGTCGCAGCGTCCTCACGGCGGAGCTTCCCTCGGGCGGAGTGGAGCGCCGGCCGGGACTGAACCCGCTCCCTGCTGGGCTGCCGAGCTGGGCTTTCCCACCTCCTAGGGCTCCGCCCCCTGCCTGCCCGGGCACGTCCCACTGTGCAGGCGGCGGAGGCCCGGCCGGCGGCTGACGTTACAGCCCGCAAGGGTATGGGCGGTGGAGGCCAGCCCAGAAAGAGCCCCGGCCGCATGCGCCAGGCCCGGCCGAGCGGAGCCGGCTGCTCGACTCGCTGTGCGGTATCCAGCAATCCTAGGCTGTTTTTTTTGGAAAGACTGAAGCAGTGTTCTTCACCTCCCTCCAGCAGGCGGAGCAGAGGATTTCTAGTCCTTCGTTCCCGGCTCAGCGGGATTCACTTGGAGATGTCAGCCGCAAGGCCCAAGAGAAAGGCCGAGAGAAAGGCATTCGAAATAACCTTGTTTCTCGTAAGATGTCTTAAAGTGACAGCTCTGCTACGGTCGGGCAGGTTAAACTCATCCCCAGGCAGTACTTGAATTTCACTTGCTTCACATCTTGCATCCACTTTTTAGCAGTCGGAGGTGGAGGGGGTGTGTTCCTATTTGAATCAGCCGAAAATGAGCCTGCGTGAAAAATCCTGAGAATCATGTTCTGGATGTGCTTTTTATTCTTTTCATCTTTGAATTATGGATACAATACTACAAAACAAAAACAATCCACACACAGAAACCCACAAAAAAACCTTACCCTCCCCACCCCCAACTAGACTGAGAGTTGTGGAACTTGGTACATCATATGCTTAAAAAAATGCATGTTTTTAAGAGTCTGAGATCTCAGTTTCATGCTGTTTGAACAGCCTAATTTTTTGTTTGCACTCTTACCTATTTAAACCCACCTCAGCAAGTATTTGATTTCTATTTATCATGGGTAATAAAGGAAACCTTTCCACCGCGCCCTGGAGGGTCTCGCCACTGGGAAGGGCTTAGCTCAGCTTGTCTCTCTTCGCTGTCCTTCTGCGGCTTGAGGGGCCGGTATAATGGTCGAGCGGCCCGTAGTTAAGCTGAGCTTTTCCCGGATGGCTCCCAGGAAAAGGTGCCGGCGCAGTCGCAGCCTTGCACGAACCCGCTCCGGTCGCAGAGTGCGGGCGCGTCGCAGCGTCCTCACGGCGGAGCTTCCCTCGGGCGGAGTGGAGCGCCGGCCGGGACTGAACCCGCTCCCTGCTGGGCTGCCGAGCTGGGCTTTCCCACCTCCTAGGGCTCCGCCCCCTGCCTGCCCGGGCACGTCCCACTGTGCAGGCGGCGGAGGCCCGGCCGGCGGCTGACGTTACAGCCCGCAAGGGTATGGGCGGTGGAGGCCAGCCCAGAAAGAGCCCCGGCCGCATGCGCCAGGCCCGGCCGAGCGGAGCCGGCTGCTCGACTCGCTGTGCGGTATCCAGCAATCCTAGGCTGTTTTTTTTGGAAAGACTGAAGCAGTGTTCTTCACCTCCCTCCAGCAGGCGGAGCAGAGGATTTCTAGTCCTTCGTTCCCGGCTCAGCGGGATTCACTTGGAGATGTCAGCCGCAAGGCCCAAGAGAAAGGCCGAGAGAAAGGCATTCGAAATAACCTTGTTTCTCGTAAGATGTCTTAAAGTGACAGCTCTGCTACGGTCGGGCAGGTTAAACTCATCCCCAGGCAGTACTTGAATTTCACTTGCTTCACATCTTGCATCCACTTTTTAGCAGTCGGAGGTGGAGGGGGTGTGTTCCTATTTGAATCAGCCGAAAATGAGTCTGCGTGAAAAATCCTGAGAATCATGTTCTGGATGTGCTTTTTATTCTTTTCATCTTTGAATTATGGATACAATACTACAAAACAAAAACAATCCACACACAGAAACCCACAAAAAAACCTTACCCTCCCCACCCCCAACTAGACTGAGAGTTGTGGAACTTGGTACATCATATGCTTAAAAAAATGCATGTTTTTAAGAGTCTGAGATCTCAGTTTCATGCTGTTTGAACAGCCTAATTTTTTGTTTGCACTCTTACCTATTTAAACCCACCTCAGCAAGTATTTGATTTCTATTTATCATGGGTAATAAAGGAAATTATGCAGTAATAATGAAACATAATAAAACAGGGGTGTGGTGCTGGGCCTGTCATTAAACAGGCTGAGCCTGTCATTAAACCCGCTTCTGAAGATTTAAAGGCCAAGGGCTTTGCCTTTCTTCCTAATCTTTGTGAGTCTGCATTGCTTTAAAGGTTAAAAAAAAAAAAAATACAGCTGATGCACTTTTGAAATACGAAGAGAACCACAAAGGTACCTATTTGTAGCCTGAAAACTTTGAGGAGGAGCTAGGTGGGAAATGCCTCTAGCATTTTAACAGCTCTTATCTCTATCTTATTGTTTTCTGGTTTAGAGTGCTGAGAAACACAATCTTAAAGGGAGGCCAGTTCATTGCTTATGGGCCAGTTCATTGCTTACACGTTAAGAGACCACACCTGTTCCCAAATCTTAGTTTGGACTCCCTTGGTGTCCCAATCCACTGTAAAGAAGAGCTCTTGACGCACAGGGTTGGGGTGGAGGTGGTGGTTGGGGCTAAAGATTAGTTGAAATGAATAACATTTTTTTCTCTGTCTCCCCACACACCCCCATTTCTTGGTTTTCATTCCTCTTTCACTCTTATTTGAACCTCTACTCTTATCTAGGAAAAAAGGAAAAAATCTGTCTTTTTATTTGCTGCTGCTGATTCTTGTCTTTTATTTGCTGCTGCTGATTCCATGCCTGGTCTGGGCAGAAGAGTGCAAGTCTGCTGCTGGATGAAAAATGTGGATGCGCTCTTTTGTCTTAGAGGCTAGTTCTCATGCCCTGGGCACTGGAGATTACAGGTGTGTAGGTTGAATGGGAGCCGGAAGAGAAAAGATGGACGGTAGGAAGCCAGAGACTTTGAAATGAATGGCCTTGGTTCTCTGCCAGTTACCTGGAGGCGCTGAGTCTAGGCAGACTGATATAGGTGGGCGTGGTGGCAAATGGGCTCAGATGAGAACGCCTCCATCAGAACAGCCAGATGACTCTGAAATTTAGTCCACAGCGAAATGCAACAAGGCATTAGATGGGAGATTGTTGGGTCTTCTCTCTAATGGAGTCAGTCTTCTATTTAGTTCAACAAAACTTAGCTCAACATGTCTTATATTACAGTTCACAGGGCCCATAGATATGGGCCCTGAATTAAGTCTTTTCTCTAATAAAACAGGGTGTGGTGCTGGGCCTGTCATTAAACAGGCTGAGCCTGTCATTAAACCCGCTTCTGAAGATTTAAAGGCCAAGGGCTTTGCCTTTCTTCCTAATCTTTGTGAGTCTGCATTGCTTTAAAGGTTAAAAAAAAAAAATACAGCTGATGCACTTTTGAAATACGAAGAGAACCACAAAGGTACCTATTTGTAGCCTGAAAACTTTGAGGAGGAGCTAGGTGGGAAATGCCTCTAGCATTTTAACAGCTCTTATCTCTATCTTATTGTTTTCTGGTTTAGAGTGCTGAGAAACACAATCTTAAAGGGAGACCAGTTCATTGCTTATGGGCCAGTTCATTGCTTACACGTTAAGAGACCACACCTGTTCCCAAATCTTAGTTTGGACTCCCTTGGTGTCCCAATCCACTGTAAAGAAGAGCTCTTGACGCACAGGGTTGGGGTGGAGGTGGTGGTTGGGGCTAAAGATTAGTTGAAATGAATAACATTTTTTTCTCTGTCTCCCCACACACCCCCATTTCTTGGTTTTCATTCCTCTTTCACTCTTATTTGAACCTCTACTCTTATCTAGGAAAAAAGGAAAAAATCTGTCTTTTTATTTGCTGCTGCTGATTCTTGTCTTTTATTTGCTGCTGCTGATTCCATGCCTGGTCTGGGCAGAAGAGTGCAAGTCTGCTGCTGGATGAAAAATGTGGATGCGCTCTTTTGTCTTAGAGGCTAGTTCTCATGCCCTGGGCACTGGAGATTACAGGTGTGTAGGTTGAATGGGAGCCGGAAGAGAAAAGATGGACGGTAGGAAGCCAGAGACTTTGAAATGAATGGCCTTGGTTCTCTGCCAGTTACCTGGAGGCGCTGAGTCTAGGCAGACTGATATAGGTGGGCGTGGTGGCAAATGGGCTCAGATGAGAACGCCTCCATCAGAACAGCCAGATGACTCTGAAATTTAGTCCACAGCGAAATGCAACAAGGCATTAGATGGGAGATTGTTGGGTCTTCTCTCTAATGGAGTCAGTCTTCTATTTAGTTCAACAAAACTTAGCTCAACATGTCTTATATTACAGTTCACAGGGCCCATATCTATGGGCCCTGAATTTTAAGAAACTCTTCCTTGTGGATTTAAACCAGCAAATAAGAGGGTTTCAGAATCAATGTAATCCTTATCAAAATTCCAATGGAGTTTTTTTTTCAGAGTGATAGAATGAATACTACTAAACTTTATATGGTGCCACAAAAATTCTGACAGCCAAAGCCATCTTTAGAAAGATGAACAAAGCTGGAGGCATCACATTTTCCTGAATTCAAACTACGTGTAAAGCTAGTTATTAAAACAGAATAGGGGGGACCAGGGATGTGCATATGAATGATCTGGGAACATACGTGTCGGTGAACAACAAAACTCTGTAAAATCTTTAAAATAAAGAATTAAAAATTAAAAAAAAATACAGAGTAAAAAAAAAGAAAACAGAATGGTACTTGGACTTCCCTGGTGGTACAGTGGTTAGGACTCTGTGTTCCCAATGCATGGGACCTGGGTTTGATCCCTGGTCAGGGAACTAGATCCCACATGCCACAACTAATACCTGGTGAAGCCAAATAAATGAATAACTATATTTTTAAAACCCAGTATGGTATTAGTATAAATACAGAAACAGAGATCAATGGAATATAATTGGGAGCCCAGAAATAAACCCAAACTTATCTGGTCTATTAATTTATGGCAAGGGAGCCAAGAAAAAGGACAGTTTCTTCAGTAAATGGTGTTGGGAAAACTGGACAGCCAATAAATGATGAAACTTGATGATTATCTTATGCCACACACCAAAATTGACTCAAGCTGAAGTAAAGATCTGAATGCAAGACCTAAAACCAGAAAACTCCTAGACATAGGCAGTCAGCTCCTTAACACAGGACTTGACCATGATTTTTTGACTCTGACAATGAAAGCAAAAATAAGTGGGATTACATCACACTGAAAAGCATCTTCACAAAGAAGGAAACCATTAACAAAATGAAAGGCAACCTATGAATGGGAGAAAATATTTCCAAACCATGGCAACTGTATATTGGACAGTTCACAGGGCCCATAAAATAGATGGGAGATTGTTGGGTCTTCTGTCTAATGGAGTCAGTCTTCTATTTAGTTCAACAAAACTTAGCTCAACATGTCTTATATTACAGTTCACAGGGCCCATATCTATGGGCCCTGAATTTTAAGAAACTCTTCCTTGTGGATTTAAACCAGCAAATAAGAGAGTTTCAGAATCAATGTAATCCTTATCAAAATTCCAATGGAGTTTTTTTTTCAGAGTGATAGAATGAATACTACTAAACTTTATATGGTGCCACAAAAATTCTGACAGCCAAAGCCATCTTTAGAAAGATGAACAAAGCTGGAGGCATCACATTTTCCTGAATTCAAACTACGTGTAAAGCTAGTTATTAAAACAGAATAGGGGGGACCAGGGATGTGCATATGAATGATCTGGGAACATACGTGTCGGTGAACAACAAAACTCTGTAAAATCTTTAAAATAAAGAATTAAAAATTAAAAAAAAATACAGAGTAAAAAAAAAGAAAACAGAATGGTACTTGGACTTCCCTGGTGGTACAGTGGTTAGGACTCTGTGTTCCCAATGCATGGGACCTGGGTTCGATCCCTGGTCAGGGAACTAGATCCCACATGCCACAACTAATACCTGGTGAAGCCAAATAAATGAATAACTATATTTTTAAAACCCAGTATGGTATTAGTATAAATACAGAAACAGAGATCAATGGAATATAATTGGGAGCCCAGAAATAAACCCAAACTTATCTGGTCTGTTAATTTATGGCAAGGGAGCCAAGAAAAAGGACAGTTTCTTCAGTAAATGGTGTTGGGAAAACTGGACAGCCAATAAATGATGAAACTTGATGATTATCTTATGCCACACACCAAAATTGACTCAAGCTGAAGTAAAGATCTGAATGCAAGACCTAAAACCAGAAAACTCCTAGACATAGGCAGTCAGCTCCTTAACACAGGACTTGACCAAGATTTTTTGACTCTGACAATGAAAGCAAAAATAAGTGGGATTACATCACACTGAAAAGCTTCTTCACAAAGAAGGAAACCATTAACAAAATGAAAGGCAACCTATGAATGGGAGAAAATATTTCCAAACCATAGATCTGATAATGGACTAACATCCAAAATATATAAAGATCTCATACAACTCAACAACAAGCCCTGAACAATTCAATTAGAAAGTGGACAGAAATTCTGAATAAGCATTTTCTCAAAGAAGACATATGATGGCCTGCAGATATGTGAAATGATGCATAGCATCACTAGTCATCAGGGAAATGCAAATCAAAACCACAGTGAAATATCATATTACACTTGTTAAAATAGCTAGTACCAAAAAGACAAGAAATAACAAATGTTGACAAGGATGTGGAGAAAAGGCAACCCCTTTTCACTGTTCATGGGATGTAAATTGATGCAGCCACTGTGGAAAACAGTATGGAGGTTCCTAAAAAAAAAAAATGACCCTAGCTATAGAAGAACTATATATGATCCAGTAATTCTACTTCTGTGTATTTATCTGAAGAAAATGAAAGTACTAACTTAAAAAGATACATAAATCCCCATGTTCACTGCAGAATTATTTACATTAGCCAAGATGTGGAAACAACCTATGTGTCCACTGATGGATGAATGGATAAAGAACTTGTCAAATATATGTGGCAAGCATAAAAAGACTGAACTTTTGCCATTCGTGATAATATGAATGAACCTTAAGGGCATTGTGCTGAGTGAAATAAGTTAGACAGAAAAAAGACAAACACCATATGGTCTCTGTAATATGTGGAGTCTAAAACAAAATTCCTTCCTCAAAAAACCAAAAGATAATAAAGCTTATTAATATAGAAAACAGTTGGTTGCAAGAGGCAGGGAGTGGGGGCTGCATGAAAAGTGGATGAGCTTTTATTTGTTTAGCTTAAATGTTTAAATAAATGTAAAACATGCATTCCCACTTTTACTGTAACAGCAGTCTCATCTGTGAACAGTCTCATGTTTGAGCTCTAGCTTACCCCTACAGCAGGTCAGAATACTTCTGAAGATCGGGGGCAAACTACAGCCCCTGCTGCTGCAGCTGCCTGCCCAACCACCACTGATAATCCTTGTCTCCTTCTTTAACTACCCATTGTAGATTCCCTCACTCTTAGCACATCTGGTGATCTAGGTGTCTAACTTAGAAAGTTAAGTAGAATCCACTCCTGAGAGCTGTGACCTAGTCCGCATGCTCTTGCCAGGCCATGGCTGGTTCAGTTCAGTTCAGTCACTCATTTGCGCTCGACTCTTTGTGACCCCACGGACTGCAGCATGCTGGGCCTGCCTGTCCTTCACCGTCTCCCAGAGCTTGCTCAAACTCCATTGAGTCCGTGATGTCATCCAACCATCTCATCCTCTGGCTAGTATACTTGTCTATTTACTGTCACAGTTGGGCAGATAAATATCGAGATATATTCCAGTGGATTAACTGGATGTCAAATGCTATTTTCTTAGATTCAGAAGCCCCATCTTCTTCTGATAAACATGATAAATTATCCCCTGTAGGAAAGATGACTCCTTTACTTCCTAACAGGTCTCTTTGCATGAAGAGCCTGAAGTGATTGGGCAGCATCTAGAGCTTAAATGGGATCCTTACAACATTTCATGGTGAAATTGTTCTCTCTCTGTGAACCTAGATTTCCAGGCCACTGATATTAGAATTGTAAGGATGGAAAGTATAGATTGCTCATGGGGGTTGTAAAATGGGATAAGCCACTCTTGGCAATGGTCAAAGAGGTAGCAATGTCTGGGTACCGGAGGAGGGCCATCCAGGATTAGGAAACAGAATCCTAATTCATGAATAGAACAATAGAAGAAACCAAGGCAAACTTTTAGAGTTCCCAGTGAAAATGGAATGGCATTTCTTCTTATGAAAGTTGGGTCTTAAAAAGGACAAAAAAGGGAACTAGGAATGCATTCACCAAATATGGTCTCTGTAATATGTGGAGTCTAAAACAAAATTCCTTCCTCAAAAACCAAAAGATAATAAAGCTTATTAATATAGAAAACAGTTGGTTGCAAGAGGCAGGAGTGGGGCTGCATGAAAAGTGGATGAGCTTTTATTTGTTTAGCTTAAATGTTTAAATAAATGTAAAACATGCATTCCCACTTTTACTGTAACAGCAGTCTCATCTGTGAACAGTCTCATGTTTGAGCTCTAGCTTACCCCTACAGCAGGTCAGAATACTTCTGAAGATCGGGGGCAAACTACAGCCCCTGCTGCTGCAGCTGCCTGCCCAACCACCACTGATAATCCTTGTCTCCTTCTTTAACTACCCATTGTAGATTCCCTCACTCTTAGCACATCTGGTGATCTAGGTGTCTAACTTAGAAAGTTAAGTAGAATCCACTCCTGAGAGCTGTGACCTAGTCCGCATGCTCTTGCCAGGCCATGGCTGGTTCAGTTCAGTTCAGTCACTCATTTGCGCTCGACTCTTTGTGACCCCACGGACTGCAGCATGCTGGGCCTGCCTGTCCTTCACCGTCTCCCAGAGCTTGCTCAAACTCCATTGAGTCCGTGATGTCATCCAACCATCTCATCCTCTGGCTAGTATACTTGTCTATTTACTGTCACAGTTGGGCAGATAAATATCGAGATATATTCCAGTGGATTAACTGGATGTCAAATGCTTTTTTCTTAGATTCAGAAGCCCCATCTTCTTCTGATAAACATGATAAATTATCCCCTGTAGGAAAGATGACTCCTTTACTTCCTAACAGGTCTCTTTGCATGAAGAGCCTGAAGTGATTGGGCAGCATCTAGAGCTTAAATGGGATCCTTACAACATTTCATGGTGAAATTGTTCTCTCTCTGTGAACCTAGATTTCCAGGCCACTGATATTAGAATTGTAAGGATGGAAAGTATAGATTGCTCATGGGGGTTGTAAAATAGGATAAGCCACTCTTGGCAATGGTCAAAGAGGTAGCAATGTCTGGGTACCGGAGGAGGGCCATCCAGGATTAGGAAACAGAATCCTAATTCATGAATAGAACAATAGAAGAAACCAAGGCAAACTTTTAGAGTTCCCAGTGAAAATGGAATGGCATTTCTTCTTATGAAAGTTGGGTCTTATGACAAGGAACTGAGCAAGAAGCATTGAGATTGAGGAATTGAAGGAAATGCCTGTAGTGGTGGATATGATTATCCAGGTGCTCAAGAGCTCAGATGTAGAATAACAGATTACTTGCAGATTTCTTTTTTGAAAAGGTAGGTGTAGGGATGGATGAAATAATGCTTGAATAATGCTTGAATATACCCTATTCCTACTATCATATAAGTGTACAATTTTAACTCTATTCTATAATGGATACTTGTTTGAATGCATAAAAACATTGCTGCAGGGTTTCCCTGGTGGTTCAGTGGGTAAGGAATCCACCTTGCAGTGCAAGGGGCACTGGTTCGATCCCTGGCCCAGGAAGATCCCTTGTGCCGTGGAGCTGCTGGACCAGTATGTCACATGCACCCAGAGCTGGTGCTTTGCAGCGACAGAGGCCACTGCAATGGGAGGCCCACACAGGCCAAAGAATTAAGATGGATGAAAAATAAATAAAAAATCAATATAAGAGGTCAACGTTAAAAAAAAGAATAGGGCTTCCCTGGTGGTCCAGTGGGTAAGGACAGCACCTTGCAGTGCAAGGGGCACCGGTTTGATCCTTGGCCTGGGAAGATCCCACGTGCCGCGGAGAGGCTGGACCAATGTGTCCGATTACCGAGCCGGAGCTCTGGAGCGCATGCGCCCAGAGACGTTGCTCTGCCACAACAGAGGCCACTGCGATGGGAGGTCCACACAGGCCAAAGAACAAAGATGGATGAAAAATAGATAAATGAAAGACCAATAGAAGTGGCCCGCCCGCCCCCTTCCTCCCCAACCCTCCCCTTCCAATAAATAAATAAATAAATAAGTAAATAAATAAATAAAATCTTTTAAAATATAAAAAAGAATAAAAAAAGAATAGCTTGTTAAAAAAAACCCCAAAATATGGCTTCATGAATTACAAACCTAGTTGAACAATGAAAGCTAAGTGTGTAAGTTTTCCTTACACTAGATGAACTATCTTAGTCTAGTTTTTTGACATTGCACACTTCATCAGCATAGGTGGATAAGACATGTAGAAGAGAGGAAAAGTGCAGTGGGCACAAGCTGGTCAGTGCTTAGAAAAATAAACAAGTCTCCTAGATTTTAAGAAACCTTTTCTAGTGACACTCAAAACTAACAAATAAAGAGTTTCAGTTTATTGTGATAGCTTTACTGAGAGATGAGTCTACAAGGTACCTCAGGAGTAAGGAAGAATGGAACTTAGGAAGAACAGGGGATTTTTTAGAGGTATTGCAACGGAAAAGAGTCTTTAAAAAAAAATGCATTGGAAGCTGTTTCCTGTGTTCTTGCCTCAAGCCTTGGATTTCTCTAAAATGTATCAAAAGATTTGTGAAATAGAGCTTGAGTCAACTTTTGAGCCATCTTCTTAAGTGGTAAGGCATGGCCCAAATGTCTAAAAAATAAAAACTATTTGAAGTTGATAAGATGGAAGAGAAGCAGATATGTGAGCTGCACTAATGACGGGAAAAGGCTGCCGGGGGTATGTGTGGTTACTAGCACCACGGACAGCGCTTCACTATTAAGCAATATCTGGGTGGTCCTAACCCACTCCAGACTGAGAATTCCCCGCAAAACTTTGATTTTCCAAAGCCCCTTTCTCCTCTGAAATTTACAGGAAACCAAAGGAGGCTCAGTAGACTTCTTTTACAAAACCAACCTGCTCAACCTGGTTTCTGATTATTAGACAATCTATATAGAGAAATCTGTGTAGAGAATATTAAATATCTTCTATACTTGAAAGATGAGAGGAGAAATTACACTTATTGTCTACTCTGTTACAAATGCTTTATAAGTATTATTTTATTCTGTCCTCATAAAACTTCTATCCAACATGCCTTCATATCTCACCTCAACAGGCAAGACAAAAGAAAAGTTAAGTCACTTGCATACTAGTGAGTCATTGTTGGAAGTATGGTCTAACCTGTATGGCTTCAGAGTCTCTACCACTTACACTCCATAGGGTTTTTAGCAGCTGTCATAGTAGGCCTAACTGGAAAGAAAGCACACTAAACTGGTTTATAATTATTTTTCAGTCTATACTGTTTTCCAGATGGCTTACCTCACATAACCCATCCTAAATAGACTTCAAAGATGACATTTCACACATAATACAATGGCACATTTGTCTTTGGCAATAGAGTGAGATAATTAAACATTTTAACCTTTCCCGAAACCCAGCAGTCTCTAGGATGAAACGACCTGCTGTTAATGCTTTAAACACATTTAAGAGATGAAATGGATGCAAACAGAGTGGGCAACTGAAATTTGGAATTGAAACACGTCTGCCTTTTAATAGAATGGATTATTTATAAGTGAGAAGGAGAGAAGGTAAAAAGTAAATTGGCATAGAATTTTGGAGGTTAATAAAAGAGAAGGAAAACAATCAGTTTCAATATTATAAATTATTCAGATCCCTAGTGAAAATGTTTACATTCTAGTTGGTGAAACTATAGGGCTTCCCAGGTGGTGCTAGTGGTAAACTACCAGCCTGCCACTGCAGGTAGATGTAACAGCTGTGGGTTCGATTGCTGGATGTGTGAGATCCCCTGATGGAGTGCACGACAGACCACTCCAATATTCTTGGCTGGAGAATCCACAGACAGAGGAGCATGGCAGCCCATAGAGTCACACGAGAATCTGGCACACTTGAAGCAACTTAGCACATATATGGTGAAATGAACTCACTTTAAAAGTGTGAATCAAATCAGTTGAGTGACCAAGAGAAGTAGTGACATAATTATGCCCTCATTAGTGTCTTTTATTTTTAAACCTAAGACAGTGATTCTAAGTTGGGAGAGAAAGAAATTCAGAATTATTTTCATGGCTTTTTTTACCTGCTCAACCTGGTTTCTGATTATTAGACAATCTATATAGAGAAATCTGTGTAGAGAATATTAAATATCTTCTATACTTGAAAGATGAGAGGAGAAATTACACTTATTGTCTACTCTGTTACAAATGCTTTATAAGTATTATTTTATTCAGTCCTCATAAAACTTCTATCCAACATGCCTTCATATCTCACCTCAACAGGCAAGACAAAAGAAAAGTTAAGTCACTTGCATACTAGTGAGTCATTGTTGGAAGTATGGTCTAACCTGTATGGCTTCAGAGCCTCTACCACTTACACTCCATAGGGTTTTTAGCAGCTGTCATAGTAGGCCTAACTGGAAAGAAAGCACACTAAACTGGTTTATAATTATTTTTCAGTCTATACTGTTTTCCAGATGGCTTACCTCACATAACACATCCTAAATAGACTTCAAAGATGACATTTCACACATAATACAATGGCACATTTGTCTTTGGCAATAGAGTGAGATAATTAAACATTTTAACCTTTCCCAAAACCCAGCAGTCTCTAGGATGAAACGACCTGCTGTTAATGCTTTAAACACATTTAAGAGATGAAATGGATGCAAACAGAGTGGGCAACTGAAATTTGGAATTGAAACACGTCTGCCTTTTAATAGAATGGATTATTTATAAGTGAGAAGGAGAGAAGGTAAAAAGTAAATTGGCATAGAATTTTGGAGGTTAATAAAAGAGAAGGAAAACAATCAGTTTCAATATTATAAATTATTCAGATCCCTAGTGAAAATGTTTACATTCTAGTTGGTGAAACTATAGGGCTTCCCAGGTGGTGCTAGTGGTAAACTACCAGCCTGCCACTGCAGGTAGATGTAACAGCTGTGGGTTCGATTGCTGGATGTGTGAGATCCCCTGATGGAGTGCACGACAGACCACTCCAATATTCTTGGCTGGAGAATCCACAGACAGAGGAGCATGGCAGCCCATAGAGTCACACGAGAATCTGGCACACTTGAAGCAACTTAGCACATATATGGTGAAATGAACTCACTTTAAAAGTGTGAATCAAATCAGTTGAGTGACCAAGAGAAGTAGTGACATAATTATGCCCTCATTAGTGTCTTTTATTTTTAAACCTAAGACAGTGATTCTAAGTTGGGAGAGAAAGAAATTCAGAATTATTTTCATGGCTTTTTCAAGCTACTGTATACATATATACCCACATCTCACCAGGAAACTTAATTTGGTTCATCAGTTGAGATTTATTGCCCCAGGACCCATGGTATAGTTCCTTCTATATCCCTATATGTGGTTACAAATCTAATTGAATGGTGGAAATATGCATCATGTCAGCTTCTGTATAAGTTTTCTAGGGCTACCATAATAAAATTCCACAGAGGGTGGCATTAACAACAGAATTTTATTTTTTAGTTTTGGTTCATTCCCCTTGACTTGCAGATGGCATCTCTCCTGTTACTGATTTACATAGTTGCCCTGTGTGCACGCAAGTTCCTGGTATCTCTTCTGTGTGTCCCCAAATCCTTTCCTTATAAAGGTAATAGATTGGATTACAGTCCATCCCAAGAGTCTTGTTTTAATTTAATCACCTTAATGCACTATCTTCAAACACAGTCACTCTGAGATACTGGGGGTTAGAGATTTAATATATGAACTTTAGGGGACACCATTCAGTTCATACGGAGTCTCCTCCAAGTTTTACACATATTAATTTTCATTGTTTTTTTGTAAAATTTGTTGTTAATAATTTATTTATTTGAATAAGGATGAAAATAAAGTCAACACATTGAAATTGGTTAAAATTTTTACCAGTTCCTTTTGTCTTCTAATGTATCAATTCCTCTATTTCTTTCTTTCTTCTTTTTTGTCTTTCAATTTATTTGTTGTAGGGATTGGATTGCTATTTCTGTAGTTTTCTGAAGAGTGGTCTTTGCAGAATGCTTCTTCATGATGACATTTAACATTTTTCTCTGTCACTTGTATTTCTTATCACTTGTCATTTTTATCATTAGACGTTGCCGACAGACCACTCCAATATTCTTGGCTGGAGAATCCACAGACAGAGGAGCATGGCAGCCCATAGAGTCACACGAGAATCTGGCACACTTGAAGCAACTTAGCACATATATGGTGAAACTATCTATGAACTCACTTTAAAAGTGTGAATCAAATCAGTTGAGTGACCAAGAGAAGTAGTGACATAATTATGCCCTCATTAGTGTCTTTTATTTTTAAACCTAAGACAGTGATTCTAAGTTGGGAGAGAAAGAAATTCAGAATTATTTTCATGGCTTTTTCAAGCTACTGTATACATATATACCCACATCTCACCAGGAAACTTAATTTGGTTCATCAGTTGAGATTTATTGCCCCAGGACCCATGGTATAGTTCCTTCTATATCCCTATATGTGGTTACAAATCTAATTGAATGGTGGAAATATGCATCATGTCAGCTTCTGTATAAGTTTTCTAGGGCTACCATAATAAAATTCCACAGAGGGTGGCATTAACAACAGAATTTTATTTTTTAGTTTTGGTTCATTCCCCTTGACTTGCAGATGGCATCTTTCCTGTTACTGATTTACATAGTCGCCCTGTGTGCACGCAAGTTCCTGGTATCTCTTCTGTGTGTCCCCAAATCCTTTCCTTATAAAGGTAATAGATTGGATTACAGTCCATCCCAAGAGTCTTGTTTTAATTTAATCACCTTAATGCACTATCTTCAAACACAGTCACTCTGAGATACTGGGGGTTAGAGATTTAATATATGAACTTTAGGGGACACCATTCAGTTCATACGGAGTCTCCTCCAAGTTTTACACATATTAATTTTCATTGTTTTTTTTGTAAAATTTGTTGTTAATAATTTATTTATTTGAATAAGGATGAAAATAAAGTCAACACATTGAAATTGGTTAAAATTTTTACCAGTTCCTTTTGTCTTCTAATGTATCAGTTCCTCTATTTCTTTCTTCTTTTTTGTCTTTCAATTTATTTGTTGTAGGGATTGCATTGCTAATTCTGTAGTTTTCTGAAGAGTGGTCTTTGCAGAATGCTTCTTCATGATGACATTTAACATTTTTCTCTGTCACTTGTATTTCTTATCACTTGTCATTTTTATCTAGAGTTTAAGTGTCATTCAGGTTTGATACTTTGGCAAAAATACTTCATATGTAGAATTATCAACTTCCACCAAGAGGGACATAATCTGATTGTCTCTTTTTGTACAACTTCAATGGCCATTGATAATTATTTCTTAGATCTATCATTTCCTTAGGGGTTGCAAAATCGTGATATTTTAATCCTGTTAATACTTCATCTATTGGTTGGACTACTTCTATAAAGAGACTTTTTTATTTTTTCTTTCTTTTTTCTTGCTTTCCCTCAGGTACATATAAGAGACAGAATGAATACTTTATTTTCAAGTTTTCCAAATGATCAATTGAGTTTCTGACCTCTTTCAAAGGTGATTACTGATTTTTAAATTCTTGTAAATGTATGGATTTAAACATAATTGGTGTGTTTCAGTTTATTATAATTATCATTCCTACTGATGTTGAAGCCCTATCTTTGGCCACTGGAAACTCCTGAAAGTTGCCTCTCAGGTCTTTTTAACGTGACTTCAGTAGTCTTCGACAGAATCCTTGATTTGTGGCAAGCCAATATATTCCACTTTTATCTTATACATTTCCTGCACTATACATGGTATCAACCATTTCTCAGAGGAGCACTGATTATTTTTTCGTGGGAAATGGTATTTAAAGAGCACAACCTGAGTTCTGGGGACCTTACTGCTACCCGGCTGGTGATTATATTTTTAGGCCTTTGTGTTTATACATAAAACATATTAGTTTCTTAGATCGGAATATTTACACACATTCTCACCGACATGAATTTCCAGAGGATTTATGCTCAAGTTAGACATGTTGAATAATACAGCAGAATAGGAGTCAGTAATTACTTGTGCCATAAAGTTCTCTCTCTTTTATATTGACTGTTTAGTTTTAATATTAGGACCTAGTGGATTTCACAGCTTTTTGTAGCTATTGTAGATGGAATATCAGGAGAGAGAATGAAAGGTTGAGTAACCTGAAAAACATTTTCTCAAAGTAGAGATAACTGCTAAATTTCTTAGATGTGCTAAAAAGAAAAATCAGTGAATTGAGAATTTTATCTTCATTTTCTCTTGAATATTGTTATTTAGCATAAATTACGTATTTAACTTTTTTCTCAAAAGTGCATTATTTCTGAGCAATATACTCTTTTTTTTTTAATTTTTTTCCTGGCCACTTCTATTGGTCTTTCATTTATCTGTTTTCATCCATCTTTGTTCTTTGACCTGTGTGGACCTCCCATTGTAGAGGCCTCTCTCCTTGCAAAGCACCGGCTCTGGGCACATACGCTCCAGAGCTTCCGCTCGGTAATTGGACACGTCAGTCCAGCCGCTGTGCAGAACGTGGGATCTTTCCAGGCCAGGGATCAAACTAGTGCCCCTTGCACAGCAAGGCAGTGTCTTTACCCACTGGACCACCAGGGAAGCCCCTGAGCAATATACTCTTAATTCACATTTAGTTCATCCATATTTTTAGTAACAACACCAAACTAAAACCTTGAACTATTAGCTATATGTGAAATATCTATTTCTCCATTAAAAAATTTGATATTGAGTCCCTACTAAATATCAGATACTATGTGCTAGGTATAAATGATAAGCAAATCAGAGAGTATTAACTACAAAACATGGTAATTGCCATTATGTAAAAGTCCTGGATGCTATATGAATGCATAATGTGGGAATTGATCTGGTCTGGTGGTCAAAATAATTAAGGGATATTTGACTTGAGATCTGTAGGATTCTATTGGTATTAACTAATCAAAGGAATGGGGCAGTAGTTTCAAGGAGGCACATTCCACGTTGAAAGAAATGCATGTGTCAAGCGCTGAGGTGGCAGAAAGTGTGGACATACTGAAAGAGGTTTGGTCAAGCATAGAAGCATAGCATCACCCACTCAGTGGACCTAAATCTGAGAAAACTCTGAGAGATGGTGAAGGACAGGGAAGCCTGACGTGCTGTGGTCCATGGGGTTGAAAAGAATCAGATGTGACTCAGTGACTAAGCAACAATGATTAACCTCAGGGATAGAGGCGGAGAGTATGGCTAGCTAGGGTTGGGAAAATAAGCACAGCAAAATCTCACAGGGCAAGATAGACCATGTTCAGAGCTTTTTATTTCTATTAAGGAAAGGAGAAGCCGTTGATGTGTTTAAGCAGAGAAGTGATGGGACCAGATTTTTAGTTAAATAAAAAGAGACAAAAACTACTTTAGATGCACATTGGAGAATGGTTTGGAGAAGAAGCAAGAGTGGATATTTGTGGACTGGCAGTTCAGAGGACAGATTATGGTAGCTTGAACTGAAGTCTTTGTACCCAAGATGGAAAAAAGTATAACAGAATAATTTCAACAGAGTTTAGCAATAAACTTGAGATAGCAGGTAAAGGAGAGGAAGATGTTATGCAGGCTTGTAAAACAGAAGAGGCTGAAGATCATGGTTATCAAAACAGGGAGCACTGGAGGAAGATGCAGTTTGGGGTAAAGATCACAAATATGAGTTCAGAGAGCGTGAACTTGAGATCTGGTGATGTATACAGGGTGGAGATGGACAATATTAGAAAGATGGGTCTGGAGTGCAGAGATGAGTGCAAAGTTTAAATGTCAACTAATTATACTGACAAATGTAGAAATGAAACTTTATGTCACAATTTTAGTATGGAAGATACATTTTTCAGAAAAAAAAATAGAAATCATAGTAATTAATTCTGAAACTTTTCCAGCAAAAAATTTGATAAGATGTGTTGATACCACCTCTTCCACCTTTAAATTTATTAATCATTCTGAAGATATTTTTATACTTCTTTACATTGTTAATGTTTTTTTATTTTTAAAACTTGTGGACTTAATGATTTTTTTTTGATTATTTGTTTAAAAGGACCAGTTTCCAAGGTATAAATGTAGAGGCATACTGTGGAAATATCATAGTTTCAGTTCAAGACCACTGCAATAATGCAAATATTGAAATAAACCAAGCTGCACAAATCTTCTGGTTTCTTAGTGTATATAAAAGTTACGTTTAGGGCTTCCCTGGTGGTCCAGTGGGTAAAGAGTCCGACTTGCAGTGCAAGGGGCGCCGGTTTGATACCTGGCTGGGAAGATCCCACATGCTGCAGAGTGGCTTGACTGATGTGTCCAATTAGGCGCCAGTGCTCTGGAGCGCATGCTCTAGAGCCAGTGCTCCACAATGACAGAGGCCACTGCGATGGGAAGCCCACACAGGCCAAAGAATAAAGATGGATGAAAATCAATAAAGAAAGAACCAATTAAAGGCCAAATTTTTTTTTTTTAAAAAGTCATGTTTATACTATTCTGTTATCTTTTCTGTCCAGCATGCACATTGGAGAATGGTTTGGAGAAGAAGCAAGAGTGGATATTTGTGGACTGGCAGTTCAGAGGACAGATTATGGTAGCTTGAACTGAAGTCTTTGTACCCAAGATGGAAAAAAGTATAACAGAATAATTTCAACAGAGTTTAGCAATAAACTTGAGATAGCAGGTAAAGGAGAGGAAGATGTTATGCAGGCTTGTAAAACAGAAGAGGCTGAAGATCATGGTTATCAAAACAGGGAGCACTGGAGGAAGATGCAGTTTGGGGTAAAGATCACAAATATGAGTTCAGAGAGCGTGAACTTGAGATCTGGTGATGTATACAGGGTGGAGATGGACAATATTAGAAAGATGGGTCTGGAGTGCAGAGATGAGTGCAAAGTTTAAATGTCAACTAATTATACTGACAAATGTAGAAATGAAACTTTATGTCACAATTTTAGTATGGAAGATACATTTTTCAGAAAAAAAAAATAGAAATCATAGTAATTAATTCTGAAACTTTTCCAGCAAAAAATTTGATAAAATGTGTTGATACCACCTCTTCCACCTTTAAATTTATTAATCATTCTGAAGATATTTTTATACTTCTTTACATTGTTAATGCTTTTTTATTTTTAAAACTTGTGGACTTAATGATTTTTTTTTTTTGATTATTTGTTTAGAAGGACCAGTTTCCAAGGTATAAATGTAGAGGCATACTGTGGAAATATTATAGTTTCAGTTCAAGACCACTGCAATAATGCAAATATTGAAATAAACCAAGCTGCACAAATCTTCTGGTTTCTTAGTGTATATAAAAGTTAGGTTTAGGGCTTCCCTGGTGGTCCAGTGGGTAAAGAGTCCGACTTGCAGTGCAAGGGGCACCGGTTTGATACCTGGCTGGGAAGATCCCACATGCTGCAGAGTGGCTTGACTGATGTGTCCAATTAGGCGCCAGTGCTCTGGAGCGCATGCTCCAGAGCCAGTGCTCCACAATGACAGAGGCCACTGCGATGGGAAGCCCACACAGGCCAAAGAATAAAGATGGATGAAAATCAATAAAGAAAGAACCAATTAAAGGCCAAAATTTTTTTTAAAAAAGTCACGTTTATACTATTCTGTTATCTGTGTGTGCATGTATACTCAGTCATGTCTACCTGTTTATGACCTCCTGGATTGTAGCCTGCCAGGCTCCTCTGTTCATGGGATTTCCCAGGCAAGAATACTGGAATGGGTTGCCATTTCCTAACCCAGGGGATCTTCCCAACCCAGGGATATAACTTGTGTCTCCTGTGTCTTCATCATTGGCAGGTAGATTCTTTACCACTGTGTCACCTGGGAAGTCATAATGTAGTCAATTAATTGTGTTTTTTTTAAAGATTTATTTATTTATTTATTTTGGGCGTGGGTTGGGTTGGGGAGGGAGGGGAGCGGGCGGGCCGCTTCTATTGGTCTTTCATTTCTCCATTTTCATCCGTCTTTGTTCTTTGGCTCCTGTGGGCCTCCCATCGCGGTGGCGTCTGTCGTTGCAGAGCGCCGGCTCTGGGCGCACGCGCTCCAGAGCTCTGGCTCGGTGATTGGACACATCCGTCCAGCCGCTCCACGGCACGTGGGATCTTCCCAGGCCAGGGACTGAACCGGAGCCCCTTGCACTGTAAGGCGGTGTCCTTACCCACTGGACCACCAGGGGAAGCCCAATTAATTGTTAAATTATATTATATATTTAAAAAGTGCATACCTTAATTTAAAATACTATATTGGGCTTCCCTGGTGGTCCAGTGGGTAAAGAGTCTGCCTTGCAGTGCAAGAGGCACCAGTTCAATCCCTGGCCCTGTAAGACCCCACGTGCTGTGGAGCAGCTAGACCAGTGTGTCCAATTAGGAGCCAGCTCTCTGGAGCGCAGGTGCCCAGAGCCAGTGCTCTGCAGCAGGAGAGGCTGCTGCAGTGGGAGGCCCACACAGGCCAAACAATAAAGATAGATGAAAATAAATAAATACAAAACCAATTTAAAAAAGAGGCCAAAATTTTTTTTAAAAAAGTCACGTTTATACTATTCTGTTATCTGTGTGTGCATGTATACTCAGTCATGTCTACCTGTTTATGACCTCCTGGATTGTAGCCTGCCAGGCTCCTCTGTTCATGGGATTTCCCAGACAAGAATACTGGAATGGGTTGCCATTTCCTAACCCAGGGGATCTTCCCAACCAAGGGATATAACTTGTGTCTCCTGTGTCTTCATCATTGGCAGGTAGATTCTTTACCACTGTGTCACCTGGGAAGTCATAATGTAGTCAATTAATTGTGTTTTTTTTTTTTTCTTTAAAGATTTATTTATTTATTTATTTTGGGCGTGGGTTGGGTTGGGGAGGGAGGGGAGCGGGCGGGCCGCTTCTATTGGTCTTTCATTTCTCCATTTTCATCCGTCTTTGTTCTTTGGCTCCTGTGGGCCTCCCATCGCGGTGGCGTCTGTCGTTGCAGAGCGCCGGCTCTGGGCGCACGCGCTCCAGAGCTCTGGCTCGGTGATTGGACACATCCGTCCAGCCGCTCCACGGCACGTGGGATCTTCCCAGGCCAGGGACTGAACCGGCGCCCCTTGCACTGCAAGGCGGTGTCCTTACCCACTGGACCACCAGGGGAAGCCCAATTAATTGTTAAATTATATTATATCTTTAAAAAGTGCATACCTTAATTTAAAATACTATATTGGGCTTCCCTGGTGGTCCAGTGGGTAAAGAGTCTGCCTTGCAGTGCAAGAGGCACCAGTTCAATCCCTGGCCCTGTAAGACCCCACGTGCTGTGGAGCAGCTAGACCAGTGTGTCCAATTAGGAGCCAGCGCTCTGGAGCGCAGGTGCCCAGAGCCAGTGCTCTGCAGCAGGAGAGGCCGCTGCAGTGGGAGGCCCACACAGGCCAAACAATAAAGATAGATGAAAATAAATAAATACAAAACCAATTTAAAAAAGAGGCCAAATTTTTTTTTTTTAAAAAAGGTTAAATGATCAAAAAAAATACTGTATTACTCAAAAGTGCTAAACATCATCTGATTCTTCAGCACATAATCCTCTTTTTGCTGACGGACGGTCGTAGGTCCATGATGATGGCTGCTAACTGACGAGGGTGGTGACTCCTGAAGACTGGGTGGATGTGGTAGTTTCTTAAAATAAAGAGAACAGTGGAGTTTTCTGCAGCCATTGACTCTTTCATGAAAGATCTCTTTGTAGATACAATGCATTTTGATAGCATTTTACCCACTGTAGAATTTCTTTCAGAATTGGAGTCAATCCTCTCAATTGCGATGCTGCTTTATCAACTAAGTTTATATAATGTTCTAAATTATTTGTTGTCATTTCAACAGCCTTCAAAGCATCTTCATCAGGAGCAGCATCCATCTCGAGAAACCACTGTCTTTGCTCATCCATAAGAAGCTACTCCTTATTTGTTAAAGTTTTATCATAAGATTGCAGCAATTTAGTTATATCTTCAGGCTTCTCTTCTGGTTCTATTTCTCTTGCCATTTCCACCAAATCTCGGATACTTCCTTCACTACAGGAATGA
Source organism: Tragulus kanchil (assembly GCA_022376925.1). Taxonomy (NCBI): domain Eukaryota; kingdom Metazoa; phylum Chordata; class Mammalia; order Artiodactyla; family Tragulidae; genus Tragulus; species Tragulus kanchil. The sequence continues at coordinate 117,794,058 of JAIOJX010000023.1, read as the reverse complement.
AGGATGACTCGAATCCCTCAAAGTCATCTACAAGGGTTGCAATGGGTTTCTTCCAAACTCTTGTTAATGTTGACATTTTGACCTCTTCTCATAAACCATGAATGTTCCTAATGGCATCTAGAAGAGTGAATCCTTTCCAGATGGTTTTCAACTGACTTTTCCCAGATCCACTGGAAGAACGACTATCTCTGGTGCCCATAGCCTTATGAAATGTTATTTCTTAAGTAATAAGTCAAAAAAGTCAAAATTATTCTTTGTTGCATGATCTGCAGAATAAATGTTGTGATAGCAGGCATGAAAACAATCTTATTTTCATTGTACACCTCTATCAGGGCTCTTAGGTGACCAGGTGCATTGTCAATGAGCAGCAATATTTTGAAAAAAATCTTTTTTTTCCTGAGCAGTAGGTCTCAGTAACAGACTTAAAATATTTAATAAAATGTGTAAACAGATATGCTGTCATACAGATTTTGTTGTTCCATTTACAGAGCACAGACAGAGTAGATTTAGCATAATTCTTAAGGGTTCTAAGATTTTCGGAATGGTATATGACTACTGGCAAGTCATCAGGTGCATTAGCCCCTAACATTAGAATCAGCCTGTCCTTTGAAGCTTTGAAGCCAGCCATTGACTTCTCTCTAGCTGCGAAAATCTCACAGGTTTGATCTCTGGGTCAGGAAGATCCCCTGGAGGAGGGCATAACAACCAATATTCTTGCCTGGGGAATCCCGTGGACAGGGGAGCCTGGCGGGCTACAGTCCTTAGGGTCATAAAGAGGTGGACATGACTGAAGCAGCTTAGCATACACTCAGGCTTCTTAAGGGAATGTTGTAGCTGGTTTGATCTTACATTCAGACCAGTAAAAGCTTCTCTATATCAGCATAGGCCTTTTACAAATTATTTGTTGTCATTTCAACAGCCTTCAAAGCATCTTCATCAGGAGCAGCATCCATCTCGAGAAACCACTGTCTTTGCTCATCCATAAGAAGCTACTCCTTATTTGTTAAAGTTTTATCATAAGATTGCAGCAATTTAGTTATATCTTCAGGCTTCTCTTCTGGTTCTATTTCTCTTGCCATTTCCACCAAATCTGCGGATACTTCCTTCACTACAGGAATGAAGGATGACTCGAATCCCTCAAAGTCATCTACAAGGGTTGCAATGGGTTTCTTCCAAACTCTTGTTAATGTTGACATTTTGACCTCTTCTCATAAACCATGAATGTTCCTAATGGCATCTAGAAGAGTGAATCCTTTCCAGATGGTTTTCAACTGACTTTTCCCAGATCCACTGGAAGAACGACTATCTCTGGTGCCCATAGCCTTATGAAATGTTATTTCTTAAGTAATAAGTCAAAAAAGTCAAAATTATTCTTTGTTGCATGATCTGCAGAATAAATGTTGTGATAGCAGGCATGAAAACAATCTTATTTTCATTGTACACCTCTATCAGGGCTCTTAGGTGACCAGGTGCATTGTCAATGAGCAGCAATATTTTGAAAAAAATCTTTTTTTTCCTGAGCAGTAGGTCTCAGTAACAGACTTAAAATATTTAGTAAAATGTGTAAACAGATATGCTGTCATACAGATTTTGTTGTTCCATTTATAGAGCACAGACAGAGTAGATTTAGCATAATTCTTAAGGGTTCTAAGATTTTCGGAATGGTATATGACTACTGGCAAGTCATCAGGTGCATTAGCCCCTAACATTAGAATCAGCCTGTCCTTTGAAGCTTTGAAGCCAGCCATTGACTTCTCTCTAGCTGCGAAAATCTCACAGGTTTGATCTCTGGGTCAGGAAGATCCCCTGGAGGAGGGCATAACAACCAGTATTCTTGCCTGGGGAATCCCGTGGACAGGGGAGCCTGGCGGGCTACAGTCCTTAGGGTCATAAAGAGGTGGACATGACTGAAGCAGCTTAGCATACACTCGGGCTTCTTAAGGGAATGTTGTAGCTGGTTTGATCTTACATTCAGACCAGTAAAAGCTTCTCTATATCAGCAATAGGCCTCTTTTACTTTATCACTCATGTGTTCAGTGAAGTAGCACTTTAAAATTTCCTTCAAGAACTTTCCCTTTTCATTCAAAAATTAATTAGCTGTTCAGTGCAGAAGGCCTAATGTTTGACCTATCTGGGCTTTCAATGTACCTTCTTCACTAAGCTTAATCATTTCTGGCTTTTGATTTAAAATGAGAGACCCGCAACCCTTCTGTACACTTGAAAGCTTAGAGTATATTGTAAGGTGACTAACTGGCCTAATTTCAATATTGTCATATCTCAGTGAACAGGGAGGCCTGAGGAGAGGGAGAGAGGCAGGGAAGGGCAGGTTAGTGGAGTAGTCAGAACACACACATCTATCCATCCAGTTTGCCTTCTTTACGTGGTTACAGTTAGCAGTGGCCTCAAACAATTCCAACAGTAATATCAGAGGTCACAGATCACAATTATAATAATAATAGAAAAAGTTTGAAATAGTGTGAGAATTATCAAAATATAGCACATAGACATGAAGGGAGCAAATGCGTTGGAAAAGTGATGCCAGTAGATTTGCTTGATGCAAGTTGCCAAAAACCTTCCATCTGTACAAAGCACAAGATCTGTCACACGCAATAAACTGAAGTGCAATAAAACGAGGTACGCCTGTAATTTAAACTGAAATAATCTATCAAATTCAACCTTGGAATAATCTACTGAAACAAATCAGAGAACTACATAAGACAGAAACAATGCCAGGAGAAGGCGTGTACCATAATATCCCTGGAAAAAGTAGATTTAGCATAATTCTAAGGGTTCTAAGATTTTCGGTATATGACTACTGGCAAGTCATCAGGTGCATTAGCCCCTAACATTAGAATCAGCCTGTCCTTTGAAGCTTTGAAGCCAGCCATTGACTTCTCTCTAGCTGCGAAAATCTCACAGGTTTGATCTCTGGGTCAGGAAGATCCCCTGGAGGAGGGCATAACAACCAGTATTCTTGCCTGGGGAATCCCGTGGACAGGGGAGCCTGGCGGGCTACAGTCCTTAGGGTCATAAAGAGGTGGACATGACTGAAGCAGCTTAGCATACACTCAGGCTTCTTAAGGGAATGTTGTAGCTGGTTTGATCTTACATTCAGACCAGTAAAAGCTTCTCTATATCAGCAATAGGCCTCTTTTACTTTATCACTCATGTGTTCAGTGAAGTAGCACTTTAAAATTTCCTTCAAGAACTTTCCCTTTTCATTCAAAAATTAATTAGCTGTTCAGTGCAGAAGGCCTAATGTTTGACCTATCTGGGCTTTCAATGTACCTTCTTCACTAAGCTTAATCATTTCTGGCTTTTGATTTAAAACGAGAGACCTGCAACCCTTCTGTCCACTTGAAAGCTTAGAGTATATTGTAAAGTGACTAACTGGCCTAATTTCAATATTGTCATATCTCAGTGAACAGGGAGGCCTGAGGAGAGGGAGAGAGGCAGGGAAGGGCAGGTTAGTGGAGTAGTCAGAACACACACATCTATCCATCCAGTTTGCCTTCTTTACGTGGTTACAGTTAGCAGTGGCCTCAAACAATTCCAACAGTAATATCAGAGGTCACAGATCACAATTATAATAATGATAGAAAAAGTTTGAAATAGTGTGAGAATTATCAAAATATAGCACATAGACATGAAGGGAGCAAATGCTGTTGGAAAAGTGATGCCAGTAGATTTGCTTGATGCAAGTTGCCAAAAACCTTCCATCTGTACAAAGCACAAGATCTGTCACACGCAATAAACTGAAGTGCAATAAAACGAGGTACGCCTGTAATTTAAACTGAAATAATCTATCAAATTCAACCTTGGAATAATCTACTGAAACAAATCAGAGAACTACATAAGACAGAAACAATGCCAGGAGAAGGCGTGTACCACATAATATCCCTGGAAAGAGTTTCTTCTGAAGTTTATCTTTATATGTGCATTCTTAACAAGTAAAAAAATATAGTGAGCAAGAAATACTGTTAGGAAATTACCTAAAGATAATGCCCCTTTTGAATGAGGAATTTTTTTTTTCATGGGTGCTCATTTCTGTGTGCAAATCTGTTTTGATTATTCAGTTTATCTAGCAGTCACTCAACAAACACTTGTTGAATGTCTGTTATGTGATAGGCACTCTTTTAAGCTCTTTAGATATATCAGTGACAAAATAGTAAAAAATACCCATCCTCATGGTTTTATAGTCTAGCAGGTGTAGCAATTTTTGTTGTAAGGTTAATCACATTAAGAAAATAACTCTTAAAAGAGGTTATTTTTAAATTAAATATACTTCATATTTTATACTATACCCTCAAATCCACAAGGTTTAACTTATCATAAATCAACACCCACATCATATAAAGACTTTTAAAAGGATTTTTGTTACATGAATGCATCAATAATGAACCATTTCCTCAAAAATCATGAATTGAATGCAAAGTTATTTTTATCTTAGAGAAGCCTTGGTAGAGTTGAAGGTTTCAAGACACAGATCTAGATACCAGCATAAGGCACGCTGGATTTGGGTTATTAATTTTGTTATCCCCATTTTAAACGAGTACTCACAACTCAGAGTCAAAGAACGAGATGAGGTCACAAGGCACAGTTGAAAAGTACCATAAGCCAAAATTCAGTATCATTATGATGACAGTTTTAGGATTTTAATGTTGAGACTCTAGTCTCAAATTGTGTTTGATGTGGTTATAACCAAGGCAGTATTGAAGTGAAAGTTTCAAAATAAATTCAGCTCAAGTTATCAGAAACATAATCAATGTAAAGGCAGTTTTAGGATTTTAAAATTTGGCACCTAATCTCAAATGAGCACTTGAAATTTAATAGTAGTAGATGTTTATAAAACAATGTTACTGACTTTGATGTGTACTTCGAGAGTACAGTTTGAGGTTCATCTACGTGGGGTTTCTGATGGAACATCTGATACGAACCCAGTCACAGAGGAGATGATCTAACCAATCCAGATTGTTGAATGTTCTCCAGGAATACTGGCCAGGAGTCTTCAAAGGATCCAGAGAAGAAAGAATGCTGGTGGCCGTGCTGAGATGGTCCCTCCCATCTGGTCTCTGACTCAACCCACAGGACTCCATGGCAGGCAGGGTGGCATGGGCCACTGAGACACACATCCCTTGCTGCTCGGGGTCACCTTCCAGGGCTGTGTGGGAAGAGAGAGGTAACGGGAAGATGTCTCTTCTAAATTTAATCTGAACATTACTAGAGAATATCTCAATGGCCTGTTTCAAATATGTTTTGAAAATAATTTTCCATTTTCATGTATTTACCTGACTTTGTATCTTTACAAGTTTATTTTATCTTATTTGTAATCACTAAGGTCTGAATCTTGTGGTATTAATACCCCATGGTCCAAATGAGCAAAAACTTGCTTCCTGTTACAAAATGGAGAGTGAATAATCTGAGTAGAGAAAATAGTATTTCCCACGTAGGGCCATTCCTTTCTGTGCCATCTCCTGATTCTAATTCTCACTGGTTCATGAGCTATATAACTTCAGTAATACTTTCTCAAAGTAGTAGATTTTCCAAGTCTGTGTTTCCTGATTTAAAGACATAAAGATCAGAGCTCTTCTGGAAAGAGAATTAAACACATTTTAGTTACCCTTATCACTTGGAAAATCAGATGTTGGTCAAAACTTACATGTCATACTGAAAAAGCAAACCTCAGATGCTGTCTTTTCTTGAGGAGAGATTTCTTTGCAGTTACACAACTCACCAGTTATTTGGAACTCACGAGTAATGTGCCTCTTCTTTGCTTGTAGAATTGTTCCTGGTTGGAAAGACATACAGAGGAAGCAGTGAGTGCTAACATCCCTGGCTGGAAGGAGCCCTAAGAAGTGCCTGAACTTTATCTTTCTGTTTGCTCCTCTGCCCTTCAGAGTGAGTGGGGTGAATGAATTTGGGTCAGGAAGAAATTGCTTCTTTTACTCTATACATTTAATGTGTATGTCCTTTCTGGGAATTTGGCAAAAAAACAAAACAAAACAATCCCAAAAGACCATGACACATTCTCTTACATTGTTTTGAATACTCTGGTGTTGATATATTTTCCTGTATTCCAGGGGAAAAAAATTAGAATACTAAAATGTAAAAGTGTAAGAAGTCAAAAAGATGAGGTATGGGCATACTGAGTGCAGGTTCAGTCCTTTAAGACAATTACTAGCCAAAGTAGACTTAAGACAGGCTTTGGAGTTAGATAGACCTGAGTTTAAATTCTAAATGTCCTATTACACAGCTGAACTACTTTGGCCAAGTTATTTAACCTCAAACTCTGTAAAAAATAAAATTAAAAAAAAAATGAACCTTAAAAAACAAAAGAAACAGAGTGAGCAGTTTGTCATATGCTTTACCAAATAGATGTATTTGTTTATAAATGTATGTATATTAAAACACTGCCACACACTAAAAAAAAAAAGATATAATTCCTCAGAGGATAAGTATTAATTGAAATCTTATACCCATATTTTAGGCTTCCCTGGTGGCTCATTTGGTGAAGAATCTGCCTGTGACACAGGAGACCAGCTGGGTCAGGAAGATCCCCTGGAGAAGGAAATGCAACCCACTCCAGTATTCTTACCTGGGAAATCCCATGGACAGAGGAGCCTGGTAGGCTAGAGTCCATCAGGACATGACTAAGTAACCAAATTAACATTCACATTTTAGCATACAGTGAGCTCCTAATAAATGGAAATTATTAATAATACACTGCTAGGATAGGGAAAATGCATGGAGAATGAATAATGTGTTATGAATAAAATAGGTGAATTATTTGTGGGCCAAAAATTTAGGATTGGATTTTCAAGCGGTCATCTCCTTTTACCGGGTGTCGTTAGGTTTGTGCTGCCAGTAACAAGGATGTGCCTAGTTACTTCTTCAACCAGGGTCATGGGCAAAAGTTAATGAATAAGATTCGATGGATTTACTGAGCATGTTAAATTTTATGCAATCATTTGTATTCCCCTTTCACAATGTTTGCCCTATTCTTAGACTATCTACTATATTATTTTCCTAATACTTTTCTTCAATTTGACTCCCCCTTTCCTCAGCTTCATTTAAGGCTCACGTAAGCCACATTAGCTGTAAAATCAGGAGTTTTCATGTTATGTTTTTCTTTTTTTTTTTGTTTATTTTTTTATTATTATTTTTTTAAACCTTTATTTTACTTTTAACTTTTACAGAGTTTTGTTGTTCACAGACATGCATGTTCTCAGGTTATGTTTTTCTAATGCACTTTAAAAACATACTAGTAAAAAGTTCCTTCTAGGGCTTCCCCTGGTGGTCCAGTGGGTAAGGACGCCACCTTGCAGTGCAAGGGGTGCAGGTTCGATCCCTGGCCTGGGAAGATCCCACGTGCCACGGAGCCGCTGGACCAATGTGTCCAATTACTGCGCCAGAGCTCTGGAGCGCATGCGCCTAGAGCAGCTGCTCCATGACAACAGAGGCCACCGCGATGGGAGGCCCACACGGGCCAAAGAACAAAGATGGATGAAAATAGATAAATGAAAGACCAATAGAAGTGGCCCGCCCGCCCCCTCCTTCCTCACCTCATCGCCCCCACCCCCGCCCCAAATAAAGTTCCTCCCATACTCCAGGGACCACCTATATCATCTCAAGCTCCTCTAGTGCTATGTTACTGGAGTTTGGAAAACACTGTCACATGTGATCGTCCTTGGTCCTTGTCACTGTGACATGAGGCAAACAGAGGAGGCATAATTATTCCTATTTTCAAAGATGAGAAGTCAGGTTCATGGATAAAATTTTACAGTCAGTGAATTGCCAGAACTGGGCCTGGTACTCATGCTTTCTCCAGTATCAATGCAGTGCTCCGATGGTACTTCTAACTCTTCTAAGGAACACAGCTTAGAACTAGAAGTAAAGTTTTGTTTATTTAGACACGACTATTTTGGAATTTTGTGGTAATTTGAATCGCAATCAGGCAGAAAAAAAAATTAGCAACCCCCTCCCCCCAAATACTGAGAACAGATTGCCAAGTCGTGGTCGACAGACAGCTCCTCAGATAGCTCCAGGTTAGCTCAGCCCAGTAGGAGTCATGCCTGTGTGACCCCCTCCATTGGAATGGACTGTGATACCTAGCACTGGGCACTGTTTCTGTCTCTTTTATTCTCTCAGTCCTTCCTCCTTTCCCTCGCTCTTTCCTTCCTCTCCAACTCTACTTTTTCCTGATGCCTTTAATGAATGGAGCAGTTGGAAGCCTAGGGACAATAGTAACACCCAAGAGAACTCCTGTCTGCAAAACATTATCATGCAGCTTTCTACAGTGTGTTGCCCTGGGCTTCATTTGGCGGTTTCATGTGCATATGTAGGAAACACTTAACAAAGGTTTGGCTCTTGCTATTATTTAATCATCGTGGAGTTGCTTCATTACTGTCCATCCCATTTTGTTTTCATTTTGCTATTTGTGGCAGTATCCTTGTTCCTTATGGACTTTGTGTAATCATGTTTTCCCTTTTTCTCTGTGGGAAATTTATAGCACTGATCTATCAATACCCCTTGCTGACTTCAATGTGAAGATTTTTTTTTTTTTCTGCCAGCGTCCTTTCTACAAACCTACAACCCTGAACAGGAGGAAATGACATGCCTGCTTTACATCATCTTAATGATTCCCCTTGGATTTTCTATTCACCACATTACATAAAAGATTTTCACTTTTTTGGTGGGGGACATACTGTGAGTGCAGAGTCTTCGTTCCCCGACCAGGGATCAAACCCACGACCCCTTCAGTGAAAGCACAGAGTCTTAACCACTGAATCACCAGGGAAGTCCCCTCCCCTCCTTTCTCATATTTTTTTTTTTTTTAAAGATTTTTTACTTTTAAGCAGTGTTTGCTTCTATCTCCCATATACAAGTCGCAAAATTAGGCAAGGACCATTCCGAGTGAGTCTATCTGTCCACCCTTGAAAATAACCTGAAACGGGGGAGGAGTGGGGCTGTGTGAAGGACTAGAGTGGGGCGGGGGAGGCGTATATACAGACAAATCTGAATTACAGAGTCCTCACTGTATTGTCAGCAAAATTTAATAATTTCACTCCAACACACACACATATACACATATGTGTAAATGAATCACATCAAAACTTCCAACAAGTGCTGGCAAGTCAGATGGCAGACTCACCCCGAAACCTGTTTCTCCAATAAAAACCTTGTAATTAAAAACAAGGTTGTCCATAAATTATAACATATAATAACAATTATATACACTGGTAGAAGACTTGATTAGAAAGTTAAAACTGAGCTTTCTCAGGTGAATTCTTTACCTCGACCATAGGCAGCCATCAAGTTATCATCTACACTTGAACAGCGGGTTGGAAGCCTAGGGACAATAGTAACACCCAAGAGAACTCCTGTCTGCAAAACATTATCATGCAGCTTTCTACAGTGTGTTGCCCTGGGCTTCATTTGGCGGTTTCATGTGCATATGTAGGAAACACTTAACAAAGGTTTGGCTCTTGCTATTATTTAATCATCGTGGAGTTGCTTCATTACTGTCCATCCCATTTTGTTTTCATTTTGCTATTTGTGGCAGTATCCTTGTTCCTTATGGACTTTGTGTAATCATGTTTTCCCTTTTTCTCTGTGGGAAATTTATAGCACTGATCTATCAATTCCCCTTGCTGACTTCAATGTGAAGATTTTTTTTTTTTTCTGCCAGCGTCCTTTCTACAAACCTACAACCCTGAACAGGAGGAAATGACATGCCTGCTTTACATCATCTTAATGATTCCCCTTGGATTTTCTATTCACCACATTACATAAAAGATTTTCACTTTTTTGGTGGGGGACATACTGTGAGTGCAGAGTCTTCGTTCCCCGACCAGGGATCAAACCCACGACCCCTTCAGTGAAAGCACAGAGTCTTAACCACTGAATCACCAGGGAAGTCCCCTCCCCTCCTTTCTCATATTTTTTTTTTTTTTAAAGATTTTTTACTTTTAAGCAGTGTTTGCTTCTATCTCCCATATACAAGTCGCAAAATTAGGCAAGGACCATTCCGAGTGAGTCTATCTGTCCACCCTTGAAAATAACCTGAAACGGGGGAGGAGTGGGGCTGTGTGAAGGACTAGAGTGGGGCGGGGGAGGCGTATATACAGACAAATCTGAATTACAGAGTCCTCACTGTATTGTCAGCAAAATTTAATAATTTCACTCCAACACACACACATATACACATATGTGTAAATGAATCACATCAAAACTTCCAACAAGTGCTGGCAAGTCAGATGGCAGACTCACCCCGAAACCTGTTTCTCCAATAAAAACCTTGTAATTAAAAACAAGGTTGTCCATAAATTATAACATATAATAACAATTATATACACTGGTAGAAGACTTGATTAGAAAGTTAAAACTGAGCTTTCTCAGGTGAATTCTTTACCTCGACCATAGGCAGCCATCAAGTTATCATCTACACTTGAACAGGGAGATGCTGCCTGGTCCTAATGCTAATACTTGCGGGCCTCAGTCCACAAGGAGATGGAGGTGATGCTGTCATCTTATAAGAACAATACTAGTGTTCGCCACATATTGAGAAAGTTCCCACTATGTGCCAGATACATTGTTAGGCACTGAATGTGCTATCTTTGTTGCTCTTCTTTAACATCAGGGAACAATTAAGTATGTTTTACTTATATAGAACTGAAGCTTGAAGTGGTTTCCTGATTTTCCTAAATTTACACAAGTAATGAGCGACCAAGTCAGGGCTTGGATCCAAGTCTGCCTGATTCCTCAACGGTGCTGTTGGTATCAAAGTTGTGGCCTTGATAAACGATATGAAATTCGTGAATATATGGACGCTGGTGAACAGCATACGGCTGTGGCCTTAAACCAGATCCTATCAAATGTGTGGTAGAATGGATAAGAGAGGCCTTTTCTCTGTTGTTACCTTTGTTAATCACTCAGGTTTGCTGGGATTTTGTTTTTCAAATTGATAAATCATACCATCTAGCTAATGTAGCCTCTGTATTAAAATACTATTCTTCTAGTCTATAAATTCATCCACTCAGGTGCACAAATCTGACAATTCTAAGCCAAGTAAGCCCTGCAGTTGGCATGCTGTTCCTTTGGAGTCCCCTGTGGCAGGTGGTCAGGGTCTGAGAATGCAATGGAAGCTCCTTGAAGCTACAGTTCTGTTTTCTCCTTGTGCTGCTCCCTCTCTATCTTAGGTGCCCTGTTTGGTAAGATGTCCTGTGAGAACCTGAGGTGTAAAGGAGCTGGATGAAGGTCTGGAAAGAATGTGAAAGAATCCCTTGACAAAATTCAGGTTCTAAGTTCTGGAAACGCAAATATGCTTTCCCTAGCTGTGTTTTTAAGGAGTGGAAGAAAGAGCTATGCACAGGCAGAATGTCCTAACAACAAAATTGATTGCAGTGAACTCCCATTTCTTAGAATTTCACAATTCCCTGAAAGTATTTATTAGACTCAGCCTTTAAAAAATACTTAATGGCATACTGCATTGTAGAAGTTGGCCAACTTTTTCTCTATAGGGCCAGACAGCAAACTTTTTACCCTTTGTGAGCCAAATACTCAATTCTGCTGTTATAGCACCAAAGCAACCACAGATAGTACAGAAATGAACGAGAATGTCTGAATTGTAGTACAGCTTTACCTACAAAAACAGACAGCAAGACAGACTGGACACAAGAGTCACAGTTTGCTGACTCCTGGTCTCATGGAGAAAGTTCAGGGGGAATTTGATTATGGCTCTTTCACTCTAGCTTAGTGTTCATGGGAAAGATAATTACTTTAGATTTGATGTAGCTTCCTTATCGAAGCTTGAAGTGGTTTCCTGATTTTCCTAAATTTACACAAGTAATGAGCGACCAAGTCAGGGCTTGGATCCAAGTCTGCCTGATTCCTCAACGGTGCTGTTGGTATCAAAGTTGTGGCCTTGATAAACGATATGAAATTCGTGAATATATGGACGCTGGTGAACAGCATACGGCTGTGGCCTTAAACCAGATCCTATCAAATGTGTGGTAGAATGGATAAGAGAGGCCTTTTCTCTGTTGTTACCTTTGTTAATCACTCAGGTTTGCTGGGATTTTGTTTTTCAAATTGATAAATCATACCATCTAGCTAATGTAGCCTCTGTATTAAAATACTATTCTTCTAGTCTATAAATTCATCCACTCAGGTGCACAAATCTGACAATTCTAAGCCAAGTAAGCCCTGCAGTTGGCATGCTGTTCCTTTGGAGTCCCCTGTGGCAGGTGGTCAGGGTCTGAGAATGCAATGGAAGCTCCTTGAAGCTACAGTTCTGTTTTCTCCTTGTGCTGCTCCCTCTCTATCTTAGGTGCCCTGTTTGGTAAGATGTCCTGTGAGAACCTGAGGTGTAAAGGAGCTGGATGAAGGTCTGGAAAGAATGTGAAAGAATCCCTTGACAAAATTCAGGTTCTAAGTTCTGGAAACGCAAATATGCTTTCCCTAGCTGTGTTTTTAAGGAGTGGAAGAAAGAGCTATGCACAGGCAGAATGTCCTAACAACAAAATTGATTGCAGTGAACTCCCATTTCTTAGAATTTCACAATTCCCTGAAAGTATTTATTAGACTCAGCCTTTAAAAAATACTTAATGGCATACTGCATTGTAGAAGTTGGCCAACTTTTTCTCTATAGGGCCAGACAGCAAACTTTTTACCCTTTGTGAGCCAAATACTCAATTCTGCTGTTATAGCACCAAAGCAACCACAGATAGTACAGAAATGAACGAGAATGTCTGAATTGTAGTACAGCTTTACCTACAAAAACAGACAGCAAGACAGACTGGACACAAGAGTCACAGTTTGCTGACTCCTGGTCTCATGGAGAAAGTTCAGGGGGAATTTGATTATGGCTCTTTCACTCTAGCTTAGTGTTCATGGGAAAGATAATTACTTTAGATTTGATGTAGCTTCCTTATCTGTAAAATGGGAACAATAAACCCTATTTCACAGACTATTATGAAGATTAAGTCACGTAGCTAAATATGGCAAACTGGCACCTAATAAGTGCTTAATAAATGGTAACTATAATTATTATTATCATCATCACAGCATTATTATTTTAATTTCTATTAGTTCTTTTTACTATTCTAAGTTCTCATTTCTCTATCTCAAGACCTTTGAAAACAATGGTATAGGAATGGGTGCAGGTGTGCTACTTTCTTTTATTTTCCTTGTTGGGTAGTCATGCATATGTTGATTGGCACCCAACATAGCTTCACCTCTTACCATGCTTCTAGGCTTCTAGTGACTGAACTCAGACCAGCCCTGGTGGCTCTGAGTGGGAGAGTCTGGGTGTGTCTAGCTTGGGCTGTGGCACCAGGAGAGGGTGGATGGACCTGTTCCACTAGTGTAATATGGCACCAATGTAGTGGCTGCTTCTCTGTGTATTTGCCTTTGTCTTCTCTGTGAAACGTCATTGGCTGATCTGAGCTGCTGGGCTGAATCCCACATCCTGTACGCATGCCATACTGACTTTCTCTTTGTGGCATGCAGCCTCATTTCTAGAGGTGAATTTGGCTTGTAAAAGTGAGACTCTAGCTTTTTCACTTTATGAATTTCCCTAGAGGGAGAAAAGACTGTGATGACAGCGGAGGGTCTTGAGTCATCGCAGCCAAAAAAATGTACTCAATCCCATTTCTCCCAAGTTTATTAGACTCAGCCTTTAAAAATACTTAATGGCATACTGCATTGTAGAAGTTGGCCAACTTTTTCTCTATAGGGCCAGACAGCAAACTTTTACCCTTTGTGAGCCAAATACTCAATTCTGCTGTTATAGCACCAAAGCAACCACAGATAGTACAGAAATGAACGAGAATGTCTGAATTGTAGTACAGCTTTACCTACAAAAACAGACAGCAAGACAGACTGGACACAAGAGTCACAGTTTGCTGACTCCTGGTCTCATGGAGAAAGTTCAGGGGGAATTTGATTATGGCTCTTTCACTCTAGCTTAGTGTTCATGGGAAAGATAATTACTTTAGATTTGATGTAGCTTCCTTATCTGTAAAATGGGAACAATAAACCCTATTTCACAGACTATTATGAAGATTAAGTCACGTAGCTAAATATGGCAAACTGGCACCTAATAAGTGCTTAATAAATGGTAACTATAATTATTATTATCATCATCACAGCATTATTATTTTAATTTCTATTAGTTCTTTTTACTATTCTAAGTTCTCGTTTCTCTATCTCAAGACCTTTGAAAACAATGGTATAGGAATGGGTGCAGGTGTGCTACTTTCTTTTATTTTCCTTGTTGGGTAGTCATGCATATGTTGATTGGCACCCAACATAGCTTCACCTCTTACCATGCTTCTAGGCTTCTAGTGACTGAACTCAGACCAGCCCTGGTGGCTCTGAGTGGGAGAGTCTGGGTGTGTCTAGCTTGGGCTGTGGCACCAGGAGAGGGTGGATGGACCTGTTCCACTAGTGTAATATGGCACCAATGTAGTGGCTGCTTCTCTGTGTATTTGCCTTTGTCTTCTCTGTGAAACGTCATTGGCTGATCTGAGCTGCTGGGCTGAATCCCACATCCTGTACGCATGCCATACTGACTTTCTCTTTGTGGCATGCAGCCTCATTTCTAGAGGTGAATTTGGCTTGTAAAAGTGAGACTCTAGCTTTTTCACTTTATGAATTTCCCTAGAGGGAGAAAAGACTGTGATGACAGCGGAGGGTCTTGAGTCATCGCAGTACTCAAAGGAAATTTTTTGTTAAAGGAAAAAACTGTACTGTAAGGCAGAGGCCACAGAATGGGGCCTGGGATATTGACTCACTATGAATGTAGGAGCTACATTTAACAGATGACTTTCAATTCCTACTACTGAAAAGATAATCAGTTCTTTTCTCTTTTTTTTTTCTTGACCTTTCCCCCCTCCTTCCCTTTTCTTTCAACCTTTCTTACAATGAAGAGTAAAGGCAAGGACTTCCCTGGAGGTCCAGTGGGTAAGAAGCCAAACTCGCAACACAGGGAACCTGAGTTCAATCCCTGGCCAGGGAACTAGATACCACATGTCACAAAGAAGACCTGTTGCAGCCAAAGAAATAAAAATGAATAATTTTTTTTTTTTTAAAGAACGAAGACAAATGATAGCAAATATGCTTTGGAATGGTATGGAGGCTAGATATCCACTTAACATCAGCAGTTGGGTCAAAGTTCACATTTCTTTTTGAATTTAAATTACAGTGTGCATGGGCTAATTGGATTGCAGGCTTTAAACACTAATGAAGATAAAGCTTGTAAAAGTGGCTCCAGAGAAAGTGCCTAAAATGACTTAGGGCAATACTTAAGGATTGCTTAAGTATTAAGTGTTCATACACTGCACTTTAAGACAAAATTTTTTTTGGCTGATAAAAATAGCTAATGCAATTTTAAAATAAAGAAATAAATATAAATAAAAACATGGCTAATGCAACAGTCAAAAATTTTTTTATTAAAAATTCACTCCAAATTGCTATAATTTAGAAGTAAACCCTAATAGTGATAAGTAAAGAATGCATAATATTTCATACTTTATTTACATACTTGTACCATTTTCTGCTTTTGATGAACCTTTAGAAATTTAAGTTGAATCAAATAACAAAGCAAGTTTTAGCCTAGACTCTTTCCTTCTGTTTTCCTTCACTTCTCTACACATGGACATGTTTCTATGTTAAGCTACCTCATTCTTTTAAAAATCACTGTATGAGATATTTTACAATTTACTTACACTCCTCTATTCATAGATACTTAGCTTATTTCCTCTGTTATTTAGAGAGATTTACACTAGTGTTCAAGGTAAAGTTAGGAATTGCATGTTAATTTAATGGGTGGTGTTTTCTTCCATAGCTCCTGGCTTCCTGCATGCCTTTGAGAATGATCTTTTGAAATAGCCCAAACTGCTTTTGGAAAGATGTCTTATATATATTTGTATCTACTTCCAGGTCTAGTTCCATTATTTAGCTGCATCAAAGACCCAGCAGTATAGGTTAACTTCGAAATCCAGCAAACACCCTGACTGGACTCTGGTCGGGCAGCTTGGCACTAACCCATCTGTGGGATGGGATTTAAAGGTGATCCACGTTTTCACATTAACATACTGGTTTGGCCTTGGTGCCTTACTTGCTGTCCCTTTCTTCGGATTGCACTCATGTAACTATTCGTGTTCCTGTCCCTGCCTTCTTCATGCCCCTAAGGGTAGGGACCATACCTATTCATCTTTGTAATTTGTAATTTTGAAAGTTTCAGCCACAGGGCCTGGCCCAGAGTGGTTACTCAAGATGTGTGTGTTACAAAAATAATTATGATGGCTCAGCTCTTGGGACTCCGTGGACTGTAGCCTGCCAGCTCCTCTGGCTGTGAGATGTCCCAGGCAAGAATACTGGAGTGGGTGGCCATTTCCTTCTCCCAGGGGAGCTTCCCAACCCAGGGATCAAACCCCAGTCTCCTGCATTACAGACAGATTCTTTACCACCTGAGCCACCAGAGAAGCCTCAAAGAAATAATTATACTCAACTGGAAATTCTCATTCTGTATTTGAATAAATGGCTTTCAGCTTTTTGGGCAGGATAAAGAAGAAATATGGCTTGTAGGTACATACTGCACATTATTGTAGAATTTAAGAGCAGCCACCCAAGTTCAGAATCCTCTGTGGCTTTCCAGAGTTAACCTCACTTCTGTCACTAGCCAGGTCTCAACGCTAGGTGACTCTTATCCTGGCATGTTTTGGCAGGAAAGAACTCTTCACCTGGTTTGCCTAATCTACACTGGCTTCTAGTTTCAACAAGAATTGTTTACATGCATTTAATATTAGCTCTTGGGCTGTAACATGTCATTGTTCTTTTTACTCATCCCCTCCCCGTGTATTTGAAACAGACAGGCATCTTCAGTTCCTGCTGTTCCTGTTTGGTGTGCTCTCAGGTGACTTTTAGCTTTGCCTTTTAGTTTTCATGGCATTCCGAGATGTTTTCCAGTTGTATTTCTTGTGTAAGAAAATATAGACTATGTCACCATAAAGGGAAGTGGAAACTGGGGACAATGTTTAAATCATTCAGGCAATCATATCCTGGCTTGAAGAAAAATTAAAGCAAATCATTTGGAGTGCCCCTGGATTCGGGCATTGGCACTAACCCATCTGTGGGATGGGATTTAAAGGTGATCCACGTTTTCACATTAACATACTGGTTTGGCCTTGGTGCCTTACTTGCTGTCCCTTTCTTCGGATTGCACTCATGTAACTATTCGTGTTCCTGTCCCTGCCTTCTTCATGCCCCTAAGGGTAGGGACCATACCTATTCATCTTTGTAATTTGTAATTTTGAAAGTTTCAGCCACAGGGCCTGGCCCAGAGTGGTTACTCAAGATGTGTGTGTTACAAAAATAATTATGATGGCTCAGCTCTTGGGACTCCGTGGACTGTAGCCTGCCAGCTCCTCTGGCTGTGAGATGTCCCAGGCAAGAATACTGGAGTGGGTGGCCATTTCCTTCTCCCAGGGGAGCTTCCCAACCCAGGGATCAAACCCCAGTCTCCTGCATTACAGACAGATTCTTTACCACCTGAGCCACCAGAGAAGCCTCAAAGAAATAATTATACTCAACTGGAAATTCTCATTCTGTATTTGAATAAATGGCTTTCAGCTTTTTGGGCAGGATAAAGAAGAAATATGGCTTGTAGGTACATACTGCACATTATTGTAGAATTTAAGAGCAGCCACCCAAGTTCAGAATCCTCTGTGGCTTTCCAGAGTTAACCTCACTTCTGTCACTAGCCAGGTCTCAACGCTAGGTGACTCTTATCCTGGCATGTTTTGGCAGGAAAGAACTCTTCACCTGGTTTGCCTAATCTACACTGGCTTCTAGTTTCAACAAGAATTGTTTACATGCATTTAATATTAGCTCTTGGGCTGTAACATGTCATTGTTCTTTTTACTCATCCCCTCCCCGTGTATTTGAAACAGACAGGCATCTTCAGTTCCTGCTGTTCCTGTTTGGTGTGCTCTCAGGTGACTTTTAGCTTTGCCTTTTAGTTTTCATGGCATTCCGAGATGTTTTCCAGTTGTATTTCTTGTGTAAGAAAATATAGACTATGTCACCATAAAGGGAAGTGGAAACTGGGGGGGGACAATGTTTAAATCATTCAGGCAACTCATATCCTGGCTTGAAGAAAAATTAAAGCAAATCATTTGGATGAATTTATCTCATTTAATTGTTCTTCTGTATTCAATTTACAGGATAATACATTCAGCTCTTAATTTTATCTGTGCCTGTCACAATGAATCTAGAAGAAAATATATATGCTTGGAGCTTTTTTTTTTTTGGATCTTAGTTTTAAAAACCATTTTTAGTAGAATTACTTTTATTATTTTTTTCTTATTTAGGGGAAAATGAATTCCCCAGAAAAATAATAATGAACTTTGGACAAAACAGAGTTTTCCTAGGAGTAAGCACCCCATCAAAATTGAAAGTATGTAAAGCAATCTTGTACAAGTACTTTAAAAAGTCTCTTGCACAATTCAATTTTTTATAGTATGTACACAATTATATTTCTGAACGATTTTCTGTAAACAATTTTTTTTGTACAAGAAGCATAAAGATGTATAAATAAATAACTTTGGAAGGATATAGGTTTATGACTGTGTACTTCTACACTAGAACAGACAGAAACACATGGATTTTTAAAAGTACAATTTTCACAGTCAATTGTTGACCAGGAAATGCAATACACTGTAGGAGGTAATAGTTCGCCACCTAGAGGAGAGACATGAAACAACATTTCTCCAAACGAGTAGAAGTCATTCCTTAATTCATTCATTATTTACTCATTTAATTATCAAAAAAATTAAGTATCTTCGAGGCTTAATTATTGTGCCAGTACCTATTTGATAATCTACTCAAGAGTTATGAGTGCAAAGAAACCACAAAGTGTATCTTACTGAGATTGCACAGCTTTTCTTTAAAATCTTTTAAGACTATAACTCAAATACCTGGAGAATCCCAAATATCTGTATTTGTGATGTGTGTTACTTTTAGCTCTTGGGATGTATTTGCTTTTCATTCATCCCACTGTAACATCTACAGGATAGATATTAGTGACTTCTCTGTACAGATTAGGAAATGTAGCCTGAGAGGGATTAAATAACAAGTTTAAGGTGTTGCAGTGCCAGTGTCTGAACTCAAGCTACTGCCACTCTAGACTGATATCACTCCGCTCAATTCTAGCCCAGTCCAAATGCTCACCACCAGCCCGACTGTACCTGAGGGTGTGGGCACTGCTTATGGGTTGAAAAGGAGATCATGGCCAACATCAGATTGTCAATAAAGCCAGCTGGGAGAAGCTCAACCAACTAGATGAACTAGATGAAAGGTGGTAGGATTGTTCATATATACGGATTCCTTGTATCCTGAGGAATGAACTCCTAAATATCCCTGAATTAGTCCAGTCTAGGCTAGAGTAAATGGAAGGCTGAGACAGTTGGTGTGCACGATTGCCCCCCTTTGGAGCTGGGTATCTAGTATCATTAACAATCATGTCTCATATAATACAGAGATGTTACAATTTATCAATGAATGCAATATAAAACTCTTATGTAGTCTGATTTAATTAAATATTGTAATTGTCATTTCTGTCATGTAGACAGAGCATGCTAATTGTGTACATGAGACGGTAGCTCAAACACAAGAGGTTCCCAGAATGGGGAACCTGCCAGAAAACCAATTTAAAAAATAGGTTTATGACTGTGTACTTCTACACTAGAACAGACAGAAACACATGGATTTTTAAAAGTACAATTTTCACAGTCAATTGTTGACCAGGAAATGCAATACACTGTAGGAGGTAATAGTTCGCCACCTAGAGGAGAGACATGAAACAACATTTCTCCAAACGAGTAGAAGTCATTCCTTAATTCATTCATTATTTACTCATTTAATTATCAAAAAAATTAAGTATCTTCGAGGCTTAATTATTGTGCCAGTACCTATTTGATAATCTACTCAAGAGTTATGAGTGCAAAGAAACCACAAAGTGTATCTTACTGAGATTGCACAGCTTTTCTTTAAAATCTTTTAAGACTATAACTCAAATACCTGGAGAATCCCAAATATCTGTATTTGTGATGTGTGTTACTTTTAGCTCTTGGGATGTATTTGCTTTTCATTCATCCCACTGTAACATCTACAGGATAGATATTAGTGACTTCTCTGTACAGATTAGGAAATGTAGCCTGAGAGGGATTAAATAACAAGTTTAAGGTGTTGCAGTGCCAGTGTCTGAACTCAAGCTACTGCCACTCTAGACTGATATCACTCCGCTCAATTCTAGCCCAGTCCAAATGCTCACCACCAGCCCGACTGTACCTGAGGGTGTGGGCACTGCTTATGGGTTGAAAAGGAGATCATGGCCAACATCAGATTGTCAATAAAGCCAGCTGGGAGAAGCTCAACCAACTAGATGAACTAGATGAAAGGTGGTAGGATTGTTCATATATACGGATTCCTTGTATCCTGAGGAATGAACTCCTAAATATCCCTGAATTAGTCCAGTCTAGGCTAGAGTAAATGGAAGGCTGAGACAGTTGGTGTGCACGATTGCCCCCCTTTGGAGCTGGGTATCTAGTATCATTAACAATCATGTCTCATATAATACAGAGATGTTACAATTTATCAATGAATGCAATATAAAACTCTTATGTAGTCTGATTTAATTAAATATTGTAATTGTCATTTCTGTCATGTAGACAGAGCATGCTAATTGTGTACATGAGACGGTAGCTCAAACACAAGAGGTTCCCAGAATACAAAGGCCACCAGGTAATCCCTGGTGCCAGAACCAATCCCTAGGTTTTTTGAGGTCAACCCAGCATTCTTTCTGTCATTTCTCATCGCCAGTACAACTGGCTTTGCTTTCTCTGACTTTTCTTAGTCACTCCTGTGGTTTTATACCATTCCCTCCTTGTCATTAAACAACTCTCAGGCAAGGCAGAAATTCCCATGAAAACAGAAAGCAAATGTACTAGAGAGGTTGACAGTATAAGAGATAAAAGAGAGAGAAAGACAAGGCATGTTGTGAAGTGGTATTCATTACCACAAAATAGAAAAGAGATACATTGGGAAGAAAAGAAAAGAGAAAATTAAAACCTCTGATTTAATTCTGAAGTAGTGGGGAGAACAAATGTTACATGTGTACCTGAAAATAGGTATCATCTGGAGGAGTTGCATACAAGGTGAACAAAAGTGTAACTGGAAACTGTCGAGCCATTGGGCTTCTACTGGGAACCATTTTTCAAAGTGAAGAAAACTCTGATAAACCTCTAGTTTATTTATGGAGAGAACTTTGTCAAGCTATACCCAGAAAGCTTGAGAATATCATGCTAGCATAACTCTGAGACAAATTCTGTTTACCAGGAAATTCTGCTTAAAGAGAAACATTAAAAATTGTTTAATTCTACTACAGGGACATATAACATGTGCATGATGACCTTCTATTGTAAATTGGAAAGACTTAACCTTCCTGTATCTATTGCTGAGGAAGGAAGGAGAACATTTTCTTAAGGTTTTGATCTACTTCAGTCGAAATCTGACTGAAAAAGGTGGCACTAGAGATATCTTACTTTTTTGTATCTTTCTCTGCATCTAACAACGAGTTTTTTTTTTTGATGATGATTAATAAAGAGTGCTGTATTTTACTTAGCTATTTATATTTAGAAATAATATCCAGATACTATTATTCAATAAACTTAAGTGATTTTCCTAAAGATATCTGAGGACAATGTACATTCAAAAATTGGATCAATTGGACTTCCATTTCCCTCTAGTTGAAAACTAACAGGCTCCAAAGCAACTGTTTTCTGTTTGAAATAAAAATTCAAAAATCACTCAGAAGCAATGACCCTGGTCCCCCAGCTTTTATTTATGTGTGGTTAAAGTTCAAATTTCTCAACATACCATAATCTCAGTGTAACTGGCCAAACTCCACGGTGGATAATTAGATCTAGCTTGGCAGGGCAGATGTGGAGGGAGAGTGCAGTCACACTGTACTTCTGGGAATCTACGAGCCAAGTTTACTGTGTTTAGCATGAGTGGTTGGACTCACCTCACTTGCTGACTGGACTAGCCCAGCAGGTTCCACCGGTGAGATCATGGCTTGGTTCTCTCATTGCCAGGCCTGGGAGGCGGAAGAAGCCACAAAATAAATGATCTGACTTTGGATTTCAGAAATTCTCTTTCCTATTTCCTCTCTCAGATGCTTTCTTCTGCCAACTCTCTGGGGACTGAAGCACTCGTTTACAAACGGATGCATTCATTCATCCAACAAATGTTTACTGGGAATCCATAATGTGTCAGGCACTGGCCTCGGCTCTAGATACATACATATTATTTATTATATATAATATATATTATAAAACCAAACATTTCCTGCCTTCAAGGACTTATAAAGGAATACTTATGATACTCAGTGAAAATGATAATAATAATAATCTAAGTCTCTTAAAAAGCAGAAAGTGCATAAATGCTCTTTGGAAAGATATGGCATGGAAGTGTATTTATAGATCTGAACATATAAAATTCATGGATATGTGCAGAACTGTTCACCTGTTTCACGGTGAGTTCAGAGTAAGCCCCGCCCTCCTTGCTGTACCCAGAGGCTGTCTTGGCTGCCTCCGCGGAGGCCACCACAAGCAAGCTCTGCTCGAAGCCCCACTCTCAGGGGGCTCCGCCCACACTGTTTTTGAGTGTCTTCAGTGTGTTGTCTCACAAGTACGCAGATCCAGTAATAAGATAAAAAAAATTACCATGATATTCACTTTGACCTTATCATGGTAAAGAAAGAAAACAGGAATGACTGAGCTCAAAAATTGGATCAATTGGACTTCCATTTCCTCTAGTTGAAAACTAACAGGCTCCAAAGCAACTGTTTTCTGTTTGAAATAAAATTCAAAAATCACTCAGAAGCAATGACCCTGGTCCCCCAGCTTTTATTTATGTGTGGTTAAAGTTCAAATTTCTCAACATACCATAATCTCAGTGTAACTGGCCAAACTCCACGGTGGATAATTAGATCTAGCTTGGCAGGGCAGATGTGGAGGGAGAGTGCAGTCACACTGTACTTCTGGGAATCTACGAGCCAAGTTTACTGTGTTTAGCATGAGTGGTTGGACTCACCTCACTTGCTGACTGGACTAGCCCAGCAGGTTCCACCGGTGAGATCATGGCTTGGTTCTCTCATTGCCAGGCCTGGGAGGCGGAAGAAGCCACAAAATAAATGATCTGACTTTGGATTTCAGAAATTCTCTTTCCTATTTCCTCTCTCAGATGCTTTCTTCTGCCAACTCTCTGGGGACTGAAGCACTCGTTTACAAACGGATGCATTCATTCATCCAACAAATGTTTACTGGGAATCCATAATGTGTCAGGCACTGGCCTCGGCTCTAGATACATACATATTATTTATTATATATAATATATATTATAAAACCAAACATTTCCTGCCTTCAAGGACTTATAAAGGAATACTTATGATACTCAGTGAAAATGATAATAATAATAATCTAAGTCTCTTAAAAAGCAGAAAGTGCATAAATGCTCTTTGGAAAGATATGGCATGGAAGTGTATTTATAGATCTGAACATATAAAATTCATGGATATGTGCAGAACTGTTCACCTGTTTCACGGTGAGTTCAGAGTAAGCCCCGCCCTCCTTGCTGTACCCAGAGGCTGTCTTGGCTGCCTCCGCGGAGGCCACCACAAGCAAGCTCTGCTCGAAGCCCCACTCTCAGGGGGCTCCGCCCACACTGTTTTTGAGTGTCTTCAGTGTGTTGTCTCACAAGTACGCAGATCCAGTAATAAGATAAAAAAAATTACCATGATATTCACTTTGACCTTATCATGGTAAAGAAAGAAAAACAGGAATGACTGAGCTTAACTTCTCAAAAAAGCCCTATGTTTCAGCGAGGGTCTCCCAGCCACCAGGGAAGCCCTGTTTCAGCAAGAGTCTCTGAAGTCTCTTCTGTTGCACAATCATACAAGAATGACTGATGTTAAATGAGATGCTCAAACTCCCCTAATCAATTAAATTACAATCTTTATGATTAGTAATGTGTTGCCTTGCTTATGAAACGTATACACGCCTTGAAAATCTATTTACAATAGTTTTTGTGATATTCCTATGAATAGGCTGTCATTGTAACTATTATAACATTATTTATAGAAGAGTTTTAATTCACTCTGTTTCTTTTAATTTTTAGCTTCCTCCCTGACCAACTGTACAGGGCTCTCAGGTCTGTATTATGATGATGAAGCTTTAGGTTGTTTGTTGGTATAATCTCTACATTACTCATTCATTTGACAAAAATCATTGAATGCTATTATGTATTTAGACTTTTGCAATGTGTGAAGAGTGAATAGTTAAAAGTTTACCTACATGTACTAGAAATTTAAAAGTTCTTTTTTAATCCATGCATTTTAAACATTGGTATAGTTTGTCTCCTATTCATAGGTTTTTCTCAATAGTGAGAAATCCTTGGTGTTGAATAAGATATGACTTACAGTTTAAGCCTTTTCATATTCATTGCCTTTATATTTTTCTCTCTTATTCTCTGAATAAGCAGAATGTTCTGATAAAAGACACATATACACAGAGTTTTAATTATCTTTAAATTTAGGTAGCTTTCAGTCTTTGAGCACATGTTAATATACTGACCCAGATGAAGACTGAACTGTCCCTCAAGAGTTTCGTAATCTAGGATATGAGCGATGTGCCTGTTTTACAATGTGACAGTCCCTCCTAACTCCTTGGACTGTGAAAGCAGTTGTTTATGCTTTACTTGTTTCTGAAACTTTATTTGTTGCTGTACCATCTTCTATAAATATCTAATAATACTATTTTTAATTCAATTTATTTAATAATAATAATGTTAAATCACGAGGTTAACATGCTAGCTGTAAAATTTTCAAATGTACTTTAATATAAATCATGCTAACATCACTTCAGCCTGACTCTTTGTGACCCCATGGACTGTAGCCCACCAGGCTCCTCTGCCCATGGGATTCTCCAGGCAAGAATACAGGAGTGGGTTGCCATGCCCTCCGCCAGGAGATCCTCTTGAACAGGGATCAAACCCATGTCTCTTATGTCTCCTGCATTTGACAGCTGGGTGACCACTAACACCACCTGGGAAACCCTAATATAAATACATGACTCTAAACTAAATACTTTTGTGTGTGTCTGTGTACATTCCTAAATCTCAAGGGCTTGTAGTACTACACATACTATACTTTGGGAAGCTGTACGTGTAGGAATTACCTTTGAAAGTGAGGAATACCAGAAAAAATAATAATGATAAAAACGTCGCAATGGGAACCAGAGTTTATTATTTATTAAAGGCTTTACATGGTCACTTAATTTTATCTTACTTAATCTCTGCCCCTCTCACAGCCCTGCCTATCACAATGTGAAACAAAAGGGCAGGAAAGAAGGAAGAGCAGAAGTGAAGCTTCATTTTGCCTAGAGCAGTTGTGCCTAACACATATCAGCATATCCTAGTATCTGTTCTTTAGTTAGCTGGGATTTCATATCTGAGTGATTTATGAAAACTGGAGTGTGATGGTGGCCGATTAAGATACTTTTAATGAAATATATTTGCTATATTTGTTAGTCAAACAGAATAATACTCCCAGAAAAAGGATGTTGGTGTCAATTAAACTCATTCTAGAAATTCAGGGTTAAGTGGGAGAAATCAAATTAAAACACTTTTATTCATGTAGTATTCTGCCTAATAGCTTTTTGTTTCTCTGATTGCTTGTCAGTGAGAATATCTTTGTCCCACTGAACTAAGGCGTTTGTTCAGAAGCCTCTGCCTTCTCTGGAACAAGTGCCTGACTTCCTAAAGACAAAATTCTTCTTGCTCTCTGCAGAAAAATAGTGAAATAAGTATTTTTATAAACATATAATTGCAAAATATTAAAGCTGGAAAAGACCTGAGGAGCCTAAGACAGCTCCCCCACTTTAGGGAGGAAAAAGTTCAAGCATGGCAATAATTAGGAAAAAATTTCCCGTATTTGCATAATTGGTATTTCCATCCTAAACTTTATGACATGTACATAGTCTATTTGCATACCCGAAGTTTGATTCTAATATACAGTGAGCTCTCAGCACAAACCATGCCTTGTTTCTTACTTGAATTTTCAGCAGAATTCCTTGTATTTAGTTGGTCCTAAATAATTGTTTTCTGGTTAACTAAATGGAATAATATACCCCACAAACCTGATTTTCAATTCTTCTTTGACATAAGCTTTCTAGACACTTAAACCTCATTCCATTATGTATCTTCCCTATAAAAGTGTTTAAAGCCAGTGTATTTGAGAGCTACTTTTGGTATGCAATGTACTAAAGAAGTGTTGTAATTCCAGAGCTCTGTTTCTACCTATGAAGGTCAATGCATCTTCCTTTTTTTGAGAATTACCTCAAAAAATTTTTTTTCATAGATTGATGGACTATAACATACTTCTCCTCTCCCTTTTCGCCTATCACAATGTGAAACAAAAGGGCAGGAAAGAAGGAAGAGCAGAAGTGAAGCTTCATTTTGCCTAGAGCAGTTGTGCCTAACACATATCAGCATATCCTAGTATCTGTTCTTTAGTTAGCTGGGATTTCATATCTGAGTGATTTATGAAAACTGGAGTGTGATGGTGGCCGATTAAGATACTTTTAATGAAATATATTTGCTATATTTGTTAGTCAAACAGAATAATACTCCCAGAAAAAGGATGTTGGTGTCAATTAAACTCATTCTAGAAATTCAGGGTTAAGTGGGAGAAATCAAATTAAAACACTTTTATTCATGTAGTATTCTGGCTAATAGCTTTTTGTTTCTCTGATTGCTTGTCAGTGAGAATATCTTTGTCCCACTGAACTAAGGCGTTTGTTCAGAAGCCTCTGCCTTCTCTGGAACAAGTGCCTGACTTCCTAAAGACAAAATTCTTCTTGCTCTCTGCAGAAAAATAGTGAAATAAGTATTTTTATAAACATATAATTGCAAAATATTAAAGCTGGAAAAGACCTGAGGAGCCTAAGACAGCTCCCTCACTTTAGGGAGGAAAAAAGTTCAAGCATGGCAATAATTAGGAAAAAATTTCCCGTATTTGCATAATTGGTATTTCCATCCTAAACTTTATGACATGTACATAGTCTATTTGCATACCCGAAGTTTGATTCTAATATACAGTGAGCTCTCAGCACAAACCATGCCTTGTTTCTTACTTGAATTTTCAGCAGAATTCCTTGTATTTAGTTGGTCCTAAATAATTGTTTTCTGGTTAACTAAATGGAATAATATACCCCACAAACCTGATTTTCAATTCTTCTTTGACATAAGCTTTCTAGACACTTAAACCTCATTCCATTATGTATCTTCCCTATAAAAGTGTTTAAAGCCAGTGTATTTGAGAGCTACTTTTGGTATGCAATGTACTAAAGAAGTGTTGTAATTCCAGAGCTCTGTTTCTACCTATGAAGGTCAATGCATCTTCCTTTTTTTGAGAATTACCTCAAAAAAATTTTTTTCATAGATTGATGGACTATAACATACTTCTCCTCTCTCCCTTTTCTTCCTGTGCGCTTTTCTCTACCAGTACTTTTTTTTTTTTTTTTTACTATTCCTCTTGGCACTTGGAAGTCTTTTGCTGCCAAATGAGTCAGAGTGGAAAATTTTAACCCATATTTTCCATCTTGGCTGGCAAAAGAGGTCTGAAGGCAAAGATGCCTGAATTTCCTTCAGTTGGGTCCTTACACCACTGTCCTGACACCCTCCTGAGAATACCACTTTATATTTGAGTTGGAAAGCATCAGATCATCTGCCACTGTGCATAAAGATCACAAGATCCATACTCAGTTTAGAAAGCTTTTCTTTGAAGAAAGAGAAACATGTTACTGATTTACTTGTGTGTGTGCACTTTTTAATACCTAGTCTCCTTCCACAAATTATTTAAGGAGGTTTTACAAATAATACTGTAGGATAGAGTGGAAACTCTGGGAGACGTTGAAGGACAGGGAAGCCTAGCGTGCTACAGTCCATGGGGTCTCAAAGAATCAGATACATCTGAGTGACTGAACAACAACAAAACAAGAATGGAGAAGAAAAATATGTAGATTTTACAAAAAGAGAAAATGGAAATAGGAGAAGAATTTTAAGTTGAAAATTGTTTGTATTCTAGCTTAGAGTAGCTATGACCTGTCGAGTATTTATTATATATGGAACGTTTAATACTATCTAGTCAAAATATCTCATCTGTTGGAATTGGAATCTAATCTATTGGAATCTAATCTAATGGAATAATCGCTATCTTTAATGTGTTTAGATTTGGGGGTAGAAATTGAGGCCTGGGCAGTTTAATTTATTCAATGCCATACTGCTAATTAGGGGTGGAAATGGACTTATAACCCAGTTTCACCACTAGAACCTCTATGGCTTGCTTTCTGCAGAGGTATTTATTATTAGTCGTGTAATTCACCATATTATCTCAGGAAATATAGAAATAAATTAACTGTATTAAATTAGTCATGTTTTCCCTGTCAGTTCTTAAGCAGTATAGTAGGTCAGAGGAGCAGTCATTGTTGGGTACTGGTGGTCGTTGTGGTTTTGGTTGAGGAAGTAGTAAAATAACGCCAGTTGTCCCTGCTCTTTCCTACAATGCAAGGTCAAAAGTGGATCATTTCAAGTCTAGGGTTATCTTTAAAGAATGTACTATTCACCAAGACCTTGTTAAATAAAGCATATAGACTCAGGCATACACTGTAAATGTGAAGCTACAACACTACAAAATTCGCAAATGTGTAAATTCCTCAAAATTGTAGTTAAAACTCTTTAAAATCTTCATAAATCACCATATACATTCGTTAAACACGACGGTATATATACACAAAAAATACAATGCCATACAGGAATATCACAAAATCAGGCCTAAAATCAATTTGCTGGCTAGATTAAATACTAAATATTTAATAGGTTGCAATTTTGTTTGCACTAGACCTAGAAGATAGGGGAAAAACAAAAAGGGAAAAACCTGGATAGTTCATGTCTCTTGAGAAAGGCCTCTCTTTTTTGAAGAGCTTCTTTTCCTCCAGATGAATTGCCCTGTAGCAAATGGAAGCCATCAGAATAATTCCCTAGGCCTTAAACCTACTTCAAAGTGCTCTAATTTGTCTCCTGGACAGTTTACTGAGTTAGATCAGAGCAATGATTCAAGGAAAACGCGCTGACTCTCTCTGTCGTAGGCACCGTGCTAAGAACATTGTGCACATCATTTAAAAATGTTTAATAGCAACTCCATGAGATGTTATTATCCCTATTTTAGAGATTGAGAAACCACAGAGAGATCAGAGAAGTAAAATAATTTGCCCCAGGGCCACATCCTTGATGGAGTCTGAATTTAAACCTAGACATGATGCCAAACCCTATGGACTTAACTGGACTGTCAGAGGGTAGAAATTGAGGCCTGGTTTTTATTCAATGCCATACTGCTAATTAGGGGTGGAAATGGACTTATAACCCAGTTTCACCACTAGAACCTCTATGGCTTGCTTTCTGCAGAGGTATTTATTATTAGTCGTGTAATTCACCATATTATCTCAGGAAATATAGAAATAAATTAACTGTATTAAATTAGTCATGTTTTCCCTGTCAGTTCTTAAGCAGTATAGTAGGTCAGAGGAGCAGTCATTGTTGGGTACTGGTGGTCGTTGTGGTTTTGGTTGAGGAAGTAGTAAAATAACGCCAGTTGTCCCTGCTCTTTCCTACAATGCAAGGTCAAAAGTGGATCATTTCAAGTCTAGGGTTATCTTTAAAGAATGTACTATTCACCAAGACCTTGTTAAATAAAGCATATAGACTCAGGCATACACTGTAAATGTGAAGCTACAACACTACAAAATTCGCAAATGTGTAAATTCCTCAAAATTGTAGTTAAAACTCTTTAAAATCTTCATAAATCACCATATACATTCGTTAAACACGACGGTATATATACACAAAAAATACAATGCCATACAGGAATATCACAAAATCAGGCCTAAAATCAATTTGCTGGCTAGATTAAATACTAAATATTTAATAGGTTGCAATTTTGTTTGCACTAGACCTAGAAGATAGGGGAAAAAAAAAAAAAAGGAACAACCTGGATAGTTCATGTCTCTTGAGAAAGGCCTCTCTTTTTTGAAGAGCTTCTTTTCCTCCAGATGAATTGCCCTGTAGCAAATGGAAGCCATCAGAATAATTCCCTAGGCCTTAAACCTACTTCAAAGTGCTCTAATTTGTCTCCTGGACAGTTTACTGAGTTAGATCAGAGCAATGATTCAAGGAAAACGCGCTGACTCTCTCTGTCGTAGGCACCGTGCTAAGAACATTGTGCACATCATTTAAAAATGTTTAATAGCAACTCCATGAGATGTTATTATCCCTATTTTAGAGATTGAGAAACCACAGAGAGATCAGAGAAGTAAAATAATTTGCCCCAGGGCCACATCCTTGATGGAGTCTGAATTTAAACCTAGACATGATGCCAAACCCTATGGACTTAACCGCTGGACTGTCTGCCCACCCTCTCAGAGAACTGCTAGGGTTGTCATAAAGACTTGACCATGTGTAGACAGTTGCTACTAGAGAGGAAAAGGCAAGAGGATTTGGAGCATAGACTTAAACTAGCTGAAATTGCTAAAATTGGAAGATGGAACACTTGTATTTCAGTTATGAGTAGAGGTATACCATATTCAATGTATTTCTCTACTCTACACACTCTCCAGGTGACAAAGAGGCCTAGGAAGCGGGGGTGGTTAGGAAATATCTCCTGTGTTTTAAGCCAAATCACAGGATGAATACTTGCCTCCCCTTTCTCCTGTATCCAGTCTCTCTTTTGATGAGAAGAATAACCTCATTCTGTATCTATGAAAAGACTTCTGTCTTCTTGCCACCAGGTATATGTTATCTGCACTTACAGAATTGAAAATTGTATCTAAAAGGAGCATTCTCTTGGGAAGAAAGTTAACGAGATAAAATGAAAGAGAATGGATATTTTTAAAATCATGGAGACCTAGGATTAAATCCTGGGGTTGATGCTTTTTAGTAGCATAGCCTACTTCTTTGAGCACTGATTTCCTTTTTGGGAAAACAAAGGTGATCCAAATTACCTCCAGGGTTATAATGAAGATAAAATGCTTATAATATGGATAAACTCATGACACTAGGGATGTAAAACAAATGAGGTCTTTTCATCTCCTGTATTTATCTAAGAGCTTTTCCCTTCCCTTTCCTTCTCCTCTCCCCTCCTCTCCTCTGCCTTTCCTCTCCTCCCTTCCCCTCCCTCTTAATCTCTCTCTCCTTTCCTCACTTTTTCTTTTCTTTCTCTTATTTATTTATTTATTTTCTGTAGCAGTGTTTCACAAACCTGAGAGTTTTGTCCATGTATATTGCTGCCACAGCTATGTATAAAGGGAGACCCTAATTATTTGTGGATTTTTTTTGATGTGTTAATTTGAGTGTCTCATCGTTACAGGTTTTAGAGGGAACTCAGTTTGGGGCTGAAAGAAGCTCTTTACCCCTGACCTATGATGGAGTTGAGAAACCACAGAGAGATCAGAGAAGTAAAATAATTTGCCCCAGGGCCACATCCTTGATGACATTTAAACCTAGACATGATGCCAAACCCTATGGACTTAACCGCTGGACTGTCTGCCCACCCTCTCAGAGAACTGCTAGGGTTGTCATAAAGACTTGACCATGTGTAGACAGTTGCTACTAGAGAGGAAAAGGCAAGAGGATTTGGAGCATAGACTTAAACTAGCTGAAATTGCTAAAATTGGAAGATGGAACACTTGTATTTCAGTTATGAGTAGAGGTATACCATATTCAATGTATTTCTCTACTCTACACACTCTCCAGGTGACAAAGAGGCCTAGGAAGCGGGGGTGGTTAGGAAATATCTCCTGTGTTTTAAGCCAAATCACAGGATGAATACTTGCCTCCCCTTTCTCCTGTATCCAGTCTCTCTTTTGATGAGAAGAATAACCTCATTCTGTATCTATGAAAAGACTTCTGTCTTCTTGCCACCAGGTATATGTTATCTGCACTTACAGAATTGAAAATTGTATCTAAAAGGAGCATTCTCTTGGGAAGAAAGTTAACGAGATAAAATGAAAGAGAATGGATATTTTTAAAATCATGGAGACCTAGGATTAAATCCTGGGGTTGATGCTTTTTAGTAGCATAGCCTACTTCTTTGAGCACTGATTTCCTTTTTGGGAAAACAAAGGTGATCCAAATTACCTCCAGGGTTATAATGAAGATAAAATGCTTATAATATGGATAAACTCATGACACTAGGGATGTAAAACAAATGAGGTCTTTTCATCTCCTGTATTTATCTAAGAGCTTTTCCCTTCCCTTTCCTTCTCCTCTCCCCTCCTCTCCTCTGCCTTTCCTCTCCTCCCTTCCCCTCCCTCTTAATCTCTCTCTCCTTTCCTCACTTTTTCTTTTCTTTCTCTTATTTATTTATTTATTTTCTGTAGCAGTGTTTCACAAACCTGAGAGTTTTGTCCATGTATATTGCTGCCACAGCTATGTATAAAGGGAGACCCTAATTATTTGTGGATTTTTTTTGATGTGTTAATTTGAGTGTCTCATCGTTACAGGTTTTAGAGGGGAACTCAGTGTTGGTGGATCAGTGAGAAAGAAGCACTTCTTTTACCCCTGACCTGAGCACCGAAGAGATACTCTTTCACCACTGTTGCAAATCCATGCTTCCAGGAACTGGTGAGTTGAGGGATTTATTCATTGTGTCTGAATTAAAGAGGATGTATCCTAAAACATAGCTAGTGGCATCAACAGCAACAACAATAAAAACAGAAACAAAGACCTACTATGTAGCTCCTTCCTAAATATTTTCCCTTTAAGGAGATTTTGAGGTCCAGTTTTTCTGTCCTTAGCCTTGGATGAGAAAATATTAAGTTGGACACTCCAAAGATGATGTAAGTTATTGGGTATATTTTAGAGCTGGATTTGATCAACAACTACTTGTCACTGTCATCCTATAAATGTCTTTCTGTACTAACTCTGTTGCCCCAGGCAGTTGTGTGCCTCTGTAAGAAATCTCTCAGCTGTGGCCTTCTCTTGGAGCTAGGGAGCTGGCGAAAGCGTGCATATCAACCAGTGCTCCTCATTATATTGGCCTAGCTTTCCTGGTCCTACATTTCTTGACAGATCTCTATCTTTCTCTCTCTCTCTCTCTTTGTGTATAACTCCAATGAAATAATTTCCACTGAATTACATGGAAGAGCCTGTTCATGGGTCTAGCCTGGCAGTTTTCCACTGGATATTTTTCATAATTTCATCATTGTCATATACTGTTTGCTTGAAGTCATAGTTCATTCTCAGGTCAATTAAACAGTTAAATGTCTTTAATTTCTTCTTTTATGGTTTTACTGTTTTTTTTCTTCCTGGATAATATTTTGGGGTATATCTAGTAACCAGTCCATGTCAGGGAAGCAAGAGGGCAAATACATGATTTCGAACCACCTTGGCTGATGGAATAAGATGTTTGAGAGGACACTAGAGAGTGGGGACATTGGAAGGGACTATGTTAAAATGTTCTGTGACTCTTGACCCAGCACTACTCCTTTGTCATCTGGTGGTCATTTGGACCATAAGAAATAGTAATGACAAAGCTGGTCTTATTTTAAGATGAAAATCCTAACAGTGTTTACCTCATACGGATATTGCAAGGTTTAAATGAAATAATTTGTGTAAGAGGTTTGGCACTATGATTTGCATTCTATAAGAGCTCTATACATAGAGCTACACTGCTGTTATTAGTCTCAATTTTGAAATCCTACTGATCAAATCCTTCCCAGCTGGCATTTTAAAATAAAATCTAACAATTAGGCTAATATGCTATATGGTTCTTCAAGGGTTCAAGCATTATTGTGAAGGATATTAGAAACCTTTCCTGAGTCGGTACTACTTTTATTTTTTAAATTTTTTTTTTTTTTTTGAGTCAGTACTACTTTTAAGGACAAAATTGGGAATACATATTTGGAATGTATTTCACTCCAAAGAAACTATCTGAGGCTAACTGGTGGGAGATAGGACACAAAAACCTTTTAGACATCCAAATTGAATTAATCCAAATTGAACACAGTTCCTAAATAGCTCATTGCCACAACTGAGGAATAGTTTTGGTGTAAATGAGAATGACTAGAGATGATAGAAAATGTTCCTTCCTGCTCTTTATATTCCCTATACTGTATATTACATCCCTGTGGCTTATTTATAAATAGAAATATGTCCCTCTTAATCTTCTTCACCTATGCCTATTTGCCCAACCTCTACTCCTTCCCTCTGACAACCATCCATTGTTGGTCTGTATCTATGAGTCTGTTTTCATTTTGTTTTGTTTCTTAGACTTCATATACAACTGAGATCATGGGGCATTTGTCTTTCTCAAACTTATTTTTCTTACCATAATACCTTACAGATCCATCCTTATTGTTGCAAATGGCAAGATATCTTTTTTCAGAGCTGCATAGTTTCTAGGTCAATTAAACAGTTAAATGTCTTTAATTTCTTCTTTTATGGTTTTACTGTTTTTTTTCTTCCTGGATAATATTTTGGGGTATATCTAGTAACCAGTCCATGTCAGGGAAGCAAGAGGGCAAATACATGATTTCGAACCACCTTGGCTGATGGAATAAGATGTTTGAGAGGACACTAGAGAGTGGGGACATTGGAAGGGACTATGTTAAAATGTTCTGTGACTCTTGACCCAGCACTACTCCTTTGTCATCTGGTGGTCATTTGGACCATAAGAAATAGTAATGACAAAGCTGGTCTTATTTTAAGATGAAAATCCTAACAGTGTTTACCTCATACGGATATTGCAAGGTTTAAATGAAATAATTTGTGTAAGAGGTTTGGCACTATGATTTGCATTCTATAAGAGCTCTATACATAGAGCTACACTGCTGTTATTAGTCTCAATTTTGAAATCCTACTGATCAAATCCTTCCCAGCTGGCATTTTAAAATAAAATCTAACAATTAGGCTAATATGCTATATGGTTCTTCAAGGGTTCAAGCATTATTGTGAAGGATATTAGAAACCTTTCCTGAGTCGGTACTACTTTTATTTTTTAAATTTTTTTTTTTTTTTTTGAGTCAGTACTACTTTTAAGGACAAAATTGGGAATACATATTTGGAATGTATTTCACTCCAAAGAAACTATCTGAGGCTAACTGGTGGGAGATAGGACACAAAAACCTTTTAGACATCCAAATTGAATTAATCCAAATTGAACACAGTTCCTAAATAGCTCATTGCCACAACTGAGGAATAGTTTTGGTGTAAATGAGAATGACTAGAGATGATAGAAAATGTTCCTTCCTGCTCTTTATATTCCCTATACTGTATATTACATCCCTGTGGCTTATTTATAAATAGAAATATGTCCCTCTTAATCTTCTTCACCTATGCCTATTTGCCCAACCTCTACTCCTTCCCTCTGACAACCATCCATTTTTGGTCTGTATCTATGAGTCTGTTTTCATTTTGTTTTGTTTCTTAGACTTCATATACAACTGAGATCATGGGGCATTTGTCTTTCTCAAACTTATTTTTCTTACCATAATACCTTACAGATCCATCCTTATTGTTGCAAATGGCAAGATATCTTTTTTCAGAGCTGCATAGTATTTCTATGTATGTGCATGTATGTACATATATATCAACATCTTCTTTATCTATTCATCTCTTGGTGAGTAATGCTGTAATGAACATAGGTCTGCACATATCTTTTTGAATTAGTGTTTTTGTTTTCTTCAGGTAAATACCCCGAAGTGATACTGCTGGGTCATATGGTAGTTCTATTTTTAAGTTTTTGAAGAACCTCCATACTGTTTTCTGCAGAGGTTACACCAATTAGCAATCCCACCAACAGTGCTCAAGGGCTCCCATTTCTCTACATCCTCATCAACCCTTGTTATCTTGTGTCTTCCTGATAACAGCTATTCTGACAGGTGTGAGGTGATACCTCATATTAGTTTTGATTTGCGTTTCCCTGATGTTCATGATGTTCAGCATGTTTTCAAGTGTCTGTTGGCCATCTGTGTGTCTTCTTTGAAAAAACATTTATTTAGATACTCTGCCCTTTTTTTTTATCAGGTTGTTTATTTTTATGCTATTGAGTTGTATGATTTTTTAATATATATTTTGGATGTCAACACCACATTGGACATACTGTTTGTCCATATCTTCTCCCATTTAGCAGCTGGCTCTTTCATTGTGTTGATGTTTTGCTTTGCTGAGCAACAGGTTTTTAGTTTGATGTAGTATTATTTGTTTATTTTTGCTTTTGTTTCTCCCTTGTCTAAAGAGACAGATCCCTCAAAATATTGCTAAGACCAGTGCCAAAGAGCATACTGCCTAAGTTTTCTCCTAGGAGTTTTATGATCAATATTTATACTTGTCTTTAATCCATTTTGAGTTTATTTTTGTCTATGGTGTGAGAAAGTAGTCCAGTTTCACTCTTTTCATGTAACTGTCCAGTTTTTCTGAAGCCACTTATTGAAGAGAAATATGTCCTCTTAATCTTCTTCACCTATGCCTATTTGCCCAACCTCTACTCCTTCCCTCTGACAACCATCCATTTTTGGTCTGTATCTATGAGTCTGTTTTCATTTTGTTTTGTTTCTTAGACTTCATATACAACTGAGATCATGGGGCATTTGTCTTTCTCAAACTTATTTTTCTTACCATAATACCTTACAGATCCATCCTTATTGTTGCAAATGGCAAGATATCTTTTTTCAGAGCTGCATAGTATTTCTATGTATGTGCATGTATGTACATATATATCAACATCTTCTTTATCTATTCATCTCTTGGTGAGTAATGCTGTAATGAACATAGGTCTGCACATATCTTTTTGAATTAGTGTTTTTGTTTTCTTCAGGTAAATACCCCGAAGTGATACTGCTGGGTCATATGGTAGTTCTATTTTTAAGTTTTTGAAGAACCTCCATACTGTTTTCTGCAGAGGTTACACCAATTAGCAATCCCACCAACAGTGCTCAAGGGCTCCCATTTCTCTACATCCTCATCAACCCTTGTTATCTTGTGTCTTCCTGATAACAGCTATTCTGACAGGTGTGAGGTGATACCTCATATTAGTTTTGATTTGCGTTTCCCTGATGTTCATGATGTTCAGCATGTTTTCAAGTGTCTGTTGGCCATCTGTGTGTCTTCTTTGAAAAAACATTTATTTAGATACTCTGCCCTTTTTTTTTATCAGGTTGTTTATTTTTATGCTATTGAGTTGTATGATTTTTTAATATATATTTTGGATGTCAACACCACATTGGACATACTGTTTGTCCATATCTTCTCCCATTTAGCAGCTGGCTCTTTCATTGTGTTGATGTTTTGCTTTGCTGAGCAACAGGTTTTTAGTTTGATGTAGTATTATTTGTTTATTTTTGCTTTTGTTTCTCCCTTGTCTAAAGAGACAGATCCCTCAAAATATTGCTAAGACCAGTGCCAAAGAGCATACTGCCTAAGTTTTCTCCTAGGAGTTTTATGATCAATATTTATACTTGTCTTTAATCCATTTTGAGTTTATTTTTGTCTATGGTGTGAGAAAGTAGTCCAGTTTCACTCTTTTCATGTAACTGTCCAGTTTTTCTGAAGCCACTTATTGAAGAGGCTGTCTTCCCCCCATTGTTTTCTTCCTTTGTTGCAGGTTAATTGATCATAAAAGTGTGTGTGTATTTCTGGGACTCTTTCCCAGTCTGTCTAAACACAAACCCGTGTGGCATTTACCCAAGAAATGCAGCCTTTCAGAAATGCCTACAAGCCCCACCGGTCCTTTACTCGTGAAGCTTCTGTCCCCTCCTTTTAGAATGTTTCCCTCACGCCACTCCCTCTATCTGGGCATTCTCGTGGGCCTCCAGGAACCATTAGCTCTTATACAAAGGGCCCTCCGATCACCTAGAGCCCATGGGCCAGCCTTTAATAGTAACTGCAAAAAGCTGGGCAAAAGAGAAACACAATTTCCTTCACAGAACTGAAATGGCTCTAAGACCCAGGGCCCTTAAGTCAGACAGACCTGAATTTAAATATTAGTTCAGACAATAAATTTCTTCTAAAACTTGGGTGTAATACAATGTTTTTAAATAATATATGTTCCAGGGGTTTGCAATGAAGAGGAAGTGAAGTAATATTTGTAAAGTGCTTCATAGATTGGCCAGCATATAGTAAACATTTAGTAATCAGTGGCTATTACTATTTTTTTCCTCAAAATATTTTGTTTGCCACCAATCATGAAAGTCATTCCTGTACAGATTCCATGACTAGGACTTGGAGAAGAAAAATGGTCTGAACAATTTGGACAATTATCTTTCCCCTTAGAATCAAGCGAAGCATTTTTGTTCTTAAATAACCAGATGTTCCATGTCACTTTACTTATCCAGGTACTTGCCAGATATATACCTCCCTTTCACGCAGCTGGAAAACATTAAAAAACTTGTATATGCACACATATACTTAAGTATTAATATAATACATGAAGATACCTTCTGTAACAATTTGCTTATTTCTTCTCTCCTGTGACTGTCACTCTGTGAGGTAGTTTTATATGATTCTATTTTATGATCAGAGGAAAAGGGAAGCAACTTGGCCAGGCCACAGGCCTTACAGCTGATTAGGGATACAGCTGGGGTGTCCTGACTGCTTTCCAGTTTTTCTTCCTTTATGCTGCTCCAATGACCATGGAAACGAAACACACTAGAGTCTGGCTGCCAACGGAGTTTCAGCTGATAGGTAACCAAAGGAAACAGCATGGCTGAAGTCCAGTTAAAAGTTAAGACCCCATTGGGCAGTTTCTCCTTAACGGACGACAGGAACGGCTGTCACATCCCCTTCCAGCCCCTTTGCAAACAGCGGGGATGTTAGTAGAGCCAGGGGTGAGCGGCGAATGCTTCCTAAGAGTGCAGTGATTGCTTTGGCCGGGTTCTCCTGTGGCAGTTTCCTGGGGATGAAGAGACTGTGGGCAGACAATCGGAGGCGGTAACCATTTTCTAATGACCACCTCAGGCTTTTGGCACCTGATTCTCTGGCACTGCCCAGGGAAGCTCTTTGTGTTATTTTCATGCTACCTGTCAAGTCGCACGGCTCATCTGATTTTGCTGGGAAATGTGACACAGCTTGTCGAGTTGCTCCTCACAGGGGTTCCAGTGTGTACTTGGCAAAGTGCTCCGAGGCTTCTGGTCGTCTCTGACAAGCGAATGGCCGAGAGACAGTTTCAAAAAATGGCCCTGTTTTACCTGGCTGTCCCCGGTTTTACTCCGTGGTTCCTTGGTGTTTTGAAATCGGGTTGTGGTCCTGAGTTAATGACAGAAGGAAGCACTTTGCTGCTTGTATTGCCTGCTTGGTTTTCACGAACCTCACATGGACTGGCTTCATCCTGTGCCCCAGTCCATAAGCCTCTGTCTTCCTTTCCACTTCCTGTGCAGGCTTCCTCTGGTTTGTGGGCTGTGAACTTCATCTTGTTCCTTCAAGGCGAGCGCTGAGCCGCTGGTCAAACAGTTTCTGTGGTGGCTTCTGCCATCTGCTTATCATCCAATCCCAGGCTCAGGTTTTCCTTCCTTAGTTTTTATGCCTGAAATGGCTCTTTTACAGGTTTGTCTATAGCTTCCTTTCCACTTTCTCTCTCCCCTTTTGCACAGGAATTAAACAGAGGTTGTGCCCCTTTCCAGACTTTGGTTTTATAATACTTTTATTCATAAAGAGTTATGTTCATGAGTCTAACTTAAACGTGTTCAACTTGGTGCTGATTCAGTGACTTCATAAACCCCAGACTCCTTAACAGTTTTGTGTGTGTGTGTGTGTATGTGTGTGTGAAAAAGCTGACTTGAAATCTCTGCTAATCTACCTGAATTTCCTTCTTAAGGCAGCTACATATCATGCCTCTTAAAAGGAATTATCTATATAAATTTGCAGTTTGGCAGGCTCCTCCTGGGACTCTGGAGGATTAATAGTAAGTCATGGAGATTACATCTTCATGTGGGAAATATGAAGGCCTCAATGTGGGTAAAACTCCTTAATAAGACCCCACATCATAAGGAAGACTGGAGATATTTTGGAGACTCTTAAAACACTTCCTTTGTATCAGTTACCACAGTGAACTCTCTCCCTCTATGTATGTTATATTCACATTGAATCATTTCAGGGATTTTGTTTTCAGCCTGCATATACCATATATGATTCTGAACTGGGTAGATAAACAAGCCTTAGAGATTTAAAAGGGATTGCACGGGCTGCTGCTGGGAAGTTGTTCTTGAGCTGGTTAAGAACCTGTTAAAGTCCTTGATAGTTCAATAGCTGTCATTGGTAATAAAGTCTACTTTAGCCTAGGGTTAAGGGGTGACTCTGGTCCTCAAAGCATGGGGAGTGGTCCTAGTGGGCAAACAGAGGGAAACCCTTTGCTCTTATTTCTGACTTCTCCACAAATTTATGCTGTAACCTTAATTTAAAGGCTTATTGCTTCTCCCATAAAAAAATATAAATTTTAATACTTTCTGCTAACCAAAAAATAGAACTATCAGGGCTTCCCTGGTGGTTCGGTGGGTGAGGACACCGCCTTGCAGTGCAAGGGGCGCCAGTTCGATCCCTGGCCTGGGAGGATCCCACATGCCGTGGAGTGACTGGACTGATCTGTCCAGTTGCGGCCGGAGCTCTGAGCGCATGCGCCCAGAGCCAGTCCAGAGGCCATCACATGGGCCCACACGGCGCAAAGATGCTTTCTTCCTTCTCCCTTTGCACAGGAATTAAACAGAGGTTGTGCCCCTTTCCAGACTTTGGTTTTATAATACTTTTATTCATAAAGAGTTATGTTCATGAGTCTAACTTAAACGTGTTCAACTTGGTGCTGATTCAGTGACTTCATAAACCCCAGACTCCTTAACAGTTTTGTGTGTGTGTGTGTGTATGTGTGTGTGAAAAAGCTGACTTGAAATCTCTGCTAATCTACCTGAATTTCCTTCTTAAGGCAGCTACATATCATGCCTCTTAAAAGGAATTATCTATATAAATTTGCAGTTTGGCAGGCTCCTCCTGGGACTCTGGAGGATTAATAGTAAGTCATGGAGATTACATCTTCATGTGGGAAATATGAAGGCCTCAATGTGGGTAAAACTCCTTAATAAGACCCCACATCATAAGGAAGACTGGAGATATTTTGGAGACTCTTAAAACACTTCCTTTGTATCAGTTACCACAGTGAACTCTCTCCCTCTATGTATGTTATATTCACATTGAATCATTTCAGGGATTTTGTTTTCAGCCTGCATATACCATATATGATTCTGAACTGGGTAGATAAACAAGCCTTAGAGATTTAAAAGGGATTGCACGGGCTGCTGCTGGGAAGTTGTTCTTGAGCTGGTTAAGAACCTGTTAAAGTCCTTGATAGTTCAATAGCTGTCATTGGTAATAAAGTCTACTTTAGCCTAGGGTTAAGGGGTGACTCTGGTCCTCAAAGCATGGGGAGTGGTCCTAGTGGGCAAACAGAGGGAAACCCTTTGCTCTTATTTCTGACTTCTCCACAAATTTATGCTGTAACCTTAATTTAAAGGCTTATTGCTTCTCCCATAAAAAAATATAAATTTTAATACTTTCTGCTAACCAAAAAATAGAACTATCAGGGCTTCCCTGGTGGTTCGGTGGGTGAGGACACCGCCTTGCAGTGCAAGGGGCGCCAGTTCGATCCCTGGCCTGGGAGGATCCCACATGCCGTGGAGTGACTGGACTGATGTGTCCAGTTGCGGAGCCGGAGCTCTGGAGCGCATGCGCCCAGAGCCAGCGCTCTGCGACAACAGAGGCCACCGCGATGGGGGGCCCACACGGGCCAAAGAACAAAGATGGATGAAAATGGACAAATGAAAGACCAATAGTAGTGGCCCGCCTGCCCCCCTCCCTGCCTCCCCCCCCCCCAAAAAAAATAGAACTATCAGACTGTACTACTCTCCCAGTGCCCTGGACATTGTCAGAGGTTGCCCAGGGGCTTCCCAAGAGCCGAACTGGGTCTGACTCAGGGTCTGTTTCATCCCAAGAAACTTCAGTCATTTTTGTGTGCCTGCAGCTTATAGTGACGAATGAAGGCACGCGAAGGAAATGAAGGAATGAAAGGAAAGCTAAAACGAGAGTCATGTTTCAGTAGCCTAATTATATATTTTCAGGGTAAAGTATGGTCAGTGGCCTATTTGACACCTTTCAAGAAGAAGGGATTCCACTTGTATCACTTGATCTAGGCTTTCAATTACAGAAGCATTGAGAATCCCCTGTGGATGAATGCTGGTGAATCTTCAAGGCAAACGGAAGACCGAGGCTGTGCTGGTAGACATTAACACTCCCATGGAGCACTTCCCATGGAGCAAAGTGTGGTGTGCTGTCTTTGCATCAAAACGCCTAGACTTTGGCTGACTGCCTGGTGTATCCCAGGACATTAGTCAGCCCACAAATACCACATTTGTTTATTCAGACCAGTGCAAGTGAATGCTGCCATTCTCCCCTCTCTATTGTTGGCAAATGCTTTGTTAACCTGAATTGAGTTCTGCAACACAAAACGAGGTGACTAATCTTTAGGGGGGTTCCCCCTCCTAGGCTTTTGTATGAGCAACTGAATCTACAGACCAGAGTCCCTCACTGTCTTTTTTCCTCATGCTGCCCTTTTATGATGGTTCCACATTATACTTTAGGAAAGCAATATCGTACAGAGTGTGGCCTAACTGGCGCCACCATCAAGAAAAGGAGGTTACTGGACTTTTTCGTGTAGCAGCAAAAGGAGGCTAGCTTGACTATTCTCATACTCTTTTGAAAAATTAATTTATTTATTTGGCTGGATTGGGTCTTAGCTGGGGTGCCAGCTCTCTAGTTGTGGCACACAGGGTTAGCTGCCCAGTGTCACGTGGGATCTTGCTTCCCTGAGCAAGGATGGAACTTGTATCCCCTGAATGGGAAGGTGGAGAATTAATCACTGGACCACCAGGGAAGTCCTAGGTTGATTGTTTACACCTATGTAGTCTACTGCTGAGCATCTGCAAGTTGCTACCCCCTACTCCCAAAATGTTTTCTCAAAAAAAAGGTTTTTCTCCCTCTGAATATGTGGGTCTGAAGGCACAGGAGGTAGAAACCTTAACAAAAAACAACCCG
Organism: Tragulus kanchil; assembly: GCA_022376925.1. NCBI lineage: Eukaryota > Metazoa > Chordata > Mammalia > Artiodactyla > Tragulidae > Tragulus > Tragulus kanchil. The sequence continues at coordinate 117,750,816 of JAIOJX010000023.1, read as the reverse complement.
TTTGGGTGATCATAAATATGGGGTAGATTTGGCATATGCAACTAAAAAGAAAGTGTATCCTTAACCACTAGGCTATCTGTCTACCTTCAAATACCTGTAAAGGCCTAAATTTTTTAGGAACGGTCTGAAGGTCTATAATTTATCAATCACCATTGACCATGAAAGAGTGATTAGTTTCAAAAGACAACCGTTTTGCAGCATGGCACAAGACAGAAGAGACGATAGAGGGAATCATAAAAATGAACATTCTTGCCATTAAGTCCCAGTTGATTTTACAGCATGTTGCACGTGGCAGCTTGGCAAATAATTCTCCCTCATTCGGCCTGTAGAAACTGTTTGGTTTATCATGTTTTAACTGTGACTGTGTTTACCATTGATAACCCGTTTTTCTCTCTCTGCTTCCTCCAGCTCCTAGCCAGAACTCCCTTCCAGATGCCCACTTTCTTCCACACTCTTCCTCCTTAGTGAAGAGGATGCAAGCACCTGATGATGTTTGAAGAAGAAGACGGAAGAGCTGGTGCCTGCTAACCCAATGCTGGGATTAGTGCACTCTTTTAGCTCTTTAATGTGAAGTTCAGGGATCACAGATTTTTTTTTTCATTCATGGAGCTTTTACAACTTGTTATTTACATACCCGAGATATGGAGGAAAGCTTAGTCCTTTCTAAAATAGCCATTAGCTCAGGAGATTTCTAAAATCCCTTAGAAAATAAAATAGCCATTAGCTCAGGAGGATTTCTAAAATCCTTTCTAAAATAGCCATTAGCTCAGGAGATATGCAGCCAACAGGAGCTATGTGACAAGGAGATATGCATGTGACAGGAGTGTGGCCTACTCTATGCTTTTTTGGTCACATTTTTGTTTTAAAGTTGTCACTTACAAAGCTTTTTTGTGGGGAGTAGGAAGGGATGATTCCTCCTACTGATTTTTCTGTAGAGAGTCAGGGACATATATAATTTCTGGGTTTGGATGCAGAAGATACAGATGCTGGCAAACAGAAGTCTACAGTGCTAAAGCAGATTGTCCTTTGAAGATATTTTTCAGGCTTGAGAGGGATTTTCAGATCTTACTCAATGAAAATCTTTATTGAATACCTAGTACATGCCCAACACTGCTGAACGATAGACACAGGAGGTAAACCTTATTGGGTGATCATAAATATGGGGTAGATTTGTCATATGCAACTAAAAAGAAAGTGTATCCTTAACCACTAGGCTATCTGTCTACCTTCAAATACCTGTAAAGGCCTAAATTTTTTAGGAACGGTCTGAAGGTCTATAATTTGTCAATCACCATTGACCACGAAAGAGTGATTAGTTTCAAAAGACAACCGTTTTGCAGCATGGCACAAGACAGAAGAGACGATAGAGGGAATCATAAAAATGAACATTCTTGCCATTAAGTCCCAGTTGATTTTACAGCATGTTGCACGTGGCAGCTTGGCAAATAATTCTCCCTCATTCGGCCTGTAGAAACTGTTTGGTTTATCATGTTTTAACTGTGACTGTGTTTACCATTGATAACCCGTTTTTCTCTCTCTGCTTCCTCCAGCTCCTAGCCAGAACTCCCTTCCAGATGCCCACTTTCTTCCACACTCTTCCTCCTTAGTGAAGAGGATGCAAGCACCTGATGATGTTTGAAGCAAGAAGATGGAAGAGCTGGTGCCTGCTAACCCAATGCTGGGATTAGTGCACTCTTTTAGCTCTTTAATGTGAAGTTCAGGGATCACAGATTTTTTTTTTCATTCATGGAGCTTTTACAACTTGTTATTTACATACCCGAGATATGGAGGAAAGCTTAGTCCTTTCTAAAATAGCCATTAGCTCAGGAGATTTCTAAAATCCCTTAGAAAATAAAATAGCCATTAGCTCAGGAGGATTTCTAAAATCCTTTCTAAAATAGCCATTAGCTCAGGAGATATGCAGCCAACAGGAGCTATGTGACAAGGAGATATGCATGTGACAGGAGTGTGGCCTACTCTATGCTTTTTTGGTCACATTTTTGTTTTAAAGTTGTCACTTACAAAGCTTTTTTGTGGGGAGTAGGAAGGGATGATTCCTCCTACTGATTTTTCTGTAGAGAGTCAGGGACATATATAATTTCTGGGTTTGGATGCAGAAGATACAGATGCTGGCAAACAGAAGTCTACAGTGCTAAAGCAGATTGTCCTTTGAAGATATTTTTCAGGCTTGAGAGGGGGATTTTCAGATCTTACTCAATGAAAATCTTTATTGAATACCTAGTACATGCCCAACACTGCTGAACGATAGAGGTTGGGGGACTACAGCCCAAGTGGAAGACAAGAAGGATAAACAGAGAACACCTGTACATATAGCATACAGCAGAATAAATTATACAATGGGCTATGGAATATTGTGGAGGAAGAGAACATTATTTTATTAATGGAGTCAGAAAGTGCATTGTCAAGATGATGGCATCCTTGCTGGGTCATGAAGGACAGACAGGATTTTGGCAGGTGGGGAGCCATTCTGATGCAAGAGGATAATAACAGAAAAAGTGCAGTAGTCCACTGAGGGAAGAAGCAGGGGAAAAAAAGCGTGACTGGGTTCAGAGTGTGACTTCTGAGCTGCATGCACACAGCTATCCATGCCTTCCTCCTTAAGCCACTGTTCACTCCAGAGTCACAGCACCCCCAACACTCTGACAATCTTACCAGCAGCCACTGCTTCTCAGTCACCTATCCTGGCCTGCCCTTCCTCAGCCTGAGCTCTACATGTTGATAGGCTTTGGTATCAGTTTTTTAAGCTTTCTTCACCTAGGTTGCTCTCATTTAAACATTAACTATTTAATGTCTTCATGCCAGTAACCTGCAACTCATTAATTTTCTCCATGGTCCATTCCCTGACCTCTAGACTGTATATGAAATTATCTATTCAACATCTTTACTTTTTGATGGTTAAATATCATGTCTCTGGGTTTTTTCCCTCCTCCTTTGCTAAAATCCTGCTTGTCTACCAGTCTTCTCCATCTTAGTTAATGGGCCTGGTTGCTTAACAACCCTCACCTGCCAAACTAGACATTATTGTGGAGACAGTCTTTTATCTCACTCTCAACATACACTAACACATACTTCCATTCAAGGAGATATGCATGTGACAGGAGTGTGGCCTACTCTATGCTTTTTTGGTCACATTTTTGTTTTAAAGTTGTCACTTACAAAGCTTTTTTGTGGGGAGTAGGAAGGGATGATTCCTCCTACTGATTTTTCTGTAGAGAGTCAGGGACATATATAATTTCTGGGTTTGGATGCAGAAGATACAGATGCTGGCAAACAGAAGTCTACAGTGCTAAAGCAGATTGTCCTTTGAAGATATTTTTCAGGCTTGAGAGGGGGATTTTCAGATCTTACTCAATGAAAATCTTTATTGAATACCTAGTACATGCCCAACACTGCTGAACGATAGAGGTTGGGGGACTACAGCCCAAGTGGAAGACAAGAAGGATAAACAGAGAACACCTGTACATATAGCATACAGCAGAATAAATTATACAATGGGCTATGGAATATTGTGGAGGAAGAGAACATTATTTTATTAATGGAGTCAGAAAGTGCATTGTCAAGATGATGGCATCCTTGCTGGGTCATGAAGGACAGACAGGATTTTGGCAGGTGGGGAGCCATTCTGATGCAAGAGGATAATAACAGAAAAAGTGCAGTAGTCCACTGAGGGAAGAAGCAGGGAAATAAAGCGTGACTGGGTTCAGAGTGTGACTTCTGAGCTGCATGCACACAGCTATCCATGCCTTCCTCCTTAAGCCACTGTTCACTCCAGAGTCACAGCACCCCCAACACTCTGACAATCTTACCAGCAGCCACTGCTTCTCAGTCACCCATCCTGGCCTGCCCTTCCTCAGCCTGAGCTCTACATGTTGATAGGCTTTGGTATCAGTTTTTTAAGCTTTCTTCACCTAGGTTGCTCTCATTTAAACATTAACTATTTAACGTCTTCATGCCAGTAACCTGCAACTCATTAATTTTCTCCATGGTCCATTCCCTGACCTCTAGACTGTATATGAAATTATCTATTCAACATCTTTACTTTTTGATGGTTAAATATCATGTCTCTGGGTTTTTTCCCTCCTCCTTTGCTAAAATCCTGCTTGTCTACCAGTCTTCTCCATCTTAGTTAATGGGCCTGGTTGCTTAACAACCCTCACCTGCCAAACTAGACATTATTGTGGAGACAGTCTTTTATCTCACTCTCAACATACACTAACACATACTTCATTCACTTCTACCCCACCACAAACAACTATTGTTTTTTGCCATATTTTATTGTAGTAAGGTTTGCATCTACATACACATGAATTATCTTGATAAAAATAAATGTTAAATTAAAGTATTACTTTTACAGAGATTGTGTCTTGATTCCTTTCTAGAAATTAATTCCTAAGTTACTCAGAAGAGCCATGTATTCTCAGGTTTTCACATGCATTGGAATTTAATTTTCCCATCTTTTAAAAGGACCTTCAATCATATCTCCTTGCCTTTCAGACCTAACTGCTATGGATTAGATACACAAATATATGTCCTTTTAAAAATATGTTTCATGCCAAAACTGAAAAAGACACATGTACCCCATTGTTCATTGCAGCACTATTTACAACAGCTAGAACATGGAAGCAACCTAGGTGTCCATCGACAAGTGAATGGATAAAGAAGCTGTGGTACATATATACAATGGAATATTATTCAGCCATAGAAAAAAGTGCATTCAGTTCTAATGAGGTGGATAAACCTAGAGTCTATTAGACTGAGTGAAGTAAGTCAGAAAGAAAAAGATAAATACTGTATACTAACACATATATATGGAATCAAGAAAGATGGTACTGATGAAATTATATGCAGGACAGCAACGGAGAAACAGAGATAGAGAACAGACTTACAGACATTGCAGGGAGGGAGGAGTGAGAGGTATGGAAAGAGTAGCACGGAAACTTACATCGCCATGTGTAAAATTGGTAACCAATGGGAATTTTCTGTGGGACTAAGGGACTCAAAGAGGGGCTCTGTAACAACCTAGAGGGGTGGGATGGGGAGGGAGACGGGAGGGAAGTCCAAGAGGAGGGAATGTATGTATACCTATGGCTGATTCATGTTCATGTTTGGCCATGGCAAGCTATTATCCTTCAATTAAAAATATGTTTCATAGTTAGTGTGAATCGCTTATAGTATAAACATATACTGATCATGTTCAATGGGCCTGGTTGCTTAACAACCCTCACCTGCCAAACTAGACATTATTGTGGAGACAGTCTTTTATCTCACTCTCAACATACACTAACACATACTTCATTCACTTCTACCCCACCACAAACAACTATTGTTTTTTGCCATATTTTATTGTAGTAAGGTTTGCATCTACATACACATGAATTATCTTGATAAAAATAAATGTTAAATTAAAGTATTACTTTTACAGAGATTGTGTCTTGATTCCTTTCTAGAAATTAATTCCTAAGTTACTCAGAAGAGCCATGTATTCTCAGGTTTTCACATGCATTGGAATTTAATTTTCCCATCTTTTAAAAGGACCTTCAATCATATCTCCTTGCCTTTCAGACCTAACTGCTATGGATTAGATACACAAATATATGTCCTTTTTAAAATATGTTTCATGCCAAAACTGAAAAAGACACATGTACCCCATTGTTCATTGCAGCACTATTTACAACAGCTAGAACATGGAAGCAACCTAGGTGTCCATCGACAAGTGAATGGATAAAGAAGCTGTGGTACATATATACAATGGAATATTATTCAGCCATAGAAAAAAGTGCATTCAGTTCTAATGAGGTGGATAAACCTAGAGTCTATTAGACTGAGTGAAGTAAGTCAGAAAGAAAAAGATAAATACTGTATACTAACACATATATATGGAATCAAGAAAGATGGTACTGATGAAATTATATGCAGGACAGCAACGGAGAAACAGAGATAGAGAACAGACTTACAGACATTGCAGGGAGGGAGGAGTGAGAGGTATGGAAAGAGTAGCACGGAAACTTACATCGCCATGTGTAAAATTGGTAACCAATGGGAATTTTCTGTGGGACTAAGGGACTCAAAGAGGGGCTCTGTAACAACCTAGAGGGGTGGGATGGGGAGGGAGACGGGAGGGAAGTCCAAGAGGGAGGGAATGTATGTATACCTATGGCTGATTCATGTTCATGTTTGGCCATGGCAAGCTATTATCCTTCAATTAAAAAATATGTTTCATAGTAAAAATAACAATACCGATGATTGCAATCGTATTACTAATACTGTTAGTAATTAGCACCTATTAAGACCTGCAGGCATAGCAGTGAGCGCCAGACACTCACTGATGGCCTAAACCTCGCAGAGGCACTGTACTATTACTGTTCTCATCTTAGACCCATCCAAGGCCACACAGCTGGGAAGTGGCAGAGAAACAGGACACAGAGCTATTTCTGCCAGACTCTAAAGCCCATGTTTTTAGCCAAAAGTAATTTAAAATTCTGAACCACTGAGTCATCTAGTGCAAAGAGTATTTTGGCTGACCCACTCAGTAAGATATAAAGATTAGCTCTAGAAAGATCATATAATATTAAAAAGAATAGACCTTTTTACATCAGCTTTGTGTAGGCCTTGTAGTCTATTTTTACATAATTTTCAAGGTAATTTCACTTTGGGGGATGCTAAAAAGTTGCAATTTTTAATTTTTTGCTCTAACATTCATCTCTTCTTTGTGTCTTTAATGGACAACTTCACTGACATCTAAACTGTAATGAGAGAAATCAGGGAGAAACATGAACCTAACAAGAGGATAAAAGGAATTATTAGAAAAGTTTTACAGAAGAAGAACATTCCTTGCGGACATTTCAGTCTTTTATTTCTTTCTGTACTTGATACCAAGAGTGCCATATAAGTCTGAATGAGAACAATATGAGGTTGAATCTGTCAGGATAAACCAGGTTATGCTATGATAGCAAACAACTCCAAAATCCCAGTACCTTCAAGAGCAAAGGATTATTCTCAACTCATGACATATGCCCATCAATGGATACATTCTATGACACGTTCTCCTTCTATCCAGCATCTGTTTGGACCCTTATGCATTCATTCCAGGCACAAGGACCATTTTTTGGCTTCACATAGGAATTGCCTCAGGAGAACCCCCTGGACACAGAGGTTCTTTGATTGACTGATTTTGTTTGAGGCTTTCAATGCTTCCCTGAAAAGGTTGGTTACCTTCAGTGCCTTTCCCCCTTGGTTTTGTGCCATTCTGCAGTTGGGATAGTCTAATTTGTGCTTCTTTGGCTCTGAGAGCCCCCTCCAAAATTCTCCAACTTCTAGCATGGGCTTTGGAAGCAGATGAGTAGGCTTGGCCACCTACTAGTTGTGTGGCATTGCGCAATGTCTTAACCTCCCTCAGCTTCAGTTTCCTTGTTTAAACAGGGCTGTTGTTGATTATTTGAACAGGGAAAAGTGACTGGATTTGAGAGAAAGCCAGGAGATAATATGAGTAGAAATTGTTGATGAATGGGGTGAGGCAGAAGGAGAAGGTAAGGATGTCTACCAGGTTTCTATCTTGACAAATGGGTGGTGAGGCCATTTTATTGAGGAGGAGATAAGAGAAGCAATTTATGTGTGTGTGTGTGTGTGTGTGTGCATGACAGAAACAGATATCAATTTAGGACACAGGGATCTGAGATACTTTCTAGATATATAAGTTACAATGTTGAGTTGAAGCTTTAATGGTACATAGGCGTGTGACCGGCTCTGATAATAGAGATTCCAAAGTCCTTTGCATAAAGAAGATAATTGAAACTACAGAAATAGGTGAGAGATACTTCTGAAAAAGAGTAAAGAGTTTAGGGTGAGTCCTAAGAACTTCTTTATTTTATGGTCTCTAGAGAGAGTAGAGGATTCTTCCCTAAAGGCTAGCATTTATGACATAACACTCCTGCTTTTCATCTTATCTCTCTGTATATTATTATTATTATCAGTGAGGAACTTTCACTTATCTGTCAGGATAAACCAGGTTATGCTATGATAGCAAACAACTCCAAAATCCCAGTACCTTAAAAAGGGTTTCTCAACTCATGACATATGCCCATCAATGGATACATTCTATGACACGTTCTCCTTCTATCCAGCATCTGTTTGGACCCTTATGCATTCATTCCAGGCCCAAGGACCATTTTTTGGCTTCACATAGGAATTGCCTCAGGAGAACCCCCTGGACACAGAGGTTCTTTGATTGACTGATTTTGTTTGAGGCTATCAATGCTTCCCTGAAAAGGTTGGTTACCTTCAGTGCCTTTCCCCCTTGGTTTTGTGCCATTCTGCAGTTGGGATAGTCTAATTTGTGCTTCTTTGGCTCTGAGAGCCCCCTCCAAAATTCTCCGACTTCTAGCATGGGCTTTGGAAGCAGATGAGTAGGCTTGGCCACCTACTAGTTGTGTGGCATTGCGCAATGTCTTAACCTCCCTCAGCTTCAGTTTCCTTGTTTAAACAGGGCTGTTGTTGATTATTTGAACAGGGAAAAGTGACTGGATTTGAGAGAAAGCCAGGAGATAATATGAGTAGAAATTGTTGATGAATGGGGTGAGGCAGAAGGAGAAGGTAAGGATGTCTACCAGGTTTCTATCTTGACAAATGGGTGGTGAGGCCATTTTATTGAGGAGGAGATAAGAGAAGCAATTTATGTGTGTGTGTGTGTGTGTGTGTGCATGACAGAAACAGATATCAATTTAGGACACAGGGATCTGAGATACTTTCTAGATATATAAGTTACAATGTTGAGTTGAAGCTTTAATGGTACATAGGCGTGTGACCGGCTCTGATAATAGAGATTCCAAAGTCCTTTGCATAAAGAAGATAATTGAAACTACAGAAATAGGTGAGAGATACTTCTGAAAAAGAGTAAAGAGTTTAGGGTGAGTCCTAAGAACTTCTTTATTTCATGGTCTCTAGAGAGAGTAGAGGATTCTTCCCCCTAAAGGCTAGCATTTATGACATAACACTCCCTGCTTTTCATCTTATCTCTCTGTATATTATTATTATTATCAGTGAGGAAAAAAATGACAACTTCAGCAGCAATGTATAGGTTTAAAATAATTAATAAGGAAAACAGGAAGGACTGTTGATCAAGTGAAAAGATTGAGATGAATTAGAGTTTTAAGATCAGAGGACATATGCTTGTTATGACAATAATTTGAATGGCTTAACATTCTATTTAGGAGCGCTTAGCCTTCTAGCTACCAAGATGGCATTGACCCTGTGCTGGATGTTTGTCAGGTGGATGAAGTATAGGAAGAGACATCTATCTGAAGGTGCTGGTGGGGAGCAGTTCAGATAAACAGATACTTAGCATCTGTTTATCGGAAGGCTTATGGAGTCAGAGGAAATGCAGACCCAGGAGGTGGAGGATTCAATGAATCTGAAGGGCAGATATGTCCAAGTAAGGGTCCTGAGAGCTTTGGGGGAAAGGTGGCTAGGTTCGAGGAGGCAGTGGTTGTAGTTAATGTAATGGAACAATTCTGGGTGATGACAAGTTTCAGGGTGTACCCTGGCAGCGTGAGGAAGTCTAAGTGGAGTGGAGGGGCCAGTCATTATTGTGTTTTTGAGGCCAAGGAACAGCAGATTGAAGGTACTGGGTGCATTTCTCTGAAAGACACTGAAGGTTTCTGGAATAATGGCATAAATTGGGCTCGAGGGGAGGAGGGTTCTGTCTTAGAGCATGTTACCAGGAGGTCAGTAGATGAGAGAAACATGTAAGTGCACTTCGTGGGACAGTCATATGTGAAAGGTCCCAGGATGGACCTGTGGTGGCTCTAAACTGGCATTCAGGGGTTAATACATTGTCACCCCTATCCTTAGCGCTATGGTAGGTGAAATACACAGCATAATATGGGGAGATGTGCTTACTGTTCTTTCTCTTTTACATAAACGATGAAGATTCCAGAGGGGCTAGTGGTTTGAGGGAAGCCACAGAGACGTACAGAGCATGAAGGGGTTAAGAACAGAGGAGGGAAACTGACTTCTTTTGGCATATGAGGATTCTAGGGATGGAAGTCTTAATGGGAATTAATTGACCACAGACATTCCAAAGGTGGAATTAGTCATAACAAAGATGTCTGAGGGTGTGAGGTGGGATCTGGCCCAGTCATGTGTGGGCGAGCTCTCTGTGTGGGGACTGGGGTCATCAAGCATCTGAACATGGGCCCTCTCTTGCGTGCAGGATGGAGGATCTGGCCTCTTTTCCCTGGGGGTGGTCTCAGGATATACTGAGTGGCCACGTGCAGGGTAGTTGTCATTTAACATCTCATTTTCAGCCTCACGATAAACCTGAAAGAAGGCACAGCAGTAATGATAATAAAATTATAATAAAATACCTGCCTTTCTTCTGTCCCTGGAGCTGTGAAGATTCAACACAATCATTTGTGAGAAAGCACTTTAACAACTATAATAAGGATAAATATGCTAAATTTTATTGCTACCTCACACCTTTGATATATTTCTCTCTGTGCTTTTCCGTGTATTTGCAACATATTCCCTAAGAGCATAAGGATATCCCTCTGCCAAAGCCAAGATACTTTATTTATAGTCTTAGGCTGGCACCTGGGCTGATTCCCTGTAGTGATTGCACAGCCTTGATGTGGACTGGCATCTTTCCCCGGACTTTTGAGTATCTTCCTCAGCAGTTTCTCATGGCCAGAAGCTCCATCTCTGTGCCTTTTTATTACAAAGCTCAGACTCCCTTCCAGACCACCCACCAAGCTCCTTGCTCCAGTCTTAAGGATGTCTTCAGTTCCTGGCTCATTTGCAAGACAGACTGACTGATACCTGGTCCAGTTTTCCAGGTATTCTTTGATGATTTGATGGAAAGGCATCCAACAGGAAAGTGGCGCTAGGTCCTGAGACCTACTGTTTCACAATGTCCAAAGTTTTCTAGACTTTGTGGGAGAGAGGCAGATATGATCCTAACTTCATTAACCCCTCTACCTCCTGTTGAAATTTAACCAAGACTGTACTTGACTTTTCAGATACTAGATTTTCTTGGAAGGGGAAAGAAGCTCTTGTGATTGAATAGTCTCTATTTATTTATTTTTTGGTGTGTGGGGGGCGTTAATTCCCAAGTAACTTAATTCGTGAGATTTTTCGTACCATCATTTTCTGTTCAGTGCAATAATACCACAGACATTCCAAAGGTGGAATTAGTCATAACAAAGATGTCTGAGGGTGTGAGGTGGGATCTGGCCCAGTCATGTGTGGGCGAGCTCTCTGTGTGGGGACTGGGGTCATCAAGCATCTGAACATGGGCCCTCTCTTGCGTGCAGGATGGAGGATCTGGCCTCTTTTCCCTGGGGGTGGTCTCAGGATATACTGAGTGGCCACGTGCAGGGTAGTTGTCATTTAACATCTCATTTTCAGCCTCACGATAAACCTGAAAGAAGGCACAGCAGTAATGATAATAAAATTATAATAAAATACCTGCCTTTCTTCTGTCCCTGGAGCTGTGAAGATTCAACACAATCATTTGTGAGAAAGCACTTTAACAACTATAATAAGGATAAATATGCTAAATTTTATTGCTACCTCACACCTTTGATATATTTCTCTCTGTGCTTTTCCGTGTATTTGCAACATATTCCCTAAGAGCATAAGGATATCCCTCTGCCAAAGCCAAGATACTTTATTTATAGTCTTAGGCTGGCACCTGGGCTGATTCCCTGTAGTGATTGCACAGCCTTGATGTGGACTGGCATCTTTCCCTGGACTTTTGAGTATCTTCCTCAGCAGTTTCTCATGGCCAGAAGCTCCATCTCTGTGCCTTTTTATTACAAAGCTCAGACTCCCTTCCAGACCACCCACCAAGCTCCTTGCTCCAGTCTTAAGGATGTCTTCAGTTCCTGGCTCATTTGCAAGACAGACTGACTGATACCTGGTCCAGTTTTCCAGGTATTCTTTGATGATTTGATGGAAAGGCATCCAACAGGAAAGTGGCGCTAGGTCCTGAGACCTACTGTTTCACAATGTCCAAAGTTTTCTAGACTTTGTGGGAGAGAGGCAGATATGATCCTAACTTCATTAACCCCTCTACCTCCTGTTGAAATTTAACCAAGACTGTACTTGACTTTTCAGATACTAGATTTTCTTGGAAGGGGAAAGAAGCTCTTGTGATTGAATAGTCTCTATTTATTTATTTTTTGGTGTGTGGGGGGCGTTAATTCCCAAGTAACTTAATTCGTGAGATTTTTCGTACCATCATTTTCTGTTCAGTGCAGTATAATACACTTGGTCAACTATTAAGAGGTACACACATTATTTTTAGTAAAATGTGAGTCAGTCTTAGGAGAAATAAATTAAGCTATACATTTCCTTTACTCAGTTTACAACATTCCAGAGAACTAAATAGAGGGAGAAGGCATTTCTTATTCAGCATCTATTTGTACCTATCTCTTTACACTGGGCGAAAGTGTCATTTTATTGACTTCATGTAGAAACTGCCTTAGGAGCACATCCTGGACACAGAAGGTCTCTGAACTATCACTGATTTTTTTTTAGGCTTTAAATGCTTCCCTGGAAGGCTGATTACTTCCAGTGCCTCCTTTCTCTGCTGAGTGAGTGATAGTTGTTCAGTCATGTCTCACTGTTTGTGATCCCATGGATGTATCTAACCAGGCTTCTCTGTCCATGCAATTCTCCAGGCAAGAATACTGGAATAGGTAGCCATTCCCTTCTCCAGGGGATCATCCTGACCCAGGGATCGAACCCAGGATTCCTACGTTGCAGCCAGATGCTTTACCATCTGAGCCACCAGGAAAGCCTTGTTTCTCTGATAGCTCATATTAAATTCTCTCCAGCTTTCTGATTTTATCCATTTGAAAATACCCCAAGTTCTTTCACAACTAGAACTTGTACCATCTGGGTGTTAAAATCTACTAAGTGTTAATTTGTTTTTTAAATTTTTTACTCTACTTCAGTTTGCTAGACCACCCACCAAGCTCCTTGCTCCAGTCTTAAGGATGTCTTCAGTTCCTGGCTCATTTGCAAGACAGACTGACTGATACCTGGTCCAGTTTTCCAGGTATTCTTTGATGATTTGATGGAAAGGCATCCAACAGGAAAGTGGCGCTAGGTCCTGAGACCTACTGTTTCACAATGTCCAAAGTTTTCTAGACTTTGTGGGAGAGAGGCAGATATGATCCTAACTTCATTAACCCCTCTACCTCCTGTTGAAATTTAACCAAGACTGTACTTGACTTTTCAGATACTAGATTTTCTTGGAAGGGGAAAGAAGCTCTTGTGATTGAATAGTCTCTATTTATTTATTTTTTGGTGTGTGGGGGGCGTTAATTCCCAAGTAACTTAATTCGTGAGATTTTTCGTACCATCATTTTCTGTTCAGTGCAGTATAATACACTTGGTCAACTATTAAGAGGTACACACATTATTTTTAGTAAAATGTGAGTCAGTCTTAGGAGAAATAAATTAAGCTATACATTTCCTTTACTCAGTTTACAACATTCCAGAGAACTAAATAGAGGGAGAAGGCATTTCTTATTCAGCATCTATTTGTACCTATCTCTTTACACTGGGCTTAAAGTGTCATTTTATTGACTTCATGTAGAAACTGCCTTAGGAGCACATCCTGGACACAGAAGGTCTCTGAACTATCACTGATTTTTTTTTAGGCTTTAAATGCTTCCCTGGAAGGCTGATTACTTCCAGTGCCTCCTTTCTCTGCTGAGTGAGTGATAGTTGTTCAGTCATGTCTCACTGTTTGTGATCCCATGGATGTATCTAACCAGGCTTCTCTGTCCATGCAATTCTCCAGGCAAGAATACTGGAATAGGTAGCCATTCCCTTCTCCAGGGGATCATCCTGACCCAGGGATCGAACCCAGGATTCCTACGTTGCAGCCAGATGCTTTACCATCTGAGCCACCAGGAAAGCCTTGTTTCTCTGATAGCTCATATTAAATTCTCTCCAGCTTTCTGATTTTATCCATTTGAAAATACCCCAAGTTCTTTCACAACTAGAACTTGTACCATCTGGGTGTTAAAATCTACTAAGTGTTAATTTGTTTAAATTCTTATTCAACTTAAATTTTCTGTCTTGTTACTGCTACTTCAGTGGCTTCTTGAGAACTTCCAAAAATTTATTCTTATTTTTGGGGCCTCCTCAATGGCTTGGTGGTAAAGAATCCAGCTGCAGTGTGGGAAATGCAGTTTCTGTCCCTGGGTTGGGAAGATCCCCTGGAGAAGGAAATGGCAATCCACTCCAGTATTCTTGCCTGGAAGCTCCCATGGACAGAGGAGCCTCGAGGGCTACAGTTTTTGGGGTCTCAAAGAGTTGCACACAACTGAAGCGACTGAGCAGCAGCAGCATTCTTATTTTTTATTATGTCACTCCAAGCTCGGTATCAATGCAGAGAGAATATATATATATATAGTTTACAATTCCTCTCTGCAGAGCCTAGAGGAAACCCCAATTGCCAAGGATGGCACACATTTTTGATTGTCTTCCTTTTTTTGGTAAGCCTGTGGAAATTTAATACATAGTATTCTTTGCATAATTTTATGGGCTCTAACATTCAGATGGAGACTAGCATTATTTTTCTTACTGTAAGAAAAAAGATCTGTACTGTATCTTCTGTTTAGGAGACAGGACTTAATCATGGTCATCTCTGGTACTTAGTGGTGTTGCCAAGGCAGTGTGGTCAGAATGAGGACGGAATTTCAAATAATAGAAACTTGGGACAACATGAGCTCAGCTGAGTCATATAAGCAACTATCTCAGCTTCCTCACCTAACACAGCACTAAAATGTGTTATTGCAGCTACAGAGTGCTAATTTAAGGGGGAAATGAAAAGGATAAATGCACAAATGCAAACAGTCATGCATCTCAGAAGGATGTGGAGAGCTGAGATATGATTGTAAAGCATATAGCCCACCGCAGTAAGCGCAGTGCTGACCTCATAGGAGGAGTTCTGTAGTATTTGTCGATTGAGCTGTTTTTTTTTTTTTTGAAAGAATATGATAACATACAAAGAAAAGAGCCTCCAAATGTCTTTATAAATCTTAAGAAACAGCTTTCACATTTCCATATCAATTGCAAAACACAAGTCTGAATTCAGAGCATAGGTTGGGTTACAGGTGAAGAAGGTAAAAGGAATCCATGAAATTTGAAACTGTTCAAAGCCTGTCTTTTTTCTCCAGTTCTTCTTTCTCTCATTTCCCTCTTCTTATTTGAGGAATTCAAATTTCCTTTTGGTGCATCAACCTCTTGTTTTTTGACTCAAACCAGACAACGATAATTCATTGAGCAGGAGCCATGACTTTGCAGCCTCCATGCGTCCCAGTCTAGTGCCTGGTACATAAGAGGGAATGACTGTATGTTGGAATGTTCGTTTGGTTTTCACTTCCTCTTCCTTTCTCAGATATTCCCCTTTTTACTATTTGTATAAGCATAAAGGGATTTCTTTTCTTAATTCTCCCCAAATTTAATAGGATTACTCCACATTTCTATTTTCTTATTTACAGATGAGAATGAGAAAGAAAGGATCCTGGCCCTCATGGACTTTACAGTCAATCAACGGAGGCAAACACGGAACAAATAGGTGTAGGTGTGACAGCGTTAGGGAAGGAAAAGTCTTAGATGTGAGGAGGTACGATTGAGAGGTATTCCTGGAGAACTGTGAGCTGAAGGAAAACAAGGTTTGACTAGATGAAAACTGGAGGATCAGAGCAGCAGTGAGAGGAGTGTGTTCCAGACAGACGGCACAGTATGCACCAAGCCTGGATTTGAGAGAGAGCATGATTCATGCATGAAACCCAAGAAGTGGACTTTCTACAGCAGGACAGTGAGGGTGTAACTCTTTTTCAGTGATGTAGTGGGTGGTCTCTAAGTGGATTTGCAGTGACAATGACATCAGTACAGTCATAGCAAATGAGCTCTTTTGGTAAACATAACGTGCTTTCTGAATTCATTTGTTTTCCCAAGATATGGTCACTGAGTCAAGCAAATGAAACATCATGGAGCTTAGATAGTATTTCCCACTAAGTTCCTTCGTTCCTTAAGTTCCAATTCTGGCAGTACAAAAGGTGATCAATCTACTAACTGAAATCTAAGAAGTAATAGCCACATCCAAGTCAACAGTGCAACCCATTAGGCTGAGCTTTTCCTGGGCTACAGTGAATCATGCAAATCATCCCAGGGACCCATGCCTTGGTCATGCTTGCTAGTAGCTGTAGATCTCATCATTCCTATAACCAAGACAAGAGGAATGGCCTGCCTTCCTCTTTAAACATAAGCCTTCCTTTCCTAGTCTTTAGAAAGTGTAGCTCTCCTGTATAAAAATAATGAAGCAGAATATAGGTGGGGCACAGTGAACACCCTGCATGCAGCTCTCAGTCCTGCAGCTCCCTCCCTTGTGAAACAGCTAGGTTTCACACCCTAGAGTCCTCTGGCATAATAACCTCTGGCTATGAAGGATGAGTGAGAATATTCTCAGTTAACAGATTTCCAAAACATATAGACTTTTTTTCTCAAATTAATCCCCATAGTTGAGGAATACAGATAGACAATATAAATTATACAACGAACTATTTACAAACTATTAAAAGTATCCTCCAGGACTCCAGTACTTCCTTTCTGATCCAGTGGCTGAGAATCTGCTTGCTAATGCAGTGGACATGGGTTCAATCCCTGATATGGGAGGATCCTACATGATGTGGAGTAACTAAGCCCATGCACCACCACTACTGAGCACATCTGCCTCAACTACTGAAGCCTGCATGCTCCAGAGCCCAGTGCTCTGCAACAAAAGAAGCCACTGCAACGAGAAGACATCACACTGCAATGAGGAGTAGTTCTCACTCACCGCAACTAGAGAAAGCCTGTGCAGCAGTGAAGACCCAGCAAAGCCAAACTAAATACATACATAAAATAATTTAAAAAGTATTCTCCAGAATTCACATCAAAGAACTCCTAGGCCAGTAAGTGCAACACTGAGATACATGTATATGATTGTACAGGTCCTAGAGAGCATATTTTCTAATGTCAAGATCCCTCAGATTTAATGGTGGTAGAATCCCATTCATTGTGTGAAAACCAAATAGACATTTGCCCTAAAAATGGTTAGAAATCAGGATCAACTGTACTTTATGAACATATAAGACTGTAAAATCATTTGCTATTGTCAGAGAGTTGGAGGGGTGTGAGAGGGAGATGCATTATTTTAAATTGTGTTGTAGGTGACAGAGCGGGAGTCAGTAATGTTCTAGTTCAGAGGAACTAGATTTCACTGATTCATTAATTGAGTCGCCAAAATTTATTAAATGACTGCTATGTTTCAGGCACTGTATTTGGCCATGGGGACATAAAGATGAAAAGAGAACACTTCGTTCCTTATCTACAAATGTTAATACTCCCTGGAGAAGTTGTTTAATCATCAAGTTGTGTCTCTTTTGTGACTCCATGGTCTGTTGCTGGCCAGACTCCCCTGTCCATGGGATTTTCCAGGCATGAATACTGGAGCGGTAGCTGAAAGGTTTCACACCCTAGAGTCCTCTGGCATAATAACCTCTGGCTATGAAGGATGAGTGAGAATATTCTCAGTTAACAGATTTCCAAAACATATAGACTTTTTTTCTCAAATTAATCCCCATAGTTGAGGAATACAGATAGACAATATAAATTATACAACGAACTATTTACAAACTATTAAAAGTATCCTCCAGGACTCCAGTACTTCCTTTCTGATCCAGTGGCTGAGAATCTGCTTGCTAATGCAGTGGACATGGGTTCAATCCCTGATATGGGAGGATCCTACATGATGTGGAGTAACTAAGCCCATGCACCACCACTACTGAGCACATCTGCCTCAACTACTGAAGCCTGCATGCTCCAGAGCCCAGTGCTCTGCAACAAAAGAAGCCACTGCAACGAGAAGACATCACACTGCAATGAGGAGTAGTTCTCACTCACCGCAACTAGAGAAAGCCTGTGCAGCAGTGAAGACCCAGCAAAGCCAAACTAAATACATACATAAAATAATTTAAAAAGTATTCTCCAGAATTCACATCAAAGAACTCCTAGGCCAGTAAGTGCAACACTGAGATACATGTATATGATTGTACAGGTCCTAGAGAGCATATTTTCTAATGTCAAGATCCCTCAGATTTAATGGTGGTAGAATCCCATTCATTGTGTGAAAACCAAATAGACATTTGCCCTAAAAATGGTTAGAAATCAGGATCAACTGTACTTTATGAACATATAAGACTGTAAAATCATTTGCTATTGTCAGAGAGTTGGAGGGGTGTGAGAGGGAGATGCATTATTTTAAATTGTGTTGTAGGTGACAGAGCGGGAGTCAGTAATGTTCTAGTTCAGAGGAACTAGATTTCACTGATTCATTAATTGAGTCGCCAAAATTTATTAAATGACTGCTATGTTTCAGGCACTGTATTTGGCCATGGGGACATAAAGATGAAAAGAGAACACTTCGTTCCTTATCTACAAATGTTAATACTCCCTGGAGAAGTTGTTTAATCATCAAGTTGTGTCTCTTTTGTGACTCCATGGTCTGTTGCTGGCCAGACTCCCCTGTCCATGGGATTTTCCAGGCATGAATACTGGAGCGGGTAGCCATTTCCTTCTCCAGGGGATCTTCCTGACCCAGAGATCAAACCATGGCTCTTGCATTGGTAGGGGGATTCTTTATCACTGCCACCAGGGAAGCCCCCTTAGAGAAGATATATACATAAATGAATACTATATAATATGTATTCCAGTCCAGGCAGCTAGGAAGGCCTCAGCACAACTGAGTGATCAATTTTACTTGAGGGGAGTATGGTAACTAGGAAAGATTTCCCAGGAAAAGAGATGTTTTGTTCAGTGAGTAACCATTTTTCAGACAGATAAGGAAGAATAAAGACATCCCAAACAGAGGGAAGGGTGTATTCAAAGGCAAAATGGCATTTGACAATAGATTTCATGGAGGAAACTGCAATTAGGAAGAGCTGGAGTGTGGGGCACACCACAAAGCGCTAGTTATTATGTTATAGCCATGGCGGTGGAAATGTAACAAATTTCTTCCCTTGGGAAAATTTCCCACATTCTTTTTTTTTAAACATTTATTTTATTTATTTATCTTTTGGGGGGTGGGGTGGGGAGGGAGGGGGATGGGCGGGCCACTTCTATTGGTCTTTCATTTCTCTATTTTCATCTGTTTTTGTTCTTTGGCTTTTGTGGGCCTCCCATCGCAGTGGCCTCTGTTGTCGCAGAGCGCTGGCTCTGGGCACATGTGCTCCAGAGCTCTGTCTCGGTAATTGGACACATTGGTCCAGCCGCTCCGTGGCACGTGGGATCTTCCCAGACCAGGGATCGAACCGGAGCCCCCTGCACTGCAAGGCGGTGTCCTTACCCACTGGACCACCAGGGAAGCCCAATTCCTACATTCTTATAATCTAAGGCATTCATAGGATCTCACAGAATCAAGAATCAATGCAAGTACTAGAGACCTTAGAGGCATTCTGTCCAATGCAGTTGTTGATTTGGCCTAACTCAGAGGACTTGTAGAGAAGATAGGCCTAGAGCACCTGGCGGCTATTTTGTGACACATGGGGTCATAAAGCAGAGCCAATATAGAGGAACGCTCAGTGCCAGGGACTCCCTGTCCATGGGATTTTCCAGGCATGAATACTGGAGCGGTAGCCATTTCCTTCTCCAGGGATCTTCCTGACCCAGAGATCAAACCATGGCTCTTGCATTGGTAGGGGATTCTTTATCACTGCCACCAGGAAGCCCCTTAGAGAAGATATATACATAAATGAATACTATATAATATGTATTCCAGTCCAGGCAGCTAGGAAGGCCTCAGCACAACTGAGTGATCAATTTTACTTGAGGGGAGTATGGTAATTAGGAAAGATTTCCCAGGAAAAGAGATGTTTTGTTCAGTGAGTAACCATTTTTCAGACAGATAAGGAAGAATAAAGACATCCCAAACAGAGGGAAGGGTGTATTCAAAGGCAAAATGGCATTTGACAATAGATTTCATGGAGGAAACTGCAATTAGGAAGAGCTGGAGTGTGGGGCACACCACAAAGCGCTAGTTATTATGTTATAGCCATGGCGGTGGAAATGTAACAAATTTCTTCCCTTGGAAATTCCTACATTCTTTTTTTTTTAAACATTTATTTTATTTATTTATCTTTTGGGGGGTGGGGTGGGGAGGGAGGGGGATGGGCGGGCCACTTCTATTGGTCTTTCATTTCTCTATTTTCATCTGTTTTTGTTCTTTGGCTTTTGTGGGCCTCCCATCGCAGTGGCCTCTGTTGTCGCAGAGCGCTGGCTCTGGGCACATGTGCTCCAGAGCTCTGTCTCGGTAATTGGACACATTGGTCCAGCCGCTCCGTGGCACGTGGGATCTTCCCAGACCAGGGATCGAACCGGAGCCCCCTGCACTGCAAGGCGGTGTCCTTACCCACTGGACCACCAGGGAAGCCCAATTCCTACATTCTTATAATCTAAGGCATTCATAGGATCTCACAGAATCAAGAATCAATGCAAGTACTAGAGACCTTAGAGGCATTCTGTCCAATGCAGTTGTTGATTTGGCCTAACTCAGAGGACTTGTAGAGAAGATAGGCCTAGAGCACCTGGCGGCTATTTTGTGACACATGGGGTCATAAAGCAGAGCCAATATAGAGGAACGCTGCAGACAGAGAGGAGGACATTAGGTCCCGGCCACATGATTCAACCCTTGGATTAAGAACCACATGAAACATGTCTACTTCTAGACACAAGTCAGTTTGAATTTTCTGCTTAAGTCAGTTTTTTTTTTTTTTTTGTCACTTGTAACCTAATAGATGGGACTTCACATGTGGCACTAGTGGTAAAGAATTGGCCTGCCTATATAGGAGACATAAGAGATGCAGGTTCTATCATCAGGTCAGGAAGATCCACTGGCAGTATTCTTGCCTGGAGAACCCCATGGACAGAGAAGTCTGGAATGGTACAGTTCATTGGGTCAGAAAGAGTCAGACACAACTGAAGTGACTTAGCACACAACATAATAGATATGTCTGGAGTCTTCATTTTACAGTTCAGGAGACTAACATCCAGGATGGCAAACTGACTTGTAGTCAAGGGTCTCATTAAAATTGAGACTTGAACTCAGGTCTCCTGAGTTAGGTCAGACTTAGGAATATTCAGTGCTTAAAAAATTTTCTGCATGTGAGGGCCTAAATATGTACTTGGAAATCTTTTTTGCAGTAACCTCATATTCCTGAGAGGATGACTGAGTTTATTTTTAAAATACATTTCTACATAACAATGATTTAGAGAGAACATGCATTCAACCAAGACTCTGGCGTTATTGTTTAATGGCCCATTTTTGCCACTGATTAGTTTTGTGACCTTGGGCCTATCTCTCTAGGCCTTAGTGGTTGATGAAATGTAACGATCTCTAAATCATCTTCCATTTCTATGCTTCTGAGCATGAAGAAACTGAAAGTGAAAGTCGCTCAGTGGTGTCTGCCTCTCTCCCGGCCAGGCTTCTCTGTCCATGGAATTCTCCAGGCAAGAATACTGGAGTGGGTAGAATACCCCAGGGAGAGAATGCAGGTCTCTCACTTTGCAGACATATTCTTTACCAACTGAGCCACCAGGGAAGCTCTACTTCTAAGCCTAAGTACACCCACTTTTCAGTGATTCATTGTGGATCTTCCATATGGCTCTAGGGGATTTTTCAAAGGTCTCTCAAAATTTGCAAAAGAGCCAATATAGAGGAACGCTGCAGACAGAGAGGAGGACATTAGGTCCCGGCCACATGATTCAACCCTTGGATTAAGAACCACATGAAACATGTCTACTTCTAGACACAAGTCAGTTTGAATTTTCTGCTTAAGTCAGATTTTTTTTTTTTGTCACTTGTAACCTAATAGATGGGACTTCACATGTGGCACTAGTGGTAAAGAATTGGCCTGCCTATATAGGAGACATAAGAGATGCAGGTTCTATCATCAGGTCAGGAAGATCCACTGGCAGTATTCTTGCCTGGAGAACCCCATGGACAGAGAAGTCTGGAATGGTACAGTTCATTGGGTCAGAAAGAGTCAGACACAACTGAAGTGACTTAGCACACAACATAATAGATATGTCTGGAGTCTTCATTTTACAGTTCAGGAGACTAACATCCAGGATGGCAAACTGACTTGTAGTCAAGGGTCTCATTAAAATTGAGACTTGAACTCAGGTCTCCTGAGTTAGGTCAGACTTAGGAATATTCAGTGCTTAAAAATTATCTGCATGTGAGGGCCTAAATATGTACTTGGAAATCTTTTTTGCAGTAACCTCATATTCCTGAGAGGATGACTGAGTTTATTTTTAAAATACATTTCTACATAACAATGATTTAGAGAGAACATGCATTCAACCAAGACTCTGGCGTTATTGTTTAATGGCCCATTTTTGCCACTGATTAGTTTTGTGACCTTGGGCCTATCTCTCTAGGCCTTAGTGGTTGATGAAATGTAACGATCTCTAAATCATCTTCCATTTCTATGCTTCTGAGCATGAAGAAACTGAAAGTGAAAGTCGCTCAGTGGTGTCTGCCTCTCTCCCGGCCAGGCTTCTCTGTCCATGGAATTCTCCAGGCAAGAATACTGGAGTGGGTAGAATACCCCAGGGAGAGAATGCAGGTCTCTCACTTTGCAGACATATTCTTTACCAACTGAGCCACCAGGGAAGCTCTACTTCTAAGCCTAAGTACACCCACTTTTCAGTGATTCATTGTGGATCTTCCATATGGCTCTATTTCCTGGGGGAAGCTTCCTTTTGAGCTATTTTGATATTACTGGGTTAAGTTTCACAGATACTTACTGAAAACAATTATGGGCTAGGTGCTACAAAAGAGAATGATCATTCCTAATCAGTATGGCTTATTTACTTTTATATTCTCAGATGCAATTTTATATTGTTTGTAGCCTCAAAGTACTAAACAATGCCTTATGATCCGGGGGGGAATGTGTGATTCCAAACAGGAGTGGGATTAGACAGTAGGATAACCTGTTCCTGTACCTCAACCGGTGAGGTGAGGCCATAGTGGCCAACAGTCAGAGGGAGAAGCAGAGCAGAGTCCTGAAAAGTCTAGGCTGGTTGGGAACCACAAAGGTGTACAAAAGCACACTCCTGCCCAAACAGAATGGATTTTTGATCATCAGTCTTCTGCATATCTGTACCACAGTGATCACTGTGGATAGCTTTGAGTCTTTTCAGAGTAGTTGCCTGTGAGGTTAATAACAGCTTGCTAATATTTTTCATTATAAGATATGATAAGCCATAATGCTTGATGGATTCTTTTCAATAATATTTTTTTAACATAATGATTCCTTTGATTCACCAAAGTCATTTTCCAGCTTGTGTAAAGACAGCTGCAGTCAGTTGCTTGGCCTGTCCACATCTGAACAATTCCTTTGGCTGGAAGATGATCCTGGAGTTCTAGGACCTCAGCTGAGTCATCTTGGGGAGGGACAAAAATGCGGGCTCTGTAATTTGCTACTGTCAGATTCCATTTCTTCTCTAACCACTCTTGCCTGTCTGGCTACGTACACATGACTTATGCTCTCTGAGCCTCAGCTTGCCATCAGTCAGATGGGAATAATGATATCTCCCTCAAAAGACCGCCCAGCACAGTGATCATTGGTAATATAGTATTAGTTATCAGGTAATATAGTCTTAGAGAGGTTTTCTTGGGACTGTGTTCAAATGACACATTAGGTTCCAAAAAAGAAAAATGGCAGAAGCACAAGGCACTCACAAGACTGATACACAGTATGAAGATGCACTATAGTTTGATAATGTCATTTGAAAGCAGAAGCCAGAATCTTCCACTAGAGCTACTATCCTTTTCAGTTTGCATATTTTTTTGGATATTGTATTGGGTTAAGTTTCACAGATACTTACTGAAAACAATTATGGGCTAGGTGCTACAAAAGAGAATGATCATTCCTAATCAGTATGGCTTATTTACTTTTATATTCTCAGATGCAATTTTATATTGTTTGTAGCCTCAAAGTACTAAACAATGCCTTATGATCCGGGGAATGTGTGATTCCAAACAGGAGTGGGATTAGACAGTAGGATACCCTGTTCCTGTACCTCAACCGGTGAGGTGAGGCCATAGTGGCCAACAGTCAGAGGGAGAAGCAGAGCAGAGTCCTGAAAAGTCTAGGCTGGTTGGGAACCACAAAGGTGTACAAAAGCACACTCCTGCCCAAACAGAATGGATTTTTGATCATCAGTCTTCTGCATATCTGTACCACAGTGATCACTGTGGATAGCTTTGAGTCTTTTCAGAGTAGTTGCCTGTGAGGTTAATAACAGCTTGCTAATATTTTTCATTATAAGATATGATAAGCCATAATGCTTGATGGATTCTTTTCAATAATATTTTTTTAACATAATGATTCCTTTGATTCACCAAAGTCATTTTCCAGCTTGTGTAAAGACAGCTGCAGTCAGTTGCTTGGCCTGTCCACATCTGAACAATTCCTTTGGCTGGAAGATGATCCTGGAGTTCTAGGACCTCAGCTGAGTCATCTTGGGGAGGGACAAAAATGCGGGCTCTGTAATTTGCTACTGTCAGATTCCATTTCTTCTCTAACCACTCTTGCCTGTCTGGCTACGTACACATGACTTATGCTCTCTGAGCCTCAGCTTGCCATCAGTCAGATGGGAATAATGATATCTCCCTCAAAAGACCGCCCAGCACAGTGATCATTGGTAATATAGTATTAGTTATCAGGTAATATAGTCTTAGAGAGGTTTTCTTGGGACTGTGTTCAAATGACACATTAGGTTCCAAAAAAGAAAAATGGCAGAAGCACAAGGCACTCACAAGACTGATACACAGTATGAAGATGCACTATAGTTTGATAATGTCATTTGATCATAAGATAAACTGGTAGAATGTGTCCTAATTAACAACTACCTTGCTTTGTTACTTTGGGGAAAGTATTTAACTTCTCTAGACTTCTACTTATTCCTAGTTAAATTCAGAATAATATTACTATCTTTTTTCATAGACACTGAAAGGAGATAATGAATATGAAAGTCTCTATGAGAATAGAAAATGCAAATGTGAAAGTTCATGCTAGTATAGTTCAATTAATATTAAAAGTTAACAATATCACAGAGCATTCTTTTTTTGGCATAGTAAAAATTATGCTTATAGATTGGCACTACCATTAAATACTATTTTCTCTGCTTATTCATTTCTGTGAGACTAATATTATCTTCATACTTTTATAAAGGGCGTTAGAAAAGCAATATTTGTCAGATGTTTCAGGCAAAAGAATAAAAAGAGAATAGCTATACACGTTGAAAAATAGCAACATGGTTTTTTTCTACCAAGAAAATAATCCCTTCCCTCTAAAGAGCTATTTGTTTTTAGCACAACATTTCCATTATTCAAAAAGACTATGTGGGACATAAACCTTTTCCTTTGCAAAATGTTTCTAAAAGCATAGGTGCATCTAGGCTAGGAAAGTATGCAAAAATCCCCTAGCATTTTCACATCAAGCCACGTGTATTTAATATACACCACCTCAAAGAGGAACATTACCACACTAGCACTGTGTAGTAAAAAGAAAACAAGAGATTTCTAAGAATATATGGGTGTAATTTTCTGTTAACTGAGAATGATTGACAGTTCGTGGAAATCTGCCTTCAAAATAACCTTCTTGCGCCCTTAGCTTTATTAGCGGTGAAGGAAACTGCTTGTTTCTTATCTATTCAGCTATCAGAAACTCTTTCTTTGCCATCCTAATTGTCTAAATCCATATGGAGATACTATGTAAAAATCCATGTTGGTTCAAATTAGTTTCTTATGTCAGTTTTTTTTTTTTTTTTCCTGTTTGGGAATTGGCTGAAATAAGAACATGTACAGAAAATCACGATGTAGTCTAGATCTAAAGTCATTACATGCACCTGGGGAATTGTTAGAAAGTTTGAGGTTCTAGAATTTCAAGGCCATTTTCTAAAGGGAGAAGTTTTATTTCATTTCCTATGCATGAACACAGAGCAACTAAATTGGGCTGGTAAAAATAGTAATTCCCAAATAAGAAAGGGGACTTAGGAGACAAAGTGAAGCTGAATTTATCTGCAGAACTTAGTTTAAGGGGGATGAGAAAATATCACTAAAAAGAGGATTTGATGGGGGAAGCAGAGAAGCCCTTGAGAGACCCATCTGGTCACTCCGGGATACACAGCACATGCAAACTTCAGACTTCATCAATTTGTTTCCTTTTGCCTCCCGGTTGAAATCTTTGCCCATGCCAACGCTCTCGGTATGCAGCTCACTCAGGAGCCACTGCTGGGAGACAGAGGTTGGGAGTGGAATGGGTTGCTCTGCCTTATTGGTTTTTTCAAAAGATGCTCTGAAGAGTCAATGAAGCTATAAATGACAGATTTCTGGGGCTTAAATGGTTGTCCGATATCTTCACCAATGGTTCTCAAATGCTTGTTCACAGACCAAATTATTTTCCTCTGTATTTCTGAGCTTTTTTTATTTTCATCAAAATATTTCTTAAACAGATTGACCAACTCTAATTCCTTCAACAATTCTTCTTCCACAAGGTCATGATTTTAATTTCACCATCATGTTTGTCTCTATTTTTCTTAATTGCAATAACTTGAACTGAATGCACTTAAGATAAGACTTGACCAGTGTAAGGTAGAGTAGGCCAGTCATCTTCCTGATCTAGATACCATGCTCCTATTAATGCAGTCTCTAGCTTTGTATTTGCTTGCTTTTCAATTTTCTTTTTCTTTTTTGGTAGCCGCAGACATTTGACTCATATCAAACTTATCAGTAACTGAAGCCCCTGTTTTCCCTCTTCCTGTACTTGTTTGATTGTGTTGCACTTTCTGAAATGCTTCTCCACCCCTCCTTTTTGTTTTTTTTCTTTTAAAAAACCTCCAACCCCCTAAAAACCCCAACACTTGAATTTGCCTCTCGTTACCCATCTAATGTTTTAAGGCATATTGCACTCATTTTTTAATTTTTATTTTTAATGGGAAGATAATCACTTTACAATGTTGTATTGGTTTCTACTGTACAACACAGATAGACATATATTCTCCCTTTCACTGTGCCTGTCTCATCCCACCCCTCTAGATTGTCACAGAGTGCTGCACTGGGCTCCCTTTGAACAGGGGGTGTAAAGGGGCTTGAGAAGTCTTTGTGAAATGCCTTAAACTTAAATGAACACATCTGTGTATGGGGATTGTGTTAAATGCTAACCCTGATATCTGGAAGGGCCCAAGATTTCATATTTCTAACAGGCTCCCATGAATCACCTTGTAGTTTAAGCAGGCTCCCAACACAGCCATCATGCAAACTTCAGACTTCATCAATTTGTTTCCTTTGCCTCCCGGTTGAAATCTTTGCCCATGCCAACGCTCTCGGTATGCAGCTCACTCAGGAGCCACTGCTGGGAGACAGAGGTTGGGAGTGGAATGGGTTGCTCTGCCTTATTGGTTTTTTCAAAAGATGCTCTGAAGAGTCAATGAAGCTATAAATGACAGATTTCTGGGGCTTAAATGGTTGTCCGATATCTTCACCAATGGTTCTCAAATGCTTGTTCACAGACCAAATTATTTTCCTCTGTATTTCTGAGCTTTTTTTATTTTCATCAAAATATTTCTTAAACAGATTGACCAACTCTAATTCCTTCAACAATTCTTCTTCCACAAGGTCATGATTTTAATTTCACCATCATGTTTGTCTCTATTTTTCTTAATTGCAATAACTTGAACTGAATGCACTTAAGATAAGACTTGACCAGTGTAAGGTAGAGTAGGCCAGTCATCTTCCTGATCTAGATACCATGCTCCTATTAATGCAGTCTCTAGCTTTGTATTTGCTTGCTTTTCAATTTTCTTTTTCTTTTTTGGTAGCCGCAGACATTTGACTCATATCAAACTTATCAGTAACTGAAGCCCCTGTTTTCCCTCTTCCTGTACTTGTTTGATTGTGTTGCACTTTCTGAAATGCTTCTCCACCCCTCCTTTTTGTTTTTTTTCTTTTAAAAAACCTCCAACCCCCTAAAAACCCCAACACTTGAATTTGCCTCTCCTTACCCATCTAATGTTTTAAGGCATATTGCACTCATTTTTTAATTTTTATTTTTAATGGGAAGATAATCACTTTACAATGTTGTATTGGTTTCTACTGTACAACACAGATAGACATATATTCTCCCTTTCACTGTGCCTGTCTCATCCCACCCCTCTAGATTGTCACAGAGTGCTGCACTGGGCTCCCTTTGAACAGGGGGTGTAAAGGGGCTTGAGAAGTCTTTGTGAAATGCCTTAAACTTAAATGAACACATCTGTGTATGGGGATTGTGTTAAATGCTAACCCTGATTCAGGGGGTCTGGGGAAGGGCCCAAGATTTCATATTTCTAACAGGCTCCCATGAATCACCTTTTGTAGTACAAAATCTTAGGATGTCTGCAGGATTTTCTTACACCCAATCCTCCTTCCGTATTTTCTTCATTATCAGATAAAAATGTGCATTTGCTTATTGTAAATCAGCTCTGAGATCCTTTAAGATCTTAGCCAGGGCTCATGGGAACCAGTGTTTTGAGATTCTCAGTTCCTTAAGGGAAAAGGCTATGTATATTCTTCTTTTGGGTTTTCTCATAGCCTGGTAAAGTGAAGTATTAATAAGCAGTGCTGATTTTTTACTGAGTTTGTTTGGCTCCCTGGTGAAAGCTGGAAAAGGCCACAGTCATGTAAACCTTACTGAGGAGGCAGGGGCAGCAGAGTGGCTGTCAGTCTCTGCAGAATATTTTCCCAATGAACCTTGTAGTATTTTTGACTTCTTCAGTTTTAATTCATTTCATAAAAATTAAAAATAAATACAAAAAAAATAAATACAAACCATAAATATTGTAGACCATTTAATTTATTGTGGAAGAATTTAATTTCATTCAGTGTGGAAGAGAGAAAGGCTGAAAGAAGGTGTGAAGGCTGCTGTCCTAGGTGAGGAAACAATTTGTGGAAAACTGAAATTAGTCTTGTTAGAAGGTTCTGGGTTTCTCGATGTCATTTATACTCTCAGAGGCAGACCTAAAGTAAAAAGCAGGTGTTTTCCAGGCAGAATGGCCATCATCAAAAAATCTACAGATAATAAATGCTGGAGAGGGTGTGGAGAAAACGGGAACCCTCTTGCACTGCTGGTGGGAATGTAATTTGATATAGCCACTTTGGAAGACAGTATGGAGATCTCTTTAAAAACTAGGAATAGAACCACCATATGACCCATCAATCCCAGTATTAGGCATACACCCTGAGGAAATCAAAACTGAAAGAGACACCTGTAGCCCAATGTTCATTGCAGCACTTTTTACAATAGCTAGAACATGGAAACAATCTAGATGTCCATCAACAAATGAATGGATAAAGAAGCTATGGTACATATATACAATGGAATATTTCTCAGTCATTAAAAGAAATGCATTTGAATCAGTCCTAATGAGGAGGATGAATCTAGAACTTATTATACAGGGTGAAGTAAGTCAAAAAGAGAAGGACAAATATAGTATACTAACACATATATATGGAATCTAGAAAGATGTTGCTGATAAATGCATATGGAGAGCAGCAATGGAGAAACAGAAATACAGAATAGACTTATGGACATTGAGGGGAGGGAGGAGTGGGTGAGAGGTATGGAAAGAGTAACATAGAGACCTGCGCTGCCATATGTAAAAGAAAGAACCACTGTGAATATACCGTAAGACCAAGGGAACTTACATGGGGGCTACGCAACAACTTGGAGGGGTCATGGGGAGGCAGGTGGAGCAGGGTTCAGGTGGGAGAGGTCAAGGGTATACCTATGACTGATTCATGTTCATGTGTAGCTGTAAAAAACAAAACCCTGCAAAAGTAAAATAAAAATAATTTTTAAAAGTAGGTGTTTTATTTCTCCAGAGTGGAAATTCACCGTCTTCTTCTTCCCCCCACACTTTTAGCATCTCTAGATCTGTATTTTCCCTTAGATGCCTCTGTCCTTCCTCCACTGTTACAGCTTTTATTTTCTTCTTAATCTTCTTGGGTTCCTCTAGCCCTGTGCTGTGTCACACTTTAAAATCTATTGTGTATCAAAGTGTCTTTCTAGTAATACAGATAGTCCATAGTCAGTAACTTTAATGTGGTTTCTGTAGAGTCATATAGAACAGCATTCAGGAGAAATCCATCATCAAAAATCTACAGATAATAAATGCTGGAGAGGGTGTGGAGAAAACGGGAACCCTCTTGCACTGCTGGTGGGAATGTAATTTGATATAGCCACTTTGGAAGACAGTATGGAGATCTCTTTAAAAACTAGGAATAGAACCACCATATGACCCATCAATCCCAGTATGAGGCATACACCCTGAGGAAATCAAAACTGAAAGAGACACCTGTAGCCCAATGTTCATTGCAGCACTTTTTACAATAGCTAGAACATGGAAACAATCTAGATGTCCATCAACAAATGAATGGATAAAGAAGCTATGGTACATATATACAATGGAATATTTCTCAGTCATTAAAAGAAATGCATTTGAATCAGTCCTAATGAGGAGGATGAATCTAGAACTTATTATACAGGGTGAAGTAAGTCAAAAAGAGAAGGACAAATATAGTATACTAACACATATATATGGAATCTAGAAAGATGTTGCTGATAAATGCATATGGAGAGCAGCAATGGAGAAACAGAAATACAGAATAGACTTATGGACATTGAGGGGAGGGAGGAGTGGGTGAGAGGTATGGAAAGAGTAACATAGAGACCTGCGCTGCCATATGTAAAAGAAAGAACCACTGTGAATATACCGTAAGACCAAGGGAACTTACATGGGGGCTACGCAACAACTTGGAGGGGTCATGGGGAGGCAGGTGGAGCAGGGTTCAGGTGGGAGAGGTCAAGGGTATACCTATGACTGATTCATGTTCATGTGTAGCTGTAAAAAACAAAACCCTGCAAAAGTAAAATAAAAATAATTTTTAAAAGTAGGTGTTTTATTTCTCCAGAGTGGAAATTCACCGTCTTCTTCTTCCCCCCACACTTTTAGCATCTCTAGATCTGTATTTTCCCTTAGATGCCTCTGTCCTTCCTCCACTGTTACAGCTTTTATTTTCTTCTTAATCTTCTTGGGTTCCTCTAGCCCTGTGCTGTGTCACACTTTAAAATCTATTGTGTATCAAAGTGTCTTTCTAGTAATACAGATAGTCCATAGTCAGTAACTTTAATGTGGTTTCTGTAGAGTCATATAGAACAGCATTGCTTTATGGAAATGAGTCTTCCTTTTCACAGATGTAAGGCTGACAGGGCATATGGAAAATCACATTTGTTCCACACTCACAGTTCTGCAAGGGGCCCACTGGAGTATTTTTTGCTTTCTACTAAATCTCAGAGGGGTGCTGAGTAAGTAACTGCCAAAGGCATGGGCCGTTAAGGAGTCTCAGTTTGGCGGGCTCTGTGCAATCAGATGCAGCCAGCTCGGTTTGTGTGTAACAGCACTGGGTTTTCCCCAAGCTGTTGGTGATGATGCAAGAATAAACTTTCCCCTCTCTGGCTCCCTGGAGTAAAATGGCTGCCAAAGTATTTAGAATGGAATTTGCAAATGTACCGATCACTGGAATACAGTAACAAGAATCCTTTGATAGTTTTATGTTCACTAGGATCACCTGGCACTCACTTCCTACTTAGGTAAGGATTCTGAAATACCATTGGCTGATGCAAACTTGTGACCTGGCTACCTTGGCTTAAGATACACTGTTGGGCTGGGGGTAGGGTAGCCCTATTTGGATTGGGAGATCTTAAGGAACAGTCCTTAAGGGAGTCCTTTCAGAAGAGTTCTAGCGGGTGCCCATAAGGGAGCAGAGAGAAACCAGACACAATGGGGAGTGTTTAACAATTAAAACCAGCCCTTCCTTGTGTGGTCCGTTGTTTCATCACATAATTCTAATAAAATGGGCTGCTGGGAGGAAGAACAGATTTATGATAGTTTATGAAGCCAAAAAACCTGTTGAAGATTCTTTATAAGGTAGTGGAGAAAATGCCAAAACTGTCAAAATTTCAGGGAAGTTACTTAACAGTTCTGATTACCACAGGCCACCAAGCTGCTGGGTCATGGGATCATGGGTACACAATGAAGAAAACAGAAGATGGGCTGAGCTAGACTCAGAAACAATTCCAAAATGTGCTAGGACTTTCTAGGAGACTGGTTCTTTTAATTTTTTAAAAAATAAAGCTTATTTATTTTTTTGCATTGAGACTTAACCTATGCTCATTAAAAATATTGTAAAATGTCACTAAGCAAAAAAAATAAACAGTATGATTTCTGCTTCCACCACCCATTCATACTGCAGTGCATTCTTTTTGTGTTGTTCTCTATGCTTTGAACAAAAACATAATTATGTCCATATGGTAGATATAATTTTGACTCCCTTTGAAATTTTAGCTTATCAAATATATTTTGAGTTGTTTCAAAGTTGTCATGCACAATATGTCATGTAAGTTTTAATGACTGCTTTGGGGTTTTTTTTGAGTAAGTAACTGCCAAAGGCATGGCTATGGGGGCCCAATCAGATGCACAGCTCGGTTTGTGTAACAGCACTGGGTTTTCCCAAGCTGTTGGTGATGATGCAAGAATAAACTTTCCCCTCTCTGGCTCCCTGGAGTAAAATGGCTGCCAAAGTATTTAGAATGGAATTTGCAAATGTACCGATCACTGGAATACAGTAACAAGAATCCTTTGATAGTTTTATGTTCACTAGGATCACCTGGCACTCACTTCCTACTTAGGTAAGGATTCTGAAATACCATTGGCTGATGCAAACTTGTGACCTGGCTACCTTGGCTTAAGATACACTGTTGGGCTGGGGGTAGGGTAGCCCTATTTGGATTGGGAGATCTTAAGGAACAGTCCTTAAGGGAGTCCTTTCAGAAGAGTTCTAGCGGGTGCCCATAAGGGAGCAGAGAGAAACCAGACACAATGGGGAGTGTTTAACAATTAAAACCAGCCCTTCCTTGTGTGGTCCGTTGTTTCATCACATAATTCTAATAAAATGGGCTGCTGGGAGGAAGAACAGATTTATGATAGTTTATGAAGCCAAAAAACCTGTTGAAGATTCTTTATAAGGTAGTGGAGAAAATGCCAAAACTGTCAAAATTTCAGGGAAGTTACTTAACAGTTCTGATTACCACAGGCCACCAAGCTGCTGGGTCATGGGATCATGGGTACACAATGAAGAAAACAGAAGATGGGCTGAGCTAGACTCAGAAACAATTCCAAAATGTACTAGGACTTTCTAGGAGACTGGTTCTTTTAATTTTTTAAAAAATAAAGCTTATTTATTTTTTTGCATTGAGACTTAACCTATGCTCATTAAAAATATTGTAAAATGTCACTAAGCAAAAAAAATAAACAGTATGATTTCTGCTTCCACCACCCATTCATACTGCAGTGCATTCTTTTTGTGTTGTTCTCTATGCTTTGAACAAAAACATAATTATGTCCATATGGTAGATATAATTTTGACTCCCTTTGAAATTTTAGCTTATCAAATATATTTTGAGTTGTTTCAAAGTTGTCATGCACAATATGTCATGTAAGTTTTAATGACTGCTTTGGTAAATTTGAGCCAAAAATTACTTATTTATTCCTATGATGTTAGGTTTTCTTTTTTACTTTTTTGTATTATAACCACTGAGGCCATGTGTCTTGACTATTTTGGATTAATTGTCCAAAGCTAATTCTCAGGGAGGTTATTTATTTGCTGTGATGGCAGAGTCTGGTAGATTTATGATTGAATTCTTGTATGATTTAGGATAATAGTGTTGTCTCAGTCAGTATCTACCACTGTAGAGCCAACATTGTGGCATGTGAATCACCCATGTCACTCAGCTAACCTCACTTACAATCAGTAGGCTCAGTTGTATCCAGCTGGACCAAAAGAAAGGGATTCTGGGGATGAAAGAAACAGAACTAATTGCTCTGCTGAGTGCAGTATGCAAATTGATTCAAGAGAGCCCTAGGGACATGTGATGCTCAGTGAGCAGAAATCCCTGTTTCAAGTGCACTTATGACTAGACTCTTGCAGAGGAACTGGGTTGGGGGGAGTGGGTTTGTTTACCAGCTGTGTAATCTTGGGCAAGTCTCTTAACCCCCTGAGACTCAGTTGTTCCACCTGGTACTTAGCCTCTTGAAGGGTTGATGTAACAATTAGAGGAAATGTTTATAAAAGAATGAGCACAGCACCTGGTCTATAATGGATACTCAATAAAAGTTAGCTAGCATCGTCATCCTTATTGTTACTGTGTCTAGCTAATCTCTTTTTCCCAGGGCTTCACTCTGCCTCCTTAGCCCTTCAAATATCCCCAGGCACAGGCTTTCTGGAATCAAGATGCTTTACCCTCTGATAAAAAATACTGGCATGCTTTCAAATTGTGGTGCTTTGGAGAAGACTCTTGGGAGGTTGAGACTAACCTATGCTCATTAAAAATATTGTAAAATGTCACTAAGCAAAAAAAATAAACAGTATGATTTCTGCTTCCACCACCCATTCATACTGCAGTGCATTCTTTTTGTGTTGTTCTCTATGCTTTGAACAAAAACATAATTATGTCCATATGGTAGATATAATTTTGACTCCCTTTGAAATTTTAGCTTATCAAATATATTTTGAGTTGTTTCAAAGTTGTCATGCACAATATGTCATGTAAGTTTTAATGACTGCTTTGGTAAATTTGAGCCAAAAATTACTTATTTATTCCTATGATGTTAGGTTTTCTTTTTTACTTTTTTGTATTATAACTACTGAGGCCATGTGTCTTGACTATTTTGGATTAATTGTCCAAAGCTAATTCTCAGGGAGGTTATTTATTTGCTGTGATGGCAGAGTCTGGTAGATTTATGATTGAATTCTTGTATGATTTAGGATAATAGTGTTGTCTCAGTCAGTATCTACCACTGTAGAGCCAACATTGTGGCATGTGAATCACCCATGTCACTCAGCTAACCTCACTTACAATCAGTAGGCTCAGTTGTATCCAGCTGGACCAAAAGAAAGGGATTCTGGGGATGAAAGAAACAGAACTAATTGCTCTGCTGAGTGCAGTATGCAAATTGATTCAAGAGAGCCCTAGGGACATGTGATGCTCAGTGAGCAGAAATCCCTGTTTCAAGTGCACTTATGACTAGACTCTTGCAGAGGAACTGGGTTGGGGGGAGTGGGTTTGTTTACCAGCTGTGTAATCTTGGGCAAGTCTCTTAACCCCCTGAGACTCAGTTGTTCCACCTGGTACTTAGCCTCTTGAAGGGTTGATGTAACAATTAGAGGAAATGTTTATAAAAGAATGAGCACAGCACCTGGTCTATAATGGATACTCAATAAAAGTTAGCTAGCATCGTCATCCTTATTGTTACTGTGTCTAGCTAATCTCTTTTTCCCAGGGCTTCACTCTGCCTCCTTAGCCCTTCAAATATCCCCAGGCACAGGCTTTCTGGAATCAAGATGCTTTACCCTCTGATAAAAAATACTGGCATGCTTTCAAATTGTGGTGCTTTGGAGAAGACTCTTGGGAGTCCCTTGGATTGCAAGGAGATCAAACCGGTCAATCCTAAAGGAAATTAACCCTGAATTTTCTCTGGAAGAACTGATGCTGAAGCTGAAGCTCCAATATTTTGGCCACCTGATGCAAAAAGCCAACTCATTGGAAAATACCCTGATACTGGGAAAGATTGAGGGCAGGAGGAGAAGCGGATGACAGAGGATGAGATGGTTGGATAGCATCACTGACTCAATGGACATGAGTTTGGGCAATCTCTGGGAGATAGCGAAGGACAGGGAAGCCTGGTGTGCTACAGTTCATGGAGTTGAAAAGAGTTGGACACAACTGAGTGACTGAACAACAATAACAAAGCTGATCTGATCACAAGATTCACTCACCTCCAGAAAATGACCTCTCTCCAGACTGGTTTCCTTTATTTCGATCTGAGTTTACCTGAGCTTCTCCTTTTCTTTGCTTCTATCTGAGCTTAAACTTTATGTATTGGTTAAGGCAAGAACATTCAGAACTTTATGTTTAGGGGGGAGAGTATAAATTATGTACTGTATGCCATGTATCTGTGGTAAATTGGGCCTATGCAAAATATGTAGGGAGTTGTTTATTAACTTTAATATTTAGAGTCAGGATACCCAACTCTGGTTAGGCGGCAGTCGGGTAAGTCCGACCTGGTAAATGGATAAACCAAATCACACAAACTAGAAATTCCCATGGCTGAGCTGTATAGTCTGGTCAGGTCTCAGGTGGGAGTCATGGGAAGAAATCTGGAAGGACAAGTGCCCTATCAGAGGATGCTTCATGACTGGTGATTACTAGAGGTCCAGATAGGAGAAAGGCAACTGGACAAGGAAAGCCTAACTTAGGATTTAGCCACTGAAAGAAAAACTAAGAGCAAGAAGAGAATATGAAACAGGAATTACATAGATTTGTGTCATAATAGCAAAAATAATATTAGCTAAATAATTCTAATAGCTTGTTATATGCCAGAACCTGTACCTGTATTAAGAGATTTATATATCTCATCCATCCAAATCTCATTTAATCGGCATTAGTATCATCTTTGGGCTTCCTTGGTGGTTCAGAGGTAAAGAATCCGCCTGCCATGCACAAGCCACAGGAGACGCAGGTTCCATCCCTGGGTGGGGAAGATCCCCTGGAGGAGGGCATGGCTACCCATTCCAGTGTTCTTGCCTGGAGAATCCCACGGACAGAAGAGCTTGGTGGGTTACAGTCTATAGGGTCACAAAGAGTCCAACACAACTGGAGTGACTGAGCACACATGCATGCACACAGTATCATCTTCATTTTCCTGATGAGAAAACTGGGTCTTAGAGAGGTGGACTAATTTGCTCGAGGTTATAGACATGTAATTAGCAAATCAGGGATTTGAATTTAGATCTTTTTTTCTCTTACGTTCAGATAAATAAATCTGGCAGCACTAGAAGGGTAGACCAAACGGGGTGATGGCTGGGGAACTGAATGCACAGTGACCACTAATCTAGTGATTGCTGTATTCAAGAGAGAGATGAGGGGCTTCCCCAGTGGCTCAGTGGTAAAGAATCTGCCTGCCAATACAGGAGACATGGGTTCCCTGGTTTGGGAAGATCCCACATGCTGTAGGGCAACAAAGCCCTTGTGCCACAACGACTGAGCCTGTGTTCTAGAGCCCAGGAGCCAAGAGTGCAACTACTGAGCCCATGTGCCCTACAGACCATGCTCTGCAACAGGACAGTAGCCCCCACTTGCCAGCAACTAGAGAAAAGCCCGCACAGCACCAAAGACCCAGCATAGCCAAAAATAAATACATAAAGTTATTTTAAAAAAGAAAGAGATATGAGGGTATAAAGTAACAGAATCTGGTCAGGTCTCAGGTGGGAGTCATGGGAAGAAATCTGGAAGGACAAGTGCCCTATCAGAGGATGCTTCATGACTGGTGATTACTAGAGGTCCAGATAGGAGAAAGGCAACTGGACAAGGAAAGCCTAACTTAGGATTTAGCCACTGAAAGAAAAACTAAGAGCAAGAAGAGAATATGAAACAGGAATTACATAGATTTGTGTCATAATAGCAAAAATAATATTAGCTAAATAATTCTAATAGCTTGTTATATGCCAGAACCTGTACCTGTATTAAGAGATTTATATATCTCATCCATCCAAATCTCATTTAATCGGTATTAGTATCATCTTTGGGCTTCCTTGGTGGTTCAGAGGTAAAGAATCCGCCTGCCATGCACAAGCCACAGGAGACGCAGGTTCCATCCCTGGGTGGGGAAGATCCCCTGGAGGAGGGCATGGCTACCCATTCCAGTGTTCTTGCCTGGAGAATCCCACGGACAGAAGAGCTTGGTGGGTTACAGTCTATAGGGTCACAAAGAGTCCAACACAACTGGAGTGACTGAGCACACATGCATGCACACAGTATCATCTTCATTTTCCTGATGAGAAAACTGGGTCTTAGAGAGGTGGACTAATTTGCTCGAGGTTATAGACATGTAATTAGCAAATCAGGGATTTGAATTTAGATCTTTTTTTCTCTTACGTTCAGATAAATAAATCTGGCAGCACTAGAAGGGTAGACCAAACGGGGTGATGGCTGGGGAACTGAATGCACAGTGACCACTAATCTAGTGATTGCTGTATTCAAGAGAGAGATGAGGGGCTTCCCCAGTGGCTCAGTGGTAAAGAATCTGCCTGCCAATACAGGAGACATGGGTTCCCTGGTTTGGGAAGATCCCACATGCTGTAGGGCAACAAAGCCCTTGTGCCACAACGACTGAGCCTGTGTTCTAGAGCCCAGGAGCCAAGAGTGCAACTACTGAGCCCATGTGCCCTACAGACCATGCTCTGCAACAGGACAGTAGCCCCCACTTGCCAGCAACTAGAGAAAAGCCCGCACAGCACCAAAGACCCAGCATAGCCAAAAATAAATACATAAAGTTATTTTAAAAAAGAAAGAGATATGAGGGTATAAAGTAACAGAACTCCAGTAGGGGTGGAGAGGAGGATACACCCACAGGATCTTGTAAGAAGGTATACTACAATGGTGGCTTACAAATCTTGATGAGTATCAGTTCTTTGTGGAAGTTCAGTGTGTTTATTTTTGAAAGTAGATTCCCACATATTCTCTGGGGCAGGGCTTGGCATTTTTACAAAGCACCCTCATTCTAAAGCTCTGCCAGGTTTATGAACCACAACTCTAACATCTTTGATTTAGAGGTTTAGGGTGGGACAGGAGAGATGGAGGATTTTAGGATGACACCCAAATTTCTGAATTTTGTGAATTGTGGGCACACTCCACCGAGCTAGGAAATAGCAATGGTTTTGAAGGGTGAGATGCTGAGTTCAGTTTTGGGCATGCTGAGATGGACCAGTCCTACGGGGAGCTGGATATCAGTGTATAAAAGCTTGAAGGAGAGGTCAAGGCTGCCAATTTACATACACAGGTCATTGGTATTTGAAGGGTGGTTGCTGTATACTTTACATAGAATTTTCAAAATATTCAAACCTTCAATTTTTTTTCTCAATAATTAAATAATTTATGTTTTAAGTACATTCCTTTTCTGACCCATGACGGAGTCTACTGTGTTTTAAATTTAAGTAACCACTTTATAGCTCCTTCAGAG
Source organism: Tragulus kanchil (assembly GCA_022376925.1). Lineage (NCBI taxonomy): Eukaryota > Metazoa > Chordata > Mammalia > Artiodactyla > Tragulidae > Tragulus > Tragulus kanchil. The sequence goes on along the minus strand of JAIOJX010000023.1, from coordinate 117,711,558 downwards.
TCAAGGACTAAGTTTTCATTCGCATCTTCTCATTGGATTCAAACCAACTATTTGCTAAAGTAAAATTTATTATCCCTATATTTTAAATGAAGAGATTTAGGGAAGTTGTATAACTTGCCTATGGTAATGCAGACTCAAATGGTTGAGACAGAATTTGAACCTAAGATCCTTTCTGATTCCAACTTCAGTGCTTTTTGGGTATTTCACAATAGAGCTGCTCCCAGGTCAAGCAGACAATATTCATATTACCTTTAATTTTACAGGTTAACTTCAAAGTATGTTTAAATACTGAAACATACATTTAGAAAAAGAATGAGTTTTTTTTTTTTTTAACAGACACTTAAAAAAATATATTGGCCCTTTTATTGATTTTTTTTATCCATTTATTTTCATCCATCTCTATTCTTTGGCCTGTGTGGGCCTCCCATTGCAGTGGCCTCTCTCGCTGCAGACCACCAGCTCTGGGCGCATGCGCTCCGGAGTGCTGGCTCACAACTGGACACACCAATACAGCAGCTCCATGGCATGTGGGATCCTTCTGGGCCAGTGATCAAACCGGTGCCCCTTGCACTGTGAGGCAGACTCTCTACTCACTGGACCAGCAGGGAAGCCCTAGTTTAATGCTTTTGAGACACAATTATATTTAGTAAAATGAGTTTAGGTATACTTTTCTGGGGTCAGTAGGATTGAACTGATCAAAGTACCTTTTGACCTTTGTCCAGTAGCATGTGGAGTAGTTTGTTTTATCTGCATGCTCAGAGAAAGGGGGTCAGGAGGGGTATGGCACTGGTTTTTCTGGCTTGAGAAATTCTTTTGCATGGTTTGGTCTTCTAGGGTTTTCCCAACTTGTTTTGTGTAGTATACTCAACTTAGGGCTATAAATGAAACTAAAATGGGCTCTTGGTATGCCCAAATGAAACTATGTCTCAACACCAATATTTTTTTTTTTTTTTAAGTTGGGAAACATACAGATGCATATACCACTTCTTTTTGGTAGCACCAGTGAGTATGAGAAGGCCTGGCCAAAAATATGCAGGCCATTATAAGACTGGCAGGCCAGAGTTGATGCACTAAAGAAATGACACTCTTTTCTGCAAGATGAATCATACAGCTGAAACTGTGTGGTATTGTCTGGGCCAACAACTGTAACAATATTTAATATCAAAGTGACAGATATCTAAGATCACATGACACCCAGATGGCAACACACAGGCGACAACAGCCCAGGTTTTGGAATGAGAACACAATAAATGCTAATCAAGCAATTATTTTTTCAGAGGGATCTCATCCATGGTAACCACTGTTAGGGCTTTAGTAATCCCCAGTAAACTCTGGTTGCTACAATTCAAGATAAAATTAAATTCTACGAGGATGCAAAATATGGAAATATTCAGACAATGATCAAGGAGAAAAAGTCTGTCGGTTAATTGAGTTGGGTAGCTAGAATATGCCCTCAGATGCACTCAAGTATAAGGTAAGGGAACTCTCAACTCACTGTGAAAAGGCAAGCTCGCCAACAGTTTATTTTCCCCAACCCCACCCAGCCAAGTGCATTCCTGTTGCCCAGGTGCGCCTGTTTATCCCCAAGTCCCAGCCACACCTATCCCTACCCCTTGTTCTAGGCCTACACCAAGGAACATTAGAAAAGTCCCTCCCTTTAGGTCTCAGAATGTCTCAGGAGTCGCCGCTGATTCTTGACCTACTTTCCCTTTTCCATCATGTCTCGACTTGTATCCCAGCCTCTTTTCTATTCCACGGCTTGGCACATAGTAGGTGTTAAATACCTGTTTGTTGCCTAGATTTGGTTTTGATCTTGTTTTGCTATTCCTCCACATCTCAGCCTGTCTCCTTGATTTCATTGCATAACCTCTTAATTTTGTCCTTTGATATTTGGTTGCAAAGACCTTTAGGAAGCAGAATATTTCAATGGAAAACACATGGGATTTAGGATCAGAAAGACCCAAGTTCGGATCTTGGTTCCATATTTACCAGTTTTGTAAACATGAGGAAATCGTTCCCTTTCTTTGGCCCTGTTGTGCAGTCACTTTGTCATGTCCAACTCTTTGCAACCCCATGGACTGCCGCATGCCAGGCTCGTAAAATAGATAGCCAGTAGGAATTTGTTGTATGATGGAGGGAGTTCAAACCAGTACTCTGTGACAACCTAGAGGGATTGGGGTAGAGGATGGGGCCGCAGGAGGGAGGGAGGTGCCAGAGGCAGGGGACATACGTATACCTCTGGCTGATTCATGTTGATGTATAGCAGAAACCAACACAATATGGTAAAGCAATTGTCCTCCAATTAAAAATAAATTTAAAAATTGCATTATAGAGTAATTGTTGGGAAACCCAGGAACTTGGCACCCTTTAGGTGACCAATCAATATTTCAGCATTTGTTGAATGGCCATTTCCTGTCTCCTTATGTCTCAGTCTGGATCCAGCTTCAGTCATTTATTTGATTCCATTCATTCGGGGTGGGGAATAAAGCCAAGAATTATGCTTAGAAAGCATTTATAACACTCGTAACTTAGGAGAGGGGAGTTGGAGGCTCTTAGACCATCTTGTTGGTTGGAGCTAAAGTTGCCTGTCCAAATCAGATTAAAACATAGGCAAGGCCTCTGTATAGGTAAGATAAAGATGCCTCTTCACATATTCCACATAGAAGTGAAAATATAAAACAAGTGCCCCAAAAGTTAAATCACATTCTCATCCCCCACCCCGCCCGACAAGATGTCTACTCTGCAGGTTTTAAAAATTATCACATTCTTAAAAACAATAACAACCAGGGCCACTTTAAAAATTGGCCTGTCATTGCCCTCCAGGCCTTTCCTGCTCACAATAGCTGAGGCAGGTGGAATAGAGGAGTTACTGTGTTTTATATCCCTGAGATAAATTTTTTTTTGAGAGTTTATTTTATTTGGGCCCTTAAAAAAACCCAAAACAACTGTTGGCTTCCATCTTCTGTGTCTATTTTGTCAGTTTGGCCCAGCTTTCTATTACTTGTGATATAGAAATAAGAGTTTTCTCCAGCATTAATCCTTAGATTTTCTGCATGTCCCAACTTGTTAAAGCTTTGTGTTAATGCAGACTCGTGGCAAGCAGTGTGGATTGAACACACAACAGTCATTCCCCTCCTACTTCCTCAATGAGAGAATCCCAGCACTGTTCAGTTACTAGGCCCATAATCTTCACTGGTCCCTCCTTAGCCTCAGTGGATGAATAAGGATTAGGTCAAGGCAATCCTGATGTAATTCCTTTTCTTCCTGGTCATGTTTGTTTTTATACAGGTGCAATCTTGCTTAAGAAATTGGAGGCAAATAACTGTTAGGTTTCCTTTGCTCTGGGAAGGGACCAAAGGTTCATACTTTTCCTGAATTTGGTCATTGTTGGATAAGAACTGGTGCCACAAAAGCTCTCTTGAGATCATGAGAAAACAAATATGAGGACAAAACTGACATGCTTAAAACAGCTGAAGAAATGACCCAGCAATCCCACTCTTAGGCTTATACCCTGACGAAATCAAAACTGAAAGAAGCACCTGTACCCCAATGTTCATTGCAGTTCTCTATACAATAGCTAGAACATGGAAGGAACCTAGATGCCCATCGACGAACGAATGGATCCAAAAGCTCTGGTACATATATACAATGGAATACTACACAGCTGTAAAGAGAAATGCAGAAGAATCAACCCTAATGAGGTGGCTGGATCTAGAACGTATCATCAAAAGTGAAGTCAGTCAGAAAGAGAAGGACAAATACAGTATATTAACACATATATATGGAATCTAGTAGGATGGTGATGATGGCACATGCAATGAAGCGACAGAAAGACAGACATGGACAGTGGACATATGGACATTGTGGGGAAGGAACAGTGGGTGAGAGGCGTAAAGGAAGTAGCATGAAGGCCTGTACTATCATAAGTGAAGAAAATAGCTCTAGTCATTGCTCTGTGAGAAAAGGGGATCCTTCAGGGGTGCTGTGTGATGGTCGGGAGGGGAGGGAAGGGGGGGATATACATGTGACTAATCTGAGAACATGCATGTCTGTGAACAACAAAACTCTGTAAAAGTTAAAAGTAAAATAAAGGTTTAAAAAAAAAAAAAAAAAAGAAAAGATAGCAAGAACCATGGATCTGTCGTGTCACTGAGTTGCTGACTGAATCTAGGCTGGAGCCATTAGGAAGTAGTCCTTATTAAGACACTTTTAGTTATGTTTTCTATTGTTGTTGTTTAGTTGCCCAGTTGTGTCTGAGTCTTTTGCTACGCCATGGACTATAACCCGCCAGGCTCCTCTGTCCATAGGATTTTCCAGACAAGAATACTGGACTGGGTTGCCATTTCTTTCTCCAGGGGATCTTACCAACCCAGTGATCAAGCCCTTGTCTCTTGTATTGCAGGTAAAATTCTTATCACTGAGTCACCTGGGAAATCTTGTGGTTTTGGTTACAAGCATTTAAAAGCATTCTAAGCAATTGATGTTAAAGGCATCTCTCATAATATGCACTTCCTTTTCAGAAAAGCTTACTAGAAATTGCTATTGCTGGTTATAAGATTTATCCTAAACAGACAGAATGTTCTAAAAGATTGTTAAGCTCTCTAAAAATAGAAGCATGACTTGATTAGCAATTGTTTAGTCTGGTGCTTCTCAAACTTCTATTATTTACATCCCAGTTTTATGATTTTGTCATATCCTTGTGTCATCTGTACTCATAAAAACATTTTAAAGTCGTTCCTCCTTTTTAATAGTAAATATACTTATTTAAAAAATAAACTTTCCTATCAACTAAAATTGAAAACCAGGATTATTTACCTTAAGCAGAAGATAATTAAAAAATAAGAAATATCAAAAAATGAACTAAGTAATGTTATTACATTTTTGCCAGATATAATTTCCTGTGAAGACTGAACTGGAAGGCTGCCGTATCTGTTGAAAGGAGACACTAGGGAGTGTTACTGAAGTGGTAAAATCATCTCTTTGCCAACTGGTAGCTTGTCCCTGCCATAACTGGAAGACCTGAGAGAGAAGGTCTAGGCGGATACCTATGACTAGCAGAGTCTATCTAAACGTCATGCCAGCTCCGTCTAAAACCATCCACTCTCCCGCCAGTGCTCTGAGTGCCCCTCAAACTGACTTGGCAGACAGCCCTTTCAAGGACCTGGCACCCTGAGCAATATCTCCTGCAGAGAGGTTCACAGTAACCTTGAAAAGAGGAAAAAAAGGCCTAAGTAGCAGCCTTTGGTGGTTGTGATTATGAAAGGACCTAAGAAGCCAATGTTGCACTGTTTTATCATACTTGATACTAAAGCAAAGACAAGTAATCATTATTATTCCCTCCATGTCAGTGGTTTTTTACTTGTTGAAATCAGTTGATGTACTGAGAATTTTTGGAACACTGTGGTTCTTCTACTCAGGAAAATGCAAAATACAGTTTTCTGAATATGTCTATGGATAAGAGTAGGTGGTTAATTAAATGCACTAAACTGGAGACTTACTCTTCCTTAAATATCTACTTTGAATAGACGTAGGTTACACTGATAAGGCCTTTCAGGAGGCTTCAAGAGACGAGGCCAGGTTCTACAAAAACATTATTAGCCAAGTCTATAAAGTCATCCTTTGAAGTTTGAAACACCAGTGAATGTACCTAGTAAAATTATCCCTAGGCAAGCAGACTCCCAGGCCTGGGTGGAGTTCACAAGAATTACTTAGGTAAAATAAACAGAAATGACAGAAACGTTGTCTACCTTTGTCTGAACCTGAGTGTCTAGATGGATCAGCAAAAGCAGAAACATTATCCTTTATGATTTTGTCATATCCTTGTGTCATCTGTACTCATAAAAACATTTTAAAGTCGTTCCTCCTTTTTAATAGTAAATATACTTATTTAAAAAATAAACTTTCCTATCAACTAAAATTGAAAACCAGGATTATTTACCTTAAGCAGAAGATAATTAAAAAATAAGAAATATCAAAAAATGAACTAAGTAATGTTATTACATTTTTGCCAGATATAATTTCCTGTGAAGACTGAACTGGAAGGCTGCCGTATCTGTTGAAAGGAGACACTAGGGAGTGTTACTGAAGTGGTAAAATCATCTCTTTGCCAACTGGTAGCTTGTCCCTGCCATAACTGGAAGACCTGAGAGAGAAGGTCTAGGCGGATACCTATGACTAGCAGAGTCTATCTAAACGTCATGCCAGCTCCGTCTAAAACCATCCACTCTCCCGCCAGTGCTCTGAGTGCCCCTCAAACTGACTTGGCAGACAGCCCTTTCAAGGACCTGGCACCCTGAGCAATATCTCCTGCAGAGAGGTTCACAGTAACCTTGAAAAGAGGAAAAAAAGGCCTAAGTAGCAGCCTTTGGTGGTTGTGATTATGAAAGGACCTAAGAAGCCAATGTTGCACTGTTTTATCATACTTGATACTAAAGCAAAGACAAGTAATCATTATTATTCCCTCCATGTCAGTGGTTTTTTACTTGTTGAAATCAGTTGATGTACTGAGAATTTTTGGAACACTGTGGTTCTTCTACTCAGGAAAATGCAAAATACAGTTTTCTGAATATGTCTATGGATAAGAGTAGGTGGTTAATTAAATGCACTAAACTGGAGACTTACTCTTCCTTAAATATCTACTTTGAATAGACGTAGGTTACACTGATAAGGCCTTTCAGGAGGCTTCAAGAGACGAGGCCAGGTTCTACAAAAACATTATTAGCCAAGTCTATAAAGTCATCCTTTGAAGTTTGAAACACCAGTGAATGTACCTAGTAAAATTATCCCTAGGCAAGCAGACTCCCAGGCCTGGGTGGAGTTCACAAGAATTACTTAGGTAAAATAAACAGAAATGACAGAAACGTTGTCTACCTTTGTCTGAACCTGAGTGTCTAGATGGATCAGCAAAAGCAGCAAACCATACACCTGCTTGTCAAGGCAAAAAAAGCCCAAAAAAACAACAGGCACCTGTTTCTTACACTGTCCATTGAGCAAAGCTCTCACAGGATTCTAATTTTTAAAGGTCCCTCAGTTCTTAAAAACAAAGAGCTAATCTTTTCTCCCCACCTAAATGGCTTTACCTTTAAAAGGCATAGGATGAGTAATATGATGAAAAAGACCATTTTAATCTCTAATTTAAAAAAACAATATTAAAAACATGCAATGTCCTTAGTAGGACTAAGACATTAATTCAGATAGTGGAGAATTTGCCTGCAATGCAGGAGACCTGGGCTGGGAAGGCCCCTTAGAGAAGGAAGTGGCAATACACTTCAGCATTCTTGCCTGGAGAATCCCATGGACAGAGGAGTCTGGCAGGCTACAGTCCATGGCGTTGCAAAGAATTGGACATGGCTGAATGACTAACAAAATATTAAATATGTAGTAAGACCTAGAATAGTTTTTGGAACAAACTTTAATGGATTATGGAATAATAAACTAAACTTCTAATTTTTTCTTTTAAATTTGGTATTAGATTGAGCTAATAGTCAATTTAAAATATTTGCTAATGATTAAATTAAAACATGTTTCTCCTAAGCACTACAAAGAATGGATTAAAAGTACTTGATCTTGAAGAGGAGGTCTAATTAGTGAAGTTCATCTGATATAATTCTTTACATAACAAATGTTAGAAAAATACTCAAAAATTATGAAAGTTGAGTTTTTCATTATCTTCAAGCTACTTGACTTATATTAAGAATGGCCTGGAATTTTCCTTTAGCTTGTAGTTTACTTAATACTTGGCCAGAGACATCTAAAAATATCAACAATTTTTTGAGATCAGTAAAGATGAATTTATCTGCTTCACTGACGTGTAAACTTAATTCTGTCCCTGAAATAATTTTAGATTTAACTTCTTGATAATACTCTGGAAGCTGTAGCAAAGGTCATAAATAAAATATTATGCAAATGCTATCTTTTTCTTTGAAAATTCTTTTTCTTCAAAGCCAACCAAAGCTATGATGGTTAGGTGATGCAGACATAGTCTACTGACTTGAGCACAGAATCACTTTGGTGATGGTTAAATTATCATGTTGCTTTTCTCTGTGGTCTGTGAAAATCTAAAATCTTCCCTCTAAGTTTCTTAATCTATAGGCTGGCAATATCCATGCATAATTTTCCTAGTATTGGAAATGTTCATTGGGTGAACTTTGAGAAGGGCATTAAAACATTCTTGATGAGTGTGTGAGGAATATAGCTGTACTAAAACAAGATGAGCCCCTTTCAGAACTGCAGAAAACTCAAATTTCTTATCCTTCAAGTAACAATAGATAAATACTTGATGATACCATCAATTTAACAAGAACTGAAATTTAAGACTAGGCTGTAAGAGATGATGATAAGAGACTGCAAGTCCCTTTAAAGGTATTTCAAACAACTTTTAGAAAATTGAAAGCCCCCCATGTGCCTCATGTCCAGCTCTTTGCAACCCTTTACTAGATCTAACAAAAATATTAAATATGTAGTAAGACCTAGAATAGTTTTTGGAACAAACTTTAATGGATTATGGAATAATAAACTAAACTTCTAATTTTTTCTTTTAAATTTGGTATTAGATTGAGCTAATAGTCAATTTAAAATATTTGCTAATGATTAAATTAAAACATGTTTCTCCTAAGCACTACAAAGAATGGATTAAAAGTACTTGATCTTGAAGAGGAGATCTAATTAGTGAAGTTCATCTGATATAATTCTTTACATAACAAATGTTAGAAAAATACTCAAAAATTATGAAAGTTGAGTTTTTCATTATCTTCAAGCTACTTGACTTATATTAAGAATGGCCTGGAATTTTCCTTTAGCTTGTAGTTTACTTAATACTTGGCCAGAGACATCTAAAAATATCAACAATTTTTTGAGATCAGTAAAGATGAATTTATCTGCTTCACTGACGTGTAAACTTAATTCTGTCCCTGAAATAATTTTAGATTTAACTTCTTGATAATACTCTGGAAGCTGTAGCAAAGGTCATAAATAAAATATTATGCAAATGCTATCTTTTTCTTTGAAAATTCTTTTTCTTCAAAGCCAACCAAAGCTATGATGGTTAGGTGATGCAGACATAGTCTACTGACTTGAGCACAGAATCACTTTGGTGATGGTTAAATTATCATGTTGCTTTTCTCTGTGGTCTGTGAAAATCTAAAATCTTCCCTCTAAGTTTCTTAATCTATAGGCTGGCAATATCCATGCATAATTTTCCTAGTATTGGAAATGTTCATTGGGTGAACTTTGAGAAGGGCATTAAAACATTCTTGATGAGTGTGTGAGGAATATAGCTGTACTAAAACAAGATGAGCCCCTTTCAGAACTGCAGAAAACTCAAATTTCTTATCCTTCAAGTAACAATAGATAAATACTTGATGATACCATCAATTTAACAAGAACTGAAATTTAAGACTAGGCTGTAAGAGATGATGATAAGAGACTGCAAGTCCCTTTAAAGGTATTTCAAACAACTGAGATTGATGCCACATGTGTATATTTATACTAATCTATTTTGTGTATACGTATACATGCTCACCCACACATGTGTGTATGCTAGTGGCTCCATCATGTCCAGCTCTTTCCAACCCTTTAGACTGTAGCCCACCAGGCTCCTCTGTCCATGAGATTTTCCAGGCAAACATACTGGAGTGGGGTGGCATTTCCTTCTCCACACAGACACAAACACACATGTATATTTGTCAAAGAAGTGTCTGGTTATTTATTTTATTCTCAAGAATAAAACTGTGAGGTATTCGAACAAATACTTTGAGTTGGCAAGCAGTGATGGTAATAAATATTTTTCAATATATAATCCCTTTAAAGTAACAACCAATCTTAAATCTCAATAAAAATTTCACTTCGGGGCTTCTCTGGTGGTCCAGTGGGCAAAGAGTCCACCTTGCACTGCAGGGGTCAAGGGTTCGATCCCTGGCCGGGAAGATCCCACATGCCAAGGAGCGGCTGGACCAGTAGGTCCAATTATGAGCCAGTGCTCTGGAGCACATGTGCCCAGAGCCAGTACTCTGCAACTAGAGAGGCCACTGTGGTGGGAGGCCCATACATGCCAAAGAATAAAGATGGATGAAAGATAAATGATGACTTAGAGGCAAAATAAATAAATAAATAAATAAAAAGAAAGCAAATCCATAAAAAAAATTATTCACTTTGATTCTTAGGAATAATCTTGGTTCAAGGTAATAAATATGCTGATTTAGTCCCAGGACAGTGTTTTATAGTGTGATCCCAGTACTACTAACTCCGTCACCCGAGAGCTGGTTCAAGTATAGTATCTATAGGCTGGCAATATCCATGCATAATTTTCCTAGTATTGGAAATGTTCATTGGGTGAACTTTGAGAAGGGCATTAAAACATTCTTGATGAGTGTGTGAGGAATATAGCTGTACTAAAACAAGATGAGCCCCTTTCAGAACTGCAGAAAACTCAAATTTCTTATCCTTCAAGTAACAATAGATAAATACTTGATGATACCATCAATTTAACAAGAACTGAAATTTAAGACTAGGCTGTAAGAGATGATGATAAGAGACTGCAAGTCCCTTTAAAGGTATTTCAAACAACTGAGATTGATGCCACATGTGTATATTTATACTAATCTATGTGTGTGTATACGTATACATGCTCACCCACACATGTGTGTATGCTAGTGGCTCCATCATGTCCAGCTCTTTGCAACCCTTTAGACTGTAGCCCACCAGGCTCCTCTGTCCATGAGATTTTCCAGGCAAACATACTGGAGTGGGGTGGCATTTCCTTCTCCACACAGACACAAACACACATGTATATTTGTCAAAGAAGTGTCTGGTTATTTATTTTATTCTCAAGAATAAAACTGTGAGGTATTCGAACAAATACTTTGAGTTGGCAAGCAGTGATGGTAATAAATATTTTTCAATATATAATCCCTTTAAAGTAACAACCAATCTTAAATCTCAATAAAAATTTCACTTCGGGGCTTCTCTGGTGGTCCAGTGGGCAAAGAGTCCACCTTGCACTGCAGGGGTCAAGGGTTCGATCCCTGGCCGGGAAGATCCCACATGCCAAGGAGCGGCTGGACCAGTAGGTCCAATTATGAGCCAGTGCTCTGGAGCACATGTGCCCAGAGCCAGTACTCTGCAACTAGAGAGGCCACTGTGGTGGGAGGCCCATACATGCCAAAGAATAAAGATGGATGAAAGATAAATGATGACTTAGAGGCAAAATAAATAAATAAATAAATAAAAAGAAAGCAAATCCATAAAAAAAATTATTCACTTTGATTCTTAGGAATAATCTTGGTTCAAGGTAATAAATATGCTGATTTAGTCCCAGGACAGTGTTTTATAGTGTGATCCCAGTACTACTAACTCCGTCACCCGAGAGCTGGTTCGAAGTATAGGTATCTGGGTTTCTAGACCCCATGACTTTCCTGTTGATCAGAATTACTGGGTGGCTGCCTGCTATCTAAACTTTTAGTAAATGTTCTAAATGATTTTTATGCACTAGAAGGTTGAGACTGTTGCATCTGAGGATAGTCTCTGGGGATTCAAGTAATTTCTCTCCCTCAAGGAAATAACAGTGCCAAGGTTTTCTCTTTCTTATAGTCCTGGAAGTCATATGGTAGTCTTTTTTTTTTGGTAGATGGAGAGAGAGAATTAAGCCTGAACTAACATCACCATAATTCTTAATAATCCCCTCTTGCTCCTTATCATCACTATCATTATAGCTGCTATCATTATTGAGCACTTACCATATGCCAGGCACTGTGTTAATTGCTTTTCAAACATGATCTCATTTAATCTTACAATGGGTATTATGATTGTCAGGTTATGGTAGGACAGGGCAGGGAAATACACTGTACAGTTTCTAATGGCGGCTTGCAAACGGTTGTGATAACCCAAAAAGAGAACTAACTGGGGGAAGGAGAGAGAGAAATGACATTTGTTAAATACTCTCTGTCAGCCAGATATTTTGCATGCATGGCTATATTTACTACTCTCAACAAACCGGGAGGTATCTATTACTATCTTCATAGTACAGATGTCAAAACTGTGACTCAGCAGATTCACCCAAAGTCTCTGCTAATAGAGGGCAGGCTCAGATAAAACTCTTTGTCTTTTCTCTTTCCCTCCCTCTTACCAAACCCTAGCTCTAGGTTAAGAGTCAGATTGCATAGGTTCAAAACTCTACTCTGCCACATATTAGTTACAGAATAGTTGTTAGCAACAAACAACTCCATGGGGCTTCCCTGGTGGTCCAGTGGGTAAGGACACTGCCTTGCAGTGCAAGGGGCGCCAGTTCGATCCCTTGCCTGGGAAGATCCCATGCGCTGTGGAGTGGCTGGACCAACGTGTCCAATTACCGAGCCGGAGTTCTGGAGCACATGCGCCCAGAGCCACCGCTCTGCGACAACAGAGGCCACTGTGATGGGAGGCCCAGAGGGGCCAAAGAACAAAGATGGATGAAAAAACAGATAAATGAAAAGAAGAATAGAAGTGGCCCACCCGCTCCCCCTCCATCCCCAACCCGCCCCTCGCCCAAAAAACAACTCCATGGCTCTGTGTCTCAGTTTCTTCATTTGAAAAATGGGGCTAATAATGATAGGCATGTCACAGGGATTTTGTGAGGATTAAAGGAGTATATGTACAGAATGAAACCACTTAGAACAGTGCTTCATATAAATCGAGCAGTCGACAAGCATTAATGACAATAATTATTAAACCTCTAGAGCAGAAATTAGGTGGCAAAAGGAAAACTGATAGTTTAGGGAAAACAGAGGATCAATTGTTTCTAGTGGTTTTTTTGGGTTTTTTTCTGACACATATTCTAGTTGGAAAGATTAAGTTGTACACCATGACTTGTTGAACAGGACCAGGGTAACCGGGGCAGGAAGAAGCCCTTGTCGAGAGCGGTGGGTGACCATGATTACAGCTAAGGAAAGAGACACTTGGCGGGGGCACTACATGGCTTTGAGCTCTTGTTTATGAAAAGGAGACTGAACAGTCATTGCAAAGCCTCTGATCTATTTCTTTTACTTTCAGAGCTGATAAATCATGATCATCACCGGAAAAATTTTGAAAATGAGACAAAAATCTATTACCCTCTATTTGTATAAAGATAGGAGGCTTGTTTTGTCCCTTGAATAATGGTTTTGGCCTTCTTTTATCTATAGGATCATTCAGATAAAGGTAAGATCAGAAGAGAAATAATAAAAATGATGATTATGAGGATGTCTCATCAGACTTCAGTTTGCAGACATAAAAAGCAAGAGGACAGAAAGAAACAACAGATTAATTTATCCACGAAACAGAAATGGACTCACAGACATAGAGAACAGACTTGTGGTTGCACAGGGACAGAGGGATGAGGGAGGGATGGATTGGGAGTTTGGGATTAGCAGATGCATACTATGATATATAGAAGGTATAGACAACAAGGTCCTACTGTATATCACAGGGAACTATATTCAATATCCTGTGATGAACCATAATAAAAATATACAAAGTATGTATATATATCTATATATGTCTGAATCACTTTGTTATACAGCATAGACACAACATTGTAAGTCAACTATATTTCAATTAAAAAAAGATGAATGAGATTAGATACCATCCATCTATCCATCCTTAGCTAACTGCATGCTAGGCATTATACTAGCTGTTGAAGATGTACTAATGAGGAAGCAGACATGCTTTCTGCTCTCACTGAAGTAACAGATTGGTGTGGAGACAGATGAATGTCTATTACAATATGGTATAGTGAGTGCTATGGAAGTGGTACTCAAACCCATGATCTATAAGTGACCTTCCCAAAACTGAAATCCAATCTTGTTATTCCCTGTTTAAAATTTTGCAGTGGCGCACAGTCCTGTCTTCAGGGTGAAATCCAAGATCTACTGCATGGCCTCACAGGATCTTTCCTCATCTGCCTTTTGCTGTTTTTCCATTCTCATCTTTCACCATGATGCTGGCCCATGATGCTTTCAACATGTCTCCTCCTTCTTCCATCCACTCACAAGGAACTATCTGGAGTTATTAAAAGGTCTTGTTATGGTTTTCCCTGGTGGTCCAGTGAGTAAGGACACCACCTCGCAGTGCAAGGGGCACCGGTTCAATCCCTGGCCTGGGAAGATCCCACGTGCTGCAGAATTGATGGACCGATGTGTCCAACTACTGAGCTGGAGCTCTGGAGTGCATGCGCCCAGAGCTGGTGTTCTGCAGTGAGAGAGGCCACTGCGATGGGAGGCCCACACAGGCCAAAGAACGAAGATGGATGAAAATAGACAAATGAAAGACCAATAGAAGTGGTCAAAAAAAAAAAAAAAAAGGCCTTGTTATTTCAAGACTCAGAGACTTAATGCTTTTCTGTGTTTTGCAGCATCTGCTCTTCTCCGTCTGGCCATCTCCACTACATTTATCAGAATATTCTATTATTCTAGCTCAAGCAGCAAATCGTAAATATACTCTGCTTGTATCTCTGTGCTTTGTTGAGAAATCGGCTGTTAACGGGCTTTACCTGATTACTTTAATAACCCTCCTTACTCCTCCTCCCGCTTTGTTAGATTCTGTGACTTTGCTTGCTGGCTTCCATTTTTTTTTCCCTGATATACAGAACTATAATCAATATACAATTAAAAAGTATGTATATATATCTATATATGTCTGAATCACTTTGTTATACAGCATAGACACAACATTGTAAGTCAACTATATTTCAATTAAAAAAAGATGAATGAGATTAGATACCATCCATCTATCCATCCTTAGCTAACTGCATGCTAGGCATTATACTAGCTGTTGAAGATGTACTAATGAGGAAGCAGACATGCTTTCTGCTCTCACTGAAGTAACAGATTGGTGTGGAGACAGATGAATGTCTATTACAATATGGTATAGTGAGTGCTATGGAAGTGGTACTCAAACCCATGATCTATAAGTGACCTTCCCAAAACTGAAATCCAATCTTGTTATTCCCTGTTTAAAATTTTGCAGTGGCGCACAGTCCTGTCTTCAGGGTGAAATCCAAGATCTACTGCATGGCCTCACAGGATCTTTCCTCATCTGCCTTTTGCTGTTTTTCCATTCTCATCTTTCACCATGATGCTGGCCCATGATGCTTTCAACATGTCTCCTCCTTCTTCCATCCACTCACAAGGAACTATCTGGAGTTATTAAAAGGTCTTGTTATGGTTTTCCCTGGTGGTCCAGTGAGTAAGGACACCACCTCGCAGTGCAAGGGGCACCGGTT
This sequence comes from Tragulus kanchil, assembly GCA_022376925.1. NCBI lineage: Eukaryota > Metazoa > Chordata > Mammalia > Artiodactyla > Tragulidae > Tragulus > Tragulus kanchil. The sequence continues at coordinate 117,696,326 of JAIOJX010000023.1, read as the reverse complement.
CAATCCCTGGCCTGGGAAGATCCCACGTGCTGCAGAATTGATGGACCGATGTGTCCAACTACTGAGCTGGAGCTCTGGAGTGCATGCGCCCAGAGCTGGTGTTCTGCAGTGAGAGAGGCCACTGCGATGGGAGGCCCACACAGGCCAAAGAACGAAGATGGATGAAAATAGACAAATGAAAGACCAATAGAAGTGGTCAAAAAAAAAAAAAAAAGGCCTTGTTATTTCAAGACTCAGAGACTTAATGCTTTTCTGTGTTTTGCAGCATCTGCTCTTCTCCGTCTGGCCATCTCCACTACATTTATCAGAATATTCTATTATTCTAGCTCAAGCAGCAAATCGTAAATATACTCTGCTTGTATCTCTGTGCTTTGTTGAGAAATCGGCTGTTAACGGGCTTTACCTGATTACTTTAATAACCCTCCTTACTCCTCCTCCCGCTTTGTTAGATTCTGTGACTTTGCTTGCTGGCTTCCATAGCTCCTTGCATTTATTTTTCTTTGCCTGCTGGGTTTGCAGTGTTTTGTGGCCAGTACAGTGTAGAGAGCTGACTCAGGCTTCCACTTCTCTTGGCTTATGTGGTCAGATACTATCCTGGACTCTCATCTCAGGCCATGAGAAGCTTCTGTGCTCTTCCCCAGCTCATTCTTATTCCTCCTGCTAAATTCTCTGCATTGTACATACATGTCAGAAGGGGTCAGAATGACAGTAATTTACTGGGCACTAGATTGGGAGCCTGCTGTCTGTACTGACTCATTGGACATCTGACAAATCTGTTTCCCTGTCCATGTGGATAGCTTCAGCAAAGGCAGTGAGCAGACAGCAACTTGGGAATGAGGAACATATGGGGGCCATTCGTATGAGAGTTTAAGGACATCAGGTCATCAACTCAGGTATGGACGCCTTCCAAAAAGATCAGAGAAAGCGAGAGAGGACCTGGGCAATCCTGGGCCATAATTAAATTTGCCAATGAAATGAAGGCCTGATTCTGATATTTTAATTTTTAATAACTTTATACTTATAATTTTATCCTTATGTGATCAAGAAAACCAAAAGAATTATTTGTAAAGCCCAAACCACCCCCTTATACTACCACCTCTTGACCTCTAAACAGGCACGGCCTTAAAAACATGCAAATCTTATTCCGTATCTGAGCCAGCAACCTAAAATGAAAACCGTTTGTAAATTTGGAAGTCGCTTTTCAAAAAGTGAAGACTCTCTAGGGAGCGTATCAGCCATTGATTAAAAAACTGGCAGGAAATAGTACTACTGAAGACTTACTGGTCTGCTGAAAAACCGGTAGGGGATAGCAGTGCTGAAGACGTCCTGTTTACTGGTTTGCAGATTTCTTCTGACTTCCAGGCAATGTACCAAGATATTTACAGATCTTTCAGCCCAGTTGCGATTTTTCCACCCTCGGTGGCTTTTCATTGTTTTAGCCAGTAGTTTCCTTGTGGTTCCCTTTCGAAGGAGGTGAGGCTGTGAGTTCAAACTTTAACCTTTTGCTGATAGTCCAGAATCATGATGTGAAGAATAAGGTCTCTCTTTCAACAAACCTGTCTACTTAATTGGAATTCTTCTAAGCAAACTTAGAAATCCCTTTAGTTATTAAGTGAAAAAAAGCAACATTCAGGACAGTGTGTGTTTGTGTCTATATGTGCATATATACATATATATTAAAAGCATGGTCTGCTGTATACGAAAAAGAAGGGAAAATAATACACAGTTATAGGTGCCTTTTCTGTGTTAATAATAAAACATGGGAAAGATTTAAAAGAATCTATTAAAGTTAATTACCTACAGGGGTTGAAGTTAATGACATGGCAAGAACTGGGTGTGTATGTGTGTTTTTTAATCACCTTGATTTCTGAAACATGGTACATATCACTTTTTTTTTTTCCCCAAAACTCAAGTAAAATAAAAACAGGAAAACGAAGCCCTTTCAGCACTACAACCAACACATATTAATGGTGTGTTTGCTTTCAAGGTATGTTATATCTGTTCAACAGTGTAGAATGTTTCCATCACTCTAATAAAGGTTGCTGGGCTAAGAGCATCAACTCCATGCCAGTGCCTTCAGATGCTTCCTTTATTTAATCTCTTCAGCAATCCTTCTAGGAAGCTAATAATGTTCATGTTTTCACATGATGAAATCAAGCCTTGGAAACATTAACTGACCAAACTAAGATCAGGAAGTTTAGAAGTGTCAGAAGCCATAACCGGCAACTTGTCCAGTGTCCTTTCCCCTCTACTGAGCTGACCCCACCTCCCGTAGCAAATCATCGACTGAGCCAGCAACCTAAAATGAAAACCGTTTGTAAATTTGGAAGTCGTTTTAAAATCTCTAGGGCGTATCAGCCATTGATTAAAAACTGGCAGGAAATAGTACTACTGAAGACTTACTGGTCTGCTGAAAAACCGGTAGGGGATAGCAGTGCTGAAGACGTCCTGTTTACTGGTTTGCAGATTTCTTCTGACTTCCAGGCAATGTACCAAGATATTTACAGATCTTTCAGCCCAGTTGCGATTTTTCCACCCTCGGTGGCTTTTCATTGTTTTAGCCAGTAGTTTCCTTGTGGTTCCCTTTCGAAGGAGGTGAGGCTGTGAGTTCAAACTTTAACCTTTTGCTGATAGTCCAGAATCATGATGTGAAGAATAAGGTCTCTCTTTCAACAAACCTGTCTACTTAATTGGAATTCTTCTAAGCAAACTTAGAAATCCCTTTAGTTATTAAGTGAAAAAAAGCAACATTCAGGACAGTGTGTGTTTGTGTCTATATGTGCATATATACATATATATTAAAAGCATGGTCTGCTGTATACGAAAAAGAAGGGAAAATAATACACAGTTATAGGTGCCTTTTCTGTGTTAATAATAAAACATGGGAAAGATTTAAAAGAATCTATTAAAGTTAATTACCTACAGGGGTTGAAGTTAATGACATGGCAAGAACTGGGTGTGTATGTGTGTTTTTTAATCACCTTGATTTCTGAAACATGGTACATATCGCTTTTTTTTTTTCCCCAAAACTCAAGTAAAATAAAAACAGGAAAACGAAGCCCTTTCAGCACTACAACCAACACATATTAATGGTGTGTTTGCTTTCAAGGTATGTTATATCTGTTCAACAGTGTAGAATGTTTCCATCACTCTAATAAAGGTTGCTGGGCTAAGAGCATCAACTCCATGCCAGTGCCTTCAGATGCTTCCTTTATTTAATCTCTTCAGCAATCCTTCTAGGAAGCTAATAATGTTCATGTTTTCACATGATGAAATCAAGCCTTGGAAACATTAACTGACCAAACTAAGATCAGGAAGTTTAGAAGTGTCAGAAGCCATAACCGGCAACTTGTCCAGTGTCCTTTCCCCTCTACTGAGCTGACCACACCTCCCGTATTGCAGTTGTGATGATTATATCCGGGTGCCAAAGTACACATCAATTCAATAAACAGGCATTCAGTGCTGACCATGGACCAGGCACTGTGGCAATCCCTTGTGATTCAAGAAAAACAAGAGTAGTGAAGACAGACGAGGAAACAATGGAGCCTAATACTTGGCAAAAAGTGCTTTTGAAGGAATTAAGAGCAAAAGGTGGCATCCCAAAAAGAACATTTGATTGAACCGCGGACGTTCATGGCAGCTTTCCCAGAGATGAGTCTTGGAGGACGCATGGTATTTAGCCAGGAGGAAAGAGGGTCAAGTGTACTCCAGGCAGAGGGAACAACATGTACAAAAGCACACGGTTTTGAAAGAACATTGCCTTTTTGAGGAATTGAATGGTCAATAGTTGGGCATGTCTAAAGCATAGAATAGTGCAGAGAAATGAGGCCAGAAAAGGACAGGGTCTTAATAAGTCACACTAAGGTATTTGAACTTCATCCTGTAGCAGTGGGAGACCAGAAGAATTTTTAATAAAGGAGTAAAAAGATTAAACCCAGAGCTTAGAAAAATCACTCTGACAGGAGCCTATAAATTGATTTTCTGTTTAAAATTTTTAAATTTATTTATTTTTGGCTTTGCTGGGTCTTTGTTGTTGCACATGAGCTTTCTCTAGTTGCAGTGACCAGGGGTTACACTTTGTTGCAGTGTATGGGCTTCTCGTTGTGTGGGATTCTCTTGTTGCAAAGCATGGGCTTTAAGCGTGTGGGCTCAGTAGCTGTCATGCATGGGCTTTTGTTACTTCGTGGCACGTGGAACCATCTCAGACCAGGGACTGAACCCATGTCCCCTGCACTGGCAGGTACATTCTTATCCACTATACCATGTGGGAAGTCCTATAAATTGATTTTCAGTTTCTAAAAGTTGAAGTATAGTTGATTCACAATATTGTGTTAGTTTCAGCTGTAGAACAAAGTGATTCAGTCACACACACATACATATGTGTCTATCTATATTTGAAATCAAACTGACCAAACTAAGATCAGGAAGTTTAGAAGTGTCAGAAGCCATAACCGGCAACTTGTCCAGTGTCCTTTCCCCTCTACTGAGCTGACCACACCTCCCGTATTGCAGTTGTGATGATTATATCCGGGTGCCAAAGTACACATCAATTCAATAAACAGGCATTCAGTGCTGACCATGGACCAGGCACTGTGGCAATCCCTTGTGATTCAAGAAAAACAAGAGTAGTGAAGACAGACGAGGAAACAATGGAGCCTAATACTTGGCAAAAAGTGCTTTTGAAGGAATTAAGAGCAAAAGGTGGCATCCCAAAAAGAACATTTGATTGAACCGCGGACGTTCATGGCAGCTTTCCCAGAGATGAGTCTTGGAGGACGCATGGTATTTAGCCAGGAGGAAAGAGGGTCAAGTGTACTCCAGGCAGAGGGAACAACATGTACAAAAGCACACGGTTTTGAAAGAACATTGCCTTTTTGAGGAATTGAATGGTCAATAGTTGGGCATGTCTAAAGCATAGAATAGTGCAGAGAAATGAGGCCAGAAAAGGACAGGGTCTTAATAAGTCACACTAAGGTATTTGAACTTCATCCTGTAGCAGTGGGAGACCAGAAGAATTTTTAATAAAGGAGTAAAAGATTAAACCCAGAGCTTAGAAAAATCACTCTGACAGGAGCCTATAAATTGATTTTCTGTTTAAAATTTTTAAATTTATTTATTTTTGGCTTTGCTGGGTCTTTGTTGTTGCACATGAGCTTTCTCTAGTTGCAGTGACCAGGGGTTACACTTTGTTGCAGTGTATGGGCTTCTCGTTGTGTGGGATTCTCTTGTTGCAAAGCATGGGCTTTAAGCGTGTGGGCTCAGTAGCTGTCATGCATGGGCTTTTGTTACTTCGTGGCACGTGGAACCATCTCAGACCAGGGACTGAACCCATGTCCCCTGCACTGGCAGGTACATTCTTATCCACTATACCATGTGGGAAGTCCTATAAATTGATTTTCAGTTTCTAAAAGTTGAAGTATAGTTGATTCACAATATTGTGTTAGTTTCAGCTGTAGAACAAAGTGATTCAGTCACACACACATACATATGTGTCTATCTATATTTGGGGGGTTTCCATTATAGTTATTATAAGATACTGAATATAGTTCTCTGTGATATGTAAGAAATCCTTGTTGTTTATTTATAGACTATGAAATGAAAGAGAGCCAGGTACGATGTTAGAGAACTGGTTGGGAGAATGTCATATCCTATTTTATTATTTATAGATGGATATATATATATATATATATATATTTTTTTTTTTTTTTTAAAGCATGTTTTCTGAAACTGGGACACATCTTACAAGCAATGGTATATCATTATTTATTTATTTATTTCTGCCACTTCTATTGGTATTTCATTTTTATTTATTTTCATCCATCTTTGTTCTTTGGCCTGTGTGGGCCTCCCTCACAGTGGCCTCTCTCGCTGCAGAGCACCGACTCTGGGTGCATGAGCTCCAGAGCTCCGGCTCAGTAGTTGGACACATCAGTCCAGTCACTCTGCAGCACGTGGGATCTTCCCAAGCCAGGGATCAAACCCGCACCCCTTGCAATGCAAGGCAGACTGTGTACCCACTGAACCACCAGGGAAGCCTGATATGCCATAATGTAATTGGCAGTTTTATTTTCTCTGTTAATGGCCCCCAAGCATCAATATGTCTTATCACCAACGGGTCTCAAATTAGATGAACTATAATGGTCTAGGCAAGAGGTACTAAGGGCCCTGCCCATTTTCCTGGCAGTGGGATAGTAAAAAGGGGAAAGATTTGAGTGATATTTAGATTTTTTTTTTTGCTGTTTTTTTTTTTTTTTTTGGTGTGGGGGGGGGGGTGGGGGGGAGGGGGGGGGGGGCGGCCACTTCTATTGGTCTTTCATTTATTTATTTTCATCCATCTTTGTTCTTTGGCCTGTGTGGGCCTCCCTCACAGTGGCCTCTCTCGCTGCAGAGCACCGACTCTGGGTGCATGAGCTCCAGAGCTCCGGCTCAGTAGTTGGACACATCAGTCCAGTCACTCTGCAGCACGTGGGATCTTCCCAAGCCAGGGATCAAACCCGCACCCCTTGCAATGCAAGGCAGACTGTGTACCCACTGAACCACCAGGGAAGCCTGATATGCCATAATGTAATTGGCAGTTTTATTTTCTCTGTTAATGGCCCCCAAGCATCAATATGTCTTATCACCAACGGGTCTCAAATTAGATGAACTATAATGGTCTAGGCAAGAGGTACTAAGGGCCCTGCCCATTTTCCTGGCAGTGGGATAGTAAAAAGGGGAAAGATTTGAGTGATATTTAGATTTTTTTTTTTGCTGTTTTTTTTTTTTTTTTGGTGAGGAGGGGTGGGTGTGGAGGGAGGAGGGAGGGCGGGCCACTTCTATTGGTCTTTCATTTGTCTATTTTCATCCATATTTGTTCTTTGGCCTGTGTGGGCCTCCCATCGCGCTGGCCTCTGTTGTCGCGGAGCATCGGCTCTGGGCGCATGCGCTCCAGAGCACTGGCTCGGTAATTGGACATATCGGTCCAGTCGCTCTGAGGCACGTGAGATCTTCCCAGGCCAGGGATCGAACTGACGCCCCTTGCACTGCAAGGCAGTGTCCTTACCCACTGGACCACCAGGGAAGCCCTGATACTTAGATTTTGATATGATATTGGTTATTAAGAAAAAAAGGAATGTGTGGAACGCTGCAGGTTGTGGAATAAAAGGTAGGTGTGTGTGTATGTGTACGTTGGGGGTAGAATACACACACAAATACACATACATAAATTTCTGGAGATGCATAAAATGTCTCTAGAATGTTGCGCAAGAAATTAGTAACATTGGTTGCTTCCAGAGAGAGGCACTGGGTGGCTGAGGAACAGCAGTAGAAAAACTTTCCACTGAGTTCCATTTTGTATTTTGAACTATATGTACTATGTTCTTGAAATATTAAAAAAAAGAAGGTGTTTGATAGGAGAAATTGATGATGTGTTTGACAGATTGGGTTATAAGAATAAGGAGAGACTGTCTAATATTACATGTTTTATTCTTTTAATGATTCTTTTATTCTTTTAATGATTCTTTTAACGATTTTAACAACTTTATTGAAATATGACTTATATACCATAAATTTGTCCATTTTAAATGGATAATCCAGTGATCTCTAATAAGCTTACTGAGGTATGCAACCATTTCCACAATCGTTTTAGGACATTTTCTTCCTCATGTCCATTTAATTAACCCCCATTCCAATCCCAGCTTTAGGCAACCACTGATGCCTGTTTTTAAGGTTTTGCCTTTTTGGGGCATTTTCTGTAAGTGGAATCCTATAATATGTGGTACTCTGTGTTTCGTTTTTTTCACTTAGTGTGACGGTTTTTAGGTTTACAAGTGCTATCGTGTATGAATACTGTGCTATTATATGGATACACCACATTTCGTTATCTGTTCTCCAGTGTGTGCCTGCTACGTCGCTTCACTCGCGTCCGGCTTTTTGTGACTCTAAGAACCGTAGCCTGTCATGTTCCTCTGTCCCTGGGATTTTCCAGGCAAGACGATCTTCCTGACCCGGGGACTGAACCCATATCTCTTGCATCCCCTGCACTGGCAGGCGGAAGCCGCATTCACCAGTAGATGGACATTTTGGTTGTTTGTACTTTTTGGCTATTTTTCATAAAGCTATTTTGAACACTCATGTTCAAGACTTTGTGGGAAAGTACTGTTTCACTTCTCTGGGGAAGACACCCAGGAGTAGAACTGCTGTGTCGAATGGAAAATTAATATTTAACTTTTAAGAAACTATCAAATTGTTTTCCAGAGTGGCTGTATCATTTTACATCCTCATCAACAATGCATGAAGTTTCTAGCTTCTTAACATCTGGTCGATACTTGTCATTGTCTGTCTTTTTGACAGATGTGATCCTAGTAAGTGTGAAGTGATACCTCATTAGGGGTTTACTTTGCATTTCCCTAACAACTAATGATACTGAGAACATTTTCACATGCTTGTTGGCCATTTATGTGCATCTTCTTTTGTGAAATGTTCATTGAAATCTTTTGATCATTTTAAAACTGAGTTGTCTTCTTTTTTTGAGCCGAGTTCTTTGTATCCTTAACTTTGATTTGACGAAGGATCCTTGTCTGCCACTAAGGAGACTCATTTCCCTATTCATTTCTGCAAATCTTAAGTTCTTGTACTTTTTAGAGGGTGCATCAAAAATTTCCCCTGTCTATTTTTAGATTATTTCCATGAGAACACAGAGATCATTCATGAAAATTGGTCACAACTCTCTTTCCTCACTGCAGACTCAACAAGAATTATAATATGAAATTTTGTATTATTTTCATTTTTATAATACTTCCAAAGCTCATAACTATCTTCATAATCATTTTCATAGTCAGACAGAAAAATTTAATCTAGCTGAGCTATGTCTTACTTTGTTGTGCTCCGAAAGACACTCACTGTCTGGAATTAGGAAATAGGTAGCTCTGGAGATGTGATCACAGAACTAACAACCTTTAATAAGATAAATATAGAGGCGGTGTCAATGTTAAGCTATATTTCAGTTTTAGACCTTATGTTTTATCTGACTTAAATACCAATCCTTTTAGTAAAATATATTTTAATGCTCTGTGATAAAGTAACCACCAAAAAAGGCTTTTGAATTTTTAATTTCCCCGACGAATAATTATTTTATTTTTCCTTCTAAAATAATCACCCTTTGCATTGCAGAGTCTCTACCCCTAAGTGTCTTTAAGTCTCTTTCTCTCTCACACGCACACACACAGACTTATACACATATCTTCTAGATCTCAAATTGTCAACGGTACAAAAATTTCTCTGCCTACCCCAAGGGTGGGAGAGATTTTGAATGTAAGTGGCCTATGCTGGCAGACCAGGTTAAGCAGGAGGAAAGAAGGTCCTGCTCTTAGTTTTGTCATGATTGGTCTGGGACACATACTTTAAATACTGTTAGAAGGGTCAGTTGGCTCCAGAGGTGGCAACAGGCCACTTGTGGTCATAATTCAGACCTCAAGCATATTTCCTTAGACCCACAGAGTAGAGCTTGCGTGTTTGATTTTTGAACCAACACTTACAATGCAGGCGATTGAAAATAAAAACACAATAAAAAATGGGAAGATCTGGCCATACTGGGTTCATGTTCACATACTACCGACTGGATGGATCTGAGTGATGTGTACTTCTTTTGCCTAAGTTGTTTGTTCTCACTTTTGCTACAGACCACTTGCAATTTTTGTTGTTTCCCTGCTTTGAGATGAAAGTTCTATGAGCTGTTAAAACTAGAATTTTCCTAACTAGACTCCTGCCTCATTTCATTATGTGTATGATTCCTATAAGGCATTTGTGTTTGTAAATGGATTCGTTTTCTATGGCTGCTGTAGCAAATGACCACAAACGTATTTCCTTCAAAGCAACAGAACTGTATTCACAATTCTGGAGGCAAGAAGTCTGAAATCAAAGATGTCTGCAGCGTGTGTGTTCCCAGCAGAGGCCCTAGGGGAGAACCCATTCCTCACCTCTTCCAGTTTCTGGTGACTCCAGGAGATTCTTGCTGGTGGCTGCATCCCTCCACTTCTGCCTCCTCTTTGTAGAGCCTGTCCTCATCTCCCTGCATCTCTCCTCTGTCTGTTTCTTACCAGGACAGGTGTCGCTGGATAAACGGACCGCCCAGATCAGCCAGGATGATCTCATTTCCAGATCTTAACTTTTTCCTTCTAAAATAATCACCCTTTGCATTGCAGAGTCTCTACCCCTAAGTGTCTTTAAGTCTCTTTCTCTCTCACACGCACACACAGACTTATACACATATCTTCTAGATCTCAAATTGTCAACGGTACAAAAATTTCTCTGCCTACCCCAAGGGTGGGAGAGATTTTGAATGTAAGTGGCCTATGCTGGCAGACCAGGTTAAGCAGGAGGAAAGAAGGTCCTGCTCTTAGTTTTGTCATGATTGGTCTGGGACACATACTTTAAATACTGTTAGAAGGGTCAGTTGGCTCCAGAGGTGGCAACAGGCCACTTGTGGTCATAATTCAGACCTCAAGCATATTTCCTTAGACCCACAGAGTAGAGCTTGCGTGTTTGATTTTTGAACCAACACTTACAATGCAGGCGATTGAAAATAAAAACACAATAAAAAATGGGAAGATCTGGCCATACTGGGTTCATGTTCACATACTACCGACTGGATGGATCTGAGTGATGTGTACTTCTTTTGCCTAAGTTGTTTGTTCTCACTTTTGCTACAGACCACTTGCAATTTTTGTTGTTTCCCTGCTTTGAGATGAAAGTTCTATGAGCTGTTAAAACTAGAATTTTCCTAACTAGACTCCTGCCTCATTTCATTATGTGTATGATTCCTATAAGGCATTTGTGTTTGTAAATGGATTCGTTTTCTATGGCTGCTGTAGCAAATGACCACAAACGTATTTCCTTCAAAGCAACAGAACTGTATTCACAATTCTGGAGGCAAGAAGTCTGAAATCAAAGATGTCTGCAGCGTGTGTGTTCCCAGCAGAGGCCCTAGGGGAGAACCCATTCCTCACCTCTTCCAGTTTCTGGTGACTCCAGGAGATTCTTGCTGGTGGCTGCATCCCTCCACTTCTGCCTCCTCTTTGTAGAGCCTGTCCTCATCTCCCTGCATCTCTCCTCTGTCTGTTTCTTACCAGGACAGGTGTCGCTGGATAAACGGACCGCCCAGATCAGCCAGGATGATCTCATTTCCAGATCTTAACTTTTTCCAAATAAACTCACATTCCCAGGTTTTGGGGATTAGGATGTGGCTTTATCCTTTTAGGGATCATGATTTAGCCCATTACAGTAACCAAACTAGAGGATCCTGGAGGACATTCAGACAGAATGGGGAGCTGAGGCTGGTGCTGTCCATCAGGATAAAGAAGAGCAATGAGGACAAGACTGTTGAGAGAATTTTGCCTCAGGTCTCAGACTAACAAGGAAATCAGACTTCTTTAAATCTGGGGTCCCCACACTTTAGCAAGTTGAATTAGGAGACACTAAGTTTCAGAGATTCATCAGTTTCACCTTGGCTTAACCATACTGGTTTAATTGGCTGCTTGACCTTGACAATGATGATCTTACCTAGGTATATAATCTACCATCTGTGTGAGCCTTCAGTTGTCTGCAACTACAAGAATCATTGAAAACATAAAACAAATAGGAGCATTTTAATTACCTTACAACTAAGACTCTCTTTTCTGCTCAGTAGAAAGATGGTGGGAGAGGAGATGTGAAACTAGGTTATAAATAAAAATAGGTCCTTATAGACCACCTCCTTGAGGGCAGGCAACTCTGCCACATTTCACAAGCACCAGAAATCCAATCCTCTTAGAAAGCTCCTATATATCTAATTTCTTGGGGTCAGAGAAAGTAAGGTAGAAAGGGTTTCAGGGATAGTTCTAGAGGTTTCAGTGGAACAGTCAGAAACGTGGGGAAAACTGAGGCAGATTAAACGTGGAGTAAAACCTGCACACAATCCATCTAGAATTCAGAAATTTTTCTAGAGGTGGTCCAGTGGGTAAGGACACCGCCTTGCAGTGCAAAGGGCGCCGGTTCGATCCCTGGCCTGGGAAGATCTCACGTGCCGCGGAGCGGCTGGACCAATGTGTCCAATTACTGAGCCGCAGCTCTGGAGCGCATGAGCCCAGAGCCGGTGCTCTGCGACGACAGAGGCCACCGCGATGGGAGGCCCACACGGGCCAAAGAACAAAGATGGATGAAAATGGACAAATGAAAGACCAATAGAGTGGCCCACCTGCTCCCCTCCCTCCCCACACTAACCCCCCATAAATAAATAAATAAATCTTTAAAAAAAAAAAAGAAATTTTTCTAGTGCCTGTTTATAGATCTCTTTCTACATTCTGGTGCTTCCCTTCTAGAGAAAATGTATGTGTGTGTGTTTGTGTGTGTGTGTCTGTGTGTGTGTGTGTGTGTGTGTGCGTGTTAAAGAGGGATGCCTGGAAAACCATACTCAGTTCCCCCCAAATCCAAATCTTCACAGGGCAGTTAGTTATATTGGAATGCCCAGACACACATAGCTAGGAGACTTTAGCGTTCTCCTGCAGAGAGCTGGTGGGGGTTTTCTTTGCTGGGGCATGGTAACCAGGACAGCGAGAAGCCCTGGAGGCTGGTCAGAAGCTAACCCAAACAGCTCGGCTTAATTCTGGGCTACTGCTGGGGCCTGGGGGGAGCGGCTGGCAGAGAGAGGCGTCTGACATTCTTGCCTGCTGACATCAAGCTGCAAAGCTGCTGCCCTCTGGTGAGTCAACAGCAAAAGGCCCACATCGTTCGAGATCTGTTGCCCAATCAGAGAAGATGGTGCCACACCTCAGAAATCTTTCCAACCCTCTGCATTCTGCAGCCTTCAAATAGCTCCTTCCAGAGAAAGAATGCAGGAATGATTAAACTCGTAAGCAGCATAGAATCTACAACAATAACAAGATAAACTCCACATTCACCTTTAATTTAGGACAGCCAGCACCCTGGATTTCACTCATTTTAAAAATATTTAAACTTTTCCTTTTATGCTGAGGCAAGAGGGTATACTGAAGGACCCACTGATGCTTTGGGGTTTTCTGGATATTAAGACTGAGATGTGCTGGAATGACATTGATGTCCTTGGATAGCATTGAGTTCCAATGGCAGTTATTCAAACTTAGCCAGCATATCTAGATTTTTAGCTCTTACAATGAGAATTTTGCATATAATTTTGTATATATATAAATTCTATGGTGAGAATGAGAATTAAATGTAGAATATCTCTTCTCATCTTATTTTTTAGAAATTTGTTCCTTTATTTTATTTATTTGGCTACCTCAGGTCTTACTTGTAGCAAAGTATGTGTGGGATCTTAGTTCCCCAACCAGGGATTGAACCTGTGACCTCTCCTGGCCTGCCAGGGAAGCCCTCTTGTCTCATCTTATTAATCAAGTTTGTGTTGTTGTTTAGTAATTCCTCTCAGTTTCTCTCTGTTGAGCAGAAGTCAGTGGGAAATTATCACACATGAGGCAAGAGGTGAATTATTTGCTCAGTGCAGCGCAAACCTGCTTGTCGGGTAAGAGCAGAGTCCTTCCCATAGCACTGGCACCATATGGCCCTGACATATCGTGGAGTCCATAAAAGGGACTGACATTGCCAAAGATTAACTGGTTTTATTTGGCAAAGTCAAGTATCTGGATGGCTGCTAGAAAATGGTTAGAAGAGGAGAGGGAATCTGTAGTTGGAGGCCATCTGAGATTTTGGCACTGGCTTTCCTTACAGTCCTGCCGTCTGGTTTGGATTTCAGGAGTAAAAAGTTTCACTTGGCCAAGTGAGGATGCTTTCTGCATGGCTGTGGTAACTACAGCCCCACTAGGAAGAGAGAGAGAAAACTTGGACCAAAAGAAAAACATGCAGTCAGCACTAGGATGACTTCCAACAGGATGGGAGATCTCTACCAGTTTTTCCTCTCTGACATGGGACAAAAAGAGTTGAAGGGAGGCTAGATTATACACGCTTATTCATTCATTTGTTCATTCATTTATTCAGTTAGTAAAAATTTTTCTTGTATATCCTGGTCACAAGCATGAGAATGCTGTTCTTGTTCAGAAAAGGAAGCAGAGAAAAAAATAGATAATAGTGATGAAATATAATTAGCGCTCTAATGTATTGAACTCTTATTAAATACCAGGAACTTTGTTCGGAGCTATAAATGAACTCTTAGAATATCAGTTAAGGGGTTTGGCCATTACTTCCTTTTGGAGGAACAAAGGTCAAAGAGATTAAGTCCTACAGCCTGGAAGCAGTGAACCCCCAAACATGTAAGCCTTGAGACCTTGACTTGACACTTGGTCCTCAACCACATACTTCCAGATCTGGGGAAAGATGACTAAAACTACAATAAAACTGCCCTACTTGATGACTCTTGAAAGCCAAACCACTCTCAAAATGAGGATACCAGTGGGCTGGCTAGTGTGCTAGGGGCTAGTGGTGACTTACAGGCAGAGGCAGCCCAGGGAGGTGTGCTGTCAGGGGAAATGAAAGTGATTAAATAGTGTTGGAGGTTTCTGTGGGTGATCTGGTTTTTTTTACTGGTGCATAACAAAACATTCCCAAACTTAGTGGCTTAAACAATCACGATCATTTATTTAGTTCACAGATCTCTTTTGTTGCAGCGCAAACCTGCTTGTCGGGTAAGAGCAGAGTCCTTCCCATAGCACTGGCACCATATGGCCCTGACATATCGTGGAGTCCATAAAAGGGACTGACATTGCCAAAGATTAACTGGTTTTATTTGGCAAAGTCAAGTATCTGGATGGCTGCTAGAAAATGGTTAGAAGAGGAGAGGGAATCTGTAGTTGGAGGCCATCTGAGATTTTGGCACTGGCTTTCCTTACAGTCCTGCCGTCTGGTTTGGATTTCAGGAGTAAAAAGTTTCACTTGGCCAAGTGAGGATGCTTTCTGCATGGCTGTGGTAACTACAGCCCCACTAGGAAGAGAGAGAGAAAACTTGGACCAAAAGAAAAACATGCAGTCAGCACTAGGATGACTTCCAACAGGATGGGAGATCTCTACCAGTTTTTCCTCTCTGACATGGGACAAAAAGAGTTGAAGGGAGGCTAGATTATACACGCTTATTCATTCATTTGTTCATTCATTTATTCAGTTAGTAAAAATTTTTCTTGTATATCCTGGTCACAAGCATGAGAATGCTGTTCTTGTTCAGAAAAGGAAGCAGAGAAAAAAATAGATAATAGTGATGAAATATAATTAGCGCTCTAATGTATTGAACTCTTATTAAATACCAGGAACTTTGTTCGGAGCTATAAATGAACTCTTAGAATATCAGTTAAGGGGTTTGGCCATTACTTCCTTTTGGAGGAACAAAGGTCAAAGAGATTAAGTCCTACAGCCTGGAAGCAGTGAACCCCCAAACATGTAAGCCTTGAGACCTTGACTTGACACTTGGTCCTCAACCACATACTTCCAGATCTGGGGAAAGATGACTAAAACTACAATAAAACTGCCCTACTTGATGACTCTTGAAAGCCAAACCACTCTCAAAATGAGGATACCAGTGGGCTGGCTAGTGTGCTAGGGGCTAGTGGTGACTTACAGGCAGAGGCAGCCCAGGGAGGTGTGCTGTCAGGGGAAATGAAAGTGATTAAATAGTGTTGGAGGTTTCTGTGGGTGATCTGGTTTTTTTTACTGGTGCATAACAAAACATTCCCAAACTTAGTGGCTTAAACAATCACGATCATTTATTTAGTTCACAGATCTCTTAGTTAGTTAGGGCTTGGTGAGGACAGCCCCTAGACAGTCTATGCAGTCACAGTTGGGGCTGCTTCGAGAATGGCTGAACAACTGAGGCTTCCCAAGCGTTTCTCTTCTTTCCATAATCTCTACACAGGGCATCTCAGGCACCATAGCTTTAGGGAACTGAACTTACATGGAAGCTTATGTCTCTAAGGTGCATGCACCAAAAGAGTGCCAGACTGAAGGCATGTTGCCTTTTTAAGACCTAGCCTCAGAAATCACAGCCTGACTTACGCCAGACCTCACTAGTTGAGGCAGTCTAAAGGTCCTCCCCAGGTTCAAGTGGAGAGGACATAGATTGCAGGTCTCATGGGACAAATGGCAAGGTTCTGGAAAACCACAGGGACCAGAAATACTGTTGCATCATTTTTTTGTGTGAAATAGAGAAGGGAAAAGGCAGCAATAGTTAGTCCTAAAAAACAAAGTTGGAGTATGATGGGCTTTGATTTCAACTAAGGGCGTCACACTTTTTAGCTGGGTAACTTCGGCTAGCTGTTTAACTTTTTTGAGTCTCAGTTTTCTTATCTGTAAAATGAGGCAGCTAGGACAGATCTTATAGAATTGCTAATGATTAAAGAATATACGTAAATCCTTTGGCACTGGGGACTGGCACATATGTCATAAGACCTATGAATAGTAGCAAGACAGATAATTGCAGAAAAAGAAGGGTTCAAGTTGGGGGGAAGCTTTTGTAGCTAATAGTAAGCTGGCGAAAACATACCAGCACTAATAGCCAGAAGTTACTGAAAACGAGCCACAGTGCTATGCTCTTTCAAAGGCGTATCTCACTGAATCTTCACAACAAATCTATGAAGAAGGACCATTGTTACTGGTTTTATAGATGAAGATATTTAGGATCAAAGAGGTTAAGAAACATTCTTAAGCTGGTAAGTAGCAAAGACAGGATCTGAATCAACGTGATCGTGTTACCAAAGCCGGTACTAGGATAGTTTGGATTTTAACCTAAAGGCTATTGGAAGTGACTAAAAATTTTTGAACTGGATAGTCCTGTGGTCAAACCTACTTCATAGAAATCAGTGTGGAAAGTAGGGGCTGGCAACGGGAGGAGCATTTAGCAGATGAATGCACTAGTGCAGGTGAGAAATACTAAGACATGTAAAATACTGAAGATAGAAGTACTGTGGGAGACCTAAGAAGTGGAGGAGGTCCTGTGAAGGCAGTGGCAGTCATCCTTAATTTTTAATTGGATGTGGAAAGAAGGGGAGGGAATTTCTGTCATCATTTGTCAGCTCTGAGTGCAGGCACCAGCATGTGCATTATTACTCAGGGCTCTAAGTAGTGAAAGAAAACACTCCCACCCCCTGGGTGCCTTCTAACCTAAAGCACATTTCCTAAGTCCTTCCACTCTCAGTCTAGACTGAAAACAAACAAAACAGCCTCCTCCTGAAGCTCTCAGATCTCTTACCTTGCAATTCTAGCTTTCAAATTCGATGAGGAGCTTCCTTTCCCACACCCTCAACCCTTGTGCTGGGGATTACAATGACCGTTTGTGTGTACCAGGTGATTGTTCCTTCCACATCAGGGGCCTTGGGAGGATGACCTAAGGCTTCTTTCTCCTGTCCTACTTCCTCTACCCAGCACTGTGACAACACATGCCATCTGCTTGTTCTTACAAAAGATGGTGACGGGTGCTATGATGTGGTCTTCAGGAAGCAGGGGGATCTCCAGTAAGAGATACTTACTGACTGTGTCATTTAGCTTCATGTGGATTTCCTTTGGAGGGACAATATGTGCTTTGAAGGACAGAGAAATAATATGTGTCATTAGATAAGGCATTCCATGTCTCTGATTAAGGAGTTTAATCTATTGCTGGGTCAAGGTCTAAGAAATAAACTGGCCCTCCATGAAAACATTAACTAAAACAAGGGAAGAAGCCAACAGACAACCCCCTAAACCTTCCCTTCAAAGCTTTTCTGTATGAAAGTATATCTTTTCAAATTACTTCCTTAAAATTGGAATAATTTCTGAGATTAAAAAACACTGCCATGATCTTTTGTGGCAGATGTATTTATTCTTTTTCACTTTGTGCCTTGTCTTTCTCTGTTTCCTTTATGATAGGATTAACTTCTGAAAAGCAACTTTATTCTGATGTTACATTTTGAATAAATTACTGAAGTTCCCAATGAATAATGGAGGTTGGTGTTTGATTGAACAGCTTTTGTCCACTGACTGGTACATTTAGGTATAGTGGGAGCTCCAATTAACTCAGTGCTTCAGACAATAAATCACTTGAGGAGCAAGTAGTACTCTCGTTGTCTGAACACTTGTCTATGCACGCTGCTTGGTCATTTAATAGATAGTTATTAGCTCTGCTATTTGCTGTCAGTCTCTGAAGGTGTGAGCTAGCACAGGGGTACCAGTGTGTGAGGTCACTAGATGCTAACAGTTTGGTCAAAGCCTTTTTTTTGCCCCTTTTTTGGCCTCTTTTATTGGTCTTTCATTCATTTAGTTTTGTCCATCTTTGTTCTTTAGCCTGTGTGGGTCTCCCATTGCAGTAGCCTCTCCCGTAGCAGAGCACCGCTCTGGGCGCATGCGCTCGAGAGCGCTGGCTGTAATTGGGCACACTGGTCAAACTGCTCCAGGGCACGTGGGATCCTCCCAGGCCAAGTATCAAACCCCTGCACTGCAAAGCAGCCTCCTTACCCACAGGACCACCAGGGAAGGCCTGATCAAAGTTTTGCTTGAGGATCTCAAATACCTTCGCTTAATAATCAGGGAGGCTTAAACTTGGCTTTGTCCACTGAATTACTCCTTTCGAGAAATCATCCACTGCACCTCGATTACAATTTAATGTTTCATTTAATTTATAAAGAATAAAAGAATGAGCTTTTTTATGATTTAGAAACTTCCCCTAAAAGGGAATTTCCAGTGAAACTTCTTAGATGGTGAATAGCAATAAGCTAACAATGGATGATGTCAGACTTTCTTGTTATGAAACTATGAAAGTGTGTTACGTTACTATGAGCACTGTAGAGTGGCAAAAGATGAGAATATGTACAATTTAGAGAAGGGTCTGGTTATTGCTTAGAGATCTTTTTGATTATTAAAAAAAATCTTCCAAATCATCAAACATTAGATTTAAAAAAGGCACATTTTGATAATCTAAGCTAATTTTCCTATTAATTGAACCTTGTATTTAAGGGATTATTTCTCTTTTGCCACAGAGGGAAACCTCTTGCTTGGGACAGTTTCAGCAATTTAACCACGTTTTCCAAACACATAGAGCAAATAAGAGGCAATCATTCATCAGTTATAAAGATAAGCCAAGGAATGGGAATACTTTTGCAGGTCATGTCACCTGACAGAAACTTTGGACTGATCCTTTCCTGGTTCAAGAGTTCAACCATAAGACCTACTTTCCCTATCAGCTGGCTCAGGCTGATAAGGTCCTGAAGTAAGCAAGATTCTTTATGACTTTTATTTAATTGTCCTTGTGATACAGGGTTGAGGGTTAGACTGCACAGAGTTACTTCTCATTGGTCTATTTTTCTTTTGAATAAATAAGGGTCTCCTTGACTGGACAAGATAAAAGGAGTTTGAGTAAATGCTTTTCATCAAACTTCTGGTGCTCAGTACAGAGCCTTCCTCTCTAACAGGTTTCCTGTGGGTACTTGTTGAACAAGATAATTATAAACTTAGCCTTACATTGTTGATTGGTTAGGGACAAACATGATTCAAGAGCAGAATAATCAAGTAAGAGCAAGTATTGTATTGTATACACCCATCAAGTGGATTAGTTGCAGGTGATGGAGACAAGGGTAAAGTTGAGGGTGCCAGAGTTCTTTTTGATATCATCTGCTGATAAAGGGAGGCTTAATAATCAGGGAGGCTTAAACTTGGCTTTGTCCACTGAATTACTCCTTTCGAGAAATCATCCACTGCACCTCGATTACAATTTAATGTTTCATTTAATTTATAAAGAATAAAAGAATGAGCTTTTTTATGATTTAGAAACTTCCCCTAAAAGGGAATTTCCAGTGAAACTTCTTAGATGGTGAATAGCAATAAGCTAACAATGGATGATGTCAGACTTTCTTGTTATGAAACTATGAAAGTGTGTTACGTTACTATGAGCACTGTAGAGTGGCAAAAGATGAGAATATGTACAATTTAGAGAAGGGTCTGGTTATTGCTTAGAGATCTTTTTGATTATTAAAAAAAATCTTCCAAATCATCAAACATTAGATTTAAAAAAGGCACATTTTGATAATCTAAGCTAATTTTCCTATTAATTGAACCTTGTATTTAAGGGATTATTTCTCTTTTGCCACAGAGGGAAACCTCTTGCTTGGGACAGTTTCAGCAATTTAACCACGTTTTCCAAACACATAGAGCAAATAAGAGGCAATCATTCATCAGTTATAAAGATAAGCCAAGGAATGGGAATACTTTTGCAGGTCATGTCACCTGACAGA
Source organism: Tragulus kanchil (assembly GCA_022376925.1). Lineage (NCBI taxonomy): Eukaryota > Metazoa > Chordata > Mammalia > Artiodactyla > Tragulidae > Tragulus > Tragulus kanchil. The sequence continues at coordinate 117,676,140 of JAIOJX010000023.1, read as the reverse complement.
AACTTTGGACTGATCCTTTCCTGGTTCAAGAGTTCAACCATAAGACCTACTTTCCCTATCAGCTGGCTCAGGCTGATAAGGTCCTGAAGTAAGCAAGATTCTTTATGACTTTTATTTAATTGTCCTTGTGATACAGGGTTGAGGGTTAGACTGCACAGAGTTACTTCTCATTGGTCTATTTTTCTTTTGAATAAATAAGGGTCTCCTTGACTGGACAAGATAAAAGGAGTTTGAGTAAATGCTTTTCATCAAACTTCTGGTGCTCAGTACAGAGCCTTCCTCTCTAACAGGTTTCCTGTGGGTACTTGTTGAACAAGATAATTATAAACTTAGCCTTACATTGTTGATTGGTTAGGGACAAACATGATTCAAGAGCAGAATAATCAAGTAAGAGCAAGTATTGTATTGTATACACCCATCAAGTGGATTAGTTGCAGGTGATGGAGACAAGGGTAAAGTTGAGGGTGCCAGAGTTCTTTGAAATTGCATATGAGATATCATCTGCTATTAGAGTGAGCTGAGTCTGTCTTCTTCCTGGAATTTGGCTCAACATTTTAAGTTCATAAGAAGGTGTGATCCCATAGTGGTAGGCCTAGGTCAGGCCTTGTAACTAAGGAAGTTTCAAGGGCTTCCAGTTCCCTATGATCCTTTGAAAGGAACTTGGTGTTTCTGATCTCACTTACTCTTCTGTTCTCATTCTCCTTCCATCTTCCTTTCTGTTTGGTCTGCTGAACACCAATAATAGAATTGTTTCTGCAGCTTCCATCCTAACTTGTGTTCTAGCTGTGTGTCACAAACTCTTGACCTTAAAGAAATCTAAACCTTCCTGAGCTTTAGCTTTTTACGCTGTACAATAAATGATTATATGAGATGACGGTCAAGGTGCTTTACAAATTCTGATTCCATTATTCTTTTTATTTATTTATTTATTTATTTATTTTGTGGGGGGCGGGTTGGGGAGGGAAGGGGACGGGCGGGCCACTTCTATTGGTCTTTCATCTATCTTTGCTCCTTGGCCCGCGTGGGCCTCCCATTGCGGTGGCCTCTGCTGTCACAGAGCACCGGCTCTGGGCGCATGCGCTCCAGAGCTCCGGCTCGGCAATTGGACACATCGGTCTAGCCGCTCCGCGGCACGTGGGATCTTCCCAGGTCAGGGATCGAACCGGCGCCCCTTGCACTGCAAGGCGGTGTCCTTACCCACTGGACCACCAGGGAAGCCCTGATTCCATTATTCTCTGACTAGACCTTAGTTAGAATACATAAGAGTGCTTACTCTTAAGTACATAATTTTTACTAAGATGCAGATATTAATCATTTTTTTCTTTAAAGTTTGGGCTTAATTCTCTGATAATAGGTAATTAAATACCTCATATTCATTAATAGAGAGACCCGCTAGGTTTCCTTGGTTGCTTATATAAAGAATATATATAAAGAATCTGCCTGTAATGTAGGAGACCTGGCTTTGATCCCTGGTTGAGAAGATTCCCTGGAGGAGGGCATGGCTACCCACTCCAGTATTCTTGCCTGGAGAATCCCATAGACAGAGGAGACTGGAAGGCTATGACCATTGGGTTGCAAAGAGTCAGACATGAATGAGTGATTAATATGCACACAGACACAAAGACACACACATCCCCCTGACATATAACCAAGTAGAATGCTTATCTGTGCCTGAAAATCTAAGAATCACTTTGGCATAGTCCCTTCGGTTAGTGAAGATTCCTGCCTAAGAGTACTGTGGTGCTAACACAGATTTTCTGTTCTCATTCTCCTTCCATCTTCCTTTCTGTTTGGTCTGCTGAACACCAATAATAGAATTGTTTCTGCAGCTTCCATCCTAACTTGTGTTCTAGCTGTGTGTCACAAACTCTTGACCTTAAAGAAATCTAAACCTTCCTGAGCTTTAGCTTTTTACGCTGTACAATAAATGATTATATGAGATGACGGTCAAGGTGCTTTACAAATTCTGATTCCATTATTCTTTTTATTTATTTATTTATTTATTTATTTTGTGGGGGGGGGTTGGGGGGGGGAGGGGGACGGGCGGGCCACTTCTATTGGTCTTTCATCTATCTTTGCTCCTTGGCCCGCGTGGGCCTCCCATTGCGGTGGCCTCTGCTGTCACAGAGCACCGGCTCTGGGCGCATGCGCTCCAGAGCTCCGGCTCGGCAATTGGACACATCGGTCTAGCCGCTCCGGCGGCACGTGGGATCTTCCCAGGTCAGGGATCGAACCGGCGCCCCTTGCACTGCAAGGCGGTGTCCTTACCCACTGGACCACCAGGGAAGCCCTGATTCCATTATTCTCTGACTAGACCTTAGTTAGAATACATAAGAGTGCTTACTCTTAAGTACATAATTTTTACTAAGATGCAGATATTAATCATTTTTTTCTTTAAAGTTTGGGCTTAATTCTCTGATAATAGGTAATTAAATACCTCATATTCATTAATAGAGAGACCCGCTAGGTTTCCTTGGTTGCTTATATAAAGAATATATATAAAGAATCTGCCTGTAATGTAGGAGACCTGGCTTTGATCCCTGGTTGAGAAGATTCCCTGGAGGAGGGCATGGCTACCCACTCCAGTATTCTTGCCTGGAGAATCCCATAGACAGAGGAGACTGGAAGGCTATGACCATTGGGTTGCAAAGAGTCAGACATGAATGAGTGATTAATATGCACACAGACACAAAGACACACACATCCCCCTGACATATAACCAAGTAGAATGCTTATCTGTGCCTGAAAATCTAAGAATCACTTTGGCATAGTCCCTTCGGTTAGTGAAGATTGAAAGCCATCAGATTCATTGCCTAAGAGTACTGTGGTGCTAACACAGATTTTCAACATGCATTTTGTAATACAATAGTGTATAAAAGATGAAGACACACTTTTTGGTATCCTTTCTTCTGAGTGGTAAAAACATCTCTATGTCTTAGCAACATCATTACAGCTCCTATCACTGAGAGCTCACTATATGCTAGATACTGTTGCTGAACATATATGACCTTATTTAGTTCTCAAAATGTATTAGTTTTTATAATTATTGTTTTTGTTTTAAAATTATCATATGTTGTGTTTGTTCATTTGCTAAGTCATGTCTGACTCATCGTGACCCCATGGATTACAGTATGCCAGGCTTCTTGTCCTCTACTAGCTCCAAGAATTTGCTCAAGTTCATGTCTATTTGAAATTCTCATATATACATGCTTAAATATATATGTACAGTTTGTAGAAGAATTAGAAAGCAAATACCTTATACACACTTCGCAGTTTAAGCAATATAACTTTATCAGTCCTTAGGCATCTCTGTGTGCCCTCTTCAGTCATGTTCCTCTCTTACTGCTAAAAGTAAGCACTCTTCTGTATTTTGTGTAAACCATTACCTTGTTTTTCTTTAGTTTTCCACCCCTGGTATGTATCCCTAGATTATCCATGGTTTAGTTGTACTTGTTTTAGAACTTGATGAAATGGATTCCAATAGAATGAATTCTTCTAGAACTTACTAGTTTATCAATATCTTATTTTGAGATTTATTATTATTGATGTGTGTAGTTATATTCATTGTTGTTGTCAAATAATATTACATTGGATGATTTTGCTACCATAATTTATCCCACTGCTGATGGATATTTGAGTTGTTTTAATTTTATTTATTTTTTTGGTATTATATACAATGTGGCCCTGAATATTCTTATACATGCCTGAGATGTATAAATACATATATACATACTTATGTATATACGTTATGTTGGTCTATCTTAGGATACACTAGAAACCCAAGGCCTGGAGTTACCAAACAACTCATTAAAGGCCAGTCAGAGTGATGAGGGCAAAGTCTAAATCAGAAATCTGTTGTTAGACTTTGTGTCCTTAACCACAACACTCTATGGATCCCCTCTTTAAGGCCTTGGAGAACTTAAAATCATTTGCCCAAGAAGCAGGGACTCAACAAAGTTCAATCTAACTAATGCCTTTCATTATTTCTGTATCACCTAATGCACATATTATAATTCCTGTGTGAAACTAACCAATCACAAATGAATGAGATTATATTGGGTTGGCCAAAAAGCTCCTTTGGGTTTTTCGGTTATATTGCATGGATAAACAACAATGAGCTTTTTGGCCAATTCAATACTTGGCACTCCTGTGTCTTTACAAATGATCAGATATCAAAATGGAAAAATTTCATATTATCCATATATATTTGACATAACATTATTATAGTATTTTCCTTTTAAGAATATGAATAGGGCTTCCCTAGTGGTTCAGTGGATAAGAACCAAACTGCCAATGCAGGAGACACAGGTTCAATCCCTGATCTGGGAAGATCCCACATGCCACGGAGTAACTAAGCCCACACATCAATGAAGACCCAGCACAGTCACAAATAAATAAATAAAAGTTATTTTAAAAAAAGGAATATGAATAGAAATGAAAAGTAGTGTTATTGTTTTACAGTGGAATAGTCCTCTCTCTTTCAGTCTGACCAACCTCTTTAGGAATATGTAACACTTATAAACATTTAAGTTCACTGTCACTTAAAGATATCCAAAAATAGATAAGGGAGACACGTGTCTAATAAATGTTTATGGTGCGGCACTGACAGAATATAGGCTGCTCTGATCATCAGAGCAATAATTACTTAAAAGTTTCTTTAAATGTGCAAAGCATTTGGGAAAGGGTATTTGGCGTGGTGAGCAAAAACAACCAAGTGAATGCAGCAGCTGGTGACATGAAAGAAATCAAAATGTAAGCCCTGCTGAATCATCAGCGTCCTGGAGACACTTGAATGCATTTATTTGCTAGAAGTTTTTCCCACTACATGATGATAAATGTTCTCAAGGAGAAATGAAATGAAATTTCCATTCTGAGTCACATTTCTCTTGGGTGCAAATGACTGAACTCATCTCACTAGTTAACGCCAGTCAGAGTGATGAGGGCAAAGTCTAAATCAGAAATCTGTTGTTAGACTTTGTGTCCTTAACCACAACACTCTATGGATCCCCTCTTTAAGGCCTTGGAGAACTTAAAATCATTTGCCCAAGAAGCAGGGACTCAACAAAGTTCAATCTAACTAATGCCTTTCATTATTTCTGTATCACCTAATGCACATATTATAATTCCTGTGTGAAACTAACCAATCACAAATGAATGAGATTATATTGGGTTGGCCAAAAAGCTCCTTTGGGTTTTTCGGTTATATTGCATGGATAAACAACAATGAGCTTTTTGGCCAATTCAATACTTGGCACTCCTGTGTCTTTACAAATGATCAGATATCAAAATGGAAAAATTTCATATTATCCATATATATTTGACATAACATTATTATAGTATTTTCCTTTTAAGAATATGAATAGGGCTTCCCTAGTGGTTCAGTGGATAAGAACCAAACTGCCAATGCAGGAGACACAGGTTCAATCCCTGATCTGGGAAGATCCCACATGCCACGGAGTAACTAAGCCCACACATCAATGAAGACCCAGCACAGTCACAAATAAATAAATAAAAGTTATTTTAAAAAAAGGAATATGAATAGAAATGAAAAGTAGTGTTATTGTTTTACAGTGGAATAGTCCTCTCTCTTTCAGTCTGACCAACCTCTTTAGGAATATGTAACACTTATAAACATTTAAGTTCACTGTCACTTAAAGATATCCAAAAATAGATAAGGGAGACACGTGTCTAATAAATGTTTATGGTGCGGCACTGACAGAATATAGGCTGCTCTGATCATCAGAGCAATAATTACTTAAAAGTTTCTTTAAATGTGCAAAGCATTTGGGAAAGGGTATTTGGCGTGGTGAGCAAAAACAACCAAGTGAATGCAGCAGCTGGTGACATGAAAGAAATCAAAATGTAAGCCCTGCTGAATCATCAGCGTCCTGGAGACACTTGAATGCATTTATTTGCTAGAAGTTTTTCCCACTACATGATGATAAATGTTCTCAAGGAGAAATGAAATGAAATTTCCATTCTGAGTCACATTTCTCTTGGGTGCAAATGACTGAACTCATCATGAACTCACTTAGGTAACATGAGAAATGCTGATTCATGGAATGTCATGAAGACCTGAATGATCAAATGATGGGAACTTTAGGGATGTGGATGGATGTCCAGAAAAACTGAATATTTTGTCAGAAACTACGGGGGACTCTCTTTCCAGCCCTTGCCTCTGTTTCTCCCTGCGCAATGGCTGTCTTCTCTTCCATTGGAAATTGGCTTCTTCCACCTGGCAAGAAACACTGCTATCAACACTTCCTGAATTCTACATCCTACAACTGCTACCATGGGTGATGAATTAAATTACACTTTCTCTGGTGAAAAGTTAAAAATTACCAGAGGAGGGAGATTTTGTTACCTCAACTGGGAGATTTTGCCAATTTACTATTCTCTGGGGAAGGGAGGATGGAGTTATAGATGAACATGAACATTTTCTCAGAACCACTTGGTTTGAAGAGGGGAAGAGCATTTCCAAAAGAATAGGAGTAAAGTTTACAGAGACAGGTTCAGTGGACAGATAAAATAATATTAGTTCTTCACTTGTTCAAATGATCCCCATCTTATTTTCAGTATTTTATAAAGAGAGTACAAAAGATACTCCCAAATGATGCCAGCAAATTTTATCTCATCATATTATCTTTTAAAATTATTTTGGGCTTCCCTGGTGGTCCAGTGGGTAGGGACACTGCCTTACAGTGCAAGGGGCGCTGGTTCGATCCCTGGCCTGGGAAGATCCCGCGTGCCGCGGAGTGGCTGGACAGATGTGTCCAACTACCAAGCCGGAGCTCTGGAGTGCATGCACCCAGAGCCAGTGCTCTGCAACAACAGAGGCCACTGCGATGGGAGGCCCACCCAGGCCAAAGAACAAAAATAGATGGATGAAAATAGACAAATGAAAGACCAACAGAAGTGGCCCACCTGCCCCACTCCCTCCCCACCCCACCCCCTAAAAAATAAAATAAAATTAAAAAATCTTTAAATTATTTTACATATAATCTACCTGAAATATTTTCAAACAATCAATCAACATGAGGAAATGGGTGTTCAGTCTTTTTGAAAGTGAGTCTAGATGCAAAGAATTAACTTTTCGATTTATGTTTCTAATTATGCAAAACCTTGCAACCTCAAACACAGCCGGTAAGACACTCCAAAATAAAATAATAAAAAAAAGGAGTTATTTTCAAAGTCTCCAGCCCACATGTATCAACGAAACTATTCACCTTTCCAAAGGACAGTGAAATCTCTTCAAATTCTCAAATTGGCTTTTGGTCTTAAAGTAGTACCATATATGCAAATAAATAACTTCGGACCCAGATTACTCTTATCTCCGCCCCCAGCATCCTGTTTCCTCCGAGAAGCAGGTGCTAAGATGAGGTTAGATATGCAAGAGATTTGCTGAAGGAGGCCTTGTGGAAGAAAATGGGGTGGGAGCTGGAGGAGACTGGGAGGGCTGACAGAGCACAATGCAGGACTGCTCCCTGCGAAGAAGAGAGGGAAGGAAGGCCTGAAGACTTCCATTCTGAGAAAGTTTTGGTGAGGCTATTCTGGAGTCCTTCAGCTAAAGCTGTCTGTTGGAAGAATCCTGCTTCGTCCAGGAAGGGGCCTGCTTCAGCAGCACTGCTGTGCTTAGTCATGCCTGGGAGCAGCCACATAAAGCATGGCTTCAGAACAAATGTGGTGATGAATTTCAGGGGGCAGCAGCCAGGACCATCAGTCTACTATGCTGCCCACAGTGGCCACCATAATTACTATCCTAGCAACCAGTTTTCTGGTACATCCACAGGATAAGGTTCTCCTCTTTCATCCTTTCAAATGCTAGATCATGGAAAGGCTGATTATGCAAATTTATGTGCCATCTCTGGCTGAATACTTTCCATTCATCACATTTTATTTAAAAATACTTTCACTAATTAACCCAGTTCACCCTTATCATCATGATCACTTCTTCTGTCTCCTTATATATACTATTATTGCAAGGCATGCATGATGCCCTGGACCCTAAATCTCCAATCCTCAACGAGCAACCAGAAGTGATTATAGATTCATAACAAATATATCAGACAAAAAATTTCATTACTATGAACTTGTGTTTGGACTCCAAATGCTTCTGGGCTTTCCTTAATGGATGAAATGGACAAATGATCTGAGTCACCAGGACTCCTTTTCTCTGGTGGCCTGATGTTGACCTTGAAGAAGACTTATATTTTATTGTCTATGACTCCTTTAGTTTGGTTCCTTCTTGTCTTTTTAAGTGGAAGGAAGAGCAGGGAAGCTGCCCCTTAAAATTACTGTATATTGTGCAAATTAAGAAGGGAAACTATTAACACTGCCACAACAGCGATCATAACCAGGATGGTCCTGAGAAAACTGAGTTAAATGCTCATTCTAGGGTCTTTTTTCTCAAGAGTGAAGGAGACTTGAATCTCTTATCTCACAAGCACATGGCAAGAAAGAGAGCAGGGCAATAATTTAAGAGAAATGCCTGAAAAGAGAGTGATGCAGAAAGACAAGAGATTTTATCCTTTCTTTCTTTCTCAAGATATGACACTTCCTAAAACTCCCAGTTCATGTAGATGCTTTTCGTTCCAGAGTTATTCCATTCTGAGAAAGTTTTGGTGAGGCTATTCTGGAGTCCTTCAGCTAAAGCTGTCTGTTGGAAGAATCCTGCTTCGTCCAGGAAGGGGCCTGCTTCAGCAGCACTGCTGTGCTTAGTCATGCCTGGGAGCAGCCACATAAAGCATGGCTTCAGAACAAATGTGGTGATGAATTTCAGGGGGCAGCAGCCAGGACCATCAGTCTACTATGCTGCCCACAGTGGCCACCATAATTACTATCCTAGCAACCAGTTTTCTGGTACATCCACAGGATAAGGTTCTCCTCTTTCATCCTTTCAAATGCTAGATCATGGAAAGGCTGATTATGCAAATTTATGTGCCATCTCTGGCTGAATACTTTCCATTCATCACATTTTATTTAAAAATACTTTCACTAATTAACCCAGTTCACCCTTATCATCATGATCACTTCTTCTGTCTCCTTATATATACTATTATTGCAAGGCATGCATGATGCCCTGGACCCTAAATCTCCAATCCTCAACGAGCAACCAGAAGTGATTATAGATTCATAACAAATATATCAGACAAAAAATTTCATTACTATGAACTTGTGTTTGGACTCCAAATGCTTCTGGGCTTTCCTTAATGGATGAAATGGACAAATGATCTGAGTCACCAGGACTCCTTTTCTCTGGTGGCCTGATGTTGACCTTGAAGAAGACTTATATTTTATTGTCTATGACTCCTTTAGTTTGGTTCCTTCTTGTCTTTTTAAGTGGAAGGAAGAGCAGGGAAGCTGCCCCTTAAAATTACTGTATATTGTGCAAATTAAGAAGGGAAACTATTAACACTGCCACAACAGCGATCATAACCAGGATGGTCCTGAGAAAACTGAGTTAAATGCTCATTCTAGGGTCTTTTTTCTCAAGAGTGAAGGAGACTTGAATCTCTTATCTCACAAGCACATGGCAAGAAAGAGAGCAGGGCAATAATTTAAGAGAAATGCCTGAAAAGAGAGTGATGCAGAAAGACAAGAGATTTTATCCTTTCTTTCTTTCTCAAGATATGACACTTCCTAAAACTCCCAGTTCATGTAGATGCTTTTCGTTCCAGAGTTATTCCTTCCTGGGGCAAAGGTGGGAATAGGTGGGTGAGCCATCAAGGGGTGGGTGGGGGCTGTACTCCTTTTAAGGCTTCTCTGGTATTATCTCAAAATGATTATCAGCTTGGACCACATGTACTTGGGGATTCTTGGTTGTTTTCCAGGGTAAACAGAACACATTTTCTTGAAGAGCACTTTTTTCCTCCAGTAATTTGAGGGGAAATTTCTTTTATATTAAATCAAACCCAGACAGATATTAGTGGATTAGAATGTGAAATTCATCTGGATTCTAAAAATAAATCATGAACTTCAAAGATATATTGTCCTTGGGGGCCACTTTATACTCCTGATTAGGTTTTTAAGTACAATTACTCACTATTCTAAGCTATTAATGATATTCTATACAAAAATTTTGAAAAGACTTACTCAAGAAATTGGGGTTTCCCAGGTGGCACTATTGGTAAAGAATGCACCTGCCAATGCAGGAGATGTAAGAGACTTGGGCTCAGTCCCTGGGTCAGGAAGATCCCCTGGAGAAGAGCGTGGCATCTCACTCCAGTATTCTTGCCTGGAGGATCCCATGGACTGAGGAAGCCTGGAGGCCTACAGTCCATAGGGCTGCAAAGAATTGGACCCAACTGAAGCGACTTAGCACACACGCACCTAAAAAATTAGACAGTGGCCTCAACATTCTCTTTCCTCTTTTGTCTCTTTCCAAAATTAGATCAAAGGACACTGTCCTACTTTTTGAACAGCCATCTGAAGATATAATTGTAGTTGATAATTCAGTCCAGATTACCCAATGTGCAACAAGACTCAAGGCAGACAGAAAGACCCAGGATAAATGGAAATGGGCTTAAGTAGGTGTGGAGATGAGCCATGATTGAGTTCTTCAAGAGTATTTATTGAATGCCTGCTGTATTCTTGCAGCTGTTCAGGAAACTGTGATACAGAAGGAAATAAGCTGGGTAAAGGGCTTCTTCTCATAGAACATAACAAACCTGACAAAGAATGAATATTGATGAAAACTAATAAATAAGAAAATAAAGCATTCCAACAGCTTAACGGATGGGTTAAAATAAAGCAGAGAAGAGTTCTAGCCTCCATGGTGTGGTTATACAGCGACAGCTTCTCTGAGAGAGTGACATTTGACCTTGGACCTAAATAAGGAGAAAGAGGCAGTCAGTCAGATGAAAATGAGGGAAGAGTCATTCAGGAAGTGGTAATGGTGAGTGCACAGAACTGGAGACAACTGGGCCTTTTGGAGGGACAGAGAGGAAGCCTGTGTGTAGAGTGAAGGGAAGACAGGTTGGAGAGAAAGGTGGGGGCTCAGCCTCACGGAAGAGTTTGGCTAATATTCTAATGACAGTGAGAACTGACTGGAAGGTCTAGCTGGGGAATGTCATCACTGTCCAGATTACCTAACTAGTAAAACCATCTCTTCCTGAATCACTGGGCAAAAAAGGGTATCACGGCTATAGATATGCATGACAATTAAGTGGAACATGAAAGAAGGGCCCCCATTAAAACTGACTTTGCTTTAGCATGAGAGGAAGACGAAATGATAATTAGCAATGTTTAAAGGATGTAAAGATGGATGACTTTCAATAATAAGTAAAATGTTAAATTTTATCATGGAGAAAAATGTTATGTATGTGATACACTCCAAAAAGGAATTCCCATGCAAACAAACTGAAAAAGTCTAGGATGTTTATAACAATAAGCCTTTTAAGATTCATGGAAAATTCACGTATCTAGAGCAAGACTTCTAAAGGGCTCACACTTCACTGTATTTAATATGTAAGGAGATTTTGTTTATTTATAATTTAACACACCTGAGTCAAAATCACCAGGAAGTTTAAGGAATATGAGTAACATTTAAAACAGTTACTTAAATAGATTCAAAGTCAAGAGTATCAGCACACTGTTTCTTTGATACGCTCACCCCTCCACCCCACAGTATTAAATAAGGGGGGGATGAACTTTACCCTGAAATAGAAAACACAGAAATCATGTTTCCAAGGAAAGAGAAGTGAAATGGGAAAAACAAAAAAATCACCAACACATTCAGAAAGTCATGAAAGGCAGAATAGAGTTTGCACATCTCAGACTGATGGGCCCCCACGTGTGAATCATTTAACAGGAAAAAACATGGATTGACTCAGCTTGAGTGAGCTTTCTGTTTCTGCTGAGGTCCTTGCTTAGTGTGGCCTCTGCTGCTCTCCTCAGACCTTGCTTCCCTCCTCCTTTCTCACTAGAGAGAAACAGGAAGTGCTGTTTATTAATAAGCCTGACTGGGGTCACACCCAAGGCAATATCAGGGCTCTGCCTCTCCTGGCCTTGGGGAAGAGGGTCAAGGATCACAGACAAGCTCCTGGTTAGAGTGAGAGGCGAGGCCAGACTCTGAAAAATAAACTCACAACCAGCACTTAATGTAGGTCCCTAAAGTGACTTAGAGTGTATCTGCCTGTATGAGAGCTCACTAGTTCCTCCCAACCCTTTGGTGACCCTTTCAGCCCTTATAACAGAGAGACAGCTTGCCCAAGACAATGGGTGGAGGGGAACACTTGGATATAGACCTTCTGACTTCTTGGGGTGTGTCATCATCCATTCCTCATGGCTCCTTGGCAGATGTTTACAACAAAGAAGAGAGTTGCCCAGCATGGGTCTCCAAGCTTGTATGTCATGAGCTTTTCTTTCCCCTTGGCCTTTCAGCTGTACCTCATGGTTACCTTCAATCAGCTCCTGGATTGGGGTCATCTCTGTCTGATATGTGCTGAGCCACATTAAACTTGAATATGGGGGTTGGGGAAGAGAGAGAGAGAGAGAATGCCTGAGGTTTCCTACCTCACCCCACCCTACTCCTTCTCAGCAGGGAGAAAATACCTAAAGTACATAAAGAAGATTATTGCTCTGCGGGGCATAACAAGCTAAATGGGTGTTAGTTTGAAAAATCTTAGCGATGTCAAAAAGCCACTTGAGACAAGGCACTGGCTGTTCATTCCTTATCAGTCCTTGGCTTTGGGAAGAGGAACTTTCTGGAAGAAGGACCTTTGTGTGTGCATTCTAATCATGCACACACCTTCAAACAAATCAGTGACAAGTTGTTCCATAGATTGACAACTTTCCCCTCATCTTTCTAAGAGAAGTGAAATGGGAAAAACAAAAAAATCACCAACACATTCAGAAAGTCATGAAAGGCAGAATAGAGTTTGCACATCTCAGACTGATGGGCCCCCACGTGTGAATCATTTAACAGGAAAAAACATGGATTGACTCAGCTTGAGTGAGCTTTCTGTTTCTGCTGAGGTCCTTGCTTAGTGTGGCCTCTGCTGCTCTCCTCAGACCTTGCTTCCCTCCTCCTTTCTCACTAGAGAGAAACAGGAAGTGCTGTTTATTAATAAGCCTGACTGGGGTCACACCCAAGGCAATATCAGGGCTCTGCCTCTCCTGGCCTTGGGGAAGAGGGTCAAGGATCACAGACAAGCTCCTGGTTAGAGTGAGAGGCGAGGCCAGACTCTGAAAAATAAACTCACAACCAGCACTTAATGTAGGTCCCTAAAGTGACTTAGAGTGTATCTGCCTGTATGAGAGCTCACTAGTTCCTCCCAACCCTTTGGTGACCCTTTCAGCCCTTATAACAGAGAGACAGCTTGCCCAAGACAATGGGTGGAGGGGAACACTTGGATATAGACCTTCTGACTTCTTGGGGTGTGTCATCATCCATTCCTCATGGCTCCTTGGCAGATGTTTACAACAAAGAAGAGAGTTGCCCAGCATGGGTCTCCAAGCTTGTATGTCATGAGCTTTTCTTTCCCCTTGGCCTTTCAGCTGTACCTCATGGTTACCTTCAATCAGCTCCTGGATTGGGGTCATCTCTGTCTGATATGTGCTGAGCCACATTAAACTTGAATATGGGGGTTGGGGAAGAGAGAGAGAGAGAGAGAATGCCTGAGGTTTCCTACCTCACCCCACCCTACTCCTTCTCAGCAGGGAGAAAATACCTAAAGTACATAAAGAAGATTATTGCTCTGCGGGGCATAACAAGCTAAATGGGTGTTAGTTTGAAAAATCTTAGCGATGTCAAAAAGCCACTTGAGACAAGGCACTGGCTGTTCATTCCTTATCAGTCCTTGGCTTTGGGAAGAGGAACTTTCTGGAAGAAGGACCTTTGTGTGTGCATTCTAATCATGCACACACCTTCAAACAAATCAGTGACAAGTTGTTCCATAGATTGACAACTTTCCCCTCATCTTTCTAGCAGCTGCATTTCTCATTGTCAGAAATGTAGAGGAAAAGTAATGGTTAAGTGTATAATATGATACCTTACAGATATTCACCATAACATAGCTCCCACCATACTAAAGCTGTCATTGTAATTCCAACTCAAGTGTGGTCTGTGATCTACCAGGTAAGTGACCTCCCTGAGAAAATTCATTGGTCATGGTGGCTTTGGTTTTCTTAGCATATACAAATTGCTGTGTTCATTTTCTTCACACCACATGCTTAGTACAGAGTGGTTGGGAAATCTCATGAAAACCATTAACCCGAACAGTTCCTGTTTATGGGCATATCAGACCATTTTAATCAGTAACTTGCTTTGAGAAAGTATGGGCATTGGAATCAAGCAGCTGGGGTGTGAAACCTCAGGCTACCACCATTTCACTCTATTCCAGTGGGAAACTTACATGCCATTCCTGTGCCTCAGTTTCCTCATAAAATATGGGCATAATAATTGTGTCAACCTTTTGAGATTATTGTGAGGCCCAAGTGCAAAATATACAGTGCACCCTGCCTGGCATATAGCAACTTTCTGTTAAAATGCCAACAAAGGGGCTTCCCTGCTGGCCCAGTGGATAAAGCGTCTGCCTTGCAGTGCAAGGGGTGCCAGTTCAATCCCTGGCGTGGGAAGATCCCACATGCTGCCTAGCGGCTGGACCAGTGTGCCTAATTATGAGCCAGTGCTCTGGAGTGCATGCGCCCAGAGCTGGTGCTCTACTACAGGAGACGTCACTGCAATGGGAGGCCCACACAGGCCAAAAGAACAAAGATAGAAAGAACAAAGAAACAAAAGAACTAAATAAATGAAAGACCAATAAAAGAGGCCAAAATTTTTTTTAAATGCCAACGAAGATAATGTAGATGTTATCTTAACACGTAACTGTAATTTTGATTACTCAAGGTCAAGTATTTTAGTTTTTTTTTTTTGGCCACTTCTGTTGGTCTTTCATTTCCATCATTTTGTTGTTGTTGTTGTTCTTTGGCCTGTGTGGGCCTCCCGTCGCAGTGGCCTCTCTCGCTGCAGAGCAACAGCTCTGGGCGCATGCGCTCCAGAGCTCTGGCTCGGTAATTGGACACATTGGTCTAGCCGCTCCACAGCACGTGGGATCCTCCCAGGCCAGGGATCAAACCAGCACCCCTTACACTGCAAGGCAGTGTCCTTACCCACTGGACCACCAGGGAAGTCCCAGTATTTTAGTTTAATAGAGTTGTCCAGACAAAATGAAGTCTCTGGGATGTTAAGATCATAGCTTCATTGCTCTCTCATTTTTATGCTACTGCTTTTGAGCAGGCCAGCAAATCCCAGTGATGACTCAAGACTTTTCAGCAGGTATATATTATGCTAATCTCATCCTCATGTACCCTCAGGTTTTCACCCATAAAATCGTGGGAGCAAAGAAGTGCTTTGGTGGGAAATACATGAGGAAGAACAAGGACAGAAAAAGTGTCATGTATTCACTGGCAATATTTATTATGCAGTGATCATTCTTCAGATGTATTTGTTCCCTGTTCAACTGTAAATATGGGAGAGATATCACTGCTCAATAGC
The DNA here is from genome assembly GCA_022376925.1 of Tragulus kanchil. NCBI lineage: Eukaryota > Metazoa > Chordata > Mammalia > Artiodactyla > Tragulidae > Tragulus > Tragulus kanchil. The sequence goes on along the minus strand of JAIOJX010000023.1, from coordinate 117,660,644 downwards.
TGTCTTTGTCACTTACCAGGTGGATTTGTAAGGTACAGGTGTCTCAGGGCGCCTTCAAATTACAGTGCTGTTTTTGCACTGAAGCTTTCATGATGGGTGCCAGACTGAGTCAGTCATGATTGAAAGAGAGCACCATCTTTAGAAATAAATTCCCTTACGGCATCATGCTCTTGGGACCTTTATCCAGCAGAGCTTTTTAGTGGACTTGAGATTTAGCAGAATAATTAAAATGATAATCAATATCCCAGACCCAGTAGACTGCAAGGCTCACTAGGCAGCATGAACTTTAGCATGGCCTCAAGCTATGGGTTTAGTCAGACTTCCATTCAAATCCTGGTTGAAATTTGCTATATGGCCTTGGCACTGGTACTGAACTCTATGAGGAAATGATCTCAGAAATATGGGCAATAAAACCTTCCCCTTAAGAGATAGTAAGAGCTCAATGAGATTGACATTATACTGATCTATATTGTAGGTGCTCAACAAATATGAATGTCTTCGTTTTATTCCTTCCTTGTCTCTTTCTTCATGAAGTGCCATTTGGGGAGCCCAGTTTTTACAGGTCTAAATTATTTTGTTCACAGTAAGTCAGACAGTGGAGGAAGCACAAGCTGTTTGAGAATTCTGAAACTTTCTGCTAAATGAAGGAAAGACGCCAGAATCAGTACTTGTACTTTGCAGCACAAGGGTCAGCAAATTCAGGTTTGCTGAGAGCATGGGAGATGAAACCAGTCAATCCAGTTTAATAGAGTTGTCCAGACAAAATGAAGTCTCTGGGATGTTAAGATCATAGCTTCATTGCTCTCTCATTTTTATGCTACTGCTTTTGAGCAGGCCAGCAAATCCCAGTGATGACTCAAGACTTTTCAGCAGGTATATATTATGCTAATCTCATCCTCATGTACCCTCAGGTTTTCACCCATAAAATCGTGGGAGCAAAGAAGTGCTTTGGTGGGAAATACATGAGGAAGAACAAGGACAGAAAAAGTGTCATGTATTCACTGGCAATATTTATTATGCAGTGATCATTCTTCAGATGTATTTGTTCCCTGTTCAACTGTAAATATGGGAGAGATATCACTGCTCAATAGCTGTCTTTGTCACTTACCAGGTGGATTTGTAAGGTACAGGTGTCTCAGGGCGCCTTCAAATTACAGTGCTGTTTTTGCACTGAAGCTTTCATGATGGGTGCCAGACTGAGTCAGTCATGATTGAAAGAGAGCACCATCTTTAGAAATAAATTCCCTTACGGCATCATGCTCTTGGGACCTTTATCCAGCAGAGCTTTTTAGTGGACTTGAGATTTAGCAGAATAATTAAAATGATAATCAATATCCCAGACCCAGTAGACTGCAAGGCTCACTAGGCAGCATGAACTTTAGCATGGCCTCAAGCTATGGGTTTAGTCAGACTTCCATTCAAATCCTGGTTGAAATTTGCTATATGGCCTTGGCACTGGTACTGAACTCTATGAGGAAATGATCTCAGAAATATGGGCAATAAAACCTTCCCCTTAAGAGATAGTAAGAGCTCAATGAGATTGACATTATACTGATCTATATTGTAGGTGCTCAACAAATATGAATGTCTTCGTTTTATTCCTTCCTTGTCTCTTTCTTCATGAAGTGCCATTTGGGGAGCCCAGTTTTTACAGGTCTAAATTATTTTGTTCACAGTAAGTCAGACAGTGGAGGAAGCACAAGCTGTTTGAGAATTCTGAAACTTTCTGCTAAATGAAGGAAAGACGCCAGAATCAGTACTTGTACTTTGCAGCACAAGGGTCAGCAAATTCAGGTTTGCTGAGAGCATGGGAGATGAAACCAGTCAATCCTAAAGAAAATCAACCCTGAACATTCATTGCAAGGACTGATACTGAAGCTGAAGTTCCAGTACTTTGGCCACCTGATGCAGAAAGAAGACTCACTGGAAAAGACCCTGATGCTGAGAAAAAGGCAGAAGAAGAGGACGGCAGACGATGAGATGGTTGGATGGCATTGCTGAGTCAACGGACATGAGTCTGAGCAAGTTCCAGGAGATGGTGAAGGACAGGGAAGTCTGGCATGTTGCAGTCCATGGGTTCGCAAAGAGTCAGACACAACCAAGTAACTGAACTGAACTGAGAACATGCGAGTTGCTAGTAAATGTTTACCAATGAACCACAGCATATGAAAGGGCTTCACTGGACATCGAGAGCTCTGGATCATATAGTATTACTATCATTATTGTTACTGCTTTTCCGCTCTCCTTCTCATGCTGCAGGTTAGGAAACGGAGATCTAGAAGGACAAAAAGTGATTTATTTTCCTGAGCATATATCTCATCCTCATCCTCATTCTCCCAGTAGCAAATTAGTGCTTACTCAGTGCCAACTACTGATCTAGACACTTTATATGTATCACCAGCAACTATGGTAAATGCTAATCTTCCTAACAGCCTTACGTGGCCACTATTATTCAATCTTACAGGTGAAGAAGCAGAAGCACAGAGAGGTACAGTGGCTGTCAAGTGGCTGGGATTTGAACCTTAGCCATCTGAATCCAGAGTAATCATTTTGATAACTGGCTTGGTATGTGTACGCTGTTACATATGTATGTGTATACACAGTCAAAAATAGATATGGACTCAGATGATGAATACAGTTTTTTTTAATATCTTTTTTTTTTTTTTTTTTTGCTTATGGGATCTTAGATCCCTGACCAAGGATCCAATACATGCCTCCTGCAACTGAAGCACAGAGTCCTAATCACTGGACTCCAACAGAATTCCCTGTTGGATTCTTTTTTCACTTCATAACACACTCTAATTTATTGCTTGAATTTTTTTAAAGTTTTTTTTTTTGACATGGATCGTTTTTTAAGAGTCATTATTGCATTTGTTACAATATACACATGGATGTGTTCAGTTGTGTCTGACTAGTTGCAGCTCCTTGGACTGTAGCCTGTCAGGCTCTTCAGTGCATGGAATTTTCCAGGTAAGAATACTAGGGTGGGTAACCATTTCCTGCTCCAGAGGATTTTCCAGACCCAGAGATCACACCTGTGTCTCTTGAGTCTCCTGCATTGGCAGCAAATTCTTTAACACTGCCCCAGCCAGGAAGCCCCTTGTTACAATATTACTTCTGCTGGGCTCGTGGGACAGGGATTGAACCTGCACTCCCTGCATCAGAAGGCGAAGTCTTAACCTCTAGACCACGATGGAAGCCCTTATTGCTTAACTTTTGAGAGTGTTTCAAAGATGAAAGCAATGCACATAAAGTATATTGGTTACATAAAAAGAGGAAATAGCTGCTAAAGTTCACTACATTAATTTAAAGGTAGCTTTGAGATGTTCTCCTAAGAGGCTGATGATGGCAGAGGTGAAAAGTAGGTAGGGGGTTTGTTCCAAAAGAATTAAATGACATCTCTTCTACAGTCTAGCCGAAGAGAGAAATGTAAACAAAGTCAAGTCCAGTAGAAGCTGGGAAAGCTTTCAGTAGAAGCTTCTGATGCCGGGGAAGCTGAGCAGGTGAAGTTTCAGGGGGAGGGATTGGACTGGAGGAGGCCTCAAAGAGGCTAAAGAGTTGGCTGTGCTATTGCTAGGATGACCAAGGATCTGGAAATAATGTCAGGTAAAAAATGGATAAGGAAATCTCAAAAATCCATGCCTGCTTAGGTTAGAGAGGAAAAGAGTCACTGAGATGCAAAGGTTTACTTTTAAAATTTTATGGTTGTCATGTGGCAAGGGGATTAGATTATCTGTGTTATTCTAGAGGACAGAAGTAGGGAAAATGTATGCAAGTAGAGGGTGGAAGACTTAAAATCAAAGTGGAGAAGAACCTTCCAACATCAACCACGATACAACGATGACAAAAAGGACTACTTTTGCAATCACATACTTTTGAATCTGCCAGCAACACAGGAGAGCTGGGTTCAAGCCTTGGGTTGGGAAGACCCCCTGGAGAAGGGAATGGCAAACCACTCTAGTATTCTCGCCTAGAGAATTCCACGGACAGAGGAGCTTGACAGGTCCACGAGGTTGCAAAGAGTCAGACACGACTGAACAACTAAAACATCTGCCCTACCCCACACAGTTCTTGATTAGTAGATGTGGAAATAGAGACTGGATTACTGGTAACATTGCAGAGGGAGAAAAACCAAATTGCACAATAAATACTGTTTCATGTGCCCATTTTATAAAATAGAAAATATTATATGCATATAAAAATACACCAAACTGGGCTTCTCTGGTAGCTCAGTGGTGGAGTTTGCCTGCCAATGCAGGAGACAACCACTAATTCGAGAAGATCCCACGTGCTGCAGAGCAACTAAGCCCGTGAGCCACAACTACTGAGCCTGTGCTCTAGATCCTCAGGGCTGCAACTATTGAGCCCACGGGCCACAACTACTGAAGCCTGTGCGGTCGAGAGCCCAAATTCTACAACAAGAGAAGTCACCGCAAGAAGCCTGCTCACCTCAACGAGAGAGTAACCCCAACACCCTGCAACTAGAGAAGAGTCTGCAGCAGCAGGGAAAACCCAGAATAGTCGAAAAGAAATAAATGAAAATAAAACAAAAAAAGAAATTCAGCCTTAAAAAAATAACCAAACACTTGCTTTATATAACCAGTTTTTCATTCTTAATGAACATATAATAAATAATTTAGAACAACCTACAATATATATTTTTTCAATTTGAGAAAGCTTAGGAAGGTTAGTTACATTTACTGAAGTCTAAGCTAAATGCTGAGATTTCATACCATCTCTGGCTTAAAGTCTAATCTGTGTTTAGGAAACCACAATCCTCCCTTGTATGGAATTAAGAAGAGAATGAGTAGACAAAACTTGGAGGTATTAGGTATACAATATTATGCTGTAGTAAATTAGGAACTTTTGAAACAGCAAATAGCAGATTTGGAGAGTATAACTGGAAAGTGATAAAGGAGACAGTTATGCCAGCTGGAACTGAAATGTGATATGGCAGGGCTGATGGTGGCAGAGCAGCCAGGCTGTGATCATCCTCGGAAGATGCAGATGTGGAATCGAGAGAGAGTGTGACTGCACTCCTTAATTTTAAAGCCCTTAAAACAAACAAAAACGTTCGCAACAAATATCATGCTTATTTGTATCTTTAAGCTATTTTATTTTTTTACCCTCTTACTCTTTAACAATAATTATTCTTTTGAAACAAAATAATACTTCTTTTATTTTTTCTATGCAAGTTAGAAGTCATATTTCTTGTGTGGGAATAGACATGGTCCTGGCTACTGGGGTCCAGAGTGGAATCTAGCCATGTTAGGGTCAGAAGTCATCTTAGCTATTAGAACCTGATGCCACTATTCACACAAACAAGTGCAATCTGCCTTCAAGGTAGAGTGAGGTGTTTTACAATCACTGACTTTATGAGTTGTAGCTATAAAATAATCTTTTAAAGCAAACACACCACAATGACTACATCCAAATGTGACTTGTCCTTCAGAGCTATAACCTTGGGAAACTTTTCACATACATTGACATAAAATATTTAAACTCTTTATTGGAAACATCCTTTGGATCCACTTTCTCTCGCTCTCTCTCACACACACACACTATTTTAAGGTATACTTCATTTTTAGCCAAAATGCTTTATCTTCCTTGACAACCAATTTTATTTTTCAGAGGACTGGCTGTGAATGCCTCTGGCTATTGGAGAAATCAAATCCACCATTAAAAGACTGCTACCAGAGCTTCTGGATCCATTCATTCGTCGATGGACATCTAGGTTGCTTCCATGTTTTGGCTATTGTATAGAGAGCTGCAATGAACATTGGGGTACAGGTGCTTCTTTCAGTTTTGATTTCATCAGGATATAAGCCTAATAGTGGGATTGCTGGGTCATAGGGTACATATATACAATGGAATACTACTCAGCTGTTAAAAGAAATGCAGAAGACTCAGTCCTAATGAAGTGGCTGGCTCTAGAACCTATCATAAAAAGTGAAGTAAGTCAAAAAGAGAAAGACAAATACAGTATACTAACACACATATATGGAATCTAGTAGGACGGTCTTGATATCACACACAGGGAACTCATGAAAAAAAAGACAGAGCATAGACATAGGGACATCGTGGCGAATAAATAGGGAGGGGGAAGCATGGAGGAAGTAACAAGGAAACCTATAGTGTTATGTGTGGAAAAGATAGCTAGTGTCACAGTGCTAAGGGAATAGGAGTGCTTACAATGGCTTGGGGCAAAGGTCTGGAGGGGTGGGATGGGGGGATCTGGGTGGGTGGGGACCATGGATACGCATATGACTGATCTGGGAACATACATGTATGTGAACAACAAAACTCTGTAAAACCTTTAAAATAAAGAATAAAAAAAAAAAAAAAAGACTGCTACCATTGAAAAGGGAAAAGTTACTGCGGTGCTGACTATGGAGACCATACTGAAAGAAGAGGCACAAAGATATTTGGAACATTCGTAGTATTCTTAGCTCAAGAGACTATCCCTTTCCTAAGATGTTGTTTTTTCTTTTTTAAATTTTGGCCTCTTTATTTTCATCCATCTTTATTCTTTGGCCTGTGTGGGCCTTCCATCGCAGTGACCTCTCTCATTGCAGAGCACCAGCTCTGGACACATGCGCTGCAGATTGCTAGCTTGTAATTGGACACACCGGTCCAGCCACTCCGCAGCACATGGGATCTTCCGGGGCTAGCAATTGAACCGGCACCCCTTGCACTGCAAGGCGGACTCTTCACCCTCTGGATCACCAGGGAAGCTCCTAAGCTGCTATTTTGAAGGATATATTTAAATGTCTAATTGCTCAAATATTTATAAAATGAAAACTCACCAAATTCACTTCATAGTCCAACTATGGGGGACTTTTTAGGGGACTTTTCATGGTATCACTTGATTCCTAATCTATGATCACCACCCTACTCTGTCACTCCTTACACTCACACAGCCAACAGTGCCCCAGCCAGCAGTAAGGAACACCTATGGTAAATACTGTCCTGGTGAAGGTCTGAAAAAGCAGTCACACTGATACACTCATGGGAGAAAGGGTGCACTGGAAAAACTTTGGAAGAGTAAGTTGAGCATATCGAAATTCAGAATGCACTTAATGTTCTATTCAAATGATTTCAGCCTTGTGTTTCAATAGCTACATTCAAAAATGTATACAAACATACATGCAAATTAAGTTCATTGCAGTACAGTTTATAGTCAGGAAATATTAAGAACAAACCAAATGTTTGTCAACAGGGAAAATGATCACTAAAGCATGGTATATCTGAAGAACAGAATAACATACCACAATGGAAAGAATAAAATAGTTTGTATCTGAAAATCTATAAAATCTACTGCTAAAAAGTCAGGTGAAAAACTGCTTTCCCAATTGAGGAAAAAGCATATACATGCATGTACATATTCATGATAAATATCTGAAGGGTACATAAAAAATGTGACGGCAATTACATTGGGGGAATAAAATAAGAGATCTATTATAGGTGAGAAGATAACTTTTTTATTGTATACTCTATGTTTAATTTTCTACCATGTGCATATATTCTTTTCAAAATAATAAAAACAATTTTAAAAGATAAAATATACAGTGGAGAAACATACTGACTAAGGTGTGGTTGAGAACAAGATTTGATCCTCTTTCAAAAGTAGAGAAGTAAATTTTGATTGGTTCTTGGGTGAACTTTGGTGGGGAGGAAGGTGTGACTACTGGGAAGGAGTGAAACCAGTGATCAAATTCGAATGTGAAGGAAGTGGCTCAGCTGTTTATCTGGAGGTGAAGTACAGAGCCTAGAACAGTTGACATTTTGTGTCATATCCTTCCCACTCTTTGATCTCTTCTACTGTAAACACGAAACAAACAAGACATTTTTATTTTTGGACAATTGACCAGTTATTAGCTTTTGGGAACTAAATGTTTTCTTTAAAGGTACAGTAAGTATGCCTGGGACATGGTCATACAGTAAATCTGAAGGATAAACTATAGTTTCATTAAATGATCTCCCTCTCTCACAGCTGATGGAGTAGTGAGATGTTAAATTTACAAGAGCTTTAATGAAGGAAGAAGGGAGATAATTTTAGAGGACAGGATGAATTGGGGAGCATTTTTATCTTTAGGGGGAAACTTGGAGGGCATTTAGGGGTGTTCTACATAGATCCGCCAAGGACCCTGGGTAGAGAAAAGCAGAAAAGAGATACAGTGAGGAAGGGAAGCAGGAGGACATTAAAGATCAATTTTGATCTCATCATGTTTTTCTTTTTTTTTTTTTTAACTATTTTTTTTTTCCCTTTCTCTAAGTCACATTTAGTTTTTATCCATCTTTATTCTTAGGCCTGTGTGGGCCTCCCATTGCAGTGGCCTCTCTCATTGCTGAGCACCGGCTTGGCTCTGGGTGCATGCACTCCAGAGCGCTGGCTCATAATTGGACATGTGGGATCTTCCAGTGCCAGGGATCAAACTGGTGTCCCTTGCATTGCAAGGCAGACTCTTTACCCACTGGACCACCACGGGAGCCCTCCTCATGATTTTAACAAGAGTGGGTTATTGAGGGGAAGGATTGAAGATTCACTGAATGAGATGTTAGACCATGAAAACTCTCTCTGTGGCACTTTAAACTGAATTGAGATGGCTTTCAACAGCAGAAGTCTTTTGCCTACTTCTTTAGTATAGAAACAAAGTCGCTATCTCTGTCTAGCAGGAATAGAATGATGAATATTGGGATGGCTGAAAAGTTCGTTCCAGTTTTCTGCTATGACTTATAGAAAAACCCGACTGAACTTACTGGCCAACTCATTCAGAGCATGGATTCAGAGAGAACTGGTTCAGAAAAGGGTTAAGACATTACAATTTGGTTAGCCTTGGGTGAATTATTTAATCCTTCCATGCCTCAATTTACTTATTTGGAAAATCCTCATTGTATTACCTCATGGGATATTTGTAAAATAAAATATATACTAAAAAAATTTCTAATTCCTATAAATTTCATTGACTCAATACATATTTTGCGATGAGGGAAGAACATTTTGTCTATAGACTTAGTACTTGTTCTATAATATGTCATTGCTTTCTTCCAATGTAGTATAATTATTATTTTTGTTATTGCTATCATTATTTAAGGAGTATCTAGTGTGTTTTAAACCTTGCTTTAAGTGTTTTAGATGAAGCATTTCTAAACTGAATAATAATTTGGAAAGAAAGGTCTAGCCCATTTTATAGATGACAAAACTTAAGCTCAGAGAGGTTAATTAAGTAAGAGAATAAGCAGGAAGGTCAAGTTTTGACTTTCTTCCAGATAACTGGAGGCATAAGGCAACGGACCAGGTTCTAGAGTGATGGAGAGCAGCATTAGTTTGGTCCATAGGCTACAAGGCAAGAAACTAGGGGAGCCCCACAGACTTGAGAGGTGAACTGTGTTTGAGAGCTGGGAAGCCTGAATGGTCTGCTCATCATTAGGCAGGAACTAGAGAGAGGCAGATATATGGCTACTGGAACTGAGTTGAGAGATAACACGGAAAGGAGGAAGAGGATCATGAGAAATTTCTGGAAGTTGTGAGAGTGACAGCAACTTCACCACCAGGGAAAGAGGCTTAGGGTAAGATAGATGGACCTCTTCCAGAATGTAGAGTATGACTGGGTCCACTGTCCTTTTTCCTTACTCTTCATTATTCTTTGCACGATTATTTTACCTAGGTTAGTTAAACATTTGTTGTTGCTTAGTAAGGCTAATCACAACCACTAAAATTTCATTTTTACATGTAACTTTCCAGGGAATTGTAAGATTTCCAAACAGTGTTCCATGGTTTTCTATCAAGTTCCCTGCCCTCATGGCTTTATAATATGGTTTGAAATGATCACCCCTCTTAGAGTTTCAAGAGAGAAATTGTGCTTAAGGTACTTGGAATAGAGTCATCTCTAGGTAGCAAAGGGCTACCCTTTCTAGTTTCTAGTTTGGAGAAGCAAAACTATCCAATTTTCACACGTGTCATATTTGGAACTGAGCTGGTTTTAAAAGCAACCGATTTTCCTGTTTCATCTGTAATAAATAATGGTGCTTTGAGCAATGCATGTTTACTGGTAACAAATTCCGCCAATGGGTGTGGTGAACAGTTGAGCGTTTGTGGACTGTGCAGCTTCTGCTATTGTCTACAGCATTTCCTCTCTTGTCTCGGAGGCTCACGCTTTCTCAGGCAAGGCCAGTGGCAGGTCCAGATAAACGTCTGGGTTTTCTCAGTCTGAGCAAGAGGTGGTGGGGGTAGTCAGGGGGTGGAGGAGGCTGTGGAGCTGTCTTTCTGGCATGGATTCCATTGTGGGGAAAGTATGTCTTTAAAAAATATTAGTAAACTGGGGCAACCAGTTTCAGCAGTTAAATGCTTTCCTTGTTGATACGAGGTGAGGAAAAGATAAACAGGGTTTGAGGACTGAGATGGGAGCCTGGCCATAGGCTACAAGGCAAGAAACTAGGAGCCCCACAGACTTGAGAGGTGAACTGTGTTTGAGAGCTGGGAAGCCTGAATGGTCTGCTCATCATTAGGCAGGAACTAGAGAGAGGCAGATATATGGCTACTGGAACTGAGTTGAGAGATAACACGGAAAGGAGGAAGAGGATCATGAGAAATTTCTGGAAGTTGTGAGAGTGACAGCAACTTCACCACCAGGGAAAGAGGCTTAGGGTAAGATAGATGGACCTCTTCCAGAATGTAGAGTATGACTGGGTCCACTGTCCTTTTTCCTTACTCTTCATTATTCTTTGCACGATTATTTTACCTAGGTTAGTTAAACATTTGTTGTTGCTTAGTAAGGCTAATCACAACCACTAAAATTTCATTTTTACATGTAACTTTCCAGGGAATTGTAAGATTTCCAAACAGTGTTCCATGGTTTTCTATCAAGTTCCCTGCCCTCATGGCTTTATAATATGGTTTGAAATGATCACCCCTCTTAGAGTTTCAAGAGAGAAATTGTGCTTAAGGTACTTGGAATAGAGTCATCTCTAGGTAGCAAAGGGCTACCCTTTCTAGTTTCTAGTTTGGAGAAGCAAAACTATCCAATTTTCACACGTGTCATATTTGGAACTGAGCTGGTTTTAAAAGCAACCGATTTTCCTGTTTCATCTGTAATAAATAATGGTGCTTTGAGCAATGCATGTTTACTGGTAACAAATTCCGCCAATGGGTGTGGTGAACAGTTGAGCGTTTGTGGACTGTGCAGCTTCTGCTATTGTCTACAGCATTTCCTCTCTTGTCTCGGAGGCTCACGCTTTCTCAGGCAAGGCCAGTGGCAGGTCCAGATAAACGTCTGGGTTTTCTCAGTCTGAGCAAGAGGTGGTGGGGGGAGTCAGGGGGTGGAGGAGGCTGTGGAGCTGTCTTTCTGGCATGGATTCCATTGTGGGGAAAGTATGTCTTTAAAAAATATTAGTAAACTGGGGCAACCAGTTTCAGCAGTTAAATGCTTTCCTTGTTGATACGAGGTGAGGAAAAGATAAACAGGGTTTGGGGAAACTGTGAGGATATAGGGGAGGAAGAAAAATGAGGAGTTAAACACTGAGGAAGACTTGTGAGACAGATGAACTGCAAGGGTAGATAGTTCACTATTTCAACTTGGCCTGGAGACTGTGACAATCTTTTCTTTCAAAATCAATAAAGCTATAGTGTCTGTTCTGCTCTGGGAGCACCCACGATTGATTCTCTTGAGTCCCTAAATAAAGATAGCCAACTTACAAAAATGTTCTTAATCCCATCTTGTTGTGAGAAGCCTGAAAAAATTTTAATATCCAGGGCTTCCCTGGTGGTTCAGTGGGTAAAGAGTTTGCCTTGAGTGCAAGGGGCACCAGTTTGATCCCTGGTCTGGGAAGATCCCAGGTGCCATGGAGCAGCTGGACGGGGGTGTCCAAGTATGAGCCAGCACTCTGCAGTGCATGTGCCCAGAGCTGGTGCTCCACAATGAGAGAGGCCACTGCAGTGGGAAGCCCACACAGGCCATCCAAAGAATAAAGATGGATGAAAATAAATAAATGAAGAACCAATAAAAGAGGCCAAAAAAAATTAAAAACAAGGTGTCAATAACTTTAAAAAAGTTATAATATCCAGAATCAATATTTGTAGTGTATGAATGAGATGTATCTTCGAAGAGGATTAAGGCCTGTCTTGGTCACCTTTTTTATGGGCATGTTTCTCAGTAAATGTTGTGTGGTGGCACCATCTTACCTGATTTTTTTCTTAATAAAACTATAGGCCATCTTTGAAAAACAAATTTCCGCCAATGGGTGTGGTGAACAGTTGAGCGTTTGTGGACTGTGCAGCTTCTGCTATTGTCTACAGCATTTCCTCTCTTGTCTCGGAGGCTCACGCTTTCTCAGGCAAGGCCAGTGGCAGGTCCAGATAAACGTCTGGGTTTTCTCAGTCTGAGCAAGAGGTGGTGGGGGTAGTCAGGGGGTGGAGGAGGCTGTGGAGCTGTCTTTCTGGCATGGATTCCATTGTGGGGAAAGTATGTCTTTAAAAAATATTAGTAAACTGGGGCAACCAGTTTCAGCAGTTAAATGCTTTCCTTGTTGATACGAGGTGAGGAAAAGATAAACAGGGTTTGGGGAAACTGTGAGGATATAGGGGAGGAAGAAAAATGAGGAGTTAAACACTGAGGAAGACTTGTGAGACAGATGAACTGCAAGGGTAGATAGTTCACTATTTCAACTTGGCCTGGAGACTGTGACAATCTTTTCTTTCAAAATCAATAAAGCTATAGTGTCTGTTCTGCTCTGGGAGCACCCACGATTGATTCTCTTGAGTCCCTAAATAAAGATAGCCAACTTACAAAAATGTTCTTAATCCCATCTTGTTGTGAGAAGCCTGAAAAATTATAATATCCAGGGCTTCCCTGGTGGTTCAGTGGGTAAAGAGTTTGCCTTGAGTGCAAGGGGCACCAGTTTGATCCCTGGTCTGGGAAGATCCCAGGTGCCATGGAGCAGCTGGACGGGGGTGTCCAAGTATGAGCCAGCACTCTGCAGTGCATGTGCCCAGAGCTGGTGCTCCACAATGAGAGAGGCCACTGCAGTGGGAAGCCCACACAGGCCATCCAAAGAATAAAGATGGATGAAAATAAATAAATGAAGAACCAATAAAAGAGGCCAAAAAAAAAATTAAAAACAAGGTGTCAATAACTTTAAAAAAGTTATAATATCCAGAATCAATATTTGTAGTGTATGAATGAGATGTATCTTCGAAGAGGATTAAGGCCTGTCTTGGTCACCTTTTTTATGGGCATGTTTCTCAGTAAATGTTGTGTGGTGGCACCATCTTACCTGATTTTTTTCTTAATAAAACTATAGGCCATCTTTGAGAACTACTTAAATAATGGGAAAAAATGTACTTGCACATTTAACTCATGTAGAGCAAAGCCAGCATCCACCACAAAATGCCTTTGATACTAACAACACCGGGTCCTTTGTTTCACTCCACTAGGATGATGATAAATGTGGTCAGGGAATGCCTGGTCTGGGTTGGGTCCTGGGCACCTGTCTGCTTCTTCCTGTCCTTTGGGTTTTGATTCACCTGCTGAACTGTGTCCCTGTCAGTGTGCCGGGTCACATCCTGCACTGTCCAGGTTTTAGGGGTTGTTTTCTTGAATCAGTGGTGATGTTTTCAACTTAGAATTTCGTCTCCTTGGACAACTGTTCCAAATGGATCTTCTCAAATACAGACTCTTCTGCATGCAAATGTATTGTGCAGTTTATTTCTTATGTCAGTTTTGAATCGTCTAGATATGTGATATGCTGGAGGTGTGGTTCCTGTTATTCAAAGGGGATGTGCAAACTGCCTCGACCATGGTGCCTGCACAAGGGGGCTGTGCCTGGGTCTAGGCCGGGAAGCGCTTTAGACACAACCGTGGCTTTTGATGGAAGAACGTTTCCTACTGAGAATCACCTAAACTTTCACTCTCTTTTGTCTGTTTCTGAGTCCCATGCTGCCTCCATGACTGTTCAGCCTTACTGAATATTATCATCTTGCTATTTTTTGTTAAAATTTTACTGTTTTTAAAGCCATTAAAATGTGTAGTCTCTGTCTGAAACTCTCTCTTACACACATAAACACATGATGATGAATGACTCATAAACATGAAAAGTCAAAGTTTAAATTTTAACTCTGGGAAAAATCAATGTTATTGATAAAAAACGGGTATGATGTTTCTAGAAGTGGAAATTCAAATTCAGTGAAAAAGTGGATTCTTAAGCATTTCCTTAATGCAAAGAATACTTTACCTGCATCTCATTTAATAACTTTTAAATATAGATATATGTTACCTTAGAGACAAGGCAACTTAGGTGCTGAAATGTGAAGTAATTTGCCAAGGCTATGGTAAGGTGCAGAACCAGGCATGGGCCTGCTGTCTCTGACATCTGAGATCCCACATTCTTTTTTTTTTTTTTTAAATTTTTTAAATGTATTTATTTGGTTGCACTGGGTCTTAGTTATGGTATGTGGGATCTAGTTCCCTGACCAGGGATTGAACCCAGTTCCCCAGTATTGGGAGCACAGAGTCTTAGCCATTGGACCACCAGGGAAATCCCTGAGATCCCACATTCTTAATTGGTCTCTTTGCTGGACTTTAGTTAATGTGCAGTTGTTGAGGGCATTGCATTAAATTCATGGTACTACTTTCATAATAGTAAAGACAACAGTAATCACACAACATGACAATTTGCAGTGGCTTCTGGCCAAGGCCACTGATTCAAACTCATAACCTTACATTTGTATAGGGTTTTTACTTTGTCAACCTCTAATAAAGGAAGTTTTCATATCTGAGGAAAACCAAGGTGATCTTTATTTAATATACTAACAGAATTTTCTTAATTTCACATATTTATTCAGTATCTGTGCCCATTATTCTTCATGTTTTAGAAAGTGGAGAACTTAAAAATGCCTTTGAAAATTTCTCCAAGGATAAGGGGTTATTAGGTGTTCCTTTCCAAGGCAACAGCTTCTTAATGAGAGAGTGGAGATGAGAATTCAGGTCCTCAACAGAGAGTCCATTGTCCTTTCCAAAACGCCACACAATCTGGTGAAGAATCTGTCTAAAGATATGGGTTCCTCACCTATTAATAGTGCTTCTATTAATAATGTCCAGTGACTGGATATGACTGGCTCTTGTTGGCGTTTTGGAGAACTGAAAATATTTTCAAAGTTATATCCAGAAAGTCTTCAGTGTTTCTCAAATACATTATGTGATAAGCAACTGAAACTATGGCAGGAAGGAAGGAAGTAAACATGAAGAATCTATTATTTGCCAGACATATCAGAATGTGCTTTACATAGAAAAACTTTGTGAGGCTGATATTAACTCCACTCTAAAAGGGATAAAAATCTGAAAAATTTCCCATAAATTGTATGGATAGTAGGCTTTGGATCTAGCCTGTCTAACACCAAAGTTTCCACACTTTTCTTTACCCTGCCTCCATTGAGTTAGAAAAGCAAATATATAGCTTTTCATGTCTGGATCACCTCAACAAAACAGTTGGCTACGTTCTCACTGAAGTAACTCACCCTAAAAATAAACACACGTCTTCCTTCCATGAGCTTCCCAAGGTTGAAGAGAGCAACACGGAGCTCTGCTAAGCCTAAGAGTGCTGCCTAGAGTAATCTGAAGTCAGAGACTATTGTAGATTACGTTCCTCTGCTTTCTGAGACTGTTCCGCTGGTCTCTTACAACATTTTAAAGTCTTGTATGATGGATATTTTCAAGCATACACTCAAGTAGAGGAAATAGCATAGTGAAAAAATGGGGTACCTAGACCTGGCTCCAAAAGTATCTGCCCTGATTTTACAATCTGTTTAATACTGCCATGAATTATAGTCTGTCTGTATCTGGTGACTAGCCTGTGGTTCTAATATTTTTCCTTCCAACACCAAGTCTTAACTGGTGATGAGCAGAGACATTTTAAAAAACACAATAGGAGAGACAACAATAACTCAGCTATTAAAATAAGATATGATAGGGATATAAATGTTTCACCTTGAAAAGAAAGCTAAGTCAGGAGAACTGTGTCAAGATTATGACGATTAGGAACATGAAAATAAAAGACCATTTGAGGCCATTCTGTTCCCATGAGTGTATCTGTATTGGTTTCATTCAAAGTTGGGAAGGACGGTAAAAGAGCACAATAATCAGAATAAGACCACTGGATTACCTGAAGGACACCCTTATCTTTGGTTACATGGAGTGTTTGCCTGCCTTGGGTATTATAGCTGATCTGCCCTGTGAGAAATGGAAACTCAAGGAAAGAAATTTGTTATGTTGTTATTTTTCAATTATCCACCAAAATCCTTGGGAACACAGGCCTGGACTACGGGAGATAGGAGATAATAAAGAGCATTTGTTTTCGACTTTGGAATGAACCCCTGTACTTATAATTGTCTAGGGGGTGGGTCTATCTGGCAATTCCCTTCATAGAACAGGGAGCCATTCTGTTACAACCAGGGCCTGTTGGAGCTGTTTTCCTGTTTCCTTCAGCTACATGCATTTTCCAACTCTCTCTCTGTCCTGTCTGTCTCTGTCACTCTTGCGTTACCTTAATGACAGGGTTTTAAAAGGTCCTGGTCCTTATATACCACAAACATAAATTTCAAATGTTAATATTAACCAAGTTGCAACTAAATGGATGATATTCTGAGAGTTAAGCTTAGATTTTTCCAAAATAATCAGTGTCAAGTCTGTCTTCACACGATTACTAAAGACCTGAGCTTCCATGGCCCTTCTAGACCATTTTCTATGTCCCCAAGGGTTCCAGTTCTATCAACAGTACCCCTCCAGATTTATTTCTCACATGATAGTAGGTCTATTTCCCCTTGGCCTCTCCCACCCTGGTACTGGGAAGGTTTTTTTGCTTATAACAGATTTTGGCAAGTGAAAATAAGGTTTTCTTGAAGAATAACAGCCTAGGGGTTCCCAGGTGGCTTGGTGGTAAAGAGTCCACCTGCCAAGCAGGGGACATAGGTTCGATCCCTGGGTGGGGAAGACCCCTGGAGAAGGAAATGACAACTCACTTCAAGATTCTTCTTTGGTAAATCCCATGGACAGAAGACCCTGGAGAGCTACAATTCATGATGTCCCAAGGAGTTGGACATGATTTAGCAGCTGAACTGCAGCAGCAATAATAATAGCCTACTACTTTGCACAGGTGTCTATATTTATGTATCCTAAGCTGGAAGGAAAACAGCTTGTCTCAACTTGCCTGTAAAGTCAAAACAAATTAGTCCTGTGTAGACCTGGAATATTCTTATCTGAGGACTCAATCTTTTAAAAAGGCAAACACAAGGCTTGTACCCACCCTGAATCAACCAGTCCTGTTCTCATTTCAGTGCTCCTGTTCCTTTGCCCTGTAAGTGTATGGGATCTGTGGGATCATTTGTTCAGTTCAAGCAGTGCCGTCACCGTACTTACAGGATGATACAAAATAATGTAAATTATATTGCCTTTGCACAGAAGAGAATTGCCTTTTGTTGGTGAAATAATAAAAACAACAATAATAACCAGCATTGATGAGGTACTTGCTCTCTACCAGCACTGTACTGAGTGCTTGCTTTACTTACATTACCTCATTTTGTTCGCACAGTTTCCCTATTAGGCACTAAAAAGTTCTGTTACAATCCTCACTTTACAGACAGGGGCACTGAGGCTTAATGGGATCAGTTAATCTGATTCACAGTAATTAGAGCACAGATGGAATTTGAGAATAGGCAGAGTAGCTCCAGAGCTCAAGCCTTACCCACACCCACAGAACAACTTCTGAATACAGGGTGTTCAATCGCTCAGTCACGTCCAACTCTTTGCCATCCCATGGACATTAGCCCGCCCGGCTCCTCCATGGAATTGTTCAGGCAAGACGACTGGAGTGGTCGTCATTTCCTCCTCCAGGGGATCCTCCTGACCCAGGAATCGAACCTGAGTCTCCCACATCTCTTGCATTGGCAGGTGGATTCTTTGCCACTGAGCCACCTGGGAAGCCTCTGAATGAGGATCCAAGGCAAAATACCTTTGAGTAGAGGAGCAGCATGTGAGAATGAAGCTGTACTGCTTATGTGGCGTAGACATGAATCAGGTTGGTTGAGGTTAATCAGGACAGGCTCCGTGGGCAAGATCAGCTCGAAGGAGGCAAAAGAGATGGAAAAACACTGGTAGAGAGGAGAGGAAGGGTGGTCAGCAGTAAGTTAGATAAAGGTAGAGGGCATTCAAGGTCCAAGATAGAAGCTGGAGACAGGAGACAACAACGGAAATATCTCTAGGCTACTAGTCACTTGAAGAGAAACAGGGGTCTGTTGCTTTACTTTTTATTTATTTATTTATTTATTTTGCTTTACTTTTTAATAGCAACATCCTTATCATACAGGATAACGAGAATCTATTTAATATACTGTTTATAGAGCCTTTCATTCTTCAATAGGTTAGAACTGGGTTCTAACCTTCTTTTTTTTTTAAGATTTATTTATCCATTTATTTTCTGGCTGTGCTAGGTCCTCACTGCTGTGCACAGGCTTTATCTGGTTGCAGTGAGTCGGGGCTGCTCTTTGTTGTGGTATGAGGGCTCCTTCTTATTGTGGTGGCTTCTCTTGTTGCATAGTGGATGGAGCACAGGCTCTAGGGTGCGAGGCTTCAGCAGTTGTGGCATGTGGGCTCAGCAGTTACGGCCTGCAGTCTCTAGAGCACTGGCCCAGTAGCTAGCATGGGCTCACGGCTGCACAGGGTTACTCTGTAGCATGTGGGCCACTAGATCCAAGCTCTGCACTGGCAGGCAGGTTTTGGAATTTGAGAATAGGCAGAGTAGCTCCAGAGCTCAAGCCTTACCCACACCCACAGAACAACTTCTGAATACAGGGTGTTCAATCGCTCAGTCACGTCCAACTCTTTGCCATCCCATGGACATTAGCCCGCCCGGCTCCTCCATGGAATTGTTCAGGCAAGACGACTGGAGTGGTCGTCATTTCCTCCTCCAGGGGATCCTCCTGACCCAGGAATCGAACCTGAGTCTCCCACATCTCTTGCATTGGCAGGTGGATTCTTTGCCACTGAGCCACCTGGGAAGCCTCTGAATGAGGATCCAAGGCAAAATACCTTTGAGTAGAGGAGCAGCATGTGAGAATGAAGCTGTACTGCTTATGTGGCGTAGACATGAATCAGGTTGGTTGAGGTTAATCAGGACAGGCTCCGTGGGCAAGATCAGCTCGAAGGAGGCAAAAGAGATGGAAAAACACTGGTAGAGAGGAGAGGAAGGGTGGTCAGCAGTAAGTTAGATAAAGGTAGAGGGCATTCAAGGTCCAAGATAGAAGCTGGAGACAGGAGACAACAACGGAAATATCTCTAGGCTACTAGTCACTTGAAGAGAAACAGGGGTCTGTTGCTTTACTTTTTATTTATTTATTTATTTATTTTGCTTTACTTTTTAATAGCAACATCCTTATCATACAGGATAACGAGAATCTATTTAATATACTGTTTATAGAGCCTTTCATTCTTCAATAGGTTAGAACTGGGTTCTAACCTTCTTTTTTTTTTAAGATTTATTTATCCATTTATTTTCTGGCTGTGCTAGGTCCTCACTGCTGTGCACAGGCTTTATCTGGTTGCAGTGAGTCGGGGCTGCTCTTTGTTGTGGTATGAGGGCTCCTTCTTATTGTGGTGGCTTCTCTTGTTGCATAGTGGATGGAGCACAGGCTCTAGGGTGCGCAGGCTTCAGCAGTTGTGGCATGTGGGCTCAGCAGTTACGGCCTGCAGTCTCTAGAGCACTGGCCCAGTAGCTAGCATGGGCTCACGGCTGCACAGGCTTCGTTACTCTGTAGCATGTGGGATCTTCTCAGACCTGAGATCCAACCCATGTCTCCTGCACTGGCAGGCAGGTTTTTAATCACTGGACCACCAGGGAAGCCTGGGTTCTAACTTGCTTTCCTAAGGTTCTGATCTGAGTTTTCTTCTTCTTTTATTTTTCTCCTAACACCTGAAACTTACTGAAGAAAGTGAAACATGTCTATGTTTTTGACTTTGATGACTAATATTAATTGTCCTATCTAAAAGATTTTACATTTTCCTTTTTTTCAAAGTCTAATTTGAAAGAACTTTAGATATGTATATAAAGATAATAACCACAAAAGTATGAAGGTGTCCTCTATAGCCAGTTCTATGATATTTTACCATTTAACATGCATTTGACATTCAATAAAGGGGTTTATCTGCTATACCTTTATTTGAGTAGATAACTTATCTTTTTTCAGGTATATTTTTCCTTAGTGCCAGGGCAATTGATAGTGAGATAAAATGTTTAAGTAGGAAAGAACAATCTTAGCATGTAGGAAATGTCGCATTTAGAGTTTAGAATATATTTAAAAATATATTCTATTATATAAAAACCAGCACATTAAAAAAACTAGCACATTCAAAGTCATTTTACCAAACTATTTAATAATATCTGTTTGCCCTTATCATCTTAGACTATTTCACTGAGGACAGATTATTCTGCTTTTAATTGTTAAACTTTCTTATCATATGAATTTTTTTCATGTTTCATTCTATTCCTATAAAACATTTTACTTCAAAGGAAAAATGCTATGAATTTACAGTGCTTTTAGAATTCTAAAATCTGTTTCCTATTTTGTTGACTAAGACAGA
Organism: Tragulus kanchil; assembly: GCA_022376925.1. Taxonomy (NCBI): domain Eukaryota; kingdom Metazoa; phylum Chordata; class Mammalia; order Artiodactyla; family Tragulidae; genus Tragulus; species Tragulus kanchil. The sequence continues at coordinate 117,640,020 of JAIOJX010000023.1, read as the reverse complement.
AGAGCATTGATTGTGAATAAAGAACATGCTATGTTGAGAAGAAAATTAAGGATTCTGATGTTTCTCTGCCAGATAGGACAAAAACTGAGAACACCACAGGAATTTTTCAACATTATTAACCTCCTGACAATGTGTGGGTCGTATAAAGGACAAATGAATGTTTTGGAGGAACCGAGAATGCCAATTTTAACAGACTGTCCAATGACTGTAGATAAATATTTGTGTTCCTGGGGATTATTTGATTTTTTTCAAAGCAAATTGAATTTGAAACATGGCATGTATTAAGTCATTGGTACTTATTGTCTAATTCTTTTTCCCATAGAAGTTTCTATGCACTGAAAGAGCACTAAGTCATCAGTTAGACATACCATGTAGTGATCCTTATCATATCCAGACAAAATAAAAGCCTTTTAAGAAGCTACTTCACAAGACAACTGCATAGCTTTCCTCACAGGAACTTGTTAAACAAATAATGATTATTAAAGCTATTGGGTCAATCACTTACACCAGTTTAACAAGAACAATTCCAAGATGTCTAGCCTATTCCACATTCCATGTGACTAACTATAGTATCCAGAGCTTGGAAAATATCCAGGCAACCTACAGTAGCTTTTCTAAAATGTTTTGTGGGTATTGGATTTTAAGGAAGGTAGAAAATTTAGGTTTACATAGGAGTCTTCAAGGCATACCCACTGTCAATGATACAAATGATCTCATTTGTATTAAAAAGTTGTTTAAATGCACCCAAAGCTGAAACATTGCAGATTTAGCTCCTATCTATATCAAACTTGGCAAGTGCATAAATCCTAATTGCTGATGTGGAGGTTTATTGTATGCAGTGAGACAAATATACTAGGAGTTTTCACAAGCCTCTAATAGAGAGGCTACTGTGAGTTGGAAAGACTAGCTTTTAAAAATGTCATTTTAACCCCTCCCTTATATGTACAGGCATGCCATGATCAGGGTAAAAGAGAAGAAGAAAGATTTAGAGTGGAAAGACAAGTATAAGAGTTCCTATAAAACATTTTACTTCAAAGGAAAAATGCTATGAATTTACAGTGCTTTTAGAATTCTAAAATCTGTTTCCTATTTTGTTGACTAAGACAGAAGAGCATTGATTGTGAATAAAGAACATGCTATGTTGAGAAGAAAATTAAGGATTCTGATGTTTCTCTGCCAGATAGGACAAAAACTGAGAACACCACAGGAATTTTTCAACATTATTAACCTCCTGACAATGTGTGGGTCGTATAAAGGACAAATGAATGTTTTGGAGGAACCGAGAATGCCAATTTTAACAGACTGTCCAATGACTGTAGATAAATATTTGTGTTCCTGGGGATTATTTGATTTTTATCAAAGCAAATTGAATTTGAAACATGGCATGTATTAAGTCATTGGTACTTATTGTCTAATTCTTTTTCCCATAGAAGTTTCTATGCACTGAAAGAGCACTAAGTCATCAGTTAGACATACCATGTAGTGATCCTTATCATATCCAGACAAAATAAAAGCCTTTTAAGAAGCTACTTCACAAGACAACTGCATAGCTTTCCTCACAGGAACTTGTTAAACAAATAATGATTATTAAAGCTATTGGGTCAATCACTTACACCAGTTTAACAAGAACAATTCCAAGATGTCTAGCCTATTCCACATTCCATGTGACTAACTATAGTATCCAGAGCTTGGAAAATATCCAGGCAACCTACAGTAGCTTTTCTAAAATGTTTTGTGGGTATTGGATTTTAAGGAAGGTAGAAAATTTAGGTTTACATAGGAGTCTTCAAGGCATACCCACTGTCAATGATACAAATGATCTCATTTGTATTAAAAAGTTGTTTAAATGCACCCAAAGCTGAAACATTGCAGATTTAGCTCCTATCTATATCAAACTTGGCAAGTGCATAAATCCTAATTGCTGATGTGGAGGTTTATTGTATGCAGTGAGACGAATATACTAGGAGTTTTCACAAGCCTCTAATAGAGAGGCTACTGTGAGTTGGAAAGACTAGCTTTTAAAAATGTCATTTTAACCCCTCCCTTATATGTACAGGCATGCCATGATCAGGGTAAAAGAGAAGAAGAAAGATTTAGAGTGGAAAGACAAGTATAAGAGATGCGAAGCAGGGGAATTCAGTTCCTATCCAAGAAGGATTTTGGCAGCTTTGGGGTCATTCTGTATTTGTAATCTAAAACAAGAGCAGTTATAGTTAGGAAGAGCAGTTATAGTTAGGAAGAGCAGTTATAATCGCACATAAGAGGTCAAGGTCAGAAAGAGTAAGAGAGAAGACAAGTTGATACGCTAGGGCCCTTTTTCTTGAAAACAGAGTCTGGAATTCAGAACTTGCAGCTAAGTTGAATGTCCAAGATAAGAGCCTTACAATACTGTTTCAGTGTTCTAAATCCAGGCAAAAAATCTGGGTCACAGAAACACGGGTCTAGGACGTCAGCGCCAACAGGCAACTAGGTCAAGTGCTTCTATAGTTCCTGTTTAGAATCCAAACTTCCGAAGATTCTGGAAGACCTGAACCCAAAGTTTTATTTTTTTTTAAATTTGATTCATATCATTAGACACTTACTATATACCTGACTATGTATGAGCAGCAGAGACTATTACTGAACTAGGCAGACATACTATCTTGCTTTAAAAGAGACACACAATAAACCAGGAAATACAGAAATGGACAAACGACTCTAGAAGAGAATAAAGAGCATGATATGTCTGAGAATGGGAGGAAGCTGTTTTAGTTAGGATGGCCAGAGAAAACATCTCCAAAAAGTGATGCTGGAGAGTGAGAGTGAAGTTTGAGAATGAGCAGACATTTGAGGAACTGGAAGAAGAACCTAGTGGAATATCCTAGAGGTTACAAAATAAGAGGCCTTGGCACACTGAAGGAACAAAAAGAGGTGGGTTTGGAGGATAGTGAGCAAAGGAGAGAGAGAGTGGTGTGAGATGCGGGATAGAGAAGTTGGCAAGAGCTAGCCCACACAGTTAGGAGAGCAAAGCTTTTGGCTAGAATAAGGGATGTAACAAGCAGTGTAAGAACTCACTTGAGATAATACACTGTGTTTATAGTTGTAAACCAAAAAATAGATGATGAGGGACTGAATATTCTGCCTAAGCAGCCCATGCCGTGCAAAGAGTTTACTAAGAAACTTTCTTAAAGCAGAGATGCACTTATGAGGCAGGCTGCTGGTAGCAGATGGTGGCGTTCAAGTGAGTTTCTGAAGAGCCTGAGGTTAAAAATCAACTCGGGGGCAAAGCACTGCAGTCCAAAAGAGTGGTGGTAGAAGCCAGAGATTTTTTTTCTTTGGATGATGAAACTGTTCTACAAAAGACAGCAGGGCAGGATGGTGAGTCACCCAGTGTGGGCTGGTGTGAGGCCAAGCATAATGTGGCTAAACCTGAAAGGCACATGAACAGGGGGACAAAACAAAGAGAGAAAAGCTGCTCTTGGTGCTCCTGCCATTTATTGGAAAAACATACTTTAAAAGTAGCTGCTGGTGTCAGAACTAAGAGACCTATGAAGCCAACCTGATCCTAACCTGACTCTAAGCAAACCTCACAGATTCCCCAGAAAACTTGCAGACTTGTGAGTCAAATGCTTTCTAGTGTTGGTCACTGAGATTTGTGGTGGGTGTCACCCAGCGCTGTCACAGTGCGGACCTCATTAATAACTCGCTGATGGTCCACCCAGACTAGACCCCACATTGTCTGTAATCCAGTCATCCATAGCAATCTAGTGTTTCTACTGAATTAGCCTAATATTCATCTATGCGTTCATCACGCATTTATCATATATTTAATATGGAAAACAGAACACAAGGACAACAGCAACACAGATCAGACTATGGTGTCTGCCTTCACAAAGAAACTATTTCTAGTGAAGGAAGGTGACAGAAACAGGTCAATTTAAACCTAATGTAATGAGAAACTCTTATAATAAGAACACATGTCTTTCTGAGACACAATCACAGGTGGGGTGAAGGGCGGGAGATGACCTTGGGGGTGGCCAGGCTGGGGCTCTTGGAGGTGTCTGCCGAGCTGAGCAAGCTTGTCTTTCTCTCACTTGAATGGCCTCAGATGATGGCTTCTTTTATTTTCTAAATGTAAGCAGTGTCAGCCCAACTGTGTGCCTTTGCTTGAGGTTAACTAATTGCCCGTGGTTTGCATCCTGTGTGTTCAGAGAGCTATTGCACTGTCTCGCAAGTTTGTAGAGAAAAGCCAAAAAAGGTTTCATTTTCCCTTTTCCAAAGGGAGCAATTATTTATTCTCACTGGAACAACAAACTTAGGTCCTAGGCTGTGAATGAAATTCGATTTCTCTCAGGTGAGACATATTGTGTATATGGAAAGTCGAGAGAAAAACGTGATTTTAGCAATCCTGCAGGGACTGTGGTCAACATGGAGTTCATAAAGGCCTTTGTTTTCCATGTTTTCGTTGGCCCGTAACCTAGAGCTGCGACTGAAAAGGTTGCCCTGACCCGGGGGCTGGTGTGAGGCCAAGCATAATGTGGCTAAACCTGAAAGGCACATGAACAGGGGGACAAAACAAAGAGAGAAAAGCTGCTCTTGGTGCTCCTGCCATTTATTGGAAAAACATACTTTAAAAGTAGCTGCTGGTGTCAGAACTAAGAGACCTATGAAGCCAACCTGATCCTAACCTGACTCTAAGCAAACCTCACAGATTCCCCAGAAAACTTGCAGACTTGTGAGTCAAATGCTTTCTAGTGTTGGTCACTGAGATTTGTGGTGGGTGTCACCCAGCGCTGTCACAGTGCGGACCTCATTAATAACTCGCTGATGGTCCACCCAGACTAGACCCCACATTGTCTGTAATCCAGTCATCCATAGCAATCTAGTGTTTCTACTGAATTAGCCTAATATTCATCTATGCGTTCATCACGCATTTATCATATATTTAATATGGAAAACAGAACACAAGGACAACAGCAACACAGATCAGACTATGGTGTCTGCCTTCACAAAGAAACTATTTCTAGTGAAGGAAGGTGACAGAAACAGGTCAATTTAAACCTAATGTAATGAGAAACTCTTATAATAAGAACACATGTCTTTCTGAGACACAATCACAGGTGGGGTGAAGGGCGGGAGATGACCTTGGGGGTGGCCAGGCTGGGGCTCTTGGAGGTGTCTGCCGAGCTGAGCAAGCTTGTCTTTCTCTCACTTGAATGGCCTCAGATGATGGCTTCTTTTATTTTCTAAATGTAAGCAGTGTCAGCCCAACTGTGTGCCTTTGCTTGAGGTTAACTAATTGCCCGTGGTTTGCATCCTGTGTGTTCAGAGAGCTATTGCACTGTCTCGCAAGTTTGTAGAGAAAAGCCAAAAAAGGTTTCATTTTCCCTTTTCCAAAGGGAGCAATTATTTATTCTCACTGGAACAACAAACTTAGGTCCTAGGCTGTGAATGAAATTCGATTTCTCTCAGGTGAGACATATTGTGTATATGGAAAGTCGAGAGAAAAACGTGATTTTAGCAATCCTGCAGGGACTGTGGTCAACATGGAGTTCATAAAGGCCTTTGTTTTCCATGTTTTCGTTGGCCCCGTGAGAAGCCTGGAGCAGCTCACACACCCATCTGTATCCATATTAGTGGGACTGAAAAGTGCTGACACAGGATTGCAGATCAGGGCCAGTGGCTTGCCAGGGTAAACTTGTGTAATGCACTGTACATCTCTCCTAACAACAGTGGTTCTTTTGTCACTTAAACAGAGGCTGTTAGAACACGAGTCATTAAAAGAGCTTTAGGGACACAGGCAACATTTTCCAATACTGTGGCTTTAGGCGATCCCCATGAGGTATCAGAAGTTACAGAAGAAGTGAAGCATTTCAGGACTAACTAATAGTGAATTCAGAGTCGTAATCTGAATTGATTAGAAGCAATATTTTAAAATACAACTCTGAATGTCAAAATAAGCCCATTATTATGGAGAACTAGATGAAAATTAACCAGAATATTTTTTGAATGTATATAAAATAACATACATAAGAATACTTTCAAATCTTAAACTGATCTGGGAAACTCTAGCTTACTGATAAAACACAATTTCAAAGAAAAGGGCTTTAGGATTTTTCCTATTTTTAATATACAAGACAGTGCAGTTGGAGGAATAAGGAAGGGGAAGAAGCCCTTATTCCACCACCCAGAGAAAAATCTGGTTAATATTTTAATGCTGTTTCTGCTAACATTTTTTTTTTTAATCACAAATGCTGCTTTACATAGTTGAACTCATAACGTACATGGACTTTTGCTTCAGGCATCTTCTTTCACTTCTGTTACTCCTTAGGAGAGACCACAGGTTGGAAAATAATGACCAAATCTAGCACACTGTCTGTTTTGATGGAACACAGCCACTTTCAGCTTCGAGAACTGTCTGTGGCTGCTGTCATGCTTCAGGCAGAATTGAGTATTTGCAACAGAGCCTATGGAGCCCACAGAGCCTTAAATATTTGCACTCCAGCTCTTTCCAGAAGCAATTTGCCAACTTGTAGGATAGACTGTTATCGAGTCACATGTGACATTTTAAGGCTCTTATAGACATGTACTACAAGTTTATGTGTGCACACACTTTTTCTAGACTTTGTCAAATGAGACTACTGTTTGATTGTCTATAACCAACTATACATATATTATATATAGTTATAGACAATTTTAGAGTTTAATAAGCAATAGTATTATATCTTTTATGCTTTAATTTTTATTTATTTGAGGAGCAGTGAAAATAATTTCTTATTGCTTTGTAAGCACTTTTGTTTCCTCTTTTCTCAATTGCCTTCTTATGGTTTTGGCCCATTTTGAAAGACATATTCTTTAAAAAGTAAATTTGTAACTCCTCATGTCAATTTAGAATATCAACTTATTTATTGTTTTCACTTTGAATATTTTTTCTAGGTTTTGGTTTTTTTTTCCTTTTGAGAACGCATTTTGAAACTTTTAAGTTATTTAACCTACATAAAATTTTCTCTGTGAATTCTTTCAAAGCTTCTGAATTTAAAATTTCTCCAGTATATCATGTTTAAGAAGAATCTTATTATTTTTTTAATAAAAATCCTTTTTTATCCAGGCATCATCAACAAGCAAGCAACCCAATTTTATTATAGATCATAGGCCTAAGGAATCCTAAACTGATACTACATTGTTGGCATGTTGCAATTCCTAAAACAGTGTAGATTTTTTCACAAACTGAAAAGATTAATCCAAGAGAATTTAAATGCATACAAAATTCTACTACCAGAAAAATACATACATATAAGAAAAAGGATTCTAAGTCTCAGGTAATAATTCCACTGGTTTCTATGAGTCAGTATGTAAGGACCATGTGTTAACCAATTGTGTGGATCAGTATATAAAGAAATTCTTCAAAGAATTATGATATCTCAATGAAGTCAATTTAGTGAGATTTTGTTAATATTTATAAAAGAACTTAAATGTTTTTAATAAAATCTGGATATTTATTTAAACAATTTTCAACATGATACTGATCTCACATCAAAATAAAGAGTCTAATAAACAATTACTTTTTAATGGAAAAATTCATATTTAAAAATATTATTTAATATATAAATATATTTAATACACTAAATATATTATTTTAAATACATGTCAATATATTTACATATATTTAAATATATTATTAGTACATACTCACACTCGATTATTTACATATATTTAAATACATGTAAGCACATTATTTAATATAAATATATTTACATATATTATTTTAAATATATTTGCATATATTTAATATATTATGACATACATTTAAATATATTTAAAATATTTAAAAAGTCATATTTAAATTTATCAACTGCCTTTACAGCATCTGCTGATTTTTTAAATAAAAATTTTAAGAACTGTTTTGGACTTGCAGAAAAATTGAGATGATAGTGCCAAGAGTTCCCATAAACCCCACACTCAGTTTCTCTGTTATTAATATCTTACATTAGAAATTTATGTTGATTACAATTAACGAACCAATATTGGTGCAGGATTATTAAAGTCTGTATTTTTTTTGCTTTCTCTAGTTTTTTTTTTTTTTTTAAAGATTTATTTATTTATTTACTTTTGGGAGGGGGTCAGGTTGGGGAGGGAGGGGAGCGGGCGGGCCACCTCCATTGGCTTTCATTTCTCTATTTTCATTCGTCTTTGTTCTTTGGCTCCCGTGGGCCTCCCATCGCGGTGGCGTCTGTTGTTGCAGAGCACCAGCTCTGGGCGCATGCGCTCCAGAGCTCCGGCTCGGTGATTGGACACATCAGTCCAGCCGCTCCGCAGCACGTGGGATCCTCCCAGGCCAGGGATCGAACCGGCGCACCCTGCACTGCAAGGCGGTGTCCTTACCCACTGGACCACCAGGGGAAGCCCTTTCTCTAGTTTTTACATAGTATCTTTTTTCTGTGCCAAGATATCATCCAGAATGACACATTACATTTAGTTATCATGTCTCTTGGGCTCTTTGCATGTGTGTCTACTAACTATATAATACACACACATACAAATATTTCTATATGTAACCACTGGTATCAACAGTAACCTAAATATGAGCTCACACTTAGTTTTCCAACTCTCATCCATTACTTGTCTTCTTCTGTAACAATTTCTCAGACTTTTCTTGATTTTGATGACTTTGAGAGTTTTTAAAGGAGTATTGATTAGATGCTTTATAGAATGCTCCTCTATTAGAATTGCTCTAGTGGTTTTTTCAGGGTTGGAACACTGAGGTGAAAGAGATTTGGGAGGAAGATCACAGAAGTAAAAAACTGTTTTTATCACATAATGTCAAGTACAGGCTATCAAGTGAATATCACTGTTGACATTGACCTGATTGCCTGTCTGGGGTCATGTTTGTCAGGTTTGTCCGATGTCAAGCTACTCTTTCTTCCCCCTTTCCATGTTGTACTCTTTAGAAAGAAGTTACTATGTGCAGTTCACATTTAAGGAATGGGGGAAAAAGCCAAACTCTCAGAAACAGAAAGGTAGAAAAACAGTTGCCAGGGGTAGAGGAGGGGACACAGAGAAAGACTAATAAAAGGACAGAAACTTTCAGTTATAAGATGAGTAACATTTGAGGCTCTAATGTAACACACTGTGACTACAGTTGTTAGCATTAAATTGAACAACTGAAATTTTCCTAACAGAGCAGAACTTAAATATTCTCACCAAAACCAGAAAATGATAAATATCTGAGGTGTTGGATGTATTAATTAACTAGATGGAGGAATTCTTTCTCAGTATATACATATATCAAATCACCATGGTGTATACTTAAACTGTAAATATCTTATGGTTTAAGCTGTCAATTATACCTCAAAAAATGTGAAATTAAAAAAAATTCTCAAAATATTACAAAATAAATCAAAAGGAATGAAGAGCTGTTTTTCCCTTCCTTAAGGATGGCGCATGCACTTAAATTATTTTGAAATTGTTTTGCATGGAATATTTTTCTCTACTTCCTCATTTATTTATTTATTCAATCATTTCTTTATATCAGTATGTACTCATGGATATTTATTACACGGGTTATAACCTAACACTTCTATTTATTGCATAGCTCAAACTGTTCCAGATTTGACCACTGGGGCCTCTCTTAGTAGGCTCCAGTATCTCTTTGACATACCCCTGTCAATATAATCTTTTTTTTATTTTTAAGGAACTTCCTTAATTTCTTGCACAACAAGAAGCTCCAAGTTTATCTTGCATATTTACTGCCTTAGCACTATAATCAGCCATTTCTCCAAGGAGCCCTGTTTTCTTTAATTAGTTTCCTCTTATTAGAAAGCAAGATCTGGTCACTAGGTATGGTCATTGCTATGTTGCAGTTACTTCCAGGACCTCTCAGCTGACAGGACAAGGTAATGCATGTGTGTCTACTAACTGTATAATACACATACATATAAATATTTCTAACCACTGGTATCAACAGTAACCTAAACATGAGTCCACACTTAGTTTTCCAACTCTCATCCATTACCCTTTGTACATTTTAGTTTCCTATTGCTAATCTGTACGTTCCCAATTCAACAGTGAGAAACTCTGCTCCCATCATCTGCCGCTTCCACTGTACATGTATTAAAACTGTTAACCCAGGCTTTTCATGAGAAACAACTTCATCAACAAGAGTAGAGTGGTTATGTGCAACATCCTTCACTTCAGGTCTTAGAGGCGCCATTCATTCCAAAGTTACCTGGTCTGTCCACTGATTTTTTAGCTCTTATTCTACTGCATTTTCTATCCAGATGTAATTCTTGTTCCTGTCAGTCATGAAACTGACATGGTAATAAAGAGAACAGGTGGGATCTGTGAGAGATTTTCCAATTTCTTGAGGTCAGAAAATATACATGGGCATATATTTGTAATAAAGCCTTAATTGGGCAGAAAAGCTGATAGTAGATTGCAGATAACACATGGTATGAAACATGTTTATGGATATTGAATCCCATCAACAAGATATGTAAAGAAGCAAGGTTGTATGGATGTTGTGGGCTTTATACTGAAATATTTCTTTTCCTTTACATTCACCGTTTGCAGCAAAATGAGTGCAACTTCTGTAGCATTAACTTTCTGCCCTGGCTGTTGCTTATATTATATAATGTAAAAACATACGTAGGATTTAATCTCAGAAATCAGGTAATGTAAATATCAACACCATAGACATCTCACGCTCAGTCATGTTATGAAATGCTCCACATTCAACAAACAATTTGATTATCAGTGAAATATGTGACTTTCCTGGAGGAGACCTCACATTAAAAATGATAAGAGCAACACAACATTGTCAATTAACTATACTTAACACTAAAAGATGTTAATAATAAAAACTGAGTATATCTGATTCTGAGATAGCACATTTCAAAAATCACTCCCCTGAGTTTCCTATCATCTCATTCTGAAAGATAAAAATGACACAAAGATAATAATTTAGAAAGTGAAAGTGCAAAATTGTACTAATTCGTCCTCTACCCACCTCCTTGGATATGACCACAGTTAACATCAGTTTATTTTCTTTGTTTTTCTATGCATATACTGTGATTGGCCTCATGACTCATTCACTCACCTAAATTTGAAAGCACTATTCCCTACTAAATGAGAGGTAACAGTTAAAAGCTGATACTCTTGTTACAATATTGTTGAGCAAATTATCAATGTGAAGTTTTTGCAACTTTAGTATCTCACATCACTCATGAATTCTTTCCTTTCCCCATCTCCACTGACAGGCACACATAGCTATAGGTTAGGACTTCAGAATGGTCTCTTGTCCTTCACTATCCCTTCCTCTGCCTGTTTCATCCTCCTCAGTTTCTCCAGCGTAATCTTCCTGCAATACAAACCTGATTATGTCTCTTCTAATTAAAAGTCATTGATATTCACTATGTTTTACCAAATTCAGTTCAAATTCCTTGAGAAGCTTTTAAGGCTGTACCAGATCCTTTGGAATCCTAATTCACATCTTAGACTCACCTCTGATTCCAGCCTAGATGCAATGGGCATTCTGGATTTGATTCATCTCAACAGAATCTCATCTTAAATGAACACAATGTGTTTTTCACTTTTTGCTCTAGAACTTCTCCAATGCTGTAGCTGGGAATGGGATTCTCCTTGTTTGAGCTCACTCACGGAGTCCCTAAATTTATGAAGGTTAACTCTGAGGGAAATCCTCAATCCCTGAGGGATGAAACCAGCTCTGAGACATTCTGTGCTAGTGTTTCTTAGACACTATAAGTCAGAGTGTCTCAAAGCTTTGTTAATAAAAGTATACCATTCTCTAGACTTTTTCCTCTTCCCCCATTCTCTCTGGGTCCCAACTCATGCTCTAAGATTATCTTGACAGAGGCTTTTTAAAAGTAGACTTTCCTGGAGGAGACCTCACATTAAAAATGATAAGAGCAACACAACATTGTCAATTAACTATACTTAACACTAAAAGATGTTAATAATAAAAACTGAGTATATCTGATTCTGAGATAGCACATTTCAAAAATCACTCCCCTGAGTTTCCTATCATCTCATTCTGAAAGATAAAAATGACACAAAGATAATAATTTAGAAAGTGAAAGTGCAAAATTGTACTAATTCGTCCTCTACCCACCTCCTTGGATATGACCACAGTTAACATCAGTTTATTTTCTTTGTTTTTCTATGCATATACTGTGATTGGCCTCATGACTCATTCACTCACCTAAATTTGAAAGCACTATTCCCTACTAAATGAGAGGTAACAGCTAAAAGCTGATACTCTTGTTACAATATTGTTGAGCAAATTATCAATGTGAAGTTTTTGCAACTTTAGTATCTCACATCACTCATGAATTCTTTCCTTTCCCCATCTCCACTGACAGGCACACATAGCTATAGGTTAGGACTTCAGAATGGTCTCTTGTCCTTCACTATCCCTTCCTCTGCCTGTTTCATCCTCCTCAGTTTCTCCAGCGTAATCTTCCTGCAATACAAACCTGATTATGTCTCTTCTAATTAAAAGTCATTGATATTCACTATGTTTTACCAAATTCAGTTCAAATTCCTTGAGAAGCTTTTAAGGCTGTACCAGATCCTTTGGAATCCTAATTCACATCTTAGACTCACCTCTGATTCCAGCCTAGATGCAATGGGCATTCTGGATTTGATTCATCTCAACAGAATCTCATCTTAAATGAACACAATGTGTTTTTCACTTTTTGCTCTAGAACTTCTCCAATGCTGTAGCTGGGAATGGGATTCTCCTTGTTTGAGCTCACTCACGGAGTCCCTAAATTTATGAAGGTTAACTCTGAGGGAAATCCTCAATCCCTGAGGGATGAAACCAGCTCTGAGACATTCTGTGCTAGTGTTTCTTAGACACTATAAGTCAGAGTGTCTCAAAGCTTTGTTAATAAAAGTATACCATTCTCTAGACTTTTTCCTCTTCCCCCATTCTCTCTGGGTCCCAACTCATGCTCTAAGATTATCTTGACAGAGGCTTTTTTAAAAGTAGAATCAAAATTAAGACATAGAGTTCTAGACTTGCTGGGGGCGAATTAGGATGAGAAGATGTCAGAAATGGAAGTTTTGGGCAATTCAAGACAGCTAAGTCACCGGCAAGGTGTGGGTCAATCTTTGACACTTCTTAGTGTTCACATGCCCAGTGACAATGGTAAATGTCAATTTCAGCAACCACGGCCTCACAACAGTAAGACAGCCGAGGGTTCAACCTACTCGAGGATGAAGGTATGCATCATTTAACTAGGCTAGAAACTTAGACAAATAGGTCTTCTAACTTCAAGAGCAGCTTCAGCAATGAAGACTGCAGCTTATTATATTAATCTTTATCTATTAAGTCACATGTGGAGATTATGGCTGACCACTGCCTTGAAAACTTAGAGACAGATGGGACTTTATTACAAGGCACAGGTGTATGAGTGGTACAAAGGATATAGACTGCTTCTCAATTTCTGACTCACATAGTCTTAGTCTCATTTTGATATCAGTGCACATATAGTGATAGTTTGGCTTACCTCATGCTGCCATCTTATTTCAAATACTGGATGTTTTGTGCTTCTGCCTTCAGGTGTTTCCAGTGCCACTACAGCCTTTAGGAAGCCCTCTGTTCGAGCAGACATGCTTAGTCTGGAAGTACAGAGGAGTTTACTTAACCCAAAATAGATCTCAATTAATGAAGCTGGACAGTACAGGGAAAAGACTCACCTGCAAATGGGCATTCTGGATTTGATTCATCTCAACAGAATCTCATCTTAAATGAACACAATGTGTTTTTCACTTTTTGCTCTAGAACTTCTCCAATGCTGTAGCTGGGAATGGGATTCTCCTTGTTTGAGCTCACTCACGGAGTCCCTAAATTTATGAAGGTTAACTCTGAGGGAAATCCTCAATCCCTGAGGGATGAAACCAGCTCTGAGACATTCTGTGCTAGTGTTTCTTAGACACTATAAGTCAGAGTGTCTCAAAGCTTTGTTAATAAAAGTATACCATTCTCTAGACTTTTTCCTCTTCCCCCATTCTCTCTGGGTCCCAACTCATGCTCTAAGATTATCTTGACAGAGGCTTTTTTAAAAGTAGAATCAAAATTAAGACATAGAGTTCTAGACTTGCTGGGGGCGAATTAGGATGAGAAGATGTCAGAAATGGAAGTTTTGGGCAATTCAAGACAGCTAAGTCACCGGCAAGGTGTGGGTCAATCTTTGACACTTCTTAGTGTTCACATGCCCAGTGACAATGGTAAATGTCAATTTCAGCAACCACGGCCTCACAACAGTAAGACAGCCGAGGGTTCAACCTACTCGAGGATGAAGGTATGCATCATTTAACTAGGCTAGAAACTTAGACAAATAGGTCTTCTAACTTCAAGAGCAGCTTCAGCAATGAAGACTGCAGCTTATTATATTAATCTTTATCTATTAAGTCACATGTGGAGATTATGGCTGACCACTGCCTTGAAAACTTAGAGACAGATGGGACTTTATTACAAGGCACAGGTGTATGAGTGGTACAAAGGATATAGACTGCTTCTCAATTTCTGACTCACATAGTCTTAGTCTCATTTTGATATCAGTGCACATATAGTGATAGTTTGGCTTACCTCATGCTGCCATCTTATTTCAAATACTGGATGTTTTGTGCTTCTGCCTTCAGGTGTTTCCAGTGCCACTACAGCCTTTAGGAAGCCCTCTGTTCGAGCAGACATGCTTAGTCTGGAAGTACAGAGGAGTTTACTTAACCCAAAATAGATCTCAATTAATGAAGCACATGAGCTACAGACAAAAATCATCAATTCTCAAGGGCTGAAAAGGTAGAACACCATTTTAAAAGGTATTCTACATCCTCTTTAGAAGATTCTGGGAAGGTTTGAGGATCAGTTGCCTGCAATAGTGATTTGAATAATGCACCTGTGTACTTGCTTGTCCACTATTCCTCACTTTTCCAGTCCCTCACTAATGCTGCCTACTTACAAGTTTTTGCTAAGGCCCTTTTTGGGAAAACTCAAGCTAAAAAAGGTCCTTAAATCCCAATATGGGTCTGTCCTCTATTTTCTACCCTTCTTAAAGAATTCCTTGAAGAACTAAACATCTTGACAGGACAGCATAACCTGGGGGTGTCATATTTTTTAGATTTTTTATTTATTTATCTTTTTGGGGGGTGGGGTGGGGAGGGAGGGGGATGGGCAGGCCACTTCTATTGGTCTTTCATTTTAATTTAAGCCTAAGAAATAGTGAAAATCATTTTTTTTCCTTTAAAGAAGTAATTGTATGTTTGGTTTTGGGAAAACAATGCATTATTTTATTTTATTTTTTCTATACAATAGATTTTGTTGGTTGTCCATTTTAATATAGCAGTGTGTACATGACTTTCCCAAAGTCCTTAACTATCCCCTGTTCTTTGCAACCATGATGCATTATTCTTAATATTTTCTATTTCCTGAAATCTAAATCTTGGAATATACCATAAATAATATTTACAGGTGAACAAACTGAGGAACAGATCTGAAGGGTAATTGTTCAAGGATTTGTGGTACTGCAATCAGTTTTTCCTTTCAGATTTTTGCTCTCTTGATGATATTAGTTTCATCAATAATTAAGTGAATCCCCAGGTCAGACTTTTACCCTCAAGTCACCTGATCCTTATTAACTCTTTTTTTTTTTTTTTTCAGTTGCACAAACTTGCCATTTCATTCTGGTAACCAGAGTTCTTACAATTTACAAAAGATTTGGGAAGCAGATGCAACTGAGTTCAGCCTTTCACCAAACATCCTTCTACAGAGGCCCAGTTAAACACTGGATATTACCAAGCATTCTCTCCTGGGTGTTCTGGCCTAGATGGGGGAAGATGGTAGCTGGTGGAAGCTGTGGCAATTTACCCACAGTTCCACTCCCCTAGACTCCCTGCTAGGTGACTCATCCATTCTGGTTTCTGCAGGGTCAGCCCTCCCCTGAGGTCTAGCTCTCTCAATTGACCCTATAAGTTTATACAGGTATTGGGTTGACTCAAAAGTTTCTTTGGGTTTTTCCATAACATCTTACAGAAAAACCCGAACAAACTTCTGGGCCAACCCAATACATACAGTATAGGTAGATGTAGGAATCACCTACACAAGATCATCTTTTTCATTCTAATGAATTGGCTGTGTGTCTTTTTATGACCTGCTTGTAGGCAAGGACTGAATGCTAAAAGTTTTGACTTCTTAGAACCCAGCAGAGTGCTTCAGTACTTAGTAATCATCATTTAATTCTATTAAATGAAGAAAATTCCTCAAATCCTGAACTTTAAGCCAACATCATCAAAGTTATAATGACAAGCTAGCTTGTTCTAGGCATGTTCTGGCTTGTGAAACTAAAGGAGTAATTTAAAAACTTGGAATAAATACAATTACACATCATGTTACAATGGTGTATATATATATATATGCAATTAGGAGCAAGAACAAAAAATTAAGATACTCTCTTTTAGTAAAGTTAATGAATATTTTTTATTTCTTCTGTTCTTTAAAAAACATTATTTTAAAAGGACATGTGAAACACATATAAAGTTGGAGGAAGAAAACATGGAAGAAAATGATAGGTGAGTAACAACAATAATTAAAGAGCTGTAATAAAGAGAGTTAGAAATCAAGCGATTTCTGGCTTACAGAATCTGAAAAGAGCCTTGTGTGAGGCGGCTGATCTAGGAAGGATGATGACCATCTCCACTGGGGACCAGACAGGAGGCAACAGGCTTAGGTTACAGCATGAGGGATTTAGATAAGAGAAAAGGGAAAATTTTCAGACAGTGAGATTTGATAGACACTGGAATGTGTAATTGGGGAAGCTTGTGGAATTTCCTTCTCTAGAGGTTTTTTAAAAATAGAACAGCATCTCATCTGCCAAAGGATGGACTCTATTTGACCTTTCAGGGTATCCACTGAACCCAGAAGGGGCACACACCTTAGAGAAGAATGTAAGCTTGAGTTATCCTGGGCAGCTTGGAGTGTAAAATAGGATGAATAAACTTCATGTTTAAGTTGATTTATATATATATCATATATGAAAATTATGATGGTTATTGTTTTTTCTTTTCCGTTTATCTGAATATTTTAATTTTTAAGGCCTGGAGTTTAGTGTTTAAGTAAAACATACTGTAGGGAGGGAAGGAAGAAGTCATTTATTTTAGAGCCCACTTTTATATGGACATAGGTACGGAGAAAAAAACATTTTGGATATTTTGATTTTGATTTCACTTATTTGATTCTACATAAGTTCTTAAAAAACATTGAACTTTCTTTGGGTTTAATATATTTAGGGTGAAATTTTGAAATCTGACTTAGTCTGCATGTTTCTCTTCATGAGTCTGGCAGTACTACTATTCCGAACTGGAAGAGGTTCTCTGTATTTAATTTCCTCTCCGGAAGTTTACCTTCAGAAGTCCAAGTGTGAGGTCAAGCTTTGGATTGCCGGAAATGGTAATGTCCTTTACTGTCTGAGCACCCAGACGGCACTTAATGAAACATCCAACTTTGTGGACATTGGTAAGGATTAAAGCGCTTTAACTATTTCCTCTTATTTTATGATTTCTACATTTAGTCTTCTAATATTCAAATAAAGTTATATGTAAGTAAGAGCTGAGCTCTCTGTATTCAGCTATAACTGCAGATTTCCACTTACAGGTGACATCCCTCTTTTCCTTCCTAAAAACTAAAATGTACTGCAGGTCCAAGGAGATGTAAGGTGTAGAACTCATTACCCATGTTAAGCAAAAACAATTCCAGGGCATTCTAAACTTGATTTCTTTCCCTGTTTTGTTGACCTGAGGACATATACAAGTTAAAGCAGTGAACCACAACTCATATTCATAGAGCTCTTCAGATTTGTCAAAGTGCTTACTCAGCTAATATCTAATTTGATCTTAATAAGAATCTCATGAGGGCTTCCCCTGGTGGTCCAGTGGATAAGGACACCGCCTTGCAGTGCAAGGGGCGCCGGTTCGATCCCTGACCTGGGAAGATCCCACGTGCCGCGGAGCGGCTGGACTGATGTGTCCAGTTGCCGAGCCGGAGTTCTGGGGCGCGTGCGCTCAGAGCCGGCGCTCTGCAATGACAGACGCCAGATGCCACCGCAATGGGAGGCCCACAAGGGCCAAGGAACAAAGACGGATGAAAATAGAGAAATGAAAGACCAATAGAAGTGGCCCGCCCGCACCCCTCCCTCCCCAACCCGACCCCCGCCCAAAATAAATAAATAAATAAATCTTAAAAAAAAAAAAATCTCATGTATGTCATGATCTTATAGATGAGAAAATGGAATCTCAATAAGGAGATGTCATGTGCCCAAGATCACAAAACTTGCAGGTGTAGAGGCAGAATACTTCTGATTTCAAAGTCTATGTCTTTTCCACTGGATTACACTATGCTGTAATGTGAAACATCTTTGCTTTCCTGGTGGTTTATCTTTTAGCTCTGATGAGGCCTTTTCCTCTGATTCATTCCAAACCAAAATTATACTGAGACCATTACACTAATGTTATTATCAAATAGAAAGTCATGCTATCATTCTCATGGAATAAAACATCACAGGTTTAAAAATTTTTTGTTTTGCCAGTCCACGTATAAATCATGTAAATTCTGTTAGGACGCTTCATATGGAGATTACAATCTATTCTAATTCATACTAGCTATTGAATATTAAGCAGCATTTTCCTTTTATTATAAAACTTTACTGCATCAGTCTCTGAGAATGCTGAACGCAGCTTCTACATCCCCATCTCTCTGTCCTGGGTGTCTTCAGGGTACAGTGGTTTTGTTTCCTTCTCCAACATTTCGGAAGTTTGTTTAATAGTGACTCAGAGGAAGCATTCTAGCTGAGTCCTCACATGGTCTTGTTTACAGCTCCGGAGTGCACATAATAGATAAGCTACTGATTTCCACAAGACCTCCCCGCACTTCCTGGGTGTGTGGGTGTCTGTGCTTGCGCCTGTGAATTAAGATTGTGCAATCTCCCTGGTAGCTGCATTAAGATGCAAGGTCATTTCATGTCTCTTCAACATTTCTCTAGCAAGCCTAATTTCACAAACCAAAAACCATTGTATTCCATAGGAGGTGTGCTTTTAACTAATAATATGCAAAGCCCGTGAGTTTATAACAAGATCAAACCTGATATTGAGGTGAGACAGAGAGAAATTTGCCTAAGGAAATATTGTGAAATAAAGCTGCAAATGGCCATAGATGAATACTGCTCTATCTGTGGGATTTCTTCCCTTGATCATAATTATAATCACCATGCATAGGGAGTCTAGTTATAGGGCAAGAACTTTGTTAGGTCAGCATCATTTTATTTGATTCTAATGGTAGCCCTGAAAGATAAACATGGCTAAGGCAGTTTTATGGGAGATGACCAGAGAATTCAAATTATGTATCCTCTGTTGCCCTTTGGTTCCTTTTTTGATGTTACTCTGGACAAAATTTAATCGTAGGTTGCATAAAGTATAGTAGAATTTATTAGTAGAACTGCCTCTGTATATTAAGGAGGTTTGGGCTAAAGAAGGTTGGAGAATGATAATAGTGGGCTGAGAATAGCTCCATTAAACTCTTGAATATTTCAGGGAAGGTGGATCTAAGGCAGCAATGTCACATAGAACTCAGATCACTTTTATGTGGAAATAGAGGACCTGTACATGGCCATGTACATAATCTGTGTTGGGCATAGTACTGAAGTGATTAAATCCATCACGAACAGTCCTTAACACTGAAAATCCAGAAGCAGATTTTCATTCCTTTTTCAGAAGCAGATTTTTTCTAACCAACTCTGCATCAGAACTAAACAACATTATTACCTCAAGATTGTGCTTACCAAATTTTAGCATTCTCTGTATCTCTTAGTTTTTAAAATCCAGCATACTTTTTGCCTTTGTTTTCTCTTTCCAGCTGCTGCTGCTTCTGAATTATGAGGCTTGTCATGTCACTTCTGCAATGGATAAAGCCTTTTGGACCTAAATGAATGTGTAAGCTAGCTGGGGTCCTCCACATGGTCTTGTTTACAGCTGAGGCATAATAGATAAGCTACTGATTTCCACAAGACCTCCGCACTTCCTGGGTGTGTGGGTGTCTGTGCTTGCGCCTGTGAATTAAGATTGTGCAATCTCCCTGGTAGCTGCATTAAGATGCAAGGTCATTTCATGTCTCTTCAACATTTCTCTAGCAAGCCTAATTTCACAAACCAAAAACCATTGTATTCCATAGGAGGTGTGCTTTTAACTAATAATATGCAAAGCCCGTGAGTTTATAACAAGATCAAACCTGATATTGAGGTGAGACAGAGAGAAATTTGCCTAAGGAAATATTGTGAAATAAAGCTGCAAATGGCCATAGATGAATACTGCTCTATCTGTGGGATTTCTTCCCTTGATCATAATTATAATCACCATGCATAGGGAGTCTAGTTATAGGGCAAGAACTTTGTTAGGTCAGCATCATTTTATTTGATTCTAATGGTAGCCCTGAAAGATAAACATGGCTAAGGCAGTTTTATGGGAGATGACCAGAGAATTCAAATTATGTATCCTCTGTTGCCCTTTGGTTCCTTTTTTGATGTTACTCTGGACAAAATTTAATCGTAGGTTGCATAAAGTATAGTAGAATTTATTAGTAGAACTGCCTCTGTATATTAAGGAGGTTTGGGCTAAAGAAGGTTGGAGAATGATAATAGTGGGCTGAGAATAGCTCCATTAAACTCTTGAATATTTCAGGGAAGGTGGATCTAAGGCAGCAATGTCACATAGAACTCAGATCACTTTTATGTGGAAATAGAGGACCTGTACATGGCCATGTACATAATCTGTGTTGGGCATAGTACTGAAGTGATTAAATCCATCACGAACAGTCCTTAACACTGAAAATCCAGAAGCAGATTTTCATTCCTTTTTCAGAAGCAGATTTTTTCTAACCAACTCTGCATCAGAACTAAACAACATTATTACCTCAAGATTGTGCTTACCAAATTTTGGCATTCTCTGTAACTCTTAGTTTTTAAAAGCCATCATAATTTTTGCCTTTGTTTTCTCTTTCCAGCTGCTGCTGCTTCTGAATTATGAGGCTTGTCATGCGTCACTTCTGCAATGGAAAGCTTTATTTCTGCAAAGTGCATAGAACGAAGTTGTAGGTTGCAGGCATGGAAAGACCTAAATGAATGTGTAAGAATGACCACAGGCACCAGGCGTGGGTGTATTTATCCGTTTGTCTCATTACTAAGAGGTTTTAGTTCCAAAAAATATCCGGAAGGATTTAGTTTGGGGGAAGTGGGGAGGGAGAAGGAGTGGAGTAAGATTTTTAAACTTTTAAACAATTCATTTGAGCTTCCTATTGATATGTTCTACTTTCTTTACATCAGAATCAGAATTTTTTAAGCGACTCTTAAAGATTTTCAAGCCAGTGTCCATAGGTATTAAAAAGTTGCTTTTAGTATGTTAATTAAAAGGTATTTTAAAGGAAATTGGAAATTGCAAAGTTTAAATATTAGTTATTAAAACAACAATTAAGACATTTGTGGCCCAGAAATATGTTTATCTTGGTGGCACACGCTCTGCTCCATTTGAAAGCTAATTCTGTTTACACATGGTTAGCTGAAAGGTTTGTTTGGGTTTTTCCATTACATCTTACAGAAAACCCTGAATGAGCTTTTTGGCCAACCCAATAGTTGTACCTGAGAGTCTCCTTGTCAAGGAAAGTCATGTTGTTTCATTGACAGGGGGAAATGAAGTCCCTTTCTCTCTTTGCAGACCCAACATAGGACAGTGGTGAAAATATTCAGTTCTGGAGTCAGACTCTTAGGGTAAAATCAAAGCTTTATCAAATTGTATGACCATGGCAGGTCAGTTAACTTTTCTGTGCTTCTGTTTCTTTATTTGTATGATTAAAACCAAGGATGATAATAACATGACCTATCTGGTGGGGTTATTATGAAGATAAAGAATCATGATAAGCATTTGGCACTTGAGATCAGTATAGGTAGTTCTTCCAAATTTACATGTAGTCATATTCACCTTTTTCTGGTGTACAGTCCTAGGAATTTTAACACATGCACAGTTTATTATCATCACCAACACACTGATACAACAGGATGCAGAATAATTTCAACACCCTAAAGAATTCCCTTCTACGGCCTCTGTCTAGTCAGAGGCTAATGATACTCCCTGCTCCCTCCTCCAGTTCCCAGCCCCTGGATACCATGGATGTGTTTTCTGTCCCTGCAGTTTTGCCCTTTCTCAGAATGTCATATAAATGGGATCATACTGCATGTGATCTTTCGAGACTGACAGCTTGCACTTTGCATAATGCCTTTGTGATACAACCTGATTTATAGAGAATCTTATCTGAAGATCTGACTTCATGGAAAAAGGATTAGGTAAGAGGTTTTCTTCTTTTCTTTTCTTTTTTATTAAAGGAACACTAAAGGGAAGAAAAGCTTATATTAATACTATCCAAAAGGAGAATTTGGCTTTGTATGAGAAAGGAAATTTTTCAGAGTTATCAAAATAGGATGCACCTTCAAGAGGAAATTCTTTCCCTGTCATTAAGGGTCTAGAGACATAAAGCTGAAAAGCCACATGGAAGGCCCAGTATAGAAACATATAGGTCAAATACAAATCAACAAAGAGGAAAATATATTTATACATGTAGGCCTGGAGTAGGGTAGGTAGTAAGGTGTTGGAAGGTAGCAATCATATTAGCTCTGTAGCATGTGGGTACAAATTAACTATTGTTTGGTGCAGCGGGGACTTGGACATAATCATATCCATGGGTGACCTGTATAACTGGGTAGGTTAAGGAGCTGCTCTTTATTATCAAATACAGGCACAATCTTAATTAGGATTGGAAGAGAAAGCACAATGCGGGTGGGCTAGCAAGACTGAAGGAAAGGAAGGAGCTGGGGTAGAGGCTGATCAGATACCGTGGCAGCTCGCAGGGCTGGAGTTGTAGGTCAATGTCCTGCATATTTGGTGCCAGGGGCAGCTACAAATATCACATGCCTTCTCCTAATTTACACAAACATATTTACACACACGCACACACATACTATGCATGTGAATGTACATTTTTAATTTGATCTATCTTTATTCTGTAAATCAGCTAACTTGCTCCTAGAAAATAGAACACTTACCATATTGACTACAGTTACCTTGGCATATACTAAGGTCATTTATATGCTAACTTAATCCTTGAGTCAAGACTCTGTGGAAGAAGTAAGTTTCTTCATGTGATAGATGAAGAAGTAGGTTCTGAGAGGTGAAGTGACTTTCCCAGAGAAACTAATGATTCCCCCCAGTCCATAACCATGGGCCCAGTTTTGCCCTTTCTCAGAATGTCATATAAATGGGATCATACTGCATGTGATCTTTCGAGACTGACAGCTTGCACTTTGCATAATGCCTTTGAGATTCAACCTGATTTATAGAGAATCTTATCTGAAGATCTGACTTCATGGAAAAGGATAAAGGTAAGAGGTTTTCTTCTTTTCTTTTCTTTTTTATTAAAGGAACACTAAAGGGAAGAAAAGCTTATATTAATACTATCCAAAAGGAGAATTTGGCTTTGTATGAGAAAGGAAATTTTTCAGAGTTATCAAAATAGGATGCACCTTCAAGAGGAAATTCTTTCCCTGTCATTAAGGGTCTAGAGACATAAAGCTGAAAAGCCACATGGAAGGCCCAGTATAGAAACATATAGGTCAAATACAAATCAACAAAGAGGAAAATATATTTATACATGTAGGCCTGGAGTAGGGTAGGTAGTAAGGTGTTGGAAGGTAGCAATCATATTAGCTCTGTAGCATGTGGGTACAAATTAACTATTGTTTGGTGCAGCGGGGACTTGGACATAATCATATCCATGGGTGACCTGTATAACTGGGTAGGTTAAGGAGCTGCTCTTTATTATCAAATACAGGCACAATCTTAATTAGGATTGGAAGAGAAAGCACAATGCGGGTGGGCTAGCAAGACTGAAGGAAAGGAAGGAGCTGGGGTAGAGGCTGATCAGATACCGTGGCAGCTCGCAGGGCTGGAGTTGTAGGTCAATGTCCTGCATATTTGGTGCCAGGGGCAGCTACAAATATCACATGCCTTCTCCTAATTTACACAAACATATTTACACACACGCACACACATACTATGCATGTGAATGTACATTTTTAATTTGATCTTTATTCTGTAAATCAGCTAACTTGCTCCTAGAAAATAGAACACTTACCATATTGACTACAGTTACCTTGGCATATACTAAGGTCATTTATATGCTAACTTAATCCTTGAGTCAAGACTCTGTGGAAGAAGTAAGTTTCTTCATGTGATAGATGAAGAAGTAGGTTCTGAGAGGTGAAGTGACTTTCCCAGAGAAACAGAGGCAGTGAATGAAGACTGAGTCAGATTTTATTGTGTTTGTCTATCTTTAGAGTCTTGGGCTTGCCTTTGCTATAGGCTTTGCCTCTACTCTGCTTTCACGTGATGATGAGAATGGTCAGACTTGGAATCTTCCTATTTGAAAATCTATTATCCACTTTTAAATATGGGGTGATGGAATATCTTATATTTTAAAGTGCATTCTATAATGATAGTTTCTCTCTGTATGTTTGTTGTTGTTATTATTAGAGGTGACAATCCTTTGAACCACAGTTACCAACCAAGCTTAGTAAGAAATTTAGGAAAGAACTATGGAAAAGCCTGTGAATCAGAAGACCTAAGTTAAAACTTCAGTTCTGATCTATACAACTGCCAGATCTCTCTCAGCTGTGCGTTCTTTGGTGAATTCAAAGTGATAATACAGGGCTTCCCTGTTGTCTCAGTGAAGAATCTGTTTGCCAGTGCAGACACATGGGTTCGATCCCTGATCCAGGAAGATCCGACATACCTCAGAGCAACTAAGTCTTTGCACCACAACTACTGAGTCTGTGCTCTAGAGCCTGGGAGCCACAACTACTGAGCACGTGCCACAATTAGAGAGAAGCCCATGCAGCAAGGAAGACCCAGCATAGCCAAAACCAAATATAATTTTTTTAAAAAGTGATAATACCAACTTCTCAGGGTTATTATCTGATTTAAATGAGAAAATGTATGGATAAATGCCTAGCTATCACATGGCTGGGATTTAATAGGAGTTTGAGAAATTAGATGAAAATATAATTAAAGACTTTTAATCTCAAGACTTAAATGTAAGAATAAAGGATTTATGTATTTGAGCTGTACTCAGTTTGGGGCTCTGGTCTATGCTTGGTGATTGTAGAGTAGAAAACACATGACTGGGACTTCCCTGGTGGTCCAGTGGATAAGGACACCGCCGTGCAGTGCAAGGGGTGCCGGTTCGATCCCCGGCCTGGGAAGATCCCATGTGCTGCAGAGTGACTGGACTGGTGTGTCCAACTACTGAGCAGTAGCTCTGGAGCACATGTGCCCAGAGCCAGTGCTCTGCAACGAGAGAGGCCACTGCAATGGGAGGCCCACACAGACCAAAGAACAAAGATGGAAATAAATGAAAGACCAATAGAAGTGGCCAAAAAAAAGAGAAAATACATGACCATTTTGTTTATATTTAACTAAATCTTATGCATGTAAGCATGAATCTATTGTAGCTAGATCAACAAGGCATACACTGAATGAGTTAAATCTAATTCAGAGATGTACCTAGATTTCCATGATAGTTCACACCTAAAGATATGTAACTTTAACCCCATTATTCTCTTTTAATAGTGCTCATATTGAAACTAATAAATACCCCTGGAGATTTCATTACTAAAAGTGAAAAAAGTCAAGACGGGCTGAGAATTTAATTGTGCCTGTGTTAGAATAGTACCTGCTTTTCACTTAAACCTCTTCTCTCTGACTGAGGGAAATGCAAATACAAGTAGCCAAGAAATCTACGTTCCACTCGATTTCAACCCTCATAAAATCTACTGGCGGCATCTGTACTAGGGATGCATGATTCACTTACATCTAGCATTCTTCACCTTTCCAGCAGCACCATTTCTGCTATTCATTTGAAATTCAGTTCTACTCACCAAGTATATACTGAAAACTTGATTCGACTCGCGTTCTACACGATGGAACTTGTTGCCACAAGGGAGGAAGCCAGGCACTCCAAGCGAGGACAGAAGCTTGGGAAGCCAGCTAGGAATCAGCACCCTGCTGGGCAGAAGACAACCAATGGGTAAAACTGAGGACTGATGATTATTAGAGCAGGGCTGTCAGCTGCAGGGAGCCACAAAATTATTAGCGCAGGAGGAGGGAGGGCAAGCACTTCAAATTACTGCTAGAAGGCTGGCTGCTTCCTCAGGTCCCAGCGGTATTTCATCCCCTCCTTGCCACACTGAGGCACGGGTTACGGGCCTCTTCATCTTTTTTTTCTTTTTTTAAATTCTGGCCTCTTTTATTATTTATTTATTTATTTATTCTCGTTCATCTTTATTCTTTGGCCTGTGTGGGCCTCCCATTGCTGAGGCCTCTTTAGCTGCAGAGCACTTTCTCTGGGCGCATGAGCTCCAGGGCGCTGGCTCGTAATTATACACACTGGTCCAGCCGCTCCATGGCGCGTGGGATCTTCCCAAGCCAGCGAGCAAACAGGTGCCCCTGGCACTACAAGGCAGACTCTCTATCCACTGGACCACCAGGGAAGCCCTTCCCCATCCTTTTAAAGGCACAGACCACAGCTCCGATACCAGAGAAGAGAGTTTATACAGAGATCACTTGTTGAGAGTATTTTTAAGGATCCCTGTAAGCGCAATATATGAACTATTTGTTTACAAATGTGGTGGGGTTTTTCTTCTTCTTCTACTTAGAATGGCTCATTATGCAGATGAAGCCAAGTTGGTAGTTAGCTGCCAAGAGGCAGAAAGTAATGAAGCTAGATTTTAGTCTATCCCATACTTCAAATTGACCATACCAGATTGAAATTAATTGCAAAATGTTTAATTCCATTAATGATGCAGAGCTCCCCAAAGCTAAACAAAGTCTTTTGTGTGTTTTTTTAAATTCACTTTAGTATAGTTGGCAGACTGAATAATACCCATTTGTATTAAAAGCGGACATCTCTACTGCAAAAATTACTGAAAAAGACATGTCAATTACCTTCAGCATCTTCCCAGTGAAATCATAGCTACTTTTTTTTTTTTTTTAAAAAAAGCGATATTCCGTGCATTGCAACATTTAATTTAAAAATAGACTGTTTTTTATATTTTATAAGAATATCTCACCTACATGATATAGATGTTATTTTTTGCAAGGGCTCCTCAGGTAGCTCAGATGGTAAAGCATCTGCCTGCAATGCAGGAGACCAGGGTTTGACTCTAGGTCAGGAAGATTCCCTGGAGAAGGGAATGGCAACACACTCCAGTATTCTTGCCTGGAGAATTTCATGGACAGAGGGGCCTGAGGAGTTTCAGTTCATGGGGTTGCAAAGAGTCGGACATGACTGAGCGATTTTCACTTTCATGTTTATTTTGTAGTGGAGGAGACAGGATCAGAGTGTTTTGTGTTTTGTCCAAGAACACACTGCCAGTAAACAAATAAGGCCAGATTGTGAATTTTCGTACACAGACTCCAGAGTCTTTGCTCTCTTTTCTATAGCACACAGACTTTGTGTAGATGCTAACAAAATGCTGGATGATAGACAGGACAGCCTATAAAAATCTGTACAGATTATAATAATCTCTTGCCCTCTTCTCATTTTTCTCATTTCTTATCTAGTTAGTTTAACAAGTCTATTTACCAGGTACAAAATCATAATAATATGGTATAGGCACAAAATTCAACAGTAAGAAGGAGTCACGTTATCAAGAGAATGAGGAATATATAAGAGTACTGCAGGGAGAGATTCATTATGTGTAAGATCGTATATTAAAAGAAAAAAATTAAATGAAAAAGAAAAAAGAATGATTGGTTTATTATTTGGCAAACAATAAAGTAAGCCTATAAATCATATGCCAAGGTAAAATCTAGATAAATTAAAAATTAAAAAATCGGGCTTCTCTGGTGGTTCAGTGGGTAAGGAGTCCGCCTTGCAGTGTGAGGGGTGCTGGTTCGATACCTAGCCTGGGAGGATCCCACATGCTCTGGAGCAGCTGGACCAGTGTGTCCAATTATGAGCCAGCACTCTGGAGCACATATGCCCAGAGCCGGTTCTCTGCAAGGAGAGAGGCCACTGCAAAGGGAGGGCCCACATAGGCCAAAGAATAAAAGATGGATGAAAAATAAGTAAATTTTTAAAAAAATGATAAAAAAGGCCAAAATAAAAATAGACAGTAAAATCGTCTAAAAAACTATAAGAAGGGTTTCCCCTGGTGGTTCAGTGGGTAGGGACACCGCCTTGCAGTGCAAGAGGCGCCGGTTCGATCCCTGGCCTGGGAAGATCCCACGTGCCGCGGAGCGGCTGGACCGATGTGTCCAATCACCGAGCCGGAGCTCTGGAGCGCATGCGCCCAGAGCCAGCACTCTGCAGCGACAGACGCCACCGCAATGGGAGGCCCACAGGAACCAAAGAACAAAGACGGATGAAAGTGGAGAAATGAAAGACCAAGAGAGGTGGCCCGCCCGCTCCCCTCCCTCCCCAACCCGACCCCCGCCCAAAATAAATAAATAAATTAATTAAAAAAAAAAAAGAACTTTAAGAACATGAATCTACCTCTCTTATGAGAGGACAAGAATTTTTAAGCATCAACACAATGAAAGAAAGCATAGACCAATGTGTACAGATTTCATTACATACAAATTTATATGAATACTCAAAACATAAAAATCAAAGAGAAATATTTCACATCAGATTAAGGAGCTATTATAAAAAATGGACAAAGAATATGACCAGACAATTCAGGGAAGAAGAAATATGTGACTAATTTCAATGAAGATATTTCAACCCATTTCTTAAGAAAACATCAACTAAAACCAAGATACCCTTATCTATCATAATAGAATGAATGTTTCAAAATATATATTCAGTTTGGTGATGGTCTGGTAAGATGAACACACATATTAGTGAGGTTAATATACTGGTTCAGACTTTCTGGAGAGCATTTAAATTTTTTCTCTAAGAACCTCAAAGAAGCTTAGCCTTTGACCCCATAACTCTCTTCCTAGGAATATATTCTGTGCCTTTAGTAAAAGTTTCAAAGATACAGACACACAGAAAGATTTTTATATTAATATTCTAGGCACATTTTTATTTTGGAAAATTTTATACCAATATTTTATATTAACATTTTATACCAGAATTTTATAGCAAAGGTAGAGAAACTATTACAACAAATCTCTATGTACCCATTATTCAACTTCAGCAGTTAGTGATATTTCCCCAGTCTTCGGTCTCCTGTCCCTGTCTCTCTCCAGGAGTATTTTAAAGCAATTCCAAGGCATCTTATTTTCTCTTAAGTACTTCAATAGCACAAAAGCTTTAAAAAGTATCCAAAGGCTGTTAATAAGTCTAAGAGAATTGAATGGGTTTTTTTTTTTTAAGATTTCTTTTTTTTTTTAACTTTTATTTTACTTTTAACTTTTACAGAGTTTTGTTGTTTACAGACATGAATGTTCCCAGATCAGTCACATGTACATCCCCCGCCTCCCACCCCTCCCGACCATCACACAGCATCCCTGAAGGATCCCCTTTTCTCACAGAGCAATGACTATAACTATTTTCTTCACTTATGATAGTACAGGCCTTCAAGCTACTTCCTTTATGCCTCCCACCCTCTGTTCCTTCCCTACAATGTCCATATGTCCACTGTCCATGTCTGTCCTTCTGTCGCTTCACTGTGTGTGCCATCATCACCATCCTACTAGATTCCATATATATGTGTTAATATATTGTATTTGTCCTTCTCTTTCTGACTGGCTTCACTTTTTATGATACATTCTAGATCCAGCCACCTCATTAGGGCTGATTCTTCTGCATTTCTCTTTACAGCTGTGTAGTATTCCATTGTATATATGTACCAGGGCTTCTTTATCCATTCATTCGTCGATGGGCATCTAGGTTGCTTCCATGTTCTAGCTATTGTATAGAGAGCTGCAATGAACATTGGGGTACAGGTATCTCTTTCAATTTTGATTTCATCAGGGTATGAGCCTAAGAGTGGGATTGCTGGGTCATAGAGTGCTTCTATTTTTCGTTTTTAAAGAAATCTCCATACTGTCTTCCATAGAGGCTGTATCAATTTACACTCCCACCAGCAATGCAGGAGTGTTCCCTTTTCTCCACACCCTCTCCAGCATTTATTGTCTGTCGATTTGTGGATGATGGCCATTCTGACGGGTGTGAGGTGATACCTTATTGTAGTTTTGATTTGCATTTCTCTAATTATAAGTGAACTTGAGCATCGTTTCATGTGCTTTTGGACCATCTGTATGTCGTCTTTGGAGAGGTGTCTGTTTCGGTCCTTTTCCTATTTTTTGACTGGGTTGTTCATTTTTCCAGTGCTGAGTTGTCTGAGTTGCTTATAGATTTTGGAGATTAATTCTTTGTCTGTTGTTTCATTTTCTATGATTTTCTCCCATTCTGTGGGCTGTCTGTTCAGCTTTATTATAATTTCTTTTGCTGTACAAAAGCTTTTAAGTTTCATTAGGTCCAACGTGTTCATTTTTCTTTTTAGTTCCACTATTCTAGTTGGTGGATCAGAGAAGATCTTGCTTTGATTTATGTCCTTGAGTGTTTTGCCTATATTCTCCTCTAAGAGTTTGATGGTTTCTGGTCTTACATTTGGGTCTTTAATCCATTTTGAGTTGATCTTTGTGCATGATGTCAGGGAATGTTCCAACTTCACTTTTTTGCATGTAGCTGTCCAATTGAATGGGTTTTATGTTCAAAGTTTTTGTCTCAAGAACGTTCTTCTCATAATTGTTTTCTTCACATTAGAATCTAAAAGAGGTCTGCACAATATGTATGCTGATGTTATGTCTCTTAATTTCTTCTAATATATAACAGTTCTCACCTTCCTATTTCCCCTTTATTAATCTGATAAATAAACTAGGTCATTTGTCCTGTAGAATGTCCCACGTTCGAGATTTAGCTGTTGTTTGCTTCATGGCTTCATTCATTTTTTTTTTTTTCTAGCCATCTTATTTCCTGTAAACTTGCTCTTAGGGTGAGGTTGATTAGAGTCAGACTCATTTTTATTTTTTTGGCAGGAGTACTATATGTGTGGTGTTTTGTACTTCCTGCTGTTATCATGCACAAAATTTCTGGTCACCCCACTTTTTTTTTTTACTGATACTACGATTGATTTGTAGGTTCTGGTAAGGCCCTCTTCTTTTTTGTTATTTTTACATTATTTATTTATTTATGGCTCTTCTGGGTTTTCACTGCTGCTGCAGGCTCTTCTCCATCTGCAGGGAGGGGGGACTACTCTCTAGTTGAGGTAAGCAGGCTTCCTGTCGTGGTGACTTCTCTTGTGGAACTGGGCCTAGGACGTGAACTTGAGCATCGTTTCATGTGCTTTTGGACCATCTGTATGTCGTCTTTGGAGAGGCGTCTCTTTAGATCTTTTTCCCATTTTTTGACTGGGTTGTTCATTTTTCCAGTGCTGAGTTGTCTGAGTTGCTTATAGATTTTGGAGATTAATTCTTTGTCTGTTGTTTCATTTTCTATGATTTTCTCCCATTCTGTGGGCTGTCTGTTCAGCTTTATTATAATTTCTTTTGCTGTACAAAAGCTTTTAAGTTTCATTAGGTCCAACGTGTTCATTTTTCTTTTTAGTTCCACTATTCTAGTTGGTGGATCAGAGAAGATCTTGCTTTGATTTATGTCCTTGAGTGTTTTGCCTATATTCTCCTCTAAGAGTTTGATGGTTTCTGGTCTTACATTTGGGTCTTTAATCCATTTTGAGTTGATCTTTGTGCATGATGTCAGGGAATGTTCCAACTTCACTTTTTTGCATGTAGCTGTCCAATTGAATGGGTTTTATGTTCAAAGTTTTTGTCTCAAGAACGTTCTTCTCATAATTGTTTTCTTCACATTAGAATCTAAAAGAGGTCTGCACAATATGTATGCTGATGTTATGTCTCTTAATTTCTTCTAATATATAACAGTTCTCACCTTCCTATTTCCCCTTTATTAATCTGATAAATAAACTAGGTCATTTGTCCTGTAGAATGTCCCACGTTCGAGATTTAGCTGTTGTTTGCTTCATGGCTTCATTCATTTTTTTTTTTTTCTAGCCATCTTATTTCCTGTAAACTTGCTCTTAGGGTGAGGTTGATTAGAGTCAGACTCATTTTTATTTTTTTGGCAGGAGTACTATATGTGTGGTGTTTTGTACTTCCTGCTGTTATCATGCACAAAATTTCTGGTCACCCCACTTTTTTTTTTTACTGATACTACGATTGATTTGTAGGTTCTGGTAAGGCCCTCTTCTTTTTTGTTATTTTTACATTATTTATTTATTTATGGCTCTTCTGGGTTTTCACTGCTGCTGCAGGCTCTTCTCCAGCTGCAGGGAGTGGGGACTACTCTCTAGTTGAGGTAAGCAGGCTTCCTGTCGTGGTGACTTCTCTTGTGGAACCTGGGCTCTAGGGCACACGGGCTTCAATAGTTGCGGCCCATGGGCTCAACAGTTGTGTCTCCAAGGCTCTAGAGCACAGCCTCAATAGTTGAAGCTCCTGGACTTAGTTGTTCCACAGCATGTGGGACCTTCCCGGATCAAGGATCAAACTCTTGTCTCCTGCATTGGTAGGCACACTTTACCAGGGAGCTACCAGGGAAGCCCGGCCCCCTTCTTTTTTAATCAGGTTCCCTACTGACTTTTTACATAATTGTTCATTATAACACTCATTAATGGTGATTACTTACATTCATTATTTCATTAGATTTTTTTAAGTCAAAGCATGGTTGATTTATAATATTCGATTCAGATATACAATATAGTGATTTAGTATTTTACAGAATATACTCCCTTAAAAGTTATATAAGATAGGCGGCTTCCCTGGTGGTCCAGTGGGTAGGGACACCGTCTTGCAGTGCAAGGGGCATCAGTTCAATTCCTGGCCTGGGAAGATCCCATGTGCCATGGAGCGGCTGGACCCACGTGTCCAAATACCGAGCCGGAGCTCTGGAGCACATGCGCCCAGAGCCAGTGCTCTACGACAACAGAGGCCACTGCGACGGGAGGCCTACACGGCCCAAAGAACAAAGATGGATGAAAATAGACAAATGAAAGACATAGAAGTGGCCCGCCTGCCCCCCTCCCTCCCCAACCTGCCCCTCCCAAAAGTTATATAAGATAAAAAGATAAAAAAGTTTTTACAAGGCAATGACTATAATTCCTGTATAAAATATAGCCTTGTTATCTATTTTTATATGTAGTCCTTTGTATCTTAATCCTATACCACTAATTTGCCTCTCTCCCTAGAAAACCATGTTTTCTAAAGATATATGTACCCTAATATTCTTTAGAGAACAAAGTAGTATTTTTCTAATTCTGCCAATTCTTTTGCATTAATTGACTAGAAAATTTCTGTAAAGATAAACCTCTCTTCTTCAACAATTTGGTTACTCTAATTTATGTAGGAAAGGTATGAAACATGCTTGATTCTTTCTCCTATTTATCAGTTTTCAGCATATTGTGATAATGCTTTTGCTACTCCTATTCATTAGTTTATAATTATACAATCTAGAAACAACATAAATGTCCAGCAGTAGAAGATATCTTGTGATATATCTGTGCTATAAATATTGTACAGTCTTTAAACTTAAAAGAATGCTTAACAAGCTAGAAAAAATTCAGATAAAATATCAAGTGAAAGAGGACACAGAAATGTGCATGTAGTATGATCTAAATATCTACAATACATACATTGCAAAGCCCTAGCTCAGTCTCAGATATTAACATGATTACCATAGGATAGTGAGTTTTAGGGTCTTTAAATTTCTGTGTACATTTTCCATAGGCCTTTCTATGAAATACATTACTTTTTTCATTAAAAGAAAATGTAAATTTATTTAAAGGAAAGGTCTCTGGGTAAGTCATACTTGAAGAGAAGTATGGGTGGTGATCTTCTGACTTTGACTTCTTTCTAACTTTGAATTTTCTTTCTTTCCTACATCTAAATGAGTCTTTATGGAGCTAACCAGACAACTATAAGGATCCTAAATGTGCTGAGTTCTGTAGACTTCTTTTTCCCATTAAACATAACACTCTCTGTTGGCTCGCATAATCAGTAGAAAGAGTTCTATTAAAGTTGAGTCATACTCAACTCAATGTGATCAGTTCAGAAGAGAGTCAAGTTGAATTTCCTGTTTTTGTTTCTTGCACATGGTGGGCATGAGTGTGTATGCATTGTGTGTGTTTTATCACATGGTCCAGTGGTCCGTATCAGATGAAAAAATGCACCATAATCTAAAGATTGTATTTCTCATCAAGGCCTGTTTAACATACAAAATGTATTTGTTTCTTAGTTTCAAGATGATTCTAATATCCACTAATTTGCCTCTCTCCCTAGAAAACCATGTTTTCTAAAGATATATGTACCCTAATATTCTTTAGAGAACAAAGTAGTATTTTTCTAATTCTGCCAATTCTTTTGCATTAATTGACTAGAAAATTTCTGTAAAGATAAACCTCTCTTCTTCAACAATTTGGTTACTCTAATTTATGTAGGAAAGGTATGAAACATGCTTGATTCTTTCTCCTATTTATCAGTTTTCAGCATATTGTGATAATGCTTTTGCTACTCCTATTCATTAGTTTATAATTATACAATCTAGAAACAACATAAATGTCCAGCAGTAGAAGATATCTTGTGATATATCTGTGCTATAAATATTGTACAGTCTTTAAACTTAAAAGAATGCTTAACAAGCTAGAAAAAAAATTCAGATAAAATATCAAGTGAAAGAGGACACAGAAATGTGCATGTAGTATGATCTAAATATCTACAATACATACATTGCAAAGCCCTAGCTCAGTCTCAGATATTAACATGATTACCATAG
The DNA here is from genome assembly GCA_022376925.1 of Tragulus kanchil. NCBI lineage: Eukaryota > Metazoa > Chordata > Mammalia > Artiodactyla > Tragulidae > Tragulus > Tragulus kanchil. The sequence goes on along the minus strand of JAIOJX010000023.1, from coordinate 117,605,084 downwards.
GATAGTGAGTTTTAGGGTCTTTAAATTTCTGTGTACATTTTCCATAGGCCTTTCTATGAAATACATTACTTTTTTCATTAAAAGAAAATGTAAATTTATTTAAAGGAAAGGTCTCTGGGTAAGTCATACTTGAAGAGAAGTATGGGTGGTGATCTTCTGACTTTGACTTCTTTCTAACTTTGAATTTTCTTTCTTTCCTACATCTAAATGAGTCTTTATGGAGCTAACCAGACAACTATAAGGATCCTAAATGTGCTGAGTTCTGTAGACTTCTTTTTCCCATTAAACATAACACTCTCTGTTGGCTCGCATAATCAGTAGAAAGAGTTCTATTAAAGTTGAGTCATACTCAACTCAATGTGATCAGTTCAGAAGAGAGTCAAGTTGAATTTCCTGTTTTTGTTTCTTGCACATGGTGGGCATGAGTGTGTATGCATTGTGTGTGTTTTATCACATGGTCCAGTGGTCCGTATCAGATGAAAAAATGCACCATAATCTAAAGATTGTATTTCTCATCAAGGCCTGTTTAACATACAAAATGTATTTGTTTCTTAGTTTCAAGATGATTAAAAGAGAAAAAAGCATGCTAGCTTTGATTTCAACAAGTTCTCAGTGATCCCCTAGAAAGTACTTGTTTCTACAGGGGCCTCCCTGGGGCCTAGGTTCTACTTCTGTAAAATGGGGATTAGATGGTTTGACTCATAGGGGTGTTTCCAGGATAATGTATGTAAAACTCTTGGCACCATCCTCAGCCATTAGCAGGTGCTCAACAATGTTAGTTTAAGTTTCTCTCTCCCCAAAGAGAAAGGGAAGTAGCCTTTCCCCAGATTACTATAGTCTAATATTAGAGAGCAGATCCTGGTGTCAGGCTCTCTAGATTCAAATCCAGCTCCACTCAAGAGATGGGGAAGTGATGTAAATGAAAACTTTGTGACTCAGTTTCCTTATCTGAAAATATGGATAATAATATTTCCTATTGATAGGATTCTATACATATCAAATGAGTTAGTAAATACAGAGCACTTAGAACATTTTCTGCCCCAGACTAGGAACTATATGGTGTGAACTCTTATCTTTATTTTCTGACTAAAAGAGTGAGATTTTTTAGTTGAAATCAGTTCAGGGCATTTCCCCCTTGGATGATGCATGAGATACACTGACCACTTCTTATTTTGTACTTCTCTTTTACTAAGTCTTATATAAACCTTCTTCCTTCTGTTGATATATTTAAAACAATCACACAGTTCAGATTATACTTAATTAGGTCAGGGTTTCCTCCTGTGATTATAATTGATTAGAATTATGTCAGCTTTACCCCCTTTTCTTGACACTTTTCCTCACTGCTGTTGTGATGGTGGTAATGGTGGGCAGTGTTGCGTGTATGTGTTTTGCCCCTGAAGTATAGCGGTATAAACACCCTGTTGGACTTTCATGTAGCCCAAATTTCTACACATTCGTTTTATGACTAACCTTTGGTTGGGAAATTTCTATAGATTTTTGCTTCTGTCATAGGACATGTTATTACTGTCTCAAATGGTAAAAGGTGTACTCTGCTTGGTGAGGCATGGGGATGGAATAACTCAAGTTCTTTCAAACATGCTGACAACAGAGGATTATCAGACAGGTTTAGGACCAGGGTGCTAAATAACTCAGACACAGGTTCAAACCACATGGCCAGACTGTTCAGGAAGAAGACAGCTCAAGCAGTGCACAGGGAGCACTAGATCTCAAATAGGAACATTATTCTTAGATTATAGGGACTGGGTCAAGGAAACATTTTCCACTCAAACTGAAGAAAACAACAACAGAGAGAAGGAAGATATATCCTCTGGGGCAGGAACCAAAGAGATAAGTTTTAAATGTGTTGCTAATGAGACAAAGGGGCTTCCCGGGTGGCTCAATGGCAAAGAATCTGCCTACTAATGCAGGAGTTGCGTGTTTGATCCCTGGGCCAGGAAGATCCCCTGGCAACCCACTCCAGTATTCTTGCCTGGAGACAAGAGGCAAGAGGCAGAGACAGAGGAGCCTGGTGGGCTACAGTCAACAGGGTCACAAAAGAATCAGACACCACCAAGTGACTAAACAACAACAATAAATGAGACCAAGATGTCTTCTCTATGTATTTATAAGCACCTGGGTTTTTTTTTTAATTGCATCAAAATGATCAAGGTGTGTACCCTAGGAAAACACGACAATAACTATTACATCATACCTATGGGAATGTTGAAATGTCAAAACAGATCGTGTTATGGAAAGGGAGTTTGGAGAAATGAACACAAATAGCTAAAATCTTCTCACTAGGCAGCCAGTATCCTCAGAGTAGAAAATAATCTGATTTGGAGGGTAGGCCCCAGTTGTCTGGGCAGAAATATCTAGGAAGGGCTAGAACAATTTACTTACTCTTCTGAACTACTAAGTGCATCCATTACCATCTGCTTTAATTCTGTGTTCACATGGGCACAGACTGGGGCATCTTTTTTTCCACTGACTGTTCAAGCCCAAGAGAAGGAAGTGATTTGTGTAAATGCTTGATGCTAGTTATCTTGCAAGAATAACCTTCTGTCTGGGGTAGAAAACACAGGGCCTTGTGGGCCATGGTAAGGATGTTGGGGGTTGGGAAGCCATTTGTGGGTTTTAAATAAGGAAGTGAGAGAAAATGTGGTGCTATTTATAGATTTATAAATATGAAATCAGAAAAAAATCATCTACTTTAGCTAAATTTAAGAGTCACTTGCCTTCCATTCATGAAAACTTTGGAAACACTCAAAGTTAGTGTCTTAGTCAAGGTTCTCCAGAGAAACAGACCAATAAGATAGATACATAAAGAATACACATTTCACATTAGGGATTATATATATTTAAAATTTATACATTTAAAATTACATATATTTAATTAAATATTTACATATATATATGTATGTGTGTATGTATATGTATATATATAACTGGATTAGCTCTTAACTATGAGGGGCAAGCCAGGAGTCTGGAAATTGAGATAGTTGATATTATAACTCTGAGTGTGAATTTCACAGAGTAGCAGCAGTATGGAGATTCAGGAGGGTTTCTATGTTGCTGTCTCGAGAAGTCCTTTCTGTTCAGGAAATGTCATTCCTTGCTCTTCAGCTTATTGGATAAAATTCACTCTCATAAGGAGAGTAACCTGCTTTACTCAAGGCCTACTGATTAAACGTTAATCACACCTAAAACTGCTTCACAGCAACATGCAGACTGGTGTTTGGTCAAAAAACTGGGCCAGGTTGACACATAAAATTAACCACTGCAGACAGTAAAGACTTAGGTTGCTACCCTTAGCTTAGAGGTGATTTTATTAGCCCAAGGTAGTCAATCGACTGCTTTTGCTTTAGGCCTACAATCAGTAAGAGAGGTCCACTCTTGTTATCTGCTTCACACTTGAAAGGAGGCATAAGGTAAAAGGGCATTTTACAGCCCCTAGAAATCCAAAGTGATAATTACCACTATTTGAAACATCCCTTTTGTCCTAATATCACACATCCTTTAATTCTGTGTTCACATGGGCACAGACTGGGGCATCTTTTTTTCCACTGACTGTTCAAGCCCAAGAGAAGGAAGTGATTTGTGTAAATGCTTGATGCTAGTTATCTTGCAAGAATAACCTTCTGTCTGGGGTAGAAAACACAGGGCCTTGTGGGCCATGGTAAGGATGTTGGGGGTTGGGAAGCCATTTGTGGGTTTTAAATAAGGAAGTGAGAGAAAATGTGGTGCTATTTATAGATTTATAAATATGAAATCAGAAAAAAATCATCTACTTTAGCTAAATTTAAGAGTCACTTGCCTTCCATTCATGAAAACTTTGGAAACACTCAAAGTTAGTGTCTTAGTCAAGGTTCTCCAGAGAAACAGACCAATAAGATAGATACATAAAGAATACACATTTCACATTAGGGATTATATATATTTAAAATTTATACATTTAAAATTACATATATTTAATTAAATATTTACATATATATATGTATGTGTGTATGTATATGTATATATATAACTGGATTAGCTCTTAACTATGAGGGGCAAGCCAGGAGTCTGGAAATTGAGATAGTTGATATTATAACTCTGAGTGTGAATTTCACAGAGTAGCAGCAGTATGGAGATTCAGGAGGGTTTCTATGTTGCTGTCTCGAGAAGTCCTTTCTGTTCAGGAAATGTCATTCCTTGCTCTTCAGCTTATTGGATAAAATTCACTCTCATAAGGAGAGTAACCTGCTTTACTCAAGGCCTACTGATTAAACGTTAATCACACCTAAAACTGCTTCACAGCAACATGCAGACTGGTGTTTGGTCAAAAAACTGGGCCAGGTTGACACATAAAATTAACCACTGCAGACAGTAAAGACTTAGGTTGCTACCCTTAGCTTAGAGGTGATTTTATTAGCCCAAGGTAGTCAATCGACTGCTTTTGCTTTAGGCCTACAATCAGGACGAGAGAGGTCCACTCTTGTTATCTGCTTCACACTTGAAAGGGGAGGCATAAGGTAAAAGGGCATTTTACAGCCCCCTAGAAATCCAAAGTGATAATTACCACTATTTGAAACATCCCTTTTTGTCCTAATATCACACATCCTTTTATTGACAACTTTGTGATAAGGCGTAATGACTTTTAGCATTATCACTGATATTTTGGAAACCTAATAATTGATGTTTTGATAATTAACTGGAATTTTCCACCTTAAAATGAATGTGTCTACTTCTAATGAACACTGTTTTCTTCTAAGGAGAAAATACTTGCAAAATGTCAATGAATGGGCTTACAGAAGATGAAAAATGATGTTGGGATGGGTTCTGGAAGGTTGTTAACAATTTTGTTTGATGACATAAAAGGGAGAGCTTCCTTTCTATTTTCTCGTTTTAGAAGTCCTGCTCTGTACAACTTGGAGACACAGTGTAAATATACCTACAACAGAGAAACATACAGTCCCAAGCTCATTACACAGCATCTACAGTTGACCAAAAAATTCTAGTTTCTTAGAAAAAATGACTTATTACTTAGTTACATAAAATTTAAAGTCACTTTGCAATTAATTATTTGAAATAAAAATAGTCATAACTATATCTAACAAACTTACATAAATTTTCTTTTAAACTCTGACCTTAAACTTATTTTAGATTTTAACAAAACAAATACCACCGAGGGCATTATCAATTGCTAGTGTTTGGTGCTACTAAACCTGAGCTTGGGTTTTAAGGTCCATGTTTTAGAATATATCCCAAGGTTTTAGACTGTACCTCTAAGCTTTTGAAACATATCTTATTCACTAAGAGAACCTGGTAAAAGGTACGGGTAGATCAATATACCCACAAGCTCCTGTGAGAAATCCATTCAGAATTGTAGTTTTTGGAATAACTTACTCAAGGCTAGTAACAACCCCGCCCCTGCAGACTGGTGTTTGGTCAAAAAACTGGGCCAGGTTGACACATAAAATTAACCACTGCAGACAGTAAAGACTTAGGTTGCTACCCTTAGCTTAGAGGTGATTTTATTAGCCCAAGGTAGTCAATCGACTGCTTTTGCTTTAGGCCTACAATCAGTAAGAGAGAGGTCCACTCTTGTTATCTGCTTCACACTTGAAAGGGGAGGCATAAGGTAAAAGGGCATTTTACAGCCCCCTAGAAATCCAAAGTGATAATTACCACTATTTGAAACATCCCTTTTTGTCCTAATATCACACATCCTTTTATTGACAACTTTGTGATAAGGCGTAATGACTTTTAGCATTATCACTGATATTTTGGAAACCTAATAATTGATGTTTTGATAATTAACTGGAATTTTCCACCTTAAAATGAATGTGTCTACTTCTAATGAACACTGTTTTCTTCTAAGGAGAAAATACTTGCAAAATGTCAATGAATGGGCTTACAGAAGATGAAAAATGATGTTGGGATGGGTTCTGGAAGGTTGTTAACAATTTTGTTTGATGACATAAAAGGGAGAGCTTCCTTTCTATTTTCTCGTTTTAGAAGTCCTGCTCTGTACAACTTGGAGACACAGTGTAAATATACCTACAACAGAGAAACATACAGTCCCAAGCTCATTACACAGCATCTACAGTTGACCAAAAAATTCTAGTTTCTTAGAAAAAATGACTTATTACTTAGTTACATAAAATTTAAAGTCACTTTGCAATTAATTATTTGAAATAAAAATAGTCATAACTATATCTAACAAACTTACATAAATTTTCTTTTAAACTCTGACCTTAAACTTATTTTAGATTTTAACAAAACAAATACCACCGAGGGCATTATCAATTGCTAGTGTTTGGTGCTACTAAACCTGAGCTTGGGTTTTAAGGTCCATGTTTTAGAATATATCCCAAGGTTTTAGACTGTACCTCTAAGCTTTTGAAACATATCTTATTCACTAAGAGAACCTGGTAAAAGGTACGGGTAGATCAATATACCCACAAGCTCCTGTGAGAAATCCATTCAGAATTGTAGTTTTTGGGGTGCGGTATTGGATAAATGACATCATTGCCCTGTCAGGGACAGATGTGAAGGGCTAGAATCTTTCTGTCTGTATTTTATTTATTTTAAAAAATTACATTTTATGGTTTTTTAAAATTTGAATTAAAAAAAACTACACAGGAATAAATTTATTGCTGTGCATGTCAAAGTACACAATAAAGGTTATTACTGTTGTTTACTACATTACACATATTCTAAACACTGAAAATTGACATTTTAACTCATTTGATCCATCATCTAATTCTGAAGTTTCTCATTCCATATGCAAGATTCATGTAAATGAATATTCTCCCTTTGTTTATGAGACCTAACCCCATAAATGGTTCCACTGCAACACTATTGTGTGATGAAATAAAAACTTTTTGTCAGTCTAAGACTTGCAGGACAAATCCCCTATGTGACTGAGGACAAATATTCAAAGCAGCTTCCTGCCCTCAAGGAGTTCATAATGTCACAGGGGGACAAAGACAAAGGCACACTGGTAAAGCATTTTGACCAACAGTACAAAAGAGGTTTGCCTAGAATTGTGTTTTTTTCCTGTACTGTTTCTCACATCACCTACATACACTTTGTCATGGACCCTGTTGTTTTGCCAACTTGGCCTTCCTTATTCCTTCTCTTATAGGACCCCAACTTTTCCTGTTAAATCTTGCCTCCCAATATGACCTCTCATTTAAGACTATAATTCAAAGTTACTGGACTCTTTTAACCAAGGGCATGTGCTATGAGACACACTAACTGACACTCTCTTAGGATTCTGAATCTTAGAGAATGTCTTAAGAAATAGTTGGAGGTCTCATTCCCATGGTCATGTCCTGAAGAGATTATCCAACCAGTCTTGATGACAGATCTTGCTTTCTTTATTTTGCTGGTTATTCAAGTTTCCTTTGATTTTGTGAGCCTACTTCATCCCATTTCTTGCCAATTATTTTTACCCAGTCACCAAGTGTGTCTGACTCTTCACTATCCCAGGGACTGCAGCACACCAGGCTTCCCTGTCCCTCATCATCTCCTGGAGGTTGCCCAAATTCATGTCCAATGAATCAGTGATGCCATTCAACCATCTCATTCTCTGTCACCCTTTTCTCCTTCTGCCTTAATCTTTCCCAGTGTCAGCGTCTTTTCAAATGAGTCAGCTATTTGCATTAGGTGGACAAAGTAATGGAGCTTCAGCTTCAACATCAGTCCTTCCAAAGAGTATTCAGGGTCAATTTCCTTTAAGATTGACTTGTTTGATTCCTTTATTTTCCAAGGGATTCTCGAGAGTCTTCTCCAGCAACACAGCTCAAAAGCATCAATTCTTTGGCACTCTGCCTTCTTTATTGTCCAGATCTCATCTCACATCCATACAGGACCACCGGAAAGACCATAGCCTTGACTATACAGACTTCTGTTGGTAAAGTGATGTCTTTGGTTTTTAATACACTGTCTGGGTTTGTCATAGCTTTCCTGTCAAGAAGCTATCATCTTCTAATTTCATGGCTACAGTCACCATCTGCAGTGATTTTAGAGACCAAGAAGAGGAAATCTGTCACTGCTTCCACCTTTCCCCCTTCTATCTGTCATGAAGTGATGTGACTGGATGGCATGATCTTAGTTTTTTTAATATTGAGTTTTAAGCTGGCTTTTTCCACCCTCCCCTTTAATCTTCATCAAGAGGCTCTTTAGTCCTCTTTGCCTTTTGCCATTAGAGTGGTATCATCTGCACATCTGAGGTTGTTGATATTTCTCTTGGCAATCTTGATTCTAGCTTGTAACTCATCCAGCCCAGCATTTTGCATGATGTATTCTGCATATGTAAGTTAAATAAACAGGGTGACAATAAACAGCCTTGTTGTACTCCTTTCTTAATCATGAACCAGTCAGTTGTTCCATACAGGGTTTTGTTGCTTCTTGACCCACATACAGGTTTCTTAGGAGACAGGTAGGATGGTCTAGTATTCTCATCTCTTTAAGAATTTTCCACAGCTGATCCACACAAAGGCTTTTGTGTAGTCAATGAAACAGAGGTAGATGGGTTTTTCCAGAATTCTGGAATTCCCTTGCTTTATTTATGACCCAGTGAATGTTGGCAATCTGATCTCTGGTTCCTCTGCCTTTTCTAGACCCAGACTGAACATCAGGAAGTTTTCAGTTCATGTAATGCTGACGCCTACTTTGGAGGATTTTGAGCATAAACTTACTAGCATAGGAGAAGAGTACAACTGCTCAGTGGTTTAAACTTTCTTCAGTACTTCCCTTCTTGGAAATTAGGATGAGGATTAACCTTTTTGAGCCCTGTGGCCACTGCTGGGTTTTCCAAATTTGCTGACATACTGAGTGCCTCACTTTAATAGCATCATCTCTTAGGATTTTAAACAGCTCTGCTGAAATTCCATCAACTCCTTTCCTCTGGCCAAGGCAATGGTAGAAACACCCCAGAAAATACACATTATCAGAATTTATTTATAAATCCTTGTCAAAGCAACACGGCTGGGAGAATCACTTGTTTAGAACTGGCAGATATGCCATCACAGTTCTGTAGTCTTGTGAGCATCAGATAACAAATTGACCTCTACTGAGTTGTGATAAAAGTGGCTGGGGGAGGGGCCTGAAAGTAGAGAGGCTAGAAAGACTGGAGGAGGTGGTGGTGTACAATTTATTGGAGCAAGGTGAAGACAGAGGTGAATAACTGAAAGCATGGTAAGTTGAAGTACGTTACGAGAAATCAAGGGAACAAAGAGGAGGGGGGGGAGCTTATAAATGTCAAGACCTATGGAGGTAGAAGGGCCTTCCCTGATGGCTCACCTGGTAAAGAATTCACCTGCAATGGCAGGAGACCTGGGTGTGATCCTTGGGTCGAGAAGATCCCCTGGAGAAGGGAATGGCTATCCACTCCAGTATTCTTGCCTGGAGAATCCCACGGACAGAGGAGCCTGGTGGGCTACAGTCCATGGGGTTGCAAAGAGTCGGACACAGCTAAGCGACTAACACTTTATGGAGGTACAGTCAGGCCTGGGTTATAGAGTCAAGAGTTCAGAGCTGAATAATGATCATAAGAATGTGAAAGAATCAAACCAGCTTGATGGCCGTATCCCATTGTATTTGCAGATCATGCATGGCAAATCTGTCATGAAAACAGACTAACTAGTTTAAGACTGACTCCAGGACAGGGCAGATTATTAACAGAGACAAGTCTTGCCATACATAAGCAGAAATCTCATATCACTTTAGAAGTGATGAGAGATGTTCCTGAGCAAAAGTTTTTTTTATCTGAAAAAAAAAATAAACTTACTAGCATAGGAGAAGAGTACAACTGCTCAGTGGTTTAAACTTTCTTCAGTACTTCCCTTCTTGGAAATTAGGATGAGGATTAACCTTTTTGAGCCCTGTGGCCACTGCTGGGTTTTCCAAATTTGCTGACATACTGAGTGCCTCACTTTAATAGCATCATCTCTTAGGATTTTAAACAGCTCTGCTGAAATTCCATCAACTCCTTTCCTCTGGCCAAGGCAATGGTAGAAACACCCCAGAAAATACACATTATCAGAATTTATTTATAAATCCTTGTCAAAGCAACACGGCTGGGAGAATCACTTGTTTAGAACTGGCAGATATGCCATCACAGTTCTGTAGTCTTGTGAGCATCAGATAACAAATTGACCTCTACTGAGTTGTGATAAAAGTGGCTGGGGGAGGGGCCTGAAAGTAGAGAGGCTAGAAAGACTGGAGGAGGTGGTGGTGTACAATTTATTGGAGCAAGGTGAAGACAGAGGTGAATAACTGAAAGCATGGTAAGTTGAAGTACGTTACGAGAAATCAAGGGAACAAAGAGGAGGGGGGGGAGCTTATAAATGTCAAGACCTATGGAGGTAGAAGGGCCTTCCCTGATGGCTCACCTGGTAAAGAATTCACCTGCAATGGCAGGAGACCTGGGTGTGATCCTTGGGTCGAGAAGATCCCCTGGAGAAGGGAATGGCTATCCACTCCAGTATTCTTGCCTGGAGAATCCCACGGACAGAGGAGCCTGGTGGGCTACAGTCCATGGGGTTGCAAAGAGTCGGACACAGCTAAGCGACTAACACTTTATGGAGGTACAGTCAGGCCTGGGTTATAGAGTCAAGAGTTCAGAGCTGAATAATGATCATAAGAATGTGAAAGAATCAAACCAGCTTGATGGCCGTATCCCATTGTATTTGCAGATCATGCATGGCAAATCTGTCATGAAAACAGACTAACTAGTTTAAGACTGACTCCAGGACAGGGCAGATTATTAACAGAGACAAGTCTTGCCATACATAAGCAGAAATCTCATATCACTTTAGAAGTGATGAGAGATGTTCCTGAGCAAAAGTTTTCATCTTTTATAATAAAATATTTCTATATTGCCTTCTATCACAGATCTGTGGTAGAAGACCAAAATTGAAATAACACAAGAGGAATATCATTCCATTTTCTCATAATGGTCTATCCCTAACTCTGGCAGTAAGAAACATTACAGGATATAGCATGGTAGGAGCAGCTTTTGGATGGTACTTTTTTTCATATTGACATTGGCCACAGTTGTATGAATGAATTTTTATTTATATTTGTAACTCATGGGAATGTTGACTTATTTACTAAAAAAATAACCTTAAAAATAAATCTATAAAAATTTAATAAATGCATACTTATATAAAATATGCTATACATTATATATTTTTAAAATATAAACTATATACATACATTTATATTTGTTGTTGTCCAGTTGTTGTGTCTGACTCTTTGTCACCCCAAGGGCTGCAGCATGCCAGGCTTATCTGTTCTTCACTGTCTCCCTGAGTTTGCTCAAATTCATGTCCATTGAGTCAGAAATGCTGTCTAACCATCTCATCCTCTGCTGTCCTCTTCTCCTTTTGCCTTTAATCTTTCCCAGTGTCAGGGGCTTTTCCAATGAGTCGACTCCTTGTATCAGATGGCCAAAGTATTGGAGCTTCAGCTTTAGCACCAATCCTTCCAACGAATATTCAGGGTTAATTTCTTTTAAGATTGACTTGTTTGATCTCCTTGTTCTCCAAAGGACTCTCGAGAGCCTTCTCCAGCACGCAAAATCCTTCCACCTTCCCTTGCCTGGAGAATCCCACGGACAAAGGAGCCCGGTGGGCTACAGTCCATGGGGTTGCAAAGAGTCGGACACAGCTAAGCGACTAACACTTTATGGAGGTACAGTCAGGCCTGGGTTATAGAGTCAAGAGTTCAGAGCTGAATAATGATCATAAGAATGTGAAAGAATCAAACCAGCTTGATGGCCGTATCCCATTGTATTTGCAGATCATGCATGGCAAATCTGTCATGAAAACAGACTAACTAGTTTAAGACTGACTCCAGGACAGGGCAGATTATTAACAGAGACAAGTCTTGCCATACATAAGCAGAAATCTCATATCACTTTAGAAGTGATGAGAGATGTTCCTGAGCAAAAGTTTTCATCTTTTATAATAAAATATTTCTATATTGCCTTCTATCACAGATCTGTGGTAGAAGACCAAAATTGAAATAACACAAGAGGAATATCATTCCATTTTCTCATAATGGTCTATCCCTAACTCTGGCAGTAAGAAACATTACAGGATATAGCATGGTAGGAGCAGCTTTTGGATGGTACTTTTTTTCATATTGACATTGGCCACAGTTGTATGAATGAATTTTTATTTATATTTGTAACTCATGGGAATGTTGACTTATTTACTAAAAAAATAACCTTAAAAATAAATCTATAAAAATTTAATAAATGCATACTTATATAAAATATGCTATACATTATATATTTTTAAAATATAAACTATATACATACATTTATATTTGTTGTTGTCCAGTTGTTGTGTCTGACTCTTTGTCACCCCAAGGGCTGCAGCATGCCAGGCTTATCTGTTCTTCACTGTCTCCCTGAGTTTGCTCAAATTCATGTCCATTGAGTCAGAAATGCTGTCTAACCATCTCATCCTCTGCTGTCCTCTTCTCCTTTTGCCTTTAATCTTTCCCAGTGTCAGGGGCTTTTCCAATGAGTCGACTCCTTGTATCAGATGGCCAAAGTATTGGAGCTTCAGCTTTAGCACCAATCCTTCCAACGAATATTCAGGGTTAATTTCTTTTAAGATTGACTTGTTTGATCTCCTTGTTCTCCAAAGGACTCTCGAGAGTCTTCTCCAGCACTGCAGTTTGAAAGCATCAGTTCTTCCATGTTTAGCTTTATTCATGGTCCAACTTTCACAGCTGTACCTCACTACTGGAAAAACCATAACTTTGACTATATGAACTTTTGTCAGGAATGTAATGTCTCTGCTTTTTAATACACTGTCTAGGTTTGTCATTGTTTTCCTTTCAAGGAGCAAGTGTCTTTTAATTTCCTGGTTGCAGTCACCATACACCGTGATTTTGGAGCCCAAGAAAATAAAGTCTGTCACTGTTTCTGTTTTTTCCCCATCTACTTGCCATGAAGTGATGGACCAGATGCCATGATCTTAGTTTTTTGAACATTGAGTTTTAACCCAGCTTTTTCACCCTCATCGAGAGACTCTTCAGTTCCTCTTCATTCTCTGTTATCAGAGTGATGTCATCTGCATATCTGAGGTTGTCGATATTTATCCTGGCACTCTTGACTCCAGCCAACCATTTCACATGATGTACTCTGCATATAAGTTAAATAAACAAGGTGACAATATACAGCCTTGTTGTACTCCTTTCCTAATTTTGAAACACTTAGTTCTATGTAAGGTTCTAATTGTTTCTTCTTGACCCTCATACAGATTTCACAGGAGACAGGTAAGGTGGTCTGATATTCCCAATCCTGTAAGAATTTTTCATATTTTGTTGTAATCCACACAGTCAAAGGCTTTCATATGGTCAATGAAGGAGAAATATACATTTTTCTGGATTTCTCTTGCTTTCTCTATGATCCAATGTTATATTTAAAAATATAAAAATATGATAAGCAGCATTAAGATTTATTGAGGGGCTTCCCCTGGTGGTCCAGTGGATAAGGACACCGCCTTGCAGTGCAAGGGGCGCCGGTTCGATCCCTGGCCTGGGAAGATCCCACGTGCCGTGGAGCGGCTGGACTGATGTGTCCAATAACCGAGCTGGAGCTCTGGAGTGCATGCGCCCAGAGCTGATGCTCTGTGACAACAGACGCCACCGTGATGGGAGGCCCACAGGAGCCAAAGAACAAAGACAGATGAAAATAGAGAAATGAAAGACCAATAGAAGTGGCCCGCTGCTCCCCTCCTTCCCCAATCCGACCCCCGCCCAAAAATAAATAAATAAATCTTTAAAAAAAAAAAAAAAAAGATTTATTGAGACTCAAAAAATGGTTTTTTTTCAAATATTTTACTTTTAAAGTCCCTCCCATTCTAGGATAATTTATACTTAAATTCTCTTTGTGTTGATTTATGATTTGTATGTGTATGTGCTCAATCATGTCTGACTTTTTGTGACTCCATGGACTTGCAGCCTGTCAGATTCTTCTGTCCATGGAGATTTCCAGGCAAGAATACTAGAGTGGGCTGCCATTTCCTCCTCCGGGGGATCTTCCTGATCCAGGAGTTGAACCCATGTTTCTCTTGTCTCCAGAATTGGTAGGTGGATTCTTTACCACTGCACCACCTAGGAAGTCCCTTAAAAAATTTAAAATGCTTAATTCCTTATCCCTTCTGAATTAATTTTAAGAGTATGCTGTAAGGGAGGCAGTGAAAGGATTTTATCCCAATCATTTCACCTCCATGTCACATAAAGAGTAAATTTTCCTTTCCTTACTGATTTTTTTTTATAGTACCTTTGTCACATACTAAGCTTTTATGTCCACTGTGGCACGTGATAGTGCAATGATTTATAAGTGAATGGGCTGTCTACATACTTCTTCCCTAGCAGACTTTGGAGGACCCTTTGGCAGCTTTCTTTTGTATCTCTTACATTGCTTTAAACACTGTAGTCAATAAACATTTGTTGATAAAATAAATGATTAATGAGTTATTAATATGTCTGGGAAAGTATTAATCTAAAGTAAATGAATGAATGTTTTGACCGGTTTAAAGATTTAAACCATTTGGTAAAAAGAGTACTGGGCCTGAAGGCTTCTTTAACGAGCCCTCCAGTTGATGATTCTTTCCTGTAAATTCACTAATGCAGTCAGGGACTTCCCTAATCAGAACATCACCTTATCTCATGGTCCCTAGGATCAGGATTAACATTTGGATTCAAGGCACTTGAAATCACCATTCTTTTGAAACAACTGTGATGCAGCTGAACTGTTATTTCTCAAACCCTAGTAAACCTACAGACATTTTTACAAAATACCTTTGAAGACTGCACTATACCTTGTCAATCCAGCAGGATTTATTACCATATACTCCAGTCAGTTCTAGGACATCTTAACAACGCTCTCAAAGAATCTGTTTCTGGAGACACACACACACACACACACACACACACACACACACACACTCCCTCCCTCCCTCCACCATAAACTCCATACTCAGGGGCATTAGATTTTTCATTGCTTTTGCAACTTCCTGTAGTATTATCGCATTCACTCCATGAATGAGTCCGCCCCTTGCTGCAGCTCCTCCCATCCGAGCCCCTGAGCCAATTTCGGCCCTTGAGGTCACTTCTGTCTCCCAGAGGCTGTAGAGTCCCACAGTGGTGCCCATCTTGGACACACTCGGCGGCTGCCTGTTTTCACTGAGCTCTGCGGGCTCGCTGGCTTTGGTCAGGGGCTAACCGCCCTGCCCCTCTCAGGTCTGGGCACCGCAGGGCTGGGGATGGACCCCTTCCGGGACTTCCTCCCCATTCTTGCCCTTCCCCTGCCACCCTCTGCAGCATCAGGATGGACTGAGAAAGTCTTTTATTTTCGATACTTCATTAAGTAAATAGTGTCTTTGCATCTTACGGAGCAGTCCTCGTGTCTGACCTTCAGTTCCCTTTCAGTAAATCAAGGGGATGGAAATAGATGGGGGGTTTCAAAATGTGACTGAGTTCCTAGGAAAGAAAAGGTGGCTCAGGGGCCGCTGTTTAAAACCAATCTAAACAAACAAAACCAAAATACAACAACAGAACACTTCTCCCCACTCCTACCCCCAAACTAACCTCAAAAGACCCAACAACAAAAAACCCCTTGTAAAATCGCTCAGAAACCCTCACTTAACCTAAAATGCTGCAATACCCTTCATTTCTTTCAAAGATTTAAACCATTTGGTAAATCTGAAGTTTGATGTCTTTCCTGTAAATTCACTAATGCAGTCAGGGACTTCCTAATCAGAACATCACCTTATCTCATGGTCCCTAGGATCAGGATTAACATTTGGATTCAAGGCACTTGAAATCACCATTCTTTTGAAACAACTGTGATGCAGCTGAACTGTTATTTCTCAAACCCTAGTAAACCTACAGACATTTTTACAAAATACCTTTGAAGACTGCACTATACCTTGTCAATCCAGCAGGATTTATTACCATATACTCCAGTCAGTTCTAGGACATCTTAACAACGCTCTCAAAGAATCTGTTTCTGGAGACACACACACACACACACACACACACACACACACACACACACACTCCCTCCCTCCCTCCACCATAAACTCCATACTCAGGGGCATTAGATTTTTCATTGCTTTTGCAACTTCCTGTAGTATTATCGCATTCACTCCATGAATGAGTCCGCCCCTTGCTGCAGCTCCTCCCATCCGAGCCCCTGAGCCAATTTCGGCCCTTGAGGTCACTTCTGTCTCCCAGAGGCTGTAGAGTCCCACAGTGGTGCCCATCTTGGACACACTCGGCGGCTGCCTGTTTTCACTGAGCTCTGCGGGCTCGCTGGCTTTGGTCAGGGGCTAACCGCCCTGCCCCTCTCAGGTCTGGGCACCGCAGGGCTGGGGATGGACCCCTTCCGGGACTTCCTCCCCATTCTTGCCCTTCCCCTGCCACCCTCTGCAGCATCAGGATGGACTGAGAAAGTCTTTTATTTTCGATACTTCATTAAGTAAATAGTGTCTTTGCATCTTACGGAGCAGTCCTCGTGTCTGACCTTCAGTTCCCTTTCAGTAAATCAAGGGGATGGAAATAGATGGGGGTTTTCAAAATGTGACTGAGTTCCTAGGAAAGAAAAGGTGGCTCAGGGGCCGCTGTTTAAAACCAATCTAAACAAACAAAACCAAAATACAACAACAGAACACTTCTCCCCACTCCTACCCCCAAACTAACCTCAAAAGACCCAACAACAAAAAACCCCTTGTAAAATCGCTGAGGCAGATAACCCTTCACTGTTCTTTCAACACTAAACATGCCATGCTTTAAATTTTTTTCATTTTCTTTACAACACGTAGGTTTTTCATAAGTTGGAAATTTTACTTCGACAGTTTCGTTATATACATTTAATAACTTGTGTGCATTTTATCCATTACTTGATTAAAGCAGCTTAAAGATTATATAAAAAATAATCACCACACAAATTCTGCTTCAGAGAAAATTCTAGAATCTAAACCAAAGGGTTTTAGACCTAGGTGTGCCACTGTTTCGTTTTGAGCAATTTGAGTAACTTTACTTTTGACCTCTGAAGAATGAGCTAGGACCTGAATGACACCTAGGTTTCTTCCCTGTTCTGAGTTTTTAGGACACCCTTGTTTGCTGAACTGTTGGCAAGCTGATCATAGTCAGCTTGATTAGAGTCAGATCTTAGGTTAAACATAGGTTTAACTGCCTAGGATGATGCCGTGGCTCCCAGGGGAAATGTTTTTCCCTCTTGGAGCTTTGGCCACTCTATTCTTCACTGATCTTACCAATAAGAAGCAGGCTGAGTCATTTACTTATGGGTTAGTCGGGAGTTGTTCACAGGCTCCTTGCTGATATCACTTAAACCTATGTCCCAGGAAGAAACTCATGGCCATATCTTATTACAAGATTAGGCTAAGACCATATACTTTGCTCCTTTATAAGAAGCCACTCTTCAAAATGTATTGTTCTACTAAAGCGGTTAGCTATTTTTGACAAGGAAACTTTTCTTTGACAAAGCAATGTTTGGTGCTAAAGGGTTAACCGAGATAGGATGCAAAACAGGAGGTTGCCCAGGGTGAACAAAAGTTTTACAACTGGAATCTCCTTATAGGGTCAGCTTGCTTGGATTAAAAAAAAAAAAAGCTCACTTAGTATTCTCAAGGAGGTCAGGAAAAGCACTAGTGACAGACTTCTGATTTAACCCACAAACCTGAGATCTTCCTGAATAACTTCTACGTAATCTAAGGAAAGTTTATTGAAACAAAAGATAGATATGTTTTTCACATTAAGATTATTCAGTTAACAAGTTAATTTCCTAAATAGTCTCTTTGGTGACAGAGATATAGACAGTGCACTATGTCTCTAAGCATACTGACATTTCTGGTATCCCCAAACCCAGCAAATTTATATCAAAAACTCATTTCTGTTTTGAATTATGAATAGAGTTCTTTAAAGATTTTTACAAGTTATTTCCCAAAGTAAGACATTTTATCTGAGTTAAAAATATTAAAGATTGAGTGTCCATTTATACCTTTCAAAAGAATGTGCCATTTGGAGATTTTAAATCATTAATAATAACTTCATTTTTAAAGGTTCATTTAAAAGTTTTAATTTCAGCAGGTAAGTGAAGTCTGCTGTTAAGGAACCTAGAATTCCAAGGAACGCTGTGGGTATTCATCGCTACTATGATCATCACTTTGCCTTTAAACCTTTCGGTGACCGTGACTAAGACATATATGCAAACATATAAAACTATACACCCATGCTACATGTATACGTATATATATATATGTACACATACATAAATGTTTGTACAGTGCACATACACACATGTTATACAATAAAAATATAATATATACACATTTTATACATATAAAATCTTGAATTCATGCTGACACTACCAATCCAGATCCATTCTCAGAGTTTTCCTTCTCTTTTCTATGTTTATCTGTCCCTTCTTCAACAGTGAGAAAAACATGGCTCCCAACAACCTTGATACATTTCCTTATTTGCTAAGTCCTATACTAAATAGAAAATAACTTCAGAATTTCCTCACCCATACCATTAAAAACAAGCCCATTACAAATAGTTCAGGGCTTCCCTGGTAGTCCAGTGGGTAGGGAGTCTGCCTTGCAGTGCAAGGGTTAACCGAGATAGGATGCAAAACAGGAGGTTGCCCAGGGTGAACAAAAGTTTTACAACTGGAATCTCCTTATAGGGTCAGCTTGCTTGGATTAAAAAAAAAAAAAGCTCACTTAGTATTCTCAAGGAGGTCAGGAAAAGCACTAGTGACAGACTTCTGATTTAACCCACAAACCTGAGATCTTCCTGAATAACTTCTACGTAATCTAAGGAAAGTTTATTGAAACAAAAGATAGATATGTTTTTCACATTAAGATTATTCAGTTAACAAGTTAATTTCCTAAATAGTCTCTTTGGTGACAGAGATATAGACAGTGCACTATGTCTCTAAGCATACTGACATTTCTGGTATCCCCAAACCCAGCAAATTTATATCAAAAACTCATTTCTGTTTTGAATTATGAATAGAGTTCTTTAAAGATTTTTACAAGTTATTTCCCAAAGTAAGACATTTTATCTGAGTTAAAAATATTAAAGATTGAGTGTCCATTTATACCTTTCAAAAGAATGTGCCATTTGGAGATTTTAAATCATTAATAATAACTTCATTTTTAAAGGTTCATTTAAAAGTTTTAATTTCAGCAGGTAAGTGAAGTCTGCTGTTAAGGAACCTAGAATTCCAAGGAACGCTGTGGGTATTCATCGCTACTATGATCATCACTTTGCCTTTAAACCTTTCGGTGACCGTGACTAAGACATATATGCAAACATATAAAACTATACACCCATGCTACATGTATACGTATATATATATATGTACACATACATAAATGTTTGTACAGTGCACATACACACATGTTATACAATAAAAATATAATATATACACATTTTATACATATAAAATCTTGAATTCATGCTGACACTACCAATCCAGATCCATTCTCAGAGTTTTCCTTCTCTTTTCTATGTTTATCTGTCCCTTCTTCAACAGTGAGAAAAACATGGCTCCCAACAACCTTGATACATTTCCTTATTTGCTAAGTCCTATACTAAATAGAAAATAACTTCAGAATTTCCTCACCCATACCATTAAAAACAAGCCCATTACAAATAGTTCAGGGCTTCCCTGGTAGTCCAGTGGGTAGGGAGTCTGCCTTGCAGTGCAAGGGGCACTGGTTGGATCCCTGGACGGTGAGGATCCCATGTGCCGCGGAGCGGCTGGACCGGTGTGTCCAATTAGGTGCTGGCGCTCTGGAGCGCATGCACCCAGAGTCGGTGCTTTGCAATGAGAGGCCACTGCAATGGGAGGCCCGCACAGGCCAAAGAGTAAAGATGGATGAAAATAAATAAATAAATAACCAATCAAAGAGGCCAAAATTAAAAAAGAAAAAAGAAAAAAACCAAAACAGTTTACTTTGCTCCACACTTGAAACTAGCACAACATTGTAAATCAACTATACTCCAATTTTTTAAAAAAAGAGTTCAGATTATGTTTACTGTCTTCCACCCTCTGCTTTATGCTTTGTCTGAGACTTCGACCAGGTCAACTGCCAAATACTGATATATAGTGATCATACCTTAGTTGAAATAGTTCTTTTCTTGACAGCTCAATAATGTTTTTCTTTTGAAATAATATTGAGTTCCTTTGTTTCAGTTTACTTTCAGTTTTAGGTTTTTTTTCCTTATCCATTAAAAAATATCACATTCATTCTTAAAGATTTATTTATTTATTTATTTTGGGGGAGGGAGGGGAGGGAGAGGAGCAGGTGGGCTACTTCTATTGGTCTTTCATTTGTCTATTTTCATCCATCTTTGTTCTTTGGCCCGTGTGGGCCTCCCATCGCGGTGGCCTCTGTTGTGGCAGAGCACCGGCTCTGGGCGCATGCAATCCAGAGCTCCGGCGCGGTAATTGAACACATTGGTCCAGCCGCTCCGCGGCACGTGGGATCTTCCCAGGCCAGGGATTGAACCGGCGCCCCTTGCACTGCAAGGTGGTGTCCTTACCCACTGGACCACCAGGGAAGCCCTCACATTCATTCTTTACGTATGTAGAATATTAATGTAATTTCAAGTCAAAACTAAAAAACAGAAATTCACAGGCAAATGTCACTACCCTGCCTATCTCTTCCACTCTATTCCTCTCACCCCTTGTAGGTAACCAACTTCATTATTTTCAGGTTTCTTTTTCTGTTTCTATTTGTAAAGATATGCAGGTATATGGTCGACTTCTTACTTCCTTGTCTTCTGCTACACAAAAGTAGCTACCATATAGGCTCTTATACATTGGACTGTCAGTCACTTTATAATATCTTTGGGAAATTGCTTCATGTGAGTTCACAGAGATGTTTCTTGCTCTTCTTTTATGGCTTCATGGAATTTAGAGAGAATGAGAGAGATGGAGGGAGACAAAGAGAGAGAGAGAAAAGGAGAAAGACAGGGCTACTGCTGTATGGTGTAGGGATATGGGGAAGAGAGATGTGTGGAAAACATTTTTTTGGAAGCTTTTCTCTGGGTTATAAGGTGTTATTCACTGTATTTCTCTATCCTCTAGAAAACTTTCAGAAAAGATCACTTTCCTGTTGTACTGGCTATGTCATTTTACTGAAATAGTTTTGAATGTGTAACAAGAGGTCGATTTTATTTGAGTTTCAGGAGAGGATCAATGATACTACAAAAGGGTCATTTAAAAGTCCTGTTTCAGCTGTGGCTAATGGGATAGATCCTTTGAATATATAGTTCATCTTAGTTGAAATAGTTCTTTTCTTGACAGCTCAATAATGTTTTTCTTTTGAAATAATATTGAGTTCCTTTGTTTCAGTTTACTTTCAGTTTTAGGTTTTTTTTCCTTATCCATTAAAAAATATCACATTCATTCTTAAAGATTTATTTATTTATTTATTTTGGGGGAGGGAGGGGAGGGAGAGGAGCAGGTGGGCTACTTCTATTGGTCTTTCATTTGTCTATTTTCATCCATCTTTGTTCTTTGGCCCGTGTGGGCCTCCCATCGCGGTGGCCTCTGTTGTGGCAGAGCACCGGCTCTGGGCGCATGCAATCCAGAGCTCCGGCGCGGTAATTGAACACATTGGTCCAGCCGCTCCGCGGCACGTGGGATCTTCCCAGGCCAGGGATTGAACCGGCGCCCCTTGCACTGCAAGGTGGTGTCCTTACCCACTGGACCACCAGGGAAGCCCTCACATTCATTCTTTACGTATGTAGAATATTAATGTAATTTCAAGTCAAAACTAAAAAACAGAAATTCACAGGCAAATGTCACTACCCTGCCTATCTCTTCCACTCTATTCCTCTCACCCCTTGTAGGTAACCAACTTCATTATTTTCAGGTTTCTTTTTCTGTTTCTATTTGTAAAGATATGCAGGTATATGGTCGACTTCTTACTTCCTTGTCTTCTGCTACACAAAAGTAGCTACCATATAGGCTCTTATACATTGGACTGTCAGTCACTTTATAATATCTTTGGGAAATTGCTTCATGTGAGTTCACAGAGATGTTTCTTGCTCTTCTTTTATGGCTTCATGGAATTTAGAGAGAATGAGAGAGATGGAGGGAGACAAAGAGAGAGAGAGAAAAGGAGAAAGACAGGGCTACTGCTGTATGGTGTAGGGATATGGGGAAGAGAGATGTGTGGAAAACATTTTTTTGGAAGCTTTTCTCTGGGTTATAAGGTGTTATTCACTGTATTTCTCTATCCTCTAGAAAACTTTCAGAAAAGATCACTTTCCTGTTGTACTGGCTATGTCATTTTACTGAAATAGTTTTGAATGTGTAACAAGAGGTCGATTTTATTTGAGTTTCAGGAGAGGATCAATGATACTACACAAGGGGTCATTTAAAAGTCCTGTTTCAGCTGTGGCTAATGGGATAGATCCTTTGAGATCTGGTTGGGTTCTATGAAAAGAGGCAGAGGAGTCCCAACCAAGCCCTGTACTCTAGAAATCTTAAGGTTCATCCTAGACAGTATTAGCTATGTGAGCAGAGGTGAAGAATTGGAATGGCGTAACAGAAGAACTTTGGTGATGGCCTGGGATCCAGAGGGTTAGACGCTGACATCAGGGATGGGTTATCGTGCGAGAATCTGAGAACTGGAAATGAAAGGAGGTCCAAACATTTCAAGAGTAAACAGGGAAGGACTCAGGATGATCTTCCAGCTAGAACAAGTGGTGCTGTTCATAGTTTCTTTTGAAGTTCTGGTTGGGGTGTGGTGGGTCAGTTGAGTTTAATGAACCTGAGACACAAACAAGAGGAATTCCAAGGACTATGATAGAATGCCATAGAACAGGTCCAGAGAGGGAGCTGAAGTGGGTAAAATATCAGTGTGAAGAGAAAATGTTTGAATTTTATTTCTGTATTTTATGGAGAATGTAAGATGAAATGAGATTAAGCAGCCTTGTCAAACTACAGAATACCAAAACTCATGCTCTTGTGTTGAAACATCCGAAAACTAAGTAATATTTTAAATGTTAGGTAGTGAATGCAAATGATTTACTTCCTCAAGAGGTTGAAAATATGCTTTATTTCCAGTATAAATTCTTAGATGAGTGATTTGAAAACAGCTAAGAGAAAGTAGAGACATTCAAATATTCTTTTTTTTTTTTTTCAGTACGATAGGAGGTAAGTGCAGATAGCTTAATAAATTGCAAAACAAATCTTTCACTTCTTCTTTCTTCATTCCTTTCCTCTTTCACTATTAAAACTGTGACAAACATTTACATTAAAACTTGAAAGCCAAAACAAAAATACACTTGGTAAAATTTGTTCAAGGGCTATATTTAAGGGTCAGTTTTAGAGTTAAAAAATACAAAAAGAATTCATTTTAGTTTAAATTTGTAGATAATCATAACATTTTTTTCCATGAGTTTGTTTTTGTGGTATTATTCTAACCTTGGTAATGCTACTGACACCTTTGGTTGTCAGATGATGCCTCAGGACTTATCTAAATAGTGACTTTTTTTTTTAAAAGATTTATTTATTTATTTATTTTTGGGCGGGGGTCGGGTTGGGGAGGGAAGGGAGCAGGCGGACCACTTCTATTGGTCTTTCATTTGTCTGTTTTCATCCGTCTTTGTTCCTTGGCTCCTGTGGGCCTCCCATCGCGGTGGCGTCTGTCGTTGCTGAGCGCCGGCTCTGGGCGCATGCTCTCCAGAGCTCCGGCTCGGTAATTGGACACATAGGTCCAGCCGCTCCGCGGCACGTGGGATCTTCCCAGGTCAGGGATTGAACCAGTGCCCCTTGCAGTGCAAGGCGGTGTCCTTGCCCACTGGACCACCAGGGGAAGCCCTAAATAGTGACTTTTAAAAATAGGACTAAATACCAAAGACTATAAAAGAGTTCAACTACATTAAAGTATAGTTATCAAAAAATGTCAGAATTGTGATATAGTAATATATATATATATATATATATATACACTTTAAAATTAATGCATTAAGTAACAGGGAAGTATAGAGGTCTATTACAAAGAGTAATATGATTCTGATGAGATGAAAATAAATAATATTTTGTGGTATCTGAAATTATTCATTATAATATTTATTATAAATAATATAAAAATCATTTATTGTGTGATATAAAAATATCTGAGATTTATATTGGTAAAAAGTCAAAGTTATTACCATCACTACTATGATTTCGTTGTTTATACTCAAAACTGAAAGGAATGTTAAATCCTAACTAATGAAAATGAATATGCAAATTCTTCCTATCTGTCCGAAGACTTCCTACTCAGGAGACTTCACAGACTCCCTGAAGTCTATGAGTTACGGACCCCACTTAAGAATCCTTGCTCTAGGCTTCCCTGGTGGTCTGGTGGGTAAGGACACCGCCTTGCAGTGCAAGGGGTGCCAGTTTGATCCCTGGCCTGGGAAGATCCCACACTGGGCTGATGTGTCCAACTACTGAGCCAGAGCTCTGGAGGCATGAGCCCAGAGCAGTGCTCTGCAACGAGAGAGGCCACTGCAATGGGAGGCCCACACGGGCCAAAGAACAAAGATGGATGAAAATGAGTAAATGAAAGACCAATGGAAGTGGCTGAAAAAAAAAAAAGAACCCTTGCTCTAAGTTCATTATACAGAGTGAATCAAATCAGAAAGAGAAAAACAAATATTGTATATTAATGCATATATATGAAATCTAGAAAGACAGTACTGATGAACCTATTTTTCAGGGCAGTAGTGGAGGCACAGACATAGAGAACAGACTTAGGGACACAGGAGGGGAAGGTGGGGGTGGGATGAATTGAGAGAGTAGCATGGAAACATATATATTAGCATATGTAAAACAGACAGTGGAAATTTGCTGTATGGCACAGGAAGCTCAAACTGCATACTCTGCAAAAACGGAGACGCGTGGGATGGGGTGGTATTCTATAGTTTGAAGTGGGAGGGAGGTTCAGGAGAGAGGAGACATATGTATAGTATTAATATACCTATGGCTGATTCATGTTGATATATGGCAAAAATCAATTACAACATTGTAACGTAATTATCCTCCAATCAGAAATAAATACATTAAAAGAAACTTTGCTCCAAGAAATCATTACATCTTATATCTCAGTAAAAAAAGTATGGATCACACTTGCACACTTGCTGCAGCATTGTTCAGAAGAGCCAAGATATTAAACAATATGTTGTCAACAGATGAATGGATAAAGAGAATGTGGTATATACATACAATATTACTTAGTCTTAAAAAAGAGGGAGAAACCCTGCCATCTGTGACAACATGGATAAATCTGGAGGAATTATGCTGACTGAATTCAGCTAGTCACAGAAAGACAAGTACTGGGCTTCCCCTGGTGGTCCAGTGGATAAGGACACCGCCTTGCACTGCAAGGGGCGCCGGTTCGATCCCTGGCCTGGGAAGATCCCATGTGCCGCGGAGCGGCTGGACCAATGTGTCCAATTACTGAGCCGGAGTTCTGGAGCGCATGCGCCCAGGGCCGGTGCTCTGCGACAACAGACGCCACCGCGATGGGGGGCCCGCAGGAGCCAAAGAACAAAGACGGATGAAAAATAGAGAAATGGAAAACCAATAGAAGTCGCCCGCCCGCTCCCCTCCCTCCCCAACCCGACCCCCGCCCAAAATAAATAAATAAATAAATCTTTAAAACAAGTACTACATGATTCCACTTACAGGAGGAATCTAAGAGTCAAGCTCATAGAAGCAGAAAATACAATAGTGGTTTCTAGAGACAGGGACTTGATGGGGGAAATGGGCAGTTACTGTTCAATGTGTAGCAAGTTTCAGTTATGAAAGATGTATAAGTTCTGGAGACCTGCTGTACAACATTAGTGTGTGTGTGTGTGTGTTGTGTGTGCTCAGTCTTGACCAACTCTTTGAGACCCCATGGACTGTACCCTGTCAGGTTACTCTGTTCATGGGATTTCACAGGCAAGAATACTGGAGTGGATTGCCATTTCCTCCTCCAGGGGATCTTCCTGACCCAGAGATCAAACCAGAATCTCCTGCATTGGCAGATGGATTCTTTACCAGTTCCCTATCTGAGAAGCCCCACAACATAGTACCTACAGTTAACAGTACAGTTTTACACCCTTCAAAATTTATTAAGAGGATGGAGCTCATAGAGTTCTTACCACAAAAAAAAAGAAAAAAGAAGAGTAAAAAAGCACACAAGAAAATGTTACAAGGTATTGGATATATCTGTTCCCTTGATTGTGGTGATGATTTCGTGGCTGTTACACATCTTCAAACTCCTCCAATTGTACATTAAACGTGCAGCTCTTTGTATATCAATTATACCTTAATGTGTGTGCTTAGCTGTTCAGTGGTGTCTGACTCTTTGCGACCCATGGATAAATCTGGAGGAATTATGCTGACTGAATTCAGCTAGTCACAGAAAGACAAGTACTGGGCTTCCCCTGGTGGTCCAGTGGGTAAGGACACCGCCTTGCAGGGCAAGGGGCGCCGGTTCGATCCCTGGCCTGGGAAGATCCCATGTGCCGCGGAGCGGCTGGACCCATGTGTCCAATTACTGAGCCGGAGTTCTGGAGCGCATGCGCCCAGAGTCAGTGCTCTACGACAACAGAGGCCACCGCCATGGGAGGCCCACAGGAGCCAAAGAACAAAGACGGATGAAAATAGAGAAATGTAAGACCAATAGAAGTGGCCCGCCTGCTCCCCTCCCTCCCCAACCCGACCCCCGCCCAAAATAAATAAATAAATAAATCTTTAAAACAAGTACTACATGATTCCACTTACAGGAGGAATCTAAGAGTCAAGCTCATAGAAGCAGAAAATACAATAGTGGTTTCTAGAGACAGGGACTTGATGGGGGAAATGGGCAGTTACTGTTCAATGTGTAGCAAGTTTCAGTTATGAAAGATGTATAAGTTCTGGAGACCTGCTGTACAACATTAGTGTGTGTGTGTGTGTGTTGTGTGTGCTCAGTCTTGACCAACTCTTTGAGACCCCATGGACTGTACCCTGTCAGGTTACTCTGTTCATGGGATTTCACAGGCAAGAATACTGGAGTGGATTGCCATTTCCTCCTCCAGGGGATCTTCCTGACCCAGAGATCAAACCAGAATCTCCTGCATTGGCAGATGGATTCTTTACCAGTTCCCTATCTGAGAAGCCCCACAACATAGTACCTACAGTTAACAGTACAGTTTTACACCCTTCAAAATTTATTAAGAGGATGGAGCTCATAGAGTTCTTACCACAAAAAAAAAGAAAAAAGAAGAGTAAAAAAGCACACAAGAAAATGTTACAAGGTATTGGATATATCTGTTCCCTTGATTGTGGTGATGATTTCGTGGCTGTTACACATCTTCAAACTCCTCCAATTGTACATTAAACGTGCAGCTCTTTGTATATCAATTATACCTTAATGTGTGTGCTTAGCTGTTCAGTGGTGTCTGACTCTTTGCGACCCCATGGACTGTCGCCCACCAGGCTCCTTTGTCCATGAGATTCTCCAGCCAAGAATATTGGTGTGGGTTGCCATTGTCTCTTCCAGGGGAGCTTCCTGACCCAGATATTGAACTGGGGTGGCCTGCACTGCATGAGGATTCTTCATCTGAACCACCTGAGAAGCCCAGAGTGGTTTTGCTCTCAACCCCATGGACTGTAGCCCACCAGGTTCTTCTGTCCATGGAATACTCCAGGTAAGAATTCTGGAGTGGACAGACATTCCCTTCTCTAACATCTTAATAAAGCTGTTACAATAACAATTCTAAAAAAATACAGATCAGTGATACAAGCTTAAAACTAAACATGCCCTCATGGGTTGCCTGATCAGTTCTCCCAGTGCATTTCTAATATTTAAATGATTATAGTTCTCATTTCTAGAAATTTCATTTTTCAAAAATCTGAATTTTGTTTTACATATTTTTGTACTTATTTCTTTAAACTGTTTATCATACATTTTATATTTTGCCTACTTGTTAAAGCTGATTATTTGTACTGACTTTCATTTATATTGCTTGGTTTGACTGTGTGCAAATACCATGTGCCTTGCTATCTTATTTGTGAGAACACTTTGAGGGTTGACTTTAAAGTACTCTCCTCTATAAATAATTTATATTTACTTCTGTCAGGTGTGGGTGGGAGGATCCAGGAGAGGTATTACCAACCCAGAAACCTTATAAATTGAATCTTCAGTTTTACTTCTATTTTTAAGGTTCAAATGGCATTGTGACCACAAAGTTCTAAACCCTATGTGAGTGAAGGATTATGCATAGACATATATTTTCTGGGCAGATACATATTTTTTTCGCTCAGATTTAAGAGTAAGGCAGGAAGTATCTAAATGCCCCTCTGAATGTGATTTTCAAAATCCTGGATTTAGGCTTTTGCCCCCACCTTGCCAGTTTTCTGATCATGGGTCAGAGAAGATGCCACAAGACAAATGCTGCCTCAAGTACCTGTTTCCCTCTTTACATATGTGTTTTCTCATCAATTCTGGCCTCTGGGTACTTCCCTGACTTTTTTATTTTGCATACTCAGAAATGCACTCGTTTGTTAAAAATTACTTTATAGGGCTATGTGTAGATGCATGGGTGTGTCTGAGTGTGTGTGTGTGTGAGATATTTTTTACTGAGAGGATTTCTTTGGATTCCAACATCTAGAACAGTTTATCGTAAGACCCAATTCTGAAAAAAATCCAGGTTTTTTTAAAATCTTGCTTAATCTTTATGATAATACAATAAGAGCTCTTATATCCCCCATTGTTATAAATGTAGAAAACAGAATCCACAGGAGCAAGATAAACTGCTACATTAATGCAGCATGTCAGTGTCGGAACGGAGATTAAAAACTATATCTGCCAAGCTATCAAAAGTCATGTTCTTTCCTTTTACTGCCCTGGATATTATCCTGTGCCTTGACATAGCATTATATTATGTGCATTATACTAGAATGTTAGGTCCATTATGAAAGAGATATTTAGCTGTATTGCCCTTTCATGTGTACAGTATCAAAGTAGAGCCAGTAGACAGAGGAAGATCAATAAATATTCATCAGATGAACAAACAGATGCCCAGGTTATCAAAAGTAGAGCCAGTGAGGTATTGACTGTGTGCAAATACCATGTGTCTTGCTATCTTATTTTTGAGAGCACTTTGAGGGTTGACTTTAAAGTGCTCTCCTCTATAAATAATTTATATTTACTTCTGTCAGGTGTGGGTGGGAGGATCCAGGAGAGGTATTACCAACCCAGAAACCTTATAAATTGAATCTTCAGTTTTACTTCTATTTTTAAGGTTCAAATGGCATTGTGACCACAAAGTTCTAAACCCTATGTGAGTGAAGGATTATGCATAGACATATATTTTCTGGGCAGATACATATTTTTTTCGCTCAGATTTAAGAGTAAGGCAGGAAGTATCTAAATGCCCCTCTGAATGTGATTTTCAAAATCCTGGATTTAGGCTTTTGCCCCCACCTTGCCAGTTTTCTGATCATGGGTCAGAGAAGATGCCACAAGACAAATGCTGCCTCAAGTACCTGTTTCCCTCTTTACATATGTGTTTTCTCATCAATTCTGGCCTCTGGGTACTTCCCTGACTTTTTTATTTTGCATACTCAGAAATGCACTCGTTTGTTAAAAATTACTTTATAGGGCTATGTGTAGATGCATGGGTGTGTCTGAGTGTGTGTGTGTGTGAGATATTTTTTACTGAGAGGATTTCTTTGGATTCCAACATCTAGAACAGTTTATCGTAAGACCCAATTCTGAAAAAAATCCAGGTTTTTTTTAAAATCTTGCTTAATCTTTATGATAATACAATAAGAGCTCTTATATCCCCCATTGTTATAAATGTAGAAAACAGAATCCACAGGAGCAAGATAAACTGCTACATTAATGCAGCATGTCAGTGTCGGAACGGAGATTAAAAACTATATCTGCCAAGCTATCAAAAGTCATGTTCTTTCCTTTTACTGCCCTGGATATTATCCTGTGCCTTGACATAGCATTATATTATGTGCATTATACTAGAATGTTAGGTCCATTATGAAAGAGATATTTAGCTGTATTGCCCTTTCATGTGTACGCAGTATCAAAGTAGAGCCAGTAGACAGAGGAAGATCAATAAATATTCATCAGATGAACAAACAGATGAATTTTTACACTACCATATAAAATTCATAAGGGGGCTTCCCTGATGGCTCAGTGGGTAAAGAATCCACCTGCAGTGCAAGAGACACAGGAGCCATGGGTTCAATCCCTGATTAAGGAATATTCCTGGAGAAGGAAATGGTAACCTACTCCAGTATTCTTGCCTGAAACCTCATAGATAGAGGACCTTGGTAGGTTAGTCTAAAGGGTCACAAAGAGTTGGACACGGCTGAGCAACTGAGCACATAAAATTCACAATGATGATTTCTGAGGCTGTGTAGTATTCTAATAAGGGTATTGATTGGGGCAGTGCATTTAAAACTTTATACTAAGATATTGGACTGTCTTCAAGGTGTAAAAATGCTCAGAAACCGGCCACTTATTTCCTTTTCTTGTACTATCTCTGTCCTATATTGTCCAAATCCTTTTAAGTGTTTTGTCTTTATTTTCTTTCTTCTTTTCTTTTTCTTTTCCCCAGCAAGTCACATCACAACATCCCTGCATTGAAACTCTCCATGCTGGGTTGGTGGGCTCCCTGCTCCTTGTTTTGAGGACTTCGGAGGTGGTTTTCCTTTCATCTCCTGCACTATTCTTTGTGGAGATTAGTCACAACAGCAACATGATTTCAGGCATTCCTTCTGCTGTGCAGTTGACCGTGAAGCAAAGTAAAAGGGCAAACTATTTGTAAGTCAAAACGGTTACAGGTGCAGAGGATAGGTAAGAGTTTAGCTTACCTATCCTCGATTTTACCAAAATCGAGCTTCATAGGCTCCTTTTAGATTTAAGAAGTTAATGCACACAAAGACGATACAAAAAGTGCTTATATTCATGGGATGAATGTTGATTAGTCACAGGTTCTTTTTTTTTTTTTGGTTCCTTTTTCGCTTCCTTTCTTGCTTCTCTTCCAACTCCATATTCTTTTTTATTTCTGTTACAAACCCCCTAAAATATGTATTTATGCTCCTAGCACTTTGCAGGCACAGAGTATACACAAAGTAATAAGACAGGGTAACCCCATATCAAGCATTATATTATGTGCATTATACTAGAATGTTAGGTCCATTATGAAAGAGATATTTAGCTGTATTGCCCTTTCATGTGTACGCAGTATCAAAGTAGAGCCAGTAGACAGAGGAAGATCAATAAATATTCATCAGATGAACAAACAGATGAATTTTTACACTACCATATAAAATTCATAAGGGGGCTTCCCTGATGGCTCAGTGGGTAAAGAATCCACCTGCAGTGCAAGAGACACAGGAGCCATGGGTTCAATCCCTGATTAAGGAATATTCCTGGAGAAGGAAATGGTAACCCACTCCAGTATTCTTGCCTGAAACCTCATAGATAGAGGACCTTGGTAGGTTAGTCTAAAGGGTCACAAAGAGTTGGACACGGCTGAGCAACTGAGCACATAAAATTCACAATGATGATTTCTGAGGCTGTGTAGTATTCTAATAAGGGTATTGATTGGGGCAGTGCATTTAAAACTTTATACTAAGATATTGGACTGTCTTCAAGGTGTAAAAATGCTCAGAAACCGGCCACTTATTTCCTTTTCTTGTACTATCTCTGTCCTATATTGTCCAAATCCTTTTAAGTGTTTTGTCTTTATTTTCTTTCTTCTTTTCTTTTTCTTTTCCCCAGCAAGTCACATCACAACATCCCTGCATTGAAACTCTCCATGCTGGGTTGGTGGGCTCCCTGCTCCTTGTTTTGAGGACTTCGGAGGTGGTTTTCCTTTCATCTCCTGCACTATTCTTTGTGGAGATTAGTCACAACAGCAACATGATTTCAGGCATTCCTTCTGCTGTGCAGTTGACCGTGAAGCAAAGTAAAAGGGCAAACTATTTGTAAGTCAAAACGGTTACAGGTGCAGAGGATAGGTAAGAGTTTAGCTTACCTATCCTCGATTTTACCAAAATCGAGCTTCATAGGCTCCTTTTAGATTTAAGAAGTTAATGCACACAAAGACGATACAAAAAGTGCTTATATTCATGGGATGAATGTTGATTAGTCACAGGTTCTTTTTTTTTTTTTTTGGTTCCTTTTTCGCTTCCTTTCTTGCTTCTCTTCCAACTCCATATTCTTTTTTATTTCTGTTACAAACCCCCTAAAATATGTATTTATGCTCCTAGCACTTTGCAGGCACAGAGTATACACAAAGTAATAAGACAGGGAATCCACCATGAAAGATGGGAGTACATACTGTTTGAAACATCCAGAAACAAGAGCTTATTCTATGCTATTTTTGTCTGATACATATTTCATGATGGGTTTGATTCTTTCTTTGATATCTGTGAACCATCTATTACTGTGGGAGAATTTTGTTACTGATACAGATTTTCTGCCTTGGAGCCTAAAGCTGCCATGACAGACAAGTTGAATTTTTTATAAAGCTTGAATAACATACAGTATCTGTATTGAGACTGATGAAGGCAGGGCGTTTGAGAAAACTGGTTTTCCTGTAACCAAACAACCCACTATCACCCTGACCCTAGGCAATGAGTTTTCAGATGCATTTGGGAAGCATGGTAATCCTCGCTGCCTGTTATCTCTGAGTGTGGCTAAATTGAGTTGAATAAATATTTATTGAGAACTCACAAAGAATAACCTTTCAGTGTCTCCACTAGGTTTGATACAAGGGCTGGCTGTAATGGGGGAAGGAAAGTCATCAGAAGAAACAAGGGCAAATTCACTGTGGCAAGGGAATTCAGGAGTTTGTGAAGGCTATGGTCATAGAAATATTTCAAGGTATAGTAGAGAAGCAAGTTGGTGGACTATTTCTGAGAGGGCCTAGGATACTTGGCTGGAAGTGGCAAGTTACATATGACCAACACTCTCAGGCCTTGGCTTTTCATCTAATAATGAGTCAGTGTCAGGTGAGGCTCTGACGCAGTGGGAGCACTGTGCCAGCCAACATGTGCAACCCTGAAAGGCGGTCTCCATCCGATCTTTGTTTGTGACATGATCAGAGTAAGTAGCCAGAATGGTGGTCATTCCTAACCTTTTTAAGGAGAGTTCTATTCAGCAAGTTTTCTCCTGGAAGGTGTGAGGAGACTGTCCAAACCCCCAACCCCTTCCTGAATCACAAAACATTCCCAAATCGTTAATGACGCTTCCTTGGGGCTTCTCCCGCTTCCTTTCTTGCTTCTCTTCCAACTCCATATTCTTTTTTATTTCTGTTACAAACCCCCTAAAATATGTATTTATGCTCCTAGCACTTTGCAGGCACAGAGTATACACAAAGTAATAAGACAGGGAATCCACCATGAAAGATGGGAGTACATACTGTTTGAAACATCCAGAAACAAGAGCTTATTCTATGCTATTTTTGTCTGATACATATTTCATGATGGGTTTGATTCTTTCTTTGATATCTGTGAACCATCTATTACTGTGGGAGAATTTTGTTACTGATACAGATTTTCTGCCTTGGAGCCTAAAGCTGCCATGACAGACAAGTTGAATTTTTTATAAAGCTTGAATAACATACAGTATCTGTATTGAGACTGATGAAGGCAGGGCGTTTGAGAAAACTGGTTTTCCTGTAACCAAACAACCCACTATCACCCTGACCCTAGGCAATGAGTTTTCAGATGCATTTGGGAAGCATGGTAATCCTCGCTGCCTGTTATCTCTGAGTGTGGCTAAATTGAGTTGAATAAATATTTATTGAGAACTCACAAAGAATAACCTTTCAGTGTCTCCACTAGGTTTGATACAAGGGCTGGCTGTAATGGGGGAAGGAAAGTCATCAGAAGAAACAAGGGCAAATTCACTGTGGCAAGGGAATTCAGGAGTTTGTGAAGGCTATGGTCATAGAAATATTTCAAGGTATAGTAGAGAAGCAAGTTGGTGGACTATTTCTGAGAGGGCCTAGGATACTTGGCTGGAAGTGGCAAGTTACATATGACCAACACTCTCAGGCCTTGGCTTTTCATCTAATAATGAGTCAGTGTCAGGTGAGGCTCTGACGCAGTGGGAGCACTGTGCCAGCCAACATGTGCAACCCTGAAAGGCGGTCTCCATCCGATCTTTGTTTGTGACATGATCAGAGTAAGTAGCCAGAATGGTGGTCATTCCTAACCTTTTTAAGGAGAGTTCTATTCAGCAAGTTTTCTCCTGGAAGGTGTGAGGAGACTGTCCAAACCCCCAACCTCTTCCTGAATCACAAAACATTCCCATTTATTTATTCAATAAATAGACACATGTGTCTGCTTCAACAGACACATGGAATACTAAGGCAATGTGGATATTTTTTCCTCTTATTTCTGGAAATGATGTCTGTTAAGGGCATGGAGGGTGGTTTCTAAAGGTTCTTTAACCATTTGGTTTCAAAGTGTGGGTGAAATTACTTGCAGAACTTTAAGGCAATGCAGATGTCTGTTACTTGAAAAACAAATGATGGATTGGGGAGAGAGAAGCTCTTTATCTATACCACTGTCATCACTTTAACCTTTTTATGAAAGAGCTAGTGATTACAGAGGCATTTAATTCTTACAGGCCATCAATGGCTAGGCCTAGATCTGTTATTTTTAAATTAGGTACGATCTGGTGGAAGTAGGCATACAGTGGGCTTCCCAGGTGGTACTATTGCAAAGAACCCACCTGCCATCGCAGGAGACCTAAGAAACTCAGGTTCGATCCCTGGGATTGGAAGATCCACTGGAGGAGGGCACGGAAATCCACTCTAGTACCCTTGCCTGGAGAATCCATGGACAAAGGAGCCTGGTGGGCTACAGTCTACGGGGTCACACAGAGTTGGACATGACTGAGGCAACCTAGCAAGCATGCACACAGGCCTAGAGTGGTGTCAGTTAATAAATGGATATAATAAATCCTAAAGTCTTTCATTTGTATTTTATTTATTATTTAAACAAATATGTCTTAAGCACCTACTCTGAGTATGTGTGGGGGTTAGGTTTTCATAGAAATATTTCAAGGTATAGTAGAGAAGCAAGTTGGTGGACTATTTCTGAGAGGGCCTAGGATACTTGGCTGGAAGTGGCAAGTTACATATGACCAACACTCTCAGGCCTTGGCTTTTCATCTAATAATGAGTCAGTGTCAGGTGAGGCTCTGACGCAGTGGGAGCACTGTGCCAGCCAACATGTGCAACCCTGAAAGGCGGTCTCCATCCGATCTTTGTTTGTGACATGATCAGAGTAAGTAGCCAGAATGGTGGTCATTCCTAACCTTTTAAGGAGAGTTCTATTCAGCAAGTTTTCTCCTGGAAGGTGTGAGGAGACTGCCCAAAACCCCCCAACCTCTTCCTGAATCACAAAACATTCCCATTTATTTATTCAATAAATAGACACATGTGTCTGCTTCAACAGACACATGGAATACTAAGGCAATGTGGATATTTTTTCCTCTTATTTCTGGAAATGATGTCTGTTAAGGGCATGGAGGGTGGTTTCTAAAGGTTCTTTAACCATTTGGTTTCAAAGTGTGGGTGAAATTACTTGCAGAACTTTAAGGCAATGCAGATGTCTGTTACTTGAAAAACAAATGATGGATTGGGGAGAGAGAAGCTCTTTATCTATACCACTGTCATCACTTTAACCTTTTTATGAAAGAGCTAGTGATTACAGAGGCATTTAATTCTTACAGGCCATCAATGGCTAGGCCTAGATCTGTTATTTTTAAATTAGGTACGATCTGGTGGAAGTAGGCATACAGTGGGCTTCCCAGGTGGTACTATTGCAAAGAACCCACCTGCCATCGCAGGAGACCTAAGAAACTCAGGTTCGATCCCTGGGATTGGAAGATCCACTGGAGGAGGGCACGGAAATCCACTCTAGTACCCTTGCCTGGAGAATCCATGGACAAAGGAGCCTGGTGGGCTACAGTCTACGGGGTCACACAGAGTTGGACATGACTGAGGCAACCTAGCAAGCATGCACACAGGCCTAGAGTGGTGTCAGTTAATAAATGGATATAATAAATCCTAAAGTCTTTCATTTGTATTTTATTTATTATTTAAACAAATATGTCTTAAGCACCTACTCTGAGTATGTGTGGGGGGTTAGTGCTAATTTGCATCAAGAGAATTTATAATATTTATAACAAGGTGGTCTTATTTATAATATTTATAACTCTGTTTATGGTCCCCATTTTACAGATGGCAACTCAGAGGCTGAGCAACTTACTGTAGCTAGGCAAGGGGCAGAACCTGAATGGGAAAGGGGAGTCTGGTACCCCTCCCACTGCACTCAGCTTCTTTCACAAACCTCAAGGGCAGCTCAATGATGTATGCTTTTCAAATTCTAATCAAGGTGACTCTTCAGCAACTGGGATTGTTGTCTGCTATATTTTTGTTTGTTTTGTATCCTTCCTCCACTGGAAAAGGGAAACATGACACACCAACATGGTTAAAGAAGGCAGGTACCTTGACCTGCAAAGACACCTGCAAATATTCTGATCGTGTTGTCAACTATATCAAGTAGATGTTTAAGGTGTTTTTTTGTTTGTTTAATTTAAAGTTTAGGTTGCTTTTCTGGATCTAGTTTTTAAAAGTCTGTCATTGTTGACCTATCTTTTACTTAAAGATTTTTTTTTTTGGAAGAACTAGAACTTTCCAATCTAGAGGTGGTAGTATTTGTTGAGAGAAGGAAACGGCAACCCACTTGAGTATTCTTGCCTGGGGAATTCCATGGACAGGGGAGCCTGACGAGCTGCAGCCTGTGGGATCACACAGCGTCAGACACGACTGAAGGGACTAAGCAGCAGCAGGCTCTGTTGATTAATTCTTATGTGCCAGGCACTGCTACATATATTCTTTCTAAGCTGTCCCAACATCTCTGTGATAAAAGTACTTTTATTTTCTTAATATGGTACATAAAAATACTGAAGCACAGAAAAGTGATCAGCTCAAGGTGACCCCACTAGCAGGCAAGAAAGCTAGGACTTGAACTTGGGCTCGCTGGCTCCAGAGACTGTTTAATCACAGCTGGATCACATGCTCAGCCAGGCACCATACTGATGAGTGTGCGACCCCTCTGAGGTCATGTAATGGTTGTGGCCTTCAGATTCATTATTAGCACTAGATAATGTATTTCCCTAGCATACCCTTTGTTTACATACAAGTCTTCGTTTAACCCTCACCCTACAACAGAGTCCTAACCTTAGATACAGATTATTATAGTCCTCACTTTACATATAGGGAAATTAGAACTTAAGAAACTCAAGTAACTGCAGAAGGTGGCAGAGCTGAGATTTAAATCCTTTTAAAGGAATAATGCAGCTTTTAAATTCTATACATTGAGTCCTTTTTTCCTTAATTTCAAAGTTCTACAGATAATATGTTTGTTCCATAAAGTCATTAATGACAGTTCTCCCAAGATATGACCTTAACTTACAAATGGGTGCAAATGTTTGGGAACCATTGACATAGATAACAGCAGCCTTAACAATGGAACACTGTGCTATTAATATTATATTATTATTTTTTTGAGGAGTCACATGTAGCAAACAGGATGTTGCCGGACATGTTAGGCAAGCTGTTGCTAACCCAGAAGACTAAAAGGGATTAAATTCTCATTATTACTCATAGTTAGTCCCCAAATATCTGTGTATGTTCAGTTTCTTCAGTTTGGCAGGAAGTTTTAAAGAACCAAACAGCATGCCCTTCCGCCCCTGGCATACTCATAAGCTATTTTGGGGTGAGTCATCGGAATTCTGTGGTTTGTGTATCCTGAAGGGAGAGAAGAGACACTGTATGGCTAGCATTTATTTTGAAACAGCTAGTTAGAAAAAAAAATTCTTTGATTAAAAGTTCAATGTTAGATAAGAAATACTTGTGCAAGGATCTTTGTTTTGTTACAACAATTCAGCTTCATTTAAATTCACATCAATTTAGTCTGTGCATATTCACAGCTTGATCTACTGCCAGGCACTGCTACATATATTCTTTCTAAGCTGTCCCAACATCTCTGTGATAAAAGTACTTTTATTTTCTTAATATGGTACATAAAAATACTGAAGCACAGAAAAGTGATCAGCTCAAGGTGACCCCACTAGCAGGCAAGAAAGCTAGGACTTGAACTTGGGCTCGCTGGCTCCAGAGACTGTTTAATCACAGCTGGATCACATGCTCAGCCAGGCACCATACTGATGAGTGTGCGACCCCTCTGAGGTCATGTAATGGTTGTGGCCTTCAGATTCATTATTAGCACTAGATAATGTATTTCCCTAGCATACCCTTTGTTTACATACAAGTCTTCGTTTAACCCTCACCCTACAACAGAGTCCTAACCTTAGATACAGATTATTATAGTCCTCACTTTACATATAGGGAAATTAGAACTTAAGAAACTCAAGTAACTGCAGAAGGTGGCAGAGCTGAGATTTAAATCCTTTTAAAGGAATAATGCAGCTTTTAAATTCTATACATTGAGTCCTTTTTTCCTTAATTTCAAAGTTCTACAGATAATATGTTTGTTCCATAAAGTCATTAATGACAGTTCTCCCAAGATATGACCTTAACTTACAAATGGGTGCAAATGTTTGGGAACCATTGACATAGATAACAGCAGCCTTAACAATGGAACACTGTGCTATTAATATTATATTATTATTTTTTTGAGGAGTCACATGTAGCAAACAGGATGTTGCCGGACATGTTAGGCAAGCTGTTGCTAACCCAGAAGACTAAAAGGGATTAAATTCTCATTATTACTCATAGTTAGTCCCCAAATATCTGTGTATGTTCAGTTTCTTCAGTTTGGCAGGAAGTTTTAAAGAACCAAACAGCATGCCCTTCCGCCCCTGGCATACTCATAAGCTATTTTGGGGTGAGTCATCGGAATTCTGTGGTTTGTGTATCCTGAAGGGAGAGAAGAGACACTGTATGGCTAGCATTTATTTTGAAACAGCTAGTTAGAAAAAAAAATTCTTTGATTAAAAGTTCAATGTTAGATAAGAAATACTTGTGCAAGGATCTTTGTTTTGTTACAACAATTCAGCTCATATTCACATCTTTAGGAATATAACACAAGTCAAATTCTCTAGTCTGTGCATATTCACAGCTTGATCTACTGCATGGAGAAGCCCCTGATCTCACATTGACTTGGGAGTAATTTACAGAGAATAAATAACTAGTTGAAGGACTCATCTTCTATCCTTGGGAGTCTCCGCTCCCTTATGTGAGTAAAAGTATTGCTCTAGAATTGTAGCTGTGTGAAAACAGAGCAAGCTAAATCTCTGAGGTATGTTGGGTAATATCACCAATATTATACTTGTGGATTATGATTAAATAATTGCAACAGTAAAAATTTAAGTGAAAAAGAATTAGTTTTTCTCCTTGTAGCTACAAAGGAGCCCAAGGGATAATTTCAGTCATTAAACACATTTTTTTTCTTCTTTTTGTCTGTTTTTATTTTTCATTTGATGTTTATTTTATTTAAAAAATTTTTACTTTGCATTGGAGTATAGCTGACTAACAATGTCATCAGAGTTTCAGGTGAACAGCAAAGGGACTCGGCTATACATACACATGTATCCATTCTCCCCCAAACTTCCCTTCCATTCAGGCTGCCATGTAACACTGAGCAAGCAGAGTTCCATGTACTATAAAGCAGGTTATTACTAGTTATCTGTTTTAAATATAGCAGAAACCCATTTTTTATCTTCTATGACCTGCCTCCTAGAGCAATGGAAAGAAAGACAAACATAGACAAGTGGGACCTAATGAAACTTAAAAGTTTTTGCACAGCAGAAGAAACTATAAACAAGGTGAACAGACAACTCACAGAATAGGAGAAAATGCTAGTAAATGAAACAATGGACAAAGAATTAATTTTCAAAATATACAAGCAACTCAGAAATGCAAATCAAAAGTACAAAGAGATATCACCTCACACCAGTCAGAATGGCCATCATCAAAAAGCCTACAAACAACAAATGTGGGAGAGGGTGTGAAGAAAAGGGAACCCTCTTGCACTGCTGGTGGGAATGTGAACTGATACAGCCACTATGGAAGACAGTGTGGAGATTCCTCAGAAAACTAGGAATACAGCCATTATATGACCCAGCAATCCCACTACTAGGCATATACCCTGAGGAAATCAAACTTGAAAGAGACACATGTACATGTTCATTGCAGCACTATTTACAATAACTAGAACATGGAAGCAACCTAGATGTCCATCGACAGATGAATGGATAAATAAACTGTGGTACATATATACAGTGGAATACTACTCAGCCATAAAAAGGAATGCATATGAATCAGTTCTAATGAGGTGGATGAATCTAGAACCTATTTTTAAAAAAAAATCATGTCAGAATAATTTTGTGGATTGCAATGATGTGAAAACAGAGCAAGCTAAATCTCTGAGGTATGTTGGGTAATATCACCAATATTATACTTGTGGATTATGATTAAATAATTGCAACAGTAAAAATTTAAGTGAAAAAGAATTAGTTTTTCTCCTTGTAGCT
Organism: Tragulus kanchil; assembly: GCA_022376925.1. Taxonomy (NCBI): domain Eukaryota; kingdom Metazoa; phylum Chordata; class Mammalia; order Artiodactyla; family Tragulidae; genus Tragulus; species Tragulus kanchil. Next base: position 117,564,453 of record JAIOJX010000023.1, on the reverse strand, counting down.
ACAAAGGAGCCCAAGGGATAATTTCAGTCATTAAACACATTTTTTTTCTTCTTTTTGTCTGTTTTTATTTTTCATTTGATGTTTATTTTATTTAAAAAATTTTTACTTTGCATTGGAGTATAGCTGACTAACAATGTCATCAGAGTTTCAGGTGAACAGCAAAGGGACTCGGCTATACATACACATGTATCCATTCTCCCCCAAACTTCCCTTCCATTCAGGCTGCCATGTAACACTGAGCAAGCAGAGTTCCATGTACTATAAAGCAGGTTATTACTAGTTATCTGTTTTAAATATAGCAGAAACCCATTTTTTATCTTCTATGACCTGCCTCCTAGAGCAATGGAAAGAAAGACAAACATAGACAAGTGGGACCTAATGAAACTTAAAAGTTTTTGCACAGCAGAAGAAACTATAAACAAGGTGAACAGACAACTCACAGAATAGGAGAAAATGCTAGTAAATGAAACAATGGACAAAGAATTAATTTTCAAAATATACAAGCAACTCAGAAATGCAAATCAAAAGTACAAAGAGATATCACCTCACACCAGTCAGAATGGCCATCATCAAAAAGCCTACAAACAACAAATGTGGGAGAGGGTGTGAAGAAAAGGGAACCCTCTTGCACTGCTGGTGGGAATGTGAACTGATACAGCCACTATGGAAGACAGTGTGGAGATTCCTCAGAAAACTAGGAATACAGCCATTATATGACCCAGCAATCCCACTACTAGGCATATACCCTGAGGAAATCAAACTTGAAAGAGACACATGTACATGTTCATTGCAGCACTATTTACAATAACTAGAACATGGAAGCAACCTAGATGTCCATCGACAGATGAATGGATAAATAAACTGTGGTACATATATACAGTGGAATACTACTCAGCCATAAAAAGGAATGCATATGAATCAGTTCTAATGAGGTGGATGAATCTAGAACCTATTATATAGAGTGAGGTATGTCAGAGACAGAAAGATAAATATTGTGTATTGACACATGTGTACGGAATCTAGGAAGATGGTGCTGATAAATGAGCACACAGAGCAGCAGTGGAGAGGTAGACATGGAGAGCAGTCTTACGGACATTGATGTGAGGGAAGGGAATATGCTGTGGGACTAGGGGATCTCAAACAGGGGCTCTGCGGCAACCTGGAGGGTTGGGATGGTGAGGGGGATTGGGGGAGGTTCGGGAGCGGGGTGACATATGTATACCTATGGTGGATTTGGATAGATGTGTGGCAGTAAACAACAAAACCCTGTAAAAAGTCATAAATAAAATTTGTATGAAGAAAAGGAAAAGAAACTGATAATGGAAGAAGGAAGGAAATACAAGTTAGTTTGGTACTTATGGTGTGCCATATGCTGCAAAAGAACTCCCTAAAGTCTCAGAAATACTATTTACATCTGGGGAAAATATTATTTTCAGGAGCTGAAGTGAGCCTATCATCCACAGCATTAGTGTTCTGTAAGACAGGTACAAAGAAAGGAAGCAGTGATATTTGACATCCATGCCCATTTCATTATGAGACCACTATCTGGTCCTTAAAATGGTTTTAGCTGGAACACGAGTAGGGTATTACAAAGCACTGAAACACGTAATGAGTAAGGCCTCCTTTCTAATTTCCTCTCACTTTTCTGATTATGTCAAATAGGAAATTTCACTTTGACATCAGTGAGATTTGAAATCTCAAGAGTAGGCAACCATATCTCCCTAGACTTGAGTAACTAGTTACTCTAAGCACTTCTTTGTACAGTTACATTTTACTTATGGCAAGTGAAATTGTTTTTTTCATCTAAATGGACATGTTTAAAAATTCATCCATATGAAAGAGTGAGTTGATTTAAAAAATATAAACTAAATAATAATACAAACAGTGAACTGAATAGGCAATGGGGAATTGACCTGAAGAGGTTACACAACAAACAAAACTTTATGACCCTGGTAAGAGGCAGACGGTTTCACAAATGAGTACAGAAAACATAGCTTGCTTAAGTCCTACCTACTGGTCCAGAGTAGTCCTCCTGAGAGTGTGGTCTGCAGATAAGCAATTGAGAACAGTTTGCCCATCTGGAGGGGGACAAGTACAGAAATTCCAAGTAATCATTTAGAAACTCTTATAGCTTACTGATATCATGTTGGTATCCAACCTCATGAATCATTTAGAAACTCTTATAGCTTACTGACATCATGTTGGCAATCAACCTCATGAATTTTTCCAGTAACTTATTTTAATTTTTTTTTTTTGGCCACTTCTGTTGATCTTTCATTTATTTATCTTTGTTCTTTCGGCCTGTGTGGGCCTCCCATCGCAGTGGCCTCTCTAGTCACAGAGCACGGGCTCTGGGCGCATGCGCTCCAGAGCTCGGCCTCGGTAGTTGGACACATTGGTCCAGCCGCTACGCGGCACATGGGATCTTCCAAGGCCTGGGATCGAACTGGCGCCCCTTGCACTGCAAGGCGGTGTCCTTACCCACTGGACCACCAGGGAAGCCCCTCATTTTAATTTTTTATTGTATTTTCCCAAAAATATTTTTACAAAAAACACTTTTTTTTTGTATTTTAAAATACTTTTTGTAAAAAGTATTTTACGAAAGTATTAGTCTGGAATGAATTTGAAAAGAAACCCAATAGTTTGAGAAGCACTGGTGAGAGTGCGTGCTTGGGACAAGTAAGTGGCAGCCTAAGCAATTATGATAAAGGACTATGTGTTAGCGAAAAATACATGATCTTTGTGGAATCTGGAACTGGAGTACAGGGGCTAAGATAGCAAGTACATCTGTAGATTTGAAATCTCAAGAGTAGGCAACCATATCTCCCTAGACTTGAGTAACTAGTTACTCTAAGCACTTCTTTGTACAGTTACATTTTACTTATGGCAAGTGAAATTGTTTTTTTCATCTAAATGGACATGTTTAAAAATTCATCCATATGAAAGAGTGAGTTGATTTAAAAAATATAAACTAAATAATAATACAAACAGTGAACTGAATAGGCAATGGGGAATTGACCTGAAGAGGTTACACAACAAACAAAACTTTATGACCCTGGTAAGAGGCAGACGGTTTCACAAATGAGTACAGAAAACATAGCTTGCTTAAGTCCTACCTACTGGTCCAGAGTAGTCCTCCTGAGAGTGTGGTCTGCAGATCAGCAATTGAGAACAGTTTGCCCATCTGGAGGGGGACAAGTACAGAAATTCCAAGTAATCATTTAGAAACTCTTATAGCTTACTGATATCATGTTGGTATCCAACCTCATGAATCATTTAGAAACTCTTATAGCTTACTGACATCATGTTGGCAATCAACCTCATGAATTTTTCCAGTAACTTATTTTAATTTTTTTTTTTTGGCCACTTCTGTTGATCTTTCATTTATTTATCTTTGTTCTTTCGGCCTGTGTGGGCCTCCCATCGCAGTGGCCTCTCTAGTCACAGAGCACGGGCTCTGGGCGCATGCGCTCCAGAGCTCGGCCTCGGTAGTTGGACACATTGGTCCAGCCGCTACGCGGCACGTGGGATCTTCCAAGGCCTGGGATCGAACTGGCGCCCCTTGCACTGCAAGGCGGTGTCCTTACCCACTGGACCACCAGGGAAGCCCCTCATTTTAATTTTTTATTGTATTTTCCCAAAAATATTTTTACAAAAAACACTTTTTTTTTGTATTTTAAAATACTTTTTGTAAAAAGTATTTTACGAAAGTATTAGTCTGGAATGAATTTGAAAAGAAACCCAATAGTTTGAGAAGCACTGGTGAGAGTGCGTGCTTGGGACAAGTAAGTGGCAGCCTAAGCAATTATGATAAAGGACTATGTGTTAGCGAAAAATACATGATCTTTGTGGAATCTGGAACTGGAGTACAGGGGCTAAGATAGCAAGTACATCTGTAATGTCTGGGACTGTCTCAGTCTTTTCATGGTTGTGTCCCCAGGATCCAGAACAGTGTCTGGTATATATTAATAGTAAGCACTCTCTCTGTATTTGGTGAGTGAATGAATGCATGAATGAGCTGTGGTGTTTGGCAGGCAGGTCTAATGAAATCATCATAAAGTATGTTCTATTACAATGCAGTTATAGTTCATTGTACTTTTCCAGGAATCATAAAACACTCTTTAGTTTCTTTTGTTCTGATTATAGAAACACCAAGACAAATTCTGTGTATTAGTTGGGGTGTCAAAATATATTGAATCCAAGAAGGGTTGATTTAAAATAATTTTAAATTCTGGGTTATACACAACAGATAAGACAGGTTGGTTTATGTTTCTGTAATAAACAACCTGTATTTCAGTGGTTTAATCCAGCAGCTATTTTTTTTTCTTTCCCACACATGTACCCAACAAAGGGTGCTATGGGGCATGGTCACTGCAGTCATCAAAACCTGTACATACACAATAACCAAGTAGAGGAAGTGGCAAATCATACCCTATTGCTTAGATCTTCAGCCTGAAAGTGACACATTTCACTTCTATTCATTTTTTTTTTTTAGCTAAAATACTGAGTATGGCTAATATCAATGGGGTGAAGAAACAATCCTACCGTTTGGAACAGAAAAGTGGAGAGCCTGGAATATTTTGTGAGGAGTACTGATAACCAGCACACACACTTATCTGTTGTGAAATACATCAGCAAGAGTTATTCTCTCTTTGATCTGTGATTGTATCATCTACACTGAGTTGCTACACTTTCAGATCTGTGGCCCAGATATTGCATGTGATAACCCCATAATGGCAGGGTCATCTGTATGCTCTGCCTCGCCATCAGCTTGCTTACTCTAGCAGTTCTGCTTTCTGTTCTTTCTCTAATAACAAGACTGACCTCTGCTAGAGAATACCAACTCAGGTTCAGATTCTCTCTCCACCAACTAAACTTTATTGCTGAATACTTTGCATTTTGCCATAAGAAGGCAGGTGGCTGGCCTTTACCAACTCAAAAAGGTAAGATAGCAAGTACATCTGTAATGTCTGGGACTGTCTCAGTCTTTTCATGGTTGTGTCCCCAGGATCCAGAACAGTGTCTGGTATATATTAATAGTAAGCACTCTCTCTGTATTTGGTGAGTGAATGAATGCATGAATGAGCTGTGGTGTTTGGCAGGCAGGTCTAATGAAATCATCATAAAGTATGTTCTATTACAATGCAGTTATAGTTCATTGTACTTTTCCAGGAATCATAAAACACTCTTTAGTTTCTTTTGTTCTGATTATAGAAACACCAAGACAAATTCTGTGTATTAGTTGGGGTGTCAAAATATATTGAATCCAAGAAGGGTTGATTTAAAATAATTTTAAATTCTGGGTTATACACAACAGATAAGACAGGTTGGTTTATGTTTCTGTAATAAACAACCTGTATTTCAGTGGTTTAATCCAGCAGCTATTTTTTTTTCTTTCCCACACATGTACCCAACAAAGGGTGCTATGGGGCATGGTCACTGCAGTCATCAAAACCTGTACATACACAATAACCAAGTAGAGGAAGTGGCAAATCATACCCTATTGCTTAGATCTTCAGCCTGAAAGTGACACATTTCACTTCTATTCATTTTTTTTTTTTAGCTAAAATACTGAGTATGGCTAATATCAATGGGGTGAAGAAACAATCCTACCATTTGGAACAGAAAAGTGGAGAGCCTGGAATATTTTGTGAGGAGTACTGATAACCAGCACACACACTTATCTGTTGTGAAATACATCAGCAAGAGTTATTCTCTCTTTGATCTGTGATTGTATCATCTACACTGAGTTGCTACACTTTCAGATCTGTGGCCCAGATATTGCATGTGATAACCCCATAATGGCAGGGTCATCTGTATGCTCTGCCTCGCCATCAGCTTGCTTACTCTAGCAGTTCTGCTTTCTGTTCTTTCTCTAATAACAAGACTGACCTCTGCTAGAGAATACCAACTCAGGTTCAGATTCTCTCTCCACCAACTAAACTTTATTGCTGAATACATTCTTTGCATTTTGCCATAAGAAGGCAGGTGGCTGGCCTTTAGATCTTGGTCAGGCAGATTTCTTCTGGAAAAAATTTTAAATGATTTTGAACGTAAAAATTTTATAAATATTCTTGTATGAGATTTTTAGACTGAGTCAGCTTCCAAAAGGCTCATCAATCCTAAGAAAATTAAGCCTATCAAGTTTCTAGATGTGCAAACCTGAGCAGTAGGTCCTTGGACCTAGTATAGATTCCTTCTTTTCTTTCCTCTCTTCTTTCCCTCCATTCCTCCCTTCCTTCTGTCCATTATCTATCTATTTATCTATCATCCATCCATCCATCTATCTACTATCCTCCAAGGCAGGACATACCTACATACCTAGACTGGGCTAGAAAAGACACTTCTGACGTACCTGACAATTTTTACTTTCTGATGGAACATAAAATGCTTTTGTGCCTTACAAATATTTTTATATCATCCGCTTGAAAATTTACCAGGAAAGAAAAGATTTGCTTTAAAAAGATGACCTTCTTGCAGCTACTTTTAGCATTAGTTGGACTTCCAAAATTAGTGGAATCTGAATCACGATGGGTGAAATCTGACAGCATATTTGAAAGTTCATGACTTTGGAAGTTAGAAATAAAAATAAAAATATCAATATCTGCCTCTACAGACAGATGGCAGAGGGAGATTGAAATATGAGACGTCTAAATATGATTAGCCTAAGCGGTCAAATCAGATTACTGAGCTTCTCTAGAGCTCCTCTGAAGAGGCTTTTATCCCAGCTGCCTGTATCGAACACATTAGCAGAATAATTTTCAGATTTTTGTGAGGAGTACTGATAACAGACACCATTCTGTTGTGAAATACATCAGCAAGAGTTATTCTCTCTTTGATCTGTGATTGTATCATCTACACTGAGTTGCTACACTTTCAGATCTGTGGCCCAGATATTGCATGTGATAACCCCATAATGGCAGGGTCATCTGTATGCTCTGCCTCGCCATCAGCTTGCTTACTCTAGCAGTTCTGCTTTCTGTTCTTTCTCTAATAACAAGACTGACCTCTGCTAGAGAATACCAACTCAGGTTCAGATTCTCTCTCCACCAACTAAACTTTATTGCTGAATACATTCTTTGCATTTTGCCATAAGAAGGCAGGTGGCTGGCCTTTAGATCTTGGTCAGGCAGATTTCTTCTGGAAAAAATTTTAAATGATTTTGAACGTAAAAATTTTATAAATATTCTTGTATGAGATTTTTAGACTGAGTCAGCTTCCAAAAGGCTCATCAATCCTAAGAAAATTAAGCCTATCAAGTTTCTAGATGTGCAAACCTGAGCAGTAGGTCCTTGGACCTAGTATAGATTCCTTCTTTTCTTTCCTCTCTTCTTTCCCTCCATTCCTCCCTTCCTTCTGTCCATTATCTATCTATTTATCTATCATCCATCCATCCATCTATCTACTATCCTCCAAGGCAGGACATACCTACATACCTAGACTGGGCTAGAAAAGACACTTCTGACGTACCTGACAATTTTTACTTTCTGATGGAACATAAAATGCTTTTGTGCCTTACAAATATTTTTATATCATCCGCTTGAAAATTTACCAGGAAAGAAAAGATTTGCTTTAAAAAGATGACCTTCTTGCAGCTACTTTTAGCATTAGTTGGACTTCCAAAATTAGTGGAATCTGAATCACGATGGGTGAAATCTGACAGCATATTTGAAAGTTCATGACTTTGGAAGTTAGAAATAAAAATAAAAATATCAATATCTGCCTCTACAGACAGATGGCAGAGGGAGATTGAAATATGAGACGTCTAAATATGATTAGCCTAAGCGGTCAAATCAGATTACTGAGCTTCTCTAGAGCTCCTCTGAAGAGGCTTTTATCCCAGCTGCCTGTATCGAACACATTAGCAGAATAATTTTCAGATTTTTCCAGGATTGTGCCAGTGCACACAAACTAATCACCGAACTGAATGGTGAGAGGGGAAAGGGGTCTTTTATTACTTTTCAGTCAGCTGTTGCACATCTAGACATGTAGCTGATCATTTATTAGCCTCTAATTTTGGAGACTAGCTCTAGATGATAAGCCTCATAAAAAGCTAACAAGGAGATGCCTTTGATAAAGTGGTAAATCATTGAAGGAGAAATGACCTGTTGATTTATGACCTACTGGACTACTTTAGATTGTGAAAGATAAACCTCAGTTTCTATTTTGCAAGTGATACCCCCTTGTTTCTTAAAAAAATTATTATACAAATTTTTAAAAGCCCACATATTTCTGTCCCAGTTTCAAAGATTCTGGTTGACTGGCAGAGCTCAAGTCCCAAGATCATGTCCAATTTACAGAGACTACTCTTTAGTTCTTTCAGAGTCTGTATCTCTAAAGAAATCAGCCTGGTATTGGCATAGTAGCGCTTGGTGACAATCTTTTGATTGTGCACCAATTCTGGGTTAAAAAAGTAAGATTATACAAAAATATTATTAAAACCGGAAAGGATGAAGTCTGATACACCCTTCATTACTCCCGTTTTGGGGTATTTGCACCTATTATTCCTTCCATCTGAAGCCTTTCTCCTATATACTGCTGCAGCTTGTGTCTTCACTTCTTTCAGGCATCCTTTTGAAAGTCATCACCTTAAAGACACCTTCCTCTGTCACCTTGTATATAGTATCACTCTCCAGCTATGCAGCTAGTTTTCCATAACACTGGAAACTACCTACACTCATTTACCTATTGTTTTTCTTTGCTGTTAAGTAAACCCCAAAAACTGGGGAAAACCTACGCTAGCTACACTCATGTTACTACTTCTTGGAAGTTAAGAAATAGAAAGTTCATGACTTTGGAAGTTAGAAATAAAAATAAAAATATCAATATCTGCCTCTACAGACAGATGGCAGAGGGAGATTGAAATATGAGACGTCTAAATATGATTAGCCTAAGCGGTCAAATCAGATTACTGAGCTTCTCTAGAGCTCCTCTGAAGAGGCTTTTATCCCAGCTGCCTGTATCGAACACATTAGCAGAATAATTTTCAGATTTTTCCAGGATTGTGCCAGTGCACACAAACTAATCACCGAACTGAATGGTGAGAGGGAAGGGATCTTTTATTACTTTTCAGTCAGCTGTTGCACATCTAGACATGTAGCTGATCATTTATTAGCCTCTAATTTTGGAGACTAGCTCTAGATGATAAGCCTCATAAAAAGCTAACAAGGAGATGCCTTTGATAAAGTGGTAAATCATTGAAGGAGAAATGACCTGTTGATTTATGACCTACTGGACTACTTTAGATTGTGAAAGATAAACCTCAGTTTCTATTTTGCAAGTGATACCCCCTTGTTTCTTAAAAAAATTATTATACAAATTTTTAAAAGCCCACATATTTCTGTCCCAGTTTCAAAGATTCTGGTTGACTGGCAGAGCTCAAGTCCCAAGATCATGTCCAATTTACAGAGACTACTCTTTAGTTCTTTCAGAGTCTGTATCTCTAAAGAAATCAGCCTGGTATTGGCATAGTAGCGCTTGGTGACAATCTTTTGATTGTGCACCAATTCTGGGTTAAAAAAGTAAGATTATACAAAAATATTATTAAAACCGGAAAGGATGAAGTCTGATACACCCTTCATTACTCCCGTTTTGGGGTATTTGCACCTATTATTCCTTCCATCTGAAGCCTTTCTCCTATATACTGCTGCAGCTTGTGTCTTCACTTCTTTCAGGCATCCTTTTGAAAGTCATCACCTTAAAGACACCTTCCTCTGTCACCTTGTATATAGTATCACTCTCCAGCTATGCAGCTATTTTTTCCATAACACTGGAAACTACCTACACACTCATTTACCTATTGTTTTTCTTTGCTGTTAGAATGTAAACCCCATGGAATGGTAGAGGGGAGCTGGGAGAAGGACTTCATATTGTTTACAGCTTTGTTTCTCTCGTACCTAGCTGAGCCTACATCCTACCTAGTGAGTGCTTAATACATACTCTTAAGAATGAAGGAATGGGGCTTCCCCTGGTGGTCCAGTGGGCAAGGACACCGCCTTGTAGTGCAAGGGGCGCCAGTTCGATCCCTGGCCTGGGAAGATCCCACGTGCCGCGGAGCGGCTGGACCGATGTGTCCAATTGCCAAGCCAGAGCTCTGGCGCGCCTGAGCCCAGAGCCGGCGCTCTGCAACAACAGAGGCCACCGCGATGGGAGGCCCACACGGGCCAAAGAACAAAGATGGATGAAAATGGAGAAATGAAAGACCAATAGAAGTGGCCCGCCCGCTCCCCTCCCTCCCCAACCCGACTCCCGCCCAAAATAAATAAATAAATAAATCTTAAAAAAAAAAAAAAAGAATGAAGGAATGGGTAAATGAATGATGAGTCAATTAATTCATAAAACTGGAAAATTACTATGGCTCCCAGGAGCAGGATTTTTTTCTCTAAAAGTTAGGTGACAGCAGTAAAACCAGAAGTTGAATTACCTTCTTATAATCTATCTTGTTAAAAATAGTCATGTAATACAGTCCTCTCCTCTTATGAATTCAACTATTTAAAAGTTCTTCTATGTTGTAATCATATATGTAGTAAAATGGATTAAAAAAGGATTTGATTTGGGGAACATAAGGATTTTATCATAATGAAGTAAATTCAGTTACTAAATGTTACTTCCTGTCAGTTTGTAGTGAGGAAATGTTAATTTCTCTTTTTTAAAAAAATTAGTCTATTCATTATTTTAAAATCAAGTCAGATTTTATCTGCAAGGCTTGTCATTAGAAAATTGAATCAACTTTATTTTAAATACTCATTTTAAAGAGACACATTTAAAACAATCAAATACTGTTGACGGATGAAATAAAAATTTCAAACAAATTTTTTGAAGCACACAGCTCTAGAGGAAAAGAAAACACAAATAAAATTAAGACTGATTCATGATCAATGTGGACATTAATGAAGTGTGCAGACATCACTTTTTCAGAGTTTAGTTAGATACTGTAAAATAAACTTCAAAGCATCACTGTGATTGATTTACTTAGTGTTTGATTGTGCTGCAGGCTCCAAATACTGAAATGTCCCCAGCTAGAAAATGTTAATTCCTTAAAAAAGAAAGGTGGGGACTTTTTTCTTAAATTTTTTTTTAACTTTGATTTTACTTTTAACTTTCACAGAGCTTTGTTTTTTACAGAGTTTTGTTGTTTACAGATATGTATGTTCCCAGATTAGTCATATGTATATTCCCCCACCCCACCAGACCATCACACAGCACCCCTGCAGGATTCCCTTTTCTCACAGAACAATGGCTATAGCTATTTTCTTCACTTAAGATAGTACAGGCCTTCATGCTACTTCCTTTACGCCTCCCACCCACTTTTCCTTCCCCACAATGTTCATATGTCCACTATCTATGTCTGTCCATGTCATGTGGGGACTTTTACACATAACTAATTGGTAACAGCTAGAAGTTCTCAAATTTATTTTTTTTTGCATATCGACTTATGAAAAAAGATACATTTAAAAAATAATGTGATAATTTGAAAATGAAATCACTTTCCCAGGCCAAAAGGAATTTTTCTAACATGCTGACAGGTGAGACTCTCAAAAGGAGGCACTATTCCTGCTCCTTAGAAAATTTCTTTTCCATAAACAAATGAATGTCTAAACAGTCTTTCTGAATACCAAGTGCAAGTTCACAGAGACACTTCTAAATTGGTTAAGAGAGCAAGAGAGAGCAGCATAAGAGAGCAGCATAGTTTTGAACCTGAGCTTTTCAGAAAAAGTGCTGAATGTATGCCGCATGTCATATCTTACAGTGTAACTATAAACCTATGGAAAAAAAGCTGAAAAATACCATTCAATGTAATACCTCGGACTTTAGAAATACTCAGAATAAACACTCATTGCCCAGTTCTGGTATCCTATTTCCTCTTCTGATCATAGGAACATCATGTGAAATGGTAGGCTGGATGAATCACAAGCTAGAATCAAGACTGCCAGGAGAAATATCAACAACCTCAGATATGTAGATGAACCACTCTAACAGCAGAAAGTGAAGTGGAACTAAAAAGACTCTTGATAAGGGTGAAAAAGGAGACTGAAACAGCTGGGTTAAAACTCAACATTCAAAAAACCAAGATCATGGCACTTAGTCTTATCATTTCATGCCAAATAAATGGGGAAAAGGTGGAAAAAGTGACAGATTTTATTTTTCTGGGCTCCAAAATCACTGCACATGGTAACTGCAGCCATGAAATTAAAAGATGCTTGCTCCTCAGAAGAAATGCTACGACAAACCTAGACAGCATATTAAAAAGCAGAGACAGCACAGTGCTGACAAAAGTCCATATAGTCAAAACTATGGTTTCCCCAGCAGTCATGTATGGATGTGAAAGTTGGACCATAGAGAAGACCAAGTGCCAAAGAACTGATGTTTCTGAATTGTGGTACTGGAGAAGACTTTTGAGAGACCCTTGGACAGCAAGGACATCAGACCAGTTAATCCTAAAGGAAACCAACCCTGAATATTCACTGGAAAGACAGATGCTGAGGCTCCAATACTTTGGCCACCTGATGCAAACAGCCAGTTCATTAGAAAGCTCTCTGATGCTGGAAAGATTGAGGGCAGCCAGAGGAGGGGTGACAGAGGATGAGATGATTGGATAACACTGCTAATGGAATGAACATGAGTTTGAGCAGACACCAGGAGACAGTGAAGGACAGGGAAGCCTGGTCACAAAGAGTTGGACATGACTTAGCAACTGAACAACAACCACCACCATATACATAGGGCAGTTCAGAAATCTTTGCACCAATATATCCTTGAAAGGGGATAAAAATGGTAGAAATTCTGAAGAATAAGTACACAGGGGCAGTATCATTTTGTGATAAAACACAACTTACAGCAGTGTTTGGCGGAGAATTTTATAGGGATATACATAATCTCATTATAATTTAATTAGGTATACATAACAAGAAATTCTTGTAAATTACTATAGTAGTTATTTATACTTTCAGATCAAATTCCTCAGGGCCTACCTGGGAAAGCCTTGTCGGGGGATGATTCTGACAGGTGAAATCGGGAACCATATGGAAGACACACTGTGTAGACATGGGACAGCCACTAGTTAGTGGAATCAGAAAGTGAGTCCTCCCCCTTAAGGAGATTTAATAATCCAGGAAAGAAAATTACTCTCTCTGGTCCTCATTTGTCTTAGGTGTAGAGTGGGGGTTTGACTTAATATAGCATTTCTATGCCATTTAAACTGCTATGACATAGGAATTCACAGAGTCCTAATTCAGTGGTTAGGACCCTGTGCTTCCACTGCAGAGGGCACGAGTTTGATCCCTGGTCAGGAGACTAAGATGCTGCATGCAGTGCAGCGTGACCAAAGGGGAAAAAACTGCTACGATATATGATTCACTTTCTGAATTTTTATCCAGATGAAAATAGGTTGCTTATTTTCTTTTATTTTATACCGTTTATTTAAGAAGAATTCACTCTGCTGAATACAGTAAGAGAAAGAGCTGAAAAAGATTTGCAACTAGAGGAAAGAAATGGAAGAAGATAAAATGATCAGTTATCGATAACATGATACTGATATTATGCCCAAGATAAAATTCTTAGAATTAGTAAAAGTTAAACTGGATTAATACAAAATAAATATTCAAAATGGACATCCCTACGAACCCCGCTAAACTCTGATTTGGCCACCTGATGCAAACAGCCAGTTCATTAGAAAGCTCTCTGATGCTGGAAAGATTGAGGGCAGCCAGAGGAGGGGTGACAGAGGATGAGATGATTGGATAACACTGCTAATGGAACGAACATGAGTTTGAGCAGACACCAGGAGACAGTGAAGGACAGGGAAGCCTGGTCACAAAGAGTTGGACATGACTTAGCAACTGAACAACAACCACCACCATATACATAGGGCAGTTCAGAAATCTTTGCACCAATATATCCTTGAAAGGGGATAAAAATGGTAGAAATTCTGAAGAATAAGTACACAGGGGCAGTATCATTTTGTGATAAAACACAACTTACAGCAGTGTTTGGCGGAGAATTTTATAGGGATATACATAATCTCATTATAATTTAATTAGGTATACATAACAAGAAATTCTTGTAAATTACTATAGTAGTTATTTATACTTTCAGATCAAATTCCTCAGGGCCTACCTGGGAAAGCCTTGTCGGGGGATGATTCTGACAGGTGAAATCGGGAACCATATGGAAGACACACTGTGTAGACATGGGACAGCCACTAGTTAGTGGAATCAGAAAGTGAGTCCTCCCCCTTAAGGAGATTTAATAATCCAGGAAAGAAAATTACTCTCTCTGGTCCTCATTTGTCTTAGGTGTAGAGTGGGGATTTGACTTAATATAGCATTTCTATGCCATTTAAACTGCTATGACATAGGAATTCACAGAGTCCTAATTCAGTGGTTAGGACCCTGTGCTTCCACTGCAGAGGGCACGAGTTTGATCCCTGGTCAGGAGACTAAGATGCTGCATGCAGTGCAGCGTGACCAAAGGGGAAAAAACTGCTACGATATATGATTCACTTTCTGAATTTTTATCCAGATGAAAATAGGTTGCTTATTTTCTTTTATTTTATACCGTTTATTTAAGAAGAATTCACTCTGCTGAATACAGTAAGAGAAAGAGCTGAAAAAGATTTGCAACTAGAGGAAAGAAATGGAAGAAGATAAAATGATCAGTTATCGATAACATGATACTGATATTATGCCCAAGATAAAATTCTTAGAATTAGTAAAAGTTAAACTGGATTAATACAAAATAAATATTCATAAAATGATTCCTTTCTTCTTTTATACTAGCACTTAGGAAATAAAAGCTTATGGGGAGATGCTCATATACCATATCAACTATAAACATTAAGCATACAGGGACTTCCCTGGTGGTTCAGTGGCTAACACTCTGGTTTCCAAAGCAAGGGGCCTGGGTTCAATCCCTGGTCAGGGAATTAGATTCCATATGCCTAAACAGTTCACATGCTGCAACTAAGACCTGGTTCAGTTAAATATATTAAGAAATAAAATAAAAGATATTTTTTAAAATTAAGCATCCTAACATTAGCTTATCAATAAATCTGCAGAGACTATACAAAAGTAATACAATTATACTATGATTTAAAAAGAAGACAAGAAAGACATACTATCACGTTCATGAGTGAGAAGACTCAATGGTCTAAAGATGTATATCTTTAAAACTGTATATTAAGAGTAATGTCAATCAAAATCTCAATGGAACTTTCTAGAAAATGTGCCGATATGATTCTGAAGTTCATCTGGGGAAAAGAAACGGAAATAATGCCTCCTAGCTCTCCTCCTGGGAAGGTGAAGGTCTGGGCCGAGCGACATGAATGGCAGAAGGGGAGGAGGCCGGCTGGGACAGAGGACTGCCATCACCTTGGGTCCTGGGCTTTATTCTCTAAGTGATCCAGAGCAACTCTTAGATAAGACTCTGACACTTCTCACAGGGAAATGAGTGCATTTCAGTCATTAAAGAAGAATTCACTGAACATCAGGAATTAGGGATAGAGCAGTGAATAAAAGTCTCATCCTTGGGGAACCTAGGTTCTAGTCGGAGAGGTAGACAACAAACAGGTTTTGTTGAATGATTCTTAAGCCTTATAAGGGAGAGCTGGAGACACCTACCACAATCCTAATGAAATAAATATTTCTTAAACTGTTTGTCTTGAAGGACCAATTGTTTCTATTTCCAGTCAGTGGCAGACAAATATTTTTGAACATAGAGAATCTTTTGCTTGGATGATGGGTACTACCAAATTTTTGTTCTTTTCTCATTCAGAGCCTTGCAGCACACGGAGTCATGTCAAAGGAAACCACCTCAGGGAATGTGTTTCAAATGGGATACAGTGCTACAGACAAGCTAGCTTCTAATGGAAGTGGGCAACGGGAGTGAATTTTGCTCCATTCTTTTGTCATTTCAGAGCTGTTGCCCTTCAGTCACACAGCAGCACTCATATTTCTAAAAGTTTCAGTCCCCTACCCTTCAGCTTGGTCTCAGAGGCAGTGGCATGGGGGTGCCAACAGGGTAAGTTAACTGAGCAAAGTGAATAGGAGTTTTAGGAGTCTGGACTGAATCTTTCTAGGTTCAAATCCTAGGCCTTTGTCTGCTAGAGCTGTGCCCTTGAACAGTGAATGGGGTCTACTGGAAAAGAATATGGATAAAATTCTAAAAAAGAGAAAGACAAAAACAGAGGAAGGTCAGAGAGTATGTGTCCCGCCTTCATATATCAGTTCCATTTTTGAAGATCCCAAAATTAATGGTTTACTTTCCCATCTAAATGCTAACTGACTTTCTTCTAATTCCCAAGTTTCTCAGGCTCTCAGGCAGTGTGAGGGCTTCAGTCAAATCATGTCAGAAGAAATTGCTGTTTACTTATAAAATGCTTAAAGCCTCTCTGAGCAATAGTTTTCCTGTCAATGGGTATAATAATGATATACAATGGTAATCCTATCGCAATATTTAAATGTGTATTTATATATGTTGTACACCATAAATTTACACAAAGTTGTATGCCAATTATGTCTCAATTTAAAAAGTGATACATATCTTGTAGGGCTGTTGAGATCATTAAATTAATTAATGTTTGTAGAGGTCCTAGCACTGAGCCAGGACTAATTAAGTGCTTGATTAATGTCAGCTGTTATCTTAGAAATCAGAGTTGAACAGGTGGTTATTTGTATGTATGGTTTGCTTCTACCTCTTAGGGCTTCTAAATTCAGGACTCCTGAACCAAGTACTTTCGTGGTTCATTTTCCCTTCTGATTCTCACACAAAAAGAAGAGGTGTGTTGGTCTGCGGCCGTTTCTATGGGTTTAGCTAATATTCAGGTTATGAATTAGACACTGTGGGCCGTATTTTCTCTTTCCCTGATTTCTTGCTTTCAGAAAGACTTCAGTCACAAGGATCATCTCAGTTAGCCTTGAGAGAGACAGAAAAGATGCATCCCCCCAACCAGATCCAGTGAAGTGCCGAAGGGGAAGGTTGGTGGAGGAGTGAGGCAGCCAGCTCTAGTCAGCAGACAGGGTACGCCCACCACAGAAACCTCAATTCGTTTTGGCTCCATATAAAGTCATGTTTGACTCATTTTAATTTCCCTCCCCAGGCCGAAGAAAGCTTTAGTCCATGCCATTTTATCACTTAATTTGGAAATTGTGTTCAACTGTCAGACACAACTATGTCTGAAATCGAGATTAAAGTCTGTCTTTGGTGAACAAAATGGAAATAAATGCTGAAAATTCCCCTACCCACCTTGACAGGCTAAGGTGGAATGAGAGATTGTTTTTCTTGGTCAATTTTATCTTTCCAGGTGTTTTGTGGAAGCCTAAACATTCAGTCAGTGGGTATGAGTCACCTGGCTGTGGTCAGATTAGAAATTCCTAAAACATGATATAGAAGTCCAGCATCTGAGAGGAAAAATGAAGAAGGAACTCTCTATAACTTCCATCACCACCTCCACCTCTTGCAAACCTTATTCTCCTTCTTCAGTTTTGAACACATACAGATAGAGATGCTGTTTGTTTTCTAATGTTCCTTTCCTCTTCTGTTTTTTTTTTCTCTCCCTTTCCTGACCTTTAAAACCAGATATTTATGTTATTTATATTGGATGTATAACAGATCATTACCAGGGAATTAATTTTTTGTGTAAAAATGCTTAAATGAGGGATAAGATGGAAAATGAGGGACAGAAGAGGTGGAGATGGGAAAAGAACTGGGCAGGAACAGTGGAAGGAAGGAATGTGAGGAAGACCTGGACACTAAACCTGCAGACACCAATGGTGAGAAGCGAAGTCTGTGTTCCTTAAAAAGGCTGCCTGACCAAGGCATAGTTTGCTAAACTGGAATTTTCTATTTGCCCCACTGAAGCTAAAGAAAACAAAGGCAATTGCTGCAGTTCACCTAATTGAAGTTTTAAGGTGTTTTGACCTTAAACATCTTCCAGAGCAGTTTCTGTAGTCTTGAAATTGCTCAGTAGCTCAGAGGCCCCCAGGTGTTTTCTATTCTGCAGAACTCACCAAAGACTGGTAGGTTTGGGAGAGAACAGTGTTTTCACGGCCCATCTGAAGTCTCCTTGGCCTGCCTTTCTGAAGCAGAGTAATACAAATCCTAATCAGAGATGAAAGTCAGCAGCTGAAATGTCCTTTTCTTTACAAAACTCCGTATTATTCACAGCAGTCAGAGGTTCCTGTTTATGAAATGACCGGCTATCCTTTAGCACTAAGGAGTCAAAGAACCTGCACAAATTAACTCAGGTTTTTCTTCTTCGTCTTTTTTTTTTTGGAGTTTAGCACAGCGAAACAGGTGGCTCGGAGTCCTGTTCATTCTTAAAGGTCCAGAAGTACTTTTGAAGTCATGATTATTTTTACTTTGAGGACACCTAGTGGCAGAAACTAAAACTACAGGATGTAGTAACCGCAGGGGAGCCTATTTTTCTCAACACCTTCAAACGGGCAGCTAAAAGGCTCGCCTTCAGCTTGAAGACGAAACTGCTCTGGCCCTAGGTGAAAGGCTGGCCCTTGCCTGGTTCTGCAGCCAAATCCCCACCCCCACCTTTCACGGCTATCAAACAATATCAAACAAAGTGCCCGTGGCCTAATTGTTTCACAAGTGGTTTTTAATGAGCCCATTGTTTGCCAACCAGTGACCTCTTTTTAAAGACTACAGGATGGCCACAATCTGGTCAATTCATCAACTAATGAACAGATACTGACAGTCTGATTTAGGTAGACATTTGAAGGGTTTAGAAAGAAAAGACAAAGATTTAAGTGAAAAGGATTTTTTTTCACCTCTTGATTTCTGGTGGTGACGTGCTCCTTGCCAGGATAACAGTGGAATAGTGTAAAATGCTTAAATGAGGGATAAGATGGAAAATGAGGGACAGAAGAGGTGGAGATGGGAAAAGAACTGGGCAGGAACAGTGGAAGGAAGGAATGTGAGGAAGACCTGGACACTAAACCTGCAGACACCAATGGTGAGAAGCGAAGTCTGTGTTCCTTAAAAAGGCTGCCTGACCAAGGCATAGTTTGCTAAACTGGAATTTTCTATTTGCCCCACTGAAGCTAAAGAAAACAAAGGCAATTGCTGCAGTTCACCTAATTGAAGTTTTAAGGTGTTTTGACCTTAAACATCTTCCAGAGCAGTTTCTGTAGTCTTGAAATTGCTCAGTAGCTCAGAGGCCCCCAGGTGTTTTCTATTCTGCAGAACTCACCAAAGACTGGTAGGTTTGGGAGAGAACAGTGTTTTCACGGCCCATCTGAAGTCTCCTTGGCCTGCCTTTCTGAAGCAGAGTAATACAAATCCTAATCAGAGATGAAAGTCAGCAGCTGAAATGTCCTTTTCTTTACAAAACTCCGTATTATTCACAGCAGTCAGAGGTTCCTGTTTATGAAATGACCGGCTATCCTTTAGCACTAAGGAGTCAAAGAACCTGCACAAATTAACTCAGGTTTTTCTTCTTCGTCTCTTTTTTTGGAGTTTAGCACAGCGAAACAGGTGGCTCGGAGTCCTGTTCATTCTTAAAGGTCCAGAAGTACTTTTGAAGTCATGATTATTTTTACTTTGAGGACACCTAGTGGCAGAAACTAAAACTACAGGATGTAGTAACCGCAGGGGAGCCTATTTTTCTCAACACCTTCAAACGGGCAGCTAAAAGGCTCGCCTTCAGCTTGAAGACGAAACTGCTCTGGCCCTAGGTGAAAGGCTGGCCCTTGCCTGGTTCTGCAGCCAAATCCCCACCCCCACCTTTCACGGCTATCAAACAATATCAAACAAAGTGCCCGTGGCCTAATTGTTTCACAAGTGGTTTTTAATGAGCCCATTGTTTGCCAACCAGTGACCTCTTTTTAAAGACTACAGGATGGCCACAATCTGGTCAATTCATCAACTAATGAACAGATACTGACAGTCTGATTTAGGTAGACATTTGAAGGGTTTAGAAAGAAAAGACAAAGATTTAAGTGAAAAGGATTTTTTTTCACCTCTTGATTTCTGGTGGTGACGTGCTCCTTGCCAGCTGTATCCTCACAGTTCATGACTTCATCTCTCCTTCATTCTCCTCATCTCTTAAATGCAGGTGCGTGTACTTAACTCAGAAGGGGGAGGGGAAGGGAGCAGATAACGTGAAATCTCGCGATAACTAGATGTGGGGGAGATTACGTGAAATCTCACGATAACTCGCACAGCACCTAGTATCTCGTAGATACTAAATAATTAAGACCCTTCTAACTTCTATTCTAACTTTCCACTCGTCCTGGGCATCGCCCCTGCCCTAGATGTCTTCAGGACAGAAGTGTTCACTGCCCCACTCTGATTCATCCTCATTTCAGTCCTGGGAGTTCAACACATTTCACCGCTTTGCTTCTCACTTTGCAATACGGATCTACTCACTTGCACTGAATCCATTTTATAGCCCTGCTAGATGGAGATAAATCACACAAAGTTCAATCTCTTTAGGCAGAGTTTCCTGTTAGTTATGATATCCAGGGTCAAAACTGGTCGTTTTAACAGTAATTTCCCTGACAGTCAGGAAGAGATAAAAGTGATTAGCTCTTTGCCAGGAAGCTGCAGCTCCTCCACCTTTTGGGGGAGCTTAAGTTTAGATAGGATGGTTTCTACCGTCCTCCCTGAATTTGCATAAAGTCTAAGCATTTTTTTTGCCGGGGGGTGGGGCGGGGGCGGTGCGGGCCACTTCTATTGGTCTTTCTATTTTCATCCATCTTTGTTCTTTGGCTCCTGTGGGCCTGCCATCGCGGTGGCCTCTGTCGTCGCAGAGCACTGGCTCTGGGCGCATGCGCTCCAGAGCTCCGGCTCGGTAATTGGACACATCGGTTCAGCTGCTCCGCAACACGTGGGATGTTCTCAGGTCAGGGATCGAACCGCGCCCCTTGCACTGCAAGGCGGTGTCCTTACCCACTGGACCACCAGGGAAGCCCAAGTCTAAGCATTTTGATATGGCCTTGAAGGAGCCACAAAGTTGTCTCTACCTACCTCTTCAGTTTCATCATGAGTAACTCTTGGCCTTGCTTATGATATGCCTACTCATTAATTAAATAATAATAAAAAAACTTCCATAAACCAGGTGAATGCTATTGTCATATAAAAATAGCACACGAGTGTTCTTTTTGGACCTCTCGTTTTCCTACTCTTTGTTTATCTAACTGCTTCCTACTCATTCTTATAGGATTCATCCATGTTGCTTCCTGGAGGGTTCTTTCTACACTAATGTAAATTTACTCTCTTCCTTATACTTCTCTTCACCTATCATAATTTCTAGCTATGTGCTTATGTTCCTAGTTATGCGCTTATTTTGTTTATTGTCTGTGTTCTCACTAGAAACAGATATTCAGTGAAAATTGGGGTATGGCAGTTTTATTTATTTTATTTGCCTAGCAAGATGTTGGCTCAGGCAGAGCACTCATTATTGAATGAATGAAACCAACCCTATTAATGAGGAAAGTCCATTTATCTTCCGCACGCTAACCTGCCCTACATTTCCATTGAAAACAAAGGGGCCTTCTCAAAATTTTGGTTTGCAATACGGATCTACTCACTTGCACTGAATCCATTTTATAGCCCTGCTAGATGGAGATAAATCACACAAAGTTCAATCTCTTTAGGCAGAGTTTCCTGTTAGTTATGATATCCAGGGTCAAAACTGGTCGTTTTAACAGTAATTTCCCTGACAGTCAGGAAGAGATAAAAGTGATTAGCTCTTTGCCAGGAAGCTGCAGCTCCTCCACCTTTTGGGGGAGCTTAAGTTTAGATAGGATGGTTTCTACCGTCCTCCCTGAATTTGCATAAAGTCTAAGCATTTTTTTTGCCGGGGGGTGGGGCGGGGGCGGTGCGGGCCACTTCTATTGGTCTTTCTATTTTCATCCATCTTTGTTCTTTGGCTCCTGTGGGCCTGCCATCGCGGTGGCCTCTGTCGTCGCAGAGCACTGGCTCTGGGCGCATGCGCTCCAGAGCTCCGGCTCGGTAATTGGACACATCGGTTCAGCTGCTCCGCAACACGTGGGATGTTCTCAGGTCAGGGATCGAACCGCGCCCCTTGCACTGCAAGGCGGTGTCCTTACCCACTGGACCACCAGGGAAGCCCAAGTCTAAGCATTTTGATATGGCCTTGAAGGAGCCACAAAGTTGTCTCTACCTACCTCTTCAGTTTCATCATGAGTAACTCTTGGCCTTGCTTATGATATGCCTACTCATTAATTAAATAATAATAAAAAAACTTCCATAAACCAGGTGAATGCTATTGTCATATAAAAATAGCACACGAGTGTTCTTTTTGGACCTCTCGTTTTCCTACTCTTTGTTTATCTAACTGCTTCCTACTCATTCTTATAGGATTCATCCATGTTGCTTCCCTGGAGGGTTCTTTCTCGACACTAATGTAAATTTACTCTCTTCCTTATACTTCTCTTCACCTATCATAATTTCTAGCTATGTGCTTATGTTCCTAGTTATGCGCTTATTTTGTTTATTGTCTGTGTTCTCACTAGAAACAGATATTCAGTGAAAATTGGGGTATGGCAGTTTTATTTATTTTATTTGCCTAGCAAGATGTTGGCTCAGGCAGAGCACTCATTATTGAATGAATGAAACCAACCCTATTAATGAGGAAAGTCCATTTATCTTCCGCACGCTAACCTGCCCTACATTTCCATTGACAAAGCATTTTTGTTCAGCAGCCTTCTGGGGAATCCCCTTTGCCTCAGAGGTTATTTTTGGTTACTGATCGCTTCCGATGAACAAAAATTGGTTCATAAGAAGAATCTTTATCCTTTAACCATTCAGAAGATACTTTTCCCCCTGAAAATAGGTAATGTGAAATTCAATTACTCCTCCTTATGTATCTTTTGTTTAAACTTACAATGGCACAAATTCTGTTTGGACAAATTCCCATCACAACAGATAGCTCTGTGTAATGAAACGATTCTTCATTTCATTCATGCCCCGAGTTTGTGGGTTCAGAAATAATCCAAAAATCCAAGTCTGTTTTTCAGTCAGTGAGTAATGCATGACACCATAGTTCAGAATTCCATAGAATTCCATCGTCCTTATTCTTTATATGTGGTTAAGTCTAATTTACTGGGGCTTCCGAGGTGATGCTAGTGGTAAAGAACTTGTCTACCAATGCAGGAGAACTAAGTTATGGGTTTGATCCCTGGGTCAGGAAGATCTCCTGGCGGAGGGCATGGCAACACACTCCAGTATTCTGGCCTGGAAAATCCCATGAACAGACGAGCCTGCTGGGCTGCAGTCCACAGGGTAGCAAAGAGTCAGACATGACTAAAACGATACAGCACAGCACAGCACAGCACAGTAAGCCTCACTTACTAGTGAAGTATTATGGGAGGTATTAAGGCATTTCTAAATGTTGGTGTTATAAGCATTAACAAAGTTTATCAAGGATTTTAATTTCTCCTTCTTTGAACATATTTGGCCGACACATTGTCTTGGCTGTTGCAAAGCTCCCATGTGACCGGAATTTCCGAAGTACAGATTGTTAGTTGTCATCGTGTGGTTTTGACATTGGTTTTACATTTCATTTCCTATTAATATTGCTTTTTTAAGACTAGTAATTGTTGTTTAGCTTAATCATTCTCAGTTTGACTTGTGCGAATTGTTTGAATGACAGTACAGTATGAAGAGAGGTATATATAGATCCAGCATTATAATTTTTCAAAAACTAACCTTAAGATCTTAAGACTTGAAATCTTTATAATTAAAATATGAATTATTTTCTCTTGTTTTGGCTTCCCAGAAAGCAGAGCCTGAAACAGACTTCTGTGCCAGTAGCTTATCTGTGAAGTGATTTCAAGGCTGAGACAGGGTAGGAGGGAAATCTGGCATGACGATATTATTGAAACTGCTTCTGTGATCAACGGGGGCCTAGATTCCCTGAAGACTCTTGAGAACCTGCAAGTTTTACCTTAAGAAATGCTTCAGGTAATTCCGTTCTACCCTCTCTGAATTCCTAGATCACTTGGTATATGACCCTTTCTTATTTAAAGACTGACCCCAAGAACTCAAGGGCACTTCTGGGCTGTGCAGCACAGAGTCGGTGAAGGTTCTGAGACAGAAAGTAAGAAGATGCCCAGGGTCTTTGATGAGTTGAATCTGAGGTTGTATGGAGTCATCCCCCGTTGCTTGGCTGATAGCAGGGGTGATCCAGGGGGCTGTGCTACAGGACACCAAAGGCTTTAAAGTATTTGTGTAATATTAAGGGAAACCCCCTTTCTTTTGTGTAAGAAAATGGGGCTATAATAACATCTCTGACTCAAGTTGTTGAACATCTAGAGAATGCTTTTCTATTTAAGAAACTCTACCAGTAAAAACAACAATGACAAGTTACCAGGTGTCTGCAGACAGCATTCATTTGTTAATCAAAGTAGTGGCTCAGGCCATTTGTACGGAAGTGAAAAATGAGAAAACGTGTAGATAAATGTACTGGATGAGTCAAATTAAATTTAGACTGTTTTTGAAAGCCTGCCTAGTCATTGCCTGCCTGGGATCTCCCTGATAGTGTGTAGCGGTGCCTGCAAAAGAAAAGTATTTTGATGTGTATTTGGTGGACCTAGCATGACCTTGCCTATTGCAAAATCAAGGCACAACGGTAAAGGGACTCGAGTGTTTTTTCAAAAGCTTTTTAAGACTAGTAATTGTTGTTTAGCTTAATCATTCTCAGTTTGACTTGTGCGAATTGTTTGAATGACAGTACAGTATGAAGAGAGGTATATATAGATCCAGCATTATAATTTTTCAAAAACTAACCTTAAGATCTTAAGACTTGAAATCTTTATAATTAAAATATGAATTATTTTCTCTTGTTTTGGCTTCCCAGAAAGCAGAGCCTGAAACAGACTTCTGTGCCAGTAGCTTATCTGTGAAGTGATTTCAAGGCTGAGACAGGGTAGGAGGGAAATCTGGCATGACGATATTATTGAAACTGCTTCTGTGATCAACGGGGGCCTAGATTCCCCTGAAGACTCTTGAGAACCTGCAAGTTTTACCTTAAGAAATGCTTCAGGTAATTCCGTTCTACCCTCTCTGAATTCCTAGATCACTTGGTATATGACCCTTTCTTATTTAAAGACTGACCCCAAGAACTCAAGGGCACTTCTGGGCTGTGCAGCACAGAGTCGGTGAAGGTTCTGAGACAGAAAGTAAGAAGATGCCCAGGGTCTTTGATGAGTTGAATCTGAGGTTGTATGGAGTCATCCCCCGTTGCTTGGCTGATAGCAGGGGTGATCCAGGGGGCTGTGCTACAGGACACCAAAGGCTTTAAAGTATTTGTGTAATATTAAGGGAAACCCCCTTTCTTTTGTGTAAGAAAATGGGGCTATAATAACATCTCTGACTCAAGTTGTTGAACATCTAGAGAATGCTTTTCTATTTAAGAAACTCTACCAGCAAAAACAACAATGACAAGTTACCAGGTGTCTGCAGACAGCATTCATTTGTTAATCAAAGTAGTGGCTCAGGCCATTTGTACGGAAGTGAAAAATGAGAAAACGTGTAGATAAATGTACTGGATGAGTCAAATTAAATTTAGACTGTTTTTGAAAGCCTGCCTAGTCATTGCCTGCCTGGGATCTCCCTGATAGTGTGTAGCGGTGCCTGCAAAAGAAAAGTATTTTGATGTGTATTTGGTGGACCTAGCATGACCTTGCCTATTGCAAAATCAAGGCACAACGGGTAAAGGAGAAGACTCGAGACTAAACCAGGCTTTTCTGGCTTCAGAGTCTACTTCTTAATGATTGTGCCTCTGGGAGCCTTCTACTATAATCAGTTCCCCGAAGGCCTTCCGGTCTGTGCTTTCAGGCTATCACGAGGCTGTTAATTCTGCAAAGCCTGCCTTTCCCCTTGATTCTTTATTTGGATACTGCCTGTCATTCTTAAAAGTCAATTCTGTAAATACTGATTATACTTTATTGTATTTGATCCCTTGTTTCTCTTCTCTACCAGACTGTTTGGTCTTGTTTTCCATTACTAGCTTATTGTATGGTGCCTGGTATGAAGTTGGTGCTCAATAAGGCCTGTGGAATGAAAGAATAAATTGTGTCTTGGGCTGAATTTCTTTCAGGATATAAGTGTGTAGATATATACAACAATCTATTGTTGTCATAAACATTGAGGTTTGCAAGGAGCTAAGCCCTACATAGTTTCTATTTGTGGAGAAGAGGATAATAATTCCCCAGGTTGTTTTTCTATGGATAAGGAGAATCTGGCATTGTATGCTCTGAACTACAAGTCATGTTTATTTTGTAATTTTTAACTACTTGGCGCTAGGTGGAGCCAGGGAGCCTTGGAGGGAAGCTCAAATGAAATGGAGAGCTACTGTTACCAACACTCAGATTGTGCTCAGAATCGTTTTAAAGGTTGTTGTTTTTTAATATTTGCATCGGTGCATTATTTGAGGCCATATATAATGACATTCATTCTCCAATTATTTTTTGCTTCACTGGTTACTTTATTTTTTAAATGGAAAGGTCTTACACTTTATTTCTTTCAGTTTCCCGTTGCATACATGTGTGCTCGGTTGCTCACTTGTGTCCGACTCTTGTCACCCAATGGACTAGCCTGGCAGGCTTCTTTGTCCGTGGAGTTTTCCAAGCAAGAATACTGGAGTAAATTGCATTTCCTTCTTCAGGGAACTGTCCCGATCCAGGGATCAAACCCATGTCTCCTGTGTCTCCAGCCTTGGCAGGTGGACTCTATACCACTGTGTCACATGGGAAACGCCCCAGTTTCCCAATACTCAGAGTCAGTTTCCAATTATTTAGGTGAAGGCTCTTTCCAGTAATTGAGACTCAAGATCACAGCTCTTTCTCTGCCCCCATCTTTAATGTAACATGGTTGCAGACACCAGAGATCCGGTATATTGTAAACAAACAAACAAACAAACAAACAAGCGAGCAAACTGGATTTACAGTGAGGAGATTTTCTTCTTTATTTTCTTCCTATCGCTCTACCCTCCTCCTCTCCCTCCTTCCTCTTTAAACCTTTTTTATAATTTGAAAACAATACCAACAATTGCAACTGGTTCAACTCCTGCCTCCCTGCTGTGTACCTTTTTACAAGTTAATTAACCTCTCTGTGCCTCATTTTTCTCATCTGTAAAAGTAGGAAGTATTAGCATCTCTGTTATGAAGTTGTTGTGAGGATCAGGTAAGTGCATGTACAAAGCACAAAGCACTTAGAACACTACCTGGAAAGCCTTCATGATATGAGCTATTGTGAGTAAGACTCATGATGCTGTTCTTAGGTGCAGACAGAGAGGAGTGCACCACCTTTCCCCAGCACGCGTCTAGGCTCTGAACCACCAAGGCCAGGATTTCCAGATCATACTTTATTTTTTGGTCAGTATTCTATTTTATTTGCTCTTCTGTATTTTTAAGATGAATTAATTGCTCACTGATGCATTTAGATTAGTAGTAATTCAGTGGCTCCTGTTTTCTAGGCGCTATGTTAATTGTTGCAGATACAGTGTTGAACAAATTATACATGGTTCCTGTGCGTGTGGGCCTCAGAATTATAGAGGGACAAGCCAAGAGTGTTCTGGGGGCCATGAGACGGGAAGTGATGAGAGCTGACAGGAGTTATCCCATTGGGGTGGGGCATGTGTGGAAGTTTTCATGGAGGAAGGGACATCAAAATTGAGCTCTTAAGGGTTGATTAGAGCAACCCACTTGGTGAAGTGACTGCAGAACAACCTAAGAGAGAAGGAGAGGGAGCAAACCACGTTCAAAGAATTCATAGAAATTCCCCAAGGTCAAAAGATAGAATGTGAGGTGAAGAGGAGGTGTGTGTGTGGTGAGAGATGAGGCTAGATGGACGTTATTTAGGGCTTTGTTTACTGTAGTGGTAGTCGCTCAGTCATGTCTGACTGTTTGTGACCCCCATGAACTGTAGCCCCAGGCTCCTCTGTCTATGGGATTTCACAGGCAAGACACTGGAGTGGGTAGCCATTCCCGCTTCCAGGGGATCTTCCTGACACAGAGATCAACCCTGGGGCTCCTGCCTCGCAAGTGGATTCCTTACTGTCTGAGCTACCAGTTTGTGAACTTTAAGGCAGAGTGAAATCTGACCAGATGTTGCCTATTCATAGCCAGGCAAGAGATTCTCCTTGGAATACCTTCCAGATGGCAGGCTCTTTCAAGGCAGCAATTTCCAATAGAGTGTTTAATCGTGTTGCTTTCTATTATCTACAGTATTTACTTGTCCTTTGGGGGCTGGCTTGAAAGCCAATGTACATAAACCAATAACCTCGGTTATTGTGGTTGCAGACACCAAAGATAGGGCATGTTGTGGGGAAAAAAAAAACTACCAGTGGGAGTTTTCCTTTTCTTTTCCCCACTTCTAAGATTTGTTTCTAGTAACCTTGTGACTTTATCCTTGGGGTTCAGCAAAACTGAACAGGGTGAAATCATTTGTGGTGGCTAGCTGAACACAGCAGCTGGCCAAGCTTATCTCTGTGTCTAGAGTCAAGAAATGGAAAAACTGTTTAGACTGTGTTTGTATAAAGACTTCCCAGGTGGCTCAGATTGTAAAGAATCTGCCTGCAATGTCAGGAAACCTGGGTTTGATCTCTGGGTCAGGAAGATCTCCTGGAGAAGGGAATGGCAACCCACTCCAGTATTCTCGCCTGGAGAATTCCATGCACAGAGGAGCCTGGAAGACTAGCGTCCATGGGGTCACACAGAGTTGGAGACAGTGACTAACAATTCTATAAAGAAATTGGTCCTAGGTGCCTTGGTGGCTAGAGTATCAGAAAATGATACATTATCTCCACCAGCATTTTCACTAAAGAGATAGTCTCCTTTGTTATTAACTTGAGACAAGAATTGAAAATTGCTTCAGAGTCCGAGTCCTGGGCCATATTTAAAGACAAGCACACAAACCCTAATTTTAGTTACTTGTAGTAAATGCAGATGCAATGCACTCTACTTCCTGGTGTTTTGAAGTGCAGTTATAAAAGTTCAATTCAGGGCTTCCCCTGGTGGTCCAGTGGATAAGGACACTGCCTTGCAGTGCAAGGGGCACCGGTTCGATCCCTGGCCTGGGAAGATTCCATGTGCCGCGGAGCGACTGGACCGATGTGTCCAATCACCGAGCCGGAGCTCTGCAGCGCATGCGCCCAGAGCCGGCGCTCTGCAGCGACAGATGCCACCGCGATGGGAGGCCCACAGGGGCCAAAAGAACAAAGACGGACGAAAATAGAGAAATGAAGGACCAATGGAAGTGGCCCACCCGCTCCCCTCCCTCCCCAACCCGACCCTCGCCCAAAATAAATAAATAAATCTTTTTAAAAAAATGAAAAAAAAAATAAAAAAGATCAATTCATCTAAGTTTCTCCGGATCGTGGTGTATGACTGTGCCACGAGGAATATAATCACAATGAAAGTAACAAGTCTTCTCTCTTTTCTCACAACAGAACTCAAGATCCTCTTCTCTCTTATCACATTGATCCTGAAACGTTCTTGCTTATATGTCCAACTGAAACCCTCTAAATGTAAGACCAGAAACCATCAAACTCTTAGAGGAGAATATAGGCAAAACCCTCAAGGACATCAATCAAAGCAAGATCTTCTCTGACCCACCTACTAAAATAGTGGAACTGAAAAGAAAAGTGAACATGTGGGACCTCATGAAACTTAAAAGCTTTTGTACAGCAAAAGAAATCACCAAAAAGTTGAACAGACACCCCACAGAGTGGGAGAAAATCATACCAAATGAAACAACAGACGAAGAATTCATCTCCAAAATCTACAACCCACTCCAGTATTCTTGCCTGGAAAATCCCATGGACAGAGGAGCCTGGAAGACTAGCGTCCATGGGGTCACACAGAGTTGGAGACAGTGACTAACAATTCTATAAAGAAATTGGTCCTAGGTGCCTTGGTGGCTAGAGTATCAGAAAATGATACATTATCTCCACCAGCATTTTCACTAAAGAGATAGTCTCCTTTGTTATTAACTTGAGACAAGAATTGAAAATTGCTTCAGAGTCCGAGTCCTGGGCCATATTTAAAGACAAGCACACAAACCCTAATTTTAGTTACTTGTAGTAAATGCAGATGCAATGCACTCTACTTCCTGGTGTTTTGAAGTGCAGTTATAAAAGTTCAATTCAGGGCTTCCCCTGGTGGTCCAGTGGATAAGGACACTGCCTTGCAGTGCAAGGGGCACCGGTTCGATCCCTGGCCTGGGAAGATTCCATGTGCCGCGGAGCGACTGGACCGATGTGTCCAATCACCGAGCCGGAGCTCTGCAGCGCATGCGCCCAGAGCCGGCGCTCTGCAGCGACAGATGCCACCGCGATGGGAGGCCCACAGGGGCCAAAAGAACAAAGACGGACGAAAATAGAGAAATGAAGGACCAATGGAAGTGGCCCACCCGCTCCCCTCCCTCCCCAACCCGACCCTCGCCCAAAATAAATAAATAAATCTTTTTAAAAAAATGAAAAAAAAAAATAAAAAAGATCAATTCATCTAAGTTTCTCCGGATCGTGGTGTATGACTGTGCCACGAGGAATATAATCACAATGAAAGTAACAAGTCTTCTCTCTTTTCTCACAACAGAACTCAAGATCCTCTTCTCTCTTATCACATTGATCCTGAAACGTTCTTGCTTATATGTCCAACTGAAACCCTCTAAATGTAAGACCAGAAACCATCAAACTCTTAGAGGAGAATATAGGCAAAACCCTCAAGGACATCAATCAAAGCAAGATCTTCTCTGACCCACCTACTAAAATAGTGGAACTGAAAAGAAAAGTGAACATGTGGGACCTCATGAAACTTAAAAGCTTTTGTACAGCAAAAGAAATCACCAAAAAGTTGAACAGACACCCCACAGAGTGGGAGAAAATCATACCAAATGAAACAACAGACGAAGAATTCATCTCCAAAATCTACAAGCAACTCAGACAACTCAGCACAGGGAAAACGAGCAGCCCAATCAAAAAATGGGAAAAACATCTAAAGAGACGCCTCTCCAAAGAGGACATACAGATGGCCCGAAAAACACATGAAACAATGCTCAGCCTCGCTTATTATTAGAGAAATGCAAATTAAAACCACAATGAGATACCACTTCACACCCGTCAGAATGGCCATCATCAACAAATCGACAGACAACAAATGCTGGAGAGGGTGCGGAGAAAAGGGAACCCTCTTGCATTGCTGGTGGGAATGTAAATTGATACAACCTCTATGGAAGACAATATGGAGATTCCTTAAAAAACTAAAACTAGAAGCACCCTATGACCCAGCAATCCCACTATTAGGCCTGTATCCTGATGAAATCAAAACTGAAAGAGGCACCTGTACCCCAATGTTCATTGCAGCTCTCTATACAATAGCCAGAACATGGAAGCAACCTAGATATCCATCAACGAATGAATGGATACAGAAGCCCTGGTACATATATACAATGGAATACTACTCAGCTGTTAAAAGAAATGCAGAAGACTCAGTCCTAATGAGGTGGCTGGTTCTAGAACCTATCATAAAAAGTGAAGTAAGTCAAAAAGAGAAAGACAAGTATAGTATACTAACTCATATATATGGGTTCTAGTAAGATGGTCATGATAACACACGCAGTGAACTCATGAAAAAACAGAGAATAGACATAAAGACATTGTGGAGACCGAACAGTGGGAGGGAGGCATGGAGGGAGTAACATGGAAACCTATACTGTCATGTGTGGAAAAGATAGCTATTGTCATTGTGCTAGGGGAATAGGAGTACCTACAACCACTTGGAGCGATGATCTGGAGGGATGGGAGGGGGGGAACTGGGTGGGGGGAGGGTCCAGGGATATACATATGAATGATCTGGGAACGTACATGTTGGTGAACAACAAAACTCTGTAAAATCTTTAAATTAAAGGAAAAAAATAAAATTAAAAAAAAAAAAGAAAATGCAAAAAAAACACACAAAACCACCTCTTCAGTGGTACTACGTTTACTTTAAGCACCAAGTATTTACTTTTTATACCACAAAATGGGGCTTAATACATTTCCTGAGTCTGTCTTGCAAAACATCTGAGAATTCTCCTGATTGACCTAAAATAACTGGTTTGTTTTACCCAGTATCTAAACAAACCACTTGCTGATTTATTTATTTCACTGAAGTTTTTTTAAAGTCTCCTTTAATCTGGAATAGTAGCTTTTCCTCATATCCCTTTTTATGGTTGTGTTGGGCTATTGACCTATAGATTTTTTCACTAAAGCAGATGCTGTTCGTGCCCTGTTCATGTTCCTTCGGCACTCATTTTTCTCATGCAGCCTGACCCAACAGACTCCAAAAGAAAGCAGCTAACTATAACTCTGCCCTTGGGCTTTCTTGCCTCTTTGTTCCCTCGGTCACGCACCCTCTTCCTGTTACCAAAAGTGGGAGAATGAAGGCTTGCCACTCCAAAGCCAATAAAGAAGCATGTTAGTGGAAAGGAAAGTTTGCTTTATTTAGGAGGCTGGTGGGGAGGTGGAGGAGCGTGGACTCCTGTCTAAAGGCCAGCTTCCCCCACTGACAGTCTGTGGGCGAGAGTTTTTATAGACGGAGGGAGAGGGCTATATCCTGAAACAGCACAGTCAGCTCTGATATTAGTCATGCAGTGGTCTGATCAGTGTCAGCGTGATTGTTTTCAGTATAGTTAAGTCTTTTGCTCCAGGGTTTGTTTGTTTCCATTTCTTAGAGACAAGTTCTCGGAACTGTTGCATATTATGTCATGGCTGCAGTCTGGTCATCATGTAGTTAACGTCTTCCACCTAGTGGGGATTTTCAGTATCTATAAGGCAGCTCACAGAATGTGACTCAGAGTATTATCTGTTACCCTTGAGGAGGAACTCAAGGTTTTTTTTTTTTTTTTTTGGAACTGAAGTTTTTGATTTTATTTACTAGCTAAACTCATTACTTGGTCTTGTTTGACTGTTTTCTTTTGTTTCTGCATTTTTCCACTTTTATAATTAAATTTATCCATTGGCTAATTTTCTACAGACATAAGGTAGGTTGAGGACATGGTAGGTAAGGTAACATAGGTTCCTGCTCCATTTTATTCTCACTCCACCACCCTAAGCAGCCTTCAACCAAATGACTGAGAGTGGATAAAGGCTCAAATTTCCTAACCTTTGGGATAAGACTGAGATAGGTTCTACTGTCTTTAAGAGTTCTTTTGTGGGATTGAACCCGTTACTTGCAGCAATAACCTGCTCATTGTGGGTTCAGTATCTAAACAAACCACTTGCTGATTTATTTATTTCACTGAAGTTTTTTTAAAGTCTCCTTTAATCTGGAATAGTAGCTTTTCCTCATATCCCTTTTTATGGTTGTGTTGGGCTATTGACCTATAGATTTTTTCACTAAAGCAGATGCTGTTCGTGCCCTGTTCATGTTCCTTCGCACTCATTTTCTCATGCAGCCTGACCCAACAGACTCCAAAAGAAAGCAGCTAACTATAACTCTGCCCTTGGGCTTTCTTGCCTCTTTGTTCCCTCGGTCACGCACCCTCTTCCTGTTACCAAAAGTGGGAGAATGAAGGCTTGCCACTCCAAAGCCAATAAAGAAGCATGTTAGTGGAAAGGAAAGTTTGCTTTATTTAGGAGGCTGGTGGGGAGGTGGAGGAGCGTGGACTCCTGTCTAAAGGCCAGCTTCCCCCACTGACAGTCTGTGGGCGAGAGTTTTTATAGACGGAGGGAGAGGGCTATATCCTGAAACAGCACAGTCAGCTCTGATATTAGTCATGCAGTGGTCTGATCAGTGTCAGCGTGATTGTTTTCAGTATAGTTAAGTCTTTTGCTCCAGGGTTTGTTTGTTTCCATTTCTTAGAGACAAGTTCTCGGAACTGTTGCATATTATGTCATGGCTGCAGTCTGGTCATCATGTAGTTAACGTCTTCCACCTAGTGGGGATTTTCAGTATCTATAAGGCAGCTCACAGAATGTGACTCAGAGTATTATCTGTTACCCTTGAGGAGGAACTCAAGGTTTTTTTTTTTTTTTTTTGGAACTGAAGTTTTTGATTTTATTTACTAGCTAAACTCATTACTTGGTCTTGTTTGACTGTTTTCTTTTGTTTCTGCATTTTTCCACTTTTATAATTAAATTTATCCATTGGCTAATTTTCTACAGACATAAGGTAGGTTGAGGACATGGTAGGTAAGGTAACATAGGTTCCTGCTCCATTTTATTCTCACTCCACCACCCTAAGCAGCCTTCAACCAAATGACTGAGAGTGGATAAAGGCTCAAATTTCCTAACCTTTGGGATAAGACTGAGATAGGTTCTACTGTCTTTAAGAGTTCTTTTGTGGGATTGAACCCGTTACTTGCAGCAATAACCTGCTCAGTAATACGCCCGCTAGTGGCTTCTTTCCCATCTCTTGCTTGTTTTGCTTCCTCATTTCTCTGCCAATGATTTCCTACAAATAAACTGTAAACCTAATCTCAAGGTCTTCTTTAGGGGGAACTTAAGCTATTTGCTATCTAAATTTGGTTAAATAATTTTCATGATGTCATTTAAAATTTATTAGTCTATTTCTGTAGGCTAATAGTTAGGACTAGAGGTTTTTTCTTAAAGGTTGAGTGTTTTAGGGGGAAAGGAACAAGAATTCTTCATAGACAATGCTGAGGACTTCATATCACATCTAGGATCAAATAATGTCTGATTGTCTCACATTTAGTATATTAGTAAACTGAGATGGGGAAAGTCTGCTGTTCCCTATCAACCTTGTGCCTAAAGGTTTTAATGTCCGTTGATGACCATGGCCCGTATCAGTTATTTCATTAGGGATTATAAAAGGATGATATTTTTCTTAATTCTATTATTTGGAGAAGAAAGTTGTAGGCAGAGGAATCAGTATGTGCAAAGACATAGAGGTGAAGCCAAATATTGTATAATTAGGGAAATAAAATATGCTTAGTTTACATGAGGTGTTGGGAAATAGTGGGAGATAGATTTGGAAAGGTAAGCAAGACTTTTTATAATCTTGAAGATGTAAGATTTTGTCTTAAAAGTAATGACAGGGGTACACTGCAGGATTTTAAATGTGTCCATCATTATGAACATATTTTTTTTGAATGATCACTCTGTTCATGTTGTGAAACATAGACAGACAATTGGCAAGAGTAGTTAAGTAGATGTTGCCATTGCCAAAGATAGTAGGGAGGGGAAAGCTAAGTCATACATAAGACAGTGGCCTCAACAGGACTGAATGAGAGATTAAATATGAGATGAGAGAGGCGAGTCCAGAATCCTTTCCACTGGAACAAATGGTTGGATAGTTGGTGTGCTTCAACCAAATGACTGAGAGTGGATAAAGGCTCAAATTTCCTAACCTTTGGGATAAGACTGAGATAGGTTCTACTGTCTTTAAGAGTTCTTTTGTGGGATTGAACCCGTTACTTGCAGCAATAACCTGCTCAGTAATACGCCCGCTAGTGGCTTCTTTCCCATCTCTTGCTTGTTTTGCTTCCTCATTTCTCTGCCAATGATTTCCTACAAATAAACTGTAAACCTAATCTCAAGGTCTTCTTTAGGGGGAACTTAAGCTATTTGCTATCTAAATTTGGTTAAATAATTTTCATGATGTCATTTAAAATTTATTAGTCTATTTCTGTAGGCTAATAGTTAGGACTAGAGGTTTTTTCTTAAAGGTTGAGTGTTTTAGGGGGAAAGGAACAAGAATTCTTCATAGACAATGCTGAGGACTTCATATCACATCTAGGATCAAATAATGTCTGATTGTCTCACATTTAGTATATTAGTAAACTGAGATGGGGAAAGTCTGCTGTTCCCTATCAACCTTGTGCCTAAAGGTTTTAATGTCCGTTGATGACCATGGCCCGTATCAGTTATTTCATTAGGGATTATAAAAGGATGATATTTTTCTTAATTCTATTATTTGGAGAAGAAAGTTGTAGGCAGAGGAATCAGTATGTGCAAAGACATAGAGGTGAAGCCAAATATTGTATAATTAGGGAAATAAAATATGCTTAGTTTACATGAGGTGTTGGGAAATAGTGGGAGATAGATTTGGAAAGGTAAGCAAGACTTTTTATAATCTTGAAGATGTAAGATTTTGTCTTAAAAGTAATGACAGGGGTACACTGCAGGATTTTAAATGTGTCCATCATTATGAACATATTTTTTTTGAATGATCACTCTGTTCATGTTGTGAAACATAGACAGACAATTGGCAAGAGTAGTTAAGTAGATGTTGCCATTGCCAAAGATAGTAGGGAGGGGAAAGCTAAGTCATACATAAGACAGTGGCCTCAACAGGACTGAATGAGAGATTAAATATGAGATGAGAGAGAGGCGGAGTCCAGAATCCTTTCCACTGGAACAAATGGTTGGATAGTTGGTGTGCTTCATAAAGGTTGGGAAAGTGGCAAGAGTAGAAAATTTAATGAGGAAAAATAACTGAGTTTGACTTTGGACATACTGAGCTTGACTGTGGAACAGATCAAAGTGTCTATAGTTGTCAACGGTGTAGGAATTCAGGAGAAAAGTTAGGGATAAAGGAAAAAGATTTGGGACTTATCTAAAGGCAGTGGGGTGTAAAGTTTTCTGAAGATATAGGATCAGAACACAGGTGGAATCTATTTCCTCTTTTGGGAAATAAAGGATAGCATTGATGTCACGTTGTTATTGTGAACATTGAGTAGAGATAAAATTTTGGAAAGAGATTTTCCCACAGAAAGCCCTACACCAACGTTAGTAACTGTTATAATTAGCAGTCTGCCATTCTGAAGACAAACATTAAACTATATAGCTACTTTTCCTTATATTTAATTTGAAAATATTTTCTTTTAAAAACTCAATGGTTTGAGTTATGATAATAATTTTCAAGTTCTATGAAATTCTATGAAGAAGCAAAGAAGGAAATGCCTTTGAAAGGGAGACAACTATTTTTCTTAATCCAAAATGACTTCATTGGCTGCAGTTCCAGAGAATCTTATTTTAACTTTAATTCACTGATGCTTGAATAGTGTTAATCTGAAGCAATGGAGACAAATTTATTAATTGGAATCTTTCATTACAGTCATGATTTCTTCACTATGGGGGCAAGCGGCTTATTTTTTAAAATTCATTAAAATGTCAATAAGTATCTATCAAAGAAATAATTTCCAAAACCTTTTCGTCGTAAGCATAGGGTGAAAAGAACCTTCACACTCATTCCTTTGTGCCCACAAGGGCTGAGATGAGCAATGTCTTGAGTTAGAGCCGAGACTGTATATACTGGCTGAAGAACTGCTGGCTGATTCAGTTTAACGCACAATTTTTTATTGTCACTTGAAATTAAAGAGCTAAGCCAAAGTTTAAAAAAATATTTACATAAGGGAAAAGAAGCAGCTTATACAGATCATTTGCCAGCTTGTCCTTCGTAGGGTAAAAGGTATATAAAAATGCAGTTTTTATAGGAGTTTTGACAGGTCTAGAATCTTCGCTTGTGTTTAGCGTAAGGTGGTAGTTCTTATGTTTTCGGTGAGTCTTAGATCATCCTCAGGGGCTAATGACAGATCATCCCTCCAGAAACATGCTATCTTTACAAATACTTTACCCACTATTTTGAAGCCTCCTTGACATATTTATTCCCCGAAAGTCCATAGATTTTAGGTAATAAACTGATATTTTTATGTGTTCAGTTCCCCAAAACAGTCATCAGGGGGACAATTCAACTTTTAATCTTGAGTGTGAGCTCTGTTCTCACATAAAGCTATGTTACCGTTTGGTTGGAAAGGGGTCTGAATTTCAAGAGATAGTGTGATCAATACATTGACTTTCACACTGGGATATATTTACTCATATACTTTACTTAGTCATTCAGAGAAAACAAAGCAGTCTTTCCATTCAAAATTAGTCTGAAAAAAGCCTAATAAATGAGAAAACAGACTCTCCTGAGAGTTGGATATAGGCATTAGAAAGCAGTTCAAGAATTAGACAGCCATGGAATATATTGCCATGAATGTCCTTCTAGGTTCCAGCTGGATGATGAAAACCTGAACCCTCCACCTGGAGAGTAACAGGAAGAGTCTGGATCGGAGAAGTAGTGTGTGTGTTCTCTGGCATCTAACTTCTGTTTCTAAGCACATGTTCTCTAATTCAGGAACTGAGTTTTTACTTTGTGCTTTAAAATAAGTCTGGACACTTAATGTCTTGATTTTATTTTTAAAATTCAGCACATTTCTTTTCTTGGGCACAGTCAGCGCCATCTGAACTTTGCTTCAGTGGAACTGAGGGTTTACTGCATTCCTGAGATGACTTACGCCCTGGGAACTTTATACTATTTCAAAGTAAATACATGTAGTTTTATAGGGAGACACCCCTAATGGTAGCCAATTTATTTTCCCACATTTGTAAGGCATATATAATTCATAAGTTTTTGTATTAATTAGCTATGTATTGAATGAAGGGCAGGCATAGGGACTTCCCAGGAGGCACTAGTGGTAAACAGCCCACCTGCCAATGCAGGAGACATAAGAGATGAGGGCTTGATTCCTGGGTTAGGAAGATGTCCTGGAGGAGGGCATGGAAATCGACTCCAGTATTCTTTTTTTTTTTTTTTTTTTTTTTTAAATTTTGGCCTCTTTTATTGGTTTTTATTTATTTATTTTCATCCATCTTCATTCTTTGGCCTGTTTGGGCCTCCCACTGCAGTGGCCTCTCTCATTGCAGAGCACCAGCTCTGGGCGTATGCACTCCAGAGTGCTGGCTCATAATTGGACACACCAGTCCAGCCGCTCAGTGGCACGTGGAATCCTCCTGGGCCAGGGGTTGAACTGGTGGCCCTTGCACTGCAAGGCAGACTCTCTATCCACTAGACTACCAGGGAAGCCCCGACTCCGGTCTTCTTGCCTGGAAAATCTGGTGGACAGGAGAACCTGGCGGGGTTTCGGTCCATAGGGTCACAAAGAGTCAAACTTGGCACTCACACATTACTGTGTCAAACTCATTGGTGAGGAAATGGAGGATTACAAATGTTTGAGACATACTGTCAGTAAATGAGAGCTGAGATTATACTCCCGCTCCCTGGTCTTTATGTGGATGCTTAAGTTTTCAAGTGTATGTAAAAATCCACTTTGTTGGTAAATGGAATTTATTTAATCATAGCTATCATTGTGATTAAATATCACCTCAGGCCCATTTTTGGCTGTATTTGCATCGTGTTCTTGGATAGATTGGGTAGATGTTAAGCCAGAACTAGCTCGAATTCAGCTTGTGAATCTGTTTGTCTCATGAAGAAAGTAGTCCTTTTGTTTCTTATAATTTCTACGTGAATTACTGCATCGGTTTGATGTCACTTCTCAGAAAAACAATTCATGCATGAAAGGTCATTTCACATCAGCTTTACGAAAGAATAATCTGAATTTTGTATGAACTAGTTGTATAAAGGGTTGTACTTATAATAAAAATCTGTCTCCAAGAACATCAGGCGAAAGCCTCCTGTTCACCTGTATCATTTTAATAAGTGCATGAAATAAAATTTGGATTTAAGAAAACATTTCCCAAAGTTCCTAAATTTTACAGACATTTTGGTCAAGTCTATGTATTGAATGAAGGGCAGGCATAGGGACTTCCCAGGAGGCACTAGTGGTAAACAGCCCACCTGCCAATGCAGGAGACATAAGAGATGAGGGCTTGATTCCTGGGTTAGGAAGATGTCCTGGAGGAGGGCATGGAAATCGACTCCAGTATTCTTTTTTTTTTTTTTTTAAATTTTGGCCTCTTTTATTGGTTTTTATTTATTTATTTTCATCCATCTTCATTCTTTGGCCTGTTTGGGCCTCCCACTGCAGTGGCCTCTCTCATTGCAGAGCACCAGCTCTGGGCGTATGCACTCCAGAGTGCTGGCTCATAATTGGACACACCAGTCCAGCCGCTCAGTGGCACGTGGAATCCTCCTGGGCCAGGGGTTGAACTGGTGGCCCTTGCACTGCAAGGCAGACTCTCTATCCACTAGACTACCAGGGAAGCCCCGACTCCGGTCTTCTTGCCTGGAAAATCTGGTGGACAGGAGAACCTGGCGGGTTACGGTCCATAGGGTCACAAAGAGTCAAACTTGGCACTCACACATTACTGTGTCAAACTCATTGGTGAGGAAATGGAGGATTACAAATGTTTGAGACATACTGTCAGTAAATGAGAGCTGAGATTATACTCCCGCTCCCTGGTCTTTATGTGGATGCTTAAGTTTTCAAGTGTATGTAAAAATCCACTTTGTTGGTAAATGGAATTTATTTAATCATAGCTATCATTGTGATTAAATATCACCTCAGGCCCATTTTTGGCTGTATTTGCATCGTGTTCTTGGATAGATTGGGTAGATGTTAAGCCAGAACTAGCTCGAATTCAGCTTGTGAATCTGTTTGTCTCATGAAGAAAGTAGTCCTTTTGTTTCTTATAATTTCTACGTGAATTACTGCATCGGTTTGATGTCACTTCTCAGAAAAACAATTCATGCATGAAAGGTCATTTCACATCAGCTTTACGAAAGAATAATCTGAATTTTGTATGAACTAGTTGTATAAAGGGTTGTACTTATAATAAAAATCTGTCTCCAAGAACATCAGAGCGAAAGCCTCCTGTTCACCTGTATCATTTCTACATTGTTGGTGCCTCATAGAGTGCATGAAATAAAATTTGGATTTAAGAAAACATTTCCCAAAGTTCCTAAATTTTACAGACATTTTGGTCTCATAAAGGATAAAAGTCCTAGAAGTGCTATCGGTAACTATAGAACTCCAAAACATACTCATCCTAGTATCATGCCTGAAACAGGGCTAGGAAAAAGCAAAAGCAAGCTCACTCAACACATAAATATGTCATGCATTCAACTTGACTTCTCAGTGAACAGGAAAATCAAAACCTCTCTTTTCCTATTTGTGGATCTTTGCTTCTAAATGTTGACTGATTGCTTTCAGGTCAACATGTGTATGTTGCTATACATTAAAATATAACAAAACTCCTGTAATGCTGACCGTGGAAAATGCATGCCTCTGTGGTCTGAAGAGCTCAAGCGATACCTTTCTTTCAATTTTATGTAGAGTAGAGCTGCACCCTTCTTCTATGTCATTAAGCACTAATTGCCCAATTACAGTGCTTTGGGACACTGTTAAAATTGTGCCTGAGGCTTTTCAGCAGATTCAGCTTTAAAACAAATGATCCCGTAGTCAAAATTATTTACTAAACACAGTGCAGAGTTTCTTCTAGAAAGATTATTTAAGGCCTATTACACTTGCTAAATCCTTATATTACAAAACGCTTGAGTACTTAGTGAGCCTGTTGCCTCTGCTCATGAGGACTTTTTTTTCCAGCAAGACACTGTAAAAGGAACCATACGTGTTGGAGAAAAGCAGGCTTACACAGATATTCTTCACCTGAAAGCGGTTCCCTTTATTTCAGGGCATTATGAAGGGGGATAATGAATTGTTCTTTATCAGGGTATTGTTTACAAATACAGAGTTAAAAGGTTTATCTTAAAAAATACTCCCTTTGTGTTAAAATATAGTTGTGTAAACTGTAAGGGATTTGAGTGTATGCTAAATCATCGCATTATTTGAACACATTCCTTTTTTTAAATCTCTGTGTGGAAAATTTTATCAAACACTTTACATTATTGAGACTATATAATAACCATTGAAGACTGTGAGGTTTTTTTTTTTTTCCATGCATTTCTGTCTAGTTTTCCTCAGTAGCTCTTGGCTAGCATTTCCAGGTCCATTTTACAGAAGAGGAAGTTGAGACTTAGAGGGACAAATGTCCTTAAAGGGTCATACTGCTGGTAAAGGGCAGGAGCGTGGGGATTATGTAGAGGTCAATCCCTTAAATTCTTGAACGCAATTCCTCTGTGTGTGTGTGTGTGTGTGTGTGTGTGTGTGTGTGTGTCCTTATAAACCCCTAAGCACTCCTTGAACTCCAGTAAGGTGTCTGAGAATCCCACTTAATTGAACTCAATTCTGATTCTATCTATTGTCCCTAAAGATAGCATCAAATTCCACAGGTTAAAGATTCAGTCCTACAGGACTGCCTGCCTGCGCCCACTTCAGATACTAGTTGCAAGCCCAGGCTGTTACCTGTATTTCTGACAGCTGACTGTGAATCAGAGTTTCTCCAGACCTTTTCCTTGAGTTTGAAAATTTTGCTAGAGTAGCTCACAGAACTCAGGGAAGCGTTTTGCTTCCTAGATAGCCTGTCTATTACAAGAAGATATAATTCAAGAACAGCCAGATGGAAGACATACATAGAGGAAGGTATAGGAAAAGGCTCAGAGTTTCCGTGCCCTCTCAGAGTGTGCCATTCTCTCCAAACCTTCATTGCTCACCAGCCTAGGAGCTCTCCAAAGCTCATCTTTTTGGACATTTATGGAAGCTCCATTACACAGGCATGATTGATGAAATCATTGGTCATTGGTGATTGTTTCAATTTCCAGACCCTCTCCTCTCCTAGGAGATCAGATAATGCGACTGAAGTTTCCAATCCTTTAATCACACGGTTGGTTCTCCTGGTAATCAGCCACCATTCCTAGGTGGGAGGGTGGTGTCCCAAAGTTACCTTAATGTAGCAAGAGACACCTTTATTACTCTCAGCAGTTAGAAAATTCTGAACATTGTGCCAGAAAAGAGGATAAAGGTCAAATATATATTTCTTATAAATGATAATATCACAGTTACCAAATGAAAACTGTGATAATTGTTATACAGAAGATAGGGCACGAAGGAGGATTTTAAAAACTAAAAGAAAGATCTATAAAATGTGCTGATAAAAAGTTGAATATAAATATAATTTAAAATTTGGGACATGTTTTAATGAAATGTTTTAAAATCCCTTTGGCAATTTTTCTCTTAAATTGAGGTATCATGGACTTACATTGGGTATTATTTTCAGGCATGCAACATAGAGATTTGATATTATTATAGATTATACTTCATATAAAGTTACTATAAAATATTGGCAATATTCTCTGTGCTGTAGATTACATTTTTTTTTTAAGATTTATTTATTTATTTATTTTGGTGGGAGGTAGGGTGGGGAGGGAGGGGAGCAGGCGGGCCACTTCTATTGGTCTTTCATTTTTATTTATTTTTCATTCATCTTTGTTCTTCGGCCCGTGTGGGCCTCCCGTCGCTGTGGCCTCTGTTGTCACAGAGCACCGGCTCTGGGCGCATGCTCTCCAGAGCGCCGGCTCAGTAATTGGACACATGGGTCCAGCCGCTCCGCAGCACGTGGGATCTTCCCAGGCCAGGGATGGAACTGGCGACCCTTGCACTGCATGGCGGTGTCCTTACCCACTGGACCTCCAGGGAAGCCCTAGATTACATTTTTGAATCTTATTTATTTTATACTTAAGTAGCTGGTACCTCATAATCCCTGTCCCCTGTTTACTTCCCCACTACTCCTCTCACCCACTGGTAATTTCTAGTTTGTTCTCTTTATCCGTGAATCTGTTTCAGTTTGGTTATATTTGTTTGATTTAGTTTTTAGATTTCATATATAAGTGAGATAATATAGTATTTGCTTTTTATTTCTAAGCATGATACATTCCAGGTCCATCCATGTTGTTGCAAATGGACCCATTTCATTCTTTTTTTTTCTAGCTGAGTGATATTCTTTTTGTCTCTATGAAATAAGTTGAACCAGTTGCCTATGTTGGCCTCAAAGGCATGTCCTTGTGTGGGAGTGTGTTCCCATGCCGTCCTTGTGCTCTCAGTGGTTTGGGCAGGAAAGTTGAATCTGAAGTGGGCATAGGACATGTCTTCTCCTGGGCTCTGCTGCAGCTGGTGTCTTGGTGGGAGATAAGATTAGAGATGGAGGGGCTGGAACTAGAGTCAGGTGTGAGCTGGGGCTTCTCCTAGGGTCGGTGATCATCTCTGCCGTGTTTGGGGGCGTGGCCAGGGCTCAAGGGCTTGGAGCTTCCCCCCTGAGCTGGCTTTGCTCCTTCCTTTGTGTACGTGCGCACCAGCAATGGATGTTTCTGCCCTGGCTAGAGGCAGAACTAGGGCCCAAACTGGTTCTCCCCATCGTCTGGTGCATACCTACGCATTGGCTATGGCAGTATTCTCCTTAGGGGGAGCAGTGCTGGGGCAGGAGAGGCTGAACAGGAGGCCAGTGTGGGCATGAGGACATGTGGGACTGTCCTGGCAGGATGGCCAGAGATCAGGCAGTTTTCAGTCTGCTGCATCTGTGCTGAGACTG
This sequence comes from Tragulus kanchil, assembly GCA_022376925.1. Lineage (NCBI taxonomy): Eukaryota > Metazoa > Chordata > Mammalia > Artiodactyla > Tragulidae > Tragulus > Tragulus kanchil. The sequence goes on along the minus strand of JAIOJX010000023.1, from coordinate 117,520,268 downwards.
GGAGCAGGCAAGTCCACTGTGGACTCTCAGTCTACACTGAGAGTAGAGCTTGGTTTTTCACAGCTCCTGGTTAAGCGCCACTGATATTCAAAGCAGCTCAAGTGATTTGTCTTCCTGGTGTTAGACCCCACACCTGGCTAATATGTTGCTCGAACCCTTGCTCCCCAGGGAGGCTCCCCAGGCCTATTATTGCCTCCTCCTTTTGTGGGTCACCTGCTATCAGGGGTGTGGAGCCCGACTATCACTTTGCCCCCTTTCTACCATACTTATGTCATTCTTTCTTTACAGCCTTGGTTATAGGAGAGTGATTCTGCTAGTCTTCAGATCATTCTCAGGGAATATTGCTCTGTATGTATTTGTAAGTCTGTGGGGGAAGATTAGCTCAGAATCTTCCTAGTCCACCACCTTGATCTGATCAGTCTGACATTTATTTTAAAATCACTCTCCATGCTTACTTATTAGTCTAGGTTTTCAAGTATCAGGTTTGCACCAAGTGGGATCCACTTGCATCGTTTAGAACTATAACCATATAACACTTGAAAAGTGCGTTATCTTTTAACATATATAATTCATATAGTCCTTTCACCTCTCTTGGTCTTTAGAGTTAATTGAGACTGTGGTGCCCTTTATTGCATTGACAATATCACCTTTATAATTGATCTATAAGGCCCTTTTATGCCCTCCTCTGTACTATTTGAATGTATAGTTAAGCTGTACATATAATTATGTACTTCAAATATAACATAGAAATATTATTGGCTTTCACCACCAATAGTTTTTCTTTGGATATAATTTTTAAACTATTTTTTAGTTTAGACTGTGAGAAAATCCAGAAGTAGGTAAATTTACTCAGAAGGGTAACTTTAGAAGTTAGTGTCTGTCTATGTCTATTTGATTCCCTGCAGCAAACCAAACCAACTAATAAACAAAGACATTATAAAAATCTCTCTGGGAGGAGTCAAAGTTATGCCTATGACGGATTTGGGATTATATAGAGCTGTAAACAACAAAACTCTGTAAAAGCGAAAAGAAAAAACTCTCAAGGGAAAAATCTCAAGAAAAAACTTACTTTTGGTGTAGACTTGCCTTGTACGCAGTAGACATATAGAAATATTTCTTAAACTGAATTGAATAATTACTCTTTGTTAAGGGCATTTCTTTGTTACAATCCAGTTACTGATGTGTGCTTTGACACTGCTGCAAGTTGGATTTTCTGAAAAGCATACAATGTAGGAAGTTTACTAGGGAGAGTTCTCAGGGAAACAGCTAGGAATGCGCAGAAAGAGAAGTTGGTCTACAATGCAGTCTCAACCAAGACTTCAGCCAATCCCTTAGAGAGCTTTGAAGATGGGCTGACCCTTCTGATATATGTCTTATTCGGACAAGAGAGACCAGACATTTATAATCTGGCATTGACCCCTTATTGAGTATGAGCTTCACTACTCCCTTCTTGGTAAGATAGCCAACCCTTGGCCAAGACAACTGACTGCAGCTACGGGCAATTCTGAAGAGGGCTGACTGCAGAGACAGCAGAACTTGTAGTGGTTGGAGGAACAGGCATAAATCCTTGTCTTTTGTAGGCAGGGGCATCTGAGAGGCACACACTGGATTCTACATCAACTATATAACAACTTGAAAAGTGCGTTATCTTTTAACAAAAAATTTTAGTCCTTTCACCTCTCTTGGTCTTTAGAGTTAATTGAGACTGTGGTGCCCTTTATTGCATTGACAATATCACCTTTATAATTGATCTATAAGGCCCTTTTATGCCCTCCTCTGTACTATTTGAATGTATAGTTAAGCTGTACATATAATTATGTACTTCAAATATAACATAGAAATATTATTGGCTTTCACCACCAATAGTTTTTCTTTGGATATAATTTTTAAACTATTTTTTAGTTTAGACTGTGAGAAAATCCAGAAGTAGGTAAATTTACTCAGAAGGGTAACTTTAGAAGTTAGTGTCTGTCTATGTCTATTTGATTCCCTGCAGCAAACCAAACCAACTAATAAACAAAGACATTATAAAAATCTCTCTGGGAGGAGTCAAAGTTATGCCTATGACGGATTTGGGATTATATAGAGCTGTAAACAACAAAACTCTGTAAAAGCGAAAAGAAAAAACTCTCAAGGGAAAAATCTCAAGAAAAAACTTACTTTTGGTGTAGACTTGCCTTGTACGCAGTAGACATATAGAAATATTTCTTAAACTGAATTGAATAATTACTCTTTGTTAAGGGCATTTCTTTGTTACAATCCAGTTACTGATGTGTGCTTTGACACTGCTGCAAGTTGGATTTTCTGAAAAGCATACAATGTAGGAAGTTTACTAGGGAGAGTTCTCAGGGAAACAGCTAGGAATGCGCAGAAAGAGAAGTTGGTCTACAATGCAGTCTCAACCAAGACTTCAGCCAATCCCTTAGAGAGCTTTGAAGATGGGCTGACCCTTCTGATATATGTCTTATTCGGACAAGAGAGACCAGACATTTATAATCTGGCATTGACCCCTTATTGAGTATGAGCTTCACTACTCCCTTCTTGGTAAGATAGCCAACCCTTGGCCAAGACAACTGACTGCAGCTACGGGCAATTCTGAAGAGGGCTGACTGCAGAGACAGCAGAACTTGTAGTGGTTGGAGGAACAGGCATAAATCCTTGTCTTTTGTAGGCAGGGGCATCTGAGAGGCACACACTGGATTCTACATCAACACTATGGCCAGAGAACTAAATTTAGCAAGGATGTCAAAAAGCAGTATTTTGATCATGTCCTTCCATTTCCATATTCCACCTTTCTATCTGTAATTCTGTTAAAAGATAGGCATTTTTTTGTTTATTTGTTTCTTTACTTTCAATTCACAGGTAGACCTTCAAGGTCTGACTTGGCTAATTATTCTGACAATTTCCTATTCATTATCTCACATAGCAGGGAGCCTCTTTGGACCATCAAGCCTGTAAATTTACGATTGCACATTAATCAGTGGAATATAATTGCTAGCTGCGGCCTCTGGGCTTGGGATGCACTGTACAAGCCAGGATGTGTATAATAGCCCCCAGGTTTGCTCAGGAGCACTCGGCCATCCAACAAGAAAAGGAGCATTACAGTAATTGAGAAAATGAACACCTCGGGTCATTTTATTGCTGGCAATAGTTAGAAGCTCTTATCATTGAGTTGCCTGGCTTTGTTTCTCATTATCTATCTAAACTGCTGCTAGGAAAGAAGCTCTTTGGCACACATAGGACTTTAGCTTTTTAGGGGTGAAGAAGGTGAATTACGAGAAGAGGAAATGTTAAATTCTAATATACTACAGATTCAGGGCTTGGACTTTTATATTTCTTATATTTTTTCATTACATGGGTAAGGTGGTGGAACTTAATCTAAGAGTTCTGAAAATCTTCAAAAAGTCTATATACAATTTAGCTATATATGCACCCGTACATTTTCTTAACCTTTTCCCTGAGAACCAAAATTGGTCTACAATGCAGTCTCAACCAAGACTTCAGCCAATCCCTTAGAGAGCTTTGAAGATGGGCTGACCCTTCTGATATATGTCTTATTCGGACAAGAGAGACCAGACATTTATAATCTGGCATTGACCCCTTATTGAGTATGAGCTTCACTACTCCCTTCTTGGTAAGATAGCCAACCCTTGGCCAAGACAACTGACTGCAGCTACGGGCAATTCTGAAGAGGGCTGACTGCAGAGACAGCAGAACTTGTAGTGGTTGGAGGAACAGGCATAAATCCTTGTCTTTTGTAGGCAGGGGCATCTGAGAGGCACACACTGGATTCTACATCAACACTATGGCCAGAGAACTAAATTTAGCAAGGATGTCAAAAAGCAGTATTTTGACCATGTCCTTCCATTTCCATATTCCACCTTTCTATCTGTAATTCTGTTAAAAGATAGGCATTTTTTTGTTTATTTGTTTCTTTACTTTCAATTCACAGGTAGACCTTCAAGGTCTGACTTGGCTAATTATTCTGACAATTTCCTATTCATTATCTCACATAGCAGGGAGCCTCTTTGGACCATCAAGCCTGTAAATTTACGATTGCACATTAATCAGTGGAATATAATTGCTAGCTGCGGCCTCTGGGCTTGGGATGCACTGTACAAGCCAGGATGTGTATAATAGCCCCCAGGTTTGCTCAGGAGCACTCGGCCATCCAACAAGAAAAGGAGCATTACAGTAATTGAGAAAATGAACACCTCGGGTCATTTTATTGCTGGCAATAGTTAGAAGCTCTTATCATTGAGTTGCCTGGCTTTGTTTCTCATTATCTATCTAAACTGCTGCTAGGAAAGAAGCTCTTTGGCACACATAGGACTTTAGCTTTTTAGGGGTGAAGAAGGTGAATTACGAGAAGAGGAAATGTTAAATTCTAATATACTACAGATTCAGGGCTTGGACTTTTATATTTCTTATATTTTTTCATTACATGGGTAAGGTGGTGGAACTTAATCTAAGAGTTCTGAAAATCTTCAAAAAGTCTATATACAATTTAGCTATATATGCACCCGTACATTTTCTTAACCTTTTCCCCTGAGTATATATAGCTCTAATTAGGTGTTCAAAGTGACATGTGACACCAAAATGCTTACAAATCATTGCACTAAAAGTAAAACAAGACAGAAAACCCCTAATTCATTCTCTGATCTTTAAAGCTCTTATCTCTATATCACGCTTAAAAATGTATTTGGACACTCCATAAATACCTTCTTCAAGTTTTCTACAACTCATTCCTTACAAACAAACCCCATCTCTGTTTTCTCTTTTTCTGTTATTAATACCATGGTCATGTAATCCTTCAGTTTAGAGATCTAGGCCATAGTTCCTTCTCTTTTACTTTGTTTGCCACTTCTGAGATCTGTATCAGGATGTGATTGAAAGACATAGTATCTTATTTCATAGAAGTCCACTCATCTTGGTGGACTCTGTGCACTGCTTCCACAGAGTTTTATGAAGCTCTGCTCAAAGAGAAATAGTTATGGAACAGGGTAGTTATAAGGAATGAGTAGAAAATGTTTCTTTAAGTTAGGATAGAAAGAGTCAGTAAGGTCTTTGTGGTGGATGAATTGGAAGGGGGCCTTTGACAGATCAAGTTGAACCTTGCTACAGGAGCTCAGCAGTTACACAGGGGAAGTTATATGAGCTGGAACCAACGCCACAGAGGCGGGTTTGGGAGATCCATAATCTTTGAGAAGACTTGCTGTGAACTCTGTTTCATGCCTAGAGGGGCAAAAGGACCCATTTAAATTCACAATTTGGGGGAAATACAAATGTTAAGCAAAGAACAGTCAGGTCACTGAGGCAAAGGTTCTTGTCCCTAGGAAAGTCAGGCAGACTTTTCTGGCATCTTATGAAGTTAGCTACACATTCTCAAGCAGAAAACTGCTCTTCTAAGCACCCCCTTTCTATTTTCCATGTATCCTTACAAGGAATTTATCGTTAGAATGATTTGTGTGTCTCTTTCTTGAAACTCTTGAGCCTCTGACATGCCAGACTTGTGAAACCTCACTAGCTTAGAGGAAATACTTCCCTGCCAATGATCTTAAAGGTGTTACCTGATGCCTGAGATTCCAGTCACAAGGCATAAAGTCTTTTATTCCACTAGGAAGGATGAGGAATAAGGGAGGAAAAGAAGGAAGTCAGTTAACATATGTTGAGAATCTGTCATGGGACAGGCACTCTACAAAGCCCTTTATTCAGGTTATCTATTTGTGTACATGATCCTACCATCCAAGGTAGATGTAATTATCCCAGAAGAGGAAATGAATCCCAGTGAGGTTATGCAATTTTCCAAAAGTCAATCACCTTTCCCTTAGGGGGTATTTGTCATGACTGTGACAACCAACATTGTGACCTAGGGCAAGTCACTTAATGCTTAAGGAAGACTATAATTATATTCACATGTAATCCTTCAGTTTAGAGATCTAGGCCATAGTTCCTTCTCTTTTACTTTGTTTGCCACTTCTGAGATCTGTATCAGGATGTGATTGAAAGACATAGTATCTTATTTCATAGAAGTCCACTCATCTTGGTGGACTCTGTGCACTGCTTCCACAGAGTTTTATGAAGCTCTGCTCAAAGAGAAATAGTTATGGAACAGGGTAGTTATAAGGAATGAGTAGAAAATGTTTCTTTAAGTTAGGATAGAAAGAGTCAGTAAGGTCTTTGTGGTGGATGAATTGGAAGGGGGCCTTTGACAGATCAAGTTGAACCTTGCTACAGGAGCTCAGCAGTTACACAGGGGAAGTTATATGAGCTGGAACCAACGCCACAGAGGCGGGTTTGGGAGATCCATAATCTTTGAGAAGACTTGCTGTGAACTCTGTTTCATGCCTAGAGGGGCAAAAGGACCCGTTTAAATTCACAATTTGGGGGAAATACAAATGTTAAGCAAAGAACAGTCAGGTCACTGAGGCAAAGGTTCTTGTCCCTAGGAAAGTCAGGCAGACTTTTCTGGCATCTTATGAAGTTAGCTACACATTCTCAAGCAGAAAACTGCTCTTCTAAGCACCCCCTTTCTATTTTCCATGTATCCTTACAAGGAATTTATCGTTAGAATGATTTGTGTGTCTCTTTCTTGAAACTCTTGAGCCTCTGACATGCCAGACTTGTGAAACCTCACTAGCTTAGAGGAAATACTTCCCTGCCAATGATCTTAAAGGTGTTACCTGATGCCTGAGATTCCAGTCACAAGGCATAAAGTCTTTTATTCCACTAGGAAGGATGAGGAATAAGGGAGGAAAAGAAGGAAGTCAGTTAACATATGTTGAGAATCTGTCATGGGACAGGCACTCTACAAAGCCCTTTATTCAGGTTATCTATTTGTGTACATGATCCTACCATCCAAGGTAGATGTAATTATCCCAGAAGAGGAAATGAATCCCAGTGAGGTTATGCAATTTTCCAAAAGTCAATCACCTTTCCCTTAGGGGGTATTTGTCATGACTGTGACAACCAACATTGTGACCTAGGGCAAGTCACTTAATGCTTAAGGAAGACTATAATTATATTCACTTCTATTTTTTTGGTTAAATTTAGACCAGGAGGTAGAGAGTAGAGTCTGGAGATAGCTATGGATGAGAGAAGTTTGTTGTAAGACTGGCTCTTTACCTATTTTCCCTCAGCTCCAAGTCAACTCTCCTATGGCTTCTTTGCCAAGGTTATTCTCTTTTTGCTTAGTCATTAAGTTGTATCTAACTCTTTTGCAATTCCATGGACATTAGCCAGCCAGTCTCCTCTGTCCATATGGGATTTTCCAGGCAAGAATTCTGGAGTGGTTTGCCATTTCCTTCTCTAAGGGATCTTCCTGACCCAGGGATCAAACCCACATCTTCTTCATTGGCAGGCAGATTCTTTATCACTGAGCCACCAGGAAAGCCCTTGTTTTCTCTTAGGATCCGCCAATAGGAGTTCTAGAGAAACTGTTAAATAGGAGGAGTAGGGAGAGGACTTTTCTCCCTTTTTACCTGTTTCTAAGGTGTGAAGTGGGCTTACCTGGTGGCTCAGTGGTAAAGAAGTCACCTGCTAATACAGGAGATGCAGGTTCAATCCTTGATCTAGGAAGATCCTCTGGAGAAGGAAATGGCAACACACTTCAGTATACTTGCCTGGGAAATCCAAGGACAGAGGAGCCTGGCAAGCTGCAGTCCATGGGGACATAGAAGAGTCAGACCCGAATCATCAACTAAATAACAACAATGACAACACAGTAGGAGGCCCTAGCAGCAAAAGGAGAGTCCAACCTCTAGTTATCTTCAGTACCCTAAGAACAGTGTCTTCATCCCCACTTAGGGGTATCAATCATGGCCAGTGATGCACCCCCTCCTTAGAGACATGAGTATCAACTCCAAAGGATCCTGGTCCATGGTCATAAGTTCTTATAAAACCCTCTCTGCCTTTTCTTCTTCCAGTCTTAGGACAGTAACTGTTTCCTGCTTAGTCTACCTCACAGCTTCCTTTTTCCTCTCTTAGTCATCTAACACCTGTTATGCAATTTTCCAAAAGTCAATCACCTTTCCCTTAGGGGGTATTTGTCATGACTGTGACAACCAACATTGTGACCTAGGGCAAGTCACTTAATGCTTAAGGAAGACTATAATTATATTCACTTCTATTTTTTTGGTTAAATTTAGACCAGGAGGTAGAGAGTAGAGTCTGGAGATAGCTATGGATGAGAGAAGTTTGTTGTAAGACTGGCTCTTTACCTATTTTCCCTCAGCTCCAAGTCAACTCTCCTATGGCTTCTTTGCCAAGGTTATTCTCTTTTTGCTTAGTCATTAAGTTGTATCTAACTCTTTTGCAATTCCATGGACATTAGCCAGCCAGTCTCCTCTGTCCATATGGGATTTTCCAGGCAAGAATTCTGGAGTGGTTTGCCATTTCCTTCTCTAAGGGATCTTCCTGACCCAGGGATCAAACCCACATCTTCTTCATTGGCAGGCAGATTCTTTATCACTGAGCCACCAGGAAAGCCCTTGTTTTCTCTTAGGATCCGCCAATAGGAGTTCTAGAGAAACTGTTAAATAGGAGGAGTAGGGAGAGGACTTTTCTCCCTTTTTACCTGTTTCTAAGGTGTGAAGTGGGCTTACCTGGTGGCTCAGTGGTAAAGAAGTCACCTGCTAATACAGGAGATGCAGGTTCAATCCTTGATCTAGGAAGATCCTCTGGAGAAGGAAATGGCAACACACTTCAGTATACTTGCCTGGGAAATCCAAGGACAGAGGAGCCTGGCAAGCTGCAGTCCATGGGGACATAGAAGAGTCAGACCCGAATCATCAACTAAATAACAACAATGACAACACAGTAGGAGGCCCTAGCAGCAAAAGGAGAGTCCAACCTCTAGTTATCTTCAGTACCCTAAGAACAGTGTCTTCATCCCCACTTAGGGGTATCAATCATGGCCAGTGATGCACCCCCTCCTTAGAGACATGAGTATCAACTCCAAAGGATCCTGGTCCATGGTCATAAGTTCTTATAAAACCCTCTCTGCCTTTTCTTCTTCCAGTCTTAGGACAGTAACTGTTTCCTGCTTAGTCTACCTCACAGCTTCCTTTTTCCTCTCTTAGTCATCTAACACCTGTTGTACCAATTTCCTGTAGTAAGCCCTTTGTATTATTATTTTGTATGTATGTTTGTTTGTTTTTGACCACACTGAGTGACTTGCGGGATCTTCATTCTCCCACCAGGGAATGAACCCTGGCCACCATGGTGAGAGTTCCAGGTCCTAACCACTGGACTGCCAGGGAACTCCCAAGTCCTTTGTATTTTGAAGTGCTACAGTGGTTTCTGTTTTCCTGACTAGATGTTGATTGTGTGTTTATATGTGACTGTGGAGTGGATACATAGGCAACTGGAAGTAGCAAAGGCTGAAGAAAAATAGAACAGTCTCTGATCTGGTCCAACAAACTGCTGGCTACATCAGAAGAGTGTTAGAGGAGGCATTTATCTTGACTGAGAACCTCTTGAAGAAAATGTCTGAGTTCCAGATTATCCACAGTTAGAATATCTCTTAATACATGGAAGTGTGAGGCTTAGAGAGATGCTTTAAATGATATGTCTCTTTAAAGTAAATGCAAACAGCCACACAGAGGAATCAGGTTTTCATATTGTGACCTCTTTTCCCTAAGTCAGGTGATATGGATCCTTTTCATTGGAGACGCCAAAATAGTTGGCGCTTGTGTGTCCAAACCCTCTCTTATTTTCAGAGAGCTTGAGGTGAGATGGTGTGTACGAGTTGATCCTCCCTTCACCAAAAATTACACAGTTTTTCTTTCCGCTCAAATGTCATTGAATGCTTTCAACTGTTTTCTAAGGGAACAAATTACCTATTTATTGAAATGAGTTAACTGTAGCTTGCTGACAAACAGTATTTCATTTTCAGGAGCAGCTGTCAGACTTTTAAAACATGAAAAGCCCATCAAAAACATTTTAGAAAGTACAGCCAAAACCTTCTAAGTGCCTTTTTAAAATCTGTTCTGCTCAGATGTATTCGAGATAATTAACTGCTGTAGTAGTTTTTGTATTTTGGGTAGAGGTTTTTTTGTTTCTGCTTTTTGGTCTTTTTATGTGTGTTCTAGAAATTTTCATGGATATATTCTTACATTCAATAAATGTACACTGCATGAAGCAGTGAAGATAAAAGTGACCATATTACATTGGAGACCTAAAATCTGGTCAAGGGTGAGGAAACCTTCCACATCGGGGTGGTGGGGAAGTCCCCTTATTTATCCCTCTCTTTTGCTTGGAATTCCCCTTCACTCTATCCTCCAATCTTGTTTTCCTGTAGAGTCCATTGGGAACATACCAGATGGAATGATCAAAGGCCCATGTGGAATTCAAAGGATCCCTGAATGCTAAGTAATTTGGAATAGAAAAATGTCTGGAATTCCAGCCGGATATGCATTTTCTGAAATACATTTCATGTAATCAGGTCCCATATTTACTCCATGAAAAGAACATTTCTACAGCCACTCACGTGGGGAGAATTAGACATATTATGACCCTCCCTTGGAGACTTGGGGCTTCCCAGTTGGTGCTAATCTTTAAGAACCTACCTGACAATCAGGAGACGTAAGAGATGCTGGTTTGATCTCTAGGTTGGGAAGATACCCTGGGAGGAGGGCATGGAAACCCAATCCAGTATTTTTGCCTGGAGAATCCCAGGAATGAGGAGCCTGATGGGCTCCAGTCCATGGGGTTGCAAAGAGTTGGACATGACTGAGTGACTAACACACACGGCACAACCCAAGCTTATTTTACTTGGAACACATGTTTGGGGTACTGTGTATAAATGAAAGAAGGAAGAGGAAGATATCTAAAGGTCCTTCAGCAAATGAAACCGAAGAAAGATTAGTCTCAATCATATTCATTGTCTGAAAAAAGGCATCTTAGATCAGTTAGGATTCTCTGTTGAAAGGTCTAGGAAAATCATTTCAAAGAGGCTTAAAACCAGAAAAAGAATTTAATATTTCACAATGCTAAAACATCCAGGGCTTCGGACATGACTGGATTTGGTATTTAAGCAGCTTTCCTTCACCTCCAGTGCCTTTTTAAAATCTGTTCTGCTCAGTTTAATTAACTGCTGTAGTAGTTTTTGTATTTTGGGTAGAGGTTTTTTTGTTTCTGCTTTTTGGTCTTTTTATGTGTGTTCTAGAAATTTTCATGGATATATTCTTACATTCAATAAATGTACACTGCATGAAGCAGTGAAGATAAAAGTGACCATATTACATTGGAGACCTAAAATCTGGTCAAGGGTGAGGAAACCTTCCACATCGGGGTGGTGGGGAAGCCCCCTTATTTATCCCTCTCTTTTGCTTGGAATTCCCCTTCACTCTATCCTCCAATCTTGTTTTCCTGTAGAGTCCATTGGGAACATACCAGATGGAATGATCAAAGGCCCATGTGGAATTCAAAGGATCCCTGAATGCTAAGTAATTTGGAATAGAAAAATGTCTGGAATTCCAGCCGGATATGCATTTTCTGAAATACATTTCATGTAATCAGGTCCCATATTTACTCCATGAAAAGAACATTTCTACAGCCACTCACATGGGGAGAATTAGACATATTATGACCCTCCCTTGGACACTTGGGGCTTCCCAGTTGGTGCTAATCTTTAAGAACCTACCTGACAATCAGGAGACGTAAGAGATGCTGGTTTGATCTCTAGGTTGGGAAGATACCCTGGGAGGAGGGCATGGAAACCCAATCCAGTATTTTTGCCTGGAGAATCCCAGGAATGAGGAACCTGATGGGCTCCAGTCCATGGGGTTGCAAAGAGTTGGACATGACTGAGTGACTAACACACACGGCACAACCCAAGCTTATTTTACTTGGAACACATGTTTGGGGTACTGTGTATAAATGAAAGAAGGAAGAGGAAGATATCTAAAGGTCCTTCAGCAAATGAAACCGAAGAAAGATTAGTCTCAATCATATTCATTGTCTGAAAAAAGGCATCTTAGATCAGTTAGGATTCTCTGTTGAAAGGTCTAGGAAAATCATTTCAAAGAGGCTTAAAACCAGAAAAAGAATTTAATATTTCACAATGCTAAAAAATCCAGGGTAGACAGGGCTTCGGACATGACTGGATTTGGTATTTAAGCAGCTTTCCTTCACCTCCAGTGCTACCATTCTTCTCAGTGTTCTTGTATAAATTCTGAAAGCTCATTCTATTTAGGGAGGCATGGTAGATACAGAGTCTGCATCCCTTCATGTTTTTCAGGATAGAGCCCCTCTGTTTGGTGGAAATAGTTATGGAGACCTTTTCAGGATAAATGAACTGAGAAGAGAGGTGGTGTGGACTCATAAAAGGAAACTGAGGATTGTTGCTGTAAGAAGATGAAATGGATGCTGGGGAAGACACCCAATCAAAATATCAAAATAATAATCTACCATCTTCCTGTTCTGTTTTTTTAATTGTTCTACAGGGAAAAGCCCTTAGAACACACTCTAAAGGCATATGTGCTTACTTGAGTGACTGGAGAAGGGGAGAAGCTGGGTATGTTGACCTGATTCTCACACTGCCCTGAAACAAATAAGAAAGAGATCCTGGTTAGAAGCAACGACTGGGGAAGCAGAAGAAGAAGCAGAGGCTCTTAGAAGGAAAGAATGTGTTGAACCATCAAAACCCTCTAGATAGACTGGAAATGTAGACCTAGTAGTTTGCACTAGCAGGAACCTCCAGAGTCGGGGAAAGCAGAAGCTAAAGAAGACACAGCAGGAAAAAGGAAGCCCGTGACTGGCCTGTTTTGAGTATCATTCCTTTGGTTGCCATCCTCCATCCAATGTTTATTCCCTTAGAGTTCTGTATCTTTTAGAGGGTTTCCCCAGCTTTTCACTTGGTCAGTCCTTCTTTCATATCCCCAAGAATAAGTCTTTACTAATGATCACACAACCCCTGACCTCTGTGGTTTGGATCTAGGAGTCTCCTAGTGAGAGATGGGATGTAAATTATTATTTATTGTAAACAGGGAAGATACTTTCCTTTGCAGTTGAAGGCAGTATTGTGAGTGATTTCCCTCTGTCTATTCATGTCAATATTTTGTATGTATTGAAGTTCAAAGTGTCCTTGTGTGAACTCTGATGCTTTTATGAATTGTTGTCCGAAGCACGTCATAGACTAGCTCCTCCCACCCTTTCAGCTTCCTTTTTTGATAGAACATACATTTTATGTTCCATTCGTGCAACCCCTGGACGTTCTCCAAGCTTTCCTATGCTGTGTACCACTGTCTAGGGTTGGGTTCCATGGAAATAGCCTGAGATCAGGATTATTGTGCCAGTGTTTACTGAAGAAGTGCTTCCAGGAGAAATCTGGAATGGAACAGGGAAGTATAATAGGCCAGGGAAAGAAGCCAGGCCAAGGGGCTTCCCTGGTGGTCCAGTGGGTAAGGACGCCGCCTTGCAGTGCAACGGGCGTTGGTTTGATCCCTGGCCTGGGAAGATCCCACGTGCCACAGAGCAGCTGGGCTGATGTGTCCAACTACCGAGCCGAAGCTCTGGAGCACATGCGCCCAGAATTGTTGCTCTGCAGCATCAGAGGCCACTGTGATGGGAGGCCCACATGGCCGAAGAACAAAGATGGATGAAAATAGATAATTGAAAGACAAATAGAAGTGTCATCCCCGCTCCCAAAAAAAAGTGAAAAAAAAAAAGAAAAAGAAGCCAGGCCAAGATGTAGGTCCAGCTGATTCTTGGGGAGCTCTTGGAGCATGAATTTATACCATAAAGTTTTTCTACCTTGAGGTAAGGGGACAGTATTATTGGCAGTGGGCCACCTCTGGACAGGAGAGTAACTCCCAGTCATTTCCCAGGGAGCTTTTTCCACTAGGTTGAGAACAATTCTGAGAAGAAAGCAACCTGGAGGTCAGAACAGCCCGTCCTCAGAGCAACTAAGAGATCTTTTACAGCAACTCCAAGCGTTTGCTTGCACAGGTCACTCCACCAACAATCGTCGGCCCCTCCTCCTGTGCTTCTGCCTGAAAACTTGCCTTAACGAAGTGGTTTTAAAACCTTATCATGTATCTGAATCACCTTCTTAAACCTCAGATTGTGAACCCCCACCATCAGAGATTTTGATTCAGTCACTCAAGCGTGGACCCCAATAATGAATAATTCTAACAAGTTCTACAATCAAGTTGATGCTGCTGCTATGAAGCCCCCACTTTTGGGGGATCAGTGGCTTAATAAATTCCTTTCCATCCTTCACAACTCAACTGAGCTGTCATCTCCTTTAGAAAACCTTGCTATTCATGCATGCCTTCATCAGCCTTCTCATCTTCGATCAGTACCCTTTTCCCTTCACTAACACTCCATGCCCTTACTAAACTCCTTTGGAATTATACTTCAGAGAGTCTTTGCTCCAGGTGGTAGGCAGAGGGATATGAGGAGTCCAGGAGTAGAGTGAAAGATGATACATGTTTAGACTTTAAAGGAAAAGCTTTGAATGAGTTTCCTATAAAAATAAATTTTGTCTTGTTACTCTTCAAATCCTTGAGGACAGCACTCTGTGTTACTCATCTTGATACTCCTCGCTCTTAGAACCTCACCTGATGCCTTGTAGGAGTCCCAGGACAGGTCTGTTGAATTAAAACAATATCAGTCTTATTTAGAATTGGTTTCATGGGAAAATATGGTGAACTTACCTAAGTTAAATACTTACATAAATTAAAATATGTTTAATTTACCTATGGGAAAATATGTGAACCTAGAATAAACTTTTTGAAGCTAACTTATTTCGCAGCTGAGAGTTGCCTTCTCTAGTATGCTATGTCTATTCCTAAACACACAGAGAAAAGCATTAACCTGACTTCATACACATATGAGTCACTTCCAAAAATAAGCACCGTTTCTTGACCAACACTTAATTCATGAACCTGTAATTTGCTTTTGGAAAAACCATCTCATAAAATGATGATGACTTGAGGTTTAAGAAGTCTGGTGGAGAGTTAGAAAAAAAGTAAACGTTGTGGCAATGCCGCAGAGAACACAATGTAAACGGCATTTAGTGTTGGTTGCTGTTAAATGAACCCTTTCACTGTAGCAGACAGCCTTCCTTTAGAAAACACAGGCCAATGACAGAAGATAACAAATAAATGCCATTCTCTCCATGAGAAACATAATAATTGGGGGGAAAACTAGCAAAAGGTGACCTTGGAAGAGTGGCCAGAGAGCACATAATGTAACAACTATTCAGGTATATATTCATCAAAGCTGTTGACATAGTTTTCTTATTAGCTAATATGTAAAATGTTGTTTTAAGGAAATGGTGCATCTGTAAAATACCAGAGGCAAGAGGGTCCGGAGTGGCTGCCATTAAACCTCTTCGCTAATTGGACACGCCAGCTACTGCTATCACATTAATCTGCAGTCTTACCTGACAGCCTAAACAACCTGAGCTAACGGAACATTTAGAATTAATGTGTTTACTTTAAGAAACACAGTCTTATTCAATTAGCATTCAAAGTCATGGCAGCTACAGAATTTAACATTGGAGGTTTTTCTTTCTTTCTTTTTCTAATTTATACTCCAATGTTTACAGAACTTACATTAATGATGAAGAGATGTAATTTTTTTTTGTCTTGGAGGCTGAAAACATAAAAAATTGGATAAAAATTATGAAGCTACTCTGACATGATATATTAAGAGCTCTGAATGATGCCTAGGGATGGAGTAAAGAAGAAAAACACTTGAGTAAGTAAACAGAGTTTATGAGACTTGTTTATGCCAGGAAGGCAGGATGAATATTTCTGGTTAAAAGTTAATTAACTATTTTGCCTCAGCGAGCCAATTTGTTGTCCTAAACTTTGATTCATTAACTGCAAACTGAGAGGGTTGTTTGTTCCTTGGTGTACTCATAGACTGTGTTTGTGTTAAATGACGCTGTGAGATATTGTCTGTTCTTTCCAATGGAAACTAACCAAAAAGGCTATTATACTACAAGTAAGACTTTTTAAGTATCAGCATGTAGATGGGTACTTTTTCAGAGCAATGTCCCAAAACTGCATGGCTTAATTCCAAAGGCAATCAACTCTTATTAAGTAAAATGAGGGTATAGCCAGGATTTTTGAATCTGTACGTTAAATAGGGCATGGAAGTTGCCCAGCTGGAGATTCTAAAGTCTTAGACTTGTGAACTTACCAGCTAAGTCTCTTCAATTTTTGCCATTTGGAGGCTGTAATTTAGAAAAAAAATCTGTTGTGATGAGAAAATAGATCTCCATTTGTCAAGATACTGGCCATGCTTCTAATTATGATATGTTTTGTGAAAGAATATTTGCTGGGTATGGCATGCCTTTGAACTCATGAATGGGCAAATGAAAAACTAAGCACTTAGGAGACTTAGAACCCCAGTCTACTCCCAGGATAATGATCTTCCAAGTTTTAATCACAGTTGCATCCCAGGTGGTGCAGTGATAAACGAATCCACCTGCCAATGCTGGCAATACAAGAGACACGAGTTCTATTTCTGGGTCAGGAGGGTTTCCTGGAGTAGGAAATGGCAACCATTCCAGTATTCTTGCCTGGAAAATTCCTTGGACAGAGGAGCCTGGCAGGCTATAGTCCATGGGATCACAAAGAATCAGATGGGAATGAGCCACTGAGCATGAACACACGCTGGACACAACCACATACACACACAACTAACTCTGTATCATAAGACATATTTGAGAATATTTGTGAAAACTCATGTAGCTTAGGAAAATTGGGTCTATAAACCTTTATCCAAGCAGAAGTAGAGGAAACATGATCCTTCACAAGAAGTGGTTACTTTTTTCCACAGAGAAGCATATGGTCTTACACTGGATCTCTGTCCCTAGCGTGGAAGACAGAGAACATTCTGCCTCTCTCTGTGAGAAGCCTTTTTGTGCATGCAGATTTTAAAGCCCCTTAAATATGGGCTAGACCATGAAAGTAAGGGCTGTGTATGTACATAACTGCATACCTGGTATTTGGAATAATGCTACGGAATGAATAAAGTAATGAATTAATGAATGAACAAACGAATGAAGGCCTCAGGGCATTCTAAATATCCTGAGGAGATTATTATGTTGTCTTGGTAAGATGAATAATGAGTTAATTTGGATTTCCCCAGGGCTTGGAATGGGGTGCATGGAAAGTAAAGAAGTGAGTAAGCACAGAGTGTGTGATATCTTTGTCGGTAGTTACTGTGTAACTTTTGGCAAGCTATTTAATTTTTTCTTAAGTTTTCATTCGGTTTTTGTTTTGAATTCACGCTAAGTCTCTTCAATTTTTGCCATTTGGAGGCTGTAATTTAGAAAAAAAATCTGTTGTGATGAGAAAATAGATCTCCATTTGTCAAGATACTGGCCATGCTTCTAATTATGATATGTTTTGTGAAAGAATATTTGCTGGGTATGGCATGCCTTTGAACTCATGAATGGGCAAATGAAAAACTAAGCACTTAGGAGACTTAGAACCCCAGTCTACTCCCAGGATAATGATCTTCCAAGTTTTAATCACAGTTGCATCCCAGGTGGTGCAGTGATAAACGAATCCACCTGCCAATGCTGGCAATACAAGAGACACGAGTTCTATTTCTGGGTCAGGAGGGTTTCCTGGAGTAGGAAATGGCAACCATTCCAGTATTCTTGCCTGGAAAATTCCTTGGACAGAGGAGCCTGGCAGGCTATAGTCCATGGGATCACAAAGAATCAGATGGGAATGAGCCACTGAGCATGAACACACGCTGGACACAACCACATACACACACAACTAACTCTGTATCATAAGACATATTTGAGAATATTTGTGAAAACTCATGTAGCTTAGGAAAATTGGGTCTATAAACCTTTATCCAAGCAGAAGTAGAGGAAACATGATCCTTCACAAGAAGTGGTTACTTTTTTCCACAGAGAAGCATATGGTCTTACACTGGATCTCTGTCCCTAGCGTGGAAGACAGAGAACATTCTGCCTCTCTCTGTGAGAAGCCTTTTTGTGCATGCAGATTTTAAAGCCCCTTAAATATGGGCTAGACCATGAAAGTAAGGGCTGTGTATGTACATAACTGCATACCTGGTATTTGGAATAATGCTACGGAATGAATAAAGTAATGAATTAATGAATGAACAAACAAATGAAGGCCTCAGGGCATTCTAAATATCCTGAGGAGATTATTATGTTGTCTTGGTAAGATGAATAATGAGTTAATTTGGATTTCCCCAGGGCTTGGAATGGGGTGCATGGAAAGTAAAGAAGTGAGTAAGCACAGAGTGTGTGAAATCTTTGTCGTGGTAGTTACTGTGTAACTTTTGGCAAGCTATTTAATCTCTCTAAATCTTAAGTTTTTCATTCATAAATTAGGGTTAATAATGCCAATATCTTTCTCATAGGTTTACTGAGGAAATATTTCACTGAGAAATGAAAAAGGTATTGTTTGTAAAGTGCTTTGCAAAATTCCTGCTGCTTAGCTGTCAATTACGAAGAATTCATGAAGATGCCATGTGCTATGAGGTTATTAATTCAAACATGGAGCTTGTCTCTAAAGAAAGTCAGAAAATATCAGTATTCACAATTGAGGCTCTGTGAAGTTAATGGACGTGTGGGTTACTTCCACTTCTTGGCTGTTGTGAATAATGCTCCAAGGAGTACGGGTATAGAAACATTTCTTGGAGATTCTGTCCAAGCAGTTGTTTATTCAAGGTTCCTGGTAATTACATCAAAACCAGATGGAATAGAGTTACTAACATGAGTCATTACTTGCTTTGATCTGACAAATTCTTTCCTATTCATTAAAAAGTATGGAGAGCTTCACTGCAAAGACCTGTATGGTCCTTAAATGGATGTTTGTTAAGCAGAAATGCAGTCTCTTTGTTTCTCACAGCACCCACCCCAATTTTCTTGCACCTTAGCTCTTATTATTCTGATGCTTCTATAGTTTCTGCCTTGTGTTCCCCTTTCTCAAGAGTTTGATCTTTCCTTCTGTATCAGACAAGTCCACAGCATCCTCTTGCATCTTTGAATTTTCTCTTTTCATGTGTATACCTGAGTGCTAGCTATTCACTCTGGTATCCATTTGTGGCTTTTTGGGTTCTATGGTGAGAAGCCTTTTGTGCATGCAGATTTTAAAGCCCTTAAATATGGGCTAGACCATGAAAGTAAGGGCTGTGTATGTACATAACTGCATACCTGGTATTTGGAATAATGCTACGGAATGAATAAAGTAATGAATTAATGAATGAACAAACGAATGAAGGCCTCAGGGCATTCTAAATATCCTGAGGAGATTATTATGTTGTCTTGGTAAGATGAATAATGAGTTAATTTGGATTTCCCCAGGGCTTGGAATGGGGTGCATGGAAAGTAAAGAAGTGAGTAAGCACAGAGTGTGTGAAATCTTTGTCGTGGTAGTTACTGTGTAACTTTTGGCAAGCTATTTAATCTCTCTAAATCTTAAGTTTTTCATTCATAAATTAGGGTTAATAATGCCAATATCTTTCTCATAGGTTTACTGAGGAAATATTTCACTGAGAAATGAAAAAGGTATTGTTTGTAAAGTGCTTTGCAAAATTCCTGCTGCTTAGCTGTCAATTACGAAGAATTCATGAAGATGCCATGTGCTATGAGGTTATTAATTCAAACATGGAGCTTGTCTCTAAAGAAAGTCAGAAAATATCAGTATTCACAATTGAGGCTCTGTGAAGTTAATGGACGTGTGGGTTACTTCCACTTCTTGGCTGTTGTGAATAATGCTCCAAGGAGTACGGGTATAGAAACATTTCTTGGAGATTCTGTCCAAGCAGTTGTTTATTCAAGGTTCCTGGTAATTACATCAAAACCAGATGGAATAGAGTTACTAACATGAGTCATTACTTGCTTTGATCTGACAAATTCTTTCCTATTCATTAAAAAGTATGGAGAGCTTCACTGCAAAGACCTGTGTGGTCCTTAAATGGATGTTTGTTAAGCAGAAATGCAGTCTCTTTGTTTCTCACAGCACCCACCCCAATTTTCTTGCACCTTAGCTCTTATTATTCTGATGCTTCTATAGTTTCTGCCTTGTGTTCCCCTTTCTCAAGAGTTTGATCTTTCCTTCTGTATCAGACAAGTCCACAGCATCCTCTTGCATCTTTGAATTTTCTCTTTTCATGTGTATACCTGAGTGCTAGCTATTCACTCTGGTATCCATTTGTGCTGGGTTCTTTTTTTTTTTTTATTTTAAACATTTATTTCTTTTTTGGCTATGCCGTTTGGCATATGGGATCCTAGTTTCCCAAACAAGGTTTGAACCCATGACCACTGAATTGAAAGCCAGAGTCTTAACCATTTGATCACCAGGAAAGTCCCCTGCTTGTGCTGTTTTGAGTTTCAAGTGTGGAGATAAGGAGGAAGAAAGTAGAGGTGATCAGCACTCTTATTGCAGTCGGTTCTTGGCTTTTTTTTTTTTTAATATTTATTTATTTATTTAGGTAGAGGTGGGAAGGGAGGGGGGTGGGCGGGCCACTTCCACCGGTCTTTCATTTGTCTAGTTTCATCCATCTTTGTTCTTTGGCCCTGTGGGCCTCCTATCGTGGTGGCATCTGTTGTCGCAGAGCACCGGCTCTGGGCGTATGCGCTCCAGAGCTCCGGCGTGGTAATTGGACACATCGGTCCAGCCGCTTCGCGGCACGTGGGATCTTCCCAGGCCAGGGATCAAACCGGCGCCCCTTGCACTGCAAGGCGGTGTCCTTACCCACTGGACCACCAGGGAAGCCCCGGTTCTTGGATTTTTAACTGTACTTATGTCATGAATGAATGACTCAGTGAATGGCTACATGACACCTTGTGTTGTTAGGTTTCTGTTGAGCTATAAATTTGTTGGCCGGTATTTGAGCAGTACTGCAAAGGACTGTTCATTAAGCGGGGACTTTGAATTCAGGTCGGTACTCATATCCTTGTTCTGATTTCAGGACTAGGCAAGCTATTTGGACATCAGGAATGAGACCAAAACAACAAGAATTAAGGCATTTACAGAGTTCTTGGATTAATAATATTAATATTACTAGCAAGAGTTACATTTATTGACTACTTAATATGTGTCAGACACAATTAGTTTTATGCATTGTGTCATTTGGTTTTTCCTGTGGTTTTATGAGATAAGGTCTATTATTACTTTAACTTTACAAATGAGGAAACTAAGTCTCAGAGAGAAAAGGGATACAATTAGTTAATGAAAGAGTTGGTTATCAGACTCGGCACTGCTTTCTGGTTGAAAGCAGATATGAACTGGACTGAGGAAATAAGGAGTAAGTACAAAGTCACTTATCTATCTATAATGAGACTTGTAATGCATTTTATGGTGAGTTGCAAGTGTCATTTATCATTTGATTACAATTCAGTCAATGGTTTTGTTTGAGTAAATGAGGAAAGGGAGGGTTGAATGGGCGGGCCAGGTCTTTTTGCTGTTTTGAGTTTCAAGTGTGGAGATAAGGAGGAAGAAAGTAGAGGTGATCAGCACTCTTATTGCAGTCGGTTCTTGGCTTTTTTTTTTTTTAATATTTATTTATTTATTTAGGTAGAGGTGGGAAGGGAGGGGGGTGGGCGGGCCACTTCCACCGGTCTTTCATTTGTCTAGTTTCATCCATCTTTGTTCTTTGGCCCTGTGGGCCTCCTATCGTGGTGGCATCTGTTGTCGCAGAGCACCGGCTCTGGGCGTATGCGCTCCAGAGCTCCGGCGTGGTAATTGGACACATCGGTCCAGCCGCTTCGCGGCACGTGGGATCTTCCCAGGCCAGGGATCAAACCGGCGCCCCTTGCACTGCAAGGCGGTGTCCTTACCCACTGGACCACCAGGGAAGCCCCGGTTCTTGGATTTTTAACTGTACTTATGTCATGAATGAATGACTCAGTGAATGGCTACATGACACCTTGTGTTGTTAGGTTTCTGTTGAGCTATAAATTTGTTGGCCGGTATTTGAGCAGTACTGCAAAGGACTGTTCATTAAGCGGGGACTTTGAATTCAGGTCGGTACTCATATCCTTGTTCTGATTTCAGGACTAGGCAAGCTATTTGGACATCAGGAATGAGACCAAAACAACAAGAATTAAGGCATTTACAGAGTTCTTGGATTAATAATATTAATATTACTAGCAAGAGTTACATTTATTGACTACTTAATATGTGTCAGACACAATTAGTTTTATGCATTGTGTCATTTGGTTTTTCCTGTGGTTTTATGAGATAAGGTCTATTATTACTTTAACTTTACAAATGAGGAAACTAAGTCTCAGAGAGAAAAGGGATACAATTAGTTAATGAAAGAGTTGGTTATCAGACTCGGCACTGCTTTCTGGTTGAAAGCAGATATGAACTGGACTGAGGAAATAAGGAGTAAGTACAAAGTCACTTATCTATCTATAATGAGACTTGTAATGCATTTTATGGTGAGTTGCAAGTGTCATTTATCATTTGATTACAATTCAGTCAATGGTTTTGTTTGAGTAAATGAGATTTCAACTTAGCTTAGCTCAAATTCAGTAGTTACTTGTGCATAATCTAAACAAACAAAAAAAGGATGTAGGAGTGGAAACTTTAAGTTTGGAGTCTTTGAAGGACTCTGTTTCCAAATATTTCATTGCCCAAATGCAGTTCCATACATACCAAAATTATCTTAAATTTTTGTTCAGAAATATTGTCACTGTGAAGAGAGATATTAGCATTAACTGATGTGTATTTTAAGAGTGAGGAACATTTGGCTTCCTAGCCAGATTTTCTATTTTAATTTTTCAGTCATATATCCAGCGTGAGAGTTTTAAAGAAAGAGATACTGGGACAGTGGTCTGAGACTCTGAAACTTGAGAAAGAATCTCACCTTGAGGAGAGGAATGGCAAGGTTGCAAATGTGGAAGGGTAAGGACTGAGTGTGATGGAAAAAACCGTTAGGGCCAAAAGGCTTATGTTTGACCCCCTGCTGACTCAACCTGAAACTGAATGGTGATGTCGCATTTTCAGAGGCATTCTGCAGTTCACATGAAATAATTTTATGTGAGTGACCTTTATAAACTTTAAATTTAGTAAAGCAAATAGTAGAAATGCATTGTCATAACCAAGTTTCTGAAACTAATTTTTTTGCGCTCAGTGTTCTAGGATTGATTCAAAGAGTCAAGATATGTTCCCAGAGCAACAAAGCATAGCAAATAGTAGAAATGGCATTGTCATAACCAAGTTTCTGGATTAATTATTAACTAGCAAGAGTTACATTTATTGACTACTTAATATGTGTCAGACACAATTAGTTTTATGCATTGTGTCATTTGGTTTTTCCTGTGGTTTTATGAGATAAGGTCTATTATTACTTTAACTTTACAAATGAGGAAACTAAGTCTCAGAGAGAAAAGGGATACAATTAGTTAATGAAAGAGTTGGTTATCAGACTCGGCACTGCTTTCTGGTTGAAAGCAGATATGAACTGGACTGAGGAAATAAGGAGTAAGTACAAAGTCACTTATCTATCTATAATGAGACTTGTAATGCATTTTATGGTGAGTTGCAAGTGTCATTTATCATTTGATTACAATTCAGTCAATGGTTTTGTTTGAGTAAATGAGATTTCAACTTAGCTTAGCTCAAATTCAGTAGTTACTTGTGCATAATCTAAACAAACAAAAAAAGGATGTAGGAGTGGAAACTTTAAGTTTGGAGTCTTTGAAGGACTCTGTTTCCAAATATTTCATTGCCCAAATGCAGTTCCATACATACCAAAATTATCTTAAATTTTTGTTCAGAAATATTGT
This sequence comes from Tragulus kanchil, assembly GCA_022376925.1. Classification (NCBI taxonomy): domain Eukaryota; kingdom Metazoa; phylum Chordata; class Mammalia; order Artiodactyla; family Tragulidae; genus Tragulus; species Tragulus kanchil. The sequence goes on along the minus strand of JAIOJX010000023.1, from coordinate 117,496,519 downwards.
CACTGTGAAGAGAGATATTAGCATTAACTGATGTGTATTTTAAGAGTGAGGAACATTTGGCTTCCTAGCCAGATTTTCTATTTTAATTTTTCAGTCATATATCCAGCGTGAGAGTTTTAAAGAAAGAGATACTGGGACAGTGGTCTGAGACTCTGAAACTTGAGAAAGAATCTCACCTTGAGGAGAGGAATGGCAAGGTTGCAAATGTGGAAGGGTAAGGACTGAGTGTGATGGAAAAAACCGTTAGGGCCAAAAGGCTTATGTTTGACCCCCTGCTGACTCAACCTGAAACTGAATGGTGATGTCGCATTTTCAGAGGCATTCTGCAGTTCACATGAAATAATTTTATGTGAGTGACCTTTATAAACTTTAAATTTAGTAAAGCAAATAGTAGAAATGCATTGTCATAACCAAGTTTCTGAAACTAATTTTTTTGCGCTCAGTGTTCTAGGATTGATTCAAAGAGTCAAGATATGTTCCCAGAGCAACAAAGCATAGCTTGAAATGGGGATTGTTCATTTGGTGAGATATTTGGTGAAGAGGATACAAGATACTAGGCCTTCTCTTAGAGACAAGAAGTTACTTTCAAATTCCCTTACATTTAATTTGAGTGGCTGGAGCTTCTAGTTTCAGAAGTGATTTCCAAGACCCACGAGAGGGAGCTCATGCACTTCTTAGGCTCTGCTGGTTCGCTTTCCAACATCTCATTCAAAACAGACAGTAGTCAGGGAGGTGAGTGTGATGGAGGAAATGGATCTTGAAAAGTGAACTCCTTCAAGAAAAATTGTTGGGAGATGCAAACTTAGTTTCTTTTCTGTGTTTGAAAGCTCTTGAGAAAATTCTGGCCAGAATCCTTTTAACTTGTGCCCTTAAAGGAGAAAGAACTGCTACTACCATTTTAGATGAATCTTTCTGGCCTAACACCCTTTCCAAATACTCTCTTCCTGCAAAAGAGCATTGAGGGATTATGATCCAGTAGGAATGATGTCCAACTCCACTTAGCCCAGGCAGCTTTGGAAGGCAACCAGGAATATCACAATTTTGGCATTTGTGATCATAGACTATTTCTGTTAAACATTCAGGGAGCAAGGAGTCTATGCCCACAAATTTAAACAAATGTTGAGTGCTGTAAGTACTTTTGTAAAGACTGTCCTGGACTGGGAAAGGATGAATGGGTGTGTGTGTTTGTGTGAGTGTGTCAGATGAGGAGATGGGATTGGAAGACAGCATGGAGAAATCCTCAGTTTTTATATTTTTCATTTTATTACTTGGTACACTTCTAAGAGTTAAAAAACATGACCAAAGGAGAGATGTCTAAAAAACACTAACCCTTCTGCTTGCGAAGCAATGCAGCCAGTGAAAGAGATGAGTTTTTGGCTTATCAGTATCTTGTTATAAACATTACATTACAATGGAAAAGTAGGTTCAGTCAATGTATTATAAGCATTAATTATTAATAAGCATTAAGTGAATGCTTATTTTTCACATGAACTTTGTGTAAACTGAACTGGTATATATAAAATGGAATTTTGTACTTCAATTGTATCAAAAATGGAAATGTATTTTGCTGTACACATTTTTAGACCAATACCTAATAACGTTATTAGGCAGTAAATCTTTTTAAAATCAAAGAATTAAAGGAAAATAATGACTGTTTTGACCAATAATTAACAAGAGAATATTTTAGTATCCATTAGTAAATCAGCAATGAAACAAACCCCAAAATGTTAATTCACAGGGTTAAAGTTTAAACTGAAGGAGATACAATAAGGTCAAGCTGATACCTAGAAAGGCCAACTGGCTGTATCTCAAAGGGTTGATACAGGGAGGTATTCACTGTCTGCAAAATCAAAAACTGGCTTGGGCAATCCTTTTGAAGTGAACCTACATTTTTTTTTTTAAATTTTAATTCTTTATTTTAAAGATTTTACAGAGTTTTGTTGTTCACCAACATGTATGTTCCCAGATCATTCATATGCATATCCTTGCTCTCCCCACCGCCCAGTTCCCCCCTCCCACCTCTCCGGACCATCGCCCCAAGTGATTGTAGGCACTCCTATTCCCTTAGCCCAATGACAATAGCTATCTTTTCCACACTTGCCAGTATAGGTTTCGATGTTACTTCCTCTATGCCTCCCTCTCATTGTTTGTTCTCCACAATGTCCCCATGTCTATTCTTTGTTCCATGAGTTCACTGCATGTGTTATCATGACCATACTACTAGATTCCATATACATGAGTTAGTATACTGTACTTGTCTTTCTCTTTTTGACTCACTTCACTTTTTATGATAGGTTCTAGAGCTAGCCACCTCATTAGGACTGAGTCTTCTGCATTTCTTTTAACAGCTGAGTAGTATTCCGTTGTATGTATGTACCATAGCTTCTGTATCCATTCATTCATCAATGGACATCTAGGTTGCTGAAGTGAACCTACTTTGCAAGGATTAACTAATGTATGAATTTAAAAACAATAGGAAATTTAACTTGCATTCCAAATCAACATAGAGAATTGTTTTCTAATAGGAAAAACTCCAAGAGAAGTCACATTTAATTAGAAAGTTGATTTGTGTAAAATCAGAATAAAAAGGCTGCTTTAAAATAGTTTCAGGATTCTTTCCCAGGTAAGTTGTTCGAGTTACTTTCCCCAATTGCAGGGATAGTTTTTCCAATGGGATAAAAGTATTAAGTACCCCAGGGGCCAACATTCTCTTCTCTGGACTCTGTTCAGATGGTGAATGAGGCATAACTCTTTCCATCTCATCATAGGATTTCCAGTCTAGAAAAGTATAATAATGTGCCCAAGTACAATGACTTACTGAATATGGTAATTTAGTCACTTAGCTGTGTCTGACTCTTGTGACCCCAATAGACTGGGGCCCGCCAGGCTATCTTCCATGGAATTTTGCAGGTAAGAATACTGCAGTGGATTGACATTTCCTTCTCCAGGGGATCTTCCTGACCCAGGGATCAAACCCTGGTCTCTTATGTTTCCTGCATTGCAGGTGTCTCCTTTACTGACTGAGCCATGAGGGAAGCTCCATAATGACTTAGTAATAATACTTAAATCAGAACATTTCCATCATTCAGAAGTCCCATCATGACCCCTCTCATCACTAATACCCTCGTTTTTCCAAAAGTATCCAATGTCACCGAAGAGAAGTTTAGTTAGTTTCTGAAAATTACACAAATGGAATCATAGAGTAGTAATTATTTTCTCTCTTCTTTGACCTAAGATTATGTGTGTTAGGCTCATTGATATTGTTGCATGTAGTTGTAGTTCACTTTTTTCAATTGCTGTATAGCATTCCACTTTATGAATACACGAACCAAAGAAAATCTCTGGGCTAGTATACTGGCGGTCAGGAGTCACTTGAATTTTTTTGTAAATAGCCAGATACTTATTACTTTAGGCTGTATGGTTTTTGTTACAACTGTTCAGTTTTGGTATTGTATCATTACAGTGGCCATAGACAATGTGTAAATGATAGACGTGGCTGTGTTCCAATAATTTACAAAATGAGTGACAGACCTGGTTTGGCTGTGGATCACCCTTGAATATTCGGATTGTTTTCCATTTTGTGCTACTGTGAACAAGCCTGTGTAATTTCTTGTATATATCTTTTGCTGTTTGCTTATAGGAGATTCCTTTGGATACCCAGCAAAGAATGAATTACTTTGTTCAGCTTTGGTAGATGCTGCCCACTTTTCCAAAGTGATTTTTAAAACATTGTAGGTGCTCCATTTTTAAAAATTTATTTTTCTTTTACTTTTACAGAGTTTTGTTGTTTACATATACATAAACCTGAATCTGTCATAGGCATACACTTGATCCCTCCCACTTGAACATCCCTCCCCATCCCACCCATGTTTTTAACATGTGAAATTTTTATTTGTTGATGATTTAGCCCTTTAGGTGGGTATGTGGTGGCATTTCCCTAATGTAAGCCTCTTCTGATACGTCAACTGAGACAGCCAATGAATTCTGTCATATTCATTATACTAGCTTAGAGATTCTTTTTGGTATATGAGTATATACATTCCACTGATTGTTCTGTGGGTTTGTTTTATTTTTATGCAAAAATTTATCTGAAATAAAATAAAAATCAGAAAATCCGTGTTGCAGAAATTTGGCTTGGGTTTGATAACAATGGAGGGAAGGGTTATACGTATACATATAGCTGATTTTACTCCTGTGTATAGTAGAAACTGATGCAACATTGTAAAGCAATTATATTCCAATAAGAACAACAACAAATTAAATGGAAAAATGAAGAGCTTTTAAACTTTAGACTTTCAGAGCAGAGAGTTTAAGATTTAGAATTAGTTCTAGATTTATAACAGCTAGTGTCAAATAAGTTATAAGGCTTACAAACTATATGAGCTTGAATAAGTCACTTTAATAGCATTTTTATAAAGTAGAATTAATAATATATCTGTACTATCATTTTCACATGAATTTTGTGAATATAAAACGTGATTATATTTGTGATACCATATAATGTTCAGAGAGAATTAAACTTCATTAAGGATGCTTTATCCACTTAGGAAATCAACTTTTGGCTGTATGGTTTTGTTACAACTGTTCAGTTTTGGTATTGTATCATTACAGTGGCCATAGACAATGTGTAAATGATAGACGTGGCTGTGTTCCAATAATTTACAAAATGAGTGACAGACCTGGTTTGGCTGTGGATCACCCTTGAATATTCGGATTGTTTTCCATTTTGTGCTACTGTGAACAAGCCTGTGTAATTTCTTGTATATATCTTTTGCTGTTTGCTTATAGGAGATTCCTTTGGATACCCAGCAAAGAATGAATTACTTTGTTCAGCTTTGGTAGATGCTGCCCACTTTTCCAAAGTGATTTTTAAAACATTGTAGGTGCTCCATTTTTAAAAATTTATTTTTCTTTTACTTTTACAGAGTTTTGTTGTTTACATATACATAAACCTGAATCTGTCATAGGCATACACTTGATCCCTCCCACTTGAACATCCCTCCCCATCCCACCCATGTTTTTAACATGTGAAATTTTTATTTGTTGATGATTTAGCCCTTTAGGTGGGTATGTGGTGGCATTTCCCTAATGTAAGCCTCTTCTGATACGTCAACTGAGACAGCCAATGAATTCTGTCATATTCATTATACTAGCTTAGAGATTCTTTTGGTATATGAGTATATACATTCCACTGATTGTTCTGTGGGTTTGTTTTATTTTTATGCAAAAATTTATCTGAAATAAAATAAAAATCAGAAAATCCGTGTTGCAGAAATTTGGCTTGGGTTTGATAACAATGGAGGGAGGGGTTATACGTATACATATAGCTGATTTTACTCCTGTGTATAGTAGAAACTGATGCAACATTGTAAAGCAATTATATTCCAATAAGAACAACAACAAATTAAATGGAAAAATGAAGAGCTTTTAAACTTTAGACTTTCAGAGCAGAGAGTTTAAGATTTAGAATTAGTTCTAGATTTATAACAGCTAGTGTCAAATAAGTTATAAGGCTTACAAACTATATGAACTTGAATAAGTCACTTTAATAGCATTTTTATAAAGTAGAATTAATAATATATCTGTACTATCATTTTCACATGAATTTTGTGAATATAAAACGTGATTATATTTGTGATACCATATAATGTTCAGAGAGAATTAAACTTCATTAAGGATGCTTTATCCACTTAGGATACCAAATCTTAACTGTCAAGCATCTTCTGAGGTCTGCTTAGTGCACATTCACTTGTAAAAATAGTTGAAGAAATTCTTTAACTGAAAACCCTCTGACGATAGCAAAAGGGTTAATTAGACTGAGAAAAGTATGATATTGTGATTTATAATAAGAAATATGATTTAGTTTTTATCCCCTTTTCCAACACAGAGCTCCTAAAATACTTGGAATTGCCTAAGTGAGACCAATAAATGTGACTTTTGTTATGTTAATAAGGTGACTTTGTGAACCCATTTAAGAATGGGGACTGAATGATGGGAAAACCAACCAAGTGTTTAGACAACAGGAACTTTCAGCCCCACCTCCAACCTCTGGAAGGCAAAGGCTGGTGGTTGAATCAATCACCAATGGCCAATGAATTAATCAATCACAAAACCTCCATAAAAAATCCAAAAGCAGAGGGTTTGTAGATCTTCCCAGTTGGTGAGCACATGGAGATTATGTGAGAACGGCAAGCTTGAAGAGGGCATAGCACCTCCATGCCCTTTCTCTATACTCACCCTATGGCTCTCATTCATCTGGCAGTTCCAGAGTTATATTCTTTTACAATAAACTTGTGACACTGAGTTAGTGGGTTCCCTGAGTTCTGTGAGCTTCTTTAGCAAATTCATCAAACCCAAAGAGGAGGTTATAGGGACCTCGGATTGATACCTAGTTGGTCAGAAACACAGTTAATAATATGGGCTTGTGACAGACAGTTTTGGGCAGGGGACATTCTTATAGGGCTGAACCTTTAACCGGTCAAATCTGACACTATCTCAAAATAGTGACAGAATTGAGTTGAATTCTAAGATCCCTAGCTGGTGTCAGAGAATTGCTTGTTGTTGGTGTAGGAATCCCATCTCCCCAACCCCCTACATAGATTGAAATTGGCCTCAGAACACCAGAAAAGAAAACCATACTTATAATGGAAACTGTCACAACTAGCTTATGGACAGATACACTATTCTATTGAAGTGGAGTTTTGTCATTTTCTAGCTCTTTTTCACAAAGAAAGGTGGAAAGACAGTTCAGTAACTGAGACTAAGGAAACATTTCTCTTTTGGTTTGGGTTCCTCTTTTTCTAAGTGCTAATAAATTCTTTTCTAATTTCATTGGAATTTGATAGCTCTTTGCTTCATTGGATCATAATATTCTTTGCAGATTTTTTTCTGATTCTACTAATGTTATTGTCCACAGTCGAAAACTTAATCATTTAGTTTGATGAAGGTGTGGTTTTTCCATTAAGTTCTGCATATTGACTCACTATGTTTTTTTGGACAAGGAACGGCATTCTTTCTCTTAATTTCCTTGTTTTTGTTGGCTGTCCCACTTCAGTAGTTGAAAATGCGCTTATATTTTCAGAAAGAAAAATAGCATCTTATTTAGGGACTGATCATTTATCTCCCTTTGTGAACCCATTTAAGAATGGGGACTGAATGATGGGAAAACCAACCAAGTGTTTAGACAACAGGAACTTTCAGCCCCACCTCCAACCTCTGGAAGGCAAAGGCTGGTGGTTGAATCAATCACCAATGGCCAATGAATTAATCAATCACAAAACCTCCATAAAAAATCCAAAAGCAGAGGGTTTGTAGATCTTCCCAGTTGGTGAGCACATGGAGATTATGTGAGAACGGCAAGCTTGAAGAGGGCATAGCACCTCCATGCCCTTTCTCTATACTCACCCTATGGCTCTCATTCATCTGGCAGTTCCAGAGTTATATTCTTTTACAATAAACTTGTGACACTGAGTTAGTGGGTTCCCTGAGTTCTGTGAGCTTCTTTAGCAAATTCATCAAACCCAAAGAGGAGGTTATAGGGACCTCGGATTGATACCTAGTTGGTCAGAAACACAGTTAATAATATGGGCTTGTGACAGACAGTTTTGGGCAGGGGACATTCTTATAGGGCTGAACCTTTAACCGGTCAAATCTGACACTATCTCAAAATAGTGACAGAATTGAGTTGAATTCTAAGATCCCTAGCTGGTGTCAGAGAATTGCTTGTTGTTGGTGTAGGAATCCCATCTCCCCAACCCCCTACATAGATTGAAATTGGCCTCAGAACACCAGAAAAGAAAACCATACTTATAATGGAAACTGTCACAACTAGCTTATGGACAGATACACTATTCTATTGAAGTGGAGTTTTGTCATTTTCTAGCTCTTTTTCACAAAGAAAGGTGGAAAGACAGTTCAGTAACTGAGACTAAGGAAACATTTCTCTTTTGGTTTGGGTTCCTCTTTTTCTAAGTGCTAATAAATTCTTTTCTAATTTCATTGGAATTTGATAGCTCTTTGCTTCATTGGATCATAATATTCTTTGCAGATTTTTTTCTGATTCTACTAATGTTATTGTCCACAGTCGAAAACTTAATCATTTAGTTTGATGAAGGTGTGGTTTTTCCATTAAGTTCTGCATATTGACTCACTATGTTTTTTTGGACAAGGAACGGCATTCTTTCTCTTAATTTCCTTGTTTTTGTTGGCTGTCCCACTTCAGTAGTTGAAAACTGTACATAGCTTATATTTTTCAGAAAGAAAAATAGCATCTTATTTAGGGACTGATCATTTATCTCCCATCAGAGGAAATAATGGATGTCACACTATTTTGCAAAATATTATTAAACATCCACAGTATGTTTTTTTGACCATTTCATTCCTAATATTGACTATCCTCCAAAACAGTTTTTAAAATCTAAAGTGCTATATAAATATTAATTTATAATATTGTCATTTGTATTGAAACTTGAAAGACATTCTTTCCTCTCTTGCTCCTTGAAATTATTTGTTCTTCCTACAAAAGCAAGAGATGAAGTCATGATGACAAATCCTAGACAAACAAGAACAAAAAAAATCTTGTTGATATTTATTATTTCCTTATTTTCCAAAGTGAGTCCTATAAACTAAACCTATCTTCCAAAGTTTCTTTTTCCTAACAGCTTTATCAAGTTATAAACAAGATATAAACTTGATAAACAAAAAACCTGGACATATTTTCTGTATACAATTTGACGGATTTGAGGATATGCATACACCAGTGAAACCATAGCCACAGCCTTACATTCCTTGTATCAAGTAATTCCATGCCCTTGTTAACAAACAGAAGCCTGGCCATGAGGTTTCTAATTTTGTTCTTGCTTTTAATCTCATTTTTGGGGAAGCATTCTAAATTTTTACAATGAATATAAAGACTCCAAAATCTCTGTACATAAAGTCTAACTCAGTCTCAATATGTGGAATTTTCTTTTTCCTCTATACCTAGTGAATTCACACTCAGGATATGCTCTAATTAGTTTCATTTTTAAGAGTCTAACATGGGATCATCAAAGTAAAAAGTCTCAACTGTACAACTTGACATCTCATTAACACTTGCATAACAGCATATGTGCTTAGGTGATTTGAATTATGTGGGTGACAGGGAGGTGGTGGAGGTGGGGTAGAGTCAAATTTTCCTAGCATTTGACATGTCACTTTAAGGAAAATACTAGTTACATATTTTGAGCACAGTAGGTGATCATGAGTGTAATAGAATCTTCAGGTCCAGCAATTTATATGAGTTCTGTACATTTGCTTCTGTTATTTAAGTTAAAACTTGCCCGACACCGATATAATAGAGCAGAACATACTTTGATGGAGGGTTGCCAAGCTTTGGTATATACATTACAAAAGTAATTGTGATCTAATCAAGTTCATTATCTGAAGATCTAGATACAGTGTTTATACTCATAATTCTTTTTCTATAGTTTCTGTTAAAAAAACTCAACTTCTTCATGCCTTAGATTAAGATATTTTGACAAATTGCCACCTACAGTTTATACAAGTTCATTGAATAGACTGTATGTTTATTTAATTCGAGACATGCCTTTCTTTGCAGAAAGAAGAATGGGATATCCTGGTACAGCTAGTTTTAAAAATAAGGCTTGTGACATTTAAAAATCTAAGTGTTAAATTGCCTTTACTTTAGCTATTCATAAATGCTTTTCAGTTAGTCTACATGGTAAGTACTTCACTGAACACTCTAAGCCTGAGGTGACCAGATGGTAGAATTATAGGATTCATTAGGAGGAAGTTATAAACAAGATATAAACTTGATAAACAAAAAACCTGGACATATTTTCTGTATACAATTTGACGGATTTGAGGATATGCATACACCAGTGAAACCATAGCCACAGCCTTACATTCCTTGTATCAAGTAATTCCATGCCCTTGTTAACAAACAGAAGCCTGGCCATGAGGTTTCTAATTTTGTTCTTGCTTTTAATCTCATTTTTGGGGAAGCATTCTAAATTTTTACAATGAATATAAAGACTCCAAAATCTCTGTACATAAAGTCTAACTCAGTCTCAATATGTGGAATTTTCTTTTTCCTCTATACCTAGTGAATTCACACTCAGGATATGCTCTAATTAGTTTCATTTTTAAGAGTCTAACATGGGATCATCAAAGTAAAAAGTCTCAACTGTACAACTTGACATCTCATTAACACTTGCATAACAGCATATGTGCTTAGGTGATTTGAATTATGTGGGTGACAGGGAGGTGGTGGAGGTGGGGTAGAGTCAAATTTTCCTAGCATTTGACATGTCACTTTAAGGAAAATACTAGTTACATATTTTGAGCACAGTAGGTGATCATGAGTGTAATAGAATCTTCAGGTCCAGCAATTTATATGAGTTCTGTACATTTGCTTCTGTTATTTAAGTTAAAACTTGCCCGACACCGATATAATAGAGCAGAACATACTTTGATGGAGGGTTGCCAAGCTTTGGTATATACATTACAAAAGTAATTGTGATCTAATCAAGTTCATTATCTGAAGATCTAGATACAGTGTTTATACTCATAATTCTTTTTCTATAGTTTCTGTTAAAAAAACTCAACTTCTTCATGCCTTAGATTAAGATATTTTGACAAATTGCCACCTACAGTTTATACAAGTTCATTGAATAGACTGTATGTTTATTTAATTCGAGACATGCCTTTCTTTGCAGAAAGAAGAATGGGATATCCTGGTACAGCTAGTTTTAAAAATAAGGCTTGTGACATTTAAAAATCTAAGTGTTAAATTGCCTTTACTTTAGCTATTCATAAATGCTTTTCAGTTAGTCTACATGGTAAGTACTTCACTGAACACTCTAAGCCTGAGGTGACCAGATGGTAGAATTATAGGATTTGGAACTCAGAGGGACTTGGGGGGCATTTAATCCAACATCTTAACTTTACAGAGGTGAAGGCTAAGCCTCAGAGCTCTGGCTTATATTTTTTAAACACCAAATTCTTCCTTTACAAAATAAAAGAGCTTTAGACAGACAAATGAGTCTTTGAAGAATAGATGTAGACAACCGATTCATTTATGATACTGTATTTAATATTCTAAACAAATGAAAGTAGAACCCATGGAAAGAGTTATGATACAGAATGCATTAAGGTCTGATGTCACAAGTCAAGCAATGACATTGCTATAGGTAGTGATTCTCAATTCCCAGGGCAAGAAATATCATTTTTTGAGTAACTATAATTGGTTTTCATATTGAGACCCAGGATTTCAAGGTATGTATTCTGTAGAGTTGTATGTACAACCATGGATAAATGCTCTACTCCACTACCACACTTTGTTTATTTCACTACTCTGTGCGTTTAAAACATTATAACCTCTACTCTTAAGATTTTGTAGTTTTTTTTTTTTAAAGATATGCTATATATTTTTAAAGATTTATTTATTTATTGGCTATTCTGGGTTTTCACGGCTGCCACAGGCTCTTCTCTAGTTGCAGGGAATGGGGTTACTCTAGTTGAGGTGAGCAGGCTTCTTGTTGCTGTGACTTTTTTTTTCTCTTATCATGGAACTCGGGTTCTGGGCACACTGGCTTCAGTAGCTGCAGCACATAGGCTCAGTAGTTGTGATTCTGAGGCTCTAGAGCACAGGCTCAATAGTTGTGGCTCATGGGCTTTATTGCTCTTCAGTATGTGAGATCTTCCCGGATCAGGGAATGAACTCATGTCTCCTGCATTGGCAGGCGACCTCTTTACCACTGAGCTACCAGGGAAGCCCGATTTTGTAGTTTTTTTTTTTTTTTTTGTAGTTTTTGACATCCTTTTTTTGGATACAGCATTGTTTCCTTAAGAATACATAATAGAACTTCAAAGCAGCCCTTTAAATTCAAATGATGCTTAATTAGATCAGAATGTTTTATTTATTTTTTTGTACAGAAATTACTCTTATGGAGAGCTTATAACATAGGCTATTGGAGGGATAAAAGCAGACAAATGCCACATGATGTTCTGAATTCTTTAAGATTTATGCATGTAGTGCTTGAAAATATGGAAGCAAAGAGGAAAATCTGCGTATGTGACAATTGTAGGATATTGTTTTCGATAGAGTAATGTAAAAAGTGTAAGAGTATTTATTTACTTCCTTGTTTTTATACATTTCTTTATATTTGCAGTTATTTTTTATTTCTCTAACATGGTAGATAATATCTTTTCATTGTGAGAAAGTTTTGAAAGTATAGAACATATAATTGAATTTATTTCTTCTATTATAAATATCCAGAACAAAAGATTATGTGATAATTTGTCTTGAATTATCACATAATATATTTTTACCCTGCCATTTTTTAAAATGTTAGCTGGGATTTAGGTCTATTTTAGTATTATTTTGTTCAAGACTAACTTTTAGATGCTATATTTAGAATGTATTTATTTATTTTTAATTGAAAGATAATTGCTTTAATGCAAATTTATTATTACTATTAGATTAATACTAATCCAAATTTTCCTTGCATTTTTTTCTTGTATCTACTCACTGGCTTTCTCTCTTAAAGTCATTCTCCTGGTTTAGAGTACAGGTCTTCATACATTTTATGAGTTTTCCCTACTCTTGTTTTTCCATCTTGACACAATAGAATGACTTGATGTGATATTCTGGCCCTCTTCCCTCCTGGTCATTGACTCTGAAGGAAACTCCATCCTATTGGCCTTGACTTGACATCTTCTAAATTCTCATAGTCCAAGGTTATAGACTGAGATTCAGTTAGAGTTTCCTCTATTTCCTTACCATTGAGCTCTATGTCTTATCCTGTCTTGTTTGATTCACACTGTACGTAATAGAAATTTCTTACATATATATATACATATATACATATATATATATATATATATAAATTTTGGCCTCTTTTATTTGTCTATTTATTTATTTTCATCAGTCTTTATTCTTTTGGCCTGTGTGAGTCTCCCATTGCAGTGGCCTCTCTCGTTGCAGAACACTGGGTCTGGGCACATGTGCTCCAGAACGCCGACTCACAATTGGACACGATGGTCCAGCCACTCCACAGCATGTGGGATCTTCTTGGGCTAGGGATTGAACCGGTGGCTGTTGCACTGCAAGGCAGACTCTTTATCCACTGGATCACCAGGGAAGCCCATATTTCTGAGAGATAAAATTCTAATTTTGTACAGATCATAAAATTATTGCTTATTTTTCAATCCTGTGGCTCCTGTATTTATCTATGGATGTCTTTGTTATTTCAACATATTACTCAGAAGTACCCATTATCTTCTGTAGATCAATTTGTTTTTACCTGTTTAAGAAAATTAAATAATCACCTGGCTTCTGACTCTATGACCTGTCAGCTTTCCACATACTGTAATCCATGTACTTTACTTTCCAGCCATATAGAAGCATCTTCTCTTTCGCCTCAAACAACCACACTATCATATCTCTGCCTTAAGTGCCTGGCGCACTCCTAAAATGCATCCATCAGTTTTCATATCAAAGATTTCCTGTCTTCCAGGCAGATCTATTCTCTATTATCATAATTATTTTATTGTTTAGTTGTTACTCACACACAGACATCTTTCCACTGAAATATAAACTTCATGAAGGCAGATAATAGCATTTATTCAACCCAGAATCCTTAGCTCCTAACAAGGTGCCTGGTACATAGAAGGTACTTGAATGATGGAGTGAGTAAATGAGTGGAGCAAACCCATCACAAGTACTTTGGATAAGCAAGTCAATAGAACATGTATAAGTGCTGAGTATGGAATGATGTATTTTGGTCATCAGGTTACACTGGAAGACATCTCAATAAACAAACCCAACTACTGCAACCAATTACTGACCTACTCTTTAATGGACTAATGGCAGAGAGGTGAAGACTTAGCAGGAAACTTACAGCCTCCCACTTCTCTTACATCTTTCAGAGGATGCACAAGCTCTTACAGAACATATTTGTGTAGGATTTCAATTTTAATGAGTAGTAATTTTGAAAAAAAAAGTATGTTGTAGAGATGTATTGGAGAGGTATGTTGGACTGATAAGGTATCTGATAGATCTTTCGTTCAAATCCCACATCCAACATTTACTGGTTGCCTGGCAATATGTGAAACTCTTTGATCATTAATTGTTTTATGTTGTTAGATATGTAAATATGTATAGATATGATAGGTGTATGGTAATGATTTTTTTCAGACATATATTTTTTTTGTGGTATGATTGTTTTATAATGTTGCATTAGCTTCACGTGTACAGCGAAATTGTTACATGTTTTCACAGAGTGTTCTTGTTTACAGGTATACACAGTCCCCAGTCATAGGTATTTCCCTTACCCTTCCTACTTGAGCCTTCCCTCCCTTTGCCTCCTTCCCTCCCCCCCTAGGTTGATGCTTAGTCCCCATGTAGGTCCCTTTAGTTATGGTACTGATTTGAAGTCTCCTTTTCCCTTAAACTTACATTAATAATGTTGTTCAGTGGCTAAGTCATGTTCATCTCTTTGCAATCCCATGGACTGTAGCCCACCAGGCTCCTCTGCCCATAGGATTTCCCAGGCAAGAATATGGGAGTGGGTTGTCATTTTCTTCTCCTGGGGATCTTCCTGACACAGAGCTCAAACCTGTGTATCCTACATTAGCAGGTTGCTTCTTTACCATTAAGTCACCAGGGAAGCCCATATTAAGAACATAGGAAAATGTAGTCTTTATTTCTGCTAATTATGTGAGGAATTTATATTTGAAAATAAATTGGTGGCATTAATATCACCATTAATATTAATACCTAAGTTAGAAAGATAACTCTCAGTAAAATTTACAATTAGTGGGAAGAATCATCTACATATCCTCTTAGTTATGGTTTGTGGTATTTAAAGTTTATAAATCACTAAATATTTATCAGTGACATTTCAAAAGACTTGCCCATGTGTTATATCATCTGATAGTAGTAATGGAAACAACAGTTACCCTCTTTCATAACTTTATAGTTTGCAAAGCTCTTTCTTACACATTTAATTCTTTAATGGACTA
Organism: Tragulus kanchil; assembly: GCA_022376925.1. Lineage (NCBI taxonomy): Eukaryota > Metazoa > Chordata > Mammalia > Artiodactyla > Tragulidae > Tragulus > Tragulus kanchil. The sequence continues at coordinate 117,481,495 of JAIOJX010000023.1, read as the reverse complement.
ATGGCAGAGAGGTGAAGACTTAGCAGGAAACTTACAGCCTCCCACTTCTCTTACATCTTTCAGAGGATGCACAAGCTCTTACAGAACATATTTGTGTAGGATTTCAATTTTAATGAGTAGTAATTTTGAAAAAAAAAGTATGTTGTAGAGATGTATTGGAGAGGTATGTTGGACTGATAAGGTATCTGATAGATCTTTCGTTCAAATCCCACATCCAACATTTACTGGTTGCCTGGCAATATGTGAAACTCTTTGATCATTAATTGTTTTATGTTGTTAGATATGTAAATATGTATAGATATGATAGGTGTATGGTAATGATTTTTTTCAGACATATATTTTTTTTGTGGTATGATTGTTTTATAATGTTGCATTAGCTTCACGTGTACAGTGAAATTGTTACATGTTTTCACAGAGTGTTCTTGTTTACAGGTATACACAGTCCCCAGTCATAGGTATTTCCCTTACCCTTCCTACTTGAGCCTTCCCTCCCTTTGCCTCCTTCCCTCCCCCCCTAGGTTGATGCTTAGTCCCCATGTAGGTCCCTTTAGTTATGGTACTGATTTGAAGTCTCCTTTTCCTTAAACTTACATTAATAATGTTGTTCAGTGGCTAAGTCATGTTCATCTCTTTGCAATCCCATGGACTGTAGCCCACCAGGCTCCTCTGCCCATAGGATTTCCCAGGCAAGAATATGGGAGTGGGTTGTCATTTTCTTCTCCTGGGGATCTTCCTGACACAGAGCTCAAACCTGTGTATCCTACATTAGCAGGTTGCTTCTTTACCATTAAGTCACCAGGGAAGCCCATATTAAGAACATAGGAAAATGTAGTCTTTATTTCTGCTAATTATGTGAGGAATTTATATTTGAAAATAAATTGGTGGCATTAATATCACCATTAATATTAATACCTAAGTTAGAAAGATAACTCTCAGTAAAATTTACAATTAGTGGGAAGAATCATCTACATATCCTCTTAGTTATGGTTTGTGGTATTTAAAGTTTATAAATCACTAAATATTTATCAGTGACATTTCAAAAGACTTGCCCATGTGTTATATCATCTGATAGTAGTAATGGAAACAACAGTTACCCTCTTTCATAACTTTATAGTTTGCAAAGCTCTTTCTTACACATTTAATTCTTTGATGCCAACTGGTAATGAAATGTTTTCTAATTATTATGCATCATTTGGCAAGGTGAGCCTGAAGGCCAAAAACAGTTGACAAGTATTATTTATAGCTATTTACTTTCCTTTGAACTTTAATTTACATTCCCACAGGTTAAAATTCCTAAATATTGTATACATTTGATTCCTCAGCCTCTCTTATATTCATCTGTCTTTTAAATATACCATGTATTTACCACTGGATAAATTTTTGTGGCTCAGTCTAGGTTATTTTCCTACTGTAGGTAACTAATGAAGGTTTCTAAGAGTTCTTTGTTTTCTAGTGAGCATATAGTAATTTGTACTGAAAACATAATAAATAAATTCCAAAAATGGTTACTGAAACTGAAAACAGTTAGGAAAGACTATATTTACATAGCCCAGCTACACAGACAAAGTGTAGTTGTTCAACACTATATTGACTTTGAAATCATAAAGTTATAGAGATCATTGTGATTTGGGAACCTGATTAAAAATTAAAGACCAAAGAGCGTTTGGGTGACTGTGAGGGCACAGTCACCATCCTTCTCTTTATGTTTCTGCCTAATCTTCAAACCTTGTTGTGTGTTAAAGCTCAAAATATTTAAGAATATGAATTCATCAAAGGGAAGTAATATATTTAATTCATCCATTACTTTCTTGCAGACTGTAAGTAGAAAGTAAGCAGAAAAACACTGCAAAATTCTGTAACATAATACACATTTTTCTTTAAAAGACATCTGTTTCAGTTTCAAAGCAATAAGGAATGGAGGCATTTTTTATGCTTCAGATATTAATAGTTTCATTGGACTTCCTGATATGGAAAAAACTAAATAAATCCATTAGATGTCAGAATTAATTAAAGTAATATTTATTGAGCATCTACTATGGTCCAGAATGTACTAGAGATACAGAATATACAGTAGTCAACAAGAGATACATGATTCCTACCATCAGTCAGGAAATGATTGTTATTAATCCAAATTGATATTAATTCAAATAAATATATGGTGATTAATTATTATAAATCATATGAAGGAAAGAGTGGTATACTACAGGAGCACATAGGAGGGGAGTTTATCATAGATTATAGGGTCAGAGAGGGCTTGTTGAGTGACATTTTAGCTAGATTTGAAAGATGAGTAAGAGTTAATCAGGGTAAGGAAATAGGATTTGGAGAAGGGCCAAAAACAGTTGACAAGTATTATTTATAGCTATTACCCACAAAAGGTTAAAATTACTAAATATTGTATACATTTGATTCCTCAGCCTCTCTTATATTCATCTGTCTTTTAAATATACCATGTATTTACCACTGGATAAATTTTTGTGGCTCAGTCTAGGTTATTTTCCTACTGTAGGTAACTAATGAAGGTTTCTAAGAGTTCTTTGTTTTCTAGTGAGCATATAGTAATTTGTACTGAAAACATAATAAATAAATTCCAAAAATGGTTACTGAAACTGAAAACAGTTAGGAAAGACTATATTTACATAGCCCAGCTACACAGACAAAGTGTAGTTGTTCAACACTATATTGACTTTGAAATCATAAAGTTATAGAGATCATTGTGATTTGGGAACCTGATTAAAAATTAAAGACCAAAGAGCGTTTGGGTGACTGTGAGGGCACAGTCACCATCCTTCTCTTTATGTTTCTGCCTAATCTTCAAACCTTGTTGTGTGTTAAAGCTCAAAATATTTAAGAATATGAATTCATCAAAGGGAAGTAATATATTTAATTCATCCATTACTTTCTTGCAGACTGTAAGTAGAAAGTAAGCAGAAAAACACTGCAAAATTCTGTAACATAATACACATTTTTCTTTAAAAGACATCTGTTTCAGTTTCAAAGCAATAAGGAATGGAGGCATTTTTTATGCTTCAGATATTAATAGTTTCATTGGACTTCCTGATATGGAAAAAACTAAATAAATCCATTAGATGTCAGAATTAATTAAAGTAATATTTATTGAGCATCTACTATGGTCCAGAATGTACTAGAGATACAGAATATACAGTAGTCAACAAGAGATACATGATTCCTACCATCAGTCAGGAAATGATTGTTATTAATCCAAATTGATATTAATTCAAATAAATATATGGTGATTAATTATTATAAATCATATGAAGGAAAGAGTGGTATACTACAGGAGCACATAGGAGGGGAGTTTATCATAGATTATAGGGTCAGAGAGGGCTTGTTGAGTGACATTTTAGCTAGATTTGAAAGATGAGTAAGAGTTAATCAGGGTAAGGAAATAGGATTTGGAGAAGGGCATTGCAAGCAAGGGGGAAATCTGTGTAAAGGTCCAGCAAAAGAAAAACATGTGGTGTATTCTCAGAGTTGAGATAAGTAAAAAGCTGTTGTGACTAAGGCGTGGTGATAAGGTTGAATCCAAAGCAGGGGACTTATCATATAGGACCCTATAATCCATTTAAAAATATTTGGCTTTATTGTAAGTTCAATGGGAAGCTATCAAAAGATTTTAGAGTAAATAGAATTATATTCAGATATGCAATTTAAAAGGTCATTCTGGATGCAATGTGACAAAAAATGAAAGAGAAAAATGGACCAATGGAGGCTCAACTACAAGGTGGTGGCATTAAACTAGGATAGGAAGGGAATTTGGGAAGTAAACTTTAGAATTTTATGGTGGATTAAATATTGGAGGTGCTTAATTAACCATTGGTGTGTGACAAGTGTTCCAAAACCTCAACGACATACAACAGCAGCATACTTAACACATGCATCTGTGGATTGGCTACCTGTGATGGTTTATTAGGCAGCTATGCCATGTGCCTTCCTGATTTTGGATTTTTATACATTTTTTATTTAATTACATGCTGGCTAGTTTTGTTGTTGTTGTTTTATAGTGTTATCTTTGTCTTTTCACTTGACTGGATTGTGGTTTCTTGAGAATATGAATCATCATTCAGATGTTAAAATATTCTCCCATATATAGCTAAGCAATATCTTAATAAATATTGGTTTATCTGCCACTCTGTATAATATTTTGTTCAGGATTTCGAAGGAGCATATTGGGGAGCACTTTCTAAATCCTTGCTTGCTTGATAGAGTTTTAAATTTATTGAGATCCAGGTAAATACTAGAATCAGTACAGTAGTCAACAAGAGATACATGATTCCTACCATCAGTCAGGAAATGATTGTTATTAATCCAAATTGATATTAATTCAAATAAATATATGGTGATTAATTATTATAAATCATATGAAGGAAAGAGTGGTATACTACAGGAGCACATAGGAGGAGTTTATCATAGATTATAGGGTCAGAGAGGGCTTGTTGAGTGACATTTTAGCTAGATTTGAAAGATGAGTAAGAGTTAATCAGGGTAAGGAAATAGGATTTGGAGAAGGGCATTGCAAGCAAGGGGGAAATCTGTGTAAAGGTCCAGCAAAAGAAAGACATGTGGTGTATTCTCAGAGTTGAGATAAGTAAAAAGCTGTTGTGACTAAGGCGTGGTGATAAGGTTGAATCCAAAGCAGGGGACTTATCATATAGGACCCTATAATCCATTTAAAAATATTTGGCTTTATTGTAAGTTCAATGGGAAGCTATCAAAAGATTTTAGAGTAAATAGAATTATATTCAGATATGCAATTTAAAAGGTCATTCTGGATGCAATGTGACAAAAAATGAAAGAGAAAAATGGACCAATGGAGGCTCAACTACAAGGTGGTGGCATTAAACTAGGATAGGAAGGGAATTTGGGAAGTAAACTTTAGAATTTTATGGTGGATTAAATATTGGAGGTGCTTAATTAACCATTGGTGTGTGACAAGTGTTCCAAAACCTCAACGACATACAACAGCAGCATACTTAGCACATGCATCTGTGGATTGGCTACCTGTGATGGTTTATTAGGCAGCTATGCCATGTGCCTTCCTGATTTTGGATTTTTATACATTTTTTATTTAATTACATGCTGGCTAGTTTTGTTGTTGTTGTTTTATAGTGTTATCTTTGTCTTTTCACTTGACTGGATTGTGGTTTCTTGAGAATATGAATCATCATTCAGATGTTAAAAATATTCTCCCATATATAGCTAAGCAATATCTTAATAAATATTGGTTTATCTGCCACTCTGTATAATATTTTGTTCAGGATTTCGAAGGAGCATATTGGGGAGCACTTTCTAAATCCTTGCTTGCTTGATAGATGCATTAATATATTAATTTATCCACTCCTTTATTTAGTTGTTAGTCCAGCAGTCACTGTACTAGGTCTGGAGGAGTCAGAAAATTCCAAAACCTTAGCCCATCCTCATGGAACTCAGCCTAGCAGAGGAAAGAGATCTATAAAGGAAAACAATATGTGTGTGCCACTCTTAACTATCATTGGGTGCTATTACTTGACCACTATAAAAGTCACATTCAGGGCTTCCCTGGTGGTCCTATGGGTAGAGTCCGCCTTGCAGTGCAAGGGGCACCAGTTCCGTATGTGGCCCTGGAAGATCCCACTGGCCGCGGAGCGACTGGGCGGGTGTGTCTAATGAGCCAGTGCTCTGGAGTGCATGTGCCCAGAGCCAGTGCTCTGCAATGAGAGAGGCCACTGCAATGGGAGGCCCACACAGGCCAAAGAACAGAGATGTATGAAAACAAATGATGACTTACAGGCAAAAAAAAAAAAAAAAAAAAAGTTGCATTGAAAATATGCTCTTGCAAAATAACCAGTAAAACCTCAGACCAACCATGCTGAATTATATAGTCCAAATGCAGTGAACTTTGTCCATATCTTTTTTTTTTTAATCTTTTTTTTCTGTGGGGGGTGGGCGGTGGGTTGGGGAGGGAGGTGGGCGGGTGGGCCACTTCTATTGGCCTTTCATTTATCTATTTTTGATCCATCTTTGTTCCCTGGCCTGTGTGGGCCTCCCATAGCAGTGGCCTCTGTTGTCGCAGAGTACCGGCTCTGGGCGCATGCGCTCCAGAGCTCCGGCTCGGTAATTGGACACATGGGTCCAGCAGCTCTGCGGCACGTGGGATCCTCCCAGACCAGGAATCCAACCGGCAGCCCTTACCCACTGGACCACCAGGGAAGCCCTGTCCATATCTTTTCAAAGGTTAGTTACCCTCATTCCAAACCCCTTGTTATACATCATTCAGATGTTAAAATATTCTCCCATATATAGCTAAGCAATATCTTAATAAATATTGGTTTATCTGCCACTCTGTATAATATTTTGTTCAGGATTTCGAAGGAGCATATTGGGGAGCACTTTCTAAATCCTTGCTTGCTTGATAGATGCATTAATATATTAATTTATCCACTCCTTTATTTAGTTGTTAGTCCAGCAGTCACTGTACTAGGTCTGGAGGAGTCAGAAAATTCCAAAACCTTAGCCCATCCTCATGGAACTCAGCCTAGCAGAGGAAAGAGATCTATAAAGGAAAACAATATGTGTGTGCCACTCTTAACTATCATTGGGTGCTATTACTTGACCACTATAAAAGTCACATTCAGGGCTTCCCTGGTGGTCCTATGGGTAGAGTCCGCCTTGCAGTGCAAGGGGCACCAGTTCCGTATGTGGCCCTGGAAGATCCCACTGGCCGCGGAGCGACTGGGCGGGTGTGTCTAATGAGCCAGTGCTCTGGAGTGCATGTGCCCAGAGTCAGTGCTCTGCAATGAGAGAGGCCACTGCAATGGGAGGCCCACACAGGCCAAAGAACAGAGATGTATGAAAACAAATGATGACTTACAGGCAAAAAAAAAAAAAAAAAAAAAAGTCGCATTGAAAATATGCTCTTGCAAAATAACCAGTAAAACCTCAGACCAACCATGCTGAATTATATAGTCCAAATGCAGTGAACTTTGTCCATATCTTTTTTTTTTTAATCTTTTTTTTCTGTGGGGGGTGGGCGGTGGGTTGGGGAGGGAGGTGGGCGGGTGGGCCACTTCTATTGGCCTTTCATTTATCTATTTTTGATCCATCTTTGTTCCCTGGCCTGTGTGGGCCTCCCATAGCAGTGGCCTCTGTTGTCGCAGAGTACCGGCTCTGGGCGCATGCGCTCCAGAGCTCCGGCTCGGTAATTGGACACATGGGTCCAGCAGCTCTGCGGCACGTGGGATCCTCCCAGACCAGGAATCCAACCGGCAGCCCTTACCCACTGGACCACCAGGGAAGCCCTGTCCATATCTTTTCAAAGGTTAGTTACCCTCATTCCAAACTCTTGTTCTACAGCTTTGATTTAAATACAAAATGCTCCCACTTCTGTCTTCTGTAAATAAACCTGTTCTTGCCTCTGGCCCATTCATTGAAGCTTCCAAAGACCAAAATTCAGTAAATACTCTTGAAATGAATTTTATCCTTTAGAAGGAGCTCAAAAAATCTAAATGTAAGAAGAGAAATAATTTGACAAATTCTATTTAAGCTCCTGCACATCTCCTAATTCTGGACATTATATGAGAGTTGTGGGGCTACACATACACATACACACAAACAAAAAGAGGATTTTATATCTTCTGATTAGCATTAAAGAAGGAAAAGCTTTCTTGAAAAGATTTCATAATGGAAAAGAATGTTTTTTCTCAGTCCTTATTTAACAGTGAGTACTGATGCTGAAATCATGCAAGAATTTATTTTGAACTATTTTTAGTCCTGAAGACTAAATCCTGAACAAATAAAGAAACCACTCCATCTTTAAGTTTTTAAAAGAAAACTGTAAAACTACCGTACTTAGAATATTATTTTATAGTGCTGGTAAGTAAATCATCTATATAAAAATGCCAAATGCATCAGCTAGTCATATATTAGACTATTGGGAAATCTTGCCAAGTGTGAATGTGATGGTTTTCGCAGCCAGTATAGAAAGTTTACAGTAATTATTTTTGTTATTCATACTTTGATTTTCTTTGATCTCAAATATCTGAAGTAAAATTAGAATTTTTACCCACAGAGTGAGTGCTAAAATGATTTAAAGTCTAGTAAAAAGTTGTGGTAAAATTAAAAAACAGACATTTCCATGGCTAACATTTTACAGTCTCTTTTCCCCCTCCAGACCAACGTTGTTTATTTTTTTTATTTAAATATTTTTACTCTATTGGTTTTGAAAGTCAAAAAAGAAAAGCAATTTCATGTAACTGAATTACTAGTTGAGCTGCAAATGATATGTATTAAACAAAATTGTTGATCACCTGGATTTCTACTAGGGGTTGTAAAAAGATTGTAATTTCTTTTTATGAAATTTCCACATGGTATAGGGAGGAAGAAATTCTTTGCTAGATGAAACCCATAAAATTAGAGAAATTTTATTATCTGATATTCAAAGGCTTACTTTGGATCTGTAGGATAAAATTTATGTACTTTAGCACACAGAAGGATAATATTTAAAAATTTGTTGCACATCTTATAAAATATATTTACCTTCTCAAATTCAGTCACTAGTCTGTTGCCAAAACCTTAGTTCAAAATAATCCTGTTTCTTGCATTTACATACACACATTCACATGCCTGCATTAGAAAAATATAAGAGATCTTACCATACACATTTTGAGATATGATTATCATTTTAAGAGTTTATCTTGGTATCTCTCTAGTATGTCTATACATAATTATTTACAATGTACAATGTATTCCATAGAACTGATATAACATGATTTATTTAGTTACCATCAGAGAGAAATTAGGCTGATTTGATTTATTTGCTTTAAAAAATACAACAATGAATTTATGCATGCATCTTAAGGCAAAGATGAATTTCCATAGGCTAAATACATGGAAGCAAAATTCATACATATAGTTCACAGAAATGTTAAATTTGAATAGATATTGACATAAGTACCCTCTAAAAGTGGTTTATGACTTTAAACTTCCACCAATGGGTTATGAAAGTAGCTGTTTCTTCAAACCCTGCCCAAAATGGCATTATCAAATTTTAAAAGTGAATATACCCTGAGGAATAAAAATTACATAGTGATTTTATTTAGTTTCAATTTCCTGATAATTGTTAAAGTTTAGCATAATTTCCTGATTGGGAAATCTTGCCAAGTGTGAATGTGATGGTTTTCGCAGCCAGTATAGAAAGTTTACAGAATTTTGCTCGATTTTCTTTGATCTCAAATATCTGAAGTAAAATTAGAATTTTACCCACAGAGTGAGTGCTAAAATGATTTAAAGTCTAGTAAAAAGTTGTGGTAAAATTAAAAAACAGACATTTCCATGGCTAACATTTTACAGTCTCTTTTCCCCCTCCAGACCAACGTTGTTTATTTTTTTTTATTTAAATATTTTTACTCTATTGGTTTTGAAAGTCAAAAAAGAAAAGCAATTTCATGTAACTGAATTACTAGTTGAGCTGCAAATGATATGTATTAAACAAAATTGTTGATCACCTGGATTTCTACTAGGGGTTGTAAAAAGATTGTAATTTCTTTTTATGAAATTTCCACATGGTATAGGGAGGAAGAAATTCTTTGCTAGATGAAACCCATAAAATTAGAGAAATTTTATTATCTGATATTCAAAGGCTTACTTTGGATCTGTAGGATAAAATTTATGTACTTTAGCACACAGAAGGATAATATTTAAAAATTTGTTGCACATCTTATAAAATATATTTACCTTCTCAAATTCAGTCACTAGTCTGTTGCCAAAACCTTAGTTCAAAATAATCCTGTTTCTTGCATTTACACACACACATTCACATGCCTGCATTAGAAAAATATAAGAGATCTTACCATACACATTTTGAGATATGATTATCATTTTAAGAGTTTATCTTGGTATCTCTCTAGTATGTCTATACATAATTATTTACAATGTACAATGTATTCCATAGAACTGATATAACATGATATATTTAGTTACCATCAGAGAGAAATTAGGCTGATTTGATTTATTTGCTTTAAAAAATACAACAATGAATTTATGCATGCATCTTAAGGCAAAGATGAATTTCCATAGGCTAAATACATGGAAGCAAAATTCATACATATAGTTCACAGAAATGTTAAATTTGAATAGATATTGACATAAGTACCCTCTAAAAGTGGTTTATGACTTTAAACTTCCACCAATGGGTTATGAAAGTAGCTGTTTCTTCAAACCCTGCCCAAAATGGCATTATCAAATTTTAAAAGTGAATATACCCTGAGGAATAAAAATTACATAGTGATTTTATTTAGTTTCAATTTCCCTGATAATTGTTAAAGTTTAGCATAATTTCATATACATGTGTAGGGTACAGATTTTTCTTCTGTGAATGCTTGTATCTTTTATCCAACATCCTATAATATCATTGCCTCTTCTTAATAACATGGGAACTCTCTACATACAATGATAATTACTACTTGTTTCTTAAACTTTTTGCAAATATTTTCCCTCAGTATTGTCTTTTCTTTGTATTATTATTACTATATTGTTCATGACGATCTTTGTCACAAAAGGTTTTAAGATTTTTATATAATTAACCTGTTAATCATTTTCTTTAGTGTGAGGGAAGCCTTGAGATTAAAAGCCATTATTCTACTAAAAATGTTGATAGTTTTATTTGCGTTACTATTTTAATCATTCTATAATTTGTTTTGTTCCAATTAATCTAGATTTAAAGAGCTAATCATACTCTTTTTTTTAAAAAAATGATGCTTTAGTAAGTCTATTTTAATTTTGCACGCAAAAATCGGTTTTGGAATGTCAAAAATGTCCATCTTGCCATTGTGGGGTTAGACAGGTACTTGCAAGTATTATCTCCATACCAATTGTAGAAGCCAGCTCAATGTAGAGTTCCATTGGGTCGCTAAGTTTCCCAGTTTCTTCTAATTTCATTTTATTATAAAGTACACGTCAAAGCAAGGGTGCTTTGAAGCTAGGGGCTCAGAAGGCTTGTTCTTGGTCCCAAACACAAGTCCAAAGTAGATTCTAGGTGACCTCACGTGGCTTTTTCTGAAATCTTGCTGACTATGCCAAGTAATGTTGATGAAAATAATCAATTAACAATCACAGCCTCTGAGTTCAGCAGTATTCATACAATTTTTGTACAATGTATTCCATAGAACTGATATAACATGATATATTTAGTTACCATCAGAGAGAAATTAGGCTGATTTGATTTATTTGCTTTAAAAAATACAACAATGAATTTATGCATGCATCTTAAGGCAAAGATGAATTTCCATAGGCTAAATACATGGAAGCAAAATTCATACATATAGTTCACAGAAATGTTAAATTTGAATAGATATTGACATAAGTACCCTCTAAAAGTGGTTTATGACTTTAAACTTCCACCAATGGGTTATGAAAGTAGCTGTTTCTTCAAACCCTGCCCAAAATGGCATTATCAAATTTTAAAAGTGAATATACCCTGAGGAATAAAAATTACATAGTGATTTTATTTAGTTTCAATTTCCCTGATAATTGTTAAAGTTTAGCATAATTTCATATACATGTGTAGGGTACAGATTTTTCTTCTGTGAATGCTTGTATCTTTTATCCAACATCCTATAATATCATTGCCTCTTCTTAATAACATGGGAACTCTCTACATACAATGATAATTACTACTTGTTTCTTAAACTTTTTGCAAATATTTTCCCTCAGTATTGTCTTTTCTTTGTATTATTATTACTATATTGTTCATGACGATCTTTGTCACAAAAGGTTTTAAGATTTTTATATAATTAACCTGTTAATCATTTTCTTTAGTGTGAGGGAAGCCTTGAGATTAAAAGCCATTATTCTACTAAAAATGTTGATAGTTTTATTTGCGTTACTATTTTAATCATTCTATAATTTGTTTTGTTCCAATTAATCTAGATTTAAAGAGCTAATCATACTCTTTTTTTTAAAAAAATGATGCTTTAGTAAGTCTATTTTAATTTTGCACGCAAAAATCGGTTTTGGAATGTCAAAATGTCCATCTTGCCATTGTGGGGTTAGACAGGTACTTGCAAGTATTATCTCCATACCAATTGTAGAAGCCAGCTCAATGTAGAGTTCCATTGGGTCGCTAAGTTTCCCAGTTTCTTCTAATTTCATTTTATTATAAAGTACACGTCAAAGCAAGGGTGCTTTGAAGCTAGGGGGCTCAGAAGGCTTGTTCTTGGTCCCAAACACAAGTCCAAAGTAGATTCTAGGTGACCTCACGTGGCTTTTTCTGAAATCTTGCTGACTATGCCAAGTAATGTTGATGAAAATAATCAATTAACAATCACAGCCTCTGAGTTCAGCAGTTTCCAGCTACAGCTCTGGTTTCTTCTCCCATCTTTATCCTTGGGAGTTTATGTACTTCCTAAAGCCTCACTTTTTAAACAATGCAATGTTTCTCTACTAATTTAAATTTCCATGATCTCTCATACATTAGTATACATGCACACACCTACTCTCACCTACATTTCTTCTCTACTCTTTTTTGTTCCATTGGCCTACTTGTCTATTCCTGCTAATACACTGCTTGTATTTTCAGAGTTTTATAGTATGTTTTGATATCTGCTATGACAAGTCATCTCAGTTGTTCTTCCCAAATAGAATGGTCTAGCTCCATAAAAGTCCTATTATGAATTTGGTTGGGATAATATCGAATGTATAATTATTTTTTGGAAAATTTTCAATGTGGAGCTTAGTTGCTTTCAGTTATGCAATTATCCTCATGTTTAAAATTCCCCTTTCACCTGTCTGTAGACAGTATTCTATTTCAGTTGCTTACAGACCCTGGGAAAGGTGTGAATCATGCTCCTGGGTTGGCCACTAGTGCATCTTTCATCTCAGTGTCCATAACGCTGGCTTTAGCAAAAGCAAAAGTGTCACTCACGCAGTCGTGTCGGACTCTTTGTGACCCCATGGACTGTAGCCTTCCAGGTCCCTCTGTCCATGGGATGCTCCAGTCAAGAATACTGGAGTGGATAGCCATTTCCTTCTCCAGGGGATTGACCAGGTCTCCTGCACTGCAGGCGGCTTCTTTACAATCTGAGCGATGAGAGCTGGCTTCATCCAGGGTGCAAATGCACTGTCCTCTGCAGTTCTCCCAACATTTATCTGCTGCTTTCTCCAGGGCCAGAATGGGACCTTCTGCATCTATTGATTCTGTCTGAAGATCGTTCAACGATTTCTTCCTCTGAAGCAGTTTTCACCTCTGTTTAAACTGTGCTTTCCTCTGGTTTTGATTTTCTGATACAATGACTTTATGTCCTTCAGGAATTTCGTTTCTTGTTTCTCAACAATGTTTTGGATTAAAAAAAATTCTTCCATAGTTTTGGCAATTTTCAGTGGAATTATGGTTACCCTTATTGTTATGTTTTCAGTAAATTACTTAAAACATTTGCTGAAAGAAAGCAAGGCCTGCCATGGGCCTGCCATGAGATTCAGTTTCTGTATTTGTAAAACAAGGATGATGCGAAACTCTTTTATAGGGCTGTTCCGGATTACATGAAATACACATGTATCTCAAACTCTTACCATAAAATACATTCAATATATATCAAAGAACCTCACTTTTCTTTGATCTTAACAAAAACTCAACCTCATGAAAAAAATTCTGACTGAAAGGTCATGGAAGGGGCAAAATAGGTCATCTTCTGAAAGCATTTGTAGCATCTGAAATTTTTTTTTTAGCATCTGAAATTTCTTGGTAAAATCTTCCACTAGAAACACTACAGGCAGAATGATGGGAAACTGAAATTTGGTAAGTATTCTAGATGTGTTTGACCCCATAACTATAATCTTAGCAGCAAGAAAACTTCATGAGAAAAGTGATATGGGGATATTCCCAAGAAATGACAGTGCCACTGTTTGCACTTTCAAGCTTCTTGTCTGTTGTGTAGCTGCTGTAGTTGCAATTCCTTCCCTTAATGACCTCTCAGTGAAGGTCAAGTCCATAGCAGCAGTTAAAGCATCATCATAGAAAAGACCATGAAACCTCAAGTCATTCAATGTGATAAAGTCATAGTAACAGATTTGTACTGAGCAAAAAATGTCACTCACGCAGTCGTGTCGGACTCTTTGTGACCCCATGGACTGTAGCCTTCCAGGTCCCTCTGTCCATGGGATGCTCCAGTCAAGAATACTGGAGTGGATAGCCATTTCCTTCTCCAGGGGATTGACCAGGTCTCCTGCACTGCAGGCGGCTTCTTTACAATCTGAGCGATGAGAGCTGGCTTCATCCAGGGTGCAAATGCACTGTCCTCTGCAGTTCTCCCAACATTTATCTGCTGCTTTCTCCAGGGCCAGAATGGGACCTTCTGCATCTATTGATTCTGTCTGAAGATCGTTCAACGATTTCTTCCTCTGAAGCAGTTTTCACCTCTGTTTAAACTGTGCTTTCCTCTGGTTTTGATTTTCTGATACAATGACTTTATGTCCTTCAGGAATTTCGTTTCTTGTTTCTCAACAATGTTTTGGATTAAAAAAAATTCTTCCATAGTTTTGGCAATTTTCAGTGGAATTATGGTTACCCTTATTGTTATGTTTTCAGTAAATTACTTAAAACATTTGCTGAAAGAAAGCAAGTACCAGGGCCTGCCATGAGATTCAGTTTCTGTATTTGTAAAACAAGGATGATGCAAAACTCTTTTATAGGGCTGTTCCGGATTACATGAAATACACATGTATCTCAAACTCTTACCATAAAATACATTCAATATATATCAAAGAACCTCACTTTTCTTTGATCTTAACAAAAACTCAACCTCATGAAAAAAAATCTGACTGAAAGGTCATGGAAGGGCAAAATAGGTCATCTTCTGAAAGCATTTGTAGCATCTGAAATTTTTTTTTTAGCATCTGAAATTTCTTGGTAAAATCTTCCACTAGAAACACTACAGGCAGAATGATGGGAAACTGAAATTTGGTAAGTATTCTAGATGTGTTTGACCCCATAACTATAATCTTAGCAGCAAGAAAACTTCATGAGAAAAGTGATATGGGGATATTCCCAAGAAATGACAGTGCCACTGTTTGCACTTTCAAGCTTCTTGTCTGTTGTGTAGCTGCTGTAGTTGCAATTCCTTCCCTTAATGACCTCTCAGTGAAGGTCAAGTCCATAGCCGCAGCAGTTAAAGCATCATCATAGAAAAGACCATGAAACCTCAAGTCATTCAATGTGATAAAGTCATAGTAACAGATTTGAAAGCACTGATGGTTGACTGTTCTAATTAAAATCTAGTTTTTAAAAGTAATCATCTGTCCTATTTGTAATCATGAGCAGTTATCTCATGAACTCTGTCAAAAGTCAAAATGAAAAGTATACACATACAGGTAGCTTTTTGCTTTTACATCAGTTTTAACTCAAACCTGAATGCATGTAAACAATAGAGGTTTATATCAGGTATTAATATGGCCATTACCAATGAGGAATAGAAAAGGTGAGTATGGTCCCTGAATAGTGTGGTAAGTCAGGTTAAACCACAGGTCTCTGATGAATTTTTCTGCTGTTTAGAGGAGCATTTCCTCTAGGATATATAATGCTTCTTTTCTTCTCCCTTTTAGATGGACAGGAAGGGCATTTACTCTGATGCTAAATTTTGCACATTCTTTCATAGCATGGTTGGCATCCAAATCAAAATATAAATAAAACAACAACAACAACAACAACAAAGAGAAGTACTGTGCATGTCCGAAAGTGTCTACAGTGAATCTGAAATTTCAAGGACGACTTGGAGGTACCAGTGATTCATGAAACAGGAATGTTAGCCAACCCTGATGTAATATTTTATATGAAGGGTTTTTCATTTACAAAGGTCTCAGTATTTAACGAAATTAAATATCCAAAGGCATCCATTTCAATCTGCACAGACTAATGATGTGCAAATCGGATTGGATGGACCTGAGAAGTCATTTAACATACAGCAAGTGTTTATAGCAACTGAGCTAAGCGGATAAAAAAGACCCTGTTCTTTTGAAACTCCAGGGGAAGTCTGTAAGCAGGCGGTCACAGGCATCCAGTGAAGTTGACTCTGTGTAGGACTCCAGGCTGTGGGGACATGACCATGGCCAGCTATATTTGCTAACCACACATTAAAAGTTATGAAATGTTTATTTTTGGCTTCTCAGGCTAGGGAAAGTTAAAGATCATATCTGTAACCAAACAGGCTTATGAGCCCTCTGTACTTCAGGCCTTCTCAGTAACCTTAGTCTGTGCAAACAAACTTAGATTTATCCCTTTTATAAGGGAGAAGAGATTATCATTCCTTATTGGTGAGCTACCACAAGTACTAAATTATATACAGCTGCTAACATCAGAATTATTTTTAGCCTTATGCTTTGTGCGACTAATGTTGTGGAAGACCAGCGCTACCATCTGTCTGCCTCTTAGAGACCATAATCACACGTGCTTCTGTTGGAAGAGTTCTTTTTCCTTGAAAAAAGCACTTGTTAGCACAATATTATCCCTATGGACAGAGGAGCCTGGTGGGCTATAGTCCATAGTGTTGAAAAGAGTCAGACATGACTGAAGAGACTGAGCATGGGCACGCATATAATACTACACAAGAAACTACTAAAGTCAAGTCTTTAAATTGTGTTAGGAAGCCCAGTCTGTTACAGCCCATTTCATGTCCCTATTATGTGGAGCTTACCTCGGCAGATATACAGCTTTGGTCCTATATGTCACCTGGTCCTCAAAAGAGACATTCTGAATTGTCACTTTCTTTCCAAAATATGTTTAACACATTGGCTTTTAGAGCTCTTCATTCTGTTTTGGACTCTATTCCTAAGGCCAGGTTAAGTTTGACTATACATATGAAACTAACACTTTTACTTTAAGGGCTTTCCACGGTGGTTCAGATGGTAAAGAATCCACCTGCAATGCAGAAGACCAGGATTTGATCCCTAGGTCAGGAAGATCCCACTTCAGTATTCTTGTCTGGAGAATCCCATGGACAGAAAAACCTGAGCGACCAGCACTTTCACAGATGTGAAAAGGATCTCATTAGCCTGAATTTATGGAAAAGGAGAAGGCAGAACATCACTGGATTATTTTAAATGAAATGCAATTTTATTACATCCAAGTACATTTGACAAGAAATAGGCTGAGAATGCTTGCCTATGCATGCTTTGATGAATGAATAAGAATGCAGTGTAATTTCCTCATAGTTCTGTGTTTTGACATTTTGCAACAAAAATGGCGGTCACAGGCATCCAGTGAAGTTGACTCTGTGTAGGACTCCAGGCTGTGGGGACATGACCATGGCCAGCTATATTTGCTAACCACACATTAAAAGTTATGAAATGTTTATTTTTGGCTTCTCAGGCTAGGGAAAGTTAAAGATCATATCTGTAACCAAACAGGCTTATGAGCCCTCTGTACTTCAGGCCTTCTCAGTAACCTTAGTCTGTGCAAACAAACTTAGATTTATCCCTTTTATAAGGGAGAAGAGATTATCATTCCTTATTGGTGAGCTACCACAAGTACTAAATTATATACAGCTGCTAACATCAGAATTATTTTTAGCCTTATGCTTTGTGCGACTAATGTTGTGGAAGACCAGCGCTACCATCTGTCTGCCTCTTAGAGACCATAATCACACGTGCTTCTGTTGGAAGAGTTCTTTTTCCTTGAAAAAAGCACTTGTTAGCACAATATTATCCCTATGGACAGAGGAGCCTGGTGGGCTATAGTCCATAGCGTTGAAAAGAGTCAGACATGACTGAAGAGACTGAGCATGGGCACGCATATAATACTACACAAGAAACTACTAAAGTCAAGTCTTTAAATTGTGTTAGGAAGCCCAGTCTGTTACAGCCCATTTCATGTCCCTATTATGTGGAGCTTACCTCGGCAGATATACAGCTTTGGTCCTATATGTCACCTGGTCCTCAAAAGAGACATTCTGAATTGTCACTTTCTTTCCAAAATATGTTTAACACATTGGCTTTTAGAGCTCTTCATTCTGTTTTGGACTCTATTCCTAAGGCCAGGTTAAGTTTGACTATACATATGAAACTAACACTTTTACTTTAAGGGCTTTCCACGGTGGTTCAGATGGTAAAGAATCCACCTGCAATGCAGAAGACCAGGATTTGATCCCTAGGTCAGGAAGATCCCACTTCAGTATTTTTGCCTAGAGAACCCCATGGACAGAAAAACCTGAGCGACCAGCACTTTCACAGATGTGAAAAGGATCTCATTAGCCTGAATTTATGGAAAAGGAGAAGGCAGAACATCACTGGATTATTTTAAATGAAATGCAATTTTATTACATCCAAGTACATTTGACAAGAAATAGGCTGAGAATGCTTGCCTATGCATGCTTTGATGAATGAATAAGAATGCAGTGTAATTTCCTCATAGTTCTGTGTTTTTGACATTTTTGCAACAGATATGGTAGAGCACAACATTTTCTGACAGCTAAAACAAAAAAAGGAAAATCACTGGAATATGTAGCTCTATTTGTCAGATAATAGAAATGCACAGTTTTCTGAACAGGAACAGCATTTTTACTGACATTGAACTGAAGGTAAAGTTATTGCACGTTATATACTTACTGGCCCAAATTAACTAATTAATTACCTTATTTTATTGAGTGCCTACTACACAATCAGGTACTGTGCTAGGTATTGAGGTTTATAGACAAATAAGACAAGATCTTTGTACTCAAGGGGCTAACAGTTAACACACAGAAGACAGTGCATAGAGATTTTTATAAAAGTTCAATTTTGTTCGAATGGTTGTGTCTTCCTTATATATGTGGGGAGATAATATTAATCTTAATTAATGTATGTTATTCCTTGTATATTTGAGACAGTGCTTTCAGGACCACACTGACTACACTTTTAATCCAGAATATAGAGAGCTGAGAGCAACAAAAGCTTAACATATCTACCACACACTCTTTCTCGAATATCCAATATATGAAGTGAGACTTTTGGTTCAGTTTAGTTCAGTCACTCAGTTGTGTCTGACTCTTCACAACCTCACTGACTGCAGCACGCCAGGCTTCCCTGTCCTTCATCACCTGGGAAGCCCTCTCATCCATTAAATGTTGCCATAACAGCTTGCCAGGTGGCCGGTAAAGAACCTGCCTGCCAATTCAGGAGACAGAAGAGATGGGGATTCGATCATTGAGTCTGGAAGATGCCCTGGGAGGAGGGCATGGCAATCCACTCCAGTATTCTTGCCTAGAGAATCCCATGGACAGAGGAGCTTGTTGGGCTATGGTCAACAGTGTCATAAAGAGTTGGACATGCTTAAAGCATCTTAGCATTCACTCATAAGGGTTTACCATGTGAAGACATTGTGTTCCATACAGTATTTTTCTTTAGATGTGGTCTGGCTATTTTTCCAAAGGAGATAGTGAAATATGGAGACGGAATATGGTACTAATTGTGTGACTTTAGGACAGATGGTTAACTTTTAAGCCTTTGTTTTCATAAATAAAATTAATGTCATTCTGAGGCTTAAGGTATTAATGTTGGTGAACTACCTGCTTTTTTGTTCTTGACATTTTGCAACAGTATGGTAGAGCACAACATTTTCTGACAGCTAAAACAAAAAGGAAAATCACTGGAATATGTAGCTCTATTTGTCAGATAATAGAAATGCACAGTTTTCTGAACAGGAACAGCATTTTTACTGACATTGAACTGAAGGTAAAGTTATTGCACGTTATATACTTACTGGCCCAAATTAACTAATTAATTACCTTATTTTATTGAGTGCCTACTACACAATCAGGTACTGTGCTAGGTATTGAGGTTTATAGACAAATAAGACAAGATCTTTGTACTCAAGGGGCTAACAGTTAACACACAGAAGACAGTGCATAGAGATTTTTATAAAAGTTCAATTTTGTTCGAATGGTTGTGTCTTCCTTATATATGTGGGGAGATAATATTAATCTTAATTAATGTATGTTATTCCTTGTATATTTGAGACAGTACTTTCAGGACCACACTGACTACACTTTTAATCCAGAATATAGAGAGCTGAGAGCAACAAAAGCTTAACATATCTACCACACACTCTTTCTCGAATATCCAATATATGGAGTGAGACTTTTGGTTCAGTTTAGTTCAGTCACTCAGTTGTGTCTGACTCTTCACAACCTCACTGACTGCAGCACGCCAGGCTTCCCTGTCCTTCATCACCTGGGAAGCCCTCTCATCCATTAAATGTTGCCATAACAGCTTGCCAGGTGGCCGGTAAAGAACCTGCCTGCCAATTCAGGAGACAGAAGAGATGGGGATTCGATCATTGAGTCTGGAAGATGCCCTGGGAGGAGGGCATGGCAATCCACTCCAGTATTCTTGCCTAGAGAATCCCATGGACAGAGGAGCTTGTTGGGCTATGGTCAACAGTGTCATAAAGAGTTGGACATGCTTAAAGCATCTTAGCATTCACTCATAAGGGTTTACCATGTGAAGACATTGTGTTCCATACAGTATTTTTCTTTAGATGTGGTCTGGCTATTTTTCCAAAGGAGATAGTGAAATATGGAGACGGAATATGGTACTAATTGTGTGACTTTAGGACAGATGGTTAACTTTTTAAGCCTTTGTTTTTCATAAATAAAATTAATGTCATTCTGAGGCTTAAGGTATTAATGTTGGTGAACTACCTGCTTTGGTCCTTGGCAGATAGTAAGTCCTCAGTAGATATTCCTAAATGAATGATTGGATGGAATGGAAAACTGACAAAGAAATTTCTCTGATTCAATGAGTTATTGTAATTATCTTTCTGAATATGATAAGAAGTGATTCTGCTTCCAAGAGAGGACTGAGAGCCAAGGAAATGATAGAAGCAAAATGGCTTAATAGAATTGGATTGGTAGGGAGGGAGGTCAGTAAGTGGAAAAGATGGAGAAACCTGATTTCACATTCTGATTCTCTAATAAATGTGAAGATTCACAGAGTTTATTAAATTTTGCAATTTTAGGTCTTGGAAGTGAAAGTGTTAGCCGCTCAGTTGTGTCCAACTCTTTACAACCCCATGGACTGTAGGCCACTGGGCTCCTCTGTCCATGGTATTTTTCATGGAGTGGGTTGCCATTTCCTTCTCTAGGGGATCTTCCCAACCCAGGAAATTAAACCTGCATCTCCTGTTTCTCCTGCATTGCAGGCAGATTCTTTAATCCTTGAGCTTTAGTTTGTTTCTTTTCAAAGGAAAGATGACATTCTCTATATCATAGGGTTGGGGAGAAAATTAAATAAGATAATAAATAGAAAGTGTGTGCCACAAATCTTAGCTTACTGTTGTATTCAGTAAATGTGAGCTTCTTTTCTCTCTGGCCCCTCCTTTTTTCATGTACTAATTAATATACATGCTTTATAGAAACTTTGTTACTTTAAAATTAAGGAGAGAAGTATGTATGACTTTGTGACAAGCAGGAAGGCATTTGGAGTTTAAAAGATTTGTTATATTGTGGGTAAACATGGGTCTAGGGGAATGATTGGGGAGTGTGGTGAAATTGCAAACACTCTTGTGATTTGGGGCACTAGCTTTCTTCTAAAATAAGGAAGTAAAGACTACCTTTCTTCTAAAATAAGGAAGTAAAGACTATCCACTTCATAAATTTGTTGTGAAGATGAAATAAAATGCTGCATTGAAAATCATTTTACAAAGCTCTTGTAAAATATAATAGTTAGGCCTTCAGCAAATATTAGCTATTTGCTGTAACCTCATTTCCCCAAGTTGGATTCCCATTTTTGGAATGAACACCTATAGTTGAAAATGGCTGTATTGAGAGTAAAGTGACATTGAGACACATTTAATCAGACTAGAAATAACCACCAAATTAAAATCACTGGTGCATCATATCAAGGATTTTACTAGAAGTCTTTTAGATAAGGTTGAGAGATCTAAGTCATGAGTTGTGGTCAACTCATGTTAGTTTTGACATTGTGCTTAAGACTTATGAATATTGGTTCACACCTTGGCCCTGGTATATAGAGAGTAAGGAAAAGAAAAAAAGGCAAACCACCCCAGATGGGTAGGTAGTGGTTTTAATAAGCAAGGGCACTTACACATGAGGCTTTTCTCCAGTCACAAGATGAGTAGATCTCTGCATCTGCCTTCTAGAATCTTAAAAAAGTCTATGGAACATTAACTTAAGTCACATATACCATCAGGTGGTCTAAACAGCACAGTGTTCTCTCAAGGCTGTGTCCTCAAAAATAATTCCCACTGTGTGAACGGTGGGCATAACTTAATTTACATTCCGAGGACAGGGGAGGTGGGGGAGTAGCCTCTGATTGTTCATTTCCAGCCCGGATGTCAATGAGAGGTCACATTTTCTTCGGATTTTCTCTAACAGTGAAAACAGCCAACACTTATATATCTATTTAAATTTCCCCCCATCCTTTAATGTGTCACTCTGATGAGTTTGGACATATGTGATACCATCACTATAATCAAGGCAGTAGGCATAACCAACACCTTGAAGTTTCCTTGTGTCCCTTTGTTCTTGCTTTTTGTTTCTGTGTTAAGAGCATTTAACATGAGATCTACCTGCCTGACAAATTCTGAAGGGCACAATACTGTATATTAACTATAGGCCCCAAACTGGAAAGCCAATCCGTAGAATATAAACATCTTGCCTAACTGAAACTTTATATCCATTACACAAGAGCTCCTCCTTTTCCCTACTCTCCAGTCCCTGGCAATCACTATTGTATTCTCTGTTTCTACGGGTTTGAATATTTCAGACAGATACTTTGTTTAAGCAGAGAATCATGTAATATTTGTCCTTCTGTGACTGACTTATTTCACTTAGCACAATGTCTTTCAGCATGAATGAACATCCATGTTGTTGAATATGACAGGATTTCAAATTTAGTAATTTCCCCAAGTTGGATTCCCATTTTGGAATGAACACCTATAGTTGAAAATGGCTGTATTGAGAGTAAAGTGACATTGAGACACATTTAATCAGACTAGAAATAACCACCAAATTAAAATCACTGGTGCATCATATCAAGGATTTTACTAGAAGTCTTTTAGATAAGGTTGAGAGATCTAAGTCATGAGTTGTGGTCAACTCATGTTAGTTTTGACATTGTGCTTAAGACTTATGAATATTGGTTCACACCTTGGCCCTGGTATATAGAGAGTAAGGAAAAGAAAAAAAGGCAAACCACCCCAGATGGGTAGGTAGTGGTTTTAATAAGCAAGGGCACTTACACATGAGGCTTTTCTCCAGTCACAAGATGAGTAGATCTCTGCATCTGCCTTCTAGAATCTTAAAAAAGTCTATGGAACATTAACTTAAGTCACATATACCATCAGGTGGTCTAAACAGCACAGTGTTCTCTCAAGGCTGTGTCCTCAAAAATAATTCCCACTGTGTGAACGGTGGGCATAACTTAATTTACATTCCGAGGACAGGGGAGGTGGGGGAGTAGCCTCTGATTGTTCATTTCCAGCCCGGATGTCAATGAGAGGTCACATTTTCTTCGGATTTTCTCTAACAGTGAAAACAGCCAACACTTATATATCTATTTAAATTTCCCCCCATCCTTTAATGTGTCACTCTGATGAGTTTGGACATATGTGATACCATCACTATAATCAAGGCAGTAGGCATAACCAACACCTTGAAGTTTCCTTGTGTCCCTTTGTTCTTGCTTTTTGTTTCTGTGTTAAGAGCATTTAACATGAGATCTACCTGCCTGACAAATTCTGAAGGGCACAATACTGTATATTAACTATAGGCCCCAAACTGGAAAGCCAATCTGTAGAATATAAACATCTTGCCTAACTGAAACTTTATATCCATTACACAAGAGCTCCTCCTTTTCCCTACTCTCCAGTCCCTGGCAATCGCTATTGTATTCTCTGTTTCTACGGGTTTGAATATTTCAGACAGATACTTTGTTTAAGCAGAGAATCATGTAATATTTGTCCTTCTGTGACTGACTTATTTCACTTAGCACAATGTCTTTCAGCATGAATGAACATCCATGTTGTTGAATATGACAGGATTTCATACTTTTGAAGGCAGAATAATGTTCCACTGCATGCACATACTACATTTTCTTTATTTATTCACCCAGACTCTTGGGTTGTTTTCACATCTTGACTGTCGTAAGTAATGTTCTAATAAACATGGGAATGCAGATATCTCTTTGATAACCAGATTTCAATTCCTCTGGATATATATCCAGAAATGGGTTGACAGGATCATATGGTATTTCTATTGTAAGGAATCTCCATTTCTATTTTGAGGAACCTCCACGGTAGCTGCACCATTTTAATTTCCCATCAACGGTGTCCAGGGGTTCACATTTTCCACATTCTTTCCAACACTTGCTCTTTTTATTTTTTGATAACAGCCACCCAAATAGGTGTCAGGTTTTATCTCATTGTGATTTGGGCTTGCACTTACTGATGATTAATAATGTTAAGCAATGTTTCATATACTGGCTGGCCATAAAAGCAGCCAACACTTATGTATTTATTTAAACTTTTATACTCCGGTATCTTCTTTGGAGAAATGTCTGTTCAAGTCCTCTTTGTTTTTGTTCTTTTTGCTATTGAGTTGTATGAGTTCTTTATATTTTGGGAAGTAACGCCTTATCAGATGTATTTTTTAATAAATATTTTCACCTATTTCAAAGACTGCATATTCATTATGTTGATTGTTTTCTTTGCTGTGAAGAAGCTTTTGGATTATTATTCATTTACTGTGAGGAGTGATTTAGTTTCTAAATCCAAAAGATTGCCCAATGCTATGGCACGTTACTCTTGTATAATTTTCAGTGACCATGTTCAAAAAGATCTATGATACCCATTTCATATTGAAGGCATGACAGTATCTAACTGGCATTAGAATATAAACATCTTGCCTAACTGAAACTTTATATCCATTACACAAGAGCTCCTCCTTTTCCCTACTCTCCAGTCCCTGGCAATCACTATTGTATTCTCTGTTTCTACGGGTTTGAATATTTCAGACAGATACTTTGTTTAAGCAGAGAATCATGTAATATTTGTCCTTCTGTGACTGACTTATTTCACTTAGCACAATGTCTTTCAGCATGAATGAACATCCATGTTGTTGAATATGACAGGATTTCATACTTTTGAAGGCAGAATAATGTTCCACTGCATGCACATACTACATTTTCTTTATTTATTCACCCAGACTCTTGGGTTGTTTTCACATCTTGACTGTCGTAAGTAATGTTCTAATAAACATGGGAATGCAGATATCTCTTTGATAACCAGATTTCAATTCCTCTGGATATATATCCAGAAATGGGTTGACAGGATCATATGGTATTTCTATTGTAAGGAATCTCCATTTCTATTTTGAGGAACCTCCACGGTAGCTGCACCATTTTAATTTCCCATCAACGGTGTCCAGGGGTTCACATTTTCCACATTCTTTCCAACACTTGCTCTTTTTATTTTTTGATAACAGCCACCCAAATAGGTGTCAGGTTTTATCTCATTGTGATTTGGGCTTGCACTTACTGATGATTAATAATGTTAAGCAATGTTTCATATACTGGCTGGCCATAAAAGCAGCCAACACTTATGTATTTATTTAAACTTTTATACTCCGGTATCTTCTTTGGAGAAATGTCTGTTCAAGTCCTCTTTGTTTTTGTTCTTTTTGCTATTGAGTTGTATGAGTTCTTTATATTTTGGGAAGTAACGCCTTATCAGATGTATTTTTTAATAAATATTTTCACCTATTTCAAAGACTGCATATTCATTATGTTGATTGTTTTCTTTGCTGTGAAGAAGCTTTTGGATTATTATTCATTTACTGTGAGGAGTGATTTAGTTTCTAAATCCAAAAGATTGCCCAATGCTATGGCACGTTACTCTTGTATAATTTTCAGTGACCATGTTCAGAGATAGCCTTTTCTCTCAAGTTCTGTTATCTATGATACCCATTTCATATTGAAGGCATGACAGTATCTAACTGATGGAAAGCCCAAAGCAATGATGATCGCCTATCCATGCCCCATGTGAAAAGGCTTTGTTTTCATGAAGGGGAAAGTGGGTAAAACTCTACACAATGTATGGAGAGGCACTGTTTCCTCAGAATATGTCTATACTGGCAAAGCAACACTCTGAAGTCCAAGTTGTCAAGAAGCCTGGGTCTCTTGTAAAGTGGGAAGAAACCACTCCACAATCGTGCTATTCTCTAAGCTTAATGAAATGCTAGCAGGCTGCCCTGCTGTTCCCGTATCTTGTATTTCCAGGCCTTGCCACCTGTGCAACAAAAGCAAGCAATCTATTTAGAAGAGTGTTTTTCATTCTCTTAACTTCGAAGGTCTTTATTCTCAGCATGAGATTATTGCAACAACTTAACAAGCGGTGTTTTCTCCCCCTATTTTCCTTTCTTTTCTTTTTGCACCTATGTCCTTTTAAGTCCATTCAGGCCTTAGGGAAACATTTAGTACTTAAGCTTTGGTTTTTCAAGCTCAATCGGGTAGAAAATCTGACACAGAATGTGTGCACAAACGATAGCTCTGCACAATAGAGACGAACAAATAGCACAAAAAGAAAAGAAGAATATGAGTGTTTAGGGAGCAAGGCTGCACTTGAATTCAATTTCCCAACAGCGGACCTGATGCTTTCTCCCAAGATTCCCAAGTTTCAAATTGGTCATATATTGAGGGCCAGATACCTGGACAATGGGGGAAATGGCAGTCGGTAATTATGATCTTGGTTTCTAGGTTGTTAGGAGACTAATATTAATCCTGAAATTGTATGAGGAATGTGTTCATCTGGCTATAATTGTATAGTCTTCTTGAAAGCATTTATCAGCAATGCTAATTTAACGCAAATCACCCCAGGGGAGTATTTCTGAGCAAGTGGGGTTGCCAATTTACTGGTTGACTCAGGACGGTTTCTCCAGAACAGAAATAGCAACAGGAAACTCACAAAAAGATACAGGTATATACTTTCATTTTCTATCAGGTGAACAATTCATGATAAAGGTTATCAGAACCCATTTTGTTCATGTATGGAACCCATTTCATATTGAAGGCATGACAGTATCTAACTGATGGAAAGCCCAAAGCAATGATGATCGCCTATCCATGCCCCATGTGAAAAGGCTTTGTTTTCATGAAGGGGCAAGTGGGTAAAACTCTACACAATGTATGGAGAGGCACTGTTTCCTCAGAATATGTCAAAGCAACACTCTGAAGTCCAAGTTGTCAAGAAGCCTGGGTCTCTTGTAAAGTGGGAAGAAACCACTCCACAATCGTGCTATTCTCTAAGCTTAATGAAATGCTAGCAGGCTGCCCTGCTGTTCCCGTATCTTGTATTTCCAGGCCTTGCCACCTGTGCAACAAAAGCAAGCAATCTATTTAGAAGAGTGTTTTTCATTCTCTTAACTTCGAAGGTCTTTATTCTCAGCATGAGATTATTGCAACAACTTAACAAGCGGTGTTTTCTCCCCCTATTTTCCTTTCTTTTCTTTTTGCACCTATGTCCTTTTAAGTCCATTCAGGCCTTAGGGAAACATTTAGTACTTAAGCTTTGGTTTTTCAAGCTCAATCGGGTAGAAAATCTGACACAGAATGTGTGCACAAACGATAGCTCTGCACAATAGAGACGAACAAATAGCACAAAAAGAAAAGAAGAATATGAGTGTTTAGGAGCAAGGCTGCACTTGAATTCAATTTCCCAACAGCGGACCTGATGCTTTCTCCCAAGATTCCCAAGTTTCAAATTGGTCATATATTGAGGGCCAGATACCTGGACAATGGGGGAAATGGCAGTCGGTAATTATGATCTTGGTTTCTAGGTTGTTAGGAGACTAATATTAATCCTGAAATTGTATGAGGAATGTGTTCATCTGGCTATAATTGTATAGTCTTCTTGAAAGCATTTATCAGCAATGCTAATTTAACGCAAATCACCCCAGGGGAGTATTTCTGAGCAAGTGGGGTTGCCAATTTACTGGTTGACTCAGGACGGTTTCTCCAGAACAGAAATAGCAACAGGAAACTCACAAAAAGATACAGGTATATACTTTCATTTTCTATCAGGTGAACAATTCATGATAAAGGTTATCAGAACCCATTTTGTTCTTTGAAAAATGAGGTGCCTGTGTTGGCTGGCTGGCAAATAATCAGGAATAGTATTGAATTATACACAATTAAAAGCATCATAAGATACTAATACTAGGAAATAATAATGCTATTTTCAGAAAACACATTAAATTTCAATAAATTCATCAAAATGTCTTTCACAGTGAAATATCTATATAAAAGAATTATTCATCCTACTCTTTCAGTTTTCCCCCAAAGTAAAGCATAGGTTATAGGTGCCTTATTTATGTTTATTTTTGTTCTGTGAGAGAAAATAAGATAGAAAATTCCAAGAAGGTTCCAAAAGTGTTACATCTTTAGAAACGAGACAAAAGAATCGTGAACATTTGCTTAAGCTTGCTTTTAGGATTATTCTATTGTTCACAACGAAAGCTATGCTTTTATTTCTTCTTTTGTCCTTCTTCAATCACTTACTTGTTTCATCAGAATTGTCTGATAGAAAAAGGCAAATTCATAAACTTTTGGAAATGTTTTGTAAGTTTCATTTTTTAGACTATTTTAAGTGTTATAGAGAATAGTATGCAGCTAGGTGATTTCTTGATTTGTGGGGCCAACTCTTGTACATATGACTGAAAGAATGTTCCTATAAATTTTATACCTCTTGGAAGAGAAGTATAGAAATATTTTCAAAAAAGAGGTTGCTTTTTTACTGAGTCCAAGCTTGTATTGCTTGCCACGACAGGCCAGTAAATTGAGAGACCAGTTGTTGGGGCAAGGAATAGTGACTTTATTCAGAAGGCCAGAAGATTGAGAGGATGGTGGACTAGTGTCCCAAGGAACAACCCTTTGGAGTTTTTTCCAAAAGCTGTGAAATTGTATGAGGAATGTGTTCATCTGGCTATAATTGTATAGTCTTCTTGAAAGCATTTATCAGCAATGCTAATTTAACGCAAATCACCCCAGGGGAGTATTTCTGAGCAAGTGGGGTTGCCAATTTACTGGTTGACTCAGGACGGTTTCTCCAGAACAGAAATAGCAACAGGAAACTCACAAAAAGATACAGGTATATACTTTCATTTTCTATCAGGTGAACAATTCATGATAAAGGTTATCAGAACCCATTTTGTTCTTTGAAAAATGAGGTGCCTGTGTTGGCTGGCTGGCAAATAATCAGGAATAGTATTGAATTATACACAATTAAAAGCATCATAAGATACTAATACTAGGAAATAATAATGCTATTTTCAGAAAACACATTAAATTTCAATAAATTCATCAAAATGTCTTTCACAGTGAAATATCTATATAAAAGAATTATTCATCCTACTCTTTCAGTTTTCCCCCAAAGTAAAGCATAGGTTATAGGTGCCTTATTTATGTTTATTTTTGTTCTGTGAGAGAAAATAAGATAGAAAATTCCAAGAAGGTTCCAAAAGTGTTACATCTTTAGAAACGAGACAAAAGAATCGTGAACATTTGCTTAAGCTTGCTTTTAGGATTATTCTATTGTTCACAACGAAAGCTATGCTTTTATTTCTTCTTTTGTCCTTCTTCAATCACTTACTTGTTTCATCAGAATTGTCTGATAGAAAAAGGCAAATTCATAAACTTTTGGAAATGTTTTGTAAGTTTCATTTTTTAGACTATTTTAAGTGTTATAGAGAATAGTATGCAGCTAGGTGATTTCTTGATTTGTGGGGCCAACTCTTGTACATATGACTGAAAGAATGTTCCTATAAATTTTATACCTCTTGGAAGAGAAGTATAGAAATATTTTCAAAAAAGAGGTTGCTTTTTTACTGAGTCCAAGCTTGTATTGCTTGCCACACGACAGGCCAGTAAATTGAGAGACCAGTTGTTGGGGCAAGGAATAGTGACTTTATTCAGAAGGCCAGAAGATTGAGAGGATGGTGGACTAGTGTCCCAAGGAACAACCTTGCCTGTGTTTGGACGCTAGTTTTTCTTATATAACAGAGAAGGTGAGCTGAGGAAGTGAAGTAAAAATGGTGAAACATCATTGCAAATATTTCCTATTTCTGGTCAAACTTCAGAGGGATGTGTTAATTTCTTCTTTCCTGCATCCATTCACAGGTGGATGTGGTCTGGGCATTTCTTGTAAACTTAAACAAAGGTATTCTAGCTTAACATTCATAGTATGGTAGGCAGGGTTCCTGAGTATGGGCCACTATGTATAATTTAAGGTATAGTCTATATCCCTTTAGTGATTAATTTTAACAGAAATGATAGAATATAAAGTTTAAAGAAACAGATCTTTTATGGAGTCAGATTTGTTCTTTCCTATTATAGCCTTATTTACTGACAAGATTATAATATTCAGTTTGTCTCTAACACTGAGGATAATGATTTGACACCTTAAAATTAAGCAAACACAGGGAATATACGGGGATAGAAAATCAATATAATCACTAAAATGATTCCAAAAAAAAAACTATAAGAAATTTTTTCCCCTCAGTGTGCTGTTTCAAATGTGTATATATACATACATATGTATACATATATAAATACAACATATAAATGCATATATGTATATTTATATACACATATAAATGTTTATCTCTGTACTAATATATAGATAGATACAAAGTTGTCAGAATACTTTTTGTATATTGACACCTGAATGGTTGTATAGTAGATTTGTTTGAAGAAACTTGGATAAGATTTCAATAGTTGTTTCTTTTAGGGAGTGATAATTCATCAGAAATTCTTGGAAGGATAGATTTGGCTCAGACTCTTAGGTGGGGTTCATTCATCCTATTCTGAACAACTTGGTGCTTCTAGAATATGTAAATGTGTAGCTGTAATCACATGTGGCTTTATTATTAGATAATTTGTCATTCTGCTTATGGTCAACACTCCAAGTTGCATAAATATGGAGCAGTTAGATGTTCATTAAGATATTCATTTGTTTGTTTGCTATTATGTTGTATATATTTCAGGTATTAATCCCTTGTTAGACATATGACTTGCAAATATTTTCTCCCATTTCTTAGGACTGCCATAGGCTGCCTTTTCACTCTCTTGATTGTTTATTTTGATGTTCAAAAAAGCACTTTAGTTTTGTGTAGTCATAGTTGTTTATTTTTACCTTCGTGCTTTTGGTGTCATATCCAAAAAAAAAAAAAATCACTTCCAAGCCCAATACCAAGGATTGTTCCCCGTCTTCTCCTAGGAGTTTTACAGTTTTACAGTTTCAGATTTTACATTTACTTCTATAACCCACTGTTAGCTAACTTTTGTGAATGATGTAAGATAGAGGTTTAATTTTATTTTTTGCATGTGAATATTCAGTTATCCCAGCACCATTTATAGAAAGGAATCTCTTTTCTTGGCTTCCTTGTCAGTTTTTTTTTTAATTTTTAAACTTATTTATTTATTTGGTTGCACTGGGTCTTAGTTGCAGAATGTCAGTGATCTAGTTCCCTCATCAGGGATGAAATCTGGGCCCCTTGCACTTGGGAGTACAGTGTCTTAGCCACTGGACCACTAGGGAAGGCCCCCTTGTCAAATATTATTTAAACATATATTCATGATTGAAGGCAGGAGGAGAAGGGGATGAGAAGAGATGAGATCATTGGATGGCGTCACGGGCTTAGTAGATGTGACCTTGAGCAAGCTCTTGGGAGAGAGTGAAGGACAGGGAAGTCGGGTGTGCTGCAGTCCATGGCATCACAAAGAGTTGGACACGACTGAGAGACTGAATCAAACTGAAACATGGTCCAATTTTTAATCTAATAAACGTAATATTTTGTGTGGAAGATTGGACTCTAAAAATTATAGAAAATCAAAGAAAGCATATAGTGATTTTGGGATAATCAGTCAAACTTTTTGCAGTGAGAATCCTATTGATACATAGGGTAGGATGAGACAATAAGAAACACAGAGCAAAGAAAAGGAACAATATCAATTTGAGAGAACCCTTGTCTGTCTATTAAACAACAAGAATGAACACTGCTGCCAATGGTATCTCCTAGGGTGCATTTGAATTCCAACTTCTGGTCTTTTCTTTTTTATGTGTGTTTAATTTATGTATGCATTTATTTATTTATTTTGGCTGTTCTGTGTAGCATATGGGATCCTAGTTTGCCGATCAGGGATAAAACCCATGCCCACTGCACTGAGAACAAAGAGTCCTAGCCACCAGACCACCAGGGAAGTCCTTGAATTCCTATTTCTTATCCAGAAGTCTCAAGATGAAATACCAGATCTTACCTACCTATTGACTTCAAGTATCAAATGTTGGTCAGTGCAGTAGAACTACAGAGGGGGATAACCTCCTGTGAAGAGGGTTATACAGAAGATAGACTCATGTTTTACTAGTGGTGGACAGAGAGGGTAGGAGGAAAAGGAAGAAGATTTGATTATTTGTCTTCAGAGGCACATTCAAACTCTGAAATGATAAGTTTCAGATAATGATATTTAGTTTGCAGTGTTATGCATTGATTTTTCTGAACATATTTTGCATTTTTATCCAGAGTTCAAAGGAATCTTCGTGTGCTCCTTGTTAGAACTTTTATCATTTTTTTTTTCCTCTAAGGATAATTTATCAGTACAAAATGACTTTGGAAATGAGCATTTATTTCTAAAGGCTCACCGAGCAACTGGGGTGAATGGTCCTTGAATGTCTGTAGTTCTTGGAAGGCTTTTTTTAAATAACATTCTTATTTTTTAAATTATTTTTGTTTAGTAATTTTAAAGTTAAAAGAAAATGAATAAAATAAAGTTTTACCATATTTTAACAAAATATGAAAGTGAGTGGAACTATTCCAAAACTCGCTATTGCCTCTCTCTGCTTACTTGAAGCAAAGCAAAACTTCATCCAGAAAAGAGGCATTAACAAAAGGACATAGGAGCCTAAGAGAGTTGGTATTTTGAGGGGTGGGAGACAGGTGGAATGTTGATGATCCAAATTCATTTATTTATTCCTACTTTGAATGAATAGCATATGGTTGAGCCAATATGAAGTACAGAATCCTAACCATGGACTTTAGGAAAATTGTGAAAGGATGGCATTGTCATCAAAGAATATTCAATGTAGCGATATGGATAGTACATAAATATAGACAACTTTACATTAAAAAAAAAGCCTTCAGTATATTTCTGGCCTAGAAAAACTCTATCGGCTATACTGTCTAAACTCAGAACAACCAGGAACAGAGTTTCTAAATCTCAGTATTCACTATTACACATCAGTAATTGGAATCTTGACTGGCTGACTTTTAATTTTATCCAAAGACATCAACCTATTTTGAAACAAAGCAAATTAAATTGTGTTGAAAATAGCCATGTCAGATGAAGCTCATTTGTTTCTTTGACAAAGTTATTCAGTAACAGAACAGCAAAGGCATTTGGGTGAGCTGTGACGCATGACAGCCCTGTACAAAAGATGTCAGAATGGAGTATGAGTGATGGAAAATTTAGGTGGGATTTATAACCAGTTAAATATCCCATATGTTATTGAGTAAAAAAGTAAATAAAAACAACTCTTGCAAGTTTCTTTTAAATGTATATGAGAAGCAACACATTTCAAAGACACTTTTTTGCCTACTAAATTCCAATTCTCTTTCCTTTATAGTCCTCTGTCATAATGCATTATATTATAGTGCTCTGAAATCTATTATTTATTATAATTAGCATGGTAAGAAAATAATTTCATAAAGACAGAAGCAATACCAACATCACAGTAATGTTATTTAGCAAACATGCTTCTACACATAAAATTCTGGTGGCCTGCTAGCCTTAACCCCAAAATTGTTTGTTCCTAGATGTTATGGAAGTAACAAATACAGTAAAAATTCTCAAAGCATCAGTTAGAGATGAGTCATACTGTACATACTGTCCTTTTTTAAAATTATTATTCTTTATTTGAAAGGTTTTACAGAATTTTGTTGTTCATAGACATGTATGTTCCCAGATCAGTCATATGCATATCCATGGTCCCCACCCCCCCCAGTTTGCCCCATCCTACCCCTCCAGACCTTCGCCCCAAGCCATTGTAAGCACTCCTATTCCCTTAGCATAATGACACTAGCTATCTTTTCCACACATAACAGTATAGGTTTCCATGTTACTCCCTCCATGCTTCCCCTTCCCTATTTCTTCCCCACAATGTCCCTATGTCTATGCTCTGTTTCTCCATGAGTTCCCTGTGTGTGTTATCAAGACCATCCTACTAGATTCCATATATGTGTGTTAGTATACTGTATTTGTCTTTCTCTTTTTGACTTACTTCACTTTTTGTGATAGGTTCTAGAGCCAACCACTTCATTAGGACTGAGTCTTCTGCATTTCTTTTAACAGTTGAGTAGTATTCCATTGTATATATGTACCAGGGCTTCTGTATCCATTCATTCGATGGACATCTAGGTTACTTCCAAGTTCTGGCTATTGTATAGAGAGCTGCAATGAACATTGGGGTACAGGTGCTTCTTTCAGTTTTGATTTCATCAGGATACAAGCCTAATAGTGGGATTGCTGGGTCATAGGGTGCTTCTATTTTTAGTTTTTAAAGAAATCTCCATACTGTCTTCCATAGAGGCTGTATCAATTTACATTCCCACCAGCAATGCAAGAGGGTTCCCTTTTCTCCACACCCTCTCCAGCATTTATTGTCTGCAGATTTTTTGATTATGGCCATTCTGACGGGTGTGAGGTGGTATCTCATTGTAGTTTTAATTTGCATTTCTCTAATAATAAGTGAGGTTCAGCATCATTTCATGTGCTTTTGGGCCATCTGTATGTCCTCTTTGCAGAGGTGTCTCTTTAGATCTTTTTACCATTTTTTGATTGGGTTGTTCGTTTTCCCTGTGCTGAGTTGTCTGAGTTGCTTGTAGATTTTGCTTTACACATAAAATTCTGGTGGCCTGCTAGCCTTAACCCCAAAATTGTTTGTTCCTAGATGTTATGGAAGTAACAAATACAGTAAAAATTCTCAAAGCATCAGTTAGAGATGAGTCATACTGTACATACTGTCCTTTTTTTAAATTATTATTCTTTATTTGAAAGGTTTTACAGAATTTTGTTGTTCACAGACATGTATGTTCCCAGATCAGTCATATGCATATCCATGGTCCCCACCCCCCCCAGTTTGCCCCATCCTACCCCTCCAGACCATCGCCCCAAGCCATTGTAAGCACTCCTATTCCCTTAGCATAATGACACTAGCTATCTTTTCCACACATAACAGTATAGGTTTCCATGTTACTCCCTCCATGCTTCCCCTTCCCTATTTCTTCCCCACAATGTCCCTATGTCTATGCTCTGTTTCTCCATGAGTTCCCTGTGTGTGTTATCAAGACCATCCTACTAGATTCCATATATGTGTGTTAGTATACTGTATTTGTCTTTCTCTTTTTGACTTACTTCACTTTTTGTGATAGGTTCTAGAGCCAACCACTTCATTAGGACTGAGTCTTCTGCATTTCTTTTAACAGTTGAGTAGTATTCCATTGTATATGTGTACCAGGGCTTCTGTATCCATTCATTCGATGGACATCTAGGTTACTTCCAAGTTCTGGCTATTGTATAGAGAGCTGCAATGAACATTGGGGTACAGGTGCTTCTTTCAGTTTTGATTTCATCAGGATACAAGCCTAATAGTGGGATTGCTGGGTCATAGGGTGCTTCTATTTTTAGTTTTTAAAGAAATCTCCATACTGTCTTCCATAGAGGCTGTATCAATTTACATTCCCACCAGCAATGCAAGAGGGTTCCCTTTTCTCCACACCCTCTCCAGCATTTATTGTCTGCAGATTTTTTGATTATGGCCATTCTGACGGGTGTGAGGTGGTATCTCATTGTAGTTTTAATTTGCATTTCTCTAATAATAAGTGAGGTTCAGCATCGTTTCATGTGCTTTTGGGCCATCTGTATGTCCTCTTTGCAGAGGTGTCTCTTTAGATCTTTTTACCATTTTTTGATTGGGTTGTTCGTTTTCCCTGTGCTGAGTTGTCTGAGTTGCTTGTAGATTTTGGAGATGAATTCTTCATCTGTTGTTTCATTTGCTATGATTTTCTCCCACTCTGTGGGGTGTCTGTTCAACTTTTTTGTAATTTCTTTTGCTGAACAAAAACTTTTAAGTTTCATGAGGTCCCACGTGTTCATTTTTCTTTTCAGTTCCACTATTTTAGTAGGTGGGTCAGAGAAGATCTTGCTTTGATTGATGTCCTTGAGGGTTTTGCCTATATTCTCCTCTAAGAGTTTTAGGGTTTCTGGTCTTACATTTAGGTCTTTAATCCATTTTGAGTTGATCTTTGTGCATGGTGTCAGAGAATGTTCCAACTTCATTTTTTTGCATGTAGCTGTCCAATTTTCCCAGCACCACTTTTTGAAGAGGCTGTCTTTGTCCCATTTTATAGTTTCTCCTCCTTTGTCAAAAATAAGGTACCCATAGGTGCGTGGCTTTATCTCTGGGTTCTCTATCTTGTTCCATTGGTCTATAGTTCTGTTTTTGTGCCAGTACCATACTGTCTTGATGACTGTTGCTTTGTAGTAGAGCCTGAAGTTAGGGTGGCTGATTCCTCCAGCTCTGTTGTTCTTTCTCAGGATTGCTTTGGCTATTTGAGGTCTTTTGTGTTTCCATATGAACTGTGTTATTCTTTGGTCTAGTTCTGTGAAAAATGTCAATGGAAGTTGAATAGGTATTGCATTAAATCTGTTGATGATATTTGGTAGTATGGTCATTTTCACAATATTGATTCTTCCGACCCAGGAACATGGAATATCTCTCCATCTGTTTAAGTCTTCTTTAATTTCTTTCATGAGTGTCTTGTAATTTTCTGTGTACAGTTCTTTTGTTTCTTTGGGTAGGTTTATTCCTAGATATTTGATTCTTTTGGTTGCAATGGTGAAGGGGACTGCCTCTTTGAATTCGTTTTCTGATTTTTCATTGTTTGTGTATAGGAATGCCAGTGATTTCTGTGTGTTCACTTTGTATCCTGGAACTTTGCTGAATTCGTTGATTAGCTCTAGTAGCTTCATAGTAGAGTCTTGGGGATTTTCTATGTATAATATCATGTCATCTGCAAAAAGAGAGAGCTTGACTTCTTCCTTTCCAATCTGGATTCTTTTGATTTCTTTCTCTTCTCTTATTGCTGTTGCTAGAACTTCCAGGACTATGTTGAATAGTAGTGGTGAAAGTGGACACCCCTGTCTTGTTCCTGATCTTAGGGGGAATGCTTTCAGTTTTCTTGGAAGGCTTTTAATCATTAGGAAATGTCCTGCATCTTCATAATGACTGTTAAAAATTGATTTTCAGGATATGTTAATGGGTGAAAAAGATCATCTAAGTCTTCATAAATTTGACCACATATATCATTCTGTTTATAGTGGGTACTTTCTCATCAGTGTAAAGAATGTCTTTAATGATGTAATGGCAAAGTCACATTGCATCATAGTCTTTCTTTCAAATGACATTCTGATTTCCCTTTGAACATTCTTATTAGCATAGGAATTAGCATAAACTGGCAGGTTTATACCAGGTATCTAAAAAATCTACAGCATCATGACTATTGTAGGTTAGATCAAGTAGGACATAGCATATGACATATTGTCAAAGAGAGGCTGGTCACTTTATAGAATCTTTATATTAAAAAAAAGAAATATGTAAGGATAATGGTGCTTAGTCCTCTTTACTAGAACATGGACTTTGAAAACATCTTTATAGGGTGGCTGATTCCTCCAGCTCTGTTGTTCTTTCTCAGGATTGCTTTGGCTATTTGAGGTCTTTTGTGTTTCCATATGAACTGTGTTATTCTTTGGTCTAGTTCTGTGAAAAATGTCAATGGAAGTTGAATAGGTATTGCATTAAATCTGTTGATGATATTTGGTAGTAT
This sequence comes from Tragulus kanchil, assembly GCA_022376925.1. NCBI lineage: Eukaryota > Metazoa > Chordata > Mammalia > Artiodactyla > Tragulidae > Tragulus > Tragulus kanchil. The sequence goes on along the minus strand of JAIOJX010000023.1, from coordinate 117,443,585 downwards.
GGTCATTTTCACAATATTGATTCTTCCGACCCAGGAACATGGAATATCTCTCCATCTGTTTAAGTCTTCTTTAATTTCTTTCATGAGTGTCTTGTAATTTTCTGTGTACAGTTCTTTTGTTTCTTTGGGTAGGTTTATTCCTAGATATTTGATTCTTTTGGTTGCAATGGTGAAGGGGACTGCCTCTTTGAATTCGTTTTCTGATTTTTCATTGTTTGTGTATAGGAATGCCAGTGATTTCTGTGTGTTCACTTTGTATCCTGGAACTTTGCTGAATTCGTTGATTAGCTCTAGTAGCTTCATAGTAGAGTCTTGGGGATTTTCTATGTATAATATCATGTCATCTGCAAAAAGAGAGAGCTTGACTTCTTCCTTTCCAATCTGGATTCTTTTGATTTCTTTCTCTTCTCTTATTGCTGTTGCTAGAACTTCCAGGACTATGTTGAATAGTAGTGGTGAAAGTGGACACCCCTGTCTTGTTCCTGATCTTAGGGGGAATGCTTTCAGTTTTCTTGGAAGGCTTTTAATCATTAGGAAATGTCCTGCATCTTCATAATGACTGTTAAAAATTGATTTTCAGGATATGTTAATGGGTAAAAAAGATCATCTAAGTCTTCATAAATTTGACCACATATATCATTCTGTTTATAGTGGGTACTTTCTCATCAGTGTAAAGAATGTCTTTAATGATGTAATGGCAAAGTCACATTGCATCATAGTCTTTCTTTCAAATGACATTCTGATTTCCCTTTGAACATTCTTATTAGCATAGGAATTAGCATAAACTGGCAGGTTTATACCAGGTATCTAAAAAATCTACAGCATCATGACTATTGTAGGTTAGATCAAGTAGGACATAGCATATGACATATTGTCAAAGAGAGGCTGGTCACTTTATAGAATCTTTATATTAAAAAAAAGAAATATGTAAGGATAATGGTGCTTAGTCCTCTTTACTAGAACATGGACTTTGAAACATTTTTATAATTCTCTATTCAGTAAAAAACTGTTTAAAGGCCCTGGATTGCAAGTCTGGCATTCCTGAATTTGAGTCCTATACTCACACTGAGTATCAGTAGAGTCCAATATTCATACTGAGGATCAGTATGAGTCCTATACTCATACTGAGCTGTTGTCTTTCAGCCTTCTCATCTGTAAAATGGGATTAAATAAGCCAATGTATACAAGCACGTACAATGTGTAACCACATGTGCTTGTGTGCTCAGTTGTGTCTGACTCTTTTATACACCATGGATGACCAGGCTTCTCTGCCCATGGAATTTTACAGGCAAGAATACTGGAGTGGATGGCCATTTCCTTCTCCAGAAAATCTTTCTGACTCAGGGATCAAACATGCATCTCTTGTATCTCCTGCATTGGCCAGCAGGTTCTTTCCCACTCATGACACCAACAGCATTAGTCAGGGTAGGGGGACAGGAATGTAATGACCTTAGTCTACATATTCATAATTTATTTTGTGATTAATGGAAACCACTTATGAAATAAAATACTTCCCTCAGACTCTTATTCATTTGATCCTTAGGGCCTGAACTCAGTGAATGGAGTGGAAATACAACTGGCAAAACTCTAAAAGAAAGGCCTGACTGGTGAATTCAGGTGTTCTCATTTGGGGTTTCTTCATTATACCAAAGGAGAGAGATAACTTCGTTATTTGTACCATTGATGCTATCATTTCATTCTTGTATACCAGGTGTTTAAAAGTCTTATGGAGATGGGTTGAGTTGCTGGCTATTAGAATTCAGTGATTTTGGAACAGGATTAATTTCTTCTCTATGTTCCTGTCAGTAAAATTGAAACAATATTTACACTATTTACACTACCAACTACAGCATGGGCACAGAGATAAAATGAAATTATATTAGTAACAGAGTACAGGTGGAATTCTTATTCTATGCCAGTAATTGTTCTGACTGCTCTACATATATTAACTCACCTCTTCTTCTAAAGACTTTTTAGGGTGGGGACTACTATACATCGCAATAAGGCAGCTGCAGTATCTTCCTTTTTTAATTTGTCCTATACGTTCCTACAAAGAATCTACCCATTTAGCCGTTGATACACAGAAGTTATAAAGTTGACTGACAGAACTGGGATATGGATTGAGGTAGTCTGGCTCTCCATAATACCAACATCTCAGAGATTTTTAACAGCACTTTCCAAACAGTAAATAACAAAGGACTGGAATGATCACACATACTTTGGCTTTCTACCTGTGGGCAAGAAGAGTCTGAGTGAATTGGAGAGTTCTACTGGGAACACAACAAGGGAAGGAATCCAAATCTGGTTATAACAGGCATTTGAGGAAGTCAGTGAAGTACGTCGCTTTAAAAATAAGATGGAAGCAATGTGGAATTGACAACCAAATTTTATATGGAGCAGAACTGGATCAATATATCTTTCCAATTTCCACTTATTCATTAATTCAGTATCAGGCATTCTGCTATGGTTGGTAATACTGAGATGAAAAAGATGTCGGCTTCTTTTTTTTTTTTTTTGACTTAAAATGTCCACTGTCTAGTGGGAAAGACAACAGGTGTTGGTTGTTATTCTGGCATTTATTATTGGCATGGACTTGAGTTAGTCACTCAATTGCTGTGATACTCTGTTCCCTCATTTATAAAGGAGGATAAATATCCTACATTTCAATGTTTCTGTGAGTATTAGAGATGGGCTGTAATAAGCAGTCACTGAATAAATATCTGTTAAAACATGATATGGGTGGAACATGTAGGGAGTTGAAGTTACAGAACCAAATTGCACACTCTAGCTGTGGGTCATGGGAAATCACTTAAGGATATTTAGAAAGGACACAGCATGATCCTGTTTTCACATTTAGAGGTTTCACCTTGGTAACCGGAAAGAGGTTGAACAGGACAGGGACTTACCTGAAGGATAGGAAATTCATTAGGAAAGTATTGAAATAGTGGATGAGGGCCTACAAGTTAACAGACGCTATCAACTTGGAACAGAGAGAAGTTAAATTTTGGGGATAAAATAGATTTCCCTATATCTTAAATAAGATTATTTTATGGGATTTGAAAATGTAATCTTAGGGAAAACTGAGTGTTAAGACAAGTATATTTTGCAGACGAATCCTGTTTTAAATATCTCTAGGTTTTGAGGCAGAAGAAACATAGGTATTCTGGATGTTAATTTCCTGCCTCAGAGCTCTCTCCATATCCCCTGCCCAAAGGTCAGTAGGGATCACTTTCTTTTGGGCACTGGCACCCTTCCTCATCTCCTTTCTAGCACATGTATCACCGCACTGCACTTATTTTTTTAGAAGGCCTTTCCCAGTAGATGGGGAGCCCAATGAATGAAGAATGTCTTTTTCTGAATGCCCAACATCTGGATAATGTAGCGCACAGAAAAGATACTCAGTAAATGTTTGTTCGATAAATGAATGAGTAAATAAGTAAGAGCAGAGTAGTTCAATGTACGATACTTGGGTTTGGATTGATAGGTTTTGAATCCTGATTCCATCACCAGTTACCAGGAAGGTAACAACCTTCTAGGCCTGTTTACTCATTTATTAAATGGAAATTTGAATATCATAGGAAGTTCAATCGCACAAATATATGCAAAGTGAATTTAAGTGGCACAGATCTATAGAAAGTGCCTAACTCACTCCTTGACACACAGCATTTATTTCATTAAATGAAAGCTGTCACTATCACTCTCAATATTACAATCTTGATAATAACTGGAATCTCAATTCCTAACAATTTTACTCCATCTCTGTACTCTCTGCTGATCAATTTAACCCTGATTTTAAAAATTGAATTGATTGAATTCAATCAATCAAGATTCAATAAAATCAAGATGATTTTATTAACTAAACATGCTGAACAGTAGGATAGATTGGTTTTTATCTTCTATTATTATCTAGATTACTTCCTCACTCTCTGCACCATGCAATCAAAGCCCTAAATATATCTATATCTATAGCTATATATCTCTATAGACTACATATGCAATATATAATATATACACATCTCCATCCTAATGTATATGACCTATGTATCATACATCATATAAAAGATACATATGTATGTGTGTGTGTGTGTATAGGACATATATGTGTTTATATATATAACACAACCTATATGTCCTATATATAATATAACTATATAGATACAGATATTTACTTGCAATAGAGAAGTATTAAAGAAGGAAGATCAGATCATTGGGAATCCAAGAACAGAAGGAGCTTAACCTTTTTGTGATAGTAAGGCAATTAGATGTCTTTGAAGAATTAGACCAATATAAACAGGAGCCACTGGGACCACTGGAAAGTAGTTTTCACAGCTTTGTTTTCTTACCAACTGACCAAACATGAAAGATGAAACTCAATATATGGCAAGGACTCCCCTTTATACACTTTCACTATCACTTTCCATGTTTCCAAATAATTTGTTTGAGAAGCACACTTTGTGCTTTTTATTAAACACATGATTGGGCTGGATTTCTCTGTATTAGGAGACTTAATTTGCCAGTGAACTATAGCTTCAGGTTGGCCATCTGGAAAAATAAACTTCTCAACAGCCATGTAATTTGTCTTTTGTCTAGTTTCAGGCAGTGGATTTTGGGGGGATTAGTATTGAGCAAATAGCAAGCAGAGGCTTTCCTGGCTCCTTGAAGCCCTCTCCTTTCTCCAAAGGGGCATCTTGCTAGGTTACAAGTTAACGAATGGTCCTTTTATACAACAGAGGAGTAGCAAATACTTCCATAATGTCCTAGTCAACACTATGTATATAGGAACCTAATTGTCAAAAAACAAAACAGCTTTTTCTTTCCCACATGGGGAGGCAATGCCATATGGGCCAAAGCCTAAGGTCAGGAAAGCATATTGTCTGGAACACAGACCAACACACCAGCTGTGCCCTCGCAGCAGAAGGTGAGGGGGTAGCATGAGGAGACCACTCTCTCAGCTCAAATGTTTCCCTCCTGCCCCGACAAGCCAACAAGGTATAAGCCTGGTTGTCTGGGAAACGTCTTAGGAGACAGTCCCCACATACTACCAAAACTAATTGTACTCCCAAAGCTTAAATACTAGGTTACCTTTATTAGATTTATGCACGTTAACAAGTAAGTCTTGGCAAGTCAGTGTCAAAAACTGCAGTCCCTCAGGAAAATACCACAGTTCCTGATAACTTCACTTGTTACAGTTCTAGGCGCAGCTACATAATCATTACTGTCTCTTTCACTTTTCTTCATAAGAAAACAATTAGAGGGGCACCCAAGTTGTGGTTAAACTATGGGCTTTGAGTTCAGATAGACTGGGTTTCCTGGCCTGATTGTGTAATCTCATTAGTGAGGTAAACTTGACTGGATTACTTAACTCCTCCTAATCCTTAATTTTTTCTCCTGTTTAATAGGGACAATGTAATAGTCATAGACTCCATTTCAGGGACTTATGATAATTCTATAAGATAATGTTGGTATGTGAAAGTGTTAACACCGGTCTGACAAAAGTACTCAATAGATTGTAAAAACAGGGACTTCCCTCTTGGTCCAGAGGCTAACACTCTGCGCTCCCACTGATGGGGGCCTGGCTTCCATCCTGGTCAGGGAACCAGATCCCACATGCTGCAACTGAGAGTTTGCATACCATAACTAAAGATTCTGCATGCTACAACTAAAGATCTAGCATGCCACAACTAAACAAACAACCAAACAAACAGAAAGAACAGACCCTGCATGCCTCAGCTAAGACCAGGTGGAGCCAAGTAAATAAAACAAATATAAAAAACATAAAATTGATTAGGACAAATGTACATTGGTTAGGCTCATATCACACATACTCCCATACATTGTGCTAATAGCAAGCAGAGGCTTTCCTGGCTCCTTGAAGCCCTCTCCTTTCTCCAAAGGGGCATCTTGCTAGGTTACAAGTTAACGAATGGTCCTTTTATACAACAGAGGAGTAGCAAATACTTCCATAATGTCCTAGTCAACACTATGTATATAGGAACCTAATTGTCAAAAAACAAAACAGCTTTTTCTTTCCCACATGGGGAGGCAATGCCATATGGGCCAAAGCCTAAGGTCAGGAAAGCATATTGTCTGGAACACAGACCAACACACCAGCTGTGCCCTCGCAGCAGAAGGTGAGGGGGTAGCATGAGGAGACCACTCTCTCAGCTCAAATGTTTCCCTCCTGCCCCGACAAGCCAACAAGGTATAAGCCTGGTTGTCTGGGAAACGTCTTAGGAGACAGTCCCCACATACTACCAAAACTAATTGTACTCCCAAAGCTTAAATACTAGGTTACCTTTATTAGATTTATGCACGTTAACAAGTAAGTCTTGGCAAGTCAGTGTCAAAAACTGCAGTCCCTCAGGAAAATACCACAGTTCCTGATAACTTCACTTGTTACAGTTCTAGGCGCAGCTACATAATCATTACTGTCTCTTTCACTTTTCTTCATAAGAAAACAATTAGAGGGGCACCCAAGTTGTGGTTAAACTATGGGCTTTGAGTTCAGATAGACTGGGTTTCCTGGCCTGATTGTGTAATCTCATTAGTGAGGTAAACTTGACTGGATTACTTAACTCCTCCTAATCCTTAATTTTTTCTCCTGTTTAATAGGGACAATGTAATAGTCATAGACTCCATTTCAGGGACTTATGATAATTCTATAAGATAATGTTGGTATGTGAAAGTGTTAACACCGGTCTGACAAAAGTACTCAATAGATTGTAAAAACAGGGACTTCCCTCTTGGTCCAGAGGCTAACACTCTGCGCTCCCACTGATGGGGGCCTGGCTTCCATCCCTGGTCAGGGAACCAGATCCCACATGCTGCAACTGAGAGTTTGCATACCATAACTAAAGATTCTGCATGCTACAACTAAAGATCTAGCATGCCACAACTAAACAAACAACCAAACAAACAGAAAGAACAGACCCTGCATGCCTCAGCTAAGACCAGGTGGAGCCAAGTAAATAAAACAAATATAAAAAACATAAAATTGATTAGGACAAATGTACATTGGTTAGGCTCATATCACACATACTCCCATACATTGTGCTAAGTTTTGAATATAATTATACTTACTTTTTATAGTTGTACTTTGTGCCAAGAACTAGGCCAAGGACTTTACAGTTACTGTTTCCATGGTATAGGAACTGTTGAAACTCAGAGAAGTTATCCAGCATTTCCAAGTTCATTTGTGGACTCAGGATTTAAATTAGGATCCTCAGGCTTTTTGCATTTACCAAATTGCTAAAACGCTGATTATAGGGGGAAAAACTATAAAACTTCGTTCAATTGCCTTAGTGTTTAAGTGGCAACTTACTGATTTTATACTCTTACAATCTTCACAGAACAGTGGCCACCCATGGGCAGTACCTTTGCTTATCTCCCTTCAAATGCATACTTAATAGCTTTATCCAGGTCTAATGAAAAAGAAACTGGTTGCTTTCAGATGTTCTGTCAGAAAGATTTACCCCCAAAGGGATAAGTGACTGTGCCCTACAGCTCTGTGTTAGTTTGCTAGGCTGCTGTGACAAAGTACCCAAAAACAATGGCTTCAACAGTAGACATGTACTGACTTACAGTTCTGGGCACTAAATGTCTGAAATAGAGATGCTTGCAGGATTGGTTTCTTTTGAGGACAGTGAAGGAAAGATCTATTCGAAGCTATTCTCCTAGACTGTCTCCTCCTTACATCTCTTTATATCTCTATGGCTCACTGCTTTATGTTCTGTGTCCAAGCTTCTTCTTTGTAAAAATATTTTATTTATTTATTTATTTTTGGCTATTTTGGGTTTTCACGGCTGCTGCAGGCTCTTCTCTAGTTGCAGGGAGTGGGGGCTACTCTCTAGTTGAGGTGAGCAGGCTTCTTGTTGTGCTGACTTCTCTTCTGGAATTCCGGCTCTAGAACACACGGGCTTCAGTAGTTGCGGCACATGGGCTCAATAGTTGTGGCTCTGAGGCTCTAGAGCACAGGCTCAATAGTTGTGGCTCATGGGCTTCGTTGCTCTGCAGCATGTGGGATCCTCCTGGATCAGGGATTGAACCCGTGTCTCCTGCATTGGCAGGTGAACTCTTCCACCACTGGGCTACCAGAGAAACCCCAAGCTTCTTCATTTTAAAGGACACCCGTCTTATGCTATTGCAGCCCACCCTAATAAGATCACTTTAACTTTACCTCCATAAAGACCCTGTCCTTCAAATAAAATCCAATTCTGAGCTACCAGGGGTAAGGTTAGGATTTCAACATCTGAAATCAGGGTGTGTGGCACAATTCAAGCCATAAAAAGCTCATTGGTGAGAATATGCCTTATCTGCTACAGAGTTCAATAAGTGTGGGTTGAATTAGAAAGCACACCATCAGCCTCAATCTGTAACTTGAAAGCCATTTTTAAAAAATTCACTGTTTTCATTCTTTCTCTGTTACCTGCTGTCCTCCCAAACCCACCAAACTTTAGTTCTTTCTGGGCAAATTCTTTTTGTTTGATACTTTTCATTTCCCTTTTTAACTTTTTTAGGGAAGGGCCAGGGTACACTCTTAACAGAAAATGTAATCCTATAGTAGAAAATGTTGCTTGCTTCAAATTCTTTTTGTTTGATACTTTTCATTTCCCTTTTTAACTTTTTTAGGGAAGGGCCAGGGTACACTCTTAACAGAAAATGTAATCCTATAGTAGAAAATGTTGCTTGCTTACCCTGAAGTCATTCTTCCCCAAAGGCTCTTTCTTATTGTGACAACTTGCCCCCAAAATGCCAGATAAATGTTTCTCATTTTTATAGTCTGTTTTTTTTTACAACTCAAGGCAAAATTTCTCAGCCTTCGCACTGCTGACATTTTGGGCCAGATAATTCTTTGTTGTCAAGAGCTGTCCTGTGTGATGTAGGATGTTTAGCAGCATCCCTGGCCTCTGCTCAGATCCCAGTTTCACTAGCCTAGTTATGATGAAAATGTGTCCAGACATTGATAAATGTCTCTTGAGAGAAGAGCAGAATTATTCCTCTTGGATAACCACTGAACTGGAGTGGGCATATGAGGCCACATATGGTAGATGGAAGGCACTTAAGAAGTGATGTTTTTCCTTTCCTGACATCTCCTTAACTTTAGGTATACTCTGTCTGTTTCAGCCTTCTCTATTTTCAATAATTGTTGTCCATTAAAACTGAATAACATCTTAAAGGTTTCATCCAGATGTGTCCCAAAGATGGCTGTTAATCTCTCCAGGTCTTCTGAATACCCTACTAGACATTTCCTTTAGAGTGTCTGACCTTCAGCTTACAATGTGTGCACGCATGTTCAGCAGCTTCAGTTGTATCTGACTCTTCACTATGGACTGCCGCCTCATAGGCGTCTCTGTCCATGGGCTTCTCCAGGCAATGATCCTGGAGTAAGTTGCCACAACCGCTTCCAGGGGATCTTTCCAATCCAGGCATTGAACCCGCTTCTCCTGCATTGCAGGCAGATTCTTTACCTTTGAGCCATTGAGGAAGCCCTCACCTTACCATAAGCCTACCTAAATGAAACTCACAATTCTACCCTCTCAAAACACTCCCTTTCCTAATTTTATTACTTTAAATAATAGATTCACTTTTCCTAGTCACATAAATTTGTGAAGTACAAGTACAAGTACATATAGGTCCCTTATGCACTCTTGGAGAAGGAAATGGGAACCTCTTCCAGGACTCTTGACTGAAGAATCCCATGGGCAGAGGAGCCTGGTGGTCTACAGTCCATAGGGTCACACAGTTGGACATGGCTGAAGTGACTTGCCACACAGACACACACACACACACACTCTTGCCTCTGGTGGACCTAAGTTCATATTCCATCATTTAATATGAGGAAACGAATTTACACATATAAATGTAGTTTAGAGGCACAGAAATGATATGAAAATGATGTAACATTTTTATAGTCTGTTTTTTTTTACAACTCAAGGCAAAATTTCTCAGCCTTCGCACTGCTGACATTTTGGGCCAGATAATTCTTTGTTGTCAAGAGCTGTCCTGTGTGATGTAGGATGTTTAGCAGCATCCCTGGCCTCTGCTCAGATCCCAGTTTCACTAGCCTAGTTATGATGAAAATGTGTCCAGACATTGATAAATGTCTCTTGAGAGAAGAGCAGAATTATTCCTCTTGGATAACCACTGAACTGGAGTGGGCATATGAGGCCACATATGGTAGATGGAAGGCACTTAAGAAGTGATGTTTTTCCTTTCCTGACATCTCCTTAATTTTAGGTATACTCTGTCTGTTTCAGCCTTCTCTATTTTCAATAATTGTTGTCCATTAAAACTGAATAACATCTTAAAGGTTTCATCCAGATGTGTCCCAAAGATGGCTGTTAATCTCTCCAGGTCTTCTGAATACCCTACTAGACATTTCCTTTAGAGTGTCTGACCTTCAGCTTACAATGTGTGCACGCATGTTCAGCAGCTTCAGTTGTATCTGACTCTTCACTATGGACTGCCGCCTCATAGGCGTCTCTGTCCATGGGCTTCTCCAGGCAATGATCCTGGAGTAAGTTGCCACAACCGCTTCCAGGGGATCTTTCCAATCCAGGCATTGAACCCGCTTCTCCTGCATTGCAGGCAGATTCTTTACCTTTGAGCCATTGAGGAAGCCCTCACCTTACCATAAGCCTACCTAAATGAAACTCACAATTCTACCCTCTCAAAACACTCCCTTTCCTAATTTTATTACTTTAAATAATAGATTCACTTTTCCTAGTCACATAAATTTGTGAAGTACAAGTACAAGTACATATAGGTCCCTTATGCACTCTTGGAGAAGGAAATGGGAACCTCTTCCAGGACTCTTGACTGAAGAATCCCATGGGCAGAGGAGCCTGGTGGTCTACAGTCCATAGGGTCACACAGTTGGACATGGCTGAAGTGACTTGCCACACAGACACACACACACACACACACTCTTGCCTCTGGTGGACCTAAGTTCATATTCCATCATTTAATATGAGGAAGTCATATAAATTCTGAACTCATTCAGACACATATAAATGTAGTTTAGAGGCACAGAAATGATATGAAAATGATGTAATTATTAGGATCTTAATAAATGTCAGATAGCACTGTTTTAGAATGAGGTAAATAATCTTATATAGAATAAGTTGCTGTTTACTATCTAAAAGCTGATGTAATGTGTAAGTTAAATAGCATCAAAGCAGGCAGATAAATGAAATGGGATCCTAGAGAAAGAATAAGAAATGTTAACACTAAGTATATTCAGAATAACATGCACTATACTGGTTATTTATCAGGTATTTATCATATGTCAAGCAAAATCTGAACTTATAAGTATAATATATTGATATTACTGAGGAAGTGGAAATAGTACTAAATTGACAGAGCACTCTAGCTCTCATACTTAGTATTTATATAACCTTAACCCCATCACTTCTTTATATGTCTTAGATTGTTATCCATAAAAATTGGATAGTATCTCTACTTCACTGGGTTGTGGTTGTGATGAAAAGACTGGAAGGGCAAGATGTTTTGCATGATTTCAGAGACAATCCACTTTTAGCTAAATGGTATCCTGGGTGGAATATAGGGATTTCCCCAAACCAATTTGTCACAGAGGGCTGAAACACTTGGTGATGTGTATGTCATGGGTAGGATGGTCACTATAGCATATTAGCCTAGACAGAGAATCTTAAAATGTCAACAGAGTGCAGGAGGATACTCTTTTTCAGAATGGTTAAAAATAGCTCTAGGTTTTTGTTGGCAGCAAATGCGCATTCATGTTATTTCACAGATTTCCTGGGAAAATCTTAAATACTGTAAAAGCCGACTTTTCTTCCTAATAAAGTGAGTGTTGGGCTGCTGAAACCCAGCTTTACACCTTCTACACAGTTGTTATTCCCTATTGCTCATTAATAAGTGCTAATTTGGGTGATGGAACACCTGACCTTTCTTGCTGTTGCACTTGTTTAGAATTTTGGTGCCATTAGTTGCTTTTAGCCTCTAGTAAAGTAAGTTCCATGTAGGTGGAGAACCTTCAGCAAATTGTGTGTCAGTTGTAGTGAAGAAAATAGAATGTACCCTCTACCTTTCTGAGTTCTTAGTGCAGACCCTGTAATAGAAGGCTCATAACAGGAGAAAAAAAAGTCTATTAATATGTATACATGGGAAATATACAAAATGAGTAAAATCCCTGAGTGAACCTAGAATTCACACTTAAATATCATCTTAATACAGAAAAAGGAGGGGGACGTAGGCCTACTGACATTTGTAAATGCAGGAGGTGGTATCGGTCACTCCCAAATAGTGCTAGGAAGGATCCTCGGAAGTCCACATCTTTTGTTTGGAGAAGCAAGAGAATGACTGTGCCGCAAGCCTGTACTATCCACTGGAGTGAATCTTCAGAAGATCCACCAAGAGGAAAACTTCATCATGAAGTTCAACAATTTCCAGACAGAGTCAGATTTGTTTAAATCTGTGTACTGATTGATTTCTGGAATGGCACTGGGAGTGGAGGGTTGATGGGGAGCAGGGAGCAAGGAGAATGAAAAGAGTGCCTTTCTTGCTACATGCTAAAACCTGTCACTTAAGGGCATGTGCCTTAATTATTCCTCTTTCATGCATGGGTGCCCTGTTTGCTGAAGGGGTTGTGGAAGTTGCCAAGAGATACATTCAACTGCTTATGAGAATCATTATGAGGTTCTGTGTTTATTTTCCTGGCACCCTCCAAGATCTACAGTTTGGAGCTGAACAGCTGTTTTCTTGGTGCTTGTAAATAAAACTATTTAAATATGTTTTAAACACATTGTGTGGAAAGTGTACCTACCCAAAACAGAATGCTGTTTGTTCTAATGTTAGGGAACTAATAAGAAGGAGGAAAGGACATGTTATCATTTGGCGACTACTAATATTTATTGTGTGATTGAGATAGTGTTACATTCTCTCAATGCTGTCTCTAAAGGTAGTGTTTAAGTGGGTGGTTCCTGAAGGCTCCCAAACAACTTAGAAGCATTTCTCTTTCTCAGGTTTCAGCTACCACCTCCCCTTAGTGGGAGCTGGAAAAGCCAAATAAGAGGACCTTTGAAGCCACACAATGTCTGGTCTGTCTTGGTTAACTCTGTTGTAATATAATTGACATTATACCAGAGAGCAGAATAATTCATGTCAGAACAATCCCTCATCTCCTTTATAGCAGGGAACAGAATGTACGCTGCCACACTTCTGGATAACCACCTGCTCCCTGACTAGAGAAGATGATGGCTAAGTCAGCTGTTGACCTGCTATTAATATGTATACATGGGAAATATACAAAATGAGTAAAATCCCTGAGTGAACCTAGAATTCACACTTAAATATCATCTTAATACAGAAAAAGGAGGGGGACGTAGGCCTACTGACATTTGTAAATGCAGGAGGTGGTATCGGTCACTCCCAAATAGTGCTAGGAAGGATCCTCGGAAGTCCACATCTTTTGTTTGGAGAAGCAAGAGAATGACTGTGCCGCAAGCCTGTACTATCCACTGGAGTGAATCTTCAGAAGATCCACCAAGAGGAAAACTTCATCATGAAGTTCAACAATTTCCAGACAGAGTCAGATTTGTTTAAATCTGTGTACTGATTGATTTCTGGAATGGCACTGGGAGTGGAGGGTTGATGGGGAGCAGGGAGCAAGGAGAATGAAAAGAGTGCCTTTCTTGCTACATGCTAAAACCTGTCACTTAAGGGCATGTGCCTTAATTATTCCTCTTTCATGCATGGGTGCCCTGTTTGCTGAAGGGGTTGTGGAAGTTGCCAAGAGATACATTCAACTGCTTATGAGAATCATTATGAGGTTCTGTGTTTATTTTCCTGGCACCCTCCAAGATCTACAGTTTGGAGCTGAACAGCTGTTTTCTTGGTGCTTGTAAATAAAACTATTTAAATATGTTTTAAACACATTGTGTGGAAAGTGTACCTACCCAAAACAGAATGCTGTTTGTTCTAATGTTAGGGAACTAATAAGAAGGAGGAAAGGACATGTTATCATTTGGCGACTACTAATATTTATTGTGTGATTGAGATAGTGTTACATTCTCTCAATGCTGTCTCTAAAGGTAGTGTTTAAGTGGGTGGTTCCTGAAGGCTCCCAAACAACTTAGAAGCATTTCTCTTTCTCAGGTTTCAGCTACCACCTCCCCTTAGTGGGAGCTGGAAAAGCCAAATAAGAGGACCTTTGAAGCCACACAATGTCTGGTCTGTCTTGGTTAACTCTGTTGTAATATAATTGACATTATACCAGAGAGCAGAATAATTCATGTAAGAACAATCCCTCATCTCCTTTATAGCAGGGAACAGAATGTACACTGCCACACTTCTGGATAACCACCTGCTCCCTGACTAGAGAAGATGATGGCTAAGTCAGCTGTTGACCTGAAAGCTCTACCAAAATGGCCATAGCACAGTTTATTAAAATAGTATTAAAATGCCAGGTCTTTTAATTCAAAAGGGTATACTCCGGGGGCTTCCCGGGCAATCCAGTGGTTGAGATTCCATACTTGGAATGCAGATTTGATCCCTGGTTGGGGAACTAGGATCCCACATGCTTCATGGCAAGGTCAAAAAAAAAAAAAAAAAAGCAGTCATACACTATACAGATGAATGGGCATGACTGTGTTCCAATAAAACTTTATTTACATAAGAACAGGTGATGGACAGATTTTGCTCATGGGCCTTAGTAAAACACAAGAGTATTCTCTGATGTCCCTCTTTTTCTCCGCCACTGTTCCCAGCAGCCTATCTCATGGATCATAAGAGGATATTCAGTCTGGTTCTCTAGCATATGTGTGACTGGGAAGCCAAAGCCTAGTAATCATTGTGCTGGATTAGCAGGACTATGATTTACCTTATCTGACCCAGCACTCCTCTGTGTTGAGTTGAGAAGCCATTGCTTTCCCACAGTCTTTGAAAAAAAAAATCTCTATATCCCTCTAGTTAGTTGGCAAAGAAAGACAAGACCAAAGAAGTCAGGATTGCCACATTTTGTTGTATAAAGACAAAAAACAATTGTTAGGACTTCCCTATGAATTTGTGAAATAAAAGCACAGAGATTTGGGCTTCCCTGGTGGTCCAGTAGGTAAAGAGTCTGCCTTGCAGTTCAAAAGGCACAGGTTTGATCCCTGGCCTGGGAAGATCTCACATGCTGCAGAGTGGCTGGACCAGTGTGTTCAATTACCAGCCAGCACTCTGGAGCGCATGCGCCCAGAGCCAGATTCTCTGCAACGAAAGAGGCCACTGCGATGGGAGGCTCACGCGGGCCAAAGAATAAAGATGGATGAAAATAAATAAATTTAAAAAATAATAAAAGAGGCCAAAAATTAAAAAAAAAAAACTTACATCATTGGTTCAGAATGAAAGCATAGAGATTCAACGACCTCTCTACTAAACTTGCTCAAATGCCTGAACTTGCAGTGCCCCCTTTCTTTTCAACTGAGTTTTGACTTCGAATCATTCAGCTGAGGGATAACCTATTCTATGGCATTCCCTGGTGGTTGGGATGGTAAAGGACCCGCCTGCAATGTGGGAGAACTTGGTTTAATCCATGGGTTGGGAAGATCCCCTGGAGAAAGGAATGGCTACACATTCCTGTATTCTTGCCTGAAGAATTCCATGGATGGGGGAGCCTGGCTGACTGGGCTACAATTCATGGGGTCATGAAGACCTGGACGTTACTGAGCAACTAACACTTTCATCACTTTCAGTCTACTTTATATGTTTCAGTCTTGGATATTCATGATACATCCTGAAGGCATCAGATTACTTATATCTAGAACTATTTGCCAAGATGTGAAGGAAATTTTGCTTAAGGAAAGTAATTGTTTTGGAGGCCTCTGCAGTCAGACTCACTTCAGACTTGTGTCTAAGACCACAGAATGTCAAATGCTAGGCCAATCATGTATTGTGATAAGACCTGACTGAACCTTTTAATTCAGAAGAGTGAGCTGAAAAGAAAGAATCCAGGGGAAATCATCACTTCCTTGAATCTGATTGAAGGTTGAGAGGGATCAAGGGAAATTTCAATAGCTTGGAAACCAGTCCCCAGGAAAACAATGAATAAAGCCTGGGAGGAAAAAAAGGAAGCCTTGATGGTTAGCTCCTCCTGAGGGGAGAGTCTCTGCCACTTGGCTCCCTTTGATGAGATTACAGACTTTTGAAACTTGTTCCCACCAGGAAGGTAGACATGTTGAAAGAACATCCTTCTAAGTCGGCAGGGAACACATTCCTCACTCTTGGGAAAGTATACTATTTTGCTCTCTGGAATGACTTAATCATGTTTTCAACCCTAATACCACAGCTTTGCTGTAAGAGGTTCCGAGCTAATCTAGTCTAAATTGAAGCTCAGATTCGTTTGAGGAAGTTGCAGGGTTTTAAGACAGCCAAAGCATTGTTTTTACCTTTATACAATGTTTCTCGATAGGGTGGGGAGACCTTAATGGTCCTCTTATTTTCCTTGTCCTTAAGATTGTTCCAATTGCATTTCTCTGTGGTCCCTCCATGCCCCACCGTGCTGGTTGGTGAATGAGGTTCCAAGCTAACTTTTCATAGATTTGGATATCCTAGCCTAAGAAATAATTTCTGCCCCTTATTTTCTTATGCTCTCAATTCTGACTCTACCCATATATTGATACTTATACTCTCATAATTTAAGACACTTAGAGGTGAACAGGGTTTAGTGTAGAGTTAAACTCCTCAGTCTAAGTGGAAAGTCTCATTCCTAAAACCGTCACTGTCAGGAGAACTTCTTGTTTGACTTAAACCTATTTTGGTACAGCTTGTCTTTAATTCACATCCTTCACATACACCTTCCCTTCTTGTCTCTGCCTTTTCCAATCTCTCATATCTTTCAAATTCCAGGTTAAATCTTACCATTTCCTTAATGATTTCTTAGACTAAAGATGACCATATAAATGTATAAATCCAGAGGATCAGAATCTTAGTTAAATCCAGAAGAGAATGTACAGATGTTCTAATATTATCTCCTCATTTTACGGATGTGGGAACTGAAGGCAAGGGAGTTCTGACAAGAAACCTGGCCATATCTTACATTGTGATAGTCTCTCTAATGCAGCCATAACCAATATATATATATATATATATATATATATATATATATATTAAAAACACTGCAAGTATGCCTGTATTTTTCTCTTAATTGCAATCTTTTCAAAGGCAGTGATTATAATTTCTATGTCTGATTTTGCTTGGTGTTTAATACATAATAGGTTATGCTAACTCAGTGGTATCCTGAGAACTTTCTAAGATGGTAAAATGTTCTATACCTTCCCTGTCCAATATGGTAATCACTAGCCATATATAGCTTTTACGTACTTGAAATATAGCTAGTATGACTGAGGTATTAAATTTTAAAATTACATTATTTTAAGCACCTTGAATTTAAATCTATTCACCACATGTTCCTACCATGTGATTACCATATTGAACATTGCAGCTGTTATTCATTTGCTGATTCACAGCAAGTGAGGAAAAATTACAGTATGTTTGACTTGATAATGTCTCAATATTGTTTGAATCAGAATACCTGAGGTTTTGAGATGACATGGGACAAGTCTCATCACTTCAATTAATATTCCCAGAAAAGTGAAACCATTAGTTTAAGGTCACGTGGTTAATTAGAAACAGAGCTGGCACCAGGGCCTAGGTCTCCTGGCTATAGTTTTTCTTTATTATTGCTTTCTTCTTTGTCATCATGGCTTGATGAAGGTGGGGGAAAGGATCAGGTAGTAAGTGAAAGGGAAAGCCAATAGAAAAATTTAAAAATATGATCAGAATGAAGGAGGATTATAGATAGGGAAAAAGAGAAAAAAGGATGTCATAGAAAATAGAGACATTTATCAATATCAGATAATTAAGATGAATAAAAGAAAAAAGCTAAAAGCTCATAGTTTCATCAACAGGCCAGTGAAAATAAAGAATTCTCTTCTAAACACAAAACAATGTAACTGTAATAAATCAGGGACCATTACATAGATGTGCCTAGGATTACAAAATGAAGAGAGCTTAGTGCTTACTGAACCATGGCAAAGCCCTCATGCTAATGAATTACATTCCTCCTAACCTTTGTCAAATCAATCAAAGAACTCTCTATGAATGAGATGGAATGTTAACATCTGGTTCACCGAATAGAGATAACAGTTTCATCCGGAGTCTTAGTTACTCAAGCTTTTATCTCTCCCTGGTGTCCACTGATCCCACTTTATCCTTTCTTCTTGCTCTGCAGCTGTTCAGTAAAGGAGAGATCTCGCCAAAGAGGACTGGATTCAGTGGCGTGTAAGTTACCTGGAGAGTAGAGAACACTGGTGGAAGTGAATCATTTTGAAGCTGAAAGTGTGCTCCAGATGTGCCTTCTCCCTGCGGAGTCCTGATAATATCAGTAGCTTCATCAACCTTTCAAGAGAATTAAATTGTGTAGAGACTGCTTTATCATTAAATACTAGAAGCAACCAGTTCCCTCAGAATCAGTGGTGTTCAAAACAGGTTGCCACAATTTTGAGGGAATTGTCTCAGAGTATTTTGTAGAACATTTTGTTGTTGTATAGAGGGAAAGAAAAACTAGGATTAAGCTCTGTAATATCATGATCTGTATCATGCTTTTTGTTTCTTTATGTCTTTTTCCATTCCTGCAGGGAAGTAAAATGACACAGGTTTTCTCAGAGTGTGTGGAATATCCTTCTTACTAATTTAATGGTTGTTTGGTTAGGTCATAGACACAGCAAACTTTCTTCTGCATCTTGAATGCTAGTTTACCTGTTTATATGGCACTAATCTCAAAGTCACAAGCTTAGGCTAGGGTTTGTTCCTTTAGGATTGCAAGGGGGTGTCAATCATCAGTTCCTTCCAGATCTTATTTTCTTTCTCTTCCTGCCATCTGTTTTCTTCTTCTGGGTTACCAATGTCTTATTAATAAGACTACTCATTCTGGCCAATTGCATCAAAATTCTGTGGATCATTTCGGATTATAGAAAGGGAAAATGAGAAAACAGGATGACATTGAAACAATCGACATATATCAATATCAGATAATTAAGATGAATAAAAGAAAAAAGCTAAAAGCTCATAGTTTCATCAACAGGCCAGTGAAAATAAAGAATTCTCTTCTAAACACAAAACAATGTAACTGTAATAAATCAGGGACCATTACATAGATGTGCCTAGGATTACAAAATGAAGAGAGCTTAGTGCTTACTGAACCATGACAAAGCCCTCATGCTAATGAATTACATTCCTCCTAACCTTTGTCAAATCAATCAAAGAACTCTCTATGAATGAGATGGAATGTTAACATCTGGTTCACCGAATAGAGATAACAGTTTCATCCGGAGTCTTAGTTACTCAAGCTTTTATCTCTCCCTGGTGTCCACTGATCCCACTTTATCCTTTCTTCTTGCTCTGCAGCTGTTCAGTAAAGGAGAGATCTCGCCAAAGAGGACTGGATTCAGTGGCGTGTAAGTTACCTGGAGAGTAGAGAACACTGGTGGAAGTGAATCATTTTGAAGCTGAAAGTGTGCTCCAGATGTGCCTTCTCCCTGTGGAGTCCTGATAATATCAGTAGCTTCATCAACCTTTCAAGAGAATTAAATTGTGTAGAGACTGCTTTATCATTAAATACTAGAAGCAACCAGTTCCCTGAGAATCAGTGGTGTTCAAAACAGGTTGCCACAATTTTGAGGGAATTGTCTCAGAGTATTTTGTAGAACATTTTGTTGTTGTATAGAGGGAAAGAAAAACTAAGATTAAGCTCTGTAATATCATGATCTGTATCATGCTTTTTGTTTCTTTATGTCTTTTTCCATTCCTGCAGGGAAGTAAAATGACACAGCTTTTCTCAGAGTGTGTGGAATATCCTTCTTACTAATTTAATGGTTGTTTGGTTAGGTCATAGACACAGCAAACTTTCTTCTGCATCTTGAATGCTAGTTTACCTGTTGATATGGCACTAATCTCAAAGTCACAAGCTTAGGTTAGGGTTTGTTCCTTTAGGATTGCAAGGGGGTGTCAATCATCAGTTCCTTCCAGATCTTATTTTCTTTCTCTTCCTGCCACCTGTTTTCTTCTTCTGGGTTACCAATGTCTTATTAATAAGACTAATCATTCTGGCCAATTGCATCAAAATTCTGTGGATCATTTCAGCTGTCCCTTTTTCTCTTATGCCCTATTTCTAAATGATGGCTCTATCTAGCAACGTCTCTTTCCATGGTGTCTCGCATTTGTTGCCCTCATTTCCATTTTGTTGCTTCTACCCTAAGTCAGAGGAGTTTTAGTTCTCTCTTTTCTCTCACCAGAACAAGCTACACACTCTCCCTAAATGGATCTAAAGGTCAGGACTAATTGTATCACTTTATAGCATAAAAACTTTCAGTAGTGTGAGGCACTTGAAGAAAAAGAAGAAAGAGAATGGAAGGAAGAGGTGGAGGAGAAAGAAGAAAAGGAGGAGAAAGTTGCCAGTGAAACAAAATAGAAACCCAAGAAATTCTATCATATGTAAGAATTGAACATACACTATTGATGGTAAGTCAAATCAACAGGAAACTATATTTCATGCAATAGTTGTAATTTTAAAAAAAATATTTAAGTCAGATTCTTAGCTTCCAACATACGCCAAATAATTCTCAAGTTATTTAAAATGTTAAATATAAAAAAATGAAACCACTTGAAAAATTTGAAAACTAATTAGTTCATGTCAAATTAGAAGGATCTTTCTCAATAAAGTGAAAGCCAAAGAAGAAAGACTAAAAGATTAAACATAACACAGGCATTAAAAATCCAGTAAAAAACAAAGAAACAAACAAAAACTCATTATCAAAAGTCAAAAGCAAATTGTCATCTGGGAAAAAATACATCCAAGATACACAACATATAAAATGTGAGTGCATTTAAAATATCCAGATTTCTTACAAATCAGCAGGGAAAAGAATACTCCAATAAAAAAAAATTTTACAAAAATTAAGGAGAGGAATTTCACAAAGGATATAAATGACAAACCACGAAAAGAAAGACAATAGAGGTTTTTCCCTGGTTAGGTCATAGACACAGCAAACTTTCTTCTGCATCTTGAATGCTAGTTTACCTGTTTATATGGCACTAATCTCAAAGTCACAAGCTTAGGCTAGGGTTTGTTCCTTTAGGATTGCAAGGGGGTGTCAATCATCAGTTCCTTCCAGATCTTATTTTCTTTCTCTTCCTGCCATCTGTTTTCTTCTTCTGGGTTACCAATGTCTTATTAATAAGACTACTCATTCTGGCCAATTGCATCAAAATTCTGTGGATCATTTCAGCTGTCCCTTTTCTCTTATGCCCTATTTCTAAATGACAGCTCTATCTAGCAACGTCTCTTTCCATGGTGTCTCACATTCGTTGCCCTCATTTCCATTGTTGCTTCTACCCTAAGTCAGAGGAGTTTTAGTTCTCTTTTTCCTCTCACCAGAACAAGCTACACACTCTCCCTAAATGAATCTAAAGGTCAGGACTAATTGTATCACTTTATAGCATAAAAACTTTCAGTAGTGTGAGGCACTTGAAGAAAAAGAAGAAAGAGAATGGAAGGAAGAGGTGGAGGAGAAAGAAG
Organism: Tragulus kanchil; assembly: GCA_022376925.1. Lineage (NCBI taxonomy): Eukaryota > Metazoa > Chordata > Mammalia > Artiodactyla > Tragulidae > Tragulus > Tragulus kanchil. Next base: position 117,421,990 of record JAIOJX010000023.1, on the reverse strand, counting down.
AAAAGGAGGAGAAAGTTGCCAGTGAAACAAAATAGAAACCCAAGAAATTCTATCATATGTAAGAATTGAACATACACTATTGATGGTAAGTCAAATCAACAGGAAACTATATTTCATGCAATAGTTGTAATTTAAAAAAAAATATTTAAGTCAGATTCTTAGCTTCCAACATACACCAAATAATTCTCAAGTTATTTAAAATGTTAAATATAAAAAAATGAAACCACTTGAAAAATTTGAAAACTAATTAGTTCATGTCAAATTAGAAGGATCTTTCTCAACAAAGTGAAAGCCAAAGAAGAAAGACTAAAAGATTAAACATAACACAGGCATTAAAAATCCAGTAAAAAACAAAGAAACAAACAAAAACTCATTATCAAAAGTCAAAAGCAAATTGTCATCTGGGAAAAAATACATCCAAGATACACAACATATAAAATGTGAGTGCATTTAAAATATCCAGATTTCTTACAAATCAGCAGGGAAAAGAATACTCCAATAAAAAAAAATTTTACAAAAATTAAGGAGAGGAATTTCACAAAGGATATAAATGACAAACCACGAAAAGAAAGACAATAGAGGTTTTTCCCCTCTGTGTGTTCTGTGTTTTAAGCTCACAAAATCCTCATTTCAGGATTGGTTAGTTATCTTTTTTCCAGTTTATATTTTCAGTTGGCATTAATATTTCAATTCATTTCACTGATTTGGACGTTTGCTCTGAAACAGTTCAGCAGTAATCTTTTCTCACTTCCTGGATTGTAAATTCCTTGAGGGCAGGAACAATGTGTTGTTTATTTTTGCAGCTCCTGTCACATGTAGCAAGTTCATAACACAAAACAGTTAACATGTAAGGGGCAAAGAGGGAGGATCAGAAATGCTTTGCGGAGGCATTTTTTGAGATTAGTCTATCTACGCATTTTCAATGCACTGTCCTTTTTTTTCCCTTCTGTTTCTCTTTTGGTCTAAACATGGCTTAAAGGCAAGGTAAATATGACAAGAGAAAATGGTACTGAAAAAATAACAAATGAGGATTCAATTACTGATATTATAATCAGTTATGTCACTCTGAGCTTCAGTTTCTAATCTATAAAATAGATATACTGATTACTACTTGCATGATTCTTAGGAAGATAAAAATTCATGTTTGTAAAGTGACAGGTATGTTGATTTCATTCCCTACTTATTCTGCTTCTCTGGGAGGGACACATTGCATCCCTTAGCCTCTTTTTTTTCTGTAGTGAAATAAAAGCATGATAGTTTGCATGAAAATATTTTGTTATATGAGATTTTTCTAGTAGCATACATTTTTTTGCTCTCTATTGAAGTATAAATTGCTTGTTATGATTTTTTTAATGATAAATTAAGTGGAAATGATGTTTGGGTGAGAAGGTTCAAATTGATATATATATATAGAGAGAGAGAGAGAGAGGGAAAGACGTAAGAAAAAGTTAAATGTGAAAAACAGGAAATTAGAAAAAAAGATAAATTAGAGTCATAATGTAGGAATAGAACAGATTTGGTGGTCAAGCAAACACGAGTTTGAGTCTTGGCTTTGTCACAAATGCTCTGTGCAAACTTGGGAAGCTTATTTGCCCTCACTGAGGCTCAGTTTCTCTACCTATCAAGCTGGAATTAATAACAATCTCCCAGCAGGGGTGTTATGAAGACCTATGAGATTAGTAAACAAGATGGGAGGAGCCAAGATGGTGGAGGAATGAGGGGAAGATTTCACCAGCTCCCCAACAGAATCACCAGAACTAATCAAGAAAAGAACCACCACCAACAAACCAGCCGCTAGACGACAGAAGAATTCCGTAGGTCCGCGAGAGTAGAAGAGTGAATATGGTACATAGTTGACATTTGATAAATGCTTGTTTTGATTTATCATAATACACCTGGGCATCTGCATGTTTAAGAGACCTAAAATGTGATTAGTTAAGTATCCAACAAACTACCAGTGAGTGACCTAGGCTTTGCAGAAAACGGATTATATGTTTTAAAATGCATTCGGACTAGATCCCTGTGTTTACAAAAGGATTTCTGATCCATGTGTGTCTTATGACACCAAGTCTAAGTCTCCACATTGTAGTTAATCCCGGATCTGAGAATATGACAAGAGAAAATGGTACTGAAAAAATAACAAATGAGGATTCAATTACTGATATTATAATCAGTTATGTCACTCTGAGCTTCAGTTTCTAATCTATAAAATAGATATACTGATTACTACTTGCATGATTCTTAGGAAGATAAAAATTCATGTTTGTAAAGTGACAGGTATGTTGATTTCATTCCCTACTTATTCTGCTTCTCTGGGAGGGACACATTGCATCCCTTAGCCTCTTTTTTTTCTGTAGTGAAATAAAAGCATGATAGTTTGCATGAAAATATTTTGTTATATGAGATTTTTCTAGTAGCATACATTTTTTTGCTCTCTATTGAAGTATAAATTGCTTGTTATGATTTTTTTAATGATAAATTAAGTGGAAATGATGTTTGGGTGAGAAGGTTCAAATTGATATATATATATAGAGAGAGAGAGAGAGAGGGAAAGACGTAAGAAAAAGTTAAATGTGAAAAACAGGAAATTAGAAAAAAAGATAAATTAGAGTCATAATGTAGGAATAGAACAGATTTGGTGGTCAAGCAAACACGAGTTTGAGTCTTGGCTTTGTCACAAATGCTCTGTGCAAACTTGGGAAGCTTATTTGCCCTCACTGAGGCTCAGTTTCTCTACCTATCAAGCTGGAATTAATAACAATCTCCCAGCAGGGGTGTTATGAAGACCTATGAGATTAGTAAACAAGATGGGAGGAGCCAAGATGGTGGAGGAATGAGGGGAAGATTTCACCAGCTCCCCAACAGAATCACCAGAACTAATCAAGAAAAGAACCACCACCAACAAACCAGCCGCTAGACGACAGAAGAATTCCGTAGGTCCGCGAGAGTAGAAGAGTGAATATGGTACATAGTTGACATTTGATAAATGCTTGTTTTGATTTATCATAATACACCTGGGCATCTGCATGTTTAAGAGACCTAAAATGTGATTAGTTAAGTATCCAACAAACTACCAGTGAGTGACCTAGGCTTTGCAGAAAACGGATTATATGTTTTAAAATGCATTCGGACTAGATCCCTGTGTTTACAAAAGGATTTCTGATCCATGTGTGTCTTATGACACCAAGTCTAAGTCTCCACTCATTGTAGTTAATCATCGCAGTTTGTCTCACAGGTCTGGAGTCATCATCTTGCTTCTGGGAAGACTGGACACCGTGTACCAGTTCCTCTCTTTTAGAGAGGTTTCATTCGTTGTTGGCACTACTCTTGTAAAAAATTTTGTGAGTTGTAAAATGTAGTACTATATATTCCCAGGAAGTTTTTTTCCCCACTGAGAGTATTTAAGTTGAATGCTTTTCTAATAGTTAGGAAAGGAAGATACTGATAATAAAACAAAGCGACTGTAAATTTAAAACCTAGCTGTATTTTATAGCAATTATGTGAGGGGATGTTATTAGTGATTAAATATAGTATTATAGAATAATATACCTAGAGTGAAAAGTGTTAGTCATTATAGTCCACTGATTTTCTCTAGTTCTTTCTGTCTTTTAATAAAATAGCCTTTTTTTAGAATGGATGAAGCATAGCCTAGTATATTTGCATTAGTTTATTTCATGTAATAGGATATAGCAAAGTACTTAGGTTGCTACTTTGATTTTAAAATTACTAGTTAAGGCATATGATTCTAATCTCTCTCATATATTTTATAGATTTGACCTTGAATGACAGGAGGAAACAACACCTCTTTTCTCCAATGTAAAAACACTGCACACACCATTTTCTCTTCCATTCCTAGGCTATGGAGATCTGGATTTGCGTTGTTCCCTTTACCTGTATGTCCTGAGTCAAAAGTGTCTTGCTAGAATCAGTAATTTACTAATTGGCCCATGTGTTTTAACATTTGGCTTTGTCTATGTCAACTTATATACTTTATATGAATTATCTCATTTTATTACTTACTTTAAGGTTTGGTGATATAAGTTTTTGGATATTCTCCTACATTCTTATATTGTTAGTGAGTTAAAATTATAAGCTCATTCTGAATAGCTGTAAATAAAATTGTTTTCCAAATTAGTAGGCTACTGAAATTTAATACTGACTTATTATTGTTGTTCAGTTGCTCAGTCATGTCCGATTCTTTGTGACCCTATGGACTGCAGCATGCCAGGTTTCCCTGTTCCTTACCATCTCCCAGAGTTTGCTCAAACTCATGTCTATTGAGTCAGTGATGCCATCCAACCATCTCATCCTCTGTCATCCCCTTCTCCTGCCTTCAATCTTTTTCAACATCAGGGTTTTTTCTAATGAGTTGGCTCTTCACATTAGGTTGCCAAAGTATTGAAGCATCAGCTACAGCATCATTCCTTCCAATAAATATTCAGGGTTGATATCCTTTTGGAGGAACTAGTTTGATCTCCTTTCTGTCCAGTGGACTATCAAGAGTCTCCTCCAACACCACAGTTCAAAGGCATCGATTCTTTGCTGTAATAGTTAGGAAAGGAAGCTGTATTTTGATTTAGCAATTATGTGAGGGGATGTTATTAGTGATTAAATATAGTATTATAGAATAATATACCTAGAGTGAAAAGTGTTAGTCATTATAGTCCACTGATTTTCTCTAGTTCTTTCTGTCTTTTAATAAAATAACCTTTTTTTAGAATGGATGAAGCATAGCCTAGTATATTTGCATTAGTTTATTTCATGTAATAGGATATAGCAAAGTACTTAGGTTGCTACTTTGATTTTAAAATTACTAGTTAAGGCATATGATTCTAATCTCTCTCATATATTTTATAGATTTGACCTTGAATGACAGGAGGAAACAACACCTCTTTTCTCCAATGTAAAAACACTGCACACACCATTTTCTCTTCCATTCCTAGGCTATGGAGATCTGGATTTGCGTTGTTCCCTTTACCTGTATGTCCTGAGTCAAAAGTGTCTTGCTAGAATCAGTAATTTACTAATTGGCCCATGTGTTTTAACATTTGGCTTTGTCTATGTCAACTTATATACTTTATATGAATTATCTCATTTTATTACTTACTTTAAGGTTTGGTGATATAAGTTTTTGGATATTCTCCTACATTCTTATATTGTTAGTGAGTTAAAATTATAAGCTCATTCTGAATAGCTGTAAATAAAATTGTTTTCCAAATTAGTAGGCTACTGAAATTTAATACTGACTTATTATTGTTGTTCAGTTGCTCAGTCATGTCCGATTCTTTGTGACCCTATGGACTGCAGCATGCCAGGTTTCCCTGTTCCTTACCATCTCCCAGAGTTTGCTCAAACTCATGTCTATTGAGTCAGTGATGCCATCCAACCATCTCATCCTCTGTCATCCCCTTCTCCTGCCTTCAATCTTTTTCAACATCAGGGTTTTTTCTAATGAGTTGGCTCTTCACATTAGGTTGCCAAAGTATTGAAGCATCAGCTACAGCATCATTCCTTCCAATAAATATTCAGGGTTGATATCCTTTTGGAGGAACTAGTTTGATCTCCTTTCTGTCCAGTGGACTATCAAGAGTCTCCTCCAACACCACAGTTCAAAGGCATCAATTCTTTGCTGCTCAGCCTTCTTTATGGTCCACACGTCACACCCATACATGACTACTGGGAAAATCATAGCTTTGACTTTATGAATCTTTGTTGGCAAAGTGAGGTCTCTGCTTTTGAATATGCTGTCTATGTTTGTCATTGCTTTTCTTTCAAGGAGTAAATGTCTTTTAATTTCATGGCTGCAGTCACCATCTGCAGTGATTTTGGAGCCCCCAAAAAGAAAATCTGTCACTGTTTCCATTGTTTTCCTATCTCTTTGCCATAAAATAATGGGACTGGATGCCACAATCTTAGTTTTTTGAATGTTGAGTTTTAAACCAGCTTTTTAACTCTCCTCTTTCACTTTCATGACCTGATTTATAAGAGTTCTTAAATAACCTTTTTATGGTTAAAAGATTATGTAAGGATAATGATTAATTTCTCTTTACTTTCCAGAATAGGAACTACAGGTAGAAGAACAAGCTTTTGAGGGGAGGGATGAAGAGTGAGGTTTTCCACATGCTCTTTCAGGAGTCTGCCATTCATCCAAGCAGAGTGGATATATATATAGAACCTAATTTTCAGAGGAAGACTTGAGGACCAGAGATAGAGGCTTGGGAGTATCAGTAACATATACACAATAGACAAAAGGCACTTGCAATCTTGACTCATTTTTGGCCTGTTTTCCCCGTTCATAGAACGGTTTATGAGGTTGTGAAACTAAGTGTAGACTGATTTAACATATGGGAGGTTCTGCTCTAAAGAAAGAGGGAGCCAGGAGTCTAAGAGGCTACACAGTAGGAGAGGTGGGTAGGAGTCAGTCTAAGTACATTTGACATTTGTTTAAGCCAGAATTTTTCAAGCTGGTGTATATTAGAATCACCCGGGGACCTAATAAAGACTCAGAGAACCAGTATAGTATGTCTGGGCCTCTGTGCTTTTACCAAGTTCTCAAGAAGACTGACAGGCTCCAAAGTTTGAGAAGCACCAGCTGAAATAATATTTTGAAATTAATATCTCTTCACCAAGTAATAATTCTAAAAAAGCCATTTTAAGGCCTTAAATTTATAAATTCTAAATTGATAATGTAGAAGGATTTGTTTGCTGATTTGAAATTTGAAGTTAAAAATATTTATGTTTTACATGATTATCTATCTGAAGCTGACAAATACATGGACATGGTGAAATCTTTCCAAGTTGATTTTTATCTTGGCCCTTATACACAAGGCAAAGATAAGCATCTCCAGGGCATCTGAAAGGTTTTCCTTCTCAAATGTTGCTTTCCCTGTGTGAAACAGTGTGAGGAAAGGAAATGAGTCCTGACCCACCCTGGAGGTAATGCTTACACATATTTTGTAATCTGGAGGGCAGCTGCCAATTTCACCTGCAGGCAGGAAGTACACACCTGTTAGCTACATGGTTTTAAAAATAGTCTGTACTTGGCCAGATTACAAGGAACACTGTTGTTATGGCATCAAAAAAGGAAGCTGACTTACATGCAAGTAATCCTTATTAAAGGGGATTTTAGGAAGCAGGACACTTGAGAAAAGCAGGCAACTGTGAAAAGAATATCTCCTGCTTACTTTTGTAAAAGCCAACAATTACCCCCAAATTGGGTTGGGATTAGATAAGGCAATCAGTTGTAATAGAGTTGATATCTGGGAAGGGGGAAATTTGAGTCATTCAGAGATAAACCTCTTATTATGGTTCCCTTTCCTTGATCATCTTTATCCTTCCACCCCACCCCTACCTTAACATAGTGCTGCTGGTGGGGTGAGGAAGGAATGACTTTGGAAGCGCTCCTTAACCAGGCTTTTGTATGCATTGTCCCAGGCTCAGGGCTTTCTCATCAGCAGGCTTTCCAGCCCTGTCATTAGTTCTTGTGGCAAAGGAACCTCATTCTCAGGAACTGACCCATGCTACAAGCAGGTCACCTCGGATGGAAGCTTGCTGCTTTAGTCAAAGGCTTCTGAAATTCCCAGATGTTGGGGCATGATGCAAATATGGGGACACACTTTTATGGTGCCTTAGTTTGTTTTTGGATCACTGGAAGAAATGGAGCTCTAGCTGCTGGCTGAACGCCTCTTTCACACGGGGATGGTGGATTCTCATCTTTCATAGTGGCAATAGTGAGAAGACTCTTTTTGTGAAAGCAACAGTTAATTCTCTGAACTGTTACTACAGTTTAGGCAGAAAAATATCCTCCCCTTTAAATTTCCCTTCACTTATGCTTAAAACAGGTAATTGGAGCAGGGCTTCAAAGTGTAATCTTGCCCAAAGGCTAAGCTTGCCACCTAATGACACAGGGTTGTTCTTTATTGAAGCAGTCTTGCACTCATTATCCCTAAATTAGTTTCCTTTTCTCCTTTTATTTATTATTCGTCCACCTCCTTCTTTTCACTGGGAGTTTAAACCCTTAAGAAACCCCACCCTGGAGGAATACCTACCACCCTGGAGGTAAGCTTCCAATTTTACTGGAGGGCAGCTGCAAGGCAGGAAGTACACACCTGTTAGCTACATGGTTTTAAAAATAGTCTGTACTTGGCCAGATTACAAGGAACACTGTTGTTATGGCATCAAAAAAGGAAGCTGACTTACATGCAAGTAATCCTTATTAAAGGGGATTTTAGGAAGCAGGACACTTGAGAAAAGCAGGCAACTGTGAAAAGAATATCTCCTGCTTACTTTTGTAAAAGCCAACAATTACCCCCAAATTGGGTTGGGATTAGATAAGGCAATCAGTTGTAATAGAGTTGATATCTGGGAAGGGGGAAATTTGAGTCATTCAGAGATAAACCTCTTATTATGGTTCCCTTTCCTTGATCATCTTTATCCTTCCACCCCACCCCTACCTTAACATAGTGCTGCTGGTGGGGTGAGGAAGGAATGACTTTGGAAGCGCTCCTTAACCAGGCTTTTGTATGCATTGTCCCAGGCTCAGGGCTTTCTCATCAGCAGGCTTTCCAGCCCTGTCATTAGTTCTTGTGGCAAAGGAACCTCATTCTCAGGAACTGACCCATGCTACAAGCAGGTCACCTCGGATGGAAGCTTGCTGCTTTAGTCAAAGGCTTCTGAAATTCCCAGATGTTGGGGCATGATGCAAATATGGGGACACACTTTTATGGTGCCTTAGTTTGTTTTTGGATCACTGGAAGAAATGGAGCTCTAGCTGCTGGCTGAACGCCTCTTTCACACGGGGATGGTGGATTCTCATCTTTCATAGTGGCAATAGTGAGAAGACTCTTTTTGTGAAAGCAACAGTTAATTCTCTCTGAACTGTTACTACAGTTTAGGCAGAAAAAATATCCTCCCCCTTTAAATTTCCCCTTCACTTATGCTTAAAAACAGGTAATTGGAGCAGGGCTTCAAAGTGTAATCTTGCCCAAAGGCTAAGCTTGCCACCTAATGACACAGGGTTGTTCTTTATTGAAGCAGTCTTGCACTCATTATCCCTAAATTAGTTTCCTTTTCTCCTTTTTATTTATTATTCGTCCACCTCCTTCTTTTTCACTGGGAGTTTTCCAAGTGAACCATGACAAAGTGTGTCTTTGTGAGGTTGTGTGACTGTGTAACAGTGCATCTGTGTGAGTGCGCGCGCCCCCTCGTTTACATCAAGTGTTTATTTAAGCCGAGGCAGTGGAAAGCAGACAAAAATCTTTGGCACTGATTGCCTCATAATGATTGCACATCAATCCAGAGAGGAAAATCTAACTCAAAGTAGAAGCAGATATTCAGTTTCAGGGTTCCCCTTAACACAGGCAGATTCAAGCAGCTCAAACTGAAAAAAAGTTGAAACTGGTTTTTGAACGAAGACTGTGAGAGCATTTGTGTGAAAGTATATAATTAAGACGTTAACAACCTGTTCTGTCAAAAGAAAACTTACATGCCATTCTGTTGGGCATATAATATATGGTAAAGACAAGAAAATACTGATGCGGTTTTCTTTCTTCAGACCTGGGCTGGAATCTCTACTCCTGGTAACCTGCTGTCAATATTAGCCTATCTGAGTCTGCTTCTTCATCTAAAATAGGGATAATAATATCAATCTTACAGATTTGTGGTGAAGATTAAAGGAGCTGATATTCAAAATGATTACCATAATGGCTGTTATACTGTAGACAACACAATACATTAGGATTTTGATATCCTTCTTAATTCTTTTATAATAAACTAAAACATAGCTTAGAACAGTTTTGATTTAATAGCCTAAGAATCTGAGCTTGACTTTTTTCTCTTTCTAGGATTATTTCTTTCCTGAATTTAAAAGGGACCTACAATTTCTGAAGACACCCGCATTGGGGCACTGGGGCTAAAAATGGAGCTCTAGGTGGAACGCCTCTTTCACACGGGGATGGTGGATTCTCATCTTTCATAGTGGCAATAGTGAGAAGACTCTTTTGTGAAAGCAACAGTTAATTCTCTGAACTGTTACTACAGTTTAGGCAGAAAAAATATCCTCCCCCTTTAAATTTCCCCTTCACTTATGCTTAAAAACAGGTAATTGGAGCAGGGCTTCAAAGTGTAATCTTGCCCAAAGGCTAAGCTTGCCACCTAATGACACAGGGTTGTTCTTTATTGAAGCAGTCTTGCACTCATTATCCCTAAATTAGTTTCCTTTTCTCCTTTTTATTTATTATTCGTCCACCTCCTTCTTTTTCACTGGGAGTTTTCCAAGTGAACCATGACAAAGTGTGTCTTTGTGAGGTTGTGTGACTGTGTAACAGTGCATCTGTGTGAGTGCGCGCGCCCCCTCGTTTACATCAAGTGTTTATTTAAGCCGAGGCAGTGGAAAGCAGACAAAAATCTTTGGCACTGATTGCCTCATAATGATTGCACATCAATCCAGAGAGGAAAATCTAACTCAAAGTAGAAGCAGATATTCAGTTTCAGGGTTCCCCTTAACACAGGCAGATTCAAGCAGCTCAAACTGAAAAAAAGTTGAAACTGGTTTTTGAACGAAGACTGTGAGAGCATTTGTGTGAAAGTATATAATTAAGACATTAACAACCTGTTCTGTCAAAAGAAAACTTACATGCCATTCAGTTGGGCATATAATATATGGTAAAGACAAGAAAATACTGATGCGGTTTTCTTTCTTCAGACCTGGGCTGGAATCGCTACTCCTGGTAACCTGCTGTCAATATTAGCCTATCTGAGTCTGCTTCTTCATCTAAAATAGGGATAATAATATCAATCTTACAGATTTGTGGTGAAGATTAAAGGAGCTGATATTCAAAATGATTACCATAATGGCTGTTATACTGTAGACAACACAATACATTAGGATTTTGATATCCTTCTTAATTCTTTTATAATAAACTAAAACATAGCTTAGAACAGTTTTGATTTAATAGCCTAAGAATCTGAGCTTGACTTTTTTCTCTTTCTAGGATTATTTCTTTCCTGAATTTAAAAAGGGACCTACAATTTCTGAAGCACACCCAGCATTTTTATTATGTACCAGACATTTGGCTAGGCAGCAATCTTATCAAACACTTTTACAAACTCTGCCAAGGCTTACAATTATTCCCATACTGCAGATGGGAAAATGGAGGTTAGAAAGGTTAAATAACTTGCCTAAGGTTCTAGAGTTAAATGTTGGAACACATATGCAAAAAAGGGTTTGTTAAGTCCCAAATGGTCTAAAGACTATTAAGAATTAATTCTATTTGATTCACCTAAATTCATTTTAAGAAAGTAATTTATTCAAATATAACATCAAATTTTTTGATTCAGAAGATTAGTGGACTTTTAGTCTGTTCAGAGGAGAGAATATTTGTAACTTTGTCTGTTTGCTTGATTCTTAAGGTAAGCATGTATTAATAATAAGTGTATTCAATATGTTATATTTGCTTTTGATATGATTTGACAGGCTCAGTTATTTCTGCCCCTTTACCAAAATAATTTCCTTCTGACACACATCTCATAGATTGCAGATTTTCCATCTCCTCTTCTTTATCCCATCCTGACATTCCAAAGGTAATCATCCTTCATTGCTCCCACCATATTCCAGCTCAAATGTCCTTTCTCTTGATAAGGCCATGGGTACCTAGGTGTTCTTCAGTCTCTATAGCACTGACAACTCCAGGTTGTTGGTTACATTCTGTTATTCCTCCCATACTTATCTTCTTTCTTATTCTACAAAGAAATATCTTCCTTTTTCTTCTTTTTCTCCTTCCAGGAAGCCAGTTTGCCAGGTGAGTGTCCAGTAAAGTGGTATAAAAAGGGAGATGTAAAGGATTTAGTTCTAGCTTGGTGACCTTGGTGAGTGGCTACACTCCACACCTCAGTTTCCTCACCAGTGAAAATAAATGTTCCACTTGTAACTTTATATGATTCTTTCTTGACCATGGTTTCAGAGGCTTCAGACGCAATTTTTTTTTTGAATTTTTACAGAGTTTTATTGTTCACAGACATGTATGTTCCCAGATCAGTCATATGCATATCCCTGGCACCCTCCCAGGCCCCCTCATCCCACCCCTCCAGGCTGTCACACAGCGCCCCTGCAGGATCTCCTATTCCCACAACACAATGACAATAGCTATCTTTTCCACATATGATAGTATAGGTTTCCATGTTACTCCCTCTATGCCTCCTACCCTCTGTTCATTCCCCACGATATCCATATGTCTGCTCTCTACGTCTGTTTTTCCATCGCTTCACTGTGTGTGTTATTATTACTCTTTTACTAGATTCCATATGTATGTGTTAGTATACTGTACTTGTCTTTCTTTTTTTGACTTACTTCACTTTTTATGATAAGTTCTAGATCCAACGACCTCATTAGGACTTGATTCTTCTGCATTTCTTTATACAACTGAGTAGTATTCCATTGTATATATGTATCAGAGCTTTTTTATCCATTCATTTGTCGACGGACATCTAGGTTACTTCCATATTCTAGCTATTGTATAGAGAGCTGTGCAGATGCAATTTTTATGCCATGGCTTCCATCAGAGGCTATTCAAGTTGGTAGCAATAGTAATATGTATACATAGTACTTTGGTTTCATGAGAATAGCATGGAGACAACATTTTACTTGTTCTTTCCAACAGAATGACTTGGGCTAGATCACCTAGCTAGTCAGTTACAGAGACCTGAACAATGGTCCTCTCAATTCTGAATCTTGCATTCTTTGCTCTGTACCTCAGTAGGCTAAGGTAAACTGACTGGGACACAGGAAAGACAGATTAAAAGGTTTTTTTGTATGTTGCCTCTATGTAAACCGTGCTGGGGAAGTAAATGGTTAATAGAAAATTAAAGGGTAGAAATGGTGGTATGAATTTTTCAAAAAGAAAATAATTCTTCCGGATTAATTGTTTCAGGCTATGTAGCTTTTCTCAAATATATGCAGGATGACATTTAAGAGAAGGAGTATACCAGAACATATAACTTCAGTGTAAAAATCCTAAACCTGACATTAAAGAATGCAGAACATATTATTCTAGTGACTTAGTTTATTTTCGACTTTCTCTGGATATTTTCTCTAAAATGAAAAATTGTTCACAGACATGTATGTTCCCAGATCAGTCATATGCATATCCCTGGCACCCTCCCAGGCCCCCTCATCCCACCCCTCCAGGCTGTCACACAGCGCCCCTGCAGGATCTCCTATTCCCACAACACAATGACAATAGCTATCTTTTCCACATATGATAGTATAGGTTTCCATGTTACTCCCTCTATGCCTCCTACCCTCTGTTCATTCCCCACGATATCCATATGTCTGCTCTCTACGTCTGTTTTTCCATCGCTTCACTGTGTGTGTTATTATTACTCTTTTACTAGATTCCATATGTATGTGTTAGTATACTGTACTTGTCTTTCTTTTTTTGACTTACTTCACTTTTTATGATAAGTTCTAGATCCAACGACCTCATTAGGACTTGATTCTTCTGCATTTCTTTATACAGCTGAGTAGTATTCCATTGTATATATGTATCAGAGCTTTTTTATCCATTCATTTGTCGACGGACATCTAGGTTACTTCCATATTCTAGCTATTGTATAGAGAGCTGTGCAGATGCAATTTTTATGCCATGGCTTCCATCAGAGGCTATTCAAGTTGGTAGCAATAGTAATATGTATACATAGTACTTTGGTTTCATGAGAATAGCATGGAGACAACATTTTACTTGTTCTTTCCAACAGAATGACTTGGGCTAGATCACCTAGCTAGTCAGTTACAGAGACCTGAACAATGGTCCTCTCAATTCTGAATCTTGCATTCTTTGCTCTGTACCTCAGTAGGCTAAGGTAAACTGGCTGGGACACAGGAAAGACAGATTAAAAGGTTTTTTTGTATGTTGCCTCTATGTAAACCGTGCTGGGGAAGTAAATGGTTAATAGAAAATTAAAGGGTAGAAATGGTGGTATGAATTTTTCAAAAAGAAAATAATTCTTCCGGATTAATTGTTTCAGGCTATGTAGCTTTTCTCAAATATATGCAGGATGACATTTAAGAGAAGGAGTATACCAGAACATATAACTTCAGTGTAAAAATCCTAAACCTGACATTAAAGAATGCAGAACATATTATTCTAGTGACTTAGTTTATTTTCGACTTTCTCTGGATATTTTCTCTAAAATGATATTTCTTATTTTAAAATGTCTTCTATGGTTAGCTCAAAGACTAGCTTATTCAGTACCTTGAATTACAAGCCTAGGGATTTGTAACTTTTTTTAAATGTCAAGATCAACAATTCCTTCTCTGGCTGACCCCGTCCTACCTTGGTAAAATGGATCAAATTTAAATCTGTCTATTGTATACTCAGTGGCCTCTTTTGACCATAAAAGAGTTCATTCTCCATTAAAAGGCCAATGACATATCCCAGATTCTTTGTGAACGATTCAACTATATCTCTCTTTGTTCAGGAGGTGATTGTTAGTAGGTGGAGTGACAGGGGAACAGGGAAATGGTGGTGGTTTCATCATACATGGCAGAAGCCTAATGTGATGCACTGGGCCAACTCCTCTTTTATGATTTAAATCAATATTTATTTTTGTAAGGAAATTCAACCCATATGTATCTGCCTCAGTAGTCTTATTGGCTTTTATCGACAGGAAACAGGAAGTTACCTTTTTGCCAACATTACAAAAGGCCTAAAGATCAAGTGAATTTTAATCTTGGCAAATGTAGCTTCTGTCCTGAAAGGTGGAACATAGGTTCCAGGTAATAACAAAAGAAAGATAAACATTATGTTTAACTCTCTTCCAAGATAAGGACAGAGGAGACTGAACAAGTTCTAAGGATTACTGAGTGGTTCATTTTTGTCCCCAAAGCCAATATAATTTGTTCTTAATGCAAATTTTCACAAGCATAGGTGATGATACCATTTATTTAAGCAATTCCAGCTGTAGATGCTGAAGACTTAGCATAAAAAGAAAAAAATTACTGTGATAACATTTTTGATTATTTGTGCCCTTCAGAAAGAAATTATGGATGCCTGTTGTTTGTTCTAAGGAGGCTCACTATTTTGATCTATACTTTTTACATAAAATTCACACATTTTTCACAATAGGAGACATTTCCACATCACCTTGGGAAAAAAATCAGTCTTTACTACCATATATGTAGCTTTTCTCAAATATATGCAGGATGACATTTAAGAGAAGGAGTATACCAGAACATATAACTTCAGTGTAAAAATCCTAAACCTGACATTAAAGAATGCAGAACATATTATTCTAGTGACTTAGTTTATTTTCGACTTTCTCTGGATATTTTCTCTAAAATGATATTTCTTATTTTAAAATGTCTTCTATGGTTAGCTCAAAGACTAGCTTATTCAGTACCTTGAATTACAAGCCTAGGGATTTGTAACTTTTTTTAAATGTCAAGATCAACAATTCCTTCTCTGGCTGACCCCGTCCTACCTTGGTAAAATGGATCAAATTTAAATCTGTCTATTGTATACTCAGTGGCCTCTTTTGACCGTAAAAGAGTTCATTCTCCATTAAAAGGCCAATGACATATCCCAGATTCTTTGTGAACGATTCAACTATATCTCTCTTTGTTCAGGAGGTGATTGTTAGTAGGTGGAGTGACAGGGGAACAGGGAAATGGTGGTGGTTTCATCATACATGGCAGAAGCCTAATGTGATGCACTGGGCCAACTCCTCTTTTATGATTTAAATCAATATTTATTTTTGTAAGGAAATTCAACCCATATGTATCTGCCTCAGTAGTCTTATTGGCTTTTATCGACAGGAAACAGGAAGTTACCTTTTTGCCAACATTACAAAAGGCCTAAAGATCAAGTGAATTTTAATCTTGGCAAATGTAGCTTCTGTCCTGAAAGGTGGAACATAGGTTCCAGGTAATAACAAAAGAAAGATAAACATTATGTTTAACTCTCTTCCAAGATAAGGACAGAGGAGACTGAACAAGTTCTAAGGATTACTGAGTGGTTCATTTTTGTCCCCAAAGCCAA
Organism: Tragulus kanchil; assembly: GCA_022376925.1. Lineage (NCBI taxonomy): Eukaryota > Metazoa > Chordata > Mammalia > Artiodactyla > Tragulidae > Tragulus > Tragulus kanchil. The sequence goes on along the minus strand of JAIOJX010000023.1, from coordinate 117,405,956 downwards.
TATAATTTGTTCTTAATGCAAATTTTCACAAGCATAGGTGATGATACCATTTATTTAAGCAATTCCAGCTGTAGATGCTGAAGACTTAGCATAAACAGAAAAAAATTACTGTGATAACATTTTTGATTATTTGTGCCCTTCAGAAAGAAATTATGGATGCCTGTTGTTTGTTCTAAGGAGGCTCACTATTTTGATCTATACTTTTTACATAAAATTCACACATTTTTCACAATAGGAGACATTTCCACATCACCTTGGGAAAAAAATCAGTCTTTACTACCATATATTATTTTCTAAGTTAATTAAATCAAGAAAACAGTTGTTTCACAGAACATATTCACTACTTTTTCTCATCTACTGTAAAAATCTGACACTGTGAACAGTCCTGACCTTCTGTTTAGCTTATTTAACCCAAGATTTATTCATGGAAAGCATTCCTAGGTGGTTCTGGTAAAGAATCTGCCTGCCAAAACAGGAGACACAGGAGACATGGGCTTCATCCTTGGGTCAGGAAGACCCCTTGGAGGAGGAAATGGCAACTCATTCCAGTATGCTTGCCTGGAAAATCCCACAGAGCCTGGTGAGCAAAAGCGTCCATAGAGTCACAAAAGAGCTGGACACAAGTGAGCACACATGTATGTATGCATTCATGGAATAGTGCTCTCTTTAGATTGACTGTCCCTGGTCTTAATAAGGGTTCCCAGGGGTGGTAGGAAACACTGGAAACTGAGGTCTACAGTTCCAGGGCCAGATTGATAACCTTGTCAGAGAGACAGGCACAAAATTTTGTGACTCTCAGGTGGTGACTTGGAGCACTCAGTTGAAGCAGGAGGCCTGGACTAGATGAAGTCAGGAGGCAAGGTGCTTAGTATCACAGTAAGTCAAGCACAGAATAAATTTTATTTCTGCTTAGAATCTATCCAAGAGCTCAAAGTCCATTTTCTCAATGAGGTCCTTACTTGGTAAGAAGACCCTTGGTTTGTCCCTTCCTGTGAGCAGAAGTCACACTTTAACTAGACTTTCTTTGGCCACAGACATTCCTCTAAGCAGTGTTTCTCACAGTGTGGTTCCCCCAGACCAGGAGCACCAGAATAACCTTGTTATGCTTGTTGTTAGAAATGAAAATTCTCAGCCTTTCCCCAAATACAGCTTAATCATAACATCTTAGATTGGGATTCAATAAACCATGTTTTAACAAGTCAGCTAGCTGATTCCAGTGCGTGCTGGAGTTTAACACACCATGCTCTAAAGTAGAGAATGCCTCTAGGCTTTTGGTGTAAAACTGTAATGTAATCATATTATAGCAGTTTGAATTTATGCACAATTCTATGAGTTTCAGTGCCAGTCTCTGTGAACGATTAGCTGTTAGCCACATGTTTTAACTAAATGTATGGATCATTTCTCTCTGGGAGCCTCAGCTCTTGATTCCCTGCTCAGCTCAGTCAGCTCAACCTCTAAACAATGGTTACTATCTATGTATAATTAGGCAGCTCGAATCTTGCCTATCCTACCACTTCCTAAAAGAGTCAGGCTAGATTCAGGTGGCTCAGTAAGGAACAAGGGTCCATCAGTCTCTTTCTAGGATATTCTGAAGCAATAGGTTATATACTTGTGCTACTTCTCTTGCTGGACCTTCTTGGCCCTTGATGGAAGTTCTGACTGCCCTTTGACCAGATGAGAATGGACTCATATTTCTGAAAGCTCAAAACTCTCGGAGAAAACTCAACCCCTTTTCCACTTACAGACTGTATGGTTCGCAGCTTGAAGTGGATAAAACACTAGCACCTTTAATTTCCCTTTCCGAAGTGGCATATTGAACTGTCCCTGGTCTTAATAAGGGTTCCCAGGGGTGGTAGGAAACACTGGAAACTGAGGTCTACAGTTCCAGGGCCAGATTGATAACCTTGTCAGAGAGACAGGCACAAAATTTTGTGACTCTCAGGTGGTGACTTGGAGCACTCAGTTGAAGCAGGAGGCCTGGACTAGATGAAGTCAGGAGGCAAGGTGCTTAGTATCACAGTAAGTCAAGCACAGAATAAATTTTATTTCTGCTTAGAATCTATCCAAGAGCTCAAAGTCCATTTTCTCAATGAGGTCCTTACTTGGTAAGAAGACCCTTGGTTTGTCCCTTCCTGTGAGCAGAAGTCACGCTTTAACTAGACTTTCTTTGGCCACAGACATTCCTCTAAGCAGTGTTTCTCACAGTGTGGTTCCCCCAGACCAGGAGCACCAGAATAACCTTGTTATGCTTGTTGTTAGAAATGAAAATTCTCAGCCTTTCCCCAAATACAGCTTAATCATAACATCTTAGATTGGGATTCAATAAACCATGTTTTAACAAGTCAGCTAGCTGATTCCAGTGCGTGCTGGAGTTTAACACACCATGCTCTAAAGTAGAGAATGCCTCTAGGCTTTTGGTGTAAAACTGTAATGTAATCATATTATAGCAGTTTGAATTTATGCACAATTCTATGAGTTTCAGTGCCAGTCTCTGTGAACGATTAGCTGTTAGCCACATGTTTTAACTGAATGTATGGATCATTTCTCTCTGGGAGCCTCAGCTCTTGACTCCCTGCTCAGCTCAGTCAGCTCAACCTCTAAACAATGGTTACTATCTATGTATAATTAGGCAGCTCGAATCTTGCCTATCCTACCACTTCCTAAAAGAGTCAGGCTAGATTCAGGTGGCTCAGTAAGGAACAAGGGTCCATCAGTCTCTTTCTAGGATATTCTGAAGCAATAGGTTATATACTTGTGCTACTTCTCTTGCTGGACCTTCTTGGCCCTTGATGGAAGTTCTGACTGCCCTTTGACCAGATGAGAATGGACTCATATTTCTGAAAGCTCAAAACTCTCGGAGAAAAACTCAACCCCTTTTCCACTTACAGACTGTATGGTTCGCAGCTTGAAGTGGATAAAACACTAGCACCTTTAATTTCCCTTTCAGTGATGGATATTCCCCATCAAGTAGCTTTCAAGCTTATTTTTGCACACATTTTGTGAGTCATGCATTTATGCAAAAACCACTCATCTGAAAGATGCAAAACTATTCTTGCTCCTACTCTGGCACCAGAAAGTCAGTCCTGAGTGGATTTTTCAGAGGTTACTCCAGGCCAAGGTGACTTATGGCTAGTTTGACCTCATTTCCAAATCCTTGTAGGAGCTAGGGTACACCTGTGACCCTTTGTCACTTCTGTTGTTGTTGTGCTTAGTCACTCAGTCCTGTCCAGTTGTGACCCACTGGATTATAGCCTGCCAGGCTTCTCTGTCCATGGAATTTTTCAGGCAAGAATACTGGGGTGGGATGCCATTTCCTACTCCAAGGGATCTTCCAACCCAGGGATCAAACCCAAGTCTCTCGTGTTTCCTGCATTGCAGGCAGATTCTTTACCCACTGAACTCAAGCCTGTCTCCTATTCTCTTGAGTTCTACCTTGTCGTCTAGTTTGGTTCCTAATAGGAGAGGTATTGTCTTTAAAACATATAGGTGAGCTGCAGGCACCCAGTGTTTCCAGTATGAAGTAGGTAGAAGTATTTGTAAACTTCCTTCTAGGTAAGAAACCAAATCCTACTAGTGTTAGCTTGGAAATCTAGTCAGTGGGCATATTTGGTTGGAAATGGATATACTCAGAGAGAGGCAAGTCTTAAAAGTTATTCAAATGCTTAATGAACTATTTTCTTATTTTTTTAAAAACCATTTTCTACTGTAACATATGCTAAAAGAATTGAATGCTAAATATGTGTCAGGCATACATATGTTATTTAAAATATTTAATCCTTGCATTCAGCCTAGTGAGGTAGGGATTATGAGGATCCCTAGTTTACATGATGAATAAACCAAGGTTAATAATTTGATAAGCGTCTTTCTAGGATATTCTGAAGCAATAGGTTATATACTTGTTTTTGGTTCGCCAGGCTTGAAGTGGATACTCAAAACAAACTCTCGGAGAAAACTCAACCCCTTTTCCACTTACAGACTGTATGGTTCGCAGCTTGAAGTGGATAAAACACTAGCACCTTTAATTTCCCTTTCAGTGATGGATATTCCCCATCAAGTAGCTTTCAAGCTTATTTTTGCACACATTTTGTGAGTCATGCATTTATGCAAAAACCACTCATCTGAAAGATGCAAAACTATTCTTGCTCCTACTCTGGCACCAGAAAGTCAGTCCTGAGTGGATTTTTCAGAGGTTACTCCAGGCCAAGGTGACTTATGGCTAGTTTGACCTCATTTCCAAATCCTTGTAGGAGCTAGGGTACACCTGTGACCCTTTGTCACTTCTGTTGTTGTTGTGCTTAGTCACTCAGTCCTGTCCAGTTGTGACCCACTGGATTATAGCCTGCCAGGCTTCTCTGTCCATGGAATTTTTCAGGCAAGAATACTGGGGTGGGATGCCATTTCCTACTCCAAGGGATCTTCCAACCCAGGGATCAAACCCAAGTCTCTCGTGTTTCCTGCATTGCAGGCAGATTCTTTACCCACTGAACTCAAGCCTGTCTCCTATTCTCTTGAGTTCTACCTTGTCGTCTAGTTTGGTTCCTAATAGGAGAGGTATTGTCTTTAAAACATATAGGTGAGCTGCAGGCACCCAGTGTTTCCAGTATGAGGTAGGTAGAAGTATTTGTAAACTTCCTTCTAGGTAAGAAACCAAATCCTACTAGTGTTAGCTTGGAAATCTAGTCAGTGGGCATATTTGGTTGGAAATGGATATACTCAGAGAGAGGCAAGTCTTAAAAGTTATTCAAATGCTTAATGAACTATTTTCTTATTTTTTTAAAAACCATTTTCTACTGTAACATATGCTAAAAGAATTGAATGCTAAATATGTGTCAGGCATACATATGTTATTTAAAATATTTAATCCTTGCATTCAGCCTAGTGAGGTAGGGATTATGAGGATCCCTAGTTTACATGATGAATAAACCAAGGTTAATAGAGTTTAGATGAAGCGTTGTCAAGCAGCAAGTGAATCAGGAAATGCATTCCATTCCCAGATGATTTCTGTGCTATTAGCCACTATGACATTGGTTCTCAGTCTATGTCATATCCTCACCCTATCCTATGCTTTATAAAATATATTTGAAAGGCTTCTTTTATTATTATGAAACAAAACATATAGATAATATAATTGGCCTACATTACAAAACTCAAAAATTCATAAAATGACATACTGTTCAGCAATTAAAAAGAAGTAAGCTATAGATACAGAAAACAATGTCTCCTAATCTCAAAAAACACCATGTTGAGTAAATTAGGGCACAAAAGTGTACATTATATATGATACCATTTGTATGATATTTGAAAGTAGCAAAACTAATCAATGGGATTAGATGTCAGAATACTGGTTTGCTTTTGGGAGTGGAAAAGGAAGGGGACTGACAATAAAGAGGCATGCCGTGAAAAGAGTGATTGGAATGTTCTATAACCTGATGAAGTATTGAATGTATGGATTATAAGGTTGTTAAATGCATCAAAATATACACTCAAGATCTGTCCATATTACTTGTAATTGTCACTCAACATAAATAAAAATCAATATAAAATTCTAACAGTCATATGCAGGAGAAATAAAAGAATTTTAAAATAATACATATTTTAATATATAAATGCTTTTGTTGTTGTTGTTGTTGCTCAGTTACTGAGTCATGTTCAATTCTCTGCAACCTAATGGACTATTGTATACCAGGGTCCTCTGTCCTCCACTATCTCCTGGAACTTGTTCATATGTGTCATTGAGTCATGGACTCATGCTAGGGATTATTTATATTTGAAGATATAACGACATTGTCAGATGCTTGCATATAATACTAATAAATAAATCTGGATTATCAATTTTGAATTGAATATTGTGAAAAGTATCTTTTACATCACATTTTGAAGACAAACATACATACATACATATGTAGACAGAGATTCACTTAGAATGAAGCAACTTTAAAGGCAGACACATCATATTGGGCTCACCAGGACTATGAGTAGTGCTGTTTTTTGATGAAATGATGGACTATCCTTGGAAGAATTTCCAGAAAATTTTTCCAGTATTTCTTCTGTTTACACAGTAATGCCAATTCTGGAAAATTCAGTGAATAAATTATGCAAAAATTATTTTTGTGTTTCTATATATAAAACAGAGTTGAATTTAAAATTCAGATGATTAAAAGTTGGGTTTTTATCAAAAATAACATCAAATATTATAACTGACCCTTTCCCACAAACAGTACATGTAGGACTGTACACAAATATTGAAATCCCAAACAAATCTGAATCTCTTCAAGAGAGGACACTGCCTAATTTGAAGGCTAGGCTCCATGAACAGTGGTTTTTTTTTTTTTTTTCATTATTTATTTATTTGGCTACCCTGGGTCTTAGTTCCAGCACGTGGGATCTAGTTCCCTGACCAGGGATCAAACCTGGGCTCCCTGCATTGGGAACACAGTCTTAACCACTGGACCACCAGGGAAGTCCCAGGGACTGCATTAAGTGCTACCTCTTCTGCAAAACTTATCAACATCCCTTCTGTCCTCAAGATGAATGGAAAAATGTTTGTAGTTGTCCTCAAGAGAATCCCAAGGATGTTTCTATCCTAGAAGTTATCTTTTTATTTTGGGTAATTGTTAGTATACCTGTCTACATCTCCCCAGAAATTACAAGGTCCTTGATGTTGGAAAAGTTTCTAACACCCAGTAAGTTTTAGGCACGTGTTCCACACTTAGAACATTTCTTGAAAGCATACATGACTGGATTAAAGAAATAGTGAGAACAAACATCAAATGTGCTGAGTACACTTGATCCAAGCAATAGACTGAATTTGTATTTTTTTGCTTTGGTTATTTATCACACAATCATGTTGTATAGCTGGGATTTACTAGCATTAGAACAAATGCAGATTGAATAATTCTTTTAATAAAATATTTTCAAAAAACATGCTAGTGGCATTGATAGATAAATAGGTGTATTTTACATAAAAATCTCCTTCTTCTCATTTCCTTTTACTGAAATTAAGATGTGATGATAAGTGCTGTATCAGTTTTTAACCTCAACTATCTCACTATTATGTAACAAGAGAAAAAAAAGGAAATTAAGAAAAAGGGCAGATTACATAAGGAAATCTATGTTTATTTGAAAAGACAAACTGTGATTCAGATATTGCTGTTACCAACGGGAAAGAGATCCTTGGAGTTCCAGAAGGGTAGCTCTGTTACCTTTGCACCTGAAGCCTTATCTGGGTTCTTACATGTTGTTATCTGCAAAAAATCTCACTAAACCTATGTTCATAGCTGCTAGGGACATAGATATGGGGCTGTCCTTGTTGCAAAGTGAGCTCCAAAATTGTGATTAGCTAGACTTGCCCCAGTTCTAATCCCTCCCAGCTGTTAACAACGCTGGGTGAATTTTCAGATCCCTCAGCACTGTGTATATAAACAGGTACAGTATAAAAATCCACCAAATGACAGGTTAGCTACCATAGCTTTGCTCTACAAATATGAGAGTTGGGTTCCTTGTGTTTATTTTTCTCATAACCAAAAAAGGCTAATAGCATTAAAATTTCCAGAAAGACCTAAGCTTGGATATATGTTTTGCTATAAATGTAAACAAACAAAAAAACACCTAAGAAAAGGTCACAGTGCATGCCTGGAAAGTTCCTTTTGAGGATCCCCCCACCCACATATCTTATATATGAAAGCACAGAATTCAGAACTGGCTGGGTAGTAAACAATAAACACAAGAATTTTACAACTTGTTGTATCTTTATTTGGGAGTGGGGTCGGTAGGAAATTTTTCCTAGTATACCTGTCTACATCTCCCCAGAAATTATAAGGTCCTTGATGTTGGAAAAGTTTCTAACACCCAGTAAGTTTTAGGCACGTGTTCCACACTTAGAACATTTCTTGAAAGCATACATGACTGGATTAAAGAAATAGTGAGAACAAACATCAAATGTGCTGAGTACACTTGATCCAAGCAATAGACTGAATTTGTATTTTTTTGCTTTGGTTATTTATCACACAATCATGTTGTATAGCTGGGATTTACTAGCATTAGAACAAATGCAGATTGAATAATTCTTTTAATAAAATATTTTCAAAAAACATGCTAGTGGCATTGATAGATAAATAGGTGTATTTTACATAAAAATCTCCTTCTTCTCATTTCCTTTTACTGAAATTAAGATGTGATGATAAGTGCTGTATCAGTTTTTAACCTCAACTATCTCACTATTATGTAACAAGAGAAAAAAAAGGAAATTAAGAAAAAGGGCAGATTACATAAGGAAATCTATGTTTATTTGAAAAGACAAACTGTGATTCAGATATTGCTGTTACCAACGGGAAAGAGATCCTTGGAGTTCCAGAAGGGTAGCTCTGTTACCTTTGCACCTGAAGCCTTATCTGGGTTCTTACATGTTGTTATCTGCAAAAAATCTCACTAAACCTATGTTCATAGCTGCTAGGGACATAGATATGGGGCTGTCCTTGTTGCAAAGTGAGCTCCAAAATTGTGATTAGCTAGACTTGCCCCAGTTCTAATCCCTCCCAGCTGTTAACAACGCTGGGTGAATTTTCAGATCCCTCAGCACTGTGTATATAAACAGGTACAGTATAAAAATCCACCAAATGACAGGTTAGCTACCATAGCTTTGCTCTACAAATATGAGAGTTGGGTTCCTTGTGTTTATTTTTCTCATAACCAAAAAAGGCTAATAGCATTAAAATTTCCAGAAAGACCTAAGCTTGGATATATGTTTTGCTATAAATGTAAACAAACAAAAAAACACCTAAGAAAAGGTCACAGTGCATGCCTGGAAAGTTCCTTTTGAGGATCCCCCCACCCACATATCTTATATATGAAAGCACAGAATTCAGAACTGGCTGGGCAGTAAACAATAAACACAAGAATTTTACAACTTGTTGTATCTTTATTTGGGAGTGGGGTCGGTAGGAAATTTTTCCTGAATGTAATTCTGATGAAGCTTTCTCTGGATCACTTTGAGGACAAAAGTTTAGTGGCCCCTTTGGGACTTGAATTTGAACTCAAAGCTGGGTTGGATCTCTGGGTTGGGAAGATCCCGTGGAAGAGGGCATGGCAATCCACTCCAGTATTCTTGCCTAGAGAACCCCATGGACGCTGGAGCCTGGTGGGCTACAATCCACAGGGTTGGGAAGAGTCCAACGAGACGTGAGTTAGTTTGCCGGCAGGCATGTATTGAAAAAAGTCCTTTTTTCCAAAGAGTTCAAGATAGCCCTTTGTTCAGGCATTTCATTTCTCTGGGCGGTTGCTTGCACCCATAAAACACTGGTAGATGTTTTCAGGAGACAAATTCAAGTGTCTGTAGAGTATATTGTTTCTGAATATATATACATATCCAATCAGAAAATATATATCTGCTTTATATGTATTCCTTACGTAGCATCTCTCAAAAACGGAAATAACCGCGACTCCCCGTGGAAGCTCGATCTTGTGGGATTTGCGGGCTCTCGTGAGATCTCGCGGGATCTTGTGGGATCTCACAGAATCTTGTGGGAGCTCTTCGAATCTCGCGGGATCTCAGGCGTTCCGCAGGCCGACCTGAGGGCTGTTGCAGAAGCACTTGCAGGCCTGTGCCTGACCGAGGCCCCATTTTCCACGCTTATCCCTCGAGTTTAGCTGTTGCCACCTCTGTAGCAGATGCCAACGCTTCGCGCCGCCCCCCTCGCCCCAGGGACCGTGCCAGGGCGGCGGGGAATGCGCACTGGCCCAAAGGCTTGGGGTTACTCCTCAAATGCGCCTTCGGGCCGGCACGTCTGTAGCCTTCACGGAGCGGAAGAGTCAGCACCGCCGATTTCTGGTGAGGAGCCAGGGGGCCCCAAGCTGACCTCCGCCGGATCTAGGGCAGCAGCCGCCCCAGTGACGGGGCTAGAATTCGTCCCGGAGACCGTGGCTGGCGCTCTCTCCAGAGCAGCCTGCGGCAGGGGAGCTAGGCTCTTCACCCCAGCCGCTGGGAGGAAATGGTCGCCTTTTTAAAACACCGCGGGGGGCGCCCGCGGGCTGCGGCCGGGCCGGCCCAGGTGCGTAGAGGGTTGAGGTCCCCGGGGAGCAAGCCCGGCGCAGGTGGAGCCGCAGGGTGCGCTCTGTGGCTTGGCTGGGGCGCCTGCCTCACGTCCTTAATGACTAGTCATCAACTCTGTGGGGCCAAGAATGACCTTCTAAGATTAGGGGAGTTGTGCATATACAAGTGTAGGCTGGAAATGAGAAAAGTGAAGATGTTAGCAAGTAGGATAGTCCAGGGGCTAAGACTGGGGCTCTCCCAATGGAGGAAACCGGGCTTGTCGGGCACCTTGGAGTTCCTCTGCCAGCAAGGAAGGTGAAGGTCCCGCGTGGCACAGCTGGGACCCAGCGCAGCCAAACATATACATAATAATAATATAATAATAATAATAAAATTATAAAAGCTGTTTTGGAACACTTCTCAGACATGTGACAAATTAATACCTATTTAGCGCGCACTCTACATTACATTACGGGTAGTCAGGCTTCAAGGAAATAACAGGCAATTCACAGGAGCTAGAAATAAAAAAAAAAAAGAACAATTCAGAATTAGAAAGCCCCGTGTGCAAGTGGGTGCTGTGACAGACCAAGATGGCACCTGTGGTCTATATAAAGAATAAAGTCCACGGATGAGGGATTTAACTCTTAGCAATGTGGTCCTGGCTGACAAGAGTTGGAGAGTTGCGATTAAAACCCTAGTATAAAGCTGGAAGTATAAAGGGCTTCACAGTTTTTAAAAGGTCTTTCAGTAAACTCCCCAGAGGACCAGAGAAATAATTTGGAGGTGAGGTTGAAGAGAAGTGATGGAAACCCCAAGCATTATCAACAAATGAAACCCATGTTCACACTACTTGCCCTGTATGGCGGTTTCAAGCTGAGAAATGAGCGTTCTTTCTTAGACTAGTGAAACTCCCGAGATTCATAGGAGAATGACATGCAAAATGCGAATGTTACCACAGATCAAAGTCACAAGACTCACAGAAAAGCTAATCTGAACTAAGTCATAACAACACACTATTAGGCAAGCCACACAAGACAGCAATATAAAGAAGGGTCGGTAGGAACACAAATAGGAAGATTAGTACTACAAAGAACTAACAAAATGTCATAATTGGGAAATATTTGGCAATAACATTCGAGGGAAGACAGGATGGAAGCCGCAGTGAGATAACAGGATGTCTGTGTATCTGTATCTATATAGAACTGGCAGATTTGACAGAGGAGTCACATAGTGGTTCTATAAATAGTTTTTGAGATTTAAGTTAAAATACACTCTCAAAAATAATTCTCAGAGCAGACAAAACTAGGATCAGAATAGAGCTGAAAATAAGTTTGAGGAACTTGCCAGAGTGAACAGAAAGTGTTGAAAAGGATAGATTGAGATGCAAAGGATAAAAGGATAGAGTGAGAAGACTTAATGGTAGAAAGGAAATTTTTGAAAAAGTGACTGAATTTTCCAGTGTCAAAGAAAGTCATTAGGCTAAAGAAGTACCTGTCTCAAGCAGAAATTTGTAGATGATGTGTAGATTAAAATGTATAAATCTTATGTGTGCATAGAATCCATCGCAAAGAATGATAAGCATCTTAAACTGAGTGGAGACAGGTTTTTTACAAAAAAACAATTATACTCAGTGTGGGACACATAAGCAGCAAAATAAGCTGAAAAAAATTGAATAATATCTGCAAATGTTTAAAATTCTGTGCACAGCTGAATTTATATAGGAATGATGAAGAAATAGAGACATTTTCAGATGACGTCTGAGTGAACTGCTGTTAGCAGTCTCTTACTGAAATAACTAATAAAACATCTGATTCAGGAAAAATGGAGAAAAAGGAGCAAGATACCAGAAGCATGTGAGTTGATAGAAAGATGCACTGATAAAAATAATGATAGTGATGGGTAATTTTCTGGAGCTTAAAAAGACATTGAAAGTGTCTAAAAATAAATACTAGAAAAAAATGTAATAACATGTTTAGTGGAAAGTTAAGTTTCTTATTTGGGAGAAAGGCATAAAATCATGATTACAGTTAGAATGGGGTGTTACCACAGATCAAAGTCACAAGACTCACAGAAAAGCTAATCTGAACTAAGTCATAACAACACACTATTAGGCAAGCCACACAAGACAGCAATATAAAGAAGGGTCGGTAGGAACACAAATAGGAAGATTAGTACTTCAAAGAACTAACAAAATGTCATAATTGGGAAATATTTGGCAATAACATTCGAGGGAAGACAGGATGGAAGCCGCAGTGAGATAACAGGATGTCTGTGTATCTGTATCTATATAGAACTGGCAGATTTGACAGAAGAGTCACATAGTGGTTCTATAAATAGTTTTTGAGATTTAAGTTAAAATACACTCTCAAAAATAATTCTCAGAGCAGACAAAACTAGGATCAGAATAGAGCTGAAAATAAGTTTGAGGAACTTGCCAGAGTGAACAGAAAGTGTTGAAAAGGATAGATTGAGATGCAAAGGATAAAAGGATAGAGTGAGAAGACTTAATGGTAGAAAGGAAATTTTTGAAAAAGTGACTGAATTTTCCAGTGTCAAAGAAAGTCATTAGGCTAAAGAAGTACCTGTCTCAAGCAGAAATTTGTAGATGATGTGTAGATTAAAATGTATAAATCTTATGTGTGCATAGAATCCATCGCAAAGAATGATAAGCATCTTAAACTGAGTGGAGACAGGTTTCTTACAAAAAAACAATTATACTCAGTGTGGGACACATAAGCAGCAAAATAAGCTGAAAAAAATTGAATAATATCTGCAAATGTTTAAAATTCTGTGCACAGCTGAATTTATATAGGAATGATGAAGAAATAGAGACATTTTCAGATGACGTCTGAGTGAACTGCTGTTAGCAGTCTCTTACTGAAATAACTAATAAAACATCTGATTCAGGAAAAATGGAGAAAAAGGAGCAAGATACCAGAAGCATGTGAGTTGATAGAAAGATGCACTGATAAAAATAATGATAGTGATGGGTAATTTTCTGGAGCTTAAAAAGACATTGAAAGTGTCTAAAAATAAATACTAGAAAAAAATGTAATAACATGTTTAGTGGAAAGTTAAGTTTCTTATTTGGGAGAAAGGCATAAAATCATGATTACAGTTAGATGCTGTTAAATAAAGTATACAGATTAAAATTTAAGTCTAAATATTGTGAGGAAAGGACTGAAACCATTTTTAAATAAGTAAAGAATTTTAAAAAATGATTACAGAAAATGTAATCATAGCAGTTGAGGGTAGAAAGGGAGACAAAAATCAAGTGAAGAAAAAGGTTGGTAAATGAACAAAAAAAGTGCAAACAAATACAAGATAATTAGTAATTATGATAAAGTAAATAGATTATATTCACTCATTATAAGACATTTTCACACAGATTCTTTCTGAAATCTCAGGGTATAGACTGGGCAAGAGGCCTACTTGTACTTAGGCAAACTCATATTTGTAGAATGAATTTATATAAGTCATTTGAGAAAACACCATCCCAGGCACTCTAAGTTAAGGGTTTCATCTTTTAAAATGTCCAGTGAGGGACTTCACTGGTGGTCCAGTGGCCAAGATTCTATGTTCCCAATGCAGGAGGACTAGGTTCGATCCCTGGTCAGGGAACTCGATCCTGCATGTAACTGAAAGATCCCACATCCTGCAACCAAACCCAGGGCAGTGAAAGTGGAGTGATAACAGTTCAGTTGGAGGGGTTTCCCTGGTGGCCCAGTGGGTAAGGACACCACCTTGCAGTTCAAGGAGCGCCAGTTTGATCCCTGGCCTGGGAAGATCGCATGTGCTGCGAAGCGGCTGGACCAATGTGTCCAATTACCGAGCCTGAGCTCTGGAGCGCATGCGCCCAGAGCCGACGCTCTGCGACAACAGAGGCCACCGCGATGGGAGGCCCACAGGAGCCAAAGAACAAAGACGGATGAAAATAGAGAAATGAAAGACCAATAGAAGTGGCCCGCCCGCCCTCTTCCCTCCCTAACCCTCCCCCCCCAAAAAGTCCAGTGAAAATGTAGTGATAATTAATTTTAGTTGATTATTACTCTTTTTAAACTGTGAGTTTGGTTTTTGTATACCAAAATTTCTATCTTTTTTAAAAATAGGGCCACAAGTAATTGATCTCTTTATAAAAGAAGAGATAATTGCAGTAGACAGATACAACCGATATGTGCAGTAAAGATTCGGGATCACCGATGAGGTAAGTAGTGCTTGACATATTATGAGGCTGATAAACTACCTTTGATAAAAGCTTTTAAGAATATTCAGTAGAATTAATTTACACATACTGTTTCCATCATACACATTTATTTTTCTTTTCTAAGATACTTGAATTTAAAACTTGAATTTAGAATTTTCAGTAATATCTCAAATACTCTTTACTTGGGAAACTCCAAGCAATTTGGGTTTATTTTCCTACTAATCCTTTTTTACCTCATTGAGTATTAGGTCTGAGCTATGTTCTCTTATTAACAAAATTTGCTGTGAACTTCTTTCTTTTTTTTTCCCAGATAGTACAAACTTAACCAAGGTCAGATCTTGCTGGATTGTTTAAAATATTATGCAAAAACGACTTTCTTCTTTTTCATTTGAAAAAATGTCTTTTCTCTCTCTGGTATCTGATGTGATATCCTTAGATGTAGATCCTAAAAAGCCCTGGAGAACTAAGGCTTTATCCATAGTCCTTTTCAGCTTTCTACTACAAATATTCTCTCTTGCTGTGAACTGAGACTATATGGGCTTCAAAAGGGATTTTGCTTGAAGTTTATTTTAACTTCGAGAAACACAGTCTTATTTAGAATATTGTGCAAAATTTGCTCCTTTAATTCAAATACCGCAGTTGGATTAACAAAATATGTATTACAATATTGCACAATTTTCTCTTGCTACCACAGATATTTTTTTTGTGGTTATGCAAGTATGCCTTTATATTTTCTTAATGAGATAGAGGAAGAAACTAATGTTTACTGAACATTGGTTATTTTACCATATTGTAGCATGCATATTACATGAACAGCTTAATGTAACAGTTTCAATTCCATGAGTTAGTTTTAATTTTCCCCATATTCTAGAAGAGAAAACAAGTATTTACTGAAGTCACAATGTTTTGTCTCCTATATCCTAGTCTACAAGGTATGATAACTGATTTCATTTATGGAATATTCTGAATAAAATTGTTTTTCCTTTGCTTGCCGTTAAGTGTCCTTATAGGCGCTGGACTTCGGATATAAAAGAAGAGATAATTGCAGTAGACAGATACAACCGATATGTGCAGTAAAGATTCGGGATCACCGATGAGGTAAGTAGTGCTTGACATATTATGAGGCTGATAAACTACCTTTGATAAAAGCTTTTAAGAATATTCAGTAGAATTAATTTACACATACTGTTTCCATCATACACATTTATTTTTCTTTTCTAAGATACTTGAATTTAAAACTTGAATTTAGAATTTTCAGTAATATCTCAAATACTCTTTACTTGGGAAACTCCAAGCAATTTGGGTTTATTTTCCTACTAATCCTTTTTTACCTCATTGAGTATTAGGTCTGAGCTATGTTCTCTTATTAACAAAATTTGCTGTGAACTTCTTTCTTTTTTTTTCCCAGATAGTACAAACTTAACCAAGGTCAGATCTTGCTGGATTGTTTAAAATATTATGCAAAAACGACTTTCTTCTTTTTCATTTGAAAAAATGTCTTTTCTCTCTCTGGTATCTGATGTGATATCCTTAGATGTAGATCCTAAAAAGCCCTGGAGAACTAAGGCTTTATCCATAGTCCTTTTCAGCTTTCTACTACAAATATTCTCTCTTGCTGTGAACTGAGACTATATGGGCTTCAAAAGGGATTTTGCTTGAAGTTTATTTTAACTTCGAGAAACACAGTCTTATTTAGAATATTGTGCAAAATTTGCTCCTTTAATTCAAATACCGCAGTTGGATTAACAAAATATGTATTACAATATTGCACAATTTTCTCTTGCTACCACAGATATTTTTTTTGTGGTTATGCAAGTATGCCTTTATATTTTCTTAATGAGATAGAGGAAGAAACTAATGTTTACTGAACATTGGTTATTTTACCATATTGTAGCATGCATATTACATGAACAGCTTAATGTAACAGTTTCAATTCCATGAGTTAGTTTTAATTTTCCCCATATTCTAGAAGAGAAAACAAGTATTTACTGAAGTCACAATGTTTTGTCTCCTATATCCTAGTCTACAAGGTATGATAACTGATTTCATTTATGGAATATTCTGAATAAAATTGTTTTTCCTTTGCTTGCCGTTAAGTGTCCTTATAGGCGCTTGACTTTAAAGGCAAGGAGTTTACTTTTATATGACATTGGTAGTTTAGAATACTTTCATTTTCTATATCCTATTCTACTTTCTATAAAATTTAGTTTTATATATGGCAGTTTCTATTTTGAGATAGTTTGCACTCTAGTGTCTTCTTGTAAAATCTTAAAGATAGTCATTGAAAACAGTATTTTCAATAGTAACTATAGTATATTATTTTAGAGAACATAAATGTGGACATCATTTGTTGGTGTGTGTGTGTCTGTGTGTATGTGTATAAAATTCAAGCAGAATAAATTCTCATACAAAAGATTGCAAGATTTTAGAGTAAATGCAGTAAGTTCTGGCATGTGAATATACCTGTGAAACCACAGTCATAATCAAGATAGGAAGCATATACACCCCCTGACCCCAGTTTTCTCCTATATCTTTGTAATATCTCCTTCAATCCCCTCCCATCTTTCCTCTCCAGGAAACAACTGACTTGCTTTCTGTCATCCCAGATTAGTTTGCATTATCTAGAGTTTGTGTATACAGCATGTACTTACTTTGGGAGTGTGGGAGGGTGAATAGTTCCAGATTCTTTCACGAAGGTAATATTTTGAGATTAATTCATGCTGTAGTATGTCAATAGTGTATTGCTTTTTACTACTAAATAGTATTCCATTATATAAATATACCGCAGTTTATCTGCTCACCTGTTGTTAATTGGCATTTGGCTTGTTTCCAGTTTTGGGCTTTTACCAGTGGAATTTCTATAGCTGTTCATGTACAAGACTTTGTGTGGATATGTTTTCTCTTGATCAGATACCTAGGAGGGGAATGACTGGCATATACATTATGAGTAGCTTTAACTTTTTAAGCAAGGAAATGATTTCCAAAGTAGTTGTGCCAGTTTATATTCTCATCAGAGATGTATGAAAATTAAAGTCTTTCCACATCATTGCTAATCTTGATATGGTGAATCCTTTTCATTTTATCCATTCGAAGAGTGTGTAGTGTTATCTGATTGTCTTTTTAATTGAGATTCCTCTCATGGCATGTTGAGCATCTTTTCATGTGTTTATTACCAACTGTACATATTATTTAATGAATCATCTGTTGAAGTTTTTGCCAGTTTCTTTGATTATTTGACTTAAAATTTTTGATATTCTTTATTTATTCTGGATACAAGTTCTTTTATATATGCTTTGCAATTTTCTCCAAGTCAGTTGTTGGGTCTTTTCAGTCTTTCAGTGAAGTCTTCTCTCAAGTATAGGCCTTTTTAATTTTGGTGAAGTATAATTTATCTTGAGAACAAGTAACTACTACCATAATTCTGTTCTTTTTATTCAAAGTATCTTGGCTCCTCTAGTTACTTTGCATTTTCATATCAACTTTTGTGTCAATTTGGTGATTTCTCAAAGAAGGCATACTCAGATTGTGTTGAGTATATAGATCGCTTTAGGGAGAATTGACATTTTAATAACATTGACTGTTGTGAGTGATGAATCTGGCTTAAGAACCTTTATTATTTGGACACTTTAAAAAATTTTTCCTGGCAAAAGTTTCATAGTTTTCAAGTGTCTTTCGTATTTTGTCAGATTTTCCCTTAATTATTAATATTTTTAATTCTTTTAAAATTATTCTATTAAATTTAAATTTCTGTGTTTTTATTACAAGTTTATATAAATATACCGCAGTTTATCTGCTCACCTGTTGTTAATTGGCATTTGGCTTGTTTCCAGTTTTGGGCTTTTACCAGTGGAATTTCTATAGCTGTTCATGTACAAGACTTTGTGTGGATATGTTTTCTCTTGATCAGATACCTAGGAGGGGAATGACTGGCATATACATTATGAGTAGCTTTAACTTTTTAAGCAAGGAAATGATTTCCAAAGTAGTTGTGCCAGTTTATATTCTCATCAGAGATGTATGAAAATTAAAGTCTTTCCACATCATTGCTAATCTTGATATGGTGAATCCTTTTCATTTTATCCATTCGAAGAGTGTGTAGTGTTATCTGATTGTCTTTTTAATTGAGATTCCTCTCATGGCATGTTGAGCATCTTTTCATGTGTTTATTACCAACTGTACATATTATTTAATGAATCATCTGTTGAAGTTTTTGCCAGTTTCTTTGATTATTTGACTTAAAATTTTTGATATTCTTTATTTATTCTGGATACAAGTTCTTTTATATATGCTTTGCAATTTTTTCCAAGTCAGTTGTTGGGTCTTTTCAGTCTTTCAGTGAAGTCTTCTCAAGTATAGGCCTTTTTAATTTTGGTGAAGTATAATTTATCTTGAGAACAAGTAACTACTACCATAATTCTGTTCTTTTTATTCAAAGTATCTTGGCTCCTCTAGTTACTTTGCATTTTCATATCAACTTTTGTGTCAATTTGGTGATTTCTCAAAGAAGGCATACTCAGATTGTGTTGAGTATATAGATCGCTTTAGGGAGAATTGACATTTTAATAACATTGACTGTTGTGAGTGATGAATCTGGCTTAAGAACCTTTATTATTTGGACACTTTAAAAAATTTTTCCTGGCAAAAGTTTCATAGTTTTCAAGTGTCTTTCGTATTTTTGTCAGATTTTCCCTTAATTATTAATATTTTTAATTCTTTTAAAATTATTCTATTAAATTTAAATTTCTGTGTTTTTATTACAAGCTTATAGAAATATAGTTGATTTGTGTGTATTGATTCTCTCTATTCTACAACCTTGTTATACTTTCTTGTTAATTCTAGTAGCATTTTTGTAGATTTCATTGGATTTTCTCTGCAGATGATCTTGTTGTCTGTGAATAAAGTAAATTTTGCGATATGGAGCCCCTTTTTTTCTCCCCAGCAACCCTCTGTTTTTGATTGATCATACTAGCTAAAATTTCTAGTATAATAGAAAGTGTACTGAATAGAATTGTCTTGTTCTTGATCTCGTGGAGAAAATAGTGTTTCACCGTGATTTTTTTTTTTTTTTAAACTTTCATTTTACTTTTAACTTTTACACAGTTTTGTTGTTTACAAATGATGTTTTTACCTGTAGATGTTCTTCATCACTTTGAGAAAGTTTCTTCTACTCCTAATTTCTTGAGTAATTTTGATTAGAAATGGATGTTGACATTTGCCAAATATTTTTTTTCTGCCTCTGTTGAGATAATCATGCTTTTTTTTTTTTTATGTTTCTTAATATATAATTTTGGTTGATTTTGGAATGGTAAACCACCACTGCATTTCTGGGATAAATCCCTTGATCTGTTACCCTCTCGATGTATTTGTAGTTTTAATTTGCCAAACTTTTACTTGGAATTTTTGCATCTATAGAATTGTCTTTTTCTTAAATATTTGGTAAAAGTAACTGTTATGCCACCTGTTCCTGTTCAGGTATTCTCTTCTTATCCTTTTTTTTTTTTTTTTTTGGCCACTTCTATCGATTTTTTATTCACTTATCTTTTTTGTTCTTTGGCCTGTGTGGTCCTCCCATCGCAGTGGCCTGTCTCGCTGCAGAGCACCAGCTCTGGGTGTATGCGCTCCAGAGCTCTGCCTTCGTAGTTGGCAGAGCATTGGTCCAGCTGCTCCGTGGCACATGGGATCTTCCCAGGCCAGGGATCGAACTGGCGCCCCTTGCACTGCAAGGCGGTGTCCTTACCCACTGGACTGCCAGGGAAGCCCCTCTTATTAACCTTTTAATATCTGTAGAATCTGGAGTGATACCACATCTTCCTGATGCTGTTAGCTTGAATCTTCTCTGTTTTTTTTTTTTCCTGTTACTTTGCTTGTGGGTTTATTAATATCAAAGAATCAGGTTTTTGGTTCAGGAATTTTCTGTATTATTTTAACTTTTCTATTTAATTGATTCCCTCTTTGATCTTTATTAAAGATCAAAGGTTCACCCCTTATTTCTGGCTGTTAGATATAGTTGTAATCAGGTATAATCTAGTTGCCTCAATCAACTATATTGTGAGTCTTCTAGATCTGGGTGCTCTGTACTGGAAGTGAATTGTACTCCAAAGTATCTTTCAGAAACTGCTTATTTAAATTTAGTCTTACCTTCCTTTTGTAGATTGTTAAGATAGTATCTGAAGCCATTTATTTCTTATTTTCTAATATTAGCTTTTAGTACTGTAAGTTTTTCTCCTAAGTTCTATGCTGATGACATCCTACAAATCATGACATGCTATGTTTTCACTTTCATTTGGGTTGCATGCATGCTCACTTGATTCAGTCATGTGTGATTCTTTCAGACACTATGTACTGTAGCCTGCTAGGCTTCTCTGTCTATGAATTTTCCAGACAAGAATACTGGCATGGGTCGCCATGCCCTCTTCTAGGGGATCCTCCTGACCTGGGAATATTACTTGCGTATCTTCCTGCCTTGCAGGTGGATTCTTTACTGGATGAGCTATCTGGAAGCCCTTCATTTGTGTTAATATATTCAAAAGTTTCTCTAAGTATTCTTTAATCATTGAGTTACTTAGAAGTGTAGTAATTTTTTCCAAATATTTGGATATTTTCCAGTATGTTTTATGCTTTCATTATTGATTTCTAATTTAATTCCAGTTTAGGCAAAAAGTTTTTTGGAATCTTTGGCCTGTGTGGTCCTCCCATCGCAGTGGCCTGTCTCGCTGCAGAGCACCAGCTCTGGGTGTATGCGCTCCAGAGCTCTGCCTTCGTAGTTGGCAGAGCATTGGTCCAGCTGCTCCGTGGCACATGGGATCTTCCCAGGCCAGGGATCGAACTGGCGCCCCTTGCACTGCAAGGCGGTGTCCTTACCCACTGGACTGCCGGGGGAGCGCCTCTGATTAACCTTTTAATATCTGTAGAATCTGAAGTGATACCACATCTTCCTGATGCTGTTAGCTTGAATCTTCTCTGTTTTTTTTTTTTCCTGTTACTTTGCTTGTGGGTTTATTAATATCAAAGAATCAGGTTTTTGGTTCAGGAATTTTCTGTATTATTTTAACTTTTCTATTTAATTGATTCCCTCTTTGATCTTTATTAAAGATCAAAGGTTCACCCCTTATTTCTGGCTGTTAGATATAGTTGTAATCAGGTATAATCTAGTTGCCTCAATCAACTATATTGTGAGTCTTCTAGATCTGGGTGCTCTGTACTGGAAGTGAATTGTACTCCAAAGTATCTTTCAGAAACTGCTTATTTAAATTTAGTCTTACCTTCCTTTTGTAGATTGTTAAGATAGTATCTGAAGCCATTTATTTCTTATTTTCTAATATTAGCTTTTAGTACTGTAAGTTTTTCTCCTAAGTTCTATGCTGATGACAT
Source organism: Tragulus kanchil (assembly GCA_022376925.1). Taxonomy (NCBI): domain Eukaryota; kingdom Metazoa; phylum Chordata; class Mammalia; order Artiodactyla; family Tragulidae; genus Tragulus; species Tragulus kanchil. The sequence goes on along the minus strand of JAIOJX010000023.1, from coordinate 117,384,354 downwards.
CCTACAAATCATGACATGCTATGTTTTCACTTTCATTTGGGTTGCATGCATGCTCACTTGATTCAGTCATGTGTGATTCTTTCAGACACTATGTACTGTAGCCTGCTAGGCTTCTCTGTCTATGAATTTTCCAGACAAGAATACTGGCATGGGTCGCCATGCCCTCTTCTAGGGGATCCTCCTGACCTGGGAATATTACTTGCGTATCTTCCTGCCTTGCAGGTGGATTCTTTACTGGATGAGCTATCTGGAAGCCCTTCATTTGTGTTAATATATTCAAAAGTTTCTCTAAGTATTCTTTAATCATTGAGTTACTTAGAAGTGTAGTAATTTTTTCCAAATATTTGGATATTTTCCAGTATGTTTTATGCTTTCATTATTGATTTCTAATTTAATTCCAGTTTAGGTAGAGATCATACATTAAATGATATGAATAATTTTAAATTATAGGACTTATTTTATGCTGCAGAATATGGTCTAATTGATAGAGACATATGTGCATTTGCAAAGAATGTTACCAGAGAGAGTATTTATGTTGGTTGGTAGCCTCATTTAAGTCCACTATATTATCACTGATTTTCTGTCAACTTCTAATGATTTTGAAGAAAGGGGCATGAGTGCATTGTGTTAATGTTGTGTATATGTCGTGTCTGACTGCAAACCTATGGACTGTCACCCACTAAGGTCCCCTGTCCATGGAATTTCCGTGGCAAGAATACTGGAGTGGGTTGCAATTTCCTTCTCCAGGGGAGAAGGAAAACCCAACCCAGGGATTGAACCTGTGTCTCTTTCATTGGCAGGTGGATTCTTTACCACTGAACCACCAGGGAAGCAAGCTCACATATCCCTGTAGAATGCAATTACTTACTATATAAGTAAGCATTGCGTTTGTGACTAGCCTGATTTTTAGGAAATGTTTCCCTATACTTTGTTGAATCTTTCTCTTTGCAAATGTCTCCCAAAGTGGTATAAAATACGTGATCTGTTTTTTTTTTTTTTTTAGCTCTCTGAAGAAACTCAATAGGTCTCAAGCAAGTTTTTATCATCCACTCTCAAATATAATTAGTTCAATTCAAAAATTATTTACTGAGCCTTTATGATGTTCCAGACAGAAGGAATGAAAGGGCAGGGGTTCAGAAGATGAAAGACTTGGTCCCTATCCTCAAGAAGCTCACAGTTATTAATATGCATGAAAGGAAGTTGAGAGACACTTTGATGTACTTTGTATGGATATGATTACATAATGACAGTTTCTTTTTACCACAATTTTTTTGCCTTCTCTTGTTTTTACAGATAAGGGAATAGAGACGTTTCTTACATTCCATCTTTGCTTCCTTTCCTTTTCTAAATTTTCAATAAAAGTATCCTTTAGCTATTTCTGGAGAAGACAGTATTCATTAAAGGAGAGTCGTAACCCATGTCCTCACATTTCCATTGAGGGAAAGTAACTTTTGATCCAATCTCCACAGGTGGAAGAACTGGAACTAACACTTAAATGATCTATATACTTATTTAGGGTTTGTTCCTCAGAAATGTGAGTACTTCCTCTGGTTAAATTGACAAGACCTTAGTATCTTTTGGGTGATGTATCCTAGTGGGTAAAATATTTCCATTCAAAGGAGTGTGGGGTGGGAGCAAGCTCACCCCTTATCTCTGGCTTTGTTAGATATAGTTGTAATCAGGTGTAATCTAGTTGTGCCTTAATCAACTATATTGTGAGTATTCTAGATCTGGGTGCTCTGTACTGGAAGTAAACTGTATTCCAGAATATCTTCTAGAAACTGAAAAAATATGTCAGATCACACTTGTCTGATAGTCTGTTCTCTTCACTACAGGATGTGAGACTGCATTCACCAAAGGAAGTGCATTCACCAACTTACTAATAACTCTAGAAGGGAGCTTCGTGTTTTGGGAGAAATTGCCCCACTGTTAATAAGATAAATAACTTTTATTTGACTTTTTGTTACTCTTATTTTTATTAGTAAACCTTTATTGAGTATCCACTATATGCTAAGTGAATAGAGAATAGAGTGGCAGATGAAACAGGCTTTCTAAAATGGAGTGCAAAAAGAAAAAAGTGAAGAAATTTAAAATATTGAAAATTAAAGGGGGCTGTGTAATAAAGAGTGGCTGGGGAGCTCTTTAAATTGCACAGTTAGAGGAGTCTTCTTTGAGAAGTGACATTAGCTGCTTAAGATGCAGATTAACATGAGGAAAAAACTAGATATGGGGGATACACATACACATAGGGAAGATCTAGAGGAAAGGTTTCCCTGGTGGAGGAAACAGACAGGATCAAAACCCATGAACTTAATACAAGAGAAGGATGGAAAAAACATGAGGATGACTAGGGGGAACTTAGCTGAGGGAAAGAGAAAAAGGAGACCCATAAAATAATTGGTAGTGTCCCCACTGATGCTCTTTTTTGTCTTAACTATTTCATCCTTGCTCATTTCCTATTGATACTCCCACCTACTCTTTCTTTTCAGCCTCAATTTCTTCTCATAGTATTCTAGAATTATACAACTTTTTTTTTTTTTTTTGTAGAATGTGACAACTTTACATGAATTCAGAGTGAGTAATATTTTTCTTTCATAAAAGATTTTAACTAGAGCATAGTAGTGTGTATTTTTTAAGCTTTTTTTGGGAATTCTTTACATATACTGATCTGTATCCCTGAGTCCAAAGTTACCTCTGATATTTGAACATAAAATATTCTCTTTTTAAAACTGTTTTTCTCAAGGAAGCTTTAACATAGTTACACATTTAAAAATTCTATAGGCTATTTTATGAAACTTATGCTCTTCTTTGTATTTTCTGTTTTATGTATTTAATGCTTTCGTCTTTTATCATTTTAGTGTCTGTAGGTTTTTCTGAATTTTATTTGCGTTCTTCCAATAGTTATTCCTCTCAACAGTCATTCTATTATACAGTTATAGTAAGCAACCTTTAACATATTCATAATTTTTATAGAATAAATGGTTCTTTATCTGATAATTTCTCAGGCAAAAATTCTTGGATGGGGTTATAAACCATGTTTGACATAGCCAGGAAGAAAAGTTCTTATTTTTATTAGTAAACCTTTATTGAGTATAAGCTAAGTGAATAGAGAATAGAGTGGCAGATGAAACAGGCTTTCTAAAATGGAGTGCAAAAAGAAAAAAGTGAAGAAATTTAAAATATTGAAAATTAAAGGGGGCTGTGTAATAAAGAGTGGCTGGGGAGCTCTTTAAATTGCACAGTTAGAGGAGTCTTCTTTGAGAAGTGACATTAGCTGCTTAAGATGCAGATTAACATGAGGAAAAAACTAGATATGGGGGATACACATACACATAGGGAAGATCTAGAGGAAAGGTTTCCCTGGTGGAGGAAACAGACAGGATCAAAACCCATGAACTTAATACAAGAGAAGGATGGAAAAAACATGAGGATGACTAGGGGGAACTTAGCTGAGGGAAAGAGAAAAAGGAGACCCATAAAATAATTGGTAGTGTCCCCACTGATGCTCTTTTTTGTCTTAACTATTTCATCCTTGCTCATTTCCTATTGATACTCCCACCTACTCTTTCTTTTCAGCCTCAATTTCTTCTCATAGTATTCTAGAATTATACAACTTTTTTTTTTTTTTTTGTAGAATGTGACAACTTTACATGAATTCAGAGTGAGTAATATTTTTCTTTCATAAAAGATTTTAACTAGAGCATAGTAGTGTGTATTTTTTAAGCTTTTTTTGGGAATTCTTTACATATACTGATCTGTATCCCTGAGTCCAAAGTTACCTCTGATATTTGAACATAAAATATTCTCTTTTTAAAACTGTTTTTCTCAAGGAAGCTTTAACATAGTTACACATTTAAAAATTCTATAGGCTATTTTATGAAACTTATGCTCTTCTTTGTATTTTCTGTTTTATGTATTTAATGCTTTCGTCTTTTATCATTTTAGCGTCTGTAGGTTTTTCTGAATTTTATTTGCGTTCTTCCAATAGTTATTCCTCTCAACAGTCATTCTATTATACAGTTATAGTAAGCAACCTTTAACATATTCATAATTTTTATAGAATAAATGGTTCTTTATCTGATAATTTCTCAGGACAAAAGTAATCCTTGGATGGAAAAAGAGGACTCCTCAGCTAAATCCATGTTTGACATAGCCAGGTACCTAAATAGACAGTTGTTTCACTACTGAAGGTTGTCTCAGTGGAATGTGTAAGCTCTTGTGGTGGTCTTAAAAGTAAGAGGCATCTGTCAGGATCCTCCAAGTAGTTCAGCTTTCTAATCAGACAATCTGAATTCCTTAGTGAAAGATAAGCAAAAACTCTGCTACCAATTAGGACAGTCACTCAGTGGTAATAAAGCAGATGTTTAAACAAGGTACACATAGCTGTGTCTGTCAGTCTGTTATTTAGTGAAGAGGTGTGGGTGCACCGGAGAGGGGGAAAGGAACAGTTGAGAGAGAGGAAGCAAAGAATCCTGCTAGACCGGTGTCTATGCGCCATAGAGACAATGGCTTAAAATAACAATGGGTCAGCCTTAGACACTGTTGCAGGTCTGAAAGAGAAACTGCAGTTTGCTGATCTTGAAAGGTATCCAGAGAGAAAGACTAAGTCAGTGCTAGTGAACCATGACTGAGAGAGATGGCATAATTTACACTCCCTGTCTTTCACATGAATTATTTTTGTGAGCATTAGGAGCATTTGGCCAGGATACATACATTTTTGTGATGCATGTAAGACAATGATTTTCCCAAGGAGTTATTTTTTGTTTGTTTGGCTGCTATGTAATGAGAAGTATGTGTTCTGAAGGGTTGTTATAAGAACTAGAAATTATGTATGTAAAAATGCATGACAGATGTAGCCATCATTAGTTTTGATGGTGTTTTCTCTTGGTAATTGCTGAGATTGTTATTGATGACCAATCTTATGGTTAGTGTGGGAATCCAAAGGGAGAACTCTTATGAAAATTTAATAGTATTTGAAAGCCTGAAAATGGACTCAACCCAATGTCTCTGAAATAAGAGATTGTAACTACAGTGCCACTGGAGTGTCTACTAAGGGATACTTGCTTTTAGGGATATATAAGCAAAGTGGTGGACTGCCTCACAGTTCATTTTTCCAGAGGGATTCTCTGTGAGGAGTTAACATATAGACTCATATGTGTGCAGGCATAGATAATGGTTTTTTATATGATAATTTCTCAGGGCAAAAGTAATTCTTGGATGGAAAAAGAGGACTCCTCAGCTAAATCCATGTTTGACATAGCCAGGTACCTAAATAGACAGTTGTTTCACTACTGAAGGTTGTCTCAGTGGAATGTGTAAGCTCTTGTGGTGGTCTTAAAAGTAAGAGGCATCTGTCAGGATCCTCCAAGTAGTTCAGCTTTCTAATCAGACAATCTGAATTCCTTAGTGAAAGATAAGCAAAAACTCTGCTACCAATTAGGACAGTCACTCAGTGGTAATAAAGCAGATGTTTAAACAAGGTACACATAGCTGTGTCTGTCAGTCTGTTATTTAGTGAAGAGGTGTGGGTGCACCGGAGAGGGGGAAAGGAACAGTTGAGAGAGAGGAAGCAAAGAATCCTGCTAGACCGGTGTCTATGCGCCATAGAGACAATGGCTTAAAATAACAATGGGTCAGCCTTAGACACTGTTGCAGGTCTGAAAGAGAAACTGCAGTTTGCTGATCTTGAAAGGTATCCAGAGAGAAAGACTAAGTCAGTGCTAGTGAACCATGACTGAGAGAGATGGCATAATTTACACTCCCTGTCTTTCACATGAATTATTTTTGTGAGCATTAGGAGCATTTGGCCAGGATACATACATTTTTGTGATGCATGTAAGACAATGATTTTCCCAAGGAGTTATTTTTTGTTTGTTTGGCTGCTATGTAATGAGAAGTATGTGTTCTGAAGGGTTGTTATAAGAACTAGAAATTATGTATGTAAAAATGCATGACAGATGTAGCCATCATTAGTTTTGATGGTGTTTTCTCTTGGTAATTGCTGAGATTGTTATTGATGACCAATCTTATGGTTAGTGTGGGAATCCAAAGGGAGAACTCTTATGAAAATTTAATAGTATTTGAAAGCCTGAAAATGGACTCAACCCAATGTCTCTGAAATAAGAGATTGTAACTACAGTGCCACTGGAGTGTCTACTAAGGGATACTTGCTTTTAGGGATATATAAGCAAAGTGGTGGACTGCCTCACAGTTCATTTTTCCAGAGGGGTTCTCTGTGAGGAGTTAACATATAGACTCATATGTGTGCAGGCATGAATGTTTTATAAATTGATCGATATTCATGGGGAGGAGGCTACATCTAGCTTTATGCAGGCATTTGTTCCATGCATACTACTTGGTTCCTTATGGGAGAATATAAATCTTAAGTAATAATGACAACTTTGAGGTACATTGTTATATTCAAAATCAAGGCTTCAAAATCAGTTTATAGGTTAACCCTAGAGAATCCATAGATGGACTTGAGAGGGTCTTTGGAACCCAGGAACACTGTGTGTGATGTTTTTCATGTACATCTTCCTAAGATGAATGTTCATAGTTTCTATTTTCAGAAAGTTCTCTGATAATAAGAAATTTAATAATTTTTGTTCTGTGGTATCAAATAAGATAAATAAAAGTGACTAATCTTAAAAGCTTTTGGATATCTGATATTTAGGGGACAGGTGGTCTCTTTCAGTTAGACTTACTCATTCTTTGAATTACAACCACCAGCAAATCAATAGCAGTAAAACAGTTGTAAAATGTCAACTTGAAATATACACCCCTCCCAATTCTCATGTAGCATTTTTCTTTTTTCATGTAGCATTTTTTTTTTCCAGGCTCTCTTCCTGTTTGATTCCTTACTTGCTTCTAAAATTTCTAAACTGAATTATGATCAGTTTTCAGGTACTGAGAGAAACTGATAAAGATGAGTCATATCAGAGGAAATAGAATAAAATGATAGCTGTCTGACTGAAAAGGACTCAAGAGAGTTCTGTGGGATTTATAAAGAAATATGTAAAATTAGGCATAAAATAGTTTGAAGACTGATAAAATCAAGGCTGACTCACAAAAATTCCTGCGAGGCAAATTGTGTGCCAGTTCATTACTTTGAAGAATCAAAAGCAGTAATTCCTACACTATGATTTGTGGGAAATATCTTTTTAAGAATTCAGTTGCTGAGTGTTGAAACTTGAAAAAAATTGCTTTTAGGGATATATAAGCAAAGTGGTGGACTGCCTCACAGTTCATTTTTCCAGAGGGATTCTCTGTGAGGAGTTAACATATAGACTCATATGTGTGCAGGCATGAATGTTTTATAAATTGATCGATATTCATGGGGAGGAGGCTACATCTAGCTTTATGCAGGCATTTGTTCCATGCATACTACTTGGTTCCTTATGGGAGAATATAAATCTTAAGTAATAATGACAACTTTGAGGTACATTGTTATATTCAAAATCAAGGCTTCAAAATCAGTTTATAGGTTAACCCTAGAGAATCCATAGATGGACTTGAGAGGGTCTTTGGAACCCAGGAACACTGTGTGTGATGTTTTTCATGTACATCTTCCTAAGATGAATGTTCATAGTTTCTATTTTCAGAAAGTTCTCTGATAATAAGAAATTTAATAATTTTTGTTCTGTGGTATCAAATAAGATAAATAAAAGTGACTAATCTTAAAAGCTTTTGGATATCTGATATTTAGGGGACAGGTGGTCTCTTTCAGTTAGACTTACTCATTCTTTGAATTACAACCACCAGCAAATCAATAGCAGTAAAACAGTTGTAAAATGTCAACTTGAAATATACACCCCTCCCAATTCTCATGTAGCATTTTTCTTTTTTCATGTAGCATTTTTTTTTTTCCAGGCTCTCTTCCTGTTTGATTCCTTACTTGCTTCTAAAATTTCTAAACTGAATTATGATCAGTTTTCAGGTACTGAGAGAAACTGATAAAGATGAGTCATATCAGAGGAAATAGAATAAAATGATAGCTGTCTGACTGAAAAGGACTCAAGAGAGTTCTGTGGGATTTATAAAGAAATATGTAAAATTAGGCATAAAATAGTTTGAAGACTGATAAAATCAAGGCTGACTCACAAAAATTCCTGCGAGGCAAATTGTGTGCCAGTTCATTACTTTGAAGAATCAAAAGCAGTAATTCCTACACTATGATTTGTGGGAAATATCTTTTTAAGAATTCAGTTGCTGAGTGTTGAAACTTGAAAAAAAATTGCATTGGGATAGTATTAAAGAACATATATTAGGTTTAAACCTATTATGTATAGATTTTATTGCTTAATTTTCACAAACACCCAATGGTAAGAATACTCTTTCATCTCAGTTATAATGATGAGGAAGTTGATAATTAGGTAGATTAGGCAATTTGTGAGCAGTCTGACCACAAATCATAAAGCAAGGAGTCAAACTCAATTGACTTATTATGATACTGACAAAGAAGGGACTATAAAATCTCAAACTACATAAGTAGCTAAGGGATGCAGTATAGCTATGTCGATGATTAGTATTGATAATACTGTTACTAAATATACTAGTTAATGAATAAATTATTACTGCTGTACTAATAGGGCTTTGCTGGTGGCTCGGATGGTTGAACTTGGCTTCGGTCCCTGGGTGCCCTCTGAATGAGGGCATGGCAACCCACTCCAGTAGTCTTGCCTGGAGAATCTCATGGACCGAGGAGCCTGGTGGGCTACAGTCCATAGAGTCACAAAGAGTTGGATATGACTAAAGCTGCTGAGCAGCGCACATGCTGCGCTAACGCACTAAGACATCCAGAACAGGAATCATGAATGATTCAGTGCTTTTCTGCCTATGTCTAGACTCATTCTCACCTCCCATGGTGGATACTATATTATTTTTAATTCCCTTCATGAATTTCAACGTAGTATTGTTTAATTTTAAGCAGCTCTGACAGTGTTTTTTTTTTTTTTTTTTACACATTTCTCTTCTTTTTACTCTTAAAAAAGAAAAAGTTAACAATAAAACCCTGCAAACCATAGAAAGCAGAATGGGTGTCCATCTCCTCGCCCCTCTAAACATCATCTACATTCCTCAGACACCACCCTTCACCCTTCCGTCTAAATCTTACATGAAAACCCGGAAGCCCCCAGATAGGAGGACCCCAAACAAGGACCCCTAAGACAGGTAAAAACCTTGAGGAAATAAGTTAGTCGGAGAGGAGGCTCCTAGCTCTCGTTGTCCCTGTCCCGCTTGTCCTCACAAACCCAGCGGTAGGGCCTCTGGCACACGTTGTCATTCCAGCGGCCGTCCTCCATGAACTGTGCGCAGTCCTCGCCCCCTCCGAGCCCGTGCCCGTACCAGTCGTCTGGCTGGTTCGGTGCCCAGTTCTTGAAGCCCGACTCTTAGTCCGAGAGTCTCGTCCACCCATTTCCAGTGCCCATTTTGACCTGAGAGGCCATCCAGGTGTTCACGGTGCTCAAATGTAAAGTGCATTTGAAGACTTGTACTGGTAAGTTTCGATAAATTTAAATTTAGCAGGTCATTGTAACCTTCCATTTTGCTCTGGGAGATATGTGCTCTGAAGTCTGTGGGAGATACTGGCATCATAAAGCTAGAGTCATATACATAATGAAATAAAAAGGAAATGAAGTGTTGCATTGATCCATTAGAGAAAAACAGAAACTATTATCTTTCATGATTGGTATGTTTCAAGAGAGATGGGCATTTTTCTCATGTACTTTTTCTGACACCTAATTGCTGATTCAGAAGAATGTTTTGAAGTATAGTTAAATATGAGGAAAATAATGTTTATAAGATTTCAAGCAATAGAACATAGAACTCTGTAGTTAATATTTTTAATATTAATGAAATCTACTTAATTTATTCTTTTACTCATATTATTATTCAACAGACATTGAGTGAGCACATGCTGTGTATTAGGACCTGTATTTGACACCACAGATAATTTAAAATGAAATAGGAAATCACTTTGAAAGAGCTTACAGTTTCTCCCAGTCACAGAAAGATAGCTTAGAAATGGGAACATATTTTTCTATTTAACATGCAACTATGTGACTGCAGAATCAGAATTGTTTAGCTGATTCTGGATTTCTTTTTTGGGGGGGTGGACACTTCTCTTGGTCTTTCATTTATCTATTTTCATTTATCTATTTTCATCCATCTTTGTTCTCTGGCCTGTATGGGCCTCCCATCGCAGCAGCCTATGTTGCTGCAGAGCACCAGCTCTGGGCGCATATGCCCCCGAGCTCCAGCTCGGTAGTTGGACACATTGGTTCGGCATGTGGGATCTTCCCAGGCCAGGGATCGAACTGGCGCCCCTTGCACTGCAATGCGGTGTCCTTATCCACTGGACCACCAGGGAAGCCCTGCTTCTGGATTTCTGATAAAAACTGGATGCATTTGAGAAGATGTGATGTCACCACAATGTTAAGATCCTAATCTGTCAAAATATTTCTGTGATATTTCCACAACCTTCCAACAAATGGTTAATTCTCTCTTTTCTTCAACCTAATGATAGTAGCATTTATCTTCAGGGTAAAACTAGGAGTGAAAAGTAGGTAATTCATACTTAATTTTCTAGAATCCCCACTCCCCTTGCGGCTAAAATCAATGGAAACATTTTATTCAATTCACTTGACTAAGAATGAATTTTGAGGCTTCAGACTATGTCCTCCTTTTTCAAATAGTTTTCCATGGCTGTAAAATTTTTTAAATTTTTTCTTTCTTTTTCGTTTTTTCTTGACACCTAATTGGGGCATGATTAAACAGAAACTATTATCTTTCATGATTGGTATGTTAAAATGGGCATTTCTCATGTACTTTTTCTGACACCTAATTGCTGATTCAGAAGAATGTTTTGAAGTATAGTTAAATATGAGGAAAATAATGTTTATAAGATTTCAAGCAATAGAACATAGAACTCTGTAGTTAATATTTTTAATATTAATGAAATCTACTTAATTTATTCTTTTACTCATATTATTATTCAACAGACATTGAGTGAGCACATGCTGTGTATTAGGACCTGTATTTGACACCACAGATAATTTAAAATGAAATAGGAAATCACTTTGAAAGAGCTTACAGTTTCTCCCAGTCACAGAAAGATAGCTTAGAAATGGGAACATATTTTTCTATTTAACATGCAACTATGTGACTGCAGAATCAGAATTGTTTAGCTGATTCTGGATTTCTTTTTTGGGGGGGTGGACACTTCTCTTGGTCTTTCATTTATCTATTTTCATTTATCTATTTTCATCCATCTTTGTTCTCTGGCCTGTATGGGCCTCCCATCGCAGCAGCCTATGTTGCTGCAGAGCACCAGCTCTGGGCGCATATGCCCCCGAGCTCCAGCTCGGTAGTTGGACACATTGGTTCGGCATGTGGGATCTTCCCAGGCCAGGGATAGAACTGGCGCCCCTTGCACTGCAATGCGGTGTCCTTATCCACTGGACCACCAGGGAAGCCCTGCTTCTGGATTTCTGATAAAAACTGGATGCATTTGAGAAGATGTGATGTCACCACAATGTTAAGATCCTAATCTGTCAAAATATTTCTGTGATATTTCCACAACCTTCCAACAAATGGTTAATTCTCTCTTTTCTTCAACCTAATGATAGTAGCATTTATCTTCAGGGTAAAACTAGGAGTGAAAAGTAGGTAATTCATACTTAATTTTCTAGAATCCCCACTCCCCTTTTGCGGCTAAAATCAATGGAAACATTTTATTCAATTCACTTGACTAAGAATGAATTTTGAGGCTTCAGACTATGTCCTCCTTTTTCAAATAGTTTTCCATGGCTGTAATAAACTTTCATTCTCATAATTATTTTATTACTTTCTGGATGGTCTATCATCCATTGTCTGAAAACCAGTGTTTCATTTATCTTTGCTTTATGTCAAGAGGTAAGATAAATCCAGTCTTTGTTATTCCATCAAGGAAGGAAGCAGAACTTTGAGTATTTTTTTTTAAAGTATCACACACGAGTTATATTGGCATTGAAGAAATATTCAACATGAATGTATGGGTAGTCCTACATATCCCTGGGTTTCACATCTGTGAGTTTGACATCCAGGAATTCAACCAACCAGGGACTGAGCTGGAGCTGATTGATTCCCAGGATAGAAGACAGGTGGATATGGAGGGCCAACAGTATTCATTGTACTACACCCTTTCACATAAGGGACTTGAGCATCTGTGGATTTTGGTATCTGCAAGAGATCCTGGAAGTAATCCCTTGCAGATACCAAGGAATGGTTATGCTTATTTTTATAGCTACTCCAGCTTTCTTTTATTGGTGTTAACACAATGTATCTTTCTCCATTCTTTTACTCTTTATCTGTGTATGTCTTTATATTTAAAGTGGATTTCTTTTTAGAAATTAATTAATATTTGGTCACAACATCCAGCATGTGGAATCTTAGTTCCCTGACTAGGGTTTTGGACCCATTTCTCCTGCAGTGGAAGCTCAGAGTCTTAACCACTGGGCTGACAGGAAGTCCTTAAGGTTGATTTGTTATAGAGAACACATGATTGGTTCTTATTTTTTGATCCAGCATAATAATCTCTCTTTTTTTTGGATATATTTAGACCATTGACATTTAAAGTGATTTACTGATGTAGTTAGATTGATATCTGCCATATTTATTTCTGTTTTTCTGTATATTACCCTTGTTATTTATTCCTGTTTTGTCTTGCATAGCTTCTGCCTTTTGTGGTTATAACTAAACATTTTAAAATTTCATTTTCTCTTCTTCCTAAGCATGACCATTTAACTTTTTAAAGAACTGTAAAATATGGTTGCCATAGTTTTCAATGTACATTTATAATTAATCCAAGTCACTTTCAAGTATCAGTGTACCACTTCAGGGTATTTTCAGATACCTTCCAATAACACAGTATTCATAGTTCTTCCCTGTATTCCAGGCAGAAGGAATAACATAATTAGCACTGTTTGCAGTAATTAAGCCAACTCTTAGTTTCTGAATGACTGCATGTTTCAGTCATGACTCTAGGTATTTTAACATGTGTTGTCTCACTTAATATCTATATAGCTCTCTATTTTTATGTAAGAAGAACATTCGTTGAGGGAATTGTGCTATTATTTCCTATTAAGTTTTGCTGTTGGTGGATGATGGGCAGGTGTGAACTTGATCTGTTTGACTTGTGGTATTCTCAATTGATAATCATCCTTCTCATCTGAGTATTACTTTTCTTCATGTATTAAAATAGTCACAGTTGTCTTTGACCTTCCAGAGGTAAAAGGATTATTGTGACAACATTCAAATATACCAAAAAGAAAAAGGTTTCACAAAATTCCAGCATCTTCTAATAATTGTTAGAATGAGGAATTATAAGATGACTGAAATAAGTAGTAAATATTGTTTCTCTAAAATTTGGATATTAATGGCTGAACACCTTGAGACACAACTGTCACTATTACTCTACACTCACTGATCCATAATTAATCTACCTACTCTGCCTCTATTTATTATCTTTAATTACTGAAGGACACATTGCTATGTTTTTGTTTTTAATTGATATTCCTTCTGTATATCTAGTGTGGATGCTCTGAGATTATAAAGACAATTTTAGTCTGAGGAGATTAGCCAGATCTCAGAAGAAAATTAACATGGAAGGGTCTTCTGATTGGTTCTTATTTTTGATCCAGCATAATAATCTTTTTGGATATATTTAGACCATTGACATTTAAAGTGATTTACTGATGTAGTTAGATTGATATCTGCCATATTTATTTCTGTTTTTCTGTATATTACCCTTGTTATTTATTCCTGTTTTGTCTTGCATAGCTTCTGCCTTTTGTGGTTATAACTAAACATTTTAAAATTTCATTTTCTCTTCTTCCTAAGCATGACCATTTAACTTGTTAAAGAACTGTAAAATATGGTTGCCATAGTTTTCAATGTACATTTATAATTAATCCAAGTCACTTTCAAGTATCAGTGTACCACTTCAGGGTATTTTCAGATACCTTCCAATAACACAGTATTCATAGTTCTTCCCTGTATTCCATGCAGAAGGAATAACATAATTAGCACTGTTTGCAGTAATTAAGCCAACTCTTAGTTTCTGAATGACTGCATGTTTCAGTCATGACTCTAGGTATTTTAACATGTGTTGTCTCACTTAATATCTATATAGCTCTCTATTTTTATGTAAGAAGAACATTCGTTGAGGGAATTGTGCTATTATTTCCTATTAAGTTTTGCTGTTGGTGGATGATGGGCAGGTGTGAACTTGATCTGTTTGACTTGTGGTATTCTCAATTGATAATCATCCTTCTCATCTGAGTATTACTTTTCTTCATGTATTAAAATAGTCACAGTTGTCTTTGACCTTCCAGAGGTAAAAGGATTATTGTGACAACATTCAAATATACCAAAAAGAAAAAGGTTTCACAAAATTCCAGCATCTTCTAATAATTGTTAGAATGAGGAATTATAAGATGACTGAAATAAGTAGTAAATATTGTTTCTCTAAAATTTGGATATTAATGGCTGAACACCTTGAGACACAACTGTCACTATTACTCTACACTCACTGATCCATAATTAATCTACCTACTCTGCCTCTATTTATTATCTTTAATTACTGAAGGACACATTGCTATGTTTTTGTTTTTAATTGATATTCCTTCTGTATATCTAGTGTGGATGCTCTGAGATTATAAAGACAATTTTAGTCTGAGGAGATTAGCCAGATCTCAGAAGAAAAGTTGGAAAGGGAATATAATCTTCAGTCTTCCAGAAATTATATACCAGTTACAATTAAGATTTAAAAATATAGTCTATTAAATTAATAGATATTAGAAAAATTTTGATAGATATATTTGTATTATGAGGCAGTACATAATATAGGTTGATATTAGGCAGAAGCACTTATTCTGACCAAATATAAATGATTTTGAACCTGGAAGATTGTAAAATTAGAGATTAAACTAAATATCACTCTGAGTAAATCTACCAAATAGTAATAGTCGAAAAAGAGTGCTGCTATTACTTTTATTCTGGTATTACTACTATTCCTATTGAGTTTATGAAATTAAATGTAATTGTTGTAAACCAAAAGATTTAGGTAGATAGCATAATTCTGCTATCATAACATCTATTGCACTTGTTGAAATCTCCATGAGTTCTGAGGAGTCTTACTCAGAAAACTTTGCGTAAGGAAGATTCTTTTAATACTTAGTATCTGATGGTTGAGAGCCTAGAGACTCAGAATAGGAACGTCTTTCTAGTTCTGGACTTTCTCCTAAACCCTGAACTAGAAAGTGTGCCTTTTTGGCATCAGTATGATTCGATTACATATTTGTTGATACATGAGTCACCTTAAATTACCTGCCTTCCATAATAACCTTAAATAAACAAGAAGGTGTAGTAGAAACAGCATCAATTTTGGTATAAGGCAAAGCTGGATTTATATAACAACTTTCTACATTTGTTCTGCTATTTCAAAATAGCAGGCATGATAACCATCTCACAGGAATGTTATGGGGATTAAGTGAGATGCTATAACTAAACTATCCAGGATGGTTATTGGCATAAAATAGATACTTGATAAATGTTTGTTAATGGAATAAGTTAATGAAAATTTACATAGAAGTTAAGGCAGCCATCTTAAGCAGATTAATGACTTAAAGAGCATGTAAAGAAATAAACAGTTTGAGAAAGAGATTATAAGACATTTTGACTTTAATCTACTTAATTATCTTTAATTACTTGCCTCTATTTATTATCTTTAATTACTGAAGGACACATTGCTATGTTTTTGTTTTTAATTGATATTCCTTCTGTATATCTAGTGTGGATGCTCTGAGATTATAAAGACAATTTTAGTCTGAGGAGATTAGCCAGATCTCAGAAGAAAAGTTGGAAAGGGAATATAATCTTCAGTCTTCCAGAAATTATATACCAGTTACAATTAAGATTTAAAAATATAGTCTATTAAATTAATAGATATTAGAAAAATTTTGATAGATATATTTGTATTATGAGGCAGTACATAATATAGGTTGATATTAGGCAGAAGCACTTATTCTGACCAAATATAAATGATTTTGAACCTGGAAGATTGTAAAATTAGAGATTAAACTAAATATCACTCTGAGTAAATCTACCAAATAGTAATAGTCGAAAAAGAGTGCTGCTATTACTTTTATTCTGGTATTACTACTATTCCTATTGAGTTTATGAAATTAAATGTAATTGTTGTAAACCAAAAGATTTAGGTAGATAGCATAATTCTGCTATCATAACATCTATTGCACTTGTTGAAATCTCCATGAGTTCTGAGGAGTCTTACTCAGAAAACTTTGCGTAAGGAAGATTCTTTTAATACTTAGTATCTGATGGTTGAGAGCCTAGAGACTCAGAATAGAACGTCTTTCTAGTTCTGGACTTTCTCCTAAACCCTGAACTAGAAAGTGTGCCTTTTTGGCATCAGTATGATTCGATTACATATTTGTTGATACATGAGTCACCTTAAATTACCTGCCTTCCATAATAACCTTAAATAAACAAGAAGGTGTAGTAGAAACAGCATCAATTTTGGTATAAGGCAAAGCTGGATTTATATAACAACTTTCTACATTTGTTCTGCTATTTCAAAATAGCAGGCATGATAACCATCTCACAGGAATGTTATGGGGATTAAGTGAGATGCTATAACTAAACTATCCAGGATGGTTATTGGCATAAAATAGATACTTGATAAATGTTTGTTAATGGAATAAGTTAATGAAAATTTACATAGAAGTTAAGGCAGCCATCTTAAGCAGATTAATGACTTAAAGAGCATGTAAAGAAATAAACAGTTTGAGAAAGAGATTATAAGACATTTTGACTTTAAAAAAATGTGCTTGAAATACTCATTCCCAAGTTCATAGGACAGAAAGCTTAATTTAATCTAGAGTATAAAAAGAACTATTTGAGAACTAGTCTCAGGAAGGGCAAAGGTTCTGCCTATTATCCCTAACTCTTAGTCCAAATTTTGGCACATTGATGTTCCATAAACTCTTGAAAAATCTCTTGGGAGTTAGAAAGGAAAAGTCACTGCATTACAAAGAATAGCTAATATATTTGTTAATTGTGGGACAATTTTATACATTATTAATAATAATAATAAGGTCAATTCTAAGACTATACCTTTTGCCCATAGAGTAAGGTTACAGTCTGTCCCATTTAACACACTTAGATGTGACTTACAAAAAATCTTCATACTGTAGTACCCGTGAGAGTGTACCAGTCAGCTCTCCCCTTATGAGATCACTTTCTGCAGGAAGGGTCATCCAAAGTGTTTATACTGATGTCAGACTCTGTCTAGGCCTCCTCCAGCCATGACTATTATCAGACCATTTCTGATTGAAGAAAGATTCCTATAAACATCAGGCTTTGCTGTGGTGATCTCTATTGGCCTCAAAGAAGCATTCTGGGACTCACAGTCTGAGGCTTTTCCTATGATCCTCCCTCTGTCTGTTTGCAGGTGTCATACATGATGGCCACTGTTGTGGTGAAATGAACTATTCTTAATCCATGCCCCTCTGATTATCAGTTTATGATTCGATTACATATTTGTTGATACATGAGTCACCTTAAATTACCTGCCTTCCATAATAACCTTAAATAAACAAGAAGGTGTAGTAGAAACAGCATCAATTTTGGTATAAGGCAAAGCTGGATTTATATAACAACTTTCTACATTTGTTCTGCTATTTCAAAATAGCAGGCATGATAACCATCTCACAGGAATGTTATGGGGATTAAGTGAGATGCTATAACTAAACTATCCAGGATGGTTATTGGCATAAAATAGATACTTGATAAATGTTTGTTAATGGAATAAGTTAATGAAAATTTACATAGAAGTTAAGGCAGCCATCTTAAGCAGATTAATGACTTAAAGAGCATGTAAAGAAATAAACAGTTTGAGAAAGAGATTATAAGACATTTTGACTTTAAAAAAATGTGCTTGAAATACTCATTCCCAAGTTCATAGGACAGAAAGCTTAATTTAATCTAGAGTATAAAAAGAACTATTTGAGAACTAGTCTCAGGAAGGGCAAAGGTTCTGCCTATTATCCCTAACTCTTAGTCCAAATTTTGGCACATTGATGTTCCATAAACTCTTGAAAAATCTCTTGGGAGTTAGAAAGGAAAAGTCACTGCATTACAAAGAATAGCTAATATATTTGTTAATTGTGGGACAATTTTATACATTATTAATAATAATAATAAGGTCAATTCTAAGACTATACCTTTTGCCCATAGAGTAAGGTTACAGTCTGTCCCATTTAACACACTTAGATGTGACTTACAAAAAATCTTCATACTGTAGTACCCGTGAGAGTGTACCAGTCAGCTCTCCCCTTATGAGATCACTTTCTGCAGGGAAGGGTCATCCAAAGTGTTTATACTGATGTCAGACTCTGTCTAGGCCTCCTCCAGCCATGACTATTATCAGACCATTTCTGATTGAAGAAAGATTCCTATAAACATCAGGCTTTGCTGTGGTGATCTCTATTGGCCTCAAAGAAGCATTCTGGGACTCACAGTCTGAGGCTTTTCCTATGATCCTCCCTCTGTCTGTTTGCAGGTGTCATACATGATAGCCACTGTTGTAGTGAAATGAACTATTCTATATAGTTCCCTAAAATGATCCCATTTTCCCATGAGACTTGTCATATCTTGATCTCTATTAGGCCGTTTACATTTCTCTTAATACATGTTCACTGATGATGTATCCAGTGATCAGGCACTGAGAACAGTGGGAAACAAAACTACCCTGTTTCCCATCCTTATGGGAAAGGGGATAGGCATTAAATAATTATAATCAAACAAGTGAACTATAACAGTTTTATGTATGAAAAAGGAAGAGTGGAAGAATGAGCAAATAAAATTTAGAAGAAGAGAATAGGAGAAAAAATAGAAAGTTACAGTTTTATGGAAGTCAAGAGAAGGGAATTTAAAATACATGTAACTGTGTTGAATATTGCTGAGAGTTGGAAGAGGAAATGACAACTAATTCCAGTATTCTTTCCTGGAGAATCCCATTAACAGAGGAGCCTGGTGGTCTGCAGTCCATGGTGTTGGAGAGTTGCACACAGTTGAGGAGGGGAAACATACTTGTTTTGTCCCCTTAATTGTTAAGCATTTCTCAATTCAGTGAAAAAAATTTAAAGATTCTATAAGAAGAAAATGAATTCAGAAAAATGAATGATCATTATTGAACCAAAATGAATTGGAGGTATTACTTTTTTCAGCCTTATTTTCTCATTTCATTTTATATCACTGTTTTTGTTTAAACATGAATATAGATACTATGAATTGTAATCTATTAATAGAGAAAACTAATCAACACCAAGGTCCCTTTGAACTCTTAAGATTCTATAGTTCTGCTTTCCTTTCCTCCCACAGTAAACTTTGGAGACTCCAGAGACTTGGTCTTAGTTTTGTAAATTGTTTTATGAAGCAGGAGGTTTTACACTGATACTAGTATAGAACCATAGCATTTTAAACTAGTAAGAGTCTAGTAATCATTTATGGTGCTCAGTCTAAAAGGGGGTTTGAAATGCTGTATAAAATTGAGTTCATGTGTATATGTTTAGATTCTCCTAGATTTTACATGATTCTTAAAAGTAACTGATAGGGAAAAATGCATCTAAAACTACATTTTATAGAGGAGAAAAATCAGTGTCTTGGGAAGCAAGACCTTTCTCCTAAGTCAGACAAAACTTTAGTGGGAGCAATTTGTATTATTATGATGCTCATTTCATTCTGAAGTCCATAAAATCAAACCAGACATAGTAAGATTATTTTTTATTGCTAAAGTTATTTGTCAGGTTCAGTATGTCTGCTGTATGACTCTACTGTACTATTTAGGTGCTTTGGCAGGGCTTTAATTTTTTTAATGAGAAAAATTCAAAAAAGTAAAGGGAGATATCTTTGCCTTAGTGGGAAAAATAAAGAAAGGCAATTAAAATGAAATTTATCAAATTAGATGCTGAGGGGAAAGGTACATTAGCATTTTGCATTACACTAACCCCAAGCTGACATTATCAGCTCAAATCTGAGAAGTGGAATGTGTCCACTCTTTTTCTTTTTTTCTGTTTCAGAAGTGAATAGACATCTCGATAGAGCCCAGCTGGTATTTCCATTGACTTAATGAGTTTCTTAGTGCACCCCATTGTGCCTCAGTATTAGAGAAACATATGGCACATTTAACTCTTAACCATGGATTTACTTGACTTTTTATTGTGTATTTTCCACCTGTGACTCTATAAATTCTTTAAGAAATCATATGTATATTATATGATATATGATTATGTAATATATTCCAGTTGCACTAGTCAAATGAATATATGAATGAAATGACCTTTTCTTTTTAAATGTTGCCAATAGCTCTATGTTCTAGGAGAAAAAAATACTAAGAACACCATAAAATCCTTCATCTTAAAGCAATTGTGAATGTTTAAAACTTTTTGTAAAAGCAACAAAAATACAGATAAAGTACAATAAAAAGATTTAAATTAGTAACTTGATCAACTAGGCAAGATATCATGAAATAATTGTATAAATGGCCTACTTCAGCATTTGCATTCTTATAAATATATTGGGCCAGTAAAAAAATGCCTTAAGAACAAAAATGTAATCAATCAAGGATTCAGGAAAATGGGAGGATAATGTGAAAAAATAAGATAGGTTTCTTTTTTTGTTCTTCTCCTGATTTTCTTGAACCTCATTTGATAATGAATCTTAAGTTATAAGTCTTCGTGTAAATCTTAGCACGCTATTATAGATGACTAATTAAAGTAAAGCTCAACATGAGAATTAGGTCATTCCCTGGGGTCACCTGAAAGAGCCCAATGTGAACTGCATTATGGCACTGGGTTTTGATGTTCAGCTATTATTTTCCAAGCTTTGACTTTGAAGACATTGATTAAAAACTGCCACCTCCAACCATGCACAATAACTCTGTCATTAGGCCTGACAACACCTCATAACAACCACCTTATGCTCACAAAGAAATGCGTTTCAAAACTAAAGATGTGAATGGCTAGGAGCCAGGGAGGAACTGATTGACCCAATTTATCTTATTTAGAATCCTTACTGTGAGTGGAGGCCATTTTCTTTACACAGCTTTTTAATTGGAACACTTCTAATGAAAACTCCAGAATACAGACTCTGGCACAGCAAAGATAGAAGAGAAAAAAAAGTCAACATGTATAATATCTTTCAAAGTTAATTTCATCATATGTATATTATATGATATATGATTATGTAATATATTCCAGTTGCACTAGTCAAATGAATATATGAATGAAATGACCTTTTCTTTTTAAATGTTGCCAATAGCTCTATGTTCTAGGAGAAAAAAATACTAAGAACACCATAAAATCCTTCATCTTAAAGCAATTGTGAATGTTTAAAACTTTTTGTAAAAGCAACAAAAATACAGATAAAGTACAATAAAAAGATTTAAATTAGTAACTTGATCAACTAGGCAAGATATCATGAAATAATTGTATAAATGGCCTACTTCAGCATTTGCATTCTTATAAATATATTGGGCCAGTAAAAAAATGCCTTAAGAACAAAAATGTAATCAATCAAGGATTCAGGAAAATGGGAGGATAATGTGAAAAAATAAGATAGGTTTCTTTTTTTGTTCTTCTCCTGATTTTCTTGAACCTCATTTGATAATGAATCTTAAGTTATAAGTCTTCGTGTAAATCTTAGCACGCTATTATAGATGACTAATTAAAGTAAAGCTCAACATGAGAATTAGGTCATTCCCTGGGGTCACCTGAAAGAGCCCAATGTGAACTGCATTATGGCACTGGGTTTTGATGTTCAGCTATTATTTTCCAAGCTTTGACTTTGAAGACATTGATTAAAAACTGCCACCTCCAACCATGCACAATAACTCTGTCATTAGGCCTGACAACACCTCATAACAACCACCTTATGCTCACAAAGAAATGCGTTTCAAAACTAAAGATGTGAATGGCTAGGAGCCAGGGAGGAACTGATTGACCCAATTTATCTTATTTAGAATCCTTACTGTGAGTGGAGGCCATTTTCTTTACACAGCTTTTTAATTGGAACACTTCTAATGAAAACTCCAGAATACAGACTCTGGCACAGCAAAGATAGAAGAGAAAAAAAAGTCAACATGTATAATATCTTTCAAAGTTAATTTCATCATATTTTATGACAATAATGAACAAAAACCATTTTCTAGATCCTGTGGCAATTCCTTATGAAGAAAAGATTTGAGAAATTGACTTATGTATCTTGTTTGTGTTCAATTAGTGAAATACAGTAGGAACTAACTCATTAAAATGTATCTTTTTTTTTTTAAAGTTAACTATTTTGCTTTCCACAAAGGGTATATGTGAATTTCTCTTTTGTCAATATTTAATTTATGAAACATAACTACTTTTTCCTATGAGTGAATGACAAGGTCTCATGATAGTTACATTGAGAGGAAAAGACCACCTTTGAATTGAATGTCAGGTCTTGACAGGAGTAAAATTTAGTATCTAACCTGACTTTAATGGTGTTTGAAAATGAAAGGAAAACATGTTTAAAATTTCTAACTGTATAAGAATAGCAAAACCTTTTGCCTTGATTTTTGTCATATTGTTTTGTTTTATTGCTCTTTACAGTGGTAAGATGTGAGAAAGAAAGAAGAAAGCAATAAAAATTCCATTATTAAACTTTGCTAAAAGAAGATTTGTAAACTACATAATTTTAAATTTCTCTCTCTTTTTAATTTCATACCTTTTTTTTTTTTTTTGGCCACTTCTATTGGTCTTTCATTTATTCATTTTCATTCATCTTTGTTCTTTTGCCTGTGTGGGCCTCCCACTGCCATGGCCTCTTTCGTTGCAGAGTATCAGCTCTGAGCTCATGTGCTCCAGAGCTCCAGGCTCCGCGGTTGGACCCATCGGTGCAGCTGCTCCGCTGCATGTAGGATCTTCCCAGGGTGGGAATCGAACTGGCACCCCCTGCACTGCAAGGTGGTGTCCTTACCCACTGGACCACCAGAGATGCCCTAATTTCATATCTTATTTTTTAAATGGGGCTGTTATTAACTGGAAGTATAGATGTAGTTTTGAGATTTCTCAGGACTTAATAAGCACCTCTTTTGAGTAACTGTGTCATGAACATGTACCTAAAGATTTCTTTGTGAGTCTCTATTACAGTGGGAGTTAGCCTAATACCTGGGGAGAAGCATGAATGTAAAGAGTCTGAATGTTAGAGTGTTTTGAGGACTTATTCTTTTTAAAACTATATATTTTTTATTTGTAAAACCAGGATAATTGACTTCAATAAGTTAATTATGAGAGTTAAATGCCACAGTATATATAAAGCCTATGCATAGTGTATGATACACAATAACCAGGAGAGAGATGGTCTTCATATACTGAAGATCCTTTAAGATGGTAACATTTTATGAAGTATTTCATTGATTAATGACTTGTTTTAATTAACTTACCTAGGATGAAATTTTTATTTCAACTTCTTACTAAAATGCTTTACCATTTAATATGTGCTGTTCATTCTGTTATGCTCTTTAACAGCCATGTAAAGGGCTTACACATACATTCTGAGTGAAACTATATTACTGTCTGTTTAAAGACTGAATTCTGATGAAATGTTTCCATATACATTAATTCATAAAGGTGGATTCTATTCAGTGTGAAACAAGTCACAAAGCTGATCTCAATGCCTGAGCATGAATTTCTTTTAAATATCCTGTGAGTTAAAAAACAAAACCAGAGTTTCATAAGTTCTGAGCCCTTAGTTTCATAAATTCTGAGTAGATTAGATCTACTAGAGTAAACAAAGGACATAGCTTTTGAACATGTGCTTATGCAATTAACCACAGTGGCACCAAGGTTTCTTGTTATAGTGTTTAAGTCAACAGCACTCCTTTATAAAGAATTGTTTAAATCAGCTAGTTCACAAAAGGCTGTGTACTTTACTTAAAGGACCATCAGGGTATGTTATAATGATTGGAACTTTTGCCATGTTTTGCTTCTATTCTCCCCAATCATACTCAACAAGATATCTGCAAAATAGTGTATTTATATGCTTTAAATTTTAGCTAATTCCACTGCAAGGTGGTGTCCTTACCCACTGGACCACCAGAGATGCCCTAATTTCATATCTTATTTTTTAAATGGGGCTGTTATTAACTGGAAGTATAGATGTAGTTTTGAGATTTCTCAGGACTTAATAAGCACCTCTTTTGAGTAACTGTGTCATGAACATGTACCTAAAGATTTCTTTGTGAGTCTCTATTACAGTGGGAGTTAGCCTAATACCTGGGGAGAAGCATGAATGTAAAGAGTCTGAATGTTAGAGTGTTTTGAGGACTTATTCTTTTTAAAACTATATATTTTTTATTTGTAAAACCAGGATAATTGACTTCAATAAGTTAATTATGAGAGTTAAATGCCACAGTATATATAAAGCCTATGCATAGTGTATGATACACAATAACCAGGAGAGAGATGGTCTTCATATACTGAAGATCCTTTAAGATGGTAACATTTTATGAAGTATTTCATTGATTAATGACTTGTTTTAATTAACTTACCTAGGATGAAATTTTTATTTCAACTTCTTACTAAAATGCTTTACCATTTAATATGTGCTGTTCATTCTGTTATGCTCTTTAACAGCCATGTAAAGGGCTTACACATACATTCTGAGTGAAACTATATTACTGTCTGTTTAAAGACTGAATTCTGATGAAATGTTTCCATATACATTAATTCATAAAGGTGGATTCTATTCAGTGTGAAACAAGTCACAAAGCTGATCTCAATGCCTGAGCATGAATTTCTTTTAAATATCCTGTGAGTTAAAAAACAAAACCAGAGTTTCATAAGTTCTGAGCCCTTAGTTTCATAAGTTCTGAGTAGATTAGATCTACTAGAGTAAACAAAGGACATAGCTTTTGAACATGTGCTTATGCAATTAACCACAGTGGCACCAAGGTTTCTTGTTATAGTGTTTAAGTCAACAGCACTCCTTTATAAAGAATTGTTTAAATCAGCTAGTTCACAAAAGGCTGTGTACTTTACTTAAAGGACCATCAGGGTATGTTATAATGATTGGAACTTTTGCCATGTTTTGCTTCTATTCTCCCCAATCATACTCAACAAGATATCTGCAAAATAGTGATTATCTTTCTATGAACTGAAACCTTGTAGAATTATTTTCCTAATGAAACTCTGGGTTATCATTGTTATTACAGGAGAAAGTGGCATCCATTTCCTAGTTAAAAAAACACTGCTTTTAAAAGAAAAAAAAATATGGAATAATTATGAAATAAACTGTATATTAGAATTCAAATTCATTCTTCAGGAAAAAAGTTAGTAGCATAAGCCAAAAGTTTAAAAAATACACACAACCTTTACTCTGCACTTTTTTATAGGAAAACATTTTAAAGCTCATATATTTGTAACTTGTTATTTAAAACAGGGAGGAAATGAAAAATTATAAATATCCTTTATTGGAAGAATTAAGTAATTATTGTATGATTGAACAATGGAATTTATATGACTTAGAGCTGATGTTCACAAAATTTATGGAAAATGTATCATAATATTAAATTAAAAGTGTTATATATACAGTAAATCTTATAGCCTTTTTATGTAAGGCAAGATGATTATAAGCAAATGAACTGACATGTTAATCTATCACATTCATAAACAATTCTTAGATCTAGACCTTTTTAAAAGTGCTGGAATACAGTTACAGTGGGCATGAAAATATAGCTGTAGAGTTTTATAAGAGTTTTTATTTAGGAAAAAAGAGTCATAAAATGCCTAATGTAATAATAAAAGTACAGAAAACAAAGTAAACAATAAGCCATACTTAAAAAGAAATCACACTCCAGTTTATATAAACACTATGGAGCTAAAACCGGAAAAGATTACTTTTTAGTATGCTGGAAATTGTTCTCAAAAATTTCTCAGAATACAAAGAAAAAGCAATGTGATATTAGTACTTGTTCAGCCAACTGGCAAATAAATCTTTTGACACCCTTTATTTATTTATTTTCAAAAATGTATTTAGTGTTTACTATGCTGAGGGCATTTAGAAATGATTTAGAAAAAAAATAGATTCTTCTCTGTTCCCTATCTTTGTTAGTTTCTTGAGTTCTTGATTCCATGTAAGCATCCTCAGCTGGTATGAAAAGGGTCATAAAGCAATAAAAGAAAATATGTTCTACTCACTTTTACAGTCTTGTCCATTTAATAGTGAGGAAACAATGTGTATACTCTTCAGCTGGCTTCTTGCTATCTCAGAGCAGGGGATCAGAGATGACTTCCTCCAAGTAAGTCCTATTCCTTAGATGTACAGTGCTATGGGTTATCATTGTTATTACAGGAGAAAGTGGCATCCATTTCCTAGTTAAAAAAACACTGCTTTTAAAAGAAAAAAAAATATGGAATAATTATGAAATAAACTGTATATTAGAATTCAAATTCATTCTTCAGGAAAAAAGTTAGTAGCATAAGCCAAAAGTTTAAAAATACACACAACCTTTACTCTGCACTTTTTTATAGGAAAACATTTTAAAGCTCATATATTTGTAACTTGTTATTTAAAACAGGGAGGAAATGAAAAATTATAAATATCCTTTATTGGAAGAATTAAGTAATTATTGTATGATTGAACAATGGAATTTATATGACTTAGAGCTGATGTTCACAAAATTTATGGAAAATGTATCATAATATTAAATTAAAAGTGTTATATATACAGTAAATCTTATAGCCTTTTTATGTAAGGCAAGATGATTATAAGCAAATGAACTGACATGTTAATCTATCACATTCATAAACAATTCTTAGATCTAGACCTTTTTAAAAGTGCTGGAATACAGTTACAGTGGGCATGAAAATATAGCTGTAGAGTTTTATAAGAGTTTTTATTTAGGAAAAAAGAGTCATAAAATGCCTAATGTAATAATAAAAGTACAGAAAACAAAGTAAACAATAAGCCATACTTAAAAAGAAATCACACTCCAGTTTATATAAACACTATGGAGCTAAAACCGGAAAAGATTACTTTTTAGTATGCTGGAAATTGTTCTCAAAAATTTCTCAGAATACAAAGAAAAAGCAATGTGATATTAGTACTTGTTCAGCCAACTGGCAAATAAATCTTTTGACACCCTTTATTTATTTATTTTCAAAAATGTATTTAGTGTTTACTATGCTGAGGGCATTTAGAAATGATTTAGAAAAAAAATAGATTCTTCTCTGTTCCCTATCTTTGTTAGTTTCTTGAGTTCTTGATTCCATGTAAGCATCCTCAGCTGGTATGAAAAGGGTCATAAAGCAATAAAAGAAAATATGTTCTACTCACTTTTACAGTCTTGTCCATTTAATAGTGAGGAAACAATGTGTATACTCTTCAGCTGGCTTCTTGCTATCTCAGAGCAGGGGATCAGAGATGACTTCCTCCAAGTAAGTCCTATTCCTTAGATGTACAGTGCTATGGTGGGTCACGGCTCTAGGGTAATGAATTATCTCTGTCCAGCTCTAGGATATTTTCAGAAGGGAGCAGTTACTGGTAGATGCTGGTTTTGGAGGGAGTGACCATTTTTGGCCAATGATGTATATCACCAAATATGTTTATTATTTCTTCAACAATATAGTCCAAGGGCTGAAATTTGCCACTCTAACAAACAGGAGCCCCTCAATCATGATCATACTTAATTGACTTTTTTTTGGCCACTTCTATTGGTCTTTCATTTATTCATTTTCGTCCATCTTTGTTCTCTTGCCTGTGTGGGCCTCCCACTGCAGTGGCCTCTCTCAGAGCACTGGCTCTGGGTGCATGCTCAAATTACTCAGTAATTTGACACATTTGTCCAGCTGCTCCGCAGCATGTGGGATCTTCCCAGGCCAGGGATTAAACCAGTGCACCTTGCATTTCAAGGTGGTGTCCTTACCCACTGGACCACCAGGGAAGCCCCTCAATTGACTTTTGAAGAACCTGGAAGAAAGAGAACTGCAGTTCAAACTTTCCCTCAAAACCAACAAAAATGACATTAGCATACTAATATGGCTCTCCAAGGGCTTCCCAGGTGGCGCTAGTGGTAGAGAATCCTCCTGCCAGTGCCAGAGACTTAAGAGACATGGGTTTGATCCCTGGTTCGGGAAGATTCTCTGGAGTAAGAAATGGCACCACACTCCAGTATTGCCTGGTAAATTCTATGGATAGAGGAGCCTGGCAGGCTACAGTCCATGGAGCTGCAAATGAGTTAGACATGTGTGCTCACATATATCCTGCAGCATGGAGTGGACTACATATGTTTATGTACAACAGAATAAGCAATTTAGAGCCTTTCCTTCCAAATTTCCAGTCCTGTTACCAGAACCCTAACTAAGCATGTCCTCTTTAACTTTTCTTTACCGTAGGTTAATACAAGAATACTCCCAAGGATGAGAGATGCTTTGACTGAGGCCTTATGAAAAGGGTCATAAAGCAATAAAAGAAAATATGTTCTACTCACTTTTACAGTCTTGTCCATTTAATAGTGAGGAAACAATGTGTATACTCTTCAGCTGGCTTCTTGCTATCTCAGAGCAGGGGATCAGAGATGACTTCCTCCAAGTAAGTCCTATTCCTTAGATGTACAGTGCTATGGTGGGTCACGGCTCTAGGGTAATGAATTATCTCTGTCCAGCTCTAGGATATTTTCAGAAGGGAGCAGTTACTGGTAGATGCTGGTTTTGGAGGGAGTGACCATTTTTGGCCAATGATGTATATCACCAAATATGTTTATTATTTCTTCAACAATATAGTCCAAGGGCTGAAATTTGCCACTCTAACAAACAGGAGCCCCTCAATCATGATAATACTTAATTGACTTTTTTTTGGCCACTTCTATTGGTCTTTCATTTATTCATTTTCGTCCATCTTTGTTCTCTTGCCTGTGTGGGCCTCCCACTGCAGTGGCCTCTCTCAGAGCACTGGCTCTGGGTGCATGCTCAAATTACTCAGTAATTTGACACATTTGTCCAGCTGCTCCGCGGCATGTGGGATCTTCCCAGGCCAGGGATTAAACCAGTGCACCTTGCATTTCAAGGTGGTGTCCTTACCCACTGGACCACCAGGGAAGCCCCTCAATTGACTTTTGAAGAACCTGGAAGAAAGAGAACTGCAGTTCAAACTTTCCCTCAAAACCAACAAAAATGACATTAGCATACTAATATGGCTCTCCAAGGGCTTCCCAGGTGGCGCTAGTGGTAGAGAATCCTCCTGCCAGTGCCAGAGACTTAAAAGACATGGGTTTGATCCCTGGTTCGGGAAGATTCTCTGGAGTAAGAAATGGCACCACACTCCAGTATTGCCTGGTAAATTCTATGGATAGAGGAGCCTGGCAGGCTACAGTCCATGGAGCTGCAAATGAGTTAGACATGTGTGCTCACATATATCCTGCAGCATGGAGTGGACTACATATGTTTATGCACAACAGAATAAGCAATTTAGAGCCTTTCCTTCCAAATTTCCAGTCCTGTTACCAGAACCCTAACTAAGCATGTCCTCTTTAACTTTTCTTTACCGTAGGTTAATACAAGAATACTCCCCAAGGATGAGAGATGCTTTGACTGAGGCCTTAGTGAGAGTAATAGTGAGGTTATTATTAGAGACCAATGAGGTTCTTTAGAGACCAAGAAATTTAATGAAAAATAACGTTAGACTAGAATTGACAATGAAGTAACTGATAGACTTGGAGATATCTTTGTATTAGACTTAATGTTTTCAGTTACCAATGGGAAAAGTGAAGCTGAGAGAGTAAGTGTCTTGCTTAAGATATTGTAGCTTAGTTACTACCAGAACCTGGCCTATTTTTGCCGTTGCTAATTCACACTTCCACTCCTCTGTGCTGACTGGTTAGTATAGTGAACCAACAAAAAAATGGCAGTTGACTACAGGAGTTTAGAGTGAACAAGAAATTGGCATAAAAATGGATAATAATTTAAAAAGGAGATGCATGGATGTTTTTGAGCTTGGGATACATTCTATTCATTAGCTTCCGGTTCTTCCTTCTGATATGCCTCTATGTTTCCTGTTTGTCAGACCAGTCTTTTCTTTCTTTTACTTCATTTAGAATAAATTTATAAATGACATATCTGTGATACTTATATACAGTTTCATTAAAATTATGTTTCTTCTTTCTCATCACCTTTTCACTTGGTGAAACTTGTTACTGCTAAACTGTAGCTGTTAACATCTTCTCAATGATTTATAAGAATAGTTACAGTATTAAGTTGCTGTTATATGTGGTTAAAAGGTGGGGGAAGTATATATAATTTAAGAAAGAACACAAAGTACTATTATGAGAAGAGAAGAGATTCAGACTTTCCAGTATATTCAAGAAGAAATGAAAGTTTTAAAGATCTTTGCTCTAGCTCTGTGTGATAAGATTAGGATTGTCTTTGCTCAGAATGCTCTGCAGTTCTCTTCCAGAAGTAACAAAGGGTTTTATTTTTGACATGTGTGCTTCACATATATCCTGCAGCATGGAGTGGACTACATATGTTTATGCACAACAGAATAAGCAATTTAGAGCCTTTCCTTCCAAATTTCCAGTCCTGTTACCAGAACCCTAACTAAGCATGTCCTCTTTAACTTTTCTTTACCGTAGGTTAATACAAGAATACTCCCCAAGGATGAGAGATGCTTTGACTGAGGCCTTAGTGAGAGTAATAGTGAGATTATTATTAGAGACCAATGAGGTTCTTTAGAGACCAAGAAATTTAATGAAAAATAACGTTAGACTAGAATTGACAATGAAGTAACTGATAGACTTGGAGATATCTTTGTATTAGACTTAATGTTTTCAGTTACCAATGGGAAAAGTGAAGCTGAGAGAGTAAGTGTCTTGCTTAAGATATTGTAGCTTAGTTACTACCAGAACCTGGCCTATTTTTGCCGTTGCTAATTCACACTTCCACTCCTCTGTGCTGACTGGTTAGTATAGTGAACCAACAAAAAAATGGCAGTTGACTACAGGAGTTTAGAGTGAACAAGAAATTGGCATAAAAATGGATAATAATTTAAAAAGGAGATGCATGGATGTTTTTGAGCTTGGGATACATTCTATTCATTAGCTTCCGGTTCTTCCTTCTGATATGCCTCTATGTTTCCTGTTTGTCAGACCAGTCTTTTCTTTCTTTTACTTCATTTAGAATAAATTTATAAATGACATATCTGTGATACTTATATACAGTTTCATTAAAATTATGTTTCTTCTTTCTCATCACCTTTTCACTTGGTGAAACTTGTTACTGCTAAACTGTAGCTGTTAACATCTTCTCAATGATTTATAAGAATAGTTACAGTATTAAGTTGCTGTTATATGTGGTTAAAAGGTGGGGGAAGTATATATAATTTAAGAAAGAACACAAAGTACTATTATGAGAAGAGAAGAGATTCAGACTTTCCAGTATATTCAAGAAGAAATGAAAGTTTTAAAGATCTTTGCTCTAGCTCTGTGTGATAAGATTAGGATTGTCTTTGCTCAGAATGCTCTGCAGTTCTCTTCCAGAAGTAACAAAGGGTTTTATTTTTTATAACAGTTTTTAAGAGTATAATTGATATACAATAAGCTGTACATATTTTTTATACATAAATGGTAAGCTTTGATGTATGTATACACAAGTAATATCGTTACCATAATTAAAATAATTAGCATATTCATCATCTCCAAAAGTTTTCTTTTGATCTTTTGTAATCCCTCCTGCCCATCTTTCACTGCCCCTCAACCACCTGTTCCCAGGAACTGCTGATGTACTTACGGATTTCTAGGATTCTATATAAATCACATCATATAGTATATACTCATTTTTGTCTTTCTCTCAGAATAATTGTTTTTAGATTCATTCATGTCATAGCATGTATCAATGTACTTTTTTTCTGTTGCATGGTTATACCAACTATTGATGGCGTTAGGGTTTTTGCAATTTTCTGCTTTATGAATAAAGTGAATATGAAATTTTGTGCTTTTTAATGAACATTTACTTAATTTCTCCTGAGTTTATACCTAGAAGTGGAATATAATGACTGGATCATATGATATGAGCATGCTTCACTTTTTAAGAAATTGTCACCTGGTCTGCAAAGTGATTATACTGTTTTACATTCCCACTAGCAGTGTTTGTAAGTTCTAGCTTTCCACATTCTCGTCAATATTTAATATGATATATCTTTCATATTTTAGCCGTTCTAATAGATGTGTGGTGGTACTCCATGGTAAGATTAACATTCATTTTCTTAAGTGACTAATGGTGTCCAACATCTTTTGTTGTGCGTATTTGCCATCCATTTATCTTCCCCAGTGACACGTTCAAATCATTTAAAATACTTTTTTATTATTGAGTTTTGAAATTTCTTTATATATTGTGTACACATGTGCTTAAACAGACATATGTATTACAACTATTTTCTCCCACTTTCTTTGTAGCGCTTCTTGAAGAAGAAATATATTTAATTTTAATGAAGTAAAATTTATCCATTTGTTCTCTTTATGAATCATACTTCTGGTGTTGTAGCTAAGAAATTTTTGCATAACCAGGATTACAAATGTGTTCTCCTGTGTTAAATGATTTTATGACATATTTAGGGCTACTGTCCATTTTGAGTCTATATTTATAACTATGAAATATGGATCAAAGGTAAAAAAAGTTTTGCATATATATGTTCAGTTGTTTCAGCAAAATTTGTTAAGAAAAAACTTCTTTCTCCACTGAATTATCTTTGTACCTTTGACTAAAATTTGTTGTCTATTTTTGGATGAGTTTATTTCTAAACTGTCTATTCTGTCATATTGGTTGATTTTTCTATCTTTTCACCATTAATAAACTGTTTGATTATTATAACTTAATAATAATTCTTAAAGTAAGACATTGTTAGTCTTGTAATTTTATTTTTCTTTCAAAGGTGTTTTGGCTATCCCAGTTTTTTCCTTTGCATTTCAAAATGAATTTTAGAGAGGCTTTGACAATTTCTCCTGAAAAATTCTGTTGGAATTTTGATTGAGATTGAATTGATCTATAAATCAATTTAGGTAGAATTGTCTTAAGAATGTTGGGTCTTCTGACCCATGGAAATGGTCTCCCTGTTTATTTTGATTTCCTTCATTTTTATTTTTATCAGCAAAGTTTTTTTTAGTCTTTGACACATTTTGTCATTTCAATTTCAATAGACATGCATTTTATTTAAATACATTTATTTTAAGAATTATTTTCATTTTTTGGAATGAAAACCGGTATTGTTTGCCATAACTGGAAGATAACTTTGAAAATGAAATAAAAACAGAAAAATAGTATTAGATTCCAGGTAAACAGGGTTATTTGCTGAGGTATTTTTTAATTTTTTTGTTAAAAAGTATAATAAGGCTTAACAAATTATGACATCATATTTACACCAAGCTGAACATTTTCCTTTGTATCAACAAGATCTTTAAAAATAATAGAAAAAAGGAATTGTTTTCTCACTAGGTAATTCTCTGTGCTTTAATGATCCATATAGCACTAAAAACTCATTTCGCAAACATTTGATGTGAATTCTGCAATGAAAGAATAAGTAGGTTTTTGGCAGGAGTAACTTAGGCAAAGCTACAGAGGTCTGAGAAAGCTTAGGTATTACAGAATCCACAGAGGAATTCCCAGAGTGGCAGTCCTAAACCTTGGTTATATATAATCTTCACCTTGGTAATTTAAAAGACTCAGAGCCAAAACAATCAGAATGTTTGGTTTAAAGTATTTGTAGAAGTCCCGTAGGTAGTTTCAGTACTTAGGAATGGTGGGAAAGTTCTATGATAGAAAGTCAGGATGCCCATATAGGAAGATGGCGATGGTGGGGTTGGTGTGAAGTGGGCAGGTAGGATAAAGCCCAACTGGATTAGCAGTGGCTGCCCTGGATGTCAATAGAGGGGGTATGGTAGAACTGTCATTATTACTTACCATCTTAGTGCTAAAATGTGAATTGCCTGTCCGTGTGGTTGAATATTACCTTGAAAAGTTGGTAGAATCCTGACTCGCCTTTCCATTAAGGAACACACTCATGAATTTTCTGTTTTAAATGGTCTTTTAGTTTAAAAGCAGTATGATCTTTTCTTACATTAAATGCATATTTTAAGCGTGCGTTTAAAAATAGCATGTTTAAAGAATGGTCTAGATAACCTTCTCCAGCACTTTACAATATAAATGTGAAGTATTTTTCGAACAGTTTTTAACATAATTGCTACCTATAAACAATTCTAGATAGGAAATCCGTTAAGATTTCTTTGGGTGATAACATTTCAAAATATGATCTATAGAATCCAAATTTGCATCTCTAAATAAACAGAATGCGTGAGAAGATTCTGTATGTGAATCAGGTTCCTCAAATCGTTCTCCGTTGTTCTGGGGCAAGCCCTAAGCCCACTCCAGTGTTCTTGCCTGGAGAGTTCATGGACAGAGGAGCCTGGTGGGCTACAGTTTATGGGGTTGCAAAGATTCGGACACGACGGAGCGACTAACCCACCCACCGCTCCCCACCCCCCATATTGGCACGCTACCATCCAAAGCACTTCGTCTGGGGAAAGAAAAGGAGAACTTCAAAACTTCAAATTTACGTAGGAGGAGCCAGGAACTGGGGAAAGAACTTCAAATCTTGCTTAATTTAAGAACAGGAGGCATGAGGGAGGGAGTGAAGATTATTTTACAAAAAAATATACATTGAGGAATTTGTGGAGAAGCAAGCGGGAGAAAAAAGGGCGCGCACTCGCGCGTGCGCGTGTGCGGGAAGGGACAGTTTCTTCTGTCTCCCGCCGCCCCTCCTCCAGAAGGTCAGGTCCCGCCCCCGCCCTCCCTCTGCAGTTTCAGCCCTGGGCCAGGAGGCCCGGTGGGCGGGGTAGCCTCTGCCGTCTTGTCATCTCTGGCTTCCGAAGGCGAAGGCGCGCGGAGCACAGGGCATTAATTTAGCGCCCGAACTCTAAGAGGCTCAGTGGACACCTGCGCCTTAGAGTCTCAAGCCCCGGCAAGTGGTTGTCCCCAGTTCAGAGCGGGAATTGTGGCCGATTTTATCTGTGTTGGGGCGGGAGGCAGCGGGTCCAAGGCCGGTCCTCTCGGCCCCCGCAGCCCAGCAGGGCTAGCTGTGGACAGAGCACTCTCCTCTCGCGACTCCTCCCTCACCGGACACTTCTCGGAAATGGAGCAGTCACAGTGTGGCCGCAGAGACCGCAGCGGCAGCGGCCCACCCCACCTGGCCCCGGGGCTCGTGGCAGCGGGCCCTCCGCCCCTCTCTCCGGCGTTACGGGTACCTCCGGGGATACCAGTGCCTTCCACTTTCCTCCGTCCGTCCGGCCTCTTTCTGCGGGCAGCCGCAGCAGCCACGGCGGGAAGCGGAGGCTGCCCACCGCCCGCCGGACTGGAAAGAGGAGTGGGCGCTGTGACCTGTGGCTACCCACGGACACCCAAGTGCGCCCGTTGTCGCAACCACGGAGTGGTGTCAGCCCTCAAGGGCCACAAGCGCTTCTGCCGCTGGCGGGACTGCGCGTGTGCCAAGTGCACCCTGATCGCCGAGCGCCAGCGCGTCATGGCTGCACAGGTGGCGCTGCGCAGGCAGCAGGCCCAGGAGGAGAGCGAGGCTCAGGGGCTGCAAAGGCTTCTGTACCCTGGGCCGTCAGGGTCGGGGGGTCGGTCATCCGGAGGCAGCGGCAGAACTGAGACTCCCCAGCCTGCTACGAGCGGCCCTGCGACGGTGACTGCTCTGGGACTGAATGCCTCGAGACAAGCTAGTGGTCTGGCGGCGCCTGCTTTCGAAATTTTCCAGCCAGATTATTCAGAGGAAAAACAAGGTGAGTAGATCTTACACTTGGTGTTTGCAAAAGAAGAATGGTTGTTTTGGAGGGGAAAATTTTTGTCTTTGAAATAAAGCAGTCATGGCATGGAGAACGGCAAGAAAAGTTGTTTAAAGGAAGCGTTTAAGTTCTGGGAAACTGCTTTGTAATGTTTACTGAGGGTGTTAAGAGACCTACATAGGGCTTTCTGTTCCCTTAGGTGATAAAATAAAGTAATGAAAAAGTGAAGTGCGAGTCATCAGTTGAGGACTCATTCTAGGAATGAAGTTTATGCATTCCAAGTTTCTCTGAGAGAGAAGAACTTTGAGCAGACACTGAGTGAAAAGCTTAGCGAAAGAAACTGCATTTTGGGCTTGCTCGTTTCAGCTGTAAAACCATTCAGCTGTAAAATCAGAGTTAATCTGATTTTGCAGCAAAAACTCACTTGTGGTTGGGAGTCCAGTCTTTACCTTTGGGACAGATCAGCTAGAAGTGGGGAAGAGAGTGAAATATACCAAAGCGTTTTTACTCCTTTAAAATTTATAAGCATTCCATCTCTTTTCTTCAACTGCTTTTTAGCCTCCAACAGTGTAGAAAACTAACATTTCAAGTTTCACCTCTTGTAGGAAAGAAATTTAGGTTTTCTGAATTTAGATTTGTAAGACCATTGGTATGAATTTCAAAGTCCAAGAATTTCTTATCCTTGGGGATCTTAACCTTAGGAATTTCTTATCCAATAAGTTTTAATTTTTTTTCTCTTATTTATCGACTGCAAATTGCCTTCATTCTCTGTGTTAGGTAAAAACTTTTTTTTTTTTATGAGGGTTATCCAGAATTAACTTTTTGTGTCAACATAAATCTTATATATTTTAGAGAATTTCATAGTTCTACAGTAGGTCACACTTGCACTGAAAATATCATTTTAGTATTTCATGTAAATTCAAAATAGGTTGAAGCATATGAAATTGAAATATAATGATAAAGTAAGTTATTAATTGGAGAACTTCCCTAAATTGTGAAAATTACAGCTCTTAACAGATCACAGCATGTATTTTTGAAGAAGACTCTCTACTTAAATAAGACACATGATTTTGTTTTCACCTGTATCATCGTTTTGTCCATGTTCTAGTTCATGTCAGTGGACTTTAAACGTTTCTCATGAAAAATTAAAGAGGGCTAAACAACTAAGCTGTTAAGCAAAACTGCTATAAAAAGAAGTGAAAACAAATTCCACAAACTAAATTGACAGATCTGTCAGCTGTCTGCTAGGCATTGATATATGTGATTTTTTGAGGGGGTGATGTTTTACAGGGTCATTTATTTTATTTTATTGTTTGCATCAGTTGACCTTTTTTTAAAAGCTACTTCTGAACTGACTTGTCTTCTCTTATACAATATCCTTGAACTGTAGTAAACTAGTGTATTTATTCATTAGACAAACAGTGATTCAGAGGTGAGTAAGATTTTGCTACACAAAAGATTATACTCAAAAGAAGGAAAACTATATGTGTCCTAAAACTACAGTACAATACATAGTGTACCACGATACAAGTAAAGCCAGCTATAGGAGTTGAGAGAAAAGAGACGACATAAATGATATCACAGTATTTTCAAGATGGCTTATTTTGTAGATAGTCTTATGCTGTCAGTATTTCATCACATTGTATTGTATTTTATGCATAAATTGCCATAGAGATGAAATTTTGATACCTTACATGTTCAGGGGGCCATATGTAATGAATCATATTTATTATTAAAATGGCATGGCAGACCAAGGCCTATCTATTTCTACTTCATTAGATGACTTTTATTGTTTTATGTAAAGGTAAAAATTCTAAAGTCTTTGTGGTTATGCAGAAGCAACACTTTCTGTTTATCTTATGCTTGACATGATGACAGCAATTCAACCCTCAAAGTGTTAAATTGTACACAATTTTATAAAATAAACTGTAGATACTTCCTTAGAATGTTGGATTGCTCTTTGAGAAAACATAAGAATATTGTAAATCATGTTTGCAAATCATTGCTATCAGTTATAAATGTTTTGTTACTTCCTTAGAATTGTTGAGTTAAAGTATTTCATGTAAATTCAAAATAGGTTGAAGCATATGAAATTGAAATATAATGATAAAGTAAGTTATTAATTGGAGAACTTCCCTAAATTGTGAAAATTACAGCTCTTAACAGATCACAGCATGTATTTTTGAAGAAGACTCTCTACTTAAATAAGACACATGATTTTGTTTTCACCTGTATCATCGTTTTGTCCATGTTCTAGTTCATGTCAGTGGACTTTAAACGTTTCTCATGAAAAATTAAAGAGGGCTAAACAACTAAGCTGTTAAGCAAAACTGCTATAAAAAGAAGTGAAAACAAATTCCACAAACTAAATTGACAGATCTGTCAGCTGTCTGCTAGGCATTGATATATGTGATTTTTTGAGGGGGTGATGTTTTACAGGGTCATTTATTTTATTTTATTGTTTGCATCAGTTGACCTTTTTTTAAAAGCTACTTCTGAACTGACTTGTCTTCTCTTATACAATATCCTTGAACTGTAG
Source organism: Tragulus kanchil (assembly GCA_022376925.1). Classification (NCBI taxonomy): domain Eukaryota; kingdom Metazoa; phylum Chordata; class Mammalia; order Artiodactyla; family Tragulidae; genus Tragulus; species Tragulus kanchil. The sequence continues at coordinate 117,345,907 of JAIOJX010000023.1, read as the reverse complement.
TAAACTAGTGTATTTATTCATTAGACAAACAGTGATTCAGAGGTGAGTAAGATTTTGCTACACAAAAGATTATACTCAAAAGAAGGAAAACTATATGTGTCCTAAAACTACAGTACAATACATAGTGTACCACGATACAAGTAAAGCCAGCTATAGGAGTTGAGAGAAAAGAGATGACATAAATGATATCACAGTATTTTCAAGATGGCTTATTTTGTAGATAGTCTTATGCTGTCAGTATTTCATCACATTGTATTGTATTTTATGCATAAATTGCCATAGAGATGAAATTTTGATACCTTACATGTTCAGGGGGCCATATGTAATGAATCATATTTATTATTAAAATGGCATGGCAGACCAAGGCCTATCTATTTCTACTTCATTAGATGACTTTTATTGTTTTATGTAAAGGTAAAAATTCTAAAGTCTTTGTGGTTATGCAGAAGCAACACTTTCTGTTTATCTTATGCTTGACATGATGACAGCAATTCAACCCTCAAAGTGTTAAATTGTACACAATTTTATAAAATAAACTGTAGATACTTCCTTAGAATGTTGGATTGCTCTTTGAGAAAACATAAGAATATTGTAAATCATGTTTGCAAATCATTGCTATCAGTTATAAATGTTTTGTTACATTCATAAACCTTGTACAAGGAGAAAGTTTTGACAGTAAAACTCTGAGTACCCCATTTACAGTTTGCTCTTTCTAATCAAAACAGAGAAAATATATCTATAGATTAAGAATAAATATAAATCAAAATAAAAAGTATTTATTATTATTTTCCTGGCATTAGATGCGCAAAAATCTAAAGATAGTCTTGTTGTATGAATATTCATATGTTCAATATATTTCGATAGAAATTCAGATTTTAGTATAAAAATCTGAAATATTTAGTGTAAAAATATTTTTAGAAATTTCTCTTAATATTGAAGGTGAGTTGTGATTTAAGACAAATGACTAATTTTTTTACAAGATATTTTGAAAATATATACAGATTGTAATAGTGAAAAGAGTACAGTTAATAATTTTTAGAAACAATTTGATTATGAAGTAATTTATTGATATCTCCTAGTGATTTATAAAGACAGTCCATACTTTACAGAGGATTATGAAAAATATTAACTCTGTATTATGTCTCACATAAAATGAAATATACAACTTCTGGTATGATTTGAGATTGTTATAGCAGTTGTCATTATTGGTTTAGATCTGAAAAGAAATGAACAATTCTGTTATTTTTTTCACATTGTTCAGATACCTTAGTTGGAACCTGAAATGTGAGTGAGAAAAAAAGTTTCTTGAAATTTAGCATTAGTGATTAAATAGAATATTCATTTTAAAACTAAGATTACTCCTTTTTCTGATTTCTTATCTCAGTAGTTGCTTTATTTTGTTCTCTTTACATACTGTCTTTGTAGGAAAAAATCCTCATGTGAATAACAACAAAACTTGAGTAACATTTAAGAAAATTTTGAATCACTAAGTGGGGTAAATAATGTAAAATATTGGTGTTAACAGTTTGAGAGTAACAATAGACGTTCATCTTCTGATTCCTAAATAACTATAGGATCTGTTTATTATAGAATTTTGGATCCTGAAATGACATGATAAATAGCATTTTCCCACTATTGCAACACCTGGATTTCCAAATGATATTTTAAAATTCTTGTTCATTAAAATATCTTAAAGTGAATAATAGGTATTATTAATATACTATGAGTAAACAAGGTATTTTATCCAGCATTAATTATGAGTAGGCAGTACTTTGTTCTCGGAAGTTTTCTCTTTATTTCATTTCTTTTTATTTTTTTCTTGCCCAGGACAAAAGGAGAGTAAATGTGACTCATGCCAGAGTGAACAAGAAGAACTGGTGTCTAAACCCCATCAGTTTACCCTGAGATCATCTCCTAAGCCTAGTGATGTCATTGGAAAGCAAAACATCAAGTCATCTATTTCAGAAACCTCAAACAAGGATGATAGCATTCAGTCTCTTCATTCTGGGGAGCAGTCAGGAGGAGAAGAGAGTCCCAGGTCCCTGTCATCCTCTGATTTGGAATCAGGAAATGAAAGTGAATGGGCCAAAGTCTTCACTAATACTACAGCCAACCTTCCCACTGTGTCCTCTAGACCAAGAGACCCTCTTGATATCCTTACAAAGATTTTCCCATGTTACAGACGCAGCCGGCTAGAAGGCATTCTACATTTCTGCAAAGGGGATGTGGTCCAAGCCATTGAACAGGTCCTAAATGGAAAAGAACACAAACCAGGCACCAGGGACATAGCAAGTTCAGGAGCATTGGAAAATACAGCTTTTCAGAAATCTTCGAATTTTAGTTTGTCTGGAATTGGTTTTGGAACTCTAGGAAATAAATCAGCTTTCTCTCCCCTTCACAGTACTGCTTCTTATAGAGGTGATTCAAGTCTCTACAGCTTAAACCCTAGACTAGGTATCAGTCCATTTCGGCTGGCATATTCCTCTCCAGGAAGAGGGCTATCTGGTTTCATGTCTCCCTACCTGACTCCTGGTTTGGTACCAGCGCTGCCTTTTAGGCCAGCTTTGGATTATGCCTTTTCAGGGATGATTAGGGATTCCTCTTACCTTCCCATCAAAGATTCAGTAACTGGTGGCAGACTATATTCCAGGCCAAATCACAATCTGTAATGAATCTGCCTACCTTCCTTTCTGGAGTATTTCTAGAAGCATGCGAGATACCCTCCCCACAACATATATGGGAGTGGATTATCAGGCTTTAAAAATACTAATTTTTTTTTATAAGCAATGTAATAGATTTGAGATCTAAAGACTCTTCTTTAGCATTTATTAAGTGAAAGAAACATTTAAACATCATGCGTGCCTTGAAGAAAGCCATTTCAGGAAATATTTTTACTTTAATGGTATCAGTTGTAAAATTACTACTTTAAAACTCTGCTTGTTTTTATTTCATTGAAAAATGGACCATAGAATTATATCACACATTATAAAGCAGTCTAGCATTATATAAAATGAACCAGAAGTAAGAATTGAAAAATTGAGGTAATTCTAAAAAACTATTATTTTTGAACTTATTTTTTCTCCTTCTGTTTCTTGTACACAGCAGAGAAAAAAGTTATTCAAAGTATTTTAAAAAACCTTATTCACATATAAGTGATTAGTAGTTAGAAAAACTTGAGAAATTTAAGTACTTATATTTTTCTGAATTTCTTACTTTTTGTATCTGCCATTAATAAAACTTTTCTCTTTGAAGTAAACATTGTGAGTTACACAAAGGCCTATGAAGTAAATCTTAGTAAATGAGAATGCTCCCTCTCCTGGCCGCTATCACTAATTGTGGCTAAGTTCTGGTAACGTCTAGCTATTGGATGCAAATGGTTTCCTAATAGTGTAACGTAACCATTTTTGAAATGGGTATTTTGGATCATGCTGTTTTGAATTTTCATATTGTAAAGTGAACATCTACTGTGGATGAGGATTTAAATCTTTAAAAGGTAGGCTTATGCTTGTATCGGGGGAAATACTCTTTTCCGTATGTTTGTAACAGGAATACAGCAGCCATTCCCAAAGGTAAAAATAATTTTATTCAGAAAATTTAAATAGTTGCTCTTATAAATATTAATCAACTCTAGATAGATAATGCTGAATGCATTGAGGAGTGATAAAAGATTTCCAAGGGGAAAAATTGTCATTAAAGTTTAGAGGTTTTCTTGAGATTTTAAAATTACCTTTGTTCTCCAGCTAGAGAAAGCTGTTTATTGTTAGTAACTGGTGGCAGACTATATTCCAGGCCAAATCACAATCTGTAATGAATCTGCCTACCTTCCTTTCTGGAGTATTTCTAGAAGCATGCGAGATACCCTCCCACAACATATATGGGAGTGGATTATCAGGCTTTAAAAATACTAATTTTTTTTTATAAGCAATGTAATAGATTTGAGATCTAAAGACTCTTCTTTAGCATTTATTAAGTGAAAGAAACATTTAAACATCATGCGTGCCTTGAAGAAAGCCATTTCAGGAAATATTTTTACTTTAATGGTATCAGTTGTAAAATTACTACTTTAAAACTCTGCTTGTTTTTATTTCATTGAAAAAATGGACCATAGAATTATATCACACATTATAAAGCAGTCTAGCATTATATAAAATGAACCAGAAGTAAGAATTGAAAAATTGAGGTAATTCTAAAAAACTATTATTTTTGAACTTATTTTTTCTCCTTCTGTTTCTTGTACACAGCAGAGAAAAAAGTTATTCAAAGTATTTTAAAAAACCTTATTCACATATAAGTGATTAGTAGTTAGAAAAACTTGAGAAATTTAAGTACTTATATTTTTCTGAATTTCTTACTTTTTGTATCTGCCATTAATAAAACTTTTCTCTTTGAAGTAAACATTGTGAGTTACACAAAGGCCTATGAAGTAAATCTTAGTAAATGAGAATGCTCCCTCTCCTGGCCGCTATCACTAATTGTGGCTAAGTTCTGGTAACGTCTAGCTATTGGATGCAAATGGTTTCCTAATAGTGTAACGTAACCATTTTTGAAATGGGTATTTTGGATCATGCTGTTTTGAATTTTCATATTGTAAAGTGAACATCTACTGTGGATGAGGATTTAAATCTTTAAAAGGTAGGCTTATGCTTGTATCGGGGGAAATACTCTTTTCCGTATGTTTGTAACAGGAATACAGCAGCCATTCCCAAAGGTAAAAATAATTTTATTCAGAAAATTTAAATAGTTGCTCTTATAAATATTAATCAACTCTAGATAGATAATGCTGAATGCATTGAGGAGTGATAAAAGATTTCCAAGGGGAAAAATTGTCATTAAAGTTTAGAGGTTTTCTTGAGATTTTAAAATTACCTTTGTTCTCCAGCTAGAGAATTTGAAAGCTGTTTATTGTTAGTGGAAAGTCCCTGTGAACAAAACAGTTTCATGAAGTTTTCTTTATATGTTATCATTTATCTTCTGTTGTTAGCAATAAATGGAAACCTTGCTGTGGTATAAAATAGTTGATGAATTAGAGATGGTTTAAACAATTTGAACAGCATTATTTACTAAAGATTTCTTAAATTATGTGTATGTGTGTATATGTGTATGTATATACCCATTTGTCTATCTGTATATTATATACTTAAGCCCTATTGCTTCTATCATCATTAAGACTTCCCCATTGAGCCAGAGAAGAATGTATTTCTAAAGTATATTTTATCGGCAAATATCATATTAAATAACTGCATCAAATCTGATGGTGATTTAGGATATAAATATGTTTAATAGTATGCATTATTTTTTAATGGTGTGAATGTGAGAAAGCAGATCTTGTGAAGATTTGATATAATCAATACTCATTATTTATAAAAAAACATTTTAGATTCTAAGCCTAAGCCATGATATAATGCTTGGTGAGCAGTTGATGTTCAATGAATGCATACTAAATGAAGGCACCATTTTGCATGGTAGGTCTCTTTGAAACTGCTAAATCCTAAGAACTCTGCAAAATGGCCTACAGGCATAGTTTTGAATACATTTTCATTGGATTCATGAATCTCCTCAATGACATTCAGGTTAGAATCCTGGTGATTCTTACGATATTTCCATTATATTAGTTCATTTGTTGAATACTAAAAAGTTCTAGATGCTATAGAAGGTAACCAAATGTAAAGTGTTGTGCTCTCAAAGAAGTTACATTGTACCATAGCTATCTGCTATGACAACACAATAGTGTTAGAGTTGCTGGGTTCTTTATGTGGTTTATTTGATGACATGCATGTATCCATTTGCTTTTTGAACTTAATATGTTTGTTATGGTTTGTAACAGGAATACAGCAGCCATTCCCAAAGGTAAAAATAATTTTATTCAGAAAATTTAAATAGTTGCTCTTATAAATATTAATCAACTCTAGATAGATAATGCTGAATGCATTGAGGAGTGATAAAAGATTTCCAAGGGGAAAAATTGTCATTAAAGTTTAGAGGTTTTCTTGAGATTTTAAAATTACCTTTGTTCTCCAGCTAGAGAATTTGAAAGCTGTTTATTGTTAGTGGAAAGTCCCTGTGAACAAAACAGTTTCATGAAGTTTTCTTTATATGTTATCATTTATCTTCTGTTGTTAGCAATAAATGGAAACCTTGCTGTGGTATAAAATAGTTGATGAATTAGAGATGGTTTAAACAATTTGAACAGCATTATTTACTAAAGATTTCTTAAATTATGTATATGTGTGTATATGTGTATGTATATACCCATTTGTCTATCTGTATATTATATACTTAAGCCCTATTGCTTCTATCATCATTAAGACTTCCCCATTGAGCCAGAGAAGAATGTATTTCTAAAGTATATTTTATCGGCAAATATCATATTAAATAACTGCATCAAATCTGATGGTGATTTAGGATATAAATATGTTTAATAGTATGCATTATTTTTTAATGGTGTGAATGTGAGAAAGCAGATCTTGTGAAGATTTGATATAATCAATACTCATTATTTATAAAAAACATTTTAGATTCTAAGCCTAAGCCATGATATAATGCTTGGTGAGCAGTTGATGTTCAATGAATGCATACTAAATGAAGGCACCATTTTGCATGGTAGGTCTCTTTGAAACTGCTAAATCCTAAGAACTCTGCAAAATGGCCTACAGGCATAGTTTTGAATACATTTTCATTGGATTCATGAATCTCCTCAATGACATTCAGGTTAGAATCCTGGTGATTCTTACGATATTTCCATTATATTAGTTCATTTGTTGAATACTAAAAAGTTCTAGATGCTATAGAAGGTAACCAAATGTAAAGTGTTGTGCTCTCAAAGAAGTTACATTGTACCATAGCTATCTGCTATGACAACACAATAGTGTTAGAGTTGCTGGATTCTTTATGTGGTTTATTTGATGACATGCATGTATCCATTTGCTTTTTGAACTGGGGAGATCGATTTGGGACAGTATTCAAATTTTTAAAATTTTCATAATTTTAAAACTTAAGTTATATAGTACTTTATACATTTCATACCCTTTACAGTAAATTTAGAACTTAAATAATCTTATAGATTGTTTTGTCCAACCTCTGGTTTGAATTGAGGAAATTGAGGTTTGGCAGTAGTGTTGTCCATCCATAAGTTAAAATACTAGAGTTAGTTGTTAGCAGTGGAAGTTACTTTACCAGTTTCAGTTAGACTCTAAATTAGTCTGAGGAAGGATTCATGCCTTTTTGTCCACACACAGCATTGTATAGTATCTGATACATAAATAGGTGCTCAGGTTTTCCACTGGCTAAATTAAATAAAAGAAATACTAGCTTATTCACCAGCTATTTATTAAGCACCTTCTTTGTGCCAGGCGTTGTGCTAGACCAGGGGATGAAGAGGTGAGTAAGATATAAGACCCACCCTCAAGTTGCTCACAGTCTGTTACCCATGTATACAGAATCAACTGACCAGTGATGGCAGTATTTGACAGTGTTGGTATATCAGTGAATTCTGAATAATCTTGATGTTTGTGCTCATCCATGCTGTCTGAGGCTAGATTTCCTAAACCACTGATGAAGTATGGGAAGGAGGAAGGAGAACACTTGTTTCCATGTTGTACATTTAGACAAGTCTATTCCATTTGTCTGAGAGGTAAACATTTTCCAGATCTATGGCAAAAACAGTGGGTAAAGAGGAAGCTTTTGTTTGCTTGAATGGAGTCTTATGAATGGATAATGCCCTCCTTTCCTCATGGCCTATGGATCAATTATTGCCCAGTCCCATTCCCAGGATTCGTCATTTGGAATTTCTGATTCGTGCATGGACTTCATGGTATAAGCTCTTATCTAGCTATTCTGTGAAAGTGAATAAGAGTTAAGGGAACAATTGAGCATGTGAGTCAAATCTACTATTTTTCCCTTCAATTTCTGCTGAAACAAAAAGATTCTGGAAATTTTTAAGACCTTTTCCTCTAGAGATTCCTAGCTGTGGACTCAAAACTAAAAAAATTATTTACAAAGTGGCCTATCTATTACAAAATGCATATTCCTTGGACATTTGCTTGTCTTTGAAATTGAAAAGCCTTTAGAATACAAGAGAAGTTTATATACCAGTGTAAACAGAATTATTCTCCCAAGCACAAGATGAGATGAAGCAGCATTAGCTTCATAAAGTCAAAGCTCTTCTCAGGGCAACCTGATTCTTAAGCATAGATGCTCATCCTTTAGAGGAAGGTTCTTGCTCAGATTCATTCCTCACCCCCTAACATCTCCATATAATCTCATTATTGATGCTTACATTGGAAAACTATACCCTATTATTATTTTACCTAAATAATTAACGGTATAAACTATACCCTTCTAAAACTGAGGTTGTTTTGATGTAATGTGTCAGAGCAGCTACGCCAAACATTAAAATACCCTTTTTGTTTTTGCTTACTAAATATTATTCAAATGAGAAAAATTCATTGGTATTTCCCCTTTCTGGACTCCATGCCCATGATGAGAGGTTCAAAAAAAGCAGGATGACAAGTATGAGAACTGTTAAGATGTCTTTTTCATTTTCGCCTGACTGGTAATTTTAAAAATTACTTTTTAATTTTTAAAGACTATGTCACAGTATCCTCAAATCAAAATGACTACAATATGTAGTCTCATGAGAATGTTAATAGTTTTAAAATAGGTATACAAATATGGTTTTGTTAAAACATTTCTTTAAAATACCAAATTTTTATTAAAATCTATCCTAGAAATAAGTTTGGTAAAGAATTGACCAAATGTTGATAAGGTTAGGAGGGAACATGTAGAGAGATGAGCAAGTGTGTCAAAGAAAGTTGACTAGAACATCCAAGTCAAGCATCAGTTCTTTTAGAGTCTGTCCTTGACCTTTTATAAAACTTCTGTCCATCAATTAAATGAAAGAATAAAGATATACAATTCATTGTTGTCTTACTCAAGGACCACAGTCATCTGTGAATGGCAACTAATTTTTCAGTTGACAGAATCGAGTTTTAAATGATTAATTCTTACACTCTTGACTCCTATTCCATTGAGTTGATGTAACATTCACAATATTAGGGTTAAAAAATCAGCTGCACACACATTTATAAGAAGGAAGAGCGATCTGAATTTACAACTTTTTGAGGAAGAAAAGTAGTGTTATTTATTGGTAACTGTGCTATGCTATGAGATTACCATATAACATGGCTCTTCTAAAAATCCAATTGATATTTAAGTTACATTAATAGGAAACAAGTCTGTAAAAAAGGAGGAAGATGAGAGTGCCATTTACCCTGTAACATCAGTTCATCAGATATTAGCTGATACAGTGTGATCAGTTCTGAGTGCCATATACTAAGAGTTATTCTAAAACTTGGATATAAGCAAAGGGCACAAGATGCTAAGTGATGGTGGTGGCGGTGTAGGTTTCTACGAAATATTTTAAAAGGAGAAATGAAAATGTTTAAATAGCTAGCATGTGACAAAAATTACTGTAAGGGCATAGAAGGCAAAATTACATAGATAGTTTAGAGGAACATAAAGAAGGATGCTGAGTAACATTTTTTGTACATAAAAATTTTCCCTTTCTGAACTCCATGCCCATGATGAGAGGTTCAAAAAAAGCAGGATGACAAGTATGAGAACTGTTAAGATGTCTTTTTCATTTTCGCCTGACTGGTAATTTTAAAAATTACTTTTTAATTTTTAAAGACTATGTCACAGTATCCTCAAATCAAAATGACTACAATATGTAGTCTCATGAGAATGTTAATAGTTTTAAAATAGGTATACAAATATGGTTTTGTTAAAACATTTCTTTAAAAACCAAATTTTTATTAAAATCTATCCTAGAAATAAGTTTGGTAAAGAATTGACCAAATGTTGATAAGGTTAGGAGGGAACATGTAGAGAGATGAGCAAGTGTGTCAAAGAAAGTTGACTAGAACATCCAAGTCAAGCATCAATTCTTTTAGAGTCTGTCCTTGACCTTTTATAAAACTTCTGTCCATCAATTAAATGAAAGAATAAAGATATACAATTCATTGTTGTCTTACTCAAGGACCACAGTCATCTGTGAATGGCAACTAATTTTTCAGTTGACAGAATCGAGTTTTAAATGATTAATTCTTACACTCTTGACTCCTATTCCATTGAGTTGATGTAACATTCACAATATTAGGGTTAAAAAATCAGCTGCACACACATTTATAAGAAGGAAGAGCGATCTGAATTTACAACTTTTTGAGGAAGAAAAGTAGTGTTATTTATTGGTAACTGTGCTATGCTATGAGATTACCATATAACATGGCTCTTCTAAAAATCCAATTGATATTTAAGTTACATTAATAGGAAACAAGTCTGTAAAAAAGGAGGAAGATGAGAGTGCCATTTACCCTGTAACATCAGTTCATCAGATATTAGCTGATACAGTGTGATCAGTTCTGAGTGCCATATACTAAGAGTTATTCTAAAACTTGGATATAAGCAAAGGGCACAAGATGCTAAGTGATGGTGGTGGCAGTGTAGGTTTCTACGAGAAATATTTTAAAAGGAGAAATGAAAATGTTTAAATAGCTAGCATGTGACAAAAATTACTGTAAGGGGCATAGAAGGCAAAATTACATAGATAGTTTAGAGGAACATAAAGAAGGATGCTGTAATTGTATTTGATTCACTTCTAGTGAACTTGGAACCCCAAAGGCAGATATCATCTGAGAAATACACAATGTAGGTCCAATTTATTTATTGTTATTTGATTGTTCATTTCATAGGTAAGCCATTCCTTCATGATAAATTATTGTAGATTTTTTTTTGTTCTTTTGAGGGTTATGTGGAGCAAATGAGCAGCAAAACCACAGTTTTATGTTCATGCTACATTTATCAGTCAGTATTCAATCAGGAAAAGAGTATTGTATGGAAATTATGGAGTTAATTTAGAAATTTGACTGAATACAAACATAAGGATCTGGGAAGACAAAGTTTGATAAAGGGACTAGGCAGATCAGAGAGTCACTAACTAAGCTGCCAACTGTGTTGGTATGGGTAGACAAGTGGGGAGAAGTAGAAACTCGCAGGAAATCTGTGCAATCTAGCATGTCAAGTCACTCAAACTGTTCCAAGAGGAGATGTAGTGAAGTGGATATAAAGGAAGTTAGTGCCTCTGCGCAGCTTCTAGAACACTGTGGGCCTGCGAGCAGGCACCAGGTGACGGGCCTGCTGCCACATCCAGCAAGTCCAGTCACCCCTGTCAACATGGCATTTGTACTCACTTACAGTAACCATATTTACTTCTCAATAAAGAGAAAACCAGATTCATTATTTCACCTAAAATTGATTCCTCGTACAATAGAAACATGCAAGTCCTTTTCTTAAGAGAGGAAACAAAGTGACTTATCCATGTTTGAGGGGTGCTCATTCCTCTTCTGACTGAGTCAGATCCCCCTTTAAATATCTTGTAATTTTAATCCTGAGGTACTGTTATAACCACTATTAGTAAATCTCAGAGTAGGGAAATGGGAGAGAGGGAAAATCGATGTGTGTACACACACACACACACACACACACACACACACACAAACACATACTTAGAAGCAAGGAATAAATAAATGCTCCTATCAGTGCCCTCACATTTTCAACTAGTCATGGAATCAAAGGTGGTGTTTATAACTTTTCCCACTCTTCATTTCATATTCTCTGCATTCTTTGTTAGTGTGTAGGTCAATTGTGTTTCCTTACTTGGTGGGATGACCCAAATCTTCATTCCTGTTTATGTTGTTATACTCTGGCCTTTATTGTTTTTTTCTAGCTTTTGATTAACTTTTACTACAAAATGTGGGAAGACTGTGATGCTCTGGAGGGTCCCCTGTATGCTGGAATTATTTTCCTCATCCTTTCTTCTTGTTTCAGTGGTATGAGATGCCCAGAGTAGCCAGTGGCAGTCTCAGGTTCCACTACAGTGCTGTATTCTTTAGTGGAATCTTTTCTCCTTTGGGAAGTAAAACTTCTAGCCCCCTCAAAAGGTTGTAGGAAAAGGAAGCAGAAATGTTGCCTTTTGCATTGTTATTGTTAATGTGAGAGGAGCTGTTTCCGTGTCTGTCTGTGGTTCCTAAACTCCTAAATTCAGAGTACAGGAAAAAAATTACTACATATTTATAGCTTATTCAAAGCACTTCTTACATCCGGGATGACATTATTTCAGTCCCATAAAGTGCTGTCACCAGCTGGTGCCATAAGAGAGTCTTCCAAAGGCCATTCCATAATTTTATTAGGCCAGCTGTTTCAGGATGAGGGGAACATAATGATCCTGGAGAAGTGCATGAGACTAAAACCAATGTTGCACTTCACTTGCAATAAAATGATTTTTTTTGTTGTTAGAAGCAATGTTGTATGGAATACTGTGAAGATGAGTATGGCATTCTGTAAGCCCACAGATGGTAATTTTAGCAAAACATTGAGGGTAGGAAAGGCTGAACCATGTCTTTTCTGGTGAGAACAAAGCGCTGCTCCTTCAGTGATGGAAGTGATTTAGTGTAGCAAATCTACTACCAGGTGGCTGGCAAGTTCCCCTAGAGAGTGGCCATTTTAGGGGCTCACTGTTGATCTTTGCTCTTGGCAGGTTGGGTATTCAGGAATGACTCTAAGCCAAATTGGCCTTAATGAGTGGAAATCCATTTTGCTAAGCCCATATATAATTTCCATATTTTCTTGCATGATCATTGTCTTCATGAGCCAGTTGAGCAACTATGGGAATAAAAGAATGGGTTACCTTGTACCTATGTTTCTTAAGAGCTCTTCCTTTAAGCTCTTTGGTGAACATTTGTATGGGACAAAAATATTTCCTTCTCTGTACCCATTTGGAGAGGTCTTTCCACATATATCTTCTCTAGATCATACTTCATGTTTATTCCAATCATCTCTCTTCCAAGTTGCTGGTCATCCAGCCAAACTCTTAGTCACTGTTCATGGCTTATTCTAGATGTGTACCTCCTCTGTCTATCTCTACTTCACGGCAGTATGGAAGCTTGAAGTTCTTCCCATTGAAAAGATTTTTCTTTTTTTAATCACTGTCTTTTCAGGGCTACACATGTAGTGTTGCAGCTGTCCACTTCAGCTACTGCCAGAACAGTTTGGGGGAGTCGTCTGAACAAAGACCAAATTGTACTTTCTCATTCTGTGGTCATAGAAAACTTCACACTGGAGAAAAAGAGAGGAGGTGGTGTGGCAGGAATATGTGAACCATGGAAGTCTGCTTTTTGTGTAACTTATTTGTGACTTTAAAACTTGTGGAGAAAAACCTATTACTTCCACTTGATTGAATATTGCTATAGTGGGCTTTTGGGCCAGCTGTTTCAGGATGAGGGGAACATAATGATCCTGGAGAAGTGCATGAGACTAAAACCAATGTTGCACTTCACTTGCAATAAAATGATTTTTTTTGTTGTTAGAAGCAATGTTGTATGGAATACTGTGAAGATGAGTATGGCATTCTGTAAGCCCACAGATGGTAATTTTAGCAAAACATTGAGGGTAGGAAAGGCTGAACCATGTCTTTTCTGGTGAGAACAAAGCGCTGCTCCTTCAGTGATGGAAGTGATTTAGTGTAGCAAATCTACTACCAGGTGGCTGGCAAGTTCCCCTAGAGAGTGGCCATTTTAGGGGCTCACTGTTGATCTTTGCTCTTGGCAGGTTGGGTATTCAGGAATGACTCTAAGCCAAATTGGCCTTAATGAGTGGAAATCCATTTTGCTAAGCCCATATATAATTTCCATATTTTCTTGCATGATCATTGTCTTCATGAGCCAGTTGAGCAACTATGGGAATAAAAGAATGGGTTACCTTGTACCTATGTTTCTTAAGAGCTCTTCCTTTAAGCTCTTTGGTGAACATTTGTATGGGACAAAAATATTTCCTTCTCTGTACCCATTTGGAGAGGTCTTTCCACATATATCTTCTCTAGATCATACTTCATGTTTATTCCAATCATCTCTCTTCCAAGTTGCTGGTCATCCAGCCAAACTCTTAGTCACTGTTCATGGCTTATTCTAGATGTGTACCTCCTCTGTCTATCTCTACTTCACGGCAGTATGGAAGCTTGAAGTTCTTCCCATTGAAAAGATTTTTCTTTTTTTAATCACTGTCTTTTCAGGGCTACACATGTAGTGTTGCAGCTGTCCACTTCAGCTACTGCCAGAACAGTTTGGGGGAGTCGTCTGAACAAAGACCAAATTGTACTTTCTCATTCTGTGGTCATAGAAAACTTCACACTGGAGAAAAAGAGAGGAGGTGGTGTGGCAGGAATATGTGAACCATGGAAGTCTGCTTTTTGTGTAACTTATTTGTGACTTTAAAACTTGTGGAGAAAAACCTATTACTTCCACTTGATTGAATATTGCTATAGTGGGCTTTTGGGGCAGACAAAATCCTGTTCATTAGGAGTATTTTAGCACATGTCATTATTTAATGACCAGTAGTAAGTACTAGCACTCAGGCAGGACCCAGTAATGAGACCAAAGCTTTCTCAGTTGCGAATAACTATCTGCAGAGAAAGTATAACTTTTCTATGAAATCCAAAAGAGGTGTACTGTGATTTATCTGTAAGGTTCTGCTTTTGGTTCCTTTAGGATCCTCAACTGTCAAAGATGCTTCAAGCATTATTGGATATGCTGAACCACGTGAACCAAGTGACAAGGCAGGTTGAATGGAAGCCAGGTTCTGTTGCAGAAACTCCTTTTGAGATAGCTGGACCCCAAACTGTCAGCTTATTGGGTAATTTGGTAAACAGGTTGAAGTAAGATGCCCAAATAATTTATCTTTTGCAACCAACATTTAGAGGTCTACTTCTAAGAGGCGGCAGGTATTAGATGCAGAAATACATTCGCTGTTCAATAAGAGAAATTTCAACATGCACCAGACCACTTATGCCTAGAAACTTCACATGTATGATGTATCTCTGATTTTCTATGGTGTTTATTTGCTCATTTTCTGGCACACATCTACCTTAACAAGATATTTAGTGTATATACTACCTTTTGCTTATAAGATCAAATCAGCACGGTGTTATTTATGTTGTGGCCATGCTTGATGTCCTGTAGACAAGCAAGAAAGTTCTCAGGGGGCTGCTATAGAAAGCTGAAGAGTTGGTAGAGCCCTAAGGAGGGATACTAAAGTTTACTATGGTTTCTGATAACTTTAGTTAACAAGTGCAGAGAAGAAGTATTTTTGAGATCAGTAGTTCAAACTGGAGAAAAGGGGCAATATTGATTTGCTCTAACAAAGCAAATGTATCTGGAAATACAGCTGCAGTTTTAGTTATCACATAATTTTATAGTAGAGTATTTTCATTCCTCAGGGTCCATCTGCCTTATCCATGTGCCAGATAGGTGAACTAAAAAGAGATGTGCTGGGATTCTTTAAACTAATGGGGACAGAAGCCTTGTCAGTCTCTCCAGGATGTGCCATTACATTTGTTTCACTACTTTGGTAGTGACATTTCCTATTTAATCATCCTCAATGCACAGGAAGTCTGATTGTCATAGGTCAGGGATCCAATTTGGGGGTTCTCCTAGTTTCTGAGTATGTTTCAACCAATTATGCTTTCTAGAGTAGAGGAAACAAAATACTGGGTAGTTTTGAGTACATATTGGACCCACTGTGAGACTGATTTGAACCATAATGTCAGTAATGATTAGACCTCAGTCCTCCTCCTTAAACCTTTTCCAGCCTGGTGGACCATAGTAGCAGTTTACGTTCCAAGGGAATATCCATTATCCAATAAACACTGAAAAATGATTATTTCTCTTCCCAGTGTAGAGTCACCTGGTATATTGACTCAGGTCCTCTTGGAGAAAGATAGGAGAAAGACTTCAGCTATATTTGTAAGGAAGGCCCAAATAATTTATCTTTTGCAACCAACATTTAGAGGTCTACTTCTAAGAGGCGGCAGGTATTAGATGCAGAAATACATTCGCTGTTCAATAAGAGAAATTTCAACATGCACCAGACCACTTATGCCTAGAAACTTCACATGTATGATGTATCTCTGATTTTCTATGGTGTTTATTTGCTCATTTTCTGGCACACATCTACCTTAACAAGATATTTAGTGTATATACTACCTTTTGCTTATAAGATCAAATCAGCACGGTGTTATTTATGTTGTGGCCATGCTTGATGTCCTGTAGACAAGCAAGAAAGTTCTCAGGGGGCTGCTATAGAAAGCTGAAGAGTTGGTAGAGCCCTAAGGAGGGATACTAAAGTTTACTATGGTTTCTGATAACTTTAGTTAACAAGTGCAGAGAAGAAGTATTTTTGAGATCAGTAGTTCAAACTGGAGAAAAGGGGCAATATTGATTTGCTCTAACAAAGCAAATGTATCTGGAAATACAGCTGCAGTTTTAGTTATCACATAATTTTATAGTAGAGTATTTTCATTCCTCAGGGTCCATCTGCCTTATCCATGTGCCAGATAGGTGAACTAAAAAGAGATGTGCTGGGATTCTTTAAACTAATGGGGACAGAAGCCTTGTCAGTCTCTCCAGGATGTGCCATTACATTTGTTTCACTACTTTGGTAGTGACATTTCCTATTTAATCATCCTCAATGCACAGGAAGTCTGATTGTCATAGGTCAGGGATCCAATTTGGGGGTTCTCCTAGTTTCTGAGTATGTTTCAACCAATTATGCTTTCTAGAGTAGAGGAAACAAAACACTGGGTAGTTTTGAGTACATATTGGACCCACTGTGAGACTGATTTGAACCATAATGTCAGTAATGATTAGACCTCAGTCCTCCTCCTTAAACCTTTTCCAGCCTGGTGGACCATAGTAGCAGTTTACGTTCCAAGGGAATATCCATTATCCAATAAACACTGAAAAAATGATTATTTCTCTTTTCCCAGTGTAGAGTCACCTTGTATATTGACTCAGGTCCTCTTGGAGAAAGATAGGAGAAAGACTTATAGTTTAGTTTAAGTTATTAGAAGTACAGTAGGGTCACTACTCAAGGGAATCCATCTGAAGTTTCCATAGCAGGTTCAAGACTAGACATTTGTTGAAGAGCGATGACTCTACATTATGGTGATTCAAGAAAGACAATTTCATCAGCATTAAGACTTCTTTTCTCATACAAACAAGGTTGGCTTTTATCAGATTTCTCACCTATTGCATTCTTAGAAACACAATTGAATAGTCAATGCCCAAATCTCTGCAGACCAAATAATTTTAGCTATTGCTTCAGGTCAATGTTGTTTTTTAAAAATTAATATTCATACCCATGGGTGCCTGAAAAAGTGTGTGTTCTGTGTTGTTTAGTGGACTGTTCTATATATGCCAATTAGATACTATTGGTTGGTTGTATTGTCTAATTCTTTATTCTTCCAGTTTTTTTGTTTGTTAGTTATATGAATTGCTGAGAGTGGAGTATTAAAATTGCCAGCTATATTTGTATTCTTTTCTCTCACCGTTTTAGCAAAACATACACACACCACACATATAACTTGACCTCCGTGTAGAATATATTACTATTAGTGAACTAAATAATCAGGAATGATACAGTTTGGTGACTGATGAAATTCTGAGTTCTTGTCATTTTCAGGTTTTCAAAACTAAAGCAAATGTCTTGGTTTATATATCATTTTTCCTAATTCATAATTTTATTATTTGATTTAAAAATTTATATTTTTAACATATTCTTAATACCTTCAAAAAATAAGGATAAATGAATTATTATATATTTTTGTTCTTTTAGTCTTCATAGACAAATGTAGGAATCGATGATTATTTCTATGAGTGGAACACATTGGGGGTCTCACTGCAATAAGATTACTTTTGATTTAAAAATGGTGTTTCTTAACATCTTGTCAAAAAACGGGTATGAATTCACATTTTAAAATAAGTTTACTCTTCTTGAATACACATATCAATGGTAGATTTAAAATACATTTATGTAAAAATTAGAAAGACATAGATAGTCTTGCTCAAAAACAAGGTAAGTATCTCAATAGGTAAGAACTGAGAGCAAGATCTGACAATAAACAGAGGGCTAGAGAAACCTGTATCTTGGAACCAAAATTGTCAAGGGCAAAGGATATTTGAATGCTTTGGACTAATGTCAACTAGCATTACCTTCTGTTCATGAGTAGTGGGAGAAAACAAGAAAAATGGGTGAATGAGGCTTAGGGAATGTGGCTTATATTCTCTGCCAAGGAAAGCAGGCTGAGAAAGGCCTCCTTGACTCCCTGGAGTTTTACCTTGGGTGGGCTGATAGAAACGAGAAAAGAGTCATGTAACAAGGATTGGATCATGCTGTGCTGTGCATTCTTAGAAACACAATTGAATAGTCAATGCCCAAATCTCTGCAGACCAAATAATTTTAGCTATTGCTTCAGGTCAATGTTGTTTTTAAAATTAATATTCATACCCATGGGTGCCTGAAAAAGTGTGTGTTCTGTGTTGTTTAGTGGACTGTTCTATATATGCCAATTAGATACTATTGGTTGGTTGTATTGTCTAATTCTTTATTCTTCCAGTTTTTTTGTTTGTTAGTTATATGAATTGCTGAGAGTGGAGTATTAAAATTGCCAGCTATATTTGTATTCTTTTCTCTCACCGTTTTAGCAAAACATACACACACCACACATATAACTTGACCTCCGTGTAGAATATATTACTATTAGTGAACTAAATAATCAGGAATGATACAGTTTGGTGACTGATGAAATTCTGAGTTCTTGTCATTTTCAGGTTTTCAAAACTAAAGCAAATGTCTTGGTTTATATATCATTTTTCCTAATTCATAATTTTATTATTTGATTTAAAAATTTATATTTTTAACATATTCTTAATACCTTCAAAAAATAAGGATAAATGAATTATTATATATTTTTGTTCTTTTAGTCTTCATAGACAAATGTAGGAATCGATGATTATTTCTATGAGTGGAACACATTGGGGGTCTCACTGCAATAAGATTACTTTTGATTTAAAAATGGTGTTTCTTAACATCTTGTCAAAAAGCGGGTATGAATTCACATTTTAAAATAAGTTTACTCTTCTTGAATACACATATCAATGGTAGATTTAAAATACATTTATGTAAAAATTAGAAAGACATAGATAGTCTTGCTCAAAAACAAGGTAAGTATCTCAATAGGTAAGAACTGAGAGCAAGATCTGACAATAAACAGAGGGCTAGAGAAACCTGTATCTTGGAACCAAAATTGTCAAGGGCAAAGGATATTTGAATGCTTTGGACTAATGTCAACTAGCATTACCTTCTGTTCATGAGTAGTGGGAGAAAACAAGAAAAATGGGTGAATGAGGCTTAGGGAATGTGGCTTATATTCTCTGCCAAGGAAAGCAGGCTGAGAAAGGCCTCCTTGACTCCCTGGAGTTTTACCTTGGGTGGGCTGATAGAAACGAGGAAAGAGTCATGTAACAAGGATTGGATCATGCTGTGCTGTGCTCTTTGATATAATTCCATATTAATTGAAACAGGATCTTTGAGGTGCCAATGTAATGCATGATTGTGGTCTGGCCCTTGAGGGTGCAGTGTAGGGAAGCACAAAACTGCTATACAAGGAAGAATTAACACCAAGAATAAGAAAGGAAGAAAAATGAACTATACCTAGAGATTAGCATGAAAATTAAAATTCTTATGAACATGAGGAAATCTACTTTCAAGACAGTCATTTCATGGAACAATAGAGATATGGGTATATGTCTATTAAATTCAAATAATAGGAAGATTTCTAGATGACTTTATATATATATATATATGTTTAAGAACCTCACAGGTATGAAAGTAGATTAGTTAAAAGAAAATTTATAGAAAAATTTCTACAAGTAGTTTGAATATTGTATAAAACCATTAAGTCTTGGGAATAAAAAGTATTGAGTAGAGATTTAGTTGGAAAATTATACTAAAATTCATCTGGAACTTAGCACTGAGAGATAAAGAGATGAAAAAACTAAATGGTTATTTAAAGTGATGATAGGAAATAGATTGAGAGACTCTAACATATGTCCTGTGGGAGTTCTAGGAGTAGAGAATTATAGAAGCAAAAATAGCTAAAATATTTTCAGTTGTGCAGTAGTCAAAGGAAAGGGAAAATAATAAAAATTAAAATATCTCAGTAAATGTTATTAGTTACTATATGTCTACTTTAAAAAAAATTGTAAGTGTTGTGGGACAGTAAGTCTAGGACAGTAGGTCATGGGAATTACAAGTGGAGGAATGGGTATTTGTAGGTAGTTAAAACCTACTGTTAAGATTCTTGTCTTTTTGGAGAGAAAAGAGATGTTGGTTAATTTTAGGGATTACTAGAGAAAAAATGTTTTATTATGTATGCATATTGAAAAGCCTAAAAATTATCACCAAGAATGACAAAATTTATAACTTCAAAACCGAGATGAGATACACACTTTGAGTCATTGTTCTTCATATGTTCCACTCCTTGTACAGAGTCATGACCTTACTCTCCTCCTTTCCTCTCATTTAAGCCCAGTTGGAAGCCAGAGGCGAAGGAGGCTAGTTGTTGTGTTCATACATGTCACCCTTATACAAAACAGGTTGGATCACAGAATAGAATGGAGAAACATATCTCTGATCTGGAGTTATAAAAGGACATATCTGGTATAGCCTCACTGCAAAAATAAACCATATAGAATGAAGGCCCAAATGTGAAGAACAAAATTTTAGAATTATATTAGAGGATAATGTGAAACTATCTTTATATCTAAGGGGTATGGACATATTTCTTTACCAACATCCCCAAAACATACATCTGAAAAGATAAATGCAACTATTGTAAAATCAATAATAATGCAAAATAACCAAAGATAAATAAATGATATAAATGTCACACAAAGGATAAGTATCCAGGCTGTATAAATATGAATCAATAAAACTGGCCAAATTATAATAGAAAACCTGAATATTACATAGTACTTAAAGTGAACTAGTTTAAATATTTATGTTTCGATGCAGATAAATTTCAGGACAAAATAGAGTTAAAGAACTCATGAAATGATATATATGATCATTTGTGAAAATTCCATTTGTGAAAATAATGTTAATTTCATTTATGAAAATGAAAATACTTGCTACAAATTGTGGGTAGATACGTAATAAAAGTACCATTATGGATTGGCTGCAGTAAAAAGAATCATGTTAGTTACTTGTAGTTGGGAGTGGAGGAAAATGGGAATGGGGAATGTAACATAGGAGCTTGAACATAATCTCTAATATTTTGTTTCTTAAAAATATATTTAATATGACAAAATGTGAGTTTTACTTAATTTGAGGAGTGTGAATATACTGCATAATTTTATTTTCTGGGCTTTAACAGATTTTTAAAATAAGAAAGAAGAAAACACTTCATTCATCCAATACATAAAAATTTTTTTCTCAGATATATGAGAGAAATTAAGATCATCATTGACTGATTTGATCTCCTTGCTGTCCAAGGGACTTCCAAGAGTCTTTTCCAGCACCACAATTTGAAAACATTAAATCTTTGGCACTCAGCCTTCTTTATGGTCCAACTATCACATCTGTACATGAATACTGGAAAAACCATTGCTTTGACTGCACAGACCTTTGTCGCCAAAGTGACGTCTCTGCTTTTTAACATACTGTCTAGGTTTGTCATAGCTTTACTTCTAAGGAGCAAGTCATTTTTGACTGCACAATGGAGAAACATATCTCTGATCTGGAGTTATAAAAGGACATATCTGGTATAGCCTCACTGCAAAAATAAACCATATAGAATGAAGGCCCAAATGTGAAGAACAAAATTTTAGAATTATATTAGAGGATAATGTGAAACTATCTTTATATCTAAGGGGTATGGACATATTTCTTTACCAACATCCCCAAAACATACATCTGAAAAGATAAATGCAACTATTGTAAAATCAATAATAATGCAAAATAACCAAAGATAAATAAATGATATAAATGTCACACAAAGGATAAGTATCCAGGCTGTATAAATATGAATCAATAAAACTGGCCAAATTATAATAGAAAACCTGAATATTACATAGTACTTAAAGTGAACTAGTTTAAATATTTATGTTTCGATGCAGATAAATTTCAGGACAAAATAGAGTTAAAGAACTCATGAAATGATATATATGATCATTTGTGAAAATTCCATTTGTGAAAATAATGTTAATTTCATTTATGAAAATGAAAATACTTGCTACAAATTGTGGGTAGATACGTAATAAAAGTACCATTATGGATTGGCTGCAGTAAAAAGAATCATGTTAGTTACTTGTAGTTGGGAGTGGAGGAAAATGGGAATGGGAAATGTAACATAGGAGCTTGAACATAATCTCTAATATTTTGTTTCTTAAAAATATATTTAATATGACAAAATGTGAGTTTTACTTAATTTGAGGAGTGTGAATATACTGCATAATTTTATTTTCTGGGCTTTAACAGATTTTTAAAATAAGAAAGAAGAAAACACTTCATTCATCCAATACATAAAAATTTTTTTCTCAGATATATGAGAGAAATTAAGATCATCATTGACTGATTTGATCTCCTTGCTGTCCAAGGGACTTCCAAGAGTCTTTTCCAGCACCACAATTTGAAAACATTAAATCTTTGGCACTCAGCCTTCTTTATGGTCCAACTATCACATCTGTACATGAATACTGGAAAAACCATTGCTTTGACTGCACAGACCTTTGTCGCCAAAGTGACGTCTCTGCTTTTTAACATACTGTCTAGGTTTGTCATAGCTTTACTTCTAAGGAGCAAGTATCTTTTAATTTTGTGACTGCAGTCACTGTCTACAGTGATTTTGGAACTTGGGAGAATAAAGTGTGTCACTGTTTCCACTTTTTCCCCATCTATTTGGCATAAAGTGATGGGACCAGATGTTATGATCTTAGCTTTTTGAATGTTGAGATTTAAGCCAGCTTTTTCACTCCTCTTTCGCCTTCATCAAGAAGCTCTTTAGTTACACTTCACTTTCTACCATTTAGAGTGGTATCATCTGCGTATCTGAGGTTGTTTCTCTTGGCAGTCTTGATTTCAGCTTTTTATTCATCCAGTCCAGCATTTCACATGATATGTTCTTCATGTAAGTTAAATAAGCAAGGTGATAATATACAACCTTGTCATATTCCTTTCCCAGTTTTGAGCTAGTCCGTTGTTCTATGTTTGTTTCTAATTGTTGCTTCTTGACCTGCATTACAGGTTTCTTAGGAGGCAGGTAAGGTGGTCTGATATTCCCATCTCTTTTGGAATATTCCAGTTTGTTGTGATTCACACAGTCAAAGGCTTTAGCATAGCCAGTGAAACAGATGTTTTTCTGGAGTTTTCTTGCTTTTTCTGTGATCCAGCAGATATTGGCAATTTGATTTCTGGTTCTTCTGCGTTTTTAAAATTCAGCCAAAAATCAGTCAATCCTAAAGGAAATTAACCCTGAATATTCATTGGAAGGACTGGTGCTGAAGCTCCAATACGTTGACCACCTGATGCAAAGAGCTGACTCATTGGAAAAGATCCTGGTGCTGGGAAAGATTGAGGACAGGAGGAGGATGGGGAGTCAGAGGATTAAGTGGTTAGATAGCATCACTGACTCAGTGGATATGAGTTTGAGCAAACTCTGGGAGATAGCGAAGGACAGGGAAGCCTGGTGTGGTGCAGTCCATGGGGTTGCTGAAAGTTGCCCATGACTTAGTGACTGAACAAGATCATCATTAGATTACACTAGTTTTATTGCTATAGACCAGGTTAATGGCTGAAGTTAAGGCACTGCATTGGTGCTAATTCCAGTTCCACTCTTTCTCTGGAAATGAATTTGAACTAGCAAGAAGTACTTCTTCGCAGTCCTTCTCTCCCATAGCACACAAAGCCTTGAGTTTTAAAACTCTTCCCAGAAATTTCAGAATTGAGCAGCTGGAAAAGGTTTCTTAATTTATTCAATTGTGTTAATTGGATTTCTAATTCAATAAGCAACACATACAAAACAGTATTCTGGGCTATATGGATAAATACAGAAACAACCATAAGGCAAAAAAATAGATGGCAGGAAATTAATATTTACTAAAGAGCTCTTGTGTACCAACCATAAATAAGAATTTGGGGGCACAGTCAGGTTATTAATATGGAATTCCTTAAATTTGATGTTTAAATATATATACTTCACATTGATTTAATTTGGCAGTTAGAAGCTTGTTTCCTATTAATAAAAATAGAATATTTATGTTCCAATTAAGAGATTTATTCCATAAACCAATTACCAGAGCATTTAATCTGTTTTCAGTATTCTGTTGCATTGATTTTGTCATTTAAATTTACCTTGAGTGGACAAAAGCATGGGAGCTTCAAATTTTGTTTATATTACATTTAAACTTTCTTTTATCTCTGTTTTCTTTTAGCAAAATGTTTTCTATTCTTTGGGGACTTTTGTCCTTTGTTTAGGTTCATTTTCTGATTTTCTGAACCACAAAATTTATTGGGTAACATCAAAGCCTAAGAGCAAAGTCTTGAGGTCAACTCTTGATTTTACTCCTTCCTGTTTGAGCTATCTTGGGTCGCATAGCTGACTGAATAATGTCCCACGTTCCTCATCTGGCAATTGGGATGATAATAATACCTGGGTCAAAGAGTTGTTGGGTGGGGAGGAAGGTAGATTAAAAAATAGGAGAAAGCACACCTACATCACTTCAGCAATAAGTAGCATTAAGCTTCTGCCAATGAAACCTAGGAAATTGTTACAACTTAGATGATAAAAAACATGTCTGTTTTCCGAAACTAGCGCTGTAACATAACCCGGTGCTTCAGGCTTTTAGATTTGACTTCCTTAGGTGATGCCATCGGTTTACTCTCCACTGCATTGGTGCTAATTCCAGTTCCACTCTTTCTCTGGAACTGAATTTGAACTAGCAAGAAGTACTTCTTCGCAGTCCTTCTCTCCCATAGCACACAAAGCCTTGAGTTTTAAAACTCTTCCCAGAAATTTCAGAATTGAGCAGCTGGAAAAGGTTTCTTAATTTATTCAATTGTGTTAATTGGATTTCTAATTCAATAAGCAACACATACAAAACAGTATTCTGGGCTATATGGATAAATACAGAAACAACCATAAGGCAAAAAAATAGATGGCAGGAAATTAATATTTACTAAAGAGCTCTTGTGTACCAACCATAAATAAGAATTTGGGGGCACAGTCAGGTTATTAATATGGAATTCCTTAAATTTGATGTTTAAATATATATACTTCACATTGATTTAATTTGGCAGTTAGAAGCTTGTTTCCTATTAATAAAAATAGAATATTTATGTTCCAATTAAGAGATTTATTCCATAAACCAATTACCAGAGCATTTAATCTGTTTTCAGTATTCTGTTGCATTGATTTTGTCATTTAAATTTACCTTGAGTGGACAAAAGCATGGGAGCTTCAAATTTTGTTTATATTACATTTAAACTTTCTTTTATCTCTGTTTTCTTTTAGCAAAATGTTTTCTGTTCTTTGGGGACTTTTGTCCTTTGTTTAGGTTCATTTTCTGATTTTCTGAACCACAAAATTTATTGGGTAACATCAAAGCCTAAGAGCAAAGTCTTGAGGTCAACTCTTGATTTTACTCCTTCCTGTTTGAGCTATCTTGGGTCGCATAGCTGACTGAATAATGTCCCACGTTCCTCATCTGGCAATTGGGATGATAATAATACCTGGGTCAAAGGGTTGTTGGGTGGGGAGGAAGGTAGATTAAAAAATAGGAGAAAGCACACCTACATCACTTCAGCAATAAGTAGCATTAAGCTTCTGCCAATGAAACCTAGGAAATTGTTACAACTTAGATGATAAAAAACATGTCTGTTTTCCGAAACTAGCGCTGTAACATAACCCGGTGCTTCAGGCTTTTAGATTTGACTTCCTTAGGTGATGCCATCGGTTTACTCTCCATCCCACGGAGTTCTCATGCTCTGTGCCCTTCAGAATGGGTCAGCCCTGTAGGACTGGTTTTTAGACTTTCCGCTTGAGGGCGCTGACTGCTTTTGTGGGAACTGAAATACCACAAATACCCAGTTACATAAGGAGCCTTCCAGAACTTGGCTTAACTTGTACCATGTTTCCAGTGTATTCCAGTGGCGTGACAGTTCTCTTTATTGAATGGTACCCCACCAGATGCCATCTTGACCTATGCTGAGTATTTTATATTAGACATTTCATTGTATTGCATTAATCTTCTCCAATATCTTGAGAAGAATACTTATCCCAATTTTATAAATGGGCAAACAATGTGAAAAAGCTTACCTGTTGCTCCCATGTTGTCCTAACGAGTATGTGGTATAAAACACACACTTCGGCCTAGATTAGTGTAACTACAAAACTAATTTACATTCTTCCATGTATTCTGCCTTTCTAAGGTATATATATGTTACATTTTATAATATATATATGTGAGTATATAATGTGTATATGTAGGTATATGTGTATATGTACAGAATATAAACATAATTTTAAATTAATGGGCAAATATATGTTATATTTAGAGTATATTTTAAAAATTACATTTAGATTATATTTTAAACAGGTCCAAATTAGAGGTATCTTGATGAAGAGAATACACAAGCACAATTATTTGCCTGAAAAGGAAGTTCTGTTTCTTACTGAATAATGCAATAAATGTGCTAACACAGGGCCAGCATGCCCAACTGTTTTATCAGATTGGCAAGGCAGAATTAAATACCAAATTGCTGTCTAGAAACAAAACATATTTTTGTTGTAACCAAGAGCTGTTTTAACTAAGTGGAAAGCACCCTGGCCCATTTAATACATTTGTACCCATCTCTTATTAGACTGAGTTAGGTAAAGACTATATTATTATTTTTATTTAAAGGGGATAATTTCCCTAAACAGACTAAGCTACTAATTTACATAAAATTACTCTGTCATAATGTAAGTGAAACAAAAGGGATAGTATGCAATTATTATTTGATTTGACTTCCTTAGGTGATGCCATCGGTTTACTCTCCATCCCACGGAGTTCTCATGCTCTGTGCCCTTCAGAATGGGTCAGCCCTGTAGGACTGGTTTTTAGACTTTCCGCTTGAGGGCGCTGACTGCTTTTGTGGGAACTGAAATACCACAAATACCCAGTTACATAAGGAGCCTTCCAGAACTTGGCTTAACTTGTACCATGTTTCCAGTGTATTCCAGTGGCGTGACAGTTCTCTTTATTGAATGGTACCCCACCAGATGCCATCTTGACCTATGCTGAGTATTTTATATTAGACATTTCATTGTATTGCATTAATCTTCTCCAATATCTTGAGAAGAATACTTATCCCAATTTTATAAATGGGCAAACAATGTGAAAAAGCTTACCTGTTGCTCCCATGTTGTCCTAACGAGTATGTGGTATAAAACACACACTTCGGCCTAGATTAGTGTAACTACAAAACTAATTTACATTCTTCCATGTATTCTGCCTTTCTAAGGTATATATATGTTACATTTTATAATATATATATGTGAGTATATAATGTGTATATGTAGGTATATGTGTATATGTACAGAATATAAACATAATTTTAAATTAATGGGCAAATATATGTTATATTTAGAGTATATTTTAAAAATTACATTTAGATTATATTTTAAACAGGTCCAAATTAGAGGTATCTTGATGAAGAGAATACACAAGCACAATTATTTGCCTGAAAAGGAAGTTCTGTTTCTTACTGAATAATGCAATAAATGTGCTAACACAGGGCCAGCATGCCCAACTGTTTTATCAGATTGGCAAGGCAGAATTAAATACCAAATTGCTGTCTAGAAACAAAACATATTTTTGTTGTAACCAAGAGCTGTTTTAACTAAGTGGAAAGCACCCTGGCCCATTTAATACATTTGTACCCATCTCTTATTAGACTGAGTTAGGTAAAGACTATATTATTATTTTTATTTAAAGGGGATAATTTCCCTAAACAGACTAAGCTACTAATTTACATAAAATTACTCTGTCATAATGTAAGTAAAACAAAAGGGGATAGTATGCATTATTATTTGATTTGTATACAGATATGTAAAAATTCCTCTAGGTAGCCTGGCTGGATATCCATGGAAACACATTTCTTTCCCATCTTTTGGTAGTTCATCAAGAAGCAGATTCAGGAGGTCTGAGCTATTCAAGAGAACAGTACTATGATCCCAGTTGCTGAACCCCTCCCTCTCCCCAGTCATTTCTATCAGGGCCACTTCCCTCACCAGGAAGCTATGTTGGCTTTGGGGAGCCTACGCGTTCCCTGCAGTACCATTTCATTTTCTTTTTCTCTATATTGAGGTTTGTGGAATCTCAAGCTTTTCCATATTGTGTGCAGGATAACTGTGCCTGGCCTAACCACAGCTACCTGTGTGACACAAACAAGAGTTTCAGAGTTTGAGTGTACTCTGCTACTCCTCTAGTTTAAGTTCTAAAAGAAATCAGAATTAGCACTGCCAGTGTCATATGCAGTTGTGCTCCCCCTTTAACTGACACATTTATTTATAAAGTGTTATGTGTGAGCAAGTAGGGCAAAGAACACCAAGTCAGTGATAGAGTCACAGCAAAAATAATCTTTTCCTCAAAGTCTGGCATGTCACCTGTCCTCAGAACCAAAGGACCAACTAATTCACAACATTTAAGGGGTACATTTAAGAACATAGATCATGAAACAAACTTTGATTCAGGCATATCAAAGTTAAGTTTTTTTGATAATACATCAGAAGAAGTGTTAATGTCAGATAACAATATGTTATAAATTTTAACACTGACCTTTAGCATTCTAAGAGCAGGGATTGCCTGAGGCTTGCTACTGTCTTTGCCTCAAGTTCTAGTTGAACAAGCTTTCATTTGACCCTCCAGAGGCACTACTGATGAAACCACTTTGAGAAATGTCAGATATGGATAAAACATTTTTGCACACATTATACCTGACAGGCAAACCTGGTGGGCTGGTGTCAAAAGCATGAAACCACATCCTGGACTTTTTTGAAATGCTTGCCTGTTCCCTGTACAAATATAGAGCCATTTAAGATTACCTTTCTGGCTTTGACCAGGATGTACTTCAAAGGACATGTAGGGTTGATCGCATTGATCACTGCTGGGGCTCTAGGATAGAAATGTTGCTTTTCAAAATCTGGAGACCAAAAGGGAAAATTATGTTTAATTCCCATCGAGTTGCATAGCTCTATGAAAGTTGGAAGCAGAGGGTAAAACAAAAGATAAATGTACAAAAAATTGCTTGGGGTATAAAGACTCTTTGGCAATAAAGTATGTAACTAGCCTATTCAGTGTTTTCCCCATATTAAAATACTCTTGTTTTAAAAAATGAAACATAGTAAAAAAACACAATGAAACAGATCCTTTTCTTAGTCTCCTTAGTTTCTTTGGTATACTTACACAGTTTCTGTATGCAAATATAAAGAAATAGGTATGAAATGTTATTTTCATCCCTATCCTTCTTTTATATGATTGAGAAGGTAACGCCTCACTTCTTTCATTTAACAGTGTATATGGAGATTTTTTCATATCAGACTCAATGAGATTGCTTTTTCACCCTAACACTAAAAAATAACTGCATAGTATTCCAGCCTATGACTCTCATTGGAGGCCATCTGTGTGTTGATAATTTTATGTGATTGCAAACAGTGTTACATTGGATGACTGAATATTTGCTATTCTGTTTGTGTAAAATGCAGAGGATACCCTTTTTAGATGTGAATTAAATTGCAAAAATTGAATTTATGATTGTCACCTGTCCTCAGAACCAAAGGACCAACTAATTCACAACATTTAAGGGTACATTTAAGAACATAGATCATGAAACAAACTTTGATTCAGGCATATCAAAGTTAAGTTTTTTTGATAATACATCAGAAGAAGTGTTAATGTCAGATAACAATATGTTATAAATTTTAACACTGACCTTTAGCATTCTAAGAGCAGGGATTGCCTGAGGCTTGCTACTGTCTTTGCCTCAAGTTCTAGTTGAACAAGCTTTCATTTGACCCTCCAGAGGCACTACTGATGAAACCACTTTGAGAAATGTCAGATATGGATAAAACATTTTTGCACACATTATACCTGACAGGCAAACCTGGTGGGCTGGTGTCAAAAGCATGAAACCACATCCTGGACTTTTTTGAAATGCTTGCCTGTTCCCTGTACAAATATAGAGCCATTTAAGATTACCTTTCTGGCTTTGACCAGGATGTACTTCAAAGGACATGTAGGGTTGATCGCATTGATCACTGCTGGGGCTCTAGGATAGAAATGTTGCTTTTCAAAATCTGGAGACCAAAAGGGAAAATTATGTTTAATTCCCATCGAGTTGCATAGCTCTATGAAAGTTGGAAGCAGAGGGTAAAACAAAAGATAAATGTACAAAAAATTGCTTGGGGTATAAAGACTCTTTGGCAATAAAGTATGTAACTAGCCTATTCAGTGTTTTCCCCATATTAAAATACTCTTGTTTTAAAAAATGAAACATAGTAAAAAGACACAATGAAACAGATCCTTTTCTTAGTCTCCTTAGTTTCTTTGGTATACTTACACAGTTTCTGTATGCAAATATAAAGAAATAGGTATGAAATGTTATTTTCATCCCTATCCTTCTTTTATATGATTGAGAAGGTAACGCCTCACTTCTTTCATTTAACAGTGTATATGGAGATTTTTTCATATCAGACTCAATGAGATTGCTTTTTCACCCTAACACTAAAAAATAACTGCATAGTATTCCAGCCTATGACTCTCATTGGAGGCCATCTGTGTGTTGATAATTTTATGTGATTGCAAACAGTGTTACATTGGATGACTGAATATTTGCTATTCTGTTTGTGTAAAATGCAGAGGATACCCTATAGAGGATAAATTGCAAAAAATTGAATTTATATTAATTTGCAATGTTGAAAGGTCTTGCCAAATTGCTTGCAATAGGTAAAGCTAATTTGTGGTCTTAGTAGCAATTTATGCATATCATTAACACTATGTGTCAAAAACATATTGTTCATTAATAGATTAAAAATTTTTGTTTTTTCATAATAATCATATTGATAGTTTTAATCTGCATTGATAGAGTTAAATATCTTTTCAGGTGCTTAGGAAACATTCATATTTCCTTATTTCTTTTTCTGTGAACCATGTGTATATTTGGTATATTCATGTTTCTACCAGGTTGCTATTCTTTTTTTCATAAGCTTAATTAGGAACTTTTTCTATATTAGGGAGGTTAGAACTTTATTTTGGGGATTTATGTTTTTATTCTGTCATTTGTCTTAGGGTGATTTTTATTTTGTTCTGCAGAGTGTTTATTTTTAATTATAATTTTGACATAATAAAATACATTTATCTTTACTTCTATGGTTTCTGAGCCTTTGTACCAGTTTGGAAGGGTCTTGCCTACAATGTCTGCCTTTTAAGCAATAAAATAATTGTCCCAAGCTTTATTTTAGTGGTTTGTTTTATATTTTAATTATGATTATTAATAAGTAAAATATTGATAATATTAGGATATCAATATATAAACAAATTAAATGTTGATAAGAATACAAATGAATTAAAATTAATATGTAATAATTAATAACAACTATTAATAAACTAAAAAATATATATTTACACTTTTGACAATTTACAAGTTACAAGATATACAGGTTTTATTATTTAAATTTCCAAGTGGAAAACTATTTTTGTTTCTGGTTTTAAAGTTGTTTTATATTTTTCTGTCTTTCGATTAGAGAATGTTTCCTGTATTCTATTTTAAAAATATTTATTGTGTCTTTTTGTATGTGACCTAATAAGGTCTACTTACTAGGTCACTACTACTGTTCTACTAGTAATATATTTCAGTCTTCACAATATTTGCTTGTGTCTCTTGTGTTATTTTGTGCTTTAAAAAGTTGTCATGAGATGTATAGATATTAATGATTATTTTAATTTATATCCTTTAGACTTATAAAGTGCCCTTTTTGAATTCTTTTGACTTTCATAATATGTTGGCTTGAATTCTACCTCATTTGATAGTAATATCACAATTTTTTTTCTATCCTGTATGTGTGTATGCCTTTCACTATTTTAAGTCTTTCTGAATCATCCAAAGTTATGTTTACATTTGTAGTTTGAATTCAGAATTGTTTTCTATTTTTCAGTGAGTTACAATCTTTTATGTTTGTTAAAATGGGAGATATATTTGGTTTCATTATAGAAACCATTATATATTTGGTTAATATTATAGCTTTTGTCTGATCTCTTTTTATTTAATGACTACTTGAATCAATTAGCTTTAGTCTGACTTTGAGGAGGAATGGAGTGTTACTGGCCTTGGTAATAGTGGGAAAAATTTGGTGAATCATGATCTGGCTTGTAAACCCTTCTGCTTGGATGAAATAAGCATCATTTTGAATCACATTTCATTGGCATAAGCAAATTATTATTAATACTGTCTTTTTTAAATTTTGGCCACTTCTATTGATCTTTCATTTATTTATCTTTCTTCTTTGGCTGTGTGGGTCTCCCGTCACAGTGGCCTCTCTCACTGCAGAGCACTGGCTCTGGGTGCGTGTGCTCCACAGCTCCAGCTAAGTAGTCGGGCCAGCTGCTTCACGGCACATGGAATCTTCCCAGGCCAGGGATCGAACTGGCATCCCTTGCACTGCAAAGTCATGTCCTTACCCACTGGACCATCAGGGAAGCCCTGTTAATACTGTTTTTAACTTAAAATCAGGAGTGGAGCTGGGAGGGAATGAAATACAATCTTATGTTTGACCTGGAAATATGAGACCAGGAATATATGTGCATAGTTTGTGATTACTACATGGAACTGTTTGATACTTGGATTTGTGATTTTCAAGTTCCCGGTGTGCATGCTAAGTCACTTCAGTTGTGTCCAACTCTTTGCCACCCTATGGAATGTAGCCCACCAGGCTCCTTTGTCCATGGGATTCTCTGGGCAAAAATACTGGAATGGGTTGCTATGCCTCTCTCCAGAGAATCTTCCTAACCAAGGGATTAAACCTGTGGCTCTTGTACCTCCTACAATCGCAGGGGGGTTCTTTACCACTAATGCCACCTGTGAAGTCCTTCAAGCCCCCCACATAGGTTATTGGGAAATCTTGATTTGAGGACTGAATTATGCTAGAGAAATGTGGTCCAAATACTTTTAGACATTTTTACTTGAATTATATTCTTATATCTCTGAACAAAATATATTTTGAATATGGAGACATTTAAAATATATATATTACTTGACTAATGGGGATAATGAAAATTACAATACTAATAATGATAATGGAGAAAAATCAACTGGTATTATTTACTGATCATTTGATATGTGCCAATAATTTTATCCTATGAATACCTTAATGAAGGAAAAGTTATTATTATACTAGTAGTCAAGTTGGTCAGTCATATCTGAGTCTTTGCAACCCCATAGATGAGCCATGGAATTCTCCAGATAAGAATAATGGAATGGGTAGCATATTCCTTCTCCAGAGAACCTTCCCAACCCAAGGATCGAACCTTGGTCTCCCACATTGCAGATGTATTACAGTCATACTCATTTTATGATAAAACAACTTCCTTCACTATTCAGCCAGCAGAATAATGAAAGTATGACTTGCACCCAGAAAGTATTAACTCCAGAACCCATCATACAAGAGTTGATTTTTCCAGCATGACTGAAAAAGTTTCCATCATTGCATTCAGAGTGCATTTATTCCAAGATAAAATTACAAAGACGAAGAAGAAATTCTATGGGGGTTAAGGGCCTCAGTGTATATTGAAGAGGCTGTCTTCTCCCTGTTGTGTATTCTTCCTTCCCATTTTTGTAGATTAATTGGCCATATCACCATGAGTTTATTTCTTGACTTTCTATTCTGTTCCATTTTTCTGTGTGGGTTTTTTTTTTTTGATACCTGTACTATATTGTTTGATAACTGTAGCCTTGTAGTATAGTTTGAAATCAGGAATCATGATATCTCCAGCTTTTTTCTTCTTTCTGAAGTTTGTGTTGGCTATTCAGGATCTTTTTGTACAAATTTTAGGGTTATTTTCTGGTTTTGTGAAAAACAGCCTTGGTATTTTGATATGTTTTGCTTTGAATATGTGAATTACTTGGGAATATGGTATTTTAACAATACAAATTCATCCAACTGATGTTTTTTTTCATCATAAGGGTTCCCTATGCAAGTCCTTCAAGCCCCACATAGGTTATTGGGAAATCTTGATTTGAGGACTGAATTATGCTAGAGAAATGTGGTCCAAATACTTTTAGACATTTTTACTTGAATTATATTCTTATATCTCTGAACAAAATATATTTTGAATATGGAGACATTTAAAATATATATATTACTTGACTAATGGGGATAATGAAAATTACAATACTAATAATGATAACGGAGAAAAATCAACTGGTATTATTTACTGATCATTTGATATGTGCCAATAATTTTATCCTATGAATACCTTAATGAAGGAAAAGTTATTATTATACTAGTAGTCAAGTTGGTCAGTCATATCTGAGTCTTTGCAACCCCATAGATGAGCCATGGAATTCTCCAGATAAGAATAATGGAATGGGTAGCATATTCCTTCTCCAGAGAACCTTCCCAACCCAAGGATCGAACCTTGGTCTCCCACATTGCAGATGTATTACAGTCATACTCATTTTATGATAAAACAACTTCCTTCACTATTCAGCCAGCAGAATAATGAAAGTATGACTTGCACCCAGAAAGTATTAACTCCAGAACCCATCATACAAGAGTTGATTTTTCCAGCATGACTGAAAAAGTTTCCATCATTGCATTCAGAGTGCATTTATTCCAAGATAAAATTACAAAGACGAAGAAGAAATTCTATGGGGGTTAAGGGCCTCAGTGTATATTGAAGAGGCTGTCTTCTCCCTGTTGTGTATTCTTCCTTCCCATTTTTGTAGATTAATTGGCCATATCACCATGAGTTTATTTCTTGACTTTCTATTCTGTTCCATTTTTCTGTGTGGGTTTTTTTTTTTTTTTGATACCTGTACTATATTGTTTGATAACTGTAGCCTTGTAGTATAGTTTGAAATCAGGAATCATGATATCTCCAGCTTTTTTCTTCTTTCTGAAGTTTGTGTTGGCTATTCAGGATCTTTTTGTACAAATTTTAGGGTTATTTTCTGGTTTTGTGAAAAACAGCCTTGGTATTTTGATATGTTTTGCTTTGAATATGTGAATTACTTCGGGAATATGGTATTTTAACAATACAAATTCATCCAACTGATGTGCACAGTATATATTTTATTTGTGTTGTCATCAATTTTTTTCATCAATGTCTTATATTTTTCAAATGTGAGAAGCCTGTGCCCTTGATTAGATTTATTCTCAGGTATTTTATCTTTCTAATACAGTGGTAAATAAAATTGTTTTCTTAATACCTCCTTCTGTTAGTTCATTGTTAGGTGATAGAAATGCAGCAAATTTATGTACATTATTTTTTTATCCTTAAACTTAACTAAATTTATTGATGAGCTCTGGTAGTTTTCTGGTTGTGCTTTTAGGATTTTCTATCTATAGTATTGTGTAATATGCCAACAGTTATCATTTTAATTGTTTCCTTTTAACTTGAATACCTTTTGTTTATTTTTTTGTCAGATTGCTTTTTCTAAGTCTTCCAAAATTATGTTGAAAAAAATGTGGTGACAGTGGACATTCATGTCTATTTCTTTCACCATTGAGTATGATATTAGCTATAGGTTTGTCATAAATAACCTTTATTTAGTTGTGGTATAGTCCCTGTATATATTATTATGATGTATTAGGCTGCTTGACTTATGGATTTTGAACCATTCTTGTATGCCTGGTATAGATCCCTTTTGAACATTGTTTATGCAATTTTTAATGTACTATTGAATTTGGTTTGCTGATATTTTATTATTGACATAGAGTTTTCCATCTATGTTCATCAGTGATATTGGCCTGTAATTTTTTTTGTGTGTGGTATCTTTGATTTTGGTATGGTGATGATGGTTTCATAGAATGAATTTGGATGCATTCCTTTCTTTCAGCTTTTTGAAGTAGTTTGAGAGGGATAGGTGTTAGCTGCTCTTTAACTGTTTGGCAGAATTCCTATCTTTGATGCTATTTGGTCCTGGACATTTATTTTTTAGTAGTTTAAAAAAATACTAGTTCAGTTTTATAACTAGCAATTAGTCTGTTCATATTTTCTACTTCTTGATTCATTCTTGAGTGATTATATATTTCTCATAATTTATCTATTCTATGTTGACCACTTTATTGGCATATATCTGTTTGCAGTATCTCTTATGATCCCTTGTATTTCTCCTGTGTTGGTTAGTAACTTCTCTTTCATTTTTTATTTTATTTGTTTGCACCCTCTCTTTTTCTTGATGAGTCTGTCCAAGGGTTTATCAGTTTTGTTTATCTTTTCAAAGAACTAGCTCTTAGTTTGATAATTTCTATTTTTTTTAGACTTTATTTATTTCTACTATAATCTTTATTTTTTTCTTCATTTTATTAACTTGGATTTGGTCATCTTTTTCTAGATGCTTTAGACCTAGAGTTGAGATTCTTCTTGTTTTCTGAGGTAGGTTTGTATCACTGTAACATGCCCTCTTAGAACCAGTTTTTGCTGTGCCCCATAAATTTTGAATCATTGTGTTTCCATTTGCATTTATCTTCAAGTATTTTTCGATTTCCTTCTGGATTTATTCAGTGACCAGTTAGTTGGTTGGTAGCATGATAGTTAGTTGATTTCTAGTCTTTTTTTTGTCAGATTGCTTTCTAAGCCAATATGTGTTGGAATCATGTTTTTTAATGAGTATGATATTAGCTATAGGTTTGTCATAAATAACCTTTATTTAGTTGTGGTATAGTCCCTGTATATATTATTATGATGTATTAGGCTGCTTGACTTATGGATTTTGAACCATTCTTGTATGCCTGGTATAGATCCCTTTTGAACATTGTTTATGCAATTTTTAATGTACTATTGAATTTGGTTTGCTGATATTTTATTATTGACATAGAGTTTTCCATCTATGTTCATCAGTGATATTGGCCTGTAATTTTTTTTGTGTGTGGTATCTTTGATTTTGGTATGGTGATGATGGTTTCATAGAATGAATTTGGATGCATTCCTTTCTTTCAGCTTTTTGAAGTAGTTTGAGAGGGATAGGTGTTAGCTGCTCTTTAACTGTTTGGCAGAATTCCTATCTTTGATGCTATTTGGTCCTGGACATTTATTTTTTAGTAGTTTAAAAAAATACTAGTTCAGTTTTATAACTAGCAATTAGTCTGTTCATATTTTCTACTTCTTGATTCATTCTTGAGTGATTATATATTTCTCATAATTTATCTATTCTATGTTGACCACTTTATTGGCATATATCTGTTTGCAGTATCTCTTATGATCCCTTGTATTTCTCCTGTGTTGGTTAGTAACTTCTCTTTCATTTTTTATTTTATTTGTTTGCACCCTCTCTTTTTCTTGATGAGTCTGTCCAAGGGTTTATCAGTTTTGTTTATCTTTTCAAAGAACTAGCTCTTAGTTTGATAATTTCTATTTTTTTTAGACTTTATTTATTTCTACTATAATCTTTATTTTTTTCTTCATTTTATTAACTTGGATTTGGTCATCTTTTTCTAGATGCTTTAGACCTAGAGTTGAGATTCTTCTTGTTTTCTGAGGTAGGTTTGTATCACTGTAACATGCCCTCTTAGAACCAGTTTTTGCTGTGCCCCATAAATTTTGAATCATTGTGTTTCCATTTGCATTTATCTTCAAGTATTTTTCGATTTCCTTCTGGATTTATTCAGTGACCAGTTAGTTGGTTGGTAGCATGATAGTTAGTTGATTTCTAGTCTTATACTATGTTGGTCATAGAAGATACTTGATAGGATTTCAAGTTTAAATTTATTGAGACTGGTTCTGTGATCTAGTATGGAGAAACATCAACAGCTTCAGATCTATGGATAATATCACTCTAATGGCAGAAAGTGGAAAGTGAAGAGGAACTAAACAACTTCATGATGAGGGTAAAGGAGGAGAGTGAAAGAGATCGCTTAAAACTAAATATTAGGGTCTTCTCCTGGTGGTCCAGTGGATAAGGACACCGCCTTGCAGTGCAAGGGGTGCCGGTTCGATCCCTGGCCTGGGAAAATCCCACGTGCCGCGGAGCAGCTGGACCGATGTGTCCAATTACCGAGCCGGAGCTCTGGAGCGCATGTGACCAGAGCCGGTGCTCTGCAAGGGCAGATGCCACCACGATGGGAGGCCCACACGGGCCAAGGAGCAAAGATGGATGAAAATGGATAAATGAAAGACCAATAGAAGTGGGCCACCCACTCCCCTCCTTCCCCAACCCGACCCCCACCCAAAAATAAATAAATAAATAAATCTTTAAAAAAACCCTAAATATTAAAAAACTAATATCGTATCTGGCTTCATTACTTCATGGCACATAGAAGGGGAAAAGGTGGAAGTAGTGACAGATTTCCTCTTCTTGGGCTCTGAAATCACTGTGAATGGTGACTGCAGCCATATCAGAAGATGATTGCTTCTCGGCAGAAAAGCTATGACAAATCTAGATAGTGTGCTGAAAAGTATAGACATTACTGTGCCTACAAACGTCCATATAGTCAAGGCTATGATCTTCACAGCAGTCACATACAGTTGTGAGAGCTGGACTGTAAAGAAGTTAGAGTGCCAAAGAATTGATGCCTTTCTTTTTTTATTAACTACTATAATCTTTATTTTTTTCTTCATTTTATTAACTTGGATTTGGTCATCTTTTTCTAGATGCTTTAGACCTAGAGTTGAGATTCTTCTTGTTTTCTGAGGTAGGTTTGTATCACTGTAACATGCCCTCTTAGAACCAGTTTTTGCTGTGCCCCATAAATTTTGAATCATTGTGTTTCCATTTGCATTTATCTTCAAGTATTTTTCGATTTCCTTCTGGATTTATTCAGTGACCAGTTAGTTGGTTGGTAGCATGATAGTTAGTTGATTTCTAGTCTTATACTATGTTGGTCATAGAAGATACTTGATAGGATTTCAAGTTTAAATTTATTGAGACTGGTTCTGTGATCTAGTATGGAGAAACATCAACAGCTTCAGATCTATGGATAATATCACTCTAATGGCAGAAAGTGGAAAGTGAAGAGGAACTAAACAACTTCATGATGAGGGTAAAGGAGGAGAGTGAAAGAGATCGCTTAAAACTAAATATTAGGGTCTTCTCCTGGTGGTCCAGTGGATAAGGACACCGCCTTGCAGTGCAAGGGGTGCCGGTTCGATCCCTGGCCTGGGAAAATCCCACGTGCCGCGGAGCAGCTGGACCGATGTGTCCAATTACCGAGCCGGAGCTCTGGAGCGCATGTGACCAGAGCCGGTGCTCTGCAAGGGCAGATGCCACCACGATGGGAGGCCCACACGGGCCAAGGAGCAAAGATGGATGAAAATGGATAAATGAAAGACCAATAGAAGTGGGCCACCCACTCCCCTCCTTCCCCAACCCGACCCCCACCCAAAAATAAATAAATAAATAAATCTTTAAAAAAACCCTAAATATTAAAAAACTAATATCGTATCTGGCTTCATTACTTCATGGCACATAGAAGG
The DNA here is from genome assembly GCA_022376925.1 of Tragulus kanchil. Taxonomy (NCBI): domain Eukaryota; kingdom Metazoa; phylum Chordata; class Mammalia; order Artiodactyla; family Tragulidae; genus Tragulus; species Tragulus kanchil. The sequence continues at coordinate 117,306,293 of JAIOJX010000023.1, read as the reverse complement.
GGAAAAGGTGGAAGTAGTGACAGATTTCCTCTTCTTGGGCTCTGAAATCACTGTGAATGGTGACTGCAGCCATATCAGAAGATGATTGCTTCTCGGCAGAAAAGCTATGACAAATCTAGATAGTGTGCTGAAAAGTATAGACATTACTGTGCCTACAAACGTCCATATAGTCAAGGCTATGATCTTCACAGCAGTCACATACAGTTGTGAGAGCTGGACTGTAAAGAAGTTAGAGTGCCAAAGAATTGATGCCTTTAGAACTGTGATGCTGGAGAAGACTCCTGAAAATTGCTTGACAACAAGGAGATCAAATCAGTCAATCTTAAGGAAAATAAACCCTGAATACTTGTTGGAAGGACTGATGCTGAAGGTGAAGCTCTAGTATTTTGATCATCTGATGTGAACAGCTGACTTATTGCAAAAGTCCCTGATGCTGGGAAAGACTGAGAGCAGAAAGAGGAGAGGGCAACAGAGAATGAGATGGCTGTATGGCAATCACCAGTGCAATGGACATGAATAAATTTCAGGTGATGGTGAGGGTCAGGGAGGCCTGGCTTGCTACAGTCCATGAGGTTGCGAAGAGTTGGACATGAACACAACACAATGTGATCTACTATAGAGAATGTTCCATGTACATTTGAAAAGAATGTGTATTCAGCTGCTTTTGGATGAAGTATTTCATGTAATTCCATTAACTTCATCTGATCTAATATGCATTTTAAGGCCAATGTTGCCTTATTGATGTTCAGTCTAGATGATCTGTCCATTCATGTTAGGAGTGTTAAAGTTCCCAACTATTACTGGGTTACTGTCAGTTTTTCCTTTATTTGTTAATATTTGCTTTTTATATTTAAGTGCTTCTCCATTGAATGTTTATATATTTATATTTTTAATATCTTCTTGTTACATTGATCCATTTATCATTATTTATTGTCATTATTTGTCTCTTATTACAGTTTTTGTTTTGAAGTCTATTTTGTGTAATGTGAATGTTGCTACAATAGCTTTTTGTTTCCATGCAAATGGAATATCATTTAATGTTTTTAATATCTTATTTTATGTCTTTTTGCTTTAGTATTATTTAACTAGTTATTGTGGATATAGATAACTTTACTACTTTTGGTATTTAACCTTCCTACTAGCTTTATAAATATTTCTAGGTAGGTTTTTTTTTCTTTTCCACTTATCCAAACCCTGTTAATACTTCCTGTAAAGCTGGATACTGATACTAAACTTTTTCAGCTTTTGCTTGTCTGTAGAACTCTTTATCTATACTTCAAATCTGAATGATAGGTTTCTGGCTATTGTATTCTTGGTTTTAAGCTTTTTCCTTTTATCATTTTGAATATATCATGCCATTTCCTTTGGCCTTTAGGAAGTTTTCAGCAATTATTTCTTTTTTAGGTGGGGGCACTTCTATTGATCTTTCATTTGTTTATCTTTGTTCTTTGCCCTGTGTGGGGCTCCCATTGCAGTGGTCTTCCTCATTGCAGAGCAGCAGCTCTGGGCGCATGTGCTCCAGAGCTCTGACTCGGTAGTTGGACGTATCGATCCAGCCACTCCGCGGCACGTGGGATCTTCCCAGGCCAGGGATCGAACCAGCGCCCCTTGCACCACAAGGCGGTGTCCTTACCCACTGGGCCACCAGGAAAGTCCCTCAGCTATTATTTCTTCAAGTAAATTCTCTACCCCTTTCTCTCTCTCTCTTTCGTCTCCTTCTAGGACTCCTGTATTGTGAATATTAGTACACTTGATGTTGTCTCAGAGGTTTCTTAAGCTATATTCTCATTTGAAAAATTATTTTCCCTTCTTTCCACTCAATTTGGGTGGTTTTTAGATATGTTTCTTCCTGTTTGCTGATGTTTTCCTTTGTATCATCTGATCTACAATCCTTCTAGTGCATTTTTTACATCTCGGTTATTTTATTCCTCCCTTTGGTTTTTCTTTATATATTTTAATTATTTGTTAAACTTCTCATTGTGTTCAATAAGTTTTCTTCCAACTTCATTGAGTATTTTTATAATTTGTTGTTTGGTCTTTCTTTTAGGTAGATTATCTCCACGTTGATTAATGATCTCCCCAGAATGGCTGCCATCAGCATCTGTATCCCTAGGGGGTGCTCAAGTTGCCTCCTGGCTCTCAGGATGGCTCCCCAAGTTCAGCAAATGAGATAACTCCAGGATTCTTTCAAATTACTGCCTCTGTGCTGAAATTGGAACATGTGATATTTTGTGCACACCTTTAATAGCCCTCTGACTTTCCTCTATGAAGCCCTACTGACTTTCAAAACCTGACATTCTATGGCCTCATCTCAGTGCAGGACTTCCAAATTGTTTTATTGCCCAGTTATCTCCTGTGATCTAGCAGGTTTATGGTATAAGCTGAATCTTCGTTAGATCCATGAATCTCTTTAACTTTGAATCCTTTCACCACAGTCTCCAGTATTCTTTCTTAAAGTTAAATTTATTGGTGTGACATTGGATTATAACACTATGTTTTTAAATTTTCAATATTTTTCAGCAATTATTTCTTTTTAGGTGGGGGCACTTCTATTGATCTTTCATTTGCCCCCATTGCAGTGGTCTTCCTCATTGCAGAGCAGCAGCTCTGGGCGCATGTGCTCCAGAGCTCTGACTCGGTAGTTGGACGTATCGATCCAGCCGCTCCGGCACGTGGATCTTCCCAGGCCAGGGATCGAACCAGCGCCCCTTGCACCACAAGGCGGTGTCCTTACCCACTGGGCCACCAGGAAGGTCCCTCAGCTATTATTTCTTCAAGTAAAGTCTGTGCCCCTTTCTGTCTCTCTCTTTCGTCTCCTTCTAGGACTCCTGTATTGTGAATATTAGTACACTTGATGTTGTCTCAGAGGTTTCTTAAGCTATATTCTCATTTGAAAAATTATTTTCCCTTCTTTCCACTCAATTTGGGTGGTTTTTAGATATGTTTCTTCCTGTTTGCTGATGTTTTCCTTTGTATCATCTGATCTACAATCCTTCTAGTGCATTTTTTACATCTCGGTTATTTTATTCCTCCCTTTGGTTTTTCTTTATATATTTTAATTATTTGTTAAACTTCTCATTGTGTTCAATAAGTTTTCTTCCAACTTCATTGAGTATTTTTATAATTTGTTGTTTGGTCTTTCTTTTAGGTAGATTATCTCCACGTTGATTAATGATCTCCCCAGAATGGCTGCCATCAGCATCTGTATCCCTAGGGGGTGCTCAAGTTGCCTCCTGGCTCTCAGGATGGCTCCCCAAGTTCAGCAAATGAGATAACTCCAGGATTCTTTCAAATTACTGCCTCTGTGCTGAAATTGGAACATGTGATATTTTGTGCACACCTTTAATAGCCCTCTGACTTTCCTCTATGAAGCTCTACTGACTTTCAAAACCTGACATTCTATGGCCTCATCTCAGTGCAGGACTTCCAAATTGTTTTATTGCCCAGTTATCTCCTGTGATCTAGCAGGTTTATGGTATAAGCTGAATCTTCGTTAGATCCATGAATCTCTTTAACTTTGAATCCCTTTCACCACAGTCTCCAGTATTCTTTCTTAAAGTTAAATTTATTGGTGTGACATTGGATTATAACACTATGTAAATTTCATATACACAATATTATATTTTGACTTTTGTAAACACTATAGTATGTTCATCACCTAAAGTTTAGTTTCCATCCATCACTATATAATTGACTCCTTTACCCATTTCACCCTTCTTCTACCCTTCTCTTCATATGGTAAACACTGCTTTGATTTCTGTATCTATAATTAGATTATTTATTTATTTATGATCTTCATATGAATGGTATTATATAGTATTTGTCTTTCTCTGATTTATTTCACTTGGACACCCTCTCAAAAATCATCAATATTGCAAGTGGCAAGACTTCATCTATTTTTAATAGCTGAGTAGTATTACATTGGGTCTTCCTGTTGGCTCAGTGATGAAGAACCCACCTGCCAGTGCAGGAGATGCAGGTTCAACCCCTGGGTAAGGAAGATCTATGGCAGAAGGAAATGGCAACAAACTCCAGTATTCTTGCCTAGGAAATCCCACGGACAGAGAAGTTTGGGAGGCTACAGTCCATGGAGTTGCAAAGAATCTGACATACTGAGTGACTGAACAACAGCAACAGCAGTCTTATAATATGTTATGTATATTTGTATATCACATCTTCTATATCTACCTATCTGTTGTGGGTTCTTAGGGTTTTTCCACGTCTTGAAAGAACCCTTAAGTTTAAACTTCTTCATGCTCAGTTGCAAATAAAGCCAGTGCCTATAAGAGAGATTAGGAGCCATCTGTTTTACAGTCTGTTCTCCCTACAAGCAAAATCTCTGAGTCAGAGTCTGGAGCTCTCAGTGGGGGCAGTGACAAGCATTTCTCTAGGTGACACCACTGCTCTTGGAGTTGAGTGCCTGGAGGAGGGGATGAAGACAGCATAGAGATTTTTTTTTTCCCCCTTAATCACCTTTAATAGCCCTCTGACTTTCCTCTATGAAGCTCTACTGACTTTCAAAACCTGACATTCTATGGCCTCATCTCAGTGCAGGACTTCCAAATTGTTTTATTGCCCAGTTATCTCCTGTGATCTAGCAGGTTTATGGTATAAGCTGAATCTTCGTTAGATCCATGAATCTCTTTAACTTTGAATCCCTTTCACCACAGTCTCCAGTATTCTTTCTTAAAGTTAAATTTATTGGTGTGACATTGGATTATAACACTATGTAAATTTCATATACACAATATTATATTTTGACTTTTGTAAACACTATAGTATGTTCATCACCTAAAGTTTAGTTTCCATCCATCACTATATAATTGACTCCTTTACCCATTTCACCCTTCTTCTACCCTTCTCTTCATATGGTAAACACTGCTTTGATTTCTGTATCTATAATTAGATTATTTATTTATTTATGATCTTCATATGAATGGTATTATATAGTATTTGTCTTTCTCTGATTTATTTCACTTGGACACCCTCTCAAAAATCATCAATATTGCAAGTGGCAAGACTTCATCTATTTTTAATAGCTGAGTAGTATTACATTGGGTCTTCCTGTTGGCTCAGTGATGAAGAACCCACCTGCCAGTGCAGGAGATGCAGGTTCAACCCCTGGGTAAGGAAGATCTATGGCAGAAGGAAATGGCAACAAACTCCAGTATTCTTGCCTAGGAAATCCCACGGACAGAGAAGTTTGGGAGGCTACAGTCCATGGAGTTGCAAAGAATCTGACATACTGAGTGACTGAACAACAGCAACAGCAGTCTTATAATATGTTATGTATATTTGTATATCACATCTTCTATATCTACCTATCTGTTGTGGGTTCTTAGGGTTTTTCCACGTCTTGAAAGAACCCTTAAGTTTAAACTTCTTCATGCTCAGTTGCAAATAAAGCCAGTGCCTATAAGAGAGATTAGGAGCCATCTGTTTTACAGTCTGTTCTCCCTACAAGCAAAATCTCTGAGTCAGAGTCTGGAGCTCTCAGTGGGGGCAGTGACAAGCATTTCTCTAGGTGACACCACTGCTCTTGGAGTTGAGTGCCTGGAGGAGGGGATGAAGACAGCATACAGATGAAAATAGGGAATATAAAAACCAAGTGGTAAACCCTGTGATACTGGATTGTGGTGTTTCTGTTGCTAAATCATGTCTGACTCCTGTGACCCCGTGGACTGTAGCCTGCCAGACTTCTTTGTCTGTGGCACTCTCCAGGCAAGAATACTGGAGTGGGTTGCCATTTTAGATACTGGGTTATAGTTGTAAATATCAGGGTGATCATCATAAACGCGCGCACACACACACACACACACACACACACACACCCCTCGTATCTGGTTTATTTGTTGGATTTTCTAGTGTTTTTTTTGTTTGTTTCAGGAACTTTGCTGAGGCACACTGTCTCCCATATAATGTAATAGTTGGGCTCAAAGTATGTGGCTGATTTACTTGATATATTTTGCATTAAATCAGATAAATCAGAGATGGATGCTCATTGCCTCAGTAAGTAAACTGATGTTTCTTTGCCATAGGCTGTTTTTTTAAACATATCATCTTGTTTGTATAGAAGACCAAATAAAAACATTAACTTAACACTTTTTAGGGAAAATGAAAACTACATTTTTAAAAGATCAAATGAGTATAATTTCAAAGTTAAATATATTTAATCTTGGAGAAGTTGTAAGTTTTTCATGGATATGAAATTTGCTTTTTGTGTAGGATTGATAATTTGCATGAATCTCAATTTGACATATGTTTTCTACTACACATTAATGAACCAGTCACACTGTATGTGGCAGGAAGCAGTAAAAAATAGAAAGTAAATGACATTAAAATGAATTTTCTATCTATGGTAGGTATAGATTTGCATTATTGGACTTGTGTGAAAAGTGAAAGTTACTACTTCCTTCTTTTTGAGAAGTTTTCAATTACCTGAGAAGGAAGGAGGAACAAAGAGAAATACTCAGAGAAAAAGTGAATCAAATCACGCAAAATTGTTTTGTATACATTTTTGAGGTAATATAGAGAACTTAATTGATTTACCTTAATTTTTAAATAATACATTTATGTAAAACAGGTGTTTCAAAAATTATGTATGATACATAATGAATATTATTCATTCCTCAATTTTAAATAACAAATAATTAACACAATATGCTAATCACATGAAAAATATGTGTCTTAAATTTATCCTTGAGGAGCTTATTAGTTCTCAAATATCTCTATATCGAAAGAGAGATAGTGAAACAATAATTGTTTTTAGTATTTGCTGTATTCACTGCTTGAAGGAATTAATATACTTTAAAATCATATTCCATAAATATTTTGGTCTTAGATCTCATAGCAAATTTTTGCCCAAAGAAGACTCCAGAGGCCTATCAAGTATGAGAGAAGAAAACAAGGCTGTTTAATAGAAGTATTTCCATCATTAAACCTTTAAAAATGTCAGTCAAAATCTAGTTATTATTTCTGAAGCTGGAAAGATATAGTGTGTCCCATATAATGTAATAGTTGGGCTCAAAGTATGTGGCTGATTTACTTGATATATTTTGCATTAAATCAGATAAATCAGAGATGGATGCTCATTGCCTCAGTAAGTAAACTGATGTTTCTTTGCCATAGGCTGTTTTTTTAAACATATCATCTTGTTTGTATAGAAGACCAAATAAAAACATTAACTTAACATTTTTTAGGGAAAATGAAAACTACATTTTTAAAAGATCAAATGAGTATAATTTCAAAGTTAAATATATTTAATCTTGGAGAAGTTGTAAGTTTTTCATGGATATGAAATTTGCTTTTTGTGTAGGATTGATAATTTGCATGAATCTCAATTTGACATATGTTTTCTACTACACATTAATGAACCAGTCACACTGTATGTGGCAGGAAGCAGTAAAAAATAGAAAGTAAATGACATTAAAATGAATTTTCTATCTATGGTAGGTATAGATTTGCATTATTGGACTTGTGTGAAAAGTGAAAGTTACTACTTCCTTCTTTTTGAGAAGTTTTCAATTACCTGAGAAGGAAGGAGGAACAAAGAGAAATACTCAGAGAAAAAGTGAATCAAATCACGCAAAATTGTTTTGTATACATTTTTGAGGTAATATAGAGAACTTAATTGATTTACCTTAATTTTTAAATAATACATTTATGTAAAACAGGTGTTTCAAAAATTATGTATGATACATAATGAATATTATTCATTCCTCAATTTTAAATAACAAATAATTAACACAATATGCTAATCACATGAAAAATATGTGTCTTAAATTTATCCTTGAGGAGCTTATTAGTTCTCAAATATCTCTATATCGAAAGAGAGATAGTGAAACAATAATTGTTTTTAGTATTTGCTGTATTCACTGCTTGAAGGAATTAATATACTTTAAAATCATATTCCATAAATATTTTGGTCTTAGATCTCATAGCAAATTTTTGCCCAAAGAAGACTCCAGAGGCCTATCAAGTATGAGAGAAGAAAACAAGGCTGTTTAATAGAAGTATTTCCATCATTAAACCTTTAAAAATGTCAGTCAAAATCTAGTTATTATTTCTGAAGCTGGAAAGATATAGTGTGGCAAATTCCCCATAGTATGTATTCTAAACTTTGCCATTCAGGTGGAACTGTTTGAACACCCACATTTTGTGTTTCACTTCCTTTTCCTGAGTTCCTTCCTTTTTATTTGGTAGCTCTTAGACTGATATTCCCTGCTTTGAATAATTCACCATCTAAATAAAAGTAACAACGTCAAAGCATCTCAGACTTAATACACTTCATTCAGGAATGGGTTCCCACAGGTTGATCTGAAGGAGACTGAAGAATTAATCACCCAGGATAAGAGCCTCGAGCTTTTCATAGGTTTAAATGCTCAAGTCACTTTCAGAAAAAAATTCTCTTTCCCTTTTGTTTTTGTGTTTAGTTTTCTAAACACTGTCATTCTGTTTCCACTTCAGCTCCAGATCCCCAGGATGTCTTGGCACCAAACACATGTAAAACAAATAAACACCTTCTTGCACACTCTAACAAGTGCAGCAATTAGTCTCTTAGCACAGCTTGCTCTCCACCATGGCAACTCATTTGGTGCTGGTTGTTATTGAAGGAGAGCAACTTGGAATCTGCAGCATTTGTTTGATGCTTCAGTTTTCACCTCTCGTCAGTATGGCGGCCTCTGTACATCCTTTCCTTATCGTGAGTGCTGCGCCCTATGGAATGAGCTGCCACGCAGCCCACAGCACTTAGCTCCAGCGTGTCACCTTGTCACACTCTCTTGGAACTTTCAGGATTGGATAATCTTCACTCCATATGGGCTGTAATTACTAATTTCCAGGGGGTGAATTGTAGATGATTTCGGTCAGGACATTTTCTCTTTCCTTTTGTTATACAGTAGTATAAAGTCAAAATAGAATCAATAATCCTTCTTATATATTTATAAATAGCTTGCACTGCAAGACGAAAATGTTATATTTGTAAGTACCCAAGATGTTATATTTAGAATGTTAGTCAGAAAGCATTTTTTAAAATGTATTTATTTTCATTTACGTGAGAATGTATTTTCTCTGAATTGATACGGAAATTGGAAAGTTGTATATAAAGACCCTATCTGTGGCCTTATAAAAATTTTTAAAAAACTGTTACAGAGTTTTGTTGTTCACAGACATATATGTTCCCAGATCAGTCATATGCATATGCCGGGTTCCCTCCCCTCTCCCAATCCCCTCATCCTATCCCTCCAGGCTGTCGCACCAAGCCCTTGTAGGAACTCCTATTCCCACAGTGCAATGACAATAGCTATCTTTTTCACATATGATAGTTTAGGTTTCCATGTTACTCCCTCTTTGCCTCCCACCCACTGTTCATTTCCCACAATGACCATATGTCTATTCTCTATTTTTCCATTGGTTCACTGCATGTGTTATCATTACCCATTTACTAGATTCCATATATATGTGTTAGTGTGTTAGTAATTGTCTTTCTCTCTTTGACTTACTTCACTTTTTATGATAGGTTCTAGATCCAGCCACCTCATTAGGATGATTCTTCTGCATTTCATTTTATAGCTGAGTAGTATTCCATTGTATTTATGTACCAGAGCTTCTTTATACATTCATTTGGTTGATGGACATCTAGGTTACTTCCACGTTCTAGCTGTTGTATAGAGAGCTGCAACGAACACTGGGATACTAGTGCTTCTTTCAGTTTTGATTTCATCATGGTATAAGCCTAATAGTGGGATCTGCAGCATTTGTTTGATGCTTCAGTTTTCACCTCTCGTCAGTATGGCGGCCTCTGTACATCCTTTCCTTATCGTGAGTGCTGCGCCCTATGGAATGAGCTGCCACGCAGCCCACAGCACTTAGCTCCAGCGTGTCACCTTGTCACACTCTCTTGGAACTTTCAGGATTGGATAATCTTCACTCCATATGGGCTGTAATTACTAATTTCCAGGGGGTGAATTGTAGATGATTTCGGTCAGGACATTTTCTCTTTCCTTTTGTTATACAGTAGTATAAAGTCAAAATAGAATCAATAATCCTTCTTATATATTTATAAATAGCTTGCACTGCAAGACGAAAATGTTATATTTGTAAGTACCCAAGATGTTATATTTAGAATGTTAGTCAGAAAGCATTTTTTAAAATGTATTTATTTTCATTTACGTGAGAATGTATTTTCTCTGAATTGATACGGAAATTGGAAAGTTGTATATAAAGACCCTATCTGTGGCCTTATAAAAATTTTTAAAAAACTGTTACAGAGTTTTGTTGTTCACAGACATATATGTTCCCAGATCAGTCATATGCATATGCCGGGTTCCCTCCCCTCTCCCAATCCCCTCATCCTATCCCTCCAGGCTGTCGCACCAAGCCCTTGTAGGAACTCCTATTCCCACAGTGCAATGACAATAGCTATCTTTTTCACATATGATAGTTTAGGTTTCCATGTTACTCCCTCTTTGCCTCCCACCCACTGTTCATTTCCCACAATGACCATATGTCTATTCTCTATTTTTCCATTGGTTCACTGCATGTGTTATCATTACCCATTTACTAGATTCCATATATATGTGTTAGTGTGTTAGTAATTGTCTTTCTCTCTTTGACTTACTTCACTTTTTATGATAGGTTCTAGATCCAGCCACCTCATTAGGATGATTCTTCTGCATTTCATTTTATAGCTGAGTAGTATTCCATTGTATTTATGTACCAGAGCTTCTTTATACATTCATTTGGTTGATGGACATCTAGGTTACTTCCACGTTCTAGCTGTTGTATAGAGAGCTGCAACGAACACTGGGATACTAGTGCTTCTTTCAGTTTTGATTTCATCATGGTATAAGCCTAATAGTGGGATTGCTTCTATTTTTAGTTTTGTAAGGAATGTCCATACTGTCTTCCATAGTGGCTGCATCAATTTACATTCCCACCAGCAATGCAAGAGTGTTGCTGAATTTGTTGATTAGCTCTAGTAGTTTTGTAATAGTGTTTTTGGGGTTTTCTATGAATAATATCATGTCGTATGCAAATAGAGTTTCTTCTTCTTTTCCAATCTGAATTCTTTTTATTTCTTTTTCTTCTCTTATTTCTGTTGCTTGAACTTCCAGGACAATGTTGAATAGTAGTGGTGAAAGTGGACACCCCTGTCTTGTTCCTGATCTTAGAGGGAATGCGTTCAGTTTTTCATCATTGAGGATAATGTTGGCCGTGGGCTTCTTGTATATGGGTTTCACTATGTTGAGATAGGTTCCTTCTATGCCTATTTTTTGAAGAGGTTTTTTATCATGAATGAGTGTTGAATTTTGTCAAAGGCTTTTTCTGCATCTATTGAGATTATCTTGTGATTTTTGTCTCTCAACTTGTTGATATGGTGTATCACATTGATTGACTTGTGGGTATTGAAGAATCCTTGCATAACTGTGATGAACCCACCTTGATCATGATGTATGAGTTTTTTGATGTGTTGTTGAATTCTGTTTTCTAGGACTTTGTTTAGGATCTTTGGATCTAAGTTCATCAGTGAAATTGGCCTATAATTTTCCTTTTTTGTGTTGTCTTTGCCTGGCTTTGGTATCAGGGTGATGGTGGCCTCGTAGAATGTGTTTGGAAGTTTTCCTTCCTGTGCAATTTTTTGAAAGAGTTTTAGAAGGGCAGGCATTATGTCTTTTTGTTTACTGGAATTCCCCTGTGAAGCCATCTGGCCCTGGGCTTTTATTTTTGGGTAGGTTTTTGATCACAAATTTGATTACTGAGCTTGTGATTTGGTTGTTCATAGTTTCTATTTCTTCCTGGTTCAGTCTTGGAAGATGAATCTTCCCCAAGAAACTGTCCATTTCTTCCAGGTTGTCCAGTTTGTTGCCATAGAGTTGTTCATAATAGTCTCTTAGAATCCTTTGGATTTCTGCATTATCTGTTGCAATCTCTCCTTTTTCATTTTTGATTTTGTTGATCTGGTTCTTCTCTCTTTTTTTTCCTGATGAGTCTGGCCAGTGGTTTGTCAATTTTGTTTATATTTTCGAAGAACCAGCTTCTTGTTTTGTTTATCTTTACTATTGTTTCTTTCATTTCTTTTTCATTTATTTCTGCTCTGATCTTTATGATTTCTCTTCTTCTGCTACCTTTGGTGTGTTTTTGTTCTTTCTCCAGTTGTTTGGTCATCTGTTTGATATTTTTCTTGTTTCTTGAGGTAGGATTATATTGCTATAAACTTCCCTCTTAGAACTGCTTTTACAGTATCCCATAGGTTTTGTGCTGTTGTATGTTCATCATCATTTTCTTCTAGGTATGTGTTGTTTAATCTCCATGTGCTTGTGTTTTTAGCAGTTTTTTATCCCTGTAGTTGATCTCTAGTCTTATTGCATTGTGGTCAGAGAAGATGGTTGGTATAATTTCAGTTTTCTTGAATTTGCTGAGGTTTGATTTGTGGCCCAAGATGTGATCTATCCTGGAGAATGTTCCATGAGCACTTGAGAAGAAAGTGTATTCTTCTGTATTTGGATGGAAGGTCCTAAAGATATCCACGAGCTCTATCTCTTCTAGTGTGTCATTGAAGGCTTATGTTTCTTTACTAATTTTCTGTTTGGATGATCTGTCCATTGGTGTGATAGGACTGTTAAAGTCTCCTACTATTATTGTGTTATTGTTGATTTCCTCTTTTATGTCTGCAAGTGTTTTTCTTATGTATTGAGGTACACCTGTGTTGGGTGCATAGATATTTATGACTGTTATGTCTTCCGCTTGGATAGATCCTTTGATCATTATGTAGTGACCTGCCTTGTCTCTTATAATCTTTTTTATTTTAAAGTCTATTTTGTATTTTTCTTTTGGTATTAGTTCAAATATAAGCATATGAGGAACAAGAGGTGCATCCCTGGTAGTTACTGAGCTTTTTTCTTCTTTTTGGTTCAGTCTTGGAAGATGAATCTTCCCCAAGAAACTGTCCATTTCTTCCAGGTTGTCCAGTTTGTTGCCATAGAGTTGTTCATAATAGTCTCTTAGAATCCTTTGGATTTCTGCATTATCTGTTGCAATCTCTCCTTTTTCATTTTTGATTTTGTTGATCTGGTTCTTCTCTCTTTTTTTTCCTGATGAGTCTGGCCAGTGGTTTGTCAATTTTGTTTATATTTTCGAAGAACCAGCTTCTTGTTTTGTTTATCTTTACTATTGTTTCTTTCATTTCTTTTTCATTTATTTCTGCTCTGATCTTTATGATTTCTCTTCTTCTGCTACCTTTGGTGTGTTTTTGTTCTTTCTCCAGTTGTTTGGTCATCTGTTTGATATTTTTCTTGTTTCTTGAGGTAGGATTATATTGCTATAAACTTCCCTCTTAGAACTGCTTTTACAGTATCCCATAGGTTTTGTGCTGTTGTATGTTCATCATCATTTTCTTCTAGGTATGTGTTGTTTAATCTCCATGTGCTTGTGTTTTTAGCAGTTTTTTATCCCTGTAGTTGATCTCTAGTCTTATTGCATTGTGGTCAGAGAAGATGGTTGGTATAATTTCAGTTTTCTTGAATTTGCTGAGGTTTGATTTGTGGCCCAAGATGTGATCTATCCTGGAGAATGTTCCATGAGCACTTGAGAAGAAAGTGTATTCTTCTGTATTTGGATGGAAGGTCCTAAAGATATCCACGAGCTCTATCTCTTCTAGTGTGTCATTGAAGGCTTATGTTTCTTTACTAATTTTCTGTTTGGATGATCTGTCCATTGGTGTGATAGGACTGTTAAAGTCTCCTACTATTATTGTGTTATTGTTGATTTCCTCTTTTATGTCTGCAAGTGTTTTTCTTATGTATTGAGGTACACCTGTGTTGGGTGCATAGATATTTATGACTGTTATGTCTTCCGCTTGGATAGATCCTTTGATCATTATGTAGTGACCTGTCTTGTCTCTTATAATCTTTTTTATTTTAAAGTCTATTTTGTATGGTTTGCTACGGTGTTCAGTGGTATTAGTTCAAATATAAGCATATGAGGAACAAGAGGTGCATCCCTGGTAGTTGACAGTCATAAAATCGTGCAAATATTTTATAACATAATGGAAAAATATACATACATACACATCAATAGCCACAGCTACAACAGTTTTACAGGAATAAAGTATAGGAAATTTTTCTGGCAAACGGTGCAATCAAAGTTGGTACCTGACTGTTAAGCTCTAAGTTAATTAAATTACTGCCTGGAAAAACAGATCCAGGGCACAGTCCCAGCTAGGAATATTATAATGAAAGCCATTTTTAACTAAGAGATTTGTTGGGGGTGAGAAGGAAGAGAGTGTATGAGTAATGAGAAGGAATAGATTTGTGTTGCCAGGGTTTTATAGGGCTAGGTAAGAAAGATCAGTGTGTAGTAGAGTTTAGTACAGCTGGAAGAGAATAGTAGAGACAAGAAGATAGGAAATATTTATGTAGAGGATAGTAGTAGGTATAAAAAGATTTTACAGTTAGAGCATAGAGGAAGCAGTGGCAAAAAAAATTAAGTTTAAAAGAAATTAAAATTAAAAAAAAGAAAAAATTAAATATTAAAAAGACAAGAAGGAAAAGAAGAAAAAAATTGAAAAAACAAAAACAAAGGTAATTATTGTCTCTGGTTTTTATCTTCTCATCTGCGTGCGGACCTTCCATCTGTTTGCTCTTGATATTGTTGTCCCAGATTTCCCTAGTGTGTACTGGTGGGGATCGGGTGTGGGGGCTGGATGGCTGCTTATGCCTTAGGTTTCAGTGTGGGTCAATTTTTTTTTTTTTTGTAGTCAGGACCCTTGCAGAGCCAGTTACTCTAGTTTCTGTTTTGCTTTCAGTAAAACAAAGGCTCTGCAGTCAGCTCAGATGTTGGCCAGAGGGGGCGTGGTGGGCGGTTCTCAGTCCATCAGGCGGGGGCCACGCCTCCGGGCCTGTGCTGGAGGGCTCTAGCTCCACGGTGCACCCACCGGCAGCCTTCAATCCCTGCTCTGCTGGATACTGGACTAAGCCCCAACAGCAGGGGCGAGCTTCCCGTCCGGCTTGAGCTTCCCCGTCCGGTTTGAGCTTCCCCGTCTGGCTCGAGCCAGGCTTTTGGGGCGCAACCCATGGGGGATTTCCCTGTTCCATTCCGCATGCCCCTGCTAGCAGTGTCTCAGCTCACAAGGCACCCCGGGACCCTGTACTGTCCTGACGGGATTTTCACACTGAGCTCCACTTTCTGTCCTTCTGGCGCACTTCCCAGCGCTTTCTCAGCTCGGTCCGGGGTTGGGGTTGGGGTACGGGGCCCTTAGTATGGGAGCTCTGGGAAAGTTCTGGCTGCTTGCTCTCCACCCTTGTAGACCTGAGGAGTTCTTTTGTCTAGAGGCTGGTTTGTTGGTGGTTCATTTCTTGATTAGTTCTGGTTGTTCTGTTGGGGAGCTGGTGAAATCCTCCTCTCATTCCTCCACCATCTTGGCCCCCCTCTCTATCTGTGGCTATTTTGATGCACTCTCCTACTTTTCCAAGTTTATTTCAGGAATATTGGATGTGTATATGTGAGTGTGTGTGTGTGTGTGTGTGTGTGTAAGGGATTAAATCATGTTAAAATATGCCTTTTATCTTGAAACACAGTATACTAAGTTACAAGGCAAAGTGGGTGTTATCGTCAGCAATGTGCCATGTTTTCTTATGTAAATTAATATTCTTTAAAAATTGAATCAAATGTGTCTAGCTATAAGAAAAATTGCCACTGGAGTTTGTTTCAGGGTACTAACTTCTGCATTTTTGGAACATTTTTCGTCAATTCCCATATACCCTTTCTTCAGTTATGCTGGATACCTGTAAACAAATAAAGATGAAAAACTGTCACTCAATTCTAGTCCCAGCTCTGTGGCAAAGGGTGTGACTGGATAAGCTGAGAAACCTCTTTGAGATCCTGTGCTTCTTCAGTTACACAAAATGGTTAAATTAAGTGGTCTTCTAAAGTTGGTTATTGTCTAAAAGCCATGATTTTTAATCATATTGAATAATTCTTGGAGGATTTGATTGTATGTGATATCATAAAGAACTCTGTGTGGTTTTTCTTTATAAATTAGGAAGAAATTTCACTATTCACACTTTTTACAAATATTTATTACAACCTTCTATGTCCTAGGCATTGTGCTAGAAAGTAAACACAGTGAGTGCAATGAATGAGACACTGTCCTACCCTCAGAGAGATTATGATCTAGTGTATAAGCCAGACAAGAAAATGACCAGGAAAATGACTATACATTTTAATAAGTGGCAAGAAAAAAAGTAAAGCCTTCAAAATGAGAAGAGTGGGGATGGGAAAGAGGTAGTTTAGATAAAATGATTTTGGTTTCTTTAGAAATATTGGTTACTACAAAACCACATCAACTATTCTTATTTGTGTAGTACCATTCTTTAGAGAGGAGAAGATAGTGGTGTGGAAGGAATATGAGAAAAGGTGAATGGAAACATGTGTCTTGTGTTTGCCATGTGTTTTGGACAAATCTTTTAGTCTGTCTGGACTTGTTTCCACCATCTGTTGTGGTGCTCATAGGGCCACCTAGTCACCAAACTGCTGGGAGATACAGTAGTTGCAAAAGCAGAAAATTCCTTCTCCCAACTCTGGATGAATGATCAGCATTTTGTTGTTGTTGTTGTTAGCATATCAGTGAGAGAAAGATTTAAAAATCAGCAGACAGCACTTTTTCCTCCTTTGTAAATTTTAGCAGAAAGCAAGAAAAACCATAAGCTAGAAAGGCACAGTGAAAGGCCTAACAGAAATGCAGAGAAGCAGGCTGGTGAATGAAGACAGGTTTACTGTGGCCTAGAGATAGCCACCGTTTTTTCCTCCTTTAGTCCCATTTCTGCCACCATATCTGCATAGTGCTGCTTCTCTGAGGGAGGGAGGGGAGTTTTGCTGGTTTATTCTGTGAGTTGCAAATAAGACTCCTTTTTGGAACAAGCTAGATTTTAAGTAGAATGTGCTGCTGGGTGTCTTTCTGTATTAGCATTGCAGGGCCTGTAAATATCCCTTGTGAGCTAGTCATAGGATGAACAGCCCTTCAAACTGGAATTAGAGCTCCAATTCAGAAATAGCTATTTAGAGTATGTATTTCCCAGTGTGAGGATTTTCATGGATGCCATCTCTTATGTTTCTTATGTAACAAACTTCTAGTTTCACTATTCACACTTTTTACAAATATTTATTACAACCTTCTATGTCCTAGGCATTGTGCTAGAAAGTAAACACAGTGAGTGCAATGAATGAGACACTGTCCTACCCTCAGAGAGATTATGATCTAGTGTATAAGCCAGACAAGAAAATGACCAGGAAAATGACTATACATTTTAATAAGTGGCAAGAAAAAAAGTAAAGCCTTCAAAATGAGAAGAGTGGGGATGGGAAAGAGGTAGTTTAGATAAAATGATTTTGGTTTCTTTAGAAATATTGGTTACTACAAAACCACATCAACTATTCTTATTTGTGTAGTACCATTCTTTAGAGAGGAGAAGATAGTGGTGTGGAAGGAATATGAGAAAAGGTGAATGGAAACATGTGTCTTGTGTTTGCCATGTGTTTTGGACAAATCTTTTAGTCTGTCTGGACTTGTTTCCACCATCTGTTGTGGTGCTCATAGGGCCACCTAGTCACCAAACTGCTGGGAGATACAGTAGTTGCAAAAGCAGAAAATTCCTTCTCCCAACTCTGGATGAATGATCAGCATTTTGTTGTTGTTGTTGTTAGCATATCAGTGAGAGAAAGATTTAAAAATCAGCAGACAGCACTTTTTCCTCCTTTGTAAATTTTAGCAGAAAGCAAGAAAAACCATAAGCTAGAAAGGCACAGTGAAAGGCCTAACAGAAATGCAGAGAAGCAGGCTGGTGAATGAAGACAGGTTTACTGTGGCCTAGAGATAGCCACCGTTTTTTTTCCTCCTTTAGTCCCATTTCTGCCACCATATCTGCATAGTGCTGCTTCTCTGAGGGAGGGAGGGGAGTTTTGCTGGTTTATTCTGTGAGTTGCAAATAAGACTCCTTTTTGGAACAAGCTAGATTTTAAGTAGAATGTGCTGCTGGGTGTCTTTCTGTATTAGCATTGCAGGGCCTGTAAATATCCCTTGTGAGCTAGTCATAGGATGAACAGCCCTTCAAACTGGAATTAGAGCTCCAATTCAGAAATAGCTATTTAGAGTATGTATTTCCCAGTGTGAGGATTTTTCATGGATGCCATCTCTTATGTTTCTTATGTCACAGACTTCATCTAGTTTTCTCAGTTGCTAACCCAATAGGAGAAGCTTCTTCTCTGTTATTCATTAGCATATAAAGGAGAAGACCATTTTGTCTGCTTCCTTTAAGATGTTACTGTCAAAATGCCAAGCCAAGTGGTTAGGGCTGATAGCACTGCATTTGATAATGGCATTAGCAGATCCTTATTGGTTGTGCATGTAGCAAAAGCTAAAGAGTCCCTGGACAAGACTTATCCAATTTAGCTTGTGGTAACTTTAGGATGCCTGCATCTTTAAATGCATAAGCTAGGCTTAGGCTTTCAAAGTTGCTGATTAAGAATTTCAACTGTATTTACTTTGGGAAGAACAGAGTGATTTTTTGTTGCTATGTGATATAAAGTCATATCCCCAAACTTGTGGGAATATATAATAGAGGACATTGTTCCCATAGTTTTGCTTTCCATACTGGTGGGTTAAGCATTTATTTTCTAAATATACACTAGTGTTTCAGAATTCTTTGTTGTCAGTCAATGTTCTTTGGCTTGAGGGAGTTAGGTAGATACCTGTCATGCGTTGTCCAGAAATCATCGCATAATAAACATGATTTTAAAGAGAATAGGACATTTGAAAGCCTGCATCCAACAGCTTAGAGATAGAAGAGCACATTTTGTAGGTTGTGGGTGTTTATCTGATTCTCTTAGGCAGATGTTCATTATGGCAATCATTGTCTACACATTCGTACTCAGTTGCACCATTAGTGGTACCTATTTTCCATTCATCTGTCCTCTTTATTCCCAATAAAATAATGCTGTTTGGGCATTAAGAGGTTAAAGAGTGATTCTACCAAATGTTTTGAGATGTGCAAAAATATGATTTACATTTTCTACGACATCCTTGTGAGGTTTTTAACATTTGCTGATTTCCTTAAAACTTACACACAGATAGAAAATTCTAGATCCATATATTTCTGTAGAATATCTTTAAAAGACTGATGAAGAGAGAATGTTGAGGCATAAGAGGCATTATGCTAATTTTTTTACATTACTTCTAAATTTCAAGCATTTCTGTATCCAAGAATTTATTACTTTCTCAAGATTTGATTACCTTTTTCGTGACAAAATGCTTTCCTTTCTAGAAAAAAGCTAGAATTTTTTCATTTCTTAGGATGTGAATGGGAGACAAAGGGGTTAAAGAGACATTTGAAATAAAATAAAAATCAGAGTTTTCTAAATTTTAAGAAATTTTGATAAAGTCTAATGTATATATATATATATATATATGTATATAGAAAGCCCATATATATGTATGAATATGTATATGTGCATATGTGTGAGTGCATATATATATATATATATATATGTATGTATACTGATATATTTTCTAGCTCTATGTTAAGAACTAGGAAAGAATGTTATCTTGAGTTTTGTCTTTTTAATTGATTCTCTCTGGGGCTTTGAAAGTACAGATATGCACCTGAACTCAATTCTTTAATGATAAGAAAATCTTCATCTGCAAACTATTGGGATTCAACCTTAGTGGCAATTAGAACTTTATTATTTCCCTTTTAACTGGTCTTAAAATAAAATAGTCCCAAAATCAAAATACATATATGCTATCTCTTCTGTTTGGGAGAGGGAACATGTATAGATAATGCAAGTGAATTTGTCTATAAAACCTATGCTATTTGACATCCTGGTACTAGCACATTTTATGAAGAAAACCTAACAAAAAACAAAAATCAAATCAATCTTCCAAAGGCTTCATTTCTAAAATTATTTATTATATAACACTTTAATATGTGTGTGTGTGTGTGTGTGTGTGTGTGTGTGTGTGTGTGTGTATACCCTTTGTCTTCCTCTCTCAAAGATATTTTTGAGCACCTGGTATATATAGGGTGTTAGGCTAAAAAGTTCTACTATGCATGTCAAAATATTAATGCTTCTAATTGACCTTAATTGGCCTCAAGTCATATCTGTTAACTTGAACTCAAGCATCAAAGGGAATATACCCAAATTTTTGAAGTCTGTTCTTTTTGGATAAAGAAAAACAAATGAAACATCATTTGTATAAAGGTTATTAATTTTGTTGCTAAATTATCTTGTGAAAGTTGATTAAGCTATTATTGGTCATGATGAAGAGAGAATGTTGAGGCATAAGAGGCATTATGCTATTTTTACATTACTTCTAAATTTCAAGCATTTCTGTATCCAAGAATTTATTACTTTCTCAAGATTTGATTACCTTTTTCGTCACAACATACTTTCCTTTCTAGAAAAAGCTAGAATTTTTCATTTCTTAGGATGTGAATGGGAGACAAAGGGGTTAAAGAGACATTTGAAATAAAATAAAAATCAGAGTTTTCTAAATTTTAAGAAATTTTGATAAAGTCTAATGTATATATATATATATATATATGTATATAGAAAGCCCATATATATGTATGAATATGTATATGTGCATATGTGTGAGTGCATATATATATATATATATATATGTATGTATACTGATATATTTTCTAGCTCTATGTTAAGAACTAGGAAAGAATGTTATCTTGAGTTTTGTCTTTTTAATTGATTCTCTCTGGGGCTTTGAAAGTACAGATATGCACCTGAACTCAATTCTTTAATGATAAGAAAATCTTCATCTGCAAACTATTGGGATTCAACCTTAGTGGCAATTAGAACTTTATTATTTCCCTTTTAACTGGTCTTAAAATAAAATAGTCCCAAAATCAAAATACATATATGCTATCTCTTCTGTTTGGGAGAGGGAACATGTATAGATAATGCAAGTGAATTTGTCTATAAAACCTATGCTATTTGACATCCTGGTACTAGCACATTTTATGAAGAAAACCTAACAAAAAACAAAAATCAAATCAATCTTCCAAAGGCTTCATTTCTAAAATTATTTATTATATAACACTTTAATATGTGTGTGTGTGTGTGTGTGTGTGTGTGTGTGTGTGTGTGTGTATACCCTTTGTCTTCCTCTCTCAAAGATATTTTTGAGCACCTGGTATATATAGGGTGTTAGGCTAAAAAGTTCTACTATGCATGTCAAAATATTAATGCTTCTAATTGACCTTAATTGGCCTCAAGTCATATCTGTTAACTTGAACTCAAGCATCAAAGGGAATATACCCAAATTTTTGAAGTCTGTTCTTTTTGGATAAAGAAAAACAAATGAAACATCATTTGTATAAAGGTTATTAATTTTGTTGCTAAATTATCTTGTGAAAGTTGATTAAGCTATTATAATTGGTCATGATAAAGCAGCTCACTAAGTAAATTATAGTCACTTACAAAAGCATCCTTATTTTCATAATTAAAACTAGTCAGAACATCATTGGTAGAAAGAGGAGCTCAGTTTTAGAATTCAGTACCTACACTAAGGAGAAAAACTCAAGTATTCTGTCTGGCCAGAAATTCAAGTATACTGCATAAGCAAGAAGATACTTAGATGAAAATAGTTCTGACCTACTCTGATCTTTGGAGAATTGGATAAATATATTTCTCAAAACACTTTTGTGATACAAAAATTTATTATTTGCCTAGTTGAAGCATGTATGTGACAGAGAAGGATTTGATGGAAATTTGTACCTCACAGGGACATTCTCTTGACACACACAATGCCTTTGTATAAATTCTGAATTTTCACGGAAAATAAAGTTTACGGAAATGTACTATTCTATGAAACTTATTACACATGCACACACATATGGTGTTACTATGTATATTGTGAATTAATTGTATGTGAAGTATAAGGTCAGGGCTAAAATTGCTGTCTGTCCTAACCAATACCAAAAGAGAGGGCAAGAATACTGCTTGGACTGGGTGAGAAGTTCTCCTGGACAAAATGGTTGAACTTTCACTTTGGCTAGGAAGACTTATTAGGAGTGTTAAGGATTAATCTTAAAGAATGAGGAGGGCTTTTGAGAGCATCAACATAGAGAGGACATTACAGCCAATTCTGCATATGGGTGATAAATGATAAATGTGAGATAATACTGTATGTAGCACTTGATATATTCATTGACATATAAACATCCTTTAAGGTTGCAGTGGGGATTGTTCTATATATAGAATATATATATAAAATATCTGCTGAGATTTTACCAGCCCAAATTTAGACATAAAACATTGAAAATCTGGGCTTTCCTGGTGGTCCAGTGAGTAAGGACACCACCTTGCAGTGCAGGGGGCGCCAGTTCAATCCCTGGCCTGGGAAGATCCCACGTGCCGTGGAGCGACTGGACCGGTGTGTCCAACTACCAAGCCAGAGCTCTGGAGTGCATGCGCCCAGAGCCGATGCTCTTCGGTGAGAGGCCGCTTCGATGGGAGGCCCACACAGGCCAAAGTACAAAGATATATAAATGAAAGACCAATAGAAGTGGCCAAAAAAAAAAAAAAAAAAAGAAAATTCTTTAGGCAGAAACAGATATATATATCTTATTTGTGCCTGTTTCCAGAATAACCACCCCAGTCAACTCTCTTTTTGCTTATAAAAAAGCAGAAATGAATATTACTGCAATTTGTTGAATACCTACTATTTTCTAGGTAGCTTGCTGTGACTTTTTCAGAGGACTATATGATTTTAAGAGGACTGTATGATTTTCTCTTATCTACCAGTGAAGGAATACAGTTTGTTCCTGTACCAGAGA
The DNA here is from genome assembly GCA_022376925.1 of Tragulus kanchil. Classification (NCBI taxonomy): domain Eukaryota; kingdom Metazoa; phylum Chordata; class Mammalia; order Artiodactyla; family Tragulidae; genus Tragulus; species Tragulus kanchil. The sequence continues at coordinate 117,283,449 of JAIOJX010000023.1, read as the reverse complement.
CCTAGGTGTTTAATCAAGGTTACAGAAGACAATAAAGAAATACTCCCAATACATTTTGAAACTTGCACCCTTGTACTCAAAGTGTGTAAAGTTATTCTAAGTATCCGTTTTCAGATTCATAAATGGGGAATACAGATATTAGAAGAGAAATGTCTTGATGACGAGGCAAAGGAAAAAAAAACAGGGCTAAAATTGCTGTCTGTCCTAACCAATACCAAAAGAGAGGGCAAGAATACTGCTTGGACTGGGTGAGAAGTTCTCCTGGACAAAATGGTTGAACTTTCACTTTGGCTAGGAAGACTTATTAGGAGTGTTAAGGATTAATCTTAAAGAATGAGGAGGGCTTTTGAGAGCATCAACATAGAGAGGACATTACAGCCAATTCTGCATATGGGTGATAAATGATAAATGTGAGATAATACTGTATGTAGCACTTGATATATTCATTGACATATAAACATCCTTTAAGGTTGCAGTGGGGATTGTTCTATATATAGAATATATATATAAAATATCTGCTGAGATTTTACCAGCCCAAATTTAGACATAAAACATTGAAAATCTGGGCTTTCCTGGTGGTCCAGTGAGTAAGGACACCACCTTGCAGTGCAGGGGGCGCCAGTTCAATCCCTGGCCTGGGAAGATCCCACGTGCCGTGGAGCGACTGGACCGGTGTGTCCAACTACCAAGCCAGAGCTCTGGAGTGCATGCGCCCAGAGCCGATGCTCTTCGGTGAGAGGCCGCTTCGATGGGAGGCCCACACAGGCCAAAGTACAAAGATATATAAATGAAAGACCAATAGAAGTGGCCAAAAAAAAAAAAAAAAAAGAAAATTCTTTAGGCAGAAACAGATATATATATATCTTATTTGTGCCTGTTTCCAGAATAACCACCCCAGTCAACTCTCTTTTTGCTTATAAAAAAGCAGAAATGAATATTACTGCAATTTGTTGAATACCTACTATTTTCTAGGTAGCTTGCTGTGACTTTTTCAGAGGACTATATGATTTTAAGAGGACTGTATGATTTTCTCTTATCTACCAGTGAAGGAATACAGTTTGTTCCTGTACCAGAGACCTAGGTGTTTAATCAAGGTTACAGAAGACAATAAAGAAATACTCCCAATACATTTTGAAACTTGCACCCTTGTACTCAAAGTGTGTAAAGTTATTCTAAGTATCCGTTTTCAGATTCATAAATGGGGAATACAGATATTAGAAGAGAAATGTCTTGATGAAGCTCTATGTAAACCATCATTGACATCCTTTTAGTATTTCTTTGGAATCTGTAAAACTATACTTTTCTTGTTATCTTCCTCCTTTCTGCATGCCATTTTCTTCTCTCTTTTTTTTAAGGAAGCATATTTTTTTGTTTGTTTTGTTTTTATCACTTTTTTTTTTAACACCAAAACCATTTTGGGGGGAAGTATAGCCAATTAACAATTTTGTGATAGTTTCAGGTGAACAGTGAAAGGGCTCGGCCGTACATATATACATGTATCCATTCTCCCCCAAATCTCCCTCCCGTCCAGACTGGTACATACATTAAGCAGAGTTCCATGTGCTATACAATACATTTTTGTTGGTTATATATTTCAAACATTGCCTGCCATTCTCATACCTTGGATTTCGACTGCTATTATTTATTTATTTATTTTTTAAAGATTTATTTATTAATTTATTTTGGGCGGGGGTCGGGTTGGGGAGCGAGCGGAGCGGGCGGGCCACTTCTATTGGTCTTTGATTTCTCTATTTTCATCCGTCTTTGTTCTTTGGCTCCTGTGGGCCTCCCAACGCGGTGGCGTCTGTTATTGCAGAGCGGCAGCTCCGGGCGCATGAGCTCCAGAGCTCCGGCTCAGTAATTGGACACATCGGTCCAGCCACTCCGCGGCATGTAGGATCTTCCCAGGCCAGAGATCGAACAGGCACCCCTTGCACTGCAAGGCGGTGTCCTTACCCACTGGACCATCAAGGGAAGCCCTGCTATTATTTTTAACACCTAAACCCAGTATATACTCCCAAGATTATTCAGTCTTTTTGCAAAGTAACAAAAACTATATTATGTCTTTAATTATTATTACACGCATATTATTACATTCTTTCTAGGTCTTGACCTTTACTTTTGCTATTGTTCTTTATTTTATAATCATCTTCAGAATAAGTGAACAATTATTCAGTATCTTTTACAATAAGTTTTCAACTGAAAATATCCTTACTAGAAGTGATTTTATTTTCAGTTTCTCTACTCTTCTCTCTGGTACATGAAATTTGTTTTCATGGTTCAAGTAATAATATTCCAGATCTGTTTTTGTATCTTTTCTTTTCTTCACCTTCTTTTTTTAAGGAAGCATATTTTTTGTTTGTTTTGTTTTATCACTTTTTTTAACACCAAAACCATTTTGGGGGGAAGTATAGCCAATTAACAATTTTGTGATAGTTTCAGGTGAACAGTGAAAGGGCTCGGCCGTACATATATACATGTATCCATTCTCCCCCAAATCTCCCTCCCGTCCAGACTGGTACATACATTAAGCAGAGTTCCATGTGCTATACAATACATTTTTGTTGGTTATATATTTCAAACATTGCCTGCCATTCTCATACCTTGGATTTCGACTGCTATTATTTATTTATTTATTTTTTAAAGATTTATTTATTAATTTATTTTGGGCGGGGGTCGGGTTAGGGAGGGAGGGGAGCGGGCGGGCCACTTCTATTGGTCTTTGATTTCTCTATTTTCATCCGTCTTTGTTCTTTGGCTCCTGTGGGCCTCCCAACGCGGTGGCGTCTGTTATTGCAGAGCGGCAGCTCCGGGCGCATGAGCTCCAGAGCTCCGGCTCAGTAATTGGACACATCGGTCCAGCCACTCCGCGGCATGTAGGATCTTCCCAGGCCAGAGATCGAACAGGCACCCCTTGCACTGCAAGGCGGTGTCCTTACCCACTGGACCACCAAGGGAAGCCCTGCTATTATTTTTAACACCTAAACCCAGTATATACTCCCAAGATTATTCAGTCTTTTTGCAAAGTAACAAAAACTATATTATGTCTTTAATTATTATTACACGCATATTATTACATTCTTTCTAGGTCTTGACCTTTACTTTTGCTATTGTTCTTTATTTTATAATCATCTTCAGAATAAGTGAACAATTATTCAGTATCTTTTACAATAAGTTTTCAACTGAAAATATCCTTACTAGAAGTGATTTTATTTTCAGTTTCTCTACTCTTCTCTCTGGTACATGAAATTTGTTTTCATGGTTCAAGTAATAATATTCCAGATCTGTTTTTGTATCTTTTCTTTTCTTCACCTTCTTTTTTTTTAAATTTTGGCCTCTTTTTTAATTGTTTTTTTTTTTTTTTTTAATTTTTAGTCTTCATCCATCTTTATTCTTTGGCCTGTATGGGCCTCCCACTGCAGTGGCCTCTCTTGATGCAGAGCACCAGCTCTGGGTGCATGTGCTCCAGAGTGCAGGCTTGCAATTGGACACACTGGTCCAGCTGCTCTGCCGCATGTTGGATCTTTCCAGGCCAGGAATCTAACCGGTGCCCCTTGCACTGCAAGGCAGACTCCTTACCCACTGGACCACCAGGGAAGCCCTTCTTCACTTTCTTTGTCAAATCTTTCCCTGACTTCTATTATATTTTCCCTATTAATACATCTTGGGGTGGGGGTAGTATGACATGGAGGATCTTAGTTCCCTGACTAGGAATCAAACCAGTGCCCCCTGTAGTGGAAACATAGTCTTAACCACTGGATTGCCAGGGAGGTCCCAATTACATCTTTACATTTAATCATTTCATTTCTAGCTCTATAATTTAGGACTTCCAAATCCATTTCCAAATTATTTTCAATAAATGCTCTTGATGTTTTTCTTCATCTGTTTCTTAAGTTCACAATGTCCTCCTTACTCCTCAAAGAGTAGCTATCTGTCTGTCTGTAGTCATCTTCTAAAATTCAGCTTAATCCTATGAATTCTTCTCTGATGATGCCCATACACCTAAAACTTTGCTTTCTGTAACTGAATCTTGAATCTTAGATGTGAGATCATTCATTTTAATCCTTTATTGAATTTTTTCACATTGTCTTCTCAGATAAGTTGTAACCTCCATAATGTCATGAAGTGTTCTTCTTTTGTATCAATTTGATGTATAGAAAAGCATTATAACATTGTAGAAGCTTAATAAATACTATGGGTTGACCAAAGGACTTCTTTAAGATGACAGAAAAAGGAGAAGAAGTGCAACCAGATCTCAGTATGTTAGTTCCTACTTTGATTCAGTATGCATAGATTTTTAGAACAAGGTAAATATTGATGTTTATGTCTACCAACTACTTGACCAAGTTAGTTAAATCCCTTAATCCACAATCTTCTTGTTCATGAAATAGGGATAATCATACCTAACTTTTGGTGGTATTGTAAATATTTGAGATAATAGTATAAACTTACTAACATTTGTGTACTACTAATACTGTAACTAAATATTTTACATGAGTATTTTCATTTAGTTCCTTATAAAAACACTCTGAAGAACACTGAAGAAGTAAGAGGGATTGTTATCTTCATTCTGTAAACAAAGAAACTAAGATTTAGAGATTAAGTACCTTCCCAAAATTACATAATTCAGAAGCAGTGGAATAAGAATTTGGACCTAACATCAAATTCAGAATTTATGCTATTAATCAGTGAACTTTTAAAGTATGTAAGCATTTAATAAAATGCTCTGTTTATATTATATATTCAGTAAGTGACAGCAGTTTTGGTAGCATGAAGAATGTCTTTGCATAAGATTTGACAGCCTGCTAAAAAATGAATAAGTGCATTCTAGTGCCTCTTCCTATAGTTATCATATGGATTCATAAGCTCTTACTACTATTTTAGCAATATTTTCGTAATTATGTGGGAAACAAAACAGTTTGGAAATTTCTCTTTCTCAGCTATATGATCAAACATAACCTTCTCTAAAAGGTTCATATTAAGAATAAGTATCCCAGGGAGCTTCCCTACCTGTCCAGTAGTGGGGACTCTGTGTTTCCATTGCAGGGTGTGTGGGTTTGATCCCTGGTTGGGAAGCTTAGATCCCTCATGCCATGCCTGCTATGCAGTCAAATAAAATTAAAAAAGAAAGAACCACTGTAGGGGCTTTAGTTTTGTGTTCAAGTATTTAATGATTATAATTCTCTAGGATCTATCTCCACCAACATTTCCTTACTGTATTCCAATTGATAGTCTTTTCCTTTTTTTTTTGAAAATAACCTATAAGCATCTCAGAGGAGGATTTGTGCTTATCAAAGTCGTTTTAGTTGCAGCCATGCCCTTCTTATTTCATGGGTAAGTGAAACAGCAGATTAGGATCAAGAAAGTGATACAGCAAAGTGCAAGCATTTGGTAGAATTGCCATATTTACACTATTTACTGTGCAATTCTCTAACCTGTTTCAATAACAATATTATTAATAGTCCATTAGAATTTTCTATTCATGAGTAATTAGTCAAGAAGTGCTGAAAGAAGTTTCTAATGGGATGATGTTCACAGACCAACGAATCAGGGGTATACATTATTATGATGATTATTTTATTTAAGAAAAGGACAGCATTTACTTCTTATTTCTGCCACTCAGAGGCCAACAATGGCATCACTGATGATTTACCTGAGCTGTGCTCATCTGTTTACACTTTCACATTCAATAAAAATGTGTAGTTACTATGGCAACTGAAAGTCTATAGTGTCTGTTTCAAAACCTGTACTTGGCAGTTTATGTGCATAAATCCTCAACACACTGATATGAGGCTCTAGCTCTGTGTTTTATTAATTTTATTTTCTTTGTATCTCAGATGGTATTTTATAAACTATGAAGTGAAGTAGAAATTGTTTATAAAGAAAAAATTTCTCTTGGGAGTCTAACCTTGGAGCCTTAGAAAAGTCTGGATTATTAGGGTGAAAATGAAGCACAAATCTTGACACTCCAGATATCTTACATAAGCCTTAACGCTAATTTTTCTACAAACTGGGATCTTTTGCAATTCTGGTTCCTAAGCAGTTCAGTGACGCTCTCTCTTGGAAGCTAGAAAGCCAAGCACTGATTTCTCAAGGAAAATTAGCAACAATGGGGTATATTTTCTCCTTAAAATGACTTATAAAACTTTTATGCTAGTTTTATGAAATGGTAAACTATCTAGTAAAGGGGAGGTGTATCACAGCTGTCCAGAAGAAAAGTCATTACAGAAAGAGGTCAAATGAGCACTTTTGATCAATAAAGCATTAATGCATTGAATTTTCTTAATAGACTCCTTTATATTACAAAGTGTCTTATAATTTTTCAGTGCTTTCTCCAACACATATTTGAACCATATTGAGAACGTGTGATCAAGGTGGTCTATTTGAGCATGCAAGTCTCTAGTGTGAGACATAAACTGTGTTTGAAATCTGATTCTTTTACTTACTAGGTGCATCAGCTTTATGGGTAAGTGAAACAGCAGATTAGGATCAAGAAAGTGATACAGCAAAGTGCAAGCATTTGGTAGAATTGCCATATTTACACTATTTACTGTGCAATTCTCTAACCTGTTTCAATAACAATATTATTAATAGTCCATTAGAATTTTCTATTCATGAGTAATTAGTCAAGAAGTGCTGAAAGAAGTTTCTAATGGGATGATGTTCACAGACCAACGAATCAGGGGTATACATTATTATGATGATTATTTTATTTAAGAAAATGACAGCATTTACTTCTTATTTCTGCCACTCAGAGGCCAACAATGGCATCACTGATGATTTACCTGAGCTGTGCTCATCTGTTTACACTTTCACATTCAATAAAAATGTGTAGTTACTATGGCAACTGAAAGTCTATAGTGTCTGTTTCAAAACCTGTACTTGGCAGTTTATGTGCATAAATCCTCAACACACTGATATGAGGCTCTAGCTCTGTGTTTTATTAATTTTATTTTCTTTGTATCTCAGATGGTATTTTATAAACTATGAAGTGAAGTAGAAATTGTTTATAAAGAAAAAATTTCTCTTGGGAGTCTAACCTTGGAGCCTTAGAAAAGTCTGGATTATTAGGGTGAAAATGAAGCACAAATCTTGACACTCCAGATATCTTACATAAGCCTTAACGCTAATTTTTCTACAAACTGGGATCTTTTGCAATTCTGGTTCCTAAACAGTTCAGTGACGCCTCTCTCTTGGAAGCTAGAAAGCCAAGCACTGATTTCTCAAGGAAAATTAGCAACAATGGGGTATATTTTTCTCCTTAAAAATGACTTATAAAACTTTTATGCTAGTTTTATGAAATGGTAAACTATCTAGTAAAGGGGAGGTGTATCACAGCTGTCCAGAAGAAAAGTCATTACAGAAAGAGGTCAAATGAGCACTTTTGATCAATAAAGCATTAATGCATTGAATTTTCTTAATAGACTCCTTTATATTACAAAGTGTCTTATAATTTTTCAGTGCTTTCTCCAACACATATTTGAACCATATTGAGAACGTGTGATCAAGGTGGTCTATTTGAGCATGCAAGTCTCTAGTGTGAGACATAAACTGTGTTTGAAATCTGATTCTTTTACTTACTAGGTGCATCAGCTTTACCTTTTTGAGCTTTTGTTACCCTGTCTGAAAAATCCAAGTAAGAATATATCTTTGCTGGGAGGCTGTATATTTGCTGTATAGACTAAATAGTTTTCAACTATGGTAAAATATGTATACCATAAAATTTGCCAGTCGCAGTTCAGCAGCTCTAAATACTTTCACAGTGTTCTGCAACCATCATCACCATCTGTCTTCAGAACTCTTTTCGTGCAGAACTGACACTGACCCATTAAACTGACCCTCATTGCCCCTAGCAATTACCATTTTATTTATGTCTCTGTAAATTTAACTATTTTAGATACCACATATGAGTGATATAATACAGTATTTGTTCTTTTGTTCCTGGTGTATTTCATTTAGTATAATGTCTCAAGGTTCATCCATATTGTAATATGTGTCAGATTTTCCTTCCTTTTAAAAGCTGAATAATAAATATCCCAGTGTGTGTGTGTGTGTGTGTGTGTGTGTGTGTGTGTACTGCTGTGTATTTGCAGCTGTGAATATGGATGTAGATATATCTCTTCAAATCTCTGATTTAAATTCTTCTGGACATATACCCAGAAGTGAAATTGATGCATCATATGGTAATTCACTTTAAACATTTTTTTGCGGAACTGTTACACTGTTTTCCACAGTGGTTATACCATTTTATATTCCCACTAGCAGTGCATTAGGATTCCAGTTCTCCACAGCCTCATAAACATTTATTATTTTCATTTTTGTTTTTTTCTAATAACTATCCTAATAATATGAAGTGGCATCTCATTGTGGTTTTGATTTGCATTTCCTTAATGATTAGTGGTGTTGAGAATTTTTTAGTGTGCCTATTGGCAATCTGTATATCTTTGGAGAGATGCTGATACAGTGTGTTATAAGATGAATTGTTTGTTTCCTCTGCAAAACTCAAATGTTGCAGCAGTAACCAATAGGACTTCAGAGTGGTGACCATATTTGGAGATAAGCTCTTTCAAGACGTAGTTAGGTTATTAAGTTGGGGTGAGACATTTCAATATATGGGCTTCCCTAGTGGCTCAGATGGTAAAGAATCTGCCTGCAATGCAGGAGGCCAGGGTTCAATCCCAAGGTCTGGAAGATCCTTTGGAGAAGGGAATGGCAACACACTCCAGTATTCTTAGCTGGGAAGTCCCAGGGACAGAGGAGCCTGGAGGGCTATAGTCCGTAGCACTGCAGAGAGTCCGACAGGACTGAGTGACTAACACTTTCACTCCTCCTTTCTTTCAATTCAATATATTGTCTAAATTAGACAACATTAATATGTTCATTGGGAAAAAAGATGCCAAAATCTATATCATTGAAAGTGTACTATTTTTTCCCTACTGAAAATGGAAAGTACAAAAGCTTATAAATGAAATGTATTTAGTAGTTTGTATAAACATTTTCTTTGGGGAATAGATGTTATTAAATGGTCAAAGAAATGAAAGGTAAATGCGATTTTGCAAAATAAAACAAAATAAGACAAAATAAGACAAAATAAAACAAGGAAGCCAAAATAAATGATACATAAGCAAAATTTCCAGCTGTATTTTCTAAACCACTAGTTTTGCCCTAGGTGAGCAAAATGAGCATATTTATTTTGAACTTGTTATTAAAATATCACTTTAAAAAATTCCTTTTTATATATGTCTTACTGTAATCTACAGAGATTAAAGATTGGATTGGAGGAGTCTCATAAGCTTTTTTTTTTCTTTAAACATTTATTTTATTTATTTACCTTTTGGGGGGTGAGGTGGGAGGGAGGGGGACAGGCGGGCCACTTCTATTGGTCTTTGATTTCTCTATTTTCATCCGTCTTTGTTCTTTGGCTCCTGTGGGCCTCCCATCGCGGTGGCCTCTGTCGTCGCAGAGCGCCGGCTCTGGGCGCATGCGGTCCAGAGCTCCGGCTCAGTAATTGGACACATCAACCCAGCTGCTCCGCGGCACTTGGGATCTTCCCAGGCCAGGGATCGAACCAGTGCCCCTTGCACTGCAAGGCGGTGTCCTTACCCACTGGACCACCAGAGGAAGCCCTCTCATAAGTTTTGTTTTGTCATTTGAAATTAGAAATTTAATAAGGAAACTTTTGAGAAAAATTGACAAATAGATGTGTAACATGAATTATACTTTCATAAAGCTGAAAAAGGTAAAAAAATGATATCCATTGGTACCATAGACAATGAAACAATGGAAGAAAAAGTAATAACATTGATCCAGCAGATACAGCTCTAAATGCATGCACATTTAGCAAAGAACATGTATATGAGTGTTCACCACAGTAATATTTGTAATTCTTAACAAGTGGAAACTAATGAAATATCCATTAGAAGCAGAATGTATAAATTGTGGTATATTTATATAAATTGAAATACAAATAAAACAATTACAGTAGAAATAGAATAATTTTTTTGTTGTTCTATTTAGACTCAGTTGAGACAGATCAGCTGGGTACTGAGGGTTCAAGGTGGCTTGTGCATAAGGCGCTTAATTCAACAAATAACATCATTATGTTCTTGTTTAGTCGTTAAGTCGTTTCCTACTCTTTTTGTGAGCCCATGCACTGTCGCCTGCCAGGCTCCTTTGTCCGTGAGATTTCCCAGGCAAGGATACTGGGGTGGGTAGCTGTTTCCTTCTACAGGGGCTCTTTCTCAACCCAGGAACTGAACCTGACTCCTCTGCATTGGAAGGTAGATTCTTTACTGCTGAGCCACCAAGGAAGCCCATATTATACTATATTTTATAGACATGTGCTATATAAAAATAGTGGTTGAGAGCTAAATTTGTGATGGATGCTACACATAAATCATCTCATTGAATTTTTCCTTTTGCTTCAGTTGACATCATTTTTCATTGAAGTATAGTTGATTTACAATATTACATTCAAATTTCAAATGTATGGCATAGTCATTCAGTATTTCTACAGATTATACTCCATGAAAAGTTCTTACAAAATAATGGTTGTAACTCCCTCTGCTATGTAATATAGTCTTATTGCTATCCATTTTATTCTTAGTAGTTTGCACCTCAACCTTGTCCTATTTGTAGCAATGTGGATAAACCTAGAGAATATTATACTTAGTGAAATAAATCATACAGAGAAAGACAAATACTGCATGAAATCACTTATTAGGATACATGGATTTGATCCATGGGTCGGGAAGATCCCCCGGAGAAGAAAATGGTAACCCACTCCACTATTCTTGCTTGGGAAATCCCATGGACAGAGGAGCCTGGCGAATTATAGTCCATGGGATCCCAAAACAGTCAGACTGGACTTAGTGCCTAAATAACAACAACAAAAAATGTGTCAATAATCAACGTCCTGCATGCTATGAGGGAAGTAAAAGTCCAAAGTTAATACTCTAAGCAGATATGATATTTAGACAAAAAAATATTAGTTTACAATTTTAGATAGTGTAAGTCAAATGATTCCTCTGGGTTATTAGTATTTTGAATTTGCCAATCACTAGTTATGTGATGCTGCATGTTTTTTTAATTTCTCTAAGATTTAGTTTCTTAAAGTGTAAGATGAGAATATTAATAACATCTAACTTATAGGGTTCAAGGTGGCTTGTGCATAAGGCGCTTAATTCAACAAATAACATCATTATGTTCTTGTTTAGTCGTTAAGTCGTTTCCTACTCTTTTTGTGAGCCCATGCACTGTCGCCTGCCAGGCTCCTTTGTCCGTGAGATTTCCCAGGCAAGGATACTGGGGTGGGTAGCTGTTTCCTTCTACAGGGGCTCTTTCTCAACCCAGGAACTGAACCTGACTCCTCTGCATTGGAAGGTAGATTCTTTACTGCTGAGCCACCAAGGAAGCCCATATTATACTATATTTTATAGACATGTGCTATATAAAAATAGTGGTTGAGAGCTAAATTTGTGATGGATGCTACACATAAATCATCTCATTGAATTTTTCCTTTTGCTTCAGTTGACATCATTTTTCATTGAAGTATAGTTGATTTACAATATTACATTCAAATTTCAAATGTATGGCATAGTCATTCAGTATTTCTACAGATTATACTCCATGAAAAGTTCTTACAAAATAATGGTTGTAACTCCCTCTGCTATGTAATATAGTCTTATTGCTATCCATTTTATTCTTAGTAGTTTGCACCTCAACCTTGTCCTATTTGTAGCAATGTGGATAAACCTAGAGAATATTATACTTAGTGAAATAAATCATACAGAGAAAGACAAATACTGCATGAAATCACTTATTAGGATACATGGATTTGATCCATGGGTCGGGAAGATCCCCCGGAGAAGAAAATGGTAACCCACTCCACTATTCTTGCTTGGGAAATCCCATGGACAGAGGAGCCTGGCGAATTATAGTCCATGGGATCCCAAAACAGTCAGACTGGACTTAGTGCCTAAATAACAACAACAAAAAATGTGTCAATAATCAACGTCCTGCATGCTATGAGGGAAGTAAAAGTCCAAAGTTAATACTCTAAGCAGATATGATATTTAGACAAAAAAATATTAGTTTACAATTTTAGATAGTGTAAGTCAAATGATTCCTCTGGGTTATTAGTATTTTGAATTTGCCAATCACTAGTTATGTGATGCTGCATGTTTTTTTAATTTCTCTAAGATTTAGTTTCTTAAAGTGTAAGATGAGAATATTAATAACATCTAACTTATATGGCTGATGTAAGAATAAAATAAAATTATGTACATAAAGCTTTTAACTTGGGTTCTGATAAAGTGTTCAAGAAATTTTAAGCATTGTTCTTATTTTAACATATTCAGTTTCTTTAGTGCATGTTTTGTTGGAGTTGAATATGATTGAAGGTTTCATAGAAGAGGTAGTCCTTGAAAGATTTGGGTAGTTGGCATTGGAAGGAGATATTTAAGGGTGAGAGAATCAAGAGGTAAAAAGTACAAAAGAGTTAGAATGATACAGAGTGATAGCTTTGGATTCCCAGGAGTGCTATTACAAGTGGTTCCTTCAGGTCATTTTTGTCTTTGTGAGGGAGCCTAGAGTATCAGCAATGTAATCTTTTGTGTGTGTCTTTATTTATATGGGGATAAATTAATTTAATGTCTGGAGAGATTTAATTATGTTACTTATTGTCTCAGATTATTGTGGGTATGGATTTAGTGAGGTATTGTGTTTTGCGGTATGTTCTTAATATTTATTTCAGCATATTTGCACAGTCCTTTAGAAATGTTTGACTTACATATGTCTTTCTAAGATAGGATTGCATGATTATTTATATATAACAAATGAATTTCATTAAGTATTTCTACATGTAATAAATTGGTTATATGCAAAATGATTGATTTTCTTTCCGTCTGAGAGACAGTTCAGTCTGCTAATCATTGAAACCATTGCGGATGTGAGTTTCCTACTTTGTTTTTTTCTTAGCTATGTGTACTTTATGGTTGCATATTTGATGATAGAAGGTCAGTTGTAGTAAGCATGTTTAGTAGATTGTTCATGGTAATTCCATTAATGACATTCTTAAATAAAATGGTGAAGTTGCCAGAGAATATTATCTATTTAGTAAGTACAGAGACTTAGAATCTAGAAGAAACTAATTTAAAGAAAGTTATTACTTGTGATAGATTTAATAAATGAATTATCACACATATTGTATACATCTTTTAAGTAAAGTTCACTTATCTTTAGTTTTTGAGCTTTGACCTATGGTAGATTAATATGGGTTTTTAGTAATGATTTTCAAAATAAAAGATGAAAGTTAAAATCCACTTCAATTTTAAGATTAACTTCAAGTTAAAAGTTATAGTGAAAAAATATTCTCTTATAGGTGCTTTTTGTGTTATGATAGTATGAATATCTGGCTGGAAATTAAAGTGTTATGTTTAAAATATGGATAGTCATGTACATCAGTGTAATGCATGATGTAAGAATAAAATAAAATTATGTACATAAAGCTTTTAACTTGGGTTCTGATAAAGTGTTCAAGAAATTTTAAGCATTGTTCTTATTTTAACATATTCAGTTTCTTTAGTGCATGTTTTGTTGGAGTTGAATATGATTGAAGGTTTCATAGAAGAGGTAGTCCTTGAAAGATTTGGGTAGTTGGCATTGGAAGGAGATATTTAAGGGTGAGAGAATCAAGAGGTAAAAAGTACAAAAGAGTTAGAATGATACAGAGTGATAGCTTTGGATTCCCAGGAGTGCTATTACAAGTGGTTCCTTCAGGTCATTTTTGTCTTTGTGAGGGAGCCTAGAGTATCAGCAATGTAATCTTTTGTGTGTGTCTTTATTTATATGGGGATAAATTAATTTAATGTCTGGAGAGATTTAATTATGTTACTTATTGTCTCAGATTATTGTGGGTATGGATTTAGTGAGGTATTGTGTTTTGCGGTATGTTCTTAATATTTATTTCAGCATATTTGCACAGTCCTTTAGAAATGTTTGACTTACATATGTCTTTCTAAGATAGGATTGCATGATTATTTATATATAACAAATGAATTTCATTAAGTATTTCTACATGTAATAAATTGGTTATATGCAAAATGATTGATTTTCTTTCCGTCTGAGAGACAGTTCAGTCTGCTAATCATTGAAACCATTGCGGATGTGAGTTTCCTACTTTGTTTTTTTCTTAGCTATGTGTACTTTATGGTTGCATATTTGATGATAGAAGGTCAGTTGTAGTAAGCATGTTTAGTAGATTGTTCATGGTAATTCCATTAATGACATTCTTAAATAAAATGGTGAAGTTGCCAGAGAATATTATCTATTTAGTAAGTACAGAGACTTAGAATCTAGAAGAAACTAATTTAAAGAAAGTTATTACTTGTGATAGATTTAATAAATGAATTATCACACATATTGTATACATCTTTTAAGTAAAGTTCACTTATCTTTAGTTTTTGAGCTTTGACCTATGGTAGATTAATATGGGTTTTTAGTAATGATTTTCAAAATAAAAGATGAAAGTTAAAATCCACTTCAATTTTAAGATTAACTTCAAGTTAAAAGTTATAGTGAAAAAATATTCTCTTATAGGTGCTTTTTGTGTTATGATAGTATGAATATCTGGCTGGAAATTAAAGTGTTATGTTTAAAATATGGATAGTCATGTACATCAGAGATGATGAACCTGCATGAGTGTACAAATTTTTATAACTTCACAATTTTGTGATTTTGTGGGTATTTTTGAAATTTGCTTGGAATGTAAAGCTTTATTCAGAAAATTTTGCATAAACTCTAAAGTAGAAACATGATCTTTCAAGTTGTAGGGCTACAAATCTAACATTATAAGTGTGGTAAATTGATTATTTTATTCTTGCAGGGAAAAAATTATTTTAATGCCTTGTTTCTTTTGCTATCTCATTGCCTTTGCCACTCTCAATAATGTTTGGAAGAAACAGAATATTTAGGAAAGCATTCATTTTGAGTGGTATATGCTGAGTTCCCCAGAGGGGAAAACATTTAATTATTTTGATCAGATTAACACTTAATGTTTATCTTATTATGGATATCTTTTGAAAATTTTCTGGCCATAAAAACTCACCTTCTCAAGATAGTAAGAAAATAGTAGATCATTTACTGTTTTATTAAGAATTCTCTCTTTGAACATATGTGTATATGTATTACAGCACCATGCCAATGCTGGAGAGTGAGTGCTACGCAACACTATTGTCTTTGTTGTAGTTACTGCTAACAGATGGAAAAGAGCAATAGGCTTAGATTGAATTCACTTTAAAAAAAAATACATTTAAAACACTCCAGGGCTTCCCTGGTGGTCCAACGATTAAGAATTTGCCTGCCAGTGCAGAGGACATGGGTTCTATTCCTGGTCTGGGAAGATCCCACATGCCACTAGACAACTAAGCCTATGTGCCTCAACTGAGCCTGCATGCTGTACCTACTGAAGCCTTTACTTGACCTATGGAAAAAGTATACATCTTTTAAGTAAAGTTCACTTATCTTTAGTTTTTGAGCTTTGACCTATGGTAGATTAATATGGGTTTTTAGTAATGATTTTCAAAATAAAAGATGAAAGTTAAAATCCACTTCAATTTTAAGATTAACTTCAAGTTAAAAGTTATAGTGAAAAAATATTCTCTTATAGGTGCTTTTTGTGTTATGATAGTATGAATATCTGGCTGGAAATTAAAGTGTTATGTTTAAAATATGGATAGTCATGTACATCAGAGATGATGAACCTGCATGAGTGTACAAATTTTTATAACTTCACAATTTTGTGATTTTGTGGGTATTTTTGAAATTTGCTTGGAATGTAAAGCTTTATTCAGAAAATTTTGCATAAACTCTAAAGTAGAAACATGATCTTTCAAGTTGTAGGGCTACAAATCTAACATTATAAGTGTGGTAAATTGATTATTTTATTCTTGCAGGGAAAAAATTATTTTAATGCCTTGTTTCTTTTGCTATCTCATTGCCTTTGCCACTCTCAATAATGTTTGGAAGAAACAGAATATTTAGGAAAGCATTCATTTTGAGTGGTATATGCTGAGTTCCCCAGAGGGGAAAACATTTAATTATTTTGATCAGATTAACACTTAATGTTTATCTTATTATGGATATCTTTTGAAAATTTTCTGGCCATAAAAACTCACCTTCTCAAGATAGTAAGAAAATAGTAGATCATTTACTGTTTTATTAAGAATTCTCTCTTTGAACATATGTGTATATGTATTACAGCACCATGCCAATGCTGGAGAGTGAGTGCTACGCAACACTATTGTCTTTGTTGTAGTTACTGCTAACAGATGGAAAAGAGCAATAGGCTTAGATTGAATTCACTTTAAAAAAAAATACATTTAAAACACTCCAGGACTTCCCTGGTGGTCCAACGATTAAGAATTTGCCTGCCAGTGCAGAGGACATGGGTTCTATTCCTGGTCTGGGAAGATCCCACATGCCACTAGACAACTAAGCCTATGTGCCTCAACTTCTGAGCCTGCATGCTGTACCTACTGAAGCCTATGTACCCTAGAGCCCATGCTATGCAACCAGTGAAGTCACTGCAATTGGAAGACTGCTCACTGCAACCAAAGAGTAGTCCTTTCTTGCTGCAACTTGAGAAAGTCTGCATGTAGTAACAAAGAGCCTGTTCACCTCAGTGAAGATCCAGTGCAGCCAAAGATAAATAAATAAACAAACAAAACCCCCAGACCTCCAGCATCATCTAATTTTAAATAAAGAGGTGATTCAATAGTCAGTAACACTAAAGATATCTGCTCCTAAATTGACTAGTCTGGAGCTATATGAAGTCAACTCCATCTGGAATTCAATCACACTTTTTTCAAATGGTTAATCACCAGATACTTATAAAAGAGAATGTTGTCACGGCTGGTAGATCTGAAATTAGCTGTACAGCTGCATTTTGCCTATAGACAAACTCTATAACAAGATTAGAGTGTATGGAAGCAAAGATAGCTATGGCTCCTGTACTCTTTTATCCTCTAGTGATAAAAGTGTTATATTAATCTAAGTTTATAAGATGCAGTCTCTATCACTTCCTGAACTTGAATATTAAACTTGAATATGATCAGCATGTGTCTAGATCTGTGCAATAATTATCATAATGTCTTTGAGACTTTATAGCTGGCATATGCAAATTTATGAATTTTATTCATGTGAATGATATATTTTTTCTGATCAGAATAATAGGTTTTGATTTTTTAAAAATTATGCCCTGCTTTGTTTATAATTCATGGACAATGTATTACATGTTTTGAAAGCTAATATAGGATGGAGAGATTGTTGAGCTAGCCTACTGTGGAATGCTTTTGAATACCTAGAAGTTAAAAGTTAGTATTAGCTATGGTTATTTTTTGATTGAGGGACTAGTTACTTGAAGATATCTGAAATTTATAGATCTCTTTAATGGTAATTACTATATTATCAATAACATCCCTATTTTCAAGTTTCAACATTTATTTTTGAGTGTCATCAGTAGTCTTAGCCATACGTAGAAACAGGAGCCCAACTATTATTCCATTTTACCCAAGCAGAAAATTGAATTTAGTATCTGGTGTGTGTTACACAGTGACTATTTGGTTAGGGATATTGGAGCTCATTTCTTGTCCAGTGAAGCATTATGGGAATTAATGCCTTCAGACGTTTGCCACTGAATTTCTATATTGAAATGCTAAACCAGGTTTTTTTGAGGAATCTTTGTCCAGTGTAGCCTTGGGGGAAGGGATCATTTGTCTCCTTTTTGTCCAATAATCAAGATCTGTGTTGATTTGGATTGGGAGAATTTTTCCCCCCTTAATTGTAGGCAAATAACCTATAATAAAATTGAACTGAAACTGTAATGACTTTTGAAATAAACTTTTTCCTATAGAAGTATAAGTTAGTGTAAAAAAGTACATAAATTTTTGCACATACAAATCAGATATGTAGTCATTCAAAATGACTCTATCAGAGGCCCTTTTATTTTGTGAAAATCTCATGAATTGTACATATCAAAGATCATTTGTTTCTGAGCAGAGTATACTTCAGATAAACATACAAAATTAAAGATGTGCCAAAGAAAGGAGGCACTAGACACATACAGATCTTTTACAGCATTATTTCATCATCCTTTGCTTTGCTTAGCTACTGCTGTAACTATCTCAGATGATGAATGACCTTGTCATGTCTCCTTAGGAAGATTAAGGAGGATTTCTCAGTAAACAAACATGTCCTGTGATGCAGTCATCTTTAAACATCCCTCAGATCCAGATGCCACAAACTCAGTTGTGAGCTTACCAGTTCTAGTCTTTTCTGAACCTGTTTTCCCTTCTTTCTCTCTGTGCTACAAGAATACGGAGGCCTGCAGTCAAAGTTAATACACTGTGGGAGAAGAACAAGAAAAAGTGAGAAGAAGCCTACTATTTCTCCTCTCAAAAGCATGTCAGCTCTGGGTGCAGGAAAGGAGACAATTCTATTCTAAATTAAGTTCTATATATTGGTTATTATATGGGACAGGATGTTCTAATTTTTGAATCTAGGCTATGCTTTGAATTTAAAGTGGTTGTATAACTGTAGAAAGTCATGGGGCCTAGAGATTTTTAATTTAGGGTCAGGGAAATAAGACTTTCACTACTGAATAAATTTTAAATAGGGGGGTAAAAAGTAAAGATGAATTTTTATTACATCCCATATGTTATCCTTGATTAATTCATTATAGAAAGAAATCATCAGAGGAATCCTCTACTTCTTTTGACCAGTACTTTAGATGAAAGTGAGATTATATATAATAAAATGACTTTTATAAAGTTGACAGAAGATGCAGTTATAATTATTGAGAATTATTTGGTTATGGAATAGGTATTTGATGATAGATCCATGAAACATTAGAAAATCACAGCCTCAAAGTCCTAATTATGAGAGTATATTCCAGGAAATATGCAAAATAAGTCCTATAGAATTAAATAAAAACATAGAGACTTAAAAGAATGAAAAGGTGAACATCAGACTGAGAGAAAATATTTGTAAAAGACACATCTGGCAAAGAATTGTATTCCAAAATATTAAAAGAACTCATGATAGTAAACAATAATAAAATGAACAACCCAGTTAAAAATGGGCAAAAGACCTAAACAGACACCTCCCCAAAGAACATAAATAGAAATCAAAATGTATTTATAAAGATGGTTCCACGTTATATGTCATTAGGTACTTGCAAATTAAGATGAGATAATACCACTACCTAGCTGTTAGAGCAGCCAAAATCTAAAATACTGATAATACTGAATGCCACCATGTATGTAGAGCAATAGGAACTCCCCTTTATTGCTTCTGGGAATGCAAAATGTTACAGTCATTTTGGGAAACGTTTGTTCCTTATAAAACTAAACACATTCATACTATATGATCAAGAAATTATACTCCTTTGTATTTACCCCAAAGAACTGTAAACTTACATCCACTCAAAAACAGCACAAGGGGGTTTATATAAGCTTTACTTTTAATTGTCAAAATTTGAACATGACCAAGATATTCTTCAATAGATGAATGGATAAATAAATTGCAGTTCTTCCAGACAATGGATTATTAGTCAGTGATAAGAAGAAATTAGTTATCAAGGCATGAAAAGACATGGAGAAACTTAAAATGTATATTAGTAAGTAGAGAAGGCTAATAGGACAGGCTGCATAGTGTATGATTCCAACTATGTGTCATTCTAAAAAAGGCAAAATTATGTGAAGAGTAAAAAGATCAGTGGTTTGTGAGGATGGAAAGAGGGAGAGGGGGAGGAATGAGTATATGGAGTAGATGGAGTGCAGAGGATTTTTAGGGCATTAAAACTAATCTGTATGGCACTCTTACAGTTGACACATGTCATTATACATTTATCCAAATCCATGAAATTTACCATACCAAGAATGAACTCTAAAGTGAATTATGAACTTTGAGTGACATGTTGTTGTTTAGTTGCTAAGTAGTGTTTGACTCTTTGTGACTAACCCACCAGGTTCCTCTGTGTATGGAATTTCCCAGGCAAGAATAGTGGAGTGAGTTGCCATTTCCTTCTCCAGAAGATCTTCCTTATCCAAGGATTGAACCTGTGTTCCTGCTTTGTAGGCATATATATATATTTTTAAATCCCTGAGCCACCAGTTAACCTTGGGCTTCTCAGGTGGTTCAAGTGGCAAAGAATCCCCCCACCAATGCAGGAGACATAAGAGATGCAGGTTCAATTCCTGGATCAGGAACCCCCTGGAGTATAGCATAGGAACCCACTCCAGTATTCTTGCCAGATTTTAAGTTGGACATGACTGAAGCAACCAAGAAGCAACACATCAGGAAACCCAATGATGTGTTAATGTAGGTTCACTGATTATAACAACTATCACTGTGGTGTAGGATGTTGATAATGGAGGGGGTTTGTGCATATGCTAGGATATGAAGTATACAGGCAGTCTATTCTTTTCACTTAATTTTGCTGTGAACCTAAGACTACACTGAAACACAGTTTAATTACCGACAAAAAGTATAATCATATTCAAAACAGTTTCATGTCCTTTGTATGTTTGGCATTCAATTGTGTATGATGGAAACAAATATAATTGGGAAACAAATAGTAAAATGTATAAGTCATACAGTTGAAATAGAACCCAAATGCCTCAGCGGTCACTAACTCAGATAAAGAAAAAAGAGTGAAAAAGGAAAGGTACCAATTCAGTTTTACTTAGGTGAAGTTTCACATTGAGCGCTGAAGTAAGATTGAGTTTTCCAGTTGGCCTTTCAGGCAAAGGCAATAGAGATATTAAAATATGAAAAACTGTGGCAACTGTGAAATATGATTGATCAACTGTCCTGAGTATCATTCACTGGACGACTATCATCATTCTAATTAGTGGGCCTGTCGCTGAGTAACTATGTGTCATTCTAAAAAAGGCAAAATTATGTGAAGAGTAAAAAGATCAGTGGTTTGTGAGGATGGAAAGAGGGAGAGGGGGAGGAATGAGTATATGGAGTAGATGGAGTGCAGAGGATTTTTAGGGCATTAAAACTAATCTGTATGGCACTCTTACAGTTGACACATGTCATTATACATTTATCCAAATCCATGAAATTTACAATACCAAGAATGAACTCTAAAGTGAATTATGAACTTTGAGTGACATGTTGTTGTTTAGTTGCTAAGTAGTGTTTGACTCTTTGTGACTCCATGGACTGTAACCAGCCCACCAGGTTCCTCTGTGTATGGAATTTCCCAGGCAAGAATAGTGGAGTGAGTTGCCATTTCCTTCTCCAGAAGATCTTCCTTATCCAAGGATTGAACCTGTGTTCCTGCTTTGTAGGCATATATATATTTTTTAAATCCCTGAGCCACCAGTTAACCTTGGGCTTCTCAGGTGGTTCAAGTGGCAAAGAATCCCCCCACCAATGCAGGAGACATAAGAGATGCAGGTTCAATTCCTGGATCAGGAACCCCCTGGAGTATAGCATAGGAACCCACTCCAGTATTCTTGCCAGATTTTAAGTTGGACATGACTGAAGCAACCAAGAAGCAACACATCAGGGAAACCCAATGATGTGTTAATGTAGGTTCACTGATTATAACAACTATCACTGTGGTGTAGGATGTTGATAATGGAGGGGGTTTGTGCATATGCTAGGATATGAAGTATACAGGCAGTCTATTCTTTCCACTTAATTTTGCTGTGAACCTAAGACTACACTGAAACACAGTTTAATTACCGACAAAAAGTATAATCATATTCAAAACAGTTTCATGTCCTTTGTATGTTTGGCATTCAATTGTGTATGATGGAAACAAATATAATTGGGAAACAAATAGTAAAATGTATAAGTCATACAGTTGAAATAGAACCCAAATGCCTCAGCGGTCACTAACTCAGATAAAGAAAAAAGAGTGAAAAAGGAAAGGTACCAATTCAGTTTTACTTAGGTGAAGTTTCACATTGAGCGCTGAAGTAAGATTGAGTTTTCCAGTTGGCCTTTCAGGCAAAGGCAATAGAGATATTAAAATATGAAAAACTGTGGCAACTGTGAAATATGATTGATCAACTGTCCTGAGTATCATTCACTGGACGACTATCATCATTCTAATTATGGTGCTGTAAGGTTGTTTTCCTGATGTCGAAGTTCTGCTTATATAGTGGGTAAATGAAGATGCTGATGATTGTGAGAATTAGTATTTTCTAGATCAGAGGTAGCAGAGGAATTGGTATTAAGATGTCTATAAGATATTGTTAAAATTTTCTTTTAATAAATCTCAAACATGTATTTTTCTAGCTATCTTAATTAGTTTACATAATTTAGATTTAATTAGACTGTCATGGAGCATAATAGAACCTCTGCAGTTGCTCAATAAATGAATGTTTTAGTCAATAGCTTGTTTTTGAACAGGGTGTTAGTTTATGATGCTCCTTATATCAATGATTAATCCAGTCTGACATCCTGATGGAAAGGTCTGTTTCCTTTTCAGCTAATGTGATAAACACCAACAATTCAGCATCAACATCTTAATTACGTACAATGAAAACTAATATTAGACACATTGTGTTCTGTTGACTAACTTCAGTTGAGTGGATTTCAGCAGTTGAAATAAGCTCTTTAAAGAAAAATGGTGTACATGCAATGTGTGATCAGTATTATTACTATAGATTTGGACATAGACTTTTCACAAAATCATTTGAGATGGCAAGGGCTCTGCATTTGAGTTCCATTTACAGATACTGCTGTATGCTTGACTGTGTGTGAGGAACTCATCATTGCTTTTATTCTTTTTTATTTTGTTGTATGTTATCATTAGGGCACTGATGTTTTTATATTATGTTGTCTAACATTATGTTTTTGGAAGCTGAGTGTGGTCATCTTCCTTTTCAGAGTGAGTTTATCACCCTCAAATACTGTTCTTTTCAATCCTCTTATGCAATATCTAATTTATATAATATCATAAAGACTGTGGTTAGAAGGGAAGAATATTTTCCATAATGAAGCATTTAGTGAATAGAACACATGATACATGTTTAAAAAATAAATTATGAACTAAATCATGAAACCAGGCATAATATATTAACTAGGAATTTGGGTTAAGTTGCTAGGCAATAACAGAGTAAAAATAATTAATGAGGGCTCAAGGGATATCCTGGCATTTTTTTTCAGTTAAATTTTGCTGAGACAACATCCTTTTGAAAGATTATAAAAACATTTTAGATGTTTTTGGATCTATGATGAAACTAGTGGTAAACAGAAGAAGCTAACAATATTTCTCATGAAGGAGGTTTGACTATTCTTGATGAGTTTCACAAACATTTTCTAAAGACTATTTTAACCCATTCATGGGAACATTAGCACCTAGCAGATGTTTTAACCTGCACCTGGTTATTTTAACCCTGTACCTGGCATGGTGGGGTGAAGGTATAAGTCATTCATTGACTTTCAAGGAACTCACAAAGGTAAACCAAGCATTACAGTAACAACAGCTGTTTTTTTTTTTTTTTAACAACACTTAAAATTTTTTTTAATATATTTATTTTGGCTCCACTGAGTCTTTGTTGCTGAGGTCAAACTTTCTGTAGTTGCAGTGAGCCAGGACTACTATCTAGTTGCAGTGCGCAGGCTTCTCATTGCAGTGGCTTCTCTTGTTGCAGAGCACAGGCTTTAGAGTGAGTGGACTTCAAGAGTTGTGGCATACAGGCTGAGTTGCCCCCACAGCATGTGGAATCTTCCATGACCAGGGACTGAACCCATGACCCCTGCATTGGCAGATGGATTCTTAACCACTGGACCATGAGGGAATCCTGCTCTGGGCTTTGAATATGACAGGCTTTGTTTCAAATATTTTATTCATGTCATATAATTTCAGCTGTACAATAACCCTCAAAATATAGGAACTATGAGAAACACAAAGACATGGAGATGGTTAGGACACTTACCTGATATCACACAGCCAGAATGAGGCACTTATGTTTTTGGAAGCTGAGTGTGGTCATCTTCCTTTTCAGAGTGAGTTTATCACCCTCAAATACTGTTCTTTTCAATCCTCTTATGCAATATCTAATTTATATAATATCATAAAGACTGTGGTTAGAAGGGAAGAATATTTTCCATAATGAAGCATTTAGTGAATAGAACACATGATACATGTTTAAAAAATAAATTATGAACTAAATCATGAAACCAGGCATAATATATTAACTAGGAATTTGGGTTAAGTTGCTAGGCAATAACAGAGTAAAAATAATTAATGAGGGCTCAAGGGATATCCTGGCATTTTTTTTCAGTTAAATTTTGCTGAGACAACATCCTTTTGAAAGATTATAAAAACATTTTAGATGTTTTTGGATCTATGATGAAACTAGTGGTAAACAGAAGAAGCTAACAATATTTCTCATGAAGGAGGTTTGACTATTCTTGATGAGTTTCACAAACATTTTCTAAAGACTATTTTAACCCATTCATGGGAACATTAGCACCTAGCAGATGTTTTAACCTGCACCTGGTTATTTTAACCCTGTACCTGGCATGGTGGGGTGAAGGTATAAGTCATTCATTGACTTTCAAGGAACTCACAAAGGTAAACCAAGCATTACAGTAACAACAGCTGTTTTTTTTTTTTTTTTTAACAACACTTAAAATTTTTTTTAATATATTTATTTTGGCTCCACTGAGTCTTTGTTGCTGAGGTCAAACTTTCTGTAGTTGCAGTGAGCCAGGACTACTATCTAGTTGCAGTGCGCAGGCTTCTCATTGCAGTGGCTTCTCTTGTTGCAGAGCACAGGCTTTAGAGTGAGTGGACTTCAAGAGTTGTGGCATACAGGCTGAGTTGCCCCCACAGCATGTGGAATCTTCCATGACCAGGGACTGAACCCATGACCCCTGCATTGGCAGATGGATTCTTAACCACTGGACCATGAGGGAATCCTGCTCTGGGCTTTGAATATGACAGGCTTTGTTTCAAATATTTTATTCATGTCATATAATTTCAGCTGTACAATAACCCTCAAAATATAGGAACTATGAGAAACACAAAGACATGGAGATGGTTAGGACACTTACCTGATATCACACAGCCAGAATGAGGCACAGTTTAGATTAAATAAAAATCTGTCTGTCCCCAGAACCCATGTGGTTTACTGGTTTGTGATTCATCCTTCTTCCAAAATGTAGAGTTAACCACTATGGTGGAAGTTCTCCCGAGTGATGAGACTACCTAGAAGAGAGATGCCTAGTTCAAGACAGAAGAAATAGTGTGGGGGTATATATTAAAATAGAATTTGAGGGAACAATAAGCAGTTCAGTATAGCTTAAGAATATAGATCAAGAATGTTAGGAAATGAAGGAGGAGAGGTTGACTAGGACTGGATTATGAGGGTTAGGGGAAATGGAGAAAGAAGGTAGGAGAGTTAACATGTTTGGATAGGGTTTTAGATGCCATAGAAAATGAATAAATTGCTAACAGGGGAGTCATGTTCAAAGGCTAGTAGCATAATCCAATCAAGAAGCAGCAAGGGCCTGAGGAAAGGCAGTAGAAATGAAAAGTCCAAAAAAAATTTTCCTGGGATAGATCAGTGGTAGAAGTGACAAACCTTGGTGATGTATTTGGTTTGGGTTTAGGGGGGAAGAGCTATAGTCTAGCTTCCAGGTTTCTGGCTTGCAGAACCAGGTAGAGGCTGATGTGATCTGGAAACAGATTTGGCATGGGGAGAGGAGTAGAAGGTGTTGGTTAAGCTTGTGATTCACTGATTTGAGTTGGCTGATAATGTTTATCCCAGTCATCATCAGCATATGGGTAGTAGTTGAAGCTAGGAATTTAGATGAAGTCACCCATAGAGAACTCAGTGAACTCAAGGATTGAGACCCAAGGGTGGAGCCCTATGTAATATTAAAATTGACGAGAGGCAGGAAAATGAGGACCCTTGGGAGGAGTGACCTGAAAGGAGGGAGGTAACCAGAAGAGAGTAGTGCCAGAACATAATCTCTTGGTTGAGCACAGCATGTGCAAAATATATGGCAATTCCAGAATCCTAATACTAGTTACATGAACTTAAATTTGTATCTAATTTCTTTAAAATTACTCTTCCAGATTATCCTGTAGTCACTCATTAAAATACTTCTCATGGCGGGGAATCCTGCTCTGGGCTTTGAATATGCATGTAAATTTTAATTTTCAGCTGTACAATAACCCTCAAAATATAGGAACTATGAGAAACACAAAGACATGGAGATGGTTAGGACACTTACCTGATATCACACAGCCAGAATGAGGCACAGTTTAGATTAAAAAAAAATCTGTCTGTCCCCAGAACCCATGTGGTTTACTGGTTTGTGATTCATCCTTCTTCCAAAATGTAGAGTTAACCACTATGGTGGAAGTTCTCCCGAGTGATGAGACTACCTAGAAGAGAGATGCCTAGTTCAAGACAGAAGAAATAGTGTGGGGGTATATATTAAAATAGAATTTGAGGGAACAATAAGCAGTTCAGTATAGCTTAAGAATATAGATCAAGAATGTTAGGAAATGAAGGAGGAGAGGTTGACTAGGACTGGATTATGAGGGTTAGGGGAAATGGAGAAAGAAGGTAGGAGAGTTAACATGTTTGGATAGGGTTTTAGATGCCATAGAAAATGAATAAATTGCTAACAGGGGAGTCATGTTCAAAGGCTAGTAGCATAATCCAATCAAGAAGCAGCAAGGGCCTGAGGAAAGGCAGTAGAAATGAAAAGTCCAAAAAAAATTTTCCTGGGATAGATCAGTGGTAGAAGTGACAAACCTTGGTGATGTATTTGGTTTGGGTTTAGGGGGGAAGAGCTATAGTCTAGCTTCCAGGTTTCTGGCTTGCAGAACCAGGTAGAGGCTGATGTGATCTGGAAACAGATTTGGCATGGGGAGAGGAGTAGAAGGTGTTGGTTAAGCTTGTGATTCACTGATTTGAGTTGGCTGATAATGTTTATCCCAGTCATCATCAGCATATGGGTAGTAGTTGAAGCTAGGAATTTAGATGAAGTCACCCATAGAGAACTCAGTGAACTCCAAGGATTGAGACCCAAGGGTGGAGCCCTATGTAATATTAAAATTGACGAGAGGCAGGAAAATGAGGACCCTTGGGAGGAGTGACCTGAAAGGAGGGAGGTAACCAGAAGAGAGTAGTGCCAGAACATAATCTCTTGGTTGAGCACAGCATGTGCAAAATATATGGCAATTCCAGAATCCTAATACTAGTTACATGAACTTAAATTTGTATCTAATTTCTTTAAAATTACTCTTCCAGATTATCCTGTAGTCACTCATTAAAATACTTCTCATTTCAAATCCTATGAGATTCCTCCCACGTCAGACTCTAAATACATGTTAAGGAGAAATTATGCATTCATAGTAGGAAATACCATACGCCCCAAATAAAAAATACCTTAACACACAGCATTCTGCTTAAGATATCCAGAAGTATTCTCCTTCATTGATATGTAGTTATTCTTGTGCGTTTGTTACCTTTTCTTAGGTTCATACTCTATTACTATGTTAGGTGTAAACAGAAGCAAGAGATAGGAAGAAAATCTCTCACACATGAAGATAAAATAAAATGATGAGATTCAAAGTTATGAATAATTTTCTTTTGAAACCTGCAGCACCTGCTACATTTCTTGGAGCTTAAAATGGCCTCTGTTGCTTTAGCTACTGCTCTAACCATCTGCTAAGCTGCAGAGAGGTGGTCTGCAGCAGCTGAAAACCACTATAAATGCTGCAAGTCAGGCTTTTTGGCACAGTAAGGAAGTCAGGGATGTATTGGTGCCAAATGCAGGTCCTGTTTCTTTCCCTCTGCTTCTATGAAAAAAAATTAACCAAGGCCTTAAGAGCTGGCATTGACATAAACATGATTTAATGTATCTCTAACATTTTCGGAAGAATCACAGCATTAGCAGAAACCTTGGAGATGTGTAAGAGTGGAATCTCGAAAGGAGTTCTCTGGCAATCCTTTTTAAAAGCATATGTTGTGAGCCAACTTCAGTACAGCTGCCTATTAGGTGACAGTGCTTTATACACATAGAAAGTGAAGGAAATGTACTTGCTATTTGCTTTATAGGATGGCAGCTGACATCTGTCTCTCTTAAGTGTGAGAACAGATTTCCTGCTCTCTCTTCCGTTCTCCATGCTTCTCTCAAGCATGGTGAAGAAAGCCCTTGTTAAAACAAGAGCTGTCAGTATGAATCTACAAATGCAATAATCTATGTAGTTATTTACATAACCATCTCTTTGATTATACAGGGAACTTCTTGGGAGCTGGGACCAGATCTTTTTGGGTTTAGTTCCTAGCACTTTTTCTTTTTTTTTTTTTTATTTACTAGTTTGTGAATTTGGGCAAGAAACTTAGCCACTTGGAATCTCAATATCCTCATGTGTATCTCACTGGTTCTGTGATGCTGAAGGATGCTCCCATTTTCAAAAGTGCCTAATTAGATGCCTGATATGTGGTAGATGCTCAATAAATGTCTGTTGAATAAGAGAGTCATTCGACTGTTGTAAAATATTGTCTTTGAATTATAAGAAGTATATAGCAATTTTAAAATATTCTACACTGTTATAGGCAGACAATTCCAGTTCTCTTATAATCTTAATTGAAGCTCATGTTTTAGTGTGAATGCAAAGATGTGCATTACATGTTTGCCTTGTAGTTTTATGAATGCTTTGTCTTCATCTGTGAAATAAGTCTGTGGCTAAAATATGAAGGGATATGCTGGACTGCTTGCTTTATGTGGTCAGTGAGAGAATTCAGAGGAATCTTACCTCACTAATCCTTAAGAGATGTTAAGTTTAGACATCATCCCTATTTATAGATCCTATCCCATATTTGCTTTCCTCTGATACTTTTACAACTACCTGTTCTTTTGAAACTGACTTAAAAATTAAGTCATATTGGTAAAGTGGCTAAAAAATGGCTTAAAGCAGTGCCTTTGCAACGGTGTTCTGAGACTTCCTGGCAATTTTTTAAGTAAGCCTAATAAATAGCTGGAGGAATCTGAAGTTTCATATTAGTGAGACTCTGGGTACTTCATACCCAACATCAGTTTTTTATTTTTTTTAAATTTTGGCCTCTTTTATTGGTTATTTATTTATTTATTTTCATCCATCTTTGTTCTTTGGCCTGTGTGGGCCTCCCATTGCAGTGGCCTCTCTGGCTGCAGGGCACTGGCTCTGGGCACATGCACCCCAGAACACTGGCTCATGATTGGACACACCCGTCCAGCTGCTCTGTGGCACATGGGATCTTCCTGGGCCAGGGATCAAACCGGTGCCTTCTGCACTGCAAGGCAGACTCTTTACCCACTGGACCACCAGGAAAGCCCCAAAATGAGTTTTAATCAGACAAATTTTACATTTTATAAAACAAGTTTTACATGCACATATATAAGAAAATATACTTTCTTACTACATACACATATATAAAAAGAGTAGGTTTCATTGTTTTAAAATGGATTAAGGTTTATCTTTAAATAACAGTTAAGATTATTGACTGACCTATCTTCTTTCAGCTCCATGCTTTTGTCATGAGACTTAATAGTTTAACTGGAAGAATTCCTTAGTCCTAGAATCCTAACAAGTGATAGGAAATGATAGTCACTATGGATCATCATGAGGTCACTAAATAAATGAAGCAGGTTTACTTCACCTCTCTTTGTGATAGAGTTACTAAATTGGTACTGAAGCATTTGGCATGGAATACTTGTACTTCAGTAATTCATTTCGCAAAGCATATCATGTATTCTTGTGGGTAGAAGGAAGCATGAATAGAATGTCCTTACAATTAAGTGAACTAATAATTGACAGAGTATTAACCAAATGACCTGGTTTATAGATCAACACCCATCTGAGAGAAATCTCTGTGAATAACCTCCAGGCTGTAACTATAGTCTTGTCGTATTCACTCATTTTACGGGCTCTGTCGGTTTTTGACAACTATGGTCCCTATTTATAGATCCTATCCCATATTTGCTTTCCTCTGACAACTACCTGTTCTTTTGAAACTGACTTAAAAATTAAGTCATATTGGTAAAGTGGCTAAAAAATGGCTTAAAGCAGTGCCTTTGCAACGGTGTTCTGAGACTTCCTGGCAATTTTTTAAGTAAGCCTAATAAATAGCTGGAGGAATCTGAAGTTTCATATTAGTGAGACTCTGGGTACTTCATACCCAACATCAGTTTTTTATTTTTTTTAAATTTTGGCCTCTTTTATTGGTTATTTATTTATTTATTTTCATCCATCTTTGTTCTTTGGCCTGTGTGGGCCTCCCATTGCAGTGGCCTCTCTGGCTGCAGGGCACTGGCTCTGGGCACATGCACCCCAGAACACTGGCTCATGATTGGACACACCCGTCCAGCTGCTCTGTGGCACATGGGATCTTCCTGGGCCAGGGATCAAACCGGTGCCTTCTGCACTGCAAGGCAGACTCTTTACCCACTGGACCACCAGGAAAGCCCCAAAAATGAGTTTTAATCAGACAAATTTTACATTTTATAAAACAAGTTTTACATGCACATATATAAGAAAATATACTTTCTTACTACATACACATATATAAAAAGAGTAGGTTTCATTGTTTTAAAATGGATTAAGGTTTATCTTTAAATAACAGTTAAGATTATTGACTGACCTATCTTCTTTCAGCTCCATGCTTTTGTCATGAGACTTAATAGTTTAACTGGAAGAATTCCTTAGTCCTAGAATCCTAACAAGTGATAGGAAATGATAGTCACTATGGATCATCATGAGGTCACTAAATAAATGAAGCAGGTTTACTTCACCTCTCTTTGTGATAGAGTTACTAAATTGGTACTGAAGCATTTGGCATGGAATACTTGTACTTCAGTAATTCATTTCGCAAAGCATATCATGTATTCTTGTGGGTAGAAGGAAGCATGAATAGAATGTCCTTACAATTAAGTGAACTAATAATTGACAGAGTATTAACCAAATGACCTGGTTTATAGATCAACACCCATCTGGAGAGAAATCTCTGTGAATAACCTCCAGGCTGTAACTATAGTCTTGTCGTATTCACTCATTTTAGACTTGGTGACTTGGATGAAACTATGGACAGAAGGCTGATCGGATTTATAGATGACAAAGCTGGAGGGATAAAGAATGTGTTGGATGGCAGGATTAGGATCCCAAAAGATCTTGACAGGCTGAAACATTTTGAGCTGAAAAGAAGTAATGAAATTTAACAGGGGTAAATGTGAGGTCCTATTCTTGGGTCAGAAACCAGAATTACAGCTGCACTTGCAGAGGATGGAGAAGTTGCAGCTTCTGAATAGAATGTGTGAAAATGCCTAGAGATACTAGATGACAGTCGTATCTCTAGAAACCAACAACATGATGTGGATGTCCCCAAAGCTAATATAGGCTTAGGGGATAAGATGGGTATAGGCCCAGTTTTTTTTTAAGAATGCTTAGATTTTTGCAGTGATAATGTATTGGCAGATAATTAGACAAACTGAAACACATTCAAATGAGACTGACTATAAAGAGATTTAAAACTCTTTCATGAAGAAAGTTCAGACCCTGATCTTCAGGGGATAGATTGTGCATGACCTAGGGACAAGAATAGGATCTACCAAAGGTACCATCTAAAAATATTTAAATTATTATCATTTATAAATTTTAGTGTAAATGGGAGCATGGGGAGAGTCAGATCAGTGAGAAGGGGTCTCAGATAGAAAGACAGCATCTCAATATAAGGAAGAACTTCTGTACAATAAGAGCTGTACAAAGAGGAAGCAGCCTCCACAAGATAATTGGCTCCTCTCAGTTAAAGTGCTAGATCAGACTGTATTACCATTGACAGAGACGTAGAGTGCAGACCTCCAAATTACGCAATGCATATCAATTTAGTAATTCTGATAGAATGAGTCACTATGGATCATCATGAGGTCACTAAATAAATGAAGCAGGTTTACTTCACCTCTCTTTGTGATAGAGTTACTAAATTGGTACTGAAGCATTTGGCATGGAATACTTGTACTTCAGTAATTCATTTCGCAAAGCATATCATGTATTCTTGTGGGTAGAAGGAAGCATGAATAGAATGTCCTTACAATTAAGTGAACTAATAATTGACAGAGTATTAACCAAATGACCTGGTTTATAGATCAACACCCATCTGGAGAGAAATCTCTGTGAATAACCTCCAGGCTGTAACTATAGTCTTGTCGTATTCACTCATTTTAGACTTGGTGACTTGGATGAAACTATGGACAGAAGGCTGATCGGATTTATAGATGACAAAGCTGGAGGGATAAAGAATGTGTTGGATGGCAGGATTAGGATCCCAAAAGATCTTGACAGGCTGAAACATTTTGAGCTGAAAAGAAGTAATGAAATTTAACAGGGGTAAATGTGAGGTCCTATTCTTGGGTCAGAAACCAGAATTACAGCTGCACTTGCAGAGGATGGAGAAGTTGCAGCTTCTGAATAGAATGTGTGAAAATGCCTAGAGATACTAGATGACAGTCGTATCTCTAGAAACCAACAACATGATGTGGATGTCCCCAAAGCTAATATAGGCTTAGGGGATAAGATGGGTATAGGCCCAGTTTTTTTTTAAGAATGCTTAGATTTTTTCAGTGATAATGTATTGGCAGATAATTAGACAAACTGAAACACATTCAAATGAGACTGACTATAAAGAGATTTAAAACTCTTTCATGAAGAAAGTTCAGACCCTGATCTTCAGGGGATAGATTGTGCATGACCTAGGGACAAGAATAGGATCTACCAAAGGTACCATCTAAAAATATTTAAATTATTATCATTTATAAATTTTAGTGTAAATGGGAGCATGGGGAGAGTCAGATCAGTGAGAAGGGGTCTCAGATAGAAAGACAGCATCTCAATATAAGGAAGAACTTCTGTACAATAAGAGCTGTACAAAGAGGAAGCAGCCTCCACAAGATAATTGGCTCCTCTCAGTTAAAGTGCTAGATCAGACTGTATTACCATTGACAGAGACGTAGAGTGAATACATTTATAAAGATGGACTAGTGAGTTTTCTTTTTTGCTGCATATTTAGTATTTAAGTTTCTAAGGAATGAATAAAGAAGGAATATATCTATACTACATTTATATTTCTCACTGTACACATCATCAGTGTCCCTTTAAAGACTTTCTTCATGGTCAAGAACATTGATTTCCTTAAATTAGGAGTTAGCTGTTCTTATATTAAAAATAAATGCTTTTGGAATTCTGCTGTTAGTATTTTCTGAATGTATAAATATAAGATTTTTGCAGTGGTTGGATTTATTTAAATATGATATATTCTTATCAATTATTTATGTTCCTAGGTTTAAAGTAGATTGCTTCTGTTTTAGCTGTTCAGTTTTGAAACAGCTAATTCATCAATGGAGAGACCAGATGAGCTTGAAGTGGCTTTGCTTCTTCACGCTGTGAAAGGAAGCACGCTATGCCGTGCTTTTGCCACAGAGGGGCATTACTGGACTTCTCTTTTGTATCAGTCTTCTCTACACCAAGAAAATAATCCCCTAGAACTCATATTTCATTACCTTTAAAAGGAAAATAATATATTAATACACCAAAAAACCACTCAGAGGTGGTGACCACTTGCAAGTTATGTGTGATTTTTAAGCTAGAGAAATATTTTCTTGCGTAGATTATTACAGGCAGAATAATTCTTTACATCTTTTCAAGACAGAAGCAATTATTTTTTTTGCCATATCAAATTTCCTTTTGTAAAATACTTCAATATTTCAAGGAAATCTATGACCCTTATTTCAGCAGAATGCTGGGCCAAATAGGACTTGTGAAACAGTGCATCTCATTGGTGGCAACTGCCATGTGGAAGAGAATGCAGCTTTCATTAGAGAACAGTCAAACTAGAAATACACTTAGAAATTGTGGTCTTTATTCCCCCTGTCCACCCCTTAAAAAAATTACTGGTGTGTATGTTCTTGCTGCTTCCTGAACATTCATAATACCAAGTTTCAGAAAGGGGAAAGAAACAGGCAGAGGTAGAACAAGGCACTAATAAGATCCTGTATTTGTATAGTACTTCCAGTGCAATTGGCAGAAACTTGATTCCTTATATCTAACACAAGGTAATGGAAATTATCCACTTCAGTTTGAGTTTAAATCTAAATATGATCCTAATTAAGATCCTGATAACAAAATTCACACAACTATGATACTTTCAAGCAGAGCATAATTGAAATAGTGCTAAAGAATCTACTGATAGTTCCCTTTAGAAAAAAAGCATCAACAAAGTTGTAAGAGTTGTTCTGTAGAAGTTCCTGTAAAATACAGCAGAGGTTGCAAAAGTCCCCATGCAGTGGCTAAGCCACAAATCAAATTAAAATGAGCAAGTGTCTTCTTCCCAACCAATTCAGTTTGGGTTAATCATGTCTAGGCATTTTCATTCACCTTCCTTCCGCCACAGGGTGAATGAGTGGTTGATCACATATTCGGTTTCACTTTGGGGAAACTGGTTAATTTCACTTCATGACCTCAAAATTAAGTATTCTACTTCAAAGATATTAAAATATTTTATGCCAACTACCATTGAAAATTTATGAGAATTACAATTTCATCTTGCTTCACTTCTTCATCTCTTCTCTTTTCATCCATTTCATCAGTACTTTCTCTTCAGTTGTTTGCTACCATTTCCCTTCCAAACACTTCTTCCCATTTGTGATGTTCAACATAATTATTCAACTCTTTTTGAGAGAGTAGCAAGTCGAGATTTTTTTTTTTACAAATTTCTTTACATCTTTTCAAGACAGAAGCAATTATTTTTTGCCATATCAAATTTCCTTTTGTAAAATACTTCAATATTTCAAGGAAATCTATGACCCTTATTTCAGCAGAATGCTGGGCCAAATAGGACTTGTGAAACAGTGCATCTCATTGGTGGCAACTGCCATGTGGAAGAGAATGCAGCTTTCATTAGAGAACAGTCAAACTAGAAATACACTTAGAAATTGTGGTCTTTATTCCCCCTGTCCACCCCTTAAAAAAATTACTGGTGTGTATGTTCTTGCTGCTTCCTGAACATTCATAATACCAAGTTTCAGAAAGGGGAAAGAAACAGGCAGAGGTAGAACAAGGCACTAATAAGATCCTGTATTTGTATAGTACTTCCAGTGCAATTGGCAGAAACTTGATTCCTTATATCTAACACAAGGTAATGGAAATTATCCACTTCAGTTTGAGTTTAAATCTAAATATGATCCTAATTAAGATCCTGATAACAAAATTCACACAACTATGATACTTTCAAGCAGAGCATAATTGAAATAGTGCTAAAGAATCTACTGATAGTTCCCTTTAGAAAAAAAGCATCAACAAAGTTGTAAGAGTTGTTCTGTAGAAGTTCCTGTAAAATACAGCAGAGGTTGCAAAAGTCCCCATGCAGTGGCTAAGCCACAAATCAAATTAAAATGAGCAAGTGTCTTCTTCCCAACCAATTCAGTTTGGGTTAATCATGTCTAGGCATTTTCATTCACCTTCCTTCCGCCACAGGGTGAATGAGTGGTTGATCACATATTCGGTTTCACTTTGGGGAA
Organism: Tragulus kanchil; assembly: GCA_022376925.1. Lineage (NCBI taxonomy): Eukaryota > Metazoa > Chordata > Mammalia > Artiodactyla > Tragulidae > Tragulus > Tragulus kanchil. Next base: position 117,247,851 of record JAIOJX010000023.1, on the reverse strand, counting down.
ACTGGTTAATTTCACTTCATGACCTCAAAATTAAGTATTCTACTTCAAAGATATTAAAATATTTTATGCCAACTACCATTGAAAATTTATGAGAATTACAATTTCATCTTGCTTCACTTCTTCATCTCTTCTCTTTTCATCCATTTCATCAGTACTTTCTCTTCAGTTGTTTGCTACCATTTCCCTTCCAAACACTTCTTCCCATTTGTGATGTTCAACATAATTATTCAACTCTTTTTGAGAGAGGTAGCAAGAACTTGTCCTGAGGCTGTGCTAGCAATTGTTAGGGCCACAGAGAGGTTCTGTGCTCCTTGTAATCTGGTTCCATATACTATATGGGAGTGTCTGTTGGTTTAATCCTAGGCTGATTTGGGAAATTTGGGGGCATTTATGGCAACCCTGTTGGATTCTAGTTTGATACCGTGATGAACATAGAAAGCTCTTCGATATTTAAATGAATTCCCAGTCTGTAGGCTGGGAAGTCAGATCTCTGATACTCTCTGAGACTTCAGAAGTGACCAAAAGAATTTAAAGGGGTTCATTATCCAAAATTAATAAAAATAGAATTCTTTTCTATATTCTGATTCCATCTCAGGAATTCTTGAAATTTATAATGCCTAATTCTGGCGCAGTTACTCCAGCTTTATGTCTTTTTTTTTTTTTTTGGCCACTTCTGTTGATCTTTCATTTGCTCATCTTTTGTTCTTTGGCCTGTGTGGGTCTCCCATCACAGTGGCCTCTCTCATCGCAGAGCACTGGCTCTGGGTGCATGCGCTCCAGAGCTCTGGCTCTGTAGTTAGACACATTGGTCCAGTGGCTCCGCGGCACATGAGATCTTCCCAGGCCAGGGATTGAACCGGCGCCTCTTGCACTGCAAGGCGGTGCCCTTACCCACTGGACCACCAGGGAAGCCCCAGTTTTATGTCTTTATCTTATTTCTCTTGTGCCTGCTTTCTCCAGATTCATCTTGCAGCTGTATGCTCCCAGATAGAGGCTCAAAAAGACCTTGGTTTCCAAGCCTATCTGGATATACATATTTATACATATTTATAGCTTTACTACACCCTGACCAACTTGGAATTAATTCATATACTCAGAATCTGGAAGGCTGTCTGCATAGCCAGACTCCTGTGTTATTCTTATCAATTTCTTTCACCACCAACAAACATTGGACATTGACTGCTCAATTTCAGTAGTCACTTTCTCCTATTTATCCCAGTAAAGTCTTGGACCTATAGAATGAAGTTTATATCTTGGTCCCTCTTCCTGTCTAGTACCTATCTCTTCTCTGAACTCAACCTCATCAAAGAATGGAGCCCTACACTGAATAGTGACTGAAGTTGAAACCCATCTTTAATTCTTCCCTCCTCCTTCCTGTTCCTGTTCTTGATAGAGCTCAGAATATATCTTCAGTGAAAAAACTAATAGCTTCCCTTTATAGAATGTCTACAGTATATCAGGAACTTTCTACTAGCTATCTTATTAAACTTCCCCCATAATTCTGAGGATTGTAATCTCCACTGTACAGTTGTGGTTATTGAGAGAAGATCTTGGATCTAGTAAGTGACCAAACTATAATTTAACCTTTGTTCTTTCCCAAAGTACACATGCTTTGCATTCTGCAACACTGCTCTGGGCACTAGGGGAGAAGCTGATAAATCTAGTGGGATCAGGCAAGTGGGCATCTCATTGTATGTAAGGTAACCTGAAGCATACTCTAATGAAAATGTAGGTCCAAAGTGCATAAAATGCTTTATGAGGCAGATGAGGGAGAGGGTATTCTTAAGAATGCTCTCATGGTAGTTATTTCAGAGAAGTCATACTTGAGTTGGCCTTTGAACAGAGAGCTGGAATTCATGAAATAGGAAATAGAGCCAGTATTTAGAGTTGTTTATACACTCGTTTGTTTTCCTTTTTTGTATCCTATGTCATTCTTCCTTTTAAAGATCATATTAATTCCATTTTATATAGGAATTTTCTCTCCCCTCCCATTTGTGGTCTCTTTATTTGTTGTCTTCATTCTATGTCACTGTGTTAATCTAGTATCTCAGACCTGAAACTACTTAGTTTATAAAACCAAAGTAACAGAGAAAGAAGACAATTATTTTGCACACCAGCTTTTATTTTGTGGTAATCCTCTGCAGCACAGACAAAAATGGTAAGATATGTTGGGAAATATATATGAAGAAGATAAAAGCTAGGTGGCAGGTAGTGTGGAATAAGACATTAATATTTTAGAGGACTATAAAAATTTATCTGGAGGGGATGAAAGATTATAATAAAATTATAAAAATGAAACATTATTGAGGTCACTGAGTTGAAAACAAAAAGAAAGGGTATAAGTCAATTACTAAGGTTATTTTTTAAAGAGAGTAATATTATTGAACTGATAAAATATAGCTAGACTGAAAGTATATACTTGTTGTGGAAGAGTCTTCAATTATATTTCTGAGAATCAACGTATGAAGTGTGTATATTCTAACTGGAAGATAAAGCCAGATTATTTAGCTTCAAATCCTGGTTTCCACCAAATCAGGCTATCTTGGGAAAGTTATCTAATTTCTTTCTTTCTGAGTTAATGTCCTCTTTAGTCAAATAAGAATAGTAACAATAGTACTTACTCACTGAGTTACTGACAGGATTATATGAATCAATATATTTAAAGTAATTAGGACAAGGCTTATCACAGAGTAAATGCTACGTAAGTATTTACTCTCATTTTTATTTGTTTAGAGAGTAGAATATATGTATTCATTAATTAGATCGGACAAGGGGTAGGGTGGTTTTGTAGAAAGGCAGTCAAACTTGGCTTGTGAGGAGTGCTGAGAAGATAAGTGAATAATGATACCTGTTCATAAAATGATCAAGATTGGAGGACAAACAAGCTTGGGAGTCAAGCTTAAGAATGCTCTCATGGTAGTTATTTCAGAGAAGTCATACTTGAGTTGGCCTTTGAACAGAGAGCTGGAATTCATGAAATAGGAAATAGAGCCAGTATTTAGAGTTGTTTATACACTCGTTTGTTTTCCTTTTTTGTATCCTATGTCATTCTTCCTTTTAAAGATCATATTAATTCCATTTTATATAGGAATTTTCTCTCCCCTCCCATTTGTGGTCTCTTTATTTGTTGTCTTCATTCTATGTCACTGTGTTAATCTAGTATCTCAGACCTGAAACTACTTAGTTTATAAAACCAAAGTAACAGAGAAAGAAGACAATTATTTTGCACACCAGCTTTTATTTTGTGGTAATCCTCTGCAGCACAGACAAAAATGGTAAGATATGTTGGGAAATATATATGAAGAAGATAAAAGCTAGGTGGCAGGTAGTGTGGAATAAGACATTAATATTTTAGAGGACTATAAAAATTTATCTGGAGGGGATGAAAGATTATAATAAAATTATAAAAATGAAACATTATTGAGGTCACTGAGTTGAAAACAAAAAGAAAGGGTATAAGTCAATTACTAAGGTTATTTTTTAAAGAGAGTAATATTATTGAACTGATAAAATATAGCTAGACTGAAAGTATATACTTGTTGTGGAAGAGTCTTCAATTATATTTCTGAGAATCAACGTATGAAGTGTGTATATTCTAACTGGAAGATAAAGCCAGATTATTTAGCTTCAAATCCTGGTTTCCACCAAATCAGGCTATCTTGGGAAAGTTATCTAATTTCTTTCTTTCTGAGTTAATGTCCTCTTTAGTCAAATAAGAATAGTAACAATAGTACTTACTCACTGAGTTACTGACAGGATTATATGAATCAATATATTTAAAGTAATTAGGACAAGGCTTATCACAGAGTAAATGCTACGTAAGTATTTACTCTCATTTTTATTTGTTTAGAGAGTAGAATATATGTATTCATTAATTAGATCGGACAAGGGGTAGGGTGGTTTTGTAGAAAGGCAGTCAAACTTGGCTTGTGAGGAGTGCTGAGAAGATAAGTGAATAATGATACCTGTTCATAAAATGATCAAGATTGGAGGACAAACAAGCTTGGGAGTCAAGCTTATGAACTCAGTTTGGGTTATACTGGGCATGAGGTGCCTATAAGACATTAACACGCCTAAGTGGAACAGGCAGTGGAAAATATATGATTGTGTTTTGCTTAGAAGTAAAGCCTTGACTAGAAATGTCCTTGTAGAAAATAGTGTGCTTTAAATCATGAGATATAAGAGATCAACCAGAAGAAGAGAAAGATACTGAAAATGACCTTAGAAAGAGGAAATTAAGTGACCTGGGATTTAGCCTCAAGAATTTGAATGAGAAATTGTTAGTCACTCAGTCATATCTGACTCTCTGTGCCCCCATGGACTATAGCCTGCAAGGCTCCTCTGTCCATGGAATTCTCCATGCAAGCATATTGGTGTGTATTGCCATTTCCTCATTCAGGGGATCTTTCTGACCCACGGATCTAACCCTGGTCTCCTGCACTGCAGGCAGATTCTTCACCGTTTGAGCCACCAAGGAAGTCCTTGGATGAAAAATGGGGTTATATCTTTAGGAATAGCGTAGACTCTGACACAGCTAACATGGATTTATTTATGGAAGTGCATCATAGAACTTTAAATTCTAGTATTATTTAGAAATGTTTTATGGAGGAATGTCATATAATCATTTGTATCTGGTTTAATTTATATTCCCTAGCTACCTATGATTGGGATGTATCTTTCCACAAATGTAGTGCCTATATACTAGTGGAATAAGGTGGAACATACTCCAGCTGTAGTAGAGTAGAGGTGTCATGTCATTGGGTAGAGGCAAAGTAAACCGCTCTAAATTGGTCACAGCTTACTTGTAAGTGGGGCAAGTGACGTGTATAATTACCCCTTTCTCACCTAAGATGTTTTGAATGCTTTTTCTAAAATAATTATATGCCCTGAAGTTTAAATGAATTTTTGCCACATTGTGACCTTTGTAGTACTTTTCATCAGCTGCTGATTATACTGGGGAAGTTCGTCATTAGCTAATAATACTTCTGTATGTTATGGTACTTTTTTTCTGAAGAGCTCAAGGCACTGCACATACTTTGCCTCAATTATCTAATTCTATACTGGCACTTATAACTGTTCCTCTCATTATCCTCTGACTTTCAGATGCTTGTTATTCTCTTCCCAACTGCAATTTCCTTATGAATCCCTTTCCCTTGAAATTTTCCAAGACTGCTTAACAGGGGTGCCATATTTAGCTTCTAAATGTGTCTAATTCTCCTCTACAAGATTGTTCTCTTTACACTTAGTGTCAAGGGATTGACTCAAAATAACTATCCTTTTGTTACAAAGAAAGAGGAGCAGAACCAAAGAAATTTGCTAAAATGGAGGCTTCACAATCACTTTAAAAAAGAAAGTCATAAAATGTCTGAACACTGACAGCTTCCAAAAATGGCAGTTCTGTGGCCCTCTATTTGCTCTTTGGGAATTCCATTTGGAAGAACTGATTTGATTTATGATGTCACATTGTGTGAGAGGGAAGGTGGTTCGGTACTAGGTTTCAAATTTAGATTGGAGTCATAGAGGCTAAATCTGTTCCAAGGCTTATTTTTAGTAGACACCATTATATAACTTTCGTCATTAGCACTTTGTGTCATCAATGTGGCATTTATTGTGCATTTTGATTCTTACACGCTTGTTTTGTCTCCCTAAAATATTTTCTTTTAGCACAACTTGTGTTTGTTTCACTAATAACCTGATATACCTTTTAAAAATCTGTTGAATGAATAAAAATAATTATGGAACATCAACTCTCTGTTTTTGCTTTCAAAATCAGAACTTATCCGGGTAATTTTAACAAAGAGATCTGGGAAAAAAAAAAAAAAAACAACATCATCATAGCCTGTTCCTCTAGGCATGCCTTTTTAAGTAGGTTAAAAGTAAGTTTTTACTAACCATTCCTCTCTCACCAACAAAGGGACTGTTAAGTCGCAGTATGAATAATTATTTGTAATGCTTCTCTACAGACAATGATGGTCTAATGTTGCTGATAATAAACATAATAATGACTTGTATTAATTGAGAACTTTGTTTATATTCTGGATCATAGTAAAACTCAGTAAAATTCGTTGAAAGAATAAATACAAAACAATTTATTAAGTGCTTTGTAGAGTGTTCTCATTGAAATTCAATAAATTTGTGAAAAGTACAATTTTTATTCTCAGTTTTCACATTAGGATAATAAAGGATATTAAGTATATTGCCTAAGGTCACATAGCTAGTGACAGAGATGACTCCATGGTGTGCCTCTCACCACAGAAATCAAAGACCCTGGTTGAATGTTGTATAAAGGCAGAGTGAGCCCTAGCTTCAGTGCTTCCTCAGTCACAAATCCAAGGAAATTAATATGAATCTTACTTCAATCCTATCCTAACCTTTTGGGAAGCAAACCAAGTGATTTATTGTTCAATGGGAACAAAAATCAAATAAGAAGGGGAAAACTAGAGGAGAAACTGAAGCTACAGAATAAAGTCAGACTGAGAGCATGCTAGGCAATGCAATATATCTCTCCATTCGACTTTATCCACAATGAAAATATTAAAGGACTTGTCAGCTAAATCATGGAAATCATTTCCATCATGACTAACCTGTAGAATCTGTCAAATTCTTTTCTTAGATTAGGTTACAAGCCACATGCTGTGACCTAAGGCAGCTTGAGGGTTTATTACATTTTCTTTTTTGTCCCAGTTTAAATAAATATGCTGGTTCTTCCAAAGAAGTACTTAATTTGTTATTCTGGCCTGATATTTTTAGACTGTTATTCTCCAAAAGGATCTCAGCTTTACAAAGGTGATTTTCTGCTCTTTTGTTTGTTTGTTTGAGGTATCTGAGTATCATTTGATATTGCTTAAATCCTTAAAAATATATGTTTGATATGTGTATGTGATCTTACATATCATACATTTATTTGATTGTCAGTATATTGCCAGACATAAAATATTCCATTGAACACTTGTTTCTTCCAAAAGACTGATACAAAGAAATTCATAATCAAAAGAATTTATTCGATGAAGAATAATTACTGGATGGTCATTATTTTTTTTAGTTAACAAAGAGAGATAAAAATTGGAGCCATAAACTAATTTTAGCTGAAAAAGTATAGCACAATGATACTATGTATTTCTAATTTCTAATTTATGGCAATTGGCTATGGCTGTTTCTTGTCATTGAATTAGAGATTTTTGATAGTGGGACGTCTTAGAGATCATTTATTCAAACTTTTAAATTTTATAGATAAAGAGCTTATATAAGGCAAATGCTAATAATCACATAGATAATAATTGGTGTAGTAAGATTTGAATATGGGTTTTTGGATGGCTGATATTCCTTAGAATATTAAATTCTTACATATCACACATATGGTACATTTTTAGTGATTTGGTTAAGAAAATAGTGACATTCAAGCAAATCAACAAGGAGAGTGGCAGATGATAAATATTGTGTTAAGGTAGATACGTGTATTCTCTAAGTATGGACAAAATTTCTGGGAGAAGGCAATTCCGAAAGTAGTTTTGAAGTATAAGCAGGAGTTGACTAAGTGAATAGTGTGAAAGGGTATTGGCAGATGGAATACAGTATATAAAGACAAAGTAATATAAAACACATATGTGAAATTCTAAGGAGTCTCCATGACTTGTGCATCATTAATTTAAAAAACATTTTTTGAGTATCTGTCATGTGCAAGGTCGATTTTAGGCTTTTAGCTATGGCTGTGTTCAAGATAGATTTATTTCCTGCTTATATTCTAGAGTATAAAGGCCCACAATGAATAGATATGATATATCAAATAGTAATAAACAAAGAGGAATTTAAGAGTTTCTTGATGAAGGTGTAAAAAGAGAGTGAAAAAGCTGGCTTAAAACTCAACATTCAAAATACAAAGATCATGTCATCCTGTCCCATCACTTCATTGCAAATAGATGGACAAACAGTGGAAACAGTGATGAAGGTGTTATATGTCTGGTGATAACAGTGGCAGTATTGAGAAGTGGTTGAAGTCTGGATATATTTTGAAGATAGAGCCAATGGGATTTCCTGATAGATTGGATATGGAGTGTGAGAAAAAGAGAATTAAGTTAAGAGAGATCTTATTGTTTTGGTGTGAGCAATTGGAAAAATGATGAAGTTGTTTACTAAAATGACAATGATAGGAGGAGGAACAGGTGCAAGCAGAAGGAGGTAGTGCATAGAAATTAGGTATAATCTCCATATCTGCAAATTCCACACATGTGGACTCAACCAACCTCAGATCAAATAATGTTTGACAAAAAATTCCAGAAAGTTCCAAAAAGCCAGACTTGATTTTTGCCATGTGCTGGCAGTGATTTACATAGCATTTATGTTGTATTAGGTATTATAAATAACCTGGAGATAATCTAAAGTTTGGGGGGAGTTATATATAGGTTATATGTAAATACTATACCATTTTATATAAAAGACTTGAGCATCTGCAAATTTTGGTATTTGTGGGGGTCCTGGATGCACAGGCAGTTACCAAGGGAAAACTGTGTTTGATTTAGGATATACTATTTTTGAGATGATTGTTAAATCCAAGTAAAAATTTCTGGGAGAAGGCAATTCCGAAAGTAGTTTTGAAGTATAAGCAGGAGTTGACTAAGTGAATAGTGTGAAAGGGTATTGGCAGATGGAATACAGTATATAAAGACAAAGTAATATAAAACACATATGTGAAATTCTAAGGAGTCTCCATGACTTGTGCATCATTAATTTACATAATTAATTTAAAAAACATTTTTTGAGTATCTGTCATGTGCAAGGTCGATTTTAGGCTTTTAGCTATGGCTGTGTTCAAGATAGATTTATTTCCTGCTTATATTCTAGAGTATAAAGGCCCACAATGAATAGATATGATATATCAAATAGTAATAAACAAAGAGGAATTTAAGAGTTTCTTGATGAAGGTGTAAAAAGAGAGTGAAAAAGCTGGCTTAAAACTCAACATTCAAAATACAAAGATCATGTCATCCTGTCCCATCACTTCATTGCAAATAGATGGACAAACAGTGGAAACAGTGATGAAGGTGTTATATGTCTGGTGATAACAGTGGCAGTATTGAGAAGTGGTTGAAGTCTGGATATATTTTGAAGATAGAGCCAATGGGATTTCCTGATAGATTGGATATGGAGTGTGAGAAAAAGAGAATTAAGTTAAGAGAGATCTTATTGTTTTGGTGTGAGCAATTGGAAAAATGATGAAGTTGTTTACTAAAATGACAATGATAGGAGGAGGAACAGGTGCAAGCAGAAGGAGGTAGTGCATAGAAATTAGGTATAATCTCCATATCTGCAAATTCCACACATGTGGACTCAACCAACCTCAGATCAAATAATGTTTGACAAAAAATTCCAGAAAGTTCCAAAAAGCCAGACTTGATTTTTGCCATGTGCTGGCAGTGATTTACATAGCATTTATGTTGTATTAGGTATTATAAATAACCTGGAGATAATCTAAAGTTTGGGGGGAGTTATATATAGGTTATATGTAAATACTATACCATTTTATATAAAAGACTTGAGCATCTGCAAATTTTGGTATTTGTGGGGGTCCTGGATGCACAGGCAGTTACCAAGGGAAAACTGTGTTTGATTTAGGATATACTATTTTTGAGATGATTGTTAAATCCAAGTAAAAATTAGGGAACTACCTAATATTTGAGTCCGAAGTTTAGGGAAAATTTTAAGTCTAGATATTTAAATTTATAACACATAAGCCTTTAGATGGAATATATTTTAGTGAAACAGGGTGGTATTACACACTCTGGAGCTCTGAGCATTACCTGTGCAATCTTGGGAAGCTAATTTACCTGTGCTTCAGTTTCCTCATCTATAAAATAAGAGTGGTAATAATCATAAGGTTGCTGTTAAGTTTAATTAAATTGTTACTTATGAAGAGTTTAAAAACCAGTGTCTGGCACAGAATAAATTATCAAACAATACTAGATGCATTTATTATATATAGGAGTTGTTATATGTAGGGCAAATAGTTCTAAATTATTAAAATGATTTATACTTATTTCTCCTTAAATAATTGCACCTTGTAATTTCTCCATGCAGTGTGTTAAGAACATGATCCTCAAAATAAATAAATTGTTATTTACTTCTGAGATTTAAAGCCAATTTTATTGAGTTCCTAGTGATGCTGTAGCCTTCTTAACTAAGATTTGATGAACAAGAAAGGGATTTGAAAATTCCACAGCTTCTCTTTATAAATTAAAAGTAAAATTGTAGAAGGTCTGAAAGTAGAGTTATACTATAATATAAGCCATTTTCAGAGAGGATATAGGATTAAATGGATTAAATTGGAATAACTTCCTGGCTTCAGGGAATCTACAGTGCCAGCTAGATGTAAGGTGAAGACCCAGTCAACAGGGAAAATGGCTGTGTGCCTTGGGAGAGATTATCTGGCATGCCAATGCCAAGATCAAGGCTGATGATTTATACCAGCTGTAGACCCTCCAGAGGTTATTAGAGGGACAGAAATCAATACCCAAATACTAGATTAAATGGAGCAGCAAAAATAGATAGTTTCAAGATCAAACTGCTATGGTTCTCCATGGTTGTATATATTCTCTCTTCAAGTCCATTTTGGACTATGGATTATAAATTATCTTAATATTTCTCTGAAAAAGACTGATTTAAACTGGGTAACACTAACTTAAAAAGCAGAATACTGGTTTTATTGAAAATAAAGAAGATTCTATTTTTCCTGTATTACAGTTGTAGTTTATATATAGTTATATCACTAGCTAAGACAAGGAGGATATATATAACGGTAATGATTTTGGACTACTTTCTGAATAACTAAAAATAAGGCATTTGAAAAAGATATCTCTGATTCAGTATGGGAGAATGACTAGAAAAAAGATGGATAGGGTTATTACACACTCTGGGGGGCTTTCCTGAGCATTACCTGTGCAATCTTGGGAAGCTAATTTACCTGTGCTTCAGTTTCCTCATCTATAAAATAAGAGTGGTAATAATCATAAGGTTGCTGTTAAGTTTAATTAAATTGTTACTTATGAAGAGTTTAAAAACCAGTGTCTGGCACAGAATAAATTATCAAACAATACTAGATGCATTTATTATATATAGGAGTTGTTATATGTAGGGCAAATAGTTCTAAATTATTAAAATGATTTATACTTATTTCTCCTTAAATAATTGCACCTTGTAATTTCTCCATGCAGTGTGTTAAGAACATGATCCTCAAAATAAATAAATTGTTATTTACTTCTGAGATTTAAAGCCAATTTTATTGAGTTCCTAGTGATGCTGTAGCCTTCTTAACTAAGATTTGATGAACAAGAAAGGGATTTGAAAATTCCACAGCTTCTCTTTATAAATTAAAAGTAAAATTGTAGAAGGTCTGAAAGTAGAGTTATACTATAATATAAGCCATTTTCAGAGAGGATATAGGATTAAATGGATTAAATTGGAATAACTTCCTGGCTTCAGGGAATCTACAGTGCCAGCTAGATGTAAGGTGAAGACCCAGTCAACAGGGAAAATGGCTGTGTGCCTTGGGAGAGATTATCTGGCATGCCAATGCCAAGATCAAGGCTGATGATTTATACCAGCTGTAGACCCTCCAGAGGTTATTAGAGGGACAGAAATCAATACCCAAATACTAGATTAAATGGAGCAGCAAAAATAGATAGTTTCAAGATCAAACTGCTATGGTTCTCCATGGTTGTATATATTCTCTCTTCAAGTCCATTTTGGACTATGGATTATAAATTATCTTAATATTTCTCTGAAAAAGACTGATTTAAACTGGGTAACACTAACTTAAAAAGCAGAATACTGGTTTTATTGAAAATAAAGAAGATTCTATTTTTCCTGTATTACAGTTGTAGTTTATATATAGTTATATCACTAGCTAAGACAAGGAGGATATATATAACGGTAATGATTTTGGACTACTTTCTGAATAACTAAAAATAAGGCATTTGAAAAAGATATCTCTGATTCAGTATGGGAGAATGACTAGAAAAAAAGATGGATGTTAGAAATAAGAGATCTGATATTGGATAGTAAATGTTTAGAGCAAACACTTTATTTTTGAGCCTCCTTTCCAGTTAAAGTAGTTAAGGCTGATTTTAGCAGAAGTAGCACACTTAATCTATGAGGAGCATCCTTAAAGGGAGGATCTGCTCCCTTCCTCTTTTCTGCTTTCTTCGCAATAGATAATGACTGACAAACATCTTGAACTATGAGATGACTTTAGGGGAAGGAAGCCATGCACAATCTGAACAACAAATTGAGATAAACTCGAGATGCCTTGCATTTTGGATTGTTGTAATATCTCTTGATGACTGCCTCAAGTTTTTGAACAACTTGCTTATTGTTTCAATAATTCTTATTTTGAGGATTTTCTATTCCTAACCAAGAATCTTAGCTAATAAAATATTTATTGAAGAAAATTTAAAAGGCACAGAGAAGTATATAAAATAACATCTAAACTATGTATCATTTCACCATAACGTATCTATTGTTAGTATTTCTCTCTCTCTCTCTTTTTTACTTAATTTCAATCATTTTCCCCCCCAATTTTTCTATATTTGTTTGTGTGGTTTATTCCCTAAATCATGTCTGACTCTTTGCAATCCCATAGACTGTAGCTCACCAGGCTCCTCTGTCTGTGGGATTCTCTAGGCAAGAATACTGGAGTGAACAGCCATTCCTTCTCCAGGGGAATTTCTAGACCCAAGGATTGAACCCAGATTTCCTGTTCTGCTGGCAATCTCTTGCATTTCAGACAGATTCTTTACCAACTGAGTCACCAGGAAAACCCATGTGTATCTGTTTAATCTCTACTTAAAACAGCCATTAAAAAAATAAAACTAAACTAAAAAAACCCCACAGTGGTATGGTCATCATTTCCAAGTGTTACCAAGTTTTTAAATTTGCTTTCATGGCAACATTGAACTTTGCATCGTACTATTAAGTAGGACTCCATGTCCAGTGGGACTTCCCAGGTGGTGCAATGGTAAAGAATCCACCTGCCAAAGCAGAAGACTCAAGAGGCATGGGTTCGATCTCTGGATTGGAAAGATACCCTGGATTAGGAAATGGCAACACACTCAGTATTCTTGCCTGGAAAATTCTATAGACAGAGGAGCCTAACAGGCTGTAGTCCATGGGATCACAAACTCAGACACGACTGAGTGTGCGCGCGCGTCGTCCATTCCTGGCCAATTGATCATGATGTGATTTTGCTATATTGCTGTCAAGCATTTTCCTGTCAGTTTGAAACCCTTCAGAGCTTCCTTTGCTGTCTGCCACAAAACCCTACAATGTCTCAGATAGTTATAGCACTATCAGTCTGGATCACAAAGTGGGCAAGATTTCCAGTTTAATTTCAGTAGGTATTTAGGATAAGAAATAAAAGTCTAGGGCTTCCCTGATGGGTCAGTGGATAAAGAGTCCGCCTTGCAATGCAAGGGGTACCAGTTCGATCCCTGGCCCAGGAAGATCCCACATGCTGCTGAGTGGCTGGCCTGGTGTGTCCAATTACAAGCCAGCACTCTGGAGTGCATGCGCCCAGAGCCGGTGCTCTGCAACAAAAGAGGCCGCTGTAATGGGAGGCCCACACAGGCTTAAGAATAAAGACAGATGAAAATAAATAAACAAGAAATTAATAAAAGAGGCCAAAAATTAAAAAAAAAAAAGTCTATAACTTTCATCTACTGAGAGTTGGGGGTTTGTTTGTAATTCAGCATAAATTATCCTAATATAACTGATATGACAGTCATGGGTTCAGTCGTTCTGTTCTGTCCGAATTTTTGTGACTCCATGAATTGCAGCACATGAGACTTTTCCTGTCCTTCACCATCTCCCGGATCTTGCTCAAACTCATGTCCATTGAGTCAGCGATGCCATCCAAGCATTTTGTCCTCTGTCGTCCCCTTCTCCTTTTGCCTTCTATCTTTCCCAACATTCAGGGTCTTTTCCAGTGAGTCACCTCTTCACATCAGGTGGCCAAAGCATTGGAGGTTCAGCTTCAGCATGAGTCCTTCCAATGAATATTCAGAGTTGATTTCCTTTAGGATTAACTGGTTTGATTTCTGTGCAGTCCAAGGGATTCTCGAGAGTCTTCTCCAGCACCACAATTCAAAGGCATGAATTCTTTGGCACTCAGTCTTCTGTATGGTCCAACTCTCGCACCCATACATGACTATTGGGAAAACCATAGCTTTGACCATATGGACATTTGTTACCAAAGTGATGTCTCTGCTTTTGAATATACTGTCTAGCTTGGTTATAGCTTTACTTCCAAGGAGCAAGTGTGTTTTAATTTCATAGCTGCAGTCACCATCTGCAGTGATTTTAGAGCCCAAGAAATTAAAGTCTATCACTCTTTCCCTTGTTTGCCCATCTATTTGCCATGAAGTGATGAGACTGGATGCTATGATCTTTTGTTTTTTGAATGTTGAGTTTTAAGCCAGCTTTTTCACTCTCCTCTTTCACCTTCATCAAGAAGGCTCTTTAGTTCCTCTTTATTTTCTGCTGTAAGGGCAGTATCATTTGCATGCCTGGTGTTATTGATATTTCTCCCAGCGATCTTGCTTCCAGCTTGTGCTTCATCCAAACTGGCATTTAGCATGATGTACTCTACATATATGTTAAATAAGCAGGATGACAATATACAGCGTTGGCATACTCCTTTCCCAATTTGGAATCAGTCTGTGGTTCCATGTCCAGTTCTAACTGTTGCTTCTTGTCCTGCATACAGATTTGGCAGGAGGCAGATCAGGTGGTCTGGTATTTCCATCTCCTTCAGAATTTAGCAGTTTGTTGTGATCCATACAGTCAAAGGCTTTAGTGTAGTCAATGAAGCAGAAGTAGATGTTTTTCTGGATTTCCCCTTTTTCTTTCTCTGATCCAGCTGATGTTGGCAATTTTATCTCTGGTTCCTCTGACTCATCTACATCCAGCTTGTATATTTGGAAGTTCTCAATTCACGTACTGTTGAAGCGTAGCTTGGAGGATTTTAAGCATTACTTTGCTAGTATGTGAAATGAGTGCAATAGTATGGTAGTTTGAGCATTCTTTGGCCTTACCCTTTGGAATTAGAATAAAAACTGACCTTTCTCAGTCCTGAGGCCACTGCTGAGTTTTCCAAATTTGCTGGTAAATTTGCCGACAGTCATGATAAGTAATGATTTATAATATAAGTGTATTAATCAGAGTTCCCCAGAAAACCAAACCAATATTATGAATATAGATATTGATAAGTGGAAATTTATTTTAGTAATTGGCTCTAATGTGATTATGGAAGTCAATAAATCCCAAGATCTGCCGACATCAGTCTTCTGTAAATGAATTCTTTGGCACTCAGTCTTCTGTATGGTCCAACTCTCGCACCCATACATGACTACTGGGAAAACCATAGCTTTGACCATATGGACATTTGTTACCAAAGTGATGTCTCTGCTTTTGAATATACTGTCTAGCTTGGTTATAGCTTTACTTCCAAGGAGCAAGTGTGTTTTAATTTCATAGCTGCAGTCACCATCTGCAGTGATTTTAGAGCCCAAGAAATTAAAGTCTATCACTCTTTCCCTTGTTTGCCCATCTATTTGCCATGAAGTGATGAGACTGGATGCTATGATCTTTTGTTTTTTGAATGTTGAGTTTTAAGCCAGCTTTTTCACTCTCCTCTTTCACCTTCATCAAGAAGGCTCTTTAGTTCCTCTTTATTTTCTGCTGTAAGGGCAGTATCATTTGCATGCCTGGTGTTATTGATATTTCTCCCAGCGATCTTGCTTCCAGCTTGTGCTTCATCCAAACTGGCATTTAGCATGATGTACTCTACATATATGTTAAATAAGCAGGATGACAATATACAGCGTTGGCATACTCCTTTCCCAATTTGGAATCAGTCTGTGGTTCCATGTCCAGTTCTAACTGTTGCTTCTTGTCCTGCATACAGATTTGGCAGGAGGCAGATCAGGTGGTCTGGTATTTCCATCTCCTTCAGAATTTAGCAGTTTGTTGTGATCCATACAGTCAAAGGCTTTAGTGTAGTCAATGAAGCAGAAGTAGATGTTTTTCTGGATTTCCCTTCTTCTTTCTCTGATCCAGCTGATGTTGGCAATTTTATCTCTGGTTCCTCTGACTCATCTACATCCAGCTTGTATATTTGGAAGTTCTCAATTCACGTACTGTTGAAGCGTAGCTTGGAGGATTTTAAGCATTACTTTGCTAGTATGTGAAATGAGTGCAATAGTATGGTAGTTTGAGCATTCTTTGGCCTTACCCTTTGGAATTAGAATAAAAACTGACCTTTCTCAGTCCTGAGGCCACTGCTGAGTTTTCCAAATTTGCTGGTAAATTTGCCGACAGTCATGATAAGTAATGATTTATAATATAAGTGTATTAATCAGAGTTCCCCAGAAAACCAAACCAATATTATGAATATAGATATTGATAAGTGGAAATTTATTTTAGTAATTGGCTCTAATGTGATTATGGAAGTCAATAAATCCCAAGATCTGCCTTCTGCGACCTAGAAAACTGGAAACCTGTGGTACAGTTCAGTCTGAAGGCCTGAGAATCTGAACAGATAGGGGTCCTTAAGACATGATAACCATGAGTCTGAGTCCCTAGATCCATGAGCAACAATGGCCGTGGCATATGGAAATCTCAGTAGAGGGTACCCTCTTCCTCAGCCTTTTGTTCTGTTTAAACTCTGATTGAATTGGATAATGAGTACCTACATTGGTAAGGATTTTCAACTCAATCCACTGATTCAAATGCTAATCTCTTTCATTGACATCCTCATAGGCATATCCAGAGGTAATGATTTACCAGCTCTCTTGGCATCTGTTAGCTCATTCAAGTTGACACATAATATTAGCTATTATAATACTAATATAAATACTAATTTAATATAAATTAAATTTAGTATAAATTCTAAAATAAATTCCAAATAAGAATTACTCCACACAACTCACCTCTTTGCTGCTGAAATCTAGCTCTTCCTTTCCTCAGGTGCACTGTGCTGTACCCTCAAGTCATTACTCTCAGGCACATGACCTGTTCTGGAATATTTGGCTGACTCCTCCCTCTCCCTACCTTGGTCTTCAGTTGATCCTTGAGATATCAATTAAAATATCATTTATGTACCAAACCTTTCTCTGGCTCCTAGGTTCTGCCTGCTTTTAATGCTCTCCTTTGATACCATATGCATTCTCTACTTAGTTTGTACTATAGTGGTAATGAAATTATTATGTAATTAAGTATTTAACACTTTATCTTACACTAAAATATAAGCTTTATAAAGAATAGGAACTCTGGGGAGCTCTGCTCTTCAGAAGTTCACTTTACACTACTTTGCTTTTAGAAAGGATGTTCATTTGTACCTGTTTTTGATAATGGAAAGAAATTCGAAGAGGATTTTTCACTTTTATGAAAAAGGGGAAAATTGAAAAATGTGTTCAGTGTTTGTTTAGCAGGAAGCCCATCTGCTACAGAGGTATGGCCCACCTTGAGCATTGAGAGTGGCACTGCCAAGCTCCTTCCCCAGGAACTACACTCAGCATCATGCCACAGAAGCTCTGAAGTGTGTGTGCTTTATCTTCATTGTGTCTGAGCTTTGTTTTGTGCATTTATTAGCAAAATATGACCTAAGGTAACTGCTTCCTCTGCTTCCTCAGTTTACACCATTTCAACTTACAAAAGGTTTATTTACTTTTAGGTAGTGGGAAAAACCTATGTGTATTTTGCTTGTTATTTTTATCTCTAATATATAGAACAGAGAATAAACATGAAAGTTTAAAACAAAGCATCTTTCATCAAATCCAAGTTTACTAAGCATTACTTCTTTTTAGAAAGAGTTTGTCTTTTTTTTTCTTTCTTTTGAGTTTCTAAATTACAGTATCTTTTATATTTGGAGTAAAATTTTCATTTAGGAAAAGTTGAGTTTACTCAGTTTGGGAAAAATAAGAATGATATACTAGGGAAAGAGAAAATAAAAACAATATTAAAAATAAGTTTTATATTTAGCTGAAGAAGTATGATAATAAACATGATAATAAATAAACATGATGCCAGTCATATAATATATTGGTAGATATTAAAAAAGTGATATTGTTGCTTTTGGAAACCAAGGGAGTTTTTCTTTCAAAGAGTAACCAATAAGCCTTTAGGGTAAATGAAAACCTGAATCACATAGTATTGACATATTCAATGAAAGAACACTTGATTATTTTAGAAGTTTTGTAGACACAATCATCAGATCATATGAGAAGTATCTCATCTTTACAAGCCAGTCTGAATTTAAAATATCAGTACAACAAAAATAGAGCAGCCAGAGAACTCATTCTAGTGCTATAAATTTGTTATATTTGGTAAGTGGTTTCCAATACTTATAGGATTTTTAATATTTTAGCTTCAAGAGAAATAACAATAACTTAACAATTGACATGCCTACCTAGTGACTTCTACCATTGTGTTATTGGCCAGAGGAGTGTGAAATATTTAAGCGTAAATCCAAGAGCAGCAAAAAAGGTTAATATTTTCAACTGGATAACTTTGCCAAATAGAATAAAACTGAGGTTGTAAGTAAGGAAGAGGAAAGTAGCTATTGGGAAGACAATTATCTATGCTTGCTTCAGTGTCTCACTAAGTGATAGTTATCAATAATAATAATAGCAAATATTATTAACCCTAAGGAAGCTGGATTGAAGTGTTAAGTTAATTTGTCTTAAGTCATAGAACTAATGGATGCTATAGCCATACCAGGTTTTGAATCTGGCAGCCTGACTCCAGACTGTGCTCTAAACTATTTCACTAAAAAGTTTTGAAAGTACGTGAATAGTCTTAAAGCACATACATGTACATTTGTATATTTTAACACTAAAGGTTATGCTTCAGCTAGCATCAAGAGTGTAAAAGTCATTGGAAAAAACCATCACATCTTTTTATTTACTTTTCTAAAAAACTCTTTAAAAAGTCTCTTTTAAATTATTTTTAAAAACAATTTTTAAGAGAAAAAATGAAATAAAAATGCAAATGGAATCAAATTGAAATTGAATACATAGATGCAGTATGAAAATACAAAATGAGTACAATAAAAAGCAATTCTCTCCCTTACCCTAGACTCCAAGTTACTGCAGGCAATCACAGAAGCAATCATTGTTCTGTCAGAGATTGTTATTATTCCCCTGTATCCAAACCTGCTTTCTTCCTTTCAATAACTGACCATCTAACTTTACCTGGTCACATGGGTGCTTTGCTCAACATGGTTCTTCCTAGCCTTCCTTATAGCTAGGTGTGTGTATTTGACTGAATCCCAGCCAGTGGGATATTAGTGATGTGATTATAAATTTCTCCACCAAAATTATGCAAATAGTGGAAAATGAAATTGTTCCTGGATTAAAGAGAATTCACCCATTTTCTATCTGTATCTCAACTGAACTGTTATTTAGGAGAGAGTAAAATTTTTCCCCTTTGAGTTAATATACATAACTAAGTTGCTGTGCCTTACAAAGCGTCACTGGAAATAAAATAATGCTTCTTTAGTCTCTAATCCTTAAACTTACTTCTCAGTTCATTTGATAAAGATTAATGATAATATACAAATTCATGTTTTGGCTTCATAAACATCTTTGAATTTTCTAAGCCTTAAATTTCCAACAGGAAACACTATTGATCAAATTTCTCACATATTAACATTTTTTGTTAAGAGAAAAGTTTTATTTTAACATGTTCTTTTCTCAAAGATAAAATATTAAGAAGCAAAAGTTAATAAGTTTGATTTTGCATTTCTGGATGAAAATCTGCCTTTATTTTTAAATCTTCGTACATGGAATAGTCAAGATTTTATATCATTTAAGTGAAGAGGACAAAGTGGCTTTGGGGTGTGTGTTTGTGTGTGTGTGTGAGAGAGAGTGAGAGAGAGAGAGACAGACAGACAGAGAGAGAGAGATAGAGACTTTTCGTAGATGTTTTAATTTTAAGTAGCCCAAACAAGGCAAATACTTCTATACTGAGAACTTGTTTCTTTTTCTTTTAGTCAATTTTGTTAATACAATTCTGGAGATTATTTTTCAATTCAAATGAGTTTAAAAACAGAAAATTGAGTGACAAAATGTAAATTGGTTAGAACCACATTTGTTACTAAGCTGACTTCCAAGCCAATTGGTCTTGCCTTCTACTATTTCCCAACTTTTTATGCAGGGAGAATACAAGTGCTTATTCTTAATGTTTGTTGAGTTCCTGCATAAACAAAAAAAGGGTCAAAATGACTCCAAGTTACTGCAGGCAATCACAGAAGCAATCATTGTTCTGTCAGAGATTGTTATTATTCCCCTGTATCCAAACCTGCTTTCTTCCTTTCAATAACTGACCATCTAACTTTACCTGGTCACATGGGTGCTTTGCTCAACATGGTTCTTCCTAGCCTTCCTTATAGCTAGGTGTGTGTATTTGACTGAATCCCAGCCAGTGGGATATTAGTGATGTGATTATAAATTTCTCCACCAAAATTATGCAAATAGTGGAAAATGAAATTGTTCCTGGATTAAAGAGAATTCACCCATTTTCTATCTGTATCTCAACTGAACTGTTATTTAGGAGGGGTAAAATTTTTCCCTTTGAGTTAATATACATAACTAAGTTGCTGTGCCTTACAAAGCGTCACTGGAAATAAAATAATGCTTCTTTAGTCTCTAATCCTTAAACTTACTTCTCAGTTCATTTGATAAAGATTAATGATAATATACAAATTCATGTTTTGGCTTCATAAACATCTTTGAATTTTCTAAGCCTTAAATTTCCAACAGGAAACACTATTGATCAAATTTCTCACATATTAACATTTTTTGTTAAGAGAAAAGTTTTATTTTAACATGTTCTTTTCTCAAAGATAAAATATTAAGAAGCAAAAGTTAATAAGTTTGATTTTGCATTTCTGGATGAAAATCTGCCTTTATTTTTAAATCTTCGTACATGGAATAGTCAAGATTTTATATCATTTAAGTGAAGAGGACAAAGTGGCTTTGGGGTGTGTGTGTGTGTGTGTGTGTGAGAGAGAGTGAGAGAGAGAGAGACAGACAGACAGAGAGAGAGAGATAGAGACTTTTCGTAGATGTTTTAATTTTAAGTAGCCCAAACAAGGCAAATACTTCTATACTGAGAACTTGTTTCTTTTTCTTTTAGTCAATTTTGTTAATACAATTCTGGAGATTATTTTTCAATTCAAATGAGTTTAAAAACAGAAAATTGAGTGACAAAATGTAAATTGGTTAGAACCACATTTGTTACTAAGCTGACTTCCAAGCCAATTGGTCTTGCCTTCTACTATTTCCCAACTTTTTATGCAGGGAGAATACAAGTGCTTATTCTTAATGTTTGTTGAGTTCCTGCATAAACAAGGATGAAATGTAAAACAGGGATCAAAATATGTTCAATGTCTTTTTATGTACCTTTTCATTTCCTTTCATCTCTGTTTCTTTAAAGTTACCATTATGTGAGTTAGTGTTTATTTTTTGTAGTGGATACAATTGTTTTTCATATACAACCAAACACCTTGTAGAAAAAAAAAATGTAGTTCAAGGTCAGTGAAGGATTTTATAGACTAATTAGAGAAACCATAAGGAAAACAAGAACCTAAAGGCACATGGCTGTTTTATCCTAGTTCAGAGGATGAAAATTTCTTTTAGTTTCTCAAGTATAGTTTTTTTTCTCTTTATAATTTACTAAAATTGGTTGGCAAGGACGGTTGAGAAAGTAAGGTTAAATTCCTTCTTAATTTTCTTATGGGTTCATATTTATTACACAGTAAAATGTGTATATTTGATGGGCATAATAGAGAATATTCCATAGCTCCAAAATGTGCTATATAGAACTGAGTCATTTTTCATATCTCCTGATACTGTTGGTATTTGAGCATATAATGTTGAGGGAGGGAAGTTGGTCACATTGAAGTTTCTGAAGCAAATATCAGTCTCAGATTTTGAAGAGTTACTTTATGTGTTTTAAACATGTGGTTTGAAAAAAAGGAAATACAGAAAGATCTTTACAGTCTTTCTACATACATTTTGGCTCAACGTATGGAAATTGTTGGGTGAACTTTAAATATTCTTAGGGACTTTTGCTCTTCTGTTGCCATGTAGGAATGTGAACCTATTATAAAGCTTCTATCTGATATCCACTAAAGTCTGAAGGCTACCATCTCTATCCAGAGATTTTATTTTTACAGGGTAAGGAGAAGTTAACCTGCCACCTTCAACATCTCCACCATCTGTCCACGTCTACCTCTCCCCACTGTGGCCACTGCCACCACTGCCCACCATGCCCACAGCACTCCTTAGAGTTTTATTTTTTTAATTTTGGCCTCTTTTATTGGTTTTTAGTTTATTTATTTTCATCCATCTTTATTCCTTGGCCTGCATGGACTTTCCATTGCAGTGGCCTCTCTCGTTGCAAAACACTGGCTCTGGGCCCATGCACTCCAGAGCACTGGCTAGTAATTGAACATACAGGTCCAGCAGCTCCGCGGCACATGGGATCTTCCCAGGCCAGGGATCAAACCAGTGCCCCTTACACTGCAAGGCAGATACTTACTGGACCACCAGGGAAGCCCTCCTTAGAGTTTTTAAATGAGTCTAAGAGTGGCATTAGCTTATACATCAAAAGTTAGCAGTAGTGACATTATTGAGTGAAGGAGTTTTCCGTAATTTATTTCTCACTCTCTTGTTTTCTGATTTCTGTAATTTTTCTATCCTACATCTCTTACTGCAGTGCCTCCATTTCTCAGTGTTTCCCTGTCTGAGTTCTGCTGGCAATTTGGGTGAGACAATACTTTATTTAAGTGCAAAATGTTGCTTCTCAGTTTTTTGACATCTAGCAACCCTTGCTCCCACTCACTAAATGTTATAGCACTTCCTAGGCAGTGTGAAAAGCAAAATCGTTTTCTCACATTTCCAATACCTTATAGGAAGCTAGTACTAGCCCTTATGGGAGATCATTGGTAGACTAAAGGTTCACATGAATATTTGTAGGATATATGTAGAAATACATATTCAAGGATTAATGTCTGTTCTGGGTATTATTGTGACAGATATGGAAGCATATAAAAGTTAAAACTTGCCAGCAAGACAAGACAATCAGTGAACAAACTGGGGCTCCCAGTTTATTCACACTGTACTAATTCTCACCACACACACTATATATATACATACATATGATATAAAATTGTCTGCACTTGCTCTGGGTTTCCTTAAGAATTGTAATCACTGGGTAACAGAAGGAAATTCAGTTTCATCTTTTCACTTCATTATAGTCACTCACTGTAATCAACAATGTCAGCGACTTTCTATATAACCCAAACTTTTCTTAGATGCCTTAGGAAGAATAGTCTTTTCAAATTTGCTCCAGTGCCAGAAAGTGCTTGGATATATAGGAAAGGAAGGCTGATGGCATCCACTTAGCAGCAGAGAAGATGAAACCCTCTGATGGTCCTGTTGCTCTGTAGATACTCTTTGTCTGTCTCCTCCTCCGACTGACTCCTTTTATTTTCCCATCTTTATTCCTTGGCCTGCATGGACTTTCCATTGCAGTGGCCTCTCTCGTTGCAAAACACTGGCTCTGGGCCCATGCACTCCAGAGCACTGGCTAGTAATTGAACATACCGGTACAGCAGCTCCGGCACATGGGATCTTCCCAGGCCAGGGATCAAACCAGTGCCCCTTACACTGCAAGGCAGATACTTACTGGACCACCAGGGAAGCCCTCCTTAGAGTTTTTAAATGAGTCTAAGAGTGGCATTAGCTTATACATCAAAAGTTAGCAGTAGTGACATTATTGAGTGAAGGAGTTTTCCATAATTTATTTCTCACTCTCTTGTTTTCTGATTTCTGTAATTTTTCTATCCTACATCTCTTACTGCAGTGCCTCCATTTCTCAGTGTTTCCCTGTCTGAGTTCTACTGGCAATTTGGGTGAGACAATACTTTATTTAAGTGCAAAATGTTGCTTCTCAGTTTTTTGACATCTAGCAACCCTTACTCCCACTCACTAAATGTTATAGCACTTCCTAGGCAGTGTGAAAAGCAAAATCGTTTTCTCACATTTCCAATACCTTATAGGAAGCTAGTACTAGCCCTTATGGGAGATCATTGGTAGACTAAAGGTTCACATGAATATTTGTAGGATATATGTAGAAATACATATTCAAGGATTAATGTCTGTTCTGGGTATTATTGTGACAGATATGGAAGCATATAAAAGTTAAAACTTGCCAGCAAGACAAGACAATCAGTGAACAAACTGGGGCTCCCAGTTTATTCACACTGTACTAATTCTCACCACACACACTATATATATACATACATATGATATAAAATTGTCTGCACTTGCTCTGGGTTTCCTTAAGAATTGTAATCACTGGGTAACAGAAGGAAATTCAGTTTCATCTTTTCACTTCATTATAGTCACTCACTGTAATCAACAATGTCAGCGACTTTCTATATAACCCAAACTTTTCTTAGATGCCTTAGGAAGAATAGTCTTTTCAGATTTGCTCCAGTGCCAGAAAGTGCTTGGATATATAGGGAAAGGAAGGCTGATGGCATCCACTTAGCAGCAGAGAAGATGAAACCCTCTGATGGTCCTGTTGCTCTGTAGATACTCTTTGTCTGTCTCCTCCTCCGACTGACTCCTGTTGTATTGCAACTCACTATGTGTAGCTGTTTGAATAACATATGATCTTGCAGTTGAAGCTCAGGGTTCTGGCACCATTAGCTTTTGATCTTGAAGTCCCCACAAGAGATTGGCTTCTTTTCTTTGGGTCTAGGGAGGTTTCTTTTAACTTTTTTTTTCCACATAGGCAAAGACTTCTTGACGTCTTAACACATAAACCATGGAAAGACAGAAGGACAGTTTCAGTTTACCTGTTTACCTGCTTTGCACTAAATACTACCTTAGCACTGATGCCCAGGTGCTGGATTGGAAATGTCAGTGTGCAACTTGTAGAGGTTTACTCTCACACCTTGCCACTGCCTGAGTATTCTTGGCTACCTCTGTACTTTCCCTGGAGTTTCTAAATGTTACCCTCCTCCTGTATTTTACCCCAAATTCCTTGGGAGTGCAAGGGGTGGCAAATTTCTTCCTTCTTTCTCTCTGTTGTTGTTGTTCAGTGGCTCAGTTGTGTCCACTTTTTGTGATCCCATGGACTGAAGCACGCCATGGTCTATGGCCATACCACCCTGAATGTGCCCAATCTCATCTGAAGCATGCCAGACTTTCCTGTCCTTCATTATCTCCCGGACTTTGCTCAAACTCATGTCCATTGAGTCCTTGTATAAATTGTGAAGTGTGCCAAACATCTGTTTCAACAATACCAAGATTTCTAATGTGTTTTTTGATGTACTGTTTTATTTTGAGCAGAAGCAGATGAATATTAACTATTTTTTTCTATTTCTGATCTTCTTATTGTATAGTATTCAGTGAACAAACTGGGGCTCCCAGTTTATTCACACTGTACTAATTCTCACCACACACTATATATATACATACATATGATATAAAATTGTCTGCACTTGCTCTGGGTTTCCTTAAGAATTGTAATCACTGGGTAACAGAAGGAAATTCAGTTTCATCTTTTCACTTCATTATAGTCACTCACTGTAATCAACAATGTCAGCGACTTTCTATATAACCCAAACTTTTCTTAGATGCCTTAGGAAGAATAGTCTTTTCAGATTTGCTCCAGTGCCAGAAAGTGCTTGGATATATAGGGAAAGGAAGGCTGATGGCATCCACTTAGCAGCAGAGAAGATGAAACCCTCTGATGGTCCTGTTGCTCTGTAGATACTCTTTGTCTGTCTCCTCCTCCGACTGACTCCTGTTGTATTGCAACTCACTATGTGTAGCTGTTTGAATAACATATGATCTTGCAGTTGAAGCTCAGGGTTCTGGCACCATTAGCTTTTGATCTTGAAGTCCCCACAAGAGATTGGCTTCTTTTCTTTGGGTCTAGGGAGGTTTCTTTTAACTTTTTTTTTTCCACATAGGCAAAGACTTCTTGACGTCTTAACACATAAACCATGGAAAGACAGAAGGACAGTTTCAGTTTACCTGTTTACCTGCTTTGCACTAAATACTACCTTAGCACTGATGCCCAGGTGCTGGATTGGAAATGTCAGTGTGCAACTTGTAGAGGTTTACTCTCACACCTTGCCACTGCCTGAGTATTCTTGGCTACCTCTGTACTTTCCCTGGAGTTTCTAAATGTTACCCTCCTCCTGTATTTTACCCCAAATTCCTTGGGAGTGCAAGGGGTGGCAAATTTCTTCCTTCTTTCTCTCTGTTGTTGTTGTTCAGTGGCTCAGTTGTGTCCACTTTTTGTGATCCCATGGACTGAAGCACGCCATGGTCTATGGCCATACCACCCTGAATGTGCCCAATCTCATCTGAAGCATGCCAGACTTTCCTGTCCTTCATTATCTCCCGGACTTTGCTCAAACTCATGTCCATTGAGTCCTTGTATAAATTGTGAAGTGTGCCAAACATCTGTTTCAACAATACCAAGATTTCTAATGTGTTTTTTGATGTACTGTTTTATTTTGAGCAGAAGCAGATGAATATTAACTATTTTTTTCTATTTCTGATCTTCTTATTGATATTAGTTATCTAATCCCTGGGCAGATGGCTACATTTGACATTTGGCATTTGGAGGAGAAAGTCTTGTTAATGAAATACATCCATATCCATATATATATATGTATGTGTGTGTGTGTGTGTGTATGTGTATATGTATATATATATATATATATCCTTGTATATATAGAAAAGCACACTGATTTATTTTTCTGTTATTAGCAACATCTAACAGCTATATGTGTGTGTAATTATGAATTGTTGAGTAGATCAAGTGCTATTTGTGGGTATTATGAAACATGGAAAAAATAAATCAGACAAATTAGTGTGGTATAGAATCTGATACATAGGTAAGATGTGAATAAAAAGGAGAGAGATAGCACGATTACCACTGTGTATGTATATTAGTATTTCTGATAACAGTAAAATTTTTATATAAAAGGGTAAAAAGTCATAAAACTAAACTTCATATAGCTTTTCTAATTCTCTTTCCAAAATATCATAGAAAATACCTACAAACACATAAAAATATTAAAGACGAGACATAAAACTAAGGAAGTCCTTCTGCTTTTTGTAGCAGTTATTTTACTATTGTTAAAAAACATTATTTTTAATTATTCAGTGTTTTTTGCGGTATGCTAGTACTTAGTAGCGAAACTATGGTAGTGCCCAAAGGTTTATAATATTTTTCTTTTTAAGAGAAAATTTGGAATTGGAAAAATATTTAGTTCTCCAAATAACTTATTTTTCCTTTTGCAGATTGCAAAAATCTATCCTCATTCAATTGTAAGAACAGAAAGCCTCTCTAGAGATCACAAATTATCAGGGCTTCCAGAGAATAGACTGAGAGCCACCAAGCTTGTTGTTGTTCAGTGGCTCAGTTGTGTCCACTTTTTGTGATCCCATGGACTGAAGCACGCCATGGTCTATGGCCATACCACCCTGAATGTGCCCAATCTCATCTGAAGCATGCCAGACTTTCCTGTCCTTCATTATCTCCCGGACTTTGCTCAAACTCATGTCCATTGAGTCCTTGTATAAATTGTGAAGTGTGCCAAACATCTGTTTCAACAATACCAAGATTTCTAATGTGTTTTTTGATGTACTGTTTTATTTTGAGCAGAAGCAGATGAATATTAACTATTTTTTTCTATTTCTGATCTTCTTATTGATATTAGTTATCTAATCCCTGGGCAGATGGCTACATTTGACATTTGGCATTTGGAGGAGAAAGTCTTGTTAATGAAATACATCCATATCCATATATATATATGTATGTGTGTGTGTGTGTGTATGTGTATATGTATATATATATATATATATCCTTGTATATATAGAAAAGCACACTGATTTATTTTTCTGTTATTAGCAACATCTAACAGCTATATGTGTGTGTAATTATGAATTGTTGAGTAGATCAAGTGCTATTTGTGGGTATTATGAAACATGGAAAAAATAAATCAGACAAATTAGTGTGGTATAGAATCTGATACATAGGTAAGATGTGAATAAAAAGGAGAGAGATAGCACGATTACCACTGTGTATGTATATTAGTATTTCTGATAACAGTAAAATTTTTATATAAAAGGGTAAAAAGGCATAAAACTAAACTTCATATAGCTTTTCTAATTCTCTTTCCAAAATATCATAGAAAATACCTACAAACACATAAAAATATTAAAGACGAGACATAAAACTAAGGAAGTCCTTCTGCTTTTTGTAGCAGTTATTTTACTATTGTTAAAAAACATTATTTTTAATTATTCAGTGTTTTTGCGGTATGCTAGTACTTAGTAGCGAAACTATGGTAGTGCCCAAAGGTTTATAATATTTTTCTTTTTTAAGAGAAAATTTGGAATTGGAAAAAATATTTAGTTCTCCAAATAACTTATTTTTTCCTTTTGCAGATTGCAAAAAAATCTATCCTCATTCAATTGTAAGAACAGAAAGCCTCTCTAGAGATCACAAATTATCAGGGCTTCCAGAGAATAGACTGAGAGCCACCAAGCTTGTAGTCTGTTCTCAACAATTGCTTATTTTAGATTAAAGAACATTATTATTTTGTTTTCTTTTTCTACTTAACTTGGTAATAACCCAGTAAAATAATATTTGGATTTAGCCATCAACATAGATATAAATTGTAATTTAGGAAATATGATTTTTTAAAGAACTTTCCATAGATATGTTTTTGTCTATTTATAACCTAAGGTACTATATATTAAAAGTATTGTGTACTTTTATGACTATTTTTACATTTCAGATTTTTCCTCATTAACTCATGAAGTTTAAATGGATCACATTAAGAAGTTGTATGTAATAGGCAGAATAATATCTTTTCAAAAAAACCCATGTTCCAATACCCTACACCTGTCTTAGTATTAAGTTACGTAGAATGAGAGAATTAAAGCTACTATTCAGCTGGCTTGTAAATGGAGAGATTATTCTGGAATATATAGATCATTCCAATGTAATCACAATCTCAATTGTTCTGACCCTTTGCAAACCTGTAAAGGGTTGCCCGCATGCTTCTCTGTCCATGGGGATTCTCCAGGCAAGAATACTAGAGTGGGTTGCCATTCCCTCTTCCAGGGGATTCTCCCAACCCAGAGAACCTATGTCTCCAGTGGCTTCTGCACTGTAGCCTGATTCTTTACTGCTTAATCACTGGGGAAGCCCTAATATAATCACAAAGGTTCTTTGTTATGTAAGACAGTCAAACTGGGAAAATTATGACCAAATACCTACAAACACATAAAAATATTAAAGACGAGACATAAAACTAAGGAAGTCCTTCTGCTTTTTGTAGCAGTTATTTTACTATTGTTAAAAAACATTATTTTTAATTATTCAGTGTTTTTGCGGTATGCTAGTACTTAGTAGCGAAACTATGGTAGTGCCCAAAGGTTTATAATATTTTTCTTTTTTAAGAGAAAATTTGGAATTGGAAAAAATATTTAGTTCTCCAAATAACTTATTTTTTCCTTTTGCAGATTGCAAAAAAATCTATCCTCATTCAATTGTAAGAACAGAAAGCCTCTCTAGAGATCACAAATTATCAGGGCTTCCAGAGAATAGACTGAGAGCCACCAAGCTTGTAGTCTGTTCTCAACAATTGCTTATTTTAGATTAAAGAACATTATTATTTTGTTTTCTTTTTCTACTTAACTTGGTAATAACCCAGTAAAATAATATTTGGATTTAGCCATCAACATAGATATAAATTGTAATTTAGGAAATATGATTTTTTAAAGAACTTTCCATAGATATGTTTTTGTCTATTTATAACCTAAGGTACTATATATTAAAAGTATTGTGTACTTTTATGACTATTTTTACATTTCAGATTTTTCCTCATTAACTCATAAAGTTTAAATGGATCACATTAAGAAGTTGTGTGTAATAGGCAGAATAATATCTTTTCAAAAAAACCCATGTTCCAATACCCTACACCTGTCTTAGTATTAAGTTACGTAGAATGAGAGAATTAAAGCTACTATTCAGCTGGCTTGTAAATGGAGAGATTATTCTGGAATATATAGATCATTCCAATGTAATCACAATCTCAATTGTTCTGACCCTTTGCAAACCTGTAAAGGGTTGCCCGCATGCTTCTCTGTCCATGGGGATTCTCCAGGCAAGAATACTAGAGTGGGTTGCCATTCCCTCTTCCAGGGGATTCTCCCAACCCAGAGAACCTATGTCTCCAGTGGCTTCTGCACTGTAGCCTGATTCTTTACTGCTTAATCACTGGGGAAGCCCTAATATAATCACAAAGGTTCTTTGTTATGTAAGACAGTCAAGAGAATGGTGCTTTGTGGGAAAGACTTGACTGGCAATTGCTAGCTATGATATGGAAGAAGGAAATAAGACAAGGAGTGTGAGCAGCCTGTCTTTTTTTGTTGTTGTCATGTGTGCTCAGTTGTGCCTGACTCTTTGCAACCCTGATGGACTGCAGTCTGATTTTCTAGACAGGGATACTGGAGTGGGGTGCCATGTGCTAGTCCATGGGATCTCCCACACCCCTGGATCAAACCTGAGGCTCCTGCATTGGTAGGCAAATTCTTTACTACAGAGCTATCTGGAAAGCCCCTAGGAGCTGAAAAAATGTAGAAAAATGGATCTAGAATCCCCAGAAAGGAAAGCAGCACAGCCAAAACCTTGGTTTTTGCCACAGCAAAATTCATTTTGAATTTCTGACCTCCACAACTATAAAATAATAAAGTTGTGTGATTTTAAGCCATTGAGTTTTTGAAATTTGCTACAACTACAGGAGAATCTAAAAGTGTGTTATTCAAATAAAATATTTGACTTGTTTATCTAAATATCTAAAATTCAGTTGCAGTTCTTCCTTTCACTGAGTGATCAAGTTGTTAAAATTCTGTAATGATATGTAGCCTCATATCTAAAATAGAAAGAATAACTATTACCTTTCAGGATATAAAAGTAAAATAATGTGTCAAAATCTGAGATATGTGTTAAAACACTTAATGTATGCTAGATACTGTTTAAAAGACTGAAAATCAAAATTATTAAGAAAAATTAGTCTGTTTCAGGACTTACCAGGTGGCATTAGTGGTAAAGAACCTGCCTCCCAATTCAGGAGACACATAAAAGATGCAGGTTCCATCCCTGGGTCCAGAAGATCCCCTGGAAGAGGAAATGTCAACCCAACCCTCTCAAGTATTCTTGCCTGGAGAATCCCATGGAGAGAGGAGCCTGGCAGGCTACAATCCATAGGGTTGCAAAGAATTGGACATGACTAAAGTGACTTAGTATGCAGTCAGTTTTTTAAGAGATTTATATTCTAATCTAGAAGATAGACAGTAGAATAAACAAATAGAAGATGGTGTTGTTATCAGAAATAGTTGCAAAATCTTGGGGGAAGCCAAGAGATAATTTGACATCATTTGATAGGTTGTAGAAGAGATGGATCTTAAAATATTTTGCAAGATGTTATTCTGGAATATCATTACTTCCATTTTAGGTTGAATTTTAGTTTGCAGTATATTGTAAGTAATGTTAAGAAAATATTAATTTATTCCCTTAACATATTTTTAAAAATCAAGAATAATTTCAGGCTTCCCTAGTGGTCCAATGGGTAAAGAGTCCTCCTTGCAGTGCAACGGACACCGATTTGACCCCTGTCCCAGGAAGATCCCACGGGCCGCAGAGTGGCTGGACTGGTGTGCCCAAATATGAGCCAAGGCTCTGGGGTGCATGCACTCAAAGCAAGTGCTTTGTAATGAGAGAGGCCACTGCAATGGGAGGCCCACACATGCCAAAGAATAAAGATGGCTGAAAAAAAAAAAACAATAAAAGAATAGTTTCAAATTTGATCTAAAATGTTTGGTATCTGATGAAATAATGAAACATTATTTCTCATTCTTATATAGCAATTCTGGAGTAAACCTCTGTGTAATTTATAAATAATATTTTGATTAATTCTTGTAAGTTTTTTCCATTGAAAACATTATTGAGGTATATTTTATACTAAGTATAGTATATTTATTTTAAGTATAAATTTTCACAGTCTAAATAGACAGTCATCAATTTTACAGATCTTTTCAAAGAACCAGCTTTAGGTATCACTGGTTTGTCTTGATTGTTTGTCCATATTCTATTACATTGATTTTAGCTCTGACTTTTATTATTTCCTTCCTTTTATTAAGTTTCAATTTTGGTCTTCATTTTCTGGCTTCTTAGATGATTTATTTTAATCTTTCTTTGTGAAAAAATTTAAAGCCATATATACTCCAGTAAATTCTATGTTAGCTGTGTCTCACAGATTTTGATATCTTATATTTTTATTACCATTTAGTTGATAATATTTTATACTTTCTCATTATTTCTTTGTTAACCATGGTTTGTTATCAACTGTTTAACTTACAAATACTGGGGATTTCCAAAGTACCTTTCTTCCTCAATATTTATTTTAAAATGTACAGACAGTGAAACTCACTCTTTTTGGTGTATGGTTCTGTGAGTTTTGACACATGCTTGGAGCCATGTAAGCATCACCATCAAGCTACAGAACAGTTTCATCACCCTTCCCAAATTCCCTTATGCTTAACCATTGTAGCTGATGTCTTTTCCACTCCCATCTTTTTTTTTGTCTGTTGACATAATTTTGCCATTTTGAGATTTCAAGATGAATTTGGCTTTAGTTCTCTGCTAGTTATTGTTTTTAATTTCATTCAGGACTTAGTCACTAAGGTGAGAAAATACCTTGACTGCAATTTTGGTATCACTTTAGTACTCTAGTGTCCAGCCACATCTTGTCTTTTACCTCTGATTATTTCCCCTGTTCTCTCCAACCATATGACTTTAAAAAGAAAAGTCAGTTATTTTATGTTTCATTTCCAAAATTTCCATTTGGTTCTTTTTTTATACTCTTTATTTTGAAGTTGGTATGAACCAATTGTCTTTTTCTTTGGCATACATTGAAATTTCCTGATTGTTTGTATATTGAATAATTTTGGATTGTGTTCAATACACTTCGAATTTTGTTGAGTGAATCTGGATCTTGTTTAAATTCTGTGGAGAATGTAGATTTTGTTTCTGTTCTTATTTTAACATGCAGTTGACCCAGCTAAGTTCAGGTTGCAAATCCTTACCTTCTTTCTATTAACTGTTCAATGTCAGTTTATTTTTCAAAACTTTTCAATAATATTTGAGTCTGTCTCATATGTTTGCTGTCTAGAGGACAGTCTTTAGTCTGGGACGTGCTTTATTCCATAGTTATACTCTTAAAATTTTTATATGCTCCTTAGGGTCTGTTTCACTCAAGTATAGCTCAAGGCTGAGTCTAGGATCTTTCAGCCTAATATCCCTCTTCATTTTTTTTTTTTTTTTTTTTTGACTCCTAGACTCCTTTTCCTGGTCCTCTGCCTGGATAGTCAGGGTTTTAATTTTAGTGTGTATGCTTTGTTCACACACTTTTTGATGCTATATCTGCATCAAACGCCATGAGGAGAAAAGACATAAGGGGAAGAAGCAATAGAATTCTTCAAACGCTCTTGAGACCACAGTTCATCTCATCTAAGACAAAGTTTGCCACTCTTTGTGGTGGTTTGTGTTTGTCCAGAAACCATGTCTATTACTATTAGTATTGCTGTGAGATTTCCAGGTTGTTGGGCTACAAGTGAAAGGAAGAAACAAAAAAATCCAGGATTTTTTTTCTCCCACTCTTACTATGTTTTTTTTCTCTCTGTCTTTTGATCAGAAATATAGGGCTTCTCTTGAGACTCTTTCTGTCTTGATCTGGTATACATTTCCAGCATTTATGCTGCCTTTGAGTTCAGGCTGGAAGGTACTTGAGAAAGAAAAAACTAGCCTATAGTTCATTGACACTTTGAGTTTTAGTTTCCTGTACTAGTCTGTGTGTGCATGCAAAGTCTCTTCAGCCACATCTTGTCTTTTACCTCTGATTATTTCCCCTGTTCTCTCCAACCATATGACTTTAAAAAGAAAAGTCAGTTATTTTATGTTTCATTTCCAAAATTTCCATTTGGTTCTTTTTATACTCTTTATTTTGAAGTTGGTATGAACCAATTGTCTTTTTCTTTGGCATACATTGAAATTTCCTGATTGTTTGTATATTGAATAATTTTGGATTGTGTTCAATACACTTCGAATTTTGTTGAGTGAATCTGGATCTTGTTTAAATTCTGTGGAGAATGTAGATTTTGTTTCTGTTCTTATTTTAACATGCAGTTGACCCAGCTAAGTTCAGGTTGCAAATCCTTACCTTCTTTCTATTAACTGTTCAATGTCAGTTTATTTTTCAAAACTTTTCAATAATATTTGAGTCTGTCTCATATGTTTGCTGTCTAGAGGACAGTCTTTAGTCTGGGACGTGCTTTATTCCATAGTTATACTCTTAAAATTTTTATATGCTCCTTAGGGTCTGTTTCACTCAAGTATAGCTCAAGGCTGAGTCTAGGATCTTTCAGCCTAATATCCCTCTTCATTTTTTTTTTTTTTTTTTTTTGACTCCTAGACTCCTTTTCCTGGTCCTCTGCCTGGATAGTCAGGGTTTTAATTTTAGTGTGTATGCTTTGTTCACACACTTTTTGATGCTATATCTGCATCAAACGCCATGAGGAGAAAAGACATAAGGGGAAGAAGCAATAGAATTCTTCAAACGCTCTTGAGACCACAGTTCATCTCATCTAAGACAAAGTTTGCCACTCTTTGTGGTGGTTTGTGTTTGTCCAGAAACCATGTCTATTACTATTAGTATTGCTGTGAGATTTCCAGGTTGTTGGGCTACAAGTGAAAGGAAGAAACAAAAAAATCCAGGATTTTTTTTCTCCCACTCTTACTATGTTTTTTTTCTCTCTGTCTTTTGATCAGAAATATAGGGCTTCTCTTGAGACTCTTTCTGTCTTGATCTGGTATACATTTCCAGCATTTATGCTGCCTTTGAGTTCAGGCTGGAAGGTACTTGAGAAAGAAAAAACTAGCCTATAGTTCATTGACACTTTGAGTTTTAGTTTCCTGTACTAGTCTGTGTGTGCATGCAAAGTCTCTTCAGTCACATCTGACTCTTTGTGACCCCATGGACGATAGCTCGCCATGCTCCTCTGTCAGTGGAATTCTCTATGCAAGAATACTGGAGTGGGTTGCCATACCCTCCTCCAAGGGATCTTTGTAATCCAGGGATTGAATTCCCATCTCTTATGCTTCCTGGGGATCCCTTTACTAGTCCACTTGCTACAATTTACCTTTTAGAATCTTAACATACGTATTCCACAATTTGTCTCCTGAGTTTTAAGTGTGTACAAGGAAATTATAAGGATAGAAAGTAGTTTATTTTGACTGGAACTGGAAACTGAAGCTTTTTGAAAAGACTTATTGAGAGAGGCAGTGATAAAGAGGAAAGGCAGTAAACTCATAGAAAAAAGATGAAAAGGGAGCTGTAAATGCTAAGAATATAATGAAGAAAACAGTGAGTAATTATAGAAATGAAAACCATTATCTGAAGATACTATTATTGCTATAAATAGGTCAAATTTGGCATCTTCAAGGCACTAAGATTAAAAGGGATTGATAAAGGGGTTAAAGAACATTGAAGAGCTTGTAGGACACTGTGTGGTAGCTGTAGCTTGTGTACTAGTTTGAATTCTCATTATTGGTGGTAAGAGAGAGCACTATAAGGAAAAAGGGAAATTTTCTGTGGTCAAGTAGAGAGAACTTGTGAAATCAGAATATGTTTGTATTAAAGTAATTCGAGGGCTTCCCCTGGTGGTCCAGTGGGTAAGGACACCGCCTTGTAGTGCAAGGGGCGCCGGTTCGATCCCTGGCCTGGGAAGATCCCACGTGCCGTGGAGCGGCTGGACCGATGTGTCCAATTACCGAGCCGGAGCTCTGAAGCGCGTGCACCCGGAGCCAGCGCTCTGCAACGACAGAGGCCACCGCGATGGGAGGTCAAAGAACAAAGATGGATGAAAGTAGAGAAATGAAAGACCAGTAGAAGTGGCCCGCCCGCTCCCCTCCCTCCCCAACCCGACCCCCGCCCAAAAATAAATAAATAAATAAATCTTTAAAGTAATTCCATCATTATCTACTGTTGAATAAGGTCTATGAAAAGGTTGATTATAGGGAGGACATATCAAATTAAACTTTGAAGATAGACATTCTATTAATAATGTATTGAAAAATAGTAAAAGTAGATTAGAAATGAATGCAGAAATTTGCTGAGTAAATGATTTACAATACCAGAGAATGTTTGTTTAGTCATAGCAGAAGGTACAGTAAGGCATAGTAAATTACCTTAAATCAAATGAACAAAAATCTTAAAGAGATTTGGTTTATTAAGTAATAATAGAGTTGATAACATATTTTTAAAAAGAAATAATACACAAAATGAAATCTATAGCTTCATTAGTCTTGGCCATTATTTCTTAATCTTGGGCACAAGAGAGTATTTATAATCATCCTGGAGAGCTAAGACTAGGCATCATAAAGGGTCTTTTTTTTAAATGATATTACCAAAGTTAGGATTTAATCTATCAATTATTAATTGTAAACAAAGTGAATTCTGCTTTGAGTAATCATGGTGTGTGTGTTCTTAGTACTTTATAGTTGTTTCCAGGGTGTTATTCCTATTTTTTCTTTAATCTTTTAAACCTGAATTTTCTTTTCCTATGCATTTTGTTTAATCTTTATTCATCTCTACTGTAATGATTTAACTAAATCTGTGTGACTTTAAGGGCTTCCTTGGTGGCTCAGTGGTAAAAATTTTCCTCCAATGCAGGAGAAGTAGATTTGATCCCTGGGTTGAGGATATCCCCTGGAGAAGGAAATGGCAATCCACTTCAGTATTCTTGCCTGGGAAATCCCATGTGCAGAGGAACCTGGCCTGCTGCAATGCATGGGATTACAAAAGAATCAGACATGACTGAATGAGTAAAACAACAGCAACGTGGCTTTAAACAGTCTTTCTCTTTCCAGATTTTTTTTTTTCCTCAGAGCTATTTCTTGCTGTTTCAATCATCTTATTCTTATTGGAATCACTCAATATATTTTATCTTCTCTTCCCCACCCTCACCTCATTTTGTTGTTCTTGGTAAACTATCCCTTGTTCTTAGAAATAAAATAGTTTGTTAGGGTCATATTAACTGTCACAACATGTTTACTTTTGGATGAGTACCATAATAACACTGTAAGGTAAAGTCATCTAGTCATTGGGATGAAATTCATCTTTAGAGAGTTTTCTATGTGTTTGTTTCCATTATTTGTGGGATCTGATCTTGTTTGACTTAACTGTATGGATTTTATCCATATATTATTGAAAACTAATATATAAACTTGAGTTATCATGAGATAGACAAATGAAATAGATTAATAATAAGACAGAAAGGAGATAAACTGACCTGAATGTATAGATGCTTGGCTCCCATCAGAATCAGTGATCATTTACCAGAATTAATTTCTTTTTAATTGTTTTTTTCTAACACATTAATTTGGCATTTCCTTGAGTCTTCCACTTACAGACTGGAAATGTCCAACCATCACAATTCCAATAAACTTCAATTTTGGTGTTCTTTATTGAACAATAATATCCTTATATGACCTAGGGTGAGTCATCAATCAATAGGAGACAGATGAGGGTATTTCAGTGTGGCTCTGACTTGGATTGTATTTAAAGCCAAAATAATGCTAAACACTGAAAACACACACAGACACAGACAGACACAGACACACACAGACACACACACACACACACACACACACACGTGCGTGCACACAGAGCTTCTCTTTCAAGGTTGTTGACTTAATTTAGAGACCTAAAGGAAATATTCATACTTGAAACATTAGCTTATATATTAGTTTAGCACTGATGAAAAAATTGATTTACTCAACTGAAAAAAGTACGTAGGAAGTTAAGAACCCTTATTAAGATTTAGGTTGCCTTGGTTGTAATTCTTATTCTGTTGTGAATTACTACATTTTGTAACTTCTATCAAGTAAGTTATACTTGATTTCCCTAGGTTTTGCTTTTTATGTGCTTAAAATGAGTTCATATTATATAATGTCCCTGGTTAAATAAGCATCTCTAATATTCCATAATTCTGTAAAACATGTTATCAAATTGTTTGAGGGAATTTTTTAAAGAGGGGCATATATTTCAGTTTTCATTTCATATTTCAGTTTAAATAAATGCTAATTTTGATTAATTTTACACTCAGGAAAAGATATCTGCTAACCAATAGCTTGGACGCAACAATTCTAGGGATTGATCAGCCCAATGAAGTTTTGGCAACATTTAATATTATTTTATAAGATTAATAGGAGGTTCAGGTTTTTTTTTTTTTTTTTCTCATACTATTGAAAACAGGATTATTTAACTTGGTTTAATTCTATGATAGTCAGAGTAATGGCCCCACAAAGATGTCCACATTCTAATCCTCAGAACCTGTGAGTATGTTAATCTATGTTGCAAAGACCACAGTGCAGATGTAACTAAGGTTTAGGACCTTGAGATGGGAAGATTATCCTAGATTATCTGGATGGACCCAATCTAATCACACGAAACCCTGAGATCAGAGAATCTTTCCTCCATGGTCACAGGGAGATGTGACTACAGAAGAATGGTTCTAGCAATACAATATGGAAAGGATTCAATCCACTGCAACTTGGTTTGAAAAGAGGAGAGAAGGGCTATGAATCAGGGTATGTGTTTTACCTCAGATTTTGAAAAAGCAAGTAATTCATTTATCTGCAAGAGCCTACAGAAAAAAATGCAGCCCTACTGACTGCATTGATTTTAGTCCAGTGAAACCTATGTAGGTCTTCCTGTCTATAGAACTGTAAGATGCCATATTTATATTGCTTACACTGCTAAACACTGTGATTTGATATAACAGCAGGTGAATACTAATACACATGTCATGTGGATTTAGACTGCTAAAGTTATTTGTATCAGATAAAAGGAGAGGAGGCATGGTAGATTGGGAAGTTTTTGCCTCCTCAGATTTAGTAAATATGGGATGCATTTTGAAAGCTGAACTTGGAAACAGAAATCATAGTTTAGTTTCACATAGGGTAATTTCTCTTGACCTCCATAATAAAATAATCCTACATAATGCACCGGGAAAGGTGACCCTTCCGGTTCTCCTTTCTTAGTTTTTATAGGTGTTTACCTCCTTAAGTTTCATGCACAGAGTTTCCTTACCAGAAGCTTCTGCATCTCATCATAAATATATCTTTGCAATTAGAATAAATATATTTTGCAGTTAGATATGGCCAGTAGATTTTTTTTAGGCAATCATGAAGAAATGTTAAGCCTCTGAACCAGTATGAGTGAAGCCTCTGCTATCAGAATGAGTAACACAGGTCAGTTTTCCTAATATGTTTCCTAATGTATATTTTGCAAATCAGTTAGGTCAAATAAAGGCATTCTCTTACACCAGGATTATCAGTCATTTTATTTTTTGAAACTCAGAGTTTGCAGAGCATTACTAGATTTTAAGGAAGGATACTGATGTTATAAAGCAAATTGAAGGGGAGACAGTTCACACTTATCAAAATGATTTGTTATCAGAAGTTTTAGATTATTAGTAAAACCTATTAAATAACTCTTAGAGCAAACATGTTTTGGAGTAAGGTAATAATAAACATAAATTTATTATAATAATGGGGACATTTTGAAGGGTAAAGTTGGCATTACTAATAATATTTTTGCTAATGTGAAAGACAGACAAATCAGGATATAAAGTGATAATAGTTATGTGAAATTCCAAGTGTATTAACAAGTATTATATAAAAAATAATTTTGTTCATTAATAAAAACAGGAAATACATTCAACTTCAATCGTCTAACAAAAGCCCCCAAATACTTGGTACATACCACCAAAATAATTTCAACAAATTGCTGTTGAGAATGAGATTTGAGGTTCATGTGAGGGGGCTTGAGTTTCATGAACCTGCTTTGTGTCTTTTGCCTGCAAAGGTCCATTAAATTTTCCTTTACATGAAGAAATAGATATTTGCTGATATTTAAGTTCTCTTTGAGTATTGATATAAGTTTATGTAGAATCAGTATTGGGAGAGCTTTTGTACTTATAATAATTACTTATACAGTGGTTTCCTATTGGGTAATTTCCTTTCCCTTGAATATTTGTTGGGACAACATTGATTGTTCTAATTATCAGAGATCACACTACTGGCATTTGGTGGGTGGCTCTTGGGATGTCAGATACCTTTAACACTTAAGAGACCTAAATGGTAAATTGTATTCCTTCCCTCACAACTTCAGAATGTTCCATATGATATTAATGTACATGAAACACCTGTTTATAATTCTTGATCTGAGAAGCAAACCCATTTTATAAATAAATGAAGAATAATTTTGTGTAGTTTAAAGATAAGTGACTTTCAGGAATTCTACTATTGTGAAAATTGGGGAAAATTGTGTTTTATTTTGTTCTTTGTGTGGAATTAGTAATCATTTTAAAAAGCATATCACTCTTTGCAGTGCTACTCATGATATTCTATATACCCAGTTCACTGTGCATCTGTAGCTTCCCGGGGCGTCTACTATTTTCAATATCTATATTGAAAAACATGATATTTTAAAATATATTAATTTATCACATAATTAAATTGCTTTTAAAATGTTATATATGTAGATAGATTGTATTATCCTTGAATTTTACTTTAGGAGAGTGAAAATGTTGTATGTAAAGGGGTGTTGAGTCTGATAGATTGAAAATTACAGCCTTAAGGAATAGGAAAAGCTTGTAGCATTTTAATGGTGAAATGAAATTTAGAATTCAGCCTCCATAATGGATGGAGCTATGGACTAAGGTTTGAAAACCTGAGTTTTAATTACAGTTCTGATATTAGTCAGATTACTTTTACAAGTTATAGTATTTTTATATGCAAATTTTAAAAGTTAGAATGACTTGAAGTGGAAAGAATAGGCTGTATCTGTATTAGTCTTAATCCAAGATGCATAGTTACCAATACATGGAAATAGAACATTAATTAGCATATAGAAGAATCATGAAATAATTGGAGATGCGAAAAATGAAATTGACATACATTTAAGATATTTCAAGTTATGTCTTGTTCCTCATTTGCTGTGACTGGTATGTTGGGAGGACAGACTCAATAAAGGCTATTCAACCAGAGATGCATGTCAAAATCATCACCAAGGCTTTTATAAATCAGGTAGCAGGGATCTGTGCTATATAGGTACTTTAGAGTTTCACGTATGATTCTGGTGCTTGCTTCAGATGGAAAACAAAGGGAATTAGATTATCTCTAATATTTTCTTCAGTTATAAAATTATGTCCTACTCCTGTATAGAGTTACCTCTTAAAACTCTTGTTTTAGAAAATAGACTAGAAATAAATAACTCACCAAGCAGTATTTAACTTGTATATCTCATGCAATTGCCAGACCTAGTTTTATTCCAGGGATTCTCTGATCATCTCAGAAGATGTCTTGATATTTAAATTTGCTTTAGAAATTACATGTGATAAAATGCTTAAGAAAAGGCCAATATATGAAATCTTAAAAGCATATCACTTTTGCAGTGTATCATATATCAATACCGCAGTTCTATACAAACCCAGTTCACTGTGCATCTGTAGCTTCCCGGGGCGTCTACTATTTTCAATATCTATATTGAAAAACATGATATTTTAAAATATATTAATTTATCACACAATTAAATTGCTTTTAAAATGTTATATATGTAGATAGATTGTATTATCCTTGAATTTTACTTTAGGAGAGTGAAAATGTTGTATGTAAAGGGGTGTTGAGTCTGATAGATTGAAAATTACAGCCTTAAGGAATAGGAAAAGCTTGTAGCATTTTAATGGTGAAATGAAATTTAGAATTCAGCCTCCATAATGGATGGAGCTATGGACTAAGGTTTGAAAACCTGAGTTTTAATTACAGTTCTGATATTAGTCAGATTACTTTTACAAGTTATAGTATTTTTATATGCAAATTTTAAAAGTTAGAATGACTTGAAGTGGAAAGAATAGGCTGTATCTGTATTAGTCTTAATCCAAGATGCATAGTTACCAATACATGGAAATAGAACATTAATTAGCATATAGAAGAATCATGAAATAATTGGAGATGCGAAAAATGAAATTGACATACATTTAAGATATTTCAAGTTATGTCTTGTTCCTCATTTGCTGTGACTGGTATGTTGGGAGGACAGACTCAATAAAGGCTATTCAACCAGAGATGCATGTCAAAATCATCACCAAGGCTTTTATAAATCAGGTAGCAGGGATCTGTGCTATATAGGTACTTTAGAGTTTCACGTATGATTCTGGTGCTTGCTTCAGATGGAAAACAAAGGGAATTAGATTATCTCTAATATTTTCTTCAGTTATAAAATTATGTCCTACTCCTGTATAGAGTTACCTCTTAAAACTCTTGTTTTAGAAAATAGACTAGAAATAAATAACTCACCAAGCAGTATTTAACTTGTATATCTCATGCAATTGCCAGACCTAGTTTTTATTCCCCAGGGATTCTCTGATCATCTCAGAAGATGTCTTGATATTTAAATTTGCTTTAGAAATTACATGTGATAAAATGCTTAAGAAAAAGGCCAATATATGAAATCTTAGAAGACTTACAGTGTTTTTCTAGTCTGAGTTAAAAATCATAATTCATTAATACAGGGTTTCTCTGGTTGTCTAGTGGGTGGAGAGTTCACCTTGCAGTGCAAGGGGCACTGGTTCGATCCCTGGCCTGGGAAGATCCCACATGCCAAGGAACGGCTGGACCGGTGTATCCAGTTACAAGTCAGCACTCTGGAGCGCATGCACCCAGAATCAGTGCCCTGCAATGAGAGAGGCCACTGCGATGAGAGGCCCACACATGACAGAAA
Source organism: Tragulus kanchil (assembly GCA_022376925.1). Classification (NCBI taxonomy): domain Eukaryota; kingdom Metazoa; phylum Chordata; class Mammalia; order Artiodactyla; family Tragulidae; genus Tragulus; species Tragulus kanchil. The sequence goes on along the minus strand of JAIOJX010000023.1, from coordinate 117,204,854 downwards.
AAATAAAGATGGATGTAAAATAAACAATGACTTAAAAAAATCATAATTCACTAATATGACCAAGAATCCAACAGAGATATTGAAGCTTATGGAGTTCCATTATTAGGTCTTGCTCTTTAATTTTATCACTTAGCCTGTGAACTGGTCTTTCTGATATTTGTACCTTTGATCAGCTCAGCTCACAATGAAATCCCTCTAATTCCATGATAACAAGCCTCTGGAACATTACCTGCTCTTTTATTAAGTATGTCCTGGTCTACTTCTAGATTTTTAAAAAGGTAAACTGAAGCTACTCAAGGATTACTAGTTTGAGGGTACTAACAAGGTCACATTAGCAATATTATTTAAAACTTATTGACTTGTTTGTATAATAACAGAAGTTCAGTCCCCCATTTCAGAGCTCCGTGTTCTCGCAAGTAATTTGGGGAATCTTTAACACATGAAACAGATTCCTCAAAATGAATCTGAGCCACTGCTCACTCCTGAAATGCTTCACCCTCTACCTTTAAGCCTTCTACTCAGTTTGGCTCAGTGTGCTCAATAACTTCCTCATATAGGATATTGATTTGGGATTGGGAGGAAGAGTTTGTTCTTCAGTCTTCTCTGATAATTTGGCTTCTATGGCCATACATCCTTTCTGTCAGACATCATATTGATATGAAGGTGTCACCCTGGGGAAAAAGGAAGAGTAAACCTCTTAAAATTTTTAAAAAACTAGAAATAAATAACTCACCAAGCAGTATTTAACTTGTATATCTCATGCAATTGCCAGACCTAGTTTTTATTCCCCAGGGATTCTCTGATCATCTCAGAAGATGTCTTGATATTTAAATTTGCTTTAGAAATTACATGTGATAAAATGCTTAAGAAAAAGGCCAATATATGAAATCTTAGAAGACTTACAGTGTTTTTCTAGTCTGAGTTAAAAATCATAATTCATTAATGCAGGGTTTCTCTGGTTGTCTAGTGGGTGGAGAGTTCACCTTGCAGTGCAAGGGGCACTGGTTCGATCCCTGGCCTGGGAAGATCCCACATGCCAAGGAACGGCTGGACCGGTGTATCCAGTTACAAGTCAGCACTCTGGAGCGCATGCACCCAGAATCAGTGCCCTGCAATGAGAGAGGCCACTGCGATGAGAGGCCCACACATGACAGAAAAAATAAAGATGGATGTAAAATAAACGATGACTTAAAAAAATCATAATTCACTAATATGACCAAGAATCCAACAGAGATATTGAAGCTTATGGAGTTCCATTATTAGGCCTTGCTCTTTAATTTTATCACTTAGCCTGTGAACTGGTCTTTCTGATATTTGTACCTTTGATCAGCTCAGCTCACAATGAAATCCCTCTAATTCCATGATAACAAGCCTCTGGAACATTACCTGCTCTTTTATTAAGTATGTCCTGGTCTACTTCTAGATTTTTAAAAAGGTAAACTGAAGCTACTCAAGGATTACTAGTTTGAGGGTACTAACAAGGTCACATTAGCAATATTATTTAAAACTTATTGACTTGTTTGTATAATAACAGAAGTTCAGTCCCCCATTTCAGAGCTCCGTGTTCTCGCAAGTAATTTGGGGAATCTTTAACACATGAAACAGATTCCTCAAAATGAATCTGAGCCACTGCTCACTCCTGAAATGCTTCACCCTCTACCTTTAAGCCTTCTACTCAGTTTGGCTCAGTGTGCTCAATAACTTCCTCATATAGGATATTGATTTGGGATTGGGAGGAAGAGTTTGTTCTTCAGTCTTCTCTGATAATTTGGCTTCTATGGCCATACATCCTTTCTGTCAGACATCATATTGATATGAAGGTGTCACCCTGGAGGCTCTTTAGCCTTCCTGTAAATCAAAGTGTGTATGAGTTGAGCATTACTCCTTAGCATCACTCAGCAGATAGATCCACACCTCAGATTTGCCTTGAGCCCAGGCGTATGACTTATGGTAAAAAGGGGAAAAAATGAGTGAAGGTTAGGTAGAACTGAATTTTAGACCAGACTTTTTTTTTTTTTTTTAATAGAGACAGACTAGCTGTGTAACTTTAAATAAATCTTGTAATTTAGATGACCTTAGTTTCTTCATCAATAAAATATCAAAGATCTGAGGTATATTATCTGTCAGTGCCTTTCAGATCTAAGGGTCCATCATTTTAAGTATAGTATCATTAATAGAAAATTTACACTTTCCTCATTATTTTGTGTATTTTAGAACCTGGCAAGATAAAGGAATCAAAGTTCTGAATAGTTAGCCAGAGATTTCAATTTGAGTTTCAGCCCTGTTTCCATACAGTCCTGTAATGACAGACAAATTATTCACTTAATCTGTTTACTTGTAAAATAATGCTCTTAAAGGTGGTTTACAGCTGTGAGGGGGAAAGGTTAAGGTATTGACTATGTTATTTATATGCCAATATGGGAAATTATGTCTTGGATTTTGGTGTTTTGTTTTGTTTAGCCTCTTACCTTGTCAGAGAATATCTCTAGAGGAGATTTGCTCAGGTATCAAATCTCCACTATTTATCTTCAGTGAGAAATCTTCTTTTCCACTGAGTGAGAGAAGAACATTTGAAATTCTGTGTGTGAATTATGTTTACTTAGCAAGGCTTTACCTTTTTTCTTTTTGCCTTGCTGTTTTCCCCTTGTCTCTCTATGATGCACTCAGGGGGCTTGCATTAAGCTTATGATGCCTGGCATGATTGATTGTGTTTCCAGTGGCTGGACACTTTGCTGGGAGCCGTGGTTATGTCTTGGAAAATCACACTAATCGAATTTGAAGACACTGATGTGCATTCTCAAGTAAGAACCTAGCTCTTGGGGCTTTCATCTAGGTCAGGCCTTATAAATTAAGTGATGATTTTTTTTCCCTTTAAGTCAGTAAATAAAATTCATCAGTGGCCTCACATTGCCTTCACACTTCTGCAGCTCAGTCAACCTGTGAGTCAAGCAGCATTTTTATTTGCTTTAAAGCTAATGTTTTGTGGTAGTTGGCAATCCATTTATTAAAGAAGATGGGAACACAGAGTAATTTGAGAACAATTTCTGTGATCACTGAAACCCTAGAGAAAAATGATCTTTAAATATATGTCTCAGAAATTGTTGGAGAATATATGTTTACTATAATTTTGTATAGAAAGTAATGTAGAATTTTCCAAAGGCCTCAATCAAAAGCAGTTTTAAAATGGGAAAATGATATTGTCTTTTCTTATTTCATTTATTTATTGATCCACCTACTCAAAAATATCAAATACATACTCTGTGTCAGGCATAGGCACTACAAGGTATAGTGAGATGCTCATGGGCACTGGAAGCAGGTAAACCTATATCTTAATTCTGTTTTGCCAGTTATAGGTAAGTGATAGCACATAAGGAAAATGACGATAAGGGTTTTTTTCTTTTTGGCCATTTGGGTTGCAGTTACTGAGAATCAGCCCACAAGAACTGTAACATTGTTAGGGTGATTTTAAGTATTATGAAATATCAATGGTACCTGGATTATAATAGATGTTTGTATATGTTTGTTTCTTTTCACTAGTGAGACATGACGCTGAAAAATGTTGATTGTTCTCAGACCACAGAGGATTTTGAATACTACAGTACTGTGTGCTATATACTAATCCATGGGTTTACTAAGCACTTGTGGGTACTTAATAATTTGTTTACAATGAGTGAACAGAAAATAGACAGTCATTGAAGATATGAGAGATCTGTTGAAGATGCTGTGGCCAGCTTTTACATTAGATTAGGGGTGTTAGTCTTGGTGATTTTTATGGAAAAATGTTTGCAAAACCAGAAGATAGGGACAGATACCTCTAAAGTTTGAAATATGGTTTATTGGGGAAGGCATAAACAAAGAGTCATTAGGACTCCTAGGCTCTCATTCCACAGAGAGGTATGCTTGGTTGAAGTGTAGTTAGATACTCAGTGGAAAGTGTTCCAGGAGAGGAACCTTATACCTACCCTAATTTCTTCATCTGTGGGAAAACTGGAGGAGGGAGCAGAGAGCATCTGATTGTATTAAAAGAACTTTTTGGTCAATAAAATTGAGCGATGCACTTTGGGAACTCATACACTTGTTTAGATTAGCTTGCCTACTATCACCAGTGAAAGCTTGCAGAGAGAGAGTCCCTAAGCCACCTCAGAGAGAGAGGGAGCCAAGGGATCCTCTAGCAAATAGAAAGATTGTCTCTCCTCGGTGTTCATGCCATCATTTGTGCTTTCAGACTGTTGCAGGGTCCTAGATGCTGCTATGACCTAGACTTTTGTGTTTAGCAGGAGCTTTAAGTGTGTCTAGTCATTTTGTTAATGATTGTGTGAAAAAAATTAACTACTATAAAGAGCTGCCATTTATGAGGATTTTAAAAAATGTAATCTGAGTTTAGATTTAGTTTGGGAAGAAGTTTCTTTGAAGTCACAAAGTAAGGATGGACAAAAGCAATGTGAATATTGAGAAGAAATATGCAGGCAGGATGATAATTTTAGGGATTCAGGTTATTAAAAATTGATCTCTTTGTTAAGACTGAGATAAAGAACAGACTGATGTTGGGACCTTGAGGATGGATTGTCTAGAGCTGGGGTACATAGGAACATATAGTAGAAGCTTGAAGGAAAGAGGGTTAGGATTGTACATAAACCTTCTGATATTACCTCTTGGGGTTAGTGTTCTTGATTATGCAATTCTCTCATTAGCTGCTGCAGCAAACAGGGGGAAGAAAGCTTAAAACATGGATTTAAGCTTAAAACATGGATCCAACCGCTGAAGGTTGGATTAGTCCTTTAGCTCAGGAGCTATACTCCCAGTGGAAGCCCAAGGAGATGAGTGATATTTCTATGTTTCTACATAATAGATTCAGGATAATCTTGGACATCATTTGTTCTCTTGACTAACTAAAGCTAAGCAAAACCAGAATTTCTCTTTTCAGAGACAATTTTCTCTTAACTCTAAGCACTTGTTTGGAAAGTTAATTTGTGTGGGTTTAATTTATTTACATATATTTACATTTGACTCATTAAAATGTTCCTTCTAAGAGTTGTTTTGCAACTGTTTGAGCATTTTAAGTTCTTTTGAAAAATGAAAATATTCTTTTTGCCAATAGAGAATAAATTTAGAAGCCCTAATCTTTGGATTGTGATATGACTAGCTTCTAAATATGAGAAAATATTTTCTGTTGTCCACTACTACATAGCCAACAAATAAAAACAGAGCTGCAAAGTAAGCAATCAAATCCTTCTCTCATATGTGCAGTTTCCTATCTGTATGCACACCAAACTTTATGAAATCCATATATTCAAGGTAAAAGTGACATGCCCATATAAAAACTGCCAATAAAAATTCAAGATGGACAGAACTTTCAGCTCCATATTTGTGAATATTCAGTCACTTGTCAACCATTTATTAAATATCTTCTTTGTGCAAGATGTGGTATTAAAGCACTCCAGATTTGTTTGGTTCATGTTCTCAAAAAACTTATTTTCAACTAAAACTTCAAAGTGTTACTTACGATGATGATACAAATTCATCACCCTTCAACCTCGCTATGTTGTTTTTTATCCCACTGTGAGCTGATAGCATTTGTCATTGATAACCTCGACTTCTCACGATGCTATATGCTTAGTATGTCATATGCATCACCTCATTAAAAGCCATATAGTCACATTTGTGGTGTATGTTATTATGCCCATTTAACAGAAGAAAGAGACTTTGAGAAATTGATGAACTTTTCAAGGCCTTTCTGACTAGGAGGCAAAACTCATTATCACTGTCCCTTTTCAAGTAGTAGGATGAATTAACATATCCTTTGGAGTAAGGATAGAAGATAATTTTTCAAATCTTGTATAGAAAATAGTGGTCTTTTGTAAGAAAAAATGTTGGAACAGCTCCAGTGAAACATATGAAAAAGATCCCTTCATTATAGAGGAGAGGCAGTGGGTCCATGAAACCAAATATTTAGAAGGAGGAATAATGTTTAACTGCTTTGTTTAGAATATCTCAATGAACAATCCAGTGGCACTGAATGATTTATGACTGTGTCCAAAAAAATTTTAGCTGACTGAACAATACTAGACTTTTAAATTCTGACTAGTTAATAATGATCAGCTAAGAAATCCAAATAATTAAAATAGCTTTGCTTTTATCTAAACCTTCATATAAACTATCTAATTGTCTCACTGAACAGTGAACATTACAATCTGAAGGAAAAAAAGTCAATCCTGTTAAATTCATTATCTGCCCTTTTGCCTGAAACTGGATTTAACAAAAAAAGTTGATTGTTGGATTCTGGATCAAGGATGATTTAGGCTTTAGAAGTTAGATCTCTAAACACAGAATTTGAAATAGGCCCTAGGGAATGAGAAGAAGCTGTCACTTTTCACTAGGATGAGATAAGTAGTGTTAGGCAACATTGTTTTTAAGAAACTCAAATAGTTTTGGCTGCCCCGAAGGGTTTTAGTCTTGGTAGCTTCATTTGTTTCCTTCTAGTAATGGTATTTACTGAAATAAATGCATGATTCTAAGTCCAGGGAATACCTGAAATCTATGTTTATGTTGATCAATCTTTGATTTCACTAGAGTTTCCCATTGTGTTTTAAATCTTAAAACATATATATATATATACATATATATATATATATATAATGTATAATATTATGACACATAATGTCTTTAGTATTTTTTTTTTTTTGGCCACTTCTATTGATCTTTCATTTATTTATCTCTGTTCTTTGGCCCGTGTGGGCCACCCATCGCAGTGGCCTCATTGCTGCAGAGCACCGGCTCTGGGCACATGCACTCCAGAGCTCTGGCTCGGTAGTTGGACACATCAGTCCAGCCGCTCCGTGGCATGTGGGATCTTCCCAGGCCAGGGATTGAACTGGCATCCCTTGCACTGCAAGGCGGTGTCCTTACCCACCAGGGAAGCCCTGTTGTTGGTATTTTTAAAGTAAAAAATATTGCATGACTGTCTAAACTTATGACTATTCCAAAGAGAATTACTCTAACATTATTGAGTCACTCAAAAAACAAAAATGCTTCTTTTATAATAAAGCAGTCAGATACCTGTTTGATTAACATGGGTTAGTGGTACTGTTATTTAGTCACTTAACCATTTTCATTTTGTTTTTTAAGAAAAATGTGCTCAAGAAAAAGTTTAGTAAATACAAATTTCAGTGAAACTTTGAATCTCTTAAGAAATTAAGGCTTCATTTACACTGATTTAACCAATTGAACTATCTGTCAGCAGTAACAGAAAATAGTTTTGACATGGCTACAACAAAACAGTTTACTGCAACATAAACTGGTATGGAAATGTTGCTTCCTGTATCAGTCAGAATATGTATATCAGGGCTGTAAGAATAAACAATGTCCAATCTTAGTGGCCTAAATACAAAGGTTAATCTTTTGTTCACACTGCCTTTCCACTGTGGATAAGTGGAAGTCTCTGTTGTAATAATTCAGGGACCCAGTCTGTTGAAATAGTCACTTTTATGGAAAATTGTTGCTCTCCATGCAAGAAAAAAAAAGAAATCTTTAGAAAGTCTTACACTAGTTATTAAATTCCTGACAATAAGATTGAATTATTTTCACTGGAATAGTGGTATGCATTACTTCTATTCTAAACACATTAGTGAAAACTCATTATTCTTCTCTCCTCCACTTATATACCACTAAAAAAATTAGGAGGGTAATTATACTAACAATCTGGAAGTGGTAAGAAATTAGTGGATATAGAAAATTGTAACAGATGACTAACACACTCTGCTTGGTACCCACTATTTGGTTCACCTTCCTTCTTGCACATAAAATCAATTACTTCCTCTCCAAGAAAAATAACAAAAAACCATCACTTGTTTCGTCAGGTTCACAGTTGAGATCATTGGTTGATTCATGCTTGTTTCTAAAAGAGATTTGAATGTGGCTTCTCTAGATTCATGGTCCTGTAAACTAGAAAGAAAAGTTTTATACCATCAGAAAACTAATGTACAATTGAGGAATCACAATAAATATTTCCATTCATAAAGAGAAAGATTGGAAGGTGCATGACAGTTTACTTCTCTGCTGAATGTATAAAATGCCACTGATCAAGGTTTTTAAGATCACAAGTCCTAGGAATGAAGAATATTGCTTAAAGAAATTCTTAACCTGCTTCCTGGAACTCTCAAATTACATTTTCTTTTTGGCTTTTAGCTCCAGGGTCTGGGGTTTCCTGTTTCTCTGTTATCCCCCTTGGCCGTATTTGAAAGAGCAATGGAGAATATGCTCCTGTTGGTGAATGAGCAGGTCTCCTTGCCTGGTTCCTACCTGTAGAATTTAAGGCCCCATAGGCCATTTTATCAAATAGGCAGTTGTAGTCTCTTTTAATCCAGATTGAGGAGGAATTTTTTTCCCCTGCTTGTGTGTGTGTGTTTCTTCTCAGAATATTAGACTCAGACATGTATTTGGTTTTTTATTTCTTTGATTCTATAAGAGACATATACCAATAGTTAACTTTAATGATTCTCTTTGTTATATCTATGTATTTTCTTTCTCAACTTAAATGTAGTTATCTTGAGCCTAAGAGACTTTGGTGGGAGAATGTCATTTTTTAACATCTTTTCCAGGGGGCATTTTGTAGAACTTCTAAGATTTCTTCAATACCACACTAATTAATCCAACCTGTTATTTCAGTCAGAGGTATGAAAAACACCTGATCCTTACCACAGGCTGAAATTTGATTGGCCTTTATCATCCAACATATTTTATAAATTTTTAAATTATAATTTTCTTTTACAGTTGCTTTTTTCTAGTGTTACAAATTCCCCAACTTTGGACCTGCCCTATTTATCTTTTCAACTGGAAGTGGTAAGAAATTAGTGGATATAGAAAATTGTAACAGATGACTAACACACTCTGCTTGGTACCCACTATTTGGTTCACCTTCCTTCTTGCACATAAAATCAATTACTTCCTCTCCAAGAAAAATAACAAAAAACCATCACTTGTTTCGTCAGGTTCACAGTTGAGATCATTGGTTGATTCATGCTTGTTTCTAAAAGAGATTTGAATGTGGCTTCTCTAGATTCATGGTCCTGTAAACTAGAAAGAAAAGTTTTATACCATCAGAAAACTAATGTACAATTGAGGAATCACAATAAATATTTCCATTCATAAAGAGAAAGATTGGAAGGTGCATGACAGTTTACTTCTCTGCTGAATGTATAAAATGCCACTGATCAAGGTTTTTAAGATCACAAGTCCTAGGAATGAAGAATATTGCTTAAAGAAATTCTTAACCTGCTTCCTGGAACTCTCAAATTACATTTTCTTTTTGGCTTTTAGCTCCAGGGTCTGGGGTTTCCTGTTTCTCTGTTATCCCCCTTGGCCGTATTTGAAAGAGCAATGGAGAATATGCTCCTGTTGGTGAATGAGCAGGTCTCCTTGCCTGGTTCCTACCTGTAGAATTTAAGGCCCCATAGGCCATTTTATCAAATAGGCAGTTGTAGTCTCTTTTAATCCAGATTGAGGAGGAATTCTTTTTCCCCTGCTTGTGTGTGTGTGTTTCTTCTCAGAATATTAGACTCAGACATGTATTTGGTTTTTTATTTCTTTGATTCTATAAGAGACATATACCAATAGTTAACCTTAATGATTCTCTTTGTTATATCTATGTATTTTCTTTCTCAACTTAAATGTAGTTATCTTGAGCCTAAGAGACTTTGGTGGGAGAATGTCATTTTTTAACATCTTTTCCAGGGGGCATTTTGTAGAACTTCTAAGATTTCTTCAATACCACACTAATTAATCCAACCTGTTATTTCAGTCAGAGGTATGAAAAACACCTGATCCTTACCACAGGCTGAAATTTGATTGGCCTTTATCATCCAACATATTTTATAAATTTTTAAATTATAATTTTCTTTTACAGTTGCTTTTTTCTAGTGTTACAAATTCCCCAACTTTGGACCTGCCCTAATCTTTTTCATTCTTTCTTTCAAACTGGTGATTTCCCTCAATTATTCTTGTATTAATAATATCCTGTCAAATGCCACCATTAGCAGCCACCTGATAAGTTGTTTTTCTTATAAAGTTAAAAGTGCTTTGAGTACATTATCTGTATTTCAAGTCACTACAGTTAACATTTCAACTGAATGCTGTACTTTCATATAACATAAACTACCATCTTTTTACTTTTCAATGTAACACCATTCTTTCCTGTTTATTTACTTCCTAGTCAAAACCAGTGCCATGAATTTTAGGTTTTATTAAAGCAATACTGTACTTCTAGGGAAATTGTTTATCAAAAAGGATAACTATGCTCTGCTACTGTAAGAATCATGCTTCGTATTTCAGTGCTTTAAACAAAGAAGAGTTCTTTTTCTTTTGGTCCCACCTACTTTCTCTCCCTCTCTCTCTCTCTCTGTCTGTCTCTCTCTCTCTTTCTCTTTTTTCCTCTGTATCTCATGCTACATGTTCATCATGAGTCAGGTGGGGGACTTTTCTCATTCAGTGAAAGGGTCAGCATCTCAATCATTTTCAACCTCTGTCCTAACAGAGAAAACAAGTTGCTCTTGAGGGCCACCAACAGTTAAATGTTCAACATAAAAGGCGCTTCCACTCATTGGTCAGGAAAAGAAAAAACAACCTTGATCACAGAGAAAATGTGCTCCAAAGAATGGATAGAAGAAATATTTGTGGAACATTCTAATGACATTCACACTGTCTTCTCTCATATCTTGATTCAATCTCTTTGCAAATACTGTTGGATTTTGATTTTTAAAATCCAGAATCCATTTTTAATCACCTTTATCACTACTAGCTTTACCCTGTATTATTTTTTATAGCCTCCTGAAGTATCTTTGAAGTATTATATAATTTTCCTGACTGTGGAAAAATCTCAGTTTACTTGGATAAACTCTGATTTTTAACTCTGAGTCAGAGGTATGAAAAACACCTGATCCTTACCACAGGCTGAAATTTGATTGGCCTTTATCATCCAACATATTTTATAAATTTTTAAATTATAATTTTCTTTTACAGTTGCTTTTTTCTAGTGTTACAAATTCCCCAACTTTGGACCTGCCCTAATCTTTTTCATTCTTTCTTTCAAACTGGTGATTTCCCTCAATTATTCTTGTATTAATAATATCCTGTCAAATGCCACCATTAGCAGCCACCTGATAAGCTGTTTTCCTTATAAAGTTAAAAGTGCTTTGAGTACATTATCTGTATTTCAAGTCACTACAGTTAACATTTCAACTGAATGCTGTACTTTCATATAACATAAACTACCATCTTTTTACTCTTCAATGTAACACCATTCTTTCCTGTTTATTTACTTCCTAGTCAAAACCAGTGCCATGAATTTTAGGTTTTATTAAAGCAATACTGTACTTCTAGGGAAATTGTTTATCAAAAAGGATAACTATGCTCTGCTACTGTAAGAATCATGCTTCGTATTTCAGTGCTTTAAACAAAGAAGAGTTCTTTTTCTTTTGGTCCCACCTACTTTCTCTCCCTCTCTCTCTCTCTCTCTGTCTGTCTCTCTCTCTCTTTCTCTTTTTTCCTCTGTATCTCATGCTACATGTTCATCATGAGTCAGGTGGGGGACTTTTCTCATTCAGTGAAAGGGTCAGCATCTCAATCATTTTCAACCTCTGTCCTAACAGAGAAAACAAGTTGCTCTTGAGGGCCACCAACAGTTAAATGTTCAACATAAAAGGCGCTTCCACTCATTGGTCAGGAAAAGAAAAAACAACCTTGATCACAGAGAAAATGTGCTCCAAAGAATGGATAGAAGAAATATTTGTGGAACATTCTAATGACAATCACACTGTCTTCTCTCATATCTTGATTCAATCTCTTTGCAAATACTGTTGGATTTTGATTTTTAAAAAATCCAGAATCCATTTTTAATCACCTTTATCACTACTAGCTTTACCCTGTATTATTTTTTATAGCCTCCTGAAGTATCTTTGAAGTATTATATAATTTTCCTGACTGTGGAAAAATCTCAGTTTAATTGGATAAACTCTGAGTGTTTCTTTGGTACAAGGCATTACTGTAGCTAAGGGAGAAAGACTGGTGTTAGAGAAAGGAGAGAAGAAAACCAGGTAAAAGATAAAGAAAAAAATTCCTCAACCACTGAGAATTTGTATTAATGAGTAGAAAGTGTATGACTTCAAGAAGAAACAAACTCAAAAGAAATGTTTGGAGTATTTTAGTAGGTATAGGATGCAAAATTGTAAAGTTCAGAGTTAAAGAGACATTTGTCACTATTTTGTACTTTTTTTATTAGGTAAGTGTCGAACACAAGGCTCAAAATATAAAGTTGCCATAAATTAGATGAGTTCTACTGTGGGGTTTGTTGGAATAATGTTGTAGGCCAGTGAGGAAGGAGAAGAAAAAGTAGTGACTTTGATTAGAAGGAATGACACAGCTTTGGTATGGGAAATACCAGCAGAAAAATAAGGGGTGAGGACAGAATCGTTTTGGGCTAGAGACAATGTACAAGGAAGTCAATGTGGAAAAAGGATGTGCTATCAGAAGTTGTAGTTATTCATTGATCCTTACATGTGGATGCTATTATTGTGTTGGTCAGTCCATAGGAGCATCATGCCTAGAGGTACAGGCATGTACTTTGGCCTCTTTTGTGGGATAAGGGGAGGACAGGTTAGGAATTAGGCAGGGATTTAGAGCTTTGAGCTCAGTTCATTAGGGTTTCACTGTCAGAAAGGCCTTTGAGCCTGACAGTCTCAGTCACTGTAGAAACAAAGCTTAGGATGGAAAGGTGTCTAGTCCAACTGTTTTTGAAGATAGTTAAGTAATAGCTGCCTTAGTCAGTAATAGCTGACTGACTTAAAGGACTCCTAAACCCAAGCCTATAAACTAGAGCAAGGAATTGAAGTTTGGGGAGGCACTGACTGACAGGTTGTTTTTTTGATTATATTAAGAGCTTATAGGATCAAAAGAGAAAAACCTTGATTGTCTGACTGTACTTTTATTTTCTACTATGCCATAATTTTTAAAAGAAATTTATTATTTATTAAAAAGCTTGAAGAATTTTTTTAAATTTTGGCCTCTTTTATTGTTTATTTATTTATTTATTTTCATCCATCTTTATTCTTCGGCCTGTGTGGGCCTCCCATTGCAGTGGCCTCTCTCTTGGTGTAGAGCACCAGCTCTGGGTACATGCGCTCCAGAGTATTGGCTTGTAATTGGACACACTGGTGGAGCCACTCCATGGCACCTGGGATCTTTCATGGCCAGGGATTGAACCGGTGCTGCCACTGCAAAGCAGACTTTACCCACTGGACCACCAGGGAAGCCCTATGCCATATTTTTGAAAAGGTATTTAAAAGAGATATTTAAAAGCAAAGGAAAAGGCAAACTAAAATGATTAATTTATTTAACTGTTTCATAATATTTTCAAGTATCTTAAATATGAAGGAATTGAGTTCCCAAGGGTTGCAGAGTTTTACTCTAGGCAGGTCACATCACAAAGATGATAATTTGCTAAGGCACAGCTAGAGCCTGACTTTCCTGCTTGCCAAGACGGCACATCCACCTACTGTGCTGCCTCTCCCAATTTTAATTAAATGTACATATGTTCTTATTTTGGTTTTGCCCTTTTTTTGTCTGAACTTATCAGTCCTATGGATCCTATTTATTGCTCTGGAGTGTCCTTGGAGTGGAGTTCAATTATGGGATTTGGACTCAAATACATGTTTGAGTTCAAACCTTCTTGGGCAAAGTATTTAACATTTCTAATGTATTTTTCTCAAGTAGAGATAATAATACTGATTCAGGTATTCTATAAGTAGTACCTGTGATTCTTAAATCTGCAATCATATTAACTATGTACTTGGGTTACAAATTAAGGAAACAACTCAAGCTAACTTAATAAAAGTGAAAGTATTTTAGAATGTTCCTGGAATATGTTAGGAATTCAGGAAAAATATGGTAAGAGACTTCAGGAAAGGGAACCACAGCAGAAGGCATAGGTAAACTTTGATTCTAGGTTATGTCGTCACGTAACCCGCGCTTCTCTCCCAGTCAGTTTAGCAGAGCAATTTCTCTTTTTTGGTTCTTGCTTGAAATCACTTATATGGCACAAGTCACTAGAGATGTAGTCACTAACAGCTTAACTCTCTGGCTTATATATTCAACAGACACCTCAGAAGTTGTTTCTCGTAAGTTTCTGAAAAGAAAGATCATTTGAAAATAACCTAATAAGATAATTACAGAGGAAATTATTAATGGATTCTTTATGTTGGTCAGTTTGTCTTGTGTGAAGATCCTAGCGACTAATTCTTCTTAATGCTTACATTGTAGAACAACCTTATTTTCATCAAATGGATTGCTTTTTTGACAATGAAACAATGTGCCATATTTTGTGTATTTCTTTGCCTTTATTTCTAAAAAGTTCAGAAAGAAATCATATTCTATCATTTTCGTAGCCCTCTTCAGTCAGAAATTTTGATGTTTTCCTATCACTAGTATTTTCTTTTTCTGATGATAAATAATTTTGCCATTATTATCACCACTGAACAAAGTATTTCAAATGTGTTTAGAAGCAGATATGATTGAAACTAATAAAAATCATTCAAAAAACAAAATGTTAGGGATTACATTTTATAGGTATGCTGAAATATAAGCACCTGACTTTCCTGCTTGCCAAGACGGCACATCCACCTACTGTGCTGCCTCTCCCAATTTTAATTAAATGTACATATGTTCTTATTTTGGTTTTGCCCTTTTTTTGTCTGAACTTATCAGTCCTATGGATCCTATTTATTGCTCTGGAGTGTCCTTGGAGTGGAGTTCAATTATGGAATTTGGACTCAAATACATGTTTGAGTTCAAACCTTCTTGGGCAAAGTATTTAACATTTCTAATGTATTTTTCTCAAGTAGAGATAATAATACTGATTCAGGTATTCTATAAGTAGTACCTGTGATTCTTAAATCTGCAATCATATTAACTATGTACTTGGGTTACAAATTAAGGAAACAACTCAAGCTAACTTAATAAAAGTGAAAGTATTTTAGAATGTTCCTGGAATATGTTAGGAATTCAGGAAAAATATGGTAAGAGACTTCAGGAAAGGGAACCACAGCAGAAGGCATAGGTAAACTTTGATTCTAGGTTATGTCGTCACGTAACCCGCGCTTCTCTCCCAGTCAGTTTAGCAGAGCAATTTCTCTTTTTTGGTTCTTGCTTGAAATCACTTATATGGCACAAGTCAGTAGAGATGTAGTCACTAACAGCTTAACTCTCTGGCTTATATATTCAACAGACACCTCAGAAGTTGTTTCTCGTAAGTTTCTGAAAAGAAAGATCATTTGAAAATAACCTAATAAGATAATTACAGAGGAAATTATTAATGGATTCTTTATGTTGGTCAGTTTGTCTTGTGTGAAGATCCTAGCGACTAATTCTTCTTAATGCTTACATTGTAGAACAACCTTATTTTCATCAAATGGATTGCTTTTTTGACAATGAAACAATGTGCCATATTTTGTGTATTTCTTTGCCTTTATTTCTAAAAAGTTCAGAAAGAAATCATATTCTATCATTTTCGTAGCCCTCTTCAGTCAGAAATTTTGATGTTTTCCTATCACTAGTATTTTCTTTTTCTGATGATAAATAATTTTGCCATTATTATCACCACTGAACAAAGTATTTCAAATGTGTTTAGAAGCAGATATGATTGAAACTAATAAAAATCATTCAAAAAACAAAATGTTGAGGAATTACATTTTATAGGTATGCTGAAATTAAGCAGTTATATTTATTTACCATGATCTCTTTGTGACCTATATAAAGCCAGCAAAATTTGAATACCAATACTAATTCAGTTGCAGATTGGCAATAAAAGGTCATATAATTATATGCCCAAATATTGTTAGTTTTCCTCTGTTCTTTAGTCCGTGTATCTTTCTTGATCCTGTTAATTAAGATGGCTATTGAATTTTGGGCATTATTCTTCATTTAACTCTGGGTATTAACATATATCAGGTTCTCCTGGTGACTTGGTGGTAAGGGAACACCTGCCGAGTAGTAGACACTGGTTTGATCAATGAGTTGGGAAGATCTCCTAGAGAAAGAAATGGCAACCTACTTCAGTATTCTTGCCTGGGAAATCCCATAGACAGCAGAGCTTTTCAGACTGTAGTCCATGGCATCACACAACTTAGTGACTAAACAAGTTGAAATATAACACATTGGTCAAAAGAATGAACTATACAGTTAACCTAGTTTAAATTCCACTCTGGATTTTGATATTTGCTATCTATGTCACCGTGGGTGAGTTATCTAAACTTCAGTTTGCATATCTATAAATATGAGAGGTTAATACCCACTCAATCAGATTGTTATATAGATTACAATATCTCATATAAAGCATGTAGCATGAAACAGTGCAAGACTAAGTGAATGGTAGCCATGGTAGAGTTTTATGTACTTCTACTGTGAAAATAACCTAATAAGATAATTACAGAGGAAATTATTAATGGATTCTTTATGTTGGTCAGTTTGTCTTGTGTGAAGATCCTAGCGACTAATTCTTCTTAATGCTTACATTGTAGAACAACCTTATTTTCATCAAATGGATTGCTTTTTTGACAATGAAACAATGTGCCATATTTTGTGTATTTCTTTGCCTTTATTTCTAAAAAGTTCAGAAAGAAATCATATTCTATCATTTTCGTAGCCCTCTTCAGTCAGAAATTTTGATGTTTTCCTATCACTAGTATTTTCTTTTTCTGATGATAAATAATTTTGCCATTATTATCACCACTGAACAAAGTATTTCAAATGTGTTTAGAAGCAGATATGATTGAAACTAATAAAAATCATTCAAAAAACAAAATGTTGAGGAATTACATTTTATAGGTATGCTGAAATTAAGCAGTTATATTTATTTACCATGATCTCTTTGTAACCTATATAAAGCCAGCAAAATTTGAATACCAATACTAATTCAGTTGCAGATTGGCAATAAAAGGTCATATAATTATATGCCCAAATATTGTTAGTTTTCCTCTGTTCTTTAGTCCGTGTATCTTTCTTGATCCTGTTAATTAAGATGGCTATTGAATTTTGGGCATTATTCTTCATTTAACTCTGGGTATTAACATATATCAGGTTCTCCTGGTGACTTGGTGGTAAGGGAACACCTGCCGAGTAGTAGACACTGGTTTGATCAATGAGTTGGGAAGATCTCCTAGAGAAAGAAATGGCAACCTACTTCAGTATTCTTGCCTGGGAAATCCCATAGACAGCAGAGCTTTTCAGACTGTAGTCCATGGCATCACACAACTTAGTGACTAAACAAGTTGAAATATAACACATTGGTCAAAAGAATGAACTATACAGTTAACCTAGTTTAAATTCCACTCTGGATTTTGATATTTGCTATCTATGTCACCGTGGGTGAGTTATCTAAACTTCAGTTTGCATATCTATAAATATGAGAGGTTAATACCCACTCAATCAGATTGTTATATAGATTAAAATATCTCATATAAAGCATGTAGCATGAAACAGTGCAAGACTAAGTGAATGGTAGCCATGGTAGAGTTTTATGTACTTCTACTGTGGATATTTCAATTTCTAGTTATTTTGGCAGTTTCTAAGGCTTTATAGGTTTTGTTTCAAAACCTATATTGGCCCATTTATTTTCTCTACCTGTTAGTGTGCTGCTCAGTACTGACTTTATATTATTGTTTTGCTTTTGTTTGTTTCTGTTTGCCACACAGCACAGCTTGTGGAAACTTATTTCTCCAGTCAGGCATGAACCTGTGTCCCCCTGTGGTGGAAGCATGGGTCTAACCACTGGACTGCCTGGGAATTCTGGTACTGCCTTCTTTTTGATTTGCTTAGAATCCCTTGCTGTTTGTTCATACTTTTCATTTTATTGCATTTAAAAATATTTATCATATGTGTTTTTATTCTCAAATGAGTGTAAATTCCTAAATAGGAACGGATCATGAAGGCCAGACTGAACAAATGTTTATTGATTTGAATTACATTTTTCTGTCACGTTCCCTACTTTGCAGCTTGCACATCCTTTTGTCTCACCCTGTAATGGGTAGTTTTTATATCTCTTTCTCTCTTAAGACTACTGTTTTTTTTTTTTTTTCTTAACTCTCTCTGCATGTTATAATTGCATTCCTTTGTTTTGAAATCCTTGGTTATTATTGTAAACCAGTGAACAATCAGACTCACAGGAAATCCTTTTGAGTTGAAAAGGACTGACTTTCTACAGTACCACTAGAAAGGGAAAAAATTTTTTTTAATTTTCCCCCAAAAATTTAAACAAACCAAGGCCAAAAACCCATTTATGAATTGAGTGGCACATTACCATCTTAACTGTAGTCCATGGCATCACACAACTTAGTGACTAAACAAGTTGAAATATAACACATTGGTCAAAAGAATGAACTATACAGTTAACCTAGTTTAAATTCCACTCTGGATTTTGATATTTGCTATCTATGTCACCGTGGGTGAGTTATCTAAACTTCAGTTTGCATATCTATAAATATGAGAGGTTAATACCCACTCAATCAGATTGTTATATAGATTAAAATATCTCATATAAAGCATGTAGCATGAAACAGTGCAAGACTAAGTGAATGGTAGCCATGGTAGAGTTTTATGTACTTCTACTGTGGATATTTCAATTTCTAGTTATTTTGGCAGTTTCTAAGGCTTTATAGGTTTTGTTTCAAAACCTATATTGGCCCATTTATTTTCTCTACCTGTTAGTGTGCTGCTCAGTACTGACTTTATATTATTGTTTTGCTTTTGTTTGTTTCTGTTTGCCACACAGCACAGCTTGTGGAAACTTATTTCTCCAGTCAGGCATGAACCTGTGTCCCCCTGTGGTGGAAGCATGGGTCTAACCACTGGACTGCCTGGGAATTCTGGTACTGCCTTCTTTTTGATTTGCTTAGAATCCCTTGCTGTTTGTTCATACTTTTCATTTTATTGCATTTAAAAATATTTATCATATGTGTTTTTATTCTCAAATGAGTGTAAATTCCTAAATAGGAACGGATCATGAAGGCCAGACTGAACAAATGTTTATTGATTTGAATTACATTTTTCTGTCACGTTCCCTACTTTGCAGCTTGCACATCCTTTTGTCTCACCCTGTAATGGGTAGTTTTTATATCTCTTTCTCTCTTAAGACTACTGTTTTTTTTTTTTTTTCTTAACTCTCTCTGCATGTTATAATTGCATTCCTTTGTTTTGAAATCCTTGGTTATTATTGTAAACCAGTGAACAATCAGACTCACAGGAAATCCTTTTGAGTTGAAAAGGACTGACTTTCTACAGTACCACTAGAAAGGGAATCATTCCCATTAAACAAACCAGCCAAAAACCCATTTATATTGAGTGCCTGTTTTCTGTCACTTTAAGATTTTTCCAAGCAGCAACCCTAAGGGAGAATATTTAAATCTATACACTGAGTCAGAACTGCTGTCTTAGCACTTTCACTTATAACCCTTTACTGCCCACTGTATGAATTAGAGTGGCACATTACCATCTTAACTGCCTTTTAATGGTAATGATGGTGTTCTGCAAATTGAGAAAAAGAGTTTGGCTGTTAATTCCTAGGAGATTATAGGCCCAATAACTGTTATTAGTTCCAGGATGATTGCCAATAGTGCAGCATCACTTGGACTACATTATGTGCTAAGAATCATCTAAATCCCTAAACCATTATGTTTAACTTACACCAAGACAACTATGATGACAAGAACAACTGAGGTTCAGTCAACAGATATTTACATTGGGAAATAATTTCCCTTTAAACAAAATACCCTTCTAGAAAATAAGTCAGAAAGAGTTTCAAAAGGTTAAGAAAAGGTGGGAAAATAAATGCTAATCCTTTTTTTGCCTACTAGTTCACAAGCCATTTTTTCATAAGCAAGATTCTGAAGGAACATCAGGATCCTATTTAATTAGTGACATTAACATTGAATCTTAGAAATCTCAGTCACTCACATATAAGATGTAGAGATTCTGTGTATTCTGTGGTTGCTGTCTAGTTCATATCCAGTATCAGTGTAAGCTCCAGTGATGTTCATGATGAAAACCAGAATCTTTTGATTATTCTAATCCTTTTTCCTTCAGTTTGGGCTAGAGGACATTAGCCCATACATATGTGATATAAAGTCAGTTATCCAGAAGGAAGAACATCCAAAAGAATTCCGATTTTCTAAAGTAGTTTTTAGAATTTCTTGGTATATAAAACTGGAAATGTGGTACATTGGAAAGGCTATGGTTTTGGAATTAGGTATGCCTACTCTAACATTTTTTAACAGCGAAAACCTTAGACAAGTCACCCTGTCTGAGACTAATAATTATTTTTGCTATAATATTGTTAGGCCTAAATAAGATAATTTATGAAAAACTCTTCAGAGCTTGTAAATTCAAAACAAGAAGGAAAGCCAGAAAGGGATGAGGTGAATGTATCTGTGGGTTAAGGCTGATGGTAAATTTAGTAGAGATTTTTAGGAGTTTTGAAGCAATAGCAATATGAAAAAATTCATTAGAAACAAAAACAAAATTTGAAAAAAATATCATTTTGGTTTTCAAGTCCTCTTCATTGTCCTAGAAAAATGGAAGTAAAGATTTTCAATTGTTGAAATTACTTTTATTTCCAAACTATGTTCCTTTGACTAAGATATTGCCTTGAGGCTAGATCACTAAAATTGGTATAAACTCTTCTATATCTATAAATATGTCTATCAAAAATTCCCACAGTATTAATTTGAATTATAAGGTTGTGAAGCAGAGAAAAATCCATGGTGTATAGGTGTTGGTTTGACTTGAAAAGATTCCAGGTGCAAATTCTTACTCTTTTATTTCCTCATTTAAAACCTTAAAGATGTTCTTTATTCTCTTTGATTTTCAGTGTTTATTCTGTACATTTTGGAAAATAATACCTCACTTAGTGATTAGGTTAATTTATACCTAAAAACCTGAAGCATAGAAATGCATTTTATATTATTTGCCAATATTGACATTGTGAAGTTGAATCGGTAAAAAAGGTACCACGGGAACAGACTGAGAGCAGCTCTGCCAGTTCATCTGGAGAAGGAAATGGTAGCCCAATTCAGTATTCTTGCCTGGAAAATTCCATGGACGGAAAAGCCTGGTGAGCTACAATCCATGGGGTCATACAGAGTTGGACATAACTGAAGTGACTAGCCATCAGTAGTCAGTTCTTCTTTGTTGTTGTCTGTGAGAGTTGCTGCTCTACAGGAGATTGTGACAGGGACTCCATCTCTTTCTTCCCTGAGTTTTCATTGTGTTATTTGTCTCTCTTGCTTCATACAGTTTTTTAATTGTTATTTTTTAGCTTCTGTTTCCAGCCTCCTTTCTTCTCAGGTCATAAGTTATAAAGACTGTACAAGAAGTGAAAATAAGAACATAGCTAAACTTTACAATTTCATTCAGATATAGAACAGTATTTTCTTCATTTATCCTAAAGGGCTTTACTCAATGTATATTACATGTGTCTATAATTATATAATACATTCTATAAAGTAAGATGCATAAGATAGAATTGGGGCTATTTTCTTAATAATTGTTATGTTCTGTTTATTACAGAACAAGCCTGTTTTGTAAATAAACATTTTTAGGAGTTTTGAAGCAATAGCATATAAATCGAAACAAAAACAAAATTTGAAAAATATCATTTTGGTTTTCAAGTCCTCTTCATTGTCCTAGAAAAATGGAAGTAAAGATTTTCAATTGTTGAAATTACTTTTATTTCCAAACTATGTTCCTTTGACTAAGATATTGCCTTGAGGCTAGATCACTAAAATTGGTATAAACTCTTCTATATCTATAAATATGTCTATCAAAAATTCCCACAGTATTAATTTGAATTATAAGGTTGTGAAGCAGAGAAAAATCCATGGTGTATAGGTGTTGGTTTGACTTGAAAAGATTCCAGGTGCAAATTCTTACTCTTTTATTTCCTCATTTAAAACCTTAAAGATGTTCTTTATTCTCTTTGATTTTCAGTGTTTATTCTGTACATTTTGGAAAATAATACCTCACTTAGTGATTAGGTTAATTTATACCTAAAAACCTGAAGCATAGAAATGCATTTTATATTATTTGCCAATATTGACATTGTGAAGTTGAATCGGTAAAAAAGGTACCACGGGAACAGACTGAGAGCAGCTCTGCCAGTTCATCTGGAGAAGGAAATGGTAGCCCAATTCAGTATTCTTGCCTGGAAAATTCCATGGACGGAAAAGCCTGGTGAGCTACAATCCATGGGGTCATACAGAGTTGGACATAACTGAAGTGACTAGCCATCAGTAGTCAGTTCTTCTTTGTTGTTGTCTGTGAGAGTTGCTGCTCTACAGGAGATTGTGACAGGGACTCCATCTCTTTCTTCCCTGAGTTTTCATTGTGTTATTTGTCTCTCTTGCTTCATACAGTTTTTTAATTGTTATTTTTTAGCTTCTGTTTCCAGCCTCCTTTCTTCTCAGGTCATAAGTTATAAAGACTGTACAAGAAGTGAAAATAAGAACATAGCTAAACTTTACAATTTCATTCAGATATAGAACAGTATTTTCTTCATTTATCCTAAAGGGCTTTACTCAATGTATATTACATGTGTCTATAATTATATAATATATTCTATAAAGTAAGATGCATAAGATAGAATTGGGGCTATTTTCTTAATAATTGTTATGTTCTGTTTATTACAGAACAAGCCTGTTGTTAATAGCATTGAGAATATAAAGGCATTTACTAAAAATGATCAGTAATGTTAAGATAGTTTACCATGTTAGTATAATATAAAACTTGACTGAAGATTGCTAAAGATAGATGTTTGCTAAAGGAAGAAATTCAGATGTAAAAATCTTCAGACCCCACAACTCAGTTCTGAACTGAGTATTGTAAATTCAGCTCTATCATTGTCCATCATGACCCTGTCTTTGGGCAGGTGTCTTACACTTTGTTAGCCTCAAAATATCCTCATCTATCAACTGAATTATATCATAATCTATGCTAGATATTAGTATTAGGAGGCAGTCCATAATTACCAAGTTTGGGGATATTAGGGAGAGGAAAAAACAGAGGTAAACTGGGACTGTTAACCTGAAACAGGAGAAAAGTATAATCAGCTGATAGTAATGGAAGATAGGTGTCCAGAGTTAGCTTCACAGTGCTGTAATCATATGGTACAGTCTTGAACAAAATTCAGATGACTAAAACTTTGAAGTAGCTTTGACTATATGAAGATTTACCTTAATCAATCCATGGCTGCCATTTTAACCACAAATATGAGTCTGATTTTTAAGCCAGTCTGATAAATGAACTTTGTATGCAAACAAACAAAAGAACTGTACACAGAAAATTACAAGACACTAATGAGAGAAATTAAAGAAGACTTAAACAGATGGAGAGCTATCCCATGCTCCTGGGTAGGAAGAATGAATATTGTGAAAATGACCATACTACCAAATATCATCTACAGATTCAATGCAGTCCCTATCAAACTACAGAACTAGACCAAAGAATAACACAGTTCATATGAAAACACAAAAGACCCCCAGATAGCCAAAACAATCCTGAGGAAGAAGAATGGAGCTGGAGGGATCAGCCTCCCTAACTTCAGACTATGCTACAAAACAACAGGCCTCAAGACAGTATGGTACTGGCACAAAAACAGAAATATAGACCAATGGAACAAGATTGAGAACCCAGAGATAAACCCACGCACCTTTGGATACCTTATTTTTGACAAAGGAGGCAAAAATCTAAAATGGGACAAAGACAGTCACTTCAACAAATGGTGCTGGGAAAACTGGACAGCTACATGCAAAAAAATGAAGTTGGGACATTCTCTGACACCATACACAAAGATCAACTCAAAGTGGATTAAAGACCTAAATGTAAGATGAGAAACCCTAAAACTCTTAGAGGAGAATATAGGCAAAACACTCAAGGATGTAAATCAAAGCAAGATCTTTGACCCACCTACTAGAATAGCAGAACTAAAAAGACAAATGAACATGTGGGACCTCATGAAACTTAAAAGTTTTTGTACAGCAAAAGAAATTACAAAAAAGCTGAACAGACAGCCATAGCAAATGAAGCAACAGACAGAGAATTAATCTCCAAAATCTACAAACAACTCAGACAACTCAGCAGTAAAGGATATAATGGAAGAGGTAAACTGGGACTGTTAACCTGAAACAGGAGAAAAGTATAATCAGCTGATAGTAATGGAAGATAGGTGTCCAGAGTTAGCTTCACAGTGCTGTAATCATATGGTACAGTCTTGAACAAAATTCAGATGACTAAAACTTTGAAGTAGCTTTGACTATATGAAGATTTACCTTAATCAATCCATGGCTGCCATTTTAACCACAAATATGAGTCTGATTTTTAAGCCAGTCTGATAAATTAACTTTGTATGCAAACAAACAAAAGAACTGTACACAGAAAATTACAAGACACTAATGAGAGAAATTAAAGAAGACTTAAACAGATGGAGAGCTATCCCATGCTCCTGGGTAGGAAGAATGAATATTGTGAAAATGACCATACTACCAAATATCATCTACAGATTCAATGCAGTCCCTATCAAACTACAGAACTAGACCAAAGAATAACACAGTTCATATGAAAACACAAAAGACCCCCAGATAGCCAAAACAATCCTGAGGAAGAAGAATGGAGCTGGAGGGATCAGCCTCCCTAACTTCAGACTATACTACAAAACAACAGGCCTCAAGACAGTATGGTACTGGCACAAAAACAGAAATATAGACCAATGGAACAAGATTGAGAACCCAGAACCTTTGGATACCTTATTTTTGACAAAGGAGGCAAAAATCTAAAATGGGACAAAGACAGCCACTTCAACAAATGGTGCTGGGAAAACTGGACAGCTACATGCAAAAAAATGAAGTTGGGACATTCTCTGACACCATACACAAAGATCAACTCAAAGTGGATTAAAGACCTAAATGTAAGATGAGAAACCCTAAAACTCTTAGAGGAGAATATAGGCAAAACACTCAAGGATGTAAATCAAAGCAAGATCTTTGACCCACCTACTAGAATAGCAGAACTAAAAAGACAAATGAACATGTGGGACCTCATGAAACTTAAAAGTTTTTGTACAGCAAAAGAAATTACAAAAAAGCTGAACAGACAGCCATAGCAAATGAAACAACAGACAGAGAATTAATCTCCAAAATCTACAAACAACTCAGACAACTCAGCACAGGAAAAATGAACAACCCAGTCAAAAAATGGGAAAAGCACCTAAACAGATGCCTCTCCAAAGAGGACATACAGATGGCCCAAAAGCACATGAAACGATGCTCAACCTCGCTTATTATTAGAGAAATGCAAATTAAAACTACAATGAGATACCACCTCACACCTGTCAGAATGGCCATCATCAACATATCTGCAGACAATAAATGCCGGAGAGGGTACAGAGAAAAGGGATCCCTCTTGCATTGCTGGTGGGAATGTAAATTGATACAGCCGCTGTGGAAGATGTTATGGAGATTCCTTAAAAAACTAAAAATAGAAGCACCATATGACCCAGAAATTCTACTATTCGGCTTATACCCTGATGAAATCAAATCTGAAAGAAGCACCTGTACCCCAGTGTTCATTGCAGCTCTCTATACAATAGCTAGAGCATGGAAGCAACCTAGATGTCCATCGACAAATGAATGGCTACAAAAGCTCTGGTACATATATTCAGTGGAGTACTTCTCAGCTGTAAAAAGAAATGCAGAAGAATCAGTCCTAATGAGATGGCTGGACCAATCATAAAAAGTGAAGTAAGTCAAACAGAGAAGGACAAGTACAATAAATATACTAACATATATATATGGAATCTAGTAGGATGGTAATGATAAGACACACAGTGAAGTGATGGAAAAACAGACATGGGTATTGTGGGAAAGGAACAGAGGTTGGGAGGCGTAAAAGAAGTGACATGAAAGACAGCCACTTCAACAAATGGTGCTGGGAAAACTGGACAGCTACATGCAAAAAAATGAAGTTGGGACATTCTCTGACACCATACACAAAGATCAACTCAAAGTGGATTAAAGACCTAAATGTAAGATGAGAAACCCTAAAACTCTTAGAGGAGAATATAGGCAAAACACTCAAGGATGTAAATCAAAGCAAGATCTTTGACCCACCTACTAGAATAGCAGAACTAAAAAGACAAATGAACATGTGGGACCTCATGAAACTTAAAAGTTTTTGTACAGCAAAAGAAATTACAAAAAAGCTGAACAGACAGCCATAGCAAATGAAACAACAGACAGAGAATTAATCTCCAAAATCTACAAACAACTCAGACAACTCAGCACAGGAAAAATGAACAACCCAGTCAAAAAATGGGAAAAGCACCTAAACAGATGCCTCTCCAAAGAGGACATACAGATGGCCCAAAAGCACATGAAACGATGCTCAACCTCGCTTATTATTAGAGAAATGCAAATTAAAACTACAATGAGATACCACCTCACACCTGTCAGAATGGCCATCATCAACATATCTGCAGACAATAAATGCCGGAGAGGGTACAGAGAAAAGGGATCCCTCTTGCATTGCTGGTGGGAATGTAAATTGATACAGCCGCTGTGGAAGATGTTATGGAGATTCCTTAAAAAACTAAAAATAGAAGCACCATATGACCCAGAAATTCTACTATTCGGCTTATACCCTGATGAAATCAAATCTGAAAGAAGCACCTGTACCCCAGTGTTCATTGCAGCTCTCTATACAATAGCTAGAGCATGGAAGCAACCTAGATGTCCATCGACAAATGAATGGCTACAAAAGCTCTGGTACATATATTCAGTGGAGTACTTCTCAGCTGTAAAAAGAAATGCAGAAGAATCAGTCCTAATGAGATGGCTGGACCAATCATAAAAAGTGAAGTAAGTCAAACAGAGAAGGACAAGTACAATAAATATACTAACATATATATATGGAATCTAGTAGGATGGTAATGATAAGACACACAGTGAAGTGATGGAAAAATAGACATGGGTATTGTGGGAAAGGAACAGAGGTTGGGAGGCGTAAAAGAAGTGACATGAAAACCTGTACTATCATATGTGAAGAAAGTATCTATAGTCATTGTGCTGTGAAAAAAGGGAATGCCGCAGGGGTGCTGTGCCATGGCCTGGAGGAATGGGATAGGGGGGGATATACGTATGACTAATCTGGGATTATACATATCTGTAAGCAACAAAACTCTGTAAAAGTAAAAAGTAAAATTAAAAAAATAAAACAAGGGCTTCCCTGGTGGTCCAGTGGGTAAGGACACTGCCTTGCAGTGCAAGGGGCGCTGGTTCAATCACTGGCCTGGGAAGATCCCACATGCCGTGGAGAGGCTGGACCGATCTGTCCAATTACTGAGCCCGAGCTCTGGAGTGCCTGTGCCCATAGCTGGTGCTCTGCGACAACAGATGCCACTGCGATGGGAGGTCCACACGGGCCAAAGATCAAAGATGGATGAAAATAGAAAAATGAAAGACCAATAGAAGTGGCCTGCCCACCCCCTTCCCTCCCTAACCCTTACCCCCTCACAAAAAATAAAAAATAAATAAATAAATAAAACAAGTAGCTACAACTATATAAAAAAATTAATTGATTTTCCTCCATTGGAAGGCCATTTGATGATGATATATAATGGTTATTCATGGAAGATATCTATGAGAGTTAAATGGTTGCCAACAAAGTAAAAATCATGGAAGTCAAAAATTTGTTGAGTTATAGTTATCCATTGACTATGAAGGAAAACCTTAAATGGATACAGCCTTCCAGTGGTGGTTTAGTCACTAAAGCATGTGCAACTCTTATGACCCCCATGGACTGTAGTCTGCCAGGCTCCTCTTATCCATGGGATTTTCCAGGGAAGAAGACTGGAGTGGGTTGCCATTTCCTTCTCCAGGGGATCTTCCCAATGCGAGGATCAAACCTTTGTATCCTGCATTTGCAGGCAGATTCTTTACCTCTGAGCCACAAGCGAAATCTGTTGCAATTTGGGTCCACCTGTTTCAATAATTCTTATCCTTAAAAAACACCTGCACAGAAACATCCAGAAAAGTCCCAGCTCTTGATAAAATTACTACTGCAGACTGGATGGGAAGTATGCCAATCTCCTAGGTCTATTATGTTATATATGCAATATGTAATTTAATATAATCTATAGCATATAACATAAAATGTACTGATCTCATTTTTATCTCTACCTATTTTCTATTTATATCTATCATAATCAACTAATCTTATAAAACAACCAATTTCATATATGTATATATATGAACATATATATATACACAGTAGCAAATATCATATATATTCACATATCATAAAGCATTTAATGTATATAATTGTGTGTGAGAGATCATATATAGTGTGACTTTAAAATTTATTTATCATTCCTTTTCACTAATAATTGGTGACATCTATAGCCAGGTATTCTGGTCTGTTTGAGTCTTCTATTTTTGTGTTGCCATAGGATTGCACTATGTCCTAATATTTATGTACTAAAAATATGCCCCCACTTTATATTGAAATACTTTTCTTGTTTAGTTTACGATTGGAGTACAAGTATTAGCCATTATGCCATGGTAGGCTCTGAACTACCATGAACTGTCAACTTTATAGCTTTAACCAGAGCTATCCTGAAAGCTGACTTACATTTACTTGCAAGAGGAATCTGTGTGCATCTCTTTCTAACTCTGCTCAGAGATATTATGTTTGTTGGTAGCTTGAAATCAGTCTTGATGGGAGTAGTTACAACACAGAAATTGACAAGTGCTACAAAACAGGGTGTTTTTTTAATTCCTCTATGGAACCAGTGAAATATTTACTAAAACAACTCTGACCTTACTATTTATGTGATATAGTCTTGGGCAAGTAACCATTTTGTGTCATACTTTTTAAGGGTGAAAATGAAGAAAATTGTGATCTTTCTTTGCTGTTTTTGATTAAGAGAATATATCATATACTATGATACCTTATATTAAAAGTGCTCAATGAATGCTTTTTTGAAATTAATTGTATAATATTTTAAATTTGTGTTTAGTTAACACTTGGAATACAGACTTCATTACTCTATATGTCCATTTTGTTTCTGTTCTGTCTCTAATCTCCTGCTTCCTATGCTTGTGAGGTGCTGGGAGTATAAAGGTATTCATCTCTTCCGATAGTTTCTTTCCTGTATAATCACAGCACAGAGGTCAAAATTACAAAATCAGCATTTCTTTTTTACTGTGATCCTATTCCCCATTCAGGTTTTACTTGTTGTCCCAATAGTAGCATATAACATAAAATGTACTGATCTCATTTTTATCTCTACCTATTTTCTATTTATATCTATCATAATCAACTAATCTTATAAAACAACCAATTTCATATATGTATATATATGAACATATATATATACACAGTAGCAAATATCATATATATTCACATATCATAAAGCATTTAATGTATATAATTGTGTGTGAGAGATCATAGATAGTGTGACTTTAAAATTTATTTATCATTCCTTTTCACTAATAATTGGTGACATCTATAGCCAGGTATTCTGGTCTGTTTGAGTCTTCTATTTTTGTGTTGCCATAGGATTGCACTATGTCCTAATATTTATGTACTAAAAATATGCCCCCACTTTATATTGAAATACTTTTCTTGTTTAGTTTACGATTGGAGTACAAGTATTAGCCATTATGCCATGGTAGGCTCTGGACTTGAACTGTCAACTTTATAGCTTTAACCAGAGCTATCCTGAAAGCTGACTTACATTTACTTGCAAGAGGAATCTGTGTGCATCTCTTTCTAACTCTGCTCAGAGATATTATGTTTGTTGGTAGCTTGAAATCAGTCTTGATGGGAGTAGTTACAACACAGAAATTGACAAGTGCTACAAAACAGGGTGTTTTTTTAATTCCTCTATGGAACCAGTGAAATATTTACTAAAACAACTCTGACCTTACTATTTATGTGATATAGTCTTGGGCAAGTAACCATTTTGTGTCATACTTTTTAAGGGTGAAAATGAAGAAAATTGTGATCTTTCTTTGCTGTTTTTGATTAAGAGAATATATCATATACTATGATACCTTATATTAAAAGTGCTCAATGAATGCTTTTTTGAAATTAATTGTATAATATTTTAAATTTGTGTTTAGTTAACACTTGGAATACAGACTTCATTACTCTATATGTCCATTTTGTTTCTGTTCTGTCTCTAATCTCCTGCTTCCTATGCTTGTGAGGTGCTGGGAGTATAAAGGTATTCATCTCTTCCGATAGTTTCTTTCCTGTATAATCACAGCACAGAGGTCAAAATTACAAAATCAGCATTTCTTTTTTACTGTGATCCTATTCCCCATTCAGGTTTTACTTGTTGTCCCAATAATATCCTTTATAACAATAACATCAATAGGGCACTTATATTTCATTGTCTGGTTATTTTGTCTCTTCAGACTTGGGACTCTTGCAGGTGTTCCTTAATTTTCATAATTTTGAAGACTGTAGGACATTTGTTTATAGAGTATGCCACAATTTGAAATTATAATGTATTCTTTAGACTTTCTGTCTTTGGCAAGAATATCATTGAAGTAATGCCACGTTCTTTTCATCCTATCATGCAGAACACAGTTTCTATTTGTCCTATAATATGTGGTATTCATTTTGATTATTAGATTAGAGTGGGATATGAAAGAATTTTCCACTGAAAATTTACCATTTTAATGTTTGTAATTACTAGATATTTTGTGAAGAAGTACTTTGAGGCTATGTAAAATTCTAGTTCACATTAAATTTCAGTGTATTCTTTTATGCTTTCATATCACTATGGTTTTATAGAATGTGATTTCATCCAATGATTTATAATTTGTGACTATTATTTTTACTGATGTTCAGATCATCTCAGATTTGTTCAAATAAGAGCTTCTATATGCTTTGACTTGTCCTTATCATTCCCTTAATACCTTCTTACTTTCTAGCAGAGAAAAATGATAGTTCAGAGTCATCTTATATTGGCCTGCTCTCATCCTAGAATCAGCTATTTTTCCTGGGATCCATGCTTTCTTTTTTTTTATTTTTTATTTTTTACATGTATGTTCCCAGATCATTCATATGCATATCCCTGGACCCTCCCCCCACCCAGTTCCATGCTTTCTTAAAATGTAGAAAAGCTTTTAGAAACGAAAATCTGTTAATTAGGTATACATCTTTTATGAGGGTACTGCTGTTTGTCCCTCTCAATAGGTAGAACAGAGAGCATTACATTTATACTTACAGATATTTATTTAGCTATAAGCTATTTACCCATGTATGTTTTTATATATCTCTATCTCTATATTTTTAAAACCACTTGTTAACTCCATTATCTGCAATTTAAATCCAATACCAAAAGATTTTTTCTAATTTTCCTTTCTTCTCTGACAGTGGGAAAATTGACATTTTATCATCATTATAGTTAGTTGACACACTTTTCATTTTGGTTACATGCTCAATGATTTATCCAAACTGCCATTGCCACTACTTTGTCTACTTTACTTTGCATCTAGATGTCCTCCTTACCTTCCTTGAGCTCTAAGATCTACACCATATCCCTGCCACAGCACCATTCTATTTGAACATAACACTCTCTTCACCTAAAAAGGCTGTGAACACAGGCCATTTTCACCACTGTTCTTTGAGTGGATACCCTTCTCACCTTACTTAAGCTTCACCCTTCTAGTGTGTTCTCCTTCCCCTTGTTGGTTCTAGGCCATTCTTTTACACATAGCCATCCCTCTTTGGTTCCAGCACACCATACTAGGCTGCTGTCACTTCTCTTTCAGCATGCAGATATCTGCCTTGCTTCGTTTCATCAGATAGCTTCTGGACTGAATTATCCAGGAAGGGGAGGAAAGGGAGACAGGATAATAAAAAGGGAAGGAGAAATACGAAGAGGAAGGGATACAGTAAATTCTTAAGAAAATTTATATCAGAATTATAATATAAAAAGTGACAAACTTTGATTTCTGATTATTTGGATGTTTTAAAAAATTATGTTGTTTTTCATGGAGTTAATTGAGGAAATTAGCATCATTGGTAAAGTTAGCATGGCAATAGCAGAGCAACAATGGAGAAACAGACATAGAGAAAAGAGTTATGAACACTGGAGAGGAGGGAGGAATGGGTGAGATGTATGGAAAGAGTAACATGGAAACTTATATTACTATATGTAAAATGGACAACCAATGTGAACTTACTGTAAGACTAAGGGAATTTACACAGGGGCTATGTAACAACCTAGGGGGTGGGATGGGAGGGAGATGGGAAGAAAGTTTAAGTGGGAGGTGGCACGTGTATACCTATGGCTAATTTTGCTTTATGTATGGCAGTAAACAACAGAACTCTGTAAAAGTAAAATTTAAAAAAATAAAGAAAGAAATTAAGGCCTGCTATCCAAATGTTTCCTGATATGAGTAATGCTCTGACTCCATGCTATAAGATGTAAAAAAATAAGTATTTATTGGAAAGAGTCTTCAGAAAACAATTTCCTTGGTCACAATATGTAGTTCTCAATCAATCAATACTCTGGGATAAAAGCTAGATTTAACACCTCAATCTTTGTACATGCATGGAGTTGAGTAGGGTTCTAGTCCTCTTGGCATCTAGATGTCCTCCTTACCTTCCTTGAGCTCTAAGATCTACACCATATCCCTGCCATAGCACCATTCTATTTGAACATAACACTCTCTTCACCTAAAAAGGCTGTGAACACAGGCCATTTTCACCACTGTTCTTTGAGTGGATACCCTTCTCACCTTACTTAAGCTTCACCCTTCTAGTGTGTTCTCCTTCCCCTTGTTGGTTCTAGGCCATTCTTTTACACATAGCCATCCCTCTTTGGTTCCAGGACACCATACTAGGCTGCTGTCACTTCTCTTTCAGCATGCAGATATCTGCCTTGCTTCGTTTCATCAAATAGCTTCTGGACTGAATTATCCAGGAAGGGGAGGGAAGGGAGACAGGATAATAAAAAGGGAAGGAGAAATACGAAGAGGAAGGGATACAGTAAATTCTTAAGAAAATTTATATCAGAATTATAATATAAAAAGTGACAAACTTTGATTTCTGATTATTTGGATGTTTTAAAAAATTATGTTGTTTTTCATGGAGTTAATTGAGGAAATTAGCATCATTGGTAAAGTTAGCATGGCAATAGCAGAGCAACAATGGAGAAACAGACATAGAGAAAAGAGTTATGAACACTGGAGAGGAGGGAGGAATGGGTGAGATGTATGGAAAGAGTAACATGGAAACTTATATTACTATATGTAAAATGGACAACCAATGTGAACTTACTGTAAGACTAAGGGAATTTACACAGGGGCTATGTAACAACCTAGGGGGTGGGATGGGAGGGAGATGGGAAGAAAGTTTAAGTGGGAGGTGGCACGTGTATACCTATGGCTAATTTGGCTTTATGTATGGCAGTAAACAACAGAACTCTGTAAAAGTAAAATTTAAAAAAATAAAGAAAGAAATTAAGGCCTGCTATCCAAATGTTTCCTGATATGAGTAATGCTCTGACTCCATGCTATAAGATGTAAAAAAATAAGTATTTATTGGAAAGAGTCTTCAGAAAACAATTTCCTTGGTCACAATATGTAGTTCTCAGTCAATCAATACTCTGGGATAAAAGCTAGATTTAACACCTTAATCTTTGTACATGCATGGAGTTGAGTAGGGTTCTAGTCCTCTTGGCACTAGGATTATGGAAGCCCTGGCTAACCTGGTGGAATCTGTGGTACTTTTTTTATGCATAGCCTGTAGTAGAAACTAGGTCAGTTTTCACAGTTCTAACTGTTCCTGATAGCCAGAGGAGGGACAACACTGGTACCAGGTGACTTAGAGTCCCTGATCACAGCTAATCCAGCAAGATTTACTCTTTGGCTTGTAAACAGCCAATTAGATTCTCCTTCTCAGGAGTTTGGATCTGAGGCACAGTTACTCAGCTCATCCTTTTCAAGGCATTGAATGAGCCAGGGCTGACACAGGTTATAAAAAAGTAGATCAGAAAAAAGTTGTTTTGTAAAGAAAAGAGCAGAGACATGTAGAGAAAAGAAAATTTAAAAAGAGCATACAAAGCTTGAGAGTTGCTACTTTGGGTCCGATTTCGAATTCCTGGTTATCTTCTTGGGATTTCCTGAGATTTTCTTGTAATATTCCAACTACATCTAACCTCCCCTAATTTCACTTAGCTGATGTAACTGTGTTTCTTTTCCACACAACCAGGTGATTCCTGAGTAAGGAAACCTTCAGCATGGGCAAGACCTGAGCTATGCTTAATGCGAGACTGCACTCAAGGTGCTTAAACAGACCATTACTGAGGCAGTTCCATTTTGTCCTTTGTATGTGTGGGGAATTATTCTAAGAGAAACGGGAGAACGCTAGAGGGCTGTTGTGTGGGTGGGAGAGTGCACTCTTCCTCTTTCTTCTATCGTGCTTAAAGCTCTAATATTGTATTCCTACCGCTAAAGATAAGTCAGTGTTCTTTTTTTTTTTTTAACTTTTTTTTGGCGGGGGGTGGGTTGGGGAGGGAGGGGATGGGCGGGCCACTTCTATTGGTCTTTCATTTCTCTATTTTCATCCATCTTTGTTCTTTGACCCTTGTGGGCCTCCCATCACTGTGGCCTCTGTTGTTACAGAGCACCGGCGGCTCTGGGCGCATGCGCTCCAGAGCTGCTGCTCGGTAATTGGACACATGGGTCCAGCCGCTCCGCGGCATGTGGGATCTTCCCAGGCCAGGGATCGAACCGGCATCCCTTGCACTGCAAGGCAGTGTCCTTACCCACTGGACCACTAGGGAAGTCCAAGTCAGTGTTCTTATAATAAATTCTGTCTTCAAATTTTTAAGTATCATTATTTCTGCTGTTTTTAAAATACTGTTTAATCTCTCTTATTTACCTTACTTCAATTCAAAAGCTTTAATGCTCTATGAAAATTCTTATGTCATAATTTTTTAATAAAATTAACAGGCTCTGAAATTCTTTTAGGGTGTACTTAACTCTGCATTTAACTGATGCATATTAACAAAAAATATAGGAGGATAAATCAAAGAGTAAATAGTATACTTTCCATAATGTGTATTTTTATGTCTAACCTTCAGGATATCCACGACACCTTAAGCTTGATCTGTCTGTTATTGTATACTGAGCATTTTCTCAATTCAACAAACGTGTTTTCTGAGAAACAAATGAAACAATTATTCTTTGTCAGATGTAATGTTTTACTGGTTTCATGGATATTTAGAAATTAATTATATGCATTT
Organism: Tragulus kanchil; assembly: GCA_022376925.1. NCBI lineage: Eukaryota > Metazoa > Chordata > Mammalia > Artiodactyla > Tragulidae > Tragulus > Tragulus kanchil. The sequence continues at coordinate 117,169,501 of JAIOJX010000023.1, read as the reverse complement.
CAATAATATTGGGAATGTGATCTTTGCTCGGACACATACATTATTCCAGCTATTTAGCTAATAATGGTAAAGTACTAGACTATGAGTGAAATAAGACAAGAATAGTACTGCCAGTAGCACTAAAATTCACTATGCCGTGGTGCATAAAACATTGCATTTTCACTTTAATAAATCATCATTTTGGCAACATGGTGAATTTGTTATTCAGGAAAAGAAACCAGGCTTTAAGTTATTTCTCCATATCACTTAATGGGAAGAGGAAAATGATTATTCTGTAAAAGTGTCCGTATGAATTGGACATATTAGTTGAGGGAGAAATTCATCTATATGGTATGAAAGTCATATCCTGAAAAATAAACAAGCAAAAAATTTTTATGATTGCATTTCAGGAGAACATTAGGCATTTGTTCTTCATAATCAAAAATGTTTATTGATGGATGCTGGTTAAAGAGCAGTGTGCTACCCTCCAGTCATACAGTTGATAGGAATAATTTCATTGATTACTACCTTTGTCTAGTTTCTGAAGGATACACAAAAATGAGAACTGTCTTAGAAAGCTTATGCTACAGTAGTATAAGAAAAGGTTTAGGGCTTCCCTGGTGGTCCAGTGGGTAAGGACACCACCTTGCAGTGCAAGGGGTACTGGTTCAATCCCTGACCTAGGAAGATCCCATGTGCCGCGGAGCAGCTGAACCGATGTGTCCAACTACCTAGCTGGAGCTCTGGAGCACATGCACCCAGAGCTGGTACTCTGCCACAAGAGAGGCCACTGCGATGGGTGGCCCACACAGGCCAAAAGAACAAAGATGGATGAAAATGAATGGATGAAAGACCAGTAGAAGTGGCCCCCCCCACCAAAAAAAGGTTTACATTTACAATTGGAATGAATAGTTAGTATAAATAAACAGTTGGGAATAGATCTTTCCACTTCAACTCATACTCATCTCTGAAGTAATTCATTACAGATGTTTGCAACTTTTTCCTAATAGGAGCTCAAAACTGAGTATAAGAGATATCAAATTATTGGAAATTACGTATGTACCATGTGCATGCTAAATTGATTTAGTCATATCTGAGTCTTTGTGATCCCATGGACTAGAACTTGCCAGGCTCCTCTGTTCATAGGATTCCTCAGGTAAGAACACTGGAGTGGGTTGCCATTTCCTCCTTCAGGGGATCTTCCCCACTCAGGGGATGAACCTGCATCTCTTAGGTCTCCTGCATGGGGCAGGTAGGTTCTTCACCGATGAGCCACCAAGGAAGCTCTACATAAGTATTACTGACTGCTGATTTCAAGATGCATGTGTCATAAGGGTATGGAGGGTTTTTTAAAAATTTGACATTATGTATTAGGAATAAACAAAACCCTGCATGTTTCTGTATGACTGAGTTGATTCTTTGAATTCAAGCTGTGAATGTTAGGTTTAGGTTCACAACTCCAAGATAAAGTATTCTTTATTAGCCAGGCCAAGGCAAACTACTTAGACTGAAAGCTTAAAAGGCTGTCACTGTCCGCCTCAGTCCAAATCTAGACTTTACCATTGAACAGTCTCTAAGGAAGACAGGAAATAGCAGAGAAGATAGTGTCCATATGAAGAAAGAAGATTGATTCTGCTGCGATTTGGTGGCTTTTTCATTCACTAGGAAACACAGGTTTCTTTCTTAGAATCTGATTATTTCTTCTTCTTAAAGAAGAATTAAAATGGGATTTCAGAGAATGGTGTGTCTCTCTTCCCAAAGGGCCCAAAGAGAGATATCGTTATGTGGAAATATAGCTGTGGTTATATCTAAGTTATCAGATTATACATAATATTTTTCCTTCTAAAGGACCAGATAATATTTTTTCTTCTAAAGGGCCTTTGATGGCTATTCTGCCTCTATTAAAACTAAGTAAACCTCTGGTTGTAGCAAGGAGGACAATAAATAAACAAATGGGCTTGATTGTTCCAGTAAAACTTTACTTATAAAAATAAGTACTGGGCTGAATTTGTCTCACAGGCTATAATTTTCCAGTCCCTGTTTTAAGTAGTTGTCCACATTTTCTCAAATTTCTACAATATGTATGTATTATTTCTATAAACATGCATACATTATGTACACACACTTAATGAATTATAGAGTAAAAATTTTCTAAGTTGAGTTGCTCTGATTTAGCTATTTTCATATTTTTAGTACTGTATAGTGTTTCTTCCTACTCTTTCCACAGGAGACTATCAGTGATTTGAATTGTCCTTAGCAGAAATTTTGGTAAATTGTTTGCCTTTGTAATTTGTTGTCGCTCTTTGGATAGAGAAGAGAAACCTCTCTTTTCATGATTACTTCTGATAGGTTTTATTTTCTTCTCTGCATTACTCAAAGGAATATGTGAAGAGTGGTTGAAAGAATATCCCAATTATATCATGCTTGAAGAGTGGTTGGGAAAGTCCTTAGCAGTGTCATAAGGGTATGGAGGGTTTTTAAAATTTGACATTATGTATTAGGAATAAACAAAACCCTGCATGTTTCTGTATGACTGAGTTGATTCTTTGAATTCAAGCTGTGAATGTTAGGTTTAGGTTCACAACTCCAAGATAAAGTATTCTTTATTAGCCAGGCCAAGGCAAACTACTTAGACTGAAAGCTTAAAAGACTGTCACTGTCCGCCTCAGTCCAAATCTAGACTTTACCATTGAACAGTCTCTAAGGAAGACAGGAAATAGCAGAGAAGATAGTGTCCATATGAAGAAAGAAGATTGATTCTGCTGCGATTTGGTGGCTTTTTCATTCACTAGGAAACACAGGTTTCTTTCTTAGAATCTGATTATTTCTTCTTCTTAAAGAAGAATTAAAATGGGATTTCAGAGAATGGTGTGTCTCTCTTCCCAAAGGGCCCAAAGAGAGATATCGTTATGTGGAAATATAGCTGTGGTTATATCTAAGTTATCAGATTATACATAATATTTTTCCTTCTAAAGGACCAGATAATATTTTTTCTTCTAAAGGGCCTTTGATGGCTATTCTGCCTCTATTAAAACTAAGTAAACCTCTGGTTGTAGCAAGGAGGACAATAAATAAACAAATGGGCTTGATTGTTCCAGTAAAACTTTACTTATAAAAATAAGTACTGGGCTGAATTTGTCTCACAGGCTATAATTTTCCAGTCCCTGTTTTAAGTAGTTGTCCACATTTTCTCAAATTTCTACAATATGTATGTATTATTTCTATAAACATGCATACATTATGTACACACACTTAATGAATTATAGAGTAAAAATTTTCTAAGTTGAGTTGCTCTGATTTAGCTATTTTCATATTTTTAGTACTGTATAGTGTTTCTTCCTACTCTTTCCACAGGAGACTATCAGTGATTTGAATCGTCCTTAGCAGAAATTTTGGTAAATTGTTTGCCTTTGTAATTTGTTGTCGCTCTTTGGATAGAGAAGAGAAACCTCTCTTTTCATGATTACTTCTGATAGGTTTTATTTTCTTCTCTGCATTACTCAAAGGAATATGTGAAGAGTGGTTGAAAGAATATCCCAATTATATCATGCTTAGAGCATCTGCAGAGTTGGTCCTGGAGGCTTGGGCAAGGGAAACCACAGCTGTGAAGCTTTGCTCCCGCTCTTAGCACAGATGCCAAAGCAGATGGAAGGGCAGGGATCATCTGCAGAAAGGCTCCAGATCTAAAATACGAGTGGAGAGTGAAAGGCATAGCGGACATCACTGAAATCGCTAGATTGATAGGCTCTACACTCCCAGGAGCAGCAGAGGCGACAAAGCTCTCCACTTCTGTGCCTCAGACAGAATATGATGGATGGTGTACGTGCAGTAGTCTTCAATCCCTTTACTGCTGTGATTCTCTGTTCTGACAGACACTCATTTGGTGCCCTGCCTGGAAATTGTTTTAATGCTGTTTCTGTTTCAAATGCTTAGGAAAACATTTCTATTAAGCTTGCATGCCAAATACAAGGCTATACTAAGTGGCAAGAAGGAAGAGGTAAATTTAGTAATGCTAATCTGCAAGGAAAATATTAAATTATGGTCTCTCCAGAGAATAACAGTTTGTACCTTGCTGTGCTAAATTTACTTCAGGACTGTAAGTGGTAGAACATCAGCTGTGTAAATGGGCCATGCGGTGGTAAAGGTTAACAGTATGGCTATGCTTGCGGGGCCACTGTTATGTGTGTCCTCTGGACAGTAGTTTGGAAGAGCTTCTGAGAGGCACTAATTAATTCTGCCCCAGAGTGGAGCTAGGGGTGGGTAACCAGCAGCCCAGTGGGAGACTGAGCTAGAGTGCTTCTGTCTCAGGTCAGAGGACCAGGAAAACCACTTCAGGGTATGTCCAACTTGATACTTTAGAGAAAAGCTCTTTAATCTTACTTAAAGTTAGCAAGTCTTTGCCCTCATGCAAACATTTCACCTTGTGCAATTTTCAGCAGTTCTTATCTTTCAATAAACTAATAGTTTGAATCAGAAAGACCAGTAGTACCTTATTCTCTTAAAAGGCTGGTTATAATTTAGGAATATTACCTTTTGGACTCATAATAACCAAATCCCTTTCTTGTACACAATTTAGAGTCTTCAGCTGTATCTCATACAGCACCAATCATAGGAGTCACTGGATTTGTTCCCCCTGAAAATGCTAAATGGGGATAGCCCTTATCAACAAAATTTTGCATGAGAAATAGAGCCATTCACAAGCCAAAATGATCACATGCTGCTTAATTACTTCAGTCGTGTCTGACTCTGTGTGACGCCATGAACTGCAGCCTGCTAGACGTCTCTGTCCATGTAATTCTCCAGGAAAGAATACTGTAGTGGGATGCCATACCCTCCTCCAGGAGGATCTTCCCAACCCAGGGGTGGAACGCATGTGTCCTGCATTGCAGGCTGATTCTTTACCAATGGGCCATCAGGAAAGCCCCATATATATTTGTGACCCCATGAACTGTAGCTCACCAGTTTTCTCAGTCCATAGAATTTTCCAGGCAAGAATACTGGAGTGGGTTGCCATTTCCTTCTCCAAAATGACAATATAGCACTTCTTAGGAATAGGTAGCAGTGTAGCTTTTCACTGGGTGAGGTTTTTTTTTTTTCTTTTTTGGTTGAGATTTCTATTCTAGTTTTTTTTAAAATTGTATCAGGATAATTAGTTAAGGAATATATACTTTTCTTATAACACTTATTGAAGGTAGGTAATGTTTATTAGGTGTTTACTTTATATGGACATTGTACTCTATATAAACCGATTTAATTTTTCTTGACATTAGGAAAAAGTGTGAGGTTAAAGTGATGAAATTTATGTAATAAATATTTGTATAATTGAGATAGAGTATTGTAGTATGTTGTGAAGTGTTCTGGAGAAAAATGAGGTTGCCTAAGGTTGGGATATAATTATAGTGATACATTTACTTGATACTGTGATTGAGTTTGTGAATCATTAGTGCTCCAGTCTTTTTCTCTCACATGTTATTATGTCTTTGGGGCAGTGAGGTATAGGTGGGGCTAAGAGGAGAAAAGGAAATGGAGGGAGTGAGTAAAGAAGAGGTCAGGGAGGAAAAATGGATTGTGTATCAAATTTGTGACACAAATAATTTCAGAGGAATGAATGAATACATACCTGAAATCTTGTGAATCAGAAAGACCAGTAGTACCTTATTCTCTTAAAAGGCTGGTTATAATTTAGGAATATTACCTTTTGGACTCATAATAACCAAATCCCTTTCTTGTACACAATTTAGAGTCTTCAGCTGTATCTCATACAGCACCAATCATAGGAGTCACTGGATTTGTTCCCCCTGAAAATGCTAAATGGGGATAGCCCTTATCAACAAAATTTTGCATGAGAAATAGAGCCATTCACAAGCCAAAATGATCACATGCTGCTTAATTACTTCAGTCGTGTCTGACTCTGTGTGACGCCATGAACTGCAGCCTGCTAGACGTCTCTGTCCATGTAATTCTCCAGGAAAGAATACTGTAGTGGGATGCCATACCCTCCTCCAGGAGGATCTTCCCAACCCAGGGGTGGAACGCACGTGTCCTGCATTGCAGGCTGATTCTTTACCAATGGGCCATCAGGAAAGCCCCATATATATTTGTGACCCCATGAACTGTAGCTCACCAGTTTTCTCAGTCCATAGAATTTTCCAGGCAAGAATACTGGAGTGGGTTGCCATTTCCTTCTCCAAAGTGACAATATAGCACTTCTTAGGAATAGGTAGCAGTGTAGCTTTTCACTGGGTGAGGTTTTTTTTTTTTTTCTTTTTTGGTTGAGATTTCTATTCTAGTTTTTTTTAAAATTGTATCAGGATAATTAGTTAAGGAATATATACTTTTCTTATAACACTTATTGAAGGTAGGTAATGTTTATTAGGTGTTTACTTTATATGGACATTGTACTCTATATAAACCGATTTAATTTTTCTTGACATTAGGAAAAAGTGTGAGGTTAAAGTGATGAAATTTATGTAATAAATATTTGTATAATTGAGATAGAGTATTGTAGTATGTTGTGAAGTGTTCTGGAGAAAAATGAGGTTGCCTAAGGTTGGGATATAATTATAGTGATACATTTACTTGATACTGTGATTGAGTTTGTGAATCATTAGTGCTCCAGTCTTTTTCTCTCACATGTTATTATGTCTTTGGGGCAGTGAGGTATAGGTGGGGCTAAGAGGAGAAAAGGGGAAATGGAGGGAGTGAGTAAAGAAGAGGTCAGGGAGGAAAAAAATGGATTGTGTATCAAATTTGTGACACAAATAATTTCAGAGGAATGAATGAATACATACCTGAAAGAACACAATACTATGTAATGATTAACCCAATAGGACAAATGATTTTATATGTTTGGAGTGTAACACATTTTCAAGTAAAAATTAGAATATACAAATGAAGTTTTATTATATACCCTTTGACTGATTAATAATATCTTTATTCATCTGAAAAAAGTCAAAGCTCTTTATTTGAAATTTAACTAGTCTGACTAAAATTATGAATTTATCTCCTTTCCATAACATAGATAGCTGTTTTAGAGTGGGGATAGTTTGATGCATGAAATTTTGGTGTGATTACTGACATTGTACTAATCTGGATCTCCAAGAATTTGGCCTAACCACTTAAGCATATTATGACAAAATTATTTTATCTGTAAATTGGGGGATTTAATAACTTTCTTCCTTTAACCTCTTTGAGAGTGACATGGTCAGGATAAAAAAAAGTTCCCAGGAAATCATTTACGTTTTCTCAACACTATGGGAATTTATGAAGTATAGTTTATTGTATCAGTATGATAACCAAAAATTTTAGAGACTGGAAAATGCCTATGATATAACATTAAAGAAATAAAATCAGACTACAACTGTAATAAATAGTTGCCTCCTAAGTATTCAGCTGCTATTCTCTTTTCCAGAGCACTCAGCCTCATTTGGGAATATTAGGTTAATATTGGAGCTTGTGATCTTATTGTTGCTCTTCTGTGACCCCATGAACTGCAGCATGCCAGGCTCCCTGTACTTCACTATCTCCTGAAGTTTGCTCAAACTCATGTCAGTTGAGTCAGTGATGCCATACAACCATCTCATCCTCTGTTGGCTCCTTCTCCTCCTGCCCTCAATCTTCCAGCATCAGGGTCATTTCCAGTGAGTTGGCTCTTTGCATCAGGTGGCCAAAGTATTGGAGCTTCAGCTTCAGCATGAGTCCTCAAATAAGTACTTAGGGTTGATTTCCTTTAGGATTGACTGGTTTGATCTCTTTGCTGTCCAAGGGATTCTCAAGAGTCTTCTCCAGCATGACAATTCAAAAGTATCAGTTCTTTAGCACTCAGCCTTATTTATGGTCCAACTCTCACATCTGTACATGACTACTGGAAAAAACATAGCTTTGACTATGCAGACCTTTGTTGGCACAGTGATGTCTCTGCTTTTTTAAAATGCTTTCTAGGTTTGTCATAGCTTGTCTTCCAAGAGCAAGTGTATTTTACCTTCATGGCTTCAGTCACCCTACACAGTGATCTTGAAGCTCAGGAAAATAAAATCTGTGAGTTTACACTTTTTTGCCACCTATTTGTGATGAAGTTATGGGACTAGTTGCCATGATCTTAGTTTTTTGAACATTAAGTTTTAAGCCAGCTTTTTCACTCTCTTTCACCATCTTCAAGGCTCTTTTATTCCTCTTTACTTTCTGCCATTAGAATGATATCCTCTGCATGTCTGAGGTTGCTGATATTTCTCCTGGCAATCTTGATTCCAGCTTGAGCTTCGTCCAGCTTGGCATTTCACATGATGCACTATGCATATAAGTTAAATAAGCATGGTGACACTATATAACTTTCTTCCTTTAACCTCTTTGAGAGTGACATGGTCAGGATAAAAAAAAGTTCCCAGGAAATCATTTACGTTTTCTCAACACTATGGGAATTTATGAAGTATAGTTTATTGTATCAGTATGATAACCAAAAATTTTAGAGACTGGAAAATGCCTATGATATAACATTAAAGAAATAAAATCAGACTACAACTGTAATAAATAGTTGCCTCCTAAGTATTCAGCTGCTATTCTCTTTTCCAGAGCACTCAGCCTCATTTGGGAATATTAGGTTAATATTGGAGCTTGTGATCTTATTGTTGCTCTTCTGTGACCCCATGAACTGCAGCATGCCAGGCTCCCTGTACTTCACTATCTCCTGAAGTTTGCTCAAACTCATGTCAGTTGAGTCAGTGATGCCATACAACCATCTCATCCTCTGTTGGCTCCTTCTCCTCCTGCCCTCAATCTTCCAGCATCAGGGTCATTTCCAGTGAGTTGGCTCTTTGCATCAGGTGGCCAAAGTATTGGAGCTTCAGCTTCAGCATGAGTCCTCAAATAAGTACTTAGGGTTGATTTCCTTTAGGATTGACTGGTTTGATCTCTTTGCTGTCCAAGGGATTCTCAAGAGTCTTCTCCAGCATGACAATTCAAAAGTATCAGTTCTTTAGCACTCAGCCTTATTTATGGTCCAACTCTCACATCTGTACATGACTACTGGAAAAAACATAGCTTTGACTATGCAGACCTTTGTTGGCACAGTGATGTCTCTGCTTTTTAATATGCTTTCTAGGTTTGTCATAGCTTGTCTTCCAAGAGCAAGTGTATTTTACCTTCATGGCTTCAGTCACCCTACACAGTGATCTTGAAGCTCAGGAAAATAAAATCTGTGAGTTTACACTTTTTTGCCACCTATTTGTGATGAAGTTATGGGACTAGTTGCCATGATCTTAGTTTTTTGAACATTAAGTTTTAAGCCAGCTTTTTCACTCTCTTTCACCATCTTCAAGGCTCTTTTATTCCTCTTTACTTTCTGCCATTAGAATGATATCCTCTGCATGTCTGAGGTTGCTGATATTTCTCCTGGCAATCTTGATTCCAGCTTGAGCTTCGTCCAGCTTGGCATTTCACATGATGCACTATGCATATAAGTTAAATAAGCATGGTGACAATATATAACCTTGACATGCTCCTTTCCCAGTTTTGAACCAGTTTTTCCATGTCTGGTTCTAACTGTTGCTTCTTGACCTGCATATAGGTGAAAATTCTGTTGTACGAATAACTTTTCTCCTTTTAGTATGCTGTGGTATACCAAAGTGAAACTTTAAAATGCTGCAGTCTTGTTGTCACCATAAAGGAAGCCAACTAGGCAGTGATACTGACACATAGCAGAATGGAACCAAAAGAAACACACAGCCTAAGTCAGGTCAAACATGATTTAAGTTTATCCGTCCTCTAGACCTTTGTTGTTCAGTTGCTTAGTTGTGTCTGACTCTTTGTGACCCTATGGACTGCTTGCCAGGCTTACTTGACCATCATCTTCTGAAGATTGCTCAGACTCATATTCATTGAATCAGTGATGCCATCTAATCATCTTGTCCGCTATTGTTCCCTTCTACTTCTGCTTTCTATTTTTCCCAGCACCAGGGTCTTTTCCAGTGAGTTGTCTCTTAGCATCAGGTGGCCAAAGTATTGGAGCTTCAGTTTCAGTCTTTGCAATGAATAGTCAGTGTTGATTTCCTTTAGGATTGACTGGTTTGATCTCCTTGAAGTCCTAGAGACTCAAGAATCTTCTCTAACACCACAGTTTGAAAGCACCAGTTCTTTGGTGCTCACCCTTTTTTATGGTCCAACTCTTACATCTGTACATGACCTTTGTAATTACATGAAATTAACTTGCTTTGAAATAAGATCTGTCTGAAAGTGAAAAGAAGAGAAAATGTGGCATTTCTAAGAACAATCTTTTCAATCTGCAGTCTGAACTCCGTGTTGACTGAGGCTGTTGATTTGCAGCTTGAAGATTTGGAAAAGCCAAATTCTCTAACTGAAATTAACATCAACAGCAACAATTGTAGGGAGATTGAAGATAAAGTAGAATGTTAAGATTGGGTCTTGTAAAATCATCTTTGAAGTATTTTCTTTTAAATCTTCTTTGCTTGAAAAAGATAACAGTCAATGTCATTATGGAGGTTAAGTTGGAATTCAATCTGAAAGTGAGAGGAAAATAAGCCATCTATCCCATGATTTAAAATTGCTTTTAGGTGGACTTATACTCTGACCATCCTCAAATAATGGATACTAGCCTAGCCTTCCTGAGATAAGCTCCTGTATACAACTGGAAAAAACTATAAGAAGGTAGAGTTTTAGGCTTTTTACAATAGGCCGTGGAGGACTATGTTTCCTAAGAAAAGAGTGAGACACATGATTACATGGGATTTCACCCTGACTGTATATTTTGGGACCACAGTGCAGGGGGGTACATTTCTGTGATCTCATTGAAGTGAGAAGTTAGAAATATGAATTTGTAGCTGCTGAAAGAGCTCACTATGGTGTGGCTAGAGTCCCAGAAAAGTCAGAGGTACACAGATAAAAGAAAATTTTTTTAGGGCCCTTTTTCCCTGAAAGATTGCTTTTACTTTGGGGTGTTTTTTGGTTTAAGGGCCCCCAGCAAGTTTCCCAGGAGGTCCTCAAAGCCCCTTCTGCTTTCTATTTTTCCCAGCACCAGGGTCTTTTCCAGTGAGTTGTCTCTTAGCATCAGGTGGCCAAAGTATTGGAGCTTCAGTTTCAGTCTTTGCAATGAATAGTCAGTGTTGATTTCCTTTAGGACTGACTGGTTTGATCTCCTTGAAGTCCTAGAGACTCAAGAATCGTCTCTAACACCACAGTTTGAAAGCACCAGTTCTTTGGTGCTCACCCTTTTTTATGGTCCAACTCTTACATCTGTACATGACCTTTGTAATTACATGAAATTAACTTGCTTTGAAATAAGATCTGTCTGAAAGTGAAAAGAAGAGAAAATGTGGCATTTCTAAGAACAATCTTTTCAATCTGCAGTCTGAACTCCGTGTTGACTGAGGCTGTTGATTTGCAGCTTGAAGATTTGGAAAAGCCAAATTCTCTAACTGAAATTAACATCAACAGCAACAATTGTAGGGAGATTGAAGATAAAGTAGAATGTTAAGATTGGGTCTTGTAAAATCATCTTTGAAGTATTTTCTTTTAAATCTTCTTTGCTTGAAAAAGATAACAGTCAATGTCATTATGGAGGTTAAGTTGGAATTCAATCTGAAAGTGAGAGGAAAATAAGCCATCTATCCCATGATTTAAAATTGCTTTTAGGTGGACTTATACTCTGACCATCCTCAAATAATGGATACTAGCCTAGCCTTCCTGAGATAAGCTCCTGTATACAACTGGAAAAAACTATAAGAAGGTAGAGTTTTAGGCTTTTTACAATAGGCCGTGGAGGACTATGTTTCCTAAGAAAAGAGTGAGACACATGATTACATGGGATTTCACCCTGACTGTATATTTTGGGACCACAGTGCAGGGGGGTACATTTCTGTGATCTCATTGAAGTGAGAAGTTAGAAATATGAATTTGTAGCTGCTGAAAGAGCTCACTTTGGTGTGGCTAGAGTCCCAGAAAAGTCAGAGGTACACAGATAAAGTGCTCCCAAAATTGTCATTGTTGTTTAGTCACTAAGTTGTGTCCAACTCTTTTGTGACCCCATGGACTGTAGTCTGCCAGGCACCTCTGTCCATGGGATTATCCAGGCAAGAATACTGGGGTGGGTTGCTATTTATTTCTCTAGGGGATCTTCCCACACAGGGATTGAACCTACATCTCCTACATTGGCAAATGATTCTTTACCACTGAGCCACTGGGAAGGCCTAAAATTGTCATGGCATTAGCATTAATCCTTTGAATGAACACTAAAATCACATATACAAAGAATACTTTTGTGAAGCATGGTGGAAAAGAACTAGTGGAATTATTAGCCAAGCAGAAATTCCAGTGCTAGAATTTCCACAGTACTAGAAAATGTAGGTCTTACCAGACAGGAAGGAGAGACCTTGACATTTGGTTGAGGCTTCTGAAAAGACATGAATAGAGTCACTCTAGCCCTCAAAGAGGTGAAAAGAAACAAGTTGATAAGCCCATAAATTAACTGCCCTCAAAAACAAAACTTAAAAGAAAACAGCTAAACTTAAGAGAAAAGAATGAAACTCCAAACTTATCACTGTATCATTCACAGTGTCTGGAATGCAATAAAAATTGTTAGACCTGTGTAAAATATTACTCAAGAAATATTATCCAAATCAAGAAGAATAAATGAAATACAATAAGGGAAATGTTAATGTTAGCAGAAATTGTCTTTAAAAATCAATTTGAAATATTTTAAGGAAATAGAGGGAAAATAGACATAATAAATAGAACATTTAATTTTTGAGAGCAATAAAAACTGTAAAATACAATTAAAGTTCTAGAACTGAGAAAAAGCTTTTAAAAAATGAACTAAGCCTCAGTGATTTGTAAAACAAACAAAAAAATCAGTCCAATATGTATGCATTTGAAATCCGAGAAATAGAGGAGAAATAGGGGAAGGAAATTTTTGAAGAAATAATGGCTGAAACTTATTGCAAATTTTATGATAAATGTTAACTTGTCAAGCTAAGAAGCTCAAGGAATACTGAACAGAATAAACATAAAGATACATCTAAACATGCTATAGTCAAAAGGTGGAAAAGAAAATGTTTTTAAAATATCCTGAAAAGAGACATAGGGAAAAAAGAGACACCAACCAATAGAACACTGATAAGTAATTATCATTTATTTTTTATTAGTTTTTACTTTTTAAAAGATAATTTTGTGTCTGAAATAAAAACAAAGTATAATGTAATTTGTAACATGTGAAAAAATAAACAATATTACCAAAAATGGGAATATAAGAGAAAAAAATTATTTTAAAAAATATTTCTTCTACTTGAGTTTTTGAGTCTTTAACTTCTTAATTTTAATACAATTTGCCAAGTTTTATACATTATTTTTTCACATATTTTCTTCTGTCCTTCCTCTTTACTATCCTTTTGTGCCTCTAATCATGTATCTATCATATGAGTTGATACCCATATGTCATTAATGTTCTGTTCATTTTTTCCAGTATTTTAAGCTTTCCTCTGTGCTATAAATTTTGGATCGTTGCTTTTGATGTATTTTTATATTCACCAGTTTCCTTTTTCTCAATTCTCTGATTTGTAAATCATGTCCAATATATTTTCTCTTTAGTTATTTTTTCATCTTTAGAAGGTCTCTTTGGGACTCTAAGAAGTTCAGTTTTTCTTTTCATCATGTTCATATTTTCATATGCAATCTTGAATATTTTAAATTTATTTATAATGTGTGCTTTAATAACTGTTACAATTAGTTTTATGTGTCATTCCTGGAACTGTTTAAATTGACTTTCCCTATGATTTTGATTCATATTTTCCCTACTCTCTTACATGCCTAGTGTTTTTTAATCATATCTAGGTGATATGAATTATACATGATTGGATATTGAGGTACTCCTTGAAATAATGTTGAATTTGTTTTGGATTATAGTTAATTACATGGAATTAGTTTGATCCTTTTGAGTCTTAGTTTTAAGATTGTTGGGGCAAATCCATAGGAGCCTTTATTCTAAGGTTAATTTGGGCTCACTTTTGATGCCATTTTATTTTGAAGACTCTATCCATATCCCCTGTATTAGGAAGCCTTTGCACTTTGGTTGATGTAAACACGAAGTATTATCTGGCCTGTATGAGTCCAAAGGATTATTCTGCTTATTTTTTCCTGTTTGTTCTTTCCCTAACACTTTGGCATAGATTAGTGTTTAGCTCAATCTAATTAGAACTCAAGATTTCTGCTCTGCCTCCCGCTGGAACTCCTTTTCTTTTTACTTCTACATCTCTTTTAGGATAATAAGTAACAAAAATGTTACAAGAGGAAAATAAGAGTTAAAGTTTGGGAATGAAGAAGTAAAGCTCTCTTTATTAAAAATGACATGATTATTCAGGTTGGCACACAACCTGGATGGGAGGAGGGTTTAGGGGCGAATGGATGCATGTATATGTATATGGCCGAGTCCCTTTGCTGTTCACCTGAAACTACAACAACATTGTTGATTGACTACATCCCGATACAAAATAAAAATGTAAAGTTAAAAAAAATGAGATGATTATCAATTTATAAAATCATAAGGATTTTGGAAAAAAGGTACTAAAACCAATAAATGAGTTTGGCACGCTTGTAGAATACAAGTTCTACAAATAAAAGCAGTATTTCTATACATTGCTGCTGCTCTTGCCAGGATCCTCTGTTCATGGAATTTTCCTTGCAAGAACATAGGAGTGGGTTGCCTTTCCTTCTCCAGGGGATATTCCTGACCCAGAGAATGAACCCAAGTCCCCTGCATTAGCAGGCAGATTCTTTACTACTGAACCACTAGGGAAGCCATATAATAATATGAAGAATATGAAACATTCAGAGGTGAATTTGACAAAATATGAATAAATTTGATTACTACAAACTATAGCACATTTCTGAAGAAATTTAACATGCCTAAGAAATAGAAAAGTGCACTATATTTGTAATTCTGAAAATTCAGTATTGTTATTATAGCAATTCTTTCCAAATTGATCTATACAATCATTGCAATTACTAATTAAAATCCAAGCAGATTTTTGTGGAAATTAAAGAAATTCTAAAATGTACCTCATGGAGAGACTGTGAAGGAACTTGAAAGGTATAAGTTATGAGGGACTCCAGTCCTTATAACTTTGATGTCATAAAATTCTCGTTACACAGAATTATTACAAATTTAAACTACACATTGATTTATTTTTGTTTAAATGTGCAGCATAACAATTTATTTCTAACTATATTATGATTGTGCAGTTTAAAATGAATGTGAATTTGGATGATAATACCGTTCATCATCTGAGATTCTTGTGGGTTCATGCTGTGCCAATTGAAATGCCAGACAGTGGCATAAACTGATATGATTCTGGATAAACCAAACTTTATGGTCATATTAATGGTAAATATCTCATAGAATGCATATAAATACATACATTCCAAGAATATATATGTATATATAGAGAGATTGAGATATTTTAAGATGAAAATATATGTATGTAAACATATATACAGACATATATACACATGTATATATTTATATACACACATATATATGTACACTTTCTCTCTGTATATCCATATATGTACATAGATACTATATACATAGTATCTATATACATACATAATATAGAGTATATTCTTATGATCTTGTTTATGTATGTGATGTGTGTGTAATCATCTTAGAAATGTGATTTTTTTCTCTTAACGTAAAATATTGTGAGTTGTCCTAGCTATTGTGAACAAATGAGTAAGAGCCACTTTTCCTTTACTCTTTCCCTTCATCATACAGACCTTCAGTGTCAGACTCTTAATGCCTTTCTTAATATTATAGAAGACTTCATGGATGACTTGGGGTGGCCAGGAATTTGGGTTAACTTAGTCTTTTTTTTTTTTTTTAAGATTTATTTATTTATTTATTTTGGGCAGGGGTCGGGTTGGGGAGGGAGGGGAGTGGGCGGGCCACTTCTATTGGTCTTTCATTTCTCCATTTTCATCTGTCTTTGTTCTTTGGCTCCTGTGGGCCTCCCATCGCGGTGGTGTCAGTCTCTGCAGAGCGCCGGCTCGGGGCACATGCACTCCAGAGCTCCGGCTCGGTAATTGGACACATCGGTCCAGCCGCTCCGCGGCACGTGGGATCTTCCCAGGCCAGGGATCAAACTGGCGCCCCTTGCACTGCAAGGCGGTGTCCTTACCCACTGGACCACCAGGGGAAGCCCTAACTTAGTCTTTTATCAAGGAACTTTTACTTCTCTGATATTACCATTTGCTCTGAAATTCAGGAGCTATGAATAAGTTGACATTCTCTATCACATTTTAAAACTAGTCAAAAAAAAAAAAAGATCCTGGGACTCTTGTAGAATCCAGACATGACTCTGTCAGGAATCTGGGTTGCTTTGTTCTATACCTATACTCTGCCTCTGAATCTCACTGAATATCAGCTTTATTCTCCCTAAATTTGATTCCAGTTGTTCATGTATACAGACACCCTGCATTTGTTGTTTCTCCCCTGCTCATGAGTCCAGTCTACACTGGCATTTTTTTTTTCAGTTGCATTTCCATGATTTATAAGATATTTAAGATGAAAATATATGTATGTAAACATATATACAGACATATATACACATGTATATATTTATATACACACATATATATGTACACTTTCTCTCTGTATATCCATATATGTACATAGATACTATATACATAGTATCTATATACATACATAATATAGAGTATATTCTTATGATCTTGTTTATGTATGTGATGTGTGTGTAATCATCTTAGAAATGTGATTTTTTTCTCTTAACGTAAAATATTGTGAGTTGTCCTAGCTATTGTGAACAAATGAGTAAGAGCCACTTTTCCTTTACTCTTTCCCTTCATCATACAGACCTTCAGTGTCAGACTCTTAATGCCTTTCTTAATATTATAGAAGACTTCATGGATGACTTGGGGTGGCCAGGAATTTGGGTTAACTTAGTCTTTTTTTTTTTTTTTAAGATTTATTTATTTATTTATTTTGGGCAGGGGTCGGGTTGGGGAGGGAGGGGAGTGGGCGGGCCACTTCTATTGGTCTTTCATTTCTCCATTTTCATCTGTCTTTGTTCTTTGGCTCCTGTGGGCCTCCCATCGCGGTGGTGTCAGTCTCTGCAGAGCGCCGGCTCGGGGCACATGCACTCCAGAGCTCCGGCTCGGTAATTGGACACATCGGTCCAGCCGCTCCGCGGCACGTGGGATCTTCCCAGGCCAGGGATCAAACTGGCGCCCCTTGCACTGCAAGGCGGTGTCCTTACCCACTGGACCACCAGGGGAAGCCCTAACTTAGTCTTTTATCAAGGAACTTTTACTTCTCTGATATTACCATTTGCTCTGAAATTCAGGAGCTATGAATAAGTTGACATTCTCTATCACATTTTAAAACTAGTCAAAAAAAAAAAAAGATCCTGGGACTCTTGTAGAATCCAGACATGACTCTGTCAGGAATCTGGGTTGCTTTGTTCTATACCTATACTCTGCCTCTGAATCTCACTGAATATCAGCTTTATTCTCCCTAAATTTGATTCCAGTTGTTCATGTATACAGACACCCTGCATTTGTTGTTTCTCCCCTGCTCATGAGTCCAGTCTACACTGGCATTTTTTTTCTCAGTTGCATTTCCATGATTTATAAGAGAAAGAGTAGGTTTTGTTAAATCAGGTCCAATTTACTCTACTGGCTCAATAAATGATGAGCACAGTCACATACGAGGGCACACCTATCAGAAATGGGGTCATTGTGAGATGGATAGACACCCTAAAGGAATTTTCAACTGAAGCCCAAACCAAAAAAACCCACTAAACTGTAGTCCTATAACTTAAATACAAGCTTTCAAAATAGAATACAGTGTGGCTTTGCTATAAATGATGGTAGTTATTTTATTTAGAGTTCAGTATATGTCACTCTAATTTTTTATTATAAATTTTTAAGTAAATGGTAATGTTAGCCATACATATTAGATTCAACGACAAAAGGAGTAACAAAATCAAATAGTATTTCACTGACCAATCCTTTGGGGCTATGAATAGTAATCACTGTGCATGAAAAAAGAATTTCAGGACCTTTAATATTGCATTTTTATAGCAAAAATGAGTACAGAGAAGTTAATCCACTAGAGAGAGGAATGTGAAAGAATCAAAATACTTGAGAAATGAGTCATTCCTAACATTAGTCACCTGGATTTTTTTAAGGTTTAAATCCTGATGCCCAACTGACAGACAATCTATGATAATGTTTAATATAAATGCATTTATATTACTGGTTACTGAAAAAAATCTTTGGGGAATGTGACTGAATAAATGTTTTGGGGATGGTATGATTTTCAAGTAAATTAGCACAGAATTCTTATTTCCAAATGGAACACTAACTTAGTTTTCTTTTCCTGATATTACCATTTGCTCTGAAATTCAGGAGCTATGAATAAGTTGACATTCTCTATCACATTTTAAAACTAGTCAAAAAAAAAAAAAGATCCTGGGACTCTTGTAGAATCCAGACATGACTCTGTCAGGAATCTGGGTTGCTTTGTTCTATACCTATACTCTGCCTCTGAATCTCACTGAATATCAGCTTTATTCTCCCTAAATTTGATTCCAGTTGTTCATGTATACAGACACCCTGCATTTGTTGTTTCTCCCCTGCTCATGAGTCCAGCCTACACTGGCATTTTTTTTCTCAGTTGCATTTCCATGATTTATAAGAGAAAGAGTAGGTTTTGTTAAATCAGGTCCAATTTACTCTACTGGCTCAATAAATGATGAGCACAGTCACATACGAGGGCACACCTATCAGAAATGGGGTCATTGTGAGATGGATAGACACCCTAAAGGAATTTTCAACTGAAGCCCAAACCAAAAAAACCCACTAAACTGTAGTCCTATAACTTAAATACAAGCTTTCAAAATAGAATACAGTGTGGCTTTGCTATAAATGATGGTAGTTATTTTATTTAGAGTTCAGTATATGTCACTCTAATTTTTTATTATAAATTTTTAAGTAAATGGTAATGTTAGCCATACATATTAGATTCAACGACAAAAGGAGTAACAAAATCAAATAGTATTTCACTGACCAATCCTTTGGGGCTATGAATAGTAATCACTGTGCATGAAAAAAGAATTTCAGGACCTTTAATATTGCATTTTTATAGCAAAAATGAGTACAGAGAAGTTAATCCACTAGAGAGAGGAATGTGAAAGAATCAAAATACTTGAGAAATGAGTCATTCCTAACATTAGTCACCTGGATTTTTTTAAGGTTTAAATCCTGATGCCCAACTGACAGACAATCTATGATAATGTTTAATATAAATGCATTTATATTACTGGTTACTGAAAAAAATCTTTGGGGAATGTGACTGAATAAATGTTTTGGGGATGGTATGATTTTCAAGTAAATTAGCACAGAATTCTTATTTCCAAATGGAACACTAATAATAATGTGATGTGAATTTTTTCATTTATGTGGATCCTGTTTGCAAATGACCCCTGGGAACAAAGCCCATATGCCTAAGAAATAGAAGTTAGATACCATTGTGAATATATATATTGACTACTGAGTGTTTATATTGAATTGTCTAGTGAAGAAGGTAGAGTGTTAAGAAATTTGACTAATAAGCCTATGAATTTGGGATTCATAAGTACAGATTAAAGAAAAAAGGCTGGGACTGTTACTAAGATCTTTGTATCAGGGAAGCACTAAATTTATCTCATTCCATGTGGTACTGATACCTTTCAAGATTTTTGGTAGAAACTTGTCTCTCAGACGAATGAATAATGTACTTTAAATAAAATTACTAAGACATAAAAAAGGAGGTTAAAAGGTGAAAGGATAGGTTCTTATAAATGGCCTGTGAAGTAGAGGATCATAGACCAACCAACTGCTCTGTGTAATTGGACACTTTATCATGTTATTCAGTATAAGCTATATTATCAAGAAACCCTTAAAAAACTATGTGTTATTCATCAGACAATAAAACTCCTTGACTTACTATTTAAGACACAATGGACAATTGTATAGTATTTTTCTTGATAGAAGACATAGTATACATCAATTTCTTAAAACTTAATGTCTATTTTTAAGAACACTTTAATTTTGAAAACATCAGAAACTTAAAGATAAATCGAAAGTACAGTGCAAATTACTTTTTCCTTCAGAACATTTTGAGAATAAGTTTCCAGCTGGATGCTCTAATCACTCCTCTTTATTATAAATAAAAAGTTCTCCTACAAAACCACAACAGAGACAAAAATCAGATCATCAGAACTGATACATTCCTACCGTCTACTCTCCAGAGTACATTCAAATTTTGCTGATTGTCCCAATAGTGGCTTTTATAGCAAAGTGACTCAGTCCAGGATTTTGTGCTGCATGAAATTGTTATGTCATCTTAGTGTTCATTTGGAAGAGTTCTTCAGTCTTTCCTTGATTTTATAATCTGGATACTTTGGGTCTTGACTGATGTTTTCTCATAATTATACAACTTCTGTAGGAATATCACAGAATAGATACCACATATTTTTTCATGCATCTTACCAGATTATGCATAGTTTCAGTTAATAAATATCTACTAGAATATTGCTGGTAGAAACTATCTTATTTTTCATCAAAATTTCAATTAATCATATTTATATAGATTTGTGCGTTTCTATTTTAACAGGCTGCAATGTATTGCTATTATTATTTACAATTAATTCTCATTATCTGTGGTAGTTCTGTGTTCCATAATGTCACATGAACACTGAATTGTGAATATTTAAGCCTTATTCCTAGGGGAAATACAAAGTTAGTTTCCTGTGAGCCTCTGATTACATTTTAATCAACTGATCATCAATAATTTTGTTTTTTGTATTGTTTAAAGGGATCCAAGTTAATATATTTTGTCAGTTCATTCACATTGAACTCACACTATACATTAGTACAACTAATGCCTGATAAAAAATTATTTACCACACTTTCTTCTTAAGGCATTTCACATCTTCCTTGCACTTAAGAGCACTAGACAGCATACCAGAACTGTACTTGAGGGTCACAGTTTTTATAGTGTGAGAGGTGAAACAAGAAGGTGATGTGTCATCATGTTTTAATCTCAGCTCGGAATGTGTATATCAGACAAGTAAATTTGTGTGTGTGTGTTTGTTTCTTTGTATTTCTGTGAATGACTGTGAAATTTTCTTGTGTTGAGTTTGGGGTTACAAGCAAATTGTATTCAGTAAGTGGATTAACAAACATGGAATCTGTGGATAATAAAGTTTGACTATATTTTGATACCCTAGGGAATATTTAACAGTGACAAACCTATTGAAGTTGGCTTAAAAGAACTTTTGACATGCATTCATCATTTGAGCACTTTTTTGCTTCCTGGCATAAGAAAATGTTACAGGTTCATATTATCTAATACAGCCTTGAAATTTGTCATTTCTTTAGGGAAAATCATGTATTTTAGTGGGAAACGGTTTGAGGAAACCAAGATCTAAGAGCTAGTTGTGCTAATTGCTTACATTTATTACTATTCTCAGGCCATCTCATAGGAGAGTTCTAGGGAAGATCGATAGGTACATAGCAGTTAAGTATAGTGTAAGTAATAGGGTAAGGAGGTCAAGTCTAGGAACATTGAAGTTATACATTGTGATGGTGAAAGTTAGAGTAGAGGGAAATTATGCAGGCCAGATGCAATGTCCTTAATAAATATAAGAAACTGACTGGGAACTTAATTAGCATTGAAGAGTGATAAGTTAATAAACCTTGATTCCATGAATTCCAAAGGAAGGTTAGATTGATTAGAATTTGGTTCAGTATGAAAGTCAGAAATCTGCAATTATAAGATTTTGATTATTGTTATTACATGAAAATGCAAGCTTGGGTTTATTTCAATTTTAGGTAACATTTTAGAAGTAATAAGAATTGCCCTACTTTCTAAGGTAATCAGACTTCACAGACATTATTGCTTCTCTAATAAGGAGCCTCTCCTTCCAAATTCACTTCATGGTCTAAGATATGAATGCAGCTCCACTTTCTAGCTATCAAGAAGGAGGAAAGTGAAGGGACATACTCTTCCCGTTAAGAAAAATTTCTTTAAGCTGTACATACACTTCTATTTATATCCTACAAACTAAGATTGATTCACATTGAGATTTAGCCGCTACTCCAGGTAACCATGTGCCAAAATAAAATACCAAGAAATATCTGTTTCTGTAGAAGGAAAGACAGACTCTTGAGAGATATTTGGCACCATCTATCGCAGAGAGGAATTCATGTAAGATGAAGGAAAATGAATGGCTCAAAAACATGAAGGGGAAGTGGAAGTATGTGGAATAGCTCCTCCTGGACCTGTGTAAGGCAGAATGAATATTACTCTCCCATTAAGAATTATTTTTCTTTCATTTCTTTTGTATTCATTACACTTCTTTTAGTTTGTTTGCATCTATGATGTGCTGTTTTTGTTCATGTTTGTGCTTGCCTCTGTGTATCTGCATCTGTCTATCTCTTTCATTGAAAATAAGCTATAGTCAGAGAATACAACATTAATGATTGCTTTTTCTTTTTAGGAAAACTATATTAGAGTAGCATTTCAAAAGCCAGATCCTTAAGAGAAATTGCTCTATGTTCAAATCCTGGTTTTGTCACTTCTCAGTTATATTACTTGGGCAAGTTACTTAAGCTTTCTAAAGAGTAGCTTCCTCACCTGTGATTATGCATGGAATGTTCTTAATATGTTGCCTGGAAGATAATATCTTGAATTAATATTTGCTATTATTTTTGGTTTTCACTACTAAAGTATACACAGTAGATACCTTACAAATATTTATTTGATTGAATGGAAATCTTCACTGTTGTTTTCAGATGAAACAGCCTGAAAAAGTGGTAATTCTGTTGCCATTTGACTAGAAATGTTATTACATGAAAATGCAAGCTTGGGTTTATTTCAATTTTAGGTAACATTTTAGAAGTAATAAGAATTGCCCTACTTTCTAAGGTAATCAGACTTCACAGACATTATTGCTTCTCTAATAAGGAGCCTCTCCTTCCAAATTCACTTCATGGTCTAAGATATGAATGCAGCTCCACTTTCTAGCTATCAAGAAGGAGGAAAGTGAAGGGACATACTCTTCCCGTTAAGAAAAATTTCTTTAAGCTGTACATACACTTCTATTTATATCCTACAAACTAAGATTGATTCACATTGAGATTTAGCCGCTACTCCAGGTAACCATGTGCCAAAATAAAATACCAAGAAATATCTGTTTCTGTAGAAGGAAAGACAGACTCTTGAGAGATATTTGGCACCATCTATCGCAGAGAGGAATTCATGTAAGATGAAGGAAAATGAATGGCTCAAAAACATGAAGGGGAAGTGGAAGTATGTGGAATAGCTCCTCCTGGACCTGTGTAAGGCAGAATGAATATTACTCTCCCATTAAGAATTATTTTTCTTTCATTTCTTTTGTATTCATTACACTTCTTTTAGTTTGTTTGCATCTATGATGTGCTGTTTTTGTTCATGTTTGTGCTTGCCTCTGTGTATCTGCATCTGTCTATCTCTTTCATTGAAAATAAGCTATAGTCAGAGAATACAACATTAATGATTGCTTTTTCTTTTTAGGAAAACTATATTAGAGTAGCATTTCAAAAGCCAGATCCTTAAGAGAAATTGCTCTATGTTCAAATCCTGGTTTTGTCACTTCTCAGTTATATTACTTGGGCAAGTTACTTAAGCTTTCTAAAGAGTAGCTTCCTCACCTGTGATTATGCATGGAATGTTCTTAATATGTTGCCTGGAAGATAATATCTTGAATTAATATTTGCTATTATTTTTGGTTTTCACTACTAAAGTATACACAGTAGATACCTTACAAATATTTATTTGATTGAATGGAAATCTTCACTGTTGTTTTCAGATGAAACAGCCTGAAAAAGTGGTAATTCTGTTGCCATTTGACTAGAAATGTTATTAAAAAATTAGCTTTACAGCTCAGGAGTCACTATCAACAGATTTCACATCATCTTTACTGCTTAGCTGCAGACTTCCAGGTGCTTGATTATTATTAGATTCTCTTTTGCAGTTATTTCACACTATGATGAAGCAGTGGGCAGAAGTGTAGTTTATGACATCCAGAGAATTTAAAATGAGAAAGGGGAACATCATGTTCATACTATGGACCAGTGGTCAGACACTTATTTATATACCTGTCCCAGAGTACATGGTCCTCTAATCTGTTAGATCGTCCACCCCAAGTTATGTGGTAAATATAATCAGTGTACTTGGAATTCACAGGGATAACTGCATTCATCAACATTTGAGGTGAGGTGGAACATGGCAGCAGTTTTTCTATTTCCTTTGGGAAAGTTTGAATTTCACACAGCAATCTAGAGCAAATGAGAATGACTCAGGTCTCTCATTCATAGCAGGAAGGGTCAAATCTCAAATAGCTTGTCTTTACCCATTTCCTTTAACATTAAGGCCTTTTGGGGGGGCTGACTCCTTGCCTGTTTGGCATAGACAGAAAACCAGATACTACTGAGGGGATTTTCAAGGAAATCTGTAAATGTCAAATGCAAAAACAAGAGTAAACTCTCCAGGCAGGCAAATGGTAACAAATATTCCAAAAGTAAGAGCTATAAATCAAATAAGGAAGATGGACCCCCAGAATATTAAGTGTAGTACATTATAATATTAGATTCTGGGTAACTGTTATTCCAAGGAAGGACTTGAAATGCTTGCTCAAAAAATAGGAGTTGAATGAATGAATTATATTTATGGAATATAGATTTCATGTCACCTGAAACCATATTTTTCTTCCTCTCTTTTTATCAGAATAAACTGTCCTACTTCATTATGTTTTTAGCTTTAAATGCAAGATTACTGAGAATTTATCACAGATCTGACAAGTTACATATCTAGCTTTGAGATTAAATTGTACGCAGTCTCAGTTATTTTTCCTCATTGAGTTACATTCCATGGTTATTGAGAAAGAAGACTAAATGGGATGATTTATGTAAAGTGCATTGCACAGGACTTGACACATAGTGCATGTGTGGGTGCTAAGTCACTTCAGTCGTGTCTGACTCTGTCACCCTTTGGAGCCCACCAGGCTTCTCTGTCCATGGGATACTCCAGGCAAGAACACTGAAGTGGGCTGCCATGCCCTTCTCCAGAGGATCTTCCCAACTCAGGTATAGAGCCTGTGTCTCTTATGTTTCCTGCATTAGCAGGTGGTTTTTGTTGTTTTTTTTTTTAAACTACTGGTGCCACCTGGGAAGCCCTGGCATGTTAGATCCACAGAAAATGTCTGCTTATTGTTAATAGTTCATGTAGATTTAACCCATGGAATTTTTAATGTATGAACTTCAGTTAAAGTGGAAGGAAAGACTTTTTTTTTTCAGAGTGAATGAAATAGCATCCCTAAGGCCTACATTTTAAATAAAAAAAGATCTATATAGTTTCTATGATCATCTGGTAACCAGAAAGCCTATACTTCAAATATATCTAATTTTCCTATCATATTAAGGTATTTGCATAGCCTGGAAATCTGCCATGTAAATTAAACAACTCACCTTCTAGATAACATCCTCAGATAATCCTGAAATATTGATATGTTGAATAGTGCCTATCATTCCAATTTTAGTAATTACAGAGGTTTTCATAGAGAAATGAAAACATTGCTATTAAAATTGAGAATGTGAATATTACAGTAATTAGGATTTCAGACAGAAGTAAAACATAAAGTGAGACAAGAGACTATACTTATAAGAGAGGCCCCGCTAAAATCAAATAAGGAAGCTGGACCCCCAGAATATTAAGTGTAGTACATTATAATATTAGATTCTGGGTAACTGTTATTCCAAGGAAGGACTTGAAATGCTTGCTCAAAAAATAGGAGTTGAATGAATGAATTATATTTATGGAATATAGATTTCATGTCACCTGAAACCATAGTTTTCTTCCTCTCTTTATCAGAATAAACTGTCCTACTTCATTATGTTTTTAGCTTTAAATGCAAGATTACTGAGAATTTATCACAGATCTGACAAGTTACATATCTAGTTTTGAGATTAAATTGTACGCAGTCTCAGTTATTTTTCCTCATTGAGTTACATTCCATGGTTATTGAGAAAGAAGACTAAATGGGATGATTTATGTAAAGTGCATTGCACAGGACTTGACACATAGTGCATGTGTGGGTGCTAAGTCACTTCAGTCGTGTCTGACTCTGTCACCCTTTGGAGCCCACCAGGCTTCTCTGTCCATGGGATACTCCAGGCAAGAACACTGAAGTGGGCTGCCATGCCCTTCTTCAGAGGATCTTCCCAACTCAGGTATAGAGCCTGTGTCTCTTATGTTTCCTGCATTAGCAGGTGGTTTTTGTTGTTTTTTTTTTTAAACTACTGGTGCCACCTGGGAAGCCCTGGCATGTTAGATCCACAGAAAATGTCTGCTTATTGTTAATAGTTCATGTAGATTTAACCCATGGAATTTTTAATGTATGAACTTCAGTTAAAGTGGAAGGAAAGACTTTTTTTTTTCAGAGTGAATGAAATAGCATCCCTAAGGCCTACATTTTAAATAAAAAAAGATCTATATAGTTTCTATGATCATCTGGTAACCAGAAAGCCTATACTTCAAATATATCTAATTTTCCTATCATATTAAGGTATTTGCATAGCCTGGAAATCTGCCATGTAAATTAAACAACTCACCTTCTAGATAACATCCTCAGATAATCCTGAAATATTGATATGTTGAATAGTGCCTATCATTCCAATTTTAGTAATTACAGAGGTTTTCATAGAGAAATGAAAACATTGCTATTAAAATTGAGAATGTGAATATTACAGTAATTAGGATTTCAGACAGAAGTAAAACATAAAGTGAGACAAGAGACTATACTTATAAGAGAGGCAGCTAAAATCCTCTACACTCTGGCATCCAAAATTAACTTCTCCGTACCTTGAGTTATCTCTACACCTCACAGGGAGTCTTTTTTTTTTTTTCTTAGCTTATCATACATTGATTCTTTTTCTTTTTTTTTCTCTTTTTTTATTCTTTATTTTAAAGGTTTTATAGAGTTTTGTTGTTCACAGACATGTATGTTCCCAGATCAGTCATATGCATATCCCTGGTCCCCGCACCCCCAGTGTCCCCCATCCCACCCCTCCAGACCATCGCCCCATGCCATTGTGAGCACTCCTATTCCCTTAGCACAATGACAATAGCTATCTTTTCCACACATGACAGTATAGGTTCCATGTTACTCCTCCCAGGGAATCTTAACACTTTGATTGTCCTGAGTAGAATTCAGGATCTGAAATACAACTTTTCATTAGCCTTTCCTGTAAAGAAACAGAAAAGACAACATAGTCTGGTAAAATAAAGGACAGTTTGCAGTGAAGCAAGGAACCCAGGGCTCTGTATCAAGTACTCTATTGTCTTTTTTTCTTCTTAGTAAAGTCATTTTAGAGATTGTTCATATCCTGCATTGTAGGGAAAGAGCCATTTCCCCCTCAGAATCCTCATAAAGAGCATAGAAAGACAAAGTGCTTAGATCTAGCAAGGTACTTGCGATTCTGGAAAACACCTATGATATGCATTCATGTCAGTATTTTGTATAATAAAATTTGAAACATCACAAGTGTTTCAAAAATATTTCTAACAAAATCAAAGTCATAAATTGTTATTATGTAAAAGTGGGTCATAAGAATCTGGAAATAATTTTTCAGTAGTCTTACTACTTTTGCGTTACTGCGAAAACACCTATGTTTCGGCTACTTTTATGTTGAATATCTGTGCCTATCAAATTCACACATATTTAGTAAATTAAAACAACTCACCTTCTAGATAACATCCTCAGATAATCCTGAAATATTGATATGTTGAATAGTGCCTATCATTCCAATTTTAGTAATTACAGAGGTTTTCATAGAGAAATGAAAACATTGCTATTAAAATTGAGAATGTGAATATTACAGTAATTAGGATTTCAGACAGAAGTAAAACATAAAGTGAGACAAGAGACTATACTTATAAGAGAGGCAGCTAAAATCCTCTACACTCTGGCATCCAAAATTAACTTCTCCGTACCTTGAGTTATCTCTACACCTCACAGGGAGTCTTTTTTTTTTTTTTCTTAGCTTATCATACATTGATTCTTTTTCTTTTTTTTTCTCTTTTTTTATTCTTTATTTTAAAGGTTTTATAGAGTTTTGTTGTTCACAGACATGTATGTTCCCAGATCAGTCATATGCATATCCCTGGTCCCCGCACCCCCAGTGTCCCCCATCCCACCCCTCCAGACCATCGCCCCATGCCATTGTGAGCACTCCTATTCCCTTAGCACAATGACAATAGCTATCTTTTCCACACATGACAGTATAGGTTCCATGTTACTCCTCCCAGGGAATCTTAACACTTTGATTGTCCTGAGTAGAATTCAGGATCTGAAATACAACTTTTCATTAGCCTTTCCTGTAAAGAAACAGAAAAGACAACATAGTCTGGTAAAATAAAGGACAGTTTGCAGTGAAGCAAGGAACCCAGGGCTCTGTATCAAGTACTCTATTGTCTTTTTTTCTTCTTAGTAAAGTCATTTTAGAGATTGTTCATATCCTGCATTGTAGGGAAAGAGCCATTTCCCCCTCAGAATCCTCATAAAGAGCATAGAAAGACAAAGTGCTTAGATCTAGCAAGGTACTTGCGATTCTGGAAAACACCTATGATATGCATTCATGTCAGTATTTTGTATAATAAAATTTGAAACATCACAAGTGTTTCAAAAATATTTCTAACAAAATCAAAGTCATAAATTGTTATTATGTAAAAGTGGGTCATAAGAATCTGGAAATAATTTTTCAGTAGTCTTACTACTTTTGATTAGAGTAACTATACCAAACCTATGATAAGGATGTAGGTCTGAGATCCAGACCTGGACTACAGTCTCACTCTCTTAGCTCCATGTTTCAGGAAAATCACTGTCTCAGTGTCATTGTTCCTCATTTGTTCCTTATTTGCCAGATGGGACAACTTTAGTTATATCTTATGATTTGGGGAAATTTAAGTGAATTACTTATGTAAAGCACACATTGTAAGGTATATGGTACATAGTAGATGCACAACAAATATTTGGTTATGTTTAAATTAAATAAAAAATTAAATAATTAAATTACTCACTGACCTGTTAGTATTCCAAATATCTAACAGAAGCAGAGAAATTAAAAGTACAGAGTATTTATAATTTGCTCTTCTATAAGGTAAATATTAAAAGTTCCAATACCTAATTATTTTGATTTTAAATTAATTTTTAATGTTTTAAAATTATGTAAATATTTAAGATAAATCTGTCTTCTTAAACCTAGATGCTATTGGCCATTCCAGGGATTAAACCAAATTTTCACATTTCAACCAACAACATTTATTGCTGGTAATGCTTTCTAACAATTTTGTTTTAGGAAAATAGTATGTAACTTACCACTACTAACTTTTGACGTCATCTTTAACAGCTAATACCTCAAAATGTTTTCAAAATCATGTTTATAATCATCAGGAATAAAAAGTTCACCTAAGTCATTTGAATTCATTTCTCAAATTGCTTCCATCCCAAGCTTTCTGAAAGATACTGATTCTGATTGTGATATTAACTCTGCAGACTGCTGGGTTTTTAGTTCTTAATTCTGTTTGCTCACAGGTGGATGAGGGTAAGAAGCTTGTACAAGCTTCCTGGTGTGAGGAACTGACTGGGTCTTGCTCAGTAAAACTTTAACTCATTGTTTTCTGATGGGTGGGGCTGCATTCCCTCCCTGTTGTTTGGCCTGAGGCAACCCAGTCCTGGCATCCATAGGCTGGCTGTGTGCTAGGGCTACTGGCAATCTCCAAGAGGACTTACTCTCACAGGACTGCTGCTGCCTTTGCCCCTATACCCCTGGCGGGTCACTGCCAACCCATACCTCAGAAGGGGACTCAAAACACTCACAGGTAGGTCTGGCTCAGTCTTCTGTGGGGCCAGTATTCCTTTTCTCTGAGTCCTGGTACACAGAAGGTTTCATTTGTGCCCTCCTAGAGTGGAGTCTCTGTTGCCCCCAGTCCTGTGGAGGTCAGTTTCTTGTGGCTTCTCCTTTATCCTTGGATGTAAGATATCTTTTTCTGGTGGGTTCCAGCATCTTTCTGTCTATGGTTGTTCAACATAGTTGCAATTTTAGTCCTCTGGCAGAAGATAAGTGCACGACCTTTTACTCTGCCATTCTTGAACTAATATCCCCTCCAAATTATACTAATAAATGCCAACTGTCTTCCTTGGCTAACCAAACATTCTGACTACAGAACTCTGGAAACATATTCATGAACATTCTCTTTGCAGTCAAAATGATACAATCATAGATTCTTTTTCATTTAGTTTGCACTGGGAAACTGTTAATTTTGTTCCATTGAAAACATAAAGCATAAGCTATTCATTGAACTACTATGAGCATGTCACTGAAAAATTTACACATGTTATCTCATGGAACTTCAGATTCACTATGGTTGTCACACTTTTCAGATAATGAGACTCAAAGATGTGGTCAAACTGGCTCAACATAACTCATCTATGCTGTTGTGGGCCTTGCAGTTGAAACTGAGGGTTCTAAACCGCAGCACCTCTGCTATTAAATGCTTTGCAGAAAGGCAAGAAATCTATGCTGACTCCAGTGACATCTGTTTGAGAATGTCTTCTTTGACCACATAATCTTAATATTAATGTTTCTTTAGAATTATTATATCACCTGAATTCATCTCACTTATTCACCCTTACCTCCCAACTCAATTTCAGTTTTATTTTTTACTGTCTCACACTTGCATAGTTTCTTCTCTTTTAGGTAGAAACCACGTTGTGTCTCAGTAACAACAATCAGTGTCTTATATGAGGGTTAATATAAAAAACTGTTGATATTTGTTGTGAAGTAAGGTAAAATTCACTCAGATATAGAATCTCTGACCTTTATTTTTGCTGCCTGAGCCCAGTCCTGGCATAGGCTGGCTGTGTGCTAGGGCTACTGGCAATCTCCAAGAGGACTTACTCTCACAGGACTGCTGCTGCCTTTGCCCCTATACCCCTGGCGGGTCACTGCCAACCCATACCTCAGAAGGGGACTCAAAACACTCACAGGTAGGTCTGGCTCAGTCTTCTGTGGGGCCAGTATTCCTTTTCTCTGAGTCCTGGTACACAGAAGGTTTCATTTGTGCCCTCCTAGAGTGGAGTCTCTGTTGCCCCCAGTCCTGTGGAGGTCAGTTTCTTGTGGCTTCTCCTTTATCCTTGGATGTAAGATATCTTTTTCTGGTGGGTTCCAGCATCTTTCTGTCTATGGTTGTTCAACATAGTTGCAATTTTAGTCCTCTGGCAGAAGATAAGTGCACGACCTTTTACTCTGCCATTCTTGAACTAATATCCCCTCCAAATTATACTAATAAATGCCAACTGTCTTCCTTGGCTAACCAAACATTCTGACTACAGAACTCTGGAAACATATTCATGAACATTCTCTTTGCAGTCAAAATGATACAATCATAGATTCTTTTTCATTTAGTTTGCACTGGGAAACTGTTAATTTTGTTCCATTGAAAACATAAAGCATAAGCTATTCATTGAACTACTATGAGCATGTCACTGAAAAATTTACACATGTTATCTCATGGAACTTCAGATTCACTATGGTTGTCACACTTTTCAGATAATGAGACTCAAAGATGTGGTCAAACTGGCTCAACATAACTCATCTATGCTGTTGTGGGCCTTGCAGTTGAAACTGAGGGTTCTAAACCGCAGCACCTCTGCTATTAAATGCTTTGCAGAAAGGCAAGAAATCTATGCTGACTCCAGTGACATCTGTTTGAGAATGTCTTCTTTGACCACATAATCTTAATATTAATGTTTCTTTAGAATTATTATATCACCTGAATTCATCTCACTTATTCACCCTTACCTCCCAACTCAATTTCAGTTTTATTTTTTACTGTCTCACACTTGCATAGTTTCTTCTCTTTTAGGTAGAAACCACGTTGTGTCTCAGTAACAACAATCAGTGTCTTATATGAGGGTTAATATAAAAAACTGTTGATATTTGTTGTGAAGTAAGGTAAAATTCACTCAGATATAGAATCTCTGACCTTTATAATTTTTAAAGGGCATTGTGTAAAAAATAGGTAGCGGAACTAGAACCTATGGGAGGAAAATAAAAGGATGAAGTTTTTGATTTAACATAAGGAAAAAGTTTTAAAAGAGAAATGTATTAGTATTATCTAAATCAGAAATGAACAGTCTTGAGAAGCAATGAGCTCCCTGTGAATCAGCACATATTCTGGAAAGCAATAGATGATGATACAGAAAGATAATCCAGCAACAGATGAGACTGAAAAATATGCCAAAGATGAGCCTGTAGTTATATAGTTATGTCAGTTTCCTCCTGAATGTTCAGGATTGGTGAAAGGTTAGAGCATAAATCAGAGGACATCCAAATTCCCAGAGGAGAAGACATTGAAGAATGGAAAAAGAAAAAGAACAGAATAGAGATTATGAAACCAGACTTTGGTGACTTGACAAATACACCTGACAGTAGACCTTTTCCCTTTTCCTGCTCATACAATGACAGAATCTGGAATTACTTTTGCTGTATCCTGCTACCCTTGAGCAGCTTCCCATAGAGGCACCATAATTGAGTCCGTGATTGGGCAGCCCTTCTTTGCTTTACTTATAAAGCTTTTCCTTAGTTTGTTTCATTGGTATGGAGAAGAAGAATTTTCCTTTGAAACAGGTTATATAAAACCCAGCTTTTAAAGGTTTTATCAGTGGATAGTTGGCTACTAATTTTCTTTTGTAAAAACAATTAATAATGAAAGGTCACAGTATTTATCTCTTGAGATATTTCT
Source organism: Tragulus kanchil (assembly GCA_022376925.1). Classification (NCBI taxonomy): domain Eukaryota; kingdom Metazoa; phylum Chordata; class Mammalia; order Artiodactyla; family Tragulidae; genus Tragulus; species Tragulus kanchil. Next base: position 117,136,614 of record JAIOJX010000023.1, on the reverse strand, counting down.
CAAAGTTTTTAGTCATTAAACTTATATTACTTCATAACAGTACAATTTTAAATTTGAAGATATTCCTCATACTGTTCTATGCAGCTTTTTAATTGCTTATATCATTAAGCTTAAAGCTAAGAATAGATTTTTATATTGACATGTAGTTATATGACATGCTGAAAACTTTATAGATTTAGCAACCAGAGGAATAGGAAGTTTCTAATACAAATCTGAAACTGGGAGCAAGTGTTCTGTGAATATAACAGCATTAGACATTATTTCCAATAACAAAGCAAAAACCCAGAGACCTAATTACAGTCTAAATTTTAAAATCTAAAATTGCTAATATCTTTCGATTTTCAATATATTTTCCCAATAGTTTCATGTTGGACCACTGACTCCAACTGAATGCATTGACCCAATAATTTAACACCAGTGGAAAGAATAATCATAGAAAAGCCAACTAATAAGGGGTTAAAGATGAATTTTTGATTAAAAAGGAAAAAGTTTTAAAAGAGAAATGTATTAGTATTATCTAAATCAGAAATGAACAGTCTTGGGAAGCAATGAGCTCCCTGTGAATCAGCACATATTCTGGAAAGCAATAGATGATGATACAGAAAGATAATCCAGCAACAGATGAGACTGAAAAATATGCCAAAGATGAGCCTGTAGTTATATAGTTATGTCAGTTTCCTCCTGAATGTTCAGGATTGGTGAAAGGTTAGAGCATAAATCAGAGGACATCCAAATTCCCAGAGGAGAAGACATTGAAGAATGGAAAAAGAAAAAGAACAGAATAGAGATTATGAAACCAGACTTTGGTGACTTGACAAATACACCTGACAGTAGACCTTTTCCCTTTTCCTGCTCATACAATGACAGAATCTGGAATTACTTTTGCTGTATCCTGCTACCCTTGAGCAGCTTCCCATAGAGGCACCATAATTGAGTCCGTGATTGGGCAGCCCTTCTTTGCTTTACTTATAAAGCTTTTCCTTAGTTTGTTTCATTGGTATGGAGAAGAAGAATTTTCCTTTGAAACAGGTTATATAAAACCCAGCTTTTAAAGGTTTTATCAGTGGATAGTTGGCTACTAATTTTCTTTTGTAAAAACAATTAATAATGAAAGGTCACAGTATTTATCTCTTGAGATATTTCTCAAAGTTTTTAGTCATTAAACTTATATTACTTCATAACAGTACAATTTTAAATTTGAAGATATTCCTCATACTGTTCTATGCAGCTTTTTAATTGCTTATATCATTAAGCTTAAAGCTAAGAATAGATTTTTATATTGACATGTAGTTATATGACATGCTGAAAACTTTATAGATTTAGCAACCAGAGGAATAGGAAGTTTCTAATACAAATCTGAAACTGGGAGCAAGTGTTCTGTGAATATAACAGCATTAGACATTATTTCCAATAACAAAGCAAAAACCCAGAGACCTAATTACAGTCTAAATTTTAAAATCTAAAATTGCTAATATCTTTCGATTTTCAATATATTTTCCCAATAGTTTCATGTTGGACCACTGACTCCAACTGAATGCATTGACCCAATAATTTAACACCAGTGGAAAGAATAATCATAGAAAAGCCTTAATTTATACTAAGTAAAAGTTAATAGAGAATAAGAAGCACACAGAGAGGCACCAGGTGGTTCATAGGACCTTTAGGTAAAACAAATAAGATTTTATTAGGCTTACAGATACAATCTGAGTGAGCATGTATGTGTCTGTGTGTGTGCATGTGTCAAGGGATAACAGGAGTGTTTATTTGAGTGTCTTATTAAACTGCCATGTTTAGCTCAGCAATATTGCTCATCACTCGGCTTTTTAATCTGCCAAGAAATGGGAACCATTTGCACTTATGAACTCTGTAATTACAGTGATTTGGGTTTCAGCTTATAATGACTCTTCTATCACAGTCTGCTCTCTTGGTCTTTTATTTTTTTGTTCATCTGAGTGAAGTGGGACTGAAGAGAATTTCTACTTTGATCATGGCTTAAGAGAAGAATATGTATTAATATATCTATAAAAATATTTAGAATGTATATTTAAAATTTTACTTGCATTTCCATAGGTTTTATATTTTGGTGATAAGAGTGTAGGTTTTCTGTACCATTCAAGTTGTCATTTTTGTACTGATGTGTAAAGCAAAATAGAAACAAATCTGTATTTAACTTTAAGCAGCTGAGACTCTCTAAAGAAATGGAAAATAGGTTATGTTTTGTCTTATGAATTTCTTTTAGATTTCTTTTCTACTGTTAGCCTGAGCAACTTAAGACTATAGTTCCATCTCTATATTTACTCCCAATTATACCATAATTGATCACATTGGATGAAACTCTAGATCTCAATGTGTTCAATACATTAATTTTTACAGCTGTGATCGCTGAGTTTTTGAGATGTAAGGAAACAATAAAAACTGGAACTAATGCTCATACCCAGCCCTGTGATCTAGTTATTATATTACTTTGGTCTTTACCAGTAACCTTGTTCCCTTTTTCACTCTCCACTCCGATTCCTTTCTTTCTTTCTTTTAGAGAAAAATGAACAAATGTATTAACATATATATATATACCTTATGTATATATGAGAGATAACTGGAGAAAAATGAGTCATTCTCTATAATCCCTGTCTTCTTTAAAGCAATTCTAATTTTTGCCAATATAGTAAAGATTTTAGTAATTAATGGTATTTTGCCTCTAAGGGTCATTTAAATTAAAAAGAAACTCTACTAAAGGCATCTTAACTCAAAGGAATGAATCTCTCTTAGTGAACTTGTGAATTTTCAGAAACCATGATAGACTAAAAGGTCAAACTTTTCTGTATGAGGATTTTTAGGGGGAGACTCTTGCCCCAGATCCTGATATTTTTGTCTTTATCTCTTTTTAAAAAATTTTATTAATTGGCCACCTGGGAAGTGAAGTGAGTTATCCTGCTAGATGAGTTTGGAGAGAATGAATTAAGCATGTTTAGATTAATTTAATTAGCTTTATTTTGAGATACAACTGCCCGAAGGAAAAAGACTTCACCTGAGAAGTGAATATAGATGTCCTGGTCCAGTATTAAAAATAACTGGAAAAGAAATTCTGTATAATTCATAGATTATATTCAGTGCTGTCATACTAAACTTTGTTCTCTAAATTAATTTTTTCATACTAAAATTGATGTTTTCAGTTCTATGTGTTGCTCTTTGTCAATTGGATAGGTGAAGAGTGCTACCTCATTATGGTTTCTAGTCAGATTTTTTTGTTTCTCACAAATTTAAATATTTAATCAAATACATTGCCTGCTTGTTTCCTTAGGTAAATTGCTTTGCTATGTATCACCTTTTTTGATTTTTCTTGCCAGGCTCTCTGCTCTGAAAGAAGGTTTGTTGATGATGGGAAAGTATTCTCATTGCAGAAGGGACAAGGAATAGTTCTACTTGATGTCATCATATATTTGTATGAACATTTTCTCTCATAGCAAAATATTGAACACAGTTGTGTTCAATTAAAAGGAGAAGGACCAACAGACATTCCTAAACAGAGATTCTAACTTAGCAATGTCTAAGTCAGTTGAATAGAAACAATAGAATATGATGTGAAGCAGCTAGAATGCTGAAGGTGTTAGCACAGAGGTGCAATAGAGCAGTATTTATAACATTGATCTGATATACTCAACCTTCACTTTGAAAGCTCTTTAAAAAATCTTATGGAAATCCCATATATAATCTATACAAGTGAGTGTGTCAGTTGGATAGGTGAAGAGTGCTACCTCAATTGTATAGGCTCTATTGGAGTATGAGCTGATAGATCCTTGTTCCCCTAATTTCCTTATTTCTTGTCTTTCTGTCTTCTTCATGTAGGCAACCAAGAATAATGCAACCAACGTAATAATGCAACCAGGAATAACTTTAGGATTGCAGAGAACTCAAAAATAGCCCACTGTAGTAGAAGGACATATTTGCTTATGAATTAGCTCCTGAACAGTCAATTATGTAATCACATTGCCATCATATAGTGTCTTCTGTGGATATTTTATCCTTGGGCCTAACCATAATTCACTAGATTAGACTCTTTTTGGAGTACTCAATTCTAAGATTGATACTATTGGTGACTTCCATTTCATTATGTTTTTAAAGTTATCAGTATATTGATAGAAACTTTTCTCATGGATACCATGAAGGTTCTTAGAAAGATCTTTTCTTTATAAAAGTCTCACTGGTATTTTATAAAATTTTAATTCAAAGTTTGCTTGGGGAATTTTCTGGCTAAGACTTATTCAGCTACCAGTGAGTCAAATTTATACATCTTTTCCGTCTTAATTACAATTATTCTACCCCAACTCCAAAGCTTAAAAGGAAAAAAAACTTTGAAGGAACTATATAGCCTTATTGAAATGTGAAGCACTCACATGGATTTCTGTCCTTTTTTAAAGATACAGGCAAAGTCATGAGCTCTGATTGCTTGCTTCAGAATCTTTGACATTTTATAATGAAAATTTATATGTATTAAAGATTCCAGCTATTTGGAGACTTGTATTTTAAAATAATTTCTACTTTTTTAAGGCTATTTTTGTTGAAAGAAAAAAATGTTTAACTGAAAACATTTAATGAAAATGTAGTGATAAGAGCCAAAATGTTTCCAGTTGACATTATTCATAAAAAGAACTTTGTTGTAAGACACATGAAGTTCTTTGCCAAGAATGTTTTCCAGTTGTGTAGTTAAAATATGGAAATCCTCATTATAATTTCATTGATCTGATATACTCAACCTTCACTTTGAAAGCTCTTTAAAAAATCTTATGGAAATCCCATATATAATCTATACAAGTGAGTGTGTCAGTTGGATAGGTGAAGAGTGCTACCTCAATTGTATAGGCTCTATTGGAGTATGAGCTGATAGATCCTTGTTCCCCTAATTTCCTTATTTCTTGTCTTTCTGTCTTCTTCATGTAGGCAACCAAGAATAATGCAACCAACGTAATAATGCAACCAGGAATAACTTTAGGATTGCAGAGAACTCAAAAATAGCCCACTGTAGTAGAAGGACATATTTGCTTATGAATTAGCTCCTGAACAGTCAATTATGTAATCACATTGCCATCATATAGTGTCTTCTGTGGATATTTTATCCTTGGGCCTAACCATAATTCACTAGATTAGACTCTTTTTGGAGTACTCAATTCTAAGATTGATACTATTGGTGACTTCCATTTCATTATGTTTTTAAAGTTATCAGTATATTGATAGAAACTTTTCTCATGGATACCATGAAGGTTCTTAGAAAGATCTTTTCTTTATAAAAGTCTCACTGGTATTTTATAAAATTTTAATTCAAAGTTTGCTTGGGGAATTTTCTGGCTAAGACTTATTCGGCTACCAGTGAGTCAAATTTATACATCTTTTCCGTCTTAATTACAATTATTCTACCCCAACTCCAAAGCTTAAAAGGAAAAAAAACTTTGAAGGAACTATATAGCCTTATTGAAATGTGAAGCACTCACATGGATTTCTGTCCTTTTTTAAAGATACAGGCAAAGTCATGAGCTCTGATTGCTTGCTTCAGAATCTTTGACATTTTATAATGAAAATTTATATGTATTAAAGATTCCAGCTATTTGGAGACTTGTATTTTAAAATAATTTCTACTTTTTTAAGGCTATTTTTGTTGAAAGAAAAAAATGTTTAACTGAAAACATTTAATGAAAATGTAGTGATAAGAGCCAAAATGTTTCCAGTTGACATTATTCATAAAAAAAGAACTTTGTTGTAAGACACATGAAGTTCTTTTTGCAAAAGTGGCTAGCAGATATCTTGTTCTCTCTCTTCACACTAATGGGTAAAGACATTCTGGTAGCCATGTGGGGTTCATACCAGAATGGATGCCAGAGCTCTACTCTTAAGGGAAAGTGGATGCTTATGGGCACCATTACAACATATTTTACAGGAACACCATCTTCCCTCTGGCGTGTACTATAGCCCCTATTCTCTGCATTTTGACTCAGTACAGAAATTTTTCCTGAAAATGTCTCAATTTTAGTAAAACCTACAATGAAACTTCTCTGGGAACTTTCTTTCTTGTATCTACTCCTCTCCTACTTAATCTGGTTTCTTTGTCCTTTCTGTCTGTAGAAAACACACACTTTAAAGATGGTCAGATTTTAGCTCAAACTTTTATGTTGGTCACAGATAAAAATGTCATGAAGGAAAAATTATTTGGTTTCTAAAACCTCTCTACTTCCTCATATGAAAAGTAGAGATACTATAGTGTCTACTAGACTCAAATTAACTGTGATAAGGAGTATAGAACATCTGACATGTAAACTGATGTGAAGAAATACCTGACACTTTTTCATAAGTTTTTGTGTTTTTAACTTCTCAGTCAGCTCAGTTCACTATAGTATCTGAGGCCGTTATCAGTAGGGAGAAGCTTGGAGTTTTCAATGTAGTTCTCAATATTTTCCAAAACTACATAATTATTTCATATAATTACAAGTATCTAAGGAGCATATAGAGCAAAATTGTGGTTGGATTGCCTTAAAAAAAATTTGAAGGACTGTTTGAAGGCACTCACATGGATTTCTGTCCTTTTTAAAGATACAGGCAAAGTCATGAGCTCTGATTGCTTGCTTCAGAATCTTTGACATTTTATAATGAAAATTTATATGTATTAAAGATTCCAGCTATTTGGAGACTTGTATTTTAAAATAATTTCTACTTTTTAAGGCTATTTTGTTGAAAGAAAAATGTTTAACTGAAAACATTTAATGAAAATGTAGTGATAAGAGCCAAAATGTTTCCAGTTGACATTATTCATAAAAAGAACTTTGTTGTAAGACACATGAAGTTCTTTTTGCAAAAGTGGCTAGCAGATATCTTGTTCTCTCTCTTCACACTAATGGGTAAAGACATTCTGGTAGCCATGTGGGGTTCATACCAGAATGGATGCCAGAGCTCTACTCTTAAGGGAAAGTGGATGCTTATGGGCACCATTACAACATATTTTACAGGAACACCATCTTCCCTCTGGCGTGTACTATAGCCCCTATTCTCTGCATTTTGACTCAGTACAGAAATTTTTCCTGAAAATGTCTCAATTTTAGTAAAACCTACAATGAAACTTCTCTGGGAACTTTCTTTCTTGTATCTACTCCTCTCCTACTTAATCTGGTTTCTTTGTCCTTTCTGTCTGTAGAAAACACACACTTTAAAGATGGTCAGATTTTAGCTCAAACTTTTATGTTGGTCACAGATAAAAATGTCATGAAGGAAAAATTATTTGGTTTCTAAAACCTCTCTACTTCCTCATATGAAAAGTAGAGATACTATAGTGTCTACTAGACTCAAATTAACTGTGATAAGGAGTATAGAACATCTGACATGTAAACTGATGTGAAGAAATACCTGACACTTTTTCATAAGTTTTTGTGTTTTTAACTTCTCAGTCAGCTCAGTTCACTATAGTATCTGAGGCCGTTATCAGTAGGGAGAAGCTTGGAGTTTTCAATGTAGTTCTCAATATTTTCCAAAACTACATAATTATTTCATATAATTACAAGTATCTAAGGAGCATATAGAGCAAAAATTGTGGTTGGATTGCCTCAATACATATTTACAACCACCACTGGAAGTGCTTTTTGTGTATATAAGTACAATCTTGAACTTTTAAATAGCCAAGTTTTGGTCTCATCACAAACTCCAAAACTTGATAATTGACATATCCTGAAAACTTGATAAATACTCCATTCTACTGGAACTTTGAAATGAAACCAGATCTCATTTCTTTTAGAAAAAATATTTTTTAAGTTAAAAGTCATTTACATGTTTATTTAATTGAAGTATAATTGACTTGCTATGTTATATTAGTTTCAGATGTATAAAATAATGATATGATATTTTGATACATTACAAAATAATCACCAAGCTAAGCATAGGTACAATCTGTCATCATACAAAGCTCTTGAAGTATTACTGACAATATTCCTAATTCTGTACCAGGGTCTCATTCTGGAAAACACTTTTAAGGCTTATGCCTCCAGAGTTCACAGTTGTAGAAAAGAAACCACCTGTACCTATGAGTTAGAGGAATGGGCTTAGGTCTAAACTTCCTTCTTGAATTAAAAAGTTCAGGACTCTTCTAACTGTATGAATTCCAGGTTCATCTCTTACAAATAGCCTACTTTTAGAACTTAAAAGAGCATGGATACAATTCACCATCTCATACTGTTCAATCTAGAAAAAAGTAAAGAAAGGGTTTCCTAGAAGGGTTCACGACTCCAACATTTCTGTTAAATCAGAAATGTTGAGAATTCTCAAATTTGTGCATAAATGAAAAGCATACAGAACTTTTAAAATGTAGATGTCTGAATCCCACCCTTGGAGAATCTGATTTTGTAGTTCTGGAGCACAGGTTAGGACTGCACTTTTCCAATACATTTTAGCAGCCCTAATATAAGCAGTCCTTGGACTTTACTGAAAAACTTTGCCCTACACCCTGCCTTATAAATAAGTTATACAATTGCTTCTTGGGGGCTGCTAAGCGGTAGAGTCTAGTGAAATAGTTGCAGTTTCTTGTGCTGAGAGGAAGAAATCCAATTAAGAAATGTAAATTCTTCTTCATGCTGAGAGAATATGAGGCAATAAAAATATGAATTTTTTTATGTTACATGAAGGTTTCTGGGAGACCATAAAGGGTGAGCAATCTTTGCTGAGCAGCTGGACTGTCATCATCTTCTCTGGCTTTTATGGGAGAAGATGAGGCACTTTTGGCACTTTCCTGAAAACTATCTCTTCAAGGACATTTCTGAACAAGCTGGAAGGCTTTCTATTTTCATGCTTGATATCCATAATTAACTATTTAGAATAAAGGGTAGTGTTAAAATATGTAATGAGTGCAATTCTTTCTTCGGATGATTATCTGATTTCTAATTGCACCTTCCTCTCTACAATACATTTGTGCAGAAAAGATCGTAGTTGGGGGAGAGGAAAAGGTTGTTCAGTAACATCAGAGGGAGCTACTTAGTGCTTTAAAGAAGAGAAACTAGTTGTAACCACTGCTAATGCTCCAACAGGGTTGTTTATACTGTACTATGGACTAGGCCATAGTACAGGGCTAAAGCCTTTGAGCTACTTCTGAAAATGGCAGAAAGGGAAAATAAAAGTTAAAAAAGTAACTTGTATGCTGTTGGTGGGAATGTAAATTGGTGAATCCACTATCACAGTTGTAAAAAGAAACCACCTGTGCCTATGAGTTAGAGGAATGGGCTTAGGTCTAAACTTCCTTCTTGAATTAAAAAGTTCAGGACTCTTCTAACTGTATGAATTCCAGGTTCATCTCTTACAAATAGCCTACTTTTAGAACTTAAAAGAGCATGGATACAATTCACCATCTCATACTGTTCAATCTAGAAAAAAGTAAAGAAAGGGTTTCCTAGAAGGGTTCAGACTCCAACATTTCTGTTAAATCAGAAATGTTGAGAATTCTCAAATTTGTGCATAAATGAAAAGCATACAGAACTTTTAAAATGTAGATGTCTGAATCCCACCCTTGGAGAATCTGATTTTGTAGTTCTGGAGCACAGGTTAGGACTGCACTTTTCCAATACATTTTAGCAGCCCTAATATAAGCAGTCCTTGGACTTTACTGAAAAACTTTGCCCTACACCCTGCCTTATAAATAAGTTATACAATTGCTTCTTGGGGGCTGCTAAGCGGTAGAGTCTAGTGAAATAGTTGCAGTTTCTTGTGCTGAGAGGAAGAAATCCAATTAAGAAATGTAAATTCTTCTTCATGCTGAGAGAATATGAAGCAATAAAAATATGAATTTTTTTATGTTACATGAAGGTTTCTGGGAGACCATAAAGGGTGAGCAATCTTTGCTGAGCAGCTGGACTGTCATCATCTTCTCTGGCTTTTATGGGAGAAGATGAGGCACTTTTGGCACTTTCCTGAAAACTATCTCTTCAAGGACATTTCTGAACAAGCTGGAAGGCTTTCTATTTTCATGCTTGATATCCATAATTAACTATTTAGAATAAAGGGTAGTGTTAAAATATGTAATGAGTGCAATTCTTTCTTCGGATGATTATCTGATTTCTAATTGCACCTTCCTCTCTACAATACATTTGTGCAGAAAAGATCATAGTGGGGGGAGGGGAGGCAAGAAAAAGGTTGTTCAGTAACATCAGAGGGAGCTACTTAGTGCTTTAAAGAAGAGAAACTAGTTGTAACCACTGCTAATGCTCCAACAGGGTTGTTTATACTGTACTATGGACTAGGCCATAGTACAGGGCTAAAGCCTTTGAGCTACTTCTGAAAATGGCAGAAAGGGAAAATAAAAGTTAAAAAAGTAACTTGTATGCTGTTGGTGGGAATGTAAATTGGTGAATCCACTATGGGAAAAAAAACTGTGGAGGTTTCTCAAAAAACTAAAAATAGAAGTACCATATGATCCACGAATTTTTCTCCTGGGTATATGTCTAAAAAAATGAAAATTCTAGTTTGGGAAGGTACATGCACACCAGTGCTCATAGCAGCACCGTTTAGAATAGCCAAGACATGGAAGCAGCTCAAGTATCTATCAACAGATGGTACATTAGCGGGGAGAGATAAATTAAGAGGTTGGGATTAACATATACACACTACTATATATAAAATAGATAACCAACAAGGACACATGGTATAGCACAGGGAACTATACTCAATGTTTTGTAATAACATATAAGGGAAGAGAATCTGAAAAATTATACACACACACACACACACAGATGCACACAGTAATACATTGCAGTCTATGAGGTTGCAAAGAGTTGGACACAGCTGGGCTACTGAACACATATACACATATGTGTGTATATATACATATGTGTGTGTAATTGAACTTATGTGCTGCACACCTGAAACTAACATATTTTAAATAAAATATCCTTCAATTTAAAAAAAAACATATGAATAAAAAACATATGAATGGATCAGGAAGTGATATACACACACATGCACTCACACACATACCATGGAATGTTATTAAGTCATATAAAAGAATGAGATCCTGCCATTTGCAGTAACATGGAAGTATCTAGAGAATATTATCATTTGTGAAAAAAGTCAGACAAAGACAAACATTATATGAAATCACTTGTATATAGAATCTGAAAAATAATACAAATGAATATATGCAAAACAGAAAAAAAATGTACAGATATAGAAAACAAACTTGTGCTACTGAAGGGTAGAGGGAAGGGGGAGGGACAAATTAAGGGCATAAGATTAGCAAATACAAACTACTATATATAAAATTGATAAACAACTGTATTATCATAGCATAGGTAATTATAGTGATTATCTTTTAGTAACCAACAATGGAGTATAACCTGCAGAAATACTGAATCAATATGTTGTACACCTAGAATTAACACAATATTGTAAATCGACAAAATAAAAAAAAAATAAGTGGAACTTTGATATGGGAGATTCTACTGCCTTAGGATGCCCATAAAGGGGCAGATGTTTCTAATTAGTGGAGATATTTCTATTATTTGAAGTGTTCCTTTCACTTTTTTTTTCCTTTTTGAGAAGATTCTTTGTGATCCTGACTTAATCCCACTTACCCAAAAAAAAGCCAGCCACGAATTTTTCTCCTGGGTATATGTCTAAAAAAATGAAAATTCTAGTTTGGGAAGGTACATGCACACCAGTGCTCATAGCAGCACCGTTTAGAATAGCCAAGACATGGAAGCAGCTCAAGTATCTATCAACAGATGGTACATTAGCGGGGAGAGATAAATTAAGAGGTTGGGATTAACATATACACACTACTATATATAAAATAGATAACCAACAAGGACACATGGTATAGCACAGGGAACTATACTCAATGTTTTGTAATAACATATAAGGGAAGAGAATCTGAAAAATTATACACACACACACACACACAGATGCACACAGTAATACATTGCAGTCTATGAGGTTGCAAAGAGTTGGACACAGCTGGGCTACTGAACACATATACACATATGTGTGTGTATATATACATATGTGTGTGTAATTGAACTTATGTGCTGCACACCTGAAACTAACATATTTTAAATAAAATATCCTTCAATTTAAAAAAAAACATATGAATAAAAAACATATGAATGGATCAGGAAGTGATATACACACACATGCACTCACACACATACCATGGAATGTTATTAAGTCATATAAAAGAATGAGATCCTGCCATTTGCAGTAACATGGAAGTATCTAGAGAATATTATCATTTGTGAAAAAAGTCAGACAAAGACAAACATTATATGAAATCACTTGTATATAGAATCTGAAAAATAATACAAATGAATATATGCAAAACAGAAAAAAAATGTACAGATATAGAAAACAAACTTGTGCTACTGAAGGGTAGAGGGAAGGGGGAGGGACAAATTAAGGGCATAAGATTAGCAAATACAAACTACTATATATAAAATTGATAAACAACTGTATTATCATAGCATAGGTAATTATAGTGATTATCTTTTAGTAACCAACAATGGAGTATAACCTGCAGAAATACTGAATCAATATGTTGTACACCTAGAATTAACACAATATTGTAAATCGACAAAATAAAAAAAAAATAAGTGGAACTTTGATATGGGAGATTCTACTGCCTTAGGATGCCCATAAAGGGGCAGATGTTTCTAATTAGTGGAGATATTTCTATTATTTGAAGTGTTCCTTTCACTTTTTTTTTCCTTTTTGAGAAGATTCTTTGTGATCCTGACTTAATCCCACTTACCACTCTTAATACTGTCTTCTTTCCCATTTTGCTGTTACATTTAGAAAACTTATTCAGATAACCTTTTTGAGAAAATTTCTGGTTATGTTTCCTTCCTTGTACCTCAACTTTTGTAAAGTTAGATTTCTGACTCTTAAGATTCTAAACCGTATCAGTTGTGTCATGGATAAGTAAATATACGTTGTTAAGACAGATCCTGAAGCAGCATTCTCTATACCTCTTCCCTTATTTTTCACTATGTTCCTAATTACTGATTAAAAGAATACTATTTGGGGAAAACTAATGTGGTTTAAGATTAACAGCAATTCTTTTTGTACATCAAGACTTAAAAAATGCATTTCCAGAAGCCCAGTATAAGCTATACCAGAAAGTCTGAGTTTTTGCTTCCTGCATGGAGAGAATTCTTGGTTCCAATTTTCAAGGGTTACTTTATTAGACACAGAAGAAACAGTTAAAAGAAGAAGAGATTCCTGGAACAATGGTAAGTTAATCATTGACTTCAGAATAACATTGTCAAATGATTTTCAATCATTGAATGTAATTAATAAGTACGAAGACAGCGCAGTTCATATGAGCTGTCTGTATCTTATGAGCTGGTATGTATCTTAGTCATTTAAAGATATCGATATGTTTAAAATTTGTTGTTTTCTTTTCACTTATAGTGGATTTATTGTTGGCAGAAAATGCATGAGAATCTAGCCTTGGAGAATTGTAAGTCTTCTCTTCCCTACATAATAGATCTAGCAGAAATAGTTAGCTGTTAGGATACACTAGTGCTGCTCTGCCAGTCTACATTAGACATTATTTGGGAGTGCCACAGGAAGTGCGTATGTATTAAACTTTGCAAAGCATTTAAAACTATCTTGTATGAAGATCTTGTTCAGGGAAGGAAAGCTAAGAATTTGGCTAAAAATCCTTACTATCATGTAAGAGTTAAATTTTTTAGGATATTGCCTCAAGCATAATATAATATTTGGCATTTTTTGTTCCTTAGGTTAAGGCCAGCTTTCTAGCTTGGTAACTCTCTATACTCTTTTGCATAGGTTCTAGCTTGTGACATATTGCTGATTTCTGTAAGCATCTGTAAGTGTGTTCTCATTGCTCTGCTGTTTCCTGTGGAGTAATCTTAAAATTCCTTAAAAGTAAGAAAGCCCTGCCATGTCTCAGGTCTAAAGTGTTGCTAGTACTTGCCTAAGGTCACGTTCTTAGTTTGTGAAAGGGCAGAGACTTAAATTCAGATCTTAGGAAGAAGAACTAAGGTTCAGCCAAAGTTTGTAATAGGTGACTTTACAGTTTAAGCTTCCAGTGATTTCTTCTGGACAGGAAAAAGTGGGTGTTTATGGAGAACATAGATTCTGAGTCAAACTTGCATTGCAATTCTGTCCTCCACCTAACAGGTAACAGATTTGGGGAAAACCACTAAACCTCCTCAAGCCATATTATCATCATTTATAAAAAGAAAATAGTAATATTAAACTTTATGAGGATTTACAATGCTATTTATAAAGAGGTTGGCAGAGTGATCACCCAATGTTAGAATTAGTGAAATGGGGATTCCCTCATTGCTCAGTCAGTAAAGAATCTTCCTGCAATGCAGGAGACCCAGGTTGGATTTCTGGGTTAGAAAGATCCCCTGGAGAAGGATATGGTAACCCATTCCAGTATTCCTGCCTGGAGAATCCCATGGACAGAGGAGCGTGGCAGGCTCCAGTCCCTGGGGACCCAAGAGTCGGACACAACTTAATGAGTAAACCACCACCACGTCTGTAAAAAATACTCTGTCTTCACAATACCATACATCTTTCCTATTGAAAGCATCACTGTATTTGCCATTGTATATTTCCCCATCCACGCTAATGATAGTAGCAGGGCACTTTGTGTTGTAAGACATCTAATTCCCAACTTGGGGGATTACTTTGGCCCATACAATTAGAAAGGGAAAGAAACATGCCATTATATATTTGTAAAGTAGTATATAAAATGAGATAATTAAAAGTCTGTTTGTTTATCTTTAGGGGGCAATTGGTGATTCTTTTACTTCCCAAGTAATAGATTGTTATATATTTAATTGCTATTTTGAGAAAGGTATTCTTCTAAATGGGCATTTGGGAAATGGGACAGATTTTAATTAAACCATTTAGCACATACTAAATAACCCCACCAGGAGGCATGATAAAGGTATGCTTAATTGGCTTAGAAAGATGGTAACAATATGAGAACTTCAAATACAAAGTTAACTACAGAGATAGTTCTACATCTATCTCCAAATCAATAGAAATTGTTAAAACTTTTAAAAGACAGGCAAAGAAATTTTGAAAAGTAGGTTGACTTTTTGACTTTTATCCAATTTTTATTAATTATTTTTGTTTTACTTTTTGCTTTTACAGTTTTGTTGTTTACAGATATGTATAATCCTAGATTAGTCATGTGTATATTCCTGACCCCTTCCTCCTTGTTCCATTCGCAGTGTGCCCCGCAGGATCCCGGTACCCACAGCGCAATGACAATCCACCTAACAGGTAACAGTTTTGGGGGAAAACCACTAAACCTCCTCAAGCCATATTATCATCATTTATAAAAAGAAAATAGTAATATTAAACTTTATGAGGATTTACAATGCTATTTATAAAGAGGTTGGCAGAGTGATCACCCAATGTTAGAATTAGTGAAATGGGGATTCCCTCATTGCTCAGTCAGTAAAGAATCTTCCTGCAATGCAGGAGACCCAGGTTGGATTTCTGGGTTAGAAAGATCCCCTGGAGAAGGATATGGTAACCCATTCCAGTATTCCTGCCTGGAGAATCCCATGGACAGAGGAGCGTGGCAGGCTCCAGTCCCTGGGGACCCAAGAGTCGGACACAACTTAATGAGTAAACCACCACCACGTCTGTAAAAAATACTCTGTCTTCACAATACCATACATCTTTCCTATTGAAAGCATCACTGTATTTGCCATTGTATATTTCCCCATCCACGCTAATGATAGTAGCAGGGCACTTTGTGTTGTAAGACATCTAATTCCCAACTTGGGGGATTACTTTGGCCCATACAATTAGAAAGGGAAAGAAACATGCCATTATATATTTGTAAAGTAGTATATAAAATGAGATAATTAAAAGTCTGTTTGTTTATCTTTAGGGGACAATTGGTGATTCTTTTACTTCCCAAGTAATAGATTGTTATATATTTAATTGCTATTTTGAGAAAGGTATTCTTCTAAATGGGCATTTGGGAAATGGGACAGATTTTAATTAAACCATTTAGCACATACTAAATAACCCCACCAGGAGGCATGATAAAGGTATGCTTAATTGGCTTAGAAAGATGGTAACAATATGAGAACTTCAAATACAAAGTTAACTACAGAGATAGTTCTACATCTATCTCCAAATCAATAGAAATTGTTAAAACTTTTAAAAGACAGGCAAAGAAATTTTGAAAAGTAGGTTGACTTTCTGACTTTTATCCAATTTTTTTATTAATTATTTTTGTTTTACTTTTTGCTTTTACAGTTTTGTTGTTTACAGATATGTATAATCCTAGATTAGTCATGTGTATATTCCTGACCCCTTCCTCCTCCATCCCCTTCCCAGTACCCCCCATCCCACCCCTCCAGGCTGTCGCAGTGTGCCCCTGCAGGATCCCCGGTACCCACAGCGCAATGACAATAGCTATCTCTTTCACATATGATAGTATAGGTTTCCATGTTACTCTTTCCACACCTCCCACCCACTGTTCATTCCGCACAATGTCCATAAGTCTGTTCTCTGTTTTTCCATCGCTTCTCTGCATGTGTTATCATTACCCTCTTACTAGGTTCCATATATATATGTTAGTATTCTGTACTTGTCTTTCTCTTTTTGGCTTACTTCACTTTTTATAATAGGTTCTAGGTTTATCTACCTCATTAGGACTGATTCTTCTGTGTTTCCTTTTACAGCTGAGAAGTACTCTATTGTACCTATGTACCAGAGCTTTTTTATCCATTCATTCATCAATGGACATCTAGGTTACTTCCATGTTCTAGCTATCATATAGAGTGCTGTAATGAACATTGGGGGTACAGGTATCTCTTTCAATTTTGATTTCATCAGGGTATAAGCATATTAGGAATTCTGGGTTGTATGGTGCTTTTATTTTTAGTTTTTAAAGGAAACTCCATACCGTCTTCCACAGCGGCTGTATCAATTTACATTCCCACCAGCAATGCAAGAATGTTCCCTTTTCTCCTCACCTTCTCCAGCACTTACTGTCTGTAGATTTATTGATGATGGCCATTCTGATGGGTGTGAGGTGATATCCCATTGTAGTTTTGATTTGTATTTCTCTAATAATAAGCGAGGTTGAAGCAACCTAGGTGAATGGGATTGCATCTTTGACTTTGCTTTCTGATTTTTCATTGTTTGTATATAGGAATGCAAGTGATTTCTGTGTATTGATTTTGTGGATATTGATTTTGTATTCTGTGACTTTGCTGAATTCATTGGTTAGCTCTAGTAGTTTTCTAATAGTGTCTTTGGGGTTTTCTATGTATAGTATCATGCCGTCTGCAAATAGAGTTATGCTTTTTCTTTTCCAATCTGGATTCCTTTTATTTCTTTCTCTTCTCTCTAGAACTTCCAGGACTATGTTGAATAATAGTGGTGAGAGTGGACACCCTTGTCTTGTTCCTGATCTTAGAGGGCATGCTTTCAGTTTTTCACCATTGAGGATAGTGTTCACTGTGGGCTTATCATAGATGGCTTTAACTATGTTAATGTAGGTTCTTTCTATGCCCATTTTTTGAAGCGTTTTCATCATAAATGGGTATTGGATTTTGTCAAAAGCTTTTTCTTTATCTATTGAGATTATAATGTGATTTTTGTCTTTCAATTTGTTGATATGGTGTATAACAGACTTTTATCCAATTTATCTCCAAATTTTTGTTTGTTTTTTTTTCAATCTGCATAAGGAGTATCCTATTTATTCATTTTCTGGAATGTTCTCAATCTATTTATAGTCTGATAGGCCTATCCTGCTTTATTCCTAAGCTATCTGACAGCATGTTTTCCTCCAATGCTTTGTATAGTATGACTGATTCTTCTGTGTTTCCTTTTACAGCTGAGAAGTACTCTATTGTACCTATGTACCAGAGCTTTTTTATCCATTCATTCATCAATGGACATCTAGGTTACTTCCATGTTCTAGCTATCATATAGAGTGCTGTAATGAACATTGGGGGTACAGGTATCTCTTTCAATTTTGATTTCATCAGGGTATAAGCATATTAGGAATTCTGGGTTGTATGGTGCTTTTATTTTTAGTTTTTAAAGGAAACTCCATACCGTCTTCCACAGCGGCTGTATCAATTTACATTCCCACCAGCAATGCAAGAGTGTTCCCTTTTCTCCTCACCTTCTCCAGCACTTACTGTCTGTAGATTTATTGATGATGGCCATTCTGATGGGTGTGAGGTGATATCCCATTGTAGTTTTGATTTGTATTTCTCTAATAATAAGCGAGGCTGAAGCAACCTAGGTGAATGGGATTGCATCTTTGACTTTGCTTTCTGATTTTTCATTGTTTGTATATAGGAATGCAAGTGATTTCTGTGTATTGATTTTGTGGATATTGATTTTGTATTCTGTGACTTTGCTGAATTCATTGGTTAGCTCTAGTAGTTTTCTAATAGTGTCTTTGGGGTTTTCTATGTATAGTATCATGCCGTCTGCAAATAGAGTTATGCTTTTTCTTTTCCAATCTGGATTCCTTTTATTTCTTTCTCTTCTCTCTAGAACTTCCAGGACTATGTTGAATAATAGTGGTGAGAGTGGACACCCTTGTCTTGTTCCTGATCTTAGAGGGCATGCTTTCAGTTTTTCACCATTGAGGATAGTGTTCACTGTGGGCTTATCATAGATGGCTTTAACTATGTTAATGTAGGTTCTTTCTATGCCCATTTTTTGAAGCGTTTTCATCATAAATGGGTATTGGATTTTGTCAAAAGCTTTTTCTTTATCTATTGAGATTATAATGTGATTTTTGTCTTTCAATTTGTTGATATGGTGTATAACAGACTTTTATCCAATTTATCTCCAAAGTCTTTCTTCAGGGTGTTCATGTATATTCTATTTTGTGGATCAATCTGCATAAGGAAGAGCCTGCTTTATTCCTAAGCTATCTGACAGCATGTTTTCCTCCAATGCTTTGTATAGTATGTCTGATAGTGGCTTTCATTCCTTTCATTCTTTTCTCTATCCAGTTCCCTAATTAACAATTTTCTAAATGTTGATACCAGCACACGGGTATATGAAAACTGGGTTGTGTATCTGCCATGCATCTATTTGTCGTCTTCAGGCATTCTAATAGTTTAGGAGATCAGATAAGCACGTCAGAGAATGGGAAAGCTTTAGAACCAATTCCAGAGCAAACAGCTAGACAGCAAAATAACTAGTTCAAAGCCAGGAGGCACAAGAGATAAAATGAAAGAGCAATAGCATTGAGAGAAGTAGACAAAAACCAATTCAATTCTATTTAACCAGTATGTAGAGGAGGTCCATTAAGTGCCAAGGTTTATGACAGATTATAATACCTTTGGGTAAACTTTAGAAGACCAAGGTAAAATATGCCTACACTTGTTCTTCTGAAAGATATTATTGACTATGAGAGGTGGTATTGATGAACAGATTATATGGAAAAAAAAAGGAAAATTCTATGATAGAGATTTGTATAAAGTATTAAGAAGGCACATGAGATGACCATCTATTCTGCCATTCTTTGATGTTTACTTTTATGATTCTATTTTGAGGGTAACAAAAATTTTACAGAATTATTCTTTTATTTTATCTGAGCAATTTTAGCAAGAGTGTTCTGAATATGGGCATTTCTATGTAAAAAAAAAAAAAAAAACCTCCCTAGAATGTGTAAACTCCCTAAAATGGCTGTTGCTCGTGTCTTTGTCCCCAGAGTTTTCCTCCTGTCTCTCCAGGATGATCTGCAATATTAGCACATGGGTTTGACTCAGCCTCTGTGCTGGCACTCAGAGTGTGTGAGATTTTGTGCCTGCTTTTAAGAGTGAAGTCTCTACTTCCCATAGCTCACGGCTTCTCCTAAGGCCTGCTGTTTTTCAGAGCCAGGTATTTTGGGGGTTTGTCTTGGTTCAGGATCCCTGGGCTGGAGAGCTTGATATAGAGCTCAGAGCTTTCATTCCTTGGAAAGGACTGCTATAATTGTGATATTCCTCCTGCTTGTGGGTCACCTTCCTAAGTGTGTGGGTTTTGACTATACCATCCCTCCACCCGTCCTACCAGTTTAGTTGTGGTTCCTTCTTTTTAGGTGTGGAAAATCATTTCTGCTAATCTTCAAATGATTCTCATAGATAGTTTCTTGGTAAGTAGTAATTTTTGGTATGCTGGTGGAAGGTCGTAAACTCAGTCTTCCTATTCCACCTTGGCCACACTTCAGTGCTATGCTTTAAAAAAAAAATGATAGGAGAGATCAAGCATGTTGTTTAGATAATAAAGTGAGAGTTAAAATTCAAAGAAGAGAAATCAGAATTCCAAACCTAATTGACTAGAATGATTTGTTTTTCCATTTTCATTTGGAAAGTTAATATATACATATTTTCAATTGATCACTTTTGCTTGAAAAAGAGACAGCAAATTAGAAAACTGTGAGTCGAAAAGAAATGAGGAAGGCATAACTTTGCTTATGCACACTGTAAATACTGTAGTAAAATGGAAACCAGAACAGAGATATGGGAAGATTTGCTTGAAAGAAGAGACAGCAAATTGAAAACTGGGCAAGATAAAGGCATAGATGAAATTTTGACCAGATTATATGGAAAAAGGAAAATTCTATGATAGAGATTTGTATAAAGTATTAAGAAGGCACATGAGATGACCATCTATTCTGCCATTCTTTGATGTTTACTTTTATGATTCTATTTTGAGGGTAACAAAAATTTTACAGAATTATTCTTTTATTTTATCTGAGCAATTTTAGCAAGAGTGTTCTGAATATGGGCATTTCTATGTAAAAAAAAAAAAAAAAAAACCTCCCTAGAATGTGTAAACTCCCTAAAATGGCTGTTGCTCGTGTCTTTGTCCCCAGAGTTTTCCTCCTGTCTCTCCAGGATGATCTGCAATATTAGCACATGGGTTTGACTCAGCCTCTGTGCTGGCACTCAGAGTGTGTGAGATTTTGTGCCTGCTTTTAAGAGTGAAGTCTCTACTTCCCATAGCTCACGGCTTCTCCTAAGGCCTGCTGTTTTTCAGAGCCAGGTATTTTGGGGGTTTGTCTTGGTTCAGGATCCCTGGGCTGGAGAGCTTGATATAGAGCTCAGAGCTTTCATTCCTTGGAAAGGACTGCTATAATTGTGATATTCCTCCTGCTTGTGGGTCACCTTCCTAAGTGTGTGGGTTTTGACTATACCATCCCTCCACCCGTCCTACCAGTTTAGTTGTGGTTCCTTCTTTTTAGGTGTGGAAAATCATTTCTGCTAATCTTCAAATGATTCTCATAGATAGTTTCTTGGTAAGTAGTAATTTTTGGTATGCTGGTGGAAGGTCGTAAACTCAGTCTTCCTATTCCACCTTGGCCACACTTCAGTGCTATGCTTTAAAAAAAAAATGATAGGAGAGATCAAGCATGTTGTTTAGATAATAAAGTGAGAGTTAAAATTCAAAGAAGAGAAATCAGAATTCCAAACCTAATTGACTAGAATGATTTGTTTTTCCATTTTCATTTGGAAAGTTAATATATACATATTTTCAATTGATCACTTTTGCTTGAAAAAGAGACAGCAAATTAGAAAACTGTGAGTCGAAAAGAAAATGAGGAAGGCATAACTTTGCTTATGCACACTGTAAATACTGTAGTAAAATGGAAACCAGAACAGAGATATGGGAAGACTGAAGGAACTGCAGTGATAAAATAAATTAATACCTTATCTAATAGTATTCAGATTTGTGACCTCTTAGACAGAAATAGGTTTTCTCTCTTAGTGTTCAAAACCTCTTGAATAGACTAAGATGGGCAAGTATAACTAGGCATAGATTTCCTTCAGTATATCATTTAAGTTACATGTTGTGCCTGCAATTAAAAGGTAAGTGAGGATTACATTCCTAATTTATGCTGCTTAGCAGTCCTTATAGAAACTTGTTTTCCTACCACTTCATTTATACGTCTTCACCATCTGTGGTTCTCAAATTCAAGAAGCCCTGTTAATTCTAACAAAGTGGCTGACTTGGCAGATCAATCCGAGAGGGAGCCTGGAGAATTACCTACTTAGGAAAGGTAATTTAAAACTAAATCCACCTTTAAAAGTGAGTGTCCCCTTTGGTTTATAGGTTTCACTAGAGGACAGCCCTACATATTGGAAGCATTCCCTTTTGTTTGCCAACAGCAGGAAAGACTAAGGCCAAAACCCAAAAGGATATGACTTAGACAAGAGTGAGCATATGGTTCTCAAAGTTTTAATCACTAGGAAAGGAAAATATAGTTGCATCTAGTGGGTAAACAACTCTGTTTTATAAAAATCTCAGATCAGTTTAAACTTGGTTGTAAGATCATCTGGTTAAAAAGCATCAGCAACTCGGAGGAACAGATCAGTTTGCATGCTAAAGAAAACAAAACAAAGCCATCCAAGGAGAAGTGAGGCTAACAGGAACATGAAAGCAATGGAACAACTTGGTGCAACAATCTCCTATCAAGTAGATTACCTGAATTCGAAATATTTTATCAGTTTCTGTGATGGAGTTAAGAGGCAGGAGTTTATTCAGGTATCAAGTCTAAAAATGTTCTCACATGATCATTGTTAATAATATTAGCATTTCTAAAGTCATAAGGAAGCAGTCTGTTGTATCACATGATTCATTTCATATTGGCATTTTCATGGTAAAATTGACAATTCCTTGGTGATGTTTTTCAACTTTAAACAGAGGATTGCAAAATTATTTTTAATTAACGATGAAGCACAAATTGTCCTTATAAGAAGGTGTAAAATTCTGAAGCTCCAGTATTTTGGTCACTTGATGAGAACCACTGACTTAATGGAAAAGTCCCTGATGCTGGGAAAGATTGAGGACAGAAGTGGGAGATGGCGTCAGAGGTTGAGATGCCTGGATGACATCACCAATGCAATAGACATGAACTTGGGCAAACTTTGGGAGATGATGAGGGACAGGAGGCCTGGGGTGCTGCAGTGCATGAGACTGCAACGATTGGACACAATTGGGGCTGCTGCCCAAGGGTTTTTTCATTTTTAGTTCAAATTTGCTTTCACCATCTGTGGTTCTCAAATTCAAGAAGCCCTGTTAATTCTAACAAAGTGGCTGACTTGGCAGATCAATCCGAGAGGGAGCCTGGAGAATTACCTACTTAGGAAAGGTAATTTAAAACTAAATCCACCTTTAAAAGTGAGTGTCCCCTTTGGTTTATAGGTTTCACTAGAGGACAGCCCTACATATTGGAAGCATTCCCTTTTGTTTGCCAACAGCAGGAAAGACTAAGGCCAAAACCCAAAAGGATATGACTTAGACAAGAGTGAGCATATGGTTCTCAAAGTTTTAATCACTAGGAAAGGAAAATATAGTTGCATCTAGTGGGTAAACAACTCTGTTTTATAAAAATCTCAGATCAGTTTAAACTTGGTTGTAAGATCATCTGGTTAAAAAGCATCAGCAACTCGGAGGAACAGATCAGTTTGCATGCTAAAGAAAACAAAACAAAGCCATCCAAGGAGAAGTGAGGCTAACAGGAACATGAAAGCAATGGAACAACTTGGTGCAACAATCTCCTATCAAGTAGATTACCTGAATTCGAAATATTTTATCAGTTTCTGTGATGGAGTTAAGAGGCAGGAGTTTATTCAGGTATCAAGTCTAAAAATGTTCTCACATGATCATTGTTAATAATATTAGCATTTCTAAAGTCATAAGGAAGCAGTCTGTTGTATCACATGATTCATTTCATATTGGCATTTTCATGGTAAAATTGACAATTCCTTGGTGATGTTTTTCAACTTTAAACAGAGGATTGCAAAATTATTTTTAATTAACGATGAAGCACAAATTGTCCTTATAAGAAGGTGTAAAATTCTGAAGCTCCAGTATTTTGGTCACTTGATGAGAACCACTGACTTAATGGAAAAGTCCCTGATGCTGGGAAAGATTGAGGACAGAAGTGGGAGATGGCGTCAGAGGTTGAGATGCCTGGATGACATCACCAATGCAATAGACATGAACTTGGGCAAACTTTGGGAGATGATGAGGGACAGGGAGGCCTGGGGTGCTGCAGTGCATGAGACTGCAACGATTGGACACAATTGGGGTGACTGAACTGAACACGACACACACAAAGTGTTTCCGGTTTTCATAATATTGTCATTCTATTGCCTGATTATATATGTTACTTGGAAATCTTTGGCCTATCTGTGATCCACTTGTAAAAAGTTAAAAGTTCAGGAATAGAACATATAGTATTCCTGAATATGCTAATGAAATTTAAGAAAGTTTGATACACATCTGTATCAAACAGATACAAACAAATAAAACTTTAAGCAAATCTAGACTTCTTGAGCAAATATGCAAATAACACTTACTCTGGACTAGGTAGGCACTGTTAATTATGTGAGCAAACTTGAACTTTCTTAAATATTTACTATCATGATGTCTGTGGTCATGCCTCAATCTCATAGCTTGCACTATTCCTTCCATCCTCTCTTCCTTCCTTCTTCCTTTTTCCTTCCTTTCTTCCTTCCTTATCAAATATACTTTAAGTTCCTTTTGTATTCCAGGGGCTAGATAAGTGAAATGTGAACTTGGTCATCTCAAAACTCATAGACATGAGAGCTGATACATCAGCATATGTTAATAAAGTTTGACTCAAAAGTAAACTATTAATCAGAGACTAAAAAAGCAGAGGTTATATTAGTTATAGTTGTCTTTATTAAATACTGTGCTAAGTGTTCTAGGTTGAAAGATGCCAAAATGAATAAGACAACCATACCCATAAGGAATACATAAGCAGTAGAAGGGAGATGGTGTGAATGCAGATGCTAAAATACATCTGCAGATGTATAAAAAATGCATACCCCTATTTTAGCATGCATGCATGAGGATGCATGACTAACATTAAGAATCTAGGATTAAAGGAGAGCAGTGCCTATCCCAGTGCTTTTTTTTCTACTCCACAACTCCCATGAAAAAAAAAATCATCATAATTGCAAATATTTTTCTCATCTCTTGATTCACCTTGAGAAGGACATCTAAGAAACCATAAGAAAAAAAGCTCTTTGTATAGTATATTTTAGCCCTTCCTGATAGGTTCAAAACTTTCTCGGTGGCTCAGATGGTAAAGAATTTGCTTGCAATGCTGGAGGCCTGGGTTCAGTCTCTGGGTTGGGAAGATCCTCTGGAGAAGGGAAGGGCTACCTACTCCAGTATTCCTGTCTGGAGAATTCCATGGACAGAAGAGCCTGGCAGACTACAGTCCATGAAAGCCCCTAAATTGCCTGAATAGTAGTGATATTTACTGAAAAACTGAGTCATAGGAAAGGGGCATACAAAACATTGTTGGAATACTGTTACCCTTCCTATTGGTTTAGAACTAACTAATGAAGTATAATGCCCAAGACACCGCCCATGAGATGGTAAATGAGTTTTACAATTCAAAGGAAGTAAAGGATGACAGCTTTTGAGCTTAAAAGTTACTAGAGCAAGGCCTTAAGAAGTTGAAACTGTGACACCTTGTAGCATGGATTGGGAAAGTTGGTGGTACATAGAAAATGATTGAAGTGCTTCCAATTCTATACTGCTACAATGCCGTGGTTGACATTCTTGTATATATAACTGTGTATGAGTACGTGATTGGTAATTCTGCACTCAGTGAGACTGGAATGAAGATTTGCATATATTAGACACTCCTTTAAACTTTATTCATTAACCGAACATGAGGTTGATTGCTTGAATTGTTTCAGACCAGGGTAAACTCACAGGACAGCTGTATTAATACCTTTCAACCACAACAGAATCAGAATAGAACCAGTCTTTAGAGATAGAGGAAGATGATCCCATTTGTCTTCTGGTTGTGAAGTAGATTGACCTTAGATAAAGTCCAATTTTGTGCATCAGTTAGGACGGAAACCTCTTATAGGAGAAAGAGCAATGACTTTGGTGTCAGAAACTGTGAGTTAAATTCCCACCTTTACTCATTACTAGAACAATGACTGTGAACAAGCTTATCTCTTTGAATTTTGACTCCCTAAGTAAAGGAGCATGATATTTGGGTGACCCCAGTAGGGAAAAAAAACTCCACAGTTCAGGGCATGTACGATCATGTTTGAGAAACTCTAGATGTTCTTGAACCATAAGAAAAGCTCTTTGTATAGTATATTTTAGCCCTTCCTGATAGGTTCAAAACTTTCTCGGTGGCTCAGATGGTAAAGAATTTGCTTGCAATGCTGGAGGCCTGGGTTCAGTCTCTGGGTTGGGAAGATCCTCTGGAGAAGGGAAGGGCTACCTACTCCAGTATTCCTGTCTGGAGAATTCCATGGACAGAAGAGCCTGGCAGACTACAGTCCATGAAAGCCCCTAAATTGCCTGAATAGTAGTGATATTTACTGAAAAACTGAGTCATAGGAAAGGGGCATACAAAACATTGTTGGAATACTGTTACCCTTCCTATTGGTTTAGAACTAACTAATGAAGTATAATGCCCAAGACACCGCCCATGAGATGGTAAATGAGTTTTACAATTCAAAGGAAGTAAAGGATGACAGCTTTTGAGCTTAAAAGTTACTAGAGCAAGGCCTTAAGAAGTTGAAACTGTGACACCTTGTAGCATGGATTGGGAAAGTTGGTGGTACATAGAAAATGATTGAAGTGCTTCCAATTCTATACTGCTACAATGCCGTGGTTGACATTCTTGTATATATAACTGTGTATGAGTACGTGATTGGTAATTCTGCACTCAGTGAGACTGGAATGAAGATTTGCGTATATTAGACACTCCTTTAAACTTTATTCATTAACCGAACATGAGGTTGATTGCTTGAATTGTTTCAGACCAGGGTAAACTCACAGGACAGCTGTACTAATACCTTTCAACCACAACAGAATCAGAATAGAACCAGTCTTTAGAGATAGAGGAAGATGATCCCATTTGTCTTCTGGTTGTGAAGTAGATTGACCTTAGATAAAGTCCAATTTTGTGCATCAGTTAGGACGGAAACCTCTTATAGGAGAAAGAGCAATGACTTTGGTGTCAGAAACTGTGAGTTAAATTCCCACCTTTACTCATTACTAGAACAATGACTGTGAACAAGCTTATCTCTTTGAATTTTGACTCCCTAAGTAAAAGAGCATGATATTTGGGTGACCCCAGTAGGGAAAAAAAACTCCACAGTTCAGGGCATGTACGATCATGTTTGAGAAACTCTAGATGTTCTTGAACCAGAAAATAAGAATTTGTGATGTTTGAAAGGATTATGATTACTAATTGTGATTGTACTCCCTTTCTGTGTGTGTCACTGAAGAACCTGGAGCAAAGGATCCAAGGAGGTGTTTACCAATAAGTCTGCTAGCTTCTAACCTAATATTTGTTCAGTGTCCCTCAATGTGGTTATGATGTGACTGTTATCAGAGACTGGATCTGTGCTGAACTTTGGCCAGAGTATCAAGTAGGCATCTCTGTTTGAAAAGGACTTCTGGTATAAAGATTAAACAGGACCTTCCAGTAAAAATGTGTAATTAAAGAGCTGGTGTATTTGAATAGGTTCTACCTTCATGGTGTGCATTTATATCCAACTCTGAAAAACTAGTAGGGATCAATTATGCTTAAATCCAACTGAGACATGAAACTGCTCAGCTGTTTCTTCTATATTGTCGAAAATGATCTTAGTATAATGCAAAGCCTCTTTAATTTGTAAAATATATCATTATACTTTGCTTTGAGTAATATGCAAGTTAATGTCCCTCCCATTCCAATCATAACAATCTCTCAACCAACTGTAAAAGATCCTTTAATGATTATTTTCTCTGCTTAATGCCTTTTTTCATCTGTGGTTAGACAAATGGAGCTGGAGTGCCTTGCCTATGCACTATCATTTGTTTCAGAGATTCTTAGGAGTTAAAAATACAAGACATTTGCAAAAAATGTTGAAAGTTAAATGGATATATTAACATAGTACAACCAGTAAATTAAAAGTGCAATGCAACAAAATATAATTTCTAATTCAAAAGGGCTTATCTCATGAAAACCTTAAGCTATTCTAAATTTTCACTGTATATTAAATTGCACAATTAACAAGAAACTCAGTGGCTAATGGTTTTAAAATATTCATTTTAGTCTTATAGTTTTCTGCTTATACATCTTCAGGAGAGCATCAATATATAACCACCACAACAATTCACTTAAGTTTCCTAAGTGATTTGGATACCCAAGCCCTTTTTAAAAAAGATCTTCTTAGTATGCTAATTAGGCAATGGTTCAATTCGTTCCAGTGTCTAGTAAAGTTCCTCCTAACCATTAATTATACCCTAATAAAAGCTTCCAAGTGAATTAAAATTTTAATGTTTCAAAGGGTTGTAATTTTCTTGGTTTTTAAGGAGAGGTTAAGTTAAAGAGAGCAGACCTATTCTAAAAGCGAGATTCAGTCCTCATTCTCCTTTGTACCTAGGTTTAGACTAGAGAAAGAGTGAGAATGATAAGGCCTCCGGGAGCACCTGCTTGCTCTGTGGCACTCAGTCTCTGATGCTTACCTTTTTCTCCTAGAACCTAACATTGCTAGATACTGGCACTCTGCTACCCTCACACCAGCTCTGTAATCAAACGCTAAGTTCCTTAAGTCCAAGGACTGTTTCTTACTCTTTCAGTACGTGTAATAGTACATATATAATATATATAACATATCAAGTACTTAGCTACTTGCATTTGCATAAAGATGTCTATATGCATGAAATTAAAAGATCCTCATCACTTAGAAGAAAACCTATGATAAACCTAGACAGTGTATTAAAAAGCAGACACATTACTTTGCTGACAAAGGTCTATGTAGTCAAACCTATGATTTTCCTAATAGTCATGTATGGATGTGAGATCTGGACCATAAAGAAGGCTGAGTGATGGAGAATTGATGATTTCAAATTGTGGTGTTGGAGAAGACTTTTGAGAGTCCCTTGGATAGCAAGGAGATCAAACCAGTCAATCTTAAAGGAGATCAATTCTGAATATTCAGTGGAAGGACTGATGCTGAAGCTGAAGCTCCAATACTTTGGCTACCTGTTGTGAATAGATGCTCATTCGAAAACAACCTGATGCTAGGCAAGATTGAGGGCAGGAGGAGCAGAGAACGACAGAAGATGAGAGGGTAGGATGCCATCACTGACTCAATGGACATGAGTTTGAGCAAACTCTGGGAAATAGTGAAGGACAGGGAAGCCTGGGATGCTACAGTCCATGAGGTTGCAAACAGTTATATACTGAGTAGCTGAATAAACACCAACAACAAAATGTTACATGTATTGTGTAGTAAAGAATTTGTCTGGTGTTTGTCCCAGATTCCTAGGATCTAGTTTCTAAACCCTTGGAATACTCTGAGTTATGAATATATTGTTGTTCATGATAGGGCCCTGAGATGACTATTGCTTTTATACACATGGGATGTTTCTTAATTGACTCTTAGCCTACACTGCTAAGTTTCCAAGTTGGCTCAGAATGGAGGCAGGCCATGCCAGAAAGACCAGCCATGTGACTAGAGGATTAGGACTTTGAGCCACATGATATAAACCCAACCTTTGGAAAGAAGAGAGAAGCCGAATATTGAAATCAGTAAGGTGGACAGTGATTTAATCACTTGTGCCTGCATAATGAAACTTCAATAAAGTCTGTGGACATTAAGGTTTAGGTGAGCTCCTTGTTTGGTAAACATCAACGTGTTGAGAGGTGACATGTCTTGATGCCATGTCAGAGGATCATCAGCATTTTCCCAGACCTCTCCATAGATTTCTTTTTCTTTGACTTGCTCTGATTTTTATCTTTTATATTAAAAGTCTAGTTATAAGGATAGCACTATATTGAGTTCTGTGAATCATTCTAGTGAGTTATCGAAACTGAGAAAATTGTGGGAACCCCTAAATATGTGGCAAGTTGATCATAAATATCAGAGGCCCAAGGACTCCTGAATTCACAGGTGGCATCTGAAATGAAAGCAGTCTAGTAGAGACTATACAATTAAGCTGTGGCATCTACTCTAATTTTGGATAGTTTACTATGAACTTTACTATGAACTCCTTGTGGCTTCCCAGGTGAAGCAGTGGTAAAGAATCTGGCTGCTAACACAGGAGACACAAAAGACATGGGTTCAATCCCTGGGTTGGGAAGATTCCCTGGAGAAAGGAATGGCAACCCACTCCAACATTCTTGCCTGGAAAACTCCAAGACAGAAGAGCTTGGAAGGCTAGAGTCCATGGCGGTGGGGAGGTGGGGGTGGTGTTCCAAAGAGTCAGATACAACTAAGCACTCATGAGCTATGAGCTATATGAAATGTTCGTATTGCATGGCCCAAACCCAGCTCAGAGACAATTCAGAATTAGCATTATTAATCCTCTTAGGGAACAGTTCTTCTGGTGTTTGGGAGAGACTTCCTTAAGGTTCTACTACTCTATGCCTGATTCAAATACAAGACAGAATGAGACTGCATTCACAGGCAGAGGACTAGAAACAGACTCTGGAGAAGACAAGAATGTCTCAATCATGAGTTTTATTTCCTCCTTTCCATGTCTTCCACTCTGGACTTTGATTTCGTTTTATTGATTCTGCATTCACAGGCATGAGGACTAGACTTATGAAATTGAACCAGCTTTTATACACATGGGATGTTTCTTAATTGACTCTTAGCCTACACTGCTAAGTTTCCAAGTTGGCTCAGAATGGAGGCAGGCCATGCCAGAAAGACCAGCCATGTGACTAGAGGATTAGGACTTTGAGCCACATGATATAAACCCAACCTTTGGAAAGAAGAGAGAAGCCGAATATTGAAATCAGTAAGGTGGACAGTGATTTAATCACTTGTGCCTGCATAATGAAACTTCAATAAAGTCTGTGGACATTAAGGTTTAGGTGAGCTCCTTGTTTGGTAAACATCAACGTGTTGAGAGGTGACATGTCTTGATGCCATGTCAGAGGATCATCAGCATTTTCCCAGACCTCTCCATAGATTTCTTTTTCTTTGACTTGCTCTGATTTTTATCTTTTATATTAAAAGTCTAGTTATAAGGATAGCACTATATTGAGTTCTGTGAATCATTCTAGTGAGTTATCGAAGCTGAGAAAATTGTGGGAACCCCTAAATATGTGGCAAGTTGATCATAAATATCAGAGGCCCAAGGACTCCTGAATTCACAGGTGGCATCTGAAATGAAAGCAGTCTAGTAGAGACTATACAATTAAGCTGTGGCATCTACTCTAATTTTGGATAGTTTACTATGAACTTTACTATGAACTCCTTGTGGCTTCCCAGGTGAAGCAGTGGTAAAGAATCTGGCTGCTAACACAGGAGACACAAAAGACATGGGTTCAATCCCTGGGTTGGGAAGATTCCCTGGAGAAAGGAATGGCAACCCACTCCAACATTCTTGCCTGGAAAACTCCAAGACAGAAGAGCTTGGAAGGCTAGAGTCCATGGCGGTGGGGAGGTGGGGGTGGTGTTCCAAAGAGTCAGATACAACTAAGCACTCATGAGCTATGAGCTATATGAAATGTTCGTATTGCATGGCCCAAACCCAGCTCAGAGACAATTCAGAATTAGCATTATTAATCCTCTTAGGGAACAGTTCTTCTGGTGTTTGGGAGAGACTTCCTTAAGGTTCTACTACTCTATGCCTGATTCAAATACAAGACAGAATGAGACTGCATTCACAGGCAGAGGACTAGAAACAGACTCTGGAGAAGACAAGAATGTCTCAATCATGAGTTTTATTTCCTCCTTTCCATGTCTTCCACTCTGGACTTTGATTTCGTATTTTCCTTTACATTGTCTCCATGTCATTTCCTTTTCAAAGGTGTAAACATCATGAACTCAAGTCTACTGATGAGTGAACTAATTGAGCTTTCAGTGTTCTCCATCCTCTGAGCAGGGTCCTCCTCAGCTCTCTTACCAAATCTACCTATTTGGACCCTGTAAAGAAGGCCTCACTACCTATTCTGATCCTATAAAACTGGTTCTCATGGCAAGTTGGATTAAATAGGCCTGTCTCCTCTAAACCTTGTTTTCATTATAAAGATAACAAGCAGTTTATTATGTCAGAAACTCTTTAAATACTTCACAACTACTTTCTGTAGATGAAATAGATCATAAGGTTCCTAAGGTAGGTGCACGTTTTTTTTGTGTGTCTGTGTCTATTCTCATGTATAGATGCTTTTGTGAGACACAGTGAGTTAAAATTTTTGCTCATGACCCCTCAGCTGGTAAGTGGAAGAGTGAACATTTCAGGCAAGGCAGTGTGATCCTGAGGTCAACACTCATAATTACTGATTTATGTTGCCTCACATAAAATGCTTCTTATTGTGTGGAGAACTGTCTTCTTGCTCATCCTCTTGATAAGTAGCTCACTAAATATGTAAGAACATTCCTCTTCTTTCCATAGTCCTGGTTTTCCAGTGTTCCCACATGTACTCTTTCCACGATATTTAATTATCTGCTGCTTTTCAAATGATTACTGTTTTCTCCAGCATCCCACTTGCTTTTTCCTGTGCTTCGAGAGCCTTTCCCCATTTCTCCACAACACTTATTCCTATTTCTACTCATTCTTCAGCTCAGTCTGTATGTTTTCCCTGATACCCAGTAGGGGGAAGAAGCCATGAGCTATATGAAATGTTCGTATTGCATGGCCCAAACCCAGCTCAGAGACAATTCAGAATTAGCATTATTAATCCTCTTAGGGAACAGTTCTTCTGGTGTTTGGGAGAGACTTCCTTAAGGTTCTACTACTCTATGCCTGATTCAAATACAAGACAGAATGAGACTGCATTCACAGGCAGAGGACTAGAAACAGACTCTGGAGAAGACAAGAATGTCTCAATCATGAGTTTTATTTCCTCCTTTCCATGTCTTCCACTCTGGACTTTGATTTCGTATTTTCCTTTACATTGTCTCCATGTCATTTGCTTTTCAAAGGTGTAAACATCATGAACTCAAGTCTACTGATGAGTGAACTAATTGAGCTTTCAGTGTTCTCCATCCTCTGAGCAGGGTCCTCCTCAGCTCTCTTACCAAATCTACCTATTTGGACCCTGTAAAAGAAGGCCTCACTACCTATTCTGATCCTATAAAACTGGTTCTCATGGCAAGTTGGATTAAATAGGCCTGTCTCCTCTAAACCTTGTTTTCATTATAAAGATAACAAGCAGTTTATTATGTCAGAAACTCTTTAAATACTTCACAACTACTTTCTGTAGATGAAATAGATCATAAGGTTCCTAAGGTAGGTGCACGTTTTTTTTGTGTGTGTCTGTGTCTATTCTCATGTATAGATGCTTTTGTGAGACACAGTGAGTTAAAATTTTTGCTCATGACCCCTCAGCTGGTAAGTGGAAGAGTGAACATTTCAGGCAAGGCAGTGTGATCCTGAGGTCAACACTCATAATTACTGATTTATGTTGCCTCACATAAAATGCTTCTTATTGTGTGGAGAACTGTCTTCTTGCTCATCCTCTTGATAAGTAGCTCACTAAATATGTAAGAACATTCCTCTTCTTTCCATAGTCCTGGTTTTCCAGTGTTCCCACATGTACTCTTTCCACGATATTTAATTATCTGCTGCTTTTCAAATGATTACTGTTTTCTCCAGCATCCCACTTGCTTTTTCCTGTGCTTCGAGAGCCTTTCCCCATTTCTCCACAACACTTATTCCTATTTCTACTCATTCTTCAGCTCAGTCTGTATGTTTTCCCTGATACCCAGTAGGGGGAAGAAGCCATTTCTCTGACTGTCCTCACAGTTGCTTTTATTGTGGCACTTAATCACAGCCTGTAGTGACACACATTGCTTTTGTTTTCTTAAAAGACTATAATGTATTTGATGGAGTTCTATTGTGTTATGTGTATCTACTTCTAGATTTTGCCTAGTATAAATTCTATAATATCGTTCATTGAAAAATTTTAAAATAAATGAACAAATTAATGAAACTACACAATAATATTGCAGTATTTCTGAAATCTAAATTGGTAGCCAGAAATTTTCAATTTGTCATATCCTAGGAGTCTTTGGAATTTTTCAATTTGTCATATCCTAAGAGTCTAGAAATGGTGAGAAAGAAAGTGTATTCATAAGGTATTTTCCCATATCACCACATGAAGTGTGACAAAGTGTTCTATCTCTTTAAGTTACTTTCTTAATATAACAAAATTATAATAAATGTTCACTTTTAAAACTTTATATTTTTATCCCATCCATTATAACAGCTGTTATTTAGAAAGGCTTTTTCTAATGACTTTAGTTTTGATTTGGAAATTTAGTGAAAAACAAAAAGAATGGATATATCTGTGATTCTAAAAGAACAATTTCATTTATGAAAATACATTTATCTGTCTGTATGTCTTGAGATCTCTCAAAATGTAGGAATCTATTACATAATGAAAGACTCTCCTGTATGGTCTGAGTGAACTATTCTAACAATAAAGAGTATCCATGTTAAACATTAATTTTTTGTAACTATGGGGCACTGAGCAGAGAAAGCCAACCTGATGGCTTCTCCCTATAGAAGCACACCAGCCCCTATTTTGTGATGGATTCTATTACTTTTCTCCTGGAAAGTGACTATAGCAGGTTGCTAAGGTTTTTTTTTTTTTTTTTTTTTTTTATTTCTATGAATTCCTAAAGAATGTCAAAGGCCAGTAACCCACAGTAAATGGAGATCATATGTCTGACCTCTGTAAGCTACAGTGCTAGTCACCCAAGTGACATGGCTAAAAATGCACCTGCTGTCATCTAATAAAAGCTAAAGTTGTCTCTGGGACACTTACAGTATCCTTAGTGATTAGTATGCCTCTAGGTACCTGAGGCTTATTATTTTGTTAAGGGTTCAATTCAGATTTTAAGTAAATGCATGTCAATCAGGATCTTGTGCTAAGTCACCTCTATTGTGTCTGACTCTTTGCATCTCTAAGGACTGTAGCCCCACTTGGCTTCTCTGTCTGGGATTCTCCAGGCAAGAACACTGGAGTAGTGTAGGGAAAGAGCAAACTCGCCAAGATGATGTGGTCAAGCTCCCTAGCCTCTTGACCTCTTGCTCTCACTGCACACTTTGTAAACAATGATTATGAAGCAGCTGAGATCACTTACAGCACTGGGCATGCACGTCATGAGGTACTTCCTTGGACATGGGCTACTTTTGTTATAGACACTCCACCTGAAAAAAGCCCTGTTTATTTGTTTGTTTTTTGCGTGTGTGTGTGTGTGTGTGCAGTATGCCTGTATGAGCTTCACCATCAAAGCCCTGGCTGCTGCTGCATTTGGAGCTACATTGGAGTGGCATCATGGTTTTGTTATATGGCCTTATGTTATGGCCAGGATATATTATGGTTATGTTCTCGCTGCTGCTATGGCTGCTGCTTCAGCCAAGAAAGAAGCTGTATTATGGCTGCTGTGCCAGCCAGGAGAGAATAAATGTGTCTGCAGTTCCCACAGCTCCTCAAACCTCCATCCAGTCTCTTAGCCTTGGTTACCATCAGTTCAGCGAACAGTTTGAATAGCAAGAAAACTGACATCATGAACAGGATGAAGAGCAATACAAGTGGGTTGCCATTTCCTTACTTCAGATTTGTGTTTGGTTATAGAGCAGTAGGTATTTGATGTTACTTTCCTAATTCTGTAAATAGCCGATAACTTTCCTTGTATGTATAGTCCTTACATAATGGATGGAAATTATCTAACTCTGAGAATAAAAATAACAAGTATCGTCATTTCTCAAAGACTTTTCTATACCAATCCCAGTGCTAAGAGTGTTACATATGACTTTTCATAAAATTTCCACCACAAATTATTTAGTAATGAGAATTATTATCTACTTTTGCACATAGGTTTAATGAGACTTCTAATTTGATCATCTACCTAGGATCATACAGCTAGTAAGTGGAAATCATCTGGGACACTTACAGTATCCTTAGTGATTAGTATGCCTCTAGGTACCTGAGGCTTATTATTTTGTTAAGGGTTCAATTCAGATTTTAAGTAAATGCATGTCAATCAGGATCTTGTGCTAAGTCACCTCTATTGTGTCTGACTCTTTGCATCTCTAAGGACTGTAGCCCCACTTGGCTTCTCTGTCTGGGATTCTCCAGGCAAGAACACTGGAGTAGTGTAGGGAAAGAGCAAACTCGCCAAGATGATGTGGTCAAGCTCCCTAGCCTCTTGACCTCTTGCTCTCACTGCACACTTTGTAAACAATGATTATGAAGCAGCTGAGATCACTTACAGCACTGGGCATGCACGTCATGAGGTACTTCCTTGGACATGGGCTACTTTTGTTATAGACACTCCACCTGAAAAAAGCCCTGTTTATTTGTTTGTTTTTTGCGTGTGTGTGTGTGTGTGTGCAGTATGCCTGTATGAGCTTCACCATCAAAGCCCTGGCTGCTGCTGCATTTGGAGCTACATTGGAGTGGCATCATGGTTTTGTTATATGGCCTTATGTTATGGCCAGGATATATTATGGTTATGTTCTCGCTGCTGCTATGGCTGCTGCTTCAGCCAAGAAAGAAGCTGTATTATGGCTGCTGTGCCAGCCAGGAGAGAATAAATGTGTCTGCAGTTCCCACAGCTCCTCAAACCTCCATCCAGTCTCTTAGCCTTGGTTACCATCAGTTCAGCGAACAGTTTGAATAGCAAGAAAACTGACATCATGAACAGGATGAAGAGCAATACAAGTGGGTTGCCATTTCCTTACTTCAGATTTGTGTTTGGTTATAGAGCAGTAGGTATTTGATGTTACTTTCCTAATTCTGTAAATAGCCGATAACTTTCCTTGTATGTATAGTCCTTACATAATGGATGGAAATTATCTAACTCTGAGAATAAAAATAACAAGTATCGTCATTTCTCAAAGACTTTTCTATACCAATCCCAGTGCTAAGAGTGTTACATATGACTTTTCATAAAATTTCCACCACAAATTATTTAGTAATGAGAATTATTATCTACTTTTGCACATAGGTTTAATGAGACTTCTAATTTGATCATCTACCTAGGATCATACAGCTAGTAAGTGACAAAGCCACAATCATGATTAGGGCTTGCAGATTCCAGTAGTCCAAATTCACAGCTGTTATGCAAAGCGGCCTTCTTTAGTACCAGTGTGGGAAGACATTATAGTGCAAAACAGAAAATATCAGAGAATTAATAATGACTGCACAAGAGAGAAAATTGTTTTTTATTTTTTTAATTTTGCAAATTATACTGTTATCTGTATCTGCTAAGCCATGGTATAATCTACATATCCATCTCTATTATTTTAAAGAAAGCATAAGGTGATTTACAAAATTAAGAGAACAGTCATTTCTGTGAAATACGTAGCTGGCATTTGTAGAGAACAATTGAAGAATACACATTTTAAAAAATACTAGTTTTGCCTAGATCTGTGGAGTAGAAACTTAAGAATAACAGTAGCTAGTGTTGTAGATATTTAATTGACCAAAAGAAAATGTGAACATGAGCTAAATAATGGCAGAGACACTAAAAATCATGTTTAAAACCTGAGATAATAAGGAAGTGATGATGGGAATATAAACTGGAATAATATGGCTCATTGAAGCAGATACATGAATAATGCAAAACCAAGGTGATTTAAACAGAATGTGACAGAGATATTTTGTTATCCTATCTTGGACAGAGATTAAAATTAATACTTGATTTTAGCTGTATATATTTTCATTTTGTGATTATATATGTCCACATGTATGAGTTGTATATATGAATCTGCACAGTTTGCTACACAATTGAAATTTGTCCTTCAATTTATACTCCCCCTACTCTTAACATGCCCCAAATCTACCTGCAGCTAACTCTGTCAAACAGTTGCCATTTCTCTAAAATGTTTATTATACTACTAGTGATGAACTGTTGTTCTAATGAACCCTAGATCACTGTGTATTAACTGTCTTATGACAAACTGCTTATGCGTCCTTCTAGAATATAGTTTTAAAGACTCATGAAACATTTCTTTGACTGTTAATTCTGTAGGAAAAGATCTCTGAGATATTGTTAACCTAAAATGGGAGAATCCAGGTGACAAGTATAGTTGAATATCTGATGTGTAGATGGAACCCTTTCCTAAAAACAGACACATCAAAGCCATTCCTATCTGGGAACTGGGGTAGATAATTCATACTGCACTATGAATTTGGGGCCATATAGTAATTGTTGGGAAACAATTACCTGAATCCACAAGTCACTTTTTACCTTATCTGAGATTTTCTGATGGTTTACCTTTTATGTTTCTTCTAGTTCTCTCCTCCTCTTTGTCTCTCTGTCTCTCTCTCTTTCTCTGAAGGTTTTGAACCTTAATACGCATCCCTCTCTGACTTTCATTCATCATTGATTAATCTCACTATAGGATGCTTCATGAGAACCACGCTGGTTCTGCTTTTCACCCAGTGCTCTATTGGGCCTATTCATTCATTCATTCCTTTTTGTTGAAGCTCTAGTTTTCCTCCCTTTCTCTTTACTGCTGTCTTTATTATAGAATGTTTTAACAGAAAACTAGCCCTTTTATGATAAATTTTTATTAAGTGAAAGAAATGAAAAATATAGGCAAATAGTTTTATACAGCACTGTCAACAGTAAAATGTGATTATAAGGCAAAAAGAATTTTAATGTCACTTTGTAGTACCTTTGCTCATTTTTAATAAGCTTTTTAAAATAATTGTCAACTAATTTATAATTTAATATTTGTACTAATGACATAAAAATGTACTAAAAATGAAATTTGTTTCAAGAGTTAAATAATTTTCAGAGATTCTTCTCATATTAATAACCAACATTCCTATCCAAAAACAAGGATAACAGTACTCACTTTTAAATTTAGTCAATTTTTTAATTTATGTAGTCAAACTCAACATTAAAGAGTGAGTTTAAGCAGACACAAAACATACATTGATTATATCACTTCCTTTCCTTTTGGTCCCTAATAGGACTTTTAATCACATAATTCAATGTCCAAATAACTGATTCACCACTTTTCCTAAGTCCACTTATTTAAAATGATATTTATATAGCAAAATAACTGGTGATTAAATTTGAAGGTCTGTTGGTCAATTACTGTCTTCTAGAATAGGCTAGTAATTATGCAGTATCTGTGTTTTTGCCAGTTGGGTTACAAAAAAATCAGTTCCTCAGTTCTGTGAGGAAATGACAAGATCTAAAACTTTTTTGAGTGGTATGGTAAAAATTTGCTATGTAATTTTCCATGAAGTTCTTTGATGAGATCAGAGAAAATTGTCATTAAGGTCTCTGAAAGAGAAATATGAAGTAAAAACTTTAGAGTAGACAGAAGCCATAAAATCCAAAATTATATTCTTAAAAATAATTAGTAAATGTTCTGTTGTAGTTTATTTTTTACAACATTAATTTCTCCAATACTTTCAAACATTAATGTATCTCATAAAACTACTAGCCACTGTGAAATAATAGCATTTTATATTTCTTATTAAGTATATATTTAGTTGGAGAAAGATTAAATGTTCTTTTGTAGTTTCTTCATATGTAGTTATTGATGAATGATAATTATCCCTTTATTTTTCTACTTGAATTGGCTTCATCACATTGGTTAACCAACATTCTAAGTCAACCATCCAAGAAGCCAAATTAATGTTAGCTACAAAACTACCTGATTGAAATGCATGGAGTTCTAAAAGCCATTAACTTTTGTGTGGAGTGAAAAGTTTGCTCCATTGGCATGTAATTTCATTTTTACAGTCAGGAGATAACAATAACATGAAAACATTATTACCAATGAAAATATGCCTTATGAAGAAAGTAGAGTGGAGGAAAATAGATTAGTTATTTTAAGTGGCTTTGTATATGTGACAGACAGTAAGAACAAAAATGAATCTATCTTAAGCCACCTGTTACGCTGTGTTCCTTTCTGAAGGCTCTAGGAAAAATTCCATTTTCTTACTTTTTCAGCTCGCATCCCTCATAGTTCCCTTCATCTGCCATAAACAATCACATCCCTTTGAAACTGCTTTAGTCATCATCACATCTCCTTTTCTTCCCACAGCCAAGAAAGATTCTCTACTTTTAAGGAGTCATGTGATTAAACCAGACTGATCTGGATAATCTAGGAAATCTTATTTCAAGGTCTCTAACATTAACCAGTTCTATAAAATCCCTCTTTGTCATGTATGGTAGTACATTCACAGGTTCTGGGGGGGGGGCGGTATTATTCTGCTTATTACACATGCCATTATAATCTTAAATTATTTCTTAAGTATATTTAAACAGACTTCTGCATTTTTAGAATTAAATTGTCACACCAATGATGTTATAGCTTCCACCAGTGACACTTCAGTAAGAGGAAGAGACTTACATTTATATAACCTTTTAAAAGTTATTTTAGAGATAAGGGCTCTAGCCATGGGAAGAGTAAGAACTCAGATACTCAATGTATTTCTTGTTTACCATTTTATTAAAGATCCAGGATTTTGCAATTAATTTTTTCTCCTTACTACACATATATTCTGTGAATAAGTTTCTCCAAAAGTGTGTCAACGTATTAGCTCAGACAGTTCCCTTCAATCCATTCTACAGTTCTCTCAAAAAGAAACACCAAAAGCTGACCCATGATCTTCACTCTCCCCCTGTTTACTCCTCCTCTTTCTGCTCTGCTTCTGGTATTTATGAAAGAAATGATTCAGTCATTTGCCTAAACAGAAGTCCTAGAAGTCATCCTGTCTCTAGTCTCATAACTAAATGTTGATCAAATCAGGCCACATTCTTCTACATACAATGCCATGTCCTCAACTTATCTCCTATTTTGCTTGTACAACAACTTTCCAACCAGTCTCCTTGTCTCAGTCATTACTTCTCCATTAAATTATTCTGATATAGCCAGTGAATTTTTTTTCTTTTTTTAAGAAACTCAGGAGGGGGCCAAGATAGCGGAGGAATGGCGGGGAAGATTTCAGCAGCTCCCCAACAGAATCACCAGAACTAATCAAGAAATGAAATACCACCAACAAACCAGCCACTAGACGACAGAAGAACTCC
Source organism: Tragulus kanchil (assembly GCA_022376925.1). Classification (NCBI taxonomy): domain Eukaryota; kingdom Metazoa; phylum Chordata; class Mammalia; order Artiodactyla; family Tragulidae; genus Tragulus; species Tragulus kanchil. The sequence goes on along the minus strand of JAIOJX010000023.1, from coordinate 117,095,614 downwards.
ATAGGTCCAACAAACCAGCCACCCCAGGAAAAATTCCATATGCTGACTTTTTCAGCTCGCATCCCTCATAGTTCCCTTCATCTGCCATAAACAATCACATCCCTTTGAAACTGCTTTAGTCATCATCACATCTCCTTTTCTTCCCACAGCCAAGAAAGATTCTCTACTTTTAAGGAGTCATGTGATTAAACCAGACTGATCTGGATAATCTAGGAAATCTTATTTCAAGGTCTCTAACATTAACCAGTTCTATAAAATCCCTCTTTGTCATGTATGGTAGTACATTCACAGGTTCTGGGGGGGGGGCGGTATTATTCTGCTTATTACACATGCCATTATAATCTTAAATTATTTCTTAAGTATATTTAAACAGACTTCTGCATTTTTAGAATTAAATTGTCACACCAATGATGTTATAGCTTCCACCAGTGACACTTCAGTAAGAGGAAGAGACTTACATTTATATAACCTTTTAAAAAGTTATTTTAGAGATAAGGGCTCTAGCCATGGGAAGAGTAAGAACTCAGATACTCAATGTATTTCTTGTTTACCATTTTATTAAAGATCCAGGATTTTGCAATTAATTTTTTCTCCTTACTACACATATATTCTGTGAATAAGTTTCTCCAAAAGTGTGTCAACGTATTAGCTCAGACAGTTCCCTTCAATCCATTCTACAGTTCTCTCAAAAAGAAACACCAAAAGCTGACCCATGATCTTCACTCTCCCCCTGTTTACTCCTCCTCTTTCTGCTCTGCTTCTGGTATTTATGAAAGAAATGATTCAGTCATTTGCCTAAACAGAAGTCCTAGAAGTCATCCTGTCTCTAGTCTCATAACTAAATGTTGATCAAATCAGGCCACATTCTTCTACATACAATGCCATGTCCTCAACTTATCTCCTATTTTGCTTGTACAACAACTTTCCAACCAGTCTCCTTGTCTCAGTCATTACTTCTCCATTAAATTATTCTGATATAGCCAGTGAATTTTTTTTCTTTTTTTAAGAAACTCAGGAGGGGGCCAAGATAGCGGAGGAATGGCGGGGAAGATTTCAGCAGCTCCCCAACAGAATCACCAGAACTAATCAAGAAATGAAATACCACCAACAAACCAGCCACTAGACGACAGAAGAACTCCATAGGTCTGCGAGGATGGAAGACTGAACAGCCAGAACTTTTCCGGAGCTCCTGTTCTGAGAACCCTGAATCCCAAACCCCACGCCGGACTGGCGGAGAGCGCGCTGGGAAGTGCCCTAGGAGAGAGCCTGAGAAAAGAGTCAAGGGGAGAGAAGGCATCGCTCAGCGTGAAAATTCCGAAAAGCCGCCGGATTGCCGGCAGAATTAAGACACCGCGAAAATAAGATACTGGGAGCGGGGGTGTGCAGAATGCAGCTGGGAAGTCCCCCACAGAGTGCTGCCTAGAGACCTGAATAGAGCCGAACAGGGAGCACCAAGCGCAAAACTCGCGCCGCTTAGCCTGGGGAAAACCGTGACTTCCTGTTAGGCGAAAATCATGCCCTTCCAGGCACCGGGTAAATTCAAACACTCCTAGTGGGGGACTTGCTGAACGGAGAGGGGAAGTCGCCCACGGGTTGCTGACCAGAGACGGGGCTTGAGCCAGATGGGAAGCTCATGCCTGCTTTTGGGACTTGGTCGCAAAACTGGCAGTGCGCTCACGCCAGCGGCCTGAGGAGCCCGTGCACCCCCAGAGCTGTAGCAGCAGTGGAGGAAGCCAGGAGAAGAGTAGGGATTGGAGGCTACTGCCGGGTGCACAGTGGAGCCCAGGCACTCCCCTCCAGCACGGGACTGCGCACACCGTGGCCCCCGCCCGACGGACTGGGATTCAACCCACTGCCCCAGCTAGCAACGGAGCTTGCAGCAAAGCCTTTGTTTTGATGAAAACAAAAACGGACAAAAACCATAGCAACCAGCGCTGTAAGGGAAAGACTACGTCATCAAGACAACGCCATCGAGAGCAGATTGGTTTCCACCAGGCAGATGAGAAGGTAAAAACTGGGGACAGTATTTAGGTTTTTTTTGTTTTATTTGTTGTGGACTGTTTTGTTTATTCGATTGATTGGTCTGGTGTGGGGGTTTCTTGGGGGGTATCTTCTTGTAAATTTTTTCTCCCCTTTTTAATTTTTAAGGTTTTTTAAAAATTTCTAATTTTTTTCTTTTTTAAATTTTAATTTTTGGACACTTTTAATTTTCTTTCCTCTTTGCCAGTGCTTCCTCCCTCTATGTTCTAAATGTAAAATCTTTTCCTATCTACCACTGTCCTCTAGATAAATATTACCTATCATCCTGTCTCCACTATTCTCTTCTAGCTGCACTAAACAATACAGCAAACTAATCTTTGCTACCTAATCCTATAAAATCCTTCCAAGATGAACCTATTCCTTCTCATTACCCATACACTCTCCTCCTCCTTACCCCCAACACATGTCTTAGTTAAAAATTGATTTCATTGTAATACTCCAAGCCAGGACCTTGCCCTGAATCTATTTTTCCAGGCACTATTTTAATTAATTCAGAGCTTAATGGGCAGATATCATCTTTGATTGCATCATTTGCCAGAAAAATTTCCTATGCTTTATCACTGTAAGACTGGTCAGTTGTGGTTATTGCTGTGTATGTATGATATCTTACGACTATGTTAGAAAATATCTACATGCTTTTATGACTGTCATCCATCAGGGATGCACCTCTTGTTCCTCAGATGCTAATATTTGAACTAATATCACAGAACACCATAGCAAACCAGACCTAGAGCCTACACCACCTGACCAGACATCAAACCAAGGATCCTCGGAGTGGAAGCCCTCATTCCAAGACTCCACACTATCAAAGAACATACAACACTAGAGATTATTCACCTGTAAACAAGACCGAACACCACGCAAGACACAAACCACTGAACCCTTCTAGAAGGACAGAAACCCAAAGGAAGGGAGAATTCAACCAAGAAGCCTTGTGGGAAAAAGAACTCCACACACACAGACATACAAAGAAACAAAAATTAACCTAATAATGTAATGACAGAGAAACACTACACAAATGAAGGACCAAGCTAGAGAAATACAGCTTCAAATGACAGAGGAGGAGATAGACAAATTATCTGAAAGAGAATTCAAAAAAAGCTATACTAATGAGAATGCAAAACACCGAAAACAGAATATTAGAGGAAATTAGTGCATTGAGAAAAGACATGCAAGAAATGAAAAAAAATGGGGACCACCAACTCAATTGCTGAACTCAAAAATACTATACAAGGTCTCAACAGTAGAGAATCAGAGGCTGAAGAACGGCTTTCCTCTTTGCCAGTGCTTCCTCCCTCTATGTTCTAAATGTAAAATCTTTTCCTATCTACCACTGTCCTCTAGATAAATATTACCTATCATCCTGTCTCCACTATTCTCTTCTAGCTGCACTAAACAATACAGCAAACTAATCTTTGCTACCTAATCCTATAAAATCCTTCCAAGATGAACCTATTCCTTCTCATTACCCATACACTCTCCTCCTCCTTACCCCCAACACATGTCTTAGTTAAAAATTGATTTCATTGTAATACTCCAAGCCAGGACCTTGCCCTGAATCTATTTTTCCAGGCACTATTTTAATTAATTCAGAGCTTAATGGGCAGATATCATCTTTGATTGCATCATTTGCCAGAAAAATTTCCTATGCTTTATCACTGTAAGACTGGTCAGTTGTGGTTATTGCTGTGTATGTATGATATCTTACGACTATGTTAGAAAATATCTACATGCTTTTATGACTGTCATCCATCAGGGATGCACCTCTTGTTCCTCAGATGCTAATATTTGAACTAATATCACAGAACACCATAGCAAACCAGACCTAGAGCCTACACCACCTGACCAGACATCAAACCAAGGATCCTCGGAGTGGAAGCCCTCATTCCAAGACTCCACACTATCAAAGAACATACAACACTAGAGATTATTCACCTGTAAACAAGACCGAACACCACGCAAGACACAAACCACTGAACCCTTCTAGAAGGACAGAAACCCAAAGGAAGGGAGAATTCAACCAAGAAGCCTTGTGGGAAAAAGAACTCCACACACACAGACATACAAAGAAACAAAAATTAACCTAATAATGTAATGACAGAGAAACACTACACAAATGAAGGACCAAGCTAGAGAAATACAGCTTCAAATGACAGAGGAGGAGATAGACAAATTATCTGAAAGAGAATTCAAAAAAAGCTATACTAATGAGAATGCAAAACACCGAAAACAGAATATTAGAGGAAATTAGTGCATTGAGAAAAGACATGCAAGAAATGAAAAAAAATGGGGACCACCAACTCAATTGCTGAACTCAAAAATACTATACAAGGTCTCAACAGTAGAGAATCAGAGGCTGAAGAACGGATAAGTGAGCTGGAAGACAGAATGGTGGAAATGAATGGTGAGGAAAAGAACAAATTCGAAAGAATTAAAAGAACTGAGGATAGCTCAGAGACCTATGGGACAATATCAAACACACCAACATTAGAATTATAGGAGTTCCAGAAGAAGAAGAGGGGAAGAAAGGCCATGGAAAAATTCTTGAAGAGGTTAGAGTTGAAAACTTCCCCAGCATGGGAAAGGAAATAGTCAACCAAGTCCAAGAAGCACAAAGAGTTCCATACAGGAGAAACCCCAGAAGAAACACACCAAGGCACATTCTAATCAAACTAACACAGACTAAATATAAAGACAGATTAATAAAAGCAGCTAGGAGCAAACAACAAATAACATATAAAGGAAACCCCATACGTCTAACTGCGGGTCTTTCAACAGAAACCCTGCAGGCCAGAAGAGAATGGCAAGACACATTTAAATGGCTAAAAGAGAATAACCTCCAACCAAGAATTCTCTACCCAGCAAGAATCTCATTCAGAATCGATGGTGAAGTCAAAAGCTTCACAGACAGACAAAAACTAAAAGCATTCTGTACCACAAAACCAGCCCTACAACAAGTGTTAAAGGACCTGATATAGCCAATAAATACAAGAGTAGAAGTCCTACAAATCAAACCCCAAACCTCTAAGAAGATGGCAATAGGAACATTCGTATCAATAATTACTTTGAACGTAAATGGACTAAATGCTCCAACCAAATGACACAGGCTGGCTGAATGGATCCAGGAACATGACCCATATATATGCTGTTTACAGGAGACCACTTCAGACCTAGAGATGCTCATAGGCTGAAAGTGAGAGGCTGGAAAAAGATATTCCACACAAATGGAAATCAAAAGAAAGCTGGAGTAGCAATCCTCATATCGGACAAAATGGATTTTAAAGTAAAGAAGATTCTAAGAGACAAGGCAGGTCACTATATCATGATTAAGGGATCTATCCAAGAGGAAGACATAACAGTCATGAATATCTATGCACCCAACACAGGGGCACCTCAATACATAAGACAGGTACTATCAGACATAAAAGAAGAAATCAACAATAACACAATAATAGTAGGAGACATTAACACTCATCTCACACCAATGGACAGATCATCAAAATAGAAAATTAAAGAAACACAAGCCTTAAATGCCACACTAGAAAAGATGGATCTCATTGATATCTTTAGGACTTTCATTCCAAAAGCAGAAGAATACACTTTCTTCTCAAGTGCTCACGGAACATTCTCTAGGATAGACCACATCTTGGGCCACAAATCAAATCTCAGTCAATTCAAGATAATTGAAATTATATCAACCATCTTCTCTGACAACAATGCAATGAGACTAGAGATCAACTACAGGAAAAAAACCCCCTAACATAAAAAAAAGACAGATTAATAAAAGCAGCTAGGAGCAAACAACAAATAACATATAAAGGAAACCCCATACGTCTAACTGCGGGTCTTTCAACAGAAACCCTGCAGGCCAGAAGAGAATGGCAAGACACATTTAAATGGCTAAAAGAGAATAACCTCCAACCAAGAATTCTCTACCCAGCAAGAATCTCATTCAGAATCGATGGTGAAGTCAAAAGCTTCACAGACAGACAAAAACTAAAAGCATTCTGTACCACAAAACCAGCCCTACAACAAGTGTTAAAGGACCTGATATAGCCAATAAATACAAGAGTAGAAGTCCTACAAATCAAACCCCAAACCTCTAAGAAGATGGCAATAGGAACATTCGTATCAATAATTACTTTGAACGTAAATGGACTAAATGCTCCAACCAAATGACACAGGCTGGCTGAATGGATCCAGGAACATGACCCATATATATGCTGTTTACAGGAGACCACTTCAGACCTAGAGATGCTCATAGGCTGAAAGTGAGAGGCTGGAAAAAGATATTCCACACAAATGGAAATCAAAAGAAAGCTGGAGTAGCAATCCTCATATCGGACAAAATGGATTTTAAAGTAAAGAAGATTCTAAGAGACAAGGCAGGTCACTATATCATGATTAAGGGATCTATCCAAGAGGAAGACATAACAGTCATGAATATCTATGCACCCAACACAGGGGCACCTCAATACATAAGACAGGTACTATCAGACATAAAAGAAGAAATCAACAATAACACAATAATAGTAGGAGACATTAACACTCATCTCACACCAATGGACAGATCATCAAAATAGAAAATTAAAGAAACACAAGCCTTAAATGCCACACTAGAAAAGATGGATCTCATTGATATCTTTAGGACTTTCATTCCAAAAGCAGAAGAATACACTTTCTTCTCAAGTGCTCACGGAACATTCTCTAGGATAGACCACATCTTGGGCCACAAATCAAATCTCAGTCAATTCAAGATAATTGAAATTATATCAACCATCTTCTCTGACCACAATGCAATGAGACTAGAGATCAACTACAGGAAAAAAAAAACCCACTAAAAACACAAACACATGGAGATTAAACAACACATACCTAAAAAACCAACTGATTACTGAGGAAATCAAAGGAGAAATTTAAAAATTCCTAGAAGAAAACGACAATGAACACACGACAGTGCAAAACCTATGGGATACCACAAAAGCATTTCTAAGAGGGAAATATATAGCCATACAATCCTACCTCAAGAAACAAGAAAAATACCAAACAGATGACCTAACACTACGCTTAAAACAATTGGAGAAAGAAGAACAGAAACACCCAAAAGCCATCAGAAGAAGAGAAATCATAAAGATCAGAGCAGAAATTAATGAAAAAGAAATGAAGGAAACAGTAGTAAAGATGAATAAAACAAAAAGCTAGTCCTTCAAAACGGTAAACAAAATTGACAAGCCACTGGTCAGACTCATCAAGAAAAAGAGGGAGAAGAACCAGATCAACAAAATAACCAAAAATGAAAAAGGAGAGATTGCAACAGAGAATGCAGAAATCCAAAGGATTCTAAGAGACTATTATGAACAACTCTATGGCAACAAACTGGACAACCTGGAAGAAATGGACAGTTTCTTGGAGAAGATTAACCTCCTAAGACTGAGTCAGGAAGAAACAGAAACTTTGAACAACCCAGTCACAAGCTCAGAAATTGAATTTGTGATTAAAAATCTACCCCCAAATAAAAGCCCAGGGCCAGATGGCTTCACAGGTGAATTCTACCAAACATTTAAAGAAGAGCTAATGCCTGTCCTTCTAAAACTCTTTCAAAAAATTGCACAGGAAGGAAAGCTTCCAAACACATTCTACGAGGCCACCATCACCCTGATACTCAAACCAGGCAAAGACAACACAAAAAAAGAAAATTATAGGCCAATTTCACTGATGAACATAGACGCCAAGATCCTCAACAAAATCCTAGCAAACAATTCAACAACACTTCAAAAAACTCATCCATCATGATCAAGTCAGTTTCATCCCAGGCATGCAAGGGTTCTTCAATATCTGCAAATCTATCAATGTGATACACCATACCAACAAATTCCTAGAAGACCACATCTTGGGCCACAAATCAAATCTCAGTCAATTCAAGATAATTGAAATTATATCAACCATCTTCTCTGACCACAATGCAATGAGACTAGAGATCAACTACAGGAAAAAAAAACCCACTAAAAACACAAACACATGGAGATTAAACAACACATACCTAAAAAACCAACTGATTACTGAGGAAATCAAAGGAGAAATTTAAAAATTCCTAGAAGAAAACGACAATGAACACACGACAGTGCAAAACCTATGGGATACCACAAAAGCATTTCTAAGAGGGAAATATATAGCCATACAATCCTACCTCAAGAAACAAGAAAAATACCAAACAGATGACCTAACACTACGCTTAAAACAATTGGAGAAAGAAGAACAGAAACACCCAAAAGCCATCAGAAGAAGAGAAATCATAAAGATCAGAGCAGAAATTAATGAAAAAGAAATGAAGGAAACAGTAGTAAAGATGAATAAAACAAAAAGCTAGTCCTTCAAAACGGTAAACAAAATTGACAAGCCACTGGTCAGACTCATCAAGAAAAAGAGGGAGAAGAACCAGATCAACAAAATAACCAAAAATGAAAAAGGAGAGATTGCAACAGAGAATGCAGAAATCCAAAGGATTCTAAGAGACTATTATGAACAACTCTATGGCAACAAACTGGACAACCTGGAAGAAATGGACAGTTTCTTGGAGAAGATTAACCTCCTAAGACTGAGTCAGGAAGAAACAGAAACTTTGAACAACCCAATCACAAGCTCAGAAATTGAATTTGTGATTAAAAATCTACCCCAAAATAAAAGCCCAGGGCCAGATGGCTTCACAGGTGAATTCTACCAAACATTTAAAGAAGAGCTAATGCCTGTCCTTCTAAAACTCTTTCAAAAAATTGCACAGGAAGGAAAGCTTCCAAACACATTCTACGAGGCCACCATCACCCTGATACTCAAACCAGGCAAAGACAACACAAAAAAAGAAAATTATAGGCCAATTTCACTGATGAACATAGACGCCAAGATCCTCAACAAAATCCTAGCAAACAATTCAACAACACTTCAAAAAACTCATCCATCATGATCAAGTCAGTTTCATCCCAGGCATGCAAGGGTTCTTCAATATCTGCAAATCTATCAATGTGATACACCATACCAACAAATTGAGAGACAAAAATCACATGATCATCTCACTAGATGCAAAAAAAGCCTTCGACAAAGTACAGCATCCATTTATGATAAAAACTCTTCAAAAAATGGGCATAGAAGGAACATATCTTAACATAGTGAAAGCCATATATGAGAAGCCCACAGCGAGCATTATCCTCAATGGTGAAAAAATCAAAGCATTCCCTCTAAGATCAGGAACAAGACAAGGGTGTCCACTTTCACTGCTCTTATTCAACATAATCCCAGAAGCTCTAGCAACAGCAATAAGAGAAGAGAAAGAAATCAAAGGAATCCAGATTGGAAAGGAAGAAGTCAAGCTCTCTCTTTTTGCAGATAACATGATATTGTACATAGAAAATCCCAAAGACTCTATTACAAAGCTACTAGAGCTGATCAATGAATTCAGCAAAGTCATGGGTTACAAAGTCAATACACAGAAATCACTGGCATTCCTATACACAAACAATGAAAAAATCAGAAAATGAAATCAAAGAGGCAATCCCCTTCACCATTGCAACGAAACAAATAAATATCTAGGAATAAATCTACCTAAAGAAACAAAAGAACTGTACACAGAAAATTACAATACACTAATGAAAGAAATCAAAGTCTCTCTGCAGATAGAGAGATATTCCATGTTCCTGTATCGGAAGAATCAATATTGTGAAAATGACCATGCTACCAAATATCATGTAAAAATTCAATGCAATCCCTATCAAACTACCAATGACATTCTTCACAGACCTAGACCAAAAAATAACACAGTTCATATGGAAACACAAAAGACCCCCAGATAGCCAAAGCAATCCTGAGAAAGAAAAACGGAGCTGGAGGGATCAGCCTCCCTAATTTCAGACTATACTACAGGAAGAAAGCCCAAAAATTTAGGCCACCATCCCTGATACTCAAACCAGGCAAAGACAACACAAAAGAAAATTATAGGCCAATTTCACTGATGAACATAGACGCCAAGATCCTCAACAAAATCCTAGCAAACAATTCAACAACACTTCAAAAAACTCATCCATCATGATCAAGTCAGTTTCATCCCAGGCATGCAAGGGTTCTTCAATATCTGCAAATCTATCAATGTGATACACCATACCAACAAATTGAGAGACAAAAATCACATGATCATCTCACTAGATGCAAAAAAAGCCTTCGACAAAGTACAGCATCCATTTATGATAAAAACTCTTCAAAAAATGGGCATAGAAGGAACATATCTTAACATAGTGAAAGCCATATATGAGAAGCCCACAGCGAGCATTATCCTCAATGGTGAAAAACTCAAAGCATTCCCTCTAAGATCAGGAACAAGACAAGGGTGTCCACTTTCACTGCTCTTATTCAACATAATCCCAGAAGCTCTAGCAACAGCAATAAGAGAAGAGAAAGAAATCAAAGGAATCCAGATTGGAAAGGAAGAAGTCAAGCTCTCTCTTTTTGCAGATAACATGATATTGTACATAGAAAATCCCAAAGACTCTATTACAAAGCTACTAGAGCTGATCAATGAATTCAGCAAAGTCATGGGTTACAAAGTCAATACACAGAAATCACTGGCATTCCTATACACAAACAATGAAAAAATCAGAAAATGAAATCAAAGAGGCAATCCCCTTCACCATTGCAACGAAACAAATAAATATCTAGGAATAAATCTACCTAAAGAAACAAAAGAACTGTACACAGAAAATTACAATACACTAATGAAAGAAATCAAAGTCTCTCTGCAGATAGAGAGATATTCCATGTTCCTGTATCGGAAGAATCAATATTGTGAAAATGACCATGCTACCAAATATCATGTACAAATTCAATGCAATCCCTATCAAACTACCAATGACATTCTTCACAGACCTAGACCAAAAAATAACACAGTTCATATGGAAACACAAAAGACCCCCAGATAGCCAAAGCAATCCTGAGAAAGAAAAACGGAGCTGGAGGGATCAGCCTCCCTAATTTCAGACTATACTACAAAGCAACAGTCCAGAGATAGGCCCACACATCTATGGATACCTTATTTTTGACAAAGGAGGCAAAAATCTAAAATGGGACAAAGACAGCCTCTTCAACAAATGGTGCTGGGAAAATTGGACAGCTACATGCAAAGAAATGAAGTTGGAACATTCCCTGACACCACACACAAAGTTCAACTCAAAATGGATTACAGACCTAAGTGTAAGACAAGAAACCCTAAAACTCTTGGAGGAGAATGTAGGCACAACACTCAACGACAAAAACCAAAGCAAGATCTTCTCTGACCCACCTACTAGAATAACAGAAATAAAAACAAAAATTGACATGTGGGACCTAATGAAACTTAAAAGCTTTTGTACCACAAAAGAGACTACAAAAATGGTGAAAAGACAGCTCAAAGAATGGGAGAAACAAATAGCAAATGAAATAAAAAAGAATTAATCTCCAAAATCTACAAGCATCTCAGACAGCTCAACCCCAGAAAAATGAACAACCCAATCAAAAAATGGGAAAAAGACCTAAATAGACATCTCACCAAAGAGGACATACAGGTGGCCAAAAAGCATATGAAACAATGCTCAACCTTGCTTATTATTAGAGAAATGCAAATCAAAACTACAATGAGATATCACCTCACACCCGTCAGAATCGCCATCATCAACAAATCTTCAGACAGTAAGTGCTAGAGAAGGTGAGGAGAAAAGGGAACACTCTTGCATTGCTGGTGGGAATGTAAATTGATACAGCCGCTGTGAAATACAGTATGGAGATTCCTTAAAAAACTAAAAATAGAAGCACCCTATGACTCAGAAATCCCACTCTTAGGCTTAGACACTGATGAAATCAAAATTGAAAGAGATGCCTGTACCTCAATGTTCATTGCAGCTCTTTATACAATAGCTAGAACATGGAAGCAACCTAGATGTCCATTGATGAATGAATGGATAAAAAAGCTCTGATACATATATATAATGGAATACTACTCAGCTGTATAAAGAAATGCAGAAGAATCAGCCCTAATGAGGTGGCTGGATCTAGAACCTATTATAAAAAGTGAGGTAAGTCAAAAAGAGACAGACGAGTATAGTATACTAACATATATATATATGGAACCTAGTAAGAGGGTAATGGTAATACACACAGTGAAGCGATGGAAAGACATACGTATAGAACAGACATATGGACACTGTGGGAATGAACAGTGTTGGGAGGCATAGCAGGAGTAACATGGAAACCTATACTACCATATGTGAAAAAGATAGCTATGGTCATTGTGCTGTGGGAATATGAGATCCTGCAGGGGCACAGTGCGACGGCCTGGAGAAGTGGGATGGGGGAGACTGGGAGGTGGGAGGGAGCCAGGGATATGCATATGACTGATCTGGGAACATACATGTCTGTGAACAACTAAACTTTGTAAAAAAAAAATTTAAATAATTAAAAAAGTCTGTGGTACAAGAAAATTCAGGGTGAATTCATCTGGGAAATACCACTAGGCTATGGATGCATATAGTATGACCTCAGATATATATTCATAATGGTGAATCTGCCTTTCTCATTGAAATACATTTTCATTATGATTCCCAGTCTGATCATATTCAAGAATGTAGACTCATGCTAACAAAGTTCTCATGAAGATAATGTCTGAGTAGTTTAATTTCCTGGAATAATTTTCTCAGTAATCAATTTATCATGGGAAGTCACATCAGTCGACATTTGTTAAGAATCTATCAGAAAAGGAGAATTTGGTTGTAAGATTTAAATGCCTAATAAATAAGGCTTTGAGGACCCTACTCTATCCTTTTCTATATCATGTGCTTGTTTGTCCAGGGGGTCAGATTTTCAGGTCTGCTTGACAAGATCTTTTCCTGGGCAATCTTAGGCTCTAGACACCAATACAGTATGGAGATTTTAAAAACTAAAAATAGAAGCACCCTATGACTCAGAAATCCCACTCTTAGGCTTAGACACTGATGAAATCAAAATTGAAAGAGATGCCTGTACCTCAATGTTCATTGCAGCTCTTTATACAATAGCTAGAACATGGAAGCAACCTAGATGTCCATTGATGAATGAATGGATAAAAAAGCTCTGATACATATATATAATGGAATACTACTCAGCTGTATAAAGAAATGCAGAAGAATCAGCCCTAATGAGGTGGCTGGATCTAGAACCTATTATAAAAAGTGAGGTAAGTCAAAAAGAGACAGACGAGTATAGTATACTAACATATATATATATGGAACCTAGTAAGAGGGTAATGGTAATACACACAGTGAAGCGATGGAAAGACATACGTATAGAACAGACATATGGACATTGTGGGGAATGAACAGTGTTGGGAGGCATAGCAGGAGTAACATGGAAACCTATACTACCATATGTGAAAAAGATAGCTATGGTCATTGTGCTGTGGGAATATGAGATCCTGCAGGGGCACAGTGCGACGGCCTGGAGAAGTGGGATGGGGGAGACTGGGAGGTGGGAGGGAGCCAGGGATATGCATATGACTGATCTGGGAACATACATGTCTGTGAACAACTAAACTTTGTAAAAAAAAAATTTAAATAATTAAAAAAGTCTGTGGTACAAGAAAATTCAGGGTGAATTCATCTGGGAAATACCACTAGGCTATGGATGCATATAGTATGACCTCAGATATATATTCATAATGGTGAATCTGCCTTTCTCATTGAAATACATTTTCATTATGATTCCCAGTCTGATCATATTCAAGAATGTAGACTCATGCTAACAAAGTTCTCATGAAGATAATGTCTGAGTAGTTTAATTTCCTGGAATAATTTTCTCAGTAATCAATTTATCATGGGAAGTCACATCAGTCGACATTTGTTAAGAATCTATCAGAAAAGGAGAATTTGGTTGTAAGATTTAAATGCCTAATAAATAAGGCTTTGAGGACCCTACTCTATCCTTTTCTATATCATGTGCTTGTTTGTCCAGGGGGTCAGATTTTCAGGTCTGCTTGACAAGATCTTTTCCTGGGCAATGAATGGTCTCTGCAGTGAATGGTCACTGCTAACAACTCCTTAAGTGTCTTGTTTTTCTGTCCCTTTGGACTGATCATCCTAGGACCAAATATTGCTCTCACTTTTAGCTGTGATAGGTAACTCTGGTCTGGTCTTACTGAGGATTTTAATTTTCTCAGCTCTGATCCATTATTTTTTTCATTATTTAAATTTGAAGAAGGCAAGTTTGTTTGCATTACTAACTTCTATAGATGGTGCATTATCCCATTTTATCCTGCAGCTATTCAAGTTTAGATTATAGGTGTTAATAAATACTTCTGTTTTATAATTAGAGGATTTATGCTCAAGAGTTAAAGTAACTTTTCTTAAGTTATAGCTGGTATTCAAAAAGAGTTTATTTGACTCCAGTGCCTTTGCTCTTCCAAGTCTTGCTGGTCAATCGTAGTTCTGTTTCTAAGTAAATGTTTGCTTACAGGCAGATCACTAATTTCCCTCTGCCTCACTTTGCTTGTCACAAGGGTTAGTTGCTGCTTAGTTTTTTTCCTTAAGTTTCTTCTAGGTCTATTTTTTTAATTAATAGGAAGTTTCATAATTTCCCATATTCTCTAGCCACACCAGGTAGACTCTATTTCACAACACAAAGCAGGGGTATGGTATGAACTTAATTCTTGATATGTATGCCCAAGTATTGACATGTGGTTGACTAAAGTCTTATTTTTTAGTATTGTGAGCTTTCATCTTTTTTCTTCTTTGTGGTTAATTTAATGAGAGGTTAGTTGAAAGTTTTGAGTAGCTCTTTCAACTACTTTTTAATTACCTCACATTTCACATATTTTTAGATGAAATCGCTAATTTATTTAAGAGGAAGAAAATTCTGCGGTGTGAATTATAGCTATAGTAGATCAAAGTTCTCATTTTTGTGCACTATGCAGGTGTAGAAATACTGTGACAGGAGAATCCACCATGGGTAGTGAGAAAGGGAAAACAGCATTACACTGCTTTCACTCATTTGCTTTGCAACATCTGTTTATGTAGAAAGGCATTTTGCATTTCTGTTTATTGAGGAATGTGGTCATGACAAGCCATGTCTCTTTCCTCAGTTATTCTGAAAGCTTTGAGTCTAAAGGGATTGGAGTAGCCTAAATAAATTGTACTGATGCCAGTAAATAGTGACTTTGAATTAGGGGCATAGTGAGCATCTGCTTTTCCTAGAATTCTAGAGCCAACTGTGATATCTGGGGACAAGGGGTAGAATTGGACTGACAGCTTAGTTTTTCTGCTGCCCACATTTACTGAAGTTAGCTGTGAAAATAGCCCCGTGTAATCACTGTAGGCCTGTTGTCATATCATTGTTTCCCATGACATCGACTTTCCCTCAGCACCTGAAGCCCGAGTCACTGCTTCCCACTCCCTGCTCCATACACACTTAGCTGACAAATTATCAATTCTATGAAAAAACTCACTTTTCTTAAGTTATAGCTGGTATTCAAAAAGAGTTTATTTGACTCCAGTGCCTTTGCTCTTCCAAGTCTTGCTGGTCAATCGTAGTTCTGTTTCTAAGTAAATGTTTGCTTACAGGCAGATCACTAATTTCCCTCTGCCTCACTTTGCTTGTCACAAGGGTTAGTTGCTGCTTAGTTTTTTTCCTTAAGTTTCTTCTAGGTCTATTTTTTTAATTAATAGGAAGTTTCATAATTTCCCATATTCTCTAGCCACACCAGGTAGACTCTATTTCACAACACAAAGCAGGGGTATGGTGTGAACTTAATTCTTGATATGTATGCCCAAGTATTGACATGTGGTTGACTAAAGTCTTATTTTTTAGTATTGTGAGCTTTCATCTTTTTTCTTCTTTGTGGTTAATTTAATGAGAGGTTAGTTGAAAGTTTTGAGTAGCTCTTTCAACTACTTTTTAATTACCTCACATTTCACATATTTTTAGATGAAATCGCTAATTTATTTAAGAGGAAGAAAATTCTGCGGTGTGAATTATAGCTATAGTAGATCAAAGTTCTCATTTTTGTGCACTATGCAGGTGTAGAAATACTGTGACAGGAGAATCCACCATGGGTAGTGAGAAAGGGAAAACAGCATTACACTGCTTTCACTCATTTGCTTTGCAACATCTGTTTATGTAGAAAGGCATTTTGCATTTCTGTTTATTGAGGAATGTGGTCATGACAAGCCATGTCTCTTTCCTCAGTTATTCTGAAAGCTTTGAGTCTAAAGGGATTGGAGTAGCCTAAATAAATTGTACTGATGCCAGTAAATAGTGACTTTGAATTAGGGGCATAGTGAGCATCTGCTTTTCCTAGAATTCTAGAGCCAACTGTGATATCTGGGGACAATGGGTAGAATTGGACTGACAGCTTAGTTTTTCTGCTGCCCACATTTACTGAAGTTAGCTGTGAAAATAGCCCCGTGTAATCACTGTAGGCCTGTTGTCATATCATTGTTTCCCATGACATCGACTTTCCCTCAGCACCTGAAGCCCGAGTCACTGCTTCCCACTCCCTGCTCCATACACACTTAGCTGACAAATTATCAATTCTATGCAAAAATCTCTTAAATAAAAATTTTCCTCCCTTCAGTCCTATGTTAATAAAGAGACCATATGGATGTTTCATTAATAATACTATCTCCAGCATCCAGCCAACAGTTTTTCTCTCTCAGGAAGAATGAAAGGGCAGAAAGTAGGGAAGATATTTGTTATTGGTTAATGGAAAGCTGGACTTCCCTGGTGGCTCAGCAGTAAAGAATGTGCCTGAAATGCAAGAGAAGTGGATTTGATCCCTGGGTCGGGTAGATCCCTTGGAGTAGGAAATGGCAACACACTCCAGTTTTCGTGCCTGAAAAATCCTATGGACAGAGTAGACTAGTGAGCAATAATTCATGGGGTTTCAAAAGAGTTGGATACAACTTTGCGATTAAAATAACAACATTGAAAAAAGCAAATTATCACTTCACAGCAGGAACTATCATAGACTATAAATAGAAAAAGAAGAAGAAAAATTATGTAGTCACTGCCCTCTTAGTATACAAACCATTATTTCATAAATTGCTTTGCGACTGGGGTGGATGAACCAACTGTCACCAAGGAATTAGATCCATGGCTCTTACATTCTAAATAATCCATCAATATGTAAAAGTCATAAAAAACAGGATATATGTGTGCATCTTGAGATATAAAAAGAACAAAGAAAAATCAGAGTAGCATTGCTTTTTTGATGTTTTAATATTAAGAAAATGTAAATAAAGGGAAGTGGTACTAATTTTAGTTTACTTGTTGGTATAAAGTCATGACAAGCCATGTCTCTTTCCTCAGTTATTCTGAAAGCTTTGAGTCTAAAGGGATTGGAGTAGCCTAAATAAATTGTACTGATGCCAGTAAATAGTGACTTTGAATTAGGGGCATAGTGAGCATCTGCTTTTCCTAGAATTCTAGAGCCAACTGTGATATCTGGGGACAAGGGGTAGAATTGGACTGACAGCTTAGTTTTTCTGCTGCCCACATTTACTGAAGTTAGCTGTGAAAATAGCCCCGTGTAATCACTGTAGGCCTGTTGTCATATCATTGTTTCCCATGACATCGACTTTCCCTCAGCACCTGAAGCCCGAGTCACTGCTTCCCACTCCCTGCTCCATACACACTTAGCTGACAAATTATCAATTCTATGCAAAAATCTCTTAAATAAAAATTTTCCTCCCTTCAGTCCTATGTTAATAAAGAGACCATATGGATGTTTCATTAATAATACTATCTCCAGCATCCAGCCAACAGTTTTTCTCTCTCAGGAAGAATGAAAGGGCAGAAAGTAGGGAAGATATTTGTTATTGGTTAATGGAAAGCTGGACTTCCCTGGTGGCTCAGCAGTAAAGAATGTGCCTGAAATGCAAGAGAAGTGGATTTGATCCCTGGGTCGGGTAGATCCCTTGGAGTAGGAAATGGCAACACACTCCAGTTTTCGTGCCTGAAAAATCCTATGGACAGAGTAGACTAGTGAGCAATAATTCATGGGGTTTCAAAAGAGTTGGATACAACTTTGCGATTAAAATAACAACATTGAAAAAAGCAAATTATCACTTCACAGCAGGAACTATCATAGACTATAAATAGAAAAAGAAGAAGAAAAATTATGTAGTCACTGCCCTCTTAGTATACAAACCATTATTTCATAAATTGCTTTGCGACTGGGGTGGATGAACCAACTGTCACCAAGGAATTAGATCCATGGCTCTTACATTCTAAATAATCCATCAATATGTAAAAGTCATAAACAACAGGATATATGTGTGCATCTTGAGATATAAAAAGAACAAAGAAAAATCAGAGTAGCATTGCTTTTTTGATGTTTTAATATTAAGAAAATGTAAATAAAGGGAAGTGGTACTAATTTTAGTTTACTTGTTGGTATAAAGTCAATAGCAAATGTCAGCAAATAATCATCTTAAAGAAATAGACTTTGGACTTGTTCTTATCCACCACCTGTCTTTAAACATGGTTGGAAGTTTTGTTTTCCTCAGTGGATCTTTAGAAGGGAGCCTGGAAGTCATCTGATTGTAGAAATAGAATCCGACTTCCCAGTCAAGTAGTAACCGTTATCTTTAACCCATTTGGAGAACTGATTATATTCTTAAACCAGAGGAGACTCCTGACTCAGATGCCTTCCTTTTCATTGTGGAAATACTTAGCTGAGTCAGTAGCCAAGCGTAATATGTCACACCCTCGGTCTTTGAAATTTATTATCTCAGATATGCAAAGACAAGAATTGTTCAGCTCAATTGCTTCAGAATATAGAACATTCTGTTTGTTGTAATATAAATGGTAAAGCACATCAAACAACACAAATAGAGTAAATGAGAATGCTTTGTCTTAAGGACAAATTCTACCAGTGGAGATACATATCAAAGAAAGATGACAGTTTTAATTAATCTGGTCATTTACGTCAACCAAAATTTTATATCCTGGATGTTTACATTTTCAAAACAGTGCTATTTCTACTCTACAGGGAATTATTTACTTTTCAGAAAACTCTATAAATTAGTTAGAGAATATAATTACTATCTAAGAAAATTAATCTGGCTTACTTCCTTCTACAAGTTGTAAAAATGGAAAGTGTTTGGGAGAGGAGGAGTCAGAAGTAGGTAAATTAAGAAGAATGGTAGAAGTATAATACTGAATAAAGAGAGGAAAGGCAGACGTGAGTGGCGAAAAGTTGTTTGGAAATGTCTGCCCTTCCATACAGTCACAGAAGATGCATTTCCTACTTCAAAGAAAACTCAGTTTCTTGTAGTAATTTCTGTAAGTTTCTGTACTTCATCTTTGCTACCGAGAAGCTAAGATTTTGTGAAGAATGATCTTGTTGGTATGTTCATCTGATGAATCCATTTACTCTTTTCTCCTTTTTTTAAAAAAATATATTCATTTTTAATGGAAGGATAATTGCTTTACAATATTGTGTTAGTTTCTGCCATACATCAACATGAATCAGCCATAGATACACATATATCCCTTTTCTCCTGAAGTTTCCTCCCACCCCATCCCACTGAAATGACAGTTGTGTTGTCATTGACCTCAAAAATGGGATATTTTAACCAGATATGTGAAGAAAAATGGAAAAGAGGCAAAAAGCTTATTATATACTTATCATATGTAGAAAGTCATTTCAAGTAGATGGAAATCCACATGATGGACTCATATTCAATGATGCGAGGTTCTCCATGGTGAAGAGGCTGTGAGAATGAGTGATTAAAAGCAGCTACTTGAAAAATTTCTTATCAAAGTGTCATTGATTTATAGTGTTGTATGAGTTTTAGATGTATAGCAAATTGAATCAGTTATACATATACATATATCCTCTCTGTTTTTAAGATTATTTTCCCATATAGGTCATTACAGAGCATTAACCTACATACAGCAGGTCCTTATTAGTTATCTCTTTTATAAACAGTAGTGTGTATATGTCAAACACAATCTCCCAGTTTCTATCTCCCTAACCTGCTGATAACCATAAGTTTATCACTTGTATGCAGGTCAAGAAGCAACAGTTAGAACCTTATATGGAACAACTGACTGGTTCAAAATTGAGAAAGTAATAAAACAAGGCTGTGTATTGTCACACTGTGTATTTAACTTATATGCAGAGCACATCGCATGAAATACTGGGGTGGATGAGTTGCAAACTGGAATCAAGATTTCTGGGAGAAATATCAACAACCTCAGATATGCAGATGAGAGCACTCTAATGTCAAAAAGGAAAGAGGAACTGAAGAGCCTCTTGATGAAGGTGAAAGAAGAGGGTGAAAAGCTGGATTAAAACATCATGTTGATGTTTGGCAGTAAACAGCAAAACTTTGTAAAGCTATTATCCTTCAATTAAAAAAAAAAATGACAAGGCCAAAGAAAACAATAAAATATAGTAAGATCATGGCATCTGGTCTCATCACTTCATGGCAAATAGAAGGGAAAAAGGTGGAAGCAATGACAAATCTCTTCTCAGGCTCTAAAATCACTGCAGATGGTGACAGCAGCCAGGATAACTTTACAATAGTTACATAAACATGAATCAGCCATAGATACACATATATCCCTTTTCTCCTGAAGTTTCCTCCCACCCCATCCCACTGAAATGACAGTTGTGTTGTCATTGACCTCAAAATGGGATATTTTAACCAGATATGTGAAGAAAAATGGAAAAGAGGCAAAAAGCTTATTATATACTTATCATATGTAGAAAGTCATTTCAAGTAGATGGAAATCCACATGATGGACTCATATTCAATGATGCGAGGTTCTCCATGGTGAAGAGGCTGTGAGAATGAGTGATTAAAAGCAGCTACTTGAAAAATTTCTTATCAAAGTGTCATTGATTTATAGTGTTGTATGAGTTTTAGATGTATAGCAAATTGAATCAGTTATACATATACATATATCCTCTCTGTTTTTAAGATTATTTTCCCATATAGGTCATTACAGAGCATTAACCTACATACAGCAGGTCCTTATTAGTTATCTCTTTTATAAACAGTAGTGTGTATATGTCAAACACAATCTCCCAGTTTCTATCTCCCTAACCTGCTGATAACCATAAGTTTATCACTTGTATGCAGGTCAAGAAGCAACAGTTAGAACCTTATATGGAACAACTGACTGGTTCAAAATTGAGAAAGTAATAAAACAAGGCTGTGTATTGTCACACTGTGTATTTAACTTATATGCAGAGCACATCGCATGAAATACTGGGGTGGATGAGTTGCAAACTGGAATCAAGATTTCTGGGAGAAATATCAACAACCTCAGATATGCAGATGAGAGCACTCTAATGTCAAAAAGGAAAGAGGAACTGAAGAGCCTCTTGATGAAGGTGAAAGAAGAGGGTGAAAAGCTGGATTAAAACATCATGTTGATGTTTGGCAGTAAACAGCAAAACTTTGTAAAGCTATTATCCTTCAATTAAAAAAAAAAATGACAAGGCCAAAGAAAACAATAAAATATAGTAAGATCATGGCATCTGGTCTCATCACTTCATGGCAAATAGAAGGGAAAAAGGTGGAAGCAATGACAAATCTCTTCTCAGGCTCTAAAATCACTGCAGATGGTGACAGCAGCCAGGAAATTAGATGGTTGCTTCTTGGAAGGAAAGCTATGACAAACCTCGATAGCATATTAAAAGGGAAAGATATCACTTTGCCAACAGAAGTCCATGTAATCAAGGCTATGGTCTTTCTGGTAGTCATGTACAGATGGGAGAGTTGGAATATAAGGAAGGCAAAGTGCTGAAGAATTTGAATTCTGGTGCTGAACAAGACTCAATGAGAGTTACTTGGACAGTAAGGAGCAAACCATTCAACCCTAAAGAAAATCAACCCTGAATACTCATTTGGAACGACTGATGCTGAAACTCCAATACTTTGGCCACCTGATGTGAAGAGTCAACTCACTGGAAAAACAATGATGTTGGGAAAGATTAAAGGCAGAAGAAGAGGGTGACAGAGGATTAGCTGGTTGGATGGCATCAGTGATTCTATGAACATGAACTTGGTCAGACTCTGGGAGGTGGTGAGGAATGGGCCCTGCTGTGCTGTAGTCCATGGGGTCACAGAGTCAGTCATGATGTAGTGACTGACCAACAACAGCTATAAGTTTGTTTTCTACATATGTGGCTCTACTTCTGTTTTGTAGATAAGTTCATTTATACCCTGTTTTTAGATTCTACATAAAAGTGATGTCATATGATATTTTTCTTTCTCTGTCTGACTTACTTCACTCAGTATGACAATCTCTAGGTCCATACCTGTATGTCACTTTGCCCGGGAATCTCTTTTAGCAGTATGTTTAGTGCACCAATTATAATTCTATTATGTTCTTTTTTTTGTACACTATCTGTGTGATTCATATGTTGGTAAAATTTCTGGAGGGCCTCAGTAGCCCTGACACCTTAGAACAACAGGCAAAATGATATCAGGAGGCATGATGCATTTGGTAAATGCCTTATGTAAACCAGAGAAAATGATGGAGGCAAAAAAATTTCTTTTCTTGAGGCTGTGAAATTACTGCATATTTCATATCACGTAATAGATAACAGGAGGACAGGAGGAAATTTGCCCGTTTCCACAGAGCTCCTTGAAAATAATTCGTTGAATTGGACTCTTTGGAAACATGAACATATTCTGTATATATTTTTGCCAGACAAATTTAGCGTCTTAATGGAATAATAAAAGCTATCATTTGGGAAATACACAAATTACTCCTCCCAGAGTGCACAGAGGTGTTTGTAGGTGCTGAGAGAGGAACAGAGGGAGATGCCCTGAGGAAGTCTCTGTCTTGTCTCCGTGCACATTTAGGTCTTTTGCACGTTTGTAGAAGTACTGGAAGAGGAGCATCGGGGGAGGGTGTGGACTGGATGTGGCTGGCTTCTTATAAGATTTATGAACTGCTAAATTTAAAAATGTCATTTTGTTATTGCCAATATACTTCTGGTGTCTTTGTATGAGTCACTAAGAAAAAAATAGCAATCACCTCCTTTGCATGAACTAGTATGAGTAACACAAAATGGGTTCAATTAATCATTTTAACCGCTGAATTCACTCTGGATAAACAAAGTGTGTATCAGATAATATGCCCCAGAAAGGTAGTCATCCTTACAAACTGATGTTGGGAAAGATTAAAGGCAGAAGAAGAGGGTGACAGAGGATTAGCTGGTTGGATGGCATCAGTGATTCTATGAACATGAACTTGGTCAGACTCTGGGAGGTGGTGAGGAATGGGCCCTGCTGTGCTGTAGTCCATGGGGTCACAGAGTCAGTCATGATGTAGTGACTGACCAACAACAGCTATAAGTTTGTTTTCTACATATGTGGCTCTACTTCTGTTTTGTAGATAAGTTCATTTATACCCTGTTTTTAGATTCTACATAAAAGTGATGTCATATGATATTTTTCTTTCTCTGTCTGACTTACTTCACTCAGTATGACAATCTCTAGGTCCATACCTGTATGTCACTTTGCCCGGGAATCTCTTTTAGCAGTATGTTTAGTGCACCAATTATAATTCTATTATGTTCTTTTTTTTGTACACTATCTGTGTGATTCATATGTTGGTAAAATTTCTGGAGGGCCTCAGTAGCCCTGACACCTTAGAACAACAGGCAAAATGATATCAGGAGGCATGATGCATTTGGTAAATGCCTTATGTAAACCAGAGAAAATGATGGAGGCAAAAAAATTTCTTTTCTTGAGGCTGTGAAATTACTGCATATTTCATATCACGTAATAGATAACAGGAGGACAGGAGGAAATTTGCCCGTTTCCACAGAGCTCCTTGAAAATAATTCGTTGAATTGGACTCTTTGGAAACATGAACATATTCTGTATATATTTTTGCCAGACAAATTTAGCGTCTTAATGGAATAATAAAAGCTATCATTTGGGAAATACACAAATTACTCCTCCCAGAGTGCACAGAGGTGTTTGTAGGTGCTGAGAGAGGAACAGAGGGAGATGCCCTGAGGAAGTCTCTGTCTTGTCTCCGTGCACATTTAGGTCTTTTGCACGTTTGTAGAAGTACTGGAAGAGGAGCATCGGGGGAGGGTGTGGACTGGATGTGGCTGGCTTCTTATAAGATTTATGAACTGCTAAATTTAAAAATGTCATTTTGTTATTGCCAATATACTTCTGGTGTCTTTGTATGAGTCACTAAGAAAAAAATAGCAATCACCTCCTTTGCATGAACTAGTATGAGTAACACAAAATGGGTTCAATTAATCATTTTAACCGCTGAATTCACTCTGGATAAACAAAGTGTGTATCAGATAATATGCCCCAGAAAGGTAGTCATCCTTACAAACTGCTACTCTCTGCAGCTATGCTCTTCTCATTATCGTATTGCAAATAGTTCTCTGAAAGAAAAAATTGTTCAAGCAAAATATTAAACAGCATTCATTTGTCATTTTCCTGTGGGGACTAGGCAGCAACCTGCTGTGGCTGAAAATATGTGGTCATTACAAAGCTGGTATTGAATTGTTTGTTTATCTTTAGAAGGGGAGAGAGGTTTCAATGATGCTACTTTTTCATTGGCAATTTTAGGCACTTCTGCTTTCTAGAGGTGTATCCCTTGTCCAGAACTGACATTAACTGATGTGTCCGTAAACATTCTGTGTGTGTTTTAATGTTCATATAATTTTCTGTGCCACAGCTCTTTTCAACCTGAGGGACGATGATGAGTTTCATTTTCTTCTTAGTGTGTGGTGTTTTATATCACAGTGAGTTGGGTTGCTTGCTTTCTGGAGACCTGAGCGTGTGCTATAAATGGACTGAGATGGGATGTCTAAGATGCTTTGCTTACTGAAGATAGTAAGGCTTCAGCTAGTGCATCAGGGAGAGAGAGTCCAATGTGGTTTGTTGTCTTTTTCATCATGCCTCAGGAAGAAGCAGACTTTTCATTTTGCCAGACAAATTTAGCGTCTTAATGGAATAATAAAAGCTATCATTTGGGAAATACACAAATTACTCCTCCCAGAGTGCACAGAGGTGTTTGTAGGTGCTGAGAGAGGAACAGAGGGAGATGCCCTGAGGAAGTCTCTGTCTTGTCTCCGTGCACATTTAGGTCTTTTGCACGTTTGTAGAAGTACTGGAAGAGGAGCATCGGGGGAGGGTGTGGACTGGATGTGGCTGGCTTCTTATAAGATTTATGAACTGCTAAATTTAAAAATGTCATTTTGTTATTGCCAATATACTTCTGGTGTCTTTGTATGAGTCACTAAGAAAAAAATAGCAATCACCTCCTTTGCATGAACTAGTATGAGTAACACAAAATGGGTTCAATTAATCATTTTAACCGCTGAATTCACTCTGGATAAACAAAGTGTGTATCAGATAATATGCCCCAGAAAGGTAGTCATCCTTACAAACTGCTACTCTCTGCAGCTATGCTCTTCTCATTATCGTATTGCAAATAGTTCTCTGAAAGAAAAAATTGTTCAAGCAAAATATTAAACAGCATTCATTTGTCATTTTCCTGTGGGGACTAGGCAGCAACCTGCTGTGGCTGAAAATATGTGGTCATTACAAAGCTGGTATTGAATTGTTTGTTTATCTTTAGAAGGGGAGAGAGGTTTCAATGATGCTACTTTTTCATTGGCAATTTTAGGCACTTCTGCTTTCTAGAGGTGTATCCCTTGTCCAGAACTGACATTAACTGATGTGTCCGTAAACATTCTGTGTGTGTTTTAATGTTCATATAATTTTCTGTGCCACAGCTCTTTTCAACCTGAGGGACGATGATGAGTTTCATTTTCTTCTTAGTGTGTGGTGTTTTATATCACAGTGAGTTGGGTTGCTTGCTTTCTGGAGACCTGAGCGTGTGCTATAAATGGACTGAGATGGGATGTCTAAGATGCTTTGCTTACTGAAGATAGTAAGGCTTCAGCTAGTGCATCAGGGAGAGAGAGTCCAATGTGGTTTGTTGTCTTTTTCATCATGCCTCAGGAAGAAGCAGACTTTTCTTTTTTTAATGCAGAAGGATCTAGTTTCAGTTTCTCCCTTCTCTCCCTTCTCTTATCTTCAGTATTCTTCTTGTTTTCCTTCTTCGCTGTATTGAGACCATTTCCACAGAATAAAACAGTGACCTGGGAAGGTAACAGTCTACATCCATCTACTCAAATCTCCCAAAAGAACCTATTAATAGTTCACTTACACGTAATTGAAGTTCCATCTGTACAGAGTCCATTTCATTATTAACAATAATTTCATTTTTTTTTTACCAATTCCTTTATCCTGCCATGTATAGTTGTTTCCTTTTTTATGTACTTAGAGAACACAAGGAATTTGTCACCATTTTCTAAAACATTCCTTATACTCCTTCAGCCTGTTAATTGGAAGCAGAATTTTAGCTTAATTAACTTAATCTTTAAAATTTTAATCAATTTATGGCACACTTCTGAGCTTCCTTTGCAGTTTTCCAGACCTCCTTTAAGTCAAAGAATATAGAACTGCACATATATTACAGAAGGTATTACATACCTGGAAGAAGTAAATGATAAATGATAAAGTTCAAAATAAAAGGAAGCCAGTTTATATTCTCCATTCTTCTATTATCACTTATGTCAGGCAGAGTATGATTAGTGAAAATAAGGATTTTCTAGTCTGAGAATCTGGTAGTGGGACACAGCTTGTCTCCCAGGAAAGAATGCAACATTAGAATAGAGTTTTGTTTTTTTAAAACATGGCTGTTCCTCGGTGCTTCCCTTTTTTTATTTTTCATATTAGAAAGGGGAAAAAATGTAGATTTTGATAATGAGCAGAGAGAAAATGTTTTTCATTGAGATTGTTGCAAATAACACTTATGCTTGGAGAATGTACTAAACCTGGATATGTCCTGATATTGAGTTGTAATCCTTCCCATTAAAAAAAATCTTTCCAG
Source organism: Tragulus kanchil (assembly GCA_022376925.1). Classification (NCBI taxonomy): domain Eukaryota; kingdom Metazoa; phylum Chordata; class Mammalia; order Artiodactyla; family Tragulidae; genus Tragulus; species Tragulus kanchil. Next base: position 117,068,632 of record JAIOJX010000023.1, on the reverse strand, counting down.
AGAATTAGACAAGTGCAGCAAAGTGCAGAGAGTTTTGAGGAGAGAAGTGTTAAAGCTGAATCAAAAAATCTCTCTTGTGGTGCTCTGAATTGAAAGAGGACCATTGCAAGCATAAGGAAGCTTAAGCACATTGTTTCAGTTTGGAGCTAAGATGGCGCCTACAGGAAGGGACGTGGGAGTGAAAGGAAGCTTAAGCACATTGTTTAAAGAAGTTTAAGCACATGTTTGCAGTTTGGAGCTAAGATGGTGCCTACAGGAAGAGACGAGGGAGTGATTTAAATTGTTAATTGATGGTCAAAATTTTTGATTGATTCCCCTGGTTTCTGCGCACATGGATGATTGCTTGACCTTTAGCTTGATTGGTGTAATCTATAGGAAGTCCCGTGCAAAACCCCCTTCACTTGCCTATAAAAGCTGTGGATCTACACTAATAAAGCAGAACTGCTTTGACAGAACCCCTGCCGCATCTGATTGTCCCCTGTGTGCGCCGGGGGGTTGGGGGGTGGGCAGCAAAACCACCTCTCTCTGAGATCTCCCAGTTCAGCTGGGGGCAATCCCGCTGCCATCCTTTCTGCGGAAGGCCCCCGCACTCTCTTGTTCAATAAACTATAAAGTTGTTTTTCTAGGCAGAAAGGAGACAATTGTAGGTTTTATTATTGTCTGAATAAAGGGGCTTTAATTGCTCAGATATACTGTTATGCATCTTTGCCTCATTAAGTGTATTAAAAATCTGATCCTTTCGTGGAAAAACAAAATCAGAAAAAAATTAAATGGGGGTAAAAGCAGGAGTTAAACAATCAGCTTATGGCAATATACACACAAAGCGATTGATTTTAATCTGATCATTTCCCTCATTTTTTCCTCAGTGTGCATGACTTGACTTTATGAAGAACTTTACTCACTGACTCACAAAGACATGGCTGACATACAGTATCAGCAAACTGTAGTAACTGGTGCCTAAGAAAGATATCAGCCATTTATTCAGTTTCTACTCTGTGTTGGATACTTAATATATCTTATACAATTGCCTAATGTAATTGCTCTATCAAGTGTGTTAGTTACTATATGTCATGCTCGGGGGTAAACACACATACCTTATGATGTAGACCTCCTTCTCTCTAGGTTACAGATGAGGAAACGAAGAACCGTAGAGAAGCTGAAACTTGTTGAAGTCCCATAGCACATCAGAGGCAAAACTTACTTTTGAACTCAAGTCTCAAAAGCTGATATTCTTCCCAATACATCTCTATTTCTCTGCTGGATTTGTCAGGCTTATGTTGCTTCTTAAAAGAACCACAGTTCTTCATCTTTAACACACGTCCAAGACTGCTAAGTGTATGAGTTGCACGGATATAAATTAATACTTTTGTTTTCCTATCAGAGGAGCCCAGAGAAGGTTATTTTTAGAAAGTCAGAGATAAGCTAGAGCTAAGGCTTCTGGTATCTTAATGACCAGTGTATTATGAGCACAATGTCAGCATAGACTCTAGGAATTTACCACAACTGTTATAGTAATGTTGTAGTTATTGGTTTTAAAATAAAACACAAAGTCCCTTCTCTTTAAAATATGATTAATGTGTTTCACTTTATTCTTTCTCCTCTTTCTCTCTTTTTAATTCTCTTTCCTTGGGCATTTTAGGTGAGCAACAAAATTATGTCTGTGTCTTATTGTTATGGTTAAGTAAGTTAGGTCAGGGTGATAACCCAAGGGCATGTTAATAGTCCTTGTTTTAACAAGCCTAAATTTATACCATTGTCAGAAGTTAATTGCTCTGTTACACTACTGGTGCCCAGGATTACTGAGTATTAAGGAATAGTGGTAGAGAACAGAGGTATTGCTTTCTTGCAAAATTTGCTTCCTTAAAATTTGTGCTGCTGGCAAGAAGGAGATAATTACTCTGAAATAGTTGACCATCTGTTGCAAAAAATTTGAAAGGTGGTTTATGTCAGTACTAGGTAATGCTTCTGAGGTTCAAGGTAATATGGAGCACAGCTAATAAATTACTTGTAAACTTTATAAAGTACCTGAATCTAGATGCCTGTGTGACTGAGGGAAACATTACTGCTTATCCTGAAACTGCACACCAGTGTTCATTTGTTGGAAAAGCTGTAACCATTGACAAGATTTGCCTTCTGGAAGATTCTCTTTCTTTGAGAAGGAGAAGCGGCAAGTATTTTCATTTTAGTTCTCCCCATGCTTTCCTGGAAGCTGAAGGGGATCTTTCTGAACTTGAACTTACTTGGCTGGAGCAGGTAACATGAGTTAGGGCTGGGAAGAGGGACAGCCACAAAAAGACAATGATAGCAAAGTAATCATTAGATAGAGTAACCCTCTAGACCCTCTAGGACAGTAACCTAGTCTTCGTTCCATTGAAAGTGTAATTAGGAGTGTTTTAATTGGTTTGTCACTATTTTCTCATTCAATCACTAGATTATAAGTAGAGACCAAAGCTTCACTGACTTCGGTAAATTTCCTCATCTGAAGAATGGTGGTGGTTTATTTGCTAAGTCATGACTGACTCTTCCAACCCCATGAACTGTAGCCTGTGAGGCTCCAATGGTCATGGCATTCTCTGGCAAGAATACTGGAGGAGGTATTCTATCCCTTCTCCAGGAGATCTTCTCAACCCAGAAATCAAATCCAGGTTTCCCATCAAATCTATCTCTCAGGCTTCTTATGCAACTCTTTAAAGTATTAATAAATCATAAAATGTTCTAATATATCATTCTTAACAAGAATAGAGCACCTGCATGGAATATGTGCTACTATGATTCCCTGAACCCTGCTCATCTAGATTATAACTATCATTCTTTTCTTCCTAAGCATTAGTGAGACTTAAGAATCTTCAGCTTAGAGCTCCAGAAAATAACTGTAAAGTGACGTTTGAAACCTATTGGCCACCCCTGTCCTAAATCTTAGGGAATGCAATATAAGAGGCTATTTTCATTCTTTCCCTCTCTTTTTTATTTCTTTCATTCTTACTATTCTTCTATAGTATCTTCCACTGTGTTATGAATATACATTTTCTAGTTTCTCAATAATTCAGTAAAGCTTGCTACTCACTGTTCATTGGGTTGTATGATAAATACTATTGGTATTACCATGTCTCAAGGTGGGAGTGGTAGAGCACCCAGAAGTTGTAGTTAGAGTGCTTTGATTCATACTCTAGCTTTCTCATTTTCTGGCCACATGGGAAAATTACTTTAATTCTCTGAGCTTGAAATTAGAGGGTACAATGTACAGTAAAAGATGTACAGTTATGATATATGATTTGCAGTGAAGATGGTAAGAGTTCATTCAGTGGTTCTGGACTTCTGGGTTCAATTCTTCACTCTGCTATTTACTTTGCTGTGTGAACTTTGTTTCCTGGAAGCTGAAGGATCTTTCTGAACTTGAACTTACTTGGCTGGAGCAGGTAACATGAGTTAGGGCTGGGAAGAGGGACAGCCACAAAAAGACAATGATAGCAAAGTAATCATTAGATAGAGTAACCCTCTAGACCCTCTAGGACAGTAACCTAGTCTTCGTTCCATTGAAAGTGTAATTAGGAGTGTTTTAATTGGTTTGTCACTATTTTCTCATTCAATCACTAGATTATAAGTAGAGACCAAAGCTTCACTGACTTTGGTAAATTTCCTCATCTGAAGAATGGTGGTGGTTTATTTGCTAAGTCATGACTGACTCTTCCAACCCCATGAACTGTAGCCTGTGAGGCTCCAATGGTCATGGCATTCTCTGGCAAGAATACTGGAGGAGGTATTCTATCCCTTCTCCAGGAGATCTTCTCAACCCAGAAATCAAATCCAGGTTTCCCATCAAATCTATCTCTCAGGCTTCTTATGCAACTCTTTAAAGTATTAATAAATCATAAAATGTTCTAATATATCATTCTTAGCAAGAATAGAGCACCTGCATGGAATATGTGCTACTATGATTCCCTGAACCCTGCTCATCTAGATTATAACTATCATTCTTTTCTTCCTAAGCATTAGTGAGACTTAAGAATCTTCAGCTTAGAGCTCCAGAAAATAACTGTAAAGTGACGTTTGAAACCTATTGGCCACCCCTGTCCTAAATCTTAGGGAATGCAATATAAGAGGCTATTTTCATTCTTTCCCTTCTCTTTTTTATTTCTTTCATTCTTACTATTCTTCTATAGTATCTTCCACTGTGTTATGAATATACATTTTCTAGTTTCTCAATAATTCAGTAAAGCTTGCTACTCACTGTTCATTGGGTTGTATGATAAATACTATTGGTATTACCATGTCTCAAGGTGGGAGTGGTAGAGCACCCAGAAGTTGTAGTTAGAGTGCTTTGATTCATACTCTAGCTTTCTCATTTTCTGGCCACATGGGAAAATTACTTTAATTCTCTGAGCTTGAAATTAGAGGGTACAATGTACAGTAAAAGATGTACAGTTATGATATATGATTTGCAGTGAAGATGGTAAGAGTTCATTCAGTGGTTCTGGACTTCTGGGTTCAATTCTTCACTCTGCTATTTATTTGCTGTGTGAACTTTGGTAAGTTACATAACCTCCCTGTGCCTTCATTTTGTCATCTATAAAGTGTCACTATAAAAACTAAATTAGTTAAAACATAAATTATGTATAGAAAAATGGCTGGCACATGTAAGTGCTTAATAAATGTGTCCTTGTTGTTTTTATTACTATTATTACGTGTCTCATTTAGACCACTTAGGAATACATGCAAATAAATAAATGTTTAGTCTATATTAGTTATTTTATTATGTGATGTGTTTATGCCTTCCAAGAACAGACATATATTTAAATAAAAAGTCAATAAAGGGGCTTTTCTGATGGCTCTTATAGTAATGAATCAAAGAGTTGAACATGACTGAGCAATAAACAATTTCACTTTCAAGGTATAACTATTATATGTGTAATATGTAAAATAAATATTTTGTGGGTTTAATGATAGGGAAATGATAGTTAAATTAAAAGGACCAGAAAAGCCAAGTACCAGTAAAATGTAGAATTTCTGGAACTCTGGTATGACTGTAGAGTTATACAATTTATTGGAAAAAAAAATTTAACACAAATATTCTGTATGTAATGAAGTTCAAACTTTCCATGCCGTATTATTCAGTTAACTCACTCTTAGGTATGTATTCATGACTGAGTGCATTTTATGTACAGGAATGTTAATAGCAACTTTCTTAATAATAGTTAAAAACTGAAAACAACCCCCGAAAAAGTCAAAATGAGAATGGGTAAGAAAAATATGTAGAATATCTATACAAAGACATATTATACAATAATGAAAATGAACAAAGTTGGATAACTTTAACAGTATGGATGACTTTCAGAAAACTAATACTGAGTAAAAGAAGCCTGAAATAAAAGAACACATCCTACAAGATTCTTTTAATATGGTATTTCAAATAGGCAGAACTACCTGATGATGTAAGGATGGCTGTTGTCTTTGGAGAGGGTCACTAGTGCCTGGGAAAGTACATAAGAAAGATACCTGGGCTTCCCTGGTGGTCCAGTGGGTAAGGACACCGCCTTGCAGTGCAAGGGGCACCGGTTCCATCCCTGACCTGGGAAGATCCCACGTGCCGCGGAGCGGCTGGACCGATGTGTCCAATTACGGAGCCGGAGCTCTGGAGCGCATGCGCCCAGAGCTGGCGCTCTGCGACAACAGAGGCCACCGCGATGGGAGGCCCACGAGAGCCAAAGAACAAAGACGGATGAAAACAGAGAAATGAAAGGCCAATAGAAGTGGCCCGCCCATCCCCCTCCCTCCCCACCCCACTCCCCAAAAAATAAATAAATAAAATAAATGTTAAAAAAAAAAAAGAAAGAAAGATACCGATTATGTTCAATTTACTTATGTGATTCATGTTTTTAAAACTGGGTTACTTTGTGAAATTTGATCACACACTTTATGTCAGTGTACTTTTCTTTATACATTTTACTTCACTAAAATGTGTCTAAAATTAAAAAAAAAAAAGTAAAATGGAAAAGTCATTAATTACAACATAATTTCTCCAATGATAAGATTTTGGAAATGAAATGGCCTTGGGCATTGATTTTCAAAGTCTCAGACTGAGTCTAGAATTTTCATCCTTTAATTAACTGGCTTCTGCTATACTTCAGATAGTAATATATTGGATAGTGCTTGCAATTTGTAAATAGAAGTTTGCTTTTTTACAATAAAATAGGATAATTTTAAATATTTTATTCAAATGATGCAAAATCAAAATTTAAGGAATGAGTTTAATTTAGTGGCATTAAAACTTCCTAAGGCTTTCTCCTTTGAGGGTAGGGAAGTACAGTAAAAAGCCTTTAAAGAAACTCAAAATAACAGCAGTCTAAATTCACATTAAACTCACTCTGAGTGTATTTTAAGCTTAGAAGAAATACATAAGGCCTATACTTACTTTAAAGAGAATGTTGGTCATTAAGTGGAAACTTTCGGAAGGCTGAAGAGTTTGTAATTGATTTGTTACCTATTTATATATCCTGTTGTTATTGGTCAGTTGCTAAGTCATTTTTGACTCTTAGCAACCTCATGTATTGTAGGCTGCCAGGCTCCTATGTTCATAGGAGTTCCCAGGCAAGAATACTGGAGTGGGTTGCCATTTCCTTCTCCAGGAGATCTTCCTGACCTGGGGATTGAACCCACATCTTCTGCATTGGCTGGCAGATTGCCTACTGCTAAGCCACCAGGGAAGTCACATATATCCTGTAAAAGATTTAAAAAGTACACTGGGCCTCTAACTTAAGCTCTTACTCTCTAATTTTTATTAACTGGGATACTTGTACAGATCACTATATTGATTTGCATGTGTACTGCTTGATACCCCCAGAAACTGAATTCTGAAACAGAATTTAACATGCAGGATATTCATTTTTAGTGCCCTTGTAATAAACACTTGTGGAATTGAGGAAAAAGTGTGATTCGGTAGAAAAATAAGTAGAGTCATTATGGCAGGCTCAATGACAACCACAGTTGGTAACATAAGTTATGTAATTACAATTGCCTCCAGAGTCGTTCCAAATTAGACCAATGGCCTAACCATTATAGTTTCTCATTGATTAGTTTTAGGTGCAGTCTACCTAGAGAAAGGTCATCCTGTTACTCCCATTTATAACAATCTCCTATATCGCTATAGAGATGAGCTGGGAAAGATCTATAAACTGGAACAACACTGGTGGATAACACAGGGGCTGTGGCAATATGCTTGTGTACTTATCATGGACCCTCTGATCCTATTTGAACTTAATACTGGACATATCACTTAAAACCTTCAATGATAGTTGCAGGAGCCTTCTGACCCTACAACTTAGTGGGTAAGACTATACATAGCTCATGATTAACAGCAGTGGCTCAATTGTCATTAGGTACCCAATGATAATCTGTGCCATCTATACCAAGTTCATTGGTATACTAATAGTTATTTATAAAAAGGCACATAATTCTGATGACATGACCTTGCTTCATACCCCCAGGAGTCTATGTTGTGATTCTGTCATTGGTGCCTGCCATCATCTCTACATGACATCTTTTATTATCATTGATGCCTTGAGTGGCATAAAGACTTCCAGGTTGTAATGCCAAGTGATAGAATCACAAACAATGAACCTCTCCTCACATCACTGCCAGCCTAAATTGGCAACCTCATGTATTGTAGGCTGCCAGGCTCCTATGTTCATAGGAGTTCCCAGGCAAGAATACTGGAGTGGGTTGCCATTTCCTTCTCCAGGAGATCTTCCTGACCTGGGGATTGAACCCACATCTTCTGCTTGGCCAGATTGCTCTGCTAAGCCACCAGGGAAGTCACATATATCCTGTAAAAGATTTAAAAAGTACACTGGGCCTCTAACTTAAGCTCTTACTCTCTAATTTTTATTAACTGGGATACTTGTACAGATCACTATATTGATTTGCATGTGTACTGCTTGATACCCCCAGAAACTGAATTCTGAAACAGAATTTAACATGCAGGATATTCATTTTTAGTGCCCTTGTAATAAACACTTGTGGAATTGAGGAAAAAAAGTGTGATTCGGTAGAAAAATAAGTAGAGTCATTATGGCAGGCTCAATGACAACCACAGTTGGTAACATAAGTTATGTAATTACAATTGCCTCCAGAGTCGTTCCAAATTAGACCAATGGCCTAACCATTATAGTTTCTCATTGATTAGTTTTAGGTGCAGTCTACCTAGAGAAAGGTCATCCTGTTACTCCCATTTATAACAATCTCCTATATCGCTATAGAGATGAGCTGGGAAAGATCTATAAACTGGAACAACACTGGTGGATAACACAGGGGCTGTGGCAATATGCTTGTGTACTTATCATGGACCCTCTGATCCTATTTGAACTTAATACTGGACATATCACTTAAAACCTTCAATGATAGTTGCAGGAGCCTTCTGACCCTACAACTTAGTGGGTAAGACTATACATAGCTCATGATTAACAGCAGTGGCTCAATTGTCATTAGGTACCCAATGATAATCTGTGCCATCTATACCAAGTTCATTGGTATACTAATAGTTATTTATAAAAAGGCACATAATTCTGATGACATGACCTTGCTTCATACCCCCAGGAGTCTATGTTGTGATTCTGTCATTGGTGCCTGCCATCATCTCTACATGACATCTTTTATTATCATTGATGCCTTGAGTGGCATAAAGACTTCCAGGTTGTAATGCCAAGTGATAGAATCACAAACAATGAACCTCTCCTCACATCACTGCCAGCCTAAATTGGGACTTAACTCTAGGTATAGACCACTGGCCTATAAGGAGGAGTAGAACACATGTTGTCTTGAATAGTCTCTAAATCATCTTCAGGAAAGATGGGAATACTAGATTTAAATAAAGGTTTTTAGGCTACTTTACATAGATGCAGGAGGGCTCAAGGGAATGTGAAGATGATAGATACTCATGGACATCATCCCTAATGTCTCTCGCTTATCTGATGATATCTCATACTCTGCTAACCAGGACCCTGGCATTGGCAAAACAGGTCTTCTTTGACTGGGAGTTTTTCCTTTTTTTTTAAAAGTAGTTTATCTATCTATCTATCTATACATATATATATAGGTGGGAGTGGTTTAGTTGCTAAGTTGTGTTGGACTCTTGTGACCCCCTGGATTGTAGCTCACCAGGCTCCTCTGTCCATGGGGCTCTCTAGACAAAAGTGGGTTCCTATTTCCTTCTCCAGAGGATCTTTCCAACCCTCATCTCCTGCATCTCTTGTATTGGTAAGTGGATTCTTTACTGCTGAGGCACTGGATAAGCCTATATCTGTTTGTGTATATATGCATATATACATATATATATATACACACATCAGGTCTTATTAATAGTTGTGAAACGTGGAATCTTCCCCATCCTCCATGTGTGCTCTTCGTTGCACTGCTTGGGCTTCTCTAGTTGTGGCATGTGGGGTCCAGAGCACACAGGCCCAGTTGCTGTGGTGTGTGGGTTTAGCTGCTTTGCAGCATATGGGATCCCAAGTCCCTGACCAGGACTTGAACCCCTGTTGCCTGCATGGGAAGGCAGATTTTCAACCACTGGACCACCAGAGAAGTACTTATATACATAGCTCATGATTAACAGCAGTGGCTCAATTGTCATTAGGTACCCAATGATAATCTGTGCCATCTATACCAAGTTCATTGGTATACTAATAGTTATTTATAAAAAGGCACATAATTCTGATGACATGACCTTGCTTCATACCCCCAGGAGTCTATGTTGTGATTCTGTCATTGGTGCCTGCCATCATCTCTACATGACATCTTTTATTATCATTGATGCCTTGAGTGGCATAAAGACTTCCAGGTTGTAATGCCAAGTGATAGAATCACAAACAATGAACCTCTCCTCACATCACTGCCAGCCTAAATTGGGACTTAACTCTAGGTATAGACCACTGGCCTATAAGGAGGAGTAGAACACATGTTGTCTTGAATAGTCTCTAAATCATCTTCAGGAAAGATGGGAATACTAGATTTAAATAAAGGTTTTTAGGCTACTTTACATAGATGCAGGAGGGCTCAAGGGAATGTGAAGATGATAGATACTCATGGACATCATCCCTAATGTCTCTCGCTTATCTGATGATATCTCATACTCTGCTAACCAGGACCCTGGCATTGGCAAAACAGGTCTTCTTTGACTGGGAGTTTTTCCTTTTTTTTTAAAAGTAGTTTATCTATCTATCTATCTATACATATATATATAGGTGGGAGTGGTTTAGTTGCTAAGTTGTGTTGGACTCTTGTGACCCCCTGGATTGTAGCTCACCAGGCTCCTCTGTCCATGGGGCTCTCTAGACAAAAGTGGGTTCCTATTTCCTTCTCCAGAGGATCTTTCCAACCCTCATCTCCTGCATCTCTTGTATTGGTAAGTGGATTCTTTACTGCTGAGGCACTGGATAAGCCTATATCTGTTTGTGTATATATGCATATATACATATATATATATACACACATCAGGTCTTATTAATAGTTGTGAAACGTGGAATCTTCCCCATCCTCCATGTGTGCTCTTCGTTGCACTGCTTGGGCTTCTCTAGTTGTGGCATGTGGGGTCCAGAGCACACAGGCCCAGTTGCTGTGGTGTGTGGGTTTAGCTGCTTTGCAGCATATGGGATCCCAAGTCCCTGACCAGGACTTGAACCCCTGTTGCCTGCATGGGAAGGCAGATTTTCAACCACTGGACCACCAGAGAAGTACTTCATTGGAAGATTCTGATATGGTCCTCAACTTTATCTTCCTTCACTTTGTAGAAAATGAGAGCTTCTTTGCATGCTATCAAGAAAGCTCTCTCTGCTTTCATATCTAGCTTTCTGTTAGTGATTCTTCGATTTTTGTTTTCTTTTTCAGAAAATCAATAGGACATAATAGTTATCCAAAGCCATTGTTTTATAACTACTTTTTCATCCATATTCATCCATATGCATCCATAATGCATTGAACTAGCTAATTCTTCCTTATGGCAGCACCTTGTTCAAAATTAATGCCAATGAAAGTGTTAACAATGAAATGAGCACTCTGTTTCAGTACCTATATTTACCATGAACCACCAGGTGTAGTGTCAGCCAGAATTCTAGCACTTGCTTTCTTGTCCTATTTCTAGTAGCTACTGAGAAGCTTGAGATTGCTCCTTCAGACTTGTCTCAAATTGTACTGGAAACACCTGGACTTCAGAGTCTCAGTAATTAGTCATCATCTGTGGATTTCTTTAGGAAGAAAGGTGACCTTGGATAATGTGACACTCTGCCAGTAAGGCAATTCTGGAAGGGGTAGACAGCAAAATAGTTCTGTTTGTGAAATGTTCCTGTGAGTTGGGCAACAAATCCTTCATCACAAACTCTGCAACAGTAGTTTAAAAGTATTGAATCTAACAGTGAAAGTGGGCATATGGAAGAGTAAGCATTACATTCACTTATTATTATCTTTATTCTGCTCACCTCCACAAAAGGACTTGATATACTCTACTAGAAGGCAAAGAGAGGATAAAATGTTAAAATACTCATAAAAGAAGAAGACTACCAGGTAGGGTGAGAACAGGGGAGTAAATTACTTGAGCATGAAACATAGTCTCTCAGCAAACCAAAGTAGAGAAACAGAGTCTTCCATGAGTTTTAGTAGCTAAAAATAGCAGTATGACTCTTTTCCTGGGAAACTAACATTTTCCTGAGTCTGAAATCTAAGGCATTATTATGAGAGTGCTCATAAAATGCTCTGGAAAATATTCTGGATCATAACTTTGATAAGTTTTATCATGATAGCAAAAGCTTTTCCACCTATAATTCTTTCACTGAATTTTTAAAAAATTTTTATTTATTTATCTTTTGGGGGGTGGGGTGGGGAGGGAGGGGGATGGGCGGGCCACTTCTATTGGTCTTTCATTTCTCTGTTTTCATCCGTCTTTGTTCTTTGGCTCTTGTGGGCCTCCCATCACGGTGGCGTCTGTCGTTGCAGAGCGCTGGCTCTGGGCGCACGCGCGCCAGAGCTCCGGCTCAGTAATTGGACACATCGGTCCAGCCGCTCCGCGGCACGTGGGATCTTCCCAGGCCAGGGATGGAACCGGCGCCCCTTGCACTGCAAGGCGGTGTCCTTACCCACTGGACCACCAGGGGAAGCCCTCACTGAATTTTTGAAGTGTATTTATTATGCTAATTGAAAGAATATTCATGTGGTTTAAAAGCAAAAAGAACATGATGACCGAAGCTGACATATTTTATTCATGTGAATTGAAAAGTCTAAGTTGTAATAGTTGGAGAAGCAATTTGTGGAATGTAAATTAGAACACTGCTCCACCAATCAGATTTATCTAAAACATTTCCTTTAGCAACTAATATTTGGTTCTGAAATTCTACCATCATAAGATGTATTTGCATGTGTTTGTGTATATGAGTGAAAGAAGTTATACTCCAGCATGAAGTTGTTTATTAATCTCTTTAACTTTACTTGCTTTTGTTGTTGTTCAGTCATTCAGTCACGTCCGATTCTTTGAGACCCCGTGGACTGGGCTAACAGTGAAAGGCATATGGAAGAGTAAGCATTACATTCACTTATTATTATCTTTATTCTGCTCACCTCCACAAAAGGACTTGATATACTCTACTAGAAGGCAAAGAGAGGATAAAATGTTAAAATACTCATAAAAGAAGAAGACTACCAGGTAGGGTGAGAACAGGGGAGTAAATTACTTGAGCATGAAACATAGTCTCTCAGCAAACCAAAGTAGAGAAACAGAGTCTTCCATGAGTTTTAGTAGCTAAAAATAGCAGTATGACTCTTTTCCTGGGAAACTAACATTTTCCTGAGTCTGAAATCTAAGGCATTATTATGAGAGTGCTCATAAAATGCTCTGGAAAATATTCTGGATCATAACTTTGATAAGTTTTATCATGATAGCAAAAGCTTTTCCACCTATAATTCTTTCACTGAATTTTTAAAAAATTTTTATTTATTTATCTTTTGGGGGGTGGGGTGGGGAGGGAGGGGGATGGGCGGGCCACTTCTATTGGTCTTTCATTTCTCTGTTTTCATCCGTCTTTGTTCTTTGGCTCTTGTGGGCCTCCCATCACGGTGGCGTCTGTCGTTGCAGAGCGCTGGCTCTGGGCGCACGCGCGCCAGAGCTCCGGCTCAGTAATTGGACACATCGGTCCAGCCGCTCCGCGGCACGTGGGATCTTCCCAGGCCAGGGATGGAACCGGCGCCCCTTGCACTGCAAGGCGGTGTCCTTACCCACTGGACCACCAGGGGAAGCCCTCACTGAATTTTTGAAGTGTATTTATTATGCTAATTGAAAGAATATTCATGTGGTTTAAAAGCAAAAAGAACATGATGACCGAAGCTGACATATTTTATTCATGTGAATTGAAAAGTCTAAGTTGTAATAGTTGGAGAAGCAATTTGTGGAATGTAAATTAGAACACTGCTCCACCAATCAGATTTATCTAAAACATTTCCTTTAGCAACTAATATTTGGTTCTGAAATTCTACCATCATAAGATGTATTTGCATGTGTTTGTGTATATGAGTGAAAGAAGTTATACTCCAGCATGAAGTTGTTTATTAATCTCTTTAACTTTACTTGCTTTTGTTGTTGTTCAGTCATTCAGTCACGTCCGATTCTTTGAGACCCCGTGGACTGCAGGACACTGGGCTTGCCAAACTCCTTCACTATCTCCCGGAGTTTGCTCAAACTCATGTTCATTGAGTCGATGATGCCATGCAGCTATCTCAATTACCGCTGCCACCCCCTTTTTCTCCTGCCCTCCATCTTTCCCAGCATCAGGTTCACCTTTTTCACCATCTTTCCCTTCCTCACCTTTCTTCACATCAGGTGGCCATGGTATTGGAGCCTTACCTTCAGCATCAGTGCTTCCAGTGAATGTTCAGGGTTGATTCCTTTGGGACTTATGGGTTTGATCCTCTTGCTGTTCACAGGACTCTCGAGAGTCTTCTCTAGCACCATGGTTCAGAGGCATCATTTCTTCGGCTCTCAGCCTTCTTTATGATCAAGCTATCAGAGCCATACATGACTACTGGAAAAAAACATAGGTTTGACTCTATGGATCTTTGTCAGCAAAATGATGTTTCTGCTTTTCAATAAGCTGTCTAGGCTTTTCATATCCTTTCTTCCAAGGAGCAGGTGTCTTTTAATTTCATGACTGCAGTCACCATCTGCTGTGATTTTGTTTTTCCCCATCCATTTGCCACAAAGTGGTGGGAACAGATATCATGGTCTTTGTTTTTGAATGCTGAGTTGTAAGCCAGCTTTTCTTTCTCTTCTTTCACCTCCATCAAGAGGCTCTTTAGTTTCTCTTGACTTTCTGCCATTAGGGTGGTATCATCTGAATATCTGAGGTTGTTGATATTTCTCCTGGCAATCTTGATGCCAGTTTGAACTTTATCCAGCCTGGAATTTCACATGAAGTATTCTTCATGGAAGTTAAATAAACAGGGTAACAATATACAGCTTTGATGTATTCCTTTCCAAATTTTGAACCAGTCCATGTATGGTTCTAATTATTGCTCCTTGACTTGCCTACAGGTTTCGCAGGAGCTAGCTAAGGTGGTCTGGTATTCCCATCTATTTCAGAATTTTTCGGTTTGTTGTGATACATACAGTCAAAAGCTTTAGCATGATCAATGAAGCAAAAGTAGATACTCCAGCATGAAGTTGTTTATTAATCTCTTTAACTTTACTTGCTTTTGTTGTTGTTCAGTCATTCAGTCACGTCCGATTCTTTGAGACCCGTGGACTGCAGGACACTGGGCTTGCAAACTCCTTCACTATCTCCCGGAGTTTGCTCAAACTCATGTTCATTGAGTCGATGATGCCATGCAGCTATCTCAATTACCGCTGCCACCCCCTTTTTCTCCTGCCCTCCATCTTTCCCAGCATCAGGTTCACCTTTTTCACCATCTTTCCCTTCCTCACCTTTCTTCACATCAGGTGGCCATGGTATTGGAGCCTTACCTTCAGCATCAGTGCTTCCAGTGAATGTTCAGGGTTGATTCCTTTGGGACTTATGGGTTTGATCCTCTTGCTGTTCACAGGACTCTCGAGAGTCTTCTCTAGCACCATGGTTCAGAGGCATCATTTCTTCGGCTCTCAGCCTTCTTTATGATCAAGCTATCAGAGCCATACATGACTACTGGAAAAAAACATAGGTTTGACTCTATGGATCTTTGTCAGCAAAATGATGTTTCTGCTTTTCAATAAGCTGTCTAGGCTTTTCATATCCTTTCTTCCAAGGAGCAGGTGTCTTTTAATTTCATGACTGCAGTCACCATCTGCTGTGATTTTGTTTTTCCCCATCCATTTGCCACAAAGTGGTGGGAACAGATATCATGGTCTTTGTTTTTGAATGCTGAGTTGTAAGCCAGCTTTTCTTTCTCTTCTTTCACCTCCATCAAGAGGCTCTTTAGTTTCTCTTGACTTTCTGCCATTAGGGTGGTATCATCTGAATATCTGAGGTTGTTGATATTTCTCCTGGCAATCTTGATGCCAGTGTGAACTTTATCCAGCCTGGAATTTCACATGAAGTATTCTTCATGGAAGTTAAATAAACAGGGTAACAATATACAGCTTTGATGTATTCCTTTCCAAATTTTGAACCAGTCCATGTGTGGTTCTAATTATTGCTCCTTGACTTGCCTACAGGTTTCGCAGGAGCTAGCTAAGGTGGTCTGGTATTCCCATCTATTTCAGAATTTTTCGGTTTGTTGTGATACATACAGTCAAAAGCTTTAGCATGATCAATGAAGCAAAAGTAGATATTTCACTGGAATGCCTTTGCTTTTTCTATGATCCAATGGCTGCTGGCAGTTTGCACCATGGTTCCTCTACCTTTTCTAAATCCAGCTTGTACATCACGAAGTTCTTGGTTCATGTAGTGCTGGAGCCTAGCTTAAAGGATTTTGAGTTTTACCTTGCTAGCATGTGAAATGCTTGCAATTGTGTAGTAGTTTGAATACTCTTTGGCATTGCCGTTCTTTGGGATTTACATAAAAACTGATCTTACATGCTTTATTGGACTTAATACAATCTATATTAAAATTCTGTGATTAGATAGGAAATGGAGATGTCCAAAATGGAGTATTACTTTTACCAAATTAAATTCTTGTAAGAAGAGTAAGATCCTGGGCTTCCCCTGATGGTCCAGTGGGTAAGGACACTGCCTTGCAGTGCAAGGGGCGCTGGTTTGATCCCTGGCCTGGGAAGATCCCACGTGCCGCAGAGCGGCCGGACCGATGTGTCCAGTTACCGAGCCGGAGCTCTGGAGCGCATGCGCCCAGAGCCGGCGCTCTGCAACGACAGACGCCACTGTGATGGGAGGCCCACAGGAGCCAAAGAACAAAGACGGATAAACATAGAGAAACGAAAGACCAATAGAAGTGGCCCGCCCGCCCCCACCCCCAACCCAACCCCCGCCCAAAATAAATAAATAAATCTTTAAAAAAAAAAAAGAAGAGTAAGATCCACAAATACATGTGTGAATAAACTCTCAACACACAAAAGTTATTAAAGTTATCGAAGAAAAAGAGATGGGGCTTCCCTGGTGGTCCAGTGGGTAAGGGCACCGCCTTGCAGTGCAAGGGGCGCCAGTTCAATCCCTGGCCTGGGAAGATCCCACGTGCCACAGAGCAGCTGGACTGGTGTGTCCAATTACTGAGCTGGAGCTCTGGAGCACATGCGCCCAGAGCCGGTGCTCTGCGACAACAAAGGCCACCGCGATGGGAGGCCCACACGGCCCAAAGAACAAAGAAAATAGATAAATGAAAGACCAATAGAAGTGGCCTGCCGGCCCCCCTCCTTCCCCAACCCGCCCCCACCACCCCTCCTGAAAAAAAAGAGTACAAAGAAAAAGAGATGATACTAAGTGGGGATATTATTAAAATTTTTGAAAGGTGGCAGCATTTAAAATAGGCCATAAAGATATAATATGTAGTGAGCCTTCAATAAATATTACCTAGTGTTAATAGTTCAGGTTTTCCTTAGCTTATACCTAGCTTAATTCAAACAAATGTGAAAGATAACATTAGCTGAGCAAAGTACTTTTGCAAATTTAATCTCATTTTTACCTCAAGGCAACATCAAAATGATGAACCTTATCTTCATTTTACAGTTAGAAAGAAAAATGGAGGAGGGAAGAGATAAAGGGAGGGAGAGAGGTAGGGAGTAAGATGAGAAGGAAAGGAAAAAAGAAACTTAATCTCAAAAAGATGAACATAATTTCCCCAGGTCACTTAGCAGACCTGAGACCAGAGATCTAAATATGTCTATCCATAAAGTCCATTTTTGTTCACTACAATTATCTATTACTATTAGGAATTGATGTCAAATTATGGAATGTTATTCCATATTATTTGTCATGAAGAAAAGGAGTAATTGCTTAAAAATACATAGTTTTCCTAAGAGACTAATGTAGGAGGAAGCTAGCTGAGTTAAAGCTGAGCTAGTGGAGGAAGGGAAAGATTTGTGAAAGGACAGGTATAAAGCAGACAGAAACTAGAAGACAGAGTCTCCCTTGCTTCACAACTGTCATAGAACTAACTATGCTTTTAATCATGTTTTTATGAATAAACCTTTTTTTTTTTTAACCTTTCTAGGTAATTATGTAACTAGATTTCTCATGTGTCCTCATGTCCCAAATATAGTTGCTTGGTTTCAGTGACAGAGAGGTCATTACATTTTGGTGATAGCTCAACAGCTATGCATTAAATAAATCAGTAACCCAGCAGGATTCTTGAGTTCAAGGGCTTGGGAATGAAGCTCCTCTCCCTTGGTTGTCTGTCAAAGTCATCTCAGTTTACTGATAGTGCCAAATGTTATTTTCTTTCAGATGTTTAGAGACTGAATGAAATCAGATTGGCAACTTCAGTGATTCACCCTAACCACATATACGAAAAAGATCTAAAAGGAAAAAGTTTTACATCCATAGTAATTACTCTTGAGTTGGCTAAAATATTTGTTCAAGTTTTTCCATACCATCTGATATGGTATCTGAAATGTAGAAGATGTGGGTTCAATCCCTGAATCAGGAAGATCCCCTGGAGGAGGGCAGGGCAACCCTTCTGGTATTCTTACCTGGAAAATCCCATGGACACTGAGGCCTGGTGGGCTACAGTCCATAGGATCACAGAGTTGGACATGACTGAGTGACTGAGCACCCATGAGTAGAGCACTTTAATGATTAGATAATAGTCAATATTTCATAGGTATGGTCCTGGCTATGAGCTTACTCATATAAGAAATTTAATTCTGATCTAATTAATTATCAATGAGCATAATGAGTTTAATATCTGTCACAAAAATTTTCAATAGGCATAAATTATTTTATCTTTCTAGAAAGTACACAGCATTTGGAGTTAACCTAAAATGCAATAAATGAAATGTAAATTCATATCCATTAAAGGCTCACCCATGCCAAGTAGATTCAGTCATGTCTGACTCTTTGCAAAACTATGAACTGTAGCCTGCCAGGCTCCTCTGTCCATAGGAGTCTCCAAGCAAGAATGTTAAAATGGGTGGCCATGTGCTCCTCTAGGGGATCTTCCCAACCCAGGGATCAAACCCATATCTCTTAAATGTCCTGCATTGGCAGAGAGGTTCTTTACCACTAGTGCCACCTGGGAAGGCCCAATACATTCCAAATATGTATTCTTTTTCTTTTCGAATCCTGTTGTTTGTTAATCATGTAATCTGACATATTTACTTCAGTATAAAAGCACTTAAGCAATCTTACTCTGTACATTAGTCACTTCTTTAACTCTGTACTTCTCTGCTTAGTAAAGCATTTAAATACCAGACATGACCATCAGCCACTAATTTCTTTTCTTTGTATTGGTTCAGTAAGAGAAACCAAGGGCTTGGGAATGAAGCCCCCCCAAAGTCATCTCAGTTTACTGATAGTGCCAAATGTTATTTTCTTTCAGATGTTTAGAGACTGAATGAAATCAGATTGGCAACTTCAGTGATTCACCCTAACCACATATACGAAAAAGATCTAAAAGGAAAAAGTTTTACATCCATAGTAATTACTCTTGAGTTGGCTAAAATATTTGTTCAAGTTTTTCCATACCATCTGATATGGTATCTGAAATGTAGAAGATGTGGGTTCAATCCCTGAATCAGGAAGATCCCCTGGAGGAGGGCAGGGCAACCCTTCTGGTATTCTTACCTGGAAAATCCCATGGACACTGAGGCCTGGTGGGCTACAGTCCATAGGATCACAGAGTTGGACATGACTGAGTGACTGAGCACCCATGAGTAGAGCACTTTAATGATTAGATAATAGTCAATATTTCATAGGTATGGTCCTGGCTATGAGCTTACTCATATAAGAAATTTAATTCTGATCTAATTAATTATCAATGAGCATAATGAGTTTAATATCTGTCACAAAAATTTTCAATAGGCATAAATTATTTTATCTTTCTAGAAAGTACACAGCATTTGGAGTTAACCTAAAATGCAATAAATGAAATGTAAATTCATATCCATTAAAGGCTCACCCATGCCAAGTAGATTCAGTCATGTCTGACTCTTTGCAAAACTATGAACTGTAGCCTGCCAGGCTCCTCTGTCCATAGGAGTCTCCAAGCAAGAATGTTAAAATGGGTGGCCATGTGCTCCTCTAGGGGATCTTCCCAACCCAGGGATCAAACCCATATCTCTTAAATGTCCTGCATTGGCAGAGAGGTTCTTTACCACTAGTGCCACCTGGGAAGGCCCAATACATTCCAAATATGTATTCTTTTTCTTTTCGAATCCTGTTGTTTGTTAATCATGTAATCTGACATATTTACTTCAGTATAAAAGCACTTAAGCAATCTTACTCTGTACATTAGTCACTTCTTTAACTCTGTACTTCTCTGCTTAGTAAAGCATTTAAATACCAGACATGACCATCAGCCACTAATTTCTTTTCTTTGTATTGGTTCAGTAAGAGAAACCAATGTTAAGTGAAGAAATAGCTCAACTGCCAATTACTACACATTAGTAAAATTTACCTGCTGAATGGATAATTGCTGTTTTTACTTAGTTTATTTTTTAGAGTACCCTTTGGTCACAATTGGCTCCTTTTTGGGAAGTCTCAGCGGAAAGCTAAATGACTAAACAAACTCAGAGATGCAAATTTTGTATTCAACTTGGAGAAACACAATTGAGGAAAGTGAGTACATTTTTAGAGAATTAGGTTTGGGGTTCTTCTTCCAAGAAAATTTTTGTGTTCATTGAAATATAAATCATAGGTATCTGTTTTCTTAATCTGCCAAGCCTCTAATGAGGTGGTAGTTTAATCACTTAAGTCATGTCTAACTCTGAGACTCCATGGACTGTAGCCCACTAGGCTTCTCAGACCATGAGATTTTCCAGGCAAGAATACTGGAATGGGTTGCCATTTCCTTCTCCAGAGGATTTTTCCCACCCAGGGTTTGAACCTGAGTCTCATGCATTGCAGGTGGATTCTTAACCAACTGAG
Source organism: Tragulus kanchil (assembly GCA_022376925.1). Taxonomy (NCBI): domain Eukaryota; kingdom Metazoa; phylum Chordata; class Mammalia; order Artiodactyla; family Tragulidae; genus Tragulus; species Tragulus kanchil. The sequence goes on along the minus strand of JAIOJX010000023.1, from coordinate 117,048,131 downwards.
CCACCAAGGAAGCCCATGGCTTTAGTAAGCATAATGAGTTATTTAATAAAGGCTGCTATGATGGAAAGATCTGGAAGTTAGGAGCCATGCTTCTAGTTACATTTTCGTCACTGCAAGGCATTAAACCTAAGGAAGTTAAAGTTACTTCTTTTCTTTGAGCTTTAGTTTTTTCATATGTACAAGGAAGAATATATAAATATTTTTAGTTATAAATGAAATTAGTCTAATTCAAAATGATTTGATCATAAAAAGATAATTTACCTGTTTAGGAATTCAAGCTTCCAGAATGGTCAAAATAAAGAAATACTAACAGAATGCTCTCCCTGTACCTTATCATTTTCTTTTGTGTATATGTGTCTATGTATGTATGTAAGTAATCACTGTCTATCTCCAGTGGCTCTTTATTAATTTACGTTAACTTTGTTCTCAGGGGGTCTTCCCCTGGTGGTCCAGTGGGTAAGGACACCGCCTTGCAGTGCAAGGGACGCCGGTTCCATCCCTGGCCTGGGAAGATCCCACGTGCCGTGGAGCAGCTGGACCCATGTGTCAAATTACCGAGTTGGAGCTCTGGAGCGCGTGCGCCCAGAGCCAGTGCTCTGCAGTGACAGACGCCACCGCGATGGGAGGCCCACAGGAGCCAAAGAACAAAGACGGATGAGGAGGGAGAAATGAAAGATCAATAGAAGTGGCCCGCCCGCTCCCCTCCCCCCCCACCCCGACCCCCGCCCAAAAGAAATAAATAAATAAATCTTAAAAAAAAAACCAAAAAACGAAACTTTGTTCTCAGGGAAGAACTTACCATTTGGTAGCCTTAAAAATAGATAGGTTTTTCTGCAACCAAGACTCCCAGACTAAAAGGCCCCCTGACCCCCATATCTTTGAAATTTAGCTTACCAAGCTCTTTTGGGTCATTTGCCCTTTCATGAATAAATTACTACAGCTAGACAGATGTTGATATTTTGCATTGTATCACATAAGATTCCTTTTAATTAATCGTGAGAGGTTGGTCTAACCTGAAACGTGTAGTCTGGGTGTAGAAAGTCTATGTGTTCCTTGATAAAATGGAAGTTCTGCTCTGAGATAAATGTATAGTGGAAGTAGGTCACACAGTGTAACAGATGTATGTTGTGAAAGGCCTGGTAGATTTTTATTCTTTGATTCTCTTACGTATTCTCTTGAAGAACTCTAAGACAGTTCTTATGCTAATCAAGGCTGACATGCTCTCTGTCCTCATCCAGCATACAATAAATGGATGAGAGACACATTAAATGGATAAGAGGTACAGTAAAAGAAATTATAAAACCAAGTAATTACATGTAAGACTTTTTCTATATCTCTCATTTTATGATTTTCAGTGTAGTGTGTGGTTTTTTTTTTTTTTTTTTTTTTCTTTTTACCATTTAACAAACATCTCAGTTGCCTACAGGATAATTTCTTATTTCTTATAAATCATTGGTCTTTGGGCCATGCTAATTTATATTGCTGTTTTCAGACTCTTGGTGGAATTATTTGTCCTGAAACTGCTTTCTATTATACGTGATCTCAATGGTAAGGAATCTGCCTGCCAATGCAGGAGATGTGGGGGTGGGGAAGATCCCCTGGAGAAGGAAATGGCAACCCACTTCAGTATTATTGCCTGGGAAATTCCATAGACAGAGGAGCTTGGCAGGACATAGTCCATGGGGCCACAAAAGAGTCAAACAAGACTTAGCAACTAAACAATAACAAAAAGAACTATTCAGAGAAAATAATTTTAATGCCAAAAGCTTTCATACTGGTATCATTTAGAATAAAACTGGAGCAAGAAATTGTTGTTTAGTCACTCAGATGAATTTTTGCAAACCCATGGACACAGCACAGCAGGCTTCCCTGTCCTACACTATCTCCCAGAGTTTGCTCAAGCTCATGTCCATTCAGTCAATGATGCCATCTCATCCTCTGTCACCTCCTTTTCCTTCTGCCCTCCATCTTTCCTAGCATCAAAATCTTTTCCAATGAGTCAGCTGTTTGCATCAGCTGGCCAAAGTTATGCCTTCAGCTTCAGCATCAGTCTTTCCAATGAGTATTCAGGGTTGATTTCCTTTGGGACTGATTGATTTGATTTTCTTGGTGTCTGAAGTAGTCTCAAGAGTCTTCTCCAACACTTCATATAGTTCAAAAGCATCAATTTTTCAACACTCAGCCTTCTTTATGGTCTGACTCTCACATCTGTACATGACTACTGCAAAAGCCATAGCTTCAACTGCATGGACCTTTATCAGCAAAGTGATATCTTTGCTCTTTTTCTTTTTTAACAATTTTTACTTTTTTAAAAAAATTTTGACCTCTTTTAATTGATTGATTGATTGATTGATTGATTTTTCATTCATCTTTATTCTTCAGCCTGTGTGGGCCTCCCATTGCAGTGGCTTCTCTGGTTGTAGAGCACCAGCTCTGGGCGCATTGCCAGTTGGACACACCAGTCCAGCTGCTCCGTGGCACAGGAGATCTTCCTGGGCCAGGGATTGAACTGGTGCCCCTTGCATTGCAAGGCAGATTCTTTACCCACTGGACCACCAGGGAAGCCCAAAGTGATATCTTTTCTTTTTAATATGGTGCCTAGGCTTGTCACAGCTTTTCTTCCAGGGAGCAAGTGTCTTTTAATTTTGTGACTACAGTCACTGTCTGCAGTGATTTTGGAGCCCAAGAAAATAAAATATGTCAGTGTTTCCATTTTCTCCCCCATCTATTTGCCACAAAGTGATGGGACCAGATACCATGATCTTAGTTTTTTGAATTTTGAGTTGTAAGCCAGCTTTTTCACTCTCCTCTTTCACTTCCATCAAGAGGCTGTTTAGTTCCTCTTGGGTTTCTGCCATTAGAATAGTGTCATCTGCTTATTGTTGATATTTCTCTCTTGATCTCAGAAATCTTTCAGCTTGAGCCTTGTCCATCCTGGTATTTTGTATGATATACTCTGCATATAAGTTAAATAAGCAAGATGACAATATACAGCTTTGATGTACTCCTTTTCAAGTTTTGAATTAGTGCATGTTCCATGTCCAGTTCTAACTGTTGCTTCTTAACCAGCCTACAGGTTTCTCAGGAGGAAGGTAAGGTGGTCTGGTATTCCCATCTCTTAGAATTTCCCACAGTTTGTTGGGATCCACACAGTCAAAAGCACAGTCAAAAGCTTTAGCCTAATCAATGAAGCAGAAGTAGGTGCTTTCCTGGAACAGTGTCATGGTAACTAAACTGCTAAATTTTTTCTTTTTCTTACAAATTGACATTGTTTGTATTAGCTGTTTTTTGAATTTACTCACAGAGTTTATTGACTTTTGGGGGGAATGGGCAAACTACATAGATTGCCTTTTTTGTTTTTCTGGGAAGGACCTGGAGTCCTCTATGAACATTAGGTTTTCAGCTTTACCCTTTGTCTTTGGTTCATTGAGTAGTTTCTAATTATTGTTTATACTGTTATAATATTTATAATTCTATGATTTTTTATATTGGAAAATGTGTAATTGATGAGTACTTTTGCTACAAGCATGACTGGATCATCATATTTGTCTTTTAGTCTGTACAAATCACCAGCAGATTATTTGAATTTCCAAAAGTGAGCTGGAAAAGATTTTATGGAACAGCGTCACCTAGTAATAACCCTCTTATCCAGTAGAACTTGAGTACCAATATTTCCAACTTTTGATGAGGCACTGGGAACTTAGTGAGAGATGGAACAAAATGATAATTCGGCTGATACAGAACAACCTTTTACATGGTACTTGGCATATAAGAATTGGCAGATGTATTTGGAACTGAGAGTTGATAGAAATAAAGATTATCCAGACTTCACGGAAATTCTTCAAAGAATGAATGTTTAAGCCAAGGCTGGCATGGATTCTTCCTGTATTAAGAGGATTCATTGTTGGCACACATGTATCTTTTTGAGCATTTGTAATAAGCACATTCGCTGGTCAGACAAATTTCAAAAGGTATCTTTCTTTTTGTTAGACTCAGTCACTTAAAAAACGTCAGCCCTACTCATTGCCTTCAGTTGAGTGAATAAAATCTTGACATGTGGATTTGGGTTCTTGGTTCCAGTGCTTAATTATTAGTTCAGTGATCTTGTGCTAATTTCTTTTATAAGCCTCAATTTTTTCCTGCTCTGTAAAAGGAGTATAACTTTTAATTTAATAAATTGTGTACATTGAAGAGATAAGATAGGTAAATTGTTTAGCACAAGGTCTTTCATAATCCATACCAAGAACTTAGTGTATATTAACTCAACTTTAATTTGTTCTTATTAGTAATAGTGATATTAATAGTAGAGGTACTGGTAGTACAATACTATTATTGCCTTATATTCGTTTCTCAGATCCAATATCAATTTTTTTGCCTTGCCTTGCCTTTGTTCTGTTGTCAGCATTATATCTGGGTGTCTTAGTTATTTTTATTTAGAAGGTAGGAGGAATTAAGTGAGACTAAACCTTGATAAAGAAGAAAAACAGTAGGTACTCATATTAATTAAGATAAGGGATGTATGGTCATTTCTTTGTAAGATATACAAAATGGTCTTATTTTTGGCTTAATCCATAATGGTCAAAGTAGCCTTCACTTATGTGGGTAGTCTGTGAAATTTATTATGTTCAACAGAGCAACGCCATAGTCTTGCTGTGAGTTTTAGGCCAACTTCTGGCAACACCCAACACTGATAGTCTGAAAAGATTTTATTGGAAAAACAGCGTCACCTAGTAATAACCCTCTTATCCAGTAGAACTTGAGTACCAATATTTCCAACTTTTGATGAGGCACTGGGAACTTAGTGAGAGATGGAACAAAATGATAATTCGGCTGATACAGAACAACCTTTTACATGGTACTTGGCATATAAGAATTGGCAGATGTATTTGGAACTGAGAGTTGATAGAAATAAAGATTATCCAGACTTCATGGAAATTCTTCAAAGAATGAATGTTTAAGCCAAGGCTGGCATGGATTCTTCCTGTATTAAGAGGATTCATTGTTGGCACACATGTATCTTTTTGAGCATTTGTAATAAGCACATTCGCTGGTCAGACAAATTTCAAAAGGTATCTTTCTTTTTGTTAGACTCAGTCACTTAAAAAACGTCAGCCCTACTCATTGCCTTCAGTTGAGTGAATAAAATCTTGACATGTGGATTTGGGTTCTTGGTTCCAGTGCTTAATTATTAGTTCAGTGATCTTGTGCTAATTTCTTTTATAAGCCTCAATTTTTTCCTGCTCTGTAAAAGGAGTATAACTTTTAATTTAATAAATTGTGTACATTGAAGAGATAAGATAGGTAAATTGTTTAGCACAAGGTCTTTCATAATCCATACCAAGAACTTAGTGTATATTAACTCAACTTTAATTTGTTCTTATTAGTAATAGTGATATTAATAGTAGAGGTACTGGTAGTACAATACTATTATTGCCTTATATTCGTTTCTCAGATCCAATATCAATTTTTTTGCCTTGCCTTGCCTTTGTTCTGTTGTCAGCATTATATCTGGGTGTCTTAGTTATTTTTATTTAGAAGGTAGGAGGAATTAAGTGAGACTAAACCTTGATAAAGAAGAAAAAAACAGTAGGTACTCATATTAATTAAGATAAGGGATGTATGGTCATTTCTTTGTAAGATATACAAAATGGTCTTATTTTTGGCTTAATCCATAATGGTCAAAGTAGCCTTCACTTATGTGGGTAGTCTGTGAAATTTATTATGTTCAACAGAGCAACGCCATAGTCTTGCTGTGAGTTTTAGGCCAACTTCTGGCAACACCCAACACCTGTCTGGTAGTTACATGTCTACTTTGGCTGGGAGAGTTGCTTTTTTCTTTCCACTTTTAGGAATCCTGCATTTTTGTTAGTCATAAACCATTGAAATTATGTTCAAGGAATGATCAGAGTAGTGAAAGTTTTCTGAGAACTATCTTATCAATAAAAAACATGTTATTTAATACTGAGAATTGAAGATTTTTACCACAGAAAAGTGGAATAGTTGAGCATGACTGATTTCTCTTTTGAAATATATGAGGGTCAGTTTCATATATGAGGTATGTCCAGGGTCACTACTAAGATGGAAGTTTCTCAAAGTAAGAAAGTCCTTATTTAGTTTTTAAACTGCTGGCCCTGTAAAGCAGTGAAATGAATATTTCTCCATGATGGATTTTGCTATCACTGGACTTATCTGTATAGAATCTAGATAAACTGCCTACCAGGGCTATTGTGGAATAATAGCCCTGTATCAATAACTGAACTGGATGACAGTGTGTGTCTTAAATTCTCTGTTTCCAAAAGCAAGGAAGGAGACACAAAGTGTGCTGGTTGACTGAGACGTAAACTCAGACTTTTGTTTTATTTCTTTAAGGCAAGAATTGCCCACTTCTCTTGACTTCTAATTGCAGTTTTTCTATCTGTCTTTATTTGGTGGATGTAAGTGATGAACTATATTCAGGAAATTTTTAATTCTTCTGGACTAATGAATGTACTTGCATTCCATTTTACCAACAACAATACTGCAAATTCATGCTTGTCCAAGTTCCATTTCCTTACTATAGGACAAGCCTGAAACAGTCCAAGGAGTTAAAACTGCCAGAACTAATTGATTAAGCTGTCAGTAAGCTTTCCAGGAATTCTGGTTGGCTTCATTGTGGAGAGTAGCATTTTTCTTGCTCTGCCTTTGAGTGTCCTGGAATAGGTGAACTTGTAGGTTCTTGATCAGTCATTAGACTTCCAGGATGGCAGCAAATGAGAGTGAGGGATCTTGAGAGGAAAGTTTGAAAGTCATCTGCTCAACTGCTTGTTCTAAATAATGCTGAGAGTTAAATATCTCTTTCTTACATCCAAAGTTTAAAAATAAATGTTGCTTCCAGAATTTGGAGGATGCTGATGATATCTCTTGTGAAAAAGTCTATCCTTAGTATTGAACAGGAAGTTGACAGTGGGAAAGTGGGAGCAACTCTGGCAGAGCTGGTTCATGGAGGTCTTAATGAAACTGACCTTTTATATATTTGCTTTGGTTACATAACAATTTCCATTTTTATTTAACTGCTTTCCTTCCTTTTATGCGGGGACCTTCTGCAGAAAGGGAAGGCAGTGGGATTGCCCCTGGCTGAACAGGGAGATCTCGGAGAAAGGCAAATCTTGAACTGCCCGCCCCGCAGCCCCCTGGCTCAGGCAGGGGGACAATCAGACGCGACAGGGGTTCCATCGAAGTAGTTCCGCTTTATTGAAGAAGATCCACAGCTTTTATAGGCAAGTGAAGGGGGTTTTGCACGGGACTTCCTATAGATTACACCAATCAAGCTAAAGGCCAAGCAATCATTCACGAGTGCGGAAACCAAGGGAACCAATCAGAAATTTTGACCATCAATTAACAATTTAGATCACGCCCTGTCTCTTCCTGTAGGTGCCATCTTAGCTGCAAACATGTGCTTAAGCTTCTTTAAACAATGCTCTTAAGCTTCCCTTCATTCCCACGTCCCTTCTTGTAGGCGCCATCTTAGCTCCAAGCTGAAACAATGTGCTTACGCTTCTTTCAGGAAATTTTTAATTCTTCTGGACTAATGAATGTACTTGCATTCCATTTTACCAACAACAATACTGCAAATTCATGCTTGTCCAAGTTCCATTTCCTTACTATAGGACAAGCCTGAAACAGTCCAAGGAGTTAAAACTGCCAGAACTAATTGATTAAGCTGTCAGTAAGCTTTCCAGGAATTCTGGTTGGCTTCATTGTGGAGAGTAGCATTTTTCTTGCTCTGCCTTTGAGTGTCCTGGAATAGGTGAACTTGTAGGTTCTTGATCAGTCATTAGACTTCCAGGATGGCAGCAAATGAGAGTGAGGGATCTTGAGAGGAAAGTTTGAAAGTCATCTGCTCAACTGCTTGTTCTAAATAATGCTGAGAGTTAAATATCTCTCTTTCTTACATCCAAAGTTTAAAAATAAATGTTGCTTCCAGAATTTGGAGGATGCTGATGATATCTCTTGTGAAAAAGTCTATCCTTAGTATTGAACAGGAAGTTGACAGTGGGAAAGTGGGAGCAACTCTGGCAGAGCTGGTTCATGGAGGTCTTAATGAAACTGACCTTTTATATATTTGCTTTGGTTACATAACAATTTCCATTTTTATTTAACTGCTTTCCTTCCTTTTATGCGGGGACCTTCTGCAGAAAGGGAAGGCAGTGGGATTGCCCCTGGCTGAACAGGGAGATCTCGGAGAAAGGCAAATCTTGAACTGCCCGCCCCGCAGCCCCCTGGCTCAGGCAGGGGACAATCAGACGCGACAGGGGTTCCATCGAAGTAGTTCCGCTTTATTGAAGAAGATCCACAGCTTTTATAGGCAAGTGAAGGGGGTTTTGCACGGGACTTCCTATAGATTACACCAATCAAGCTAAAGGCCAAGCAATCATTCACAAGTGCGGAAACCAAGGGAACCAATCAGAAATTTTGACCATCAATTAACAATTTAGATCACGCCCTGTCTCTTCCTGTAGGTGCCATCTTAGCTGCAAACATGTGCTTAAGCTTCTTTAAACAATGCTCTTAAGCTTCCCTTCATTCCCACGTCCCTTCTTGTAGGCGCCATCTTAGCTCCAAGCTGAAACAATGTGCTTACGCTTCTTTATGCTTGCAACGGTCCTCTTTCAATTCAGAGCCCCACACTTTTATATCCGTATTTGTACAACTTCCATTTCCATTTATGAAGCTACTGAGACAGGAATTAACATTCAAGAGGACAGTATGGTCTATTCTTTTTCTTTTTTTTTTTTTTTAAAGATTTATTTATTTATTTACTTTGGGCGGGGGGTGGGGGAAGTGGGCGGGCCACTTCTATTGGTCTTTCATTTCTCTATTTTCATTCGTCTTCGTTCTTTGGCTCCTGTGGGCCTCTCATCGTGGTGGCGTCTGTCGTTACAGAGCATCGGCTCTGGGCGCATGCGCTCCAGAGCTCCGGCTCGGTGATTGGACACATCAGTCCAGCCGCTCTGCGGCATGTGGGATCTTCCCAGGCCAGGGCTCAAACTGGCGCCCCTTGCACTGCAAGGCGGTGTCCTTACCCACTGGACCACCAGGGAAGCCCTGGTCTATTCTTCAGTGACATTCTGTGATGATACTTTGAGTTCTCTTTGTCATCAATCATACCTCTGAGAAGGGATTAAGCATGACCAGGTACATGCACAAGTGACATTCCTAAAGCCCTCCATCTAAAAGGAGTTCCTTTATAATTAGTGCCAGTTTCCTCATTGTACTTTCCATAATGCTCAGCAGATAGTAGGTGATTTCTAAGTGCTAGTTAAATATATTTTGTAATTCTCTACATAAAGACTATTTTCAGTCTTTGTTTTTATTTATGGTGATATTTGTAAGTTTATAAGATGGCATAACTACATATATTTTTCCTTAGACTTCCCTAATTTTTTATTTTTCCTTAAAAATTTTAAAGTACTCTGTTAATAATGATGCCATGAATACTCATTGCTTTCATATTCCTCATGCTATTTGGAGAATTAAAATGTTTCTGCTGGTCTGTAGAGCAGACTGGGAGTCATTACTGGGGAACATCAAGAAATCTTAAATCGAACTGCTTAATTTTCACCAACCATAAAATTACATGATAATATTTTCTGTATTTCTCAGGGCTGATAAGAAGAGCAACTAACCAAATAATAAAGCACTTGGCACTTGCTATTTAAATGTAAAATTCCCCAAATCAAGCTTATCATCATTATCAAAACAGGCAGCTGTGGGATAATGATTAAAAGTGAGGACTTGGGGTTAGGCTAAACAGGGTTCAGATAATATGTGATCTCAGATTTCTCCCTGTGCCTCCATATCTGCAGATGGACACATTCCCACCTTCACAGAGATTAAATGGTATAATATTGTAAGGTATTTAGAGCCATGCCTGGTACGTGGTAGATGTTCAAACAATGTTATGTAATGACAATATATAAGAAAATATTTTAAAAAACACTTTAAATCATACAACTAGATTGGACTCTTTTAAAAACAGTTACAGAGATGTGGCACCCAAACAATAACAGCAGTACAGAGCTGGTAATTCAGTTCTCTCTGAAGACTCCTAGAAACATCATACGTAATGCTCAAAACTAACATATCTATTAGAAGAATAGACTGCCTTAATTAGATCCTTAAATCTCTATTCTTGAAGGGGAAAAAAAATATAGGCTCTTCATGTACAGAAAACGTTGCTCAGCATGGAAACTGTGAAGAGAAAAGAAGAGAGACAAAATGTGGTAAATGGAAGTAAGTACATTGTGACTTTGACAAAAGACAGCATAAATAGTGACCAAAGACAGCATCAGGTAGAGATGTTATTCTGGGCTCTAGGAAGAACTGAACTCTGACCAACATAGAGACTTATCAATTAGAAGTGAAATGAATGTGCTGTAGGACAAAGCTTGAAGGTATCAAATTCAACCTCCTAAGAAAATTACACCTTTTAACAACTGAAGCTGAGATAATGTCCTGTTTTTCTCCTTCAGCCTGATAACAGGAAGCAAGATTTAAAAGGACATCTTACTTGTATATCCTCTCACCAAGTTGATTAAATTGAACCTTGATAAGTGAAAGAGGCCAAAAATTCAGTACAAACACCAAACCTTTGTAAATAACAGCAGAGAAGGAAATAGAGAAAGTGAAAAAGAGATATAGTATTTTGAAGTAAGGAGACAAGGAAAAGATATGGGAGAAAGGAATAGAAAGGAAAAAAATATAAAAATGAAGAGAATGAAATATATTTATTTTTAAAAGACTGTCTTAGCATGTAAAATGATGATGAAGGGGAGAATGACTGAAAAAAAAACATGAAAAAAAGAACTTTAGCCTAAATATTCCACCTGTGCAATTGTACCAAATTGATCTGCCAGATTTCAAAAGCTAAAGGAAGTGTGTTGTGAGGGATTCACTAGGGGGTATGTATGTGAGTGAGTGGTGATTCATAGCCTCAGTGGGATATTAGTGAATTAAGCTGGTTGGAGGTTCCATCTCTTAGATTAGACATAAAGAATCATGGTCATTAAAAATCCCATGGTATTTAAGGTAACATAAAGGAGCTAAATTTGTATCTTGGGCAGAACCCAACATAGAAATATGTCTATGTCCTGCATGATATGTGTATGTTTTAAATATTTCTTTGTGTTGAAACTGTGGAAAAGATCCTACTTTATTTTCTTGACTGGTCTGGGTATTTTTCTTCTCTTTTTGATTGCTTTATTATTGATAAAGGCAGATACTCACAATTAAAATCGCTCCTCTAAAGAAAAATATTCAGAGACTCTCTGTGATATTGGGTCTAGTCCCTTTGGAAAAGGTACTGAAACTAGAGTGACAGTTGCCCTCTTTAAGGTATTTTAAGAAATGATACAGACTTGCTTTTTTACTCTGTAAAATATTTTTAATAAAAATCTGATCCTAGAATTTTTATTTAAAATGATGCTAGAGAATTTAAATCATGTGTTTATAATATACAATATATGAAGTTAATAATACTATATAGATATTCTTGGTATAATTTCTAGTTCCTTGCCAAACTTTTCCAAATGGACACTCATTCATTCAGTTATTAACAATTCAAAATATATTGCCCTGTATTAGGCGTTCAAACTCAGGAAAAACTTTAGAAATTCAGAGTATCAAAGATATTTGTAGAAATAACTGCTGAGTAGAAATAACTGCTGAGCTTCTTTTCTGTTTTTTTTTTTTTATCTTTATATGGATAATATGCACAGAAACACTTTTGTAAAAGCATCTATATAATTTGTTATGAAATATAATATTTTCAAATATGTGACAGATTGCAAAGGAAATCCTTAAAGGATACAAATGATAAGATATACTATATAGGGCTCAGATAATGCAGGAGTCAGCTTTATCGCTGGAGATTTCAATAATTCATGGAGACTTTAGAGGCAGGATTTTAATAGCCCCTACACTCATCACAGGGGGAACAAAGTATGGCGCCTAACCACGGTCAAATAAGAACTCACAATAGAAAATTAATGATACTTAAAATAGTACCTAGCGAAACCTTTTTAAAAAAGATAGTACATAGCCTCAGTGGGATATTAGTGAATTAAGCTGGTTGGAGGTTCCATCTCTTAGATTAGACATAAAGAATCATGGTCATTAAAAATCCCATGGTATTTAAGGTAACATAAAGGAGCTAAATTTGTATCTTGGGCAGAACCCAACATAGAAATATGTCTATGTCCTGCATGATATGTGTATGTTTTAAATATTTCTTTGTGTTGAAACTGTGGAAAAGATCCTACTTTATTTTCTTGACTGGTCTGGGTATTTTTCTTCTCTTTTTGATTGCTTTATTATTGATAAAGGCAGATACTCACAATTAAAATCGCTCCTCTAAAGAAAAATATTCAGAGACTCTCTGTGATATTGGGTCTAGTCCCTTTGGAAAAGGTACTGAAACTAGAGTGACAGTTGCCCTCTTTAAGGTATTTTAAGAAATGATACAGACTTGCTTTTTTACTCTGTAAAATATTTTAATAAAAATCTGATCCTAGAATTTTTATTTAAAATGATGCTAGAGAATTTAAATCATGTGTTTATAATATACAATATATGAAGTTAATAATACTATATAGATATTCTTGGTATAATTTCTAGTTCCTTGCCAAACTTTTCCAAATGGACACTCATTCATTCAGTTATTAACAATTCAAAATATATTGCCCTGTATTAGGCGTTCAAACTCAGGAAAAACTTTAGAAATTCAGAGTATCAAAGATATTTGTAGAAATAACTGCTGAGTAGAAATAACTGCTGAGCTTCTTTTCTGTTTTTTTTTTATCTTTATATGGATAATATGCACAGAAACACTTTTGTAAAAGCATCTATATAATTTGTTATGAAATATAATATTTTCAAATATGTGACAGATTGCAAAGGAAATCCTTAAAGGATACAAATGATAAGATATACTATATAGGGCTCAGATAATGCAGGAGTCAGCTTTATCGCTGGAGATTTCAATAATTCATGGAGACTTTAGAGGCAGGATTTTAATAGCCCCTACACTCATCACAGGGGGAACAAAGTATGGCGCCTAACCACGGTCAAATAAGAACTCACAATAGAAAATTAATGATACTTAAAATAGTACCTAGCGAAACCTTGAGAAGGAGATGAAGGATTTTTGAAGGAAGTTTATAGACTTCAATGTTTATTGCAAGAAGAGAAATGCTAAAAATTGTCATTGAACTCAAATTTTAAAAAATAACTAAGAAAAAAAACAATGAAAGTATAAGAAATAAAATAATAAGTGTTGAAATTAGTGGGGACAAATTCCACAGGGTAAATCAATAGTCATCAAAGCGTAAATGTTATTTTTTTGCTAAGACTAATAAAACTGATAAACTTTGTGCAAGAGTGATAATGAGAAAAGGAAGGAGAATGGAAGCCTAAATGAATGATATTAAATATTAAAAAAGAGATGAAACTAAATATTCAACAATCATTAAAATACATGAGATTGATATGACTGATTTCAAGTCAGTAGATTTGAAAACCTAAGTGGAATGGCCCAATTTCTGGTAAAGTGTAAACTACCCAAGTTGACTCAATTTTTATAGCTATGCTCTATGTGAATTGTTAGAGAATATAGATTATACATTAGACTCTTTTACATCTTACTTAATTTTAGTCCTATAATAAATATATATACTGCTCATCATCAGATCATATGTTGGTATCTTTTGATTTTTTTCTCTGTCGTCCTGAAGCTCATTCTAAAGTACTGATAGATTGCTCAAGAAGAGTGCACAGGAACATTTCCTGAGTTCTTGAGTGTTGAAAACAGTCTGTGCCCTTTATATTCGAAAGTCATTATTTCTGGTTACAAAATTTGCATCTCACATTTTCTTCCCTTGAGACTTAAATACCTCACTCAATTTTCTTCTGACATAAAATGTTGCTGTTTTAAAAATCTGATAAGAATATGTTTTTTCTTTTCCTTAATTAACTTGATCTTCTTATTTATATGTCCAAAAAAATGTTTAAGTCAACTAATTTTGCTAGACCATATCTCAGTATTGGCTGTTGTGGTTAAATATTTTCAGATATGCCATTGTGTACTTTTAATGTGCAATTAAATTTTTTTTGAGATAAATTTCACTTAACGTAGCATGCATCTTAGCCATTTTAAAGCACACAATTCAGTGATTTTTAGTAAACTCATGACATTGTATACTGCTCTCCACCATCTAATTGTAGAACACTTTACCACTTCCCAAATAAATCTGTTAGTAATTAAACAGTCACTCATCAGTTTACTCTCCTCATGGTCACTGGCAACTGATAATTGGCTCTCTGTCTCTATGGTTTTGACTAATCTGCACTTCCTTGTAAATGAAATTATACAATATGTGAAATTTTACGTCTGACTTCTTTCATTTAGCATAATATCTCAAGGCTCACACAGGATAGAATATATTTGAGTAGTTCATTTCTTTTTATGACTGAATGATAGTCTATCATATGTATGTACAGTGTTTTCTGTATTTGCCCATTGATGATAGGTGATAGACGATGGTAGGTTACCATGTACCGTGTCAGATTCTTAATCTCCAATGAAGAAGAATTCACTTTGGGATCAAAAGACTCAGCGATGGTCACTCAGAGCTTTGTGCAGTGAAAAGTTTATTAAAGTGAGAAAGGATAGGGAAGAGCTTCCAGCATAGACACTGGAAGGGGGCTAGAAGAGTACCCCCTTTGACAGTTTAAGCATGACAATCTGTATCTTCCAGTCAGTTACCAAAACAATAAATCAAAAGAATATCTTAGGGTTGTCAAGGCCCTGTGGGCCCACACCCACAACATTAGCATGAGATTAGCTAGGACAGTCCCCAGGCCTCAGGGCTAGGTGAGACATTCTAATGTAAATGCACAGATTAACATAAGACTAGAAGTTTTCAGTTTCAACATTGAACATCTTTGCCTTTATTTCTCCTTGTCCTTCCTCTTCTCCTCCTTGCCCTTGGAAACAGCTGGCCTCATTGCCAAGTCTGCCTATGTACCCTTTTCACCACCAGTTGATCAATGTTTGGGTCATTTCCACCTTTTGGCTATAAACATCAACTTGTGTGCAAGTTTTTGTTTTAATACATTTTCAGCTCATATATATATATATATATATAAAATTAGGGATATTTTGAGGAATTTCCAAGGAATTTCCAAAGCTGCTGTTTGCCTTAGCAACTAGAGTATTTTGCACCCCACTGGCAATGTATGAAGTTTCTAATTTCTCTTCAGTCCCACTAATGCTGACTTCCTTTTTAAAAATGATTATAACATCCTAGTGGATATAAAGTGAAATCTTATTGTGGTTTTATTTTGCTATTCCTTAAATGGCTAATAATACTGAGTTTTTTTTTTTCATATTCTCATTGGCCATTTGTATATCTTTGGAAAAATGTTGTTCACCTTCTTTGTCCCGTTTAAAATCTAGTAGTTTTTCTTTTTTCTTCTTGAGTTGTAAGAGTTCTTTATGTATTCTGAATTTTGCAAATATTCTCTCTCATTCTGAAGGTTGTTTTTTCATTTTTTTTTTAAGATTTATTTATTTATTTACTTATTGGGGCGGTGGGGCGGGGGGGCGGGTGGGCCTCTTCTATTGTTCTTTCATTTGTCTATTTTTCATCCATCTTTGTTCTTTGGCCCGTGTGGGCCTCCCATCACGGTGGCCTCTGTTGTCGCAGAGCACCGGCTCTGGGCGCATGCGCTCCAGAGCTGTGGCTCGGTAATTGGACACATCAGTCCAGCCGCTCTGCGGCACGTGGGATCTTCCCAGGCCAGGGATCGAACTGGCGCCCCTTGCACTGCAAGGCAGTGTCCTTACCCACTGGACCACCAGGGAAGCCCAATAGAAGGAGAGATTTAAAAAATTCTCAAATAAGCAAAAACTAAAAGTGTTCCATCAATACTAAACCTACCCTAAAGGAAATGCTAAAGGGTCTTCTCTAAGTGGAAAGTAAATAAGAATCTATAGGAAAGGGAATGTTCAACTAGGAAAGATAAATATATAGTAAGAACTGAGGTTCAACCACTTAAATAAGGCAGTATCAAAATTAAAGGGCTTCCCCATGGCTCAGTGGTAAAGAACTCTCCTGCTAATGCAGGAGATGTGGATCTGAACCTTGGTCATGAGGATCCGCTTGAGAAGGAAATGGCAACTACTCTAGTGTTCTTGCCCAAGAAATCCCATGGACAGAGGAACCTGTCAGACTACAATCCATGGGATCACAAACGAGTCAGATATAATTTAGCAGCTAAACAACATCATAATGAAAAGACAAAAATAAATTGCAAAAGCAGTCATAGTTACAATAAAAATTTAAGTGTTCAGGGTCAAACATGTGAAATGCATTAAAATGTGAGATGGGGGGAAAAATGTAGCTCATTTAGAATGTGAACTTAAATTACGACCAGCTGAAAATAAATAGGTATTGTTAAAGGTCAATATATATGAACATCATGGTAATCACAAATGAAAAACCTAAATAGATACACAAAAACTAAAAAGAAAGGAACTAAATCACACTATTGAAGAAAATCATCAAATAATAAGGAAGAATCAAAAAGAAGAAATGGACTGAATACTCCCATAAAAAAATTATGGTGGCTGATTGTATTTTAAAAAGACCCATGTATATGCTGCCCATAAGAGATTCACTCCAGAACTTCTTACACACAGACTGAAAGTGAGAAGATGCAAAAATATATTTCATAACAATGGAAATGATAAGGAAGTGGGAGTAGCAATATCCATATCAGATAAAGTAAATTTTAAAGCATAGGGTAAAGCAAAAGAAATACAATGGCACTGCGTAAGTAAAAGAGATCAATAGAGTAAGAGGCTATTACACTTGTTAACATATATGCATTCAAGGGGAACACCTAAATACATAAAGCAAATACTGACATAAAAGGAGAAATTGTCATGTATGTACATTTGATCTGTGAACAAAAGCTATATTTTTTCCTTTCCAATCTTGATGTCTTTTATCTTTTTTTGCCTACTTGCTCCAGCTAAAAATACCATCACTGTATCCAGTAGAAGGTTTGAGAATAAATACCAGTACCTTGTACCTGAATTAAGGAAAAATATTGTCTTTATCCACTAAGTATGAGGCTTGTACATACTTAATGTAGAAAATCTGTATCAAGTTGGAAAAGTTACCTTCTATTCCAAATTTTGTAAAAGGTTTTGCTGTCATTGATGTTATTTCTTTTGTTTGCTTTTAAATCACGAATAATTTGGATTTTGTCAAATGCTTTTTTCTGCATTTATTGACAGAATTGTCTGGGTTTCTTTTATTTAGTATTATATATTAGGTTAAATGAATTTCGAATACTAAACTAACCTTGCATTTCTGAAATGACATTGACTTGGGCATAGCTTATATTCTTTTTTTTTAATACATGTATTTTGGATTCAGTTTTCTGGTGTTCTTTTGAAAGTTTTTAATCTGTATCATGAGGAATATTGGTCTGTAATTTTATTTTCTTGTGATGTTTATGCCTGACTTTGATAATAGAGGATACTGGTCTCATAGAATAGTTTGGGATTATGTGACTTAATTTTAATAATACTTGAAATGAGAGCTCAACCAACGTAAGACTTAACAACAAAGATTTTATTGATTTGGGATAACTCTTTAGAGTACAGAATATTACCCTTTCTTCCTTTTAATGTTCCTCCCTTCTTCCCTTTCTTCCAATTATGTCTTTTAATCCAGATTTTGAAATTAGCACAAATAAATGTCTAAGGCAGATATTGCTAATTCAATCCATGTAGGTCATCCACGGCTGTATTTTTTTTTTTTCTTCTTTCCTTTCTTTCTCTCTTCCTTCCTATCTTATAGTTACATATTAGATATATACCATTATTCCTTACATAGTATTTGAAAGTAAAATGAGTTAAACTCTTGCCATTATCCTCATATACTCTACACTTAAATTCTCACCATTAAACACACTTTGTTTTTCATGTGTCTCTATCTGCTGAGATGATGTTCATCTTCCTACTCTCCATCTATTAACTGTTAGTCCTCCTTTGTGACTGAACTGTGAAGTTTGCAGACCAACTCTTCTATGACTTTATTAAGTTTAGCAGTGTCTCTAGCTGTAGTTAGAAGGAAGAATGACTGTGCTCATTCTGGATAAAGAAGGTTAGTAGATGGTTGGTAAATCTAAATAAGTGGACTTTGGTAATTTAATCTCTTTTGTATTTTCAGGGGGTAATTTACTCCAAATTTTACATGGAATCTGTGACAGACTGCAATCATGATGGAAAATACCAAAAGGTAAACAATGCCTATAAATCCACTTAAAGTTTTGAATTACTTGACATATGGATATCAGCCAGTTAATGATAACTCGTTTTTCATGCCTAACTGAGAATTCCAATATAAATTATAAAATTAGGATAAAATTAGGATAAATAAGTATATCAGGCACAAATACTGCTAATGTAATCCAACTAGAACATTCATAGTTTTCAAACTTTAAATCATTAGAGTTAATTGCAATGGGCAAAAGAAAGAAAGAAATATTGCTTGAAAAAAGTAGCTATGGAATCCAGAAAGCTATGTGTATTGAAGATTCACTTGCTTATAAAAATAATTTAATTGATAATTACTAGCTTTAAGGAGATGAAACTAATATTGAAGGCTAAATATTTATTACATACATGAAAAAATTGTCATTTTGACAATTTCCATTTGATACAAAGCAATGAATAGTTTATTATTAAAATTATGTCAGGTTATAAACTGAATATTCATAAGACACATTTGATAGAAACTATTATAAAACTAAATTTCACAATTTCCTAAGTAAAGACGGGTACTTATTAATTGCTTCACCAGGGATATGAAGGCTAGCAAATAATGTAATTTTGTTTTAATTAATTTGTTTTAAAATTGTCTTATATAAGTTGCTATTAACACACTTCTGTTTTTGTTGTTAAAGTTTTATAGTCATATACTTGATCTCTAAAAGTGAGAGTAAAATAATCACTTTTGATGAAATTCCTTTCTATATTCCTAGAGATTCTGGTAAAAGCAAGCGACATTGTGGTTACTCATATAAATTTGTTTAGGTTTCACAGAAATTTGGTAAACCTTCAGCAAATCACACATCTAGAGTCCAAATTATAATAGCAAATGTATGTGTCATATAGCACTTATAAAATGTATTCTAGCTCTAATTCCAATGCAGAAGATTGTTATTAACGTTTATAAATTTTAAATATGGAGGAAAGAACATTTGGTCAGGAGACAAAGTGTAGAAGAGAACAACCTAAGGGGAGCCGAGGAAAAAATTACAGTGATCAGAAATGAGATTTGAAGGATCCCAAACCTCCTCCCGTACCTGGCAGAAAGTCTGTCCTTGCTATTAGAGTGTGATACTTACATAACCTTGACTTTCAAGCCCTGGGGTTTTAGGTTGGTAAATCCCCTTTTAGTTCCATTAATTTTATGCAGAATTATGCAGCACTCACATGGAACTTTAAATAATGTTTTTCATTCTCTATTATATTATTAAGTAAAAATTGATAGATTTATGAGTATTTTTGTATTCTTCAATAGCTGAAAAATTCAGATGATGAAAATTTGGGTACCAGTTTGGGGTCTAATTACAAAGGGGCCAAAAATGAGTTTTAGAATGATGGCAAAATGTCTCTGAGTACATAAATTATTTCATTCTTCAGTCTACAAAACAGAGATAGTATATGCCACCCACATATCACTGAGGAATGACACAAGGAAAGTGCTTTGTTCTTTTGTCATATGTAGCCTTCAGTCTAATCATCCTATTAACCTGCTTCTTAGTCATTACAAATACATCCTTGACAAAGTGACATGCTATTTTAAAACATGTTCTTTTAGCTGTCATATGGCATCTCTTTGCTCCCAGAAAGAATTCAAGCCCAAGTACAGTGCTAGGTATTTGATTTAAATGGAGTTTTACGTAGGTTTCTGCTCTGAAGCATTAGAGCCGTTTCAAATGTTTTATTTACATACATCCTGGATCAGGGAACTCCATCAATGAAGTAGTTTTTCTTTAAGAACTTATAATCACTTATAGGAGTAATTTCTAGAGTTCATGTATTTAGAAACTTTGCTTTGAACTGATTAAAATTATTCAAAAATCATGGATTAATACGTAAATTATATAAACTAAAGTTACTATTCTTGTGCTACCTAAAGCAGAAATTTAAGTATAATGAAGAACACTTTACTCTACTGCATTTTGATGAAATTCCTTTGTATATTCCTAGAGATTCTGGTAAAAGCAAGCGACATTGTGGTTACTCATATAAATTTGTTTAGGTTTCACAGAAATTTGGTAAACCTTCAGCAAATCACACATCTAGAGTCCAAATTATAATAGCAAATGTATGTGTCATATAGCACTTATAAAATGTATTCTAGCTCTAATTCCAATGCAGAAGATTGTTATTAACGTTTATAAATTTTAAATATGGAGGAAAGAACATTTGGTCAGGAGACAAAGTGTAGAAGAGAACAACCTAAGGGGAGCCGAGGAAAAAATTACAGTGATCAGAAATGAGATTTGAAGGATCCCAAACCTCCTCCCGTACCTGGCAGAAAGTCTGTCCTTGCTATTAGAGTGTGATACTTACATAACCTTGACTTTCAAGCCCTGGGGTTTTAGGTTGGTAAATCCCTTTCAGTTCCATTAATTTTATGCAGAATTATGCAGCACTCACATGGAACTTTAAATAATGTTTTTCATTCTCTATTATATTATTAAGTAAAAATTGATAGATTTATGAGTATTTTTGTATTCTTCAATAGCTGAAAAATTCAGATGATGAAAATTTGGGTACCAGTTTGGGGTCTAATTACAAAGGGGCCAAAAATGAGTTTTAGAATGATGGCAAAATGTCTCTGAGTACATAAATTATTTCATTCTTCAGTCTACAAAACAGAGATAGTATATGCCACCCACATATCACTGAGGAATGACACAAGGAAAGTGCTTTGTTCTTTTGTCATATGTAGCCTTCAGTCTAATCATCCTATTAACCTGCTTCTTAGTCATTACAAATACATCCTTGACAAAGTGACATGCTATTTTAAAACATGTTCTTTTAGCTGTCATATGGCATCTCTTTGCTCCCAGAAAGAATTCAAGCCCAAGTACAGTGCTAGGTATTTGATTTAAATGGAGTTTTACGTAGGTTTCTGCTCTGAAGCATTAGAGCCGTTTCAAATGTTTTATTTACATACATCCTGGATCAGGGAACTCCATCAATGAAGTAGTTTTTCTTTAAGAACTTATAATCACTTATAGGAGTAATTTCTAGAGTTCATGTATTTAGAAACTTTGCTTTGAACTGATTAAAATTATTCAAAAATCATGGATTAATACGTAAATTATATAAACTAAAGTTACTATTCTTGTGCTACCTAAAGCAGAAATTTAAGTATAATGAAGAACACTTTTACTCTACTGCATTTTAAAATAATCAATGTATATTGTACACTTATTTTAATTTTGGACTATATAGAGAAGTGTTTAGTGCTATTTCAGATATTGGAGTAAAAGATAAGCTTACTCTAACTCTAGATACTCAATTTGTTGTTGTTGGTTTGGCAGAAAATATGAGGTGATCCAAAAGGCACAATTTCTTTTCTTCTGAAATACACTGATAGGGTAAAATTTGTACATTCTTTTGTAGTTTAGCTTGGTCATATCACTGAGTTATAACCAGAAAAAATATGAGTAGGTGTTACATGCACTGTTTATGGCCCATGGACTTTCTGTTACAATAAGAAATAGATATAAGCATCCCCCACTATCCAAAAATAGGGTGTTTCTGTGAAGCCACTGGTAAGCCAGAAATGGTATAAAGCAAAGACATTACCTAAGGAACATCTAAGGAATGTAGAAAACATATGGAGATAGCTGAAGATTCTCACTGGCATAGTTCAGAGCTCTGATGGCTTGATGAGATGCTAAGCGTAATAGAGGATAATTGTATTTGTTTTTTTCCCTCAGTTATTAACAGAGTCCCTAAATCTCTTGGAATTTCCTAAGTGGTAGGACACTGAGAGAGTCTTTTGTTCTAATGAGTTAACTCTTGGGGGTTCCCCAGCTTGAGGATGGGGCTGCTTACTGGAAAGATCATGGCACATTAGAGGGCTGGATCTTTTAACCTCTGATCCCTGAACTTTGATACCCACAGCCTGAAAGGGACTGGGTATTTGGTGAATCTCAATAAGCAGTGCTAGGTATTTGATTTAAATGGAGTTTTACGTAGGTTTCTGCTCTGAAGCATTAGAGCCGTTTCAAATGTTTTATTTACATACATCCTGGATCAGGGAACTCCATCAATGAAGTAGTTTTTCTTTAAGAACTTATAATCACTTATAGGAGTAATTTCTAGAGTTCATGTATTTAGAAACTTTGCTTTGAACTGATTAAAATTATTCAAAAATCATGGATTAATACGTAAATTATATAAACTAAAGTTACTATTCTTGTGCTACCTAAAGCAGAAATTTAAGTATAATGAAGAACACTTTTTACTCTACTGCATTTTTAAAATAATCAATGTATATTGTACACTTATTTTAATTTTGGACTATATAGAGAAGTGTTTAGTGCTATTTCAGATATTGGAGTAAAAGATAAGCTTACTCTAACTCTAGATACTCAATTTGTTGTTGTTGGTTTGGCAGAAAATATGAGGTGATCCAAAAGGCACAATTTCTTTTCTTCTGAAATACACTGATAGGGTAAAATTTGTACATTCTTTTGTAGTTTAGCTTGGTCATATCACTGAGTTATAACCAGAAAAAATATGAGTAGGTGTTACATGCACTGTTTATGGCCCATGGACTTTCTGTTACAATAAGAAATAGATATAAGCATCCCCCACTATCCAAAAATAGGGTGTTTCTGTGAAGCCACTGGTAAGCCAGAAATGGTATAAAGCAAAGACATTACCTAAGGAACATCTAAGGAATGTAGAAAACATATGGAGATAGCTGAAGATTCTCACTGGCATAGTTCAGAGCTCTGATGGCTTGATGAGATGCTAAGCGTAATAGAGGATAATTGTATTTGTTTTTTTCCCTCAGTTATTAACAGAGTCCCTAAATCTCTTGGAATTTCCTAAGTGGTAGGACACTGAGAGAGTCTTTTGTTCTAATGAGTTAACTCTTGGGGGCTCCCCAGCTTGAGGATGGGGCTGCTTACTGGAAAGATCATGGCACATTAGAGGGCTGGATCTTTTAACCTCTGATCCCTGAACTTTGATACCCACAGCCTGAAAGGGACTGGGTATTTGGTGAATCTCCAATAAGCAGTGATGTAGTCAATGATTTGCTACATAATGAAATCTCCATAAAACATACAAATGATGGACTGTGGTGACCCTCTTGATTGGTGAAGCTATCAAGGTGCTGGACACTGCATAGACGCTGTGTCATTTCCCCATCCCTTGCCCTAAACATCTCTTTCCTCTGTCTGTTTCTGAGTTGTGTCCTTTGTAATTAATCAGTAAAGGAAATATATACCTGGGAGTCATTCTAGCACAGTATCAAACTTGATGAGAGGATCATAGGAACCCCTGATTTAGAGCTGGTTGGTCAGAAGAGTAGTTGACAACCCCAGACTTGCAATGGTCATCTAAACTTAGTTGGGGGAGCCTGTGGGACTGAATTGTTAACCTGTAGGATTCAAATAGTGACAGAATTGAATTTACTTGTACACTCAGATGGTGTGTGAAAAATTTGTGAGTATTCTGGTGGTAGGAAAAATACTACACATTCAGAGTCAAAAATGTTGTGAGTAAAAACAGTTCAAGATTTAAGAAGGTATGCCTACTGACTACTATCTTCTCTGTGAAAGTTGTTGAGTTGTGTCCAGCTCTTTGTGACCGCATGGACTGTAGCCTGCCAGGTTTCTCTGTCCATGGAATTTTCCAGGGAAGAATACTGGATTGGTTAGCTGTTTCCTTCTCCGGAGAATCTTCCTCGCCCAGGGAGCAAACCCAGGTCTTCCACATTACAGGTGGATTCTTTACCATCTGAGCCACCAGGGAAGCCCAAGAATATTGGAGAGTGGGTAGTCTATCTCTTCTCCAGGGGAACTTCCTGATCCAGGAATTGAGTTGGGCTCTCCTACATTGCAAGCTGATTCTTTACCAGCTGAGCTATCTTCTCTACTGGCTGGAATATCAACAAGTCTCTGAAAGCTGTTGAAACCACAAGTTAGAAAGGGTCTGTTTCCCTGAATCACTATGTGGAGGAAAGTCCTCCAGGTGGGGAAATTCACATTGGATGGTAATATGTTCATGACATGACCTTCTGTTTTCAGTCACCTACACACTTGATTTTAAATTACTATAGCCTAATTTACTCTAGTTACAAAAGTATAACACTTATTATTTTGTATTCAACTGTACAAAGTTGAATAATGAATGTGAAATTGGCGGTGACATTCACTATCATTATTTCATTAAATTTAAGATTTACTATAACAATTGTTGCTACTGTTAACCTAATTAAAAACTTGAGTAACCATCACAGCAAACAGAAAGTTATTCAAATTTAAGTATTGAATTAGCAACGTTCATACAAGGTCAGCAGAAGAATATTCATGGTTTGATTCTCCTTACTTTAAAAGGAAAGGACATATAAAGTGTTTGATTGTATGTAAATCTTTGAAAGAAGTGAGATTTTTAATCTCACTTCCTTGAAATAAGCAAATGACCACTTACTTTATTCTTTGATGTTTTCCAAGATGATAAAAAATCAGATATTTCTTGTTTAAATCTTTGGAATCTATTGAATCACATCCCCTCCTTCAATTAATATGCAAACATACAGCAGCATGATGATACATGTTTTCACATGAATTATCTCATTTGATGGCCTATTACAACTCACATGGTATGCTGATTCCTCTCATTGTGAATATAGATAATGGAAATCAATGAATTTAGAAGTTGCCTTAAATCACACAGCAAGACAGTATCAGGAATACGATTTGCTGAGAGATATGTTCTATGATGACAGTTCTTCCTACTCTAAAATTTCAGCCGTAATTTGGACTTCTAAACTTTCCAGAGAAGAGTAATTCTCTTTATCCTATACTGAGTGCATGTCCTGAGAAAAATAGATACAAAAGCTAAAAGTTTTAATTTTTTTAACAATAGTCCTTAATCTTATACTTAGTAACATTGCCGCGGGCAGAGTATAGTTATTTATTTCTAATTAATAGAATTGGAGAAACACTCAATTGCCCCAGTACTATTATCAGAAAGCTTCAACTTATACTCTGTAGTTCCCTCTAATTTGAGACTAGAACTTCAACAGTAAAAAAGGCGTGGAGTTCAAATCAAGATCAGATTATTTAAACATAATATAAATCAACTCAACATTCATTATAACGTGCATCAACAACTCTAAGCAATGTAACAATAATAATAACTTCAAGATTTTAAAATTATCTCAGAACTCAAAAGTTATTTTAGAACTTTAAAGTTATCTCAGAACTCAATCAACGATACAGTATTCTTACCCCAGAGCTGAGGAGCTTCCCAAGCATGGCTGAGCCGCATGAGCAAGCTCCTTACAATCTGTCCCCTGCCCCCTTTTTAGTAAAACAATCACATTAAACTTCGAGCCCGTCTAGAATTTTGGCCCGAGTACAGTTCGTGTACACCAAAGCATTTTCTCTTTCTTTAAAGTGACAGTAACAATTTGGGCAATTCAACCATTGTATTTATGCAGGCATTATATAAATCAAACTCAAACATAAACACAAAATCTCTTGATTAGTTTTAACATTAGAGAAAGTTTAAGTAAAAACTTAAAAAGTCAAAAGAAAATTTTCTTCCTAATCAAACTAGTGATTAAAGAAAAACCTAAACCTTGGAACTATCACACAGAGACTTTACCCTTTGTGCTAGACTAGGGCAGACTATTTTACTTATTATTTAAACTTTCTTATACTTAATAAGTAACTACATAATACTTCGAGGAGTTCCCTTCTTATTTCATTTCTTTCTTCTCCGAACCTTACGGGGCGGTTGTGACTCAGGTTCACCTTCATTTTCGCTAGAAAGGCTTTGACTGCTTTGTTCATGATTTCTTTTATTCCTTTCAGATACAATTCTCTTGCCTTTCGGGTTAACATATATCCCCCCTTTGGGTATCATCATATTCACCCACTCTTCTTCTCCCTCTGAACTTATCTCACTTTCCAAAGGGCGAACCATAGGTCTAAAAAACTTACCTGGGGTTCGAGGACTGTCTGAGCTATCCATATCATCATCACTCATTTCCTCATATTCAGGGGCCCAGTACTTTCCTAGGAATTGACCTGTGATAATCCACGTCAACCTATCTATAGAGGAAAAAGAAACAAAAACGAAAAGCCTGGAATAGAAACAACTACCAAGTCAGAATGTTGCTGGAGGGATTCTGCCAAAGTTGATAAACTTGAGATTCAATTTCAGTAGTTATACAGTTAGGCAGATTGTGGCAGATAATAAATCTGTTGGCTAAACTAGGAAGCAAGCTGCCACAAAGATCTGGAACCTCCAAAGTTCTACACCTTCTGAGCAAATATTAACAAAAGGAAAGATGAATTCCCCAACATGGTCCATATTTACCTTTTACTAGGTAAAAAAGAAAATCTCTTGAGCGTGTGTAAACATAAATAGTTATTCACAAAGTTATGTAGCCTGAATTCATTTAAAATATTTAGTAATAAAACCTCAAGCAGATAGCTTTATTTAAAGCCATACTAGGATTGTATTTGCTACCAGGCAACTAGCAGAAAAAAATACAAACCATTTTTGAAGGAATATAATTTCCATGGAACAATTCAACAGATACAGCCTAATAAATATGAAGTCACAGAACAATATAAATCGATAAATTCATTATCCACAGTGTTTATGGTCTGAAAAGTTACCTGTGAAGACTGAATTAGCAAATACTGACCTGTAGCTATTGTGGGCAGGTGGGGGCATGTTCATATCTCACAGAAAAATTTACAAAAAGATATCCAGGCTGAGCAGACAAATGTCTCCTCACACTAAGGATAAGTGCTGCCTGCAAGCCTCACCTCTCTGAGACCAATACAGAGCACAAAGGTTCTTCCTCTTACCCACTTTTTAATGATAATGAAACACTTTACAACTCAAAGGAGCGCCCTTTGTAAATTTAAAAATTGTAAGAACGTTTTTCTATAAACAAGGTGTTAGTGGGGAAGAAAGGGCTCCAGTGAGGACCTCTTTTACACCTCTAGAGAGACAGAAAGCTTCTTCCTGATTATTAATTAGCTTGAGATTTCTAGTCAGAAAAAATATAAAAAGTCTGGAGAAAGATTGTGCGGTAGTCTTGCCCACGGAGATCGGCTACGCCCGATGGGGTCGAGACTCTCCAGCTCGGGTAAGAACATCTGTTTTCATTTGATCGAGTTCTGATTATTTCTGATTACTTGTGCTTGCCTTTATTTGATGATTAATAAACCCACTCGTTGACAGTACTTAAAGAAACAAAACGAAAAGCCTGGAATAGAAACAACTACCAAGTCAGAATGTTGCTGGAGGATTCTGCCAAAGTTGATAAACTTGAGATTCAATTTCAGTAGTTATACAGTTAGGCAGATTGTGGCAGATAATAAATCTGTTGGCTAAACTAGGAAGCAAGCTGCCACAAAGATCTGGAACCTCCAAAGTTCTACACCTTCTGAGCAAATATTAACAAAAGGAAAGATGAATTCCCCAACATGGTCCATATTTACCTTTTACTAGGTAAAAAAGAAAATCTCTTGAGCGTGTGTAAACATAAATAGTTATTCACAAAGTTATGTAGCCTGAATTCATTTAAAATATTTAGTAATAAAACCTCAAGCAGATAGCTTTATTTAAAGCCATACTAGGATTGTATTTGCTACCAGGCAACTAGCAGAAAAAAATACAAACCATTTTTGAAGGAATATAATTTCCATGGAACAATTCAACAGATACAGCCTAATAAATATGAAGTCACAGAACAATATAAATCGATAAATTCATTATCCACAGTGTTTATGGTCTGAAAAGTTACCTGTGAAGACTGAATTAGCAAATACTGACCTGTAGCTATTGTGGGCAGGTGGGGGCATGTTCATATCTCACAGAAAAATTTACAAAAAGATATCCAGGCTGAGCAGACAAATGTCTCCTCACACTAAGGATAAGTGCTGCCTGCAAGCCTCACCTCTCTGAGACCAATACAGAGCACAAAGGTTCTTCCTCTTACCCACTTTTTAATGATAATGAAACACTTTACAACTCAAAGGAGCGCCCTTTGTAAATTTAAAAATTGTAAGAACGTTTTCTATAAACAAGGTGTTAGTGGGGAAGAAAGGGCTCCAGTGAGGACCTCTTTTACACCTCTAGAGAGACAGAAAGCTTCTTCCTGATTATTAATTAGCTTGAGATTTCTAGTCAGAAAAAATATAAAAAGTCTGGAGAAAGATTGTGCGGTAGTCTTGCCCACGGAGATCGGCTACGCCCGATGGGGTCGAGACTCTCCAGCTCGGGTAAGAACATCTGTTTTCATTTGATCGAGTTCTGATTATTTCTGATTACTTGTGCTTGCCTTTATTTGATGATTAATAAACCCACTCTTGGTTTGACAGTACTTGAGACCACCATACATTATTGTCGAGGTCCAAGGTTCATGACCTGAGGGGATCACGCCCTGTTCACAGAAAAGTCTCTGAGCTATTCAATATAGTTTCTCTTAGTGAGGGCTAGTGAGAATAGTAATCAGAGTAAACTCCAACACGGTGCCCACAGCATAGCTTCTAGGGGGAATAATGGGATAGATTTGGTTCTTGTGAGCCCCCAGTCACAGTGCTTCATCACGCAATCAGTACATCATTTTTTCATTATATGTGTTTCTGTTTAAAGTCACTGCATTTAGTATATATTGTTAATTCATTGACATTAAACTCATGACCAACAGGGCTATCACTCAAGACTGAATGAAAGTAATCTAACACATTTAATTCTCTTTACTGGCACATCAAAGTCTTCTTGTGTTTAAATATAATAAACAGCACTTCAGTACTGTGTTTGAGGCCACCTTAAACTGTGAAATCACATACACAGACACAAGAACAAAAATGCAAAAGAACTTGGCACTAAATGGACTACAAACTAGACGCTTCTTTCAGTGTGACAGCCAAACAGAATCAGGCTGTTGGACCTCAGCTGGGAATGTGCTTCTCAGGTGACTCAAAAATGTTGCCACTTTGTGCATGTCCACTTATGACCACGAAATTGTCACAAGTATTGAATTTAGGGTTACAAATAGATTTTATTCAGTTAGATTCATAGTTAAGGATCCATGAATGATGAGAATCATCACTTACTGTACTATAGAGGGGAATAAAGCCTTATAAATAAAGCCATAGTCAAGGATGAGACAGTGGAATGAAAACAGAATTTAATGAAATAATGACTGTAATTTTTCCAGAATTGTGGAAAGACACTAACATTCAGTCCTGAAAACCCAATATATTAGCATCATAGCAAATAAAAAGAAAACCCATATTTAGATAAGCACACTGAGAAATCAAAAGACAAAAAGAAGGTCATAAAACCAACCAAAGAGAAAAGAAAGAAATTGTACATAACAGACAAATTATATTGACAATTTATTTCTCTTCAGCTTAATAAAATACCATAAGCATACTGAGGAAAACTCATTTTCAATGTTAGGATTGTAAACCTCATAAAATATCTTTTAAAAATGAGGGCATAATTAAGACTTTTTTAAAATATAAAAACTTTTGGCTTCTAATAGACTCTTAGTAACAAAAATTATGAAAAATAAGCTTAAAGTAGAAGAAAAATTTCTCAGATTGAAATTTTAAATTGCAAAGAGAAATAGTAAGCAAGGTATTAATAAATATGTTGGTAAAAATCAATCTTTTACTATGTAAGATCACGATATTAAAATTTTTATTATTATCATTTAATTATATATAAGTAAAATATTAAAATTCTTATCAATGTCTTTAAATGGAGTGCAGGATGATCATTCTTGCAATCAGTACATCATTTTTCATTATATGTGTTTCTGTTTAAAGTCACTGCATTTAGTATATATTGTTAATTCATTGACATTAAACTCATGACCAACAGGGCTATCACTCAAGACTGAATGAAAGTAATCTAACACATTTAATTCTCTTTACTGGCACATCAAAGTCTTCTTGTGTTTAAATATAATAAACAGCACTTCAGTACTGTGTTTGAGGCCACCTTAAACTGTGAAATCACATACACAGACACAAGAACAAAATGCAAAAGAACTTGGCACTAAATGGACTACAAACTAGACGCTTCTTTCAGTGTGACAGCCAAACAGAATCAGGCTGTTGGACCTCAGCTGGGAATGTGCTTCTCAGGTGACTCAAAAATGTTGCCACTTTGTGCATGTCCACTTATGACCACGAAATTGTCACAAGTATTGAATTTAGGGTTACAAATAGATTTTATTCAGTTAGATTCATAGTTAAGGATCCATGAATGATGAGAATCATCACTTACTGTACTATAGAGGGAAATAAAGCCTTATAAATAAAGCCATAGTCAAGGATGAGACAGTGGAATGAAAACAGAATTTAATGAAATAATGACTGTAATTTTTCCAGAATTGTGGAAAGACACTAACATTCAGTCCTGAAAACCCAATATATTAGCATCATAGCAAATAAAAAGAAAACCCATATTTAGATAAGCACACTGAGAAATCAAAAGACAAAAAGAAGGTCATAAAACCAACCAAAGAGAAAAGAAAGAAATTGTACATAACAGACAAATTATATTGACAATTTATTTCTCTTCAGCTTAATAAAATACCATAAGCATACTGAGGAAAACTCATTTTCAATGTTAGGATTGTAAACCTCATAAAATATCTTTTAAAAATGAGGGCATAATTAAGACTTTTTTAAAATATAAAAACTTTTGGCTTCTAATAGACTCTTAGTAACAAAAATTATGAAAAATAAGCTTAAAGTAGAAGAAAAATTTCTCAGATTGAAATTTTAAATTGCAAAGAGAAATAGTAAGCAAGGTATTAATAAATATGTTGGTAAAAATCAATCTTTTACTATGTAAGATCACGATATTAAAATTTTTATTATTATCATTTAATTATATATAAGTAAAATATTAAAATTCTTATCAATGTCTTTAAATGGAGTGCAGGATGATCATTCTTGCAATTAACATTCTTGCAATTTTAAGGGTACTTAATGGAAAACAGATATATATCTTTTTTATTGAATTAAGTGTATATATTTTCTAAGGTTAACATAAAATAAATAGAATAGAGGGTACTATCAAAAGTGACAATAGAAAACAAGATAGAATAAAAAGTATAAAAACTCCAAAGAAAGCAGCAAGGGGAAAAAGAAAACATGTACAGAAAGGTGACATGAAAAATCCCCAAAATAAAATAGTAGAAATTTGTATGAATCTGTCAACAGTAAGGGCTTCCCTGATGGCTCAGTGGTAAAGAATTCACATGTAACACACGAGATGTCTCTCTGGGTGGAAAAGAGTCCCTGGAGGAGGGCCTGGCAACCCACCCCAGTGTTCTTGCCTGGAGAATCCTGTGGACAGAGGAGCCTGGTGGGCTACAGACCATAGGGTCTCGAAGTTCAGACACAACAGAAGCAACTGAGTGTGCATGCTCAACAGTTATATCAACAGTTATAAAAATGCATCTAAGAACTACACTGGAAAAAGAGAGTTATTTTCCAGACTGATTTAAGAAAGGAGATTTGCCAAAGTACTGTTGACATTAGATGCATCTGAAATACAAAGACTCCAAAAGGTCATAATTAAAATAAAATTTGATGTAACTATATTTGCTTTAGGCAAAGAGAATTTAAGTTAAAACTCACTACTGAATAAGTATAGGACTGGTATCAGTAGAATTGCATAAATATTCAAACTTGAATTCATGTTCTAACATAGCTTTAAAATGTATGGGAGGGCTTCCCTGGTGGTCCAGTGGGTAAAGCGTCTACCTTCAATTAGGAGCCAGTGCTCTGGAGCTCCTGTGCCCAGAGCCAGTGCTCTGCAATGAGAGAGGCCAGTGGAATGAGACGCCCACACAGGCCAAAGAATAAAGATGGATGAAAATCATAGATAGAAGAAAAACAATAGAAGAGGCCAAAATTTTTTTAAAAATGTACAGGAATTATTGTTTTAAAAAAGGATATTCCCACCATTATAAGCAGAGATTTTAATATATTCAGTAATTGATAGATAAGGCTGACAAATGGGTAATAGGACTGTAGGTGTTCATCTTATAACTCTTTCCCTTATTGCAAATACATTTAATAATATATTTACTAAAAAATATCTACATATTTCATTGCATTAAAAAGCTTGTTACAAACTTCATACAGATACAGTGACAGGTTGGCCTTGCACTTTTTCTTCTATTTGGAATGTTTTACCTTTCCTCTCCACCTGGCTATGTGGTATTCTCTGTGTCCTCAGTTTCCCCAGGAAGGCCTTTTCTGGGCCGTTGGCCCTTGGGTTTGGGCCCATGTACTTGCTTTCATCACACCCTGTACCTCTTCAATTACCAAACAGTTTGTTAACACACGAGATGTCTCTCTGGGTGGAAAAGAGTCCCTGGAGGAGGGCCTGGCAACCCACCCCAGTGTTCTTGCCTGGAGAATCCTGTGGACAGAGGAGCCTGGTGGGCTACAGACCATAGGGTCTCGAAGTTCAGACACAACAGAAGCAACTGAGTGTGCATGCTCAACAGTTATATCAACAGTTATAAAAATGCATCTAAGAACTACACTGGAAAAAGAGAGTTATTTTCCAGACTGATTTAAGAAAGGAGATTTGCCAAAGTACTGTTGACATTAGATGCATCTGAAATACAAAGACTCCAAAAGGTCATAATTAAAATAAAATTTGATGTAACTATATTTGCTTTAGGCAAAGAGAATTTAAGTTAAAACTCACTACTGAATAAGTATAGGACTGGTATCAGTAGAATTGCATAAATATTCAAACTTGAATTCATGTTCTAACATAGCTTTAAAATGTATGGGAGGGCTTCCCTGGTGGTCCAGTGGGTAAAGCGTCTACCTTCAATTAGGAGCCAGTG
Organism: Tragulus kanchil; assembly: GCA_022376925.1. NCBI lineage: Eukaryota > Metazoa > Chordata > Mammalia > Artiodactyla > Tragulidae > Tragulus > Tragulus kanchil. The sequence goes on along the minus strand of JAIOJX010000023.1, from coordinate 117,014,892 downwards.
CTCTGGAGCTCCTGTGCCCAGAGCCAGTGCTCTGCAATGAGAGAGGCCAGTGGAATGAGACGCCCACACAGGCCAAAGAATAAAGATGGATGAAAATCATAGATAGAAGAAAAACAATAGAAGAGGCCAAAATTTTTTTAAAAATGTACAGGAATTATTGTTTTAAAAAAGGATATTCCCACCATTATAAGCAGAGATTTTAATATATTCAGTAATTGATAGATAAGGCTGACAAATGGGTAATAGGACTGTAGGTGTTCATCTTATAACTCTTTCCCTTATTGCAAATACATTTAATAATATATTTACTAAAAAATATCTACATATTTCATTGCATTAAAAAGCTTGTTACAAACTTCATACAGATACAGTGACAGGTTGGCCTTGCACTTTTTCTTCTATTTGGAATGTTTTACCTTTCCTCTCCACCTGGCTATGTGGTATTCTCTGTGTCCTCAGTTTCCCCAGGAAGGCCTTTTCTGGGCCGTTGGCCCTTGGGTTTGGGCCCATGTACTTGCTTTCATCACACCCTGTACCTCTTCAATTACCAAACAGTTTGTTTTAGATGAAATGCATATTATAATCCTTCAGTTATAACACAGTTTATTTTAGGTCAAATTTATGAAGCCATGGCCATGTCATTCTTATTAATTATTGTGTCTCCATTCTTAGCAAGGTGCTATTGAAGATTGAAATGAAGACAGAAAGGAGTACATGAAGAGATATTCTTTAGGTAGACAGCTTGGCTTTGGTGCATTGGGACTCCAGAGAATATATTGTAATTACTTTGAGATCTGTGGGGATTATACCATCTCAGAGGCATAGGAATTGTGCCAAAAATGAAGATGCCTGAGGTACCTGAAGGAGGCCAAAACTAGAAACAAAAGAAACATATAACGTGTAAGACTTAGGTCCTTGTATAACAAAAGGATTTATGCAGTAGCAACTGTGAGACATTACTTAGAGCCTCCCAGAATTGACTCTATTGGAGAAGACTGCTTTGCAGGAGCTGGAAGCCCTGAAATAAACACCAAAAAAGTATACAAAGCAGTACAAATAAGTGTTGCTATGGTCTCTGTAATCCAAATGATAAACCCAAGGCTGCTGTGGCAGTAGCAGACATAGACTCCAAGGTGAACAAAAACAATAGTTTATGATGCTCAGGGCGTAAGCTATCTGACATCAAGATTACCATGAATATTTTTTTTTAATCAGTGATAAGAGATGATGTATCAGATATACAGACACTAACTTCAGAATTGGCTACATCATTAGCAGTTAAAAAATAAGGCCACAAACAAAAATGTTCCACTTATCCTAAAACACAGAAACTATAGAAGATGAGGAGAGGCACATCTGCTTCAGAAGGAATCTTCAATGAGCAGCAAGAAAAAGAAAAAAAAAATTACCCTGGAGACTCTTAAGGCTGGCAGAGAAAAATAAACACAGCTATTACCAACACCTGTGCCAAAAAATATCTACATATTTCATTGCATTAAAAAGCTTGTTACAAACTTCATACAGATACAGTGACAGGTTGGCCTTGCACTTTTTCTTCTATTTGGAATGTTTTACCTTTCCTCTCCACCTGGCTATGTGGTATTCTCTGTGTCCTCAGTTTCCCCAGGAAGGCCTTTTCTGGGCCGTTGGCCCTTGGGTTTGGGCCCATGTACTTGCTTTCATCACACCCTGTACCTCTTCAATTACCAAACAGTTTGTTTTAGATGAAATGCATATTATAATCCTTCAGTTATAACACAGTTTATTTTAGGTCAAATTTATGAAGCCATGGCCATGTCATTCTTATTAATTATTGTGTCTCCATTCTTAGCAAGGTGCTATTGAAGATTGAAATGAAGACAGAAAGGAGTACATGAAGAGATATTCTTTAGGTAGACAGCTTGGCTTTGGTGCATTGGGACTCCAGAGAATATATTGTAATTACTTTGAGATCTGTGGGGATTATACCATCTCAGAGGCATAGGAATTGTGCCAAAAATGAAGATGCCTGAGGTACCTGAAGGAGGCCAAAACTAGAAACAAAAGAAACATATAACGTGTAAGACTTAGGTCCTTGTATAACAAAAGGATTTATGCAGTAGCAACTGTGAGACATTACTTAGAGCCTCCCAGAATTGACTCTATTGGAGAAGACTGCTTTGCAGGAGCTGGAAGCCCTGAAATAAACACCAAAAAAGTATACAAAGCAGTACAAATAAGTGTTGCTATGGTCTCTGTAATCCAAATGATAAACCCAAGGCTGCTGTGGCAGTAGCAGACATAGACTCCAAGGTGAACAAAAACAATAGTTTATGATGCTCAGGGCGTAAGCTATCTGACATCAAGATTACCATGAATATTTTTTTTTAATCAGTGATAAGAGATGATGTATCAGATATACAGACACTAACTTCAGAATTGGCTACATCATTAGCAGTTAAAAAATAAGGCCACAAACAAAAATGTTCCACTTATCCTAAAACACAGAAACTATAGAAGATGAGGAGAGGCACATCTGCTTCAGAAGGAATCTTCAATGAGCAGCAAGAAAAAGAAAAAAAAAATTACCCTGGAGACTCTTAAGGCTGGCAGAGAATAAACACAGCTATTACCCAAGTTCACAGCTGTAACCTTGGGGAGCTGAACTGGAACATGGAACGGTTGCCACCTGTGCAGCTGAAGAAAGACTAATAGCAGGAACTTAACATCAGATCGGTGATTTCTTGGCTGCAGAAAAGGTAGCATCTTTCATAAAGCAAGCTGTTTTCCTGCTTTTAGTGAATCCGATTCTACTGAAGATTGTTGTTTTATAATGGAGAAAAACCCTTGCTGGCAACATTGCCTATATTACTGATCTGTCATAAAAGACTCCAACAGATGCTCCTGCCCAGTCCCCCCTGTGACAGAACATTCATTGTGGGTAATGTTTGTGGTGCATTCTGCTCGAGAGAAGCTACCAGTGATGCATTTCTTCCCAACAAGTATTGTGTGCCAAAAACTCAGCTTATCTCTGAAGATTTTTAACCCAATACCTTTCACAAAATAAAATTCACATTTAGTAATTTGAAGACTAAAGAATAAAAAAAGGAAAACAAATTGTATGCCCCCTTTTCTTGGCAAACAACCAGACTGCAACATATGATTATACTTTTTCCTGATAGTGATTTCTGGTGGAGTAAATAAAGCTAATTTTCTTCTGTGCATGCTAAAGTCGCTTCAGTTGTGTCCAATTCTTTGTGGCTGTATGGACTGTAACCTTCCAGGCTTCTCCGTCCATGGGATTTCTAATAAACACCAAAAAAGTATACAAAGCAGTACAAATAAGTGTTGCTATGGTCTCTGTAATCCAAATGATAAACCCAAGGCTGCTGTGGCAGTAGCAGACATAGACTCCAAGGTGAACAAAAACAATAGTTTATGATGCTCAGGGCGTAAGCTATCTGACATCAAGATTACCATGAATATTTTTTTTTAATCAGTGATAAGAGATGATGTATCAGATATACAGACACTAACTTCAGAATTGGCTACATCATTAGCAGTTAAAAAATAAGGCCACAAACAAAAATGTTCCACTTATCCTAAAACACAGAAACTATAGAAGATGAGGAGAGGCACATCTGCTTCAGAAGGAATCTTCAATGAGCAGCAAGAAAAAGAAAAAAAAAATTACCCTGGAGACTCTTAAGGCTGGCAGAGAATAAACACAGCTATTACCCAAGTTCACAGCTGTAACCTTGGGGAGCTGAACTGGAACATGGAACGGTTGCCACCTGTGCAGCTGAAGAAAGACTAATAGCAGGAACTTAACATCAGATCGGTGATTTCTTGGCTGCAGAAAAGGTAGCATCTTTCATAAAGCAAGCTGTTTTCCTGCTTTTAGTGAATCCGATTCTACTGAAGATTGTTGTTTTATAATGGAGAAAAACCCTTGCTGGCAACATTGCCTATATTACTGATCTGTCATAAAAGACTCCAACAGATGCTCCTGCCCAGTCCCCCCTGTGACAGAACATTCATTGTGGGTAATGTTTGTGGTGCATTCTGCTCGAGAGAAGCTACCAGTGATGCATTTCTTCCCAACAAGTATTGTGTGCCAAAAACTCAGCTTATCTCTGAAGATTTTTAACCCAATACCTTTCACAAAATAAAATTCACATTTAGTAATTTGAAGACTAAAGAATAAAAAAAGGAAAACAAATTGTATGCCCCCTTTTCTTGGCAAACAACCAGACTGCAACATATGATTATACTTTTTCCTGATAGTGATTTCTGGTGGAGTAAATAAAGCTAATTTTCTTCTGTGCATGCTAAAGTCGCTTCAGTTGTGTCCAATTCTTTGTGGCTGTATGGACTGTAACCTTCCAGGCTTCTCCGTCCATGGGATTTCTATTACTATTTGTTAATAGTAAGTCAAACTCAGGGTGACATGAAAGGATTTAAGGTCTCTTGCAATAGTTTAAAGGATGAAGTGTGGATGGTGGGACTGAGGTAGAGAGGGAAGTCAGGGAACTGTTTTAATAATCCAGCCAGAGGCTGAGAGAAGAGTGGCAAGGTGGGGGTAAGGCTGAGAACAGAAACAACAACAAAATCCCGATGTGTAAATTGCATTATGAACAGGGCCTGGGTACTGCTCATAAGACACATGGATTGGAACAAGACTTAGAGATTTAGAAAAGGAGATTCTGAAAAGATGAATCTAGGTACAGGGCTGCAGGAATAATAGAATCTATTTCTTTTTGGACCTGCTAAGTACGAGTTTGCCTGGGGACTTCAAGGGTAGAAAGTAAAGAGACATTTGGAAAGAAACCAATGTAGATTATGAGAGGAGTGACTGTATTTGTATTTATTTTACTTGCCTTTCTCTCTGTTTCCTGATGGATCCCATCTGTTACTAATGGGTGGGAATTTTGAGAAAAATAATTAGAAATGCATAAAAGTGATTTAATCTATGCAGCTCTTGGTTGTATGTCTTTTGAAAATAATCTTTAATGGCCATGAAAAGATATTTTGATTTTCTTTCTTGATGACCCACTAAAACAGCTCTGAGTATTATAAATTTATCCTTATAAGGGAAACAATCTTTTAGTACCTGATAACTTGGAGTATTTATTTAGGGTTCTACTATTTGATCATAGATAAATTTGTGTTAGGTGAGTCCATTACGTCTCGCATATATGGAAGAATATGCTACATATACAGACAGACACACACTAAGAGTAAAAAATGACTTGTTAAATAGCTGTTGCCTTATGTCAATTAACAAAATGGTAAAACTTCCAAAACACATGATTGATTTCATTTAAAGAAAGCTTGGAAAACATGCAAAAGTGTTTGAAATTGAATGGGAATTCCTTATATCCTATTTGTACTATTTTTATCCCAATCATATTATTCCAGCATCTAATGATTTACTGTTTAGCTGATTTTGGAATCAGATCATCTGTGATTTTCAATGAATTTGTAATCTCATTGAAGGTTATCATCAGGAATTTTATTTCTAAGTTACTTCTCCTATGTTGCTGAACACATTTGACCAGTGATATTTGTAGGCAGGCATAAACTATGGAAAAATTAATAAGGAAAGAAAACCTCATCACAAGTCTGATGAATGAAAATCTTCCAGAAACATTTGATCCAATGCTTTCTAACCAAAATATATTGAAATGTATTGTCCTGGTTAGGATATCTAATTGCCCCTAATATATAGGTTAAAACTAATACAGAGAATGTTTTATCACTCTGTAGATGTTGAACGATTTTAGAGTAGCTTATAGACCACTTAACACTATCTTATTCAATTGTCATTTAAAACTTTTTGAAGTGTGCAGTATATTCCTATTTTAAAGATATGGAAGCTGGGGCTCAGACGGTCTTAATAATTTAATTAATACTATTCAACTAGTAAACCAGAAAAAATAAATTTAAACCTAGGCTAAAAGAATTCAGACTTTGGTTAGAAGAGTTCAGGCCTAGCTTGGAAAGGTCTGAACTCTTGTAACTCTTAGCAATTTTCATAAGTGTTCTGTCTTGGGGAATTTATTTAACTGGATCAAATGGATGCTAGCAGATGTGTTTGGATAATGTGTTCAGTTCTCTTCAGACATCTCCAACAGGGTAGTTCTGCTAGCAGTGTAATATCATGTTCAGCTCTCTATCAATGGTTAATCCTTTAGTTTTATGTTTGATCATAAAGTTCATATGATTTTTATGTTCTACACTAAATTGCTCATCAAAGTAATAGGTGGAGCTTTATAAAAATAATGTCTCTGTCTCACCTGTATATAATGCATCTCATTAAGATCCTTTTTCTTACACTGAAACACTCCATGCTTTTAATATAAAATATATTTTAATATAAAATAATAAATTATTCAGTAGTAAAATTATTTAATATCCTAAATTTGATTTGTATTACCTTATGTTTCAGAAAACATTTTCCCTCAGGAATATACACACTGTTTGACTCACTGTTTAGACTGTGTCTTAATATTCAAATTTGTAGCTGTAAAATCTTTAATGGTAGAGACGATGCTTACTTTTTGTAAACTCCAATGCATGGAATTGCCATGTAGCCTATTAGGTGAGTCAATATGATGTGAGCCAAAGGTAGATTAAGACTGGATAGTGGAGTGTCCTGAAACTAATAATTGGCTAAGGCTATAAATTTTATCATTTATCTCCAAGTTTAAGCATCTGTCTTATGGTAATTACCTTATGATAAAGTCCATGATTTTAATAGCATATATATATATATATTTATTATTGTCTATACAACACTATGAGGAGGGGGTTAGAATGAAATGGAAAAGGTAATCATAGCTATCAATAATTCCATGTTTAAATGAACTGAAGTTCACCAAAACCACCATCTGGTAGGAAGAGACTTAGATAGGTTAGTAAATTCAGAGAAATACAGTGGCCTATGTAAGATGCTCATGAAGGTATGATTTCTTTTGGCAAGAACATGAATTATAAATACCAGTTTTATTTATCAGTATTATTAGGAAAATAATTAATGTTTTTATTAATATTCACTCAAGTAGTACATCGCACCTCACTGAAATTAGAAAAGTAACTTCTTTTTCACATGATCCCAGAATAATTTCAGGTTATAAACATTAGTAACTAGCAAAGTAAGTTCTTGTCATTAAATAACAATATATGAGAGACGTGTGAGAAAAAAGAGGAATAAGAATACCAAGGTAAGAGTTTGACTGGAATACATTTTCATCATTTTGATTTAGAATTTAAAAATAAATGCTAAATAGTTCTGCTAGCAGTGTAATATCATGTTCAGCTCTCTATCAATGGTTAATCCTTTAGTTTTATGTTTGATCATAAAGTTCATATGATTTTTATGTTCTACACTAAATTGCTCATCAAAGTAATAGGTGGAGCTTTATAAAAATAATGTCTCTGTCTCACCTGTATATAATGCATCTCATTAAGATCCTTTTTCTTACACTGAAACACTCCATGCTTTTAATATAAAATATATTTTAATATAAAATAATAAATTATTCAGTAGTAAAATTATTTAATATCCTAAATTTGATTTGTATTACCTTATGTTTCAGAAAACTTTTTCCCCTCAGGAATATACACACTGTTTGACTCACTGTTTAGACTGTGTCTTAATATTCAAATTTGTAGCTGTAAAATCTTTAATGGTAGAGACGATGCTTACTTTTTGTAAACTCCAATGCATGGAATTGCCATGTAGCCTATTAGGTGAGTCAATATGATGTGAGCCAAAGGTAGATTAAGACTGGATAGTGGAGTGTCCTGAAACTAATAATTGGCTAAGGCTATAAATTTTATCATTTATCTCCAAGTTTAAGCATCTGTCTTATGGTAATTACCTTATGATAAAGTCCATGATTTTAATAGCATATATATATATATTTATTATTGTCTATACAACACTATGAGGAGGGGGTTAGAATGAAATGGAAAAGGTAATCATAGCTATCAATAATTCCATGTTTAAATGAACTGAAGTTCACCAAAACCACCATCTGGTAGGAAGAGACTTAGATAGGTTAGTAAATTCAGAGAAATACAGTGGCCTATGTAAGATGCTCATGAAGGTATGATTTCTTTTGGCAAGAACATGAATTATAAATACCAGTTTTATTTATCAGTATTATTAGGAAAATAATTAATGTTTTTATTAATATTCACTCAAGTAGTACATCGCACCTCACTGAAATTAGAAAAGTAACTTCTTTTTCACATGATCCCAGAATAATTTCAGGTTATAAACATTAGTAACTAGCAAAGTAAGTTCTTGTCATTAAATAACAATATATGAGAGACGTGTGAGAAAAAAGAGGAATAAGAATACCAAGGTAAGAGTTTGACTGGAATACATTTTCATCATTTTGATTTAGAATTTAAAAATAAATGCTTGAAAATCTGACAGCTTTCCTCATCTCTAGTATTAACTGCTCCATTTTCCTGCCAGACTGCTTTTCTAAGTTGGCAGATGCTTGTGTCTGAGACATGAGGAACCTACTGCAAAAAATACCAGCTGAGACAAAATCGTAGGTAGCCTATGTCTCCTGGCTGAATGAGACTTTCATTTTGTCTGTTTCTAAAGTTAAGAAAATTGAGCAGAAGCTAGAGATATAACAGATTAGATATATGAGAATACAAAAGTGGTCTATAACAGTTTTATGGACTATGGAGGTGAGGGAGGGGAATATGCTGTGGGACTAGGGTATCTCAAACAGGGGCTCTGTGGCGACCTGGCAGGGTGGGATGGGAAGAGGGAGATGAGGAGGGTTTGGCGGGGGGAGGAGATATGTATACCTATGGCGGATTCAGGTCAATATGTGGCAGTAAACAACAAAACTCCTTAAAAAAAAGTGGTCTATGTATCACTTCTCTCTTAAAACAAGGATGTTATGTAGAAATGAGCTGTGGAGAGCGGTCCTAAAGAAACACCTTTCACATGGCCCCAGTAAGACAGAGAAGCAGTTGATCTTTTTCAGTGGAATTAATTCTGGCTGAAAGAAATGAAGGCCCATTTTTGTCTCAGTACTTCTGTGCTAAGCAAAGAGACATCATCGCAATTTGTTGTAGTGTGCAAAATTAAATTGATAAGAGTTACTTCTTGGGCTCTGCTTCCATTTTATCTGCCATTGAATCATTTAATTGTAGAAAGTTTATTTTGTACTTAATCAGATTTTAGTTCCTAGATTATTGGGCTTTAAACTTTTTAAGAGTTCTTATTTTCTCTTCTTATTAAAAACTTTGGCATAATACCAGCCTACTACATGAAAGAGGACCAGAGCAGAGCTTTCTGGCAGGTTTTATTTCAAGCTAGTGTTAGGCATAATAAAATGCTCCCACAAGCTTAGAAAAGTTTAAACAATACACAGAACAAGTTTATTGCAGCGTACTTCCTAGATTCAAGTTACGGTAACAACCAACCTTTAGCTGTATGCCTTTAGCATTTTCTCTGCCTTCATAGCATCATAAATTTGGTGGGAAAAAACATGTTTCACTGACTACAGTTCAGTCGCCATATGAATAAAGAAGATGGGTGTTTCCTCTTCCCATCTGCCATCATGGAATTGCTTGGTGATGCTATAATATATAACATTTAGCTCTAATACATAAGTTTAGAAGAATTTTACAAATGTTTATTAACAGTTCCCTGTTTCCATTCCAGGTAGGGTATACTCAGTTACATCTCTTTTAATTCCACTTACTTTGACAAACTATTTCTGACTATTATACTCAATGATACTACCCCTCCCATTATAATTCTAACCTTGTGGCTAGATGATAAAGGGTGCTGCTTGTGAAATGTAGCTCAATACAGTACATTTGGATTTGTTAGATATGCTACTTTGGTCTTTTGACAGTTGTTCTGGGAGTAAATAACATCTGCCATACAATTGGCTGGCAAAACTCATTTGTAGTATAATTAAACAACCATCATTTTGTTGGCATGTAAACATCAAGATAAATAGTCCATGAATTAGCAGGTTTGACATCATTTGACAGCTCACAGATAGACAGGCATAATATAGATTTCATATATATGCAGAGTATCTTCAACCAAGACAGCTAACAAAATCAAATGCAGAAACTGTCTATAGTTTGAAAACTGAAAGCGAGAATATTGGAAGCTTTGGCAGTCTTACATTGCCATATTTAAGCCCTTTTCTTTATCTAGCATTGTGGCAGGTCCAGATACTGTAGATTAATATAGCTTTAAAGGATATTAAGGATATCTTATATTAAGGATACAGTGAATGAAGAAGAGTAGCAAAGAAAGGGTTGTCCTTACCTTTGAGCATTTGTTTATCCACTAACAGATTAGAACTAAAACCAGACGCTGGCCCAAGTTGGTTTCTAACCAGAGATATTTATCTTCTCCCCAGGATCAGGTGAAGTAGTTTAATTCATGTGAAGGTCTTTAGGGAAGGAAACGTTTGTGGAAGTTTACACCTAATTTTTGTATATTTTCCCAATGGCTAAATAGCAGGCCATTTTTAAAAGTAGATAGTGAACCTTTGGGGCTTCCCCAGGGCCTCATTGGGGAAAAAAATCTGCCTGTAATGAAGGAGACACAGGAGATGCCAAAATCACCCTTGGGTCAGGACATGGCAACCCACTCCAGTATTCTTGCCTGGAGAATCTCATGCACAGAGGAGTCTGGCAGACTACAGTTGATAGCTCTAATACATAAGTTTAGAAGAATTTTACAAATGTTTATTAACAGTTCCCTGTTTCCATTCCAGGTAGGGTATACTCAGTTACATCTCTTTTAATTCCACTTACTTTGACAAACTATTTCTGACTATTATACTCAATGATACTACCCCTCCCATTATAATTCTAACCTTGTGGCTAGATGATAAAGGGTGCTGCTTGTGAAATGTAGCTCAATACAGTACATTTGGATTTGTTAGATATGCTACTTTGGTCTTTTGACAGTTGTTCTGGGAGTAAATAACATCTGCCATACAATTGGCTGGCAAAACTCATTTGTAGTATAATTAAACAACCATCATTTTGTTGGCATGTAAACATCAAGATAAATAGTCCATGAATTAGCAGGTTTGACATCATTTGACAGCTCACAGATAGACAGGCATAATATAGATTTCATATATATGCAGAGTATCTTCAACCAAGACAGCTAACAAAATCAAATGCAGAAACTGTCTATAGTTTGAAAACTGAAAGCGAGAATATTGGAAGCTTTGGCAGTCTTACATTGCCATATTTAAGCCCTTTTCTTTATCTAGCATTGTGGCAGGTCCAGATACTGTAGATTAATATAGCTTTAAAGGATATTAAGGATATCTTATATTAAGGATACAGTGAATGAAGAAGAGTAGCAAAGAAAGGGTTGTCCTTACCTTTGAGCATTTGTTTATCCACTAACAGATTAGAACTAAAACCAGACGCTGGCCCAAGTTGGTTTCTAACCAGAGATATTTATCTTCTCCCCAGGATCAGGTGAAGTAGTTTAATTCATGTGAAGGTCTTTAGGGAAGGAAACGTTTGTGGAAGTTTACACCTAATTTTTGTATATTTTCCCAATGGCTAAATAGCAGGCCATTTTTAAAAGTAGATAGTGAACCTTTGGGGCTTCCCCAGGGCCTCATTGGGGAAAAAAATCTGCCTGTAATGAAGGAGACACAGGAGATGCCAAAATCACCCTTGGGTCAGGACATGGCAACCCACTCCAGTATTCTTGCCTGGAGAATCTCATGCACAGAGGAGTCTGGCGGACTACAGTTGATAGTGTTGCACAGAGTCGTGCGTAACTCAAGTGACTAAGCACACATGCATGCACTGCACATGCAAGCATGTGCATGGAAAAAGATAAAACATGGAAAAAGAAAAACATGGAATATTTCTCCATCTGTTTAAGTCTTCTTTAATGTCTCTCATGAGTGTCTTGTAATTTTCTGTGTACAGTTCTTTTGTTTCTTTGGGTAGGTTTATTCCTAGATATTTGATTCTTTTGGTTGCGATGGTGAAGGGGATTGTCCCTTTGATTTCATTTTCTGATTTTTCATTGTTTGTGTATAGGAATGCCAGTGATTTCTGTATATTGATTTTGTATCCTGCGACTTTGCTGAATTCGCTGATTAGCTCTAGTAGCTTTGTAATAGAGTCTTTGGGATTTTCTATGTATAATATCATGTCATCTGCAAATAGAGAGAGCTTGACTTCTTCCTTTCTAATCTGGATTCCTTTGATTTCTTTCTCTTATTGCTGTTGCTAGAACTTCCAGAACTATATTGAATAAGAGTGGTGAAAAGTGGACACCCTTGTCTTGTTCCTGATCTTAGAGGGAATGCTTTGAATTTTTCACCATTGAGGATAATGTTCACTGTAGGCTTCTCATATATGGCTTTCACTATGTTAAGATAAGTTCCTTCTATGCCCAGTTTTTGAAGAGTTTTTATCATAAATGGATGCTGTACTTTGTCCTAGGTTTTTTCTGCATCTATTGAGATGATCATGTGATTTTTGTCTCTCAATTTTTGCCAGTTGATTTTTGTACCATGGTGGGCCAAGTTGGTTTCTAACCAGAGATATTTATCTTCTCCCCAGGATCAGGTGAAGTAGTTTAATTCATGTGAAGGTCTTTAGGGAAGGAAACGTTTGTGGAAGTTTACACCTAATTTTTGTATATTTTCCCAATGGCTAAATAGCAGGCCATTTTTAAAAGTAGATAGTGAACCTTTGGGGCTTCCCCAGGGCCTCATTGGGGAAAAAAATCTGCCTGTAATGAAGGAGACACAGGAGATGCCAAAATCACCCTTGGGTCAGGACATGGCAACCCACTCCAGTATTCTTGCCTGGAGAATCTCATGCACAGAGGAGTCTGGCAGACTACAGTTGATAGTGTTGCACAGAGTCGTGCGTAACTCAAGTGACTAAGCACACATGCATGCACTGCACATGCAAGCATGTGCATGGAAAAAGATAAAACATGGAAAAAGAAAAACATGGAATATTTCTCCATCTGTTTAAGTCTTCTTTAATGTCTCTCATGAGTGTCTTGTAATTTTCTGTGTACAGTTCTTTTGTTTCTTTGGGTAGGTTTATTCCTAGATATTTGATTCTTTTGGTTGCGATGGTGAAGGGGATTGTCCCTTTGATTTCATTTTCTGATTTTTCATTGTTTGTGTATAGGAATGCCAGTGATTTCTGTATATTGATTTTGTATCCTGCGACTTTGCTGAATTCGCTGATTAGCTCTAGTAGCTTTGTAATAGAGTCTTGGGGATTTTCTATGTATAATATCATGTCATCTGCAAATAGAGAGAGCTTGACTTCTTCCTTTCTAATCTGGATTCCTTTGATTTCTTTCTCTTATTGCTGTTGCTAGAACTTCCAGAACTATATTGAATAAGAGTGGTGAAAAGTGGACACCCTTGTCTTGTTCCTGATCTTAGAGGGAATGCTTTGAATTTTTCACCATTGAGGATAATGTTCACTGTAGGCTTCTCATATATGGCTTTCACTATGTTAAGATAAGTTCCTTCTATGCCCAGTTTTTGAAGAGTTTTTATCATAAATGGATGCTGTACTTTGTCCTAGGTTTTTTCTGCATCTATTGAGATGATCATGTGATTTTTGTCTCTCAATTTGTGGATATGGTGTATCACATTGATTGATTTACAGATATTGAAGAATCCTTGCATGCCTGGGATGAACCCAACTTGATCGTGATGAATGAGCTTTTTGATGTGTTGTTGAATTCTGTTTGCTAGGATTTTGTTGAGGATTTTGGCGTCTAGATTCATCAGAGAAATTGGCCTATAATTTTCTTTTTTTGTGTTGTCTTTGCCTGGCTTTGGTATCAGGGTGATGGCAGCCTCGTAGAATGTGTTTGGAAGTGTTCCTCCCTGTGCAATTGTTTGGAAGAGTTTTGGAAAGACAGGCATTAGCTCTTCTTTAAATGTTTGGTAGAATTCACTTGTGAAATCATCTGGCCCTGGGCTTTTATTTTTGGGTAGATTTTTGATCACAAGGTCGATTTCTAAGCTTGTGATTGGCTTGTTCATAGTTTCTATTTCTTCCTGGTTGAGTCTTGGGAGATTAATCTTCTCTAAGAAACTGTCCATTTCATCCAGGTTGTCCAGTTTGTTGCCGTATAGCTGTTCATAATAGTCTCTTAGAATCCTTTGGATTTCTGCATTATCTGTTGTAATCTCTCCTTTTTCATTTTTGATTTTGGTGATCTGGTTCTTCTCTCTCTTTTTCTTGATGAGTCTGGCCAGTGGTGTGTCGATTTTATTGACCTTTTTGAAGAACCGGCTTTTTCTTTTAACTTTACTATTGTTTCTTTTGTTTCTTTTTCATTTACTTCTGCTCTGATCTTTATGATTTCCCCTCTTCTGCTGGCTTTGGGTTGTTTTTGTTCTTCTTTCTCCAGTTGTTTTAAGCGTAAGGTAAGGTCATCTGTTTGAGATTTTCCTAGTTTCTTGAGGTGGGATTGAATTGCTATAAACTTCCCTCTTAGAACTGCTTTTGCAGTGTCCCATAGGTTTTGCACAGTCGTGTGTTGATTTTCGTTTTCTTCTAGGAATTTTTTTATTTCTCGTTTTATTTCCTCAAGGATCAGTTGGTTTTTTAGGTATGTGTTGTTTAATCTCCATGTGTTTGTGTTTTTAGCGGTTTATTCCCTGTAGTTGATCGCTAATCTCACTGCATTATGGTCCGAGAAGATGGTTGATATAATTTCAGTTTTCTTGAACTGACTGAGGTTTGATTTGTGGCCCAAGATGTGGTCTATCCTGGAGAATGTTCTGTGAGCACTTGAGAAGAAAGTGTATTCTTCTGCTTTTGGATGGAAAGTCCTGAAGATATCAATGAGGTCCATTTCTTCTAGTGTGGCATTTAAGGCTTGTGTTTCTTTATTAATTTTCTGTTTTGATGATCTGTCCATTGGTGTGAGAGGAGTGTTAAAGTCTCCTACTATGATTGTGTTATTATTGATTTCTTCTTTTATGTCTGAAAGTGTTTGTCTTATGTATTGGGGTGCTCCTGCGTTGGGTGCATTATATTTATGGTTGTTATGTCTTCTTCTTGGATCGATCCCTTAATCATGATGTAGTGACCTGCCTTGTCTCTTAGAATCTTCCTTACTTTAAAATCTATTTTGTCTGATATGAGGATTGTTACTCCAGCTTTCTTTTGATTTCCATTTGCATGGAATATCTTTTTCCAGCCTCTCACTTTCAGTCTATGAGTGTCTCTAGGTCTGAAATGAGTTTCCTGGAGGCAGCATATGTATGGGTCGTGTTTTTGGATCCATTCAGCCACTCTGTGTTTTTTGCTTGGGGCATTTAGTCTATAGACATTCAAAGTAATTATTGATACATATGATCCTATTGTCATCTTCTTAGATGTTATGATGGTTTTGTTTCATGGATCTTCTCCTTTTATACTTGTTGTCTATATGAGTCCCTTTAACACTTGTTGTAAGGCTGATTTGGTGTGACTAAATTCTTTGAATTTTTGCTTGTCTGTAAGGCTTTTGATTTCTCCATCAATTCTGAATGAGATCCTTGCCCATTAGAGGATTCTTGGTTGCAAGTTATTCTCTTTTAGCCATTTAAATGTGTCCTGCCATTCCTTCTGGCCTGCAGAGTTTCTGTTCAAGGATCAGTTGGTTTTTTAGGTATGTGTTGTTTAATCTCCATGTGTTTGTGTTTTTAGCGGTTTATTCCCTGTAGTTGATCGCTAATCTCACTGCATTATGGTCCGAGAAGATGGTTGATATAATTTCAGTTTTCTTGAACTGACTGAGGTTTGATTTGTGGCCCAAGATGTGGTCTATCCTGGAGAATGTTCTGTGAGCACTTGAGAAGAAAGTGTATTCTTCTGCTTTTGGATGGAAAGTCCTGAAGATATCAATGAGGTCCATTTCTTCTAGTGTGGCATTTAAGGCTTGTGTTTCTTTATTAATTTTCTGTTTTGATGATCTGTCCATTGGTGTGAGAGGAGTGTTAAAGTCTCCTACTATGATTGTGTTATTATTGATTTCTTCTTTTATGTCTGAAAGTGTTTGTCTTATGTATTGGGGTGCTCCTGCGTTGGGTGCATTATATTTATGGTTGTTATGTCTTCTTCTTGGATCGATCCCTTAATCATGATGTAGTGACCTGCCTTGTCTCTTAGAATCTTCCTTACTTTAAAATCTATTTTGTCTGATATGAGGATTGTTACTCCAGCTTTCTTTTGATTTCCATTTGCATGGAATATCTTTTTCCAGCCTCTCACTTTCAGTCTATGAGTGTCTCTAGGTCTGAAATGAGTTTCCTGGAGGCAGCATATGTATGGGTCGTGTTTTTGGATCCATTCAGCCACTCTGTGTTTTTTGCTTGGGGCATTTAGTCTATAGACATTCAAAGTAATTATTGATACATATGATCCTATTGTCATCTTCTTAGATGTTATGATGGTTTTGTTTCATGGATCTTCTCCTTTTATACTTGTTGTCTATATGAGTCCCTTTAACACTTGTTGTAAGGCTGATTTGGTGTGACTAAATTCTTTTAATTTTTGCTTGTCTGTAAAGCTTTTGATTTCTCCATCAATTCTGAATGAGATCCTTGCCCATTAGAGGATTCTTGGTTGCAAGTTATTCTCTTTTAGCCATTTAAATGTGTCCTGCCATTCCCTTCTGGCCTGCAGAGTTTCTGTTGAAAGATCAGCTGTTAAACGTATGGGCTTTCCCTTGTATGTCACTAGTTGCTTTTCCCTTGCTGCTTTGAGAATTCTATCTTTGTGTTTAATTTGTGTTAACTTCATTAATATGTGTCATGGTGTGTTTCTTCTCAGATTGATTCTGTATTGGTACTCTTTGTGCTTCTTGGACTTGATTGACTATTTCTTTTCCCATGTTGGGGAAATTTTCAACTGTAATCTCTTCAAAAATTTTCTCATAGCCTTTCTTTTTTTCTTCTTCTGGAACCCCTATAATTCGAATATTGGTGTGTTTGATATTATCCCAGAGGTCTCTGAGGCTATCCTCTGCTCTTTTCATTCTTTGAGCTAGAGTCTGTTTTTCAGCAGTTACTTCCACCATTTTATCTTCCAGTTCACTTATCTGGTCTTCTGTCTCAGATACTATGCTCTTGATTCCTTCTACAGTGTTTTTCAGTTCAGCAATTGAGTTGTTTGTCTCTGTTACTTTTTTGGTAAGTTCTTGTATTTCTTTATTCAGTGTGTTAGTTGTGTCTTGGAATTTCTCTAACATTCTGTTTTCAGTGTCTTTGATCATCTTTACTATCATTCTTCTGAAATCACTTTCAGAAAGTTTGTCCAAATCCTCTTCATTGATTTGATCTTGTGTGTTTGTAGATTGTTCCTTTGCTTGTGTGGTATTTCTCTGCCATTTCATTATTACTTTTTTAACTGACTCTGTTTGTGATTTCCTTTTCCCAGACTTTGAGTTACGTCTGTTGGTGTTTGTTGTTTGGATGGGGCTTCTTATTCTGGGTGATGCTGGTGATTGGGTAATGTCAGGACTTGCATACAAGTGATTACCTTTGTTGGCGTTCTCACTTGTATACTGCTCTTTAGTGTTAGGCGTTCTCTAGTATTGTAGAGTTTTGGCATCAGTGCTCCCTCCCTAAAGCCTCGGGGCTTGTTGCCTGACCAGGGAATGAAGATTTCACAGCTGGTTTCTTATGGCATTAAATGATATTAAAACATATATATGCAAATGAGGAATAAAAGGTATACCTTTTACAAATGGCAATTAAAATATTATGCAAATACTATACAGCATATTGAATTATACACATAAACATATACAGCTGTAACATAACCCAAGCATTCCAACCAAAAATACAGTACAATATGTTAGCACGGCGAATAGAGAAAACCAAGAATGATATCCACCAGTTAATAACCAAACTAAATAGAGCACCAATTGGAAAATAATGCTAGAGCAGGGTCCCCGTTGGGGATAAGGCAATGAGGACAGAACAGACTAAGAAATATGGTGGGGAAAGGGAGAAAGAGAAAGGGAGGATAGAAGAGAAATATAGAATAATATTGCAAAGTTAAATACTTTGATAAAGATTTGTATGTATTAGAGTTTAGTGCTATAGGAAAGGAGCTTCAGAGAATGCAAAGAATTATAGAGGAAGTAGTAGTACAAATGAAAAGTTTTTTTAAATTAAAAGAGCTAATTGTATAGAAAAATATAGAAAAACAAAGCAAAAATAATAAAAACAAACAAAACCCCCACAGAACCTTAAAAGGCCAATGGGGACCCAGAAGTTTATACCAAAATAAAATGTGTGGTTTAAAAGGAAAAGGAAAAAAAAAAAATTATGTAAACTTGAATTTATTCAGTCTTACTGATAAGATTAGTAGCTTCAATAGAATTCAGTGAAGGAAATGAACACACCCACTCTCTCTCTCTCACACACACACACACACACACACACACCCAAAAGAAGGAAAAAAAAAAAAAAAAGCGGTGGGTGCACTGAGTGGGTTTGGAAAAAAGAGAGAGAGAAAAAAATTGAAACAAAGTAATACAATACAAAAAATGAAATTTTAAAGTCCAGCAGTAACTCCAGTTTCAGAGAAAACGTGAAAATAGTGTTTATGTTCTTCTGTCTCTTGTTGACTATTCAGGAATTATCAGTCTTTTTCTTGCCTCTGGCAGTGGTTGGATCTGAAGACCTCTTTGACTGCTTGTTTATTTCTGCCTATTCCAGAATTAAAAGGCCCGCCCAGGCTGGCCCTGGGAGTTTCTTAATCCAAATCCCTTTTCTTGCTTGGTGGAGCTAAATTCCCTCCCTGTAGCTTGACCAGCAGCCCTGCAGTTTGACCAGCAACCAAACTACAGTAGGGAAAATGGCGTCTGTCTCACAGAGGATTTATTCCCACACGCTCTATGGGAAGCACTTCCGCAGTGACCCCGACCCTGCTGCAGGCCACCATCAACCCCCGCCACCGCGGGAGATGTCAGGTTACTCAGAGGTGAGTCTGGCTCAGTCTCATGCAGGATTGCTATTCCCCTCTCCTGGATCACAGTGCGCACAGACTTTCCAGTCCTCCTCGGCGACTCTGTGATCGGGTTAATGGTAACCTCCTCCAAAGGAAACCGAGTGCCATCCTTCTGAGGCCTGCTCAAGGGCACTTCTAGCTCAAGGGGGCACCTGGACCCTCCAAAGCAGGTCTGGCTCAGTCCCTTCTGGGTGTCACTGCACCTTTCCTGGGTTTTGATCTGCAACAGGCTTTGCACCTTTGGCCCGCCCAGCCTCTCTGGCGGGTATGAGGTTTGACTTAAAAGTGCGATTGCGCCCCTCCTATCATCTTGATGCGGCTTATCCTTTGTTCTTCGATGTGGGTTATCCTCTCTATGATCAGATCCAACCTCCTTTCGTCGATGGTTTCCCAGGAACTCGTTGCAATTCAGGCGATTTTGCAGGAGAGATGAGTGCATGGCCTTCTACGCCGCCATCTTAGTCCTTGTCTTTTTAAAGAACCAATGACACAGTGCTGACTGTTGTTTCCCTTTATCCTTTGATCAGTTCATTGAGTTTTAGGACTGTTGCTTATAGAAAGGCTTAAGGGAATAGAATCATGAAAGCTTTAAAAATATGATAGGGAAAAGAACAGTGAAGTCAGTTGTGAGTGGATTTGTTTGTGTTTATGTTGTCCCCATGCATGATTATTCGGCTCCACTGCAATGCAGAGCTATTAATATTTGTATTGTGAAGTATGTCATAAGAACAGAGATGTATTTTGTTAATGTTTTCTTCTGTCTCTTGTTGACTATTCAGGAATTATCAGTCTTTTTCTTGCCTCTGGCAGTGGTTGGATCTGAAGACCTCTTTGACTGCTTGTTTATTTCTGCCTATTCCAGAATTAAAAGGCCCGCCCAGGCTGGCCCTGGGAGTTTCTTAATCCAAATCCCTTTTCTTGCTTGGTGGAGCTAAATTCCCTCCCTGTAGCTTGACCAGCAGCCCTGCAGTTTGACCAGCAACCAAACTACAGTAGGGAAAATGGCGTCTGTCTCACAGAGGATTTATTCCCACACGCTCTATGGGAAGCACTTCCGCAGTGACCCCGACCCTGCTGCAGGCCACCATCAACCCCCGCCACCGCGGGAGATGTCAGGTTACTCAGAGGTGAGTCTGGCTCAGTCTCATGCAGGATTGCTATTCCCCTCTCCTGGATCACAGTGCGCACAGACTTTCCAGTCCTCCTCGGCGACTCTGTGATCGGGTTAATGGTAACCTCCTCCAAAGGAAACCGAGTGCCATCCTTCTGAGGCCTGCTCAAGGGCACTTCTAGCTCAAGGGGGCACCTGGACCCTCCAAAGCAGGTCTGGCTCAGTCCCTTCTGGGTGTCACTGCACCTTTCCTGGGTTTTGATCTGCAACAGGCTTTGCACCTTTGGCCCGCCCAGCCTCTCTGGCGGGTATGAGGTTTGACTTAAAAGTGCGATTGCGCCCCTCCTATCATCTTGATGCGGCTTATCCTTTGTTCTTCGATGTGGGTTATCCTCTCTATGATCAGATCCAACCTCCTTTCGTCGATGGTTTCCCAGGAACTCGTTGCAATTCAGGCGATTTTGCAGGAGAGATGAGTGCATGGCCTTCTACGCCGCCATCTTAGTCCTTGTCTTTTTAAAGAACCAATGACACAGTGCTGACTGTTGTTTCCCTTTATCCTTTGATCAGTTCATTGAGTTTTAGGACTGTTGCTTATAGAAAGGCTTAAGGGAATAGAATCATGAAAGCTTTAAAAATATGATAGGGAAAAGAACAGTGAAGTCAGTTGTGAGTGGATTTGTTTGTGTTTATGTTGTCCCCATGCATGATTATTCGGCTCCACTGCAATGCAGAGCTATTAATATTTGTATTGTGAAGTATGTCATAAGAACAGAGATGTATTTTGTTAATAAAATAGTCTAGAATATAGTCAGTAATTGATATATATGTTGAATAAAATAATAAGAAAGATTGATTTCCTTTTTATGAGACAGTTTCCTTTACTACTGCATCAAGTATGAGATCTATAAACTCAGTTATTAGTGATTAGATATGACTATTTTATTTCTATTATTATGCTTTGATCTCATTGCTGCTATTGATATTTATTCAGTGTGCATCTCTCTCTGGTGTGTTATGAAAATCTTCCTCTAATCTATGCAAAGATCAATTATTTTAATTTTGTTTGTGATAGGAATGTTATGTATCAAAGTTCTATAATATATTAATCACAATAGGCTGCCCTATGCTATAGTAATCAATGATATTAAAGCTATAGTGACTTCACGGAATAAAGCTTATTTTCTGTTGATGGTTCATACATAATGTGAGCCATCTGAGGCGTTTGCTCTACACAGATTTTTGGAAAGTAGCCTAAGAACACCACCACTGTCTTGTAATTGTGCCCTCTCGAGCATGAGAAATCCAAATTCATCATTTTGAAGGGAGAAGTAAGTGAGCAGAAGGTCATACATGAACTTCATTATGGCTTGAAAATGACACAGGTGATTTTCCCTCCCAGTCCATTGGTCAAAAATTAGTAATAGAGTCCTGCCTAACTTCAGTAGTGGGGAAAGCTATGGTGGTAGTAGATAGGATGTGGTAAGCATTGTTCTTTCTGAAGTATAAACAAAGTTTTCAGGTCTCTGAACTATGTTGGAAAACACAGTTGATACTGCTTAACTAAAGTTAGAAATTTGAGACCAAGAATTTACATTCCAAGAAAACTTCGCACGTCAAAAGGTCTTACAGAAGAAAAGTTAAAAGTCATTGTCACAAAGTATATTTTATCAGAAGAGGGAAGATTGGTTAAACATTTGAAATTAATCAATTTATCCACAAATAATAGAATAATAGAAAATAATGCATATTTATAAAAAGCATCTAATAAAATTTCACATTTCATAAAATCTTATCAAGCTTCAAAAGGAAAAACAGTGAAGTCAGTTGTGAGTGGATTTGTTTGTGTTTATGTTGTCCCCATGCATGATTATTCGGCTCCACTGCAATGCAGAGCTATTAATATTTGTATTGTGAAGTATGTCATAAGAACAGAGATGTATTTTGTTAATAAAATAGTCTAGAATATAGTCAGTAATTGATATATATGTTGAATAAAATAATAAGAAAGATTGATTTCCTTTTTATGAGACAGTTTCCTTTACTACTGCATCAAGTATGAGATCTATAAACTCAGTTATTAGTGATTAGATATGACTATTTTATTTCTATTATTATGCTTTGATCTCATTGCTGCTATTGATATTTATTCAGTGTGCATCTCTCTCTGGTGTGTTATGAAAATCTTCCTCTAATCTATGCAAAGATCAATTATTTTAATTTTGTTTGTGATAGGAATGTTATGTATCAAAGTTCTATAATATATTAATCACAATAGGCTGCCCTATGCTATAGTAATCAATGATATTAAAGCTATAGTGACTTCACGGAATAAAGCTTATTTTCTGTTGATGGTTCATACATAATGTGAGCCATCTGAGGCGTTTGCTCTACACAGATTTTTTGGAAAGTAGCCTAAGAACACCACCACTGTCTTGTAATTGTGCCCTCTCGAGCATGAGAAATCCAAATTCATCATTTTGAAGGGAGAAGTAAGTGAGCAGAAGGTCATACATGAACTTCATTATGGCTTGAAAATGACACAGGTGATTTTCCCTCCCAGTCCATTGGTCAAAAATTAGTAATAGAGTCCTGCCTAACTTCAGTAGTGGGGAAAGCTATGGTGGTAGTAGATAGGATGTGGTAAGCATTGTTCTTTCTGAAGTATAAACAAAGTTTTCAGGTCTCTGAACTATGTTGGAAAACACAGTTGATACTGCTTAACTAAAGTTAGAAATTTGAGACCAAGAATTTACATTCCAAGAAAACTTCGCACGTCAAAAGGTCTTACAGAAGAAAAGTTAAAAGTCATTGTCACAAAGTATATTTTATCAGAAGAGGGAAGATTGGTTAAACATTTGAAATTAATCAATTTATCCACCAATAATAGAATAATAGAAAATAATCATATGATCTACTAAAATTTATAAAAAGCATCTAATAAAATTTCACATTTCATAAAATCTTATCAAGCTAAAATTATTCATAGAAGGCAACTTTTTCAGCCTGATAAATAAAATCTACAAAGTTACACAGCTGAAATCACACTCAATAATAGATTTCTGAATACTTTTTCCCAAGACTAGAGAAAAGATGAACGTGTTCTCTTTCACTACTTGTGTTTATCATTGTGCTGGAGGTCACAACCAGCAAATGAAAACCATAAAAATTATAAAATACATACTGGATACAGGAAAGTAAAATAGGTTTTATTTACA
The DNA here is from genome assembly GCA_022376925.1 of Tragulus kanchil. Lineage (NCBI taxonomy): Eukaryota > Metazoa > Chordata > Mammalia > Artiodactyla > Tragulidae > Tragulus > Tragulus kanchil. Next base: position 116,991,543 of record JAIOJX010000023.1, on the reverse strand, counting down.
GGCAATATGATTTCTTACATGAAAAAATCTGAGTATATTAAAAAAAAAACATGCTAAAACTGATACTTAAATTTAACAAGGTCAGAAGACTCAAGGTCAAGATATGAAAGTCATTTGTGTTTTTGTATACCAACAGCAAATAATTAGAACATTAAATTTTAAAAAGTTACCATCAAAAATATAAAGTACTTAGGGAAAAAGCTAATACAATATCTACAAAACCTTTACCCTTAAAACTACAAAAGTGAAATTAAAGCCCTAAGTGAACTGAAATTAAAGCCCTAACTAATAAATAAATCATGTTATGAATTATAAAAAATAATTTTTTGAAGATTTGTTTATCCCCGAATTGATTTGTATATTCACTACAATTTGAATCAAAATTCTAACAAGCTTTTCAAAGATGTTTCTAAAATTTATATGGAAATGTAAAGAGTCTTGAATAGCAAAAACAGACTAAGAAATAAAAAAACAAGTATGAAGTAGGAAAATGTTAAATGCCTAAATTTCAAATCTAAGTATAAAAGAATAGTAATCAAGCCAGTGTGATATAGACAGAAGGATCAATGGAACAGAGCAGATATTCTCTACAAAGGTAAGAAACCGAGGTAATTCAATATGGAAAGAAGAAGAGTTTCAGTAACTAGTGCAAGAATAATAGCATATCTAACTATAAAAGAAATAAAGTCATGCAAAGTATATTTTATCAGAAGAGGAAGATTGGTTAAACATTTGAAATTAATCAATTTATCCACCAATAATAGAATAATAGAAAATAATCATATGATCTACTAAAATTTATAAAAGCATCTAATAAAATTTCACATTTCAAAAACAAAAAAAAGGCAACTTTTTCAGCCTGATAAATAAAATCTACAAAGTTACACAGCTGAAATCACACTCAATAATAGATTTCTGAATACTTTTTCCCAAGACTAGAGAAAAGATGAACGTGTTCTCTTTCACTACTTGTGTTTATCATTGTGCTGGAGGTCACAACCAGCAAATGAAAACCATAAAAATTATAAAATACATACTGGATACAGGAAAGTAAAATAGGTTTTATTTACAGGCAATATGATTTCTTACATGAAAAAATCTGAGTATATTAAAAAAAAAAACATGCTAAAACTGATACTTAAATTTAACAAGGTCAGAAGACTCAAGGTCAAGATATGAAAGTCATTTGTGTTTTTGTATACCAACAGCAAATAATTAGAACATTAAATTTTAAAAAGTTACCATCAAAAATATAAAGTACTTAGGGAAAAAGCTAATACAATATCTACAAAACCTTTACCCTTAAAACTACAAAAGTGAAATTAAAGCCCTAAGTGAACTGAAATTAAAGCCCTAACTAATAAATAAATCATGTTATGAATTATAAAAAATAATTTTTTGAAGATTTGTTTATCCCCGAATTGATTTGTATATTCACTACAATTTGAATCAAAATTCTAACAAGCTTTTCAAAGATGTTTCTAAAATTTATATGGAAATGTAAAGAGTCTTGAATAGCAAAAACAGACTAAGAAATAAAAAAACAAGTATGAAGTAGGAAAATGTTAAATGCCTAAATTTCAAATCTAAGTATAAAAGAATAGTAATCAAGCCAGTGTGATATAGACAGAAGGATCAATGGAACAGAGCAGATATTCTCTACAAAGGTAAGAAACCGAGGTAATTCAATATGGAAAGAAGAAGAGTTTCAGTAACTAGTGCAAGAATAATAGCATATCTAACTATAAAAGCTAAAAGTATAAAGTTTTTAAAAGAAAACATGGGCAAATACCTTCTTAAACTTGGATCAGGTAAAGGTATGTTAGGGAACATAAAAATACTAGGCATAAAATTTGGTAAACTGAACTCCGTTCAAAATTTTAAAATTGTATTAATAGTAATTAAGAATGTTGTTAAAACAATGAAAAGGGAATACACAGACTTGCATAAAACCTATATATATAGATAGATATGTATATGTCTCTCAATATACATGTATATCTGTAAATATATGCATTTACATGTATATAAGTAACCAAATGTATACATTTGTAACCAGAATATGAAAAGAATTTTTCTGGATACATAATAAACCTTGGAATACAAAATGAAGCAAGGCAAATGCTAACAGCTTTGTCAATGAAACACACTGGTCATAGCAAAGACCCTTTTCCAACAACACAATAGATAACTCTGCACGTTGACATTATCAAATGGTCAATGCCTAATTCTAATTGATTATATTCTTTGCAGCCAAAGATGGAGAAGCTATATACGGTCAGCAAAAACAAGGCCAGGAGCTAACTATGGCTCAGATCATGAACTCCTTATTGCAAAATTCAGGCTTAAATTAAAGAAGATAGTGAAAACCACTAGGCATGATCTAAGTCAAATCCCTTATGATTATATAGTGGAGATGGCAAATAGATTCAGGAGACTAGATTTGGTAAACAGAGTGCCCAAAGAACTATGGACAGAGGTGCATAACATTGTATAGAAGTCACTGATCAAAACTATCTCAAAGAAAAAGAAATGAAAGAAGGCAAGGTGATTGTGTGAAGAGGCTTTATAAATAGCTCTGGAAAAAGGAGAAGCAAAAAACAAGGGAGAAAGGGAAAGATATACCCAACTGAATACAGAATTCCAGCGAACAGCGAGGACAGATAAGAAGACTTTTATTCAAAAAAAGAAAAAAAAGAAAATAGAGATTTCTTCAGGAAAACTGGCAGTATCAAGGGAACATTTCATGCAAGAATGGGCGCAATAGAGGACAGAAATGCTAAGGACCTATCAGAAACAGAAGAGATTAAGAATAGGTGGGAAGAATACACAGAAGAACGAAAAAAGGATAAGGACAGATAAGGACTTCAAAACAGGTAATTTTTTCAGTAACTAGTGCAAGAATAATAGCATATCTAACTATAAAAGCTAAAAGTATAAAGTTTTTAAAAGAAAACATGGGCAAATACCTTCTTAAACTTGGATCAGGTAAAGGTATGTTAGGGAACATAAAAATACTAGGCATAAAATTTGGTAAACTGAACTCCGTTCAAAATTTTAAAATTGTATTAATAGTAATTAAGAATGTTGTTAAAACAATGAAAAGGGAATACACAGACTTGCATAAAACCTATATATATAGATAGATATGTATATGTCTCTCAATATACATGTATATCTGTAAATATATGCATTTACATGTATATAAGTAACCAAATGTATACATTTGTAACCAGAATATGAAAAGAATTTTTCTGGATACATAATAAACCTTGGAATACAAAATGAAGCAAGGCAAATGCTAACAGCTTTGTCAATGAAACACACTGGTCATAGCAAAGACCCTTTTCCAACAACACAATAGATAACTCTGCACGTTGACATTATCAAATGGTCAATGCCTAATTCTAATTGATTATATTCTTTGCAGCCAAAGATGGAGAAGCTATATACGGTCAGCAAAAACAAGGCCAGGAGCTAACTATGGCTCAGATCATGAACTCCTTATTGCAAAATTCAGGCTTAAATTAAAGAAGATAGTGAAAACCACTAGGCATGATCTAAGTCAAATCCCTTATGATTATATAGTGGAGATGGCAAATAGATTCAGGAGACTAGATTTGGTAAACAGAGTGCCCAAAGAACTATGGACAGAGGTGCATAACATTGTATAGAAGTCACTGATCAAAACTATCTCAAAGAAAAAGAAATGAAAGAAGGCAAGGTGATTGTGTGAAGAGGCTTTATAAATAGCTCTGGAAAAAGGAGAAGCAAAAAACAAGGGAGAAAGGGAAAGATATACCCAACTGAATACAGAATTCCAGCGAACAGCGAGGACAGATAAGAAGACTTTTATTCAATAAATAATGGAAAGTAGAGGAAAACAATAAAATAGAAAAGACTAGAGATTTCTTCAGGAAAACTGGCAGTATCAAGGGAACATTTCATGCAAGAATGGGCGCAATAGAGGACAGAAATGCTAAGGACCTATCAGAAACAGAAGAGATTAAGAATAGGTGGGAAGAATACACAGAAGAACTGTAAAAAAAGGACTGAATGACCCAGATAACACGATGCTGTGGTCACTAACCTAGAGCCAGACATCCTGGTGTTGCAAGCATATTACTACAACTGAAGCTAGTGGAGGTGATAGAATTTCAGCTGAGCTATTTACAGTCCTAAAAGATGATGCTGTTAAAGTGCTGCATCCCATATGCCAAAAAACTTGGAAATCTCAGATGTGGCCATGGGACTGGAAAAGGCCAGTTGTCATTCCAATTCCAAAGAAGGACAGTGCCAAAAGAATATATAAACTACCAGGCAAACTGCCAGTGCTCATTTTGAATGCTAGTATGGTTTACTCAAAATCTTTCAAGCTAGACTTTACAATATGTGAATCAAGAATTTCCAGATATACAAGCTGGGTTAGAAAAGGCAGAAGAACCAGAGATCAAATTACTGACGTTAACTGGATCATACACAAAGGAAGGATATTCCAGAAAAACATCTACTCCTGCTTCATTGACTATGCTAAAATTCAAAAAATTGGATTTTAAATCCAATTTAAAGCCTTGACTTTGTGGATCACAACAACCTGTGGAAAATTCTTAAACAGATGGGAATACCAAACCACCTTACTTTTCTCTTGAGAAACCCATATTTGGGTCAGGAAGCAATAGTTAGACCTTACATGGAACAACTGACTGGTTAAAATTTGGAAAAGGAGTAAAACAAGGCTGTGTATTGTCACTCTGCTTGTTTTACTTATATGTAGAGCACATCATGCAAAATGCTGGGCTGGATGAAGCACAAACTGGAATCAAGATTGCCAGGAGGGAGGGAGCCAAGATGGCGGAGGAATGAGGGGAGGATTTCACCAGCTCCCCAACAGAATCACCAGAACTAATCAAAAAATGAAACACCACCAACAAACCAGCCGCTAGACGACAGAAGAACTCCATAGGTCCGCGAGAGTAGAAGAGTAAATAGCCAGAACTTTCCCAGAGCTACTGTTCTGAGAACCCTCTATCCTAACCCCCACGCCAGACCACAATGATGGAAAGTGCTGCCAGCAAGTGCCCTAAAAGGAGGCCTGAGCGGAGCACTGGGGGAGAGAAGGCAGCACTCAGCATGAAAATTCCAAGAATCCGCCCAGATCGCCAGCAGAAATTAAGACACTGCGAAGATAGGATACAGGAGCAGGACAGGGTGGAAGGACTAACCTAGAGCCAGACATCCTGGTGTTGCAAGCATATTACTACAACTGAAGCTAGTGGAGGTGATAGAATTTCAGCTGAGCTATTTACAGTCCTAAAAGATGATGCTGTTAAAGTGCTGCATCCCATATGCCAAAAAACTTGGAAATCTCAGATGTGGCCATGGGACTGGAAAAGGCCAGTTGTCATTCCAATTCCAAAGAAGGACAGTGCCAAAAGAATATATAAACTACCAGGCAAACTGCCAGTGCTCATTTTGAATGCTAGTATGGTTTACTCAAAATCTTTCAAGCTAGACTTTACAATATGTGAATCAAGAATTTCCAGATATACAAGCTGGGTTAGAAAAGGCAGAAGAACCAGAGATCAAATTACTGACGTTAACTGGATCATACACAAAGGAAGGATATTCCAGAAAAACATCTACTCCTGCTTCATTGACTATGCTAAAATTCAAAAAATTGGATTTTAAATCCAATTTAAAGCCTTGACTTTGTGGATCACAACAACCTGTGGAAAATTCTTAAACAGATGGGAATACCAAACCACCTTACTTTTCTCTTGAGAAACCCATATTTGGGTCAGGAAGCAATAGTTAGACCTTACATGGAACAACTGACTGGTTAAAATTTGGAAAAGGAGTAAAACAAGGCTGTGTATTGTCACTCTGCTTGTTTTACTTATATGTAGAGCACATCATGCAAAATGCTGGGCTGGATGAAGCACAAACTGGAATCAAGATTGCCAGGAGGGAGGGAGCCAAGATGGCGGAGGAATGAGGGGAGGATTTCACCAGCTCCCCAACAGAATCACCAGAACTAATCAAAAAATGAAACACCACCAACAAACCAGCCGCTAGACGACAGAAGAACTCCATAGGTCCGCGAGAGTAGAAGAGTAAATAGCCAGAACTTTCCCAGAGCTACTGTTCTGAGAACCCTCTATCCTAACCCCCACGCCAGACCACAATGATGGAAAGTGCTGCCAGCAAGTGCCCTAAAAGGAGGCCTGAGCGGAGCACTGGGGGAGAGAAGGCAGCACTCAGCATGAAAATTCCAAGAATCCGCCCAGATCGCCAGCAGAAATTAAGACACTGCGAAGATAGGATACAGGAGCAGGACAGGGTGGAAGGCAATTGGGAAGTTCACCGTGCGGAGCTGCCTAGAGACCTGGAGCCAGAAGGGAGTGCCCACCGCGAAAATCGCGCCGCTTGGCGGGCAAAAATCGCTACTGTCCGCCTGGCACCGGGTAAGTTCAAACACTCCTAGTGGGGGACTTGCTGAACGGAGGGAATTTGCTGACCAGGATTGCTTACCAGGGACCGGGCTCCAGCCGAATGGGGAAGCTTGTGCCTGCCTTTGGGATTTAGACGCGTAGCTGGAAGTGCGCGCGTGCCAGTGGCGGAGGAGCCCGTGCACCCCCATAGCTACAGCCGCAGCGGAGGAAGCCGGGAGAAGGGCACGTATTGTAGGCTACCGACAGGTGCGCGGTAGAACCGAGGACCCCGCCCCCCCCTCAACGGGATTGCACGTGCCCCGGCCCGCGCCCGATGGACTGGGATCAGCCCGCTGTCCCGGCCAGCACCTGAGCTTGCAGCAACGCCTTATTTGGCTGAAAACAAACCGGAGCAACCGATTCCATAAGGGAAAGGCTACATCATCAAGACAACACCATCGAGAGCAGATTGGCTTCCACCAGACAGATGAGAGGATAAAAACCAGGGACAGTATGGAGCTCTTTTGTTTGTTTATTTGTTGTGGATGGTTCTGTTTGTTTGATAGGTCAGGTTTGTTTGTTTTATCTCTTCTTCTTAAGTTTTTCTTCCCTTTTTAATTTTTAATTTCTTTTTTTTTTTTGAGTTTTAATTTTTAAATTTTTTAATTTTGATACTTGGAAACCTCTAATTTTCTTTCCTCTTTGCCACTGCTTCCTTCCTCTATGTTCTAAATCTAAAACTTTCTCCTATCTACCACTATCCTCTAGAGAAATAGTTCCTACCTTCCTGTCTCCAGTATTCCTTCCAGCTGCACTAAACAATACAACACACTAATCTTGGCTACATAACCCTATAAAATCCTTCCAAGACGAATGAATTCCTTCTCATTACCGATACACACTCCACCTCCTCACCCCCAACACATATGTCTTAGGTAAAAATAGCTTTCAATGAAATAGTCCAAGCCAGGACATTGCTTGTTGTTTTTCCAGGCACTATTTTATTTGATTCAGAGCTTAATGGGCAAGTATCATCTTTGATTGCGTCATTTGCCAGAAAAATTTCCTATGCTTTATCACTGTAAGACTGGTAGATGTGGTTATTGCTGTGTATGTATTTATATCTTATGACTATGTTAGAAAACATCTGCATGTTTTTATGACTGTCACCCACCAGAGACACACCTCTTGTTCCTCTGATGCTAATATTTGAACCAATATCACGGAACACCATAGCAAACCAGACATAGAGCCTATACCGCCTGACCAATCATCAAACCAAGGATCCTCGGAGTAGAAGCCCTGATTCCAAGACCCCACACTACCAAAGAACATACAACACTAGAAATTATTCACCTGTAAACAAGACCTAACACCACCCAAGACACAAACCACTGAACCCTTCTAGAATGACAGAAGCCCAAAGGAAGGGAGAATTCAACCAAGAAGCCTGGTTGAGAAAAGAACTTCATACACAGACACACACAAAGAAACAAAAACTAACCTAATAATGAAACGACAGAGAAGCACTACACAAATGAAGGACCAAGCTAGAGAAATACAGCTTCAAATGACAGAGGAGGAGATAGACAAATTATCTGAAAGAGAATTCAAAAAAAGCTATACTAATGAGGATGCAAAACACCGAAAACAGAATATTAGAGGAAATTAGTGCATTGAGAAAAGACATGCAGGAAATGAAAAATAAGCAAATAGAGACCACCAACTCAACTGCTGAACTCAAAAATACTATACAAGGTCTCAACAGTAGAATATCAGAGACAGAAGAACGGATAAGTGAGCTGGAAGACAGAATGGTGGAAATAAATGGTGAGGAAAAGAACAAATCCGAAAGAATTAAAAGAACTGAGGATAGCTCAGAGACCTATGGGACAATATCAAACACACCAACATTAGAATTATAGGAGTTCCAGAAGAAGAAGTGGGGAAGAAAGGCCATGAAAAAATTCTTGAAGAGGTTAGAGTTGAAAACTTCCCCAGCATGGGAAAGGAAATAGTCAACCAAGTCCAAGAAGCACAAAGAGTTCCATACAGGAGAAACCCCAGAAGAAACACACCAAGGCACATTCTAATCAAACTAACGCAGACTAAATATAAAGACAGATTACTAAAAGCAGCTAGGAGCAAACAACAAATAACATATAAAGGAAACCCCATACGTCTAACTGCGGATGTTTCCACAGAAACCCTGCAGGCCAGAAGAGAATGGCAAGACACATTTAAACGGCTAAAAGAGAATAACCTCCAACCAAGAATTCTCTACCCAGCAAGAATCTCATTCAGAATCGATGGTGAAGTCAAAAGCTTCACAGACAGACAAAAACTAAAAGAATTCTGCACCACAAAACCAGCCCTACAACAAGTGTTAAAGGGCCTGATATAGCCAATAAATACAAGAGTAGAAGTCCTACAAATCAAACCCCAAACCTCTAAGAAGATGGCAATAGGAACATTCGTATCAATAATTAATTTGAACGTAAATGGACTAAATGCTCCAACCAAATGACACAGGCTGGCTGAATGGATCCAGAACCATGACCCATATATATGCACTCATAGGCTAAAAGTGAGAGGCTGGAAAAAGATATTCCATGCAAATGGAAATCAAAAGAAAGCTAGAGTAGCAATCCTCATATCAGACAAAATAGATTTTAAAGTAAAGAAGATTCTAAGAGACAAGGCAGGTCACTACATCATGATTAAGGGATCTATCCAAGAGGAAGACATAACAGTCATGAATATCTATGCACCCAACACAGGGGCACCTCAGTACATAAGACAGATACTTTCAGACTTAAAAGAAGAAATCAATAATAACACAATAATAGTAAGAGGCATTACATTCCTCTCACACCAATGGATAGATCATCAAAACAGAAAATTAATAAAGAAACACAAGCCTTAAATGCCACACTAGAAAAAATGGACCCCATCGATATCTTTAGGACGTTCCATCCAAAAGCAGAAGAATACACTTTCTTCTCAAGTGCTCACAGAACATTCTCCAGGATAGACCACATCTTGGGCCACAAATCTAACTTCAGTCAATTCAAGAAAACTGAAATTATATTAACCATCTTCTCGGACCATAATGCAATGAGACTAGAGATCAACTACAGGGAAAAAACCGCTAAAAACACAAATACATAGAGATTAAACAACACATACCTAAAAAACCAACTGATCACTGAGGAAATCAAAGGAGAAATTTAAAAATTCCTAGAAGAAAATGATAATGAATATACGACCATGCAAAACCTATGGGATACAAAAGCAGTTCTAAGGTATAGCCATACAATCCTACCTCAAGATAACATATAAAGGAAACCCCATACGTCTAACTGCGGATGTTTCCACAGAAACCCTGCAGGCCAGAAGAGAATGGCAAGACACATTTAAACGGCTAAAAGAGAATAACCTCCAACCAAGAATTCTCTACCCAGCAAGAATCTCATTCAGAATCGATGGTGAAGTCAAAAGCTTCACAGACAGACAAAAACTAAAAGAATTCTGCACCACAAAACCAGCCCTACAACAAGTGTTAAAGGGCCTGATATAGCCAATAAATACAAGAGTAGAAGTCCTACAAATCAAACCCCAAACCTCTAAGAAGATGGCAATAGGAACATTCGTATCAATAATTAATTTGAACGTAAATGGACTAAATGCTCCAACCAAATGACACAGGCTGGCTGAATGGATCCAGAACCATGACCCATATATATGCACTCATAGGCTAAAAGTGAGAGGCTGGAAAAAGATATTCCATGCAAATGGAAATCAAAAGAAAGCTAGAGTAGCAATCCTCATATCAGACAAAATAGATTTTAAAGTAAAGAAGATTCTAAGAGACAAGGCAGGTCACTACATCATGATTAAGGGATCTATCCAAGAGGAAGACATAACAGTCATGAATATCTATGCACCCAACACAGGGGCACCTCAGTACATAAGACAGATACTTTCAGACTTAAAAGAAGAAATCAATAATAACACAATAATAGTAAGAGGCATTACATTCCTCTCACACCAATGGATAGATCATCAAAACAGAAAATTAATAAAGAAACACAAGCCTTAAATGCCACACTAGAAAAAATGGACCCCATCGATATCTTTAGGACGTTCCATCCAAAAGCAGAAGAATACACTTTCTTCTCAAGTGCTCACAGAACATTCTCCAGGATAGACCACATCTTGGGCCACAAATCTAACTTCAGTCAATTCAAGAAAACTGAAATTATATTAACCATCTTCTCGGACCATAATGCAATGAGACTAGAGATCAACTACAGGGAAAAAACCGCTAAAAACACAAATACATAGAGATTAAACAACACATACCTAAAAAACCAACTGATCACTGAGGAAATCAAAGGAGAAATTTAAAAATTCCTAGAAGAAAATGATAATGAATATACGACCATGCAAAACCTATGGGATACCGCAAAAGCAGTTCTAAGAGGGAAATATATAGCCATACAATCCTACCTCAAGAAACAAGAAAAATACCAAACAGATGACCTAACACTACGCTTAAAACAACTGGAGAAAGAAGAACAAAAACATCCTAAAGGCAGCAGAAGCAGAGAAATTATAAAGACTAGATCATAAATAAATGAGAAAAAAATGAAATAAACAATAGTAAAGATAAATAAAACAAAAAGCTGGTTCTTTGAAAAGGTAAACAAAATTGACAAGCCTCTGGCCAGACTCATCAAGAGAGAGAGAGAAGAACCAGATCAACAAAAACAAAAACGAAAAAGGAGAGATTATAACAGATAATGCAGAAATGCAAAGGATTATAAGAGAATAATATGAGCAACTCTATGGCAACAAACTGGACAACCTGGAAGAAATGGACAGTTCCTTGAGAAAGATTAATCTCCAAAGATTGAGCCAGGAAGAAACAGAAACTTTGAACAACCCAATCACAAGCTCAGAAATTGAATATGTGATTAAAAATCTACCCCAAAATAAAAACCCAGGGTCAGATGGCTTCACAGGCGAATTCTACCAAACATTTAAAGAAGAGCTAATGTCTGTCCTTCTAAAACTCTTCCAAAAAATTGCACAGGAAGGAAAACTTCCAAACACATTCTACGAGGCCACCATCACCCTGATACCCAAAGCAGGCAAAGACAACACAAAAAAGGAAAATTACAGACCGATTTCTCTGATGAGCTTATATGGCATGATCCTCAACAAAATCCTAGCAAACAATTCAACAACACATCAAAAATCTCATACATCCTGATCAAGTCGGGTTCATCCCAGGCATGCAAGGATTCTTCAATATCCGACCCCATCTTTAGGACGTTCCATCCAAAAGCAGAAGAATACACTTTCTTCTCAAGTGCTCACAGAACATTCTCCAGGATAGACCACATCTTGGGCCACAAATCTAACTTCAGTCAATTCAAGAAAACTGAAATTATATTAACCATCTTCTCGGACCATAATGCAATGAGACTAGAGATCAACTACAGGGAAAAAACCGCTAAAAACACAAATACATAGAGATTAAACAACACATACCTAAAAAACCAACTGATCACTGAGGAAATCAAAGGAGAAATTTAAAAATTCCTAGAAGAAAATGATAATGAATATACGACCATGCAAAACCTATGGGATACCGCAAAAGCAGTTCTAAGAGGGAAATATATAGCCATACAATCCTACCTCAAGAAACAAGAAAAATACCAAACAGATGACCTAACACTACGCTTAAAACAACTGGAGAAAGAAGAACAAAAACATCCTAAAGGCAGCAGAAGCAGAGAAATTATAAAGACTAGATCATAAATAAATGAGAAAAAAATGAAATAAACAATAGTAAAGATAAATAAAACAAAAAGCTGGTTCTTTGAAAAGGTAAACAAAATTGACAAGCCTCTGGCCAGACTCATCAAGAGAGAGAGAGAGAAGAACCAGTTCAAAAAAACCAAAAACGAAAAAGGAGAGATTATAACAGATAATGCAGAAATGCAAAGGATTATAAGAGAATAATATGAGCAACTCTATGGCAACAAACTGGACAACCTGGAAGAAATGGACAGTTCCTTGAGAAAGATTAATCTCCAAAGATTGAGCCAGGAAGAAACAGAAACTTTGAACAACCCAATCACAAGCTCAGAAATTGAATATGTGATTAAAAATCTACCCCAAAATAAAAACCCAGGGTCAGATGGCTTCACAGGCGAATTCTACCAAACATTTAAAGAAGAGCTAATGTCTGTCCTTCTAAAACTCTTCCAAAAAATTGCACAGGAAGGAAAACTTCCAAACACATTCTACGAGGCCACCATCACCCTGATACCCAAAGCAGGCAAAGACAACACAAAAAAGGAAAATTACAGACCGATTTCTCTGATGAGCTTATATGGCATGATCCTCAACAAAATCCTAGCAAACAATTCAACAACACATCAAAAATCTCATACATCCTGATCAAGTCGGGTTCATCCCAGGCATGCAAGGATTCTTCAATATCCGCAAATCAATCAATGTGATACACCATACCAACAAACTGAGAGACAAAAATCACATGATCATCTCAATAGATGCAGAAAAAACCTAGGACAAAGTACAGCATCCATTTATGATAAAAACTCTTCAAAAAATGGGCATAGAAGGAGCTTATCTCAACATAGTGAAAGCCATATATGAGAAGCCCACAGCGAACATTATCCTCAATGGTGAAAAACTGAAAGCATTCCCTCTAAGATCAGGAACAAGACAGGGGTGCCCACTTTCACCACTACTATTCAACATAGTCCTGGAAGTTCTAGCAACAGCAATAAGAGAAAGAAATCAAAGGAATCCAGATTAGAAAGGAAGAAGTCAAGCTCTCTCTTTTTGCAGACGACATGATATTATACATAGAAAATCCCAAAGACTCTATTACAAAGCTACTAGAGTTTATCAGCGAATTCAGCAAAGTTGCAGGATATAAAGTCAACACACAGAAATCACTGGCATTCCTATACACAAATAATGAAAAATCAGAAAACGAAATCAAAGAGGCAATCCCCTTCACCATCGCAATCAAAAGAATCAAATATCTAGGAATAAACCTACCCAAATAAACAAAAGAATTGTACACAGAAAATTACAAGACACTCATGAGTGACATTAAAGAAGACTTAAACAGATGGAGAGATATTCCATGTTCCTGGGTCGGAAGAATCAATATTGTGAAAATGACCATACTACCAAATGTCATCTACAGATTCAATGCAATACCTATTCAACTACCACTGACATTTTTCACAGAACTAGACCAACGAATAACACAGTTCATATGGAAACACAAAAGACCCCGAATAGCCAAAGCAATCCTGAGAAAAAAAAAACAGAGCTGGAGGAATCAGCCACCCTAACTTCAGGCTCTACTACAAAGCAACAGGCCTCAAGACAGTATGGTACTGGCACAAAAACAGAACTATAGACCAATGGAACAAGATAGAGAACCCAGAGATCAACCCATGCACTTATGGGCACCTTATTTTTGATAAAGGAGGCGACCATCTAAAATGGGACAAAGACAGCCTCTTCAACAAGTGGTGCTGGGAAAATTGGACAGCTACATGCAAAAAAATGAAGTTGGAACATTCCCTGACACCATGCACAAAGATCAACTCAAAATGGATTAAAAACCTAAATGTAAGACCAGAAACCATCAAACTCTTAGAGGAGAATACAGGCAAAACCCTCAAGGACATCAATCAAAGCAAGATTTTCTCTGACCCACCTACTAGAATAGCGGAACTGAAAAGAAAAATGAACATGTGGGACCTCATGAAACTTAAAAGCTTTTGTACAGCAAAAGAAATTACAAAAAAGCTGAACACACAGCCCACAGAGTGGGAGAAAATCATACCAAATGAAACAACAGACAAAGAATTCATCTCCAAAATCTACAAGCAACTCAGACAACTCAGCACAGGAAAAACGAACAACCCAATCAAAAAATGGGAAAAAGATCTAAAGAGATGCCTCTCCAATGAGGACATACAGATGGCCCAAAAACACATGAAACGATGCTGAACCTCGCTTATTATTAGAGAAATGCAAATTAAAACTACAATGAGATACCACCTCACACCCGTCAGAATGGCCATAATCAAAAAATCTGCAGACAATAAATGCTGGAGAGGGTGCGGAGAAAAGGGAACCCTCTTGCATTGCTGGTGGGAATGTAAACTGATACAGCCTCTATGGAAACAAAAGAATTGTACACAGAAAATTACAAGACACTCATGAGTGACATTAAAGAAGACTTAAACAGATGGAGAGATATTCCATGTTCCTGGGTCGGAAGAATCAATATTGTGAAAATGACCATACTACCAAATGTCATCTACAGATTCAATGCAATACCTATTCAACTACCACTGACATTTTTCACAGAACTAGACCAACGAATAACACAGTTCATATGGAAACACAAAAGACCCCGAATAGCCAAAGCAATCCTGAGAAAAAAAAAACAGAGCTGGAGGAATCAGCCACCCTAACTTCAGGCTCTACTACAAAGCAACAGGCCTCAAGACAGTATGGTACTGGCACAAAAACAGAACTATAGACCAATGGAACAAGATAGAGAACCCAGAGATCAACCCATGCACTTATGGGCACCTTATTTTTGATAAAGGAGGCGACCATCTAAAATGGGACAAAGACAGCCTCTTCAACAAGTGGTGCTGGGAAAATTGGACAGCTACATGCAAAAAAATGAAGTTGGAACATTCCCTGACACCATGCACAAAGATCAACTCAAAATGGATTAAAAACCTAAATGTAAGACCAGAAACCATCAAACTCTTAGAGGAGAATACAGGCAAAACCCTCAAGGACATCAATCAAAGCAAGATTTTCTCTGACCCACCTACTAGAATAGCGGAACTGAAAAGAAAAATGAACATGTGGGACCTCATGAAACTTAAAAGCTTTTGTACAGCAAAAGAAATTACAAAAAAGCTGAACACACAGCCCACAGAGTGGGAGAAAATCATACCAAATGAAACAACAGACAAAGAATTCATCTCCAAAATCTACAAGCAACTCAGACAACTCAGCACAGGAAAAACGAACAACCCAATCAAAAAATGGGAAAAAGATCTAAAGAGATGCCTCTCCAATGAGGACATACAGATGGCCCAAAAACACATGAAACGATGCTGAACCTCGCTTATTATTAGAGAAATGCAAATTAAAACTACAATGAGATACCACCTCACACCCGTCAGAATGGCCATAATCAAAAAATCTGCAGACAATAAATGCTGGAGAGGGTGCGGAGAAAAGGGAACCCTCTTGCATTGCTGGTGGGAATGTAAACTGATACAGCCTCTATGGAAGACAGTATGGAGATTCCTTAAAAAACTAAAAATAGAAGCACCCTATGACCCAGCAATCCCACTATTAGGCTTATATCCTGATGAAATCAAAACTGAAAGAAGCACCTGTACCTCAGTGTTCATTGCAGCTCTCTATACAATAGCCAGAACATGGAAGCAACCTAGATGTCCATCGACGAATGAATGGATCCAGAAGCTCTGGTACATATATACAATGGAATACTACTTAGCTGTTAAAAGAAATGCCGAAGACTCAGTCCTAATGAAGTGGTTGGCTCTAGGACCTATCATGAAAAGTGAAGTAAGTCAAAAAGAGAAAGACAAATACAGTATACTAACACACATATATAGAATCTAGTAGGACAGTCTTGATGATACATGCAGGGAACTCATGGAAAAGCAGACAGAGCATAGACATAGGGACATTGTGGGGAAGAAATAGGGAGGGGGAGGCATGGAGGGAGTAACATGGAAACCTATGCTGTCATGTGTGGAAAAGATAGCTATTGTCATGGTGCTAAGTGAATAGGAGTGCTTATAATGGCATGGGGTGATGGTCCGGAGGGGTGGGATTGGGGGAACTAGCAGGGTGGGGACCAGGGATATGCATACGACTGATCTGGGAACATACATGTCTGTGAACAACAAAACTCTGTAAAACCTTTAAAATAAAGAATTAAAAAAAAAAAAACGATTGCCAGGAGAAATATCGACAACCTCAGATATGCAGATGATACCACTATAATGACAGAAAGTGAAGACAAATGTTCATAAACAGGCAATACTTATTCAAAAATAAAAAAGGAACTGCTCATGGACAAAATAACATGGATAAACTGCAGACATATTGTGTTGAATGAATGAAGCTAGACAGGATATTGAGTTCTCCATTATCCCATTTATATAAAATTCAAAAACAGGTAAAAGTAATTTACAGTGAATGCAATCAAAATAGTAGCCGCCTATGTGGTGTGGAGATCATCTGGAAGTCAATATGAAGGAAATTTCATGGGTCCTACATTTTGACTGAGAATTAAAGGTGTAAATATATTCATTAACACTCATTTAACGCCCAGGATTTTTACCTTTCTCTGTATATAAATTTTACCTTAATAATAATAATATAGGAAATGTGGAAACATACTAAATGCTGTTGAGTTGATTTTTATTTTTAAGAGAAATGTAAGAGTGTGAATGGCTTCTTGGCAAACAGCAAAACCAAACCAAGCAAACCAAATAAATGGAACCCCAAAACTTCCCTGGATATTTTGCAAGATAAATGCCAAAGACAAAATGCTATTAAATAGAAAGTAAAAACCCTTCAATGGAATACTACTTAGCTGTTAAAAGAAATGCCGAAGACTCAGTCCTAATGAAGTGGTTGGCTCTAGGACCTATCATGAAAAGTGAAGTAAGTCAAAAAGAGAAAGACAAATACAGTATACTAACACACATATATAGAATCTAGTAGGACAGTCTTGATGATACATGCAGGGAACTCATGGAAAAGCAGACAGAGCATAGACATAGGGACATTGTGGGGAAGAAATAGGGAGGGGGAGGCATGGAGGGAGTAACATGGAAACCTATGCTGTCATGTGTGGAAAAGATAGCTATTGTCATGGTGCTAAGTGAATAGGAGTGCTTATAATGGCATGGGGTGATGGTCCGGAGGGGTGGGATTGGGGGAACTAGCAGGGTGGGGACCAGGGATATGCATACGACTGATCTGGGAACATACATGTCTGTGAACAACAAAACTCTGTAAAACCTTTAAAATAAAGAATTAAAAAAAAAAAACGATTGCCAGGAGAAATATCGACAACCTCAGATATGCAGATGATACCACTATAATGACAGAAAGTGAAGACAAATGTTCATAAACAGGCAATACTTATTCAAAAATAAAAAAGGAACTGCTCATGGACAAAATAACATGGATAAACTGCAGACATATTGTGTTGAATGAATGAAGCTAGACAGGATATTGAGTTCTCCATTATCCCATTTATATAAAATTCAAAAACAGGTAAAAGTAATTTACAGTGAATGCAATCAAAATAGTAGCCGCCTATGTGGTGTGGAGATCATCTGGAAGTCAATATGAAGGAAATTTCATGGGTCCTACATTTTGACTGAGAATTAAAGGTGTAAATATATTCATTAACACTCATTTAACGCCCAGGATTTTTACCTTTCTCTGTATATAAATTTTACCTTAATAATAATAATATAGGAAATGTGGAAACATACTAAATGCTGTTGAGTTGATTTTTATTTTTAAGAGAAATGTAAGAGTGTGAATGGCTTCTTGGCAAACAGCAAAACCAAACCAAGCAAACCAAATAAATGGAACCCCAAAACTTCCCTGGATATTTTGCAAGATAAATGCCAAAGACAAAATGCTATTAAATACAGGGCAGTAGGAAATTAAGTAATATTACAACATACACTATATTCTACTGCTGCCATTGTAAGCATGAAAACCGTTTACTATGCATAGAATCTTTTGGGTACCCATTTCAGCAACATTTGGTAAAATATGTAATGATTATGATTTTAGAACTGAAGAAAAAAAAACAGCTATGGCTTAAAAATGATAATTTCTCAAGTGAGAAGAAAGAGTCTCCTTTCAGAGTAAATGTGATCATATTTTATTCTGCCCATGATAAAGGCAGTGATGCATTTATTTGGGAGAATGTCCAAAATATCTATGATTTTACTTTTCCAGCCAAAACAATTCTGTTTTTCTGGCATGTATTTATCAGTATGCAAAACATTTGGAAATTTTAAATGTTATTCCACATCACACTGATTTATTCTAGTTTAAAAGATTTGGAGTGCCAGTATTTCCAATATAATAATATCTTAATGAGTGAACATAAAGTATGTCTTCCCTCATAAGAACATATTAGTAGAAAATATATATTATTTGGAGAAATGGTATTAACAATAGAAAGTCGTAAACAAAAATAAGACAAAACAAAATGAGCAATGGGAATTTCTGATTAGTATATAAGAAATTTAATATTTATATCTAGGTATACTCTGGGTAGACTCTTGTTGACAAACTGATTGACCATCAGCAAAATGGAAAAAACATGAAGCAACATTCTGAATTGTCTGTTATGTAGCTCAGAGTCATTCATGTATCATCATTTGAATTCATTAGAGTTGATACCATATTGCAATATAAGATCTATGAACTGTTGAATCAGACAGCCTTATGTTTATTGCTTTATCATTGAGTGTCTCTGGGATTTTGAGATTATATATATATTTCTGAATATTGGTCTTTTCACGTAGATAACAGTTGGCAATAATACGAACAATTCATCTTAGGGTTTAATGTAAGAATAAAAGATCATAAATGTAAAATTATCAAGCAAACTGCTATCACTTAGGTCCTAAAAAATCCAACAGGCATTCTAACATCAAAGAGCTTACAGGGAAGGTGAGATGAAAGGAGGTGAAGACTAACAAACAAAACATCAAAAATTATTTACTTAAGTAGCTACTATCTTGAAAACCAGGTACAAGACCCTGGGAGAATGATCTACTTAACAAACAAGTTTTGAAAATGAGAGAAAAGAAAAGAGATAGTAGGCGAATCTTAACTGGATAGGTAGGCAGGACAAGGTAGGGGCAACTCATTGTAATACATGGTTTTTAGATGCTGAAGAACTATACAGAAATAAAAGCTAATGGACTTGGCCAAAACTAGAATGGAAGAGGTTAAAGCAAGAAAAACTTGTTTCACAATTCTACCTGTGTCCTCAGTTTCATAATAAATGGTTTTGTTTCATATTACTGTATAGTGCTCATGAAAAGCATGGTTGCTAACTCAGTGGTATCCATCCAGTTTATAATTTTGAAAATAGGTAATATCTTTGCAAACATAGAAAAATTGAGTGTTTGTTAGTTCTGCTCTCTGATTTTTTGGTAGCACAAGAATGCTTAATGAGCATCCTCATTAAGATTACTATATCCAGGATGACATGGGACTTTTTTAAACAGTAAGGTATACTTAGATGGGAAGTAGATTTTAGTTTATCTCTTTACTTTGGAAAGTAAATATAATTATTTGGAGAAAGGGTATTAACAATAGAAAGTCGTAAACAAAAATAAGACAAAACAAAATGAGCAATGGGAATTTCTGATTAGTATATAAGAAATTTAATATTTATATCTAGGTATACTCTGGGTAGACTCTTGTTGACAAACTGATTGACCATCAGCAAAATGGAAAAAACATGAAGCAACATTCTGAATTGTCTGTTATGTAGCTCAGAGTCATTCATGTATCATCATTTGAATTCATTAGAGTTGATACCATATTGCAATATAAGATCTATGAACTGTTGAATCAGACAGCCTTATGTTTATTGCTTTATCATTGAGTGTCTCTGGGATTTTGAGATTATATATATATTTCTGAATATTGGTCTTTTCACGTAGATAACAGTTGGCAATAATACGAACAATTCATCTTAGGGTTTAATGTAAGAATAAAAGATCATAAATGTAAAATTATCAAGCAAACTGCTATCACTTAGGTCCTAAAAAATCCAACAGGCATTCTAACATCAAAGAGCTTACAGGGAAGGTGAGATGAAAGGAGGTGAAGACTAACAAACAAAACATCAAAAATTATTTACTTAAGTAGCTACTATCTTGAAAACCAGGTACAAGACCCTGGGAGAATGATCTACTTAACAAACAAGTTTTGAAAATGAGAGAAAAGAAAAGAGATAGTAGGCGAATCTTAACTGGATAGGTAGGCAGGACAAGGTAGGGGCAACTCATTGTAATACATGGTTTTTAGATGCTGAAGAACTATACAGAAATAAAAGCTAATGGACTTGGCCAAAACTAGAATGGAAGAGGTTAAAGCAAGAAAAACTTGTTTCACAATTCTACCTGTGTCCTCAGTTTCATAATAAATGGTTTTGTTTCATATTACTGTATAGTGCTCATGAAAAGCATGGTTGCTAACTCAGTGGTATCCATCCAGTTTATAATTTTGAAAATAGGTAATATCTTTGCAAACATAGAAAAATTGAGTGTTTGTTAGTTCTGCTCTCTGATTTTTTGGTAGCACAAGAATGCTTAATGAGCATCCTCATTAAGATTACTATATCCAGGATGACATGGGACTTTTTTAAACAGTAAGGTATACTTAGATGGGAAGTAGATTTTAGTTTATCTCTTTACTTTCTTCGTCTAATTTTTGACTGATCAGTTCAACTGCTCAGTTGTGTCCGACTCTCTATAACCCCATGAACTGTGGCACGGCAGGCTTCCCTGTCCTTCACCATCTCCTGGAGCTTTTGACAGATAATCTTATTTTAAATAGTAAGTTTATTTGTAAATTATTTGTGTTCCACACAAAGATGATCTACAGAACACAGTGCTCTAATTGGTTGAACTCTAGCCCCACGTCACTCCGTGCACTATTGTAATCCATGCTACCCATTTGTCTGTTCATTTGTCAAGGTCTAATTGTTGCTAACAGAATCAGAAAAATGAATAAAAATTGACTTGATTTAGACTGGTAAAATAATATTAATGCAAGTAATTGTAGTTACCATTAGTCCAGCTACCACTCTTACTACTATTACATGATGTGCTTTGTTGATTGTATATGCCAGCATAGATGCATTAGAGATGAAAGATACATTAATCTAGATATTAATAGTAACTCTTTGTTCTTCTTGAAGCTTTTCTCTATAGCCTGTATACAGATTTAACTTATACAATATTCCTTCTCTCTCTTTATTTCTCTATTAGGTCTTGCTAGTTCAGTATTCCACATGCTCAAAGTGCTGTAATGTATTAGACATTAGGTCAATATGCACTGCTTTTGTTTAGGGACTTTGCATTATAACTCTTTTTCTGTTATTTTATATATGGTCATTTGTAGCCTGGATAGGTAGGCAGGACAAGGTAGGGCAACTCATTGTAATACATGGTTTTTAGATGCTGAAGAACTATACAGAAATAAAAGCTAATGGACTTGGCCAAAACTAGAATGGAAGAGGTTAAAGCAAGAAAAACTTGTTTCACAATTCTACCTGTGTCCTCAGTTTCATAATAAATGGTTTTGTTTCATATTACTGTATAGTGCTCATGAAAAGCATGGTTGCTAACTCAGTGGTATCCATCCAGTTTATAATTTTGAAAATAGGTAATATCTTTGCAAACATAGAAAAATTGAGTGTTTGTTAGTTCTGCTCTCTGATTTTTTGGTAGCACAAGAATGCTTAATGAGCATCCTCATTAAGATTACTATATCCAGGATGACATGGGACTTTTTTAAACAGTAAGGTATACTTAGATGGGAAGTAGATTTTAGTTTATCTCTTTACTTTCTTCGTCTAATTTTTGACTGATCAGTTCAACTGCTCAGTTGTGTCCGACTCTCTATAACCCCATGAACTGTGGCACGGCAGGCTTCCCTGTCCTTCACCATCTCCTGGAGCTTTTGACAGATAATCTTATTTTAAATAGTAAGTTTATTTGTAAATTATTTGTGTTCCACACAAAGATGATCTACAGAACACAGTGCTCTAATTGGTTGAACTCTAGCCCCACGTCACTCCGTGCACTATTGTAATCCATGCTACCCATTTGTCTGTTCATTTGTCAAGGTCTAATTGTTGCTAACAGAATCAGAAAAATGAATAAAAATTGACTTGATTTAGACTGGTAAAATAATATTAATGCAAGTAATTGTAGTTACCATTAGTCCAGCTACCACTCTTACTACTATTACATGATGTGCTTTGTTGATTGTATATGCCAGCATAGATGCATTAGAGATGAAAGATACATTAATCTAGATATTAATAGTAACTCTTTGTTCTTCTTGAAGCTTTTCTCTATAGCCTGTATACAGATTTAACTTATACAATATTCCTTCTCTCTCTTTATTTCTCTATTAGGTCTTGCTAGTTCAGTATTCCACATGCTCAAAGTGCTGTAATGTATTAGACATTAGGTCAATATGCACTGCTTTTGTTTAGGGACTTTGCATTATAACTCTTTTTCTGTTATTTTATATATGGTCATTTGTAGCCTGTTCTCCAAAAGGAAAGGAGAATGATATTATTCAAAGATGACTTACCAATACCACAGTGGATGATTTTCTCCAAATCTCTCAATTAAATGTTTTCTCTAGTTTCTTAATATGAGAACTCCATTCTATAATACTTTGTGTTGAATTATTCTTAATATAAATACTTAATAAATGAGAAGTCATTTCACTTTCATAACATGCTAACCATTTTCAAGAAATCTATATTTTGCTTGTGATGTATTGAATAAAAGAACTCTTAAAATGATTTCAAGGATGAATCCCTCTCAAAAGATACCTACAAAATAAATTCCTCAAAGTTAGGGGTGGGGAAAGAATGAAATTCCCCAGCAGCAGCAATTAAGAAGTGGACAAGGAATAGGACCAAGATTTGTGGACAGAACATAGTATAGCTTGGTTCACAGGGGTCTCCCCCTTCTTTGTAGCTGAAATGATGAGTGCAAAAGCTTATACCTTCTCAGGAATGTTCCAGAAGCCAACAGGATCTTCTTTTGCATTTTTCTCTCTCCCTTTGTTTTACTAGTGAGTGATGGAAATGTTAGGAAGAAATATATAAAACTTGATAAGTCAATAATGAGATATAACATTCAGTGCCCCTATTGTCTAGGGACAAAACCCAACTAAATAGTTATTCACACCTTTCTCTCTTCCAAATGGTGTTAAGAAGCCTTTCCTTCACCAAGAGGATGAGAGTTGATATTCACCATTTAGTAATACTGAAGCTCTAGTATTCTGGCCACCTGTTGTGAAGAGGTTACTCATTGCAAAAGACCCTAATGCTGGAAAAAATGAAGAGCAAGAGTAGAAAGGGGCAACAGAGAATGAGCTGGTTGGATGGCATCATGTACTCAATGGACATGAGTTTGAGAAAACTCTGGGAGGTAGTGTTTACTTATCAATATTCCTTCTCTCTCTTTATTTCTCTATTAGGTCTTGCTAGTTCAGTATTCCACATGCTCAAAGTGCTGTAATGTATTAGACATTAGGTCAATATGCACTGCTTTTGTTTAGGGACTTTGCATTATAACTCTTTTTCTGTTATTTTATATATGGTCATTTGTAGCCTGTTCTCCAAAAGGAAAGGAGAATGATATTATTCAAAGATGACTTACCAATACCACAGTGGATGATTTTCTCCAAATCTCTCAATTAAATGTTTTCTCTAGTTTCTTAATATGAGAACTCCATTCTATAATACTTTGTGTTGAATTATTCTTAATATAAATACTTAATAAATGAGAAGTCATTTCACTTTCATAACATGCTAACCATTTTCAAGAAATCTATATTTTGCTTGTGATGTATTGAATAAAAGAACTCTTAAAATGATTTCAAGGATGAATCCCTCTCAAAAGATACCTACAAAATAAATTCCTCAAAGTTAGGGGTGGGGAAAGAATGAAATTCCCCAGCAGCAGCAATTAAGAAGTGGACAAGGAATAGGACCAAGATTTGTGGACAGAACATAGTATAGCTTGGTTCACAGGGGTCTCCCCCTTCTTTGTAGCTGAAATGATGAGTGCAAAAGCTTATACCTTCTCAGGAATGTTCCAGAAGCCAACAGGATCTTCTTTTGCATTTTTCTCTCTCCCTTTGTTTTACTAGTGAGTGATGGAAATGTTAGGAAGAAATATATAAAACTTGATAAGTCAATAATGAGATATAACATTCAGTGCCCCTATTGTCTAGGGCAAAACCCAACTAAATAGTTATTCACACCTTTCTCTCTTCCAAATGGTGTTAAGAAGCCTTTCCTTCACCAAGAGGATGAGAGTTGATATTCACCATTTAGTAATACTGAAGCTCTAGTATTCTGGCCACCTGTTGTGAAGAGGTTACTCATTGCAAAAGACCCTAATGCTGGAAAAAATGAAGAGCAAGAGTAGAAAGGGGCAACAGAGAATGAGCTGGTTGGATGGCATCATGTACTCAATGGACATGAGTTTGAGAAAACTCTGGGAGGTAGTGAAGGACAGGGAAGTCTGAAGTGCAGCTGTTCATGGGGTCACAAAGAGTTGGGCACAACTTAGTGACT
The DNA here is from genome assembly GCA_022376925.1 of Tragulus kanchil. Classification (NCBI taxonomy): domain Eukaryota; kingdom Metazoa; phylum Chordata; class Mammalia; order Artiodactyla; family Tragulidae; genus Tragulus; species Tragulus kanchil. The sequence goes on along the minus strand of JAIOJX010000023.1, from coordinate 116,966,595 downwards.
AAGCAGCAACAACAACAACACAACTCAAAGTGTACCACAAAAAGCCTTAACTCTCGGATAAGCCCATCCATATACCCTTTGGATAGGGGAAATAAATAGAAGCCATACTTATCTTCAACTGAAATTTAAAAAGCACAAAATAGGCATCAAATGCAGTACAAAATTAGTTGAGACCATAGCAGAGAAAATATAACTGCTCAAGCATGATAAAGATGAAGGGCATAGTCAGTATAGACATATTCTATTACTAATATAGTAAAATTGATAAAGAGAAGTAAAAAAGGTTAGTTTAAGAAGGAAGAAAGGAATATAGCATTGTAAGGAGAAAGAAACGTAGTCTAGAGGAAACTATAACATAAGAAAATGGAAAATTCAGTTCAAGTGTTCTGAGAGAGCTTGGTTCAAGAAAACTTACTCTCAAAAAAGGAAATAACTTGAGATATGTAACTGTATTAATTATATTACGCGAATTGATTTCCTAAAGAAACACATTTGAGAAAAACCTTATCATCAAAGGACTTAAAAAATAAATTAGAAACATCAAGGAACTAGAAGTTGAATTATTATTATAAGAAGTTTTAAGATAACCCCACTGGACATGTTTTTGAAAACACAAGATATTAGAGGGGACTTAATAAAATATATATCCCAATATTGCATAGGTTATTACCCTAGATTAGAGATTTAAACAAATGGAAGGAAAAGCATACTGGGCTCATTTCAAATTTATAACATTGAAATTTTAAGGAGTATATATATATATATATATTTTTTTTAAACTTTTTATTTATTTATTTTTGGCTGTGCTGGGTCTTTTGCTGATGTGTGGGTTTAGCTGCTCTGTGGTATGTGGGATCTTCCCAGATCCGGGCTCGAACCTGTGTCTCCGTTCTTATCCACTGAGCCACAAGGGAAGCCCTAAGGAGTATATTTTTAAAATTAATTCTTCAGGGGGATTCCCTGGTGGTCCAATGGGTGAAGAGTCCACCTTACTGTGCAAGGACACTGGTTAGATCCTTGGCCTGGGAAGATCCCACATGCCTAGGAGCAGGCCAATGAATAAAAAGATGGATGAAAATAAATAAATAAAAAACCAACAAAAGAAGCCAAAATTTAAAATAAAATAAAATTAATTCTTCAGGTATGCAGTATGTAAAGGAAATCGGGTTGGAGATTGTTAGAAGTCTAGCCTTTTACTTTCTACTTCTTTGTAGCAATATTCTAGACAATGAGTTAACATTTACATATTTTTAAAGGAAAACAGGTGTAACCCAACTCTACAGCTGGTGAAGATGTCATCTCTCTATCCACCCCCATATCTATATATATATACACACATGCACTATGTATCTGTGTATACATACATACAGTCCTGGAAAATAGTCACTTATCAGTAATTTTTTTTCAGTTTCCAGAGTAGTTACTGTGGGCAATGTTTTTATTTGCTTTCTTCCTTGGTCTTCTCTATCTCATTTAAAAATACCTCAGTCTACCTCAGTTCTTATAAGTCATTCATAAAAACAAAGTACATGACTTTTTCTCTTAAATAAAAACATTTTATATTTGATGGTAAGCAACTTCACTATGCTTTTGCATCCTAGACTTTTCTTCGTAGAGTATAATTCACTGATAAATCATTTATGTTTATGTGGCGTGGCACCAAAATTCTAATTTTTTGGCATTTGTTCTTCATCTATATTTCTTACCATGTCTGGTACATAGATGTGCATGATAGAAGATTGATGAGTGTATAAATACAAAATTTAATGAATTAATAAAATGATATTCCAACCTTTTCAACAATAGATATGTTCCCTTTTACATTTGTCTATTTTGTATGCTTGAACAAAAAGACATGTTTTAAGATAAAAAAACCCTTACCAATCAAACTTTAAGATTATCCATCACAACATTTTCTTATATTTTGGGGGATACTGTTTCAAACACAGAGTTGGAGATACTATAATTTCTACCCATTCAAAGACTGGACATTTTAGGCATAGTTTTACATAACTGACCTTCTGATGGCAAGTTAATGAACCAGGTGTTCCTTTCATACACTTATACAGTATGATGATACAGCTTTATTTTCATTAATAGTCATTCCTAGTTTACATTATTGGGCTTTAATATATTCTGACTTATACAATTTTTGGTCTTATGAGAATTATCTGATGAAAGTTCCCCTTTCATCAGCGCAAAATCATCATGTATCTTTTCCAGCACTTGCACTGAAGAAAAAAGCCCTGGTTTGAGTACAATAGAGACAATAGTAAGGCTCAAAGGATGAAGACAAAAGATTTTGCAGAAATTAAAGGAAAAGCTGCTAAAGGCCATGACAGCTCTTTTTGTTATTTTCTGGGCTGTAATTTATGAAATCAGTTTTCATTTTGAAAGTTCCCTAATTTTCTCCCACTTCAGTTTACAATATAACATGCATGAGTATTAAAGACAGACAGCCCCTCGGAATGATTCAATCAGGTGGTATTTGTGATGAAACTGCAGGCTGTCACTTGGATGTCTTAGTACCCTTCATCATAATCTAGCTACAGAGTACTCTTTGTGACAGTTATCTAAACTCAGTTCACCAAATTGGATGCAACAAATTGTTTCTGGAAAAACGGTATTCTTTCTGATTCCTAATTATAATGGCTGACTATAGCAAATTTCCGCTTCTGTATGGTTCACCTCCTACATCAGTCTCTGAAAAGATACCTCCTTATGCAGGCTCAGACGTCCTTAGGCAATGATAAAGGCCATTATAGTTTTGTTTTTTAGTATTAAAACAAATGAGGGGAGATAAGGAAAAGTGTTCCCATTGAAAATAACTAGAAAATCCTGAAAACATGAGTCACCTTTTTTAAAACATCAGTCATCTGTGAAATCAATGAGGACTAGAAGATTGATGAGTGTATAAATACAAAATTTAATGAATTAATAAAATGATATTCCAACCTTTTCAACAATAGATATGTTCCCTTTTACATTTGTCTATTTTGTATGCTTGAACAAAAAGACATGTTTTAAGATAAAAAAACCCTTACCAATCAAACTTTAAGATTATCCATCACAACATTTTCTTATATTTTGGGGGATACTGTTTCAAACACAGAGTTGGAGATACTATAATTTCTACCCATTCAAAGACTGGACATTTTAGGCATAGTTTTACATAACTGACCTTCTGATGGCAAGTTAATGAACCAGGTGTTCCTTTCATACACTTATACAGTATGATGATACAGCTTTATTTTCATTAATAGTCATTCCTAGTTTACATTATTGGGCTTTAATATATTCTGACTTATACAATTTTTGGTCTTATGAGAATTATCTGATGAAAGTTCCCCTTTCATCAGCGCAAAATCATCATGTATCTTTTCCAGCACTTGCACTGAAGAAAAAAGCCCTGGTTTGAGTACAATAGAGACAATAGTAAGGCTCAAAGGATGAAGACAAAAGATTTTGCAGAAATTAAAGGAAAAGCTGCTAAAGGCCATGACAGCTCTTTTTGTTATTTTCTGGGCTGTAATTTATGAAATCAGTTTTCATTTTGAAAGTTCCCTAATTTTCTCCCACTTCAGTTTACAATATAACATGCATGAGTATTAAAGACAGACAGCCCCTCGGAATGATTCAATCAGGTGGTATTTGTGATGAAACTGCAGGCTGTCACTTGGATGTCTTAGTACCCTTCATCATAATCTAGCTACAGAGTACTCTTTGTGACAGTTATCTAAACTCAGTTCACCAAATTGGATGCAACAAATTGTTTCTGGAAAAACGGTATTCTTTCTGATTCCTAATTATAATGGCTGACTATAGCAAATTTCCGCTTCTGTATGGTTCACCTCCTACATCAGTCTCTGAAAAGATACCTCCTTATGCAGGCTCAGACGTCCTTAGGCAATGATAAAGGCCATTATAGTTTTGTTTTTTAGTATTAAAACAAATGAGGGGAGATAAGGAAAAGTGTTCCCATTGAAAATAACTAGAAAATCCTGAAAACATGAGTCACCTTTTTTAAAAAACATCAGTCATCTGTGAAATCAATGAGGACTAGAAGAGTAAAATGTATGGGGATGTAGGTTATTTTTAGGTATGGAATGAGGATTCCTACCTCTGTGAAGTCATTCTAATTCTCAGCATTGGTTTAAAATTAGAGCAAGCCTGACAGAGTGGTCTGTACATATAACAGAATTCCTGAAGGTCTCACAGAATTTAGGAACAAGACCACTTAGGGAAGGATCCATGGAAATAAGAGGGAAGAGCTGAATGTTCTCCAGGGAATGACGAAGTGTCTAAAGATTTCTTGCCACATTTCCAAGGGAGTAGTTTCTGATCTGGACACTAATAGAGGCTGAGTCATGTTCATAACTAAATAGAATTTGGTTATTTTCCTTGTCTTTCAAATTCATAAGAATTTAATATAAAATATTTTTATTATACCTTTTATACTTTTCAGTTGTGTTTTAGAGATCAATTTATATTATAACCTCTATTAGTAGATTCTTCTTAATATTATTGTACAATATCACTTTGTATGAAAATACAATTTATCTCTTCTCCTGTTGTTCGACATCTGAATTGTTTCTAGATTTTGACTATTGTGAATAAAGCTACTCTCAGCATTATTATATATGCCCTTTTGTGGACATATACACACATTTGTCTGAGTATGTTTCAAGGAGAGAAATTGCTGTATCACATAGTAGGCTGTATTTTATTTTAGTAGATAATGTCAAAGTTTCAAAAGTGGGTGTTGGGGCTTCCCTGGTGGTCAAAAATTATAGACAGACAGCCCTCGGAATGATTCAATCAGGTGGTATTTGTGATGAAACTGCAGGCTGTCACTTGGATGTCTTAGTACCCTTCATCATAATCTAGCTACAGAGTACTCTTTGTGACAGTTATCTAAACTCAGTTCACCAAATTGGATGCAACAAATTGTTTCTGGAAAAACGGTATTCTTTCTGATTCCTAATTATAATGGCTGACTATAGCAAATTTCCGCTTCTGTATGGTTCACCTCCTACATCAGTCTCTGAAAAGATACCTCCTTATGCAGGCTCAGACGTCCTTAGGCAATGATAAAGGCCATTATAGTTTTGTTTTTTAGTATTAAAACAAATGAGGGGAGATAAGGAAAAGTGTTCCCATTGAAAATAACTAGAAAATCCTGAAAACATGAGTCACCTTTTTTAAAAAACATCAGTCATCTGTGAAATCAATGAGGACTAGAAGAGTAAAATGTATGGGGATGTAGGTTATTTTTAGGTATGGAATGAGGATTCCTACCTCTGTGAAGTCATTCTAATTCTCAGCATTGGTTTAAAATTAGAGCAAGCCTGACAGAGTGGTCTGTACATATAACAGAATTCCTGAAGGTCTCACAGAATTTAGGAACAAGACCACTTAGGGAAGGATCCATGGAAATAAGAGGGAAGAGCTGAATGTTCTCCAGGGAATGACGAAGTGTCTAAAGATTTCTTGCCACATTTCCAAGGGAGTAGTTTCTGATCTGGACACTAATAGAGGCTGAGTCATGTTCATAACTAAATAGAATTTGGTTATTTTCCTTGTCTTTCAAATTCATAAGAATTTAATATAAAATATTTTTATTATACCTTTTATACTTTTCAGTTGTGTTTTAGAGATCAATTTATATTATAACCTCTATTAGTAGATTCTTCTTAATATTATTGTACAATATCACTTTGTATGAAAATACAATTTATCTCTTCTCCTGTTGTTCGACATCTGAATTGTTTCTAGATTTTGACTATTGTGAATAAAGCTACTCTCAGCATTATTATATATGCCCTTTTGTGGACATATACACACATTTGTCTGAGTATGTTTCAAGGAGAGAGAAATTGCTGTATCACATAGTAGGCTGTATTTTATTTTAGTAGATAATGTCAAAGTTTCAAAAGTGGGTGTTGGGGGCTTCCCCTGGTGGTCCAGTGGATAAGGACACCGCCTTGCAGTGTAAGGGGCGCCGGTTCGAGCCCTGGCCTGGGAAGATCCCACGTGCCCCGGAGCGGCTGAACCCATGTGTCCAATCACCGAGCTAGAGCTCCGGAGCGCATGCGCCCAGAGCCAGTGCTCTGCAGCGACAGACGCCACCACGTTGGGAGGCCCTCAGGAGCCAAAGAACAAAGACGGATGAAAACAGAAATGAAAGACCAATAGAAGTGGCCCGCTCGCTCCCCTCCCTCCCCAACCCGACACCCGTCCAAAATAAATAAATAAATAAATCTTAAAAAAAAAAAAAAAAGAGTGGGTGTTGGGCTTCCCTGGTGGTCCAGTGGGCAAAGAGTCCACCTTGCAGTGCAAGGGGCACCAGTTCAATCCCTGGCCCGGAAGATCCCACGTGCCGACGAGTGGCTAGACCAGTGTCTCCAGTTATGAGCCAGTGCTCTGGAGCGCATGCGCCCAGAGCTAGTGCTCTGCAACAAGAGAGGCTACTGCAATGGGAGGTCCACACAAGCCAAAGAATAAAAAAGATGGATGAAAATAAATAAATAGAAAACAATGAAAGAGGCCAAAAATTAAAATTTAAAAAAAGGCCCCAAAAATATAACAACAACAACAACAAAAAAGGGTGTCAAAATATTTCCCCTCTCTAGCAATGTATGAGTCTTAGATTTTCTCCACATCTTTACCATCACTTAATATTGTCACTATATTATATTTAAAAATTCTAGTGGGGTTGTAATTAAAAATCTCAATTTATATTTAATTTCCATTACTGTGGTGTAATGATAGTAATGATGTTGAGCTCCTTTTCGTATTCTTCTTGGGGATTTGAATATTATACATTATGAAGTACCTGTTCATTATTTTAATGTTTGATTTGTCGTGTAATACAATTTATCTCTTCTCCTGTTGTTCGACATCTGAATTGTTTCTAGATTTTGACTATTGTGAATAAAGCTACTCTCAGCATTATTATATATGCCCTTTTGTGGACATATACACACATTTGTCTGAGTATGTTTCAAGGAGAGAGAAATTGCTGTATCACATAGTAGGCTGTATTTTATTTTAGTAGATAATGTCAAAGTTTCAAAAGTGGGTGTTGGGGGCTTCCCCTGGTGGTCCAGTGGATAAGGACACCGCCTTGCAGTGTAAGGGGCGCCGGTTCGAGCCCTGGCCTGGGAAGATCCCACGTGCCCCGGAGCGGCTGAACCCATGTGTCCAATCACCGAGCCAGAGCTCCGGAGCGCATGCGCCCAGAGCCAGTGCTCTGCAGCGACAGACGCCACCACGTTGGGAGGCCCTCAGGAGCCAAAGAACAAAGACGGATGAAAACAGAAATGAAAGACCAATAGAAGTGGCCCGCTCGCTCCCCTCCCTCCCCAACCCGACACCCGTCCAAAATAAATAAATAAATAAATCTTAAAAAAAAAAAAAGAGTGGGTGTTGGGCTTCCCCTGGTGGTCCAGTGGGCAAAGAGTCCACCTTGCAGTGCAAGGGGCACCAGTTCAATCCCTGGCCCGGAAGATCCCACGTGCCGACGAGTGGCTAGACCAGTGTCTCCAGTTATGAGCCAGTGCTCTGGAGCGCATGCGCCCAGAGCTAGTGCTCTGCAACAAGAGAGGCTACTGCAATGGGAGGTCCACACAAGCCAAAGAATAAAAAAGATGGATGAAAATAAATAAATAGAAAACAATGAAAGAGGCCAAAAATTAAAATTTAAAAAAAGGCCCCAAAAATATAACAACAACAACAACAAAAAAGGGTGTCAAAATATTTCCCCTCTCTAGCAATGTATGAGTCTTAGATTTTCTCCACATCTTTACCATCACTTAATATTGTCACTATATTATATTTAAAAATTCTAGTGGGGTTGTAATTAAAAATCTCAATTTATATTTAATTTCCATTACTGTGGTGTAATGATAGTAATGATGTTGAGCTCCTTTTCGTATTCTTCTTGGGGATTTGAATATTATACATTATGAAGTACCTGTTCATTATTTTAAAGTTTGATTTGTCTTTTCCTTATTGATGTGTAGGAGTGTATTATATATTCTTCATATAAACCCTTTATCAGATATTTGTATTTTAATATCTTTCCCAGTTTGTGGCTTGCCTATTCACTGCTTAATCATGATTTGAGGAAAGAAGTTATTACTTTTGCTGAATTTAGTATATTCATTTACATTTGTTATTATTTCCTGTACAAAATTTTGCCTACACTCAAATCATGTAGATATGTTTCCATGTTTTCTTTCGGAAATTTGATTTTTTAGTTTTATATTTAGGTCAAGATCAAACTCAGATTAATTTTTGAGATAAGTCTTAAGGTTTGTGAATTTCCCATGTGGTTAACCAGCCATTCTAGCTTAATTTATAGAGATGGCATCCTCTCCTCTACTTAATCAGGTGACTAAATCAGGTTACTCTGTGTGTGTGGATATATTTATAGATGTTCTTTTCTCAACTGTTATATTTATCTAACACTATGCAACTAATTCCTTCCTTAATTAATGTAACTGTACAATGTCCTGGAATTAGGAGTGTAAGGCCTCTCATATGTTCAGTTTGAAAGATTGATTTAGATTTTCTAGGACTTTTACATTTTTTAACACAAGGTATTGTTATTCTTTTTAAATTTGGGCCTCTTTCATTGTTTTTTTTTAATCCATTTACTTTCATCCATCTTTGTTCTTTGGCCTGTGTGGGCCTGCTATTGCAGTGGCCTCTCTCACTGCAGAGCACCAGCTCTGAGCACATGCACTCTGGAGCACTGACTTGTGATTCGACACACCCGTCCAGCCGCCCCGCGGCACATGGGATCTTCCAGAGCTAGGGATCAAACTAGTGCCTCTTGGACAGCAAGGCAGACTCTTTACCATTGGACCACCAGGGAAGCCTAGACTTTAACATTTTTGTATAAATTACATGATAAATCCATCAACCTTAAACACCAAAAGCTTTCTGAAATGTTAAGTGCAACTGCATTGAATTTATATATCAACTTTTGAGTTATTTGATATTTTAACAATATTGAGTCCCCAGTAATTTAAGAATTCTGTAGTTTCTGTAAACAATGTTCATTATTTTCAGTATATGAGTCTTTCACATGTTTTACTAGAATCATTTTAAGTATGCACATTTTTGTAGTATTTATAAGTGATACTTTAAAGTTTTCATTTGCATATGTTTTTTGCTGGTATATACAAACACTTTCTTTTTTTTTTAAATATTAACTCTGTGTGTGTGCTCAGTTGTGAGCAACGCTTTGCAACCCCATTGAATGTAACCCACTAGTCTCCTCTGACCATGGAGTTTCCCAGGCAAGAATATTGGTCTAGGTTGCCATTTTCTCCTCCAGGGAGTCTTTCTGATTCAAGGAATCAAACCTGTGTCTCCTGCAGTTCCTGCATTGCAGGCAGATTCTTACCCATTGACTCACCTGGGAATACACACATGTATCTATAAATAAATGTGTCTTTGTATATGTATATAAATGTAACTGTCTATACTAAACTAAATACGGGTTCATTCTGATATTTTCATTTTTAATTATTTTTTTAAATTGAAGGATAATAGCTTTACAGAGTTTTGTTGTTTACTGACAAACAGCAAAATGAATCAGTCTGATACCTTCGATTCTAATCCATTACTCCATGGATCATTTGAACCTACTTTCCTTCCTTGTTTGTAAACTCCCTCTCCAATAATGAGAAACTTGTTTTTTTAATTTTTGATATTTATCAAAAATTAACCTTAACATCCTTGTGCCTGTGTTTTTTTGGCCCTTTTTGCTTATTTTTTGCCCAGTGGCCTCTCTCACTGCAGAGCACCAGCTCTGAGCACATGCACTCTGGAGCACTGACTTGTGATTCGACACACCCGTCCAGCCGCCCCGCGGCACATGGGATCTTCCAGAGCTAGGGATCAAACTAGTGCCTCTTGGACAGCAAGGCAGACTCTTTACCATTGGACCACCAGGGAAGCCTAGACTTTAACATTTTTGTATAAATTACATGATAAATCCATCAACCTTAAACACCAAAAGCTTTCTGAAATGTTAAGTGCAACTGCATTGAATTTATATATCAACTTTTGAGTTATTTGATATTTTAACAATATTGAGTCCCCAGTAATTTAAGAATTCTGTAGTTTCTGTAAACAATGTTCATTATTTTCAGTATATGAGTCTTTCACATGTTTTACTAGAATCATTTTAAGTATGCACATTTTTGTAGTATTTATAAGTGATACTTTAAAGTTTTCATTTGCATATGTTTTTTGCTGGTATATACAAACACTTTCTTTTTTTTTTAAATATTAACTCTGTGTGTGTGCTCAGTTGTGAGCAACGCTTTGCAACCCCATTGAATGTAACCCACTAGTCTCCTCTGACCATGGAGTTTCCCAGGCAAGAATATTGGTCTAGGTTGCCATTTTCTCCTCCAGGGAGTCTTTCTGATTCAAGGAATCAAACCTGTGTCTCCTGCAGTTCCTGCATTGCAGGCAGATTCTTACCCATTGACTCACCTGGGAATACACACATGTATCTATAAATAAATGTGTCTTTGTATATGTATATAAATGTAACTGTCTATACTAAACTAAATACGGGTTCATTCTGATATTTTCATTTTTAATTATTTTTTTAAATTGAAGGATAATAGCTTTACAGAGTTTTGTTGTTTACTGACAAACAGCAAAATGAATCAGTCTGATACCTTTGATTCTAATCCATTACTCCATGGATCATTTGAACCTACTTTCCTTCCTTGTTTGTAAACTCCCTCTCCAATAATGAGAAACTTGGCACCCATCATTCACCATTCATTTAGTTATTTGTTCAATTTCAGTATATAGGTATAGGTATCGAAATAATTAACCTTAACATCCTGGGAAACAACTTATTGAAGAGAGTAAAGGACTTAGGTACAATTCCTTTTGTCTTTATATTTTACAAATATCACTCATAATCAAAATTACTTAAGTATTTTATTCCAGCAGACCGTTAGGTAAGCTTGCTTTATACATTAGTAATATGGATAATTTTGAACTTTCTACATTCCATCTCAGGAGATCTTAATCTTTTCAATGATTTATTTTTAATTTACATATAATAAGTTTCACTCTTTGTGCTGTAACATGTATTTCTTACAAATTTCTTACAAATGTATACTGTCATTACAGATGTTAGACAAATATATAGTATCATACAGACTAATTTCACAACCCTAAAATCCTGTGCGATTCACCTGTCCATCCATCCTATCCTCTCACAACTCATTTAGCTTCTGTATAGTTCTTCCATTTTCAAAATGTTGTAATTGTACATTATGTAGCTTTTTCAGATTGACCTTTTCCCTTTGCATAATCCATTTAAAAACATTCATGCCTTTTTGTGTTTGATAGCTCATTTTAAATTGTTGAATAATATTCCATTGTATGTGTATAGCACAGAGTGTTTGCCATTTTCCTATCGAAGGATGTCTTCATTACTTCCATTTTTGTGATTATGAATAAAGTTGTTATAAACGTTTACATTCAAGTTTTGTACAGATATAAGTTTTTTCCCATTCATGCCATTATGTTTGAAATTTGTCCTAAACCTGTGTCTCCTGCAGTTCCTGCATTGCAGGCAGATTCTTACCCATTGACTCACCTGGGAATACACACATGTATCTATAAATAAATGTGTCTTTGTATATGTATATAAATGTAACTGTCTATACTAAACTAAATACGGGTTCATTCTGATATTTTCATTTTTAATTATTTTTTTAAATTGAAGGATAATAGCTTTACAGAGTTTTGTTGTTTACTGACAAACAGCAAAATGAATCAGTCTGATACCTTTGATTCTAATCCATTACTCCATGGATCATTTGAACCTACTTTCCTTCCTTGTTTGTAAACTCCCTCTCCAATAATGAGAAACTTGGCACCCATCATTCACCATTCATTTAGTTATTTGTTCAATTTCAGTATATAGGTATAGGTATCGAAATAATTAACCTTAACATCCTGGGAAACAACTTATTGAAGAGAGTAAAGGACTTAGGTACAATTCCTTTTGTCTTTATATTTTACAAATATCACTCATAATCAAAATTACTTAAGTATTTTATTCCAGCAGACCGTTAGGTAAGCTTGCTTTATACATTAGTAATATGGATAATTTTGAACTTTCTACATTCCATCTCAGGAGATCTTAATCTTTTCAATGATTTATTTTTAATTTACATATAATAAGTTTCACTCTTTGTGCTGTAACATGTATTTCTTACAAATTTCTTACAAATGTATACTGTCATTACAGATGTTAGACAAATATATAGTATCATACAGACTAATTTCACAACCCTAAAATCCTGTGCGATTCACCTGTCCATCCATCCTATCCTCTCACAACTCATTTAGCTTCTGTATAGTTCTTCCATTTTCAAAATGTTGTAATTGTACATTATGTAGCTTTTTCAGATTGACCTTTTCCCTTTGCATAATCCATTTAAAAACATTCATGCCTTTTTGTGTTTGATAGCTCATTTTAAATTGTTGAATAATATTCCATTGTATGTGTATAGCACAGAGTGTTTGCCATTTTCCTATCGAAGGATGTCTTCATTACTTCCATTTTTGTGATTATGAATAAAGTTGTTATAAACGTTTACATTCAAGTTTTTGTACAGATATAAGTTTTCACACCATTTGGGTAAATACCTGGAAGCGTGATCACTGAATCATATATGTAAGTCTAGTTAAGCTTTGTAAGAAACTGCTAAACTCTCTTCCAGTGAAACTGTACTGTTTGACACTTCGATGAGTAAAGATTAAGAGTTCTTGATTCTTCTGCATCCATGCTAGAAAACAGCAATGTCAGCTCTTAGGATTTTAAGTCATTTTACCAGTTGTTTAATTCTCTAGAGAAATAGTGTTAACGTCTTTTCATTTATTTGTCATCTTTTATCTTTTCTGGTGAGTCGTCTCTTTCAATCTTTTGTCTATTTTTTAACTGGGTTGTTTTGTTATTTTTGTATTTTAAGTATGTATACATTCTGGGTAAAAATCTTTTATCATATATGTGTTTTCCAAATATTTTCTCCTAGTCTATGCCTTTTCATTCTGTTAACAGTGTCTTTTGCACAGAAGAATTTTCTTTTAAATTTTAATGAAGTCCAATTTAGCAACTTTTCTTTTGTTGTGTCATGTTTTTGGTGTTGTATTTAAAAATTCATCACCAAAATAAAGGTCACCTAGATTTCTCATATGTATCCTTCTACAAGTTTTACAGTTTTCCATTTCCATTTATGATTTATTTTGAAGCAAATTGGTGAAATGTTGTGAAGTCTGTGTTTAGGTTACTTTTCCCCATATGAACACATTCTAGCACCACTTGTTCAAAGAAACTATTTTTTTCTCTTGTGCATTGCCTTTGCTCTGTTTTCAAAGATCAGTTGAATTTATCTGTATGAGTCTATCTCTGGGCTTTCTATTTTGTTCCATTGATCTAGGTGTCGATCTTTGTCAGTGCTACGGTTTGTTGATTACTATAACCTGAGATTAACTCTTGAAATCTGGTAACTTTCCTTATAAATTTTAGAGCTGGTTTGCCAATATGTATGAGATAATTTACTGGCTTATTTGATGGAGCTTGCACTGAATGTATAGATCAAGGTGGGAATAACTGATATTTTAACAGTATTACATCTTTCATTCCATGAATATGGATGTTCTCTCCATGTATTTAGGCCTTTGGTTTCTTTTATCACAGTTTTATAATTTTTCACATATAGTTACTGGACATATTTTGTAAAATTTATACCTAAATATTTGCTTTTTGTACTATTGTAAATGGTATTTTATTAGATATTTTGGTATTAATACTTAATATTAATCTTTTTTAATATTAATCTTACATCATGCAAAGTTGGTATACTCATCAGTTCAAGGAGTTTGGCTTTCTAAAATTCTACACAGACTATCATGTCATCTGCAAAGAGGTTTATTTACTTCCCAACTGATACAGCTTTTATTTACTTTTATTTCCTTATTGTACTGATCATGACTTCAAGCACATTATTGTGAGCGTCATTGGTAAATATTGTTTTGTCATATGCCATTGGTGAATTCTAGGTGACTCTGTGATTCTAGATTGGTTAATTCTCAGATTCTTTTTGTTGACTACTTCCTTTTCAACAGCAATTTAAATAAAACATGTTGATATTCTGTGTCATATTTTACATTTTCTTTAAATACTGTATTCTTTCAACTTACAGAGTTAAATTTTTCTCACCTTCGGCTAGCTTTTCGTCTATATCTGAATGTTATCTCCCATTGCATTTGGTGAGTTTTCTACTTCAGACACACCACTTTCCTTAAGCCTATCTATATTCCTTATTAATAGCTTCTCTCAGACTGATAATATCTTTGCTTGTCTCTAATGGAGTTATCTCAATGTTTCCCACTGTGAAAAAAATCCATTTTCAACAGTGACTGTTTGTTCATTGCTGTTTCTAAGCTTTCTATTTTGTTCCATTGATCTAGGTGTCGATCTTTGTCAGTGCTACGGTTTGTTGATTACTATAACCTGAGATTAACTCTTGAAATCTGGTAACTTTCCTTATAAATTTTAGAGCTGGTTTGCCAATATGTATGAGATAATTTACTGGCTTATTTGATGGAGCTTGCACTGAATGTATAGATCAAGGTGGGAATAACTGATATTTTAACAGTATTACATCTTTCATTCCATGAATATGGATGTTCTCTCCATGTATTTAGGCCTTTGGTTTCTTTTATCACAGTTTTATAATTTTTCACATATAGTTACTGGACATATTTTGTAAAATTTATACCTAAATATTTGCTTTTTGTACTATTGTAAATGGTATTTTATTAGATATTTTGGTATTAATACTTAATATTAATCTTTTTAAAATTAATCTTACATCATGCAAAGTTGGTATACTCATCAGTTCAAGGAGTTTGGCTTTCTAAAATTCTACACAGACTATCATGTCATCTGCAAAGAGGTTTATTTACTTCCCAACTGATACAGCTTTTATTTACTTTTATTTCCTTATTGTACTGATCATGACTTCAAGCACATTATTGTGAGCGTCATTGGTAAATATTGTTTTGTCATATGCCATTGGTGAATTCTAGGTGACTCTGTGATTCTAGATTGGTTAATTCTCAGATTCTTTTTGTTGACTACTTCCTTTTCAACAGCAATTTAAATAAAACATGTTGATATTCTGTGTCATATTTTACATTTTCTTTAAATACTGTATTCTTTCAACTTACAGAGTTAAATTTTTCTCACCTTCGGCTAGCTTTTCGTCTATATCTGAATGTTATCTCCCATTGCATTTGGTGAGTTTTCTACTTCAGACACACCACTTTCCTTAAGCCTATCTATATTCCTTATTAATAGCTTCTCTCAGACTGATAATATCTTTGCTTGTCTCTAATGGAGTTATCTCAATGTTTCCCACTGTGAAAAAAATCCATTTTCAACAGTGACTGTTTGTTCATTGCTGTTTCTAAGCTTGTTTGTAAGTTTGGTATTATTGTTCTTTGGTGTCTTTCTCTGTTTTTAGAAGGCTATAATCTAAAATATAATTTTTAATCTCATGTTTGAAATCTAATGTTATTTAATCAAAACTAAATTATTCTAGATTTTGAAATGATTAGAAATAGCTTTCAATTCATATTTTTCTCAGAACTGAGCATGTCATCTACCTTTTGCATACTATGTGTTCAGTTCAGTTGTTCAGTTGTGTCCAACTCTTTGGGACCCCATAGACTGGAGCATGCTAAGCTTCCCTGTCCTTCACCATTCCTGGGGCTTGCTCATACACATGTCCATTGACTCAGTGATGCCATTCAACCATCTCAGCCTCTGTTGTCCCCTTCTCCTTTTGCCTTCTGTTTTTTTCCCAGCATCAGGGTCTTTTCTAGTGAGTCAGCTCTTCACATCAGGTGGCCAGAATATTGGAGCTTCATCTTCACCATCAGTCCTTCCAGTAAATATTCAGGATTGTTTTCCTTTAAGACTGACTGGTTTGATCTCTTTGCAGTCCAAGGTATTCTCAAGAGTCTTTACCAACACCACAGTTCAAAGGTATCAATTCTTCCACACTCAGTTTTCTTTATGGTCCAACTCTTCCATACTATGCTCTTTTTTCCTATTTCATATCTATGGAGCAGAATTTCAACACCATTTTTTCTTTATATTACATTTTTGAGGCAGCTTTAATACACTCTTTTCTCTAAAGCAGTCTTGATTTTTATTTCTTTTCTTATTGGATATGAAGCCATTTCCAAATGAACACTGTTTGGTGAGTTTTCTACTTCAGACACACCACTTTCCTTAAGCCTATCTATATTCCTTATTAATAGCTTCTCTCAGACTGATAATATCTTTGCTTGTCTCTAATGGAGTTATCTCAATGTTTCCCACTGTGAAAAAAATCCATTTTCAACAGTGACTGTTTGTTCATTGCTGTTTCTAAGCTTGTTTGTAAGTTTGGTATTATTGTTCTTTGGTGTCTTTCTCTGTTTTTAGAAGGCTATAATCTAAAATATAATTTTTAATCTCATGTTTGAAATCTAATGTTATTTAATCAAAACTAAATTATTCTAGATTTTGAAATGATTAGAAATAGCTTTCAATTCATATTTTTCTCAGAACTGAGCATGTCATCTACCTTTTGCATACTATGTGTTCAGTTCAGTTGTTCAGTTGTGTCCAACTCTTTGGGACCCCATAGACTGGAGCATGCTAAGCTTCCCTGTCCTTCACCATTCCTGGGGCTTGCTCATACACATGTCCATTGACTCAGTGATGCCATTCAACCATCTCAGCCTCTGTTGTCCCCTTCTCCTTTTGCCTTCTGTTTTTTTCCCAGCATCAGGGTCTTTTCTAGTGAGTCAGCTCTTCACATCAGGTGGCCAGAATATTGGAGCTTCATCTTCACCATCAGTCCTTCCAGTAAATATTCAGGATTGTTTTCCTTTAAGACTGACTGGTTTGATCTCTTTGCAGTCCAAGGTATTCTCAAGAGTCTTTACCAACACCACAGTTCAAAGGTATCAATTCTTCCACACTCAGTTTTCTTTATGGTCCAACTCTTCCATACTATGCTCTTTTTTCCTATTTCATATCTATGGAGCAGAATTTCAACACCATTTTTTCTTTATATTACATTTTTGAGGCAGCTTTAATACACTCTTTTCTCTAAAGCAGTCTTGATTTTTATTTCTTTTCTTATTGGATATGAAGCCATTTCCCCCAAATGAACACTGTTTTGTGAGTGGTTATCTTTTGTAATATAACGTTTTCTGTAGCTTAATGGAGGTGGATGGTACAGAATTGTTACCGAATAAGTTGAGCTGAAATGCTATTATTTATTTTTAGAAATTCTGAACCCTGTTCTTTTCTCTAAGGCTTTTTAAAATGTCCTTTACCAGGGTTTAGTCACTGTTGTTTGGGAGAAATATTCTATTATTGTGAGGAGGGTATTTCAAGATCTAAATCATTTCACAATTCCATGTTTAAATCTAAGGCTTTACTCTCACCAAGAACACACAGACCCATAATTTAATTCCCCTTTTTATTTCCCTCCCTCTCTAGTAACTATTTCTTTATCCTCTGATATGAAATCTGACTTTTGACTCAAGTTATGGAAACCATAACAAATTTCATTCTTAAAAATGCTTGCACAGAAAAGTGGTAATTGTAAAGTGATATAAACAATATGATTTCCACAGTTTATTTTAGTTTTTCTAGCCCCAAAGGAACTAACCCTTTTAGGAACTTCCTAAATCAATGGGTTAACATAAGTTTTGGATGCATAAAACTTAATGTAGGTAGAAAATTCCAAGTAATTACATCTAACATACATATGTCTTATCAATTAGATAGCAAAATCCAAGATATTTCGAGGTATCTAGATAGGTTTGCGTATCCTGTAGCACACTTAAACATTGGAGTTTTATTGATATGAATATACATTTTAATATGTAGATAAAATTAAGTGATAATAATTTAATAATTTAAATATTTTTCCTTATCAACTGATAATTTAATCTCCCATACTTTTACTTGAAATTTAGATTACCAACACTGGAGGAAATAACAATCTAAGCAAACCACTTGCAGTTGCATTTGAGACTATATTGATACTACAAATAAGCAAATACATGATTTTCGGTAGAAAAAGTCCTCAGGTCAAACTATACTTCAGATAATTTTGCCATGATTGGCACTTGTACCTCTGTCTTAGAATTTGTTTCATATTAAAAATGGATTTCTCATTTGACTAGCCTATACATTTAGAGTGATGGGCACTGTGCTGTAAATCAATCTTTTATGCAGTTTCTTTTCATTTAACTTGAAAAATCTCCATATTACTTCACTTTTAAGAATAATATAAAGAATGATTTTATAGGGTTGCTTTTGTCATGTGGTAGTGGCATTTTATGATATTCCCAGTATGATTATGCATGAGTGACTTAAGTGGAAGATTTATTATGAGGAATATTTTCCTTACTTAAAATGCTATTCTTACAGTGAAAGAGTAAGATATGGTTCTATTTGTAAACAACTGAAGCATGATATCTGCAATACATCATGTAAAGGTATAATCACTGTCAAAGTGCCAAGGTACCATCACAGAAAGTGACTGCTATAATTGACAGAGATGGTGATCAGGCTCCAGAACCATTTGCTGATTGCATATTCATGATTCCACTTTGTAATATGCTACAGTTACTCTGTGAGTTATTCTAAATGGATGTTTTAACATCACTAGACTGACACTACGTATTCTGAAATTTGCAAGTCTAATCTTTAACACATCTCTTTCTGCTTTGTCTCGGAATGTCTGACTCATGAAATGGGAATTTAGCTATTGGCCTGAATAAGAGGTTCCATGTTTATAGCATTGCCACAGTGCAATCAGATGAATTCAGCCCTTTTTGAATTTAATCCTTAAACTCTATCGTTTTACAACTTTAAACATTGCTAGTCAGTTAAAACTAACTTCTAAATACAATGGTTTTCTTGTCAGCCCTTTTACATAGCCAATTGTTTAGTCTCTCACTGAGAGATACTTATGTAACTGCAGACAATAATTATTTTAAATATTCCCCCGGTGGAGTCATTTATAGTCTTTTCAATATGTATGTCATATGGCTTGTTCACTCCATCCTGACAAATTGATTTTGGAATGTACTGGCAAAAACTATATATTTTCCTCAAATAATGTAGAATGTTGAGTTACAAAGTTTTAAGTATATCTGCCTTTACATGAAATTAAATGCAAATAGTCTATATAGAGAATAAAATATGATTCGTCCCAATATTGAACTTTTGGTTTAACTTCTTTTCCTCATTTTAATAGGAAAAACTGACTGTATTTATGAAGAGATCTATGAATTATACCCAAAACCTTTTTACAAGGCTAAAATAGAGGTTAAGAATAAATCTAGAAAGTCAAGAAAGCAGAACTAAATTTTTGAAAAAAATTATGGCATATTCAAAACTTTATTCATGTTATTTGATATAATACAAGGAAGTTAAGATTGAGAAATATATTTTAAAAGAAGAAAAAGTTAGCATAGACACATATATCTATTACTTTCAAATTTTGATGTAGTATTTTTTCAATGTTTCGATTTTCTAAGTAAGAATCTACATATAAATAATATTCGTGTTTTAAATAAATATTTTCTTAAAGTGTGGATAGATGTATAAAAATATGTTAATATAAAAGTATATAAATCGAGAGTGCATGGCCCAGTGAATCTTTATAAATTGCACACAGCTATAGCACTATGAATTTTCAAATTTTTATAAAAATTCTCTAACTTTAAAGAAGCTAAGGATACAAGAATATGCTAAGTATGCTTTTTCCAAACTAGTCTCCTTAGCATGAGAGTCAAGGAGTAATTGAATACGACTAAAATTATCTCCTGAGTAATTTTAGAGTAGAAGTAATGATAGCTCTCTAGGTCATTTGTCTGTAAGAGACCTGGATTTAAACCAAGCCCATAGTCTTGTCTGTCTGGCAGTCTGGCAAAATGATGTTGGTAGAAGCAATTATGGGCGAGTCATTCTAATCATAATGAAACTCAAGGGATAATCCTGGAACCCAAGTTATAGTTTAATTTTTACAGTTAAAATTAATCTCCCTAATTAGATGGACATGGCACATCTTAATGTTCATATATTTCTTCATAGTTTTATGCAGGTGCTACCTTCTAATCTTTATATGCCATGTGCACCTAAAGACTGCCATAATTATTTCAAAAGCCATGAACTCTGTCCTGTATTGGAAAGACTATTTCCAAGGAGTTCTTTGAATCAGAGAAGAACACTTAGAAAAATTCCTCTTAAAGAACAAATTAATTCCATTAGAAGAAGATTTCCCTTTCTTTTTTTTATCTAAGACCTATTGTCATGAATTACTCATTTTTTAATCCAAGAAACATTTACTACATGCCCTGTATATGTCTAGCTTTCTTTCAGGTACTGATGGCAGAGTAACACCTGTCCTTCTAAAACCATTCCAAAAAATTGCAGAGGAAGGAACATTTCCAAACTCATTCCATGAGGCCACCATCACTCCGATACCAAAACCTGACAAATTTATCACAAAAGGAGAATTACAAACCCATTTTATTCATGTTATTTGATATAATACAAGGAAGTTAAGATTGAGAAATATATTTTAAAAGAAGAAAAAGTTAGCATAGACACATATATCTATTACTTTCAAATTTTGATGTAGTATTTTTTCAATGTTTCGATTTTCTAAGTAAGAATCTACATATAAATAATATTCGTGTTTTAAATAAATATTTTCTTAAAGTGTGGATAGATGTATAAAAATATGTTAATATAAAAGTATATAAATCGAGAGTGCATGGCCCAGTGAATCTTTATAAATTGCACACAGCTATAGCACTATGAATTTTCAAATTTTTATAAAAATTCTCTAACTTTAAAGAAGCTAAGGATACAAGAATATGCTAAGTATGCTTTTTCCAAACTAGTCTCCTTAGCATGAGAGTCAAGGAGTAATTGAATACGACTAAAATTATCTCCTGAGTAATTTTAGAGTAGAAGTAATGATAGCTCTCTAGGTCATTTGTCTGTAAGAGACCTGGATTTAAACCAAGCCCATAGTCTTGTCTGTCTGGCAGTCTGGCAAAATGATGTTGGTAGAAGCAATTATGGGCGAGTCATTCTAATCATAATGAAACTCAAGGGATAATCCTGGAACCCAAGTTATAGTTTAATTTTTACAGTTAAAATTAATCTCCCTAATTAGATGGACATGGCACATCTTAATGTTCATATATTTCTTCATAGTTTTATGCAGGTGCTACCTTCTAATCTTTATATGCCATGTGCACCTAAAGACTGCCATAATTATTTCAAAAGCCATGAACTCTGTCCTGTATTGGAAAGACTATTTCCAAGGAGTTCTTTGAATCAGAGAAGAACACTTAGAAAAATTCCTCTTAAAGAACAAATTAATTCCATTAGAAGAAGATTTCCCTTTCTTTTTTTTATCTAAGACCTATTGTCATGAATTACTCATTTTTTAATCCAAGAAACATTTACTACATGCCCTGTATATGTCTAGCTTTCTTTCAGGTACTGATGGCAGAGTAACACCTGTCCTTCTAAAACCATTCCAAAAAATTGCAGAGGAAGGAACATTTCCAAACTCATTCCATGAGGCCACCATCACTCCGATACCAAAACCTGACAAATTTATCACAAAAGGAGAATTACAAACCCATTTTACTAATGAACATAGATGCAAAAGTCATAAACAAAGTACTAGTAAGCCAAATTCAACAATACATTAAGAGAATCATACAGCTGAATCAAGTGGGATGTATCCCAGAGATGCAAGGATTTTTAAAATATCTGCAAATCAATCAGTGTGATACATTATATTAACAAATGAAGGATAAAAATCATTTGGTCATCACAATACATGGATAAAAAGCTTTCAAAGAAATTCAACACTCATTTATGATCAGTCCTCTCCAGAAAGTAGGCATAGAGAGACCTTCCCTCTACATAATAAAGACTATATATGACAATGCCACAACTAACATCATACCCAGTAGTGAAAAGCTGAAAGCATTTCCTTTAAAATCAGGAACAAGACAAGGATGCCCACTGTCACCAATTTTATTCAACATAGTTTTAGAAGTCCTAGCCATGGCAACCAGAGAAGAAAAACAAGTAAAAGGAATCCAAATTAAAAAGGAAAAAGTAAAACTGTCACTATTTGAGGATGACAGGATACCATAAAAAGAAAATCCTGAAGATTTCACCAGAAAACTACTATAACTTACCAATGACTTTGGTAAAATTGCTAGATGCAAAATTATTAATCATATATAGAAATCTATTCTACTTCTGTACACTAATGAAATAACAGAAAAAGAAATTAAGGAAATGATTTTATTTACCATCTCATCAAAAAGAATCAAACACTTCAGAATGAATCTAAGGCAAAAGCCCTGTACTCTGAAAACTGTGACACTGATGAAGGAATTTGAAGAGTACACAAACAAATGGAAAGTTGTACCATATACTTAGATTGGAGGAATCAGTATTGTTAAAATGATCATACTAATGAAGGCAATCTAGAGATTCATTACAATCCCTATTAAAATATCAGGGATTTTTCCACAGAACTAGAACAAATGATTTTGAAATTTATATGGAAGCACAAAAAATGAAAACCTTGAATAGCCAGAAATCTTGAGAAAGAACATTTCCAAACTCATTCCATGAGGCCACCATCACTCCGATACCAAAACCTGACAAATTTATCACAAAAGGAGAATTACAAACCCATTTTACTAATGAACATAGATGCAAAAGTCATAAACAAAGTACTAGTAAGCCAAATTCAACAATACATTAAGAGAATCATACAGCTGAATCAAGTGGGATGTATCCCAGAGATGCAAGGATTTTTAAAATATCTGCAAATCAATCAGTGTGATACATTATATTAACAAATGAAGGATAAAAATCATTTGGTCATCACAATACATGGATAAAAAGCTTTCAAAGAAATTCAACACTCATTTATGATCAGTCCTCTCCAGAAAGTAGGCATAGAGAGACCTTCCCTCTACATAATAAAGACTATATATGACAATGCCACAACTAACATCATACCCAGTAGTGAAAAGCTGAAAGCATTTCCTTTAAAATCAGGAACAAGACAAGGATGCCCACTGTCACCAATTTTATTCAACATAGTTTTAGAAGTCCTAGCCATGGCAACCAGAGAAGAAAAACAAGTAAAAGGAATCCAAATTAAAAAGGAAAAAGTAAAACTGTCACTATTTGAGGATGACAGGATACCATAAAAAGAAAATCCTGAAGATTTCACCAGAAAACTACTATAACTTACCAATGACTTTGGTAAAATTGCTAGATGCAAAATTATTAATCATATATAGAAATCTATTCTACTTCTGTACACTAATGAAATAACAGAAAAAGAAATTAAGGAAATGATTTTATTTACCATCTCATCAAAAAGAATCAAACACTTCAGAATGAATCTAAGGCAAAAGCCCTGTACTCTGAAAACTGTGACACTGATGAAGGAATTTGAAGAGTACACAAACAAATGGAAAGTTGTACCATATACTTAGATTGGAGGAATCAGTATTGTTAAAATGATCATACTAATGAAGGCAATCTAGAGATTCATTACAATCCCTATTAAAATATCAGCGGCATTTTTCCACAGAACTAGAACAAATGATTTTGAAATTTATATGGAAGCACAAAAAATGAAAACCTTGAATAGCCAGAAATCTTGAGAAAGAACAGAACTGGACAAAGAACACTCTCTGACTTCAGATTATACTACAAAGCTACAGTAACCAAATCAGTATTGTACTGGCACAGCAACAGACACACAGAAAAAGTGGAACAGAAAAGAAAACCCAGAAATACAGCATTGCTTAATTAATCTATGACAAAGGAGTCAAAAATATACAAATATAGGAAAGACAGTTTAATCAATAAGTGGTGCTGGGGAAACTGGACAGCTACATGTAAAAGAATGAAATTAGAGCATTTTCTATCATCATATACAAAATAAAACTCAAACAGATTAAAGACCTAAATGTAAGACTGGATACTGTAAAAATGGAGGAAAAGATAAACAGAACTAGATTGAAGCAACATATTTTTTGTATCTTTCTCTAAGTAAATAATAGCAAAAATAAATAAATGGGACCTAGTTAAAGTTAAAAGCTTTTGCACAGCAAAGGAAAGTGCGGGGCCAGCCCGCAGAGGAGAAACGGCAGCAGGATTGCCCATAGCCAGGCCACGGGAAGATCATAGAGGGGTGAGCCTGCTGTCCGCCAACCCAGCCCCTCGGCGAGCGAGAGACCAGCAGATGCGACAGGGCTTCCATCAAAGCAGTTCCGTTTTATTAGTGAAGACTTACAGCTTATATAGGCAAGTGAAGGGGGTTTCCTAAGGGATTTCCCATAGTTAAACCAATCAAGCTAAAGGTCAAGCAATCATGTGTAGATCACACCCTCGTCTCTTCCTTCCTTATGCTTGCAACAGCTTAGATCATGCCCTCGTCTTTTCCTCCTTATGCTTGCAAAGGCCCTCTTTCATTTAGGGCACCACAGAAAGCACCAACAAAACAAAAAGATATCCTACTGAATGGGAGAAAATATTTTCAAATAGTATGACTGATAAGGGATTAATATCCAAATATATAAGCAGCTCACCTCATACAACTTAATGTCAAAAAAAAAGAAAAAAGAAAAAAGAAACCAAACAAACAAGCAATGTGATCTAAAAATGGGAAGAAGAACCAAATAGACATTTTTCCAAAGAGGAAATGCATATGCTTATAATTGCTAATCATTTCAAGGAAATGCAAATCTAAACTACAGTGAGATATCACTGCACATCTGTCAGAATGTGTGTGCTAAATCACTTCAGTCGTGTCTGTCTCTTTGCAGTCCTTTGGTCCACAGCCCACCAGGCTCCTCTGTCCATGGAATTCTCCAGGTAAGTTGGGTTGCCATGCCCTTGTCCAGGAGATCTTCTCAGCCCAGGAATTAAACCTGTTTCTCTTCTGTCTCCTGCATTGGCAAGCAGGTTGTTCACCACTAGTGCCACCTGGGAAGCCCAGAAATACCATATGATCCACCAGTCCACTCCTGGGTATATATCTCAAAAAATCAAAAACACTAATTTAAAAAGTTACAATGTACCTCCAATGTTAATAGCAGCATTAGTTACAATGGCCAAAATACAGAAGCAGCCCAGTGTGTGTCAGCAACTAAATGGATTAAAAAAAAAAGTGACATACAGGGTTGGCCAAAAACCTCATTCGGGTTTTCCCATAGCACTGTATGGTGAAAACCCAAAGGAGCTTTTTGATCACCCCTGCACAAACAGGTACAATAGAGGTGAGCCTGCTGTCCGCCAACCCAGCCCTCGGCGAGCGAGAGACCAGCAGATGCGACAGGGCTTCCATCAAAGCAGTTCCGTTTTATTAGTGAAGACTTACAGCTTATATAGGCAAGTGAAGGGGGTTTCCTAAGGGATTTCCCATAGTTAAACCAATCAAGCTAAAGGTCAAGCAATCATGTGTAGATCACACCCTCGTCTCTTCCTTCCTTATGCTTGCAACAGCTTAGATCATGCCCTCGTCTTTTCCTCCTTATGCTTGCAAAGGCCCTCTTTCATTTAGGGCACCACAGAAAGCACCAACAAAACAAAAAGATATCCTACTGAATGGGAGAAAATATTTTCAAATAGTATGACTGATAAGGGATTAATATCCAAATATATAAGCAGCTCACCTCATACAACTTAATGTCAAAAAAAAAGAAAAAAGAAAAAAGAAACCAAACAAACAAGCAATGTGATCTAAAAATGGGAAGAAGAACCAAATAGACATTTTTCCAAAGAGGAAATGCATATGCTTATAATTGCTAATCATTTCAAGGAAATGCAAATCTAAACTACAGTGAGATATCACTGCACATCTGTCAGAATGTGTGTGCTAAATCACTTCAGTCGTGTCTGTCTCTTTGCAGTCCTTTGGTCCACAGCCCACCAGGCTCCTCTGTCCATGGAATTCTCCAGGTAAGTTGGGTTGCCATGCCCTTGTCCAGGAGATCTTCTCAGCCCAGGAATTAAACCTGTTTCTCTTCTGTCTCCTGCATTGGCAAGCAGGTTGTTCACCACTAGTGCCACCTGGGAAGCCCAGAAATACCATATGATCCACCAGTCCACTCCTGGGTATATATCTCAAAAAATCAAAAACACTAATTTAAAAAGTTACAATGTACCTCCAATGTTAATAGCAGCATTAGTTACAATGGCCAAAATACAGAAGCAGCCCAGTGTGTGTCAGCAACTAAATGGATTAAAAAAAAAAGTGACATACAGGGTTGGCCAAAAACCTCATTCGGGTTTTCCCATAGCACTGTATGGTGAAAACCCAAAGGAGCTTTTTGATCACCCCTGCACAAACAGGTACAAACATCCACTAGAACGATAGCCAACCATAAAAAGAATGGGATTTTGTCATTTGGAATAACATGGATGGACTTGAAGGGCTTTGTGCTAAGTGTAGTAAGAAAGAGAAATATAAATGCTGTATGAAATTGTTTACATGTGGAATCTGAAAAATGCAACAAAGTAGTAAATGTAAGAGAAGGAGACGTGCAGATATAAAGAACAAACTAGTGGTTACTAATGGGGAGTGGGAGAAATGGGCATGGCAGTAGGAGGTGCCAGCTATCAGGTATAATATAAGCTCAAGGATGGATTGTGCAACATGGGGAATATAGCCAATATTTTGTAATAACTAAGTGGAAAGTAATCTTTAAAATTGTATAAACATTTTAAACTATTACTATTTTCAAGCTCTTGTGACCTTCATATAGGCTGTGACTCCTGATATTATTGTGACTAATACTTTTACCTTCTTCAAAGTTTTGTTCAGATGTTATCTTCTCAATGAGTCCTATTCTGTGTGTCCATTTAAAGTTGCACCGACCTTTTCCCACTGTGGTAAAGCCCATTATGTTTCTCTAACACATTTACTTTCACAACTTTATAATTGCATGTGTCTCTTTGTAGGAGAAATAAACATTCACGACCAAGTGACCTTGACTTTGGCCAGGTCTCTTATTTTGGGAAATAGACTATGAAATCCAAAATTTATATCCCATTCTAGGAAAATCTTTTGCATTCATTAAAATATTCAGCTTCTTCACTTTTCCCCTCTGCTTTTAGTGTTGTACTTATGTCTGAATTCTTAAATGGAGAAAACAATTGCAGAAAAACTAAAAGTCTACAGATATTATGGTCTAAGGAAATATGAGAGAGACTTCCACTTACTCTCGTAAGTCATATGTTGTACTAAGATATAAAGTAGTGTAAGTTGACTGATATAGAATGTTGTAATTAGAAGTTGATTCTGCTGTAAGAAAAATCCTACATTACATAGGACCAAGTGCAGGTCATGAAGAAAATCTTTGTTGAAGGTTCAAAAAGTGGCAAATCATGTTATCCAGTAAAAGAATCTTTGGTAGAGTTTCCACCTATAATAATTTAGAAAGTAAGTAATAATTTGATGAATGAAGGAGTTTAGGTAGTTGCTATCAACTCATTTGATAGGGTGTTTCAAGAAAGAGACATATTCAGAAAATAATTGATGTGTAGGCAAACATGACAAAAGAGGAAAGAGATTCCCCAAATTTTTAGTACTTCAGCTTGGTTTATTATTATAGATCATAGATCCATGGAACAGAACAAAGAACACCCAAGTAGACCTATATAAAGATTACCAACTGATTTTTGAAAAAGGTCCAAAGACAACTAAACGGAGAAAGATTGCCTCTGCAACAAATGGTGCTGGGGAAAGTGAACATCCGTAGGGAAAAAAGAGGAAGAAAGGAAGAAACAGAGAGAGAGAAGAAAGAAGGGAAGTGAGAGAGGGAGTAAAGGAAAACAAAAAGAAAGGAAAATGAATCCTTGATCTAATCCTTGTAACTTACACAAAAAATAACTCAGAATGAATCACAGATTAAGGGTAAAATATGAACTATAAAGTATTTAGAAAAAAATAGAAAATTTCAGTTCTATGGCTAGGCAAAGAGCTCTTAACTCGATACCAAAGCATTACCCACAATAGTAAAAATTAATAAATTAGATCTCATCAAAATTTAAAACTTTTGCTCTGTCAAGCACTTTGTTAAGAGGATAAATTGCACAAGCTACAGACTGAAAAAGGATATATATCCATAAGCCATGTATCAATTAAAATAACTGAGAGTGTATGAAGAACTTTCAAAACTGGACAGTAAAAAAAGCACTCCAAATAGAAAATGGGCAAAAGTCATACACAGATATTTTATTGAAAATAAAGGGATGGCAAGTAAGCACTTAGAGAGATGTTCACCGTTGCCCTTAGCCAAATGCATATTAAGTCCACCAGGCTTCTCTCTCCATGGGATTCTCCAGGCAAGAATACTGGAGTGGGTTGCCATTTCCTTCCTTCTTCCAGGATCGTCCCAACCCATAGATCAAACATGCATCTCTTATGTCTCCTGCATTGGCAGGTAGGTTCTTTACCACTAATGCCACCTGGGAAGTCCCCATTCATCAGTATAGAGTTGAAATTCATTTGTTCACTAATACATGATTTTTAAATGCTACTTAGCATATACCAGATGTTATTCTAGGTAGTTTATGTTATCCAGAATAGTGAACAAAATTACTGTCTTTATTGAGCTTATCTTCTGTTTTTGGAGAGAGAAAGACAATAAACAGATAAAATACTGCTAGTACTGCAAGTTATTAAGAAGAGAAATGAACAGGGTAATTGAATAGAGTTACTCAAGGCAACTGGAATAGCAATTAATGCGGATAGGTATATGACACAAGGAGCTATTTAAGGAGGTAATGTTATTAAGAGACCTAAATAAAGTTGTATTAGTTTTCTATTATTTCTCTATCAAAATAGTATAAATCTAATGTCTCAGAACAATAGATAATTATTATCTTAGGTCTGTAGGTTAGGTGTCTGACATGAGGCTAAAATCAAGTGTCAGCATACTTGAATTACTCTGAAGGCCCTAGAGTAGACTATTTCCTTTCCTTTTCCAAAATACTAGAGACCACTTGCATTTTCGATAAATGGGTCCCTTCCTCCATCTTCAAAGTGACTGAGTCAGGTCTTATCACATCACATTTCTCTGATCTTCTTCCATCATCACATCTTTCTCTGATAAACTCTTCAGCTCAATGTGCTTAATCTTAATTACGTCTTCAAAATCTCTTTTGCCTTGACATATGCACACAGTCAAGGGCTCCAAAATGTATTCTCATCAAAATTTAAAACTTTTGCTCTGTCAACTTTGTTAGAGAAAATGAAATACAGACTGAAAAAGGATATATATCCATAAGCCATGTATCAATTAAAATAACTGAGAGTGTATGAAGAACTTTCAAAACTGGACAGTAAAAAAAGCACTCCAAATAGAAAATGGGCAAAAGTCATACACAGATATTTTATTGAAAATAAAGGGATGGCAAGTAAGCACTTAGAGAGATGTTCACCGTTGCCCTTAGCCAAATGCATATTAAGTCCACCAGGCTTCTCTCTCCATGGGATTCTCCAGGCAAGAATACTGGAGTGGGTTGCCATTTCCTTCCTTCTTCCAGGATCGTCCCAACCCATAGATCAAACATGCATCTCTTATGTCTCCTGCATTGGCAGGTAGGTTCTTTACCACTAATGCCACCTGGGAAGTCCCCATTCATCAGTATAGAGTTGAAATTCATTTGTTCACTAATACATGATTTTTAAATGCTACTTAGCATATACCAGATGTTATTCTAGGTAGTTTATGTTATCCAGAATAGTGAACAAAATTACTGTCTTTATTGAGCTTATCTTCTGTTTTTGGAGAGAGAAAGACAATAAACAGATAAAATACTGCTAGTACTGCAAGTTATTAAGAAGAGAAATGAACAGGGTAATTGAATAGAGTTACTCAAGGCAACTGGAATAGCAATTAATGCGGATAGGTATATGACACAAGGAGCTATTTAAGGAGGTAATGTTATTAAGAGACCTAAATAAAGTTGTATTAGTTTTCTATTATTTCTCTATCAAAATAGTATAAATCTAATGTCTCAGAACAATAGATAATTATTATCTTAGGTCTGTAGGTTAGGTGTCTGACATGAGGCTAAAATCAAGTGTCAGCATACTTGAATTACTCTGAAGGCCCTAGAGTAGACTATTTCCTTTCCTTTTCCAAAATACTAGAGACCACTTGCATTTTCGATAAATGGGTCCCTTCCTCCATCTTCAAAGTGACTGAGTCAGGTCTTATCACATCACATTTCTCTGATCTTCTTCCATCATCACATCTTTCTCTGATAAACTCTTCAGCTCAATGTGCTTAATCTTAATTACGTCTTCAAAATCTCTTTTGCCATGGATGGTAACATATGCACACAGTCAAGGGCTTAGGGCATGTATTTCTTTTGGGGGTGGGGTGCATTGTGTTGCCTACCACAGAAGGGAAGAAGTGTTATATGTAATGATCTAGGGTAAGAGCATGCAAGAAAGAGAAATTAGTCAAATACAAAGATGCAGAAGTGAAAATGAGACGGATGTGTCTGAGTCTGCAAGCCCAGTAGGTCTGGAGTAGAAAGACTGAGAGAAGGTGGTAATGGAAATGAACTGAGCACAGTCCAGTATAATGGGACCCTGAAGCTGTGATAATGGTGCATTTTCTTTTGATTATACACAAAGTTGTGAGAGAGTTTGGGAAAGATGTTGACATAGTCAACATGTCATGTAAGGTAATAAGTGTTACCTTATCTGTCTTGTTCACCAGAGTACCTCTAATGCCTGGTTTAGATCCTGACTCAGAATAACCTCACAGTGAGCACTGTGCTGTCAATTTGTGAATGAATGGTATGTGTTGTCCATGATAAATAATAAATTTTCCTGTGCCTCACTTCCACCTATCTCCAGTCCTCCCTGTTCTTCCTCCATTTCTTCCCTCTTTCCTTGGTTTCCTCCACTTTATTGGAAATATGGGTGCTATGAATACTTAAACTCAAATGCCTAGTGAAGTAGAGAATGCCAGTGATGTCTGTGGGATAGTAGTATACCTATCTGAAAATAATAAAAGATTCATCTTATTGCCAGGAAATCGGCCTCTTGATGATATCTTACTTTTTAAAAAAAAAATTGACATTATTTGCTATTCTTTTCTATCAAAATAGTATAAATCTAATGTCTCAGAACAATAGATAATTATTATCTTAGGTCTGTAGGTTAGGTGTCTGACATGAGGCTAAAATCAAGTGTCAGCATACTTGAATTACTCTGAAGGCCCTAGAGTAGACTATTTCCTTTCCTTTTCCAAAATACTAGAGACCACTTGCATTTTCGATAAATGGGTCCCTTCCTCCATCTTCAAAGTGACTGAGTCAGGTCTTATCACATCACATTTCTCTGATCTTCTTCCATCATCACATCTTTCTCTGATAAACTCTTCAGCTCAATGTGCTTAATCTTAATTACGTCTTCAAAATCTCTTTTGCCATGGATGGTAACATATGCACACAGTCAAGGGCTTAGGGCATGGATTTCTTTTGGGGGTGGGGTGCATTGTGTTGCCTACCACAGAAGGGAAGAAGTGTTATATGTAATGATCTAGGGTAAGAGCATGCAAGAAAGAGAAATTAGTCAAATACAAAGATGCAGAAGTGAAAATGAGACGGATGTGTCTGAGTCTGCAAGCCCAGTAGGTCTGGAGTAGAAAGACTGAGAGAAGGTGGTAATGGAAATGAACTGAGCACAGTCCAGTATAATGGGACCCTGAAGCTGTGATAATGGTGCATTTTCTTTTGATTATACACAAAGTTGTGAGAGAGTTTGGGAAAGATGTTGACATAGTCAACATGTCATGTAAGGTAATAAGTGTTACCTTATCTGTCTTGTTCACCAGAGTACCTCTAATGCCTGGTTTAGATCCTGACTCAGAATAACCTCACAGTGAGCACTGTGCTGTCAATTTGTGAATGAATGGTATGTGTTGTCCATGATAAATAATAAATTTTCCTGTGCCTCACTTCCACCTATCTCCAGTCCTCCCTGTTCTTCCTCCATTTCTTCCCTCTTTCCTTGGTTTCCTCCACTTTATTGGAAATATGGGTGCTATGAATACTTAAACTCAAATGCCTAGTGAAGTAGAGAATGCCAGTGATGTCTGTGGGATAGTAGTATACCTATCTGAAAATAATAAAAGATTCATCTTATTGCCAGGAAATCGGCCTCTTGATGATATCTTACTAGATTAAAGGTTATGATATGGCCAGAAGAAGTAACACATAAAACAAATATAGAACATTATTTGCTATTCTTTTGATAAAATACCATAAAATTTGTAAAATCCATACTTTGATTGATTCCTTAGAATTTTCAATTTTAAAATCAGATAGGGCTATAAGGTATTAGCCCTGGTCAGTCTTATCAAGAGCACACACGAAATATAAGGACAAAGCTATGGTTTATTACTTCTAATTTCTCATAACCTCACAAAAATAGATATTAGATGTCAAGTATTTGTTTATATGTCAAAAATAGATATTAAAATCTCCCTCCATATTCAACTTTTACCAAGAGTCACTGAATGACTGTCATATGCCACTTGGGTTCTACTTGTACATGCATGCATATGCTCAGTCCCTTCAGTCATGTCTGACTCTCTGTGACCCTGTGGGCTATAGCCCACCAGGCTCCTCTCTCCGTGGGTGGGTTGCTATGCCCTTCTCCAGGGGATCTTCCTGACCCAGGAATTTAACCATGTCTTCATCTCCTTCACTGCAAGTGGATTCTTTATCCGTTGCACCACTAGGGAAGCCCCTATCTGCACATATTTCATTTAATATTCATAAGTTAAATCCCTATTTTTCTCACTGTAGAAAATCAGATACAGTAAGGTTAACCAAACAAGGTGTACAGGTATGTGTATAATAAACTATCATTTATGTAAGAAAAGGAAGAATGTAAATGTGTGTCTGCAGATGAAGGGAGCATTCCATTGTTTTAAGAGTGAAAAATCAAAGCCAAACCAGATATGGTTTTTGTAGAGAAAATAGTTATATATTTCAGGAGAAATGAGTGGTTAGGCTTAAAAAAGTTAGAATTCTCTGAGTCTAATTGATTCGTAGATTCAACTCTTGAACCATGATAAATAATAAATTTTCCTGTGCCTCACTTCCACCTATCTCCAGTCCTCCCTGTTCTTCCTCCATTTCTTCCCTCTTTCCTTGGTTTCCTCCACTTTATTGGAAATATGGGTGCTATGAATACTTAAACTCAAATGCCTAGTGAAGTAGAGAATGCCAGTGATGTCTGTGGGATAGTAGTATACCTATCTGAAAATAATAAAAGATTCATCTTATTGCCAGGAAATCGGCCTCTTGATGATATCTTACTAGATTAAAGGTTATGATATGGCCAGAAGAAGTAACACATAAAACAAATATAGAACATTATTTGCTATTCTTTTGATAAAATACCATAAAATTTGTAAAATCCATACTTTGATTGATTCCTTAGAATTTTCAATTTTAAAATCAGATAGGGCTATAAGGTATTAGCCCTGGTCAGTCTTATCAAGAGCACACACGAAATATAAGGACAAAGCTATGGTTTATTACTTCTAATTTCTCATAACCTCACAAAAATAGATATTAGATGTCAAGTATTTGTTTATATGTCAAAAATAGATATTAAAATCTCCCTCCATATTCAACTTTTACCAAGAGTCACTGAATGACTGTCATATGCCACTTGGGTTCTACTTGTACATGCATGCATATGCTCAGTCCCTTCAGTCATGTCTGACTCTCTGTGACCCTGTGGGCTATAGCCCACCAGGCTCCTCTCTCCGTGGGTGGGTTGCTATGCCCTTCTCCAGGGGATCTTCCTGACCCAGGAATTTAACCATGTCTTCATCTCCTTCACTGCAAGTGGATTCTTTATCCGTTGCACCACTAGGGAAGCCCCTATCTGCACATATTTCATTTAATATTCATAAGTTAAATCCCTATTTTTCTCACTGTAGAAAATCAGATACAGTAAGGTTAACCAAACAAGGTGTACAGGTATGTGTATAATAAACTATCATTTATGTAAGAAAAGGAAGAATGTAAATGTGTGTCTGCAGATGAAGGGAGCATTCCATTGTTTTAAGAGTGAAAAATCAAAGCCAAACCAGATATGGTTTTTGTAGAGAGAAAAATAGTTATATATTTCAGGAGAAATGAGTGGTTAGGCTTAAAAAAAAAGTTAGAATTCTCTGAGTCTAATTGATTCGTAGATTCAACTCTTGAACCATATAAACATTTTGCATAATTTTAAAACAAAATTAAGTGTATATACAGTGTTCTCTGGTGGCTCAAATGATAAAGAATGTGCATGCAGTATAGGAGTCTTGACTTTGATCCTCGGGTTGGGAAGATCCCCTGGAAAAAGAAATTGCAACCCACTCCAGTATTCTTGCTTGGAGAATCCCATGGACAGAGGATCCTGGAGGGCTACAGTCCAGGGACAGCAAAGAGTCGGACATGACTGAGTGACTAACACTTCCACTTTCACTTTTAAATGTACAAAAGCAATCCATAAGATGAAAACACATGAATTAAATAAGCCTATATGCCTATATCTCAAGTTGTTCACATCACCACACCGGGAAGTAGTTTCAAATGATTTCAAGATAAGATAATTCCCATGCACATTTTGAAAATAAAATTATATAAAAATCTTAAGCACTTCAGTAATTATAGGTGGGAGTGGTAGTTATATTATTCTGAGACTATTGTGTGTGTAAGAAGGAATACAATGAATGAAAAACTATGTCATTTTGCTTGTTTCTTAGTTTCTCAGCCTGGAAGAAAGGATATGACGGGTTGATGAGATTAACTGAAAGGCTCTAGTCCTGAATTTAAAGTGGAATTATCAGAGTGAGGTCAGATTTTAAAAAAGAAGGAAATGAGAAGTTATGCATTAGCTCTGTCCAGAGAAAATCAGTGAAATCAAGTCATTTTTGGCTTTTAGTAAGTCCATGTACCAGTGCAAGCTGTTATTATCTGTTTTGAGCATCCTTCTGAGGAGGGCGAAGACTCAAACATGAAAAATGTTTAAACTCCTTGAGTAAGAGTCTTCTCACACATGGTGAATAAACTATCATTTATGTAAGAAAAGGAAGAATGTAAATGTGTGTCTGCAGATGAAGGGAGCATTCCATTGTTTTAAGAGTGAAAAATCAAAGCCAAACCAGATATGGTTTTTGTAGAGAGAAAAATAGTTATATATTTCAGGAGAAATGAGTGGTTAGGCTTAAAAAAAAAGTTAGAATTCTCTGAGTCTAATTGATTCGTAGATTCAACTCTTGAACCATATAAACATTTTGCATAATTTTAAAACAAAATTAAGTGTATATACAGTGTTCTCTGGTGGCTCAAATGATAAAGAATGTGCATGCAGTATAGGAGTCTTGACTTTGATCCTCGGGTTGGGAAGATCCCCTGGAAAAAGAAATTGCAACCCACTCCAGTATTCTTGCTTGGAGAATCCCATGGACAGAGGATCCTGGAGGGCTACAGTCCAGGGACAGCAAAGAGTCGGACATGACTGAGTGACTAACACTTCCACTTTCACTTTTAAATGTACAAAAGCAATCCATAAGATGAAAACACATGAATTAAATAAGCCTATATGCCTATATCTCAAGTTGTTCACATCACCACACCGGGAAGTAGTTTCAAATGATTTCAAGATAAGATAATTCCCATGCACATTTTGAAAATAAAATTATATAAAAATCTTAAGCACTTCAGTAATTATAGGTGGGAGTGGTAGTTATATTATTCTGAGACTATTGTGTGTGTAAGAAGGAATACAATGAATGAAAAACTATGTCATTTTGCTTGTTTCTTAGTTTCTCAGCCTGGAAGAAAGGATATGACGGGTTGATGAGATTAACTGAAAGGCTCTAGTCCTGAATTTAAAGTGGAATTATCAGAGTGAGGTCAGATTTTAAAAAAGAAGGAAATGAGAAGTTATGCATTAGCTCTGTCCAGAGAAAATCAGTGAAATCAAGTCATTTTTGGCTTTTAGTAAGTCCATGTACCAGTGCAAGCTGTTATTATCTGTTTTGAGCATCCTTCTGAGGAGGGCGAAGACTCAAACATAACTGACCTCTAGAAAAACATGTTTAAACTCCTTGAGTAAGAGTCTTCTCACACATGGTGAATTAACAATATCAGATAGAAACAATACTGGGAATGCAAAAAAAAAAAAAAAATGGCTTCTGCATTATCTCTCTCAGTCAACTGGAGGATCAGTGAGAAATACCAGGAAATATGATTTTAGCCAATAGTTTCCATATTTATCTACGTCTAATATTTTGCAAGTGCCGTCAGCAAAATGGCTGACTTAGTAAATACTTTTACTTTCATCTTTAATTCTTTCCACTGTCTGATGAACAGACTGTGCAAAGTTCAATATATAAATTGATATCTGCCCAAGAGAGAATCTAGTTAGGTAATAGCTTGCCTGTTAAGGTCATCCCAACCTGTGTAGCTCCATCCGTCAGACTGGACAATGAGCATCAAATAATGGTAGTATCCTAGGATCACATGGTTCCTGTTCCCGTTGTTCCTTTGCCAAGTCTCATTCCTATCTCTGAAATCCTAATCTGAATTTTGTTCTTATCCATTGAATTTGGTATGATTTGTTATGCCTCAGGTAACTTCAATCTCAGTGAGTTTTTCTGGACTTTTTTTTTGAATGGCCAGTTTTTATTATTTTTTGTGTATATGTGTTTACTACTATTGGCAGCTATTCTGTTCATTCATTCAAATTTATTTAATATCTATATTCCTTGAGACAGTTCTGAAGTATCTACATTAGAACTTTTGATGGATGTATAGGTATGTTGGTGTAAATGTCTGCATGTGTGTGTATACATGTGAATGTGGGTACTGTGTGTGAGATTGTGTATGGGGAGGTTAGACAGAGTGACAGGTTCACACTAGAGACAGGTTGACATGGATTCTAGCCCTCGTGTGATTTGTAAACAGTATAGTTATGGGTAAACCACTGGTTTCTCATTTTTCTCACTTTATAAATCCTTACTCTGTACTAGGAACTGGTGAGATGATTAACAGAATGGCTAGCATTTGCCTTTAAAACACTCAGAGTTGACAGAATCTAATGGGGAAATAGACATGTTAATTAACCATCATGGTGAAAACTGTCTATTCAGTTCTCATTATGTGAGATGCAATGTGTCCTGTATTTATAAGCTAAGTTAAATAGCATAATGACCCAGTGAGACTGGAGTTATAACTACTAGCATATCATGGACAAAAGACAGAAACTCAGAAGGTTTAATGACTTTCTCCAAGTCACATAACTAATGTGTTGCAATTCAAACTTCATACTTCTTGATACAAAATCTCCACTCTTAGACTCCCTATGTTTCTGTGATGCGTAAGTACAATACTGTTGAAATAATAGAAGTAGGGAAGGAGTTCTAAAGCAATGCAGAAACTGAAGAAAATACTTCTTTCAGAGAAAGCTGAGGTGACATTTGAGCTTGGCATGAAGATGTAGGAGATTGTCAAATGAGAAAACAGTAGATAATAAGACCTGGGTGCCGAAAAAGGAAAGGACAGTTCAGAGAAAGATATGATTAGTGTGACTGAGCTTTACAACATTCAGGCTTGACTGAGAAACATGAAGAAATGAATCCCTATATCAAGCAGGTAGCATCAGAGTGGGTGCAGATTATAAGAGTCCTGTGTTACAATGCTACTCAAATTGTAATGTGTGTAATTTACCTGAGGTTACAAAGAAAGTCGTAATTACAAAAATGAAGAAGAGACTGATGGCCTTCATTTCTAATACACTTACAGGTAATAATACTTATTTTTTAATAGAAAAATTATATATCATACAGAGAAACATGAACATTATGCAGGATAGCTTCTGGAGATGTTATTGAATTTGTATGGACAAAGAAGAAATATGACCAGATTTATATTTAATTTTTTTTCCATCACTCGGAAAGATCAATTTCCTAACATCTGTACAGAAATGTGTAAAACCAAATAATATATTAGGTTTTGAAAATATTCATTGCTAATGTATTATTATTAGCTAGGGTAGTCATCTTCCTGGATAGTGAATCTTTTAAACATAATCCTAAAAATAAATTAGATAGGCACTCAATGATTATAACTGAAATTTCATAATTTTCAAATTAATTCTCACCCTTGTATGATTTTTTGTTGTTGCCAGTAGACATGATTGGCTGATTATCTTCATTGATAGAGGCCTCCTATTTGTTTCTCACATGGGACATATTTAGGCTGATGAAGGCAAAGAAGACTGATATCTGTGCCAAATGGCTTAGATACAACAAGCAGAGACTTAACTACTCAGCTGGGTCTCCATCCGGTATCTGTGCCTGGTGGATGTGTGTGTGTCCTGCACTTCACAGGAGCCAAATTTGAACAAGGGCCCTTGAGATTCATAATCAGTAACTTCTTCAGTCTTTACAAAGGTATGCACCATTTGGTTCAAAAGCATAGCAGTAGCACAGTTGTAACCAAACAGGATTTATCTTTTTCCTAAAAGACAGTGAATCAAAGAAATGTGTATTAATTATTATTGGCAAATGTATAAGGCCTCTCATTAAGACCTAAAAGGAACATCAGATATGCATTACTGCTGCCATGTACGAATCAGTCACTTAAAATGCACATGAAGATCTTTCATCCAAATCATAGATTTAACATGGAGTGTTGCATACAATTATTTTTTCTTTATACATGTAGAAACCTAGCTTCTTTGAGGATTGGAATAATACTTTGATTTCACCTGTGATTTCCCCTTTTTTAATTCTCTGCCTACAAAAGTATCAACATTATCCTCTGAACTTAAACAGTACAGTCTTATATTATTCAGAATGTTTACTGTATGATTCAAAATTGCTTAGCATACGCAAGATCATGAAAATCTCAAACTAAAGATAATTGATAGATACCAAGGACAAGATTATATGTATATTGACATTATCTAACAGATATTAAAGCAACTAGTTTTTAAATGTTGAGTGAGCAAGCATGACCACATTTGAAACAGATTTAAAATAAAATATTTAACTGCAAAACAATAGAAAATATAAAGAAGAACCAAATGCAAAGCTACTAACTAAAAATATAATAATAAAAAAATTTAAAAACTAATTAGAAGGATTCAGTAGCAAAATGAGAATAGTAAACTGTGAATTTGAAAGTAGATTAATGAAAATTATCCAGTCTGAATGAGAAAGAAAAATAACCATCTTAAAAAATAGAATTTCAGGGAACTGTTGAGCAATTATATCAATCTCACCCTTGTATGATTTTTTGTTGTTGCCAGTAGACATGATTGGCTGATTATCTTCATTGATAGAGGCCTCCTATTTGTTTCTCACATGGGACATATTTAGGCTGATGAAGGCAAAGAAGACTGATATCTGTGCCAAATGGCTTAGATACAACAAGCAGAGACTTAACTACTCAGCTGGGTCTCCATCCGGTATCTGTGCCTGGTGGATGTGTGTGTGTCCTGCACTTCACAGGAGCCAAATTTGAACAAGGGCCCTTGAGATTCATAATCAGTAACTTCTTCAGTCTTTACAAAGGTATGCACCATTTGGTTCAAAAGCATAGCAGTAGCACAGTTGTAACCAAACAGGATTTATCTTTTTCCTAAAAGACAGTGAATCAAAGAAATGTGTATTAATTATTATTGGCAAATGTATAAGGCCTCTCATTAAGACCTAAAAGGAACATCAGATATGCATTACTGCTGCCATGTACGAATCAGTCACTTAAAATGCACATGAAGATCTTTCATCCAAATCATAGATTTAACATGGAGTGTTGCATACAATTATTTTTCTTTATCCATGTAGAAACCTAGCTTCTTTGAGGATTGGAATAATACTTTGATTTCACCTGTGATTTCCCCTTTTTTAATTCTCTGCCTACAAAAGTATCAACATTATCCTCTGAACTTAAACAGTACAGTCTTATATTATTCAGAATGTTTACTGTATGATTCAAAATTGCTTAGCATACGCAAGATCATGAAAATCTCAAACTAAAGATAATTGATAGATACCAAGGACAAGATTATATGTATATTGACATTATCTAACAGATATTAAAGCAACTAGTTTTTAAATGTTGAGTGAGCAAGCATGACCACATTTGAAACAGATTTAAAATAAAATATTTAACTGCAAAACAATAGAAAATATAAAGAAGAACCAAATGCAAAGCTACTAACTAAAAATATAATAATAAAAAATTTAAAAACTAATTAGAAGGATTCAATAGCAAAATGAGAATAGTAAACTGTGAATTTGAAAGTAGATTAATGAAAATTATCCAGTCTGAATGAGAAAGAAAAATAACCATCTTAAAAAATAGAATTTCAGGGAACTGTTGAGCAATTATATCAATCATAAGACTAAAATTTGTGTCATTGAGTATGAGAAACAGAAAGAAAAAGAGCATGAAGCTCAAAATATTTTGAAGAATAATAGGTGAAAACTTCCCAAATGTGGCAAAAGCCTGTACATTCATTTGATTGAAAGAACCCTAAACAGGATAAATCCAAAGAAATTCATGCCTCAACATATCATTATTAAAATATTGAATATACAAAATGAAGAAAAAATCTTTAAAAAAGCCTCCAGGAAAATGACAGTACCAACAGAGGAACAATGATTTAAATAATAGCAGATTTCTCAGGAGGACTAAAAGAAGTGATACAAAGTTTTCAATGTATTAGAAGAAAAGGACTATTATGCCTTAATTTTATATCCAGTGATAGATCCTCCAGGAATGAAAGTGAAATAATATTCTCAAATGAAGGAAAACTAAGATAATTTGTAGTTATTGCACCTGTTTAAAAAAATGTCCAAAGGAAAACCTTTGGACAGATATCAGAAGCACATATGGAAAATCAGGAATGAAGCAACTAAATAAAAAGAGTAACTGTATAAATTTAGTAAGCTATTTTCGTTTTGAGTGTTTTAAGTTCATTTGACAGTTGAAAGCAAAATATATAGCATTATCTGTTGGAGATTTCCACATATGTAAGTTTAAAATATAATATAATTACACTATTATGCAGGAGAGGGCAAGGGAATTTATTTGATGCTAATCATCTACATACCAATGGAAGTGGTATAGTATGGATTCTAATTAGATTGTGAAAACTAAGTATGCATTTTAAATTCCTAGAGCAATGATAAAAAAAAAAAAAAAGGAGACAAGCGCTTCCCTGGTGGTCCAGTGGGTAAAGAGTATGCTTTGCAGTGCAAGGGGCACCAGTTCGATTCCTGGCCTGGGAAGATCCCATGTGCCGCAGAACGGCTGGACCAGTGTGTCCAATTACAAGCCAGTGCTCTGCAAGGAGAGAGGCCACTGCAATGGGAGGCCCACAGATGCCAAAGAATAATAATTAAAAAAAAGATTGGTGAAAATAAATACAATTAAAAAGTAGGCATGGTGGAGGAAAAGAAGAAAAGAAAAGGAGACAAATAGAACGGGGGACATGTGATAGAAGGCATTATAAGTAAAGTAAGACTGTATTATAAGTAAAATAAATATGGCAAAATACTAACATGTAATATACTTTGGAAATGGGTACATGGATGTTTATCATGCCCTGTAGTTTTTATGCTTAAAGTATCTTATAATATATATAAATTTTAAAATAAATATGTAAAAGAGTTATATGATGATATTCCAGTGTGAGATTAAGACGAAATTGTCAGTTTACTTAAAATATTAAAGAATCTAGTTCTAGAAATAGCACATGGGCCTTTAGCTTGCAATTGTAAAGCTTAGCCTATTAAAGGTTCATTTATCTTAAAATAAAAAACATTAACATTTTTCTGACTATAAATATAATACATATCTATTGTAGGAAAAGTGAATAAACCAGTAAAGTATAAAGAAGAAAATAGTCAACTGTCAACTCTAGTTTTGCTATCTAAGATAGTGTAAATCTCATTTTACACTTTAGAAAGTTTCTTTCCATTGATTTTTCAATAATTGTTTATACAATTGAAATCACTGTAATAAGCATTTTTGTACTTTTTAGATTTTTAAAAATTTATTCTTCTTTTATTGGTTTTTTGTTTATTCATTTTCATCTATCTTTATTCTTTGGGCTGTGTGGGCCTCCTAGTGCAGCAGCCTTTCTAACTTCAGAACACTGACTCTGGGCACGTGTGATGGAGTGCTGGCTGGTAACAGGACACACTGGTCCCGCCGCTCTGTGGCACACGGGATCTTCCCTGGCCAGGGACCGAACCGGTGTCCCTTGCATCACAAGGCGGACTCTTTACACACTGGACCACCGGGGAAGCCCTCTGTTTTTTATTTTAGCTCAACTTTTAAGTCAATCCATATCCTTTCCTTTATAATTTAAATTATTTATGATCAAGAAATAGAAAGAGATTAGATGTGACAAAAATTAGGGATCATGGATTGCTTTTTGGTGACAAAGTACAATTTATATAAAGTTCTTTTTCAAAGCCACAGAATCTTTAATAACATTTGAATTATTTAAAATTGTACCTAGGCAATATTTCATACACTGTGCAGTTGGCTATCAAATTAATCCATGACTTCATCACATCAAAGTTTGGGGCATTTAAATGACAGCCCGTCAACTTTCAACAGTGTTTTATGTACTTTGCTCCTTGGAGATACTTTTTTAAATGTGAAGCCGAAATATTTACTGGAAACCTACTTTTTGTCAAACAAGAAATATGACCTTTAGAATTCAGCAAAAGAAATCACACAGAACATTATTAAGGAGTAGTTTTCTATTAACAAAAGTATATTAGAAGCTGTACAACTTCTCCAAGTTCTTTCCTTTGGACCTCTATACCATCAGATGGTTACCGTGTATAAAACTAAAGTCATCACCCCTGGACAACAAAAAGTGAAGTAGATACATCAAATCCATCACAAATAAACAATTCTTAAACAAATTAGAGAAGCAGCAATATCAGTACAAGGAGACTTTAACTCTGTGGATGATTGCCTGTCTTCTCAAAGCAGAATGCTTAGGCGAGAATAAGGGTGAGTAATTAAATAGTTGTAACTTTGCATGAGTTAGTTAAACTCTCTGCATCTTTATTTCCTTTTTTGTAAAGTGGAGATACATCTTAGATTATGTTCAGAAATAAAGAAGTTAATATACTTAAATATACATAATGTATGTAAACTTTTAGGACAGATCTGGCTCGGGTAAGTATTATGTAATGTTTGGTGGTGGTGGTAATAGTAGTAGTTGTAATATTTTATATATATATTTATATATATGTATATATATATATATATATATATATGTATATATTATATGACTCTGGACATTAGAATAAGACTCATACAGACACAAATATTTGCTCTTCAGTTTACTACTGTGAGCTCTTCAGAGCATTATGTGACCACTCTGATCCTATTTTCCTAACTTTTTTTTTTTACATATACATGTGTCTATTTTTTTTTAATTACATAATATTAAGCAGCATTATCTGTACTGTACTACTATACAGGCCCTTGTTGGTTACCATTTAAATACAGAAGTAATTGTGAATCCCAAACTATCCCTCCCCACTACCATTCCCCATTACTAACAATAAGTTTGTTCTCTAAGTCTATGAGCCTGTTTCTATTTTGTAAATGAGCTCATTTGCATCATTTTAAAAAGATTCTACAGATATCATACCTTTTTCTCTGTCTCACTTTACCCAGTATGACAATCTCTAGGTCCAACCACAAAACTAAAAAACAAATATAATTTTCTTATAAACAATTAAAGAGAAAAAATCAGGACTTACCTGCCTTTTCAGTGGTAAAATCCACCTGCCACTGCAGGGGACATGGTTTGATCCCTGATCTGAGAAGTTTCCACATGCCATGGGGCAGCTAAGCCCATGTGCCACAGCTACTGACTTCACACATGGCAACTACTAAATCCCATGCATCTAAAGCCCACACTCTGCAACAAGAGAAGCCACATCAATGAGAAGCCCATGTACTGGAACGAAGAGTAGCCCCTTCTCACCGCAACTAGAGAAGCAGCAATATCAGTACAAGGAGACTTTAACTCTGTGGATGATTGCCTGTCTTCTCAAAGCAGAATGCTTAGGCGAGAATAAGGGTGAGTAATTAAATAGTTGTAACTTTGCATGAGTTAGTTAAACTCTCTGCATCTTTATTTCCTTTTTTGTAAAGTGGAGATACATCTTAGATTATGTTCAGAAATAAAGAAGTTAATATACTTAAATATACATAATGTATGTAAACTTTTAGGACAGATCTGGCTCGGGTAAGTATTATGTAATGTTTGGTGGTGGTGGTAATAGTAGTAGTTGTAATATTTTATATATATATTTATATATATGTATATATATATATATATATATATGTATATATTATATGACTCTGGACATTAGAATAAGACTCATACAGACACAAATATTTGCTCTTCAGTTTACTACTGTGAGCTCTTCAGAGCATTATGTGACCACTCTGATCCTATTTTCCTAACTTTTTTTTTTTACATATACATGTGTCTATTTTTTTTTAATTACATAATATTAAGCAGCATTATCTGTACTGTACTACTATACAGGCCCTTGTTGGTTACCATTTAAATACAGAAGTAATTGTGAATCCCAAACTATCCC
The DNA here is from genome assembly GCA_022376925.1 of Tragulus kanchil. Lineage (NCBI taxonomy): Eukaryota > Metazoa > Chordata > Mammalia > Artiodactyla > Tragulidae > Tragulus > Tragulus kanchil. Next base: position 116,921,697 of record JAIOJX010000023.1, on the reverse strand, counting down.
TCCCCACTACCATTCCCCATTACTAACAATAAGTTTGTTCTCTAAGTCTATGAGCCTGTTTCTATTTTGTAAATGAGCTCATTTGCATCATTTTAAAAAGATTCTACAGATATCATACCTTTTTCTCTGTCTCACTTTACCCAGTATGACAATCTCTAGGTCCAACCACAAAACTAAAAAACAAATATAATTTTCTTATAAACAATTAAAGAGAAAAAATCAGGACTTACCTGCCTTTTCAGTGGTAAAATCCACCTGCCACTGCAGGGGACATGGTTTGATCCCTGATCTGAGAAGTTTCCACATGCCATGGGGCAGCTAAGCCCATGTGCCACAGCTACTGACTTCACACATGGCAACTACTAAATCCCATGCATCTAAAGCCCACACTCTGCAACAAGAGAAGCCACATCAATGAGAAGCCCATGTACTGGAACGAAGAGTAGCCCCTTCTCACCGCAACTAGAGGAAGCCCATGAAGTAGTGAAGATTCAGTGAAGCCAAAAATAAATAAATAAAATTTTAAAAACAGAGAAAATCAGTAATTTGCACAAAGATCACAAAATAATTTAATGTACATTCCTTTAAGAATAAACTTGTGTCAATAGCATATTTTCTTCTGGAATACTGAGAAACATACACTGTAAAATTAAGTTTCTCTATAGAACTTGCAGAATAAAATTTACATTATATTATATGTTATCCTATAGAAATTTAAAATATGTCTAATTCTATGCAGAGAGAAAAACCTCATGGACTAGAATGCCTATTTAAAGTGGTGTGCTAAGAATTTATGTTAGTGAGAGCATTCAACCTTAGAGCTGATTTTATCTCTATTTCACAGAAAATTTTATTAGCAGAATGGCACAATAAAAAAGAATTGTACTGTAAGCAGAAGCCCTGAGTTTTAGTGTTGAGTTTTTAAAAAACTGATCTGAACTTGAGTAGCAATATAACTCTTAAACTCCAGTCTCCTATAGCAATTGTACTTATTTTATAAGACAATGGAGAAGATATAGCTTAATAACATAAGAAAATACTTTAGGTACAGTGATTTTTCAAAACATGCTCATTTATGTATATATGTTAGTTGCTCAGTCAGCTTTGCAACCCCATAGACTGTAACCCAATAGGCCTCTCTGTCCATGGTATTCTCCAGGCTGGAATACTGGAATGGATAGCCATTCCCTTTTCCAGGAGATCTTCCCAATCCAAGGATTGAACCCAGGTGTCTGGCATTTCAGGCAGATTCTTTTTGGTCTGAGCCACTAGGGATGCCCCATGTATGCACCCACTCATTCATTTATTCTCCACCTGCCACTGCGGGGACATGGTTTGATCCCTGATCTGAGAAGTTTCCACATGCCATGGGGCAGCTAAGCCCATGTGCCACAGCTACTGACTTCACACATGGCAACTACTAAATCCCATGCATCTAAAGCCCACACTCTGCAACAAGAGAAGCCACATCAATGAGAAGCCCATGTACTGGAACGAAGAGTAGCCCCTTCTCACCGCAACTAGAGGAAGCCCATGAAGTAGTGAAGATTCAGTGAAGCCAAAAATAAATAAATAAAATTTTAAAAACAGAGAAAATCAGTAATTTGCACAAAGATCACAAAATAATTTAATGTACATTCCTTTAAGAATAAACTTGTGTCAATAGCATATTTTCTTCTGGAATACTGAGAAACATACACTGTAAAATTAAGTTTCTCTATAGAACTTGCAGAATAAAATTTACATTATATTATATGTTATCCTATAGAAATTTAAAATATGTCTAATTCTATGCAGAGAGAAAAACCTCATGGACTAGAATGCCTATTTAAAGTGGTGTGCTAAGAATTTATGTTAGTGAGAGCATTCAACCTTAGAGCTGATTTTATCTCTATTTCACAGAAAATTTTATTAGCAGAATGGCACAATAAAAAAGAATTGTACTGTAAGCAGAAGCCCTGAGTTTTAGTGTTGAGTTTTTAAAAAACTGATCTGAACTTGAGTAGCAATATAACTCTTAAACTCCAGTCTCCTATAGCAATTGTACTTATTTTATAAGACAATGGAGAAGATATAGCTTAATAACATAAGAAAATACTTTAGGTACAGTGATTTTTCAAAACATGCTCATTTATGTATATATGTTAGTTGCTCAGTCAGCTTTGCAACCCCATAGACTGTAACCCAATAGGCCTCTCTGTCCATGGTATTCTCCAGGCTGGAATACTGGAATGGATAGCCATTCCCTTTTCCAGGAGATCTTCCCAATCCAAGGATTGAACCCAGGTGTCTGGCATTTCAGGCAGATTCTTTTTGGTCTGAGCCACTAGGGATGCCCCTATGTATGTATGCACCCACTCATTCATTTATTCACTTCACACTTGCATTGTTCTGTAGTGGACGTAGAATAGCCTACGCTTCCCAGGTGGTGCTAGTGGCAAAGAACTCACTTGTCAATGCAAAAGGCATAAGGAAATGTGAGTTTGATCTCTGGTTCAGAAAGAGCCCCTGGAGAAGGAAATCGCAGTCCACTCCAGTATTCTTGCCTGGAGAATCCCTTGGAGAGCTACAGTCTGTAGGGTCACAAAGAGTCAGACATGACTGAAATGACTTAGCATAGGAGTTATATCTACAAATAAAATAGTAAGTTTGTGGAAATAGAAATAGGCTTTAAAGACTTATGTAAATCATATAGCTGAATCACACATTTTGCTCTCAATTTCCCAAAAGTCAAAATGATAGAGAAACTAGGGAAGCATTTTTAGCTACATGGTTCTTATTGGTCATTCAAAGAACTATATCAGTTTTTTGCAGAGAACTCAGAAAATTTTTTCCTTTTTTTCCTTTGTTTAAATTTTTTTATAGAGGCCATCAAAAAGGGCACACTCATCTGACACGGTACAATAAAAAGGCATCCTTTAGTAACTCTCTAAGAAATCTAAGATCTCAATGAAATGCAAATTATTGAAGTTCCACAGACTTCTAAGATTAGTTGATTCAACCTTTACATTTTAGTTGGTATGGCTTGATCCAGTAATGAATCATAGATTATCTAGAGGGATAGGAAATCTACCTGTTCTTAAAATAATCCCATTCATTGATGAGGCATTCAATAAGCAGAAGCCCTGAGTTTTAGTGTTGAGTTTTTAAAAAACTGATCTGAACTTGAGTAGCAATATAACTCTTAAACTCCAGTCTCCTATAGCAATTGTACTTATTTTATAAGACAATGGAGAAGATATAGCTTAATAACATAAGAAAATACTTTAGGTACAGTGATTTTTCAAAACATGCTCATTTATGTATATATGTTAGTTGCTCAGTCAGCTTTGCAACCCCATAGACTGTAACCCAATAGGCCTCTCTGTCCATGGTATTCTCCAGGCTGGAATACTGGAATGGATAGCCATTCCCTTTTCCAGGAGATCTTCCCAATCCAAGGATTGAACCCAGGTGTCTGGCATTTCAGGCAGATTCTTTTTGGTCTGAGCCACTAGGGATGCCCCTATGTATGTATGCACCCACTCATTCATTTATTCACTTCACACTTGCATTGTTCTGTAGTGGACGTAGAATAGCCTACGCTTCCCAGGTGGTGCTAGTGGCAAAGAACTCACTTGTCAATGCAAAAGGCATAAGGAAATGTGAGTTTGATCTCTGGTTCAGAAAGAGCCCCTGGAGAAGGAAATCGCAGTCCACTCCAGTATTCTTGCCTGGAGAATCCCTTGGAGAGCTACAGTCTGTAGGGTCACAAAGAGTCAGACATGACTGAAATGACTTAGCATAGGAGTTATATCTACAAATAAAATAGTAAGTTTGTGGAAATAGAAATAGGCTTTAAAGACTTATGTAAATCATATAGCTGAATCACACATTTTGCTCTCAATTTCCCAAAAGTCAAAATGATAGAGAAACTAGGGAAGCATTTTTAGCTACATGGTTCTTATTGGTCATTCAAAGAACTATATCAGTTTTTTGCAGAGAACTCAGAAAATTTTTTCCTTTTTTTCCTTTGTTTAAATTTTTTTATAGAGGCCATCAAAAAGGGCACACTCATCTGACACGGTACAATAAAAAGGCATCCTTTAGTAACTCTCTAAGAAATCTAAGATCTCAATGAAATGCAAATTATTGAAGTTCCACAGACTTCTAAGATTAGTTGATTCAACCTTTACATTTTAGTTGGTATGGCTTGATCCAGTAATGAATCATAGATTATCTAGAGGGATAGGAAATCTACCTGTTCTTAAAATAATCCCCACAATTATCACTTTTCTGATGAGGCATTCAATAAAAATTGGACAATGGACCACAGACACTTTGAGGTTTGTTCCTGTAATAGGTTTTAATACCTAGAGTACAGAAAGTCTGATTTGTTGTATTAGAAAGTCCTATAAGATTTTGATTCTGTTTAAATATGTACTTTAAAATAAGTACCTCGAAAACAAGGAGTAATTTTATAAACTACAAGCAAAATAAATGTCAGATTTATCCAGGCCTTGAAGGCATCTTTTATTGGAAAACCAAAGTATATACAGTTGGTTGTTGGGAGACTAACTTACTATATAAATATATACATATACATCTATCTATCAACCTACCTACCTACCTACCTACCTACCTATCTGTCTTCAACCTATACTATCAACACATCACTCTTTATACACATATTCTGGCCATAACACTGGAAACAAAAGATTATGTCTGGTGCTTTCAAAAAAAAAATACTGAAAAAGAAATAGGAAAGCCAGGTTAGAGTTATTCATTATCTATAAGTATTTGATTGACTTTGAATAAGTCACTTATTTAAACCTTAGTTTCTTCATCAAAAATTTAAGATTTTGGAATATATTACACCTAAGAATTTTCTCCATCCAACATTCAGTGAGTTAATAAACCCGTGAACACTAAACATATGCATGAATTCATAAACTTGGTTGAGGGAAATAGGAAGAAATTAGATGATTATATATTTAGAAAATGGTATAATTTGAAGACAGTGTTTAAGAGACTTACCTAAGATCTTAGTGAATAAGTCAGTTTTGAGTTTTATATATAAAAAAAAGAATATTGTATGAATACAGTCTGGTGATTATAATTAAAGCTATAAAATCATAATCAAGGATTATGGTATTCCTAATTTATATTTATAGTCAGTTTAGGACAGCTGTTTCAATTGTTTAATGAAGTCAAGGTTGCAGGTTAAATCTGAACATAATCAAGCTTGTTTCCAAAAGATTATATTTCCTCTCTGTCTGTTGATGGTCCTAGATTTAAGGACAGCTGCTGTGGAAACTTCCCTGGTGGCTCAGACTGTAAAATATATCTGCCTGCAATGCAGGAGATCTGGGTTTGATCCCTGGGTTGGAAAGATTGCCTGGAAAAGGAAATGGCAACCCATTCCAGTATTCTAGCCTGGAGAATTCCGTGGGCAGAGGAGCCTGGTGGGCTACAGTCCATGGGGTTCACAAACAGTTGGAAATGTCTGAGTGACTAACACTTTCACTTTCGCTGTGGAAACCACACAGGGATTGAACAAGATGTGAAAAAACAATGCATGCCATTTCAAGTAAGAACAAATAGTATGCAGCTATCAGTGGCTCCACACTAATGATATTACTACCTGCATATCAAGTCAGTGTAGGTGATGGAATTCCAGCTGAGCTATTTAAAACCCTGAAAATGATGGTGTTAAAGTGCTGCATTCAATATGCCAGCAACAATGGCCACAGGACTGGAAAAGGTCAGTTTCCTTCTAGTCCCAAAGAAAGGCAAAGCCAAAGAATGTACATCTATACAATTGTGCTCGTTTCACACGCTAGCAAGGTTATGCTCAAAATCCTTCAAGCTAGGCTCCAACAGTATGTGAACAGAAAGCTTCCAGTTGTATAAACTGGATTTAGAAAAGGCAGAGGAACCAGACATCAAATTGCTAACAACTGTTATATCATAGATAAAGCAAGGGGATTCCAGAAAAATACCTGCTTCTGTTCATTAACTACGTTTAAACCTTTGACTGTGAGGATCACAACAAACTATGGAAAATTCTTAATGAGATGGGAATACTAGACCATCTTAATCTGCTTCCTGAGAAACCTGTAAGGAGTACAAGAAGCAACAGTTATAACCAGAGATGGAAGAACAACAGACTGGCTCATTAGTGTAAGATCAGTAATGTCAGTTTTGAGTTTTATAAAAAAAAGAATATTGTATGAATACAGTCTGGTGATTATAATTAAAGCTATAAAATCATAATCAAGGATTATGGTATTCCTAATTTATATTTATAGTCAGTTTAGGACAGCTGTTTCAATTGTTTAATGAAGTCAAGGTTGCAGGTTAAATCTGAACATAATCAAGCTTGTTTCCAAAAGATTATATTTCCTCTCTGTCTGTTGATGGTCCTAGATTTAAGGACAGCTGCTGTGGAAACTTCCCTGGTGGCTCAGACTGTAAAATATATCTGCCTGCAATGCAGGAGATCTGGGTTTGATCCCTGGGTTGGAAAGATTGCCTGGAAAAGGAAATGGCAACCCATTCCAGTATTCTAGCCTGGAGAATTCCGTGGGCAGAGGAGCCTGGTGGGCTACAGTCCATGGGGTTCACAAACAGTTGGAAATGTCTGAGTGACTAACACTTTCACTTTCGCTGTGGAAACCACACAGGGATTGAACAAGATGTGAAAAAAAACAATGCATGCCATTTCAAGTAAGAACAAATAGTATGCAGCTATCAGTGGCTCCACACTAATGATATTACTACCTGCATATCAAGTCAGTGTAGGTGATGGAATTCCAGCTGAGCTATTTAAAACCCTGAAAATGATGGTGTTAAAATGCTGCATTCAATATGCCAGCAACAATGGCCACAGGACTGGAAAAGGTCAGTTTCCTTCTAGTCCCAAAGAAAGGCAAAGCCAAAGAATGTACATCTATACAATTGTGCTCGTTTCACACGCTAGCAAGGTTATGCTCAAAATCCTTCAAGCTAGGCTCCAACAGTATGTGAACAGAAAGCTTCCAGTTGTATAAACTGGATTTAGAAAAGGCAGAGGAACCAGACATCAAATTGCTAACAACTGTTATATCATAGATAAAGCAAGGGGATTCCAGAAAAATACCTGCTTCTGTTCATTAACTACGTTTAAACCTTTGACTGTGAGGATCACAACAAACTATGGAAAATTCTTAATGAGATGGGAATACTAGACCATCTTAATCTGCTTCCTGAGAAACCTGTAAGGAGTACAAGAAGCAACAGTTATAACCAGAGATGGAAGAACAACAGACTGGCTCAAAATTGGGAAAGGAGTATATCAAGACTGAATATTGTCATCCTGCTCATTTAACTTCTGTGCAGAATACATTATATGAAATGTCAGTCTGGATAAATAACAAGCTGGAAATAAGATTGCTGGGAGAAATATCAACAGCCTCAGATATGCAGATGCTACCACCCTAATGGCAGAAAACTAAAGTTCCTCTTTAGAGGCTCTCCATGAAGGTGAAAGAGGAGAGTGAAAAAGCTGGCTTAAAACTCAGCATTCAAAAAACGAAGATCATGACATCTGGTCTCATCACTTCATGGCAAATAGATAGGGAAAAAATAGAAGCAGTGAAAGATTTCACTTTCTTGGGCTCCAAAATCACTGTGGATGGGGACTACAGTCATAGAATTAAAAGACACTTGCTCTTTGGACAAAAAAGCTGTGACAAACCTAGACAGCAAATTAAAAAGCAGAGACATCATTTTACTAACCAAGGCCCATATGGTCACAACTATAGTTTTTCTAGTAGTGATGTACAGATGGGAGAATTAGACCATAAAGGAGAAGGCTGAATGCCAAAGAATTGATGTTTTTGAATTGTGGTGCTGGAGAAGACTCTTGAGTTTCTTTGATAGCAAAGAGATCAAAACAGTCATTCCTAAAGTAAATCAACCCTGAATATTCATTATAACGACTAATGCTGAAGGTGAAGCTCCAGTACTTTGGCCACATGATGTGAAGAGAGGACTCAATGGAAAAGACCCTTTTGCCGGAAAAAAATGAGCGCAGGAGGAGGAGGGAGCAACAGAGGGTGAAATGCTTGGATGGCAACACTGACTCAATTGGCTTGAGTTTGAGCAAACTCCAGGAAACAGTGAAGGACAGGGAATCCTGGTGTGCTGTAGTGCATGCAGTTGCAAAGATTTGGCCATGACTTGGGGACAGAAGAACAAGAAAAACCTGCATATCAAATGATATTAGGTAATTGAAGAAATGTCCAAGAGACAATTATAGAAAAGTTCATAAAGAAGTGATTTCAGATGAAATATTTGTAGGAAACATACTCTGTGGCAGAATGCAAAACAAAAAAAAAGGTCACAAATTCCTTTCATTTTTGGGGGAGATGAGGGGCGGGTTGGGGAGGAAGAGGGGCAGGCGGGCCATTTCTATTGGTCTTTCATTTATTTATTTTCATCCATTTTTGTTCTTTGGCCTGTGTGGGCCTCCCATCGCAGTGGCCTCTGTTGTCACAGAGCGCCGGCTCTTGGCACATGTGCTCCAGAGCTCCGGCTCGGTAATTGGGCACATTGGTCCAGCCGCTCCGCGGCATGTGGGATCTTCCCAGGCCAGGGATCAAACCAGTGCCCCTTGCACTGCAAGGCGGTGTCCTTACCCACTGGACCACCAGGGAAGCCCACCTTTCATTTTTTAATGCATCCCCATTTACAACATGATTTTGTTTTTCATCTGAAAGTAGAAGTATGCAATCTTTTCCTCTCCCCTTTGAATATGGGCTTTATTATGTGAACTTGACTTTGGTTAACAGAACATTAACAAACCTGACTCAAAGAGATTAAAAAGCTCTTGTGCACTGAGGCTCTTCTCAGTTGCTGTTTGGAATGTCTGAGCCAGGTGAAGAACCAGGTCCACCCCAAGAAATGCTAGAGATATTTCCTGTGTTGGTCTCATTGCCCTAGGCAACCACAACTCAAGCCCTTTAGAATAGAACCAAACAGTGTCCTAACAACTCCGTGAAAGAAAATATAGATAGGCACTTAGAATGGTCACTGGTTAGGGATGTTTAATAATTTGAGAACTAGTAAAACAGAAACATCTGTTTTAAAATGTTTACTAATTATCTTGCTATAATTGTGATTTCACTAGGGGTGTATCCTTTATCAAATAAAGGAAAGGAGATATTTTAGGGACATAGTCAAGAAGTAATAATAAATTAATCTTAAACTTTTCTGTTGTAATTTCAGTAATTTATGTGAGTCATTTAATATCCTATGTCTCATCTATTAATTTATCTACCATTCATTTTATTTGCCCTTATATTCATAATTAGCAAGAGTTCCACTTAAAACTCAAATGTGATCATGTAATCCTTTGGTTTAAAATTGTTAGACTTCTTATTCTTTATAGAATAGGTTTGAATTTTTGGCTTTAGCTTCACAAAGCTAAGTAAAATACTAAGTGTCAATGTAAATTAATATCAATAAATAGAAATAGAGCTGTTCTGGTTGACAAAGTGGGACCAGAGCAAAATTCACTATCTTACTGAAGCCTTTGAAGTGGTTACTACAAGGAAATTTTGAAAATAATATGTAAAGAGATTCAATTTCAAGATCTTTAATATGGCAGTGACTTTTAAAAAAAATCTCCTTGATAGGTAGCCTCATGCTTAGCAACTTTCTGTCTTAAACAATTTATATTTCAGTAAAGTCAAAGCACTTTTAGATTCTGAAAGGTAATATGCCCTTTCATACTTCCCTATCTTTTTTTTTTGTATTAATTAATTAAATTGGATATTCCTTTTCCTATTTGGAGAAATTTCTATTTGTTTTCTAAAGTCCACTGTAGGTATAATCTCCAAAGAATCATCTCCTAGCTCTAGATGGCATACCTATGTGCCTTCAAGCACCCTACAAATCTGAGTTATCACTCAGTCGCAAAGTTTTTGAGTAATCTTTATACATGTGTCTATAAAACCAGGACTTTTATGAATTCTCAGAATGTATTACATTTAGATGATCTACAGATGTTTGAGAATTCAACTCCGAGTTAGAGCAGCACAAGACTTATAAGTAAAGTGAGACGTTTGTGGAATGAAATCTTATTACAAAATATTTACTCTCCTCACTCTGTCCAAGCTCTCTTTCTGAAATATACTCTACTCTCTGAGATTCATTCTTTTGATAATCCAAGATTCATTGTTGTCTGAGAGTCCATCATGTCACTGGAAGGAGGAAAGCTTTAAACATCTGCTGATATTTTATGTGAATTACTTTGTCAGAACTTTTTGAGACTATCAATATCAAGGTGGGAGGACATAAATCAATGAGAGGAGGAATTGAGGGACTGTGAGAAGTATAGACCAAGGCAAATGACATGTTACTTTATATTGATATGCAGTTAGAAATGGAAAAATCTAGTGGTCATCCTGTATGCATCAGACTTGCCCAAAAAGTAGTTAAATCGTGAGTTTGCTTATCTGAAACCACGGGTGATTGAAAATTATGTTACATAGAAAGCATCATGGAAGCATAAATTATCTTATAGGATGTGTGTGTGTGTGCCCAGTCACTTCAGTCATGTCTGAATCTGTGTGACCTCATAGACTAAAGTCTTCTAGGCTCCTCTGCCTATGGGATTCTCCTGGCAAGAATCCTGGAGTCGGTTGTCATGCTTTCCTCCAGGGGCTCTTCCCAATTCAGGCACTGAACCCTCATCTCTTGTGTCTTTTGCATTGAGACAGATATTTTACTGCTAAGCCACCAGAAAAGCCCTTCATTCTATGAGTTAGAGAAGGAAATTCCATTTGGGCATGAAATTTAGCCATGATGATTTTTAAGATCCTACTTCCTTACCCCATGAATGGCCAATGGCACTAAATGTGAAATGCATGTGCAGAGTATACTCAACGACGCCTCAGTTATAGAACAGGAGGATCTGACATTTTTGGAGTTCATTTTGGAGAAAATGGATCTCACTGATAGATGAACCCTCTACTAGTTAAAATAAAAACTTGGAATTATTAAAGAAAGATAAATTTTCATGTACAAATTCAGGCCTTGATGTATTGAACTAATTCTCCAACTGTAAACTTCTGTAATACTGGAGTATCCTGAAACTCGATGAAGAAATTCATTAGAGTCTTAATAATATAATCTTAAACAGATTTGAAATAAATTGAAAATGAATCATTTTCCTAGCTACATCTACCTAAGAGGTTTTCTTGAAAAGAGAAGTAGGAAGTTTGTATTTTATGGCATCTTATATTTAAAGATTTTCATTAACTATTGAGCCATATATTGTTCATTGAGTATTTTAAGCCCAATTATCTCAATGACATGTATATGTACTTTAATGAGACTATCAATATCAAGGTGGGAGGACATAAATCAATGAGAGGAGGAATTGAGGGACTGTGAGAAGTATAGACCAAGGCAAATGACATGTTACTTTATATTGATATGCAGTTAGAAATGGAAAAATCTAGTGGTCATCCTGTATGCATCAGACTTGCCCAAAAAGTAGTTAAATCGTGAGTTTGCATATCTGAAACCACGGGTGATTGAAAATTATGTTACATAGAAAGCATCATGGAAGCATAAATTATCTTATAGGATGTGTGTGTGTGTGCCCAGTCACTTCAGTCATGTCTGAATCTGTGTGACCTCATAGACTAAAGTCTTCTAGGCTCCTCTGCCTATGGGATTCTCCTGGCAAGAATCCTGGAGTCGGTTGTCATGCTTTCCTCCAGGGGCTCTTCCCAATTCAGGCACTGAACCCTCATCTCTTGTGTCTTTTGCATTGAGACAGATATTTTACTGCTAAGCCACCAGAAAAGCCCTTCATTCTATGAGTTAGAGAAGGAAATTCCATTTGGGCATGAAATTTAGCCATGATGATTTTTAAGATCCTACTTCCTTACCCCATGAATGGCCAATGGCACTAAATGTGAAATGCATGTGCAGAGTATACTCAACGACGCCTCAGTTATAGAACAGGAGGATCTGACATTTTTGGAGTTCATTTTGGAGAAAATGGATCTCACTGATAGATGAACCCTCTACTAGTTAAAATAAAAACTTGGAATTATTAAAGAAAGATAAATTTTCATGTACAAATTCAGGCCTTGATGTATTGAACTAATTCTCCAACTGTAAACTTCTGTAATACTGGAGTATCCTGAAACTCGATGAAGAAATTCATTAGAGTCTTAATAATATAATCTTAAACAGATTTGAAATAAATTGAAAATGAATCATTTTCCCTAGCTACATCTACCTAAGAGGTTTTCTTGAAAAGAGAAGTAGGAAGTTTGTATTTTTATGGCATCTTATATTTAAAGATTTTCATTAACTATTGAGCCATATATTGTTCATTGAGTATTTTAAGCCCAATTATCTCAATGACATCTTTTGTTTTTTTATATAATGTCCTAAATTAAAGAACTATATAGAACAGTGGTTCTTTACCTGTATATTGTAATCACCCAGGGAATGTTTAAAAATCACCAATGCCTGCACCAGAATCTTCCTAGTGATTCTAAAGTGTAACCATGGCTGTATTGATATAGACGTAGACTTAATTTAACTGCAGTTGTAAAAATGCAGGTCCTAGAATAATAAATAGACCATATAAACTTATAGTAATAGGCCCTGAATTGACTTATTTTTTATCTACGTGCTTTTTACTATAGGACCAGTAACCTACAAGACATCAAACCTATGGTCACAGAACAACTTAGATTCAACAAGCTTGTGGGGATTTTAAATGGCACAGGATGTGACAAATGGAATTTATAATTAAACAGTTTATTCTTTACAGGAAAGAAAACAAATTATATTAGAGCAGATAGTACTAAATAAAGATTTTCAATAAACCAGTTCCTATTTAAAAAACAAGAGAGGCAGAATATTGAAATGGAGAATTGCTAAGCATGCAATGTTAGACTATATAGAAGAATCTAAGTAATATGATAAGAAGACAATAAATAGCATGGCAAACTCAACCTTAAGCACAGATTCACTTTCAGTGCTCTATAATGCAGACTTAGTAATAGCCTAATATATGATCTAACATCATAGTTATAAATCTCAGGCCCAGGAAAGACACAGATGTTTCTGAAAAAACCCACTGAGTTTATTCTTACCTCTTTAGAACCTGCACTGTTAGAACACACTATAGATATTCATGTTAAATAAAGACTTCCACATGGTGGCAGTAAGTAGCTATTACATTTAAGGGAAAGACCTGGCAAACATTTTGTATCTGCCTGCACTGAAATCTCTGCTATACCAAGATGAATGTCTGATAAGAATAAACGTCCTAGGGAATTCAGAGTGATTGTGAAAAACCCATCTTTAAGTTGCCCTCTGGGACCTATGCATTAGAACACACTTGGTACAACTCTGATTATATAGCAAAACCAGTAACATCTGGCATCCACAATCATGAAGGACATCAAAACTCTTACTCCTTTTGACTCTCATTAGCACTCTAGTTCTGGAGAAGGAAATGGCAATCCACTCCAGTATTCTGGCCTGGAAAATCCTATAGACAGAGGAGCCTGGTAGGCTACAGTGGGGTCCGGGGCCAGGAGCTTGGCCATAACTTACGTTTAAAAATCACCAATGCCTGCACCAGAATCTTCCTAGTGATTCTAAAGTGTAACCATGGCTGTATTGATATAGACGTAGACTTAATTTAACTGCAGTTGTAAAAATGCAGGTCCTAGAATAATAAATAGACCATATAAACTTATAGTAATAGGCCCTGAATTGACTTATTTTTTATCTACGTGCTTTTTACTATAGGACCAGTAACCTACAAGACATCAAACCTATGGTCACAGAACAACTTAGATTCAACAAGCTTGTGGGGATTTTAAATGGCACAGGATGTGACAAATGGAATTTATAATTAAACAGTTTATTCTTTACAGGAAAGAAAACAAATTATATTAGAGCAGATAGTACTAAATAAAGATTTTCAATAAACCAGTTCCTATTTAAAAAACAAGAGAGGCAGAATATTGAAATGGAGAATTGCTAAGCATGCAATGTTAGACTATATAGAAGAATCTAAGTAATATGATAAGAAGACAATAAATAGCATGGCAAACTCAACCTTAAGCACAGATTCACTTTCAGTGCTCTATAATGCAGACTTAGTAATAGCCTAATATATGATCTAACATCATAGTTATAAATCTCAGGCCCAGGAAAGACACAGATGTTTCTGAAAAACCCACTGAGTTTATTCTTACCTCTTTAGAACCTGCACTATTAGAACACACTATAGATATTCATGTTAAATAAAGACTTCCACATGGTGGCAGTAAGTAGCTATTACATTTAAGGGAAAGACCTGGCAAACATTTTGTATCTGCCTGCACTGAAATCTCTGCTATACCAAGATGAATGTCTGATAAGAATAAACGTCCTAGGGAATTCAGAGTGATTGTGAAAAACCCATCTTTAAGTTGCCCTCTGGGACCTATGCATTAGAACACACTTGGTACAACTCTGATTATATAGCAAAACCAGTAACATCTGGCATCCACAATCATGAAGGACATCAAAACTCTTACTCCTTTTGACTCTCATTAGCACTCTAGTTCTGGAGAAGGAAATGGCAATCCACTCCAGTATTCTGGCCTGGAAAATCCTATAGACAGAGGAGCCTGGTAGGCTACAGTGGGGTCGCCAGGAGTTGGCCATTACTTAGCGGCTAAATATCATCACCACTCTAGCTGTGCTACTTGTCAATTCCATAACTAGCACCTGTGCCAGAGTTCACTGTTTACTGTGTCTTGCCTTACTTTGTGCCTCTTACTATGTTCTCCCTTATTTGACTACATACTACTCTTCATTCAGAAAGCCCTTAAGTGACCGTTTCCTCTCATTCTCAATGAGGTATTCTTTTCATGCTTTATCAAATTCCTCACTCTAGCCAAATGCCAATTATTCAGTATTCTAGTTATTTGATTCACTGTTATAATAAAAGTTGACTAAGTTTTTCATCTCTGAGATATATTAGCACACATCGCAGTGCTCTTGTTGTTCAGTCGCTAAGTCATGTCTGACTCTTTGCAACCCCATGGACTGCAGCATGACAGGCTCCTCAGCTCCTCTACACTCTCCTGGAGTTTGTTCAAATTTGTCCATTGAGTCCGTGATGCTATCTAACAATTTCATCCTCTGCCATTCCCTTCTCCTCCTGCCCTTAATCTTTTTCAGCATCAGGGCCTTTTCCAATGAGTCAGCATTTCCCATCAGGCAGCCAAAGTATTAGAGCTTTAGCATCAGTCCTTCCAGTGACTATTCAGGGTTGATTTCCTTTAGCACTGACTGGTTTGGTCTCCTTTTTGTCCAGGACTCTCAAGAGTCTTCTCCAGCACCACAGTTCAAAATCAATTATTTGGTATTTAGCTTTCTTTATGGTCCAACTCTCCCATTGGTACATGACTACTAGAAAAACCATAGTTTTGACTATATGGACTTTTATCCACAAAATGATGTCTCTGCATTTTAATACTCTGTCTAGGTTTGTCATAGCTCTCCATCCAGGGAGCAGGTGTCTTTTAATTTCATGGCTGTAGTCACCATCTGCAGTGATTTTCTGAGCCCAGGAAAATAAGGTCTATCACTGCTTCCAGTTTTTTCCCTTTCTATTTACCATGAATTGATGGGACCAAATGCCCTGATTTTAGTTTTTTGAATGTCAAGTTTTAAGCCACCTTTTACAGTCTCCTTTTTCACTCTCATCAAGAAGTTCTATAGTTCCTCTTCACTTTCTACCATTAGAGTAGTATCATCAGCCTATTTAAGGTTGTTGATACTTCTCCAGACTATCTTTATTCCAGCTTGTGATTCATCCAGCCTGGCATTTCGCATGATGTACTCTGTGTATAGGGTACACAAGCAGAGTAACAATATACAGCCTTATGCTCCTTTTCCAGCTTTGAACCAGTTTGTTGTTCCATGCCTGGTTCTAACTGTTGCTTCTTGATCCACATAGAGATTTCTCATGAGGCAGGTAAAGTGAGCTGCTATTCCCAGCTCTTTAAGAATTTGCCATAGTTTGTTGTGATCCACACAGTCAAAACATTTAGCCTAGTCAATGAAGCAGAAGTAAATGTTTTTCTGGAACTCCCTTGTGTTCTCCATGATCCAATGAGTATTGGCAATTTGATCTCTGGTTCCTCTTTGAAACCCAACTTGTACATTTGGAAGTTCTTGGTTCATGTACTAGTGAAGCCTAGCTTGAAGGACTTTGAGCATAACTTCGCTAATATGTGTAGTGATCACTATCATATGGTAGTTTGGATATTCTTTGGTATTTCCTTTCTTTGGGATTGGAATACAGACTGACCTTTTCCAGTCCAATGGCCACCACTGAGTTTTCCACATTTGCTGACACACTGAGTGCAGCACTTAAACAGCATTGTCTTTTAGGATTTTAAATAGTTCAATTGGAATTTCCATTACTTCCCCTGGCTTTGTTTGTAGTAATGCTTCCCAAGGCCCACTTGACTTCACACTTCATACTGGCTGGAACTGAGTAACTACACCATCATGGTTATCCTGGTCGTTAACACCAAAGGGAAAAAATGCAAGAAGGCAAAGTGGTTGTCTGAGGAGCCTTTACAAATAGCAGAGGAAATGTGTGTGGGGGGGAGGGGAGGCAAAGGGAATGATATACTCAACTGAATACAGAGTTGCAGAGAATAGCAAGGAGAGATAAGAAGGCCTTCTTAAATGAATAATCCAAAGAAATAGAAGAAAACAATAGAATGGAAAAGATGAAAGATCTCATCAAGAAAATCTGAGATATTAAGGGAACATTTCATGCAGGGATGGGCACTGCAATAGAAACTGTAAAGACCTAACCGAAGCAAAGGAGATTAAGAAGAGTAGCAAGAAAACACAGATAAACTATACAGAAATCTTAAGCCCTTATCACCATAATAGTGTGGTCACTTGCCTAGAGCTGGATATCCTGGAGTGTGAAGTTAAGTGGAACTTAGAAGCATTACACATCACAGTTGCACCATGTCATAAAACTGCCCAGTTTAATATATACTTACTTCTCCCTGTTATAGCTTCCATAATTGGTTTCATCATGACACTTCTAACAATCATAATTATATAATTTTCACATCATCATTGATCTGATTTCTCTCTTTGGCCAGATTTTAGCCTTTGTGAGGTTGAACACCATGCTTGTTTTGCTCGTTGTTCTATCACCGACTCCTACCACAGTTCTTGATACATAGGAAACACGTTTGCTATATGTCAAGCATTTATTTTTGTTTAATTAATTTTTTAAAACATATAAATTGAGGAATGGAGAGGCAGTATAAAAGATAAAGTTGCCTAGAGGAGTATCTGATAACCTAATAAGGTAATTATAAACTACTTTAAGTAATTGATGTTTTATTTCTGAAAGTCATCCTTTCTGTCTCTTATACCTTACTTATACTTTGTTATGACTTCTCTGAGTCCCGAGAGAATGTGTAAATCCTTGAAGATCATGCATATTTTGAGAAGATTAAAGATGATTAATAGTTTGTTTAGTTTTGAGTGGGCCTATGCCTATCATGTCATTTTTTTCAACAAAAGTACTTATACATGAAAGTATATGAATTGAAAATTAATGCATATAGCTATCTACAATTCTCATATTCATTTTATAAGCAGAATAAATATGTTATATTTCTCAAACTGGAAAAAATTACTAATATGGTTACTCAGATAATTAAGTATATACCATTTATTTTACTGACCATACATTAAGGCTTTTTGATTGAGATATAATTGACATTAACATTATATTAGTTTAGGAATACACCATAATGATTTGATATTTGTATGTATTGTGAAGTGACTACCACAATAAGTCTACTTAACATCCATTGCTTTATAAAGTGTTGGTATGGTATAAAATTTTTTTTCTTGTATTAAGAACTTAAAATATTTCTTCTCTCAGGAGTTCTCAAATACAGAATACAGTATTATTATTAACTGTGGTCACCATGCTGTATGTTATATCCCTGTGACTTACTTTAAAATTGGAAATATGTTACTCTCAATTCTCTTCATTCATTTTGCCCACCACCAACCCCCACTTCTGGCAGCAATTAATTTGTACTCTGTATCTCTGAACTCATTTTTGTTGTTGTTCAGATTCCGTATATAAGTGAGATCATATGTATCTATCTTTCTCTGGCTTTTTAAAATTGTCAAATCAGCCTCAAGGTCCATTCATGTTGTCACAAATGGCAAGATTTCATTTTTCATGATCAAGTAATATCCCATTGTATCACATTTTCTTTATCCATTCCTCCATTGATAGACATTTAGGTGGTTTCCATATAAGTGCTTTTGTATTCAAAGCTTCATACTTTTTTTGTTGTGGGCATTGTGGTAGTTGAATGTGGATAGTTGGTATACAGATTGTATTGTAACACTACTTTATCAGCAGAAAAGATATTGAGCCAGAAGACGGGAATTCAGAGGGAATATGGGTAGTGATGACATACAAAGGTAGTGTTTTCTTCTTACTTTTCTGTACCAACTCTCTCACCCCTGTATGAGGCAAACATTGCAATTCCTAGATGGTAGATCATCAGAATATGAAGTGGGCAGATTGAAGGGGTAGATAGAGAAAATCAGAATGCTGATGTCATGAGCCAGATTATCCCAAGAATAGTCTGGACTTCAAAACTGGAAAAAATCAAGTGAGAGGGCAATGCCACTGGGCTAGTGTATACACTGGGCTTCCACACAGATGCTTGATAAAAAGTATATGGATTTGCCATTGGAGAAATTTCAAGTCTCACTACTTTATTACTTGTAAAACTTTGAGAAATAATTTATCCCTGTAGGAGCCAATTTACCCTTTTTTCAACTGAGAATAATGGTTTTGCTCTGTTTTTTGATGAACAGAGTGGGTACATAGTATACCTTTCATAAATATTCTTTTTTTCTCTCCAATGTAAGGTAAAAGCCATAGTGTTAAGTTTATTAGTATTTACTTTGAAAACTGAATCAATTACACAAACTAAATTTAGTGATATGAAGTTACCAGTGACTGACTTACATTGAGAAAATATGCATAGTGGACAAGTGAAGAGTTAATCGATCATTTTATAGGCTGGTGGGGACAGGAACAAACACTGATAATAGTAACAGATGCCTATATCCTTCAAAGCATTTTGACACTGTTTTAAGTCACTTTTTTGTGTGGGGGGGAGTGCGGGTTGGAGAGGGAGTGGGGTGGGCGGGCCACTTCTATTGGTCTTTCATTTATCTATTTTCATCCATCTTTGTTCTTTGGCCTGTGTGGGCCTCCCATCACAGTGGCGTCTGTTGTCACAGAGCACTGGCTCTGGGCTCATGTGCTCCAGAGCTCCGGCTCGGTAATTGGACACATAGGTCCAGCCGCTCCGTGGCACATGGGATCTTCCCAGGCCAGGGATTGAACTGGCACCCCTTGCACTGCAAGGCAGTGTCCTTACCCACTGGACCACCAGGGAAGCCCTGACATTGTTTTAAAATAGCAGGATTTTGTCATTGTGACACCTCACCCAAATATAGCAACAGATAAGGCTTTTCTCTGAGAAATTGTCTTCAGCACATGCATTAGCTGTTCTGCAAACAAAGGAAACTGTGATTCTATATTTCATGTCACACTTGTTGGTATCCAGCTTCTTACACAAAGGACTCTAGATGGGAGTCAACTAAGGTAAAAAATGGACACATACCAGATAATCTATAGAAAGGAAGCCTTTGCAGTAAAGATAGAGCAACTGATCTTAACACTAAAAAAAAGGGAAACAATAATGAAGAACAAATGAGGCAAGAGAATCCAACACACCATTTATGCTTCCATGGAAAAAAATGTCTGACAATAAAGTGCTTTCATGTCTGATTGGGAAGTGTGAGGTTAAACTTCACCCTCGTTAGAATTTTGTCCACAATACTATAAAACAAAGAAATTGCAGCAACCCCAAAATAAGAAACTAGAAAATTCAAAAAAATTTAAACTCAAATCTACAAAGAATGTGGTGTCCAACTCTTTGCAACCTTTCATAAATATTCTTTTTTCTCCAATGTAAGGTAAAAGCCATAGTGTTAAGTTTATTAGTATTTACTTTGAAAACTGAATCAATTACACAAACTAAATTTAGTGATATGAAGTTACCAGTGACTGACTTACATTGAGAAAATATGCATAGTGGACAAGTGAAGAGTTAATCGATCATTTTATAGGCTGGTGGGGACAGGAACAAACACTGATAATAGTAACAGATGCCTATATCCTTCAAAGCATTTTGACACTGTTTTAAGTCACTTTTTTGTGTGGGGGGGAGTGCGGGTTGGACGGGCCACTTCTATTGGTCTTTCATTTATCTATTTTCATCCATCTTTGTTCTTTGGCCTGTGTGGGCCTCCCATCACAGTGGCGTCTGTTGTCACAGAGCACTGGCTCTGGGCTCATGTGCTCCAGAGCTCCGGCTCGGTAATTGGACACATAGGTCCAGCCGCTCCGTGGCACATGGGATCTTCCCAGGCCAGGGATTGAACTGGCACCCCTTGCACTGCAAGGCAGTGTCCTTACCCACTGGACCACCAGGGAAGCCCTGACATTGTTTTAAAATAGCAGGATTTTGTCATTGTGACACCTCACCCAAATATAGCAACAGATAAGGCTTTTCTCTGAGAAATTGTCTTCAGCACATGCATTAGCTGTTCTGCAAACAAAGGAAACTGTGATTCTATATTTCATGTCACACTTGTTGGTATCCAGCTTCTTACACAAAGGACTCTAGATGGGAGTCAACTAAGGTAAAAAATGGACACATACCAGATAATCTATAGAAAGGAAGCCTTTGCAGTAAAGATAGAGCAACTGATCTTAACACTAAAAAAAAGGGAAACAATAATGAAGAACAAATGAGGCAAGAGAATCCAACACACCATTTATGCTTCCATGGAAAAAAATGTCTGACAATAAAGTGCTTTCATGTCTGATTGGGAAGTGTGAGGTTAAACTTCACCCTCGTTAGAATTTTGTCCACAATACTATAAAACAAAGAAATTGCAGCAACCCCAAAATAAGAAACTAGAAAATTCAAAAAAATTTAAACTCAAATCTACAAAGAATGTGGTGTCCAACTCTTTGCAACCCACGGACAAGCCATGGAATTCTCCAGGCAAGAATACTATAGTGCTTTGCCTTTCTCTTCCCCAGGGGTTCTTTCCAAGCCAGAGAACAACCCCAGTTCTCCGGCTTTGCAGGCAAATTCTTTACTGGCTGACCCAACCAGGGAAGCCCAAAATACTAGAGTGGGTAGCCTATCCCTTCTCCAGGGGGATCTTCCTGACCTAGGAGTCGAACTAGGATCTCCTTTTTATTGCAGGCAGAGTCTTTAACCAGCTGAGCTTCAGTATTTCTATCTCTTTCCAGTCTTTCTGTATCCATGACTAGTGCCTTAGTTCAAGCCTACAATATCTTTTATTTGCTCTGGAAATAATCAAACTGATTCTGTTTTCATTTTCTCCTTATCTCTATTTCATTCTCCACATTGAATCTAAAATGACTATTCTCAGAATCTGCTTTGCCCGCTCTAAATTTCTAAGCATACCATGCAGCTCCGTGATCTGACCTCTGCTGGTCTCTTTGACTTTCCTCTTGGCATGGCTACACATACACACTGGCCTTAGTGGATTATTCACAGTTCCCAGAATATAGCTGATTTAGATTATGTTTTTAAGCTCGATGCCTCCAAGCTTATTCTGCTTATTTTTTCTGGCCTTTCATAACACTTCCTATATAATACACACCTTCTTTTGATAAACACTGATTCCCATCCCTTAAATAACTGATCATTCTACTTTGTGTGCTGTACCATTTTCTATTATAAGATTTATTATACCATATTCCAGTGACTTGCTTACTGTCTTCTATATCTTATGAAATCTTTATAGCTCAGTGTCTTGCATCTCAATAAATAGATTAAAATGAATTTAAGAATTATAGGAGAATTTCACCGTACAATAAAGTGCTTTCATGTCTGATTGGGAAGGGTGAGGTTAAACTTCACCCTCGTTAGAATTTTGTCCACAATACTATAAAACAAAGAAATTGCAGCAACCCCAAAATAAGAAACTAGAAAATTCAAAAAAATTTAAACTCAAATCTACAAAGAATGTGGTGTCCAACTCTTTGCAACCCACGGACAAGCCATGGAATTCTCCAGGCAAGAATACTATAGTGCTTTGCCTTTCTCTTCCCCAGGGGTTCTTTCCAAGCCAGAGAACAACCCCAGTTCTCCGGCTTTGCAGGCAAATTCTTTACTGGCTGACCCAACCAGGGAAGCCCAAAATACTAGAGTGGGTAGCCTATCCCTTCTCCAGGGGGATCTTCCTGACCTAGGAGTCGAACTAGGATCTCCTTTTTATTGCAGGCAGAGTCTTTAACCAGCTGAGCTTCAGTATTTCTATCTCTTTCCAGTCTTTCTGTATCCATGACTAGTGCCTTAGTTCAAGCCTACAATATCTTTTATTTGCTCTGGAAATAATCAAACTGATTCTGTTTTCATTTTCTCCTTATCTCTATTTCATTCTCCACATTGAATCTAAAATGACTATTCTCAGAATCTGCTTTGCCCGCTCTAAATTTCTAAGCATACCATGCAGCTCCGTGATCTGACCTCTGCTGGTCTCTTTGACTTTCCTCTTGGCATGGCTACACATACACACTGGCCTTAGTGGATTATTCACAGTTCCCAGAATATAGCTGATTTAGATTATGTTTTTAAGCTCGATGCCTCCAAGCTTATTCTGCTTATTTTTTCTGGCCTTTCATAACACTTCCTATATAATACACACCTTCTTTTGATAAACACTGATTCCCATCCCTTAAATAACTGATCATTCTACTTTGTGTGCTGTACCATTTTCTATTATAAGATTTATTATACCATATTCCAGTGACTTGCTTACTGTCTTCTATATCTTATGAAATCTTTATAGCTCAGTGTCTTGCATCTCAATAAATAGATTAAAATGAATTTAAGAATTATAGGAGAATTTCACCGTAAAATAACTGAGCTGATGTTTATGCCAGTTGTGGAACTGATATTGCATGCATTTATCTGTTGACATATCATACTGAATAAGGCAAGAGAATATATTCTGTATCTTTAACTTTGGTCTAGTTTACCTTTATTTTTATGAATGGAAGCAGCTGTAGGAAATCGAGAAAGTCTATGAGTATCTTGTAATAAAAAAAAACAAGTCATTGAGTTCTAGTTGCTCAAGAAATGCTTAAAAGCTGCTCTTTATGAGTCATTATGATATCAACTTGATACTGTTGTTGCATGAATCAATGAAGAATAGTCTGATAATGGAAACACTCATTGGAGATATTTGCATAAATGCTCTGTTTTGCTGTATTGATGTGTAAAACTCTCATCCTCTTTCATTAAGGATATTTTTGTACAGAACATTGTGAATGACACACACACACAAATCCATTTTCTCTCTACATTCAAATTTTACAGTACTGCAAGAGCCTCAGAAATTGTAGTGTGGATAAAAGACCAAGAGAGGATCAGAGCTACTGGTAATTGTTAAAAATTACAAAATGATCAGAATATGTTATCATCACCAACCCTTTGCCACCCTATTTTGGGGTTAAAATTAAATTTAAGGGATCCAAATATCATGACATGACAGTGTTAATATTCCAAATTAAAAGATGCTTGCTCCTTGGAAGAAAAGCTATGACAGACCTACGCAGCATATTCAAAAGCAGAGACATCACTTTGCTGACAAAAGTCCGTATAGACAAAATGATGGTTTTCCTAATAGTCACGTATGGATGTGAGAGTTGAACCATAAAGAAAGCTGAGTGCCAAAGAATTGATGCCTTTGAACTTTTAGAGAGTCTCTTGGACTGCAAGGAGATCAAACCAGTCAATCCTAAAGGAAATCAACCGGTTTGAATGATGCTCTAGAGGTTTTATAAATACCACCTTAAAATGATCATTCTACTTTGTGTGCTGTACCATTTTCTATTATAAGATTTATTATACCATATTCCAGTGACTTGCTTACTGTCTTCTATATCTTATGAAATCTTTATAGCTCAGTGTCTTGCATCTCAATAAATAGATTAAAATGAATTTAAGAATTATAGGAGAATTTCACCGTAAAATAACTGAGCTGATGTTTATGCCAGTTGTGGAACTGATATTGCATGCATTTATCTGTTGACATATCATACTGAATAAGGCAAGAGAATATATTCTGTATCTTTAACTTTGGTCTAGTTTACCTTTATTTTTATGAATGGAAGCAGCTGTAGGAAATCGAGAAAGTCTATGAGTATCTTGTAATAAAAAAAAACAAGTCATTGAGTTCTAGTTGCTCAAGAAATGCTTAAAAGCTGCTCTTTATGAGTCATTATGATATCAACTTGATACTGTTGTTGCATGAATCAATGAAGAATAGTCTGATAATGGAAACACTCATTGGAGATATTTGCATAAATGCTCTGTTTTGCTGTATTGATGTGTAAAACTCTCATCCTCTTTCATTAAGGATATTTTTGTACAGAACATTGTGAATGACACACACACACAAATCCATTTTCTCTCTACATTCAAATTTTACAGTACTGCAAGAGCCTCAGAAATTGTAGTGTGGATAAAAGACCAAGAGAGGATCAGAGCTACTGGTAATTGTTAAAAATTACAAAATGATCAGAATATGTTATCATCACCAACCCTTTGCCACCCTATTTTGGGGTTAAAATTAAATTTAAGGGATCCAAATATCATGACATGACAGTGTTAATATTCCAAATTAAAAGATGCTTGCTCCTTGGAAGAAAAGCTATGACAGACCTACGCAGCATATTCAAAAGCAGAGACATCACTTTGCTGACAAAAGTCCGTATAGACAAAATGATGGTTTTCCTAATAGTCACGTATGGATGTGAGAGTTGAACCATAAAGAAAGCTGAGTGCCAAAGAATTGATGCCTTTGAACTGTGGTGGAGAAGGCTCTAGAGAGTCTCTTGGACTGCAAGGAGATCAAACCAGTCAATCCTAAAGGAAATCAACTGTGAATATTCACTAGAAGGACTGATGCTGAAGCTGAAGTTCCAACACTCTGGCCACCAGATGCAAAGAGATGCAAAAGGAGAAGAGGATGACAGAGGATGAGATGGTTGAATGTCATCACTGAATCAATGGACAGTATGAGCAAGCTCCGAGAGATGGTGAAGGACAGGAAAACCTTGTGTGCTGCAGTCTATGTGGTCGTAAAGAGTCAAACACAATTGAAACTGAACTGAAAATTTAAAGACCTGTTTGATATCTTCACTATGACATAGAAACACATAATAAAAAAGAAAGCAGGGCTTCCCTGGTGGTCCAGTGGGTAAGGACACTGCCTTGCAGTGCAAGGGGCGCCGGTTCAATCCCTGGCCTGGGAAGATCCCATGTGCTATGGAGCGGCTGGACCTATGTGTCCAATTACCGAGCGCATGCGCCCAGAGCTGGTGCTCTGCGACAACAGAGGCCACTGCGATGGGAGGCCCACACAGGCCAAAGAACAAAGATGGATGAAAACAGATAAATGAAAGACCAATAGAAGTGGCCTGCCTGCCTCCCTCCCTCCCCAACCTCCCCCCTCAAAAAATAGAAAGCAAAGAACTCATAGGGTGACTATCTAGTTTTGAACCCGACTTTAAATCAGACTTAGAAACTGTGTAATATTTTGCAAAACTGATTTGCAAATATTTTGCAAATTGATTAATCTCTCAATGTTTTTTCTGCATTTGTATATAATAAAATTTATAAAATTATAATAAAACTTACCTATAGGCAAAATATCCAGTGGGAAAGTATTTGGGGAAGAATTCTATAGACTATGAAACCTAAGAGATTATATATAAATCATTAGAATTACATATTAATATAAAACTTGTAATTATCATCCATTGCAAAATAGTATTCTCATTAATATGATCAATTTTTATTGTAATTATATTCTAGGTTTTTTTTCAGAGCATTTTTAATCCTGAAAAGTCTATCATAATGATATGAAAAATTATTGTGGATTAACCCTTGTGATATCATTGATAGAGAAAATGTATAATGGCAGAAAGTACTATGAATTTAGTAATATGGGATTACAAAGCATTTTAATCCTTGGGCACAGAGGAAAACATTAGAAATGAATACATATGCCATATATATATATATATATATATATATATATATATATATATATATATACCTCCATGAATGATGGTGGAAAGGATTTGTGAGCAGTAAAGTTACAGTTGTTTAGAAATCAGAAATGACAGTGCTAGATGAATATCATATATGCATAAATAGATTCCAAAAATCTCTGAACCTGACTCCAATTTTTAACAACTTCCTCAGTGTCGTCTCCTAGCGTGGTGATAGGTCTAGTATTGTTTGGATTCTATCAACCATTATTTCCCTTCTTTTTCTCATTGAAGAATAGTTGATGTATAATATTATATAAATTACAGGTGTGCAGTATAATAATTCATAATTCTAAAGATTATAATTCATTTATAATTATTATAAAATATTGGTATTATTCTCTGTATTATGTAATACATCTTTATAGCTTCTTTTGTACATAATAGTTTGCACCTCTCTATCCCTCTCCCCACTGGAAAGCACTAGTTTGTTCTCTATATCTGTGAGTCTGTTTCTATTTTGTTTTACTTACTTGTTTATTGTATTTTTTAGACTTCGCAATAAGTGATCTCATACAGTATTTATCATTCTCTGTCTGACTTATTTCACTTAGCACAATACCTTCCAAGTCCATCTATTTATTGCAAATGGCAGCATTTCATTCTTTTTTATGTATGCCATTGTGTGTGTGTGTGTGTGTTTGCTACATCTTTGGTCATTTGTCTGTTGATGGCAACTTAGATTGCTTCCATATCTTGGCAATTTTAAAAAATGTTTTTCTGAACATTGGGGTGCGCATATTTTTTCAAATTAGTGTTTTGAGGTTTTAAGATTTTAGTCTTAAGATTTGCACTCTCACCAACAGTGTAGAAGGCTCCCTTTCTTCCACACTTTTTCCACCAGCCAACATTTGTTATTTGTGTTCTTTTTGATGATAGCCATTCTGACAGATGTGAGGTAATATCTCATTATGTTTTTGATTAGTGTTGAGCATCTTTTCATGTGCCTGTTGGGGGTGCAGACAACCCTAGTTTTCTTTATTAATTAATTAAAATAATTGCCTATTCACAGATTTAATGATACTTGAAAATTTAAAATTCCCTGATACAACTAGATTTTGTTTTGCTAGTAATGTTCTCATGATTGATTCAGTTCCTTATCTGAAGTATTTATATCAATAAAATGAAGTAGTCAACTTGGATTGATGGTATGCTTTATAAAGCAAAACCAAAAAAATAAATAAAGAAAAACCTGACATAAATATAGTTAGATCTGTATCCAGATTCTACTAACTTACCAATAAGACAGCAATTTTTGCAGATTTTTTACATCAAAATCCTTGTCTTGGGGCTTCCCTGGTGGTTCAGTGGATAGACTCCGCCTTGCTGAGCAAGAGGCACCGGTTTGATCCCTGGCTGGGGAAGAGCCCACGTACGGTGGAGAGGCTGGACTGGTGTGTCCAATTGTGAACCAACGCTCTGAAGTGCATGTGCCCAGAGCCAGTGCTCTGCAGTGAGAGAGGCCACTGCAATGGGAGGCCCACACAGGTCAAAAGAATAAAAATGGATGAAAGTAAATAAATAAAAAAACCAATAAAAGAGGCCAAAATTTAAAAAAAATAATAAAGTATAAAAAAAAATTCTTGTCTCATTCTAAAATTTCTTGGAAAAATTCTGACTTGTGTCTGGAAACCTCAAGAGAAAATATGTTAATAATTCGCAAAAGGATCTCATACTTTTATCATTCCTGTCTGACTTATTTCATTGCACAATACCTTCCAAGTCCATCTATTTATTGCAAATGGCAGCATTTCATTCTTTTTATGTATGCCATTGTGTGTGTGTGTGTGTTCTACATCTTTGGTCATTTGTCTGTTGATGGCAACTTAGATTGCTTCCATATCTTGGCAATTTTAAAAATGTTTTTCTGAACATTGGGGTGCGCATATTTTTTCAAATTAGTGTTTTGAGGTTTTAAGATTTTAGTCTTAAGATTTGCACTCTCACCAACAGTGTAGAAGGCTCCCTTTCTTCCACACTTTTTCCACCAGCCAACATTTGTTATTTGTGTTCTTTTTGATGATAGCCATTCTGACAGATGTGAGGTAATATCTCATTATGTTTTTGATTAGTGTTGAGCATCTTTTCATGTGCCTGTTGGGGGTGCAGACAACCCTAGTTTTCTTTATTAATTAATTAAAAGAATTGCCTATTCACAGATTTAATGATACTTGAAAATTTAAAATTCCCTGATACAACTAGATTTTGTTTTGCTAGTAATGTTCTCATGATTGATTCAGTTCCTTATCTGAAGTATTTATATCAATAAAATGAAGTAGTCAACTTGGATTGATGGTATGCTTTATAAAGCAAAACCAAAAAAATAAATAAAGAAAAACCTGACATAAATATAGTTAGATCTGTATCCAGATTCTACTAACTTACCAATAAGACAGCAATTTTTGCAGATTTTTTACATCAAAATCCTTGTCTTGGGGCTTCCCTGGTGGTTCAGTGGATAGACTCCGCCTTGCTGAGCAAGAGGCACCGGTTTGATCCCTGGCTGGGGAAGAGCCCACGTACGGTGGAGAGGCTGGACTGGTGTGTCCAATTGTGAACCAACGCTCTGAAGTGCATGTGCCCAGAGCCAGTGCTCTGCAGTGAGAGAGGCCACTGCAATGGGAGGCCCACACAGGTCAAAAGAATAAAAATGGATGAAAGTAAATAAATAAAAAAACCAATAAAAGAGGCCAAAATTTAAAAAAAATAATAAAGTATAAAAAAAAATTCTTGTCTCATTCTAAAATTTCTTGGAAAAATTCTGACTTGTGTCTGGAAACCTCAAGAGAAAATATGTTAATAATTCCATCGGCTAGTATTTTATTACCTAAAGTCTGAAGAGGGACATGTGTTATCAGGCAGTTGCATTCTGTCATTTTATCCACCTAGATTTAAAAGTCATCCCAATACATCCTTCTTATTTTATATCCACTTGACCCTTAATATTGTGGATGTTATATCTGAAATAGCTGTCAAGCCACTCTATATTTGATTTATATGCCAAATTTGGAATAATTGAAATCTTTACAATACTGAATCTTCCATCCAAGAAGACCATTTCCTTCTTGATTTATTTGAGATCTTTTAAATATCTTTTAAAAAATTTTTATTTCAGTTTGATATATTAATCCAAGGTACTAGATATTTTTATGCTATAGTAAATCTTTAAAACTTTGGAAAATGTTTTTGTAATTTTACTAACAGATTTTTTTATATTGGTTACTTTTTTTTAAGATTTTTTTTTTTTTAATCTCTAAGTCATCATTTATTTTTCATCAGTCTTTATTCTTTGGCAAGTGTGGACCTCCCATTGCAGTGCCTCTCTCATTGCAGAGCACTGGCTCTGGGCGCATGCGCTCCAGAGCCCTGCCTTGAAATCGGACACGCCGGTCCAGTCGCTCCTTAGCATGTGGGCTCTTCCTGGTCCAGGGATCGAACTGGTGCTCCTTGCACTGCAAGGCAGACTCTTTACCCACTGGACCACTAGGGAAGCCCTTACCAATAAGACAGCAATTTTTGCAGATTTTTACATCAAAATCCTTGTCTTGGGGCTTCCTGGTGGTTCAGTGGATAGACTCCGCCTTGCTGAGCAAGAGGCACCGGTTTGATCCCTGGCTGGGAAGAGCCCACGCAGTGGAGAGGCTGGACTGGTGTGTCCAATTGTGAACCAACGCTCTGAAGTGCATGTGCCCAGAGCCAGTGCTCTGCAGTGAGAGAGGCCACTGCAATGGGAGGCCCACACAGGTCAAAAGAATAAAAATGGATGAAAGTAAATAAATAAAAAACCAATAAAAGAGGCCAAAATTTAAAAAAAATAATAAAGTATAAAAAAAAATTCTTGTCTCATTCTAAAATTTCTTGGAAAAATTCTGACTTGTGTCTGGAAACCTCAAGAGAAAATATGTTAATAATTCCATCGGCTAGTATTTTATTACCTAAAGTCTGAAGAGGGACATGTGTTATCAGGCAGTTGCATTCTGTCATTTTATCCACCTAGATTTAAAAGTCATCCCAATACATCCTTCTTATTTTATATCCACTTGACCCTTAATATTGTGGATGTTATATCTGAAATAGCTGTCAAGCCACTCTATATTTGATTTATATGCCAAATTTGGAATAATTGAAATCTTTACAATACTGAATCTTCCATCCAAGAAGACCATTTCCTTCTTGATTTATTTGAGATCTTTTAAATATCTTTTAAAAAATTTTTATTTCAGTTTGATATATTAATCCAAGGTACTAGATATTTTTATGCTATAGTAAATCTTTAAAACTTTGGAAAATGTTTTTGTAATTTTACTAACAGATTTTTTTATATTGGTTACTTTTTTTTAAGATTTTTTTTTTTTTAATCTCTAAGTCATCATTTATTTTTCATCAGTCTTTATTCTTTGGCAAGTGTGGACCTCCCATTGCAGTGCCTCTCTCATTGCAGAGCACTGGCTCTGGGCGCATGCGCTCCAGAGCCCTGCCTTGAAATCGGACACGCCGGTCCAGTCGCTCCTTAGCATGTGGGCTCTTCCTGGTCCAGGGATCGAACTGGTGCTCCTTGCACTGCAAGGCAGACTCTTTACCCACTGGACCACTAGGGAAGCCCTATATTGGTTAATTTTTTTTTTTTTTAATCATCATATAGGCTGTCTTTTCTGCATGTATTTGTGTGTGGATTTGTGTACAAATAAATATATGTCTTGTTACTCACGTTAGAGACCAGCTCCTTAAATCTTGACTTTTTTTTTTTTTTAAACTTGGCCTCTTTTATTGGCCTTTCATTTATTTATTTAATCCATCTTTGTTCTTTGGCCTGCATGGGCCTCCTATCGCAGTGTCCTCTCCCTTCGCAGAGCACCAGCTCCGGGCACATGCACCCCAGAGCACTGGCTGGCAATTGGACACACCAGTCCAGCCACTCTGCAGCATGTGGGATCTTCCCATGCCAGGGATCTAAATGGTGCCTCTTGCTCTGCAAGGTGGACTCTCTACGCACTGGACCACCAGGGAAGTTCCTATATTGGTTAATTTTATCACTGGTATTTTATGTCTTAATTGATTGCTTTTCTATTTAATCTATCAACCATCCAGAAACGTAGATTAAAGACTCATACTCCAATTGTAAATTTCTCTGGTTGTCCTTTTAGTTCTGCTAATATTTGTCTTATATATATATATGTTTAAGTATTCTTTTATGTTTCATAGTTTCTTCTGTGAAAGCTTTGCATTATACAATAGAAATGGAATTGCTGGGTTGTAGATTATAAATATCCACATTACTGAACATTGCAAAATATTTTTGTAACGCTTAATTACTATTTTCAAAATAATATCCTCAGTTCTTAGAATTATATTATTGCCTGTACATAGATATATAATTGTTTTAAATCTGTTAGGTTTGATTTGAAGGTACGTATAAGTAAAGGAAATAGATTCATTAACAATAATGAGTTTTTATTTATTATTCTTGATGCTGATAATCTGTGTTTTCTTTCCTTTTATTCTAATTAGCTTGATCTATAGTTTATGAATTTAATTATTTACCTCAAAGAATGCGCCCAGAGCCCTGCCTTGAAATCGGACACGCCGGTCCAGTCGCTCCTTAGCATGTGGGCTCTTCCTGGTCCAGGGATCGAACTGGTGCTCCTTGCACTGCAAGGCAGACTCTTTACCCACTGGACCACTAGGGAAGCCCTATATTGGTTAATTTTTTTTTTTTTTAATCATCATATAGGCTGTCTTTTCTGCATGTATTTGTGTGTGGATTTGTGTACAAATAAATATATGTCTTGTTACTCACGTTAGAGACCAGCTCCTTAAATCTTGACTTTTTTTTTTTTTTAAACTTGGCCTCTTTTATTGGCCTTTCATTTATTTATTTAATCCATCTTTGTTCTTTGGCCTGCATGGGCCTCCTATCGCAGTGTCCTCTCCCTTCGCAGAGCACCAGCTCCGGGCACATGCACCCCAGAGCACTGGCTGGCAATTGGACACACCAGTCCAGCCACTCTGCAGCATGTGGGATCTTCCCATGCCAGGGATCTAAATGGTGCCTCTTGCTCTGCAAGGTGGACTCTCTACGCACTGGACCACCAGGGAAGTTCCTATATTGGTTAATTTTATCACTGGTATTTTATGTCTTAATTGATTGCTTTTCTATTTAATCTATCAACCATCCAGAAACGTAGATTAAAGACTCATACTCCAATTGTAAATTTCTCTGGTTGTCCTTTTAGTTCTGCTAATATTTGTCTTATATATATATATGTTTAAGTATTCTTTTATGTTTCATAGTTTCTTCTGTGAAAGCTTTGCATTATACAATAGAAATGGAATTGCTGGGTTGTAGATTATAAATATCCACATTACTGAACATTGCAAAATATTTTTGTAACGCTTAATTACTATTTTCAAAATAATATCCTCAGTTCTTAGAATTATATTATTGCCTGTACATAGATATATAATTGTTTTAAATCTGTTAGGTTTGATTTGAAGGTACGTATAAGTAAAGGAAATAGATTCATTAACAATAATGAGTTTTTATTTATTATTCTTGATGCTGATAATCTGTGTTTTCTTTCCTTTTATTCTAATTAGCCTGACCTACAGTTTATCAATTTAATTATTCACCTCAAAGAATCAGCTTCAGACATTTTAAATATCCATTATTATGTTTTCTTTATGTTTGTTGAATTTCTGCTCCTTTTAAAATAATTTTCTTTCTTTTGATTATTTTGCATTTAATATGCACTTTTTTTCCCTAGTTTCCATTATATTACAGCCAACAGTAGAAAATATACTTATAGAAAAGAAAATGTAACCTGTATTTTCCAGTAGTATTAAATACCATAGAATAAATATAGTAAAAGTTTTTCAAGTTCTTTGTCACAAAGATTATAGCTTAAAACTTGAGAACACCTAAATTAATAGAAAGCATTAACTACTTTGTGTTTTCCTTTCTTGTATCCTATTTAAGAAATCCTTATCACGAGATTCATTGGATCTTGAGATTTTGAATCAGTGTATTTGTGTAGGTGTGTGTACGGATACACACAGAGTCTTCTAAATTTGTATACTTTCATCCATTCATACTTGATTATTATATAGAAAATATCTTGAATCTGTTATGAGGTATGGGCATATATTTTTTCAATTGTCAGTTAGTAAATCAGTTAGTGTATCATTTTCCCCACTATTCTGCAAAAGTTGTTCTGTCAAAATCAGAATTTTCATAAATTAATGGTTTTGACTATAGTGCCTCTATTCTATTTCACCAATTGACTCTTTGGACTCTTCACTAATAATATATTCAGTTATTTAATATGGATTTCAATAGAAGTTTACTATTTTGGAATGTTTCGTAGTTTCTTCTGTGAAAGCTTTGCATTATACAATAGAAATGGAATTGCTGGGTTGTAGATTATAAATATCCACATTACTGAACATTGCAAAATATTTTTGTAACGCTTAATTACTATTTTCAAAATAATATCCTCAGTTCTTAGAATTATATTATTGCCTGTACATAGATATATAATTGTTTTAAATCTGTTAGGTTTGATTTGAAGGTACGTATAAGTAAAGGAAATAGATTCATTAACAATAATGAGTTTTTATTTATTATTCTTGATGCTGATAATCTGTGTTTTCTTTCCTTTTATTCTAATTAGCCTGACCTACAGTTTATCAATTTAATTATTCACCTCAAAGAATCAGCTTCAGACATTTTAAATATCCATTATTATGTTTTCTTTATGTTTGTTGAATTTCTGCTCCTTTTAAAATAATTTTCTTTCTTTTGATTATTTTGCATTTAATATGCACTTTTTTTCCCTAGTTTCCATTATATTACAGCCAACAGTAGAAAATATACTTATAGAAAAGAAAATGTAACCTGTATTTTCCAGTAGTATTAAATACCATAGAATAAATATAGTAAAAGTTTTTCAAGTTCTTTGTCACAAAGATTATAGCTTAAAACTTGAGAACACCTAAATTAATAGAAAGCATTAACTACTTTGTGTTTTCCTTTCTTGTATCCTATTTAAGAAATCCTTATCACGAGATTCATTGGATCTTGAGATTTTGAATCAGTGTATTTGTGTAGGTGTGTGTACGGATACACACAGAGTCTTCTAAATTTGTATACTTTCATCCATTCATACTTGATTATTATATAGAAAATATCTTGAATCTGTTATGAGGTATGGGCATATATTTTTTCAATTGTCAGTTAGTAAATCAGTTAGTGTATCATTTTCCCCACTATTCTGCAAAAGTTGTTCTGTCAAAATCAGAATTTTCATAAATTAATGGTTTTGACTATAGTGCCTCTATTCTATTTCACCAATTGACTCTTTGGACTCTTCACTAATAATATATTCAGTTATTTAATATGGATTTCAATAGAAGTTTACTATTTTGGAATGTTTCTGTTGTTGTTAGTCTGTTACTTTTTCATAAAAATTTTAGCATCAATTTATCAAGTACCATTGAAAAAACAAGTTGGGATTTTTCTTTGAAGCACATTGAAACTGTTGAATAATTTGAAAAGAAATGACAGCTTTACAATATTGAGGCTTTTTTGTAAGCATTTTTCCTATTAATTTAGTTTTTCCTTAAAATATGTTTATTAAAGAACTTGAATATCTTTTAATATATTTCTGTATAATTTACAGTTTTGGATGCTATTTTAAAATATAGGATATTTTATGCTCACTTATTCTGAATCTTAAACACATTTCTCACACACCTGTGCATCTTCATACTTTTAACACACAACCAATTTTTCAATTAGTGCCTAAGAATATGCCATAGAGTTGAGTCTATGCCATACTTTCATAATTGTTCCTTCATAGAACTCTTTATTTTATTTTTGTTTTGCATACCAGTAGTGTATTTCTTTTTCTTGCTAAATAGTATTTCACTGTGTGTAAATACCACAATCTGTTTATCCATGCATCTATTGATTATCATTTAGGTTGTTTTCAATTTTTGTCTAGTACAAATAAAACTTGTAAGAATGTAAATTTTCATTTCTCTTGAGTAAATACATAAGAATACAAATGTCTCAGTGATATAGAGGTTGTATGTTTAATTTTTAAGAAACTGGCAAACTATTTTCCAAGTTGGTTATACCACTTTAAATTTCCACCAAAAGTATATGAGAGTTCCATCTATCTCCTTATCAACATTTAAAAAAAATTTTAGTTGAAGTATAGTTGATTTACAGTGCTGTGTTAATTTCTGATTATTATATAGAAAATATCTTGAATCTGTTATGAGGTATGGGCATATATTTTTTCAATTGTCAGTTAGTAAATCAGTTAGTGTATCATTTTCCCCACTATTCTGCAAAAGTTGTTCTGTCAAAATCAGAATTTTCATAAATTAATGGTTTTGACTATAGTGCCTCTATTCTATTTCACCAATTGACTCTTTGGACTCTTCACTAATAATATATTCAGTTATTTAATATGGATTTCAATAGAAGTTTACTATTTTGGAATGTTTCTGTTGTTGTTAGTCTGTTACTTTTTCATAAAAATTTTAGCATCAATTTATCAAGTACCATTGAAAAAACAAGTTGGGATTTTTCTTTGAAGCACATTGAAACTGTTGAATAATTTGAAAAGAAATGACAGCTTTACAATATTGAGGCTTTTTTGTAAGCATTTTTCCTATTAATTTAGTTTTTCCTTAAAATATGTTTATTAAAGAACTTGAATATCTTTTAATATATTTCTGTATAATTTACAGTTTTGGATGCTATTTTAAAATATAGGATATTTTATGCTCACTTATTCTGAATCTTAAACACATTTCTCACACACCTGTGCATCTTCATACTTTTAACACACAACCAATTTTTCAATTAGTGCCTAAGAATATGCCATAGAGTTGAGTCTATGCCATACTTTCATAATTGTTCCTTCATAGAACTCTTTATTTTATTTTTGTTTTGCATACCAGTAGTGTATTTCTTTTTCTTGCTAAATAGTATTTCACTGTGTGTAAATACCACAATCTGTTTATCCATGCATCTATTGATTATCATTTAGGTTGTTTTCAATTTTTGTCTAGTACAAATAAAACTTGTAAGAATGTAAATTTTCATTTCTCTTGAGTAAATACATAAGAATACAAATGTCTCAGTGATATAGAGGTTGTATGTTTAATTTTTAAGAAACTGGCAAACTATTTTCCAAGTTGGTTATACCACTTTAAATTTCCACCAAAAGTATATGAGAGTTCCATCTATCTCCTTATCAACATTTAAAAAAAATTTTAGTTGAAGTATAGTTGATTTACAGTGCTGTGTTAATTTCTGCTATACAGCAAAGTGATTCAGTTATATGCATATTTTCATTGTTTTTTAATATCCTTTTCCATTATGCTTTATCATAAGATACATGAATTCAGTTCTCTGTGTAATACAGTAGGACCTTGTTTATATATTCTGTATATAATAGCTTTCATCTGCTAACTTCAACCTCCTACTCCATCCCTTGCCCAACATACTGTCTGAGCCTGGTGGCCTACAGTCCATGAGGTCGTAAAGAATTGGACATGACTGAAGCAACTTAGCACGTGTACATATACTGCTACATTACAGCAACTCCAGTGGAATGCTGAGTAAGAAAAGCATAGTAGGCCTTTTAATCTTGTAATTTAATGCAAATAGTTTTGGTGTCTCATCAATTGGTATCCATTGTGTAGGTGTTTTATGTAGACAAACTATATAAATGCAAAGTGCTGTTGTTTATGTACTTATTTAGCTGAAAGTATTTTTGTAATTATTATTATTCATGGATGATTTTGAGTTTCATTAAATATTCTCCTGAAATTAGTGAACAGAGTACATGCTCTTTTCTTTTCATCTGTTAATAGTGGCTTATAATAATTAATTACCTAACAAATTTAATATTAAATTTAAATCCACAAGACTGGAAAAGATGTTTTCATTCCAATCCCAAAGAAAAGTAATGCCAGTGAATGTTCAAACTACCATACAATTGCACTCATTTCACATGCTTACAAGGTAATGCTCTAAATCCTTCAAGCTAGGCTTAATAGTACATGAACCGAGAACTTCCAGATGTTCAGGCTGGATTTAGAAAAAGCAGAAGAACCGGAGATGGAATTGTCAACATCTGTGGCATCATAGAACAAGCAAAGAAATTACAAAAAAAAATTATTTCTGCTTCACTGACTCTACTAAAGCCTTAGTCTGTATGGATCACAACAAACTGTGGAAAATATTTAAAGAGACGGGAATACCAGAACCCCAAAACTTGGGGCCAACAGTTAGAATGTAAATTTTCATTTCTCTTGAGTAAATACATAAGAATACAAATGTCTCAGTGATATAGAGGTTGTATGTTTAATTTTTAAGAAACTGGCAAACTATTTTCCAAGTTGGTTATACCACTTTAAATTTCCACCAAAAGTATATGAGAGTTCCATCTATCTCCTTATCAACATTTAAAAAAAATTTTAGTTGAAGTATAGTTGATTTACAGTGCTGTGTTAATTTCTGCTATACAGCAAAGTGATTCAGTTATATGCATATTTTCATTGTTTTTTAATATCCTTTTCCATTATGCTTTATCATAAGATACATGAATTCAGTTCTCTGTGTAATACAGTAGGACCTTGTTTATATATTCTGTATATAATAGCTTTCATCTGCTAACTTCAACCTCCTACTCCATCCCTTGCCCAACATACTGTCTGAGCCTGGTGGCCTACAGTCCATGAGGTCGTAAAGAATTGGACATGACTGAAGCAACTTAGCACGTGTACATATACTGCTACATTACAGCAACTCCAGTGGAATGCTGAGTAAGAAAAGCATAGTAGGCCTTTTAATCTTGTAATTTAATGCAAATAGTTTTGGTGTCTCATCAATTGGTATCCATTGTGTAGGTGTTTTATGTAGACAAACTATATAAATGCAAAGTGCTGTTGTTTATGTACTTATTTAGCTGAAAGTATTTTTGTAATTATTATTATTCATGGATGATTTTGAGTTTCATTAAATATTCTCCTGAAATTAGTGAACAGAGTACATGCTCTTTTTCTTTTCATCTGTTAATAGTGGCTTATAATAATTAATTACCTAACAAATTTAATATTAAATTTAAATCCACAAGACTGGAAAAGATGTTTTCATTCCAATCCCAAAGAAAAGTAATGCCAGTGAATGTTCAAACTACCATACAATTGCACTCATTTCACATGCTTACAAGGTAATGCTCTAAATCCTTCAAGCTAGGCTTAATAGTACATGAACCGAGAACTTCCAGATGTTCAGGCTGGATTTAGAAAAAGCAGAAGAACCGGAGATGGAATTGTCAACATCTGTGGCATCATAGAACAAGCAAAGAAATTACAAAAAAAAATTATTTCTGCTTCACTGACTCTACTAAAGCCTTAGTCTGTATGGATCACAACAAACTGTGGAAAATATTTAAAGAGACGGGAATACCAGACCACCTTACCTGCCTCCTGAGAAACCTGAATGCAGGACCAGAACCAACAGTTAGAAGCCAACATGGAACAGCTGCCTGGTTCAAAACTGGAAAAGCAGTATGTCAAGGCTGTATATTGTCACCCTGCTTATTTAACTTGCAGAATACATCATGGAAAATGCTGGTCCAAATGAAGCACATGCTGGAATCAAGATTGCTGGGAGGAGAAATATCAATAACCTCAGATATGAAGATGATACCATGCTAATGACAGGAAGTGAAGAGGAGCTAAAGACTCTCTTGATAAAGTTAAAAGAGTGGAAAAGCTGGCTTAAAATTCAACATTGAAAAAAGTAAGATCATGGCATCCAGCCCCATCACTTCATGGCAAATAAAAGGGGAAAAAGTGGTATATTTTATTTTTGGGGGTTTGCAAATCACTGAAAATGGTAACCACAACCATGAAGTTAAAAGATGCTTGCTTCTTGGAAGAAAACCTACATGACTTTGCCAGCAAAGGTCCATATAGTCAAAGCTATGGTTTTTCCAATAGTTGGTATGGATGTGAGAGTTGGATCATAAGGATGACTGAGCACTGAAGAACTGATGCTTTCTAATTGTGGTGCTAGAGAAGACTCTTGAGAGTTCCTTGGACTACAAGGAGATCAAACCAGACAATCCTAAAGGAAATCAACCCTGACTATTCATTGGAAGGACTGAGGCTGAAGCTCCAATCCTTTTGCCACCTGATGTGAAGGGTTGACTCTTTACAAAGACCCTGGTTGGTGCTGAGAAATTTGACAGCAGGAGGAGAAGGGGACAACAGAGGATAAGATGACTGGATAGCATCACTGACCCGGTGGACATGAGTTTGAGCAAACTCTGGGATTTAGTGAAGGATAGGAAGCCTGCTGCAATCCATGAGGTCACAAAGAGATGGACACAACTCAGCTACTGACCAACAACTGCAATACTAAGTCAAAATATTATGGCTAAAGTAAATATTATTACGGTAAGTTTCATAATATTTTCTTTTGAATTTCTTTATCTATTATACCTCAGTCAGTTTGAGAATATCCTATCATTTTCCTATCCTTGTCTTGCTTTTCTAGTTTTATGATTAATGTTTTTACAACTAATATAAAAGAGAATGCTTGGAGATAACTCCTTACTTTATTCTCTGTTGGAGCATATATAGTTTTGAACTGCATTAACCTTGACTATTTGGTGAAACTCTCTTATAAACTCATGAGATCCCAGTGTTTTCATTGAAGTGTTTTTTATTTTACTTTCTGATTCAATTAATTTTCATACTTTAAACCTGTTTGCTGTCAAGTTTAAAGATTTTTATGACAATACCATGCTGGAATCAAGATTGCTGGGAGGAGAAATATCAATAACCTCAGATATGAAGATGATACCATGCTAATGACAGGAAGTGAAGAGGAGCTAAAGACTCTCTTGATAAAGTTAAAAGAGTGGAAAAGCTGGCTTAAAATTCAACATTGAAAAAAGTAAGATCATGGCATCCAGCCCCATCACTTCATGGCAAATAAAAGGGGAAAAAGTGGTATATTTTATTTTTGGGGGTTTGCAAATCACTGAAAATGGTAACCACAACCATGAAGTTAAAAGATGCTTGCTTCTTGGAAGAAAACCTACATGACTTTGCCAGCAAAGGTCCATATAGTCAAAGCTATGGTTTTTCCAATAGTTGGTATGGATGTGAGAGTTGGATCATAAGGATGACTGAGCACTGAAGAACTGATGCTTTCTAATTGTGGTGCTAGAGAAGACTCTTGAGAGTTCCTTGGACTACAAGGAGATCAAACCAGACAATCCTAAAGGAAATCAACCCTGACTATTCATTGGAAGGACTGAGGCTGAAGCTCCAATCCTTTTGCCACCTGATGTGAAGGGTTGACTCTTTACAAAGACCCTGGTTGGTGCTGAGAAATTTGACAGCAGGAGGAGAAGGGGACAACAGAGGATAAGATGACTGGATAGCATCACTGACCCGGTGGACATGAGTTTGAGCAAACTCTGGGATTTAGTGAAGGATAGGGAAGCCTGCTGCAATCCATGAGGTCACAAAGAGATGGACACAACTCAGCTACTGACCAACAACTGCAATACTAAGTCAAAATATTATGGCTAAAGTAAATATTATTACGGTAAGTTTCATAATATTTTCTTTTGAATTTCTTTATCTATTATACCTCAGTCAGTTTGAGAATATCCTATCATTTTCCTATCCTTGTCTTGCTTTTCTAGTTTTATGATTAATGTTTTTACAACTAATATAAAAGAGAATGCTTGGAGATAACTCCTTACTTTATTCTCTGTTGGAGCATATATAGTTTTGAACTGCATTAACCTTGACTATTTGGTGAAACTCTCTTATAAACTCATGAGATCCCAGTGTTTTCATTGAAGTGTTTTTTATTTTACTTTCTGATTCAATTAATTTTCATACTTTAA
This sequence comes from Tragulus kanchil, assembly GCA_022376925.1. Lineage (NCBI taxonomy): Eukaryota > Metazoa > Chordata > Mammalia > Artiodactyla > Tragulidae > Tragulus > Tragulus kanchil. The sequence goes on along the minus strand of JAIOJX010000023.1, from coordinate 116,880,432 downwards.
ACCTGTTTGCTGTCAAGTTTAAAGATTTTTATGACAATAACATTCACTTCTAACATATATTTCCTTTCATCTCAACGGCATCTGTGTTTTTATTAAATCCATTCCTGATATAATTTATTGGTGTCTTCTCTATTTTCTTACCAACTTTTGTGACCAGTTATCTTACTGACATCTACAGTTGTTGTCTCTGTGTAATTGAATTAGTTAATATGTAACTGAAAGTTGTTTTTTATCTAATCAATTATTTTTTTCAAATTATTTTCATTTGTTATTTTTTATAACTTGTTATAGCCAACATTTATCTGGTTAATATGAGCCTTTCTATTTTCTGTAAAATTTTTAATTTTTTTCTTTTTGTGTTTTAGCAGTATCCTACAAACATTTTATTCCTATGTTTTTTTCTAATTTCAAATGTTTATTTGAGGCATGAGGTATTAGGACTATATTTTTAAATTTCTAAATGTATTTTTAAATTAATCACACTGCTTTCTAATAGGCAGTGTCATTTAGAAAATCCAAATCCTATAAAGTTTGGTTAAATGAGATTTATAGTCCTTCATATAATCATTTTTTTCAAATATCGCTTATATATTTGCATTGCAATACTTTCCAAATACTACTTTTTTCTAAATAATTGTGTTGAAAAATTATGTATGTTCTCAAATTTTAAGAGGCTTTATTCTATAAACAATGTAAATAATTGCTTTATTTAGGTCTGAATAAATCAGAACTAAATGGAATCAGAACTAAATGTGGTAGCCTGCCAGGCTCTTTTGTCCATGGAATTTTACAGGCAAGAATACTGGAGTGGGTAGCCATTTCGTCCTCCAAGGGATTGACCTCATGTCTCTGGTGTCTCCTGCATTGGCAGACAGGTTCTTTACCACTACCACCACATTAGAAGCATGTCCTGGTTTCATCTTTAGTTTGGCTTTTTTTTTCCAAACCAACAATTTGTCTCTCAGTAAAATATTCTTCAGCAGTTTCTTGATATATATTTGCACACATACTTTCATGGAGAACACTCCAGTGTCCTTGCCTAGAAAATTCTGTGAACAGAGGAGCCTGAAGGGCTACAGACCATGGGGTCACAAAAGAGTTGGACACAACTGAAGTGACAGAACACACAACTTTGGCATTTATTATTTTTGTAGCCTGTGTTTTATGTGCATCCCATAAATAACATATAGGTGAACTTTTAAAAATTCTTTCTTAAAATCTGTAGGCTTAAATTTATATTTACAATTACAAGTGGGTTTATTTTCATACTTTATTACGTGCTTTTTATTTCTTTTTTGAGTCATCTTTTTTCCTCTATTTAAAAATAAAGAAGGAACAAATTTTATCTATTATTTTTATTTTGCTTTTGCAGAGTTTTGTTGTTTACAGCTATATATATAAGCCCAAATCAGTCATAGGTATATCTCGACACCTTCCATCTGATATTTTCGTATTACATTTAACATTCATATTTAACAATATATAATCATGTCTCTGTCCTCTTTTACAGTAATAATAAATATACACATATCTGATATTTCATCTACTGTTTAGATGAAGTGTTTATAATTCTATATCAGGCATTATTATTATGTACTACCAATGTTTGAAGACATTTATCCATATATTTTATGGATGATTTTTCTCTTTGCTCATTCTTTCTTATTTTTATATCCCAGTGAAGAATATCCTTCGTATTTTCCTAGTGTGGGCCTTCTGAATATAAACACAGCTTTTGTTTGTCCTAAAATGTTTTAATTATATTTGCTTCTATGAGAAGCAAAATACCAAATTCCAATGGCTTAATATCATAAAAGTTTTTCTTATTCATATTAATCAGAATTGGGTATTTAGTATGCAGTCTTTCCTTTAGGGATTGAGAATTTCTTCTTGTGTTATTAACATTGGCTAAGATGTCCAGTTTTTCACTTCATGACAGCCCATGAGTAAAAAAAAGAGTGGAGGATTATTCTACAATATGTTATACCAGAAAGTGATGTGTGTAGACACACACACACACACACACACACACACACACACACACACACATATGTAAGTCCTACCCACCTTTCATTAGCCAGAATTCAGATATGGTTTCTTCTTATTTCTAGCATACAAAGAGAAAATGTCTAGTTGTGTACTCAGGAGAAGGAACAAGGTTTAGGTGAAATCTGAGTATTCTCTGCCATATCTTTTTCTAGAAAGATACATATGAATATGGTTGGCCCAATATATAAAGTCAAAGGTTCAGTTATTTTCCTCAGAATGTTGAAGATACTAATTCATTGTCTTCTTTTTCCAGTAGTGCTTGACAATTTATATTTACAATTACAAGTGGGTTTATTTTCATACTTTATTACGTGCTTTTTATTTCTTTTTTGAGTCATCTTTTTTCCTCTATTTAAAAATAAAGAAGGAACAAATTTTATCTATTATCTTTATTTTGCTTTTGCAGAGTTTTGTTGTTTACAGCTATATATATAAGCCCAAATCAGTCATAGGTATATCTCGACACCTTCCATCTGATATTTTCGTATTACATTTAACATTCATATTTAACAATATATAATCATGTCTCTGTCCTCTTTTACAGTAATAATAAATATACACATATCTGATATTTCATCTACTGTTTAGATGAAGTGTTTATAATTCTATATCAGGCATTATTATTATGTACTACCAATGTTTGAAGACATTTATCCATATATTTTATGGATGATTTTTCTCTTTGCTCATTCTTTCTTATTTTTATATCCCAGTGAAGAATATCCTTCGTATTTTCCTAGTGTGGGCCTTCTGAATATAAACACAGCTTTTGTTTGTCCTAAAATGTTTTAATTATATTTGCTTCTATGAGAAGCAAAATACCAAATTCCAATGGCTTAATATCATAAAAGTTTTTTCTTATTCATATTAATCAGAATTGGGTATTTAGTATGCAGTCTTTCCTTTAGGGATTGAGAATTTCTTCTTGTGTTATTAACATTGGCTAAGATGTCCAGTTTTTCACTTCATGACAGCCCATGAGTAAAAAAAAGAGTGGAGGATTATTCTACAATATGTTATACCAGAAAGTGATGTGTGTAGACACACACACACACACACACACACACACACACACATATGTAAGTCCTACCCACCTTTCATTAGCCAGAATTCAGATATGGTTTCTTCTTATTTCTAGCATACAAAGAGAAAATGTCTAGTTGTGTACTCAGGAGAAGGAACAAGGTTTAGGTGAAATCTGAGTATTCTCTGCCATATCTTTTTCTAGAAAGATACATATGAATATGGTTGGCCCAATATATAAAGTCAAAGGTTCAGTTATTTTCCTCAGAATGTTGAAGATACTAATTCATTGTCTTCTTTTTCCAGTAGTGCTTGACAAGTTAAATTCACTTCTAAGTGGTCTTTGATATTTTGCCATACATATTGTGAATGTTCCTTTAGCTCACTAATATGTCCCTTCTCTCTTTCTCTGTGTGTGTGTGTGCATATATATATATATGTGTGTGTGTGTGTGTGTGTGTGTGCACGTGAATGTAAGTATTCATATATACACATACTGTTGTTGTTTATTTGCTAAGTCATTTATGACTCTTTTGCTACCATGTGGACTGTAGCTCATCAGGCTCCTCTGTCCATGAGGCTTCCCATCAAGAATATTGGAATGGGTTGCCATATTCTTCTCCAGGGTATTTTTCCCAACCCAGGGATTAAATGCATGTCTCTCACTTTGACAGGCTGATTCTATACAACTGAGCTGTCAGGGAAGCCCTGTATATACACACGTACTATTATTCACACAATATGTGTGATTATAATACAATTTTCAATATATTGAGAAGGATTATTGATTATTAACAGCTTTGTAGAAATTTATATACAATACAAATTATTTTAAAGTATAGTCCAGTGACTTTACTATATTCAGAATGGATTGCTTTTTAACATCTATTTTTTCTTTTATCTTTGTTCTTAATATGGGAAGCTTCCCTGTAGGAGAGCACATCAACCCACTCCAGTATTCTTGGCTGGAGAATATTGTGGCATATTATAGACTGGAAGGCCACAATCCATGGGATCACAAAGAGTCAGACATGACTTAGAGACTGAGCACACACATATATTCCTTTTTAATAAAGTTTATGTATGTGTACAGGTTTCTCTGGTGGTTCAGATAGTAAAGAAACAGATTTGATCCCTGGATTGGGAAGATCCCCTGGAGTAGTAAATGGCAACCCACTCCAGTATTCTTGTCTGGAGAATTCCATGAACAGAAGAGCCTGGAGGACTATAGCCCATGGGGTCACAAAGAGTCAGACATGACTGAGTGACTAACACACATGCACATGTGCATACATGTATATGTGTATATTTTTAAAAAAGAAAACAGTTATTCTAAAATAGTTTAGACTATTTATTCCAAAAGAATAAATTAATTTTATTCTTTTAGAATTTGTATACCAACTATTTACCTTGTGGTCTTTTTATCTCAGCATTACATTTCCTGACTTATTTTCATTTGGAAGCTAATTGTTATTTGGATCATTTTGGCTTAATATTTTTGAACTCTGAGTTTTGCTCTTTATGATAAATGAATTTGGCTGTTCTTTTACCTGAAACTTTTAATCACCATTATCCAGTGGGTGCTGAAATCCTTGATACCATCCTCCTCCAGAAAATAGTGGTTATCAAACTCATGGCTTCATCCCATTCAGCTGCTTTTCATTCTTGGTCTATTTCTGGTCTAAGTAGGGTTATTGGACAGGGATGTCTTATGTAAAATTTGAGATGTGCTTATATCTAAAAATTAGTTGTTGTTTGTAGGAAATTCAAATATGATTTTACATCCTACAGTTTTACTTACTAACTCTGGTATAGATTTAAGTAAATATTACTTTCTTTTTGAACCAAATTTTATCTTTCTAAATGTTTGAAGAAAGTTAATATGAGTCAAATATAAGGCAATTGTGCCATCCTGAATAGATTCATACTTTTATAATCAAAGGTATGTATAATACATAAAGAGATATGACAATTTAGTACTGACGCAAAAATAGTTAAAATCATATACCCACAGTCATAGAACTAGTGAAAGATGCAGAATATGAGCCCAGTGGATCAGTGAATAACATTTCAAGACACTAAGTTGTTTGGTAGTATTTACTGGGCTGTAAAAGTAGCTATGAGGTGGTTCAGGACGTGAAATGGTTCAGCCATTACATGAATAGTTATTAAGCCTGATGCTATTTTGACTTCACTTTCAGTGTTTAAATTAAACTATGTGATATTCAAGAGACTTGGCTTTAAAATTCTATCATTCCTTGAGGAATTCTTTCTGTGAAATGGAGACTATTATATACTGCTTTGTTTGAAAATAGCTTTTTTGGTTACTTTTGTTGAATATAAGCTTTTTTTTTTTTTTTAAAGTCATTTGTTTGCTTTGCCTGTGTTGATAGGTTATAGAAGGACTCTCATCTGTTGAAAATGATATTCGTTTTGTTTTGCTTTGTTTTCTGATCCATTGCTTTTATTTTTGGTCTGTATCTTGAATGTGTCAACTTATTCATTATTTGGTTTAGGCACTGTCTTGTTGCTTTCTTTTTCTTATGGTAATATTTTATTCTTTTAGAATTTGTATACCAACTATTTACCTTGTGGTCTTTTTATCTCAGCATTACATTTCCTGACTTATTTTCATTTGGAAGCTAATTGTTATTTGGATCATTTTGGCTTAATATTTTTGAACTCTGAGTTTTGCTCTTTATGATAAATGAATTTGGCTGTTCTTTTACCTGAAACTTTTAATCACCATTATCCAGTGGGTGCTGAAATCCTTGATACCATCCTCCTCCAGAAAATAGTGGTTATCAAACTCATGGCTTCATCCCATTCAGCTGCTTTTCATTCTTGGTCTATTTCTGGTCTAAGTAGGGTTATTGGACAGGGATGTCTTATGTAAAATTTGAGATGTGCTTATATCTAAAAATTAGTTGTTGTTTGTAGGAAATTCAAATATGATTTTACATCCTACAGTTTTACTTACTAACTCTGGTATAGATTTAAGTAAATATTACTTTCTTTTTGAACCAAATTTTATCTTTCTAAATGTTTGAAGAAAGTTAATATGAGTCAAATATAAGGCAATTGTGCCATCCTGAATAGATTCATACTTTTATAATCAAAGGTATGTATAATACATAAAGAGATATGACAATTTAGTACTGAGGCAAAAATAGTTAAAATCATATACCCACAGTCATAGAACTAGTGAAAGATGCAGAATATGAGCCCAGTGGATCAGTGAATAACATTTCAAGACACTAAGTTGTTTGGTAGTATTTACTGGGCTGTAAAAGTAGCTATGAGGTGGTTCAGGACGTGAAATGGTTCAGCCATTACATGAATAGTTATTAAGCCTGATGCTATTTTGACTTCACTTTCAGTGTTTAAATTAAACTATGTGATATTCAAGAGACTTGGCTTTAAAATTCTATCATTCCTTGAGGAATTCTTTCTGTGAAATGGAGACTATTATATACTGCTTTGTTTGAAAATAGCTTTTTTGGTTACTTTTGTTGAATATAAGCTTTTTTTTTTTTTTTAAAGTCATTTGTTTGCTTTGCCTGTGTTGATAGGTTATAGAAGGACTCTCATCTGTTGAAAATGATATTCGTTTTGTTTTGCTTTGTTTTCTGATCCATTGCTTTTATTTTTGGTCTGTATCTTGAATGTGTCAACTTATTCATTATTTGGTTTAGGCACTGTCTTGTTGCTTTCTTTTTCTTATGGTAATATTTTATATCATTTTTGAAATCCATGAGTTTTTTTTTATTACTGTTCATACAATCCCTGAGATACAAAGCATTGAAGAGGGCTCTTTATTTTTATAATCCCTTTGAATATAGTATTTTGTTATTTTCACTGTTATATCAAAATGGCTTTTTGCATCTCATTGAGGTGAATAAGAAGAGAATAAGATGAGATGAACAGATATTGGACAGTCATAATCACACAGTGTAGTCATGGTTACCATAAAAATACCATGGCAAATAGGTGACTCAATCTACAAAGAATATATGAATATATATATATATTTAAAAGTATTGGTTGGCATTTTTGTTAACACCTCCCTCAAAAATTTATGTGATAGAATCTAAAACAACTTATCATTTCATTGACATTCCTCAGAATTGATATGGCACAGATGGAAATAAAATCCAAAAAAAATCTAATAGGAAGACATGAAAAGGAAGTGCTGAGACCTGTAGTATAAATCTTTTTGTCTCTCTCACAAAGACATATTCAAATACTTTATGCCATTTTTAGTCATTGCAGTGTACTACACAGTTTATATTGTAGAGGTTTCAATGTTGCCATTGCCTTTGTTTGGTAGTATTTACTGGGCTGTAAAAGTAGCTATGAGGTGGTTCAGGACGTGAAATGGTTCAGCCATTACATGAATAGTTATTAAGCCTGATGCTATTTTGACTTCACTTTCAGTGTTTAAATTAAACTATGTGATATTCAAGAGACTTGGCTTTAAAATTCTATCATTCCTTGAGGAATTCTTTCTGTGAAATGGAGACTATTATATACTGCTTTGTTTGAAAATAGCTTTTTTGGTTACTTTTGTTGAATATAAGCTTTTTTTTTTTTTTTAAAGTCATTTGTTTGCTTTGCCTGTGTTGATAGGTTATAGAAGGACTCTCATCTGTTGAAAATGATATTCGTTTTGTTTTGCTTTGTTTTCTGATCCATTGCTTTTATTTTTGGTCTGTATCTTGAATGTGTCAACTTATTCATTATTTGGTTTAGGCACTGTCTTGTTGCTTTCTTTTTCTTATGGTAATATTTTATATCATTTTTGAAATCCATGAGTTTTTTTTTATTACTGTTCATACAATCCCTGAGATACAAAGCATTGAAGAGGGCTCTTTATTTTTATAATCCCTTTGAATATAGTATTTTGTTATTTTCACTGTTATATCAAAATGGCTTTTTGCATCTCATTGAGGTGAATAAGAAGAGAATAAGATGAGATGAACAGATATTGGACAGTCATAATCACACAGTGTAGTCATGGTTACCATAAAAATACCATGGCAAATAGGTGACTCAATCTACAAAGAATATATGAATATATATATATATTTAAAAGTATTGGTTGGCATTTTGTTAACACCTCCCTCAAAAATTTATGTTATAGAATCTAAAACAACTTATCATTTCATTGACATTCCTCAGAATTGATATGGCACAGATGGAAATAAAATCCAAAAAAAATCTAATAGGAAGACATGAAAAGGAAGTGCTGAGACCTGTAGTATAAATCTTTTTGTCTCTCTCACAAAGACATATTCAAATACTTTATGCCATTTTTAGTCATTGCAGTGTACTACACAGTTTATATTGTAGAGGTTTCAATGTTGCCATTGCCTTTGTGCCTAGGTAATAATAAAAAATTATAGAGAAGTTACCTTTTTCTATTATTTTTTTTAAAAAATCACTGAATATTAAATCTAAATAATCAACAATGTAAATTTATTAACAGTGAAAAATATTGTATGTTCAGCTCCAGACCAGTTTTAACAATTACTAAATTTAGTGTAGATAACATTAAAATGTTTTAAAGTTGAAATAAAACACATTTTATATCAAGTTAATAAATATTATAAACTATTTACTTGGGAAAGTAAGCCAACCTATCCAAGTATATACTGTGTTTTATATAGAATTAAAATCTTGTTTAAGTTATAGGTTGACAGTCAAAGCCAGTTACATTTAAAAGTTGTTGACTCCCCTCTATCAATGTAGGTGATTGACAATTGAGTAAGTATGGATTATAGCCTTTTGTTGTTGTTTTAAGAACATACAAAAATAATAACCTTTTATTTTCTGTCTTTAGTAATTTTTGTATCTGGGTAATTTGAAATGAGAGCTAGTTTTGTGTAATATCTTATGTCATTTTCATAGTCAATGCAACATAATTATTTAGAGCATTTTTGTTAACTTGATAAAGCAGATTAGCTTTTTTTAGAAAAATATTTTTATTTTACTTTTACAGAGTTTTGTTGTTTACTGCTATACATAAACCTGAATCAGCCATAGATATACACATGACCCCTCTCACTTGAACTTCCCTCCCATCTCCCTCCCCACCCCTAGGATTCTATCATTTTTATTAGATTGTCTTTTTGAAAGGAACCACGAATGTATTATATACTCCGAGCACTGTAGAATAGAGATTGCTTGTGTAAGAATACTGAAGCTTCTCCATTCCTATTCTAATAGTTGCTCTATTGAAACTGCAGTGCAGTCTTATAGAATTAGCTTTCAACTGAAGCAGAACTCAGGAAACACCTCAGGGAAATTTAAAGAATCAGCAGAACAAGGGAAAGAGTGATCTTGGAAGTATTGAACGTATGTTCCTGATCCAAATTACAGAAACAGTAGAATCAGTTTTATGTTGAATTTTAATTGCTGAATTTGAGAAAGGAATATTTTAAAGTTTATCTCTAAAAGAAATAATATTCAGAAAGCAACAAAAGATTTCTGCTCCAAAATTGAGGAAGAATGTTTAAAACATTTCAGAAGCAGTGGTCCCTGTTTGTACAATAGCTTCTTAAATATAATGCTTTATTCTATTTTACTATATGTAGTAGTTTTTTACTGGTATAAGTAAAACTTACAGATTTGTGAGATAACAGATGATGTTTCAGATTGATTTTTTAAAACATAGAATGAATAGAATAAAAATATATTTAATTCATCTAATATTTATTAATTTTATAAATAGGAGTAAGCTTTTGCAATTGTGACCACAATATGCTCGATAGGCAGTGGTAAAGACTAGCAGGAAAAGAACTATAGTGGTAAAGTACTACAGAAGCCAGTTACATTTAAAAGTTGTTGACTCCCCTCTATCAATGTAGGTGATTGACAATTGAGTAAGTATGGATTATAGCCTTTTGTTGTTGTTTTAAGAACATACAAAAATAATAACCTTTTATTTTCTGTCTTTAGTAATTTTTGTATCTGGGTAATTTGAAATGAGAGCTAGTTTTGTGTAATATCTTATGTCATTTTCATAGTCAATGCAACATAATTATTTAGAGCATTTTTGTTAACTTGATAAAGCAGATTAGCTTTTTTTAGAAAAATATTTTTATTTTACTTTTACAGAGTTTTGTTGTTTACTGCTATACATAAACCTGAATCAGCCATAGATATACACATGACCCCTCTCACTTGAACTTCCCTCCCATCTCCCTCCCCACCCCTAGGATTCTATCATTTTTATTAGATTGTCTTTTTGAAAGGAACCACGAATGTATTATATACTCCGAGCACTGTAGAATAGAGAGATTGCTTGTGTAAGAATACTGAAGCTTCTCCATTCCTATTCTAATAGTTGCTCTATTGAAACTGCAGTGCAGTCTTATAGAATTAGCTTTCAACTGAAGCAGAACTCAGGAAACACCTCAGGGAAATTTAAAGAATCAGCAGAACAAGGGAAAGAGTGATCTTGGAAGTATTGAACGTATGTTCCTGATCCAAATTACAGAAACAGTAGAATCAGTTTTATGTTGAATTTTAATTGCTGAATTTGAGAAAGGAATATTTTAAAGTTTATCTCTAAAAGAAATAATATTCAGAAAGCAACAAAAGATTTCTGCTCCAAAATTGAGGAAGAATGTTTAAAACATTTCAGAAGCAGTGGTCCCTGTTTGTACAATAGCTTCTTAAATATAATGCTTTATTCTATTTTACTATATGTAGTAGTTTTTTACTGGTATAAGTAAAACTTACAGATTTGTGAGATAACAGATGATGTTTCAGATTGATTTTTTAAAACATAGAATGAATAGAATAAAAATATATTTAATTCATCTAATATTTATTAATTTTATAAATAGGAGTAAGCTTTTGCAATTGTGACCACAATATGCTCGATAGGCAGTGGTAAAGACTAGCAGGAAAAGAACTATAGAACATTGGTGAAATAAGAATACAGGTACAAGAACAAATGATCTTGGGTGGGGAAGGGAGAAGTATTTATAAGTGTTGTGTCACAAGGACACATCAGGACACACAAGGAAGGTCATTCCAGGGGAAGTACATCATTAATAAATAAAATGAAAGAGAAGAAGACAAAATATTTGGTTGCTTTAGAACATACAGTGAGAAAGTTTAGATTTACAAGTGATGATGCCATTAGTCTGTAGGCAAAATTACATTGGCATTTTTTTTTTTATAGCCACTGAGAATGTACTGATTTTTTTTTTTTTTTTGAAGCTTGAGGCAGAACATAGTCACAAATGTCTAAGAAATCTGATGTGAGAAGAGTGTTGAGAAGGATGACTTGAGAGAGGAATAACCTAGAGATATAGAGATAAGGGAAATGAGGCTGAACTCTTGGGAATATTTCAAAAAAACCATGCAGCCTTCTTGTCAGTACGGAATGACTGGAATGCTGTCACTAACTTATAAGAACTTTACCGTGTTCTTTGAGGCAGAAACTATGTTCATTTTATTCACTTTTATCAATATATCAACAAAGATTTGGATAGTGTGAGTCACACAGTAGGTTTTCAGAAAATGGATAATGAGTACAGTGATAATAAATGAATAAGCTGCAAATCATAACCACAGCATTTATTATGGTCCTTAAGGACTACTCATGGTTCCACATGAAACTTTACAAAGTGCTTAGTATGCTAGGTCTTCAAAAATGGTTATATTGCTGGATGCAACTTTTCAATGTGCTTTTAAATATGCATTGCACAGACAGAGCCTAGGAATAGCAAGACTGCATAAACCGTTGCGAAGATCATGGGTGATAGTTCAAGGAAGGGTTTGGAGCCTTTCTCAGGACATGGAATATAGGGATTCTCTAAAGTATCTTGAAAATTTCTTAAGGAAGTTCATGAAAAAGTATCAGCCCGTAAGATCACTCTTTTTAGTAGATTGATAACAGAATTTCATATTTAAAAAATTTTTTAAAAAAAATCATCTAATATTTATTAATTTTATAAATAGGAGTAAGCTTTTGCAATTGTGACCACAATATGCTCGATAGGCAGTGGTAAAGACTAGCAGGAAAAGAACTATAGAACATTGGTGAAATAAGAATACAGGTACAAGAACAAATGATCTTGGGTGGGGAAGGGAGAAGTATTTATAAGTGTTGTGTCACAAGGACACATCAGGACACACAAGGAAGGTCATTCCAGGGGAAGTACATCATTAATAAATAAAATGAAAGAGAAGAAGACAAAATATTTGGTTGCTTTAGAACATACAGTGAGAAAGTTTAGATTTACAAGTGATGATGCCATTAGTCTGTAGGCAAAATTACATTGGCATTTTTTTTTTTTATAGCCACTGAGAATGTACTGATTTTTTTTTTTTTTTGAAGCTTGAGGCAGAACATAGTCACAAATGTCTAAGAAATCTGATGTGAGAAGAGTGTTGAGAAGGATGACTTGAGAGAGGAATAACCTAGAGATATAGAGATAAGGGAAATGAGGCTGAACTCTTGGGAATATTTCAAAAAAACCATGCAGCCTTCTTGTCAGTACGGAATGACTGGAATGCTGTCACTAACTTATAAGAACTTTACCGTGTTCTTTGAGGCAGAAACTATGTTCATTTTATTCACTTTTATCAATATATCAACAAAGATTTGGATAGTGTGAGTCACACAGTAGGTTTTCAGAAAATGGATAATGAGTACAGTGATAATAAATGAATAAGCTGCAAATCATAACCACAGCATTTATTATGGTCCTTAAGGACTACTCATGGTTCCACATGAAACTTTACAAAGTGCTTAGTATGCTAGGTCTTCAAAAATGGTTATATTGCTGGATGCAACTTTTCAATGTGCTTTTAAATATGCATTGCACAGACAGAGCCTAGGAATAGCAAGACTGCATAAACCGTTGCGAAGATCATGGGTGATAGTTCAAGGAAGGGTTTGGAGCCTTTCTCAGGACATGGAATATAGGGATTCTCTAAAGTATCTTGAAAATTTCTTAAGGAAGTTCATGAAAAAGTATCAGCATATTTCCTCCTAGTAAGGTATCAACTCATGAAGTTTCAGTCATTGCACAGCTAGTGATTCTCAGTTAAGGGAGAAGGGTGCAAGCTCATTGACAGAATGCCCACTGGGAGGTTTCAAAAGGAGAAGCAGAGAGTTAATGAGAAGAACCCTTTGTGTTCGAAGTGCTACGCTGCCTGTGGCCTTAGCACCCAGAACTATATTAACAGAGGCGCTTACAGTTTCACCTTTCCCCAGCAATTCAGGGCAGGCACTTTGATATGTTTCTTGATTTGCCTCCTGTTGCTTTCTCTTCCAAAGCTTGAGGATGATTGAACTTATAGACACTTGTGAACCTCAGCACAGCAACATTTTGAATTTGGTGCTTGTCTTTGAAGTGTAGTAGCTTGTACACATTAAAATTCTTGTCCCCGATAGACCTCTTTCCTGGTGATCTTTCCTTCCATGTAACTCTCCATCTCTCATACTCAGTTGAATTGAGAGACCACAGGTTGAATCAGTCACCTTGATAAAAGCTTTCCCACCTTTCCTCAAGAGGTACCACTGTTCTTCCTCTTGGCATCCAAACATAAAACTCAGGCAACATCTGTTGATTAACCTCTCTTTCTGTTTTCTGTATTGGCAATTTCTCCTTTACAGATGCTTTGTGTCAGTCTATCCTTCCAGTTAACCCTTAAATGTGTAGACCTGAGTCAGCTTGTATTTCCTTTACAGATGCTTTGTGTCAAGTCAAAATGGATAATGAGTACAGTGATAATAAATGAATAAGCTGCAAATCATAACCACAGCATTTATTATGGTCCTTAAGGACTACTCATGGTTCCACATGAAACTTTACAAAGTGCTTAGTATGCTAGGTCTTCAAAAATGGTTATATTGCTGGATGCAACTTTTCAATGTGCTTTTAAATATGCATTGCACAGACAGAGCCTAGGAATAGCAAGACTGCATAAACCGTTGCGAAGATCATGGGTGATAGTTCAAGGAAGGGTTTGGAGCCTTTCTCAGGACATGGAATATAGGGATTCTCTAAAGTATCTTGAAAATTTCTTAAGGAAGTTCATGAAAAAGTATCAGCATATTTCCTCCTAGTAAGGTATCAACTCATGAAGTTTCAGTCATTGCACAGCTAGTGATTCTCAGTTAAGGGAGAAGGGTGCAAGCTCATTGACAGAATGCCCACTGGGAGGTTTCAAAAGGAGAAGCAGAGAGTTAATGAGAAGAACCCTTTGTGTTCGAAGTGCTACGCTGCCTGTGGCCTTAGCACCCAGAACTATATTAACAGAGGCGCTTACAGTTTCACCTTTCCCCAGCAATTCAGGGCAGGCACTTTGATATGTTTCTTGATTTGCCTCCTGTTGCTTTCTCTTCCAAAGCTTGAGGATGATTGAACTTATAGACACTTGTGAACCTCAGCACAGCAACATTTTGAATTTGGTGCTTGTCTTTGAAGTGTAGTAGCTTGTACACATTAAAATTCTTGTCCCCGATAGACCTCTTTCCTGGTGATCTTTCCTTCCATGTAACTCTCCATCTCTCATACTCAGTTGAATTGAGAGACCACAGGTTGAATCAGTCACCTTGATAAAAGCTTTCCCACCTTTCCTCAAGAGGTACCACTGTTCTTCCTCTTGGCATCCAAACATAAAACTCAGGCAACATCTGTTGATTAACCTCTCTTTCTGTTTTCTGTATTGGCAATTTCTCCTTTTACAGATGCTTTGTGTCAGTCTATCCTTCCAGTTAACCCTTAAATGTGTAGACCTGAGTCAGCTTGTATTTCAAAGTGGAATAACATGACCAAGAAGTTAAGAGCTAAGAAATGATGCAGGTCTAATTCTCTACACGAGCTAGCACAGGATTCCAAGGTGTCCCTATGCATAGCATTAACAGAGAAGGGATGCTTCTGTATTAACAAATTATAGTTTGATATCGTTCTTGTTCATTCATGGCGATCACCTCATGGACTACTGCTGTGCACCAGCTTACACACAGTTTCTTGGTTCAGGGTGGATGATAAGGAATAGAAAAAAGCACACTATAAAACAAGCAGGGCAGTACTTAAAATGTAGAATGAAAAAATCATGAAGAAGACATAATATAAGTATCTTATTTTTTTAATAAGATGAATATTTTATGAGTGAAATGTATATCAGGTAGCCACACCTCGGGATTGTCTATGAATGTAAATGAGTACAAAATTTCTTTCATTCTTGCCTTCTTTCCTTTCTTCTTCCCTCTTTCTCCCTCTCCCCCCCCTTTTGCCCTCTCCTCTCCTCACCCTTTCTTTCCCTTCCCTCTCTCCCTCCCTCCTTCATTTTGTCCTCTTCTCCTCACTCACTTCTTTCTCTTGTTTTCCCTTCCCTTCCTTTCCTTTTCCTCCGATCCCCTCTCCTTCTTTCCCCCTAGTTTCCTTTTCTCAATAACTCATGCACAGGGTACAAAATGCAAAAGGAGTAAAATGTATATATAGTGAGAAGTGTTGAAGTGTTTCCTTTACATCTCTGTTACTCGGCAACCAATGAGCCCTCCCCAGAAAAAGCCAGTATCGCCAAGTTTTTGTGTATCCTTACAAGACTTTCTATGTATGTTCAGTTATGTATGAATAAAATGAATTTATTTAAGTATCACATTATAGAGTTGTGGAAAACAAGTCTCTGAAAGAGTTAAATGATAAGCTTCAAGGTTATGCAGAAAGGCAGCAGTGAAGTTGGGGATGAGCCCAGATTTTCTAATGTTTTTCTCTAGGCATTGTGCCATCTTGCAAATGTTGTCAGTCTACCTTCCAGTAAAAATTGTGTAGACCTGAGTCAGCTTGTATTTCAAAGTGGAATAACATGACCAAGAAGTTAAGAGCTAAGAAATGATGCAGGTCTAATTCTCTACACGAGCTAGCACAGGATTCCAAGGTGTCCCTATGCATAGCATTAACAGAGAAGGGATGCTTCTGTATTAACAAATTATAGTTTGATATCGTTCTTGTTCATTCATGGCGATCACCTCATGGACTACTGCTGTGCACCAGCTTACACACAGTTTCTTGGTTCAGGGTGGATGATAAGGAATAGAAAAAAGCACACTATAAAACAAGCAGGGCAGTACTTAAAATGTAGAATGAAAAAATCATGAAGAAGACATAATATAAGTATCTTATTTTTTTAATAAGATGAATATTTTATGAGTGAAATGTATATCAGGTAGCCACACCTCGGGATTGTCTATGAATGTAAATGAGTACAAAATTTCTTTCATTCTTGCCTTCTTTCCTTTCTTCTTCCCTCTTTCTCCCTCTCCCCCCCCTTTTGCCCTCTCCTCTCCTCACCCTTTCTTTCCCTTCCCTCTCTCCCTCCCTCCTTCATTTTGTCCTCTTCTCCTCACTCACTTCTTTCTCTTGTTTTCCCTTCCCTTCCTTTCCTTTTCCTCCGATCCCCTCTCCTTCTTTCCCCCTAGTTTCCTTTTCTCAATAACTCATGCACAGGGTACAAAATGCAAAAGGAGTAAAATGTATATATAGTGAGAAGTGTTGAAGTGTTTCCTTTACATCTCTGTTACTCGGCAACCAATGAGCCCTCCCCAGAAAAAGCCAGTATCGCCAAGTTTTTGTGTATCCTTACAAGACTTTCTATGTATGTTCAGTTATGTATGAATAAAATGAATTTATTTAAGTATCACATTATAGAGTTGTGGAAAACAAGTCTCTGAAAGAGTTAAATGATAAGCTTCAAGGTTATGCAGAAAGGCAGCAGTGAAGTTGGGGATGAGCCCAGATTTTCTAATGTTTTTCTCTAGGCATTGTGCCATCTTGCAAATTTTTATCTTCTATATGCCAATATTTCTGCCTTTTGTATGGGTGGGCATATTTCCAATAGTTTTCAATTTGACTGGTTTAAAAGCACACCCTAAGAATAAATGAAGTTTGTGAATCTCCATTGTATGCAACCTTACAACCTAAACTAGTGGGGGTGTCCATTTAGGGGTCTCTATATTTTGAAGGCGATACTTAAGATCATAGGATACTTAAGGCTTGAGAGGTTTTACTTCTTTCAAGACCGTATATTCCTTCTTGAAATTAAAAAATGAACAAAAACACATATAATTAATTTTCAATAAGAAAATATACATAATAAATTTTCAAAAGTTCAAGCTTTTGATATCTTGAATTAAATTTAGTTTAAAATGTATTTCTTCAGTTCAACACTTCAGGTATTTACTTGAAAAAATTTTCTCAGTTCCATAGGTCCTAGGGTTCTTCTTGAGAAATTGTCTTTGCCAGTATATTTCCCTTACAGAGGAGGGCAAATAATGATTGCCATAAGAGATGAGAATGAACTGGTACTATTCCCTTACTAGCACCTTTGACATCAGATCTCCAGCAAAAAATAAATAAATAAATAGTTTCTCTCAGCAGGGAAACTATAGAAATTGAAAATATTATATGCTAGCTGTTCCAAATATGTGAATATTCCTCCTTTATGTTGAGAAGAAAATAGCAGAGGTATCTGTATTCTTTCATGCCTTCATTGTTGCCCTCTGAAACCATGCTCTAGTTTTCCTAAACTTTTCTGACCGCATCTGGTTATATTCTTTACTCCCAGCTCTTTGCACCCCGCAAAAGGAGTAAAATGTATATATAGTGAGAAGTGTTGAAGTGTTTCCTTTACATCTCTGTTACTCGGCAACCAATGAGCCCTCCCCAGAAAAAGCCAGTATCGCCAAGTTTTTGTGTATCCTTACAAGACTTTCTATGTATGTTCAGTTATGTATGAATAAAATGAATTTATTTAAGTATCACATTATAGAGTTGTGGAAAACAAGTCTCTGAAAGAGTTAAATGATAAGCTTCAAGGTTATGCAGAAAGGCAGCAGTGAAGTTGGGGATGAGCCCAGATTTTCTAATGTTTTTCTCTAGGCATTGTGCCATCTTGCAAATTTTTATCTTCTATATGCCAATATTTCTGCCTTTTGTATGGGTGGGCATATTTCCAATAGTTTTCAATTTGACTGGTTTAAAAGCACACCCTAAGAATAAATGAAGTTTGTGAATCTCCATTGTATGCAACCTTACAACCTAAACTAGTGGGGGTGTCCATTTAGGGGTCTCTATATTTTGAAGGCGATACTTAAGATCATAGGATACTTAAGGCTTGAGAGGTTTTACTTCTTTCAAGACCGTATATTCCTTCTTGAAATTAAAAAATGAACAAAAACACATATAATTAATTTTCAATAAGAAAATATACATAATAAATTTTCAAAAGTTCAAGCTTTTGATATCTTGAATTAAATTTAGTTTAAAATGTATTTCTTCAGTTCAACACTTCAGGTATTTACTTGAAATAAATTTTCTCAGTTCCATAGGTCCTAGGGTTCTTCTTGAGAAATTGTCTTTGCCAGTATATTTCCCTTACAGAGGAGGGCAAATAATGATTGCCATAAGAGATGAGAATGAACTGGTACTATTCCCTTACTAGCACCTTTGACATCAGATCTCCAGCAAAAAATAAATAAATAAATAGTTTCTCTCAGCAGGGAAACTATAGAAATTGAAAATATTATATGCTAGCTGTTCCAAATATGTGAATATTCCTCCTTTATGTTGAGAAGAAAATAGCAGAGGTATCTGTATTCTTTCATGCCTTCATTGTTGCCCTCTGAAACCATGCTCTAGTTTTCCTAAACTTTTCTGACCGCATCTGGTTATATTCTTTACTCCCAGCTCTTTGCACTCTTTTTCTTTTTTTTTGGTTGTCTTCATGTAGGTGCTCTTTGATTTGTCTTTAAACCACAGATAAAGACAGAAACTACATGTTTGAACAACTAAGAGTTAAAGAGGAAATGTACAGTTATTTTTTCTCATTGTCACATCTTCCTTTTATTCCTCAACGGACAGGACTGAGTCAGAGAAGACTGTACCTATTGTTAGAGGCTTTCAACAAAAATGTTCAAATCTGACATTTACTCCATTTAGCTAAAATAATTGCAGTTGTTGTCCAGTTGCCCAATCATGTTTGACTCTTTTTGACCCTATGGATTGCAGCATGCCAGGCCTTCCTATCCCTCACTGTCTCCTAAAGTTTGCCCAGGTTCATGTCCATTGCATCAGTGATGCCATCCAACCATCTCATCCTCTGATGCCCCTTCCTTCTCCTTCTGCCCTCAATCTTTTCCAGAATCAGGGACTTTTCCAATGAGTCAGCTGTTCTCTTCAGGTTACCAAAATACTGGGGCTTCATCTTCAGCATCAGTTCTTCCAATGAGTATTCAGGGTTGATTTCCTTTAAGGTTGACTGGCTGGAGCTGTAAGGAGACTCTTAGGGGTCTCCAGCACCACAATTTGAAGGTATCAATTCTTTGGCAATCTGCCTTCTTTACAGTCCAGCTCTCATAACTGTATGTGATCACTGGGAAGACCATATCCTTGACTATACAGAACTTTTTCAGCAGGATGATATCTGCTCTTCATAACTCTGTCTAGATTTGTCATAGCATTGCTGCCAAGAGACAACTGTCTTCTGATTTCATGGCTGCAAAAATAATTAATTTTAACAAGGAAAAATCCCATTTCTTTTGAGTCTTTCTCTGAAGTATATTTTTCATATTGTTTATTTTGGAGGATCTTATTCCTAGTCACAAGGTGAAGAGTCCTAATATGGAAAAAATACTTTTTAATTCTCAATATTTTGAGAATGGATGATACTAAAATTTAAAGTATAACATTCAAACTGAGTACCATAAAAAGAGCAGTGCTGATTTAGATATACTTATTCATGTATGTTTGTTAGTATAGCATAACCCATGCATCCATTTCCTTGCTAGTAAATCTCTAATCCTCATATGATAGATTATGTGCAAAAATGACCATCAAAGAGATACATGACATTTCTTCCATCAAGAAGTTGAATCTGTCTCCCTTTCCTTGAACCTGTGTATGGATTTATAACTTGCTTTGAACAGTACATGCAGTTATACTAAAGTTATTCTGGTTCTGGGCTTCAGCTTTAAGATTCATGAAAACTTCTGTTATTGTACTATTAGAGACTACTGGAGAGTCCATATGGTAAAAGGTCAGGAGATTGAAAGGCACTGTAAAAATGCGGCCCTGAAGAATGAAAGAACATAAGGTTATAGCATGCAAGCCAGCCCTGTTAAGGGGTCAGATACATGAATGAAGTCATCTTGAATCCTTCAGCTCAAATTTTAGCTCAGTTGACACTCATATAAAATTAAGCCATCCTTGCAAAGCCCTGTCCAGCCCAATCAGTGTATTCATAAACAAATACAATGATTTAGACAATTTAGGGTTTTAGACAATCAATATGTATCATATGAGACATATTAATTTGGGGGTAATATGTTACTGTGAAATGAAAATACCTCCTGCCATCTTAATAATCAAGAGACATCCAATCAGTTGGTACTTCATAAACCAAGATACCCTTTAGACATAGGGTTGATTTCCTTTAAGGTTGACTGGCTGGAGCTGTAAGGAGACTCTTAGGGTCTCCAGCACCACAATTTGAAGGTATCAATTCTTTGGCAATCTGCCTTCTTTACAGTCCAGCTCTCATAACTGTATGTGATCACTGGGAAGACCATATCCTTGACTATACAGAACTTTTTCAGCAGGATGATATCTGCTCTTCAAAACACTGTCTAGGTTTGTCATAGCTTTCCTGCCAAGAAACAACTGTCTTCTGATTTCATGGCTGCAAAAATAATTAATTTTAACAAGGAAAAATCCCATTTCTTTTGAGTCTTTCTCTGAAGTATATTTTTCATATTGTTTATTTTGGAGGATCTTATTCCTAGTCACAAGGTGAAGAGTCCTAATATGGAAAAAATACTTTTTAATTCTCAATATTTTGAGAATGGATGATACTAAAATTTAAAGTATAACATTCAAACTGAGTACCATAAAAAGAGCAGTGCTGATTTAGATATACTTATTCATGTATGTTTGTTAGTATAGCATAACCCATGCATCCATTTCCTTGCTAGTAAATCTCTAATCCTCATATGATAGATTATGTGCAAAAATGACCATCAAAGAGATACATGACATTTCTTCCATCAAGAAGTTGAATCTGTCTCCCTTTCCTTGAACCTGTGTATGGATTTATAACTTGCTTTGAACAGTACATGCAGTTATACTAAAGTTATTCTGGTTCTGGGCTTCAGCTTTAAGATTCATGAAAACTTCTGTTATTGTACTATTAGAGACTACTGGAGAGTCCATATGGTAAAAGGTCAGGAGATTGAAAGGCACTGTAAAAATGCGGCCCTGAAGAATGAAAGAACATAAGGTTATAGCATGCAAGCCAGCCCTGTTAAGGGGTCAGATACATGAATGAAGTCATCTTGAATCCTTCAGCTCAAATTTTAGCTCAGTTGACACTCATATAAAATTAAGCCATCCTTGCAAAGCCCTGTCCAGCCCAATCAGTGTATTCATAAACAAATACAATGATTTAGACAATTTAGGGTTTTAGACAATCAATATGTATCATATGAGACATATTAATTTGGGGGTAATATGTTACTGTGAAATGAAAATACCTCCTGCCATCTTAATAATCAAGAGACATCACAGCCATCAGTGATTTCTGGCCTCTAATGAGAGCTCCTCAAACTGCAATCCAGCTAATGCTGCGACCCTCAATAGAGATTACCCAGGAGCTAGGGGAATGCTGGGAGCAAGGTGAACAAGGCAACAGGATTGGCCCCAGATAGCTGAGGTGCATATGAAAGGAAGGAATTCAAGGATCCCAAAGCCTTGCCGGTTCCCATACATAGAATGCTAAATTCCTTAACTTGATACCTGATCTTTGATATTCAGACTGCCTGCTCTCTTTTAACCTTATATATCTCCTGACTCTGCCTCCTGCCTCCTGCCTCCTTCAAGCAGTTTTATCAGAGCTACTGATACATTGTCTCCCAGGCTTGGAGCCCTAAATATTTCCACCCAATAAAAGAACACTACTTTCAGGTTGTGGCTATATATTTTAGTCTACATTACACAAAATATAACTGAGGTTTTCCTAAAAAGATTCCTGTTATAAAGGTTGACTTTATGTCTCTTATGATACATATTGAATTTATGTGCTGTTTAAAATTTACATGTTATTGTTTTTAATAACAAAAGAAATGCTTAACATAATGAATTATTTAAAAGAGGCACAATAGTCTAAACATGAATGAATGTCAAAGTAGCGTTAAAAATGTGCTTGAAGTTTCCCTGTGATAATACATTTTAATGCATGCCCAAAGTATTTAAAGTTATAAGACCTGGGATTGAGTCCTTACCCTATTATTTTCTAACCCTTTGACTATGCAAGTTGCCTGCTGTATTTGACATGCATTTGTTCATTTGTTAAATACTATACTAAAACTATATTAATACTATATTAAAACATGGACTTCTCTGGTGGTCCAGTGGTTAAAGTGTCCACCTTATAGTGCAAGGGGTACCAGTTCAATGGCCCAGGAAGATCTTCCTGGCCCAGGAAGATCTCACATGCTGGCAGAGAGGCTGGACTACTGGTGTGTCGAATTATAAGCCAGCGTTCTGGAGTGCGTGTGCCCAGAGCTAGTGCTCTGCAAAGAGGGAGGCCACTGCAATGGGAGGCCCACGCAGGCCAAAGAATAAAAGAGATGGATGAAAATAAATATTAATAATAGAGGTATGATGGGGAAAAGAAAAAAAATTATATATAAAAAAACACTAGAAACAAATGTCCTTCAATCGGAGAATGGATGAACAAATTTTGGTATGTCAGTACAATAAAAACAAACAATAAAGAGAATCTAATTATTGATGTATGTGAATCGGAGAATGGATGAACAAATTTTGGTATGTCAGTACAATAAAAACAAACAATAAAGAGAATCTAATTATTGATGTATGTGGTATCATGGAGATAACTTAAAAATGTGAGAGAAAGAAGGCAAACGAGTGCACATGAAAGTGTTCAACCTCAATTTGAGACTTAAACCCAGGGCCCAGACCTAATCAGACCCTGCTTGGGACTTGAACTCACGTGGCCAGGACTCAAACCCAGCCAAAACCCTGGTAATTAAAGTCACTCACCCAATGTCTGGACCCACTGAGGCTCAGGTTCTTTATGTCTCTTTGCAGGGAAGAATTCAGCAAGAGACAAAGTGACAGGTAAGAACTGGATTTATTCAGATTCAGAGAAAGCACACTCCACAGACAGAGTGTGGGCCATGGTAGAGCAAATCCAGTGGCCCAGAAAACATGGCGTTCTTAGCTTTTATAGGCTGGGTAATTCCATATGCTAATGAGTGGGAGGATTATTCCAGCTTTTAGGGAAGGGATGGAACTGTCATGGTGCCTCTGGGTGTGTAATTCTTTTCAAAAATTGCGCCCTGCCCCTTTCCCTATCCCTCACACATATAGATATTATATGATTCCATTTAGATAGAATTCTGGTAAATGAAACTAATCTAGAGACAGAATGCAGACCAGTAGTTTCCTGGGGATGATGATAGTGTGGGAAAGAATTAGAAACAGGTGTGAGGAAAAAGTAGATTATCTTGATTGTGTTAAATGCTTCAAGAGTTTATATATAAGCCCAAACTCATCAAAATATATGCTTTAGATATATTCAGTTTAATATATTTCACTTATATATTGACAAAGTTATAAAATGACAAAATAATAAAATGGCTGTAATATCTGCTTTTCATATCAAAGGACTTATCTATTCAACAAACACTTATTCTTCATCAGTAAAGGAGGTAATATTATAAGAAAACTATATTCCTCCCAGGAAATTAGAGCAGGGTGAGAAGGCCAGAAAATTTAGAATACTCTTTAACACCATATACAAAAAATAAGCTTGAAATATATTAAATAGCTAAATTTAAGACTATGAAACTCATAGAGGAAAATATAAGAATACTCTTTTACATAAATCATGGAAATATATATATTTTGGAATCTGTTTCCTGAAGTGAAGGAAATAAAAGGAAAAAATAAACAAATGACTAATTCAAGTTAAAAGCCTTTTGTACAGCAAAGGAAACCATCAACAAAATGAGAAGATGATCCACTAAATGGGAGAAATATTTGCAAGTGATATGGCTGATAATGGATTTATATCCAACATATATAAACAGCTCATACATTTGAACATCAAAAAGACATGTGACCCAGTTAAAAAATGAGCAGAAGATCTAGACAAATATTCTTCCAAATAAAAAATATAGATAACCAATAGGCTTATGAAAAGATGTGCAACATCACTAATCATCAGGGAAATGCATATCAAAACCACTAACTCTTCACAAAATAAACCTCAACAATTTTTTTTCACAAATAAAAAATATTTTTTAAAGTCTGATAGATGATAAAGTATTACTGATTATAATCTTATTTACTTTCCCATTATGAATCATATAAGATATTTCTCATACATTTGAAAATTATTTATATTTACTTTTCTCTAAAGCAAACCTTCACATCCTCTGCCTAATTTTAACTGGTTTCTTAACTGTTTTCTCATTGATTTGCAGAAAACTCTTGATTGAATTTTAAATATGCTTTCTGAGTTTGTCATTAGTTTTTTTCCTTTTTGACACTAATTATAGTGAGTTTTGCATATAGTAAAAATTAATATGATTATTATATTTGAGAACCAAAAATAAAATACAGGAAATATTGATATGAAAGAGAACTTTGCTGAAAGGCCAAAAATACCCTAATGGGCATAAACGATAAAATGACAAAATAATAAAATGGCTGTAATATCTGCTTTTCATATCAAAGGACTTATCTATTCAACAAACACTTATTCTTCATCAGTAAAGGAGGTAATATTATAAGAAAACTATATTCCTCCCAGGAAATTAGAGCAGGGTGAGAAGGCCAGAAAATTTAGAATACTCTTTAACACCATATACAAAAAATAAGCTTGAAATATATTAAATAGCTAAATTTAAGACTATGAAACTCATAGAGGAAAATATAAGAA
Organism: Tragulus kanchil; assembly: GCA_022376925.1. Lineage (NCBI taxonomy): Eukaryota > Metazoa > Chordata > Mammalia > Artiodactyla > Tragulidae > Tragulus > Tragulus kanchil. The sequence goes on along the minus strand of JAIOJX010000023.1, from coordinate 116,855,367 downwards.
TACTCTTTTACATAAATCATGGAAATATATATATTTTGGAATCTGTTTCCTGAAGTGAAGGAAATAAAAGGAAAAAATAAACAAATGACTAATTCAAGTTAAAAGCCTTTTGTACAGCAAAGGAAACCATCAACAAAATGAGAAGATGATCCACTAAATGGAAGAAATATTTGCAAGTGATATGGCTGATAATGGATTTATATCCAACATATATAAACAGCTCATACATTTGAACATCAAAAAGACATGTGACCCAGTTAAAAAATGAGCAGAAGATCTAGACAAATATTCTTCCAAATAAAAAATATAGATAACCAATAGGCTTATGAAAAGATGTGCAACATCACTAATCATCAGGGAAATGCATATCAAAACCACTAACTCTTCACAAAATAAACCTCAACAATTTTTTTTCACAAATAAAAAATATTTTTTAAAGTCTGATAGATGATAAAGTATTACTGATTATAATCTTATTTACTTTCCCATTATGAATCATATAAGATATTTCTCATACATTTGAAAATTATTTATATTTACTTTTCTCTAAAGCAAACCTTCACATCCTCTGCCTAATTTTAACTGGTTTCTTAACTGTTTTCTCATTGATTTGCAGAAAACTCTTGATTGAATTTTAAATATGCTTTCTGAGTTTGTCATTAGTTTTTTTTTTCCTTTTTTTGACACTAATTATAGTGAGTTTTTGCATATAGTAAAAAATTAATATGATTATTATATTTGAGAACCAAAAAATAAAATACAGGAAATATTGATATGAAAGAGAACTTTGCTGAAAGGCCAAAAATACCCTAATGGGCATAAACGATAAAAAGGAAGAACATAATAAAATAAGCATGCCCTAACAATTTCTAAGTTCATTCTAAGTTGCTAAATCAGATTAATGAGTAGTTTAAAGGACAACAGTGAGAAGCTCATTCTTCAGGAATACTTAACTATTTTAATCCTGTTATTGTGTACTGTTCTAGATTTTGTTAAAAATTAATGAAATATTATGATCTCTGATCACAGAGTATATATACACAATGATGAGTAGTCAGGTAAGAAACAATGAAATTTGATAAGTATCGAGATGGAAAAAATACCAGATGTGATGAGAAAATAGAGAATGGGTATCTAACCCATATTTAGGAAGTAATGACATAATATATTTTCTGAGATCTAAAGGTAAGTATACAAAATCAAGTGATGTATTGAATGCAGAGTTGGATGAACAGAGTAACAAAATATACAAGAATACCTGACGATTAAATAAAGCATTTTGTATTTAGGTATATGAAAACAGTTATATCTAAGTGGGTGTATAAATGATACCAGGACAGACAAAAGTTAAAATGGAATAAACAGTGACCGAATCACCAATGGACTTCACAGATTTTATGTTGTTTATACTTCCTTCTGAAGATAATGGAGAGGAATTCTAAATTAGTAGTATTATTTCCATATGAAACTATCCTTAATTGACATGTTAAAATCATTTAGAAGGTATCCTTTTGACTTTATCTTACTAAATGACCTCCTAATAATGGTTAGGTCCCTTCACTTTTACCCACACCCACTGCCTGCACCACTATTCTCACACGTTAAACAATTACAGTAGTTTTGTAGGTATTTTCTTCATGTAGGTGCTAAGTTTTTGATTCATCTTTAAACTACAGATAAAGGCAGAAACTATGTACTTTGACATGGGCTCTTCACATATTCTATTTTTTCTATAGAATACATTCATGTTGTTCAGTTGCTAAATTCTGTCCAACTCTTTGCGACCCCATGGGCTTTAGCATATTGGGCTCCCCTAGTCCTTCACTATCTCCCAGTTTGTTCAAACTCGTGTCTATTGAATCAGTGATGCCAAACAACCATCTTACCCTTTTTCATCCCCCTCCCCTCCTGCCTTCAGTTTCCCCCAGCATCAGGGTCTTTTCCAGTGAGTAGGCTCTTTACATCAGGTGGCCAAAGTATTAGAACTTCTGCTTTGACATAAGTCCTTTCAATGAATATTCAGGGTTGATTTCCTTTAGGACTGACTGATTTTTTGGGGTCGGTCTCTTAGACAGTGAAAGCATCAATTCTTTGATGCTCAGAATACTTAACTATTTTAATCCTGTTATTGTGTACTGTTCTAGATTTTGTTAAAAATTAATGAAATATTATGATCTCTGATCACAGAGTATATATACACAATGATGAGTAGTCAGGTAAGAAACAATGAAATTTGATAAGTATCGAGATGGAAAAAATACCAGATGTGATGAGAAAATAGAGAATGGGTATCTAACCCATATTTAGGAAGTAATGACATAATATATTTTCTGAGATCTAAAGGTAAGTATACAAAATCAAGTGATGTATTGAATGCAGAGTTGGATGAACAGAGTAACAAAATATACAAGAATACCTGACGATTAAATAAAGCATTTTGTATTTAGGTATATGAAAACAGTTATATCTAAGTGGGTGTATAAATGATACCAGGACAGACAAAAGTTAAAATGGAATAAACAGTGACCGAATCACCAATGGACTTCACAGATTTTATGTTGTTTATACTTCCTTCTGAAGATAATGGAGAGGAATTCTAAATTAGTAGTATTATTTCCATATGAAACTATCCTTAATTGACATGTTAAAATCATTTAGAAGGTATCCTTTTGACTTTATCTTACTAAATGACCTCCTAATAATGGTTAGGTCCCTTCACTTTTACCCACACCCACTGCCTGCACCACTATTCTCACACGTTAAACAATTACAGTAGTTTTGTAGGTATTTTCTTCATGTAGGTGCTAAGTTTTTGATTCATCTTTAAACTACAGATAAAGGCAGAAACTATGTACTTTGACATGGGCTCTTCACATATTCTATTTTTTCTATAGAATACATTCATGTTGTTCAGTTGCTAAATTCTGTCCAACTCTTTGCGACCCCATGGGCTTTAGCATATTGGGCTCCCCTAGTCCTTCACTATCTCCCAGTTTGTTCAAACTCGTGTCTATTGAATCAGTGATGCCAAACAACCATCTTACCCTTTTTCATCCCCCTCCCCTCCTGCCTTCAGTTTCCCCCAGCATCAGGGTCTTTTCCAGTGAGTAGGCTCTTTACATCAGGTGGCCAAAGTATTAGAACTTCTGCTTTGACATAAGTCCTTTCAATGAATATTCAGGGTTGATTTCCTTTAGGACTGACTGATTTGATCTTCTTGCAGTCCAAAGACTCTCAAGAGTCTCTTCCAGCACCATGGTTTGAAAGCATCAATTCTTTGATGCTCAACCTTCTTTTGGTCCAATCCATACATGGCTCACATCCATACATGACTACTGGGAAAACAATAGCTATGACTGTATGGACCTTTGTTGTCAAAGTGATGTGTCTGTTTTTAAAAATATTCTAGTGTATCTCATTCACCTTTTCTCCTGGTTATCTGGCAGTGGTGGAGCCTGCTGGGCCAGCAGGGCCGGGACTGGCGTGCTCAGCTGGCTGTTGCCCATGCTTGGAGTGCTCGTGTGGGCGCTCAGTTCACTGCTCCTGCTCCGGCCGGCCACGGGGCTGTAGTTCCTCTGTGGGACGACCAGACTCAGGGCTGTAGTTTTGTTCTGTAAAACCCCTCACATTTTCTTGCTGCTTAAGGAAGACCTAGTACGTTTAATTGGCACCATTTTATGCTTGTGACTTCCATGGTGGGACAGGTTGCTTCGATCGCTATAGTGGAAGGAACACAATTCACATTTGTATGGTTTTTCTCCTGTATGGGAACACATATGGGCTTCCAGATGACGCTCATAGGCAGATGTGAATGCACGCAAGTGACATCGATGAGGTTTCCCACCTGTGTGGATTCGGATGTGTTCGATGAGCCTGGTGGTGCCTTTGCTGGCATAGTTGCAGTACCGACACTTGAGTTTTCCATCAAAGGACCTTTCAAACCCATCTACTGGCATTCCTGAGTTTTCATCCAGGGAAACTTCAACAGTCTGGTGATCAAGTCCGTTCTGATTACCATCTGTTCCAGCTTTTCACCCCAAATCAGTTCCTCCTTTTTCTTGCCACTCCAACATTGATGAAATGTAGAGCAATCAAAATTTACTCTGGAGACACACCAAGGGACTCCCAAAGGCCATAGAGGGAATTTCAATTAAAACTGAAAACTCGTGTCTATTGAATCAGTGATGCCAAACAACCATCTTACCCTTTTTCATCCCCCTCCCCTCCTGCCTTCAGTTTCCCCCAGCATCAGGGTCTTTTCCAGTGAGTAGGCTCTTTACATCAGGTGGCCAAAGTATTAGAACTTCTGCTTTGACATAAGTCCTTTCAATGAATATTCAGGGTTGATTTCCTTTAGGACTGACTGATTTGATCTTCTTGCAGTCCAAAGACTCTCAAGAGTCTCTTCCAGCACCATGGTTTGAAAGCATCAATTCTTTGATGCTCAACCTTCTTTTGGTCCAATCCATACATGGCTCACATCCATACATGACTACTGGGAAAACAATAGCTATGACTGTATGGACCTTTGTTGTCAAAGTGATGTGTCTGTTTTTAAAAATATTCTAGTGTATCTCATTCACCTTTTCTCCTGGTTATCTGGCAGTGGTGGAGCCTGCTGGGCCAGCAGGGCCGGGACTGGCGTGCTCAGCTGGCTGTTGCCCATGCTTGGAGTGCTCGTGTGGGCGCTCAGTTCACTGCTCCTGCTCCGGCCGGCCACGGGGCTGTAGTTCCTCTGTGGGACGACCAGACTCAGGGCTGTAGTTTTGTTCTGTAAAACCCCTCACATTTTCTTGCTGCTTAAGGAAGACCTAGTACGTTTAATTGGCACCATTTTATGCTTGTGACTTCCATGGTGGGACAGGTTGCTTCGATCGCTATAGTGGAAGGAACACAATTCACATTTGTATGGTTTTTCTCCTGTATGGGAACACATATGGGCTTCCAGATGACGCTCATAGGCAGATGTGAATGCACGCAAGTGACATCGATGAGGTTTCCCACCTGTGTGGATTCGGATGTGTTCGATGAGCCTGGTGGTGCCTTTGCTGGCATAGTTGCAGTACCGACACTTGAGTTTTCCATCAAAGGACCTTTCAAACCCATCTACTGGCATTCCTGAGTTTTCATCCAGGGAAACTTCAACAGTCTGGTGATCAAGTCCGTTCTGATTACCATCTGTTCCAGCTTTTCACCCCAAATCAGTTCCTCCTTTTTCTTGCCACTCCAACATTGATGAAATGTAGAGCAATCAAAATTTACTCTGGAGACACACCAAGGGACTCCCAAAGGCCATAGAGGGAATTTCAATTAAAACTGAAAAGCCATACAGAGTTCACCTGACAGCCACACCGAGTAACCCCCACTGCTTTGTTCAACGCCGCCGCGGTCACCGTCGCCCCCGCTGTCTTCGTCACTGCCGCCGTCATCTCAGTTCAGCTACACATACTCATCTCTTCCTTTCTGTTCTAAGACTTCTCTGAGTAAGGAGAAATTGAAAGTTCAATCAAGTTATACTCCATAGGGCAATCCTTGACTGAGAAGAGAAAACTAATGAATAGACTGTCCCTGCTTCTATCATCTGAGTGTAACAATTTTGAGATTTCTTTTGCTTGAGCACTTCTAAAGATGTTATGATTCCTCCTAAAGTGCTCATATATCTTAATAGCTGACTAGTGTATCGTCATATTGCCTTTCTTTCTCTCCTTGTTTAAGTCATACCAGTTTCTTATTCCTGTTCCCCAAGATTATGTCCCAAATTAAACTACCTGTGTGGAAGCCCAATGTCTGCTTTCTGGAGAAAATTCAGACTAATATTTGTTATAAATAAAGAAAAAAAGCTAAAGTAGATTCATTTGGAGTACTCAGAAGACAAGAGAATTAGGAATGCAGAGTCATAGAAATAAAATAATATTGACACTCAAAAAGGATGAAAATGTTAAAATGATATTGAAAGGAACAGAAAAATATGCAAACACTGTCTGTAAAATTTGGTTTCAAGAAGTTCATCTTTTAGAGAACAATCTTGGTAGAATGCATCAGGGTAGAAGTCTGACTACAGTGAATTTAGAAAGATAAGTGAATCATGTAATTGTTGTTGGGATTTTTACATAAAAATTTACTGGGAGAAAATAAACTGATTAAGACAAAACTTAGAAAATGATAAATGTGGATAAGAGGCAATAAATGCCAAGATAGAGATTAACAGATTCTTATTAACAGATTCTTATTAATGGGTTCTTGTCTGTTAAAAGAAAAGGAATAATACTGCAAAATATAAAAAAGTATATTGGGTAATACTTGAGATTATTCATAGAATAGAATAGAAAATAGTTTAAATTGAGAAAAGAGCTGAATTTTATTCTTGAAGGTATTTACCCTGAAACTGTAAATCTAATGGAAAGATAAGGATGCCCAAATATAGTATGACTAAATAAAATCTAAGTAATCCTAATGTTATAAAGATAGTAAACATTCTAAAAGTCATGTTCATAAGAAATAATTTCAAAGCAATAATTTATTAGAATATCAAATGCAAAAATTAAAGTAGTAAGAGATCCAATAAAAACTTCTCTGAGTAAGGAGAATTGAAAGTTCAATCAAGTTATACTCCATAGGGCAATCCTTGACTGAGAAGAGAAAACTAATGAATAGACTGTCCCTGCTTCTATCATCTGAGTGTAACAATTTTGAGATTTCTTTTGCTTGAGCACTTCTAAAGATGTTATGATTCCTCCTAAAGTGCTCATATATCTTAATAGCTGACTAGTGTATCGTCATATTGCCTTTCTTTCTCTCCTTGTTTAAGTCATACCAGTTTCTTATTCCTGTTCCCCAAGATTATGTCCCAAATTAAACTACCTGTGTGGAAGCCCAATGTCTGCTTTCTGGAGAAAATTCAGACTAATATTTGTTATAAATAAAGAAAAAAAGCTAAAGTAGATTCATTTGGAGTACTCAGAAGACAAGAGAATTAGGAATGCAGAGTCATAGAAATAAAATAATATTGACACTCAAAAAGGATGAAAATGTTAAAATGATATTGAAAGGAACAGAAAAATATGCAAACACTGTCTGTAAAATTTGGTTTCAAGAAGTTCATCTTTTAGAGAACAATCTTGGTAGAATGCATCAGGGTAGAAGTCTGACTACAGTGAATTTAGAAAGATAAGTGAATCATGTAATTGTTGTTGGGATTTTTACATAAAAAATTTACTGGGAGAAAATAAACTGATTAAGACAAAACTTAGAAAATGATAAATGTGGATAAGAGGCAATAAATGCCAAGATAGAGATTAACAGATTCTTATTAACAGATTCTTATTAATGGGTTCTTGTCTGTTAAAAGAAAAGGAATAATACTGCAAAATATAAAAAAGTATATTGGGTAATACTTGAGATTATTCATAGAATAGAATAGAAAATAGTTTAAATTGAGAAAAGAGCTGAATTTTATTCTTGAAGGTATTTACCCTGAAACTGTAAATCTAATGGAAAGATAAGGATGCCCAAATATAGTATGACTAAATAAAATCTAAGTAATCCTAATGTTATAAAGATAGTAAACATTCTAAAAGTCATGTTCATAAGAAATAATTTCAAAGCAATAATTTATTAGAATATCAAATGCAAAAATTAAAGTAGTAAGAGATCCAATATCTAAAAATAAGCATTTATAAAAATAATACCAATAAGCTCATCAAGAAATATTTATGGTTAATATTTAAAAAGTATAAGGTAAGATATTTAATAAAAATATTTGAATAAAAGAAGACACATACCATAATCAGGAAAAATTATGAGTGAAAAAGAAAGAGATCCTTTTTTAAAATAGTCATAAATATAAATATAATCACAAAGGAAGTTTGGGGAAACTTAATAATATGATTGTAAAATACATCTATTAAATAACTTGAATCAGAATGGTCAATACATAACTGAAAATTATATTAAAATGACATTTCACATTTTAAAAAATACTGTAGCTTTCTAATAATTAAAGCTTTATTGTATTCAAGCAAAAATAGAGTTTTATTAATGGAAAAATATATAAGTCTCATACAAAGGCAAAGGCAAAGATCAGCACTTATATTGTAATAAATAGAATTTGAAGTGAGTAGGAAATGGATAGGTTACATAAATAGTGATATTAGGATCATTGGTTATTATTTTTAGTTAAAAATAAAATAAAATCATTTCATTTAAAAATAAATGGAAAATAATTTTAGGGATATTCAATATAAACATAAAAATTTAACCTATAAAAATCCTAGATAAAACTATGGATAGCTTTATAAATTAGAGGTAGTAAAAGCTCTCAAAACATAATACCAGGGCTTCCCCTGGTGGTCCAGTGGGTAAGGACACCGCTTTGCAGTGCAAGAGGCCGCCAGTTTGATCCCTGGCCTGGGAAGATCCCACGTGCCGCGGAGCGGCTGGACCCATGTGTCCAGTTACTGAGCCAGAGCTCTGGAGTGCATGCACCCAGAGCCAGTGCTCTGCGACAACAGATGCCACCACGATGGGAGGCCCACACGGGCCAAAGAACAAAGACAGATGAAACTAGACAAATGAAACACCAGTGGAAATGGTCCGCCCACCCCCCTGCCTCCCCACCCCCGCCAAAATAAATAAATAAATAAATAAATGTTAAAAAAAGAACACCATAATACCAAAGATAAAGAGTATAATTAAAAATTCTGATGAAATGGGTACATTAAATAATGAAATTGAAAAATTGCATTGAAAAACCCTATGCAGTTAAAAGGCTCATCAGTTCCAAAGAGTTATTCTTTTTAATATACTAATCATTTAAAAATAATAATAACAAGAACAATATAATATATATAAATATATTTGCATGACTTATGTGTTACATAAACTAAAACCTTACTAACAATCTATATGCTGGATCACCTTTGTGCTTTTATTTCCTAAGTTTCTTTCCTGACATGTTATTTTCCATACATAATGCAATGTGTTATTAAAGTTAAAAATAATAGGCAGTTTCCAAAAAATATTTTTCTATCAATTATGGATAGAGAGATGGATAGGATAAATACTGACTATAAAACAGCAAGGCTTGCACTTATTTGACTAATGTTACTATGTTAGGTATATCCCAAGGCCATGGAGGCCTGGAGTATTGTTTACCTACAAGATAATAATAAACGCTTTACACTTGGGAGTGCTTAGGAAACAGTACTTTTTCTCAAAATCTCATACTCTTAGTTTCCAGGTGTTCCACCTATACCTACATTGCACACTCAAGCAGCGCCAGAGCAGCTGCCCAAGTACAACAGCGCCACATAATGCCTCATTCACTTGCATGATAATACCTGAACAATATGCCTGCAAGAGCAGAATGTTGCATTTTAACATCAAGAGCCATTTTTGCATTTTGATGACTTTAAATATATTAAATTTAAATATATGTATTTATATATAATTACATATATATTGGTTAATATATGCAATGTAAATAATATAACAGAAACTTAGAATCTACTACATATGTTTACAGTATGACTATGAACTTCCAAATAATCACCATACATTATTTCATCATTATTCATAGTCATTTCTTTACTCCTCAGTATAGTTTTAGCAACTGTGTGTAATCCTGTATAATTTAATTTAGGTTTGTCTTTTTCTGACCTTTATAAAAATAAGATCATTACTATAATCATTTTATGTATTGATTCTATCATTCAATTTTTTTTTTTTTTAAGATTTATTTATTTATTTACTTTGGGCAGGGGTCGGGTTGGGGAGGGAGGGGAGCGGGCGGGCCATTTCTATTGGTCTTTCATTTCTCTATTTTCATTCGTCTTCGTTCTTTGGCTCCTGTGGGCCTCCCATCGCGATGGCGTCTGTTGTTGCAGAGCCGGCTCTGGGCGCATGCGCTCCAGAGCTTCGGCTCGGTGATTGGACACATCAGTCCAGCCGCTCCGCGGCACGTGGAATCTTCCCAGGCCAGGGCTCGAACCGGCGGCCCTTGCACTGCAAGGCGGTGTCCTTACCCACTGGACCACCAGGGGAAGCCCCATTCAATTTTATATTGATAAGATTTATCTACTTTTATTGGATATAGCTCATATTCATTGTTGAAAAGCAGTTATAAATAAAAAGTAGTACTATTGATGAACATGTGTATTATTCTCAACATTAAGCTGTCCCTACTAATACTCTGAAAGTTGTGTACAGGTTCCTGGAGCACATGCAAATGTTTTGGTCATATGATATGCTCACATGAACTTACTGCATAGTGGCAAGCTGTTTAAAGATTTATAATTATTTAAAGCTCACTGTTAGTCTGATCTACATCTTTTTTTCTTTTTTTATGAGCTTCTTTCAAAGCTCATGTTCTTTTTTTAAACTTTTTGTTTTTGGCCACTTCTACTGGTCTTTCATCTATTTATTTCCATCCATCTTTGTTCTTTGGCCTGTGTGGACCTCCCATCTCAGTGGCCTTTCTCCTTGTAGAGCACTGTCTCTGGGACTGGTGGCACGTCCAACAATTTTAACATAAATTTTGCATTTTGATGACTTTAAATATATTAAATTTAAATATATGTATTTATATATAATTACATATATATTGGTTAATATATGCAATGTAAATAATATAACAGAAACTTAGAATCTACTACATATGTTTACAGTATGACTATGAACTTCCAAATAATCACCATACATTATTTCATCATTATTCATAGTCATTTCTTTACTCCTCAGTATAGTTTTAGCAACTGTGTGTAATCCTGTATAATTTAATTTAGGTTTGTCTTTTTCTGACCTTTATAAAAATAAGATCATTACTATAATCATTTTATGTATTGATTCTATCATTCAATTTTTTTTTTTTTAAAGATTTATTTATTTATTTACTTTGGGCAGGGGTCGGGTTGGGGAGGGAGGGGAGCGGGCGGGCCATTTCTATTGGTCTTTCATTTCTCTATTTTCATTCGTCTTCGTTCTTTGGCTCCTGTGGGCCTCCCATCGCGATGGCGTCTGTTGTTGCAGAGCCGGCTCTGGGCGCATGCGCTCCAGAGCTTCGGCTCGGTGATTGGACACATCAGTCCAGCCGCTCCGCGGCACGTGGAATCTTCCCAGGCCAGGGCTCGAACCGGCGGCCCTTGCACTGCAAGGCGGTGTCCTTACCCACTGGACCACCAGGGGAAGCCCCATTCAATTTTATATTGATAAGATTTATCTACTTTTATTGGATATAGCTCATATTCATTGTTGAAAAGCAGTTATAAATAAAAAGTAGTACTATTGATGAACATGTGTATTATTCTCAACATTAAGCTGTCCCTACTAATACTCTGAAAGTTGTGTACAGGTTCCTGGAGCACATGCAAATGTTTTGGTCATATGATATGCTCACATGAACTTACTGCATAGTGGCAAGCTGTTTAAAGATTTATAATTATTTAAAGCTCACTGTTAGTCTGATCTACATCTTTTTTTCTTTTTTTATGAGCTTCTTTCAAAGCTCATGTTCTTTTTTTAAACTTTTTTTTTTTTTTTGGCCACTTCTACTGGTCTTTCATCTATTTATTTCCATCCATCTTTGTTCTTTGGCCTGTGTGGACCTCCCATCTCAGTGGCCTTTCTCCTTGTAGAGCACTGTCTCTGGGCGCACGCACTCCAGAGCGCCGGCTCAGTAATTGGACACATCGGTCCAGCCACTTCGCAGCATGTGGGATCTTCCCAGGCCAGGAATCAAACTGGCGCCCCTTGCACTGCAAGGTGGTGTCCTTACCCACTGGACCACCAGGGAAGCCCTGATCTACATCTTTGACATCGGTCGGTAAACAATGCTAATGTTGTGGATGTGTAGCTCTATCATATTGTAGTTATAATCATTATTACTGTTGACTACCTTTTTTAATGTTTATTGTTCAATTAGATTCCTCTTTTATAAAGTCTGGGTCTGTTGCCAATTTTGTTCTATTGGTTTTGTTCCTTTATAAGAATTTGTTGTTTTAAAAAATTTAGTCTGGATATAAATATGTTTTAGTTATATGTGTTGCACATATCTTCTCTCATTCTGTGGCTTGGAATTTCATTCTTTTTTATTGTGTTTTGGGGAGCAAGAGTTCTTAATTTTAGGTGACTTAATTTATTGGTCCTTTCTGTTAGTACTGTATTTTATCTAATAAAAATCCTTTATTACTCTAAGTTAGCAAAATGTTTTCTGCATTAACTTCTAAATATTTTTCAATTTTGTCTTTCAGATTTAGGTTTATAATACAATTGGGAATGACTTTTGTACATGGTGTGTGGGAAGTTGATTTTGTTGTTTGCTTTGTGCTTTTTTTCTAAGCAATGAATTGCAAATCCTGCAGTCTTATGTGGACACTGAAATCTGGGCTCTTTTAACTTAGTGATCAGTTCATGTTCTTCAATTTCCCTAAAGACTTGGAGCAGAGAATAAAAAGAGACAGAAAAAGAGAAATGCCTTTCCCAGTCTCTGTTGACTGACTCAATCTTGACTCATTTCTTCCACATTTAGCTAGGCCTTTTGAAACTCTGCCTTAGGCTTACTTCCTTTTTATGTGGTACCAAAGGCTAGTCAGAAAGAATAGCAATAGAGATTATTTTCTATAAGAACACATTTTTTAAATTAATATTAAACAGTATCAAATAATGTTGATAGTTCAGAATAAGGACCAATTACTGGCTTCCCTGATGGCTCAGACAATAAAGAATCTGCCTGCAATGCAGGAGACCTGGGTTTGATCCCTGGGTTGGGAAAATTCTCTGGGGAGGAAATGGCAACCCATTCCAGTATTCTTGGCTGAGAAATCCCATGGAGAGAGGAGCCTGGTAGGTTACAGTCCATGAGGTCACAAAGAGTCAGACAGGACTGAGCCTTTCACTTTCACTTTCATTGGGTTTGGAAATTTACAGGACATTGATAACATTAATAACAGCAGTTTGGATGTGTGATGGGTAAGAATATCTAATTATATAGATATAAATGAGAATAACTGGAGATGAAATGACTTTTTGAGAACTACTTCTCCAAATGATGGCAAAAAAAAAAAATCAGTAATTGAAGGAGAATGTAGAAGTTAAGGAAGAGTGTTTTGTGTATGAAAGATGCTGTGGTATTGTTGTATTACTCAGTAGATGAGAAATTTTGAGCTGTACCTTGAGTGGTCAGGAGAGAATGCAGACTATGCCCAGATGGAATTTGGGGCTCGGAAACATGATCAGATATCCTATCACAAGAATAAATAGAAACAAATGAAGGCATGTAAACAGTTTGGGGAATGTGTGAAACTTCCCTTCTTCTGCTTTCATTTTCTGAGGGAAATGAAAAAGAATATTATCAGATTTTGTCTTTCAGATTTAGGTTTATAATACAATTGGGAATGACTTTTGTACATGGTGTGTGGGAAGTTGATTTTGTTGTTTGCTTTGTGCTTTTTTTCTAAGCAATGAATTGCAAATCCTGCAGTCTTATGTGGACACTGAAATCTGGGCTCTTTTAACTTAGTGATCAGTTCATGTTCTTCAATTTCCCTAAAGACTTGGAGCAGAGAATAAAAAGAGACAGAAAAAGAGAAATGCCTTTCCCAGTCTCTGTTGACTGACTCAATCTTGACTCATTTCTTCCACATTTAGCTAGGCCTTTTGAAACTCTGCCTTAGGCTTACTTCCTTTTTATGTGGTACCAAAGGCTAGTCAGAAAGAATAGCAATAGAGATTATTTTCTATAAGAACACATTTTTTAAATTAATATTAAACAGTATCAAATAATGTTGATAGTTCAGAATAAGGACCAATTACTGGCTTCCCTGATGGCTCAGACAATAAAGAATCTGCCTGCAATGCAGGAGACCTGGGTTTGATCCCTGGGTTGGGAAAATTCTCTGGGGAGGAAATGGCAACCCATTCCAGTATTCTTGGCTGAGAAATCCCATGGAGAGAGGAGCCTGGTAGGTTACAGTCCATGAGGTCACAAAGAGTCAGACAGGACTGAGCCTTTCACTTTCACTTTCATTGGGTTTGGAAATTTACAGGACATTGATAACATTAATAACAGCAGTTTGGATGTGTGATGGGTAAGAATATCTAATTATATAGATATAAATGAGAATAACTGGAGATGAAATGACTTTTTGAGAACTACTTCTCCAAATGATGGCAAAAAAAAAAAAATCAGTAATTGAAGGAGAATGTAGAAGTTAAGGAAGAGTGTTTTGTGTATGAAAGATGCTGTGGTATTGTTGTATTACTCAGTAGATGAGAAATTTTGAGCTGTACCTTGAGTGGTCAGGAGAGAATGCAGACTATGCCCAGATGGAATTTGGGGCTCGGAAACATGATCAGATATCCTATCACAAGAATAAATAGAAACAAATGAAGGCATGTAAACAGTTTGGGGAATGTGTGAAACTTCCCTTCTTCTGCTTTCATTTTCTGAGGGAAATGAAAAAGAATATTATCAGATTAGGAGCAGAGAAGAGGCTCTTGACTTTTGAGAAGAATAGCAAAGATATGAAATTTTTAACTAGAAGACCAGCACAGTTAATAAACAGTGAAAACAAAGAAGGGTGTAAAGGCAGCACTGCAGGCCCATGTCAATTTTTGATCATCAATAGAAAGTGAATCCAATCATAAAGGCTGTATCTTTTGATCCAGTCATAAACTTTCTCTCAGGTTTAGGGGTGAAGTGTATTGGAGTGTATGAAGAGTTGCATACAACCAAGACTGGAAATTTTGTAGGTGGAAATTATGAAGGGAGAGTGTGCAAGGAAGATGAAAGTATAAGCAAGGGATTATTATGATTATGGTGCCTAATACAGATAAGTCAAGAAGAAAAGATAGAGGAGGGACATTCAAAAGGTGCAAATAATTTTTCCTACAGAAGATTATGTTTTTGTTGAATTTACTTCTCGTCTTTTTCCTATCATGCATAATGTATCTAACTTTACACATTGTTTGATAACTTGCTTTTTTAAAAATTGTGATACTATAGATTCACATGCAGATGTTTGAAATGATACAGTGGCTGTATACCCTTTACTCAGTTTCTCTTAAAAGTAGCATGTTATGTAACTAGAGGGCAATATTACAGACCAGGAAATTGCAACTGATAGACTCTACCAATGCTATTTAAATTTCACTAGCTTGCATGTCCTTGTGTGTGTATGTGTGTCTTAGTTCTGTACAATTAAATCACCCACAGTTAAGATACAAAACAGTTCGACTATACATACATGTGTATATATATGTGTGTGTGTGTGTGTGTGTGTGTGTGTGTGTGTATACACACATATATCCCTCCTGCTGTACTTTTATAGGCATGGCAATGCCCCTCTCTCCTCGCTACTACTAATTTGTTCTCAATTTGAATAATTCTGTCATTTCAAGAATGCTATATAAATGGAATCATATAGGATGTCACCTGCTGAGACTGGGTTTCTGTCATTCAGTATAATTCCCTTGATACTCATCCAAATTGCTATGTATATCAAGAGTTTTGTTTTTATTTCTGAGGAGTAACCCATGGTATGAATATACCACAGTTTTTTTAACCATTCACCCACCGAACACCAGTTGTCTCCAATAGTATTTGCCTATTACAAATAAAGCTTATATAAAGATTGTGTAGAGGTATTTACATGAAAAAATTTTGATTCCTTTGGGATACATTCCCAAGCATGCAATTGCTGTATCATATGCAAACATTCAGTTTTCCCTGAGTAGCTGCCCATTTTATAGTCCCACCAGCGATGTTTGACGATCTCTGCTGTGGTCTAATGGGATTATTTGTTTATATTTATTATAGTGCTAAGAATCCTTTATATATTCTAAATATTGGCCCTTTTTCAGATATGTGGTTCACAAATATTTCCTCCCAGTCTGTATCTTATGTTTTCATTCTCTTCACCATAGTTTAATAGAGCAAATCTAAAAAGCTTTTCAGCAAAGTCAGACATCAGTTCTTTTTATGCTTTATAGTGACAAGGAAGATGAAAGTATAAGCAAGGGATTATTATGATTATGGTGCCTAATACAGATAAGTCAAGAAGAAAAGATAGAGGAGGGACATTCAAAAGGTGCAAATAATTTTTCCTACAGAAGATTATGTTTTGTTGAATTTACTTCTCGTCTTTTCCTATCATGCATAATGTATCTAACTTTACACATTGTTTGATAACTTGCTTTTTTAAAAATTGTGATACTATAGATTCACATGCAGATGTTTGAAATGATACAGTGGCTGTATACCCTTTACTCAGTTTCTCTTAAAAGTAGCATGTTATGTAACTAGAGGGCAATATTACAGACCAGGAAATTGCAACTGATAGACTCTACCAATGCTATTTAAATTTCACTAGCTTGCATGTCCTTGTGTGTGTATGTGTGTCTTAGTTCTGTACAATTAAATCACCCACAGTTAAGATACAAAACAGTTCGACTATACATACATGTGTATATATATGTGTGTGTGTGTGTGTGTGTGTGTGTGTGTGTATACACACATATATCCCTCCTGCTGTACTTTTATAGGCATGGCAATGCCCCTCTCTCCCTGGCTACTACTAATTTGTTCTCAATTTGAATAATTCTGTCATTTCAAGAATGCTATATAAATGGAATCATATAGGATGTCACCTGCTGAGACTGGGTTTCTGTCATTCAGTATAATTCCCTTGATACTCATCCAAATTGCTATGTATATCAAGAGTTTTGTTTTTATTTCTGAGGAGTAACCCATGGTATGAATATACCACAGTTTTTTTAACCATTCACCCACCGAACACCAGTTGTCTCCAATAGTATTTGCCTATTACAAATAAAGCTTATATAAAGATTGTGTAGAGGTATTTACATGAAAAAATTTTGATTCCTTTGGGATACATTCCCAAGCATGCAATTGCTGTATCATATGCAAACATTCAGTTTTCCCTGAGTAGCTGCCCATTTTATAGTCCCACCAGCGATGTTTGACGTATCTCTGCTGTGGTCTAATGGGATTATTTGTTTATATTTATTATAGTGCTAAGAATCCTTTATATATTCTAAATATTGGCCCTTTTTCAGATATGTGGTTCACAAATATTTCCTCCCAGTCTGTATCTTATGTTTTCATTCTCTTCACCATAGTTTAATAGAGCAAATCTAAAAAGCTTTTCAGCAAAGTCAGACATCATTCTTTTTCCTTTTGTGGATTTTGCTTTTGGTATCAAGCTTAATAACTTTTTCGTTAGACCTTCCTTGTTCCCAAAGGTTTTATAAAAGTTTTTTCTGGAAGTTTTATAGTTTTACACTTATATCTGGGATCAATTTTGAGTATCTGAAGTTTACCTCAAATGAGATTGAGATTCTTTTTTTTTTTCTTTCCCTCTGGATTTTTAATCGCTTCATGTGTTAAAATATGTCTCCTGTTTCCATTGAATTGCTTTTGCTCAGCTGTCAAAAATAAGTTGGAAATATTTGAGTAGATACATTTCTGATTTCTCTACTCTATTCCATTTATCCTTGTGTCTATCTCCAAATATCATACTGTCTTTATTACTGTAGTTATTTACTAGGCTTTAATGTTAGGTGGAATTATTCCTCCTATATTTTTTTAAGTGTGTTTTAGCTATTCAGGGTCCTGGATCTTTCCATATAAAATCTGATCACCCTTTACATATCTCCAAAAGACATTTCTCAGGTTTATATAGATATTACATTAAATGTACTGATTAATTTGAGGAAAATTGATAACTTCATTATTTTATTTCCCTTTGATGACCACATTATGCCTCTTCATTTATTTAGTCTTTCCTTATTTCTTTCATTAGAATTTTATAATGTTTACTATACAAATTCTGTACAAAGTTTATTAAATGTGTACATTTTGAATGTATCTTATATACCTATATCCATCATTTTCTTTGAGGCAATTTTAATGACATGTTTTTATAAGTGTTCCCATGTGCCAGTTGTTAGTATATAGAAGTACACTACATTGTGTGACTTTATATCCTATAATCATGATGACTCATTATTTATAGGAAGTATTCTTTTAATATTCCTTCAGATGTTCTACATAGACAAATATGTCATATGCAAATACAGACTGATTTATTTCCTTCATGCCTTTTATTTGTTATTCTTGCTTTGTTTCAGTGACTGAACTTCCAGTAACATGTTAAGTAACAGTGGCTAGAATGGACGTTTTTGTTGTCTTCTCAGTCTTTGTAGAAGAACAACCAGTCTTTCATCATTAAGTATGATGTTACCTTTAGTCCTTTTGTACATGTTCTTTCCTAAGTTGAGACAAATTCTCTCTATTCTAGTTGACTGAGAGTTTTTACTGTGAATGGGTGTTGCATTTTCATCAACGATTTTATGGCATCAAATGATTTTTATGTTGATATGGTAAATTATATTTTGTAATGTTTTCTTTGGGGAAGAGCTGTTTAAACTGAACATCATTCAGGTATTTTATTTTTAAATGTCTTAGAAATACCGAACAGTGTGAAAAAATGGTTTGTTAAATTTTCGAAGCTTGGGAAGGACATATGCATATTAGTGTATGTGTTTGAAAACATATTTAACTTCATAGTAAATGTGACTCAACTTTAAATTTTTTCTTAAAGTAGAAATGATTTATACAAAAAGTCATTAGAGAGTATGGAAGAGAGTTCCCTGTGCTATTCACTATGTTCTTACTATCTATTCTATGTATAGTAGTGTGTTTATATCAATCCTAATTTCCCAAACTATCCCTCCCCTACCCTTTATCCCTTGGTAAACCAAGTTTGTTTCTATGTCTGTGACTCAACTTCTGTTTCATAAATAGATTCATTTGTACCATTCCTTTAAATTCTACATATAAGTGATATAATTTATCTGTCTGTGTCTGACTTACTTCACATAGTATGACAATCTCTAAATCCATCAATGTCACTGCAAATGGCTTTATTTAGTTCTTTTTTTATGACTGATTGATATTCCATTGTATATATGTACCACTTCTCTATTCATTTCATTGGCCATTCAGGTTGCTTCTATATCTTGGCTACTGTAAATAGGATTGAAATGAATATCAGAGTGCAGTATCCTTTTTTTACATTTGACTTTTTATATTATGAAGAAAACACTACATTGTGTGACTTTATATCCTATAATCATGATGACTCATTATTTATAGGAAGTATTCTTTTAATATTCCTTCAGATGTTCTACATAGACAAATATGTCATATGCAAATACAGACTGATTTATTTCCTTCATGCCTTTTATTTGTTATTCTTGCTTTGTTTCAGTGACTGAACTTCCAGTAACATGTTAAGTAACAGTGGCTAGAATGGACGTTTTTGTTGTCTTCTCAGTCTTTGTAGAAGAACAACCAGTCTTTCATCATTAAGTATGATGTTACCTTTAGTCCTTTTGTACATGTTCTTTCCTAAGTTGAGACAAATTCTCTCTATTCTAGTTGACTGAGAGTTTTTACTGTGAATGGGTGTTGCATTTTCATCAACGATTTTATGGCATCAAATGATTTTTATGTTGATATGGTAAATTATATTTTGTAATGTTTTCTTTGGGGAAGAGCTGTTTAAACTGAACATCATTCAGGTATTTTATTTTTAAATGTCTTAGAAATACCGAACAGTGTGAAAAAATGGTTTGTTAAATTTTCGAAGCTTGGGAAGGACATATGCATATTAGTGTATGTGTTTGAAAACATATTTAACTTCATAGTAAATGTGACTCAACTTTAAATTTTTTTTTCTTAAAGTAGAAATGATTTATACAAAAAGTCATTAGAGAGTATGGAAGAGAGTTCCCTGTGCTATTCACTATGTTCTTACTATCTATTCTATGTATAGTAGTGTGTTTATATCAATCCTAATTTCCCAAACTATCCCTCCCCTACCCTTTATCCCTTGGTAAACCAAGTTTGTTTCTATGTCTGTGACTCAACTTCTGTTTCATAAATAGATTCATTTGTACCATTCCTTTAAATTCTACATATAAGTGATATAATTTATCTGTCTGTGTCTGACTTACTTCACATAGTATGACAATCTCTAAATCCATCAATGTCACTGCAAATGGCTTTATTTAGTTCTTTTTTTATGACTGATTGATATTCCATTGTATATATGTACCACTTCTCTATTCATTTCATTGGCCATTCAGGTTGCTTCTATATCTTGGCTACTGTAAATAGGATTGAAATGAATATCAGAGTGCAGTATCCTATTGAATTATGATTTTCTCCAGAGATATGCCCAAGAGTGAGATTGCTAGATCAAATAGCTGTGGTGTTTTTAATTTTTTAAGGACTCTCCATACGGTTCTTCATAGTGATTGTACCAGTTTATACTACTATCAACAATGTTGGAGGGTTCCCTTTTTTCCACACCCTGTCCAGCATTCATTGTTTATAGATTTTCTGAAAATAGCCATACTGACTGGTGTAAGGTGATACCCCATTATAGTTTTGATTTGCAACTCTCTAATAATTACTGATGTTGAGCATCTTTCCATGTGCTTCTTGGTCATCTGTATGTCTTCTTTAAACAAATGACTATTCAGATCTTCTCATTTTTTGTTTGGTTTGTTTATTTTTTTGATATGAGCTGTCTGAGATGTTAGTATAATTTTCAATTTTAATCCCCTATTGGCCAAGTCATTTGCAAATATTTTCTCCCATCCTGTGGATTTTCTTTTCATTTTGCTGATGGTTTCCCTGGCTATACAAAAGCTTCTAATTAGGTAGTGTTTATTTTTGCTTTTGTTTTCATTACTCTTGAAGATAGATCAAAAAGATCTTGCTGCGATTTATGTTGGAGAGTGTTCTATGTATCTATCTAAGAGTTTTACAGTATCCATTCTTACATTTGGGTCATTATTTCATTTCAAGTTTGTTTTTGTGGAAGGTGTTAGAGAATGTTCTAATTTCATTCTTTTACATGTAGCTGTCCAGTTTTCCCAGCACCACTTATTGAAGAGACTGTCTTTTGCCCATTGTACATTGTTGCCTTATTTGTCATACATCCGGTGACCATAGGTGTGAGGGCTTATCTCTAGATTTTCTATCCTGGTCCATTGATCAATATTTCTGTTTGTGCCACTCCCCTATGGCTTTTGTAGCCTTGTAGTTTAATCTGAAGTCAGGCAGCCTGATTCACTCAGCTCTGTTTTTCTTTCTCAGGATCTCCTTGGCTCCTTGGGGTCTTTTATGTTTCCATGCGAATTGTAAGATGTCTTATCTAATTCTGTGAAAATATTACTGGTAATTTGATAGAGATTGCAGTAGAATTTATCGATTACATTAGAACCTATGGATTACTTTGGATACTATAATCATTTTGACAGTATCCTATTGAATTATGATTTTCTCCAGAGATATGCCCAAGAGTGAGATTGCTAGATCAAATAGCTGTGGTGTTTTTAATTTTTTAAGGACTCTCCATACGGTTCTTCATAGTGATTGTACCAGTTTATACTACTATCAACAATGTTGGAGGGTTCCCTTTTTTCCACACCCTGTCCAGCATTCATTGTTTATAGATTTTCTGAAAATAGCCATACTGACTGGTGTAAGGTGATACCCCATTATAGTTTTGATTTGCAACTCTCTAATAATTACTGATGTTGAGCATCTTTCCATGTGCTTCTTGGTCATCTGTATGTCTTCTTTAAACAAATGACTATTCAGATCTTCTCATTTTTTGTTTGGTTTGTTTATTTTTTTGATATGAGCTGTCTGAGATGTTAGTATAATTTTCAATTTTAATCCCCTATTGGCCAAGTCATTTGCAAATATTTTCTCCCATCCTGTGGATTTTCTTTTCATTTTGCTGATGGTTTCCCTGGCTATACAAAAGCTTCTAATTAGGTAGTGTTTATTTTTGCTTTTGTTTTCATTACTCTTGAAGATAGATCAAAAAGATCTTGCTGCGATTTATGTTGGAGAGTGTTCTATGTATCTATCTAAGAGTTTTACAGTATCCATTCTTACATTTGGGTCATTATTTCATTTCAAGTTTGTTTTTGTGGAAGGTGTTAGAGAATGTTCTAATTTCATTCTTTTACATGTAGCTGTCCAGTTTTCCCAGCACCACTTATTGAAGAGACTGTCTTTTGCCCATTGTACATTGTTGCCTTATTTGTCATACATCCGGTGACCATAGGTGTGAGGGCTTATCTCTAGATTTTCTATCCTGGTCCATTGATCAATATTTCTGTTTGTGCCACTCCCCTATGGCTTTTGTAGCCTTGTAGTTTAATCTGAAGTCAGGCAGCCTGATTCACTCAGCTCTGTTTTTCTTTCTCAGGATCTCCTTGGCTCCTTGGGGTCTTTTATGTTTCCATGCGAATTGTAAGATGTCTTATCTAATTCTGTGAAAATATTACTGGTAATTTGATAGAGATTGCAGTAGAATTTATCGATTACATTAGAACCTATGGATTACTTTGGATACTATAATCATTTTGACAGTGTTGATTCTTTCAATCCAAAAACATGATATATATCTCCATCAGTTTACATTATTTTCAATGTCTTTCATCAATATTTTCTAGTTTTTCTCTTAATTTTTAAAAGTTGGGAGTCCTTATGTGGTATTCCATTTGAGAAATTTTGGGCAGAATTGTTATTATGAGGCAGACTGGATGATGCATTTCAATAACTCTCTAACTACCAATGTCACCTCCTCTTTTTCCAAATACTGCACATATTAATTGGATTTTTTAAAAACACACTTATAGGGTGACATTTTCTTAATAAGTAAAGAGTAGACTGAGATTGCTGAAATCACTTTTGTAATTCCAGTAGGGCCTAAACAAACAATCATGATAGTAGATTTCTTCAATAACTTTTGGTTTTGTTAGAGGAAAGGAAAATTTAAGCATTGAGAGACTCTGGAGAGGAAGAGAAATGGTTGATTTTCCCCACAGTGATAGAATGAAGAATACAAGAAACAATTACTGTGCTTTTTCAAAGAAGAAATTAAGGAAGAAACGATAAGAGCGGCAAAGCAGGTGAAACTGGCTATGTAAGGTTCTGGAAACTTGTCTCATATTGAGCGTTTTGTTATTACCTGTTTTGTATTGGTGGTTAGTGATAATATTCTTATACGGAAGAAAGCTTATTTTCAATAGCCTCAAGGAGGAAAGAAGCTAGTTCTATAGAAGATAAATACATGTAAAGATCTATAATCTGCAGTTAGAAAATAAAGAATGAATAAGAAGCTAGTCTCAGAAGCAGAATGTGACTTAAGGGATTATTTAAATCATAAGAGGGCTATAGAGATTTTATAATCATTTACAATTTACTAAACTAGGTATTTTTATAGTTTTATATAATAGCATCATTGCAAATAGATTAGTTTAAGAATTGCCAATTTTTGTCAATGTATTGTAAGTAGAAAAACAGCTAGTGAAAAAAACAATTACATAACAGATGCATAAATCCTCAGTTCTGCAGGATGAAAAATATCACAGTAAAAGTTATTTAAATATATTAGGAAATATTTAAAACATTAATATGCTATAAATGTAAAGTTTAAAATGGGCAAATAAATCTACATTTTTAAAATGCTAACATGGAAAAATTGAATCTAATTCTGTTTGTATGCATAAAGTTATTTCCCAAAGCATTTCATCAACAACAACAATGGAAACCAAAAGGAACAGAGGATAACTTAAAATATATCTTCAGATGGAATCTACTATAACTTGTAGATATGTGATTTTACCATGTGTTGAGAAATGTTCAGGTAATATAAATTTAAGTTTGCCAGAAATATTTGCATGTTTTAGAGAAGTCACATATTTATAAGAAAGGTACATATGTAATCAATGACCTCATAGGCTCAATGTTTGGAGTCCTATAATAAAAGGTAAAACTTATCACATATAAACTACATTTAATATAGAAATGATAAAATTAGTAAGCTTTCTGAACTTAATGCTTAACAAAAAACATTGAGCCAAAGTTTATCTTTCAAATATCTGGCTTCCCTGGTGGATCAGAGGGCAAAGAAGTCACCTGCAGTGCAAGAGACCAGTTCAAGATCCACTAGGGAAGGAAAGGGCAACAGTCCAGAATTATTCCCTGGAGAATCCCATGGGTGGAGGAACTTAGTGGCTACAGTCCATGTGGTCGTTAAGAGTCAGACACACTGATGCCCTGTTATTAACTTTTGGTTTTTTTTATTGGTGGTTAGTGATAATATTCTTATACGGAAGAAAGCTTATTTTCAATAGCCTCAAGGAGGAAAGAAGCTAGTTCTATAGAAGATAAATACATGTAAAGATCTATAATCTGCAGTTAGAAAATAAAGAATGAATAAGAAGCTAGTCTCAGAAGCAGAATGTGACTTAAGGGATTATTTAAATCATAAGAGGGCTATAGAGATTTTATAATCATTTACAATTTACTAAACTAGGTATTTTTATAGTTTTATATAATAGCATCATTGCAAATAGATTAGTTTAAGAATTGCCAATTTTTGTCAATGTATTGTAAGTAGAAAAACAGCTAGTGAAAAACAATTACATAACAGATGCATAAATCCTCAGTTCTGCAGGATGAAAAATATCACAGTAAAAGTTATTTAAATATATTAGGAAATATTTAAAACATTAATATGCTATAAATGTAAAGTTTAAAATGGGCAAATAAATCTACATTTTTAAAATGCTAACATGGAAAAATTGAATCTAATTCTGTTTGTATGCATAAAGTTATTTCCCAAAGCATTTCATCAACAACAACAATGGAAACCAAAAGGAACAGAGGATAACTTAAAATATATCTTCAGATGGAATCTACTATAACTTGTAGATATGTGATTTTACCATGTGTTGAGAAATGTTCAGGTAATATAAATTTAAGTTTGCCAGAAATATTTGCATGTTTTAGAGAAGTCACATATTTATAAGAAAGGTACATATGTAATCAATGACCTCATAGGCTCAATGTTTGGAGTCCTATAATAAAAGATAAAACTTATCACATATAAACTACATTTAATATAGAAATGATAAAATTAGTAAGCTTTCTGAACTTAATGCTTAACAAAAAACATTGAGCCAAAGTTTATCTTTCAAATATCTGGCTTCCCTGGTGGATCAGAGGGCAAAGAAGTCACCTGCAGTGCAAGAGACCAGTTCAAGATCCACTAGGGAAGGAAAGGGCAACCCAGTCCAGAATTATTCCCTGGAGAATCCCATGGGTGGAGGAACTTAGTGGCTACAGTCCATGTGGTCGTTAAGAGTCAGACACAACTGAGTGACTAACACTTTCACTTTTATATTGACAATATAAATGTTTTCTAATATTCAAACAAATATTTGGAAGACTTTACTTTTACAATGGAGCAGCACCATTCTTCACATGTCCTCCCTCTTGTGATTTAAAAATCTTGTGACATTACAGCACACATAAGCAAAGTTAGACTCTTAAAAGTGTGAAAAAAGAAGGCTGACTTCCTAGGGATTTCACGAGTTGAATGCCTGCAAGGCAGTGAGTTCCCTGTGTTACCTTATTGCTTTATTTCTATCCCAGAGGACTCCAGCATAACCATCAACAGGCACAGAGTGAAAAAGCTCTAAGAAAATCCTTTTCTTTCTAATCAGTGGAACAGGGAAAGTGTTTTAAAACAGAACCGAAACCATTTGGGCAAAAATTACCTTGTCTTGATTGTTCGGTCATTAAGTCATGTCCGACTCCTTGTGACCCCATGGACTACAGCATGCCAGTCTTCCCTGTCCTTCACTATCTCCTGGAGTTTGCTCAAATTCATGTCCATTGAGTTGATGATGCTGTCTAACCATGTCATCCTTTCCCATCCCCTTCTTTTGTCAGCACCAGGGTCTTTACTAATGTAGTCAGCTCTTTACATTAGGTGGCCAAAGCATTGGAGCTTCAGCATCTGTCCTTCCAATGAATAGTCAAGTTTGATTTCCTTTAGGATTGATTCGTTTGATCTCCTCTCTGTTCAAGAGAACTCTCAAGAGTTTTCTCCAGCATCACAACTCAAAAACATCAGTTCTTCAGTGCTTAGCATTCTTTATGGTTTTCAACTCATAGGCTCAATGTTTGGAGTCCTATAATAAAAGATAAAACTTATCACATATAAACTACATTTAATATAGAAATGATAAAATTAGTAAGCTTTCTGAACTTAATGCTTAACAAAAAACATTGAGCCAAAGTTTATCTTTCAAATATCTGGCTTCCCTGGTGGATCAGAGGGCAAAGAAGTCACCTGCAGTGCAAGAGACCAGTTCAAGATCCACTAGGGAAGGAAAGGGCAACCCAGTCCAGAATTATTCCCTGGAGAATCCCATGGGTGGAGGAACTTAGTGGCTACAGTCCATGTGGTCGTTAAGAGTCAGACACAACTGAGTGACTAACACTTTCACTTTTATATTGACAATATAAATGTTTTCTAATATTCAAACAAATATTTGGAAGACTTTACTTTTACAATGGAGCAGCACCATTCTTCACATGTCCTCCCTCTTGTGATTTAAAAATCTTGTGACATTACAGCACACATAAGCAAAGTTAGACTCTTAAAAGTGTGAAAAAAGAAGGCTGACTTCCTAGGGATTTCACGAGTTGAATGCCTGCAAGGCAGTGAGTTCCCTGTGTTACCTTATTGCTTTATTTCTATCCCAGAGGACTCCAGCATAACCATCAACAGGCACAGAGTGAAAAAGCTCTAAGAAAATCCTTTTCTTTCTAATCAGTGGAACAGGGAAAGTGTTTTAAAACAGAACCGAAACCATTTGGGCAAAAATTACCTTGTCTTGATTGTTCGGTCATTAAGTCATGTCCGACTCCTTGTGACCCCATGGACTACAGCATGCCAGTCTTCCCTGTCCTTCACTATCTCCTGGAGTTTGCTCAAATTCATGTCCATTGAGTTGATGATGCTGTCTAACCATGTCATCCTTTCCCATCCCCTTCTTTTGTCAGCACCAGGGTCTTTACTAATGTAGTCAGCTCTTTACATTAGGTGGCCAAAGCATTGGAGCTTCAGCATCTGTCCTTCCAATGAATAGTCAAGTTTGATTTCCTTTAGGATTGATTCGTTTGATCTCCTCTCTGTTCAAGAGAACTCTCAAGAGTTTTCTCCAGCATCACAACTCAAAAACATCAGTTCTTCAGTGCTTAGCATTCTTTATGGTCCAACTCTCACATTCATACAAGGTAACTGGAAAAACAGTAGCTTTGACTGTATAGACCTGTGTTGGCAAAGTCATGTCTCTGCTTTTTTAATATACTGCCTAGGCTTGTCATAGCTTTCCTTTCAAGAAGCAAATGTCTTTTTATTTCATGGCTGAAGTCAACATCCACAGTGATTTTGGAATCCAAGAAAATAAAAACTGCCACTGCTTCCACTTTTCCCCTGTCTATTTGCCATGAAGTAATGGAATCAAGAACCATGCTCTTACTCTTCTGAATGTTGAGTTTTAAGCCAGTTTTTTCACTCTCCTCTTTCACTTTCATTATGAAGCTCTTTAGTTCCTCTTCACTTTCTGCTATTAGATTGATATCATCTTTGTATCTGAAGTTATTAATATTTCTCCCAGCAATCTTGATCCCAGATTGTGATTCATCCAGCCTGATATTTCACATGATGTACTCATTACATATATGTTAAATAACCAGGTAGTTTTTTGTTTTTGTTTTTTTTTCTGGCCACCTCTATTGGTCCTTCATTCATTTCCATCTTTGTTCTTTGGCCTGTGTGGGCCTCCCATCGCAGCAGCCTCTCTCATTGCAGAGCACCGGCTCTGGACGCACGCGCTCCAGAGCTCCGGCTCAGTGGTTGGACACATCTGTCCAGCCACTTCTCGGCACGTGGGATCTTTCCAGGCCAGGGATCAAACCGGCGCCTCTTGCACTGCATGGCGGTGTCCTTACCCATTAGACCACCAGGGAAGCCCCAGTTAGGTGGTTTTAACAGAGTATGTAGGACGTTTTAATAGAGCATGTAGGAAGTTGAACTTTTGTACCCTCTGTAGCAGAAGTAGTAGTGTTTTGTTCCCCAGTAACAGTGGTGTGTCACTAGGGTGCAAAATGAGCTAAGCCTCTACTGACACAAGTTTGAAATGAGACAAAGTGTTGGTTTGAGATGTGGCTAATTACTAATTTACTTTACTTTCCCTTTCCTATAGTTATTAGTGGGTCCCAGCAAAGAACTCACTCAAATATTCCCAACACATTTTAACAATAGACAAAAAACAATTTAGTGGGGGTAAGGATAGACATTTTAACAAATAGAGCAATAGAAAATTTGTAGTCAAAATAATTTTAATGACCCTCAGTAAACCTTAGACCTTAACCCAATAACTTTAGACCTCAATTCAAAATTGATCCTGAACTTTCATGTAAAATGTAAAAATGTAAAATAAAACTATAAGCCTTTTAGAAAAAAATAGGAAAAATATTCATAATTTAGGACTGGACAAAGTTCATGACACTAAAAGTAATATTCATAAAAGGTAAAAAGTATAAATTTGACCTCATCAAAACTAAAAGTTTTGCTCTGAGAAAGACTCTGTTAAGGGCATGAAAATGTAAGGTAGAGAGCAAGAGAAAATATTTGCAAACCGTGTATTTGATAAAGCACTAGTCAGAGAATAAAGTGAGTTCTAATAACTCAGTAGCAAGAAAACAAAACCAGTTAGAGAGTAAGCAAAAGATATGAACACCATTTCACTAAAAAGGACACATACATTCAAGTTAAGGTCACAATGATATATCATTACATGTTTATAATGACTAAAAAGGAATAGTGACAATAGCAAATGCTCGTAAGTTTTTTTTTTAAAAAAACTAGCTCACTCATATATTGTTGATGGGAAAAAAAAGTGGTATAGATACTCTGAATAACAGTTTGAAAATTTGTCAATGGAAAATGATTCCATAAGAAAATAAAAAAATAACATAAAATACTGTATCTGTTCAACTTAAAGAAAGTGGTCAAAAGTTTTATATTAATTATCTAAGCATTAAGAATGCTCATAATCACAATGTACATATTCATATATTTTGCTCTATTACTTGGTTTTAATTTCTCTAATAAAGGTGGCATTTTTTCAATATAGATTTTTCCCTAAAGTTCCCTAAAAATAAAACTTTTCAATAATTCATATTTTGTTGTGTAAGTTTAGAGTTGTTTACTAGAAAAAAAACTTCTACCTACTGTAACTAAGTCAGTGTTTACTATCTAATAAGTAAATAGATCAATAAGAAAAAACAATCTTTAAGTACCCTCTTACCTATATAGAAAATTGATTTTAGTCAAATGCTATAAGGTATTCCAATTTGAATGGAAATTTTTTCAACAAATTCTGCTTGAGCCACTGTACATTTATATGGGAAAAAAAGATTTATCTTGACACATCAGACTGTACAAATATCTCATGTGGATCTTAGTCATAGACATAAAATCTAAATGTGCATGCCTTTTGATAAAACATTGAAAAATATTTTCTTAATCTTTGATATGACAAAGTTTCTTTGATATGACAAAAGGTAACCAAATAGAAAAGAAAAAAATAGATAAATTGATCTTCACCCAAGTAAATATTTTGCTCATCAAAACACTGATAAGAAAATGAAAAGCAAACCATAGACTTAGGGAGTGTATTCTCAATTCATATATCTCAAAAAAAGACTTGATTCATGTTATGTGAAGAATATATAAAATTAATGATCAATAACCCAGTGTTAAAAAGTATATGAATAAATATTTCACAGAGAAAAGTAGTTGGTTAAGTTCAGTTTGCTTGCTAAGAAGTTACTTAAGATAAATGAATAAGTATATCCTCTCAAAGACGTATATAAATGTACAAATGTATGAAAGTCTTTACAACCATATACTAATAATGTTCACAGAAATTCTATTCATAATGTCCCCAGTGTAGAAACAATTAAATATGCCATCAATGGGAGAATGAATAACCAACCTTAGTGTAAGGTAAGATTTCTTTAACAGTGCAGAAGAGCACTAACAATGAAAGAAAATTATCAACTAAATTTGACCAAAATTAAAATGTTCTACATTTTCACGATGCTACCAGTGTTGGGCGTAAACTTTTTATTCACAAATTGGCTGTATCAATAAATATGGAAATACAAATTAGAAACAAAAGTAGTACTTCATATTTAAAAGAATAAAAATGATTTATAAAAACTGGAACTCCTGGATTTCTGTTGAGAATGTAAAACAACATGACTACTTTGAAATCCAGTTTGACAGATTTTTTACAATTAAAGGTAAACTGCCTCATGACCCATTATATTCAATTATGTTAAATTAACGGTCATTCGTTTTTATTCAAGTTAAATGAAAACTTGTGTTACAGAAAGGACTGTAGTTAAGTGTGGAAATGTTTATGGCATCTAATTTATAACTCCTCAAAATGAAAATAATGCAAATATTTCTTATTAATAGAAGAATAGGTGAGAAATCTATGGCACATTATTACAATGAAATACAACACAGCTTTAAAAACAAACTAGTGATACATGCAAAAACATTGGATGGATTTTGAAGAAAATAGATTATGCATACACATAAAAAGTTTATAATGAATGATATCTTCTGTGAAGTTCAAGATCAGGAAAAAATAAGCTGTCATACTAGAAATTAGAAGAGTGATTGTGTTGAGAGTGGGAATGGACTGGAAAGGGGCCTAAGGAAACTCAAGGCTGATAGAAGTGTTCCATATGGTGACTGGATTGATGATCGCTTAAATATATACATTTGTCAAAACTCACCAAGATAATACAATTTGTATTTTCTAATTTATGTAAATTTGTATCGTATGGATAAAAACTATTGAAAAATACTAGGCTTCCCTGGTGATCCAGTGGGTAAGGACACTGCCTTGCAGTGCAAGGGGCGCTGGTTTGATTCCTGACCTGGGAAGATCCCGCGTGCCGTGGAGCAGCTGGACCGATGTGTCCAGGAGCTCTGTACCGAGCCGGAGCTCTGGAGTGCGTGTGCCCAGAGTTGGTGCTCTGCGACAAGAGAGGCCACTGCAATGGGAGGCCCACTCAAGCCAAAGAACAAAGATGGATAAAAAAAATAAGTGAAAGACCAATAGAAATGGCCAAGAAAAACCTATTGAAAAATAATGCTATTTTTTAAATTTTGCAACATGTTATTTGTAAGTGGTATAATTTCTTTTCTCATTCTAATGAATATTGGTTTATTAATTTTATATTGTATTGAATACTGGTTTAATATTATATTGTAAGTTTATTCTTTCTTTAAAGGATGGCCTCATAATTATGTAGGTTTTAGGCCCTAGAGAACTGAATAGAGAGTGAATGCAATTTTATTCTACAAATGTGCTTCTTTAAGGCCTTCTCTCCTCCTTTTTTCTTCACTCAAATTTGTCAGTATTAGGAATTTTGGGTTAGTTTCCTTCCCCTCTATTCCTCAAATTTGGTCATTCTCACATGTATGTTACTCATCTATGAAATCATCTTTATGAAACTTTCTTTAAAAATTCAGAAAAATCTGTTTTAGTCTTTTTTTTGTCTACCATAGATTAGCCACTCTATTAAAATAGAAGAATATGAAATATCTATCTGGCACATTATTACAATGAAATACAACACAGCTTTAAAAACAAACTAGTGATACATGCAAAAACATTGGATGGATTTTGAAGAAAATAGATTATGCATACACATAAAAAGTTTATAATGAATGATATCTTCTGTGAAGTTCAAGATCAGGAAAAAATAAGCTGTCATACTAGAAATTAGAAGAGTGATTGTGTTGAGAGTGGGAATGGACTGGAAAGGGGCCTAAGGAAACTCAAGGCTGATAGAAGTGTTCCATATGGTGACTGGATTGATGATCGCTTAAATATATACATTTGTCAAAACTCACCAAGATAATACAATTTGTATTTTCTAATTTATGTAAATTTGTATCGTATGGATAAAAACTATTGAAAAATACTAGGCTTCCCTGGTGATCCAGTGGGTAAGGACACTGCCTTGCAGTGCAAGGGGCGCTGGTTTGATTCCTGACCTGGGAAGATCCCGCGTGCCGTGGAGCAGCTGGACCGATGTGTCCAGGAGCTCTGTACCGAGCCGGAGCTCTGGAGTGCGTGTGCCCAGAGTTGGTGCTCTGCGACAAGAGAGGCCACTGCAATGGGAGGCCCACTCAAGCCAAAGAACAAAGATGGATAAAAAAAATAAGTGAAAGACCAATAGAAATGGCCAAGAAAAACCTATTGAAAAATAATGCTATTTTTTAAATTTTGCAACATGTTATTTGTAAGTGGTATAATTTCTTTTCTCATTCTAATGAATATTGGTTTATTAATTTTATATTGTATTGAATACTGGTTTAATATTATATTGTAAGTTTATTCTTTCTTTAAAGGATGGCCTCATAATTATGTAGGTTTTAGGCCCTAGAGAACTGAATAGAGAGTGAATGCAATTTTATTCTACAAATGTGCTTCTTTAAGGCCTTCTCTCCTCCTTTTTTCTTCACTCAAATTTGTCAGTATTAGGAATTTTGGGTTAGTTTCCTTCCCCTCTATTGCTCAAATTTGGTCATTCTCACATGTATGTTACTCATCTATGAAATCATCTTTATGAAACTTTCTTTAAAAATTCAGAAAAATCTGTTTTAGTCTTTTATATTTTCTTTAACATGTATCCTTTTTAAAATGACCATAATTATATGTATTAGCCACTCTATGTCTCCCACTGTACTGTGGGTTCTTTGAGGACAGGGACCTCTTTTCATTCTCCCTTGGCACTTCCAAGTGCCATCATTGACATTTACTTTATATACCCAAAGCAACTCTCCCATTCTTCACAAAGCTGTCTATCACGCATTAGGATATGATGCAAATATCAAGAGATTATTGATTTCATCTTAGTCTCTTGAAGTCAAGTCTTTAGAATTATCTCTACATTCATGGCTTCTCAAACAATTTAGGTTCAGAACATCTGGATTATTTTATGAATGTACTCACAAAATAGACTTTGAAAGAAAAAAGTAGGATTTCACACACAAAAGGATTTAACAGAAATAAGTTGAGGCACTCAAGATAAAGGATATGGCTTGTATAAAGATTGAAATAAGAAACAATTCAAGTTTAAGAAACTAAGGGTCTTCCCAGATTTAAAGAATCTGCCTGCCTGCCAATGCAGGGCATGCAGAAGACGCAGGTTCAATCCCTGAGTTAGAAAAGAAATGACAACCTGCTCCAATATTATTGCCTGGAAAACTCCATGGACAGAGGAGCCTTGCAGACCAAAATCCATGGGTTGTAAAGAGTCAGATACACTGAGCATGCAAGCTTTGGAAAGAAACTAAATGTAATTTATGGCTAGAATTCAGGGAGTTTTAGTAGACAGATAAAGATTTACTGTCTGGGCTTTGGTATCTTTATATATAATAGCAAAGACTTTGAGTATCATCCTGGGGATTTTCTTTTACCATGTAGGTAAGAGTCAGTTTAAAATACTAATTGAATATATACTAAAAAGTTGATCTCTGTCTCCATGAACCTTAGTGGAAAAGACATATATTAAGTAAATAATAAAATATAATTAATAAAATTACTTAAAGCATTTAATTGCCATGGAAAAATATTCAGAACATTCCAAGGATATGGTTGATTAAACCTAGGTTTGTGGGTCAAGAAAAGACACCATATTTTCTTTGCTCAGCATTATTTTCTCAGCATCTATAACTGTGTTTGATACATAAAGATGCTCATCAATTTTTGTATGCATAAGAGATTTATACATGAATTAAATGGCATCAGATGAGTTAGTCGAATAGAGAAGAGTTACATAACTGTTTATCAAGGAAAAAAAATTCTACTGATATTAGAATTTGAGAGAGAACTTGAGAGAGTCTGGTACATTAAAGAACATGAGAAAAACCCAATAGAGCAGAGGCGAAGGAACCAAAAATAAAAACATTTTTTCCAGTCAAATATCAAGAGATTATTGATTTCATCTTAGTCTCTTGAAGTCAAGTCTTTAGAATTATCTCTACATTCATGGCTTCTCAAACAATTTAGGTTCAGAACATCTGGATTATTTTATGAATGTACTCACAAAATAGACTTTGAAAGAAAAAAGTAGGATTTCACACACAAAAGGATTTAACAGAAATAAGTTGAGGCACTCAAGATAAAGGATATGGCTTGTATAAAGATTGAAATAAGAAACAATTCAAGTTTAAGAAACTAAGGGTCTTCCCAGATTTAAAGAATCTGCCTGCCTGCCAATGCAGGGCATGCAGAAGACGCAGGTTCAATCCCTGAGTTAGAAAAGAAATGACAACCTGCTCCAATATTATTGCCTGGAAAACTCCATGGACAGAGGAGCCTTGCAGACCAAAATCCATGGGTTGTAAAGAGTCAGATACACTGAGCATGCAAGCTTTGGAAAGAAACTAAATGTAATTTATGGCTAGAATTCAGGGAGTTTTAGTAGACAGATAAAGATTTACTGTCTGGGCTTTGGTATCTTTATATATAATAGCAAAGACTTTGAGTATCATCCTGGGGATTTTCTTTTACCATGTAGGTAAGAGTCAGTTTAAAATACTAATTGAATATATACTAAAAAGTTGATCTCTGTCTCCATGAACCTTAGTGGAAAAGACATATATTAAGTAAATAATAAAATATAATTAATAAAATTACTTAAAGCATTTAATTGCCATGGAAAAATATTCAGAACATTCCAAGGATATGGTTGATTAAACCTAGGTTTGTGGGTCAAGAAAAGACACCATATTTTCTTTGCTCAGCATTATTTTCTCAGCATCTATAACTGTGTTTGATACATAAAGATGCTCATCAATTTTTGTATGCATAAGAGATTTATACATGAATTAAATGGCATCAGATGAGTTAGTCGAATAGAGAAGAGTTACATAACTGTTTATCAAGGAAAAAAAATTCTACTGATATTAGAATTTGAGAGAGAACTTGAGAGAGTCTGGTACATTAAAGAACATGAGAAAAACCCAATAGAGCAGAGGCGAAGGAACCAAAAAATAGAACATTAGAGATGAAGCTGGAGAAGTCTAATCTGTACTGTAGAGAATAGCATAATCTATGTTAAAGATTCTGAAGTTATTCCAGAACAATGGGAAATGCTTGGTTACTTTGTATCAAGAGAATTATAATATTATTTTGCAATTTTAAAAGATAGTTTTAGTGCTGTTATGGAAACTTGACATATAAAGATTGGGAAATAGTCACAAGTAGATGAATAGATGTGAAGATATCAAATTGAGTCTATTTGTTCAGTCTAGAAAATAAAGTATTGTTGTAGGGACAAGGGGTATGGCAATGAGAATGATGGATTGGAGATTCTATAGGAGGTAGAATAAAAGGTATCTGCCTGTAATGCAGGAGACCCAAATTTGATCCCTGGGTCCAGAAAATTCCTTGAAAAAGGAATGGCAACCCACTATTCTTTCCTGGAGAATTCCATGGTCAAAAGAGCCTGGCAAGCTACAGTTTATGGGTCACAAAGAATTGGACAGAGCTGAGGGACTACCACTTTCACTTTAAAGGATAAATAATGGGTTTTTCTGACTCAGTGGTAAAGAATACACCTGCCAATGTAGGAGACAGTCATGGGGTTCAGTCATGGGGTTGGGAAAATTATCTGGAGCAGGAAATGGCAGCACGCGCTAGTATACTTGCATGTAAATTCCAGGGACAGAGGAAAGCTGATGAGCCCTGAGGGTCTCAAAAGAATCGGACACGACTTAATGACTAAAACAACATTAACAAAGGATAGTTAATGTGATTATATATTGAGCCATTTGGTGAAAGGATGTCCACCAGAGTTGAATAAGATAG
Source organism: Tragulus kanchil (assembly GCA_022376925.1). Lineage (NCBI taxonomy): Eukaryota > Metazoa > Chordata > Mammalia > Artiodactyla > Tragulidae > Tragulus > Tragulus kanchil. Next base: position 116,819,493 of record JAIOJX010000023.1, on the reverse strand, counting down.
ATACTTTATTTTCTTTATGTAGCTACTCTTTTTTTTTTTTATGGAAAGGCATTTATTTTAAATATAGCAGTATATAAATGTCAATCCCAAACGCTGACTCTATCCCACCCTCAATCCTTCCACTCTGGTAACTATAATTTCATTCTAAGTCTGTGAATCTGTTTCTGTTTTGTAAATAACTTGATTTGTATCATCTTTATGCTCTACATATAAGTGATATCATATGATATTTTTCTTTCTTTGTCTGACTTATTTCACTTAGTATAATTTCCAGGTCCATTCCTATGGCTGCAGGTGACATCATTTCATTCATTTTAATGACTGAACAATATTCCATTGTATGTAGGGACTACTTCTTTTCCATTCTTCTGTTGATGGACATTTAGGTTGTTTCCATGTCCTGGATATTGTGAACAGTGTTGCGATGAACATTGGGGTGCAAAAATCCTTTCAAATTGTGTTTTTCTCCAGATATGTACCAAAAAGTAGGTTTGCTGAATTATATGATAGCTCTATTTTTGTTTTTTAATAAACCTCCATACTATTCTCCAAGGTGGATCTACCAATTTATATTATCAACAGTGTAGGCAGGTTCCATTTTCTCCACACCCACTCCTACATTTATTGTTTGTAGATTTTTTTGAAAATGACTGTTCTGACCCAGTGTGAGGTGATAACTCATTGTTTTGATTTGCATTTCTCTACTAATTAGTGATATAGAGCATCTTTTCACATGTATCTTGGCCATCCGTATGCTTTCTTTGGAGAATTGTCACTTTAGATCTTCTATCCATTTGCTGGTTAGGTTGTTTGTTTTTTTATATTAAGCTGTATGAACTATTTGTAAATTGTGAAGACTAATCTCTTTTTGGTCTCATCATTTGCAAATATTTTCTCCCATTTTATGGGCCAGTACCACCAGTGAACACAGGCAAAAAGAAATCCTCAACCAAATACTAGAAATCTGAATCCAACAATACATTAAAAGGATCATGCACCATAATCAAGTGGTAGTTCTTACAGGGATGCAAGAACTTTTCAATATCTGAAAATCATGGTATGTGATATATCACATCAACAAATTAAACAATAAAAGCCATATTATCATCTCAGTAGATGCAGAATAAGCTTTTGACAAAGTTCATTTTCACTTATGATAAAAAAAACTCTCCAGAAAGTGGTCATAGAGGGAACATACCTCAATGTAATAAAGATTCATTGATGACAAACCTACAGCTAAAATTATACTCAAGTCTGTGAATCTGTTTCTGTTTTGTAAATAACTTGATTTGTATCATCTTTATGCTCTACATATAAGTGATATCATATGATATTTTTCTTTCTTTGTCTGACTTATTTCACTTAGTATAATTTCCAGGTCCATTCCTATGGCTGCAGGTGACATCATTTCATTCATTTTAATGACTGAACAATATTCCATTGTATGTAGGGACTACTTCTTTTCCATTCTTCTGTTGATGGACATTTAGGTTGTTTCCATGTCCTGGATATTGTGAACAGTGTTGCGATGAACATTGGGGTGCAAAAATCCTTTCAAATTGTGTTTTCTCCAGATATGTACCAAAAAGTAGGTTTGCTGAATTATATGATAGCTCTATTTTTGTTTTTTAATAAACCTCCATACTATTCTCCAAGGTGGATCTACCAATTTATATTATCAACAGTGTAGGCAGGTTCCATTTTCTCCACACCCACTCCTACATTTATTGTTTGTAGATTTTTTTGAAAATGGCTGTTCTGACCCAGTGTGAGGTGATAACTCATTGTTTTGATTTGCATTTCTCTACTAATTAGTGATATAGAGCATCTTTTCACATGTATCTTGGCCATCCGTATGCTTTCTTTGGAGAATTGTCACTTTAGATCTTCTATCCATTTGCTGGTTAGGTTGTTTGTTTTTTTATATTAAGCTGTATGAACTATTTGTAAATTGTGAAGACTAATCTCTTTTTGGTCTCATCATTTGCAAATATTTTCTCCCATTTTATGGGCCAGTACCACCAGTGAACACAGGCAAAAAGAAATCCTCAACCAAATACTAGAAATCTGAATCCAACAATACATTAAAAGGATCATGCACCATAATCAAGTGGTAGTTCTTACAGGGATGCAAGAACTTTTCAATATCTGAAAATCATGGTATGTGATATATCACATCAACAAATTAAACAATAAAAGCCATATTATCATCTCAGTAGATGCAGAATAAGCTTTTGACAAAGTTCATTTTCACTTATGATAAAAAAAACTCTCCAGAAAGTGGTCATAGAGGGAACATACCTCAATATAATAAAGATTCATTGATGACAAACCTACAGCTAAAATTATACTCAGTTGGTGAAAAGCTGAAAGCATTTCCTCTAAGATCAGGAGTTAGAAAGGAATGTTCTCTCCTGCCACTTTTATTCAATGTAGTTTTGGAAGTCTCACGGATGGCAATCAAAGAAGAAAAATCAATAAAAGAAATTGTAAAAGAAGTAAAACTGTCACTGTTTGCAGATGACATGATACTATACATAAGAAATCCTAAAGATGTTACCAGAAAACTACTAGGGCTTATCAGTGAATTCAGTAAAGCTGCAGGATGCAAAATCAATAATCAGAAATATGGCCCATTTCTATACACTAACAATGAAAGATCAAAGATAATTAAGGAAACAAACTCATTTACCATCACATCAAAAGAATAAAATGCCTGAGAATATAACTAGTTAAGGAGACAAAAAACTTGTACTTCGAAAAGGATAAGATGCTGATGGAAGAAATTGAAGAAAACACAAGTGAAAGGAAAGATATACCATGTTTTGGATTGGAAGAAAATAAATGATCAAAATCACTATGCTACCCAAAGCAATCTACAGATTCAATGCAATCTCTATCAAATAACCAATGGCATTTTTCATAGAACTTGAACAAAAATCTTAAAATTTACATGGAGGCACAAATAGCTAAAACAATCTTGAGAAAGAAAAATAGAACTGGTTTACTCAGGCTACTTGTTATCAGGCTATACTACAAATCTGGAGCCATCAAGACAGTATGAGGCTGTCTCAAAAACAGAAATGCAGATAGTGGAACAGGATACAAAGTCCAGAGATAAACTCATGCACCTATGCTCAGTTAATCTATGATAAAGGAGGCAAGAATATACAATAGGGAAAAGATATTCTCTTCAATAAATAGTGCTGGGAAAATTGAAAAGCTACATGTAAAAGACTGAAATTAGAATATTCTGATATATTTCTCAAAAATAAACACAAAATTAATTAATGATGTAAATGTAAGGCTATATACTATAAAGCTCTTAGAGGAATACATAGAACACTCTGACATAAATTGCAGCAAGATATTTTTGATATACGTTTAAGAGTATTGAAAATAAAAACAATTTATAATGTTTTTCGTAAATTGATTTTTATTTTGTATTACGTCTGTTTTCTATACTACTTATAACTTCAAAGAGAAGTTCTATGCTATTTTCCTCAGGAATGAATTTACTAAGAACTAAGAATTGTCTACTAATAAACCTAATTGAAAACTGAAGAGCAAGAGAAATATAAGACAAAAATTGGAGATTGTTTTATTTTTATTACATTTTTGTTCTGAAGCAAAACTACTTTGATTAGATAGTGCAAGTATAAATAAAAGTCTGAGACAGACCAGTTATCAGATAAAAATTACATCTCAGCACAAAGCTTCATCAATGTTAAAATGCTGATTCTCCCCAGCAGGGAAATATGAAGATTTGTTTACAATATTAAATGTGAAGACTATGTATTCTTACTCTTGTAAAAATAGGTCAGGCTTCAAAAGAGATATGATTATACTTAATGTAACAAAACAAATGATTCTCATGGGCATTGTTTTGTTTATTTGGTTTTAATTATTTTACTAGGTGTGAAATATGAAAGGTTTATGGGACTAGCTAGAGGCAAAAGTCATAATGGTTAATGCAACTCCATCCTAGCAAAAGCTGTTTCTTAACTGGTTAAGGTAAAATGGACAAACAATAGTGTCATATGTAATATATGAGTGTTATGAAACTTTAACCAAAGTTCTTTTATATTCTGTCCATTCAGTCCTTGTCCTCTAAGCATCATTGACAAATCAAACCTGCATCAGTTCATTTATTGACTTTATAAATGATTAAAATTGTTTACACAACTCACTCACCAAAGGTGAAATTAATAGATAACTTTGACTTACTACTGACTTTTTTGATTTGATCAATGGATGGGCCTCCCTGTTGTCTCAGATGGTAAAGAATCTGTCTGCAATGTGGGGGACATGGGTTCAATCCCTACATTGGGAAGAGCACTGCGAGGAAGGAATGGCTACTCAGTCCAGTACCCAGTACCTGGAGAATTCCCTGGACAGAGGAGGCTGTTAGGCTACCTTCCATAGAGCTGCAAAAAGTCAGACATGACTGAGCGACTAACACACTATGCAGTCTACCCAGCATGTAAAAGAATGCTGAGAGCATAATAAGCACTCTGTAACATTCATTATATAAAAATTGAATAATTCATGTTATTAAGAATATTGTCTTTTCCTTCATAACCTGTCTGTACTATTAACACATATAAACATACACAAAATCTTATGAAGCAATGAGCAGTATATTTGAGTGTGACAAGGAACATCTGGGTGTGTAAAATCATAGTGGAAAGCATTCGCATCTTCATGAAGTTCTTCCTAGGCTCTATGTCACTCCATCTGTTTTCTGTGTTCTGACATGGCTATAGCCTTTATCTTTTAGATTTCCTTACTAGGGCAAATATCTCCATAATTAATAACAAGGGTATAATCATCTGTGGTAAAGAATCCACATGCCAGTGCAGGAAATGCAGGCTCATCTCCTGGGTCAGGAAGATCACTTGGAGAAGGAAATGGCAACCTATTATAGTATTCTTGCCTGGGAAATTCCATGAACAGAGACTAGCAGGCAACTGACTTGGCAACTAATCAACATAATCATCTGCCTATTCCCCTTTAAAGCAATTAAATCGAAATAATTATTTTTTAAGATTTGAAATAAATGAAAAAAAAAATAGAAGCAATGTTATAAGGTAGAGTTCTATGTCCATGGATTGCTGGCTCTGAATAGATTTGCAGTCTGAACACACTGTATGTCCGTCTTCTTACACTCACATACCTGCATATCCACAGGTTTGGTTTCTTCACCTTGAAAAGTGAATAACTGGGCGATCTCTGGATTCCCTTTTCAGCTATAAAATTATTCTGAAATTATTTATAGAAAATGAACTTTAAAAATCCTTCTCCGGAGGCCTCTGGCAATAGCATGGTTTAAGAAAATAAACTTCCTAGAAAAAATAGAAAGAAAGGTAAAAATATTTGACTCCTAAGGCTGATTGTAGACCAAAACTTTTGTTATTATAATTTCATGAGATAAACTCTGATAATTTTGTTTTAAGTTCTCTGGACTAACATTCATATCTAACAGTAATTACAATTCTAATGGGAAAATAAGAATTAAGACTTTGTTTTCTTTTGTTAATGTGTTAGGATACTGTCCTGAATAAATCATGCAATGTATGGCAAGTTACAATTCAGACTTTCACTTTTCAATTCATGCCTTTATAAGTGTACCTTGTAGAAATAGATCTTTAATTCTTCTCTAATTTCCTTTTTATAGCCAATGGGTTTGAAACCTTTGGCCAACGATATCATCAACCTGAAACTTAATAACATTGTTAGTATTGATTGTAGTTATTCTGGCAGTTACATTTAATGCCAAGTAATATTTTTTCTCCATTCATAATATACACTTTCCTTCTAACACAGACATAAGCAAAAGAGAAAGTGAAATGACTTTAAGCATATTGCACTAATAGAAGTATAGGTCATATGTGGAGAAAATAAACATAATGAAAGGGATAATTAGATGTCTGAAGATTAGAAACATACAGCTTTGGAAGGTTAGATGTGATTTATCTGAAGCTTCCTCGACCATGTCTGATTTCTTGGATAATCATAATAACCCTCTCGAGCTGACTTCCAAAATGCTTCTCCCGCTTATTGTAAAAAGTCTCTTTCATTGAAAGTCAACTATGTGCCTGGTCATAAGCTGAATTTTGGAGATGAAGTCTTCTGTTCATTGAAAAGTCTAATCTTGCATATCCACAGGTTATGAGTTAATCTTTTTTAAGATTTGAAATAAATGAAAAAAAAAAATAGAAGCAATGTTATAAGGTAGAGTTCTATGTCCATGGATTGCTGGCTCTGAATAGATTTGCAGTCTGAACACACTGTATGTCCGTCTTCTTACACTCACATACCTGCATATCCACAGGTTTGGTTTCTTCACCTTGAAAAGTGAATAACTGGGCGATCTCTGGATTCCCTTTTCAGCTATAAAATTATTCTGAAATTATTTATAGAAAATGAACTTTAAAAATCCTTCTCCGGAGGCCTCTGGCAATAGCATGGTTTAAGAAAATAAACTTCCTAGAAAAAATAGAAAGAAAGGTAAAAATATTTGACTCCTAAGGCTGATTGTAGACCAAAACTTTTGTTATTATAATTTCATGAGATAAACTCTGATAATTTTGTTTTAAGTTCTCTGGACTAACATTCATATCTAACAGTAATTACAATTCTAATGGGAAAATAAGAATTAAGACTTTGTTTTCTTTTGTTAATGTGTTAGGATACTGTCCTGAATAAATCATGCAATGTATGGCAAGTTACAATTCAGACTTTCACTTTTCAATTCATGCCTTTATAAGTGTACCTTGTAGAAATAGATCTTTAATTCTTCTCTAATTTCCTTTTTATAGCCAATGGGTTTGAAACCTTTGGCCAACGATATCATCAACCTGAAACTTAATAACATTGTTAGTATTGATTGTAGTTATTCTGGCAGTTACATTTAATGCCAAGTAATATTTTTTCTCCATTCATAATATACACTTTCCTTCTAACACAGACATAAGCAAAAGAGAAAGTGAAATGACTTTAAGCATATTGCACTAATAGAAGTATAGGTCATATGTGGAGAAAATAAACATAATGAAAGGGATAATTAGATGTCTGAAGATTAGAAACATACAGCTTTGGAAGGTTAGATGTGATTTATCTGAAGCTTCCTCGACCATGTCTGATTTCTTGGATAATCATAATAACCCTCTCGAGCTGACTTCCAAAATGCTTCTCCCGCTTATTGTAAAAAGTCTCTTTCATTGAAAGTCAACTATGTGCCTGGTCATAAGCTGAATTTTGGAGATGACTGTTTAATGCTGCATTTCCCTGGTTCATTTGAAAGCAGAGATACCTGACCTAAGCAGGGATTATAAATGGGCAAACCACTTCAGCCTCTGCTTTACCTCCCAAAGTTTCTCTTTTATGAAAATGCATCTGAGACAAGGTGTGTAATTTCCCTGTGTGTATTCTCTTAAAACCAGGAAAGAAGTGTTTATTTGCATGATACCTTTTTTGATAGCAAAAAAGGAAATGTATAATACCTATCAATGTTTTGTAGCATTTTCATCAAATTTCTTTTTATAGAATTTGTCTACTAAAAATGCTATTATGGATGACCTATGATACAGATGTAAGGATGTTTACTGAAACATAATTTGTATAGTAATGATTGGAAATCAAGCAACTTTCCTTCTTATTGTAATATTTTCTACTCTTGGTTACAAATATACTTTGTTCATTGTTTTGATTTTCCTGCTACCTCTCTAACATCTCCATACAGATGTTTTTTCTTCTCTTCCTCACCTCAAACTCAATAATGGAGAGCTGCAGGCCAAATGTCTTTCAGCCTTTTCTTGATCTACTCTTTATATCTTGGTATTTCTAGCTATCTTATGGCGTTAATGGCCTTTGAAAGTTGATGATTGATCTCTTTCTCCATCTTATTTGTTCCTTTCCTCTCTAATGAATGCATACATATTTAAGGATTGCTCTGCATGTTCACCTGCCTATCTAATAGACATCTCAAAGCAAGCATGCTCTAAACTGAGTTCTTAACTTTATACATTCCTCCAGTCTTCCTGGGCTAGTAACTGTATTCCACCAAGCTAAAGAATCATTTTTTTTTATCCTGCCTATTCATAATATACACTTTCCTTCTAACAAAGACATAAGCAAAAGAGAAAGTGAAATGACTTTAAGCATATTGCACTAATAGAAGTATAGGTCATATGTGGAGAAAATAAACATAATGAAAGGGATAATTAGATGTCTGAAGATTAGAAACATACAGCTTTGGAAGGTTAGATGTGATTTATCTGAAGCTTCCTCGACCATGTCTGATTTCTTGGATAATCATAATAACCCTCTCGAGCTGACTTCCAAAATGCTTCTCCCGCTTATTGTAAAAAGTCTCTTTCATTGAAAGTCAACTATGTGCCTGGTCATAAGCTGAATTTTGGAGATGACTGTTTAATGCTGCATTTCCCTGGTTCATTTGAAAGCAGAGATACCTGACCTAAGCAGGGATTATAAATGGGCAAACCACTTCAGCCTCTGCTTTACCTCCCAATGTTTCTCTTTATGAAAATGCATCTGAGACAAGGTGTGTAATTTCCCTGTGTGTATTCTCTTAAAACCAGGAAAGAAGTGTTTATTTGCATGATACCTTTTTTGATAGCAAAAAAGGAAATGTATAATACCTATCAATGTTTTGTAGCATTTTCATCAAATTTCTTTTTATAGAATTTGTCTACTAAAAATGCTATTATGGATGACCTATGATACAGATGTAAGGATGTTTACTGAAACATAATTTGTATAGTAATGATTGGAAATCAAGCAACTTTCCTTCTTATTGTAATATTTTCTACTCTTGGTTACAAATATACTTTGTTCATTGTTTTGATTTTCCTGCTACCTCTCTAACATCTCCATACAGATGTTTTTTCTTCTCTTCCTCACCTCAAACTCAATAATGGAGAGCTGCAGGCCAAATGTCTTTCAGCCTTTTCTTGATCTACTCTTTATATCTTGGTATTTCTAGCTATCTTATGGCGTTAATGGCCTTTGAAAGTTGATGATTGATCTCTTTCTCCATCTTATTTGTTCCTTTCCTCTCTAATGAATGCATACATATTTAAGGATTGCTCTGCATGTTCACCTGCCTATCTAATAGACATCTCAAAGCAAGCATGCTCTAAACTGAGTTCTTAACTTTATACATTCCTCCAGTCTTCCTGGGCTAGTAACTGTATTCCACCAAGCTAAAGAATCATGTTTTATTAGGTTTGTTTTAATCCACTGCCATATCAGATCTGTCATAAAATCATGTTTGTTCTATATTCAAATTGCTCCACAATAAAACAAAAGCAATTTCAGTACCATCACATGTAAATTGAAGTCTTCAAAGCTTTCCCTCAGGAACAAGATAAGATCTTTTATTTTCACTATGCCCATTCTTAGCCAGCTTATTAAGGCAAGAATAAGAAATAAGGGAAAAAAAAACAGATTGAATTCTTATATTTATAGAAACTCCTAAATAAACTGCTAATAAATTATTAGAATTTATAAGAAAATGTTTCTCTTTTGCTGGTTTCAAAGTGAGTTATGTTTTATATGCTAGGAGGAAAGCTAGACAAATATATATACTGTTTATATCAAAAATTAAAAAGACCTTAGAATAAATCAAACAAAAGATATACAAATTCTTTATGGAAAATTATTAAAACTTATTAGGTCTAATAAAGTGTATAATCTATATCATAAAGGTGTCATTTCAGTCCATTTCAATATAGATGCATTGAAATATCGTGTGATAGTTACTTTTATGTGTCAGCTTGACTGGCTCTGGAGTGCCTAGTTTAAACCTTATTTCTGGGTATATCTGTAAGAGTGTTTTCAGATGCAATTCAAATTCCCCTTAGTGGACTCATCAAAATAGATTGCCTTTCCCAATGTGAGTAAGCATCATTCAATCCCTTCAGAGCTTGAATAGAACAAAAGGTGGAGAAATTCATCCCCCCTTCCCACTTTTTTATTTGGCTTGCTTTACTGTTTGAACTGTTCATCTCATTTTCTCCTGTTCTTGGACTTATCGATATAGACATTTACATCCTTGGTTCTCTGGTCTTAGGTTCTCTGGACAAAATCACACTACTGGCTTTCCTGAAGTCTCCAGTTTGTAAATGGCAGAATACTGGGTTTTTCAGCTTCCATACCTTAAGAGAGCCAATTCCCTCATAATCTCTCTCTATTGAAATATATATATATATGTATGTATATATATATATACATATATTTAAAACTTCAGAAGGATTGTGACAGTATAATTCTTGCACAGATGAACACCCTTGTTCATATGCATCCAGATCAGCACAAAAGAATATTCATATAACTATTGCTGACATAATCCTGAAAAGAACCCAGGTATACTTTACCTGTAGAATGGATGAATAGAGACTTTTAGAATATTCATAAATTGTTTGTAACACAGAGTAAAGTTTACTGCTAGAAAATGGGAAAATGATGTACAAACATATATGTACATATTCAGTGTAAAATTCTTAAAAAGGTATGTTAAAATTCTCATCATGTTTATATTCATTAGTTCTCTGTTGACACCAGTTCTCAAATTAACTTAAGCTAAGTGACTTCAAACAGTACAGATTTATTATCTTACAATTTCTGAGGTCAGAAATCTTAAATCAGTTTCACTGTATTCAAACCAAGGTGTCTGCTTACCTAGGTTCCTTGCCTTTTTGAGCTTCTAGAGGTCGCCCCCATCCTTGGCTCATGGCCCCTTCCTCCATCTTCAAAGCTAGCATCATAGCATCTTCCAATCTCTCTATCTGTTTCTGTGGCATGTATTCTGTCTCTATTATCTCCTGCTTATTTCTTATAAGGCACTTTAGAATTACAGTGGACCTACCTCAATAATCCAGAATATGTGTCCCATCTCAAGATCTTTAATGACATCCACAAGTCCCTTTGCCATATAAAGTATTCACAGAGGCTTCCTTGGTGGTCCAGTGGGTAAGGACACCACCTTGCAGTGCAAGGGGTGCCGGTTTGATCCCTGGCCTGGGAAGATCCCATGTCCTGCAGAGCGGCTGGACTGATGTGTCCAGCTACCGAGCCGGAGCTCTGGAGCGCATGCGCCCAGAGCCGGTGCTCTGCGATAACAGAGGCCACTGTGATGGGAGGCCCACACAGGCCAAAGAACAAAGATGGATGAAAATAGATAAATGAAAGACCAGTAGAAGTGGCCCGCGCGCCCCACTCCCTCCCCAGCCTTCCCTCCCCTCAAAAAATTTAAAAAAAAAGTATTCACAGATTTCAGACGTTAGGATGTGGACTTTGGGGGAGGGTCATCGTTTAGCTTTCTACAATGATATGTCAGATTACATTGGCTACAAAAGGATTGGAGTTTTCATATGGAAGAGAAAAAGTTTCTCTGAAGCAATTAACCAATGTCTATGTGAAAATAGCAAGAAAATATTTCTGTTCAAGAATCTGCATTTCATCATCACTAACAAATATTAATTAGCACCTCCTCCTTGGAAAATAACAATAATTCATGTCACCTGGCAGTGTAAGTGATAATCCCATCAAATAGTACTTAAAATGTTTTGATGTATAGGATCCATTTTCATTTACAAAAACTTTAAGGACTTTTTATACTTCTACATGTAATTGTACCTGGTAAATTTACCTTATGACCTCAAATAGCTCCTTAGATAGAATTTGGGACAAAAGTATTAAGAAATATTTCATTCCTGCCAACTATTTTACACAAAGGTCAAAACATACTCATAAGGTGTCTGATTATAAACTTCCCATGCTGATTTATTAATCTATCTTGTCATTTTCCATAAACATTTAATGAATGCCTATTAAATGTCAGAAATTGTGGCAGAATTTGAGAATATATTATGTGAAAGGTGACATGATTACCCATATTTTTCTTCAAATTGCTTAAGGAATGAGGGAGGAAGACACTAATACAAATGAATTTGTAAATACAAGTGTGTTGTACTAAGGCTTTTGAGGTATGAAAAGATATGAAGCCATTCTAATGAAAACAGAAAAAAAAGAAGCCTTTACCTCCTCTGAGATAATTCAACTAAGGCTATTAGCAGTAGATGACACTTCAGGGTGATTCCACAGTGTATGGACAGTAATGTGCATCTAAACAAGGTCAAGGAAACATCATTCCTAACACAGAGAACATCATTTGCTAAGCCAGTGGTTTTCAGCAAAGAGCAGTTTTATCCACGGCACAAACATTTCTGGCTATCACAGCAGGGTGACAGGGAGGAATGCTACTGACATCTAGGGAGTTGAGACCAAATAATCCCTGCAATGTGCAGAATATTCCCCTACAGTAAAGAATTAGCTTAGAATGTCAATATGGATGGTCCTTGATTTATGATGGTTCAGCTTACAATTTTTCAACTTTACAAAGGTGAAAAAGTGATATGCATTCAGTAGAAATTGTACTTCAGGTTTTGAATTTTGATCTTTTTCCAGGCTAGCAATATGTGATACAATACTCTTTCATGATGCTGGCAGGGAAGCAAGCCACAGCTCCCAGTCAGCCATGAGATCAGGAGAGTAAACAATCGAGACCTTAAAACCATTCTGTGTTCATAGTTATTCTGTTTTTCTTTTTATACACTATTGAGAAAATTGCATGAGACATACAACACTTTATTATAAAATAGGCACTGTGTTAGATGACTTTGCACAAGTGTAGGCTAATGTAAACAATCTACACTTGCGCAAAGTCATCTAACACATGACTTTGGTAGGTTAGGTGTTTTAAATGCATTTTTGACTTATAATATTTTTAACTTATGATGAGTTTATTGAGACAAAATCCCATCTTAAGTTAAAGATCTGCAGTGTCAAGCTTGAGAAATGCTGTCCAGAGCTACAAAGGAGACAGAGAAGATGTCATGTTTTTAAAACCACAAGAAACCCTGTTCATGGCTGTTATTTATTAAGACCACACTCTGTATTTTACTGACTGAGCATAAGGAGAAGTAATTAACATGAAGAAGTAAATGGTAGGTAGTAGGGGGAGGCTTTAAGGAAAAAGTTATTGAAAATAATGATAAAAATTTTTCATAAGGATATGAGGCAAATGTGAAATATTATCAATGAAGTATTGTCATCAAAGAAAACCTCCCCATAACAAATTATTAAAGCTTTGAATCTAATGTCCACAAGTATAGGGTACCTTTCCCCAAAAGAATAATGTAGAGATTATATTTAGAAAAACTAAAATTCTTACAGTCAGTGCTATGGAAAGCTGGCTTGGTTGAGCATTGTATTCTAAAATTAAGCTTGTATGTATTTCCAGTCTGAATACATATTTTATATTGGGATATATACTGTTTTGAATATATAGTATTATTATTTTAAATGTCTCAGTTTCCTTTTAGTGCCATACAAATATTATACACATATTTCTTAACAAGTTCTAGTAAATGATCCCATAAACCAAAAGATAATTTGGAACTACTGTCTTGTTTTAGAGTCCTAAAAGACAGTATTCAAGTGTCTGAGAGACAAATCACCAGATGCAATACCAGAACCATACCAAGTATTTTAATAGTTTTAAATGCACTAGAGAAGTTTAAAAAGCCACGTCAAGCTTGAAATAAAATTCAGAGACTTTGTAATATAGCCAGCACCCAAAACTATCAGAACTGTGGGGGTGTTTGGATATTGTTTTTTAAAATTACAGAGAAAATTCTATTTTAGTGCACAGTCCCCTTGGAGAAGTAACTTGTCAATTATGTTGAGTAGTGGCATAGCTTTCAGTGTGTAGAAAGCAGACAGGGACTGACCTTAGCCTCCTTGAAGCAATGAGCTCAGCTGGTTCTAAACTCAGATCCTTAGGGTGTCAAGATCACTGTGTTACTCTATGCACTCACTGGCTGCTGTATGTTTACTCTATTGGTGTTCTATATTGCACATTCTTAGACAGAAGCCAGCAGTTGCAAGGTTAGTGGCCTTGGAGTTAGAACTTTAGAAAATACCATTGCACTTTAAGCAACAGTGATCAAAAATAATTCATATTATCAGGAGCCTGTTCTAGTTTTTACACTAATCCTAAATAAGTAAAGAACATCATGTTCAAAGGAACTATTTTGTACAAGCCTTGACTTTTAAGTCTGATGAATTTGTGGATGAAAAATATTCTTTTTGATCTGAGTTCGGTGGTTGTTACATTCTATTTGAAAAGAGTTAGTGGAATAGATAATAAATTAGATTATAAAACTGAGTAGGTACAGGATAATAATTTCTCTAAAAGTCTAATTTCAGAAAAAGTCACATTCAGAACTGATCCAGTTTGAAGATGACAAGCAGAAGAGGAGGAAGTGGAAATTTGACATTTGTGGAAATCCTTCTTGTGGAAATCACAATGGTTTCTTTAGTCATTAGGAGATCTACTCAGGCATCTGAGAATCAGCTCTTACCTTTTTAATTCTCATTTTCTCCTGAGACCTTTATAAATCTGTATAACCCTTTCCCCTTTAGACAAGCCCTGCAAAAATGCCAATCTCATAGGCATCCATGCTAGTCTCATGATGTGCAGCTGACAGAAGTCTGAATATTTGGTTGGTATGGTTGATATATATTATGCAGTTATACACTTTCTTCTCTCAAGGTCACTATCAAAATTTATTTAAACGAGAAATGCTATTGAAACAAATTGAATTTTGATCAAGAAGTGAAATCAGGGGCTTCCCTGGTGGTCCAGTGGATAAAGAGTCCTCCTTGCAGTGCAAGGGGCACCTGTTTGATCCTTGGCCTGAGAAGATCCCATTATATTTTTTAAAATTACAGAGAAAATTCTATTTTAGTGGCACAGTCCCCTTGGAGAAGTAACTTGTCAATTATGTTGAGTAGTGGCATAGCTTTCAGTGTGTAGAAAGCAGACAGGGACTGACCTTAGCCTCCTTGAAGCAATGAGCTCAGCTGGTTCTAAACTCAGATCCTTAGGGTGTCAAGATCACTGTGTTACTCTATGCACTCACTGGCTGCTGTATGTTTACTCTATTGGTGTTCTATATTGCACATTCTTAGACAGAAGCCAGCAGTTGCAAGGTTAGTGGCCTTGGAGTTAGAACTTTAGAAAATACCATTGCACTTTAAGCAACAGTGATCAAAAATAATTCATATTATCAGGAGCCTGTTCTAGTTTTTACACTAATCCTAAATAAGTAAAGAACATCATGTTCAAAGGAACTATTTTGTACAAGCCTTGACTTTTAAGTCTGATGAATTTGTGGATGAAAAATATTCTTTTTGATCTGAGTTCGGTGGTTGTTACATTCTATTTGAAAAGAGTTAGTGGAATAGATAATAAATTAGATTATAAAACTGAGTAGGTACAGGATAATAATTTCTCTAAAAGTCTAATTTCAGAAAAAGTCACATTCAGAACTGATCCAGTTTGAAGATGACAAGCAGAAGAGGAGGAAGTGGAAATTTGACATTTGTGGAAATCCTTCTTGTGGAAATCACAATGGTTTCTTTAGTCATTAGGAGATCTACTCAGGCATCTGAGAATCAGCTCTTACCTTTTTAATTCTCATTTTCTCCTGAGACCTTTATAAATCTGTATAACCCTTTCCCCTTTAGACAAGCCCTGCAAAAATGCCAATCTCATAGGCATCCATGCTAGTCTCATGATGTGCAGCTGACAGAAGTCTGAATATTTGGTTGGTATGGTTGATATATATTATGCAGTTATACACTTTCTTCTCTCAAGGTCACTATCAAAATTTATTTAAACGAGAAATGCTATTGAAACAAATTGAATTTTGATCAAGAAGTGAAATCAGGGGCTTCCCTGGTGGTCCAGTGGATAAAGAGTCCTCCTTGCAGTGCAAGGGGCACCTGTTTGATCCTTGGCCTGAGAAGATCCCATGTGCTGTGGAGAGGCTGGACCTGTGTGTCCAATTATGAGCCAGCACTCTGGAGCACATATGCCCAGAGCCAGACTTCTGCAACGGAGAGGCCACTGCGATGGGAGAGCCACACAGGCCAAAGAATAAAGACGGATGAAGATAAATGGATAAAAAATCAACAAAAGAGGCCAATTAAAAAAAAGTTAAAAAAGAAGTGAAATCGATTTATATATATATGTGTATATATATAAATAACATATATACACCAATACTGGTTTATATGATGAAATAAAACAATTCTGGGGTTCATAGTGAAATTAATGATCATAAAAATGCATTTGTCTTTTATACCTGACTGGAGTGATGATTTTGATAATGTTATTTGGAAATATTTTCAGCTCATTTACTCCTTTTATTAATAAATTATAGCAAGATCAATGCATTAATCAAAAAATTAAGATCAAGATATTATATAAATTAGTAAGAAAGATTTAATAAACTGTTTGTAGTGACACAGGTTAGTTTTTATCAGACATTTATGGCTTTAAAATTGATCTTCTCTGAGACATTTTATTGGGCTTCCCAGGGCTTCAGTAGTAAAGAATCCTCTTCCCATGCAGGAGATTCAGGGGACATGGGTTCAGCCCCGAGTTGGAATGATCCCCTGGAGGAGGATATGGCAATCCACTACTGTAATTTTGCCTGGAATATTCCATACATAGAGGAGCCTTGTGGTATACAGTCCTTCAGTCTAAATCATCTTGGACTGCTAAAACCCTTCATCTTCTGCATTGAAATATGTTGCTTAGTCATATGATTTTGAAAAATTTCCAAGCGCAAAGCTTTAATTGCAATCAGTAAAATGCTTGTCTCTGTCACATTTCTTCTTGTGTCAGGAGCACTGGCAAATGAGTTTGCAACAGTCGAACACAACTGAGCATGAACGAGACAGTATGGTTGATATATATTATGCAGTTATACACTTTCTTCTCTCAAGGTCACTATCAAAATTTATTTAAACGAGAAATGCTATTGAAACAAATTGAATTTTGATCAAGAAGTGAAATCAGGGGCTTCCCTGGTGGTCCAGTGGATAAAGAGTCCTCCTTGCAGTGCAAGGGGCACCTGTTTGATCCTTGGCCTGAGAAGATCCCATGTGCTGTGGAGAGGCTGGACCTGTGTGTCCAATTATGAGCCAGCACTCTGGAGCACATATGCCCAGAGCCAGACTTCTGCAACGGAGAGGCCACTGCGATGGGAGAGCCACACAGGCCAAAGAATAAAGACGGATGAAGATAAATGGATAAAAAATCAACAAAAGAGGCCAATTAAAAAAAAGTTAAAAAAGAAGTGAAATCGATTTATATATATATGTGTATATATATAAATAACATATATACACCAATACTGGTTTATATGATGAAATAAAACAATTCTGGGGTTCATAGTGAAATTAATGATCATAAAAATGCATTTGTCTTTTATACCTGACTGGAGTGATGATTTTGATAATGTTATTTGGAAATATTTTCAGCTCATTTACTCCTTTTATTAATAAATTATAGCAAGATCAATGCATTAATCAAAAAATTAAGATCAAGATATTATATAAATTAGTAAGAAAGATTTAATAAACTGTTTGTAGTGACACAGGTTAGTTTTTATCAGACATTTATGGCTTTAAAATTGATCTTCTCTGAGACATTTTATTGGGCTTCCCAGGGCTTCAGTAGTAAAGAATCCTCTTCCCATGCAGGAGATTCAGGGGACATGGGTTCAGCCCCGAGTTGGAATGATCCCCTGGAGGAGGATATGGCAATCCACTACTGTAATTTTGCCTGGAATATTCCATACATAGAGGAGCCTTGTGGTATACAGTCCTTCAGTCTAAATCATCTTGGACTGCTAAAACCCTTCATCTTCTGCATTGAAATATGTTGCTTAGTCATATGATTTTGAAAAATTTCCAAGCGCAAAGCTTTAATTGCAATCAGTAAAATGCTTGTCTCTGTCACATTTCTTCTTGTGTCAGGAGCACTGGCAAATGAGTTTGCAACAGTCGAACACAACTGAGCATGAACGAGACAGTTTATTATTCACATACTCAAATATTTTAATAATTTTAATCAATTACTAATATGTTTTGAAATGGCCAAGGGAAGCATCTATTTATTAGCAGTTTTAAATGATAGTCTTTAAATATTTAGTATAAGAAGTGTGTAGATTCTCCTCTTTCAAAACAAGTAATTACACTGGCATGCCACAATGAATTAAAATTAAAAGAGAACTCTATTAATATTTTTTCTTGGCTATTGACCCTCAGCAATCAGAGTAAAATCTGGCTGCAAGAGGGAGCTAAGACCTACAGGTCTACTTGCGAGATGTTCCATCCACAACTCATTTGTGATAAAAGAAAGAGAGAAGAAAATGAGTTTAACAGCTAGTGGTTTCCACCACACAATCTGTTTTTAAAATTAACAATTAGCTCTCTTTTTCCAGAATGTTTTATTTCCTCAATAAGCTTCATGCAAATATACTCACTTTAATTTGCCTCTCTAGTTCATCAGAAATTCTCAAAGAATATCTCTTGGATTTCAGCTAGTTTCCCTCCTGTAAAAGCCAGTTAGATTTAATGAACTTGGGGTTAGAAAGTATGAGCTGGAGGACTTGGTTGGCTTAAGTCACCTCCCTTGAATACTTTTGACTTTGCTCATCTACAGCGCAGGTATTGCCTTGGACAGTGCACTGGCTTCTTTCTTTGTCTAAACTTCTGGGCTTCTTAGGAAGAAATCATCTTAGACTGAAGAAGCCCTTCATCTTCTGCATTGGAAGATGTTATTTAGTCTTATGATTCCAAGAATAAAACTTTTCAATTGAAAACAGTAAAATGCTTGCCTCTAACACATTTCTTTCTTGTGTCAGGAGCACTGGCAAAATGGATATTTTATATTAGTAATTTGGATTTTTTTTCTTTTAAACATAATCCTCATATTCTATGAGCCTTAGGCTCCACAAAATTTGGATCCACCCCTATATAAGATGTCTGTACTTTCCTTCTTTGGATACCTGTAAATGTAAGAAAATGTTACTGTAGTTCAGCTTGTCATAATTGTAGTAGTAGAAATTGGAATGAATAACCATCCTAGGCCCACTTCAGTACAAAGGTTCTTCTTACCTTCATAAAGTAGGAATGTTAGTTATTTCAGTTTCTGTGGGCCAATATGTGTATTCAAACGCCAATTATAACCCTAAATGGAAAATTGAGAATTATTTTCCTTTTGTTAGTATTCTGGTTTGTTGTATCTAGGAAAATACTGTATCCATGGCAACTTGATATTCAACTTGTAACTTTGGAATTCTTTGCCTTTTTCTTTACATTGTTATGATTTATAATCACACTAATGACCTTCCGAGATTTAGCCTTTGCCTTTTCTTTACATTTTGATTATACAATCGTTCTAAAACTGAGTTTCCACCAACTCATTTGTGATAAAAGAAAGAGAGAAGAATGAGTTTAACAGCTAGTGGTTTCCACCACACAATCTGTTTTTAAAATTAACAATTAGCTCTCTTTTTCCAGAATGTTTTATTTCCTCAATAAGCTTCATGCAAATATACTCACTTTAATTTGCCTCTCTAGTTCATCAGAAATTCTCAAAGAATATCTCTTGGATTTCAGCTAGTTTCCCTCCTGTAAAAGCCAGTTAGATTTAATGAACTTGGGGTTAGAAAGTATGAGCTGGAGGACTTGGTTGGCTTAAGTCACCTCCCTTGAATACTTTTGACTTTGCTCATCTACAGCGCAGGTATTGCCTTGGACAGTGCACTGGCTTCTTTCTTTGTCTAAACTTCTGGGCTTCTTAGGAAGAAATCATCTTAGACTGAAGAAGCCCTTCATCTTCTGCATTGGAAGATGTTATTTAGTCTTATGATTCCAAGAATAAAACTTTTCAATTGAAAACAGTAAAATGCTTGCCTCTAACACATTTCTTTCTTGTGTCAGGAGCACTGGCAAAATGGATATTTTATATTAGTAATTTGGATTTTTTTTCTTTTAAACATAATCCTCATATTCTATGAGCCTTAGGCTCCACAAAATTTGGATCCACCCCTATATAAGATGTCTGTACTTTCCTTCTTTGGATACCTGTAAATGTAAGAAAATGTTACTGTAGTTCAGCTTGTCATAATTGTAGTAGTAGAAATTGGAATGAATAACCATCCTAGGCCCACTTCAGTACAAAGGTTCTTCTTACCTTCATAAAGTAGGAATGTTAGTTATTTCAGTTTCTGTGGGCCAATATGTGTATTCAAACGCCAATTATAACCCTAAATGGAAAATTGAGAATTATTTTCCTTTTGTTAGTATTCTGGTTTGTTGTATCTAGGAAAATACTGTATCCATGGCAACTTGATATTCAACTTGTAACTTTGGAATTCTTTGCCTTTTTCTTTACATTGTTATGATTTATAATCACACTAATGACCTTCCAGTTAGCCATTTTCAGACCATTAATGACGATCTCTATTAATGGCCCCTAGCTTTACCTGAGACCACTGATGCTCTCCATTGGTCATTAACTCCAAGAAAATATCCAGTGTAAAGGTCATTATTGCTTAAATAGTAGCTTGATAAGCTATGCAAAGCTAGCAATTAGGTTGGATTTTAGACTATTTTAGAAAGTCTGTATAAACACCACTATTACACAAAAACAACAGTAATAATGAAAGGCCGGGCCCTGAAGAAATTGAAGTAAAAGTAAAAATTTCTCTTCAGGTTGTTGGCCTTTTAAAAATAACGTTGAGACATTAATGATGTGAGAGCTATATACAGACTGAAATTATTAACTTGCTTACTCTTCCTCAGTCTCAGATTTGGATTCCACCTACTCTTCTAGGAATTGTCTGCCCCAGAATGCATTTCCTGCTGTGTTAATTACCTTGCAAAATCAGGAGTCTCACAGGACTGTTTATGTTAATTGCCCTTGGTCCTTTTACAGGTGAGAAGGAGAAGAGAACCAGACATTATGTGCAGAGCTCTCAAGTTCTACTGTGAACAATCAGTTGGACTCAGGTTTTTGAAATGTAAGTCATTTAAGATATTTTGTTTTCACTGCACAAATAGAATACACTATTAATAGGAAGGGCAAGGGGCCATTTTAGCCACAATATACATTCTGTCCTTCTTGCTCTCATTGTACATATTCATCCACTTCATTAAAAACATCTAGGGCTTCCTTGGTGGTTCAGTGGGTAAAGTACGCTTTAACCCGTTCAATCCCTGGCCTGGGAAGATCTCACATGCTGAAGTCTCGAAATTAAAAAGAATAAAAAAACCATCCTAGGCCCACTTCAGTACAAAGGTTCTTCTTACCTTCATAAAGTAGGAATGTTAGTTATTTCAGTTTCTGTGGGCCAATATGTGTATTCAAACGCCAATTATAACCCTAAATGGAAAATTGAGAATTATTTTCCTTTTGTTAGTATTCTGGTTTGTTGTATCTAGGAAAATACTGTATCCATGGCAACTTGATATTCAACTTGTAACTTTGGAATTCTTTGCCTTTTTCTTTACATTGTTATGATTTATAATCACACTAATGACCTTCCAGTTAGCCATTTTCAGACCATTAATGACGATCTCTATTAATGGCCCTAGCTTTACCTGAGACCACTGATGCTCTCCATTGGTCATTAACTCCAAGAAAATATCCAGTGTAAAGGTCATTATTGCTTAAATAGTAGCTTGATAAGCTATGCAAAGCTAGCAATTAGGTTGGATTTTAGACTATTTTAGAAAGTCTGTATAAACACCACTATTACACAAAAACAACAGTAATAATGAAAGGCCGGGCCCTGAAGAAATTGAAGTAAAAGTAAAAATTTCTCTTCAGGTTGTTGGCCTTTAAAAATCACGTTGAGACATTAATGATGTGAGAGCTATATACAGACTGAAATTATTAACTTGCTTACTCTTCCTCAGTCTCAGATTTGGATTCCACCTACTCTTCTAGGAATTGTCTGCCCCAGAATGCATTTCCTGCTGTGTTAATTACCTTGCAAAATCAGGAGTCTCACAGGACTGTTTATGTTAATTGCCCTTGGTCCTTTTACAGGTGAGAAGGAGAAGAGAACCAGACATTATGTGCAGAGCTCTCAAGTTCTACTGTGAACAATCAGTTGGACTCAGGTTTTTGAAATGTAAGTCATTTAAGATATTTTGTTTTCACTGCACAAATAGAATACACTATTAATAGGAAGGGCAAGGGGCCATTTTAGCCACAATATACATTCTGTCCTTCTTGCTCTCATTGTACATATTCATCCACTTCATTAAAAACATCTAGGGCTTCCCTAGTGGTTCAGTGGGTAAAAAGTACGCCTTGTAATGCAAGGGGCACCTGTTCAATCCCTGGCCTGGGAAGATCTCACATGCTGAGGAGTGGCTGGGACAGTGTGTTCAATTATGAGCCAGTGCTCTAGAGCACATGTGCCTAGAGCCAATGCTATACGAGAGAAGCCACTGGGATGGGAGGCCCACACAGGCCTAAGAATAAAGATGGATGAAAAATAAATGATGACTTAGAGAACATAAAAAAAGATTGGAAGTGCAAAATTTGAAAAAGAAAAACTTCTAATCTGACTCCCTCATTTTTTTCCCCTAAACTAAGAAACGTTTCTAATTTGCTCCCCTCTTAAAAACAAAACTCTTCTATACTACACTCTCTTAGAGCAATGCTCTGTTTTCTTCACTTTATGAATACGCATATGGAAATTCTAAGCTACCATGACAATCTTCACACTCTTTACTCATTCCTCAGTCCACTAGAATCTGTTCATTGCCTTCACCATTCTGAGTCTTCACTTCAACTAACCAGAGATATCCTGATAACTGAACTGAACTGACATTCTTCACTTCTCATCTTCTATGACCTACTGGATCCACTTTCAACCACTCCATATAATCTTTAAAACTCTTTTTTTTTTTTAATCACTCAACTATATTATTTACTATCATTCTACTTCCATTACAAGACTCCTTGTGTAATATCCCATTCTGATCATCCTTCTAGTGCTGCTGTCTATGAATCTCATTTTTTCTCTGCTTCCTTTGAATATTTTTCCTGGGTGATTTATCCTAATTTCATTGGTTACAGTGACACCTACAGTTTAACAGTGCACAACCTGAGACCCAACCCTCTCCTGTAGCCTGATCTATATATTCTTCCATTTTCTGTATTTATTCATTTGTTTTTTTTTTTAAATTAGTGACTTAGGATCCATTATTCTAAAATTCATTTTGATATGTATGTCCTTCTTCATTGATCGGTGATTATACCCAATAAATAAAATTAAGACTATAGAAATTATCATCCATTTTTTTCTCACAACTTTACTGTCTAATCTCCAAATCCTATAAATTATCTCAATATTTTAAAAATATATCCCCTCTAAGATTTCTGTCGTTCAGTTGCTAAGTTGTGTCCTACTTTTTGTGACCCCCATGGACTACAGTATACCACCAGGCTCCTCTGTCTTCCACTGTCTCCTAGAGTTTGCTCAGATTCATGTCCATTGTGTCAGTGATGCTATCTGTCACCCTCTTCATGCCACTAATATGGCCTTAGTTCTATTTCTCACTAAACAAAAGGTTTCACCTTATACACTAAATCCATACTCAAAGATTTCTTTAAAACACAAAGCTCACTCTGTGTTTTTCCTGTATAACAATTTCTAGGCCTACTTTGGAAGTGCAAAATTTAAAAAAACTTCTAATCTGACTCCTCATTTTTTTCCCCTAAACTAAGAAACGTTTCTAATTTGCTCCCCTCTTAAAAACAAAACTCTTCTATACTACACTCTCTTAGAGCAATGCTCTGTTTTCTTCACTTTATGAATACGCATATGGAAATTCTAAGCTACCATGACAATCTTCACACTCTTTACTCATTCCTCAGTCCACTAGAATCTGTTCATTGCCTTCACCATTCTGAGTCTTCACTTCAACTAACCAGAGATATCCTGATAACTGAACTGAACTGACATTCTTCACTTCTCATCTTCTATGACCTACTGGATCCACTTTCAACCACTCCATATAATCTTTAAAACTCTTTTTTTTTTTAATCACTCAACTATATTATTTACTATCATTCTACTTCCATTACAAGACTCCTTGTGTAATATCCCATTCTGATCATCCTTCTAGTGCTGCTGTCTATGAATCTCATTTTTTCTCTGCTTCCTTTGAATATTTTTCCTGGGTGATTTATCCTAATTTCATTGGTTACAGTGACACCTACAGTTTAACAGTGCACAACCTGAGACCCAACCCTCTCCTGTAGCCTGATCTATATATTCTTCCATTTTCTGTATTTATTCATTTGTTTTCTTTTTTAAATTAGTGACTTAGGATCCATTATTCTAAAATTCATTTTGATATGTATGTCCTTCTTCATTGATCGGTGATTATACCCAATAAATAAAATTAAGACTATAGAAATTATCATCCATTTTTTTCTCACAACTTTACTGTCTAATCTCCAAATCCTATAAATTATCTCAATATTTTAAAAATATATCCCCTCTAAGATTTCTGTCGTTCAGTTGCTAAGTTGTGTCCTACTTTTTGTGACCCCCATGGACTACAGTATACCACCAGGCTCCTCTGTCTTCCACTGTCTCCTAGAGTTTGCTCAGATTCATGTCCATTGTGTCAGTGATGCTATCTGTCACCCTCTTCATGCCACTAATATGGCCTTAGTTCTATTTCTCACTAAACAAAAGGTTTCACCTTATACACTAAATCCATACTCAAAGATTTCTTTAAAACACAAAGCTCACTCTGTGTTTTTTTCCTGTATAACAATTTCTAGTGACATAACCTTTGCCCATATGATAAAATTTAAATATCATTGTTTAAAGGAAAAGGCAAGTACTGTAATATGACCTCCATGAGAGCAAATTGTCTTTCCACTCATCATTGATTTCCAGTGTAGATCTAACTGGACCTCACAGAACTGGTACAGCCTGAATGAATGAAAGCCTTGAAACAGACATATGATTATTAGTTCATGTTTCTGACTTACTTGTCTGCCTCATATCTTTACAAGCTTCTACTACTCTTATTTTTCAGCCCCATCTTGAACTCTTAGCACTGAAGTTTCCTGGGTAATACTTTCAAGTTTTGGCTCCTATGCCTATTGCCTGTTTGGCTCCTTTGAACTGTTGTACCCATTGACTCTGAGTGCCAGTGTGTACTAACATTTTTAAGTTCACCTTAGGGCTTCCCTGGTGGTCCAGTGGGTAGAGTCCATCTTACAGTACAAGGGGCACCAGTTCAATCCTTGGCCAGGGAAGATCCCACATGTTGCAGAGCGACTGGACTGGTGTGTCCAATTAAGAACCGGCGCTCTGGAGCATATGCCCAAAGCTGGTGCTCAGCAACTAGAGAGGCCACTGCAATGGGAGGCCCACATAGGTCAGAGAATAAAAATGGATGTAAATAAATCAATAAATAACCACTAAAAGAGGCCAAATTTTTTTTTAAATTCACCTTAAATTATGCATCTGAATATTTCATTATACTCTGATATGTATACCTACCTCTTTTATCTTTAAAGTCAGTAGATACTTTATACATGTAATTACCTATATCTTTTATCAGTAAATGCACAATAAAGGTGATAATGAACAGATTTTTAAGATAAAAAAGATAGTATAAAGAACACTAGATTTTTACCAGACTATGAATTGTTTCATGAAACTGTTTCACCACACCCACATACACATAAGGTATGTATGAACTGTATTGTATAGAAGAATGTATTTTCTACAATGGATGATAGTCATAAAGTTTTAGAAACCCACACTAGATTAAAGCTTCTTTAAAAACATGAGCTGGGTCTATGCAACTTATTGAAATGACACTCCCTCAAAAAGCATGACTTTTAGAGCTTCTGAGTAGTGTCATACTATAGCAGTTGGGCACTTAATTTTATACCACTTTCAATGCATTTTCATCTGTGGTAGACAGAAAAATGGTTCCATGAATATGTCCACATTCTAATCCCTAGAACCTGTAAATATATTACCTTATATGTCAAATGGAACTTTGCCAATAAGATTAAACTAAGGATCTTGGTATGGAAAGACTATCCCATATTATCCAAGTAAAGCCAGTATAATCACAAAGGTTCTTTCAAAATGGAGGCAAAAGGATCGAAATCAGAGAGGAGCAGTGAAGGCAGAGTAGAGGTTGAAGGCAGAGCAGAGGTTGTAGTGGAGGGGCCCTGAAGTTGGAGGAAGGGGCCATAGCATAAGGAGGGCCGGCAGCTTTTAGAAACTGGAAAGGAAATGAACTGGATTCTCCCCTAGAGCCTTAGGAAGGAACTGGTCCTGCCAATATCAATTTTTAGCCTATACAACTCATTTTGTGCTTCTGATCTTCAGAACTGTAAGAAAATTAATTTATATTATTTTAAGCTGCTAAATAGGTGGTAATTTTTTACAGCAAAGTTTGAAATGTTTTGCAATGGGAGAGCCCTAGGATATGCCCAAAGCTGGTGCTCAGCAACTAGAGAGGCCACTGCAATGTGAGGCCCACATAGGTCAGAGAATAAAAATGGATGTAAATAAATCAATAAATAACCACTAAAAGAGGCCAAATTTTTTTTTTAAATTCACCTTAAATTATGCATCTGAATATTTCATTATACTCTGATATGTATACCTACCTCTTTTATCTTTAAAGTCAGTAGATACTTTATACATGTAATTACCTATATCTTTTATCAGTAAATGCACAATAAAGGTGATAATGAACAGATTTTTAAGATAAAAAAGATAGTATAAAGAACACTAGATTTTTACCAGACTATGAATTGTTTCATGAAACTGTTTCACCACACCCACATACACATAAGGTATGTATGAACTGTATTGTATAGAAGAATGTATTTTCTACAATGGATGATAGTCATAAAGTTTTAGAAACCCACACTAGATTAAAGCTTCTTTAAAAACATGAGCTGGGTCTATGCAACTTATTGAAATGACACTCCCTCAAAAAGCATGACTTTTAGAGCTTCTGAGTAGTGTCATACTATAGCAGTTGGGCACTTAATTTTATACCACTTTCAATGCATTTTCATCTGTGGTAGACAGAAAAATGGTTCCATGAATATGTCCACATTCTAATCCCTAGAACCTGTAAATATATTACCTTATATGTCAAATGGAACTTTGCCAATAAGATTAAACTAAGGATCTTGGTATGGAAAGACTATCCCATATTATCCAAGTAAAGCCAGTATAATCACAAAGGTTCTTTCAAAATGGAGGCAAAAGGATCGAAATCAGAGAGGAGCAGTGAAGGCAGAGTAGAGGTTGAAGGCAGAGCAGAGGTTGTAGTGGAGGGGCCCTGAAGTTGGAGGAAGGGGCCATAGCATAAGGAGGGCCGGCAGCTTTTAGAAACTGGAAAGGAAATGAACTGGATTCTCCCCTAGAGCCTTAGGAAGGAACTGGTCCTGCCAATATCAATTTTTAGCCTATACAACTCATTTTGTGCTTCTGATCTTCAGAACTGTAAGAAAATTAATTTATATTATTTTAAGCTGCTAAATAGGTGGTAATTTTTTACAGCAAAGTTTGAAATTGGTATGCTATCTCACCCTAGGAACTCTCCCCAACATGTTCAGACTGTTTGAGCTCTCTAATTGCTCTGCTAAGATGAACACTCTGGTGTGTGCTCAGTCACTCAGTCACGTTAGATTCTTTGGATTAACTGACTAATGCTAACTTCCAAAGCATCATTCTCTTTTCCTTAGAGGACCTAGCAATAGGATTTCTGGTAGCTGATCCTGGTTTCCCTAGACCCTATTTTCTATGTGTATGCCTCTCTTCCTAAAGGATTGGTAGATACCCTCAAAAGGAGGGAGGAAAATTTCTGTCACATAATGTAGCACTTTTTCTTGACTATCAAAAATACCAATTAATATTGATTGATTGATCAATTGATTCTATTTGTGTGATTTTGCTGCAAATGATACTTAAATACTCCCAGACAATGCAAGTTTATGAACATTTATAAGGACAAACAACCCTTAGAGTTTGAGTTTAGGAATCTGTATTGTTATTTTAAAGCATTCTTAATAATATGTCTAGCAGTTATCTTGCATTTAATGCACAGATATATGATGTCTGCTCCTATATGTATTTGAATTCTGATTTAATCTATGGCAGTCTCTCTTTGTAATGCCAAAAGGCTCTTAGTTCTGATTTATGTGGGGAATATCTTGTTAAATAATAAGAAGAATATTCTGAACTTCGCATGATAAGCACCAAAAATTAATGTACATGTAAGGAAAACTAGAAAACTCCCAAAAGAGCCAGTATAATCACAAAGGTTCTTTCAAAATGGAGGCAAAAGGATCGAAATCAGAGAGGAGCAGTGAAGGCAGAGTAGAGGTTGAAGGCAGAGCAGAGGTTGTAGTGGAGGGGCCCTGAATTTAAATGCATAAGGAGGGCCGGCAGCTTTTAGAAACTGGAAAGGAAATGAACTGGATTCTCCCCTAGAGCCTTAGGAAGGAACTGGTCCTGCCAATATCAATTTTTAGCCTATACAACTCATTTTGTGCTTCTGATCTTCAGAACTGTAAGAAAATTAATTTATATTATTTTAAGCTGCTAAATAGGTGGTAATTTTTTACAGCAAAGTTTGAAATTGGTATGCTATCTCACCCTAGGAACTCTCCCCAACATGTTCAGACTGTTTGAGCTCTCTAATTGCTCTGCTAAGATGAACACTCTGGTGTGTGCTCAGTCACTCAGTCACGTTAGATTCTTTGGATTAACTGACTAATGCTAACTTCCAAAGCATCATTCTCTTTTCCTTAGAGGACCTAGCAATAGGATTTCTGGTAGCTGATCCTGGTTTCCCTAGACCCTATTTTCTATGTGTATGCCCTCTCTTCCTAAAGGATTGGTAGATACCCTCAAAAGGAGGGAGGAAAATTTCTGTCACATAATGTAGCACTTTTTCTTGACTATCAAAAATACCAATTAATATTGATTGATTGATCAATTGATTCTATTTGTGTGATTTTGCTGCAAATGATACTTAAATACTCCCAGACAATGCAAGTTTATGAACATTTATAAGGACAAACAACCCTTAGAGTTTGAGTTTAGGAATCTGTATTGTTATTTTAAAGCATTCTTAATAATATGTCTAGCAGTTATCTTGCATTTAATGCACAGATATATGATGTCTGCTCCTATATGTATTTGAATTCTGATTTAATCTATGGCAGTCTCTCTTTGTAATGCCAAAAGGCTCTTAGTTCTGATTTATGTGGGGAATATCTTGTTAAATAATAAGAAGAATATTCTGAACTTCGCATGATAAGCACCACTTATGGAGGAGAATAACAGTGAAATGAATATCCGTACATGTAAGCACCGTACACAGGGAAGAATCCTAGTTTACAGTTAAAATATCCATAGGCACTTCCCCAACCACATGTTATACCAACCAATATTATGTGAAAAATATAAACATTTATCTACTTTCTCTTTATTACAAGGTTTCTTAATATATTCTTTCAAGGATCCCAACTACCTTATTATTTAATTTTTTATTATCTGCTTCTTTTCATTTGTATCTATTTGGATTTTTTCTGTCAATGTCTAAGAGCCTATTACTTTGTCTGCCATATCCATAGTCTGTCTAATTAGCCAGGCCATTTAAAAGGTTCTCATCCTAGAACTGAAAAGCAATGATAAAGGTTAAACTGTACCGTTTAATCTTAAGAAAAGAAGGTTTCCTTCTCACTTGCAGTCTCATTCCCTCTCAGTCAATACAGTCTTTTCCAGAGGCAGAACCAGAGATCTGCCATTTTGATACTTGGCAGTTACAATAATTTGAAGTTCTTATAGAGGCATAGCTTAGTGGTATAAGTCTATATACTTAATGTCTTCATGTGATTCTTGAAAGCCTAAACATCTATTTGCAAGGATGTAATAGAATTTGTAATATGTGATTGTTTTTTCTAGTAATAAAGAATTGAATCCTTGCCATAAGAAGAATATAAAGCATAAAATAATATTTGCTGAAATAAAAGTTTGGTTGACCTTTTGACTTCATTTTCAAACTGTGTTAGCCCTCTAATTGCTCTGCTGGCATTTCTGGCCTGGCTTATATTAATACATTTTTCCAATAGTGTTTGTTGTGCTATACTGTCTATTTTTACCACTATGTTATTTTTGACATTAATGTGCAACACAGAAAATAAATAGGAAAGAACAGGTCATTTTTGCAAATGCACTATAATTTGTTAGCTTCTATGAATTATATATCAATCTGATTGTCATTTTATTAGGATTTGTAGATAAAGAGAACAAGTGTCTCATTAATTAAAAAAAAACTTTTCTTTCCTTTTTCTCTACAATAAGTTTTTAACATATAAAACGGTGACAGTAACATGAGATCATGGATAATTAAAACAAAACAAAACAGCTATTTACCTCATAGGCTGGTTTCATGTAAGCACTGAACTCTCATTCAGGAGTTCTGGGTCCTAGTTTAGGCTAGTTACTAACTAGACATCATTCTTAGGACTCATAGGTCTTCTTCCTTGACTCTCTTGTGCTTATGTGAAAAGTAAAATACTAGATTAAGAGACATTGTATGTTATAGTGGGAAACCTATGTGAGTACAGACTTGTATTTAAACCCTTTGCTTACATATATCTTATGTTTAATATTAGTTGCATGAACTTGACTGAGTTTTTATTTTTTTGAGTATTGCTATGTGCCTGCTCAGCTACTCAGTCATGTCTGATTCTTCGAAGCCCTATGGACTGTAGCCCTCCAGGCTCCTCTGTTCATGGGATTTTCCAAGGCAAGAATACTGAAAATGAGTTGCCATTTCCTCCTCCAGGGGATCTTCTTGACCCAGGGATGGAGCCCACATCTCCTACGTATCCTGCATGGGCAGGCAGATTCTTTATCATTGCATCACCTGTATTTTAAGCATAAATTTACTCAACCGTAAAATGTGGTTAATATAGATCTTTCATTGAGAGATGTATCATATCTCATGGATTTCTATTATTCTCCATCAGATTTTCTAATTCTTCTAGCTTAGGTAGTGATAATAATGCTAACGGCAAACACATCTAATGATTATTATGTGCCAAGTATTATGCTAATCAATTTACATGCATTAAGTCACTTAATCTTCATAACAATGCAATGAAGTAGTATTAGTATACCCATTTTTGCAAATGAGAGAATCAGAAGTGCGTGCACACACACACACACACACGATAAGTTAATTGGTAGAGCTGAGACTTGCACACTCAAATCTGGATCTAGAGTCCACGCACTTAAATATGTTGTTATGTGGGCAATCTTGAAACAGTACTATCTACCATATATTATGATAAACATTGTAATTTAATTATATACCATATATTAGAAATAAGGCTTGAATAAATGTCAAGAGACCTAGTTTTTGCAGAAATAGAGAGATGTAGAGAATAGATGCATGATACCAGGGGGAAAAGGGGGAGTGGGATGAATTAGGAGATTGGGAAGAATATATACACACTACTATATCCAAAATGGATAATTAGTGAGAACCTACTGAATAGGACAAGGGACCCTCATCAGTGCCCTGTGGTGACATATATGGGGAGAAATCCAAAAAAGAGGGAATACAGACATATCGCCTCTTTTATGTTAGTTTCTGCTATATAACAAAGTGAATCAAATATATATATACACCAGAAACTAACACAACATTGTAAGGCAACTATAATCCAATAAAAATTAAATTGAAAAAGAGAGACCTAGCTTTTGGATTCAGCTTGTAAGCTACAAACTATGACAACATAACCACTCTGACCCACTTTTTCCATTTATAAATTATAAAATTTACCTAACCAACTTCATAATTCTAATTAAATAAAATGAGAAAGATGATATGTAAAATGATTTTGTGAATTTTGACGCAATGCCCAAATAACGAATTTAGTATCTATAACCATGAAATCAAAGTTCATCACCTGTATTTTAAGCATAAATTTACTCAACCGTAAAATGTGGTTAATATAGATCTTTCATTGAGAGATGTATCATATCTCATGGATTTCTATTATTCTCCATCAGATTTTCTAATTCTTCTAGCTTAGGTAGTGATAATAATGCTAACGGCAAACACATCTAATGATTATTATGTGCCAAGTATTATGCTAATCAATTTACATGCATTAAGTCACTTAATCTTCATAACAATGCAATGAAGTAGTATTAGTATACCCATTTTTGCAAATGAGAGAATCAGAAGTGCGTGCACACACACACACACACGATAAGTTAATTGGTAGAGCTGAGACTTGCACACTCAAATCTGGATCTAGAGTCCACGCACTTAAATATGTTGTTATGTGGGCAATCTTGAAACAGTACTATCTACCATATATTATGATAAACATTGTAATTTAATTATATACCATATATTAGAAATAAGGCTTGAATAAATGTCAAGAGACCTAGTTTTTGCAGAAATAGAGAGATGTAGAGAATAGATGCATGATACCAGGGGGAAAAGGGGGAGTGGGATGAATTAGGAGATTGGGAAGAATATATACACACTACTATATCCAAAATGGATAATTAGTGAGAACCTACTGAATAGGACAAGGGACCCTCATCAGTGCCCTGTGGTGACATATATGGGGAGAAATCCAAAAAAGAGGGAATACAGACATATCGCCTCTTTTATGTTAGTTTCTGCTATATAACAAAGTGAATCAAATATATATATACACCAGAAACTAACACAACATTGTAAGGCAACTATAATCCAATAAAAATTAAATTGAAAAAGAGAGACCTAGCTTTTGGATTCAGCTTGTAAGCTACAAACTATGACAACATAACCACTCTGACCCACTTTTTCCATTTATAAATTATAAAATTTACCTAACCAACTTCATAATTCTAATTAAATAAAATGAGAAAGATGATATGTAAAATGATTTTGTGAATTTTGACGCAATGCCCAAATAACGAATTTAGTATCTATAACCATGAAATCAAAGTTCTTCACCTTAGTAAGTAAATAAATAGCCCTCATTTCTTTTTTAATTGTTACAGTCCTATCAGTAACACTCATACAAACAAGTTGACTACATAAGGGAGAGAGAAATTAACATGTGTTTAAGATCTAGATTTTTGGAACTGTATTTGTGTTATCTAACATCATTTGCTGAAGTTAATTAGCTGGAAAGGGAGAAGATCTATGCTCTTTTCACAAACAACCATCACGTTTCTAGGGCAGAATTAGGAATAGACTATGGTATTGAGCTTAACTTTGGGAAAGACTTCTAAGCACAAACTAGAACAAAACTTTATCCATTAAAGTTGTACTGATTATTTTATCCATTAAAATTGGATTGACTATTTTTTCCTAAGGTACTTCTTAAAAGAGGTGGATATTTCTCATTTTACATCATGAGCAACGATAAAGCAAAACTAAATTCAAAGAGGAAAATGTATTTGTTAAAACATTTTGTAAATTGTTGATATGTTTCTAACCCAGAAATTCTATAAACTTAGTTTCTTAGCACTTTACCACATTTAGGTCATTCTCTTTGACACTTACTATTAAAATGAAAGGAAGCACATCCAGCAGGTGAGAGGCAGAGAGAATAGAGTGAGAATTAGCAGGAAAAAAATTGATGAAATGTAAAGAATAAAAGGGGTTTCTAAGGTGATGTAGTGGTAAAGATCTGACTGCCATTGCAAGAGATGCAAGAGATGTCAGTCTGATCCCTGGGTTAGGAAGATTCACAGAAGTAGGAAATGGCAATCCACTCCAGTATTCTTGCCTGGAAAATTGCATGTACGGTGAGGCCTGTCAGGCTAGGTCCATGGGGCTGCAAAGACTCAAGGCATCACTGAGCAAACAGCACTCTAAGAAAATCCTAATAAAAAAGCTTTTGGATTCAGCTTGTAAGCTACAAACTATGACAACATAACCACTCTGACCCACTTTTTCCATTTATAAATTATAAAATTTACCTAACCAACTTCATAATTCTAATTAAATAAAATGAGAAAGATGATATGTAAAATGATTTTGTGAATTTTGACGCAATGCCCAAATAACGAATTTAGTATCTATAACCATGAAATCAAAGTTCTTCACCTTAGTAAGTAAATAAATAGCCCTCATTTCTTTTTTAATTGTTACAGTCCTATCAGTAACACTCATACAAACAAGTTGACTACATAAGGGAGAGAGAAATTAACATGTGTTTAAGATCTAGATTTTTGGAACTGTATTTGTGTTATCTAACATCATTTGCTGAAGTTAATTAGCTGGAAAGGGAGAAGATCTATGCTCTTTTCACAAACAACCATCACGTTTCTAGGGCAGAATTAGGAATAGACTATGGTATTGAGCTTAACTTTGGGAAAGACTTCTAAGCACAAACTAGAACAAAACTTTATCCATTAAAGTTGTACTGATTATTTTATCCATTAAAATTGGATTGACTATTTTTTCCTAAGGTACTTCTTAAAAGAGGTGGATATTTCTCATTTTACATCATGAGCAACGATAAAGCAAAACTAAATTCAAAGAGGAAAATGTATTTGTTAAAACATTTTGTAAATTGTTGATATGTTTCTAACCCAGAAATTCTATAAACTTAGTTTCTTAGCACTTTACCACATTTAGGTCATTCTCTTTGACACTTACTATTAAAATGAAAGGAAGCACATCCAGCAGGTGAGAGGCAGAGAGAATAGAGTGAGAATTAGCAGGAAAAAAATTGATGAAATGTAAAGAATAAAAGGGGTTTCTAAGGTGATGTAGTGGTAAAGATCTGACTGCCATTGCAAGAGATGCAAGAGATGTCAGTCTGATCCCTGGGTTAGGAAGATTCACAGAAGTAGGAAATGGCAATCCACTCCAGTATTCTTGCCTGGAAAATTGCATGTACGGTGAGGCCTGTCAGGCTAGGTCCATGGGGCTGCAAAGACTCAAGGCATCACTGAGCAAACAGCACTCATGAAAGAATAAAAGAGAGAAAATAAGTAAACACAGATGAAGCTGGGACAACAAAGTTACTTTTTGATTTTTTTTCCAGAAGTTTAGAATGCTTTTAGTCTTTAAAACTATCTAAAGTGGAAGTTGTAAGAATAGGGACAAGTTGTATGTGACTCATTTTCTGTTTGTCTATCATTGTTAAGAAGTTCTGGTAACTTGAAAGTTTAAATAGTGGATTTTTCTTGCTCAGGCAATTGTACTTCAAGAAATATATGATAACGATCAATATGAGAAAGAAAATATATGACATTATAGGAAAACAGAATCAATTGATTCTTTTGAACATATTGATGCAGTCGTTGTTTCAACCTAAATGTTGCTTCTTGATTTTTTTTTTTCACTTTGCCTTTTTTTTAAATTGGGGTATGTATTTTTTACAATGTTGTATTAGCTTTAGGTGTACAGTGAAATTATTGTTATACATTTTTACAGAGTTTTCTTGTTTACAGGTATACATAGTCCCGAAACAGTCATAGGTATATCCCTAACCACTCTCCCCTTAGCCCTCCCTCCCTTTTCCCCTTTCCCACCACCTCCCCCACAGGTTGATGCTTAGTCCCCAGGTAAGTTCCCTTAGTCTTATAGCTTAGTCACAGTAGTGGTAATCTCTGTTACATATGACAGTGTAGGTTTCCTTGTAGGCTACTTGATTTTTATTAGAAATTTATTAGTGAAAAATATCAAGCTACATTTTGGATCCAACTTGTACTTTCAGGGACTGCCATAAAAATGGTCACCCACTTTATAAAAATGCTTATATTCATTAGTTTTGGCAAAGGAAAATGTTCTAGGACCCCAGTGGATCAATAACAAATGCGTGAGGTCTAGAAGAGCTATAACCACAGAAGAAGCTAAAAGCCATGAATAAAGAATTTAGGAAAATTGAAATTCAAAATCACTCAAGTACGTAACACCCAGATGACTAAAAATTGACTTGTTGAACCTACATGTGCACATAGCTCATCCCAGAAACATCAGGTCTGGATCTTTAATATGTAGACTAATTCAAGAATATACTTGCTTGTGGACTGCGTTGTTCAGGAGTGCCCTGAATACTCGTAGGCTGCACCATGTGACATTGCTAATACTTGCATATAGAAAGTATCTTTGATTTGGATAGTTTGGAGAGGGTGGAAAGGCAGAGACAAAGACAGTCAACACCTACTCACAATAGAAAAGAAGATATATAATCCAAGAAAAGCTGAGATGTTATTTCCCCTATTATATAAAAAAGAAACACTTCAGTTTATGTATGTGTATGTGTGTGTGTGTGTGTGTATAAAACATTAAAACTAAAATCATGACACTTGAAACACCCTTGCTGAGGTTTCACTGAAACTGTGCCAACTGCAGCATGTTTTTCAGAAAGAATGATTAGTTATCATGGTCTATTTAAATCAAGTCTGTTTTCTTTATGAAAATGTGTATATTTTAACTTAATTTTAGATAGTTTGCCTATAGGAACCAGAAGAAAGATTGTAATTGTTTGTGGTGCAGTAAGTGACTAGATGTAACCATCTGCAAAGACACACTTTTGCTTAAGAAAATGTGCCTTGGGGAGATAGCACAGCATGTTCAATCCCATTGTAGGACCAAGGATCAAGGCTTTGTTTTCTTTCAGAGTTTCGTCCTACTTAAAAGTGTAATTGAAGAGACTAGCTGCCAAGTTGTGAGGCCCAATAGAACAGTTATACCTCTCAACCAAAATTTTTGTTAGCTTTAGGAATGACTTCTAGTTTTTAATCTTCCTAAAAGATGTTAAAGTGTGGTTTATGGAAAACATGAGAAGTGTTATACAAGGCAAAACAAGCTGCTTTATCACGGACATAATAAATGGGTTGATTTGTACTTTGAAAGCTTCCTGTAGCACACTCTGCATTGCCTTGAATCCTAGCCATCTTTGCATATCAGCCTCAGAAGTTCTCAGGGCTGTGGCCATTTGTTCAGATTAGGTCTGTCTTCAGTAGATAAGTCTCTCAGGTAATTTGAAGTATAAGGAGAAAATGTGGTGCTTTTGATGGTCTGAGGGTAGAAAATGTCCTTGGCCCAATTAATTAATGCTTTTCTTTTAAATTTCCTACTTGAGATTTGTCTTATGTTCTCACACATTGGACTCCAGTGGGCAATTCCAAATGTTTTTCCTACTTGGAACCTACATGTGACATGCTATCTTCTGGATCTTTATTGGATAGTATACTTGCTTGTGGACTGCGTTGTTCAGGAGTGCCCTGAATACTCGTAGGCTGCACCATGTGACATTGCTAATACTTGCATATAGAAAGTATCTTTGATTTGGATAGTTTGGAGAGGGTGGAAAGGCAGAGACAAAGACAGTCAACACCTACTCACAATAGAAAAGAAGATATATAATCCAAGAAAAGCTGAGATGTTATTTCCCCTATTATATAAAAAAGAAACACTTCAGTTTATGTATGTGTATGTGTGTGTGTGTGTGTGTATAAAACATTAAAACTAAAATCATGACACTTGAAACACCCTTGCTGAGGTTTCACTGAAACTGTGCCAACTGCAGCATGTTTTTCAGAAAGAATGATTAGTTATCATGGTCTATTTAAATCAAGTCTGTTTTCTTTATGAAAATGTGTATATTTTAACTTAATTTTAGATAGTTTGCCTATAGGAACCAGAAGAAAGATTGTAATTGTTTGTGGTGCAGTAAGTGACTAGATGTAACCATCTGCAAAGACACACTTTTGCTTAAGAAAATGTGCCTTGGGGAGATAGCACAGCATGTTCAATCCCATTGTAGGACCAAGGATCAAGGCTTTGTTTTCTTTCAGAGTTTCGTCCTACTTAAAAAGTGTAATTGAAGAGACTAGCTGCCAAGTTGTGAGGCCCAATAGAACAGTTATACCTCTCAACCAAAATTTTTGTTAGCTTTAGGAATGACTTCTAGTTTTTAATCTTCCTAAAAGATGTTAAAGTGTGGTTTATGGAAAACATGAGAAGTGTTATACAAGGCAAAACAAGCTGCTTTATCACGGACATAATAAATGGGTTGATTTGTACTTTGAAAGCTTCCTGTAGCACACTCTGCATTGCCTTGAATCCTAGCCATCTTTGCATATCAGCCTCAGAAGTTCTCAGGGCTGTGGCCATTTGTTCAGATTAGGTCTGTCTTCAGTAGATAAGTCTCTCAGGTAATTTGAAGTATAAGGAGAAAATGTGGTGCTTTTGATGGTCTGAGGGTAGAAAATGTCCTTGGCCCAATTAATTAATGCTTTTCTTTTAAATTTCCTACTTGAGATTTGTCTTATGTTCTCACACATTGGACTCCAGTGGGCAATTCCAAATGTTTTTCCCACTTGCGTTTGAAGAGAAACACATCCATGGAGAAAGTCATACCTTTTGCTAGACAAATGCCAGGTAAATATTTATATCTGAGAGAAAAGTATACTAGTTTAGATTGTGAACTTGGACCACTCAGACTTTGGTTGCAGTTTCTCCAATTTTTGATAATTATTTAAGTGCTCTAAACTGCAATTAATTCCCTTTAGGGACTTAGCAATAGTGACAAATTCATAGAATTTTTATGAAGAATAAATGAGATTATAACTATAAAATTATGTGTCTGACCCATAGAAATTTGTATTGTTTTTGTTGTTTAGGTTTATCAAGGTTGTTATTTTACTTCCAGAAGGACAAACGAAACTTTCCCAGAGGGAGGGACAAAAAAGGGTTAAATAGAACTTTCAATGATTGAGAATTTATCTCAAATTAGCTATTTTAAACTGAAATGAGCTTTTAGAGGAAACTGAGTTTCAAGTGTCAAGTACAAGTTTTCACTAGGTTTTCATACTAATCCATGAAGTAATTGGGAAGAATAGATGAACACTGAACATCAAGTTTAATTTTGTTAGCACATCTAAGCTTCGGCTTTCCAGGAGATCCAGTATTAAAGAATCCACCTGCCAATGCAAGAGATGGCAGATATGCAGGTTTTATCTGTCTACTAAAAAAAGATGAACAGCTTGAGAGTTGTGGGCTAAGTTTTATTTGGGGCACAATTAGGACTGCAGCCTAGGAGGCAGCAACCCAGATAGCTCTGAGAGACTGCTCCATAGAGGTAGTGGGGGAAAGGTCAATATATATGGTTTTGATGAAGGGGAAGTTCAATATCAATAAAGTCATTTTACAAAGATTTTTCAGTTAGTCATAAGGATCTGGTGTCACCATGAAGGAATTTAGTAGCTTTTCAAGATATGAGAAAATGTGGTTGCAGATTAGGTCTGTCTTCAGTAGATAAGTCTCTCAGGTAGGGGTTTTAGGAAAAATGTCCTTGGCCCAATTAATTAATGCTTTTCTTTTAAATTTCCTACTTGAGATTTGTCTTATGTTCTCACACATTGGACTCCAGTGGGCAATTCCAAATGTTTTTCCCACTTGCGTTTGAAGAGAAACACATCCATGGAGAAAGTCATACCTTTTGCTAGACAAATGCCAGGTAAATATTTATATCTGAGAGAAAAGTATACTAGTTTAGATTGTGAACTTGGACCACTCAGACTTTGGTTGCAGTTTCTCCAATTTTTGATAATTATTTAAGTGCTCTAAACTGCAATTAATTCCCTTTAGGGACTTAGCAATAGTGACAAATTCATAGAATTTTTATGAAGAATAAATGAGATTATAACTATAAAATTATGTGTCTGACCCATAGAAATTTGTATTGTTTTTGTTGTTTAGGTTTATCAAGGTTGTTATTTTACTTCCAGAAGGACAAACGAAACTTTCCCAGAGGGAGGGACAAAAAAGGGTTAAATAGAACTTTCAATGATTGAGAATTTATCTCAAATTAGCTATTTTAAACTGAAATGAGCTTTTAGAGGAAACTGAGTTTCAAGTGTCAAGTACAAGTTTTCACTAGGTTTTCATACTAATCCATGAAGTAATTGGGAAGAATAGATGAACACTGAACATCAAGTTTAATTTTGTTAGCACATCTAAGCTTCGGCTTTCCAGGAGATCCAGTATTAAAGAATCCACCTGCCAATGCAAGAGATGGCAGATATGCAGGTTTTATCTGTCTACTAAAAAAAGATGAACAGCTTGAGAGTTGTGGGCTAAGTTTTATTTGGGGCACAATTAGGACTGCAGCCTAGGAGGCAGCAACCCAGATAGCTCTGAGAGACTGCTCCATAGAGGTAGTGGGGGAAAGGTCAATATATATGGTTTTGATGAAGGGGAAGTTCAATATCAATAAAGTCATTTTACAAAGATTTTTCAGTTAGTCATAAGGATCTGGTGTCACCATGAAGGAATTTAGTGCTTTTCAAGATATGAGAAAATGCAAGGATTGAGATCATAAAATTTGTTCCTAAAAACATCCACCTATCTAAAGACCTGCCCTCCAGATTCCCTGGAGTACAGAGTGCCTCACTCCACCCTGAACTCTCTCAGGCAATGTTTATGTCAACAGTTCCCCAAAGCACAGGGTTCAATCTCTGCAGAGGCAGATGGCAGTTGCCCTTGTTCAGTCATTGGCAATGTAATTGGTAAGTGCCAGTTTGTAGCTGAGAGATCCCTGGGTCAGGAAGATCCCCTGGAGGAGGAAATAGCAACCCATTCCACCAGTATTCTTGCTGGGATAATCCCATGGACAGAGGAGCCTGGTGGGCAATAATTCATGGGGTCATAAAGGGTCAGACACAACCGAGCATTCATGCTAAGCTTGTCATTGTTTAAATCTGTATTCACTCCTTTGACATAAAGGGAATTTTATGTCATTGATTTAGAAAATATTGTATGTTTACTTGACAATTCTATGTGCAATATAAAGTATGCTCAAATGTGATCTCCAAGGTTACATTCTAGTTAGAGAAAAAGATAAGCACACAGTTTCCTCAGCCAAATGAAAGTATAAATAGTAAGAATGATATAACTTTAATGCAAAGGATGTATCAATATCTGAAACCAGTGTGAAGCAAGTGATTCAAAGAACTGAGGCATTCACGAGAAAATAATATAAACTAGGTTTTAATCTTATTTTAAAAATAAGATTTAGTGCAGGAAGTGATGCATGACTGGCTACATACATTTGGGGTTCCAATATAAAATGAAAATTTGGAATCACACGTTCATAAATATTCAGAATTTCAAGAAGGTAACAGAAGAGTATTAAAGCAATCATGACCCTTTAGAGTACAGAGTCCTATCCGACTGCATATTTCACACACAAAGGAGGCCCAAAAAGCTTGATTTAAGTTGAGTTGGGGCACATTAGGACTGCAGCCTAGGAGGCAGCAACCCAGATAGCTCTGAGAGACTGCTCCATAGAGGTAGTGGGGGAAAGGTCAATATATATGGTTTTGATGAAGGGGAAGTTCAATATCAATAAAGTCATTTTACAAAGATTTTTCAGTTAGTCATAAGGATCTGGTGTCACCATGAAGGAATTTAGTGCTTTTCAAGATATGAGAAAATGCAAGGATTGAGATCATAAAATTTGTTCCTAAAAACATCCACCTATCTAAAGACCTGCCCTCCAGATTCCCTGGAGTACAGAGTGCCTCACTCCACCCTGAACTCTCTCAGGCAATGTTTATGTCAACAGTTCCCCAAAGCACAGGGTTCAATCTCTGCAGAGGCAGATGGCAGTTGCCCTTGTTCAGTCATTGGCAATGTAATTGGTAAGTGCCAGTTTGTAGCTGAGAGATCCCTGGGTCAGGAAGATCCCCTGGAGGAGGAAATAGCAACCCATTCCACCAGTATTCTTGCTGGGATAATCCCATGGACAGAGGAGCCTGGTGGGCAATAATTCATGGGGTCATAAAGGGTCAGACACAACCGAGCATTCATGCTAAGCTTGTCATTGTTTAAATCTGTATTCACTCCTTTGACATAAAGGGAATTTTATGTCATTGATTTAGAAAATATTGTATGTTTACTTGACAATTCTATGTGCAATATAAAGTATGCTCAAATGTGATCTCCAAGGTTACATTCTAGTTAGAGAAAAAGATAAGCACACAGTTTCCTCAGCCAAATGAAAGTATAAATAGTAAGAATGATATAACTTTAATGCAAAGGATGTATCAATATCTGAAACCAGTGTGAAGCAAGTGATTCAAAGAACTGAGGCATTCACGAGAAAATAATATAAACTAGGTTTTAATCTTATTTTAAAAATAAGATTTAGTGCAGGAAGTGATGCATGACTGGCTACATACATTTGGGGTTCCAATATAAAATGAAAATTTGGAATCACACGTTCATAAATATTCAGAATTTCAAGAAGGTAACAGAAGAGTATTAAAGCAATCATGACCCTTTAGAGTACAGAGTCCTATCCGACTGCATATTTCACACACAAAGGAGGCCCAGAATTACAGAGTTCAGAAATTAAGATTATGCTTGATTAGCTAGAGTGGAAAGTAGAATGGGATATTTTAAGAAGAAAACCATGTCAGTTTGGATCCTTCAGAAAACAAACACTGAAACAAAGTTGAGTGCACAGGGGATTTTCAGAGGGAGGGGGCAAAGAATGCCTGTGAAAGATAAAGTGTGGGAAAACAGCAGTGAGCAGGGCAGCCCTTCACATTATGATGATTAGAACCTGTGGAAGGAAAAGGAAGAGAAAGAAAAATTGAGCAAGAAGAGTCTCATACTGTAATTCATATATGGCAAAATCCCAACCAAATCAATGGAGAACTCGCAAGAATACTGCCTAGTAGAAGGGTCCCATGTTGGTCAGACATGGCTAAGATGTAATCATTCTCTGATGCTTAGCCATTGACTGAGATTCCCAGAAGTAACATGGTATTCACTCTTTTTTTTTTTTTTTAAAGATTTATTTATTTATTTATTTTGGGCGGGGGTCGGGTTGGGGACGGAGAGGAGCGGGCAGGCCACTTTTATTGGTCTTTCATTTCTCTCTTTTCATCCGTCTTCGTTCTTTGGCTCCTATGAGCCTCCCATCGCAGTGGCGTCTGTTGTCGCAGAGCACCGGCTCTGGGTGCATGCGCTCCAGAGCTCTGGCTCGGTGATTGGACACATCAGTCCAGCCGCTCTGCGGCACTTGGGATCTTGCCAGGCCAGGGATCGAACGGGCGCCCCTTGCACTGCAAGACGGTGTCCTTACCCACTGGACCACCAGGGGAAGCCCATGGTATTCCCTCTTAATGCTGGTTTGTTTATGTTAGTCACTCAGTTGTGTCTGACACTTTGCAACCCCATATACTGTAACCCACCAGGCTCCTCTGTCCAGGGAATTCTCCAGACAAGAATACTAGAGTGGGTTGCCATTCTCTTCTGTAGGGAATCTTCCTGACCCAGAGATGGATCCTGGGTCTCTCACATTGCAGGCAGATTCTTTACCGGCTGAGCCACCAGTGGATATGAAATGTGCTGTAGTTGGAAGGTGCTTGTAGTTGAAGAGCAAATTCTATCTTGAAAGGAGATCTGAGCAACAACCTCTACTGTCACATCACTGCTTATCTGAACAGGGGAGAATTAAAGAAGGAATTAAAATGTTATGCTCTCTCTCTTTCACCATATAATCAAAAAGTCTATTTTGTGGTTCAAAGTAATTTTAAAGGTTATCTAACACATCCATTCATTCAGTCATTCAATCATTTATTTTGGGGATTCTGATATGTATCAGATAGTGTGCTGGAATGTGAGGTAAAATGATGAGAAAACTGTACAAAGCCTCTGATTTCTAGTAGAAATTGTTACACTTTAGTTAGCATAATAATTATTGTGGGTGCTGTTAAAATGAAGACTTTTTTTTTTTCACAGTAGCAAGCAAATAGAATTTATTTTCACAAAAAATACAAAGCTCTCAGCATAGATACTAAGGGGTATAAAGTGCCCCTCCCCCCCAAATGAGGATTTCTGGCCTCAAGTCCAGAAATCTTATTTAGTAAATCTAAAATTTGACTCATGAATCTGTAATTTTTAGAAGTACTGCTAGAAATTGATAAATGTAGCCCTCACAGATGTTAAAAGATAAACTGAGATACATTAAACATTTTAATAGTTTATTTGAGCAAAAATAGATTACAATCAGGCAGTGACAAATCAGAAGTGGTTAGAAGTGCTCCTCCATAGGGGAAAGACTTATGTACATAAAAATTTGAAAACAAAGAATGGAAATTATTGTTTGGCCATAGTTTATAGCCTAGTGGCTGTTTGTTATTGAGTCCTTAAAAGTGGGAGGTGATAGTGTCAGAATCAGAAGAG
Organism: Tragulus kanchil; assembly: GCA_022376925.1. Taxonomy (NCBI): domain Eukaryota; kingdom Metazoa; phylum Chordata; class Mammalia; order Artiodactyla; family Tragulidae; genus Tragulus; species Tragulus kanchil. The sequence goes on along the minus strand of JAIOJX010000023.1, from coordinate 116,775,279 downwards.
AAAATGCTTGGTGACAGAAGCTGAGAGACAGTATCAGAAAGGGATTTGAAGAATCTAGACTACTGGCTTTGAAGGTGGAGGGCAGAGCCAGGAGCCAAGAGTGGAAGTGACACCTAAAAGCTGGGAAAGATAAGAAAGTAGATTAGATTCTCCCCATACTGCCTTGAGGGAGCATATAGTGACAGCCTCTTGATTGTGGCACCTGTAGTGCCATGCTCATTCGCTTGAGTCATGTCCAACTCTTTGCAACCCCACGGACTGGGCTTCTCCATCCATGGGATTTTTCAAGCAAGGATATTGAGGGGAGTTCCAATGCTCTCCTCCAGGGGAATCTTCCCAAACACAGTGAAACTCATTTCAGATTTGCGACCTCTAGAATTGTAAGATGAAAACTTTATGTTGTTTTAAACCAGTGAGTTTGTCATAACTTGTTACAGAAGCAATAAGACTATATGACAGAAACATACGTATAAAAGAGAATGAGGTTGTGGAGAAGGGATTCTCATCTCTGATTTCAAAGAACACAAAAAGCTTCTGTTTTGCATGTGTAGGATGAATGAAGTGAAGACATTTCAAAGTCAATAAATTGAAAACGGTAAGTCTTGGGGAAGTTCCAGGAAATCATGCAAACATATTCCATATAGAAGAAAATTTTACAAAAGATAGAGAAAACAAGTAAGGCAGTTTTTTGAGAATTAAAATAATTTGATCAACAGAAATACGGCATGCGTTAAAAAATAGGGGGAATTTCTGGCCTCAAGTCCAGAAATCTTATTTAGTAAATCTAAAATTTGACTCATGAATCTGTAATTTTTAGAAGTACTGCTAGAAATTGATAAATGTAGCCCTCACAGATGTTAAAAGATAAACTGAGATACATTAAACATTTTAATAGTTTATTTGAGCAAAAATAGATTACAATCAGGCAGTGACAAATCAGAAGTGGTTAGAAGTGCTCCTCCATAGGGGAAAGACTTATGTACATAAAAATTTGAAAACAAAGAATGGAAATTATTGTTTGGCCATAGTTTATAGCCTAGTGGCTGTTTGTTATTGAGTCCTTAAAAGTGGGAGGTGATAGTGTCAGAATCAGAAGAGAAAATGCTTGGTGACAGAAGCTGAGAGACAGTATCAGAAAGGGATTTGAAGAATCTAGACTACTGGCTTTGAAGGTGGAGGGCAGAGCCAGGAGCCAAGAGTGGAAGTGACACCTAAAAGCTGGGAAAGATAAGAAAGTAGATTAGATTCTCCCCATACTGCCTTGAGGGAGCATATAGTGACAGCCTCTTGATTGTGGCACCTGTAGTGCCATGCTCATTCGCTTGAGTCATGTCCAACTCTTTGCAACCCCACGGACTGGGCTTCTCCATCCATGGGATTTTTCAAGCAAGGATATTGAGGGGAGTTCCAATGCTCTCCTCCAGGGGAATCTTCCCAAACACAGTGAAACTCATTTCAGATTTGCGACCTCTAGAATTGTAAGATGAAAACTTTATGTTGTTTTAAACCAGTGAGTTTGTCATAACTTGTTACAGAAGCAATAAGACTATATGACAGAAACATACGTATAAAAGAGAATGAGGTTGTGGAGAAGGGATTCTCATCTCTGATTTCAAAGAACACAAAAAGCTTCTGTTTTGCATGTGTAGGATGAATGAAGTGAAGACATTTCAAAGTCAATAAATTGAAAACGGTAAGTCTTGGGGAAGTTCCAGGAAATCATGCAAACATATTCCATATAGAAGAAAATTTTACAAAAGATAGAGAAAACAAGTAAGGCAGTTTTTTGAGAATTAAAATAATTTGATCAACAGAAATACGGCATGCGTACAAATACAACAGGAAAAGTAGACATAGTCACATGAAGGATGTGAATGATGTGTTGCACATGTTTTATTTTATCATGAAATGGATGGAACTGAAAGATTTTAAACATCAACACAACAGGATCATACTGCTATAATTATGGACTTTGGAAGCCATCTGGACAATGACTGAAATAGATTAAATACTGCTAGCACTTTCCAGGTGAAAAACATAGAGGTTCTGAGACATCCTTCATGAAGACTGAGAGAAGCAGGTTAAATTTACACCTTCCCAGACTCTAAGAACTGAAAATATCATGATGCACCATCCTTCTCCATATACTTAAGAAAAAAAGCCACCCATTCTCAATCATAAAATACAAGACTTATTTTTATGCTGAATTTTAACTTTCTAGGTTTTCTGATTGCAAAGTTCTGGGCACACTGATCAGCCCTCTGTGTGTGTGTGTATGTGCCTGGACACACACACAAATGTGCATGCTTGACATGTATACACATTGTCTTCTTACGCATTGCTTTAAACGTATAGTCTGCCTGTTGAGTAAGAAGTAACAGGAAATATTTCGAATTGTCAGGTTGGAAAACAAGTTTGGAATATAAAGAACTAAAAGAAAGTGAGGAATCAAAAATAAATTCTAGATTCAGTTTAAAGTGATTAGAGGATATTTGTGCTATTAAGATCATAAATACAAGGTGATTCTTTGGGGCACAAGCCAACCATCTTCTTGGTTGTTGGCTTTCTGAATAAAATCATTCCTTGCCCTAACAACTCACCTCTCAATTATTGGCCTGTCATGGGGCAAGCAGTATTGGCTTAGACTAGATAACAATTTTTGGTGAAGGCAGCTGGGATCCTTGCTGCTTGTGGTCAGCTGGCCCTAGTTAGGGAATTTTCTGGTAACCACTTGTCCTGAGGCTGTGCCTTCCAAAATTCCCCAAAGCACTATCAGCTGCCCCAACAGTTGGCAGTAGAAACAAGAAATTGACAACTGGGAGCCCTCTTGGGGAAGTTCCAGAAATACGGCAAAAGATAGAGAAAACAAGTAAGGCAGTTTTTGAGAATTAAAATAATTTGATCAACAGAAATACGGCATGCGACAAATACAACAGGAAAAGTAGACATAGTCACATGAAGGATGTGAATGATGTGTTGCACATGTTTTATTTTATCATGAAATGGATGGAACTGAAAGATTTTAAACATCAACACAACAGGATCATACTGCTATAATTATGGACTTTGGAAGCCATCTGGACAATGACTGAAATAGATTAAATACTGCTAGCACTTTCCAGGTGAAAAACATAGAGGTTCTGAGACATCCTTCATGAAGACTGAGAGAAGCAGGTTAAATTTACACCTTCCCAGACTCTAAGAACTGAAAATATCATGATGCACCATCCTTCTCCATATACTTAAGAAAAAAAGCCACCCATTCTCAATCATAAAATACAAGACTTATTTTTATGCTGAATTTTAACTTTCTAGGTTTTCTGATTGCAAAGTTCTGGGCACACTGATCAGCCCTCTGTGTGTGTGTGTATGTGCCTGGACACACACACAAATGTGCATGCTTGACATGTATACACATTGTCTTCTTACGCATTGCTTTAAACGTATAGTCTGCCTGTTGAGTAAGAAGTAACAGGAAATATTTCGAATTGTCAGGTTGGAAAACAAGTTTGGAATATAAAGAACTAAAAGAAAGTGAGGAATCAAAAATAAATTCTAGATTCAGTTTAAAGTGATTAGAGGATATTTGTGCTATTAAGATCATAAATACAAGGTGATTCTTTGGGGCACAAGCCAACCATCTTCTTGGTTGTTGGCTTTCTGAATAAAATCATTCCTTGCCCTAACAACTCACCTCTCAATTATTGGCCTGTCATGGGGCAAGCAGTATTGGCTTAGACTAGATAACAATTTTTGGTGAAGGCAGCTGGGATCCTTGCTGCTTGTGGTCAGCTGGCCCTAGTTAGGGAATTTTCTGGTAACCACTTGTCCTGAGGCTGTGCCTTCCAAAATTCCCCAAAGCACTATCAGCTGCCCCAACAGTTGGCAGTAGAAACAAGAAATTGACAACTGGGAGCCCTCAACACTTCACACTGTAGGATAAGTCGGTCCAGTAAGTACATCTGGGAAATTTATTTCCTCTGCATTTGGCTTTTTCTCTCTCAAATAAGCCTATTTGTTTGTTTTGTTTTCTCTCCTGTTGGAGAGAGGAAAGAGTTGTTGCACTTCTACCTGATTTGTGAACAAGTTTATTGGGTTTTTTTTTTGGATGCTAGTATTTCTGTTTTGGGTGTCTTGAAAAAGGAGAAATGTTTCAACTCTCCCTAAAGAAAGCCCTCTGAGGTGCATTTTAGATAAGGAATCTGATTATAGCTATGAACCCTTGGGTGAGAGGAAGATGATATTATAACAGTATGTGGCCATAGTACCTGTTAGGATCTCCACAGGAGTTTAGGCAGGGTTATCTCAGGGCCCTGTGTGTGCATCATATACTTCTACTCTTGCTGTTAGTTTATGGTCTCCTGTGTCATTGCTATATAAAACCCCAAGAACAAATTTGAAGGTCTTATTTAGGATTTTCTGTTTGTTCTCTAGATTTTTGGTATCATTCTGCGTGGCACTATTTCTCCATTTACAACCAAGTCAGTTTTGTGATACTTAAAAATTTAGCTGATATAAAATGAAAGAAAAGAACAGGAATAAAAGTCTGTTCTTATCCAAGAATGGGACATTCTAGGGAAGAAAAGCTCTACTGGGTTGCTGAAGTCACCAAAAGCTACAAACAGAAGTGTGTTCTCCATAGATATTAGTAGAAAGGGTTTAGCTATGTAGACAGGTGACCTTGATTTGTTTTGTCAGCTACAAACTGGCATTTACCAATTACATTGCCAATATGTGGACAACAAGGACATCTGCCATCTGCCTCTGCAGAGACCAGACCCTGTGCTGTTGAGAGCTGCTGACCTTCAATACCCCCTGATGGAGATCAGGATCGGGTAGAGGCACTCTGTGCTCCAGGGAATCTGGTGGGGCAGGTCTTTAGATAGGTGGATGCTTTTAGGAACAGCTTTTATTACCTCAATCCTTGCATCTCCTCATATTTAGCCTTCCAAAATTCCCAAAGCACTATCAGCTGCCCCAACAGTTGGCAGTAGAAACAAGAAATTGACAACTGGGAGCCCTCAACACTTCACACTGTAGGATAAGTCGGTCCAGTAAGTACATCTGGGAAATTTATTTCCTCTGCATTTGGCTTTTTCTCTCTCAAATAAGCCTATTTGTTTGTTTTGTTTTCTCTCCTGTTGGAGAGAGGAAAGAGTTGTTGCACTTCTACCTGATTTGTGAACAAGTTTATTGGGTTTTTTTTTTGGATGCTAGTATTTCTGTTTTGGGTGTCTTGAAAAAGGAGAAATGTTTCAACTCTCCCTAAAGAAAGCCCTCTGAGGTGCAGTTTAGATAAGGAATCTGATTATAGCTATGAACCCTTGGGTGAGAGGAAGATGATATTATAACAGTATGTGGCCATAGTACCTGTTAGGATCTCCACAGGAGTTTAGGCAGGGTTATCTCAGGGCCCTGTGTGTGCATCATATACTTCTACTCTTGCTGTTAGTTTATGGTCTCCTGTGTCATTGCTATATAAAACCCCAAGAACAAATTTGAAGGTCTTATTTAGGATTTTCTGTTTGTTCTCTAGATTTTTTTTGGTATCATTCTGCGTGGCACTATTTCTCCATTTACAACCAAGTCAGTTTTGTGATACTTAAAAATTTAGCTGATATAAAATGAAAGAAAAGAACAGGAATAAAAGTCTGTTCTTATCCAAGAATGGGACATTCTAGGGAAGAAAAGCTCTACTGGGTTGCTGAAGTCACCAAAAGCTACAAACAGAAGTGTGTTCTCCATAGATATTAGTAGAAAGGGTTTAGCTATGTAGACAGGTGACCTTGATTTGTTTTGTCAGCTACAAACTGGCATTTACCAATTACATTGCCAATATGTGGACAACAAGGACATCTGCCATCTGCCTCTGCAGAGACCAGACCCTGTGCTGTTGAGAGCTGCTGACCTTCAATACCCCCTGATGGAGATCAGGATCGGGTAGAGGCACTCTGTGCTCCAGGGAATCTGGTGGGGCAGGTCTTTAGATAGGTGGATGCTTTTAGGAACAGCTTTTATTACCTCAATCCTTGCATCTCCTCATATTTAGAAAAGCACTAAATCTCTTCACGGTGACATCAGATCCTTGTGACTGACTGGCGACTCTTGTAAAATGCTTGTTTAATGATATGAAACTCCCCCCTCACCAAAATCCTTAAATATTGGCCCTCCTCCTGCCGCCTCTTTGGAGCAGTTTCTCAGAGCTATCTGGGGTGCTGTCTCCCAGGCTGCAGTCCTAATTATACCCCAAATTAAAACTTAACCCACAACTCTCAAGTTGTTCATCTTTTTAGTCGACAGTTTCATCTGCCAGAACCAAATTTGAATCCCATCTCTCTTATAATCGATGGGTTTTACATTGTTGTACCTGATTTATGGCTAAAATTTTGGAATGCTAACTGTAAGGTCCTTATGTTTGTGTGTTTGTGTATGTGTTATAGATGTGTGGTATTAAATTAACTTGTAATAGAGCTCTATTTAATCGGCTTAAGGGAAATTAAGTACTTTAAAAGAAACTGAGAATGAGTTTCAGGTTCACATGATTTAGGAAATACTCAGTGTTGAATTAATATTTTCTGTTAAAGTTAGCTTATGCTTGTTTTGACACAGATATGTCTTTAGAGACATCAACATTACATGTAATATATTACTTTTATTATAAGTAGGTTTACTAGAAATCAAGTAATACCTTTGTATTCCTGTTTCAAAGTTTTTCAGCAAGAAAAATAACAACATGATGAAAACTTTTAAATAAATAAAATAGAGGTAAATGAAGTAAAGAGTTTTGAGGGTAAACCTTGTAAGAATAATGTTTTGGGAATGTATATCTAGAATAGTCTCCAGATTTTCATAACTTTAAACTAAACCAGGCTCTAAGATAAGATTGAACTTAATTAAGTAAATAAATCTTAAAGTGATACAAAACCTTAATTCAGTTCTCTAAAAGGACACAGTTTTCTTAAAATATTGAACTGATTCTGGTAATTGTGAGTTTCTTTAAGAGATCCATATTTGCAATTGGGACCTTTTATTATCACTGGTTAAAACTTTTTGATATTTTAATCAAACTACTCAAAGATCAGTGCTCAGGGGAATTCATTTGACCTCTAGCTAAATTTGGATATTTCCATTGGGGCCCTAGAACATTTCCATTTGTTTCCTCTCCATCTCAGTGAAAAGAATGTTAAAATAACTGGACTTGTTTGGTGTGTTGAATCACATGAGAGGCATTGTCAAATGAGTGATGATAAGACTTCTTAGATGGTATCACATGGATAAACTTTATTAATATACACATCCTAGAAATTATATTGAACTCCTAAAATCCTGGTGTTGTGTGTGTTAGTTGTTCAGTACTGTTTGGCTCTTTACAATCACAGGGACTATAGCCCACCAGGGTCCTCTGTCCATGGAATTCTCCAGGCAAAAATACTGGAGTGGGTAGCCGTTCTCTTCTCCAGGGACTCTTTGGGACCCAGGGGTGAAATCCAGGTTTCCTGCATTGCAGGTAGATTCTTTACTGTCTGAGCCACCAGGAAAGCTTTATCCTGGTAAATGGTATCAGTCATAATTTTAGTAATTAAAATGGTTGTCACAATAGTAATCAAGTTTTTGTTCAATAGCATTTTAATCCTCATTGGTTGATGCCACAGCAAAAAGGCATCCTTTTTATGGTTGGATGGCCCATTGCTATCTATGGTTTCACACTGGCTTTTGAATTGCTCTATAGCTATTTTGTGAACAAGCATGGAGGAATGATGAAATCATTTGTGTGCAAGAACTAGAAATCAAGTAATACCTTTGTATTCCTGTTTCAAAGTTTTTCAGCAAGAAAAATAACAACATGATGAAAACTTTTAAATAAATAAAATAGAGGTAAATGAAGTAAAGAGTTTTGAGGGTAAACCTTGTAAGAATAATGTTTTGGGAATGTATATCTAGAATAGTCTCCAGATTTTCATAACTTTAAACTAAACCAGGCTCTAAGATAAGATTGAACTTAATTAAGTAAATAAATCTTAAAGTGATACAAAACCTTAATTCAGTTCTCTAAAAGGACACAGTTTTCTTAAAATATTGAACTGATTCTGGTAATTGTGAGTTTCTTTAAGAGATCCATATTTGCAATTGGGACCTTTTATTATCACTGGTTAAAACTTTTTGATATTTTAATCAAACTACTCAAAGATCAGTGCTCAGGGGAATTCATTTGACCTCTAGCTAAATTTGGATATTTCCATTGGGGCCCTAGAACATTTCCATTTGTTTCCTCTCCATCTCAGTGAAAAGAATGTTAAAATAACTGGACTTGTTTGGTGTGTTGAATCACATGAGAGGCATTGTCAAATGAGTGATGATAAGACTTCTTAGATGGTATCACATGGATAAACTTTATTAATATACACATCCTAGAAATTATATTGAACTCCTAAAATCCTGGTGTTGTGTGTGTTAGTTGTTCAGTACTGTTTGGCTCTTTACAATCACAGGGACTATAGCCCACCAGGGTCCTCTGTCCATGGAATTCTCCAGGCAAAAATACTGGAGTGGGTAGCCGTTCTCTTCTCCAGGGACTCTTTGGGACCCAGGGGTGAAATCCAGGTTTCCTGCATTGCAGGTAGATTCTTTACTGTCTGAGCCACCAGGAAAGCTTTATCCTGGTAAATGGTATCAGTCATAATTTTAGTAATTAAAATGGTTGTCACAATAGTAATCAAGTTTTTGTTCAATAGCATTTTAATCCTCATTGGTTGATGCCACAGCAAAAAGGCATCCTTTTTATGGTTGGATGGCCCATTGCTATCTATGGTTTCACACTGGCTTTTGAATTGCTCTATAGCTATTTTGTGAACAAGCATGGAGGAATGATGAAATCATTTGTGTGCAAGCATTTATACTAATATCAGGGAAAATAAGGAAAGTAAGGGAATGAGAGTGAGAATATGTTGCTTCAAACTTTAATACTTCTGGCTGAGCTAGCTGTTCCAGCTACTCTGTCTATTATGCCAATATATCCACCTCCTCCACCACCTTCCATTCCTACCCATCTCTGATTTCTGACACTGGGGATCGGGACTTCCCTTCCTTATAGGGATCTATTAAAATTTCCTGTGTTAGTTTCTGGAGTACAGGTACTCGGCCTATATCACCATCTAACACCTGACAGGGCAACCAATATGGGCCATGGCAAGTTCCCTTATGCCAGTATCTCAAAGGGGGTCTAAATGCAAAGAAACAGAAACAAGTTTCTCTGACTTGTTTAGTTGGAAAGATGGCAACCCTCATAAAACTGCAACTGCCCTTATTGGAAGGATCCTCTACACTTGAAGCCCACCTGGCAGCAGCCACAGCTGAACCATATTGGGACCTCAGGGAGGGAAGAAGGTCTTTATTTGAACACTACTTACTAGAGCATCTTGGCAGGGCCTTGAAAAGGGAAAGCAAAGCAAAAGAATTTGAACAATATTCAAGAAATTCAGCAAAACAAAGATCTCTCTGAATTTTTGGAAGAATTTCAGTCCTACAGATGTCACACTAATGCAGGCATCAAGGCCATTGAATGGTAAATTTGGGCAAAGTGCCTAGATACCAAAAGAAAGTTGTAAAAATTAGGTGGAATATTTGGCATGCATGCATGTATGCTAAGTTGCTTCAGCTGTGTCTTAACTCTTGCAACCCTGTGGACTGTAGCCTAGTCCCATATCTCGCAAAGGAATCTTTGGGACCCAGGGTGAAATCCAGGTTTCCTGCATTGCAGGTAGATTCTTTACTGTCTGAGCCACCAGGAAAGCTTTATCCTGGTAAATGGTATCAGTCATAATTTTAGTAATTAAAATGGTTGTCACAATAGTAATCAAGTTTTTGTTCAATAGCATTTTAATCCTCATTGGTTGATGCCACAGCAAAAAGGCATCCTTTTTATGGTTGGATGGCCCATTGCTATCTATGGTTTCACACTGGCTTTTGAATTGCTCTATAGCTATTTTGTGAACAAGCATGGAGGAATGATGAAATCATTTGTGTGCAAGCATTTATACTAATATCAGGGAAAATAAGGAAAGTAAGGGAATGAGAGTGAGAATATGTTGCTTCAAACTTTAATACTTCTGGCTGAGCTAGCTGTTCCAGCTACTCTGTCTATTATGCCAATATATCCACCTCCTCCACCACCTTCCATTCCTACCCATCTCTGATTTCTGACACTGGGGATCGGGACTTCCCTTCCTTATAGGGATCTATTAAAATTTCCTGTGTTAGTTTCTGGAGTACAGGTACTCGGCCTATATCACCATCTAACACCTGACAGGGCAACCAATATGGGCCATGGCAAGTTCCCTTATGCCAGTATCTCAAAGGGGGTCTAAATGCAAAGAAACAGAAACAAGTTTCTCTGACTTGTTTAGTTGGAAAGATGGCAACCCTCATAAAACTGCAACTGCCCTTATTGGAAGGATCCTCTACACTTGAAGCCCACCTGGCAGCAGCCACAGCTGAACCATATTGGGACCTCAGGGAGGGAAGAAGGTCTTTATTTGAACACTACTTACTAGAGCATCTTGGCAGGGCCTTGAAAAGGGAAAGCAAAGCAAAAGAATTTGAACAATATTCAAGAAATTCAGCAAAACAAAGATCTCTCTGAATTTTTGGAAGAATTTCAGTCCTACAGATGTCACACTAATGCAGGCATCAAGGCCATTGAATGGTAAATTTGGGCAAAGTGCCTAGATACCAAAAGAAAGTTGTAAAAATTAGGTGGAATATTTGGCATGCATGCATGTATGCTAAGTTGCTTCAGCTGTGTCTTAACTCTTTGCAACCCTGTGGACTGTAGCCTGTCAGGCTCCTCTGCCCATGTGATCCTCCAGGCAAGAATACTGGAATGGGTTGCCATGCCCTCCTCCAAGGGCTCTTTCCTACCCAGGAATCGAACCCACATCTCTTATGTCTCCTGAATTTGCAGGTGGGTTCTTTACTACTAGTGCCATCTAGGAAGCCTCCCTACATTTGGAATGAACCCTTCTCAACTTGTAGATGTTGCTTTTAAGATATCCAACAGAAAAAAAAAAGAAGAAAGAAGATATAAAACAAAAACGCCCCTTTTTTGGTAGTTAGCAATGGATTCCCAGAAGGCAAGCAACTCAAGAGAGATAAGCCCCCTCTGGGAAAGAAACAAGGCACTTATACTAAGGAGGAGGAACATTGGGAAAAAAATTTCCCTAGACTAAAACAACAATAAAAGATGAGAGCCTCTCCTGTGGTAGAAAGAGAGGAACACTTTGAATGAAGAAGCCCAGAGGATTCCTTGGAATTAGGAGGCACCTAATTCCCCTCAGGAGCCCCAGGCAAAATTGACAGTGGGGAATGAGCTGATTAATTTTCTGATAGACCTTACCATGAAGATCTATCATGGAAGTTTTTCACTGGAATAGCTTGACAGCCCATTAGAGTGCTTCAAGGCTCCAAATGGAGCTCATGAAAACCCCAGAAAAGCAGACAGAGCTCTTTCCCCCAAGGTCTTGAAAAGAAATCCAAACAAGATTCAAAAATATATGATGGTTAAAGGCAATAGGTATTCTTCAAAAAAAATAGTGGCAGCAGCCACAGCTGAACCATATTGGGACCTCAGGGAGGGAAGAAGGTCTTTATTTGAACACTACTTACTAGAGCATCTTGGCAGGGCCTTGAAAAGGGAAAGCAAAGCAAAAGAATTTGAACAATATTCAAGAAATTCAGCAAAACAAAGATCTCTCTGAATTTTTGGAAGAATTTCAGTCCTACAGATGTCACACTAATGCAGGCATCAAGGCCATTGAATGGTAAATTTGGGCAAAGTGCCTAGATACCAAAAGAAAGTTGTAAAAATTAGGTGGAATATTTGGCATGCATGCATGTATGCTAAGTTGCTTCAGCTGTGTCTTAACTCTTTGCAACCCTGTGGACTGTAGCCTGTCAGGCTCCTCTGCCCATGTGATCCTCCAGGCAAGAATACTGGAATGGGTTGCCATGCCCTCCTCCAAGGGCTCTTTCCTACCCAGGAATCGAACCCACATCTCTTATGTCTCCTGAATTTGCAGGTGGGTTCTTTACTACTAGTGCCATCTAGGAAGCCTCCCTACATTTGGAATGAACCCTTCTCAACTTGTAGATGTTGCTTTTAAGATATCCAACAGAAAAAAAAAAGAAGAAAGAAGATATAAAACAAAAACGCCCCTTTTTTGGTAGTTAGCAATGGATTCCCAGAAGGCAAGCAACTCAAGAGAGATAAGCCCCCTCTGGGAAAGAAACAAGGCACTTATACTAAGGAGGAGGAACATTGGGAAAAAATTGCCCTAGACTAAAACAACAATAAAAGATGAGAGCCTCTCCTGTGGTAGAAAGAGAGGAACACTTTGAATGAAGAAGCCCAGAGGATTCCTTGGAATTAGGAGGCACCTAATTCCCCTCAGGAGCCCCAGGCAAAATTGACAGTGGGGAATGAGCTGATTAATTTTCTGATAGACCTTACCATGAAGATCTATCATGGAAGTTTTTCACTGGAATAGCTTGACAGCCCATTAGAGTGCTTCAAGGCTCCAAATGGAGCTCATGAAAACCCCAGAAAAGCAGACAGAGCTCTTTCCCCCAAGGTCTTGAAAAGAAATCCAAACAAGATTCAAAAATATATGATGGTTAAAGGCAATAGGTATTCTTCTATAGGTAATCATGAGAAATATATATAGTGAGAATAGAAACAAATGCATATGTGTAATTTTCTATTAAAACTAGGAAGTCTGGTATTCAAGACAGAAATGGATGGAGATTCACATCTTACAGCTTCCATAATAGCTGTCTTATTTTTACCATTACACTTACTGTATCCCAAACTACATTGTGAGACCTCTGAAGTCTTGGACTGTGTTTTATTCATTTCTGAATTTCTAGCACTAAATACATTTCTGTGTATATGTCTGATTCAGACACTTGGTAAATACTTGTAAAGTACACATAAACAAATGAATGAATGAATGAATTCATCCACAGACATCTCCTCAGTATACAAAGGTTGTGTCTAGTCCCCTGCTTCATCGAGTCAGCTTTCCAAGGGGTATAGGTCTATCAGCTATTATGGTGCTTGAATATATTCCTTTTCCTTCACCAGAGCTTTGACTGAGTAAATAGTCTGATTTTTTATCTTTAATTCAGGAATTCTTATGAACTAGTCACAGATAGCTAAAGTAACTCCACTCTTAAATTCCCAGTAACTAGACTGTCATGAAATGAATGCTTTCCAGTGACAGTAAAGCAATTTTTTTTTTTTTAAAAAAGGCAGCTTTGCATAAAAATTAATGAATTAGGGCTTCCCTGGTATCTCAGTGGTAAAGAGTTCGCCTGCCAATGCGGGAGACACGAATTTGATCCCTGATGCAGGAAGATCCCACATGCTGTGGAGCAACTAAGCCCATGAGCCACACCTGTGCAGCCTGTGCTTTCGAGACTCAGAGCCACAACTGTCGAGCCCATGTGCTGCATCTACTAAAGCCCATGAGCCCTAGAGTCCGAGTTCCACAACAAGAGAAGTTGCTGCAACAGGAAGCCTGCACACCTCAACTAAAGAGTAGCCCCCAATCCCTGCAACTAGAGAAGAACCTGTGGCAGCAGTGAAAGCCCAGAATAGCCAAGAATAAATAAATTTAAAAATTTTAAATTAGTCAATACTATTATTTAAAACTTATAATATAACTTATAATATTTATCATTAAAATATGTATATAAATCACAAAATTAATATTTTGGATTGTTCTGATTTTACTAGTTTTCCTTGGGTTCCATCTCTGACTCTTTTAAGTAATTCCATTACCAATTGTTAAAACAACTTTATGATGAAAAAAGTACCATTGGTAAACAATGGAAATTAAGTACATAATTGAATACTTTTTCTCATTTCATACCTCTGTTGTATTTATTCCTGATATATATGATATTAATATCTGTTTGCTTGAAAGACTAGTAAATTGAAATTCAGCAGTCATTGGAGCATATTGCTTTATAGTGAGTAAGAAGATAGAAAAAACCTTTATTTTCAAAATTTCATATAGTTCATAATTCTGAAAAAGACATTATACGTGACTTTGACAGTTGTTGATCCTAAAACTGTTCTATGAATGTCTTAATTTACAGTAACTCAGAATTCACCTATACTGTAATTTTACAACACATACTGCAATTTTACAGTATTTATATTTATTTATATTTAGATGTGGTGGTGGTGGTTATTTGGTCAGTCATGTACAACTCTTTGTGACCCCATGAACTGTAAGTCCGCCAGACTCCTCTCCATGGAATTTTCCAAGCAAGAGTATGAGAGTGAGTTGCCATTCCCTTCTTCAAGGAATCTTTCCAACTCAGGGATCGAATCTGGGTCTCGTGCATTGCAGATGGATCTCTTACTGTCTCAGCCACCAGGGAGCCTATATATACATATACATACATACATTTGCTTTTATTAAACAAATTAGATTATATTCTTCTAAGAGAACTTTATGTGTTGAGCAGAACTTTAAAAGGAAACATGAAGATGTTATTAGCAGACTTATGATGGTGAATTAAAATAACATTAGAGCTCAATATAAAAACTTAAAATTCTTTGAATCTTAGTGTGATTTACAAGTATTTATGTGATAAATAATCAACTAAAAGATATCAAAAATTTTCAGCTTGCTGAATGTGTATTCAGTCATATTCCACTAGAATAAATGCAGTTTTTTATAGCCATGAGGAAATGTAACCATCTGCATTACTCTAGACCAAGCATTAGTCTCTTTCTGTTGGCAAAATGAATTGGAAACAGGCATATGAACAGACTGTAGATTACCTGTAGCCATGGGATTTTCTGTCTTTCCAGATGGCTACAACGGCCAGCCACTCTATTATGAAGCCATACTTAAGACACCAGAGTTCTTTCTAAAGCAAAGAATAAAGTCCATCTAACACAGAATATTTTTATTGAAGTGGTATAAGCTTCTGATTTAGTTAGAAATTCTGGCCTCTTTGTAGTTTAGAAACTGTTGAAAGAGTAATCAAAATATTCCCTAAATCAAATTTAAAATTCATATGGAGCATATTGCTTTATAGTGAGTAAGAAGATAGAAAGCTTTATTTTAAAATTTCATATAGTTCATAATTCATAACATAATCGATACGTACTTTGACAGTTGTTGATCCTAAAACTGTTCTATGAATGTCTTAATTTACAGTAACTCAGAATTCACCTATACTGTAATTTTACAACACATACTGCAATTTTACAGTATTTATATTTATTTATATTTAGATGTGGTGGTGGTGGTTATTTGGTCAGTCATGTACAACTCTTTGTGACCCCATGAACTGTAAGTCCGCCAGACTCCTCTCCATGGAATTTTCCAAGCAAGAGTATGAGAGTGAGTTGCCATTCCCTTCTTCAAGGAATCTTTCCAACTCAGGGATCGAATCTGGGTCTCGTGCATTGCAGATGGATCTCTTACTGTCTCAGCCACCAGGGAGCCTATATATACATATACATACATACATTTGCTTTTATTAAACAAATTAGATTATATTCTTCTAAGAGAACTTTATGTGTTGAGCAGAACTTTAAAAGGAAACATGAAGATGTTATTAGCAGACTTATGATGGTGAATTAAAATAACATTAGAGCTCAATATAAAAACTTAAAATTCTTTGAATCTTAGTGTGATTTACAAGTATTTATGTGATAAATAATCAACTAAAAGATATCAAAAATTTTCAGCTTGCTGAATGTGTATTCAGTCATATTCCACTAGAATAAATGCAGTTTTTTATAGCCATGAGGAAATGTAACCATCTGCATTACTCTAGACCAAGCATTAGTCTCTTTCTGTTGGCAAAATGAATTGGAAACAGGCATATGAACAGACTGTAGATTACCTGTAGCCATGGGATTTTCTGTCTTTCCAGATGGCTACAACGGCCAGCCACTCTATTATGAAGCCATACTTAAGACACCAGAGTTCTTTCTAAAGCAAAGAATAAAGTCCATCTAACACAGAATATTTTTATTGAAGTGGTATAAGCTTCTGATTTAGTTAGAAATTCTGGCCTCTTTGTAGTTTAGAAACTGTTGAAAGAGTAATCAAAATATTCCCTAAATCAAATTTTTACTAGTAAGAAAAAAAGCGTATTTGGAGTCTGTTGGACTAAAGAGGTTATACTATCTGTTTTTTAATGAATTTACATAACTTGAATTTTTCATATATAGGAACACTAACAACTAAAAGTTGTAAATTATAAAAACAAAAAATAATGCATTAATAGCAAGCACAAGTTTGTACACACATGCACATAAATATGTTTGCTTTTATTAAATAAGAAATGGGTTCTATTATGAGAAATACACATATTTGTATAAATACTTAGAAAAATACTGGAAGAATATACATAAAAGGTAAACAGAAATTACCTCTACATAATAGAAACTTAGGTACTTCTTTTTTAAAATCTAAAATTAATATGAGTTACTTCAAAATTAGGAAAAGCAACATAAGAGATTCTATAAAATAACTATCATGCATATTATCCTTAGAAGACCTTATAAGCACTTTAATTTGTATGCTTTCATTGAAACAGCCAAACAATCCAATGAGATAAATTTTATACTAGGTCCACTTTGTATTTCAGAGGTATCTTGACTGAAAATCCAACAGGCAGAACCATGATTTAAAGTTCCTATCACCACTATGACAGTTTGTGTCAATAACAATGCAAATTGTGGACTTACTTCCCTGACGTTCAGTTCTGAACTTTTTTAAAAAACTATTTTATTATTATTTGGCTACATTGGGTCTTAGTTGCTGCATGTAGGATCTTTCATTGTGATATGTGACTAGAATAAATGCAGTTTTTATAGCCATGAGGAAATGTAACCATCTGCATTACTCTAGACCAAGCATTAGTCTCTTTCTGTTGGCAAAATGAATTGGAAACAGGCATATGAACAGACTGTAGATTACCTGTAGCCATGGGATTTTCTGTCTTTCCAGATGGCTACAACGGCCAGCCACTCTATTATGAAGCCATACTTAAGACACCAGAGTTCTTTCTAAAGCAAAGAATAAAGTCCATCTAACACAGAATATTTTTATTGAAGTGGTATAAGCTTCTGATTTAGTTAGAAATTCTGGCCTCTTTGTAGTTTAGAAACTGTTGAAAGAGTAATCAAAATATTCCCTAAATCAAATTTTTACTAGTAAGAAAAAAAGCGTATTTGGAGTCTGTTGGACTAAAGAGGTTATACTATCTGTTTTTTAATGAATTTACATAACTTGAATTTTTCATATATAGGAACACTAACAACTAAAAGTTGTAAATTATAAAAACAAAAAATAATGCATTAATAGCAAGCACAAGTTTGTACACACATGCACATAAATATGTTTGCTTTTATTAAATAAGAAATGGGTTCTATTATGAGAAATACACATATTTGTATAAATACTTAGAAAAATACTGGAAGAATATACATAAAAGGTAAACAGAAATTACCTCTACATAATAGAAACTTAGGTACTTCTTTTTTAAAATCTAAAATTAATATGAGTTACTTCAAAATTAGGAAAAGCAACATAAGAGATTCTATAAAATAACTATCATGCATATTATCCTTAGAAGACCTTATAAGCACTTTAATTTGTATGCTTTCATTGAAACAGCCAAACAATCCAATGAGATAAATTTTATACTAGGTCCACTTTGTATTTCAGAGGTATCTTGACTGAAAATCCAACAGGCAGAACCATGATTTAAAGTTCCTATCACCACTATGACAGTTTGTGTCAATAACAATGCAAATTGTGGACTTACTTCCCTGACGTTCAGTTCTGAACTTTTTTAAAAAACTATTTTATTATTATTTGGCTACATTGGGTCTTAGTTGCTGCATGTAGGATCTTTCATTGTGATATGTGAGCTTAGTTGCCTTGCAGCATGTGGAATCTTAGTTCCCTGACCAGGGACTGAACCTGTGTCCTGTGAATGGGAAGGAAGACTCAACCACTGGACTAACAGGAAAGCCCCTCAGTTCTGAATTTTTGACCTGAAGTATATCTGCCAAGTGAATATAACTAGATATCAAAAGAGAATTAAGAAAAAAAGAGAAATTAACAGAATATGTCTGATTCCTCAGGCATCAGTTATATAGTTATCTGAATTTGTCATTTTGTAGCCATTTGATGAAAAATGTATACATCATGGAACATTTTTTCATATTTTGAAAATACTTTGATGTCTTCCTGGCCTGTGCATTTGTTGAGTCCCTGACAATCCCTGGGCAGAATACTTGAGTCCTTATCGACCTATGGAGCCATAATCCATACCTTGCATCATACAAAACCTTAAATGAATTAGAGACCTACATATAAAACTAGATTGTAAAACTTCTAGAAGAAAGCATCAAAAATCTATGTGGTTAGAGGAAAATTCTTTATGTACAAGATAAAAAGCAAGGAAACATGTTTAAAAAAGAACAATACATTGGACTTCATCAAAGTAAATAATTCTGACCTTTGAGGGATATTGCTAAGAAAATGAGACAAATTCCAGATCAGGAAAAATGTTTACAAAATATGTAATTAGTATCCAAGATACATAAAGAATTACTACATCTCAACAGAAGACATATGAGAAAATCTACAGATAAAAAATGTTAACAAATTCTTCAAATGAGCATAAACACAAAATAAATGAACATACAAAAAGATACTTATGTCATTAGGGATGTGAAAACTAAAACCACAATGAGATACTATTGAATGGCTAGGATAACATTAATAATAATAATAAAATCTGCAAATATCAGTGATGATGAGAATATGGAGCAACTTGAATTCACTTGGCTACCCTGGTAGCTCAGATGGTAAAGCATCTGCCTGCAATGCAGGAGGCTCATGTTTGTTCCCTGGGTTGGGAAGATCCTCTGGAGAAAAAATGAGTACCCACTCCAGTATTCTTGTCTGGAGAATTCCATGGACAGAAGAGCCTGGTGGACTATACAACTCACATGGGTTGCAAAGAGTTGGACACAACTGAGTGACTAACATTGCACTGAAATCATACAGTTGTTGATAGGAATACAAAATGGTATAACCAATTTGGAAAACATTTTGATGATTTCTTATAAAGTAAAATATATGCTTACTATACAGCGCAAAGCTCAGTATCTAGGTATTTATCCAAGAGAAATAAAAGCATATAAAAAAAATCCTCCATGCAAATGTGCAGAGCAGCCAGACATAGGAAACACTCCAAGTGTCTACTGACTGGTGAATGGATTAACAAATTCGGGTACATTCATACGATTGACTACAACTCACCTCAGCACCAAATGCTATGAAATAATGATGCATGCAACTGTATGTCTATCAAGTGCAGTGTAAGAATGTAGGCTCAGAAAGGTGCATACATTATAATTATGTTTATGTGGCATTCTAGAAGAGATGACTTCAAAGCAGTATTTGGGGGATGATAAGACTGCCCTGCATCTTGAATGCTGTGGTCATAACACTACTGCAATCATTTGTCAAAATTAAAATAAACACACAAGAATGAATTTTACTCCCTATGTATGAAACTTCAATAAACTAATTTTAAAATATAAGTTCTCAAGAAATAGATACACTACCGAGTATAATTAAATATAGTAAAAACGTGGATATTCAACTTTGTCTTCCACTTTACTTAAAATTTATTTTGAAACAAAATATGTAATTAGTATCCAAGATACATAAAGAATTACTACATCTCAACAGAAGACATATGAGAAAATCTACAGATAAAAAATGTTAACAAATTCTTCAAATGAGCATAAACACAAAATAAATGAACATACAAAAAGATACTTATGTCATTAGGGATGTGAAAACTAAAACCACAATGAGATACTATTGAATGGCTAGGATAACATTAATAATAATAATAAAATCTGCAAATATCAGTGATGATGAGAATATGGAGCAACTTGAATTCACTTGGCTACCCTGGTAGCTCAGATGGTAAAGCATCTGCCTGCAATGCAGGAGGCTCATGTTTGTTCCCTGGGTTGGGAAGATCCTCTGGAGAAAAAATGAGTACCCACTCCAGTATTCTTGTCTGGAGAATTCCATGGACAGAAGAGCCTGGTGGACTATACAACTCACATGGGTTGCAAAGAGTTGGACACAACTGAGTGACTAACATTGCACTGAAATCATACAGTTGTTGATAGGAATACAAAATGGTATAACCAATTTGGAAAACATTTTGATGATTTCTTATAAAGTAAAATATATGCTTACTATACAGCGCAAAGCTCAGTATCTAGGTATTTATCCAAGAGAAATAAAAGCATATAAAAAAAATCCTCCATGCAAATGTGCAGAGCAGCCAGACATAGGAAACACTCCAAGTGTCTACTGACTGGTGAATGGATTAACAAATTCGGGTACATTCATACGATTGACTACAACTCACCTCAGCACCAAATGCTATGAAATAATGATGCATGCAACTGTATGTCTATCAAGTGCAGTGTAAGAATGTAGGCTCAGAAAGGTGCATACATTATAATTATGTTTATGTGGCATTCTAGAAGAGATGACTTCAAAGCAGTATTTGGGGGATGATAAGACTGCCCTGCATCTTGAATGCTGTGGTCATAACACTACTGCAATCATTTGTCAAAATTAAAATAAACACACAAGAATGAATTTTACTCCCTATGTATGAAACTTCAATAAACTAATTTTAAAATATAAGTTCTCAAGAAATAGATACACTACCGAGTATAATTAAATATAGTAAAAACGTGGATATTCAACTTTGTCTTCCACTTTACTTAAAATTTATTTTGAAACTAAATTTGTAATGAGGTTCTTTACTTCACACATTTCCTAGAGATCCATCCACCTATCCATTTTTTTCTAGAAATCTAGACCTTGATTGATTTGCATTAATAACATCTTTCTCCATGGGTCCTACCTTATAGGAAATAATCTAACTTAATATCTAGGTGTCTAGATATTGGACAAATTGGAATAAAGTACAAATATTCTGGACATCTTTCTTCTGTGGCCACTTTTTCATCTTATAGAATACATTGTAACAGTTCATGAGGTCATCATCAACAGTTTTTTTTTTTTTCAGCTGCATAGAACTGATCTGCCATCAAAACTTCTGGAAAGCACTGGAGAATTACTATTGAAATAACCTGTACTTACTTTCATTCATTACAACTTGCATTATATCATGTATAAAGGCAGCCTGGAAAATCCACATTATGCTAATGCATGGGCTATGGAGGAAAGTTAATTTTGTCAGACACAATATTTTATCCTGTAAGAAAAAATGGATTTAATCAAACATTATTTATTCCACACAGGAAACTCATTCCATTATTGAGCATATTCAAGGCACTTAACATTGTGGTCTCTCAAACCCAGGATTTAATATTATGGACAGTGTGTTAAAGAAAACATTCATTATATTAAAGAGAAAATCCACTGCTTCCTGGCACTTAACTAAAAAGTGACTTCAGTATATTGTAACCTCAACTAAAAACTTCATTCCTCTTTCTTTTGACATAAAAGCATAACAAAATTTATATTCCAAGCTGACCATTATCTCTGATATCTTCAGATCACATCATAAGCTTTTATACAACTGAAGCAGAGTTGCTTATATAGGGTAGAGTATGTATATAAAATACGTATCTATAAGGAGTATTGCACCTTTTCTCATATGTTATTCTGCAGTGTAAAACAGGTAAGTATCAGCCATGAACCCAAAATAAAGTTACAAATTGTTTCTGCTTTCATTTTTACATTTATTTGATGTGACATTATGAAGGGACAGCTTTCATTATATTATGGGATAAACCCTCTGGAACATTTCTCATCTTTAAGCTAGGGCTATTGTGAAATTAATGTTGTTCATTTTCTTTTATCTTTTTCTTTTTGAAATATTAAAAACAGTTAAAAATAAAATAAGCATACTGTTTAAACATATGGGGAGATAATACATAATCAGGTGATCCTGTTCAATCTAATTTTTAATTTGTTTTCTGATTTTTAGTTCTCTTATTTAAGGGGTCATGTTCACAAGAAAAATTAAGGGGTGAGTCAGAATTTCTCTATTTTTAAGTTTGGAATAAATGGGGTATAACCCCTTAGGTTGTAAAGTCAGGAAAGATTGTGGGAGGAGATGATGAAATGTGAATGACTTGAATAAGCAGCCTTAAGGAGACCTGAGGTGAAGAGAATTACAGTGCAAAAGATATAAAACAAACATTTTAAATAACTTGGGCAACACTTGGCAGAATTGTATATTGTTTTAAACAATTGAAGTTCAACAACCTTGTTTATAAATCAGAACCCTCTCCCTTGAAAGTTCCTCTCAGGTTTTCATATTTATTTTTCAATGGTTAAAAAGTCTACTTCTTGCTGTATAGTTCCAAATAAAAACTATTTCTAGTCTCACCAGAGCCTTAAAGACTTTCACGTGGGAAAAAATGTCTTTAGCAAACTTCTACAAAACTTGTGGAACTTGCAGTGATTGTAGGTTCTGGAAATCTATAGTATATTTACTAATGTCGTTTTACCTCAAGATGTTTTACTGTTTGGGTCAAGATGGGGTTCCACTGCTTCCTGGCACTTAACTAAAAAGTGACTTCAGTATATTGTAACCTCAACTAAAAACTTCATTCCTCTTTCTTTTGACATAAAAGCATAACAAAATTTATATTCCAAGCTGACCATTATCTCTGATATCTTCAGATCACATCATAAGCTTTTATACAACTGAAGCAGAGTTGCTTATATAGGGTAGAGTATGTATATAAAATACGTATCTATAAGGAGTATTGCACCTTTTCTCATATGTTATTCTGCAGTGTAAAACAGGTAAGTATCAGCCATGAACCCAAAATAAAGTTACAAATTGTTTCTGCTTTCATTTTTACATTTATTTGATGTGACATTATGAAGGGACAGCTTTCATTATATTATGGGATAAACCCTCTGGAACATTTCTCATCTTTAAGCTAGGGCTATTGTGAAATTAATGTTGTTCATTTTCTTTTATCTTTTTCTTTTTGAAATATTAAAAACAGTTAAAAATAAAATAAGCATACTGTTTAAACATATGGGGAGATAATACATAATCAGGTGATCCTGTTCAATCTAATTTTTAATTTGTTTTCTGATTTTTAGTTCTCTTATTTAAGGGGTCATGTTCACAAGAAAAATTAAGGGGTGAGTCAGAATTTCTCTATTTTTAAGTTTGGAATAAATGGGGTATAACCCCTTAGGTTGTAAAGTCAGGAAAGATTGTGGGAGGAGATGATGAAATGTGAATGACTTGAATAAGCAGCCTTAAGGAGACCTGAGGTGAAGAGAATTACAGTGCAAAAGATATAAAACAAACATTTTAAATAACTTGGGCAACACTTGGCAGAATTGTATATTGTTTTAAACAATTGAAGTTCAACAACCTTGTTTATAAATCAGAACCCTCTCCCTTGAAAGTTCCTCTCAGGTTTTCATATTTATTTTTCAATGGTTAAAAAGTCTACTTCTTGCTGTATAGTTCCAAATAAAAACTATTTCTAGTCTCACCAGAGCCTTAAAGACTTTCACGTGGGAAAAAATGGCTTTAGCAAACTTCTACAAAAACTTGTGGAACTTGCAGTGATTGTAGGTTCTGGAAATCTATAGTATATTTACTAATGTCGTTTTACCTCAAGATGTTTTACTGTTTGGGTAAAGCAAAGGCAAGGGGAAGATAGGAGGGAGTAAGGGATGGAAGGAGGGAGGGAAGGAGGCGGGGAAGGAGAAGATAGAAAAAATAGAGAGGAAGAGAGGGAAGGAAGAATGGAAGGAAGGGAAAGAGAGAGAGGGAAGGAAAGAGGAAAAGGTAATGGTTCCTAAGGATAATTCAAGATCTTGCAATTGCTCAGTATCTCACCTTTTTACATGCCTTAAGAGGCAAATCAGTGATAAACAAGCTTAATGTTTTATTCTGCTTGCACACATTAAACCTCTGTGTGTGTGTGTGTGTGTGTGTGTGTGTGTGTGTGTGTGTGTGCTCAGTCGTGTCCAACTCTTTGTGACCCATGGACTGTAGCCTTCCAGGCTCCTCTGTTCCTGGAATTTCCCAGGCAAGCATACTGGAGAAGTTGCCATTTCCTTTTCCAGGGGATCTTCCCAACCCACGAATCAAACAGAAGTCTTTTGTGTCTCTGCATTGGCAGGCGGATTCTTTACCATTACTATCTTCCCTAGTGACTCAGTAGTGAAGAATCTGCCTGCAGGAGACACAGGAGATGCAAGTTCCATCCCTGGGTCAGGAAGACCCCCTAAAGAAGTAAGTGGCAACCCACTCCACTATTCATGCCTGGGAAATCCTATGGGCAGAGGAGCCTGTTGGGCTGCAGTCCATGGGGTCCCAAAGAATTGGACGGAACTGAGCAACTGACCAGCAACAACAGTGCCACCCTGGGCTATCTGATTAACTTGAATTATTCCCCTAATAATTAAAGTAATAGGAGTGAACAAGGATTATTGAGTTTTTTTCATTTTTATTTTGTTTCCTCATGTTTTCTTTTCTATGTCCTAGTTTTTTTTCATTTATTTATTTTCAATGGTTAAAAAGTCTACTTCTTGCTGTATAGTTCCAAATAAAAACTATTTCTAGTCTCACCAGAGCCTTAAAGACTTTCACGTGGGAAAAATGGCCTTAGCCAACCTCTTCCAAAACTTGTGGAACTTGCAGTGATTGTAGGTTCTGGAAATCTATAGTATATTTACTAATGTCGTTTTACCTCAAGATGTTTTACTGTTTGGGTAAAGCAAAGGCAAGGGGAAGATAGGAGGGAGTAAGGGATGGAAGGAGGGAGGGAAGGAGGCGGGGAAGGAGAAGATAGAAAAAATAGAGAGGAAGAGAGGGAAGGAAGAATGGAAGGAAGGGAAAGAGAGAGAGGGAAGGAAAGAGGAAAAGGTAATGGTTCCTAAGGATAATTCAAGATCTTGCAATTGCTCAGTATCTCACCTTTTTACATGCCTTAAGAGGCAAATCAGTGATAAACAAGCTTAATGTTTTATTCTGCTTGCACACATTAAACCTCTGTGTGTGTGTGTGTGTGTGTGTGTGTGTGTGTGTGTGTGTGTGTGCTCAGTCGTGTCCAACTCTTTGTGACCCATGGACTGTAGCCTTCCAGGCTCCTCTGTTCCTGGAATTTCCCAGGCAAGCATACTGGAGAAGTTGCCATTTCCTTTTCCAGGGGATCTTCCCAACCCACGAATCAAACAGAAGTCTTTTGTGTCTCTGCATTGGCAGGCGGATTCTTTACCATTACTATCTTCCCTAGTGACTCAGTAGTGAAGAATCTGCCTGCAGGAGACACAGGAGATGCAAGTTCCATCCCTGGGTCAGGAAGACCCCCTAAAGAAGTAAGTGGCAACCCACTCCACTATTCATGCCTGGGAAATCCTATGGGCAGAGGAGCCTGTTGGGCTGCAGTCCATGGGGTCCCAAAGAATTGGACGGAACTGAGCAACTGACCAGCAACAACAGTGCCACCCTGGGCTATCTGATTAACTTGAATTATTCCCCTAATAATTAAAGTAATAGGAGTGAACAAGGATTATTGAGTTTTTTTTTTTTTTCATTTTTTATTTTGTTTCCTCATGTTTTCTTTTCTATGTCCTAGAAATCTACTTCTTACCATCTTAGTTATTCTATTTCTGTATTTTCTTTTTAATTTTTTGGCCTCTTTTATTGGTCCTTCATTTATTTATTTTCATCCATCTTAATTCTTTTGGCCTGTGTGGGCCACCCATTGCAGTGGCCTCTCTCGTCGCAGAGCGCTGGCTCTGCACGCATGCACTAGGGAGCGCTGGCTTGTAATTGGACACACTGGTCCAACCGCTCCGCGGCATGTGGCATCTTCCCGGGCCAGGAATCGAACCAGTGCCCCTTGCACTGCAAGACGGACTCTTGCACTGGACCACCAGGGAAGCCCTATTTCTGTATATTTTTAAGTCAGTTTCCACCATGAGCAGCAACAGATACAATAGCAAATGGTCAGTTGCTTTGATTGGTTATCTTGTTTCTAAGAGTTATTCCATATTCTTTTCCTTTTGAGTCTTTAACACTTCCATATTTCTACCCATGCTCCTTTGGTTTAAAAACTAATTTGGTTATAGTTCTAGATGTTATTTACTTCTAACAGTAAACTTTAAAAGAAATCCTGAAATAAATACCTCAAGAGATATTTTCAAAATTTTGATATATTTTCTGCAAAAAACTAGATTCCTAGTATAGACAAATATACCTGCCCTTGTTCCTTATCTGTGTCATCCAGGTTCCTGTAGCATTTTTGGACAAAGATTAGTACTCAAATTCAAGTTTAATTAGAAAATCACATCTTGCTGAACTTTGATGTATATATGTGCATAGTGATGCAGTATTTAAAACTGAAATACAACTTTTATGTAACTATATAAAGTTTTCACTTCTTTTATCCTAGGAGTAAAACAATCTCTAAATGCATCTACATTTTTAAAAAGATAATTAATATTTTTCATGATCTGGCAAATTAAACAGTATTGCAGAGGAAGTTGGCACAGTACAAAGCTAAATGAAATCAACTCTTGAGCCTAGAAAGTCAAGCTGCATCCCAGACTTTTCCTTCTTTCCTTTTTCATTGTCTAAAGATTTTGCTTCTTTCATAGACTGTATAATATATCCCACCAACAGTTTGTAAATAACATCTACCAGATCATTTGAAGAAGAATGAAAACTAGCCAATATATAGTTATTATTATGTGCTGATTTTATAAATTACAACATGATTCTCAAAGCAACCCTAAGTTAAATACAATTAGCATAGTTCTTTTAAGAAAAGAAGCCTGAGACAGACATTAAATAATTGTCTCAAGGTCACACAGCTAGTAATTAGCACGATTAGAACTGAAACCACAAAATTCTGGGTCAGAATTTGGACTCATAATCTCTACACTCTACTGTCCCTAACAGTAAGCATTCATGAAGTCAACTTGTATGAAATAAAGCAAGGAGGATCAGTTTAGATAAAAATACTGACCGGTGTGACACCAGGGCAGATCCAAACAGCTATAGGATGACTTAACAGTAAATGAGTCACCACTGTCACAACCAGAGAATTTTGCCTTCTCCTGGTTTCATATAAATTTGTTCAGGTACATTGTAAACAAGTACTCAAATGAAAAAAGAACTTTTCAAACTGATTCAAAGAGAAAATAGGGATTCTTAGTTTTCGCCAAGGGTAATAGGGGGTTCTACTATAACCAAGGCTTTCATGGGTATTCCCATTGGACCAATTTGCTAGTCTATGTCCTCCCTCCTACTAAAACTGACTATTAAGTTTCATCTTATTACTCCTTTCCCACCAGGGTCAATTTATTTTTGCTCCTAGCTCTTACTACCAGATATAAATGTATAAAGATAGCCCTCAAAACCCATAAACACGATATTTAATCACTAGGTAGCTAAAATTACAAAAATAAAATGTAGCACAAAGATTAGTACTCAAATTCAAGTTTAATTAGAAAATCACATCTTGCTGAACTTTGATGTATATATGTGCATAGTGATGCAGTATTTAAAACTGAAATACAACTTTTATGTAACTATATAAAGTTTTCACTTCTTTTATCCTAGGAGTAAAACAATCTCTAAATGCATCTACATTTTTAAAAAGATAATTAATATTTTTCATGATCTGGCAAATTAAACAGTATTGCAGAGGAAGTTGGCACAGTACAAAGCTAAATGAAATCAACTCTTGAGCCTAGAAAGTCAAGCTGCATCCCAGACTTTTCCTTCTTTCCTTTTTCATTGTCTAAAGATTTTGCTTCTTTCATAGACTGTATAATATATCCCACCAACAGTTTGTAAATAACATCTACCAGATCATTTGAAGAAGAATGAAAACTAGCCAATATATAGTTATTATTATGTGCTGATTTTATAAATTACAACATGATTCTCAAAGCAACCCTAAGTTAAATACAATTAGCATAGTTCTTTTAAGAAAAGAAGCCTGAGACAGACATTAAATAATTGTCTCAAGGTCACACAGCTAGTAATTAGCACGATTAGAACTGAAACCACAAAATTCTGGGTCAGAATTTGGACTCATAATCTCTACACTCTACTGTCCCTAACAGTAAGCATTCATGAAGTCAACTTGTATGAAATAAAGCAAGGAGGATCAGTTTAGATAAAAATACTGACCGGTGTGACACCAGGGCAGATCCAAACAGCTATAGGATGACTTAACAGTAAATGAGTCACCACTGTCACAACCAGAGAATTTTGCCTTCTCCTGGTTTCATATAAATTTGTTCAGGTACATTGTAAACAAGTACTCAAATGAAAAAAGAACTTTTTTCAAACTGATTCAAAGAGAAAATAGGGATTCTTAGTTTTCGCCAAGGGTAATAGGGGGTTCTACTATAACCAAGGCTTTCATGGGTATTCCCATTGGACCAATTTGCTAGTCTATGTCCTCCCTCCTACTAAAACTGACTATTAAGTTTCATCTTATTACTCCTTTCCCACCAGGGTCAATTTATTTTTGCTCCTAGCTCTTACTACCAGATATAAATGTATAAAGATAGCCCTCAAAACCCATAAACACAATATTTAATCACTAGGTAGCACTTAAAAACATTCAAGTCATTTTAAAGCATTAGTTTAAAACATCTATGAAGTTTATTGTGAAAGATGGCTTTATCCTTGTCTATCAATGCCTAAAGTAGATTGTTCTAAAAGCTTGGGAACCCATGAATTACTCTGGATGAATAAAATTCCGAAACACACAGAAATGCAACATAATATTGTCTTCCATTATATTTAGCCCTCTTTTGTTTTCTGTCATTACAATTTAGCTCTTATAAAAATGATTAGTTGAAACTTAACTGCTGTTTACAGCCCTTCTAGCTTTCTGATGATAACATGTCTAACACCTGTCAGGAAGGAGAGCGGCTCACTTTGAAAGTATTTGGATAACTTTAAATTGGCACAGTTTATTCGTTATGAGCATTAAACCCAAGCTCTCTCCTGTTTCCTGCAAATTACTGTCAACTCTAAAAGGTGATGCAATCTGCAAAAGTCAAGGGGGAAATGTTGCATTGTACACACCTGGCATTCTCTAATGCAATCTGAAATTATGAATGCTTTCTTTTGCCAAACATCGAACGGCATGAGGGATGACGATAAGAGTGACCCTAAGCCACAATTAGCCAGAAGTTAAGTATCTTTCAAGATATTTCAGACCAGAATAAATGTGCATCAAAATCAAGTTCATTTTCTTCTTTTTCTTAACGAAGAATTTTCTGTGAATGTTGATCATATTACAAGTGGGAAAGATTTTGCCATGCAGTGTTTTCACAAGTTTCCAGGGGGGTTTCCAGCTGCATTTTGAAATTTAAATGAAACAGTCTCCTTCACACATGCACACATACATACATACATACATACATACATACATGTATACATTTTTCCCTTTGTTTTTAACTGCAGTCATTTGAATATACTTGGCCATCTGGCTGTTAGGTTTTGTAGGGTTGCAATGAGAGAGCTAAATCCCAATTGCTTTTATTCCTGGTATGGCATATGTAAAGACTTGTCTGGCTAGTGAGGTATGGCCCCTCTGCTGAGGTGAGTACCACTGCAGACATTTAGCAGACCGTAGAGCCAAGGTTAAGAAAAAAAGATACAAATCAGTTTTAGTATCAAAAACAGCTCTAAGTGCCCAAAGGGGACTGAGCAGAATATATAAACATGAAGCAACACTGCTGTGCCATCTTTTCTGTATGGAGTGAGACACCTAATTAAGACAGTAGGTACCGATCAGGCTGAAAAGAGGTAGTTAAGCAGAGAAAATTCATTTGGTTGCCATGTGAGGCCTTGTCCTTACTCAGTGTTCAAAGACAAAGCACTAAAGCTTGCTCTTCCCACAGATTCCCACATTTGTTTCTTTCATCATCCTTGTTGAGCTGTGACACCACACAGGGCTGCTGGCGGCCAGAGGCTACGGCTGCTCTTGAGAAGGCAGTTCACCGCTGCCCCAGGTCCTCAGTGTTTTTATAATTAGGTTGATGCCCACAATGATTTGGGTACGTGTTTCTCCAAATGTCTTACCTTCCAGGATGCTTGGAGGATTCTAATCTTTCCCTTTTGTCACAGTTCTTAAAATTTCCTCTCCATGGGCACAACCCAAGGCTTCTTCCTAGTAAATGAAAGCTTGGCAGTACCGGCAATGACTCCAGCAGGTGGCATGAAGAGCAAAAGGAGGGGTTGTTCTAAGGAGGGGCTAAAGTGTTGAACGTCTGTTGTAAATGTAAAGTAGTTGATCCTGGCCTCTGAGAAGAAGAAACTGGACATTGTAAAAGCAAAAATAGTAACGCTGGCCCCTCTCTTGTCTAGATAGATCCTGTCTATCAAAGCAGGGGTATGCAGGTATAAACAGATTAACTCTCAATCACACATGTTGACACCCACAAATCACCACCATCACTAAACAACTCACGTGCCTTGTTTCAGTCTGATTAGAGAACATTTATGGAAGAGGGACTAATAAATTACTCATTGCCTGAACCTCAGAGTCCAATTTAAAAAGAATTAAAATACTGTAACCTAACCTTTCACATTTAGTTATTGTTTCAACTTGCCTTGTAGCATTTCCCAAACACTTATTTTTCTTTGGAATGACTATGAAAAATTATTTAAAGATGAAAAACATTTTGGTTTCTGCTTGGAGTTTTGACTGGCTTACGGAAATAGCAAATTCCTCAACATTTATAGATGGCATTTTTCAGGGGGAAAATACTAGTATCGGAATGACCTTGAAGGTGAAAACTGTCTTTGACACCAGAGGGCTGCTTTCAGATGAGTGAGTATCCTTAAACGGTAGTCGCCAGAGTCTCTGTTGTACCAGATTCCCAAACTGCGATTTTCATTGACTTTTTAATGTTACAATCCGGTCCATAGGACCTGCCTCAGTATTCACAATTTATAACTGCCAAACACTTACTACTTAACCCTGACCTTGCCATAAGCCTTCATTGTGAAGCACTCTTTTCAGAGACCGATGCACTTAAATCTTCCAAGCTGTTTCAATCGTCAGTGATGATGATAGCAGCTGCCTGTTATGGTCACAGCCACCACAACATATTTCAATTGGCTATTGACAATATTCATATATCATTGATTTTTCTGAAGCCCTGATAATGCTGAGCTGAGGTACTGAGATATTGAACTTCTGACCTACAAAACTATTAGATTTGTGTTATATTTAGACATTGCTGGTACCAAAAATTAGAAGTACTTAAGGGACACAGTAATTTCTAGAAAATATTAGGGAAATGTTGAATACACGAGCTACATCATGAGTTTATTTTTAACATATTTTTATTTAGTTAGTTTTGGCTTTACTGGGTCTTCCTTGCTGCTGGGGGTTTTCGCTAGTTGCGGCGAGTGGGGCTACTCTCTACTTGTGCTGTGCAACCTTCTCACTGCTGTGGTTTCTCTTATTGTGGAGCATGGTCTCTAGAACGTGTGGGCTTCAGTAGTTGCAACATGTGGGCTAAATAATTGCAGCACATGGACTTCAATAATTGTGGCTCCTGAACTCTAAAACACAGGCTCAATAATTTTGGTGCATGAACTTAGTTGCTCTGAGATTCCTCCTGGCTCAGGGGTTAAACCTATGTCTCCTGCATCAGCAGGTGGATTCTCTATCACTGAACCACCAGTAAAATCCATCATGAGTTTTTATTATAAGAAATGCTTTTTGTCCTTTCAGTCATCTTAAATCACTCTAAGTCCCAACAGAGTAAAAAAAAAAAATCTTCAGATTTTCTCTCTTGATATTAAATACTGTAGCATTAAATAAAATTTTAAAAAATCAAAAACTACTAATCATACCACTCTAAGAACATTAGTATAATAATATTTTATTTCATTCATTTTTCCATTTAGTGATATATATTCATCATAATTGCAATCATATAGCACTTGCAATTATCGGTTCACTTTTTACCCTTTGAATTGTATAATATCTCCTATGTGTCTGTGAAATCTTCATAAGTATCATTTTAATGACTATATAAATATCTCATTGCATTAATGTGGAATAATTGATCAATTAATTTTTTTGTTGAAATTTAGTTTGTTTACAACTTTCACTATTAATTTTTCAATGAACATCTCTGACAATGTAGCTTTTCTCCTTACTTATTATTTTACCTTATTTCTCCAAGATGATTTCTTAGATTCAAGATTGCAACAGTTTTTCTATTTCCAGAACTTTCTCAGTCTCTAACAAGTTGGTTTTCTATTTTTCTCATATGCTACTGCTGCTTAGTTGCTTCAGTCATGTCTGACTCTTGTGACCCTATGGACTATAGCCCGCCAGTCTCCTCTGTCCAGAGGATTCTCCAGGCAAGAATACTGGAGAGGGTTGCCATGCCCTCCTCCAGGGATCTTCCCAACCCAGGATTCAAACCCAGGTCTCCTGCAGTGTAGGTAGATTCTTTACCACTGAGCCACCAGGGAAGCCCTGCATTACCACTGAATACTCTTAAAATGAAACCAATAGAATGTTTTAGTATTGTAGTTCTCTACAAAGATTTTCATGTAAATAGAGCCAGACCCCATTTAGCTGATACAAAAAAGAATATTTATCTAAAAAATGATCAAAATTCTATGTATTTATTCAAATGAATTATGATTTTTCTGACAAGGAAAAGTACAGTCCAAGTGCTGACTTCCAGTAAGTCACAGTCTATTGAGAGAAGTAATCATAGAGCAGTGGTGATAGTGGGTTAGTTGTTAAAAAAACAATGTCTAGAAAGCTTAACAAGGAAAAGTCACTGAGAGATACTTTCCCAATATTAGAGTAGGAAGCAGATTGAGTAGAAGTCCAAATAATATTTCTCTCTGGTCATTCAAAAACAATAGATTTCTCTTTGTTGTGCAAAACTTTAACCAAGCCTCCTCTTTCCTTTACTTAGTCTACTAATTATCTTCTTCCATGTTGATCTAAACAGCTATAACAGGGTGGAAGTTTGTGCTATTTTTTTCCACCTCATTTTATTCTTTCATTAGCTTTATGTAATCTCTTCTCCACCACCAATTCTCTTATTCCATGCCTTGTCAAAGTGTCTTAAATGACTTGGGTACATGTCTTCCTGGCAACGCAATGTGCAAATTATTGCTTTCAACTTCTTCTACTCAGAGGAATTAAAAGAAGACAATTGGTCTTCATTGTTATTTTCTACTAGAAAGACGTTATCATGAGTTATAATGACTAAAATCATGTAAATTAATTATTTTGAACACATGTTTAGCATAACTAACATCTACCAGGGCTAGCAATATTTCTAAAAAGAAAATGGGAAAAGTCCTGTCTCTCAAGTAGTATTTCACTGCTTGACAAGTAAGAAATGTAAACAAGTAAGTGCACTTCAGTGAGTATCTGACTTAGGAAGAAATCAGTTCTAACCTGGGCTCAGTGAAGTTCCAGAGAAGGATTAATATTTGAACTGATTTTGAAGGTGAATGTAAGTTTCCGTTGAACATAAGTTCCTTTTGTGCATAAATCAGAGGAGAGAATCTAGCCAGGGGAATAAAGTATAAAAAGCCGTAGGTTCATGAAACAGCGCAGTCATTCCAGTCTATATAATGAACATATTCTATTTAATATCATCATTTTTTTAAAAAAATATTTATTTATTTATTTATTTTGGGCGGGTGTGGGGTTGGGGACGGAGGGGAGCGGACGGGTCACTTCTATTGGTCTTTCATTTCTCTCTTTTCATCCGTCTTTGTTCTTTGGCTCCTGTGGGCCTCCCATCGTGGTGGCGTCTGTCGCTGCAGAGCGCCGGCTCTGGGCACATGCACTCCAGAGCTCCGGCTCGGTAATTGGACACGTTGGTCCAGCCGCTCCGCGGCACGTGGGATCCTCCCAGGCCAGGGATCGAACCGGTGCCCCTTGCACTGCAAGGCGGTGTCCTTACCCACTGGACCACCAGGGGAAGCCCTAATATCATCTTTATAGTTGTATTCTGTATCTACAGTCGGTAGTATTCTTTTCATATGCAGATTTTTTTCCTCCAAATGACTGACACTTCCTCTTGGCACCTTAATTCTCAGAATCATATTCACATTTTGAAATTAGCTGTATGAATCTTAACTGAATCTTTTGATAAGTTTCTGTGTCGCCACTTTAATTTTATTCCCATTCTCCTTCCCTCCGCCTTCCCTTAATTTATATCTCTAGCATGGGGAACTTCATGCACAATTATCTTAAATGATCTGCTTCTTACTCCAAGTTTTACAGACCTAAGAAAATAGTAACTTAGTTGCCACCTATGAAAAATTGTGAAATTTTTTCCCTGTATACAGTGCATACATTACAATTCTCTTGCTTTGAAAGGTTGGTTTATTCTGATACCACTCTTGTCTTTAGACTTTACATAACATATGGAGGTATAATTTGTTTTTGGTGAAACAACTTGAAGTACTAACAGAAGAATTTGTAGGAGAAAAAATTCAAGTATTTTAGGTTTCTGTGAAATATTTATTGTGGAATGTTTTTATTTTATAAAAACTATAAATTCAAAATAATTACTACCAACAGAAAGTTAATTGTTTTTATTTATTTGAAGTGTTGATCATCGTCTCTTATTATTCATCGCAATCTCTGCTGCAAAGAGAAAAAGGGAAGATGAAAAGACAGACTTTGTCAGGATCATTATGCATTTACAGTGTATCATTTTGATTAACAAACAAAAACACTGATAGTCATATTATATTTTGCCATACCAATATTGTCATGTAACCTTTGCACTACATATTATTCCAATATAAGCATTTTAAGAGTCAGTTTTCATGATTAAATATTAAATCTCACTAAATACTAAGTCTTCTGCTCAAATTCCACTGGATAAATATGAAAAGAGGACAAATATAAGTAATCTGAATAAATGTAGCTTTCTGACATTGAGGAGAGGAAAAACATCAACTTTCTTCATTCTGTTTCCTTTTGTTAATGACACAGTATGGCTATTTAGCATACTAAATAAGATAGAAAAGATAAATTCATGAAAACTTAGTGGGTTGGAGCTATTTCACAGTGTGACAAAAATAGGAAGCATACTAACTGAATCAAATAGAAATATGGTGAATGGGAGGTATAAAAATAAATGTAAGTAGACAATTCAATGAAAAAGTAAACAATGTAATTTTTTTTTTTACTTTTTATTTATTTTAATAGAATTGAATTTCTCTGATAGCCAAAATGCTAAAGGGAAAAGTACTTTCACATGGAAACAAAACATTTAGAAATATTGCAAAAAAAAAAAATCAGTAGGTGGTCAACTGTTTCTTGGTGATTTTTCATTATTTTCTCCTGTGCCTGAGAAGTAAGAAATTAATTAAATAGGACCAATTCTGTTCTCCAATAGTTGTTTTCATGAAAGATGCTTGGGAAAAAAAAATGTCTTTGTTACTAAGGGCAACGTTTGAGATAAAGCAGCACATCTGTGCTTATGTGATAGTGACCAATCTATTGTTATATGTCCCTGAAGTGTGTTAGTAATTGGGTCCTGGCCCTATGTGGATTCAGGATCCTAGACAGGCAAGAAATTCCTTCTCTCTTCCATAAAGCTTTTCCACAACAGAAACAAAGTGAAGTATCTGAGTTGTCCTAAGTCGCACAACCTCAGCAGACTGGCCAGAGAGATGAGGGGTCTTGATGAGGTGTGAGGTCATGCTAGGACCCATAATGGGAGATGAAGCTGGTAGATGCATAGTACTTTCCTTTTTTTCAATGCATTTACAGTGTATCGTTTAAATTAACAAACAAAAACACTGATAGTCATATTATATTTTGCCATACCAATATTGTCATGTAACCTTTGCACTACATATTATTCCAATATAAGCATTTTAAGAGTCAGTTTTCATGATTAAATATTAAATCTCACTAAATACTAAGTCTTCTGCTCAAATTCCACTGGATAAATATGAAAAGAGGACAAATATAAGTAATCTGAATAAATGTAGCTTTCTGACATTGAGGAGAGGAAAAACATCAACTTTCTTCATTCTGTTTCCTTTTGTTAATGACACAGTATGGCTATTTAGCATACTAAATAAGATAGAAAAGATAAATTCATGAAAACTTAGTGGGTTGGAGCTATTTCACAGTGTGACAAAAATAGGAAGCATACTAACTGAATCAAATAGAAATATGGTGAATGGGAGGTATAAAAATAAATGTAAGTAGACAATTCAATGAAAAAGTAAACAATGTAATTTTTTTTTTACTTTTTATTTATTTTAATAGAATTGAATTTCTCTGATAGCCAAAATGCTAAAGGGAAAAGTACTTTCACATGGAAACAAAACATTTAGAAATATTGCAAAAAAAAAAAATCAGTAGGTGGTCAACTTTTTCTTGGTGTTTTTTCGTTATTTTCTCCTGTGCCTGAGAAGTAAGAAATTAATTAAATAGGACCAATTCTGTTCTCCAATAGTTGTTTTCATGAAAGATGCTTGGGAAAAAAAAATGTCTTTGTTACTAAGGGCAACGTTTGAGATAAAGCAGCACATCTGTGCTTATGTGATAGTGACCAATCTATTGTTATATGTCCCTGAAGTGTGTTAGTAATTGGGTCCTGGCCCTATGTGGATTCAGGATCCTAGACAGGCAAGAAATTCCTTCTCTCTTCCATAAAGCTTTTCCACAACAGAAACAAAGTGAAGTATCTGAGTTGTCCTAAGTCGCACAACCTCAGCAGACTGGCCAGAGAGATGAGGGGTCTTGATGAGGTGTGAGGTCATGCTAGGACCCATAATGGGAGATGAAGCTGGTAGATGCATAGTACTTTCCTTTTTTTCAATGCTCAGTTCACTGAAACTACTTCCTTTCCTTTGCACTTCTATCTTAGATTTTCTTTTGCTGCTAAGGCAATTTGACACTCTAATAGTCATACCTTGGCCCATTAGACAAATAAGCGTTGTATAGATTTTGTTAGCTAAATCAAGGAGTAACTGATGATACCATATGGTAAACTGCTGTGACAATCATTCCAGTCCACAGCTCTACAAATTTTGACTTATCAGGGGCACAAGTACGTGCTGGATTAAAATTGGTGCCTTTCTTTTTTTCCTGTCTCTCTGAAAAACATAGATAACTGACTGAGAATGCTTGCATTGTATCAAGTATATGTGAGTATGTGTGCTGGCGGGAGGAGGGTGGGGAAGAGGGAGTATAACAGTGAGAAAGGGAGGGCTGTACAAATCTAGAACTAAAGCAATCATTCCACTTAGTCATATTGGCTGCTTCCTTCCTTTATTCTCATCTCTGTTCCACAACCCACACACCCAACATCTGTGATATATACAAATGCTGCTCACAGATTCAGTTCTCATTCACTTGGGGAAACATAGACATCTGAACTCCCAGATGTCCTCATTTTAGCCAATGAGTTGATTTGAACAATGTGACAGCATAGAACTTTCTAGAGCTTTCTGTTTCCCTAATACAGCAACCAGCAATATTTAAGATGATACCTACTTCTTTAGACAAGGTCCCTAAGTGATTATGGTAAGCAGATTCCCCTTGGTAACCTAGAGATGAAATGTAATTCAGAAATCAGCATTTGAGGTTTCCAGCACCAATATTTGAAAGTTGTTTGGCATTATAGCTTATTCTGGCCAAATCATTTGGCCCAAACAGTATCTTTAATGTTTGAGGAAATCTTTATCAAACTATTTCTCAGAGAGAGGAATACAGGTAAACATTATTCCCCTGTTGATTGATTGATATACTTAACATTATGTGCCAGGCACTATTCTTAGCAAATTATTAGCTTTAATTCCACAACAGAAACAAAGTGAAGTATCTGAGTTGTCCTAAGTCGCACAACCTCAGCAGACTGGCCAGAGAGATGAGGGGTCTTGATGAGGTGTGAGGTCATGCTAGGACCCATAATGGGAGATGAAGCTGGTAGATGCATAGTACTTTCCTTTTTTTCAATGCTCAGTTCACTGAAACTACTTCCTTTCCTTTGCACTTCTATCTTAGATTTTCTTTTGCTGCTAAGGCAATTTGACACTCTAATAGTCATACCTTGGCCCATTAGACAAATAAGCGTTGTATAGATTTTGTTAGCTAAATCAAGGAGTAACTGATGATACCATATGGTAAACTGCTGTGACAATCATTCCAGTCCACAGCTCTACAAATTTTGACTTATCAGGGGCACAAGTACGTGCTGGATTAAAATTGGTGCCTTTCTTTTTTTCCTGTCTCTCTGAAAAACATAGATAACTGACTGAGAATGCTTGCATTGTATCAAGTATATGTGAGTATGTGTGCTGGCGGGAGGAGGGTGGGGAAGAGGGAGTATAACAGTGAGAAAGGGAGGGCTGTACAAATCTAGAACTAAAGCAATCATTCCACTTAGTCATATTGGCTGCTTCCTTCCTTTATTCTCATCTCTGTTCCACAACCCACACACCCAACATCTGTGATATATACAAATGCTGCTCACAGATTCAGTTCTCATTCACTTGGGGAAACATAGACATCTGAACTCCCAGATGTCCTCATTTTAGCCAATGAGTTGATTTGAACAATGTGACAGCATAGAACTTTCTAGAGCTTTCTGTTTCCCTAATACAGCAACCAGCAATATTTAAGATGATACCTACTTCTTTAGACAAGGTCCCTAAGTGATTATGGTAAGCAGATTCCCCTTGGTAACCTAGAGATGAAATGTAATTCAGAAATCAGCATTTGAGGTTTCCAGCACCAATATTTGAAAGTTGTTTGGCATTATAGCTTATTCTGGCCAAATCATTTGGCCCAAACAGTATCTTTAATGTTTGAGGAAATCTTTATCAAACTATTTCTCAGAGAGAGGAATACAGGTAAACATTATTCCCCTGTTGATTGATTGATATACTTAACATTATGTGCCAGGCACTATTCTTAGCAAATTATTAGCTTTAATTCATATTTTAGTTCTCATGTTTTGCAGGTGATGAAGTTTGCATATTGAGGCTATATAATTTGTCCAGTGTTTCCCAATCAGCAAATTTTCTACTGAGACTATTCACTGTCCCTCCCATGACAAAATCATATCCTCAACATCAGTAATAACACCAGTATCTTCTCCATAAGCACATGAGGATTTTTAATAGAAATGATACTCATTTCAGTGACTACTGATTTTCAAAGTCTCCTCTTACACTCTACTTTATATTTTTTATACTGTATAATTTCCCATGGATTTGGCTTCCATTTTTGACTCACTACCAAGTAAAAGAAATTCAAACTTTGGGAGTGATATGATGGTGATATGACATACAGATCTTTAGTTCCGGAGCCCTAAAATTCCAGTAGAGGCTTTATTTGGATCAGATTTATATTTTCTGCAGTTTGATAATTGCCTGTCAAAAGGAGCCTCAGCCACTTTTTCACCATTTAATCTGATATGTTATGCAAGTTCTCCTTCAATTTCTAACCAAGAGGACATATGTGATAAAGTCAGATTTTAGTTGGACTTCAGATAGCAGGGAGAGTTTTGTATTATCTTCCTCCTTTAAGTGGTTGTAAAGCTGTTAACAGTAGAAATATTTCGTATTTATCTTTTGTTGAAATAGCTACAAATATCTTTTGGGGTAAGCACATAAACCCATCCGTAGTTACGAAGAAAGTCTATATGCAAACCTAAGCATTTGGTATTTGAACAATGTGACAGCATAGAACTTTCTAGAGCTTTCTGTTTCCCTAATACAGCAACCAGCAATATTTAAGATGATACCTACTTCTTTAGACAAGGTCCCTAAGTGATTATGGTAAGCAGATTCCCCTTGGTAACCTAGAGATGAAATGTAATTCAGAAATCAGCATTTGAGGTTTCCAGCACCAATATTTGAAAGTTGTTTGGCATTATAGCTTATTCTGGCCAAATCATTTGGCCCAAACAGTATCTTTAATGTTTGAGGAAATCTTTATCAAACTATTTCTCAGAGAGAGGAATACAGGTAAACATTATTCCCCTGTTGATTGATTGATATACTTAACATTATGTGCCAGGCACTATTCTTAGCAAATTATTAGCTTTAATTCATATTTTAGTTCTCATGTTTTGCAGGTGATGAAGTTTGCATATTGAGGCTATATAATTTGTCCAGTGTTTCCCAATCAGCAAATTTTCTACTGAGACTATTCACTGTCCCTCCCATGACAAAATCATATCCTCAACATCAGTAATAACACCAGTATCTTCTCCATAAGCACATGAGGATTTTTAATAGAAATGATACTCATTTCAGTGACTACTGATTTTCAAAGTCTCCTCTTACACTCTACTTTATATTTTTTATACTGTATAATTTCCCATGGATTTGGCTTCCATTTTTGACTCACTACCAAGTAAAAGAAATTCAAACTTTGGGAGTGATATGATGGTGATATGACATACAGATCTTTAGTTCCGGAGCCCTAAAATTCCAGTAGAGGCTTTATTTGGATCAGATTTATATTTTCTGCAGTTTGATAATTGCCTGTCAAAAGGAGCCTCAGCCACTTTTTCACCATTTAATCTGATATGTTATGCAAGTTCTCCTTCAATTTCTAACCAAGAGGACATATGTGATAAAGTCAGATTTTAGTTGGACTTCAGATAGCAGGGAGAGTTTTGTATTATCTTCCTCCTTTAAGTGGTTGTAAAGCTGTTAACAGTAGAAATATTTCGTATTTATCTTTTGTTGAAATAGCTACAAATATCTTTTGGGGTAAGCACATAAACCCATCCGTAGTTACGAAGAAAGTCTATATGCAAACCTAAGCATTTGGTATTTCAGATACTAAGCTCTGTGAATTTATGTACAAAGCACAGATTATCTACAGTATATAAAAAGACATATAGTATATCTGTGGAATTGCATTTTTATGAGAGGACCAATTAGGGAAATATATCTAAAAAGACTCCTTTAAACCATAAGATAATGATTAAATTTGAGGAGCATTGTTCTACATATGTTAAAAGGATAATAATTGAATATTACAAATGACTTTATAGAAATAAATTTAACAACCTAAATATAGACAAATTCCTTAAAAGATCCAAACTACCAAAGCTTACTCAAGATAAATAAACAACAAAAATAGCCATATGTCAATGAAATACATTGCATTTGTAAGTAAAAATTTTCCTAAAAGAAAAGCATCAGGTCCAAGTGACTTTACTGGTACATTCTACCAGATATTTAGGGAAGAAATTATACTGATTCAATACAACTCATCCAAAAAATGGAAAATACAGGTATATTTCCCAACTCATTTCTTAAGGCCACCATTGCATTGTACCAAAACCAGCAAGAGATTACATGAAAAAACATGTGTATATAAAACATTACCCCTTGGACATAGACAATAAAATCCTCACCAAATGTCAGTAAATTGCATCCAGATATACATAAAATGATAATGTCTTGGGACAAAGCGAAGTTTATTCCAAGAATGCAAGGCTGGGCTTCCCTGGTAGATCAGTGATAAAGAGTTTGCCTCCCAGTGCAAGAGACACAGGTTCGATCCCTGATCCAGGAAGATCCCACATGCTGCAGAACAACTAAGCCCATGACCCACAACTACTGAGCCTGTACTCTAGAGACTGAGAGCCACAACTATTGAACCCATGTGTCACAACTAACTGAAGCCCGTGAGCCCTAGAGCCTGAGTTCCACAACAAAAGAAGTCGCTGCAACAAGAAACCTTCTCACCTCAGCTAGAGAGTAACCCCTACTCCCTGCAACTAGAGAAGAGCCCGCAGCAGCAGTGAAAACCCAGAATAGCCAATAAATAAATAAGTTAATAAATAAAATTTTGAAAAAAGAATGCAAGGCTTTTTCAGTATTCAAAAATCAATCAATATAATGTACTATATGAAAAAACTAAAAGATAAAAAATGTGTACATTATCAATACACATAGAAAACTATTTGATGAAATCAAAGTCATTCCTGAGTTAATAAACAAGTAAAACAAAACAAAGCAAAACCTTCAGCCAACTTGGATGAGAAAAAGCTTTTAAAAAGCTAACATTATACATATTGGTAGAAGACTGAAAATTTTTGCCCTAAGACAGTAAAAGCCAAGGATATTCAGCTTTACCACTGCTCGTAAACATTGTACTCAATATTCTCACCATGCAAACAGGGAAGGAAAATAAATAAAAGACATCCAGATTGGAGAGGAAGAATTAAAACTGGTTTGATTCACTGATGTCATGATCATCTAGACAGAAAATCCTATGGAATGTACAAAATAACTATTAGAATTAATATATGAATTTAGCAAGATTTGCAAAACAAAAACCACTTTGCACACATCAATTGTATATAAATACAATCTGAGACTGAAAATTTTAAAATACCATTTAAATTAGCATAAAAATAAAATATTAAGGATAAATCTGGCAAAATGCATGAATGATTTAGATACTGAAGAATGCAAAACATTTCTGAGAAAAGTTTTAAAACTTAAATAAATGAAGATATAACCCTTGTTCATTGGTTGGAAGGCTCAGCACTGTTAAGATACCAATTTTCCACCAGTAAAATTAATTGTAAAACTATTTTCAATGCAATTCCTTTAAAACTATTATTTTATAGAATAAAGCTAAGTCTAAATTCATATGGAAATTAAACATACCCAAATGACAATATCAGAGAAACAATTTGAGAACTAGAAAAATTTATAAATCTATAGTAATCAGAAGA
The DNA here is from genome assembly GCA_022376925.1 of Tragulus kanchil. Taxonomy (NCBI): domain Eukaryota; kingdom Metazoa; phylum Chordata; class Mammalia; order Artiodactyla; family Tragulidae; genus Tragulus; species Tragulus kanchil. Next base: position 116,732,407 of record JAIOJX010000023.1, on the reverse strand, counting down.
ATGTGGTACCATTGCAAAGATAGCCATATTGATCTGTCGACTTAAAGAAAAACACACAACGCAAGAGTTGTGAGTTCTAAGTTTATACAGGGTCTTGCTTATGACTGTAGGACAGGAGCCAGGAATCTCGCTAGCTCTGAGAAAAATGGTTCAAAGGTATGAAGTAGAATCCAGTTACATACTTTTTTTTTTTTTTTGACTAGGAATACATGCAAACAAGCATATATCTTAGTAAACTATTAACCACAAAGAATGGTTATCTGAAGTTAATGATTTTAATGCTTTTCTTTGTATGGGAGGATGTAAGAATTTGGGTTCATTAAAATTCTTTCTAAAGTATACTTCTGGCTAGTAACGCGCCCTGCTTGTCCAAAGCACAGAGTGCCTCTTGTGGTTATTGTCTTAATTTCCCCTCAGGGTACACTGCTGATAACCTCCATAGGTTAAAACTAAACTCTTGTAGGACTGGGTGGTAAGCAGTGATCTCTTGTTCACAGATCAATGTTACACGAGAGAGTTCAAAAGTAGAGCTCCACTGTATGTGAACAATTCATTTTTGGCAAACTGCAAGTATTTGCCAAGTGGCACACCGTCAACACTCACAAGTATTTATCAACCCTATCTTCACCTTTGCTTCCTGCTTGTGCAGAACCCAAAACTCAGCCAGGGATGAGAGCTTGGGGCCTTCAAATGACTCTCCTGAGAATACTGCCTGGGTCTTGTGCTCCAGAAATATATAAGGCCTTCTAGATTCCCAGTAATATTTCAGAGCTTTTCAAAGACCTCTCATGTCCAGGTTTTCCTTTTAAGCTTTTTGCTTTTACTATTGGTTGCCCCAGTTAACCCAAGGGACCATGAAGTTAACAATTATTACCTGTAATTTCTTATGACAAATACCCTCCCCATCATTCCTCAAGAACAAGGCAGCCACTGGGTGGGGCAAAAAGGGGAAGGCTCAGCACTGTTAAGATACCAATTTTCCACCAGTAAAATTAATTGTAAAACTATTTTCAATGCAATTCCTTTAAAACTATTATTTTATAGAATAAAGCTAAGTCTAAATTCATATGGAAATTAAACATACCCAAATGACAATATCAGAGAAACAATTTGAGAACTAGAAAAATTTATAAATCTATAGTAATCAGAAGAATGTGGTACCATTGCAAAGATAGCCATATTGATCTGTCGACTTAAAGAAAAACACACAACGCAAGAGTTGTGAGTTCTAAGTTTATACAGGGTCTTGCTTATGACTGTAGGACAGGAGCCAGGAATCTCGCTAGCTCTGAGAAAAATGGTTCAAAGGTATGAAGTAGAATCCAGTTACATACTTTTTTTTTTTTTTTGACTAGGGAATACATGCAAACAAGCATATATCTTAGTAAACTATTAACCACAAAGAATGGTTATCTGAAGTTAATGATTTTAATGCTTTTCTTTGTATGGGAGGATGTAAGAATTTGGGTTCATTAAAATTCTTTCTAAAGTATACTTCTGGCTAGTAACGCGCCCTGCTTGTCCAAAGCACAGAGTGCCTCTTGTGGTTATTGTCTTAATTTCCCCTCAGGGTACACTGCTGATAACCTCCATAGGTTAAAACTAAACTCTTGTAGGACTGGGTGGTAAGCAGTGATCTCTTGTTCACAGATCAATGTTACACGAGAGAGTTCAAAAGTAGAGCTCCACTGTATGTGAACAATTCATTTTTGGCAAACTGCAAGTATTTGCCAAGTGGCACACCGTCAACACTCGCACAAGTATTTATCAACCCTATCTTCACCTTTGCTTCCTGCTTGTGCAGAACCCAAAACTCAGCCAGGGATGAGAGCTTGGGGCCTTCAAATGACTCTCCTGAGAATACTGCCTGGGTCTTGTGCTCCAGAAATATATAAGGCCTTCTAGATTCCCAGTAATATTTCAGAGCTTTTCAAAGACCTCTCATGTCCAGGTTTTCCTTTTAAGCTTTTTGCTTTTACTATTGGTTGCCCCAGTTAACCCAAGGGACCATGAAGTTAACAATTATTACCTGTAATTTCTTATGACAAATACCCTCCCCCATCATTCCTCCAGAGAAGTCAAGAACAAGGCAGCCACTGGGTGGGGCAGAAGAGAGCTAAGTGGTTTTGCAAGTGGAAACTTCTGCAGAACCACCAGACAAACCAAATAATGACAGTTCTTTGAAAATGAGATGTTGAAATAGATCTAGCCCCCTTCTGCTCCCTCAAGTGGGTGCCTTGTTGATTTTCCACAACAGATGTTGGGAGAGCAGAAAATGGGAACAGAGGAAGCTAAAAGGCCACAAAGCTGGCAGTTCTTACACAACGATTTTTCTTGAAGAAACATTCCCTTGTTTTCTACAGACCTTTGGTTAGTTTCTAGAGTTCTGAAATCTGGCTCTTTTTTTGGTCAGTTTTCTCCTTGTTTTTCATGGAATAAAGGATTTTTAGAGGTCTCATTTTGACCCCACTTTTTCTCCCAGCATTTCATTTTCTTGTCTTCCTCACTTACCCTCCCCGTTTTACTCCTTCTGTATCTCCTTTTCATCCTAAAATTATGTTTCATCATTTCAGCCAGATTATATCCAGTAATATTAATTCTCATATTTCCTTATCTTCATTTTATGCTTCCCTATTTCAGATCGCTACGGAAAACCATTAAAACCTAGATTTTGTTGTCACCATATAGATATAATTAAAGATTTCAGTGAGTCCTCAGGTCAGCAAGAAAATCTGTTTACCTTGGCTTGATTGCATCCTCCTCTAATCACGTTGACTTAAATTTTCCCAAATTTCTGCCACTCTTCTAAGTCTTTACACCACCTACCCGTCATCCATATTGCTTCTTTCTACAGATAAACTGTAAACTCGTCTTTTCACTAACTCCCTTTTATGTGCTCTAAATCTCAGGATCGTCTGTCCCAAAAGCAGGTAGAAAAATGTCTGTGTGGTAAACCGATTTGGAACAAACATATTTGTTTTGGAGAATGAGTATGCCAATGATTCTGGCTGGCCTCCAGCATTGTTTGACTGAATTTAATATAATACATGTTTGACTGAATTTAATATAATAGAGGGACTCCTCAGCATTTATGCTAACAGTTCATTTTTGCTCTTCCCCTTGGGAGAGAGTTGTGGTAGTATGTAAATAGTGTGCTGACACTCAAGTCATCCCTTTCCTCTTCTCTTAAAAATCTCCATTTCTGAGAAATGGACACAGAATAGATTTATGGTAATTGGGGGGGGGAGGAGTGGATGAAAATTATGGAAAAAGTAACATGGAAACTACACTACCATATATAAAAGAGACAACCGTTGTGAATATGCTGTAAGACCAGGGGAACTTACACGGGGGGCTATGCAACAACCTGGAGGGCTGAGATGGGAGGAACTGGGAGGTGAGATTCAGGTGGGAGGGGTCAAGGATATACCTATGACTGATTTGGATTTATATATAGCTATAAACAACAAAACTCTATAAAAGTAAGATAAAGAAAAAAATCTCCATTTCTTCTCCAAAGCATCTCAAGGCCCATTAGACCAATTTCAGACTTTTCATTGGAGGAATTAATTCTACACAGCTCTTAATTAGTTCCTAATATATTTCCCCACTCACATACCTTTTCTCATTTGAATGTCTTTTTGATGTGTAAAACAGAATCTTAGTTACTTTAGTTTATTCTTACATAATATTTTTCTACGTATTAGAGAATGAGTCCTTACAATGTTCCTTGTTGATATGGTTGACTTGTGAATGTGTTATGGGTGAGGAGCTCCAAGACTTCTGAATTAATCCAATTGTTTATCTATAAAAACACCTGCAGCCAGAAAGTGAGATAACAAAATCACTGAGGAAATCCAAACAGGAGAGTTGAACCACAAAAATCTCATTTTATTTTGATGATCTTCTATTGTAGGTATCTACTTCAGCACATCAATAAAAAGATAATTTTGTGTAGTAAAACAAATGAGCTTATTATAAGGGTATAAAAACCAAAGACATTAAAAGCTGCATTAATGTTCAGTAGACTAAAACCAAATAATCCAGTGTAATGAAATGATTAGGCTGGGTCTTAATAGATTGTAATTGTATGGAGTATAAATTACAGCTAAAACATTTCACCATATATAAGGAAAGAACTGAAAATAATTTTAAAGTTTAGAGAACTAAATACTATAAATAGGAGAATAGTTTCTTTCTGATTAGAGTATTAAATAAGAGCCAATTAAGTATTACTAAACTGCCTTTCTTTTGTTTTCTACTTTGTTTTGCCATCACAATATGAAAGAAAAATTAATCTCTCAGATTCCTTTGCTTAACAGCTAGAGGAAAAGTTATTTTATAAGCATCTTTATTGTTCATTACATAAAATAGACTGCTCAGTAAAATAGTTAAAATGTGTCAAGTGACAAAAATAAATCACTTGCTAAAACATTAGCAAGTGTTAAGTAGACCAATCACAAAGAGATGAACTAAGTGGGTATGCTCTAGCCAGTCAAATAGCACAGCCCAAAGGAAATTGTCTAGCCTAGCGTAGCAGCTGAACTGAGAAAAAAAAGAGACAGTTTGGAAAACAAACATTCCTTAAAGAGAGCTGGTCATTTTCTGAAGACTCTGGATCTAGTCTCAGTTCCTATTCAGAAAGGTAATTGCAACTCTATAGATAATCCATATAGATGTTGGCTTTCAGGTTTCTCTTCTTCTATCAGCATATTTGTAGCTTTATTGCACTGGGAATGTGCAACAGTTATTGGTGGGAGAAGCGATGTAAAAACCCAAAGCATACGTTCTGGTCTCAGCCAAACTGGATTCCAGTCCCAACAGGTCACTTATTAATAGTGTTATCTTCAACATGTTGTTCAGTTTTTCTATTCTGTAATCCATGAACTGCTGATAATAATAATAGTTGTTACCTTATAGGACTGATTATTTTGAGGATGGAAGTGAAATAAAGCAAGCAAAGCATCTTATGTATGGTTACTAACCTTTACATGTTGTTGTTCAGCCACTAAATCACGTCCAACTCTTCATGACCCCCCGGACTGAAGCATACTATTCTCCTCCATCCTCTGCTATCTCCCAGAGTTTGCTCAAATTTATGTCTAGTGAGTCGATGTTGCTTTCTAACCCTCTCATCTTCTGTCACTCCCTTCTCCTTTTTCCTTTAATCATTCTCAGCATCAGGGTCTTTTCCAATGAGTTTTTTTCCTTTTAAATAAATATTTACTATTATTACATATATTGAGAGAAGGACAGATAAAATAGAGATCTTAAAGCGCTACTCAAATATAATATTTATTTCTAAAATGATTTTGTTTCTTTCCATCTGCTAAGATTTCTGGATTTCTCATTGAAACTCTCCACTAACCTATTGGAACACTCTCATTAATGTATTGAGAGTTGCCTCCATCGCTACCACTACTTAAGAACAAACAATGTATATTAATTAACTGCTCCTAGTCTTTTCCCTCCATGCTTCCACTTTGACATGATGTCTGTTGATTTTTTAGGAGGAGAAGGAATTACAAGTTTGACTTTTTTGGTCTAAATTTCTTACAGTCTGCTTCTAGTTCAATTCCTTCAGCTTTTGCTCCATTCCCAGTGGCAAATTCTAGTTCTGGGATTCAGATCTCACAAATTAAGACCATTTTCCTCCAATTATCTGTATGTATGGTAATCCACTTCTATTAATATTCACCATCTTGAAGGTTTCTCTGTCAAACTAAAGATTTGAAACTCTGCCTTTTTAACAGTGAGGCATCATTTCATGATTTAGCACAGAAAGAAAACAGAGCTTTAGCAGACTTGGATAAGTTGAATGAACTCTGTGCAAGGCTACCTATTAGAAAGCTGTTTTAATAATCCAAGTATAACTTTAGGAATATGACAAATAGAAATGGAAAGGATATGAACATGTTGTCCCAGTGTTTTCACTTATTAATAGTGTTATCTTCAACATGTTGTTCAGTTTTTCTATTCTGTAATCCATGAACTGCTGATAATAATAATAGTTGTTACCTTATAGGACTGATTATTTTGAGGATGGAAGTGAAATAAAGCAAGCAAAGCATCTTATGTATGGTTACTAACCTTTACATGTTGTTGTTCAGCCACTAAATCACGTCCAACTCTTCATGACCCCCCGGACTGAAGCATACTATTCTCCTCCATCCTCTGCTATCTCCCAGAGTTTGCTCAAATTTATGTCTAGTGAGTCGATGTTGCTTTCTAACCCTCTCATCTTCTGTCACTCCCTTCTCCTTTTTCCTTTAATCATTCTCAGCATCAGGGTCTTTTCCAATGAGTTTTCCTCCTTTTAAATAAATATTTACTATTATTACATATATTGAGAGAAGGACAGATAAAATAGAGATCTTAAAGCGCTACTCAAATATAATATTTATTTCTAAAATGATTTTGTTTCTTTCCATCTGCTAAGATTTCTGGATTTCTCATTGAAACTCTCCACTAACCTATTGGAACACTCTCATTAATGTATTGAGAGTTGCCTCCATCGCTACCACTACTTAAGAACAAACAATGTATATTAATTAACTGCTCCTAGTCTTTTCCCTCCATGCTTCCACTTTGACATGATGTCTGTTGATTTTTTAGGAGGAGAAGGAATTACAAGTTTGACTTTTTTGGTCTAAATTTCTTACAGTCTGCTTCTAGTTCAATTCCTTCAGCTTTTGCTCCATTCCCAGTGGCAAATTCTAGTTCTGGGATTCAGATCTCACAAATTAAGACCATTTTCCTCCAATTATCTGTATGTATGGTAATCCACTTCTATTAATATTCACCATCTTGAAGGTTTTCTCTGTCAAACTAAAGATTTGAAACTCTGCCTTTTTAACAGTGAGGCATCATTTCATGATTTAGCACAGAAAGAAAACAGAGCTTTAGCAGACTTGGATAAGTTGAATGAACTCTGTGCAAGGCTACCTATTAGAAAGCTGTTTTAATAATCCAAGTATAACTTTAGGAATATGACAAATAGAAATGGAAAGGATATGAACATCAAAGGAATTTCAGACTATCTTTGGTGGAGAAATAATTTTGGAAAAAAATATCTTCTAACATCACCTTTATTCAATAGTCAGTAAAAGTGTAACGTAATAAAATGTAGTAATAGAATAAAATTACTTCAAAAAAGAGAGTTAATGGTTTTCTTTGAAGCTTTATCTACTACTTCTTTAGTTTTAATAAAAGAAACAATTAGAGCTTCCCAAAGCAAAATATTAGAATTGCCCATACCCACTGTCACAGAACTATTTATTCATTCATTTATTCATATTTAAAAGTTTATTCTCATAACATATTTTTCCATTTACGTTTATACATTTTCAGAGTACAGAGAAAAATTAAAGCCTACAAGTTAGTATAAGCAGTCCTCATTACAACTTACTTTAAAGAAAATTCTGAGCATTCAAACTAAAAACTGATATGAATATATTATGTAAATATATAACTTCTTAGGTGTTTCAGTTGGAGAGGTTACAAATATAATTCCCCATCTGAGGGAAAAGGGTTATATGGTGTACTTAACTTTTAATGTTTCTTTAATTTAGATGAATAGTCTATGTTTTATACATTTAAATGTAAAGGATTTGTTTACCTGTCAGAAAATCTACTCTCTAATACACATATGATACCACCAGGTAAACCCAATATAGCATGCTCATGTAAAATTAGGTGAGGTGAGTTCATTTACAATGTTCTTTAATAATATTTACATTCCATGCTTCCACTTTGACATGATGTCTGTTGATTTTTTAGGAGGAGAAGGAATTACAAGTTTGACTTTTTTGGTCTAAATTTCTTACAGTCTGCTTCTAGTTCAATTCCTTCAGCTTTTGCTCCATTCCCAGTGGCAAATTCTAGTTCTGGGATTCAGATCTCACAAATTAAGACCATTTTCCTCCAATTATCTGTATGTATGGTAATCCACTTCTATTAATATTCACCATCTTGAAGGTTTCTCTGTCAAACTAAAGATTTGAAACTCTGCCTTTTTAACAGTGAGGCATCATTTCATGATTTAGCACAGAAAGAAAACAGAGCTTTAGCAGACTTGGATAAGTTGAATGAACTCTGTGCAAGGCTACCTATTAGAAAGCTGTTTTAATAATCCAAGTATAACTTTAGGAATATGACAAATAGAAATGGAAAGGATATGAACATCAAAGGAATTTCAGACTATCTTTGGTGGAGAAATAATTTTGGAAAAAAATATCTTCTAACATCACCTTTATTCAATAGTCAGTAAAAGTGTAACGTAATAAAATGTAGTAATAGAATAAAATTACTTCAAAAAAGAGAGTTAATGGTTTTCTTTGAAGCTTTATCTACTACTTCTTTAGTTTTAATAAAAGAAACAATTAGAGCTTCCCAAAGCAAAATATTAGAATTGCCCATACCCACTGTCACAGAACTATTTATTCATTCATTTATTCATATTTAAAAGTTTATTCTCATAACATATTTTTCCATTTACGTTTATACATTTTCAGAGTACAGAGAAAAATTAAAGCCTACAAGTTAGTATAAGCAGTCCTCATTACAACTTACTTTAAAGAAAATTCTGAGCATTCAAACTAAAAACTGATATGAATATATTATGTAAATATATAACTTCTTAGGTGTTTCAGTTGGAGAGGTTACAAATATAATTCCCCATCTGAGGGAAAAGGGTTATATGGTGTACTTAACTTTTTAATGTTTCTTTAATTTAGATGAATAGTCTATGTTTTATACATTTAAATGTAAAGGATTTGTTTACCTGTCAGAAAATCTACTCTCTAATACACATATGATACCACCAGGTAAACCCAATATAGCATGCTCATGTAAAATTAGGTGAGGTGAGTTCATTTACAAAGTTTTCCAATCATATTGTTCACTCCCTTTCAACAATTTTATTTAGGGTATAGAAGAGAGTTAGACAAAACCTTTTTCAAACCCTGGCTTTGCCAAATTTGCCTAGGAGGTTTGTGTCAAATTCATCCCCTTCAAGATTTCCCATCCCTCCATATAGACAGACACATTATCATGATCTCTAAGGTTCTCTATTGTCAGACTTTTGCCCCGTCACTAGCCTGATCACTGCATAAACTTAACCTGCACCCAAACTCATCTTTTTCTCTCTTTTGTTGTGGTTGTTGATGTTGTTTCAATGACACAAAAAATGATAAATAATGCAAAATTATCTTTACCTCCTACCTCAGACAACTTATTTTACTCCCTGTAATGTTGTAATTAGCAAATTTATTTTTTTGTTTCTTACATAAAGAGAACCAAATTATACACACTGGATTTTAAATTACTTTCCTTGCTTCACCTGTTCTTTTTTTGTAACAGAATTGTGAATCTGTTTCATTCTTTGTTAAGTGATATTTGACAACATTTTTGATGCTTAGGCATTTTTTCACTTGGCCCCATATGGATAGTTTGATTGCATCTATTTTTATTGTTATTACTAATAATACTAAGTTCAACATATATGTGCATATATATATGTTTGTGTGTGATTCTGTTAGTTGTCTGCATTCTTAGATCTGTAATTTCTCGGTGAAATGTGAAAGGATACATCTTGATAGTGTTCTACATCATTCCCTAATATGTTGTGTTTTCTCATATCTTCTAAAACTCTATGTGTCACCAGAATTTTAATTTCTGCCAACATGATAAAGCATGATATAACTTTTTTCAGGGAATGTGAGAATGGGAAGATTGATAGAACATATATTTGTATGCAAACATACATACATAAAATAATGTCAAGAAGTAATGGTGCTTAATTTCAATTAAGAAATAACGGAGGGAAATGAAGAGTGATGCAAGTGCTAACATGGCTATCATAATCAGGAAAGTGTCTGAGGAGAGGATATTCAAACAGAAACTAAAAGGTGTGAGGGTACATGCTATGTGGATATCTGAAAGAAGAACATTCTAGTTGGAGGCGACAGTACAGTTGCCGCCCCGCCCCCCCCCACGCATGAGTTGTGCTTCTGTGGATAGAGAAGGCCTCCTGTATCCTTTGTACTATTATATTCTATGTAAGGACTTGAGTATCACAGCAGATTTTGGCATCCAAGGGGGAGTCCTGGAACTATTTCTCCTGAGATATCAGATACCAAGTCATTACATGACTGTAATTCAAATGCCTTGAGATGGGAGGGTGTTTGGTATGTTTAAGGAACATAAAGAGTAGTGTGACTGAAAAGGAGCAAGTAAGGGGAAAGTGTCTTAGAAATCCATGTTGGCAAAGAAGCTATGGATCAGATAATGAAAGATATTTCTTTTCTGAATATGAGTCTTTTGTCTGCAAAATACATTACAGATTATTTTCCTAGGTTGTCTTTTGCTTTTTGACTTTGTTTTTAAGCAGATTTGCTATACAGACATAGATTCAGTTTTTACCTAGTCAGTCTTATTGTTTTATTGTTTGTTTATGGCTTCAGGGATTTCATTCTTTGTTAAGTGATATTTGACAACATTTTGATGCTTAGGCATTTTTCACTTGGCCCCATATGGATAGTTTGATTGCATCTATTTTTATTGTTATTACTAATAATACTAAGTTCAACATATATGTGCATATATATATGTTTGTGTGTGATTCTGTTAGTTGTCTGCATTCTTAGATCTGTAATTTCTCGGTGAAATGTGAAAGGATACATCTTGATAGTGTTCTACATCATTCCCTAATATGTTGTGTTTTCTCATATCTTCTAAAACTCTATGTGTCACCAGAATTTTAATTTCTGCCAACATGATAAAGCATGATATAACTTTTTTCAGGGAATGTGAGAATGGGAAGATTGATAGAACATATATTTGTATGCAAACATACATACATAAAATAATGTCAAGAAGTAATGGTGCTTAATTTCAATTAAGAAATAACGGAGGGAAATGAAGAGTGATGCAAGTGCTAACATGGCTATCATAATCAGGAAAGTGTCTGAGGAGAGGATATTCAAACAGAAACTAAAAGGTGTGAGGGTACATGCTATGTGGATATCTGAAAGAAGAACATTCTAGTTGGAGGCGACAGTACAGTTGCCGCCCCGCCCCCCCCCACGCATGAGTTGTGCTTCTGTGGATAGAGAAGGCCTCCTGTATCCTTTGTACTATTATATTCTATGTAAGGACTTGAGTATCACAGCAGATTTTGGCATCCAAGGGGGAGTCCTGGAACTATTTCTCCTGAGATATCAGATACCAAGTCATTACATGACTGTAATTCAAATGCCTTGAGATGGGAGGGTGTTTGGTATGTTTAAGGAACATAAAGAGTAGTGTGACTGAAAAGGAGCAAGTAAGGGGAAAGTGTCTTAGAAATCCATGTTGGCAAAGAAGCTATGGATCAGATAATGAAAGATATTTCTTTTCTGAATATGAGTCTTTTGTCTGCAAAATACATTACAGATTATTTTCCTAGGTTGTCTTTTGCTTTTTGACTTTGTTTTTAAGCAGATTTGCTATACAGACATAGATTCAGTTTTTACCTAGTCAGTCTTATTGTTTTATTGTTTGTTTATGGCTTCAGGGATTTCATTCTGAGCATATTAAACAGCCCATTTTTTCCCTTTTACTACTTCATAGTTCAACTATTTTATATTTAAATTTCTGCAACACCTGGGATGTATTTTGGCATACAGAGTGAGATAAAAATGCATTTGTTTTCACACATGGCTGACCAGTTGTCCCAAGGATATATACATATATACATATATACATACATATATACATACATACATATTTTTTCTTTTTAGTAAGCCAGCTTTTCAGCACTAATAGAAAAGCCATGTCTAATATATATTGAATTTTTTTTTTAAAAAAAAAAAACTATGTCACTGGATTTTATGTTTAGTTCAGTTTAATTTTTTTTTTTTAATACAAGACCAAGCTTCTGTGTTGCTTTTGAATTTTTTTGGCCACACCATGTAGCACACTTAGTTCCCACACTAGGGATTTAACCTATGCCACCTGCAGTGAAAGCCTGGAGAATTAGCCACTGGAATGTCAGTGAAGTCCCAAGACCAAGTTTTTGAACTACTGCAACGTTCTATAATTTGTTAACATATGACCAAGCTCAACAAATCCTAAGATTCTTTTTTAAAGTTTTCTACCTATTTCTACATGTTATTGTTCCAAATGTACTTTGTAATCACCATGTATAGTTAAAAAATGGTTGGTATTTTTTAGTAAGTTAGCCATTTAACTGTATGTTTACTTTAAGAACAAGTTATTGGTTGTAATTATTAAATTATTATACTGTGTCCCTACATTCAATTTGTGAAGTTAATTTTTCTTCTCTTTATAAATTCACTTTTTTTGTTTCTCTTCATTTCATATTTTCATATTATTCTACCTCTTTGAATTTAATATATAATAATTTGCCATTTCATAATTTAAACGTTAAAATTATGAAATAAATTTGAAGATATATAAAATATAGTTTTTCTAAACATGCTTATCTGAACCATCTGTTAAGCAAATTGTGGCTCTAATATTCAGTGAATGCACTACTTTACACTAGTTTCTGATTTTTCTAAGAACTCCTCCCTATCAGTTCTTCTAATATTCACAAGTTTCCATTTCTTCATTATTTTTCTCATTTTTTTTAGGAGTTGTGAAAAGTGTTCATTTTATTTCACAATTTTATTCAATGTAAACCACTAAGTTGTGTATTCCACCATTGTTAAGAAGAAAAAACCATGGCTTTAACTATTCAGTCACCATTATTACCAATTTATGTGAAATACCTGGTAGTTGTTCAATCAATTCCAAAATAAGTTTAGTTTTTTCCTATGTAAAAAGTATGAACAAAGACATTTTTTCAGAATTTGATGAGTAAAATTCATGATATATTCTATGTTACATTTTTGACTTTTTGATATCAACAAATGTGATTCATTTTTTGTCCATTTTGGAATTTTTTATTTGAAAAAAAAAAGATAGATTCACTGAAAGTTTCCAAAATAGTACAGGGAAGTCCCAAGTGTCCTTTATTCACTTTACTGGATGCATTTTATGCCAAAATAAAATATTTAACTAGGAAATTTGATAGTATTAATAATAGAAATGCTGTTATTTTAATGTATATTTTCACATTTCATGTGTATCTCAAGTGGTTCTTCTAGAGTTAATTTTTCAATTGACATTCCTTGTTGTTATTCTATTTTTCATCTTCTTTTACATACTCCTACAATATAAAGTAGGTCTTTAGAGCATATAGTTTTTACACCATTATTTGACTTGATTTTAATCTATAACCTGATATTTTGGAATTATAAAGAAGAGTGTTATCTCTTCTCCCTTTCAAGTTGTGTAACTGAAAGGCTTTTTTAAAAATAGCAAACACTTATCCAACTAGTCTCAAATTGTAGAGACAGATAATACGGCAATGTGATTTAAAAATTGATCTTAGCTATACTCAGCTGAACATAAAAGAAAATGTATGACCTGCTAAAGAGACATGCTAAGCCTACAGCCTGTAGTACATCACTGACAAAGTTAGAAAAGGCTTTCAAAGACCTTCCAACTGAGGACGTAGTTTGCTATCTGCTGAATAAGCCTAGCCAGACTGTTCCTTGACCTTGACAACACTAAAAGCATAATCAGTGATCATCTAATAGCAGTTGCTTAGGAGCTGTGTATGGCATGTGCTTCCTGCTGAACCACAGATGATGTTTACCTCGTCTGAAGAAGCCACACTGTCAGACAGTCCATAAACAAAGATTTATCTCTCTGAAAATGCCACAGACTGTAAATATCAAACTGGTCACCTGTGGCTATTTTACAGTCCGTTCACATTAAAAATGTCACACTCTAACTGTAAATGTAATATATTTATGATTCTGCAAATGTTAGTTAGTAAGACCAGGAATTTTGAAAGAGAAAAAAACCCAGACTTATGATTTGTTACTTAGAATCATTTAACACCATCCAGAACTGTGTATCTCTGCCAAAAAGGTCATTCTAAAGTATAAAACACCAACCTTTATGCTTCAGAGAGACAGAACCTTTTGAATCAGTGGACAATGATTTTGCATGGAGATGAACATAATATTTATATGCATACTGGTGATTAAGATATGTACGGTATCATGGAATCGGACAAGGAGAAAGAAATCAAGTTATCTGATCCAATGACCCTCCTCCAACTGAGTATGCATACTGGTGATTAAGATACTGTACGGTATCAATGGCAGGTTTAAAATGCTGTTTTTAAATTTTCACATTTCATGTGTATCTCAAGTGGTTCTTCTAGAGTTAATTTTTCAATTGACATTCCTTGTTGTTATTCTATTTTTCATCTTCTTTTACATACTCCTACAATATAAAGTAGGTCTTTAGAGCATATAGTTTTTACACCATTATTTGACTTGATTTTAATCTATAACCTGATATTTTGGAATTATAAAGAAGAGTGTTATCTCTTCTCCCTTTCAAGTTGTGTAACTGAAAGGCTTTTTTAAAAATAGCAAACACTTATCCAACTAGTCTCAAATTGTAGAGACAGATAATACGGCAATGTGATTTAAAAATTGATCTTAGCTATACTCAGCTGAACATAAAAGAAAATGTATGACCTGCTAAAGAGACATGCTAAGCCTACAGCCTGTAGTACATCACTGACAAAGTTAGAAAAGGCTTTCAAAGACCTTCCAACTGAGGACGTAGTTTGCTATCTGCTGAATAAGCCTAGCCAGACTGTTCCTTGACCTTGACAACACTAAAAGCATAATCAGTGATCATCTAATAGCAGTTGCTTAGGAGCTGTGTATGGCATGTGCTTCCTGCTGAACCACAGATGATGTTTACCTCGTCTGAAGAAGCCACACTGTCAGACAGTCCATAAACAAAGATTTATCTCTCTGAAAATGCCACAGACTGTAAATATCAAACTGGTCACCTGTGGCTATTTTACAGTCCGTTCACATTAAAAATGTCACACTCTAACTGTAAATGTAATATATTTATGATTCTGCAAATGTTAGTTAGTAAGACCAGGAATTTTGAAAGAGAAAAAAACCCAGACTTATGATTTGTTACTTAGAATCATTTAACACCATCCAGAACTGTGTATCTCTGCCAAAAAGGTCATTCTAAAGTATAAAACACCAACCTTTATGCTTCAGAGAGACAGAACCTTTTGAATCAGTGGACAATGATTTTGCATGGAGATGAACATAATATTTATATGCATACTGGTGATTAAGATATGTACGGTATCATGGAATCGGACAAGGAGAAAAAGAAATCCAAGTTATCTGATCCAATGACCCTCCTCCAACTGAGTGACTGTGAAACCCAACATGGATAGAATGCTAATTGGTGATAAATTCATTCGTAGACTCAGCAGATCTTTACTGAATACCCATTACTTCCTTAGCACTGCATAATGCCAAGGATATAAAGGGAGGGTTCATACCCTGTTCTTAAAGAGTTTATAATCTGGAAAAGAAATCAGGGCACTGGAGTAATCAAAGTGAATTATTTCTGCCCTCTGAAAGAAATGTTTAAAGTACTTGTCATCTATGTAGTTGTTATTTTTACCGTGAGAAAATCAGATGTGTTGCTAAAATTTCACTCCTATTGCAAAAAAAAAAAAAAAAAGAAAGAAAGAAAGAAAAGAAAAGTACAGTGGAGGTCAGAAAAAAAATTGAATTGCAAATCAAGTGGCACAATCAAAAACCACCATTGAAGAAAGACAAGCCACTGAAGAAATCCATAAACATTACAAAGATCTGTCCAATATGAAAATTACATCAAAAATAGCTAAAATTCTAGAGATGCACATATTGAAAACTATATATATATAGCACAAACTTTGCTAAATTACAGCCAGAAAGTGAGAAGTCACAAAAATATTTACATATTTGCAGGCATTGTGATATGGATAGATGTTGTTCTGTTGTACAGATGAGGTCATACTGTGTCTTAGGAGGGGCCATCAAAACTAAAGCAACAACACAGAAACAGGTGAATGACACAAGACACTTAAAGACCTCAGTGAGGTCAGAATAGTCTTTTCTTCTGCCTGTGGTTTCACAGACATATTAACTCAGCAATACTGGAAGCTTGTTTTACATATATTTCCTTAATGCCCATAAAAAAAAACCATTAGATTTGTTACTTAGAATCATTTAACACCATCCAGAACTGTGTATCTCTGCCAAAAAGGTCATTCTAAAGTATAAAACACCAACCTTTATGCTTCAGAGAGACAGAACCTTTTGAATCAGTGGACAATGATTTTGCATGGAGATGAACATAATATTTATATGCATACTGGTGATTAAGATATGTACGGTATCATGGAATCGGACAAGGAGAAAAAGAAATCCAAGTTATCTGATCCAATGACCCTCCTCCAACTGAGTGACTGTGAAACCCAACATGGATAGAATGCTAATTGGTGATAAATTCATTCGTAGACTCAGCAGATCTTTACTGAATACCCATTACTTCCTTAGCACTGCATAATGCCAAGGATATAAAGGGAGGGTTCATACCCTGTTCTTAAAGAGTTTATAATCTGGAAAAGAAATCAGGGCACTGGAGTAATCAAAGTGAATTATTTCTGCCCTCTGAAAGAAATGTTTAAAGTACTTGTCATCTATGTAGTTGTTATTTTTACCGTGAGAAAATCAGATGTGTTGCTAAAATTTCACTCCTATTGCAAAAAAAAAAAAAAAGAAAGAAAGAAAGAAAAGAAAAGTACAGTGGAGGTCAGAAAAAAAATTGAATTGCAAATCAAGTGGCACAATCAAAAACCACCATTGAAGAAAGACAAGCCACTGAAGAAATCCATAAACATTACAAAGATCTGTCCAATATGAAAATTACATCAAAAATAGCTAAAATTCTAGAGATGCACATATTGAAAACTATATATATATAGCACAAACTTTGCTAAATTACAGCCAGAAAGTGAGAAGTCACAAAAATATTTACATATTTGCAGGCATTGTGATATGGATAGATGTTGTTCTGTTGTACAGATGAGGTCATACTGTGTCTTAGGAGGGGCCATCAAAACTAAAGCAACAACACAGAAACAGGTGAATGACACAAGACACTTAAAGACCTCAGTGAGGTCAGAATAGTCTTTTCTTCTGCCTGTGGTTTCACAGACATATTAACTCAGCAATACTGGAAGCTTGTTTTACATATATTTCCTTAATTTATAGTCATCTCTAATCATTGAAATATTTTTATTAGCATTAAAATGACCTCAAGCATGGAAAATCAGTATGTGGGCAAGGATAAAGCTCACACTGCCTTAGCAGTCACTCTTCTCTCCATGAGGCCAGCTTCTGGTAACCAGACTTTATTGGGTATTATGCATTCAGGAATAAAATCTGTTTCTTCTAAAGTGGGATGGGGGACTTCCCAGGTGGTCTGGTGGGTAAAGACTCCATCTTGCAATGCAAGGGGCACTAGTTCGATCCCTGGCCCAGGAAGATCCCACATGCTGGGGAATGGCTGGCCTAGTGTGTCCAATTACGAGCCAGCACTGTGAAGTGCATGCGCCCAGAGTCACTGCTCTGCAACAAGAGAGGCCACTACAATGGGAGGCCCACACATGCCAAAGAATAAAGATGGATGAAAAATAAACAATGACTTAAAGACAAAAAAAAATTTTTTTTTAAATTCTTTTAATTGGGACAGTGAAGAATAAGAATGGGGGAAGATGAATTGTTCATATGGTGGGTCCAATTGAAATTTGTAAGTTTCCAGTGCACACATCAGGCAGACTAGAAAAACAAGATCCTCTTACTCAAGGATTTCCCAGGCTGTTTTTTCCCTCATTTATGTGAGTACACTATGAATGCACAGATCATCCTTGAATGAACTATAGTTGTAAATGACTCTTTTTTTAAAACAAACAGTGTTTTGTCCTTCACATAGGAAGACAGAAAAAATGAAATGATATGCAGAGCTCAAATGAAAAAAAAAAGTGTTGAAGGAATTATTTTAAAAGTAGGCTACAAAATAGGGAGACATTGGGAATAATTTCCTAGTTGAGAAATGTTAAAGGTCAGAGACTGTCAAGTCTTTCCATGTTCCCCAAAGTTTTCTTCGTTACAGCAGCTAAGTAAAGACTGTGATAGTCAACCACAACAAATACTACTTTATACAAAGTCCTGTGTCTTAGGAGGGGCCATCAAAACTAAAGCAACAACACAGAAACAGGTGAATGACACAAGACACTTAAAGACCTCAGTGAGGTCAGAATAGTCTTTTCTTCTGCCTGTGGTTTCACAGACATATTAACTCAGCAATACTGGAAGCTTGTTTTACATATATTTCCTTAATTTATAGTCATCTCTAATCATTGAAATATTTTTATTAGCATTAAAATGACCTCAAGCATGGAAAATCAGTATGTGGGCAAGGATAAAGCTCACACTGCCTTAGCAGTCACTCTTCTCTCCATGAGGCCAGCTTCTGGTAACCAGACTTTATTGGGTATTATGCATTCAGGAATAAAATCTGTTTCTTCTAAAGTGGGATGGGGGACTTCCCAGGTGGTCTGGTGGGTAAAGACTCCATCTTGCAATGCAAGGGGCACTAGTTCGATCCCTGGCCCAGGAAGATCCCACATGCTGGGGAATGGCTGGCCTAGTGTGTCCAATTACGAGCCAGCACTGTGAAGTGCATGCGCCCAGAGTCACTGCTCTGCAACAAGAGAGGCCACTACAATGGGAGGCCCACACATGCCAAAGAATAAAGATGGATGAAAAATAAACAATGACTTAAAGACAAAAAAAAATTTTTTTTTAAATTCTTTTAATTGGGACAGTGAAGAATAAGAATGGGGGAAGATGAATTGTTCATATGGTGGGTCCAATTGAAATTTGTAAGTTTCCAGTGCACACATCAGGCAGACTAGAAAAACAAGATCCTCTTACTCAAGGATTTCCCAGGCTGTTTTTTCCCTCATTTATGTGAGTACACTATGAATGCACAGATCATCCTTGAATGAACTATAGTTGTAAATGACTCTTTTTTTAAAACAAACAGTGTTTTGTCCTTCACATAGGAAGACAGAAAAAATGAAATGATATGCAGAGCTCAAATGAAAAAAAAAAGTGTTGAAGGAATTATTTTAAAAGTAGGCTACAAAATAGGGAGACATTGGGAATAATTTCCTAGTTGAGAAATGTTAAAGGTCAGAGACTGTCAAGTCTTTCCATGTTCCCCAAAGTTTTCTTCGTTACAGCAGCTAAGTAAAGACTGTGATAGTCAACCACAACAAATACTACTTTATACAAAGTCCATTACATATCTATATACTTAATAATAAAATATTGTAAAGTACATTTTTATTGAAAAGCTCTAAAGTGAAAACAGAAATGGCTGAATCCTCTGATTGATAATATCCAATAGTGAATAAGCTACTAAATCATATCAAAATATATAGCTTATTTTATTTATGTGTTAAATCGCAAAGGGAGCATTTTATAAAATTCCTTTGTTTTGATATAGTTGATAAGACATTACGTGCCTTTTCTTTTTGTCCCATTGACTATCCCTAGTCAATTTTTCTTGATCTTATATCTATTATTTCTTCATTGTATCAGTAATATTTATAAGTTTAAATCAGTTCGGTATCACTTTATTTGAATAAAGTAATATTTTCTGCTCTCAATCTCTTTGTGCTCTACAAATTCTACACATTCTCTGCTTTAATGTGATTAAATCCAGTTTTATGTGTAACATTCCTCTGGTCAAAATTTTTAAGGGTTTGTCACTTCCTACAACAGCCTTTAAAAATGAGTATATATTCCTGTGCTTTGGTGCTAGAGTAGTGAGCATTAGCTACCTTCCAAAAATGACCCAGTCCACCATTCCAAGTTGATTACTTGACTGCTTTCTATGTGTTCAGTCCATTCTTCTTAATTGTTTTACTCAATATCTCCAAAATATTCACTGTCTTTTCTATGTTTTTGCCATGTTCCTACCTACTACTTAGACTCAGTTTTACACATTATTATTCCATTACTTGAATTATTTAAGCAAGTTGAAAGATTGTTTCCTTAAAAAATGTCTGATTGATATTTTAATTTCTTAAAATTCACTTGATGCTACACAGTCTGAAAACAAAGGAAAACAATTCTCTCCAAATTTCTTGTTTTTTTCTTCTCTTCTTGTTAAGACAAGAGCACAGTAATTTTTAACTAAACATGGTTTAGTCAGTAATTGTCTGGAGACCTGATTCTAATCAAATCATAATACTGACCGTATTGCATTAGGAAAAAAAAAGAATATTTTGGTTTAAAATTTTTTTTTTTAATTTTGGCCTCTTTTATTGATTTTTTATTTATTTATTTTCATCCGTCTTTATTCCTCTTCCTGTGTGGGCCTCCCATTGCAGCGGCCTCTTGTGGCAGAGCACCGGCTCTGGGCGCACTCATTCCAGAGTGTTGGCTTGTAGTTGGACACACTGGTCTAGCTGCTCCATGGCACGTGAGATCTTCCTGGGCCAGGGATCGAACCAGTGCCCCTTTCACTGCAAGGCAGACTCTTTACCCACTGGACCACCAGGGAAGCCCTTGATTTAAATATTTTTTAAAAAATAGGAAATCCTTGGTTCACTTGTTTTTCAAAATAAATTAGTTGGTATTATTTCTGCACTAAGTTGATAATCAAGAGCAGTTAATAGCTATATCATTAATTCATCTGTGAAGTATTCCTATGTTAAAGAGGGAGATGGCATGTAGGCAAATGAAAAAAACATTGAGGATGTGTAGTATTATAGACAGATAACTAGAATACTGTGAAAGTTGAGACAGAGATAACAGTGTCTGGTGAAGAGTATTGTGCTTACTTCCTTACCCTTATCTTACTTCCTACACTGCTATGAACTTAGAAGATTTGCAAACAATACTTTAAGATTCTTAATTAGCTACCTTCCAAAAATGACCCAGTCCACCATTCCAAGTTGATTACTTGACTGCTTTCTATGTGTTCAGTCCATTCTTCTTAATTGTTTTACTCAATATCTCCAAAATATTCACTGTCTTTTCTATGTTTTTGCCATGTTCCTACCTACTACTTAGACTCAGTTTTACACATTATTATTCCATTACTTGAATTATTTAAGCAAGTTGAAAGATTGTTTCCTTAAAAAATGTCTGATTGATATTTTAATTTCTTAAAATTCACTTGATGCTACACAGTCTGAAAACAAAGGAAAACAATTCTCTCCAAATTTCTTGTTTTTTTCTTCTCTTCTTGTTAAGACAAGAGCACAGTAATTTTTAACTAAACATGGTTTAGTCAGTAATTGTCTGGAGACCTGATTCTAATCAAATCATAATACTGACCGTATTGCATTAGGAAAAAAAAAGAATATTTTGGTTTAAAATTTTTTTTTTTAATTTTGGCCTCTTTTATTGATTTTTTATTTATTTATTTTCATCCGTCTTTATTCCTCTTCCTGTGTGGGCCTCCCATTGCAGCGGCCTCTTGTGGCAGAGCACCGGCTCTGGGCGCACTCATTCCAGAGTGTTGGCTTGTAGTTGGACACACTGGTCTAGCTGCTCCATGGCACGTGAGATCTTCCTGGGCCAGGGATCGAACCAGTGCCCCTTTCACTGCAAGGCAGACTCTTTACCCACTGGACCACCAGGGAAGCCCTTGATTTAAATATTTTTTAAAAAATAGGAAATCCTTGGTTCACTTGTTTTTCAAAATAAATTAGTTGGTATTATTTCTGCACTAAGTTGATAATCAAGAGCAGTTAATAGCTATATCATTAATTCATCTGTGAAGTATTCCTATGTTAAAGAGGGAGATGGCATGTAGGCAAATGAAAAAAACATTGAGGATGTGTAGTATTATAGACAGATAACTAGAATACTGTGAAAGTTGAGACAGAGATAACAGTGTCTGGTGAAGAGTATTGTGCTTACTTCCTTACCCTTATCTTACTTCCTACACTGCTATGAACTTAGAAGATTTGCAAACAATACTTTAAGATTCATTAATTATATTCATAAATTTGATTTTATACACTTGTATTAAAACAAAAGAGGAAATCTCAAAGTCTTTTCCTCTCAAGAAACTAACTATGCCTTTAGGAAATTTAATTGTTTGGCTTTTATATGTTTTTTAAAACACTACAGTATTCCTAGGATTTATTATGTCAAATATAAAGGACAACAAAATCAGACTTTGTAAAATGTGTGGCATTTATATTGATTCATTTTTAGCCAACTTCCTCTAGCTTGCTTCTAGTTGTCAAAGGAAGATATTTAAGACATTAATAAAGTATAGGACTTATTTACTGAATTAAAAATTCTAGTTGAAACCCTTAAGCACTCAGAATTTGAGAGCCAAACCATTGTATTTCTAACTATTAATATAGCTCTTCATATAAAATTGTATTATCTGATATATAGTATTTTATGTACCATATCATTAATCCCTATAAATCCTAATCAAAACCTTAATAAAAATTTGATTATGGCAAAAATGTATGTGTAAGTATATATATTAAATATCTTAACACATTTTTATGAAAAATAGATCCTTAAAATAATATATTGTGAGTTCATGGAGGGGCACATTTTAGGGACTGCAATTTTACATTGCTGAAAACTGAGAAAAAAATTGATGAAGTAACTTGCTCAAATTACAAATACTGGATTAAAGAAGCAAGTGAAAACATTAGTAGCTCAATTGTGTTGAACTCTTTGTGACCCCTTGGACTGTATGCTACTTTGTCCATAGAATTCTCTGGTCAAGAATACTGGAGTGGGTTGCCTTTTCTTTCTCCAGGGTATCTTCCCGACCCAGGGACACAACCTGCATTGCAGGCAGATTCTTTACTGTCTAAGCCACTATATACAGCATAAAATTATGTAACTCATTTCACATTTTTTCCCCTGAGGTAGAAAGGTTTGTAATGCATGGGTTCATATGTCTTGTATCTTGACTTAGGCATGATAATGTAACTATATCCTGTAACCGAACCACTGCTTGTATGCCCAAAAAACTTAGAAGATTTGCAAACAATACTTTAAGATTCATTAATTATATTCATAAATTTGATTTTATACACTTGTATTAAAACAAAAGAGGAAATCTCAAAGTCTTTTCCTCTCAAGAAACTAACTATGCCTTTAGGAAATTTAATTGTTTGGCTTTTATATGTTTTTTAAAACACTACAGTATTCCTAGGATTTATTATGTCAAATATAAAGGACAACAAAATCAGACTTTGTAAAATGTGTGGCATTTATATTGATTCATTTTTAGCCAACTTCCTCTAGCTTGCTTCTAGTTGTCAAAGGAAGATATTTAAGACATTAATAAAGTATAGGACTTATTTACTGAATTAAAAATTCTAGTTGAAACCCTTAAGCACTCAGAATTTGAGAGCCAAACCATTGTATTTCTAACTATTAATATAGCTCTTCATATAAAATTGTATTATCTGATATATAGTATTTTATGTACCATATCATTAATCCCTATAAATCCTAATCAAACCCTTAATAACCATTTGATTATGGAAAAAATGTATGTGTAAGTATATATATTAAATATCTTAACACATTTTTATGAAAAATAGATCCGTAAAATAATATATGGTGAGTTCATGGAGGGCACATTTTAGGGACTGCAATTTTACATTGCTGAAAACTGAGAAAAAAATTGATGAAGTAACTTGCTCAAATTACAAATACTGGATTAAAGAAGCAAGTGAAAACATTAGTAGCTCAATTGTGTTGAACTCTTTGTGACCCCTTGGACTGTATGCTACTTTGTCCATAGAATTCTCTGGTCAAGAATACTGGAGTGGGTTGCCTTTTCTTTCTCCAGGGTATCTTCCCGACCCAGGGACACAACCTGCATTGCAGGCAGATTCTTTACTGTCTAAGCCACTATATACAGCATAAAATTATGTAACTCATTTCACATTTTTTCCCCTGAGGTAGAAAGGTTTGTAATGCATGGGTTCATATGTCTTGTATCTTGACTTAGGCATGATAATGTAACTATATCCTGTAACCGAACCACTGCTTGTATGCATCTATTCACATAACTAATTTTTCCTTACACTCTTAATATGTCAATTTTCACTGTTTTTTTTTTTTAATATTGAGCTAACTTTGTATTCTTTGAGAGAATCCAGTTTAATTATGTTCCACTTTTTAAGTATTGCTGGATTTTGCATGAGATATTTGGCATTATTTTCATGAGAGTGATTCATCTGTAATTTTTTCTTTATAGAAATATCCTAATCATATGTTATATTAAGATTATTATTAGAAAGCCATTACTTTTGTATTTTCTGAAATGTAATTTTTAAGATATAAATACGTAAAATCTTATTGGGGACGATATACATTCCAGTTTTTAGAGGGGGAAGTTTTTATTTATGTATTCAATTACTTTAACAGATACAAGACTATTCAGATTATTTAATTTAGTGCTAATTTTATTAAATTTATTTTTCTGGGAAATTATTTCATCTAAATTGACAGTTTTGCTATCATAAAATTTCTCCTATTATTGCATTATTATCTTCTTAATATCTGTAATGGTTATAGAAATACATACTTTGAAATTAATGATACTTGTATTGATATTTTCTTTTCTTTTCTCTCCATCTTTCAACTTATGCATTAGTTTTATTCATCTTCTCATAGAACTGATGTATCTATTTTCAGTTTTATATACTACATTTGTCTTAGTTTTGGATTACTCAGACTTTGATACAAGATTTTAAATGCTAGTAGTTCAATTGGAAAATGAAGTAATGACCATTGTAGGGGTAGGAAAGTGAAAGGAAGATATCTAAAGAAGTATCTGTTATAAAGCTGTGGGTGATAATTAATTCTACTGCATATGCTTTAGGAACTAGTATAAACACATCCTTTAGTGTTTTTCCTGCTTCCTTTACCAGAGAATGAGGAAACTGTGTAGTGTACACGTAGTATCAGTTATTGGCTGAGAACTTGTGAGAAATTGTTTCACAATATTTTTCACATCTATGTTACATTTCAAAAACATTTTCAAAAAATTACTGATTTTGAGGTAGAAAGGTTTGTAATGCATGGGTCATATGCTTATTGACTTAATGTAAGCTATATCCTGTAACCGAACCACTGCTTGTATGCATCTATTCACATAACTAATTTTTCCTTACACTCTTAATATGTCAATTTTCACTGTTTTTTTTAATATTGAGCTAACTTTGTATTCTTTGAGAGAATCCAGTTTAATTATGTTCCACTTTTTAAGTATTGCTGGATTTTGCATGAGATATTTGGCATTATTTTCATGAGAGTGATTCATCTGTAATTTTTTCTTTATAGAAATATCCTAATCATATGTTATATTAAGATTATTATTAGAAAGCCATTACTTTTGTATTTTCTGAAATGTAATTTTTAAGATATAAATACGTAAAATCTTATTGGGGACGATATACATTCCAGTTTTTAGAGGGGGAAGTTTTTATTTATGTATTCAATTACTTTAACAGATACAAGACTATTCAGATTATTTAATTTAGTGCTAATTTTATTAAATTTATTTTTCTGGGAAATTATTTCATCTAAATTGACAGTTTTGCTATCATAAAATTTCTCCTATTATTGCATTATTATCTTCTTAATATCTGTAATGGTTATAGAAATACATACTTTGAAATTAATGATACTTGTATTGATATTTTCTTTTCTTTTCTCTCCATCTTTCAACTTATGCATTAGTTTTATTCATCTTCTCATAGAACTGATGTATCTATTTTCAGTTTTATATACTACATTTGTCTTAGTTTTGGATTACTCAGACTTTGATACAAGATTTTAAATGCTAGTAGTTCAATTGGAAAATGAAGTAATGACCATTGTAGGGGTAGGAAAGTGAAAGGAAGATATCTAAAGAAGTATCTGTTATAAAGCTGTGGGTGATAATTAATTCTACTGCATATGCTTTAGGAACTAGTATAAACACATCCTTTAGTGTTTTTCCTGCTTCCTTTACCAGAGAATGAGGAAACTGTGTAGTGTACACGTAGTATCAGTTATTGGCTGAGAACTTGTGAGAAATTGTTTCACAATATTTTTCACATCTATGTTACATTTCAAAAACATTTTCAAAATTAATAGCAGTTATTACTGAGTAGTAGGTTATTAAAAATATTATTTTCTTATTATTCATATACAGAGCAAATTGTCTTTATTAAATTTGTATTTTAACACAAATTATCAAAAGCATAATGTATATTTTTTAAATCCATTAATATGGAAAGTATATGTTAGTCTGAATTTTTGCTGATTGATATATATCAATCCATATAAAATCAAACCTAATACACACTCCAGCTTGTGTTTATCCATTTGGTTTTAGGTGTTCTTTGGAGATTTCAGGTTCTCTTCTTGTGTCCAAATGCATAAGCCTACTTAATTGAAATGTATGACAAGTAAGAATAAATAATACAGTAGGGGCAGCAGTCATCTTCTGAGTTTTCCCATCATGCTGTCAGTGTCACCAAAAAAAAAAAAAAAATCAGTGTCCTAAAACTATGCAGCAGTGGAACACGGGAAGCCAAATCCCAAATCATAGAACTTCAGCTAAGCAATTCATCTAATAATTTAATAATGGCCGCTGTCACAAGCTTAGTATGGAAGTTATTTATGCCATTTTTTTCTATTTGTCAGAATTCTATAAAAATTATTTGCTTTCTCGTGTGGGTATCTGTTATTGCAGTGCACACTAAGGTTTCCTCAGAAATTTATTCCCGTAGAATTTCTTATATTATCTATCATGCTCCTCACCTCACTGAGATCCCTATTGGAATATGCATGTGATAAGGCCAGGGAATTATTTTTCCTCAGTGATTTAGAATTAAGTTTGATCCCTGGATCGGGAAGATACCCTGGAAGATCAAATGGTGACCCACTCCAGTCTTCTTTCCTGGAGAATTCCATGGACAGAGGAATCTGGTGGGCTGTAGTCCATGGGTTTGCAAAGAGTTGGACATGACATGAGTGACTAACACTTTCACGTTCACTTTCACACTTTTCTGTAGATGAAGCCCTAAAGTTAGAAGTAAAATTGTTGTATCCCTGTGAATATACCTGTTACATATTCAGGTCTATTTTTCCTGCCTCGCAGTAGTTTTAAATAGTATTATTCAAACTTAATCACTGACTCAGAAGCACCCTCTTTGATGGATTTTTTGAGAGTGAGAGTACTTGCAAAATGCTAAATAGCTAGTAGTATATTCCTAACATTTTTATCCTATAGGAAAGATTGGATTAAAAGCTTAGGTCAAATAGATCAGCTTTAAACTGAAATAACTTACTGTTGCCAGAAAAATTCATGCATAAATACCATTTCTTATGTCTAAAACAATCTTAAATGAAAAGGTAATTCCACTTGATATGGAGGTAGTAAAATCAAACCTAATACACACTCCAGCTTGTGTTTATCCATTTGGTTTTAGGTGTTCTTTGGAGATTTCAGGTTCTCTTCTTGTGTCCAAATGCATAAGCCTACTTAATTGAAATGTATGACAAGTAAGAATAAATAATACAGTAGGGGCAGCAGTCATCTTCTGAGTTTTCCCATCATGCTGTCAGTGTCACCAAAAAAAAAAAAAAAATCAGTGTCCTAAAACTATGCAGCAGTGGAACACGGGAAGCCAAATCCCAAATCATAGAACTTCAGCTAAGCAATTCATCTAATAATTTAATAATGGCCGCTGTCACAAGCTTAGTATGGAAGTTATTTATGCCATTTTTTTCTATTTGTCAGAATTCTATAAAAATTATTTGCTTTCTCGTGTGGGTATCTGTTATTGCAGTGCACACTAAGGTTTCCTCAGAAATTTATTCCCGTAGAATTTCTTATATTATCTATCATGCTCCTCACCTCACTGAGATCCCTATTGGAATATGCATGTGATAAGGCCAGGGAATTATTTTTCCTCAGTGATTTAGAATTAAGTTTGATCCCTGGATCGGGAAGATACCCTGGAAGATCAAATGGTGACCCACTCCAGTCTTCTTTCCTGGAGAATTCCATGGACAGAGGAATCTGGTGGGCTGTAGTCCATGGGTTTGCAAAGAGTTGGACATGACATGAGTGACTAACACTTTCACGTTCACTTTCACACTTTTCTGTAGATGAAGCCCTAAAGTTAGAAGTAAAATTGTTGTATCCCTGTGAATATACCTGTTACATATTCAGGTCTATTTTTCCTGCCTCGCAGTAGTTTTAAATAGTATTATTCAAACTTAATCACTGACTCAGAAGCACCCTCTTTGATGGATTTTTTGAGAGTGAGAGTACTTGCAAAATGCTAAATAGCTAGTAGTATATTCCTAACATTTTTATCCTATAGGAAAGATTGGATTAAAAGCTTAGGTCAAATAGATCAGCTTTAAACTGAAATAACTTACTGTTGCCAGAAAAATTCATGCATAAATACCATTTCTTATGTCTAAAACAATCTTAAATGAAAAGGTAATTCCACTTGATATGGAGGTAGTAAATGTAAAACTCCAAATCCTTAAGTTAATAGGAGTCATAGTGTAATATGTTTATACATTTGTCTAACAAACAAGAATGTTTTTAAGCATGCTTTCATTTCATGTGTTAGAAAACCATATGGGGATAGTTCTTCCAAACATACCTGCCTTACACTTACTACTAAATTCAGGTATGTTTACTTAGGTCTCCATTCAAGAAATCTCTCATGAAATCTAACCACGAGTATTGGTCACCTTAATATATTTTCACTACCTCTTACAGAAGCTGCACTATTGCATTTCAAATGAAGTTTACACTTAGATTATCAACTTATATGTATATAAAACCTAAAATTTATTAGCCAATATCTATCAGTAATGTCTTTCTGTATATCACAAAATATTTGTTAGTGGGATAAGAAAGATCAGTACAGTCTATATTAAAAAGATGACATATAGGTGAAATTAAGAAAGTTGTATGCTGGAAATTTATTCATAACTTTTTTGTGCTTAAGTTCATGTTCAGGAATAACTGCGAGAAAGATAAATCAGGGGCTTCCCTGGTGGTCCAGTGGGTAAACAGTCCTCCTTGCAGTGCAAGGGACACTGATTCGATCCCTGGCCTAGGAGGACCCCATGTGCCACGGAGCACCTGGACCAGTGTGTCCAGTTAGAGCCAGTGCTCTGGAATGCATGCACCCAGAATCGGTGCTCTTCAGTGAGAGGCCACTGCAATGAAAGGCCCACACAGGCCAAAGAATAAAGATAGATGAAATTAAATAGATGAAAAAACAGTAACAGAGTCCAAAATTTTAAAAAAGAGAGAAGAAAGATAAATCAATAGCAAAACCCCTAGTTATTTTGTAACAGATTCTAGCCATTAGGGACCAGAGTAGTAAGATAAATTTTTCAAGGTCACATTAGTGTAATTATTACAAAAGTGAATTTTCCTTTTTTCATATACTTACGATTCTTTGAAGGCATTAATAAAATTCATAGCATATCTGTAATTGAGACAGAGACTATTTAACTTAAATTTTAAGTAGGTTTTATTGAATTTTTCTTTACAGGCTACCAAAGAAACCTGATTATCCTGGAAGAAAATTCACTAATAAATTATAAAAGTAATTAAGGACTAGAAAATACCAGTTATAAATGACCCAATTTAAACAGATAGGAAAGGTAATGCCAATGCTCAGAATATCCTTTATATCAAGGTTAGTGAGAGTTGTCAAATTTATTAAGTAGGATGAGTGGAGAGATATGTCCATAGGAAAATGGCAACCACTTTGGTGAATATGTTGAGCTTATTTTGGAAATATAGGGAGAATTGGTATGCTTTATAAAATATTTATTGTGGTGATCATGTTTCAGGAACAATAAAAGATAATGGCACCAAGAGTTAGGACAATGGCTTTTGACAGGAAGAGGATCAGAGTCTATACTGATCTAAGTTCACTAGTAAATACTTTGATAAAAAGCCACCCAGAGAGCTATTTAAGTTCTGAGGATGTGGATTTAACTTTGCCTGATGTAAGATTATGAGAGAATGCTTCTTGGAAGAAATGGCGCATGAATTTATTCTTGAAATATGAGTAGAAGGTGGCCAACTGAATAAGCAGGAGATGAGAAGAGGGTATTTTGAGCTGAATTTCACAGCGAGCACAGATAGAGAGTAGAGAGGGGTGAAATATCATAGGACCATAAAGATTTTTAGTATTGCAGCTAAAGTAAAGCAGGGAGTGTCATGAAGAAATGCCAAACATTTAGACAGGGATCAGTTTATGGTCAGTTTATAGAATTTTTCTTACTCTAAAAAAGAGTTGGGTTTTATCTTGTAGACAGTAAGGCTCCACTGAAGCTATTTGGTAAGTGAATTGTATGATTAGAGTCTCTTATTTGAATGAATACTTGCCAGTAGAGCATGACAGAAGAGGAAATGTTGGTATAGGAAGCTATGACAATGAATTGGCTGATAAATAAGGGCGTGATGTAGTCAGAGAGAGTAGAGATAGAAGACATATAGGTTCAAGAAATATTTAGAAATTAGCATCATTAGGAATGCATTTGGGAGTGAGAAATAAGAGATTAAAAATAAGATTTTGAGAGTACTTACCAGTTTAGAGGTAAGAGAGAGAGAGAGTTTTATTCCTCAATCTACCAGCTTTGGAGAAAGGTTACTGAGCAAAGTTTGGTGAGATACCTTGAAAAGTCTAGTTGTGCCCCTGAGAAAGTAGAGCAAGAAATAAAACCTGCCTTTGAAGACTAAATTACATTGCTAAAACAATATTTTATTGATACAAAATGTTTGAGTCCTAGTAAAATAATTTATTCCACTGAAAAGAAACATTGATTCTATAAGTTTTATTCCAGCTTATTTTTGATATTCAGATAAAGTTCAAGACAAGATAAACTAGTAGGAAAGGGCACTGACTGATTTTGGAAAATAATGTCAAGGACTAGGGCATTTTGTCCAGTCTTATAAATTCTACTTTGCCCTAATATAACAGATAGTAGTATGTAAAATTACTATATACCATGAGTCAGTAGTGTGAACCCATGGGTCAATAATGAGAAAATCCATATGGGCAGAAATAGGATACTAAAACGTGAGGTCTTTGCAGAAATGGGGTATTTCTTAAGCATCCTTTACCATGACACCCCATGATGTTTAAGTCGAGGATGTGGATTTAACTTTGCCTGATGTAAGATTATGAGAGAATGCTTCTTGGAAGAAATGGCGCATGAATTTATTCTTGAAATATGAGTAGAAGGTGGCCAACTGAATAAGCAGGAGATGAGAAGAGGGTATTTTGAGCTGAATTTCACAGCGAGCACAGATAGAGAGTAGAGAGGGGTGAAATATCATAGGACCATAAAGATTTTTAGTATTGCAGCTAAAGTAAAGCAGGGAGTGTCATGAAGAAATGCCAAACATTTAGACAGGGATCAGTTTATGGTCAGTTTATAGAATTTTTCTTACTCTAAAAAAGAGTTGGGTTTTATCTTGTAGACAGTAAGGCTCCACTGAAGCTATTTGGTAAGTGAATTGTATGATTAGAGTCTCTTATTTGAATGAATACTTGCCAGTAGAGCATGACAGAAGAGGAAATGTTGGTATAGGAAGCTATGACAATGAATTGGCTGATAAATAAGGGCGTGATGTAGTCAGAGAGAGTAGAGATAGAAGACATATAGGTTCAAGAAATATTTAGAAATTAGCATCATTAGGAATGCATTTGGGAGTGAGAAATAAGAGATTAAAAATAAGATTTTGAGAGTACTTACCAGTTTAGAGGTAAGAGAGAGAGAGAGTTTTATTCCTCAATCTACCAGCTTTGGAGAAAGGTTACTGAGCAAAGTTTCGTGAGATACCTTGAAAAGTCTAGTTGTGCCCCTGAGAAAGTAGAGCAAGAAATAAAACCTGCCTTTGAAGACTAAATTACATTGCTAAAACAATATTTTATTGATACAAAATGTTTGAGTCCTAGTAAAATAATTTATTCCACTGAAAAGAAACATTGATTCTATAAGTTTTATTCCAGCTTATTTTTGATATTCAGATAAAGTTCAAGACAAGATAAACTAGTAGGAAAGGGCACTGACTGATTTTGGAAAATAATGTCAAGGACTAGGGCATTTTGTCCAGTCTTATAAATTCTACTTTGCCCTAATATAACAGATAGTAGTATGTAAAATTACTATATACCATGAGTCAGTAGTGTGAACCCATGGGTCAATAATGAGAAAAATCCATATGGGCAGAAATAGGATACTAAAACGTGAGGTCTTTGCAGAAATGGGGTATTTCTTAAGCATCCTTTACCATGACACCCCATGATGTTTAGTACATAGTAGGAACACAAATAAGAGATCTTTATTTAATTGATTACATTAAAATAAAACTGTTTACTACTTACTTTCACAGATTAAGCTCTGCAAAATATGTTATCATTTTGGTGCAAACTTTTGATGGCTGAGATCGTCACCTGAATTGTGCGTAACTGGGTTAAGCAGGAACTATTTTCTCAAATAGCACCAAATTACAAAGATAGGAGGATAAGCTCTTCAATAATTTTATCAACCTAGAAGGATCATAGGCTGTAGTTATCAAGGAGACAGCTCTGCTCACATCTTTCACAAGATGGTGCAAAGGCTTATGGTTACTCAGTTCTATACTGCTTGGCTACAGTTGGCTTTACCTTTAATATGGTCCCTGGCTCTTTTTATTATTGCTGTATTTATAAATTCCTGCCCATGTTGTTGAATCTTCTTTTACTACAAAATCCTTTCTAAAGCTCTGCAGAGTGCAAATACCTCAAATAGAATTTCTACAGTAAGGAAAATTGACATTTATTATATTCCCAATATCTGCCAAAAGTTGTATAAGGTATTTTACACAAATGTACTTAATATTCACAATATTATATAGGGTAAACTGTATTATTATTCATTTTATACACAGGAAAACCAATGCTTAACACTTCAAAGATACAGAGGTACAGATGGAAAAGCAACATGAATCTTCAGGCTTCAAAAGTGATAGGCTTTCCCCTGAACCATGTAGTCTAACAAAGGTACATCTGAGAAGTTTCCTGTCTTCCAGGCATTAAACTTTAAATAAATGAACCACTCTAGCAGAGTCTCCATGTTTTCAGCTTTAATTTCATAAAATGGCAAATATCAACCTATTCAGTACTTCTCTGTTTAACCTTTTTTTTTTCTTTTCCCCACATGCCTCTTTTATTATATTTAGTTTCATCTGTCCTTTTTATTCTTTGCCATGTGTGGGCCTCCAATTTCAGTGGCCTCTCTTGTTGCAGAACACAAACTCTAGGCACATGCACTCCAGAGTACTGGCTTGTAATTGGACACACGGGTCTAGCCTCTCCACAGCACGTGAGATCTTCCCATACCAGGGATGGAACAGGTGTCCCTTGCACTGCAAGGTGGACCCTTTACCCACTGGACCACCAGGGAAGCCCTGTTTCAGCTTTTCATATCCCTGAGTACTGACACCACTGTCCATTGTAAAATTCTATTTTTAGATCATGCCTTAAACTTGGTCTACCTTCAAGTCTCTCCTGAATTTTATGTCCACTCTCCTAGCTGCATTTTCTCCTGACCTACTACACTCTCAAACTACTTTCAGCATCCTTGAGTCACATTTTATATGTACTTCTTCAACCTGTAGTTCTTCCTCACACTCAGCCAGCCAAAAGCTAAACTGAGTAATGCTTCTTCTGCCGGCTCCTTAGCCTTGTTTCCTAGTAGGTCTCCTTTACCTCGATTCTCATATCAGCCATTCTGAAATGGAAGCAATTCTACAGATAGGCCGCATTATGAAATCATACCACTGTCCTTTTGTTTGTGCTACTCTCTTCGCCTGTCCTACCCTATGGAGAACACCTGTCCGTCATTCAACATTCACCTCAAGTGAAAAATCTTTTAAAATGTATCATGACACTTACAGAGAACACAATATGGTATTCAAACCACTGATTAGGCATAGAGCAGCTTTGTTAAATG
This sequence comes from Tragulus kanchil, assembly GCA_022376925.1. Classification (NCBI taxonomy): domain Eukaryota; kingdom Metazoa; phylum Chordata; class Mammalia; order Artiodactyla; family Tragulidae; genus Tragulus; species Tragulus kanchil. The sequence goes on along the minus strand of JAIOJX010000023.1, from coordinate 116,698,361 downwards.
TAAAACGTCTGTTAAGGAAAGCTTGAAACCAACAGGAAGATAAAGGACTTAAATGCTTTTCAAAAGTGATAGGCTTTCCCCTGAACCATGTAGTCTAACAAAGGTACATCTGAGAAGTTTCCTGTCTTCCAGGCATTAAACTTTAAATAAATGAACCACTCTAGCAGAGTCTCCATGTTTTCAGCTTTAATTTCATAAAATGGCAAATATCAACCTATTCAGTACTTCTCTGTTTAACCTTTTTTTTTTCTTTTCCCCACATGCCTCTTTTATTATATTTAGTTTCATCTGTCCTTTTTATTCTTTGCCATGTGTGGGCCTCCAATTTCAGTGGCCTCTCTTGTTGCAGAACACAAACTCTAGGCACATGCACTCCAGAGTACTGGCTTGTAATTGGACACACGGGTCTAGCCTCTCCACAGCACGTGAGATCTTCCCATACCAGGGATGGAACAGGTGTCCCTTGCACTGCAAGGTGGACCCTTTACCCACTGGACCACCAGGGAAGCCCTGTTTCAGCTTTTCATATCCCTGAGTACTGACACCACTGTCCATTGTAAAATTCTATTTTTAGATCATGCCTTAAACTTGGTCTACCTTCAAGTCTCTCCTGAATTTTATGTCCACTCTCCTAGCTGCATTTTCTCCTGACCTACTACACTCTCAAACTACTTTCAGCATCCTTGAGTCACATTTTATATGTACTTCTTCAACCTGTAGTTCTTCCTCACACTCAGCCAGCCAAAATCTAAACTGAGTAATGCTTCTTCTGCCGGCTCCTTAGCCTTGTTTCCTAGTAGGTCTCCTTTACCTCGATTCTCATATCAGCCATTCTGAAATGGAAGCAATTCTACAGATAGGCCGCATTATGAAATCATACCACTGTCCTTTTGTTTGTGCTACTCTCTTCGCCTGTCCTACCCTATGGAGAACACCTGTCCGTCATTCAACATTCACCTCAAGTGAAAAATCTTTTAAAATGTATCATGACACTTACAGAGAACACAATATGGTATTCAAACCACTGATTAGGCATAGAGCAGCTTTGTTAAATGTAAAACGTCTGTTAAGGAAAGCTTGAAACCAACAGGAAGATACAGAGTAGGACTTAAATGCTTTTTTCAATACAATGGTTCAGCTTTCAACCGTCTGCATCCCTCATACCACAGCCCCTTAGATGAAGGAGCTTGGTGGTCATTGTGCTTTCTCTGCCCTGTAAGTTAATTGATGGTTAGGGTTTATGCTCTCAGGACTACCTCTTAAATGATTCCAAGTAAATGAAAGAAGACTAATTTGGGGACCTTTTGTGCTTGTGTATCTACTCATTTCTCTCCGTTTTCTTAAATTTTAGTAAAAACATCATCATATTAAGAAAAATATGCAAAAATAAGCCTAGTTTCTCCCCTTTTAAAGAAAAATAAAGTAAAAATGCTGAAAGTACCCTGAGTGTCCATGAAGCTGTGCATCTGACGATTCAAGATACAGTTCTAGCAGTGACAAGGGAGCTTTAGCCAGGTCTGTAGCTTCTTTGAAGATCAAGCACCCAGCTGATACACTTGGTGTCATTTTTTAGATGTGGTTGGGATTCCTCTCTGGCTTTAAATTCTGTTAAAAATCCTAGCCAAGGGTGATAAACTGATTCCAATTTAGCTTCTTCTTTAAACAGAATCTAAACCCAAAAATGAAGCCAGCCACACCTTTGAAGTGTTGTTGAACATGGCAACTGAGTAGGGGGTGGGAAGAAGCAGAGCAAAAGAGGTGAGAATGGAACTGAGTTTAAAAAGAACCACAGGACTTGGAATGTGTTTGCTAAGCCTCTGGGTTGTTCAGGTAAGGAAAAAAATATCATAAAAATAGTGGGGAAACAAATATCCATTTAAGGCTCTTGTTCCTAGTAGTCTCCTTTACCTCGATTCTCATATCAGCCATTCTGAAATGGAAGCAATTCTACAGATAGGCCGCATTATGAAATCATACCACTGTCCTTTTGTTTGTGCTACTCTCTTCGCCTGTCCTACCCTATGGAGAACACCTGTCCGTCATTCAACATTCACCTCAAGTGAAAAATCTTTTAAAATGTATCATGACACTTACAGAGAACACAATATGGTATTCAAACCACTGATTAGGCATAGAGCAGCTTTGTTAAATGTAAAACGTCTGTTAAGGAAAGCTTGAAACCAACAGGAAGATACAGAGTAGGACTTAAATGCTTTTTCAATACAATGGTTCAGCTTTCAACCGTCTGCATCCCTCATACCACAGCCCCTTAGATGAAGGAGCTTGGTGGTCATTGTGCTTTCTCTGCCCTGTAAGTTAATTGATGGTTAGGGTTTATGCTCTCAGGACTACCTCTTAAATGATTCCAAGTAAATGAAAGAAGACTAATTTGGGGACCTTTTGTGCTTGTGTATCTACTCATTTCTCTCCGTTTTCTTAAATTTTAGTAAAAACATCATCATATTAAGAAAAATATGCAAAAATAAGCCTAGTTTCTCCCCTTTTAAAGAAAAATAAAGAAAAAATGCTGAAAGTACCCTGAGTGTCCATGAAGCTGTGCATCTGACGATTCAAGATACAGTTCTAGCAGTGACAAGGGAGCTTTAGCCAGGTCTGTAGCTTCTTTGAAGATCAAGCACCCAGCTGATACACTTGGTGTCATTTTTTAGATGTGGTTGGGATTCCTCTCTGGCTTTAAATTCTGTTAAAAATCCTAGCCAAGGGTGATAAACTGATTCCAATTTAGCTTCTTCTTTAAACAGAATCTAAACCCAAAAATGAAGCCAGCCACACCTTTGAAGTGTTGTTGAACATGGCAACTGAGTAGGGGGTGGGAAGAAGCAGAGCAAAAGAGGTGAGAATGGAACTGAGTTTAAAAAGAACCACAGGACTTGGAATGTGTTTGCTAAGCCTCTGGGTTGTTCAGGTAAGGAAAAAAATATCATTAAAAATAGTGGGGAACCAACAAAACAGTTTAAACAAGATATACCCTGGGATTTTCCATAACCAGGCTCAGTACTTTAGATTCTGTTCAAGTTCTCCATTGAAAGTACAAAGGTGTAGAAAGTATCTGTGCCTATGACTTGTAAAGCATTGATTTTTTTTTTTTTTAAAGATGTTATTGCCATGTCCCCAGTTTACTTCTGGTTTGCACTTTGAAGTAACTTCCTAGCAACTATCTCTGTTTCTAAGTCATTTTATGATGTTGTCCAAAATCTTCAAAAATATTCTCCAGAATCACTTTCCCAACAATGTAAAATTTCTAATATGGGACATTATTTCAGGAAATTGAAGCATAGTATGTTCATGATTGCTTTGAAAATGCTTATATCTCTGGGAGAGATAAAGATAACCCTTTAACAGTTTAGAGTAACTTCCTCACAGATTAGAAAACGATGACTTGACAAAAGGCTCAGAAAGACTGGGATAGGGAGCAGGTAGGTTTTGATATGTGAGCAGAGAGAAAGTAGATAGATGAGCTGTAGGATGATCTAGTATCACAGTGGATTCTTAGGTGAAGCAAGAGAAATAAGGAGTACTGCAGAGGAGGCTAAATATGTGCAAATTCCTATGAATATCTGTACGCTCATAAATAGTAGAAAGAAGTAAAATGGAGAAATGAAACAACAGTGCAAACTGATTTCTTCAGATTCATTATTCAGAATTATTTGTGTTATGTCTCTGGAGACAATGGCTTTCTCATGTAACTTCTCAGGGTCTCATTTTTCCCAACCATAAAAACAGAGCATCAGACTATTGGACTACATTATGTTTAAAGTGCCTTTTGGGCTTCGCTGGTGGTCTGGTGGATAAAGAGTCCGCCTTGCATTGCAAGGGGCACCGGTTCAATCTCTGGCACAGGAAGTTCCCACGTGCCACAGAGCGGCTGTACCGGTGTGTCCAGTTACAAGCCTGTGCTCTGGAGTGCTTGCGCCCAGAGCCAGTGCTCTGCAATGAGAGAGGCCACTACAATGGGAGGCCCACACAGGCCAAAGAACAAAGATGGATGAAAATAAATGGATGAAAGTCCAATAAAAGTACCAAAATAATTTTTTTAAAGTGCCTTTTGGACAAATATATATATTTAATGTACAGTTATATAGTAATTATATGTTTATACAATAATGTATTAGGCAAATTAATATATAACTAAATGAAATAGTATCTATTTGATTCAATATATAAATATGTTTAATTAATCTAGTCCGTACATCATATATATACATATCCATTAAATACAAACTCTTATATAGATATGTTTGTTCCATTTCCAACTCTAATAATACATTTGCTGAATGACAATAGAGCACTCACTTACCACCTCTTGTCCATAGTTTTCTTACCAGCAAGAAGAAAGAAATAGACTCAAGCACTCTTAAGCTCCCTTTCATCTCTGACCTATCATTGAGTCTGTATTTTGTGTAAATGGTTATATTGTCCACATATGATCTACAAAGGGATTAGTTGTATTTCCATGTGTTTCATAAGTTCAAAAGTGATCTAATGTGGTGTCCATCCAGAAAGGCCCATAGATTCATCTAAAACTCCAATCATGCCCTTATGGGTCTTCCCACAGGCCTCCATGAAATTGTTTTGCTTCCTTTATCTTTACACGAATCACCCCACCCCATTCCTCTTAGGTTGCAAAGGAATGTGATGCCTCCAAAGCACTTTCTGTCACACAAGCACCTGCACACAGACCTCTTATTTTTTTCTTTTATAGTCACATCCCTAAACTGTTATACCTAATTTTTTTTTTTTCAGTGATATCTAGGACTTCTCCTTCTGTCCTCTTTTTCTCCTGAGGCAGAAATGAATAAAACAATTTCTTCTCCTTTAGAAGCAAAGTAGCCATTATAAGACACAGTAAAATCAGTGGCAGTTTTACCGATGAATAGTCCCTGGTGGTCTGGTGGATAAAGAGTCCGCCTTGCATTGCAAGGGGCACCGGTTCAATCTCTGGCACAGGAAGTTCCCACGTGCCACAGAGCGGCTGTACCGGTGTGTCCAGTTACAAGCCTGTGCTCTGGAGTGCTTGCGCCCAGAGCCAGTGCTCTGCAATGAGAGAGGCCACTACAATGGGAGGCCCACACAGGCCAAAGAACAAAGATGGATGAAAATAAATGGATGAAAGTCCAATAAAAGTACCAAAATAATTTTTTTAAAGTGCCTTTTGGACAAATATATATATTTAATGTACAGTTATATAGTAATTATATGTTTATACAATAATGTATTAGGCAAATTAATATATAACTAAATGAAATAGTATCTATTTGATTCAATATATAAATATGTTTAATTAATCTAGTCCGTACATCATATATATACATATCCATTAAATACAAACTCTTATATAGATATGTTTGTTCCATTTCCAACTCTAATAATACATTTGCTGAATGACAATAGAGCACTCACTTACCACCTCTTGTCCATAGTTTTCTTACCAGCAAGAAGAAAGAAATAGACTCAAGCACTCTTAAGCTCCCTTTCATCTCTGACCTATCATTGAGTCTGTATTTTGTGTAAATGGTTATATTGTCCACATATGATCTACAAAGGGATTAGTTGTATTTCCATGTGTTTCATAAGTTCAAAAGTGATCTAATGTGGTGTCCATCCAGAAAGGCCCATAGATTCATCTAAAACTCCAATCATGCCCTTATGGGTCTTCCCACAGGCCTCCATGAAATTGTTTTGCTTCCTTTATCTTTACACGAATCACCCCACCCCATTCCTCTTAGGTTGCAAAGGAATGTGATGCCTCCAAAGCACTTTCTGTCACACCGAAGCACCTGCACACAGACCTCTTATTTTTTTCTTTTATAGTCACATCCCTAAACTGTTATACCTAATTTTTTTTTTTTCAGTGATATCTAGGACTTCTCCTTCTGTCCTCTTTTTCTCCTGAGGCAGAAATGAATAAAACAATTTCTTCTCCTTTAGAAGCAAAGTAGCCATTATAAGACACAGTAAAAATCAGTGGCAGTTTTTACCGATGAATAGTTAGTGGATACAATACAAATAAGGCTCTTGACTACTCCAATGACCCTTACTTGAAGTGGATCATGTCTTTACCCAGGTAATTACAGAGAGGTGAATCCCATCCCAGTTTATCTTCTTTTGTAACTGTGAAGAACTATACAGGGAGTAAATGATCTCAGCACAGAAAAGAATACTGTCATTTATTATTGGACTGTCTTATCTTTCTTAGCCATGAATTCAAAACCTTTCTGTCTACGGGCGTATATTAATTTTCTACACTTTACGAAAGAGACCATAAACTCAGTAACTTAAAACAACAATATTGTCTTATACACAAAAATCTGAAATTTATCCAGTGGATTAAGGTTCAGATCTTTGAATCCTTGCATTGTTAGCATGTTAAAAGAATTAACAGGACAGGGAAGCCTGGTGTGCTGCTGGCCATGGTGTTGCAAAGAGTCTGACACTACTGAGCAAATGATTTTTTTTTTTTTTAAGAATTAATGAGTGTAAGGGAGAGACTTTTCTGGGGTGGAGGGAATAAACTGTTTTGCAAGCACTTAATAAGCTCATTAAGTCCTTGAGATTGTGTGAATGGTACTTCAGCCAAGCAGATGGTGCCCTAGTGGCCTCCATTCTGATGAATTTCCCAAAGATATTTGACTCACCTCATCTGAACACATCATTTGGTGAAATGATTTGAGCCACATTGTGGGAGAATTGATAAAAATGCCAAGTGATTGGAATGTAAGAAAACCTTCTGGAACTGAAGAGAGTGACTTTTTATGAATTTCATATTCTTCTCTAAGAAAATTCAACTCTTACTCTAACATTGTTGTACATCTAAAAAGACAGCACTAAACTATTGCTTAGGGCATATACTGAGATTACCTTAAGTGTGAGATAAAGAATGACCATTTTAGTTAGTAAGTTATTATTATTATCATCATAGTCTCTGTTACAGCTAGAATAGCTCTTCATTCTCAAGCAAAGAATTAAGGGGCTAGGTTACTTCTCCTTCTGTCCTCTTTTTCTCCTGAGGCAGAAATGAAAACAATTTCGTCTCCTTTAGAAGCAAAGTAGCCATTATAAGACACAGTAAAAATCAGTGGCAGTTTTTACCGATGAATAGTTAGTGGATACAATACAAATAAGGCTCTTGACTACTCCAATGACCCTTACTTGAAGTGGATCATGTCTTTACCCAGGTAATTACAGAGAGGTGAATCCCATCCCAGTTTATCTTCTTTTGTAACTGTGAAGAACTATACAGGGAGTAAATGATCTCAGCACAGAAAAGAATACTGTCATTTATTATTGGACTGTCTTATCTTTCTTAGCCATGAATTCAAAACCTTTCTGTCTACGGGCGTATATTAATTTTCTACACTTTACGAAAGAGACCATAAACTCAGTAACTTAAAACAACAATATTGTCTTATACACAAAAATCTGAAATTTATCCAGTGGATTAAGGTTCAGATCTTTGAATCCTTGCATTGTTAGCATGTTAAAAGAATTAACAGGACAGGGAAGCCTGGTGTGCTGCTGGCCATGGTGTTGCAAAGAGTCTGACACTACTGAGCAAATGATTTTTTTTTTTTTTAAGAATTAATGAGTGTAAGGGAGAGACTTTTCTGGGGTGGAGGGAATAAACTGTTTTGCAAGCACTTAATAAGCTCATTAAGTCCTTGAGATTGTGTGAATGGTACTTCAGCCAAGCAGATGGTGCCCTAGTGGCCTCCATTCTGATGAATTTCCCAAAGATATTTGACTCACCTCATCTGAACACATCATTTGGTGAAATGATTTGAGCCACATTGTGGGAGAATTGATAAAAATGCCAAGTGATTGGAATGTAAGAAAAACTTCTGGAACTGAAGAGAGTGACTTTTTATGAATTTCATATTCTTCTCTAAGAAAATTCAACTCTTACTCTAACATTGTTGTACATCTAAAAAGACAGCACTAAACTATTGCTTAGGGCATATACTGAGATTACCTTAAGTGTGAGATAAAGAATGACCATTTTAGTTAGTAAGTTATTATTATTATCATCATAGTCTCTGTTACAGCTAGAATAGCTCTTCATTCTCAAGCAAAGAATTAAGGGGCTGAATTTACTAGTAGTGAAAAATAACGTCCTAATGCCAAATGTATAATGACAGGTATTTTTATTAGTTTTTGCACTCCAGTACACAGAACTATCAAGATATTTTTATTTCAACAAGTCAAAAATGCCCTCTTTCTTTTCTTTCTTTTTTTTTAAAGATTTATTTATTTATTTATTTTTGGGGGGGTGGGGTTGGGAGGGAGGGGAGCAGGCAGGGCTACTTCTATTGGTCTTTCATTTGTCTATTTTCATCCATCTTTGTTCTTTGACCCATGTGGGCCTCCCATCACGGTGGCCTCTGTTGTCGCTCTGGTCGCATGCGCCCCAGAGCTCCGGCTCGGTAATTGGACACACCGGTCCAGTGGCTCCGCAGCACGTGGGATCTTCCCAGGCCAGGGATTGAACTGGAGCCCCTTGCACTGCAAGGCAGTATCCTTACCCACTGACTACAAGGGAAGCCCCCCTCTTTCTTTTCCAGGTCTTGAAAGCAATGCATACTTATCTGATTAGAATTATAGCACAAGTCCTAAGTGCTGCTCACAACTCCTGTCTCAACCCTACCTCTGGCTGTCTCTCCAGTTTACAGTAAAATTAAAACTATCCCAAGAAAATTTGTGCATCTTCACAGAAAATTATTTTTTGTTATGTCAAGACACCTAAATTAGCCAAAGTTTTTGTTCTGATTTATATACATGAAGCTCTTTTAAGCTAGCTTCAAGTTATTATTTAGCTACAAATGTGACCACTTTTACCTGTTCCTTGAACCATTTTTCTTTGGCTTCTTTTGGATTTATATAATAACTCTTTCAATCTCCAAACCTCTGAACACATCATTTGGTGAAATGATTTGAGCCACATTGTGGGAGAATTGATAAAAATGCCAAGTGATTGGAATGTAAGAAAACTTCTGGAACTGAAGAGAGTGACTTTTTATGAATTTCATATTCTTCTCTAAGAAAATTCAACTCTTACTCTAACATTGTTGTACATCTAAAAAGACAGCACTAAACTATTGCTTAGGGCATATACTGAGATTACCTTAAGTGTGAGATAAAGAATGACCATTTTAGTTAGTAAGTTATTATTATTATCATCATAGTCTCTGTTACAGCTAGAATAGCTCTTCATTCTCAAGCAAAGAATTAAGGGGCTGAATTTACTAGTAGTGAAAAATAACGTCCTAATGCCAAATGTATAATGACAGGTATTTTTATTAGTTTTTGCACTCCAGTACACAGAACTATCAAGATATTTTTATTTCAACAAGTCAAAAATGCCCTCTTTCTTTTCTTTCTTTTTTTTTAAAGATTTATTTATTTATTTATTTTTGGGGGGGTGGGGTTGGGAGGGAGGGGAGCAGGCAGGGCTACTTCTATTGGTCTTTCATTTGTCTATTTTCATCCATCTTTGTTCTTTGACCCATGTGGGCCTCCCATCACGGTGGCCTCTGTTGTCGCTCTGGTCGCATGCGCCCAGCGCTCCGGCGCGGCAATTGGACACACCGGTCCAGTGGCTCCGCAGCACGTGGGATCTTCCCAGGCCAGGGATTGAACTGGAGCCCCTTGCACTGCAAGGCAGTATCCTTACCCACTGACTACAAGGGAAGCCCCCCTCTTTCTTTTCCAGGTCTTGAAAGCAATGCATACTTATCTGATTAGAATTATAGCACAAGTCCTAAGTGCTGCTCACAACTCCTGTCTCAACCCTACCTCTGGCTGTCTCTCCAGTTTACAGTAAAATTAAAACTATCCCAAGAAAATTTGTGCATCTTCACAGAAAATTATTTTTTGTTATGTCAAGACACCTAAATTAGCCAAAGTTTTTGTTCTGATTTATATACATGAAGCTCTTTTAAGCTAGCTTCAAGTTATTATTTAGCTACAAATGTGACCACTTTTACCTGTTCCTTGAACCATTTTTCTTTGGCTTCTTAAATTAAATAGTGGATTATCAGTGCCAGTGAATAAACACTCTTTGCGAATAAAGTGAATCAGCACAATCATGTGCTACTTTACTGATGAGTAAGCCAAAGTAAAGAGAAGCCGTGATTTTCCCAATGTCAAACATGTCAGCAAAAAGAAAACTTAAAAACCTGAGCCTGTGAGTTGCCATCCAATTGCTTAATGTTCTGAGCCAAACTGCTTTTCTTTAACATCTGAAATGAGTTATTTCTGCACATCTCTAAATAGAACAGTAGTTTTATGGGACAGATTTTAACATGATTTTGATGCCAGATATATTGGTGCACCACTCGTGACTTAGACAATAAGAGTCTGCCTGCAATGTAGGAGACCTGGGTTCAAGCCCTGGGTCAGGAAGAATCTCTGGGAAAGAGAATGGCAACCCACTCCAGTATTCTTACCTGGAGAATCCCACAGACAGAGGAACCTGGCAGATACAGTCCATGAGACTGCAAAGAGTTGAACATGACTAAAGTGACTTAGCACGGCATATACGGGTGCAACCTTCTCCTCAAGAAATATTTCACATTAACTATCAAATCTTATATTCTACACTGGTTTTATAACTATTAGAAATCATAAATTTCTAGAAACAGTAAAGGCTACCAAATTGTGTAAGGGAGAAATAGAAAGAAAGAACAAAGATAATAAGGGGTAAGAGATCACCTATTTTCTTCTTATACTCTTCCAATAAGAGATGTTCTTATTGATGTAGCTTTTGATATGCTAGTCTTCCATTGAATTTGTTTTTTTTAATTGGTGGAAAATCATTTTATAATTTTGTGTTAGTTTATGCATATAATAGCACAAATCAGTCATGATTTTACATATAGATATATATGTATATGTATGTCTGTATATCCCTTCCCTCATGAGCTTCCTTCCCCTCCTGGTGTCCCAGCCCTCTAGAGTTCATCTCAGAGTGCCAGTCTGGGCTTCTGGTGTAACACTAACTGTGTTACACATGATAGTGTATGTGTGTCAATGCTACCTTCTCAGTTTGTCCTGCCCTCATCTTCTCCTGCTGTATCCACAAGTCCATGCTCTAGTAAGTTCATCAGTACCATTTTTCTAGAAGTCACATATATGCATTAATACGCCATACATGTTCTTCTCCTTCTGACTTCCTTCACATTGTATAAGAGGCTCTAGGCTCACTTACCTCACTACAAGTGACTCAAATTCATTCTTTTTGATGACTGAGTAATATCCCATTGTATAAATGTACAGCTACTTTATCTGTTCATCTGTTGACAGACATCTAGGTTGCTTCCTTGACCTGGGTTTTGTAAATATTGCTACAGTGAACATTGAGGTGCATGTGTCTTTTAGTGTTTTGGTTTTCTCAGGGTATGTGCCCAGTAGTGGGGTTGCTAGATCATATGGTAGATTTATTCCTAGTTTTTTAAGGGATCTCAATACTGTCTCCATAATGGTCATATCAGTTTACACTCTCACCAACAGGGTAGGAGGGTTCTCTTTTCTCCACATCCTCTCCAGCATTTATTGTGTATGTGTGTATATATATATATATATGTATTTTTTTTTTTAAGATTTATTTATTTATTTATTTTGGGGGGTGGGGGGGGAGCAGGCGGGCTACTTCTATTGGTCTTTCATTTGTCTATTTTCATTCATCTTTTGTTCTTTGGCCCGTGTGGGCCTCCCATCGCAGTGGCCTCTGTTGTCGCAGAGCACTGGCTCTGGGCTAATGCGCCCCAGAACTCCGGCTTGGTAATTGGACACAACGGTCCAGCCACTCCGCGGCACGTGGGATCTTCCCAGGCCAGGGATCGAACCGGTGCCCCTTGCACTGCAAGGCGGTGTCCTTACCCACTGGACCACCAGGGAAGCCCTGTGTATATACTTTTTTTGATGATATCCATTCTGACCAGTGTGGGATGATACCTCATTATAGTTTTATTTGCATTTCTTTAATAAGAGTGACATGGAGCATGTGTTTATTTGCCATCTGCATGTCTTCTTTGGAGAAATGTCTTCTTAGGTCTTTTGCCCATTTTTTGTTTGGGTTGTTTGTTTTCTCATATTGAGTTGAACTAGCTGCTTAATATATTTTGAAGATTAACTCTTTGTCGGTTGCTTTGTTTACAATCATTTTCTCCAATTGTGAGGGTTATCTTTTCATTATTTATAATTTTCTTTGATGTGCAAAAGCTCTTAAGTTTTATTAGCCCCCATTTGTTTATTTTTGATTTTTATCTGGGGGGTTTAAAAGAACCTTGATACAAAAATTGTTTGAGGGGTTCATTTACTAAAGTGGATGACTGAGTAATATCCCATTGTATAAATGTACAGCTACTTTATCTGTTCATGACAGACATCTAGGTTGCTTCCTTGACCTGGGTTTTGTAAATATTGCTACAGTGAACATTGAGGTGCATGTGTCTTTTAGTGTTTTGGTTTTCTCAGGGTATGTGCCCAGTAGTGGGGTTGCTAGATCATATGGTAGATTTATTCCTAGTTTTTTAAGGGATCTCAATACTGTCTCCATAATGGTCATATCAGTTTACACTCTCACCAACAGGGTAGGAGGGTTCTCTTTTCTCCACATCCTCTCCAGCATTTATTGTGTATGTGTGTATATATATATATATATGTATTTTTTTTTTTAAGATTTATTTATTTATTTATTTTGGGGGGTGGGGAGGGAGGGGAGCAGGCGGGCTACTTCTATTGGTCTTTCATTTGTCTATTTTCATTCATCTTTTGTTCTTTGGCCCGTGTGGGCCTCCCATCGCAGTGGCCTCTGTTGTCGCAGAGCACTGGCTCTGGGCTAATGCGCCCCAGAACTCCGGCTTGGTAATTGGACACAACGGTCCAGCCACTCCGCGGCACGTGGGATCTTCCCAGGCCAGGGATCGAACCGGTGCCCCTTGCACTGCAAGGCGGTGTCCTTACCCACTGGACCACCAGGGAAGCCCTGTGTATATACTTTTTTTGATGATATCCATTCTGACCAGTGTGGGATGATACCTCATTATAGTTTTATTTGCATTTCTTTAATAATGAGTGACATGGAGCATGTGTTTATTTGCCATCTGCATGTCTTCTTTGGAGAAATGTCTTCTTAGGTCTTTTGCCCATTTTTTGTTTGGGTTGTTTGTTTTCTCATATTGAGTTGAACTAGCTGCTTAATATATTTTGAAGATTAACTCTTTGTCGGTTGCTTTGTTTACAATCATTTTCTCCAATTGTGAGGGTTATCTTTTCATTATTTATAATTTTCTTTGATGTGCAAAAGCTCTTAAGTTTTATTAGCCCCCATTTGTTTATTTTTGTTTTTATTTCCATTAATCTAGGAGGTAGGTCAAAAAGAACCTTGATACAATTTATGTTGAAGAGTACTCCCTATGTTTTCCTCTAAGAGCTTTATAATTTCTGGTCTTACATTTAAATCTTTAATCCATTTTGAGTTTATTTTTGTGTGTGGTGTTAAGTGTTCCAATTTCATTCTTAACACATAGCTTCCAGTTTCATAGCTTAATACCACTTATTGAAGAGGCTCTCTTTTCTCCATTGTATACTCTTTGTCTATTTTGTCAAAAATAAGGTGCCCATAGGTGCATGGGCTTATCTCTAGTCCTACTATCTGTTCCATTGACCTATATTTCTGTTTTTGTGCCTGTAATATACAATCAATGACTGTAACTTTGTAATATAATTTGAGGTCAGGAAAGTTGATTCTTCCAGCTCTGTTTTTCCTTCTCAAGATCACTTTTGCTATTTAAGATATGTCATATTTCTGTGTAAATGTTGAAAATTTTTGTTCTAGTTCTGTGAAAAATGCCACTGGTAAATTGGTAGGGATTGCATTGAATATGCAGATTTCTTTGAGTACTATAGTCATTTTGACAATACTGATTCTTCCAATCCAAGAACATGGTATATCTCTCCATCTCTTTGTGTTGTCTTTGATTTCTTTCATCAGTTTCAGTTTTCTGCATACAGGTCTCTTGTCTCTATAGGTAGATTTATTACTAGATATTTTATTCTTTTTATTGTAATGGTGAATGGGATTGTTTCTTTAATATCTCATTCTGATTTTTCATTATTAGTATAATGGAATGCAAGGGATTTCTGTGTATTAGTTATATATACTGTGACTTGACTCAATTCAGTGATTTATTATAGTAGTATTTTGGTGATATTTTTAGGGTTTTCTGTGTATAGTATCACGTCTTCTGCAAACACTGAGAGTTTTACTTCTTTTACAATCTGATTCCTTTCATTTATTTTTCTTCATTAATTGCCATGACTAGGACTTCCAAAACCAGATTAAATAATAATAGTGAGAGTGGTGGACATGCTTGTCTTGTTCCTGATCTTAGAGGAAATGTTTTCAGTTTTTTTGCAGTTGAAAAGAATGCTTGCTGTGGGTTTGTCATGTATAGGCTTTATTATATTGAGGTACGTTCCTTCTATGCCAATTTTATGGACAGGTTTGAATCATAAATGGGTGTTGAATTTTGTCAAAAGCTTTCTCTGCATCTATTAAGATAATCATATGGTTTTTATGCTTAAGTTTGTTAATAGTTCCTTCCAATAAGAGAAGCTCTGAAGCTTTTGATATAAGAGTCTTGGATTTCTTTTGATGGAAGAACTCCTGTGCTCAGAAAGTATTTAAAAACCAAGGTGCATATTGAGGTATGATATTTTTTATGCTTTATGTTGACATCTTAAAATTTGTATATTGTTTGTATAGATCTAGAGACCATAGGGATCGAGGAGAATTTAATCCACCGATTATAATGAAAATGGGGAATGTTATAAGGACGGGCTTCTTATGAAAATATGCAACATACCTTTTAAAATTGCACTAACCAATATAGAGATGGCCTATACAATTTTTTATTTTTTATTTTTTGGCCACTTCTATTAGTCTTTCATTTATTTATTTTCATCCATCTTTGTTCTTTGGCCTGTGTGGGCCTCCCATCACAGTGGTCTCTCTCACTGGAGAGCACCGCCTCTGGGCACATGCGCTCCAGAGCTTGGGCTCAGTAGTTGGACAGGTTGGTCCAACTGCTTCGCGGCACATGGAATCTTCCCAGGCCAGGGATTGAACTGGCGCCCCTTGCACTGCAAGGCGGTGTCCTTACCCACTGGACCACCAGGGAAGCCTGGCTTATACAATTTTTCAGTTTGAGCAGCAAGTGAAAAACAACCCTCTGCATGTTAGTATCCAGCTGACTAAGGTTAGGGAAATCAATGTTATTAAAAGGAAATAACAGTTGCAACTATAAATTAAGAACATCTCATGCTGAAATCTGAGTCTTGGAGAGATGATTATAGTGATTCATTCAATCAATACATCAATACCTAAAGGAAGATTTATTGAGTCTTACAGTGGAACAGGTGCTATTCTTAGCTCTAGAGATAGAACTTGGGAAAATAGGCAAAATAGGTTGTAGGGAATTTAGGTTGTGTTGGGAGAGAAAGCAGAATGTTGAAAAGTGGGGATGACAAATATTAACAGTCAATCCTTATAATTGCTAGTTATATCATTGCCATAAACTTAAGTATCCAGGATTGTATATCAAAGGACTACACTTTCTCCAAGGTGCTTATAACACAACACAAATCTTATAAACATATACACTGGTGCAGCAAAGACTAGCTCCTCAGAGACAGAAAATAAGGGCTGTAGGCCTAGATTTTCTCCCTCATCTGCCATAGCCCCACCTTCACTTGCAATTGCGTCAGTTGTATTTTTTCCCCCTAGCTTATTGTGTCTGACTCTTTTGTGACCCCATGGACTGTAGCTCACCAAACTTCCTTGTCCATGGGATTCCCCAGACGAAAATACTGGAGTGGGTTGCCATTTCCCTCTCCAGGAGATCTTCCTGACCCAGGGATTGAAACTGGCTCCTACATTGGCTGAGGATTCTTTACCACTGACCCACCTAGGAAGTCCAGTTTAAATCCTTACAGTGAGGTATATAGTTGATGAACTTTTGTTAAATACATGAATGAATTGGTTATCATGAAAAAAACTTCAAAGTATATTCCAGTCCTGATAAGCTAATACTTTCCAAAAAATTTATAATAATGTTTTGGTGCCTTTTTCATGCAAGCTACCAATAAACTTATTCTGGTATTTTTGATTTACTGCTAGTATTTGCCTAATAAGACTTCCATTTACACTTTATATTTCCTTACCCTATGTACTTCTTGAATTTTTTCTTTTTATCTTAAATTGTATAATTTTGGCCTTACTCTCCCTGCATTTATTTAATAAGTAAGCTTAATTGAACAAATTTTGAAAGCAGACATGTTCAAGTCAATATTATTTAGGAAACTTAAATAGTAGAAAATAAAAACATTGAATTAACATATAATGTTTTATCCCAAAGCATATTTCTTTTTCTTTGTCAGAAAATAAATTGTAAATTTTGCTTTTTCCAATGAAGGGAAAGGAGCAAATGATACAAATAATTGACCTATACATAAGCTTTCTTTTCCCAATTATAAAAATTAGAAAAAATCATTCCTGTGGAAACCATAGTGAAAAAGGAAGAAAACTAACACCATCCTAGCTTACAAGGTTTGGAAACAGGTGCTATTCTTAGCTCTAGAGATAGAACTTGGGAAAATAGGCAAAATAGGTTGTAGGGAATTTAGGTTGTGTTGGGAGAGAAAGCAGAATGTTGAAAAGTGGGGATGACAAATATTAACAGTCAATCCTTATAATTGCTAGTTATATCATTGCCATAAACTTAAGTATCCAGGATTGTATATCAAAGGACTACACTTTCTCCAAGGTGCTTATAACACAACACAAATCTTATAAACATATACACTGGTGCAGCAAAGACTAGCTCCTCAGAGACAGAAAATAAGGGCTGTAGGCCTAGATTTTCTCCCTCATCTGCCATAGCCCCACCTTCACTTGCAATTGCGTCAGTTGTATTTTTTCCCCCTAGCTTATTGTGTCTGACTTTTTTGTGACCCCATGGACTGTAGCTCACCAAACTTCCTTGTCCATGGGATTCCCCAGACGAAAATACTGGAGTGGGTTGCCATTTCCCTCTCCAGGAGATCTTCCTGACCCAGGGATTGAAACTGGCTCCTACATTGGCTGAGGATTCTTTACCACTGACCCACCTAGGAAGTCCAGTTTAAATCCTTACAGTGAGGTATATAGTTGATGAACTTTTGTTAAATACATGAATGAATTGGTTATCATGAAAAAAACTTCAAAGTATATTCCAGTCCTGATAAGCTAATACTTTCCAAAAAATTTATAATAATGTTTTGGTGCCTTTTTCATGCAAGCTACCAATAAACTTATTCTGGTATTTTTGATTTACTGCTAGTATTTGCCTAATAAGACTTCCATTTACACTTTATATTTCCTTACCCTATGTACTTCTTGAATTTTTTCTTTTTATCTTAAATTGTATAATTTTGGCCTTACTCTCCCTGCATTTATTTAATAAGTAAGCTTAATTGAACAAATTTTGAAAGCAGACATGTTCAAGTCAATATTATTTAGGAAACTTAAATAGTAGAAAATAAAAACATTGAATTAACATATAATGTTTTATCCCAAAGCATATTTCTTTTTCTTTGTCAGAAAATAAATTGTAAATTTTGCTTTTTCCAATGAAGGGAAAGGAGCAAATGATACAAATAATTGACCTATACATAAGCTTTCTTTTCCCAATTATAAAAATTAGAAAAAATCATTCCTGTGGAAACCATAGTGAAAAAGGAAGAAAACTAACACCATCCTAGCTTACTGAACATTTCTAAAAATTTTGGTGTCTTTCCCTCTGATTAAGGAAAGGAAAAAGATGCATATTTTGAGCTGACATTGTTAATAATAGTTTGAGATGAGATTACTTTTCATTGAACTATATCCTGTAAAACTTTTTAAAGATATACTTCATCTCATCCTGAACACTCTCCTATTGTCATCTGTATACATTGATTTATTCTTTTTTCGGGCGGGGGAGCGGGTTGGGGAGCGAGGGGGTTGGGCAGGCCACTTCTATTGGTCTGTTATTTATCTATTTTCATCCTTTGTTCTTTGGCCCGCATGGGTCTCCAATCGCAGTGGCCTCTTTCGCTGCAGAGCACCAGCTCTGGGCACATGCGCTTCAGAGCCCCGGCTCGGTAATTGGACACATCCATCCAGCTGCTCAGTGGCACATGGGATCTTCCCAGGCCAGGGATCGAACTGGCGCCCCTTGCACTGCAAGGCGGTGTCCTTACCCACTGGACCACCAGGGAAGCCTTGCTTGATTCTTTTAATTGTATATTCCTAAGATGAAAACTTATGTACAATGATCTATCTGATTTTTTTTTTTTTGTATTTCCTTTGGAATTCTCCTAGAATGCTAGGACCAACATATAGGGTTAGTTTCTATGTGTGTGTGTGTGTGTGTGTGTGTGTGTGTGTGTGTGGGAGTGGGGGGTGTTAAGATTTAGAGGATAGTCCCAATGAAATATCTCTCATTGTCCTATAACTCTTCTGGACTAGAAACTGATTCACATTTGTCAAAATTAAGGAGCTGACCTCAGAGATGATCAAACTAACTAAAAAAAGCATGACACCACCATTACCTTCTTTTAAAATGCTGTTTAGTTCTCATTAGTGAACTCATAGACTGCACCAGCATCAGTTCTTACAACAGTGTGTTGATAAATCATATTTAGCATAAGGTTAACATCTCCCAACACACACATTGGCCTTTTTCATGTGTGCTAACACAGTATGAACTTCATTTATTGAGTGTCTTCTCTGTTTAGAGAGCTGGAGAATTTAAGGCCTTTTAACTGATCAGTGTTGTGCTGTACCATCATTTTTGTACTTGTTTCATAGCTTTATTTAAGTCCGTTGCAGGGTATAACCAACTCATTGATTCACTTATTCATTTTTATTTTAGTAACTTAAATATTTATTACCTCCCAAATTATACTGGGATCTTGTCTATTACTGGGTATACAGTTATAAAAAATAAAAAACAATTAATTCTGCTAAAGTGTTTGAAGACTCTGTATAAAAAGTTACCCAAATTAGCAATTTAAAAAATTAATTATAGAACATAATACATAATACCCTTTGGAGAATAAGAAAACAGTAATAGAATAATAGAAATAATGAGGAAATGATGATGAAATATCACATCTCCTTGTTATTAACAAAGCCAGCAACAGTTCTATTTGGAAACCTTAAAAGATTGTCTAGAGTCTGGAAGGTCTAGTGGAAGTCACCCAGGATCATGAGAATAATGACACTGCCAGCGAAGCAATACTATTTCATCCCCAGTTTTCTCACACAGATTGTTGGCAAATAAAAAATATAATGTTTAAGAAACCCATAATCAGTGTAAAGAAATATCTTATTAAACCTTTTTTGTAGTACTTTATAGTCTATAATTGCTGCTCTGATTTTTATGATGGTGCCTCTGTTTTGAGCACCTCTTTTACAACAGAATTTTAATTTTTCAGTGTTTAATTTTTCTGATCGTTTGCTCTAAGTTATACCAGGAAGTATTAATGATGAAATCTGTGGTAGATGTGGCAATGCACCACCCAGGTCTCACTTCAAGGAAGAGCTTTCTGCCCAGCGATGCAGAGAACAGTCAGGAGATAGTGCTCAGCTTTCTCCAAATGCAAACTCTGCCTCGGTTGCAAAGACCACTTTGCTCAAAGGCAAGCCCACCCCAAGTCCCCAGTGGCTGAATGAGATGAGGATACACAGGCCCTGCTCTTTCAGCCAGAAGTGAGACTCCTCCGGAGCTCTCTAGGGTGGGCCCAAGCACAGTACGGTTTGACTCTTCCTCTCACTAATCCTGCTTCTTCCCATGCCCTTCACCTGTTTCAATTCCCTATAAATATCTTGCACCAAAAGCTCCACATAAACTGTGCTTCCAGAGGGCTCATCTTGGAACAGTATCCAACCTAGGTTTTAAAGGAACATCAAAACCTGACACGGCAGGCTAAGGTGGGTGTCTGAAGCCCCATGCACAAAGAGAAGCTTGTGAACTCCCCCATGGGCCTTGATAGACTATGTAGAATTGCATTGTTCAGGAAAAACTCATTGCAGAGATATCAAAGAAAGCATTACAGGGATCAAATACAGCTTTCTGAATTTTATAAAAGCTTACAGAGTGCGATAATTCCTATGTAATTCCATAAAATGGCACATGTAAAATGTTTATCTGAGTCCTGAACATGAGAAGTTATTTTAATCACTCAGCAAATAATTTCTGTGTTTCAGACCCTTCCTCTAGTAGGTAAAGAGGATGCAAAGGTAAATGTCAGGCCTGTAAGGAAAGAATCCACCACTGGTAGTAAGCCTAAAGGTTTTGTGGGTGCCCGATATGTGTTAGATAAAACTGAGTAACAAATATATAAGTAGAAAACAAACAAACAAACAAACAAACCCAAATAGCAGAGAACTGTGAAGGAGAAATTAATGTCCTCTAAGGTTTCAAGTTTCTGTGTTCAAGTATATAGCTAGAGAGCACTACTCTGCACAAGTCACAGAAGGAAAATAAGAACAATGCAAGGTGTCATCTTTGAAGATTACTAAGGACAGACTTCACACTTTTCAATTTGCACAATTCTTTCCCATGAGACTTGTTTCTCCTCAAACATCATTACAAATTAATCTTTTTTTCAATTTGCACAATTCTTTTTCTCACTTCAAGGAAGAGCTTTCTGCCCAGCGATGCAGAGAATAGTCAGGAGATAGTGCTCAGCTTTCTCCAAATGCAAACTCTGCCTCGGTTGCAAAGACCACTTTGCTCAAAGGCAAGCCCACCCCAAGTCCCCAGTGGCTGAATGAGATGAGGATACACAGGCCCTGCTCTTTCAGCCAGAAGTGAGACTCCTCCGGAGCTCTCTAGGGTGGGCCCAAGCACAGTACGGTTTGACTCTTCCTCTCACTAATCCTGCTTCTTCCCATGCCCTTCACCTGTTTCAATTCCCTATAAATATCTTGCACCAAAAGCTCCACATAAACTGTGCTTCCAGAGGGCTCATCTTGGAACAGTATCCAACCTAGGTTTTAAAGGAACATCAAAACCTGACACGGCAGGCTAAGGTGGGTGTCTGAAGCCCCATGCACAAAGAGAAGCTTGTGAACTCCCCCATGGGCCTTGATAGACTATGTAGAATTGCATTGTTCAGGAAAAACTCATTGCAGAGATATCAAAGAAAGCATTACAGGGATCAAATACAGCTTTCTGAATTTTATAAAAGCTTACAGAGTGCGATAATTCCTATGTAATTCCATAAAATGGCACATGTAAAATGTTTATCTGAGTCCTGAACATGAGAAGTTATTTTAATCACTCAGCAAATAATTTCTGTGTTTCAGACCCTTCCTCTAGTAGGTAAAGAGGATGCAAAGGTAAATGTCAGGCCTGTAAGGAAAGAATCCACCACTGGTAGTAAGCCTAAAGGTTTTGTGGGTGCCCGATATGTGTTAGATAAAACTGAGTAACAAATATATAAGTAGAAAACAAACAAACAAACAAACAAACCCAAATAGCAGAGAACTGTGAAGGAGAAATTAATGTCCTCTAAGGTTTCAAGTTTCTGTGTTCAAGTATATAGCTAGAGAGCACTACTCTGCACAAGTCACAGAAGGAAAATAAGAACAATGCAAGGTGTCATCTTTGAAGATTACTAAGGACAGACTTCACACTTTTTTTCAATTTGCACAATTCTTTTTCCCATGAGACTTGTTTCTCCTCAAACATAAACACATTACAAATTAATCATTTAATTAAGTCACTCTGGAGTCTTGCTGACGTAGGAGAGGATTTGTGTACATTTTCAGATTGTTCTTTTTCTTCCTAATGGACTAGCTCTGTCTCTTAACAAAAACAGAAAAAGAAACAAAACAAAATCTATCACAGGTCTTAAAGTAAAAATGCCAGATACAGAAGAGACATGGGAGTGTTTGGGGGAATCTGTAGATTGGCAAAGATTTGGAACATGCGGCCACTGTCCAGGACCAGCTACATAAATTGTGGGGCTCAGTACAAATTGAAATTCTCCTTGTTCAGAAATGGTGAAGACTTCATGACAGCAACCAGATAACGCTAAACCAAATGTAGAGCCCTTCTGAACATGGGTCCAGTGTTTGTAAGTAACAAGCCTGTGAAGTACCTCTGCCACCGTCCTTCTTCACTCATTGGTGAGCAGGCCAAGTGTGTTTTGTCTACCTGCTATGACTGACACGGAATGAGCACTCAACCTATATTTTCTTAGTGAGTGAATTAATTTGCTGTCTGTAATTTATGTTTTACCCACCACACT
The DNA here is from genome assembly GCA_022376925.1 of Tragulus kanchil. NCBI lineage: Eukaryota > Metazoa > Chordata > Mammalia > Artiodactyla > Tragulidae > Tragulus > Tragulus kanchil. Next base: position 116,675,999 of record JAIOJX010000023.1, on the reverse strand, counting down.
CAACCAACTAGAGAAGGAGGGTCTCTTTAGACAGCATCATCCTCCTAATGCTACCTGAATGGTTCTTCAGACAGTGCTGATGGCCCTCTAGTTCCCCTGGTTTTAGTCAGTTCTGATCTGATCTTGCTTTGTTTTATAACCAATTCAGAAAAACAACCTGTGTATATTAAATGCATGTGTGTCTGTGTATGTATGTATATACATTTTTCAGATGTGTGTGTATACGTACGTGTATATACATAATGTATGTGTGTGTATATATATATATACATTTTTCATAGTGTTTTGTTTCAGTATCCTTGTGAGAGAGAACAGTTTTAACATAAAGTAGGTATGTGACTTGTGTAGAATTTTATCAGAAGCCTGAGAGTGAAATCCAGTGCTCAATTCTATATTTGGATCCAGTAATTAACATTCGATGTTCTGGTCTTCATTAATGAGGTATCTTAGAGATACTGCTTCCCAGATGACACAGTGTTTAAGAATCTGCCTGCATATGCAGAAGATACAAGAGATACAGTTTTGATCCATGGCTTGGGAAGATCCTCTGGAGGAAGGCATGGCAACCCTATATAGTGTTTTTGTCTGGAAAGTTCCATAAACAGAGAGCCTGGCAAGCTAGACTCCATGGGGTTGCAACGAGTTGGACATGATTGAGGAACTGAGCACATACACACTCTTAGAAGTATCAGTATGCCCACTTTGTGGATATGTAAGAGTACTGTCATACGGTGTTTAGGAAGGGAAGTCACAACATGACAACCTGGTTATTCTGGCATTGTTACATTCATTTTCAGTTTTAATTGCTTTCTTTCACATGCACATGTGAAAAAAATGTGTGTATGAAAGAAAGTTTGGCAAACTTATGAAAAAAAACTACAAAATAAAGTAGAAGTATGAAATGAACAATCTAGATGGGAACATAAGGCCAGGGTAAAAAGTAATATGCCACATAGTCTACAAGAGCCTGTAAAATAAATAACTAGTATATATACTTAACTGAGAGTCCTAAAAAGCAAAACCAAGAAAGGTGTGATTAGCTGCAAAATTCTCATTTATTATAGAAACAAAATTGTAATAAATACATTGAATAAGCAGTACTTGTAAATTCACTTATAAGCAACATGTTTGCTTTTTCTTTCTGTTTTCCTGTGGGGCAATTTTTTCTCTTCCCTTGAATGGAATTTGGGACGTCTCATTAATTTTGAATCACTACCAGGTGATAAACAGTCCTCTAGTTAGTAATTTCAATGTCTAATCGAGTTATTTAAATGCCTAAAGGGATTAGTATGACAGATTTTCTTGAAGCTTACTCCTCTCACCAGTTAGCACAAGCCATAACCCTATGGGAAAGAGGGCATGGTGACTTCTGCTCTTTTCCTATGCCTTGTGTCTGTGTCTCTCTCTGTGTGTATCTTTGTGTATTTTCTATTCGTCATCATTCTAATGATGGTTATCAATTTTTTCAGACAAGTTTTACGGTTAGACCCAGGAATGGGAGACCTTACCCTGGGCTCTGAGCCTTTGAGAGGTTCAGATGGACTATCTCCTAGTCTTTCCCAGCTGCATGGAACAGAGAGATGAAGCAAAACAAGGAGGAATATGTTGTAAGAATCAGGATGCTCTAGCTGCACTATGTTGGAAGTATGTAGGACCCTATTTTCTTTGCCCAAATGATGCCAAGCCTGATTCCTTGGTCTGTTCAGGGCTCTTCCCTAGGGGTTTCCCTCCTAACAGGACTGCTCTGTCAGTGTGATCACACTTTGGATTAGGGGTTGGCCAAAGGCCAGTTGTCTGTAGCAAAGGATGAAACATGGACATTTGGTCTCGGATATTTGCATGGGTGTTTGTGAAACTCCTCATAGTGCCGAAAGGAGCTGTAGCAGGAAGAGAAGAGAGACAGGCCTCAGGCTTTCCTAAAATGTTGGGAGGCCAATGCTGGACTTTCTATATGCTGCCAATTTGTAGCAGTGGACCAAAAGAATGTTAAGAATTCTAAATTTAAGTCTGGTCTCTTAGATATTTAGGGATGTATATTTGTCCTGTAAACTAACAGAATATATTTTATCTAAGAGGTTTTTTTTTTTTAAACCCTTTAAATTTTTAAATAACTCTTAAGACTTTTATGAGGTTCCTTGAGTCCCTCAAATATTGGAGGTGAATCTAACTCCAGATCAGTTGAGGTACAGCTGCTTAACAAAAGGAAAGAAGGACAGAGAATGTCTTAGTTGACTAAAGCTGTAATTATGTGTCAAGCTCTCTGAGTCTTACAAGTGTTTCAAAATGATTCATTTTCTCATGGGAAATTTTGTGGGTTTTTAAAACCCTTGCATTACCAGAGAAAGGACACAGCTGTAATTTCAATGTCTAATCGAGTTATTTAAATGCCTAAAGGGATTAGTATGACAGATTTTCTTGAAGCTTACTCCTCTCACCAGTTAGCACAAGCCATAACCCTATGGGAAAGAGGGCATGGTGACTTCTGCTCTTTTCCTATGCCTTGTGTCTGTGTCTCTCTCTGTGTGTATCTTTGTGTATTTTCTATTCGTCATCATTCTAATGATGGTTATCAATTTTTTCAGACAAGTTTTACGGTTAGACCCAGGAATGGGAGACCTTACCCTGGGCTCTGAGCCTTTGAGAGGTTCAGATGGACTATCTCCTAGTCTTTCCCAGCTGCATGGAACAGAGAGATGAAGCAAAACAAGGAGGAATATGTTGTAAGAATCAGGATGCTCTAGCTGCACTATGTTGGAAGTATGTAGGACCCTATTTTCTTTGCCCAAATGATGCCAAGCCTGATTCCTTGGTCTGTTCAGGGCTCTTCCCTAGGGGTTTCCCTCCTAACAGGACTGCTCTGTCAGTGTGATCACACTTTGGATTAGGGGTTGGCCAAAGGCCAGTTGTCTGTAGCAAAGGATGAAACATGGACATTTGGTCTCGGATATTTGCATGGGTGTTTGTGAAACTCCTCATAGTGCCGAAAGGAGCTGTAGCAGGAAGAGAAGAGAGACAGGCCTCAGGCTTTCCTAAAATGTTGGGAGGCCAATGCTGGACTTTCTATATGCTGCCAATTTGTAGCAGTGGACCAAAAGAATGTTAAGAATTCTAAATTTAAGTCTGGTCTCTTAGATATTTAGGGATGTATATTTGTCCTGTAAACTAACAGAATATATTTTATCTAAGAGGTTTTTTTTTTTTTTTAACCTTAATTTGTAAATAACTCTTAAGACTTTTATGAGGTTCCTTGAGTCCCTCAAATATTGGAGGTGAATCTAACTCCAGATCAGTTGAGGTACAGCTGCTTAACAAAAGGAAAGAAGGACAGAGAATGTCTTAGTTGACTAAAGCTGTAATTATGTGTCAAGCTCTCTGAGTCTTACAAGTGTTTCAAAATGATTCATTTTCTCATGGGAAATTTTGTGGGTTTTTAAAACCCTTGCATTACCAGAGAAAGGACACAGCTGTTATGGTTAGTATATTTATTCTTTCATTTAAGAAACATCTGGGTTGCTTTGCTCCTTGCCCTTCTGTATGATATTCTGAGTCAGTCTCTAAGACTGCCAGCTTTCTATTGGATGTAGTCAATATCTGACCCAGAGGAAACATTCATAAATACTTTCACTCATAACATCTGGCCTGACATAGCCATCTCTGTTTTTCTGTTGTGAGAATAGTTAGCCTTCCAGTCTTTTATCTTTGTGACTTCCTAGGCTTGGTTGTATATCAGTTAACTTTAACTTCCATATATCAGGGGAAACATTATACTTTCTCCAGAAGGTCTCCTTAAAGTTGTTCTGTTTTGAATAGAGATAAGAGGAAAAAACCACTAATGGAATGAGGTCTTACACAGCCAACTTTCTCCAAAGAGCCATCCTTTAACACCCTACTTCCCAACTTATATACATCCTTGTTGTGAGGAGGCTAAGAATTGTAGACAGGTTTTCTACAGACTTATTTTGCAAGTCATCATAGTGGTCTTGTACATCAATTCAGTATATGACATAGATCACTTTGGGGCTTCACTTGAAACTGAAAATTAAATGGCAACAGTTTAACATTCTTTTACAAGTATATATGATTTATTTTTCATGAGAAATAGAACTTTATTTCCTAACACTTAGATATAAAGATATTTATAACTGAAGTCTTTACATAAAGGATAAATAACAACTGAAATTTAACTAAGTATATAATGCAAACTACAAGTCAGGAGGAATTCTTAGAAGGCCAAAAATGTAGCCAATAGTATATAAAGAAGGGTTGTTTTATCAGGGATCATTCTAGGCAGTCTGGTAAATTATTTGCAAATTTATGTATATTTTTATAAGGAAAAGATCCTTTGCTTATTATTATTATTATCATTATTATTTTTTTTTTTTGGCGGGTGGTGGGGAGGGAGGGGGATGGGCAGGTCACTTCCACTGGTCTTTCATTTGTCTAGTTTCATCCATCTTTGTTCTTTGGCTCCTGTGGGCCTCCCATCGCGGTGTCATCAGTTGTCGCAGAGCACCGGCTCTGGGCGCATGCGCTCCAGAGCTCCAGCTTGGTAATTGGACACATCGGTCCAGCCGCTCCGCGGCACGTGGGATCTTCCCACGCCAGGGATCAAACCAGCGCCCCTTGCACTGCAAGGCGGTGTCCTTACCCACTGGACCACCAGGGGAAGCCTGATCCTTTGCTTATTATTATTCTCATAAATTCAGTCACACCAAAATGGTTTAAAAATGACTAACAGGATAACGACATTAGAATTGCTTATACAAATTATTGAATTTCACCATAATTTGCCCCAGATAAAATGATCATCAATAAAAATGGTGGAGAGATCAATTGATGTCAGAATTGGTTAGGACTAAATTTTTGTCTCTTTTTTCTAATGCGATTTTGCTCTTCTGAATCACTTGTAAAAGTTACTCAAATTTTGAATGCTCAGTACTATGCAGAACCACTGGATCAAGATTTACAATATCCTGGGAATCTGTCAGTCAGCACTCAAGCTCTCTCTCTCTCTCATCTCTCTCCAAGTTTTCCAGTTGATTTCAATAAATACACTGGTTTGAAAACATTCCTTAGAGCCCTGGTTCTCATCTGGGTATGATGAGTAAAGTGAAACAGAGTACAATTTTCAAAACACCTACTGAGCCTTTATCATGTGATATGTATCAACCCACTCCTCCCCACATAAAGATGAAAATGGCACTCCAAGGAGATCAGTTAAGATATAATAATAAAAATCCAAATCAGAGATTATAGGAACATAAGTCAAGACAATGACAATGGGAAAAAGGATATGAATTCAAAAATTTAATCCATAGTGTTATTAACCACAGAGATTACTCTTTCGTGATTCATAAGATCTCATTATATTAACCTAACACCAGATATAATGGTTCTAACTACATATAATTGGAATACTATGCATTCAACTCCCTACATCTATGTATTTAAAAGAATAATTTGATCATCATTAACATTTTTTGAACTCCCATTTTTAAATGTTTATAAAAAGTTATATCTACCATACAAATTTCTAACCTTACACATTAACTGCAGAAAAATGTTAGTTTGTACATTCTGACATATTTCATTATTTCTGAATACTTTATGTACCTTAAAAAAATCTTTTCATGCATGCAGATACTCACTCCTATGGACCTCAGATGGTTTCATTATTAATGATCTACTCGAAAGCCCCGCGCACGTGGGATCTTCCACGCCAGGGATCAAACCAGCGCCCCTTGCACTGCAAGGCGGTGTCCTTACCCACTGGACCACCAGGGGAAGCCTGATCCTTTGCTTATTATTATTCTCATAAATTCAGTCACACCAAAATGGTTTAAAAATGACTAACAGGATAACGACATTAGAATTGCTTATACAAATTATTGAATTTCACCATAATTTGCCCCAGATAAAATGATCATCAATAAAAATGGTGGAGAGATCAATTGATGTCAGAATTGGTTAGGACTAAATTTTTGTCTCTTTTTTCTAATGCGATTTTGCTCTTCTGAATCACTTGTAAAAGTTACTCAAATTTTGAATGCTCAGTACTATGCAGAACCACTGGATCAAGATTTACAATATCCTGGGAATCTGTCAGTCAGCACTCAAGCTCTCTCTCTCTCTCTCTCCAAGTTTTCCAGTTGATTTCAATAAATACACTGGTTTGAAAACATTCCTTAGAGCCCTGGTTCTCATCTGGGTATGATGAGTAAAGTGAAACAGAGTACAATTTTCAAAACACCTACTGAGCCTTTATCATGTGATATGTATCAACCCACTCCTCCCCACATAAAGATGAAAATGGCACTCCAAGGAGATCAGTTAAGATATAATAATAAAAATCCAAATCAGAGATTATAGGAACATAAGTCAAGACAATGACAATGGGAAAAAGGATATGAATTCAAAAATTTAATCCATAGTGTTATTAACCACAGAGATTACTCTTTCGTGATTCATAAGATCTCATTATATTAACCTAACACCAGATATAATGGTTCTAACTACATATAATTGGAATACTATGCATTCAACTCCCTACATCTATGTATTTAAAAGAATAATTTGATCATCATTAACATTTTTTGAACTCCCATTTTTAAATGTTTATAAAAAGTTATATCTACCATACAAATTTCTAACCTTACACATTAACTGCAGAAAAATGTTAGTTTGTACATTCTGACATATTTCATTATTTCTGAATACTTTATGTACCTTAAAAAAAAAAATCTTTTCATGCATGCAGATACTCACTCCTATGAAGACCTCAGATGGTTTTCCTACTAATGATCATTAATGATTCTACTCAGAGATGATAATAGGTGTGGTATAATTAAGTTCACAATATTTAAACTTGTAAAGTTAGAATAATACTGGAAACTCCTCCTCCCTTTATTTCAGTAACATTTTCATTCATCTCTCTCACCTTATGTCAGATTGAAGTCTTTCTTGTGAAATAGCATTGATTCAATCAGTTGTTGGAAACCTATTCATGATCTCAAAAGTAAACTAAACTCCTTTTGAAAAAGCTGCTTCAGAACATTGCTCCATATGCCATGGACATAAATGTGTGTTTTCAAACTGAGTAGTTCTTAATTGCGTAGGAAAATCTGATTCATACAGGTGAATCCATCATAAACAAGTATATGGGAGCATGGTCTTTGCTTTCTTGTTGTTTTATTACACCGGAAAATATACTCAAAGTGAGTGATTGGAAGAATTATGTAAATTCTTAGATGAGCAATCAATTGCTAACCAGATGAAAAAACATCTTGATAGAAGAAAAACTCTAGCAGTTCATTAGATGGGCATTAAGTGCATGTCAATGTGTCATAATGATATAAACTCTGAAATTCCCCAGTTTTTGCTCTTCTATAGCCAGCCATGCTCACCTCCTGATTTTGTGCTAATTGAGGAGAAGGGTAAAGTGCATGATCTAAGATGTTACTCTTTCCTCTAACTCCTGTAAACATACATACTTGGCACCTGTAGACATGCATGTTGTGGTCCTTGGATGGTTCTACTTGCCCAGTGAGAGTGGTTGGCTTCATATAGAGAACAGGTTACTGAACACTAGCTTTTCCAGATGGTAACACTGATGTCATAGAATGAGTATAGACTGAACCAAGACATTGTGATGCTCTCAAGTTAAATATTTCATGCCTGATCTGTTGTAGCGCATTCTATGGGAAAGAGAAAATAAACTTTATTTCTCTGTCAAGCTTCTCTTTCTTAGGAAAGCATGCTACCATAAAAAAAAGCAGAAAATGTTAGTTTGTACATTCTGACATATTTCATTATTTCTGAATACTTTATGTACCTTAAAAAAATCTGTTCATGCATGCAGATACTCACTCCTATGAAGACCTCAGATGGTTTTCCTACTAATGATCATTAATGATTCTACTCAGAGATGATAATAGGTGTGGTATAATTAAGTTCACAATATTTAAACTTGTAAAGTTAGAATAATACTGGAAACTCCTCCTCCCTTTATTTCAGTAACATTTTCATTCATCTCTCTCACCTTATGTCAGATTGAAGTCTTTCTTGTGAAATAGCATTGATTCAATCAGTTGTTGGAAACCTATTCATGATCTCAAAAGTAAACTAAACTCCTTTTGAAAAAGCTGCTTCAGAACATTGCTCCATATGCCATGGACATAAATGTGTGTTTTCAAACTGAGTAGTTCTTAATTGCGTAGGAAAATCTGATTCATACAGGTGAATCCATCATAAACAAGTATATGGGAGCATGGTCTTTGCTTTCTTGTTGTTTTATTACACCGGAAAATATACTCAAAGTGAGTGATTGGAAGAATTATGTAAATTCTTAGATGAGCAATCAATTGCTAACCAGATGAAAAAACATCTTGATAGAAGAAAAACTCTAGCAGTTCATTAGATGGGCATTAAGTGCATGTCAATGTGTCATAATGATATAAACTCTGAAATTCCCCAGTTTTTGCTCTTCTATAGCCAGCCATGCTCACCTCCTGATTTTGTGCTAATTGAGGAGAAGGGTAAAGTGCATGATCTAAGATGTTACTCTTTCCTCTAACTCCTGTAAACATACATACTTGGCACCTGTAGACATGCATGTTGTGGTCCTTGGATGGTTCTACTTGCCCAGTGAGAGTGGTTGGCTTCATATAGAGAACAGGTTACTGAACACTAGCTTTTCCAGATGGTAACACTGATGTCATAGAATGAGTATAGACTGAACCAAGACATTGTGATGCTCTCAAGTTAAATATTTCATGCCTGATCTGTTGTAGCGCATTCTATGGGAAAGAGAAAATAAACTTTATTTCTCTGTCAAGCTTCTCTTTCTTAGGAAAGCATTTCAGCTACTTGCTCCTTAACTGGCAATATTTGAAATATGAATTCTGAATTTGTGGCTTATCAATAAAAACACAGAGGTTGTCTGGTGAATTCTAGTACAGGAGTAGAAACATTTACTTACATTGTGTTCACAGCTGATAAACTGCAGTTGCTAACAGTTTGTTAATTAAATCTTAGTTAAGCTTTGTCCTTCCTGCTTAGAAACGGGAACTCTTTAACATTTGAGGCTGCAATTTGCATGCATCAGTCAACACAAATGCTGAACAAAGTGCTTGTTTAGGTAATAAGATAAGGAGGTGCCCTCTCCACATTTCAGCTCTAACCGCCTCAGAGGCAACATTTCCCAAGATTCCCAGCTGCTGCTTGTTCAGGCAGCTCTGTGGTTTGCGCTGCATATTAATTTCTGTTCGACACGGGAATTCAATTTGTACTGTACATTTCATTTCTTCACAGATTTAGATTTATTTCATGTTCTCTGCTTTTAATTAACTCTCTGGCACAGCTGCTGGACAGGATAGAAAAACTCATTGCTCTCCCTGTGTTATGAGTACCCCACCAATCATTTGCCACTTAGATGGTGGTGCAGGAGCTATCAGTTTCTATGGCAACCAGAGCCGTGGTGATTGATTCCTTGCCAGTATGGCATCACCACAGGGAGTGCAGCTTGTGATTTTTCTATGCTCACAACATCCATCTAATTAAAACAGGATTATGGAATCATCCCAGTATATGTTCGACAACTACACTGCAATCCATTTATGTAAATGTCAACACTGTTAAATACAGTGGTCATAGCATTTAGGGAGGAATACTAGTTTTAGTCTTTGGTTTGTGCACTGGAAATCGAATGCCCAACCACCTGGTTTTGGCTATTACAGCCTCTTCGATGGTGGCCTTCAATCGGCACAGTCATTCTGTATTTGAAAATCATGTGAAGCAAAGCTAAATGATTGTATTTCGATTGATTCAGTGCTAGCTAACTCTAGAATGCTATACTAAGCCTGACTTTCTTTATGGGAAAGAGAAAATAAACTTTATTTCTCTGTCAAGCTTCTCTTTCTTAGGAAAGCATTTCAGCTACTTGCTCCTTAACTGGCAATATTTGAAATATGAATTCTGAATTTGTGGCTTATCAATAAAAACACAGAGGTTGTCTGGTGAATTCTAGTACAGGAGTAGAAACATTTACTTACATTGTGTTCACAGCTGATAAACTGCAGTTGCTAACAGTTTGTTAATTAAATCTTAGTTAAGCTTTGTCCTTCCTGCTTAGAAACGGGAACTCTTTAACATTTGAGGCTGCAATTTGCATGCATCAGTCAACACAAATGCTGAACAAAGTGCTTGTTTAGGTAATAAGATAAGGAGGTGCCCTCTCCACATTTCAGCTCTAACCGCCTCAGAGGCAACATTTCCCAAGATTCCCAGCTGCTGCTTGTTCAGGCAGCTCTGTGGTTTGCGCTGCATATTAATTTCTGTTCGACACGGGAATTCAATTTGTACTGTACATTTCATTTCTTCACAGATTTAGATTTATTTCATGTTCTCTGCTTTTAATTAACTCTCTGGCACAGCTGCTGGACAGGATAGAAAAACTCATTGCTCTCCCTGTGTTATGAGTACCCCACCAATCATTTGCCACTTAGATGGTGGTGCAGGAGCTATCAGTTTCTATGGCAACCAGAGCCGTGGTGATTGATTCCTTGCCAGTATGGCATCACCACAGGGAGTGCAGCTTGTGATTTTCTATGCTCACAACATCCATCTAATTAAAACAGGATTATGGAATCATCCCAGTATATGTTCGACAACTACACTGCAATCCATTTATGTAAATGTCAACACTGTTAAATACAGTGGTCATAGCATTTAGGGAGGAATACTAGTTTTAGTCTTTGGTTTGTGCACTGGAAATCGAATGCCCAACCACCTGGTTTTGGCTATTACAGCCTCTTCGATGGTGGCCTTCAATCGGCACAGTCATTCTGTATTTGAAAATCATGTGAAGCAAAGCTAAATGATTGTATTTCGATTGATTCAGTGCTAGCTAACTCTAGAATGCTATACTAAGCCTGACTTGGAAATTGGTTAATTAATTTAGTGCCTATGAATTATTTATTCATCAAAAGCTCTGAATTCACGTGACTGATTTTTTTCTTCAGTGACTTCCCTTGAGAGTAGTATATCCTTCTGGTCTTGTGATTTTCTTCTCACAGAGCATTCCTCAAGCCCTCTGATAGTCACTGGGATTGGGGGAGGGCTCACCTATCAGGTGAGATGAAAGATGAAGTATTCACAGTTGTGCACAGAGGCTCTAGATGAAAAAGGCAGCTTAGGGATGTCATGAAGGGCTAAATGAGGAGACAAGCCCCTTAGAGAATTGTGAGATGTCCCTTTAGAGAATTGTGAGGTGTGTATGCAAAGTAAAAAGGAAGGACAGAGGGTGACAGACCTGTTAGTAATGTCATTTTGTACATCAGAGTTTTTGCTGGATAAGGTTGATGAAATTCTCTGTTAACATGAAAAATGGCAGTCAGCACGATCTAATAGCTTCATGTCCCTACGTGTTTTATTTTCCAGTGCATCTGTATGTTACAGAAGCGACTATATGACATATATAGGTATGTGCTATGTAGTGTATATATTTGCTGTCAAAGCTCTATTCATTTTACACATTTTTCCTCTTGCCTTCACTTATGTTTATGAAGAGATTTGCAGATTCAAATGATACTGTCAGAGGTACTTCTGGTTACATTTTAATTCTTAGTACTAAACTTTCCAGAAGTTTCATGACATTTCAAAATTCTCATGAATTGACAGTAAAATTACTCCCAAAGCAGGAAATTAACAAAATGACAAAAAATATATAAAACATTTTGACTAGAGAGAAAAAGGATTGTAATATCGGCACATCCATCTACAGAATATGGTGACTGGTTGAGATAAAATTGATGGAAGTAGGAGTGTTTCACTGAAGGTATCTTTTAAAGTAACTATTGTTCTCTAGTTGTGATATTACTGCCAAGAGTGTATTACTACATAGTGGTGTGATTTACAGTGGGTTTTTTTTTTTTTTTGTCTCAGGCATATAGTTGGTATTATATGTATGTATCTATACAAAACAATAGCAACTTCCTAGAGTTACAATACATAGTTTTGTTGCTAGTTCATTAGTATGAAGCTGACAAGCATTCATTTTAAATACAACTGTAGCAGCAGCATCCACTCCTTTCTAATGGCTGCTGTACTTTCAGGTGTTTATACTACTACCAGCGTTTCCTTTGAGCCAAAAGAAACTTTTCATTAACATAAAATTTAAAATACTTTTTCAGAGTTTATTTCTGAAACAAAAAAATTATACATAACAGATACAAAACATTTTAGGATAATTTTGAGGGTTTTTTAAAGTAATGCAATCAATAAATTAACCTAGATTATTTTTCCTTGTTTAAGCTCAAAGAAGTAAGACTTTACTTCTTAAAATCACGTTAGAATGATGTAGCATGCTTTGTGCTACAAAAACAGCTTACTGTATTGACACGGGATATGACAGTTTCATGAAATTACTGCATTTAGTTACTACAACATTCCTATAAGATAAGTAATCTTTCTCCGTTTTGCATTTGAAGAAACTGAGACTTAGATAAGTAAAATAATATGTATGTGGTCAAACAGAAATTGTATGGCAAAGTAATAATTCAAACATAGAAGCTTGAAGTGTAGACTTTTGTCATTACTGTATTGTATAGCACACAAATGCCTAGTATGTGGTGTAAAATATTACCTGGATGCATTCTAAGAGGCTTTGGTGAAGGCCGAGAGCAGTGAATACTGAAACCTTGTGACCATATGAGAAAAGTTAAATGTTTCCAGCACGTCCCCTAAACTTGCTAACTTGTGTTGAATCTTTGAAGATAATTCATCCCTTTCAGTGTCATCTGTGACCTCGTGGTTACAGAAGGATGGTGTTTTTCCTTCAGATAGATTGTTGTTATCCCGATAAAATAGTCAAGGCTCAGAGAAGACGCCAGCTCCTGAGGAAAGAGTAAATCGTGTCATAGAAATTCACTACATTCCCTTTCTAATCACCTCAGTTTGATCTGGAGTCATTTCTTATTGTGTGACTGTGTAGACTTCAGCTAACAGTTACTTTATTTGTGTACTATGTATATTTGGAGATGGCCAGGAATCATGTAGCTATTTTAATTATATATAGACATATCACTTTGGAATTATCCAGTTCTGGAAGATGGAAAATTATGTATGTATATAGTATATAAACTTTTTAAAAGTTTTTTGGCCTCCTTTATTGGTTTTTTGTTTTATTTGTTTTCATCCATTTTTATTCGTTGGCCTGTGTGGGCTTACCACTGCAATGGCCTCTCGTGTTGCAGAGGACCGGCTCTTGTTACATGTGCTCCTGCGCACTGGCTGGTAATTGGATACACCAGTCCAGCAGGTCCATGGCATGTGGGATCTTCCTGGGTCAGAGATCGAACCAGTGCTGCTTGCCCTTTTCATTAACATAAAATTTAAAATACTTTTTCAGAGGTTATTTCTGAAACAAAAAAAGTATACATAACAGATACAAAACATTTTAGGATAATTTTGAGGGTTTTTTAAAGTAATGCAATCAATAAATTAACCTAGATTATTTTTCCTTGTTTAAGCTCAAAGAAGTAAGACTTTACTTCTTAAAATCACGTTAGAATGATGTAGCATGCTTTGTGCTACAAAAACAGCTTACTGTATTGACACGGGATATGACAGTTTCATGAAATTACTGCATTTAGTTACTACAACATTCCTATAAGATAAGTAATCTTTCTCCGTTTTGCATTTGAAGAAACTGAGACTTAGATAAGTAAAATAATATGTATGTGGTCAAACAGAAATTGTATGGCAAAGTAATAATTCAAACATAGAAGCTTGAAGTGTAGACTTTTGTCATTACTGTATTGTATAGCACACAAATGCCTAGTATGTGGTGTAAAATATTACCTGGATGCATTCTAAGAGGCTTTGGTGAAGGCCGAGAGCAGTGAATACGAAACCTTGTGACCATATGAGAAAAGTTAAATGTTTCCAGCACGTCCCCTAAACTTGCTAACTTGTGTTGAATCTTTGAAGATAATTCATCCCTTTCAGTGTCATCTGTGACCTCGTGGTTACAGAAGGATGGTGTTTCTCCTTCAGATAGATTGTTGTTATCCCGATAAAATAGTCAAGGCTCAGAGAAGACGCCAGCTCCTGAGGAAAGAGTAAATCGTGTCATAGAAATTCACTACATTCCCTTTCTAATCACCTCAGTTTGATCTGGAGTCATTTCTTATTGTGTGACTGTGTAGACTTCAGCTAACAGTTACTTTATTTGTGTACTATGTATATTTGGAGATGGCCAGGAATCATGTAGCTATTTTAATTATATATAGACATATCACTTTGGAATTATCCAGTTCTGGAAGATGGAAAATTATGTATGTATATAGTATATAAACTTTTTAAAAGTTTTTTGGCCTCCTTTATTGGTTTTTTGTTTTATTTGTTTTCATCCATTTTTATTCGTTGGCCTGTGTGGGCTTACCACTGCAATGGCCTCTCGTGTTGCAGAGGACCGGCTCTTGTTACATGTGCTCCTGCGCACTGGCTGGTAATTGGATACACCAGTCCAGCAGGTCCATGGCATGTGGGATCTTCCTGGGTCAGAGATCGAACCAGTGCTGCTTGCCCTGCAAGGCAGACTCTTTATCCACTGGACCACCATGGAAGCCCAGTATACAAACATTTTTAATAGCATAATAACTCAAGTACTGACTGGAAATCCCCAGGCCTTTGGAGAACTAGTTAAACTTGATGTGAACTGACATTGCACAATCTTGTAAATTCTTTGAATTTTAGCAAATCCCTTATATTTTCTTTCTTGGTGTTCTTACATCAGTATGCATTTGCTGTCTCTATTCTACACAAAATCAATCTGGATAAAATTTTAGTCCCGTGAAAAATTCCCCCAGAGAAGTTATTTAGATAATTTTATTGAATGTTTTTATGCACCTGGGATAAGTGACTTTGAATATGATTGTATCCTATAGTTTATTGTCTTTCTTATCTCACCAATTCAATCTCCATTTCCTCTTCTTCTGTTTTTCTCTAACTTGCTTTAGAAACATTCTTCTCCCCATATATGCGAAACAACTATGGCCCTCTACCTTTCTACCACATATTTAGATTGGGGTCTCCTTTCTTACAACACTTGCTTAAATATACTCCCTTCCTGGGTTTCCCTGATGCTCCAGTGGGTAGAGAATCCACCTTGCAGTGCAGAGGGCACTGGTTCGATCCCTGGACTGGGAAGATCCCACGTGCTGCAGAGCATCCAATTAGAGCCAGTGCTCTGGAGTGTATGCTCCCAGAACTGGTGCTCTGCGGCAAGATACGCCACTTCAATGGGAGGCCCACACAGGCCAAAGAATAGAGGATGGATGAAGATAAGTATCAAAATTAGAGGGGCATGATAAGGAGGAAAAAAAACTGTATAAATATACTCCTTTCCTAAAAACAATTTGAGTGAATGAAATGATTTCTTGTTATGAGTTTCATGTTATTTTCTTCCACTTATATTTTTATAAAGTTTTTCCTCTATCTTATTAAAAGTATATCGATGCAACTTCTAAAATTTTAACTAGACTATAAATTTATGATATTGTTATGATTATTATTATTAGCTGAAAAGAACAATTGAAATTAGAGATGTACTCATTTAAAGCAAACAATATTATGAAGCTACTTTAAATCATTCTGATCGTTTTTCTTCCTCATATTTAGGTCCCTGACTTCTTTGACTGAAATAATTAAGGAGGGAAAAGTGACAATATGCTAACAGCTTCATTTATTTAAATAAGGAAAAGGGGGCTTCTCATTCATATGTTTAATTTCATTAACAACACAGATGTGAAAATACTGGTGGAGAATAAAGGGACCTGCCTCCTGAATTTAGACCTGTGTCAAAGTTATTGAATACATCCAAACACTTAAGAACAGTTTTGCTTCAACTAGCCAAAAGCTGTCTTGAATTTTTCTACTATAGAACTGAACCTGGTAAAACATGGATTTAATAAGTACAATGGTTTTATGAACTGTCATTTGATTATGACTAATCAGCAAAAGAGAAATACTATTTCTGGTCTTCCCTGTTAGCTCAGTGGTAAAGAGTTTACCTGCCAATTGCAGGAGACATGGACTCAATCTCTGATCTGGGAAGATCCCACATGCTATGGAGGAGCGACTAAGCCTGTGAGCCACAACTGTTGAGCCTGTGCTCTAGAGCCTTGGAGCTGCAACTATTGACCGCATGTGCTGCAACTACTGAAGCCCATGTGTGCTAGAGCCTGAGTTCCACAACAAGAGAAGTCATCACAACAAGAAGACTGCTCACTTCAACTGGAGAGTAGCCTCCACTCCCAGCAACTAGAGAAGAGCCTGCACCAGCAGTAAAAACCCAGAACAGACAAAAAATTTAAAATTTAAAAAATTTTTGTTTCTAATTCAATATCCTTAACAAATAGGAGATGAACATCAACATTTTAGGAATCAGTGAACTAAAATGGAAGGGAATGGGAGAATTTCGTTCAGATGAACATTACATCTATGACTGTGGGCACAAATCCCTTAGAAGCAATGGAGTAGCCCTCGTAGTCAACAGAAGAGTCTGAAATGCAGTACATGGTTGCTATCTCAAAATTGAAAGAAGAATGATCTCAGTTTGTTTCCAAGGCAAACCATTCAGCATCATAATAATCCAAGTCTTTGCCGCAACCACTAATGCCAAAGAAGCTGAGGTCAAATGGTTCTATGAAGATCTACAAGATCTTCTAGAAGTAGCACCAAAAGAAAAAAAAGTCTTTCATCATAGGTGACCAGAATGCAAAAGTAGGAAGTCAAGAGATACCTAGAGTAATAAATTCCTCATATTTAGGTCCCTGACTTCTTTGACTGAAATAATTAAGGAGGAAAAGTGACAATATGCTAACAGCTTCATTTATTTAAATAAGGAAAAGGGGGCTTCTCATTCATATGTTTAATTTCATTAACAACACAGATGTGAAAATACTGGTGGAGAATAAAGGGACCTGCCTCCTGAATTTAGACCTGTGTCAAAGTTATTGAATACATCCAAACACTTAAGAACAGTTTTGCTTCAACTAGCCAAAAGCTGTCTTGAATTTTTCTACTATAGAACTGAACCTGGTAAAACATGGATTTAATAAGTACAATGGTTTTATGAACTGTCATTTGATTATGACTAATCAGCAAAAGAGAAATACTATTTCTGGTCTTCCCTGTTAGCTCAGTGGTAAAGAGTTTACCTGCCAATTGCAGGAGACATGGACTCAATCTCTGATCTGGGAAGATCCCACATGCTATGGAGGAGCGACTAAGCCTGTGAGCCACAACTGTTGAGCCTGTGCTCTAGAGCCTTGGAGCTGCAACTATTGACCGCATGTGCTGCAACTACTGAAGCCCATGTGTGCTAGAGCCTGAGTTCCACAACAAGAGAAGTCATCACAACAAGAAGACTGCTCACTTCAACTGGAGAGTAGCCTCCACTCCCAGCAACTAGAGAAGAGCCTGCACCAGCAGTAAAAACCCAGAACAGACAAAAATTAAATTAAAAAATTATTGTTTCTAATTCAATATCCTTAACAAATAGGAGATGAACATCAACATTTTAGGAATCAGTGAACTAAAATGGAAGGGAATGGGAGAATTTCGTTCAGATGAACATTACATCTATGACTGTGGGCACAAATCCCTTAGAAGCAATGGAGTAGCCCTCGTAGTCAACAGAAGAGTCTGAAATGCAGTACATGGTTGCTATCTCAAAATTGAAAGAAGAATGATCTCAGTTTGTTTCCAAGGCAAACCATTCAGCATCATAATAATCCAAGTCTTTGCCGCAACCACTAATGCCAAAGAAGCTGAGGTCAAATGGTTCTATGAAGATCTACAAGATCTTCTAGAAGTAGCACCCAAAAAAAAGAAAAAAAATGTCTTTTTCATCATAGGTGACCAGAATGCAAAAGTAGGAAGTCAAGAGATACCTAGAGTAATAAACAAGTTTGGCTTTGGAGTGAAAAATGAAGCAGGGCAAAAGCTAACAGAGTTTTGCCAAAAGAATGCACTGGTCATAGCAAACACCTTCTTCCAACAACACAAGAGATGACTCTACACATCAGTATCACCAGATGGTCAATACCCAAATCAAACTTATTATCCTCTTTGTAGATGAAGATGGAGAAGCTCTATACTCTGAGCAAAAACCAGACTGAGAGCTGACTGTGACTCAGAACATAAACTCCTTATTGAAAAATTCAGACTTAAGTTAAAGGAAATAGGCAAAACCACTAGGCCATTCAGGTATCATCTAAATCAAATCCCTTAAGATTATACAGTGGAAGTGACAAATAGATTCATGGGATGGATCTGATAGACACAGTGCCTAAAGAACTATGGATGGAGATTTGTAACATAATACAGGAGCCACAGATCAAAACCATCCCCAAGAAAAGGAAATGCAAAAAGGCAAGATGGTTATTTGAGGAGCCCTTACATATAGCTAAGAAAAGAAGAGAAGTGAAGGTAAAGAAGGAAAACTATAAGCATCTGAATTCAGAGTTCCAGAGATTAGCAAGGAGAGATAAGAAAGCCTTCCCAAGTGAACAATGCAAAGAAACAGAGGAAAATAATAGGATGGAAAAAACTAGAGATAATCTTCAAATAGAATAACATCAACATTTTAGGAATAAAATTTAGGAATCAGTGAACTAAAATGGAAGGGAATGGGAGAATTTCGTTCAGATGAACATTACATCTATGACTGTGGGCACAAATCCCTTAGAAGCAATGGAGTAGCCCTCGTAGTCAACAGAAGAGTCTGAAATGCAGTACATGGTTGCTATCTCAAAATTGAAAGAAGAATGATCTCAGTTTGTTTCCAAGGCAAACCATTCAGCATCATAATAATCCAAGTCTTTGCCGCAACCACTAATGCCAAAGAAGCTGAGGTCAAATGGTTCTATGAAGATCTACAAGATCTTCTAGAAGTAGCACCCAAAAAAAAGAAAAAAAATGTCTTTTTCATCATAGGTGACCAGAATGCAAAAGTAGGAAGTCAAGAGATACCTAGAGTAATAAACAAGTTTGGCTTTGGAGTGAAAAATGAAGCAGGGCAAAAGCTAACAGAGTTTTGCCAAAAGAATGCACTGGTCATAGCAAACACCTTCTTCCAACAACACAAGAGATGACTCTACACATCAGTATCACCAGATGGTCAATACCCAAATCAAACTTATTATCCTCTTTGTAGATGAAGATGGAGAAGCTCTATACTCTGAGCAAAAACCAGACTGAGAGCTGACTGTGACTCAGAACATAAACTCCTTATTGAAAAATTCAGACTTAAGTTAAAGGAAATAGGCAAAACCACTAGGCCATTCAGGTATCATCTAAATCAAATCCCTTAAGATTATACAGTGGAAGTGACAAATAGATTCATGGGATGGATCTGATAGACACAGTGCCTAAAGAACTATGGATGGAGATTTGTAACATAATACAGGAGCCACAGATCAAAACCATCCCCAAGAAAAGGAAATGCAAAAAGGCAAGATGGTTATTTGAGGAGCCCTTACATATAGCTAAGAAAAGAAGAGAAGTGAAGGTAAAGAAGGAAAACTATAAGCATCTGAATTCAGAGTTCCAGAGATTAGCAAGGAGAGATAAGAAAGCCTTCCCAAGTGAACAATGCAAAGAAACAGAGGAAAATAATAGGATGGAAAAAACTAGAGATAATCTTCAAATAAATTAGAAAGAATGTTCAAGGGAACATTTCATGCAGAGATAGGCACAATAAAGGACAGAAGCAGAAGCAGCAGCAGATGATATCAAGAAGAGCTGGCAAGGGCTTCCCTGGTGGTCCAGTGGGTAAGGATACTGCCTTGCAGTGCAAGGGGTGCCGGTTTGATCCCTGGCCTGGGAAGATCCCACGTGCCGCGGAGTGGCTGGACCGATGTGTCCAATTACCGAGCCGGAGCTCTGGAGTGCATGCGCCCAGAGCCGGTGCTCTGTGACAACAGAGGCCACTGCGATGGGAGGCCCACACAGGCCAAAGAACAAAGAAGGATGAAAATAGACAAATGAAAGACCAATGGAAGTAGCCCTCCTGCTCCCCTTCTCCCCAACCCCTGCCAAAATAAATAAATAAATAAATAAATCTTTAAAAAAAAAAAAAAAGAGCTGGCAAGAACACACAAAAGAACTATATAAAAAAGATCTTAATGACTCAGATGAGTACAAAGGTGTGATCACTCACCTAGAGCCAGACATCCTGGACTGCAAAGTCAAGTGGACCCTAGGAAGCACTATTACAAATACAGTTAATGGAGGTGATGGAATTCCACATGAGCTTTCTCAATTCCTAAAAGATGATGCTGTTAAAGTGCTACACTCAATATGCCAGCAAATTCGGAAAACTCAGCAATGGCCACAGAATTGGAAACATTCATTTTTCATTCCAATCCCAAAGAATGACAATGCCAAAGAATGTTTAGCTACAACACAATTGCACTCATGTCACATGCTAGCAAGGTCATGCTCAAAATCCTCCAAGCTAGCCTTTAACAGTACACAAACCAAGAACTTCCAGATGTACATGCTGGGTTTAGAAAAGACAGCGGAACCAGAGATCAAATTGCCAACATTTGTGGGTCATAGAAAAAGCAAGAGAATTCCAGAAAGACATCTACTTCAGTGACTATGCTTATGTCTTTGACTGAGTGGATCACAAAAAACTGTTGACAATTCTGAAAGAGATAGGAATACCAGATTACCTTGTCTGTCTCTTGAGAAATCTGTATAAAGGTTAAAAAACAACAGTTAGAACCAGACATGGAAAAACTCATTGGTTAAAAATTGGGAAGGGAATATGTCAAGGCTCTATATTCTCACTATGCTTATTTAACTTATATGCAGAGTACATCATGTGAAATGCTGGACTGGATGAAGTACAAGCTGCAATCAAGATTGCCAGGAGGAGAAATATCAATAACCTCAGATATGCATACAATATCACCCTTATGGCAGAAAATGAACAGGAACTAAAGAGCTCTTGATGAAGATGAAAGAGGAAAGTGAAAAAGCAGACTTAAAACTCAACATTCAAAAAATGAAGATCATGGCACCTGGTCCCATCATTTCCTGGCAAATAGCTGGAGAAACAATGGAAACAGTGACTTTATTTTTTATTTTATTTTTCGAAAATGTCTCAAACGTCACTCTGGTTGGTGACTGCAGACATAAATTTAAAGATGCTTGCTCCTTGGAGGTAACACTATGATAAATCTAGACAGTTTATTAAAAAGCACAGATTTTACTTTACTGACAAAGGTCTGTATAGTCAAAGCTATGGTTTTCCCAGTAGTCATGCATGGATGTGAGAGTTGGGACCATAAAGGCTGAGCTCCAAAGAGTTGATGCTTTCAAACTTTGGAGAGTCTCTTGGATGGCAGGATCAAACCAGTCAATCCTAAAGGAAATCAACCTTGAATATTCACTGGAAAGACTGTCTCTGATGCTGAAGCTCTAATACTTTGATCATCTGATGTGAAGAGCTGACTCATTGGAAAAAATCCTGATGCTGGGAAAGATTGAAGGCAGAAGGAGAAGGTAACTACAAAGACTGAGATGGTTGAATTGCACCAGTGACTCAATAGACATGAATTTGAGCAAGCTCCCAGAGATGGTGAATGACAGGAAGCCTGGTGCAAACCAAGAACTTCCAGATGTACATGCTGGGTTTAGAAAAGACAGCGGAACCAGAGATCAAATTGCCAACATTTGTGGGTCATAGAAAAAGCAAGAGAATTCCAGAAAGACATCTACTTCAGTGACTATGCTTATGTCTTTGACTGAGTGGATCACAAAAAACTGTTGACAATTCTGAAAGAGATAGGAATACCAGATTACCTTGTCTGTCTCTTGAGAAATCTGTATAAAGGTTAAAAAACAACAGTTAGAACCAGACATGGAAAAACTCATTGGTTAAAAATTGGGAAGGGAATATGTCAAGGCTCTATATTCTCACTATGCTTATTTAACTTATATGCAGAGTACATCATGTGAAATGCTGGACTGGATGAAGTACAAGCTGCAATCAAGATTGCCAGGAGGAGAAATATCAATAACCTCAGATATGCATACAATATCACCCTTATGGCAGAAAATGAACAGGAACTAAAGAGCTCTTGATGAAGATGAAAGAGGAAAGTGAAAAAGCAGACTTAAAACTCAACATTCAAAAAATGAAGATCATGGCACCTGGTCCCATCATTTCCTGGCAAATAGCTGGAGAAACAATGGAAACAGTGACTTTATTTTTTATTTTATTTTTCGAAAATGTCTCAAACGTCACTCTGGTTGGTGACTGCAGACATAAATTTAAAGATGCTTGCTCCTTGGAGGTAACACTATGATAAATCTAGACAGTTTATTAAAAAGCACAGATTTTACTTTACTGACAAAGGTCTGTATAGTCAAAGCTATGGTTTTCCCAGTAGTCATGCATGGATGTGAGAGTTGGGACCATAAAGGCTGAGCTCCAAAGAGTTGATGCTTTCAAACTTTGGAGAGTCTCTTGGATGGCAGGATCAAACCAGTCAATCCTAAAGGAAATCAACCTTGAATATTCACTGGAAAGACTGTCTCTGATGCTGAAGCTCTAATACTTTGATCATCTGATGTGAAGAGCTGACTCATTGGAAAAAATCCTGATGCTGGGAAAGATTGAAGGCAGAAGGAGAAGGTAACTACAAAGACTGAGATGGTTGAATTGCACCAGTGACTCAATAGACATGAATTTGAGCAAGCTCCCAGAGATGGTGAATGACAGGGAAGCCTGGTGTGCTGCTGTCCATGGAGTGGCAAAGAGTTGGATATGACCGAGCAACTAAACAATAAGAATATGTTCCCTTATAAAAAGTTCTAACAATTAAGTCACTGAGGAGAATGGCAATACCCTTTTCCCCTACTCTTTGTTAGTCTTTTCCCCAAAGGTAGTAACTATTAAAAGTTGAAGTAGATTTTTATAGTTAATTTTTGCGTGCTTTGTGCGATGCCATGTTAAGTCATTTCAGTTATGTTCAATTTTCTGTGATCCGGTAGACTGTAGCCTACCAGGCTTCTCTATCCATGGGATTCTCCAGGCAAGAATACTCAAGTGTGTTGCCATGCCCTGTTCCATGGGATCTTACCTACCCAGCGATCTTTTCTGCATCTCTTATATCACCTGCACTGGCAGGTGGGTTCTTTACCTCTAGTGCCACCTGGGAAGCCCATTTTTATGTATATGCATAAATTAAAAATAAGTACAGGACAATATAATTCATACTGTAGACTCAATAATCTTTGGATATTATTTTATATATCATAATTTACTGGTTTATGTAACATAATTTTGTGTGTGTGTGTCAAAGACTAATTATTGCAAAGAATATCAGTCTATATCTACCTTTGTGAACATGTTCTCTTTGTAATAAACTCAAGTTTTCTTGACAGTTTAAAATTTGAACAGTTTAAAATTTGCTTTATACTACTGAGTTGTGTTTGAAAAGGGAGGGGTGACATTTACCAATTTACGATCTAATTTACCAAGTCAAAGATATTTCTTTCCTTCAGGTTTCAATATGGCTAGACATGCTACTGCATAATCTGCTTTTGTTTGATTTTAACTTTTTGAAATTTATTTATCATTGATTTTGTACACTGATTTTTATCTTAAAATTTTTATATTTAAATATTATTATTCAAGTTTTTAGCAATATATTCCTTAATTTTGCTTGTTTGGGGACTTTATAAACTTGAGATTACATTATGTATTCTTCTAGAACTCAGCTTACTTTTTAAATACTATAACAGTGTAAATGTTTCTCCATTCCCCTACTATACCATTTCATCATTTGAACAAATATATCACAAATTACTTACCCCTAATAGCTGGTATTTAGTTTTTCCCAAGGTTTTTGCCACTATGAACAAGGTTCCTATTTAGAATATTGGACACATCTAGTTATTAATGTGCAAGTATCTTTTGAAAGTATATACCTGCATAAATAATTGCTGAATTGTAGGGTAGATATGTCAGAAAGTTTAAAATTTCAAGATAATAAAAAAAAAATTCCAAACTTAATGTACTATAATGAACATAAAATTTTCAGCCTAATGTAGTTGTATTAATATTACTTTATGTTTAGTACATTTATTTTACCTAGGTACTCCTTCCCTATCTTTACCATACTGCATTTTCCAAAGATTAACTGGGAAGAAGTCTCATTCCATACTCTCTTGGAATGCCCTGTTCCATGGGATCTTACCTACCCAGCGATCTTTTCTGCATCTCTTATATCACCTGCACTGGCAGGTGGGTTCTTTACCTCTAGTGCCACCTGGGAAGCCCATTTTTATGTATATGCATAAATTAAAAATAAGTACAGGACAATATAATTCATACTGTAGACTCAATAATCTTTGGATATTATTTTATATATCATAATTTACTGGTTTATGTAACATAATTTTGTGTGTGTGTGTCAAAGACTAATTATTGCAAAGAATATCAGTCTATATCTACCTTTGTGAACATGTTCTCTTTGTAATAAACTCAAGTTTTCTTGACAGTTTAAAATTTGAACAGTTTAAAATTTGCTTTATACTACTGAGTTGTGTTTGAAAAGGGAGGGGTGACATTTACCAATTTACGATCTAATTTACCAAGTCAAAGATATTTCTTTCCTTCAGGTTTCAATATGGCTAGACATGCTACTGCATAATCTGCTTTTGTTTGATTTTAACTTTTTGAAATTTATTTATCATTGATTTTGTACACTGATTTTTATCTTAAAATTTTTATATTTAAATATTATTATTCAAGTTTTTAGCAATATATTCCTTAATTTTGCTTGTTTGGGGACTTTATAAACTTGAGATTACATTATGTATTCTTCTAGAACTCAGCTTACTTTTTAAATACTATAACAGTGTAAATGTTTCTCCATTCCCCTACTATACCATTTCATCATTTGAACAAATATATCACAAATTACTTACCCCTAATAGCTGGTATTTAGTTTTTCCCAAGGTTTTTGCCACTATGAACAAGGTTCCTATTTAGAATATTGGACACATCTAGTTATTAATGTGCAAGTATCTTTTGAAAGTATATACCTGCATAAATAATTGCTGAATTGTAGGGTAGATATGTCAGAAAGTTTAAAATTTCAAGATAATAAAAAAAAAATTCCAAACTTAATGTACTATAATGAACATAAAATTTTCAGCCTAATGTAGTTGTATTAATATTACTTTATGTTTAGTACATTTATTTTACCTAGGTACTCCTTCCCTATCTTTACCATACTGCATTTTCCAAAGATTAACTGGGAAGAAGTCTCATTCCATACTCTCTTGGAATGTGATCTCATCATTTTCCTATCAAGAGATAGAATATAATTTCTTCCCTTTTAATCTAGGCTGGAATTAGTGACATTCTAAGGAGAAATGACAATCTGGGATTTCTCTGGCTAGGATACAGAATGAATCTCTTGGATATTCTCACTTAGGATATGTAATTTTAGGTCCCAGCCGTTGGACTCTAAGCCACAAGGAGAGATCACCTGTAGGCACTCTGAGAGACAGTTCCTACTGAGCTTCCTATCAAAGTCAGAAGAGCTACTGTTCAGATCAGTGAGCCATCTTGTCTGGCCAGGTCAAGTCTTCAGAAAACTTCAACACGTTCACTCTCTGCCCACCCACTACAACCACATGAGAGACCTCAAGTGAGAGCTACCAAGCTGTGAGGGACAATAATAAATTAGTGTTTCAAACCTCTGCATTTTAGTTTGTTGGATAGCAGTAGATAACTATATTATTAGGGCTTACATGGTGGCTCAGCAGTAAAGAATCCATCTGCCAATGCAGGAAACTTGGTTTGATCCCTGGGTTGGGAAGAGACTCTGGGGAAGGAAATGGTAACTCACTTTAGTATTCTTGTCTGGAAAGTCCCACAGACAGAGGAGCCGTGGGGGTCAGAAAAGAGTTGGACACAACTCAGGGACTAAACAACAGCTATACTATTACCTTAAGTACAAAAATTTGCTTTATACTCCTCTAAAAGTTGACATATTTAAAAAATGTAATATTCAACTCCTTACTCCACCTGCAGTTGATTTTTGTGTATAGTCAAATTACAGACTCAGTGTTATATCCTTTATGAGATTAATCATATAAAAATCAAGTTTCTTGTAAATCTTGCTATTTTTATTTCTAAATAATGATTATTTCTAATTTCTTAACCTGATTTGGGTTTGTAGCTTCATTGCCTTTTGTTGTTCAGTTGCTCAGTCATGTCCTTCTCTTGCCCTGGACTACTCATTTAAACTTAATTTACCTTAATGGAACATAAAATTTTCAGCCTAATGTAGTTGTATTAATATTACATTATGTTTAGTACATTTATTTTACCTAGGTACTCCTTCCCTATCTTTACCATACTGCATTTTCCAAAGATTAACTGGGAAGAAGTCTCATTCCATACTCTCTTGGAATGTGATCTCATCATTTTCCTATCAAGAGATAGAATATAATTTCTTCCCTTTTAATCTAGGCTGGAATTAGTGACATTCTAAGGAGAAATGACAATCTGGGATTTCTCTGGCTAGGATACAGAATGAATCTCTTGGATATTCTCACTTAGGATATGTAATTTTAGGTCCCAGCCGTTGGACTCTAAGCCACAAGGAGAGATCACCTGTAGGCACTCTGAGAGACAGTTCCTACTGAGCTTCCTATCAAAGTCAGAAGAGCTACTGTTCAGATCAGTGAGCCATCTTGTCTGGCCAGGTCAAGTCTTCAGAAAACTTCAACACGTTCACTCTCTGCCCACCCACTACAACCACATGAGAGACCTCAAGTGAGAGCTACCAAGCTGTGAGGGACAATAATAAATTAGTGTTTCAAACCTCTGCATTTTAGTTTGTTGGATAGCAGTAGATAACTATATTATTAGGGCTTACATGGTGGCTCAGCAGTAAAGAATCCATCTGCCAATGCAGGAAACTTGGTTTGATCCCTGGGTTGGGAAGAGACTCTGGGGAAGGAAATGGTAACTCACTTTAGTATTCTTGTCTGGAAAGTCCCACAGACAGAGGAGCCGTGGGGGTCAGAAAAGAGTTGGACACAACTCAGGGACTAAACAACAGCTATACTATTACCTTAAGTACAAAAATTTGCTTTATACTCCTCTAAAAGTTGACATATTTAAAAAATGTAATATTCAACTCCTTACTCCACCTGCAGTTGATTTTTGTGTATAGTCAAATTACAGACTCAGTGTTATATCCTTTATGAGATTAATCATATAAAAATCAAGTTTCTTGTAAATCTTGCTATTTTTATTTCTAAATAATGATTATTTCTAATTTCTTAACCTGATTTGGGTTTGTAGCTTCATTGCCTTTTGTTGTTCAGTTGCTCAGTCATGTCCTTCTCTTTTGTGACCCCATGGACTGTAGCCCACCAGGCTTCTCTGTCTGTGGGATTTTCCAGGCAAGGTTACTGGAATGGGTTGCCATTTCTTCCACCAGGGGATCTTCTGATCCAGGGACTGAACCCATGTCCCCATATCTCCTGCACTACAGGAGATTCTTTACCGCTGACCTACTGGGGAAGCTCTCATTGACCTTAAGATTTGTACAAAAAACTAATTAACCCATGGCAAGTTCCAAAAGTGTAATTTCTTATACATAAATCATCTAAGGTTAGTCATTATTAGTTAAATAAATTACCAAAGAGTCAGGGAAGAGTGGTTAATACAGCCTCTTATACTTAAATGAGGGATCCCCTTGTAGCTCAGCTGGTAAAGAATCCCCCTGCAATGCAAGAGACCCCATTTCTATTCCTGGGTGGGGAAGATCCCCTGGAGAAGGGATAGACTACCCAGTCAAATATTCTTGGGCTTCCCTGGTGGCTCAAATGGTAAAGAACTCGCCTGCAATGTGGAAGACCTGGGTTTGATCCCTAGGTTGGGAAAATTCCCTGGTGAAGGGAAAGGCTACCCATTCCACTATTCTTGCCTGGAGAATTCTATGGCTCATCCATGGGTCACAAAGAGTTGGACATGATTGAGCAACTTCATTTTCACTTTCATATGACTATAAAATTCAAATCTCAGGCTTAAAAATTCATTAAGTATTTTTACCTCCTTACGGGAAACAACCAAACTCATGTTTCAGCATTTTTGTGGTAACAATATAAAAGAATCATATTAAATTACTTAGCATTAGAGACTGGCACATATTCTTAGTAAATAGCATCTCTTTTGGCCCATAACAGGAAGAAAAGAAACTTGGTAATTTGTGGAAAAATCTGTACTGGTTTACCTGATGCTTCTTTAAAATAGAGCCTTGCATTTGCATGAAAAATTTAGAAATATAAATGTCTGTCTCCTTTTATGAGGCTAAATATGTTTCTAAAACCCTTTTTCACACACTGTATGTGATGTTTTAAACTCCAATTTTTTAAAATTATCTAAATAAACACATTTTTCTGACAAAATGTTGTACCATAAAGAATAGTAATAACTTTAAAATATTATGATGTGTGTCTTGAAAAGCTGTGCCCTTTTCTTCTGTATTCACAATAGTAAATATGAAGCCTTTACATTTTTTGGCAGTAGTTTGATTTACAGTTAAGCTTACTCTGTTTATGTGAAGATGTTATATGAAAACATAATATTTTCTTCAGGATCTCATGTTCTGGAATGTATAATTATTTATTGAGGGTATAATACTTTAAATTCTTAATTAATGTGATATTTAAGTTACTACACTTTTTAAAATACTTTATTTTTAGACTTTTATTTTTAGAACTATTTTTGGTTGATAGAAAAAATTGATCAGAAAATACAGTGCATTCACAGGTAGCTCTAGACCCTCCCCACCCTGCACACAGAAACAATTTCCTCTATTATTGACATCTTGCATTAGTGTGGTACATTTTGTTACAATTGATGAGACAGTGTTTACACATTATTATTAACTAGAGTCTATAGATTTGAATTCACTTTGGGGTGCACACTCTATGAGATTTGACAACTGTTTAATGATACACATTCACCACTACAGTTCTATCCACAGTAATTTCACTCTCCTAAAAATCTCCATTTATTCACCCCTGCTTCTACCCAAACCACAAGTAATCACTGAATTGTTTTACTGCCTCCATAGTTTACATTTTTCAGAGTATCATACACTTAGAATTTACAGTAAATGGTCTTCTCAGAATGACTTCTTTCACCTAGAAATTTGTATTTATGTTTCCTTCATGATTTTCATTGCATGATAGTTCATTTTTCCTTTTATCATCAGGTAATGTTCCAGTGTATAAATGTATCATTGTTTGTCTACCCAGTCACATATTTAAGGATATCTTGATTACTTCCAAGTTTTGGCAGTTCTGAATAAAGCTGCTATAAACACTCACATGCAGCTTCTTTTGTGAACATATACTTTCAACTTGTTTGAGCTAACACTAAGGAGCATAATTCCTGGATCATATGGTAAGAGTATGTTTAGCTTTGTAAGAAACTGCCAAACTGCCATCCAAAGTGGATTTTCTCCCTAACAATGAATACAAGCTCCTGTTGCTCCAAATCCTTACCAGCAATTGCTATTAGTGTTTTAGCCAATCTGATAGGTGTACAGTGGTATTCATTGGTGTTTTAATTTGCAGTGTAGTGGCGTATGATGTTGGGCACGTATTCATATGTTTATTGGCCATCTCTATATGCTTTGATGAATTATTTGTTCAGGTCATTTGTCCATTTAGTATTTGGATTATTTTTTCTTATTCCTAAGCTTAAGAGTTATTTATGTATTTTGGATACCAGTCCTTTACCAGATGTGTATTTAGCAGAGATTTTCTCCTAGTCTGTAAATTGTGCTTTCATTCTCTTTCACAGAATAAAAGTTATCAAATATTTATGAACTCCAACTTACCAGGTTTTTTTCGTTGTAAGTTATGCTTTTTTGTTTTATCTAAAAATTCATCAAATCAAAGTCACCTAAATTTCTTCTATGTTGTCTTTTAGGAGTTTTATAGTTGTATGTTGTACATTTAAATTTATGATCCATTTTGAGTTCAGTTTTGTGAAATGTGTGAAATCTATGATAGATTTTTTTTTGAAAATGGAAGTTCAGTTGTTTCTGCACCATTTTTGAAAGACTGCCCTCCTCTGTCAAATTGCTTTCATCCTAAAATTTTCTCCAAATTTATTCACCCTGCTTCTACCCAAACCACAAGTAATCACTGAATTGTTTTACTGCCTCCATAGTTTACATTTTTCAGAGTATCATACACTTAGAATTTACAGTAAATGGTCTTCTCAGAATGACTTCTTTCACCTAGAAATTTGTATTTATGTTTCCTTCATGATTTTCATTGCATGATAGTTCATTTTTCCTTTTATCATCAGGTAATGTTCCAGTGTATAAATGTATCATTGTTTGTCTACCCAGTCACATATTTAAGGATATCTTGATTACTTCCAAGTTTTGGCAGTTCTGAATAAAGCTGCTATAAACACTCACATGCAGCTTCTTTTGTGAACATATACTTTCAACTTGTTTGAGCTAACACTAAGGAGCATAATTCCTGGATCATATGGTAAGAGTATGTTTAGCTTTGTAAGAAACTGCCAAACTGCCATCCAAAGTGGATTTTCTCCCTAACAATGAATACAAGCTCCTGTTGCTCCAAATCCTTACCAGCAATTGCTATTAGTGTTTTAGCCAATCTGATAGGTGTACAGTGGTATTCATTGGTGTTTTAATTTGCAGTGTAGTGGCGTATGATGTTGGGCACGTATTCATATGTTTATTGGCCATCTCTATATGCTTTGATGAATTATTTGTTCAGGTCATTTGTCCATTTAGTATTTGGATTATTTTTTTTTCTTATTCCTAAGCTTAAGAGTTATTTATGTATTTTGGATACCAGTCCTTTACCAGATGTGTATTTAGCAGAGATTTTCTCCTAGTCTGTAAATTGTGCTTTCATTCTCTTTCACAGAATAAAAGTTATCAAATATTTATGAACTCCAACTTACCAGGTTTTTTTCGTTGTAAGTTATGCTTTTTTGTTTTATCTAAAAATTCATCAAATCAAAGTCACCTAAATTTCTTCTATGTTGTCTTTTAGGAGTTTTATAGTTGTATGTTGTACATTTAAATTTATGATCCATTTTGAGTTCAGTTTTGTGAAATGTGTGAAATCTATGTTAGATGTTATTTTTTGAAAATGGAAGTTCAGTTGTTTCTGCACCATTTTTTGAAAGACTGCCCTCCTCTGTCAAATTGCTTTTGCTCCTTTGTTAGTACTTAGTTAACTGCATGTGGGTGGGTCTATTTATGGGCTTTCTATTCTATTCCCTTGATCTATTTGTCTGTTCTTTCATCAGTCCTGTACTCTCTTGTGTACTGTTGCTGGGTAGTAAGTTTTGGATTTGGATGATTCAATCTTCTGACTTCGGTCTTGTCCTTCAATATCATGTTGACTCTTCTGAGTTGTTTACCCTTCCATATGAAATTCAAAAACTGTTCATTAAAAAAAACTATTGAAAAATCTCATTGGAACTTTAAGAATGCACTTAAATTATTGATAAAGTTGGGAAGAACTGATACCTTGATAATATTGAGTTTTTTCTATCCATCTTTACCAAATATCTGTTTACTTAGCTCTTTTAAAATTTCTTTTATCAGAATTTCATCCCTCATTATAGACTTTATAAATATTTTCTTAGATTTATACTTAAGTATATCCTGCCTGGATGCTTATTTAAATGGTACTGTGTTTTTAATTTCAAATTCTAATTGCTTATTGCTGGTGTGTAAGAAAGCAATTGTCTTCTGTAAGTTAATGTTATAACTGCAAACTTGCTATAATCACTTGTTAGTTTCACTTGTTAGTTTTTTGAATGTTGATTCTTTGAGATCTTCTACAGAGAAATCATATTACCTGTAAATAGAAACAGTTTCATTATCTCCCAATCTGAGTTCCTTTTATTTCCTTTTCTTACCTTAATCTATTATCTGGAACTTCCACTGTTGAAATACAGAGGTATATAGGAGGCATATTTGTTTTACTCCTGATCATAGCAGAAAAAAAAATTAGTTTTAACTTTTAAGTAAGATGCCAGTTTTAAGTGTTTTGTAGATATTCTTCATCAAGTTGAAGATGCTCTCCCTCTATTTCTGATGGGTGTCATGAATGGGTGTTGGATTTTGGCAAATGCTATGTTGTCTTTTAGGAGTTTTATAGTTGTATGTTGTACATTTAAATTTATGATCCATTTTGAGTTCAGTTTTGTGAAATGTGTGAAATCTATGTTAGATGTTATTTTTGAAAATGGAAGTTCAGTTGTTTCTGCACCATTTTTTGAAAGACTGCCCTCCTCTGTCAAATTGCTTTTGCTCCTTTGTTAGTACTTAGTTAACTGCATGTGGGTGGGTCTATTTATGGGCTTTCTATTCTATTCCCTTGATCTATTTGTCTGTTCTTTCATCAGTCCTGTACTCTCTTGTGTACTGTTGCTGGGTAGTAAGTTTTGGATTTGGATGATTCAATCTTCTGACTTCGGTCTTGTCCTTCAATATCATGTTGACTCTTCTGAGTTGTTTACCCTTCCATATGAAATTCAAAAACTGTTCATTAAAAAAAACTATTGAAAAATCTCATTGGAACTTTAAGAATGCACTTAAATTATTGATAAAGTTGGGAAGAACTGATACCTTGATAATATTGAGTTTTTTCTATCCATCTTTACCAAATATCTGTTTACTTAGCTCTTTTAAAATTTCTTTTATCAGAATTTCATCCCTCATTATAGACTTTATAAATATTTTCTTAGATTTATACTTAAGTATATCCTGCCTGGATGCTTATTTAAATGGTACTGTGTTTTTAATTTCAAATTCTAATTGCTTATTGCTGGTGTGTAAGAAAGCAATTGTCTTCTGTAAGTTAATGTTATAACTGCAAACTTGCTATAATCACTTGTTAGTTTCACTTGTTAGTTTTTTGAATGTTGATTCTTTGAGATCTTCTACAGAGAAATCATATTACCTGTAAATAGAAACAGTTTCATTATCTCCCAATCTGAGTTCCTTTTATTTCCTTTTCTTACCTTAATCTATTATCTGGAACTTCCACTGTTGAAATACAGAGGTATATAGGAGGCATATTTGTTTTACTCCTGATCATAGCAGAAAAAAAAATTAGTTTTAACTTTTAAGTAAGATGCCAGTTTTAAGTGTTTTGTAGATATTCTTCATCAAGTTGAAGATGCTCTCCCTCTATTTCTGATGGGTGTCATGAATGGGTGTTGGATTTTGTCAAATGCTTTTTCTGCATCTTTTGCCTGTTTACTTGTTGGATTACACAGATTTTTTATTTTTATTTTTTTGGCCTGTTCTATTGGTCCTTCATTTATTTATTTTCATCCATCTTTGTTCTTTGGCCTGTGTGGGCCTCCCATTGCAGTGGCCTCTTTCATTGCAGAGCACTGGCTCTGGGCGCATGTGCTCCGGAGCTCCCGCTTGGTACTGGACACACAGGTCCAGCTGCTCCGCGGCACGTGGGATCTTCTCAGGCCAGGGATCAAACCGACGCCCCTTGCACTACAAGGCTGCGTCTTTACCCACTGGACCACCAAGGAAGCCTACACACAGAGATTTATTTTTAAACGCTGAACCAGCTTTGTATGTGGGGAAAATCCCACTGGATTGTGGTATATAATTATTTTTAGACATTGTTGAATTTAATTTGTTAATATTTTTAAGGAGTTTTACATTTATGTTTATGAGAGTTATTCATCTGTGGCATTTTTTTCTTATAATGTCCTATTCTTGTGTTGATATCAGAGTAATGCTGGTCACAGATTGAGTAGGAAAAGCTTTCTATCTTTCAAAGGAGACTATAAAAAATGATATAATGTCTTCCTTAAATGTTTGGTAGAATTCACCAGGAAGCCCATGTGGGGCTGGTGCTTTGGTAGATTTAGAAGGCTGTTAATAATAATAATAGATTAAATTTCTTTAAAGAGAAATCTATTACTTATCCTTGTATGAGTTTTGGTTGTATCTTTCAAGGAGTAGGTCCATTACATTTAGGTTATCAAATTTGTGGGCATATAGTTGTTTATAATATTGCATTTTAGCCTTTAATATTCATGGAGTCATTATGATGACCATTCATTTATTCCTGGTATTACTAAATTGTTTCTTTTGATCTTTTTGTTTCTGAGCATGGCTTATGGCTTATACTTTTAAGGTTTTTTGTTTTGGCCTAACTTCCACTGTTGAAATACAGAGGTATATAGGAGGCATATTTGTTTTACTCCTGATCATAGCAGAAAAAAAAATTAGTTTTAACTTTTAAGTAAGATGCCAGTTTTAAGTGTTTTGTAGATATTCTTCATCAAGTTGAAGATGCTCTCCCTCTATTTCTGATGGGTGTCATGAATGGGTGTTGGATTTTGTCAAATGCTTTTTCTGCATCTTTTGCCTGTTTACTTGTTGGATTACACAGATTTTTTATTTTTATTTTTTTGGCCTGTTCTATTGGTCCTTCATTTATTTATTTTCATCCATCTTTGTTCTTTGGCCTGTGTGGGCCTCCCATTGCAGTGGCCTCTTTCATTGCAGAGCACTGGCTCTGGGCGCATGTGCTCCAGAGCTCCCGCTTGGTACTGGACACACAGGTCCAGCTGCTCCGCGGCACGTGGGATCTTCTCAGGCCAGGGATCAAACCGACGCCCCTTGCACTACAAGGCTGCGTCTTTACCCACTGGACCACCAAGGAAGCCTACACACAGAGATTTATTTTTAAACGCTGAACCAGCTTTGTATGTGGGGAAAATCCCACTGGATTGTGGTATATAATTATTTTTAGACATTGTTGAATTTAATTTGTTAATATTTTTAAGGAGTTTTACATTTATGTTTATGAGAGTTATTCATCTGTGGCATTTTTTTCTTATAATGTCCTATTCTTGTGTTGATATCAGAGTAATGCTGGTCACAGATTGAGTAGGAAAAGCTTTCTATCTTTCAAAGGAGACTATAAAAAATGATATAATGTCTTCCTTAAATGTTTGGTAGAATTCACCAGGAAGCCCATGTGGGGCTGGTGCTTTGGTAGATTTAGAAGGCTGTTAATAATAATAATAGATTAAATTTCTTTAAAGAGAAATCTATTACTTATCCTTGTATGAGTTTTGGTTGTATCTTTCAAGGAGTAGGTCCATTACATTTAGGTTATCAAATTTGTGGGCATATAGTTGTTTATAATATTGCATTTTAGCCTTTAATATTCATGGAGTCATTATGATGACCATTCATTTATTCCTGGTATTACTAAATTGTTTCTTTTGATCTTTTTGTTTCTGAGCATGGCTTATGGCTTATACTTTTAAGGTTTTTTGTGTTTTTTTTGGCCGCTTCTGTTGATCTTTCATTAATTTATCTTTGTTCTTTGGCCTGTGTGGGCCTCCCATCACAGTGGCCTCTCTCACTGCAGAGCACTGGCTTTAGGTGCACGTGCTCCAGAGCTCCAGCTTGGTAGTTGGACACATCGGTCCAGCTGCTGGGCGGCACATGAGATCTTCCCAGGCCAGGGACCGAACTGGCGCCCCTTACACTGCAAGGCGATGTTACCCCCCAGACCACCAGGGAAGCCCAAGGTTTTTTGTTTAATATGAATGTTTTCAAAGAACTACGGTTTGACTGTTTATTTTCTATGTTGATCTTTTTTCAAATTTATTTATATTTTTATTTTTATTATTTTTTATCTGTTTGGATTTAATTGCTTCTTTTTGTAGTTTCCTAGATGAAAGTTGGATTACTGATTTTCAGGTCTTTCTTTTCTAATATATGCATTCAGTGCTACAAATTTATAAACATAGCTCCAAACACTACTTTTTTTTTAAATCCCACAAATTTTTATAAGTTGCATTTTAATTTATTTAAATATTTAGAATTTTATCTTGAGATTTCTTCTTTGTCCCTGTATTATTTAGAACTGTTGCTTAATCTCCAATTATTTTGCTTCTTTTAGCTGTTTTTCTGGTATTGTTTTCTAAGTAAATCCATTGTTATCTGAAAACATACTTTGTATGCTTTTTAACCTATTAAATGTGTTGTTAAAGGCCTTCTTATGTTAAGTTTAATGGCTTAGAATGTGGTCTCTCTCAATAAATACTCCCTGTGATCTTGAAAAGAAAGTGTAATATGCTAGTTTTATGTGAATTCATCTATAAGTGTCAGATCCAGTATATCAATGGTACTGGTAAGTTCAATTATGTTCCTACTGATTTTCTGCCTGATAGATCTGTCAATTACTGATAGAGTGTCATTAAAGTCCCCAACTATAGTACTGAATTTGTCCATTTTTCCTTGCTGATCTGTTTTTGCATCATTTATTTGGACAGTTTTTGTTAGAATGATATACCTTAAGGATGTTTTTAAGGAACTGACCCCTTTCTCATTATGTGATGTCCCACTTTATCTTTGATAATTTCCCTGCTCTGAATTCTACTGCTCTTGAAATTAATATAGTTACTCTAGGTTTATTTTGATTAATGTCAGCATGGTCTACCTTTCTCCATGACTTTGCTATCTGTATCTTTATTATTTTTCCCTATCATGCCTCTTTAATTTATATTTATTTTTATCCATCTTTATTCTTTGGCCTGTGTGGGCCTCCCATCGCAGTGGCCTCTCTCACTGCAGAGCACCAGCTCTGGGTGCATGTGCTTCAGAGCACTGGCTTGCAATTGGACACACTGGTTCAGCCGCTCCAGGACACTTGGGATCTTCCCAGGTCAGGGACTGAACCTGTGCTCCTTGCACTGCAAGGCGTGCTCTTTATCCACTGAACTGCCAGGGAAGCCCCTGTGTCTTTATTTTTAAGTGGATTTCCTATAGGTAACATGTTATTGGTTCTTTGTTGATCCACTCTGACAACCTCTGTCTTTTAATTGGTGTATGGAAAACACTGACATTTATAATGATTATTACTGTAGTAGGACTAACATTCGACTTTGTCACTGCCATGATTGTTTCTGTTTTCTATACATTGCCCTTGATTTTCTTTCCTTTATTTGATTGTGTGTTTTCCATTCTTTTCTGCCTTTTTTTTTAAAATTATACACTTGTTTTTAAATTTTGGCCTTTTATTGGCTTTTTATTTATTTATTTTCATCCATCTTTATTCTTTGGCCTGTGTGGGCCTCCCATCGCAGTGGCCTCTCTCACTGCAGAGCACCAGCTCTGGGTGCATGTGCTTCAGAGCACTGGCTTGCAATTGGACACACTGGTCCAGCCGCTCCAGGACACTTGGGATCTTCCCAGGTCAGGGACTGAACCTGTGCTCCTTGCACTGCAAGGCGTGCTCTTTATCCACTGAACTGCCAGGGAAGCCCCTGTGTCTTTATTTTTAAGTGGATTTCCTATAGGTAACATGTTATTGGTTCTTTGTTGATCCACTCTGACAACCTCTGTCTTTTAATTGGTGTATGGAAAACACTGACATTTATAATGATTATTACTGTAGTAGGACTAACATTCGACTTTGTCACTGCCATGATTGTTTCTGTTTTCTATACATTGCCCTTGATTTTCTTTCCTTTATTTGATTGTGTGTTTTCCATTCTTTTCTGCCTTTTTTTTTAAAATTATACACTTGTTTTTAAATTTTGGCCTTTTATTGGCTTTTTATTTATTTATTTTCATCCATCTCTATTCTTTAGCCTGTATGGGCCTCCCATTGCAGTAACCTCTCTTGCTGCAGAGCACTGGCTCTGGGTGCATGTGCTCCAGAGTGCTGGCTCTTAATTGAACATACTGGTGTAGCCTCTCTGCAGCACATGGGATCTTCCCAGACCAGGAATCAAACAGGTGCCCCTTGCACTGCAAGGCAGACTCTTTACCCACTGGCCCACCAGGGAAGCCCTAAATTATACACTTTTAAAATGTGTATAATTTTCATTTGATGTATCACTGCAATAAAATATAGAATAAAGTTATATATAGTTCCATGATAAATATATATATAGGTTAAGTAGATAAATTAAGATTTTTAGTTGGAGTTTCAATATCAAACTCTCAGAAATTAACAGAATGAATGTACAGAGAAGTAAAAGACTACAGAAAATCTGAAAAGCATTATAAGCCAATTTAACATAGTTAACATTTATACAATTTTCACACTACATAGAATACAAATTCTATTCAAGTTTGCATAGACTACAAACTAGGAGACACTGGAACATATCCAGAGACACAAGACCAGGTGCAGAGATTTCATAGTCTAAGGGTATTGAAAATCTTACATATTTTGTTCTCTTATTAAAGTGAAATTATGTTAGAACTTAGTATCAATAGATATTTGAAAATAACCCACATATTTTTAAGTGCAGAGTGACTTTTACCAAAAGAGATCTTTGACTCAACCATTGAAATAAAGTTAGAAGACTGAAAAAATAGAGGGTGATTGCAAAGAAGAAAGCATTTAAATAAAAGATATCAAAATAAGAAAATAGTACAAAGATACTTTAAAAATCCCATGTATTTGCAAATTAAAGGTCAACTTTTAACTGAGGGTTATATCTAAGAAGTCATAACAAGGAAAATTAGAAGATATTTCTAATAGAATAAAAATGAAAAGAGAATTTACCAAAACTTGTTTTTTGCAGTTGGGGCTACTCAGTGCAATCAAATCCAGTGTGGAGTTTTAAATATGGTATGAAAAGAAAATAATGGACATGAGCATAAAATTTTGCAAGATTTGAACAAAATCTGTAGTTAATAATACTGAATCACATGTCAATTTCCTTTACTTATTTATTGAAGTACAGTTGATGTACAATGTTGCATTAGTTTCAGGTGTACAGTGAAGTTATTGCTATATTTCTTTTATTAAAAGATAAAATTTCCAGGGCTTCCCTGGTGGTCTAGTGGGTAAAGAGTCCACCTTGCACTGCAGGGGGCACTAGTTCGATCTCTGGCATGGGAAGATCTCACTTGTCCTGGAGCAGCTGGACCAGTGTGTCCAATTACAAGCTGGCACTCTGGAGCGCATGTGCCCACTGGTGCTCTGCGGTGAGAGAGGCCACTGCAATGGGAGGCCCACACAGGCCAAATAATTAAGATGGATGGAAATAAATAAAGGAAGGGCCAATAAAAGAGTCCAATAAATTTTTAGTTGGAGTTTCAATATCAAACTCTCAGAAATTAACAGAATGAATGTACAGAGAAGTAAAAGACTACAGAAAATCTGAAAAGCATTATAAGCCAATTTAACATAGTTAACATTTATACAATTTTCACACTACATAGAATACAAATTCTATTCAAGTTTGCATAGACTACAAACTAGGAGACACTGGAACATATCCAGAGACACAAGACCAGGTGCAGAGATTTCATAGTCTAAGGGTATTGAAAATCTTACATATTTTGTTCTCTTATTAAAGTGAAATTATGTTAGAACTTAGTATCAATAGATATTTGAAAATAACCCACATATTTTTAAGTGCAGAGTGACTTTTACCAAAAGAGATCTTTGACTCAACCATTGAAATAAAGTTAGAAGACTGAAAAAATAGAGGGTGATTGCAAAGAAGAAAGCATTTAAATAAAAGATATCAAAATAAGAAAATAGTACAAAGATACTTTAAAAATCCCATGTATTTGCAAATTAAAGGTCAACTTTTAACTGAGGGTTATATCTAAGAAGTCATAACAAGGAAAATTAGAAGATATTTCTAATAGAATAAAAATGAAAAGAGAATTTACCAAAACTTGTTTTTTGCAGTTGGGGCTACTCAGTGCAATCAAATCCAGTGTGGAGTTTTAAATATGGTATGAAAAGAAAATAATGGACATGAGCATAAAATTTTGCAAGATTTGAACAAAATCTGTAGTTAATAATACTGAATCACATGTCAATTTCCTTTACTTATTTATTGAAGTACAGTTGATGTACAATGTTGCATTAGTTTCAGGTGTACAGTGAAGTTATTGCTATATTTCTTTTATTAAAAGATAAAATTTCCAGGGCTTCCCTGGTGGTCTAGTGGGTAAAGAGTCCACCTTGCACTGCAGGGGGCACTAGTTCGATCTCTGGCATGGGAAGATCTCACTTGTCCTGGAGCAGCTGGACCAGTGTGTCCAATTACAAGCTGGCACTCTGGAGCGCATGTGCCCACTGGTGCTCTGCGGTGAGAGAGGCCACTGCAATGGGAGGCCCACACAGGCCAAATAATTAAGATGGATGGAAATAAATAAAGGAAGGGCCAATAAAAGAGTCCAATAAATTTTTTATAAAAAGATCAAATTTTCTTATATTCCTCCAATTGGATTAGGAACTTCAAGCCTCATTCTAAAATATTGTAATCACTAATAAATTTTCTAGCATTTTAGCAGTAATATTAGATTCCAAAATATACATATCTATATCAAAATTTTGAATGAATATGTTTTTTAAGATATGTATATTATACATTATATATACATATATCATATATGCAGAAGCTCTTCAGCAATGCTTAGTAAAGGCCTGAGAAAGAACATCCATAAAAGATAGAAAAATTGGAAAACATAAACTAAATGAAATGGGAGCATTGAATATGAAATAGAAAAAGTGAAGCAAACTAGATAAAAGTAAAAGATCATCATATAGTCCAGTTGTTTGTAAACATGGCTTTTCATTAGAACCACATCTGGAGCTCTGGAGAAAAAAATAAAGCAATACCTGGTCATTTGTATTTTTCAGAAAATTCTGAGATAATTCTGATATGCATCTGGATTTTAAAATGTGATTACAGTTTTTTCTATCAAATGTTAGTTTTAGTAATAGAGAATTCTATTATTTCCTGTTGACCAATCATGATACCATTACTGTATTAAACAAAAATCACAACAGTAGAAGATATTTATCAGTTTTCACAATCAGTAGTAAGACAAAAATTAATCTTGCTTACATAGTTTCTGAAGAGAACTGCATATAATTGTTATCTTTATCCCTCTATGTTACATGTTTTTCCCTCTCTAGTTTCTTTCAAATTTTTCTGTCTTCGATTTTCTGCAGTTTAAATATAATGTGCCTAAGAATCGATTTTTTGAGTAATTATCTTGCTTAGTGTTTACCAAGCTTCCTGTATCTTTTTTTTTTTTTAATTAACTTTTATTTATTTATTTTTGGCTGTGCTGGGTCTTTGTTGATGTGTGGGTTTAGCTGCTCTGCGGTATGTGGGATCTTCCCAGATCAGGGCTCGAACCTGTGTCTCCTGCATTGGCAGACGGGTTCTTATCCACTGAGCCACAAGGGAAGCCCTTCCTGTATCTTTGTTTGATGTTTGTCATTAATTTTGGAAAATGGAGTACTGCTATCATTACTGCAAACCTTTCCTTTGTTCCTTTTACTTTTTCTTCTTTTTCTGGTATTACTATGTTGCACATCTTGTAGTTGTCCATGACTCTGATATTTTGTCCATTTTTTTCATCCTTTTTTCTATTTCAGTTATAGAATTTTCTCTTGATGTTTCTTGAAACCCACTGATTCTTTTCTCAATCATGCCCAATACATTGATAAGGCCATCAAATTTCTGTTAAGGTATTATTTTCTTTTTTTACCGTTTCCTTTGATTCTTTCTTAGAATATTCATCTCTCACTTTACATTACTCATATTTTTTTGTGTGTGTCTGCTTTTTTATTAGAGCCTTCTCCTATTAATCATGGTAAATAAAAGAAATCATCATATAGTCCAGTTGTTTGTAAACATGGCTTTTCATTAGAACCACATCTGGAGCTCTGGAGAAAAAAATAAAGCAATACCTGGTCATTTGTATTTTTCAGAAAATTCTGAGATAATTCTGATATGCATCTGGATTTTAAAATGTGATTACAGTTTTTTCTATCAAATGTTAGTTTTAGTAATAGAGAATTCTATTATTTCCTGTTGACCAATCATGATACCATTACTGTATTAAACAAAAATCACAACAGTAGAAGATATTTATCAGTTTTCACAATCAGTAGTAAGACAAAAATTAATCTTGCTTACATAGTTTCTGAAGAGAACTGCATATAATTGTTATCTTTATCCCTCTATGTTACATGTTTTTCCCTCTCTAGTTTCTTTCAAATTTTTCTGTCTTCGATTTTCTGCAGTTTAAATATAATGTGCCTAAGAATCGATTTTTTGAGTAATTATCTTGCTTAGTGTTTACCAAGCTTCCTGTATCTTTTTTTTTTTTTAATTAACTTTTATTTATTTATTTTTGGCTGTGCTGGGTCTTTGTTGATGTGTGGGTTTAGCTGCTCTGCGGTATGTGGGATCTTCCCAGATCAGGGCTCGAACCTGTGTCTCCTGCATTGGCAGACGGGTTCTTATCCACTGAGCCACAAGGGAAGCCCTTCCTGTATCTTTGTTTGATGTTTGTCATTAATTTTGGAAAATGGAGTACTGCTATCATTACTGCAAACCTTTCCTTTGTTCCTTTTACTTTTTCTTCTTTTTCTGGTATTACTATGTTGCACATCTTGTAGTTGTCCATGACTCTGATATTTTGTCCATTTTTTTCATCCTTTTTTCTATTTCAGTTATAGAATTTTCTCTTGATGTTTCTTGAAACCCACTGATTCTTTTCTCAATCATGCCCAATACATTGATAAGGCCATCAAATTTCTGTTAAGGTATTATTTTCTTTTTTTACCGTTTCCTTTGATTCTTTCTTAGAATATTCATCTCTCACTTTACATTACTCATATTTTTTTGTGTGTGTCTGCTTTTTGTATTAGAGCCTTCTCCCTATTAATCATGCTCCTTTTAAATCCCCTGTCTGATCATTCCAAAATATCTCTCTTACTAGAATTTGGTTTTGAGAATTAGTGTCTTTACATGGCATATATTTTCTCTTAATATGCCTTGTAATTTTTGTAGAAAACCAGACATGATGTATCAGGTAAAAAGGAACTGAGGTTTAGAGGTCTTTAGTGTGAGGTTTTGTCTATCTAACTATAAGTTAAGTTGTATTTGCTTTCTATTTTAGCAATAGTGTCAGTCACCTTTGATGTCCTTGTTTTTGTAGCCCCTTTGTCTTTATATTTCCCTAGCGATTTTTAAAATGATATCTCATAGGTTCAGTGTTCACATCCAAATTGCGTGGGAGAGGAAGTATTCTATACTCTTAGAGTCAGCTCTTATTTTTTTAGTGATTCTCTATCCTTGGGCTGTGACTTCCCTAAGTGCTTCTCAGCCTCATTTTGTTTTATATTCTATCGTAGATGAGACGAGGGACAGAAGCAGCTGGAGTTGGATACTTCCCTTCTCCATATAAAAGACTAGAACATG
This sequence comes from Tragulus kanchil, assembly GCA_022376925.1. Taxonomy (NCBI): domain Eukaryota; kingdom Metazoa; phylum Chordata; class Mammalia; order Artiodactyla; family Tragulidae; genus Tragulus; species Tragulus kanchil. The sequence continues at coordinate 116,632,627 of JAIOJX010000023.1, read as the reverse complement.
CTACAGCTGCATATTTCCCTTCTCACAGGTTGGTTATACTCTGGTAAGAACTGCATCAGTTGATCTTTAGTACGATAGTTTGCCTTGTGGACAAGGCTTGTTAAGGAGAACATAATGGCCTGAGTGGGCTTTCCTGGTGACTTACTGGAAAAGAATTTGCTTTGTAATGCAAGAGACATAGGTTCAATCTCCTTGAAAATAAAATGGCAACCCACTCCATTATTCTTGCTAGGAAATACCATGAACAGAGGAGCCTGGCAGGCAACAGTTCATGGTGTTGCACAGGAGTCAGACACAGCTCAGTGACTAAAAAACAGTGTCCTGAGTATATACAAAAGTGCCTTCTTTTGTTCTCTCTCATCGGGAAATAGGGTATTTTTCATTGATGTTCATTGTAAAAACCTAGTAGGGTTCCTGAGGTAAGCTATAAGGAAGTGTGGGAGTCCCCTATATCTAGATTCCCTCTGAAGTTTTAATTATGAGGTTTGTCCACAAAGAGCCTCCAGTAATTCATCTATTGCTGTTCAGGTTTTCTTAACCTTGTAATTGGCTTCAGCAATGGTTTATGTTGCTGGACCTCTACTCAGATAAACTGTGATTCTCTGTATCTGCCTACCTGTCTCTCCAATTTGGGAGAATGGTACTTTGCCACGTAATCTCTATTCTCTAAAAGATTTAAGAAGAAAGGTTGATATTCACTTTACTCAGCTTTTTTCTGGTTCTGAGGATGAAAGTGAAGTAGTCCAACCTCCTTACATCTTGGACCAGAAACCAGAACACTGATATTCTTTTCAAAAACTTTAATTTTGGATACTATAGAGTCCTATGTAGTTTAATAAATAATGCACTGATATCCTGTGTACTCATTCCATGATTTCATTACGTGACATATTGCAAAACTCTACTGCAATTTCACTACCAGGATATTGGTGTTGATACTATATACTGATTTGTTCAGTTCAGTTTCACTTGAACTCATTTGTATTTGTATATGTGTCTGTAGGTTTAGATCTACATGATTTTACTATTTCTGTAGGTTTGTGTATCCACCGCCTCAGTAAAGATAAAGAATAGTGCTTCCAACCCTACAAGAATCACTCTTATTGCCCCTTAATAACCACATCCACTTTCTTCCCACCATGTCCATTTTACCCTTGGAAATCACTAAGTAGTTTCCATCTCTATAGCTACTACAAAATTTTTGATACAATGAACTTGTGTTTTATGTGCAAGTTTACCAATACTAGATTATTGGTAAGCAAATTGTCCTTCTGTACCATGATTTTATAAACAGAAAAAATGAAATTTCATTATTTTTTCTGTGCAGTATATGAAAATAAGGGGTCATCTGCTTCAAATTGAAATGCAATCTCACTACTCAAATTTCCCAAGATATGAGCTCTGAGATGATAGGCAGCTGATGCCATTTGTGTCCAGAATTCGTCCTCCTGTCAGTGAATAGAAGAATTCAAATGGTCAGAGAAGATAGTTGCTAGTGTCAAAATGGCCTCCCACATATGAGTTAACAGCAGAATGCCCCTATTATGTGTCTGCCTCAAATAAGAGACCACTTTCTCTCTTTAAAAATGAATCAAAATGAGAGTGGATCTGGATGAGTAGCTCCTTAGCTGAAGGATTCAGAAAATGTCATAAAAAAGCATGTATGGTAGGAGGCTACTTGTTCTGGTATTTTCTTTACTGGAATTCTAATTTATCAGTTTGCATATAATTTAATGTTACTATGTAACAGTTTTTAGTTTCAGATAAGAATGTATTGTTCTTCCTCTGATTTTCCTTCTGTATAATGTATCTATACTTCCTTATATGATATTATTAAAATATATTTTAGTAGATTGCATTATTTGTAGACTCTGAACTAGTGTTTCAGCATTTTCCTGAGAAAATCTTGGTGATTTCATGCATAGATTTTGTGCTGAATTGATCTTCATATTGATTATCTATCTCATGTTTAAAATATGTAAAACTCCAATTAAAATATAAAAATAAAGCGTGAAAGAATGGGGGTCTTTCAAAATATGCACATCGAATGAATACACTTTATTTAGGACAGCTCTCCTTTGTGCATCTGTATTTTGAACATATCCGGTTATATGTTCCAAGAATAGACATAGATATTACAGAGAAAATCTGCTTTTAAAATGTACTCAGTAGCTATTCACTAATCCTTTCCTCAGAGAGCTTAGTTTGCTAAATATGATACAACATATTCTCTTGCATGCATTGATTGAATGCCAGAACAAGACTCCAAAGATATCATAATCTAAATACCCAAGGGTCCTAAAAGAGGAGATGATTTAATCGATGTCTGTAACTCAAAGGTTTAACAGAAGAAAAAGTATTCGAACATAATGTCAATATGAAGGATTTAATTTTGTACAATTAAATATTATTTCTGTATCAATTTATCTATTATATTTCTATAATATATATACTACAGAAAGAAAGAATCACATATACGCCAAAATTAGACAAAGCTAATAATAATCACTACTGAACAATTAAGCACACACACAATAAGCATAGGCCAATGTCACAGGTAGCTTCTTGTTCACAGGACATTTTATCCTGAGAACAATGTCATTTTAAAGCATAGGAATATGGCAAACCATGATAGCATGAATATGGCTGTTCATAATCTTCGTTCAGTTAGAAAAAAGTGTCAGTATCAGAAGTAAATGTGTACATTTGCTTCGTAGGGAAGATTGAGTAACTGGTTAAGGGTACTTTCCTTATCTGATACATCTCATGCCAGTTGCAATTTAGGGGGAAATTTCTCTTTTAGAGACTCAGGTGAGTCTGTATGGGGCAACTCACACAGGCATTTAAAATGAAAAATGAAGTCTGTGTAAAAGATAAGCATGTGATGAGTTCCATATCCCCTGCCCTTATGTGGGCAATAGAAATAATTACTTCCAGACATATCATTGCACTGGGCACAGTTGGCACACGGGAGTCAGCCAGGTGTTAGACGTGATAGGAAATGTGCTGCCTGATTAGACAGACTTGAATCCAAGTGCAACAACATTCTCTCTTAAATGAGATGAGGGGCGGGAATTTAAATTTGCCATTTAATTTTTCATCTGTGGCCAAGGCATGCCAGTGTTTCAAGATGATTTTGTTAATCACATGGGACTATACACTGCATGTGGTAATGAAAGGATAGAAAAATGTTTTTCCTCAAACAAGGCAAACACTGTCCAACTCAGTTCCATTGTGATTGGTTCAATTGAATTGTTTTTCTACTCTCTTGGTTAGTTCCTCGTATGACTGCATAAACATATTTTGCTTTGTTTTGTTACTACTTGAGGCAAAATCGTCTTTGCAGACATCCGAAGACTTTTGTTTCACGAGCATTTTTTACTGTGATAATTCAGTCCTACTCTGGGCCATATGGATTTTCTGGAAGCTTTATTTATCCCAAAGATGCCCTAGAGCTCAGAGTTCTTAGCCAAGAAGGCTGGAAACTTCTTCCAAAATATAGATTATATACATAAGATTGTGTAACGTATATTCATTTTGAATTTTCTATAATTTACTGATTCACATATTGTGAATTCATTAAAAAAAATGGATTGCAGTTACTGAAAATTTACAATAGACCAGCTACTGTGCCACATATTTTATATGCATGACATCATTTTTTAAACATCATAAAATATTTTAGAATTCATATCATTATTGTAATGCCTATTTTAGAGAAAGGAACTCTTTTTTTTAAATTTTTATCCTCTTTTATTGGTCCTTCATTTACTTATTTTCATTCATCTTAATCCTTTGGCCCCTGTGAGCCTCCCATGGCAGTGGCCTCTCTCGTCGCAGAACACCAGCTCTGGGCGGGTCTGCTCCAGAGTGCTGGCTTGTAATTGGACATGCCGATCCAGCCAGTCCACAGCATGTGGCATCTTCCCATGCCAGGGATAGAACTGGTGCCCCTTGCAGTGCAAGGCAGACTCTTTACCCATTGGACCTCCAGGGAAGCCCTAGAGGAAGCAATTCTTGTCTAGAGAGATATCATAAACCACTCTAGGCCATGTAACATGTAAGTAAAATGTAAGTAAAGGAACAAAGACTTTTTCTGAAATTTAAGTCTGTAGTCTCAATCAATGTGCTGGATACACCAGTTTATTTCTTATTTCTTTTTTTTTTTTTAAAGATTTATTTATTTATTTATTTATTTTGGGCGAGGGTCGGGCTGGGGAGGGAGGGGAGCAAGCGGGCCACTTCTATTGGTCTTTCATTTCTCTGTTTTCATCCGTCTTTGTTCTTTGGCTCCTGTGGGCCTCCCATCGCGGTGGCCTCTGTTGTCGCAGAGCGCCGGCTCTGGGCGCATGCGCTCCAGAGCTCCGGCTGGGCAGTTGGACACATCGGTCCAGCCGCTCTGCGGCACGTGGGATCTTCCCAGGCCAGGGATCGAACCGGTGCCCCTTGCACTGCAAGGCAGACTCTTTACCCATTGGACCTCCAGGGAAGCCCTAGAGGAAGCAATTCTTGTCTAGAGAGATATCATAAACCACTCTAGGCCATGTAACATGTAAGTAAAATGTAAGTAAAGGAACAAAGACTTTTTCTGAAATTTAAGTCTGTAGTCTCAATCAATGTGCTGGATACACCAGTTTATTTCTTATTTCTTTTTTTTTTTTTAAAGATTTATTTATTTATTTATTTATTTTGGGCGAGGGTCGGGCTGGGGAGGGAGAGGGCGGGTGGGCCACTTCTATTGGTCTTTCATTTTCTCTATTTTCATCCGTCTTTGTTCTTTGGCTCCCGTGGGCCTCCCATCGCAGTGGCGTCTGTTGTCGCAGAGCGCCGGCTCTGGGCGCATGCGCTCCAGAGCTCCGGCTGGGCAGTTGGACACATCGGTCCAGCCGCTCTGCGGCACGTGGGATCTTCCCAGGCCAGGGATCGAACCGGCGCCCCTTGCACTGCAAGGCAGTGTCCTTACCCACTGGACCACCAGGGGAAGCCCTATTTCTTATTTCTTATGTAGTGGTTCTCAAGCTTTTCAAATAGTTCATCAGGTAAAAATAAACTTTATAGTAATATTGATATTTTTTGTCTATGAGACTCACTTTTATACAAAATGTGTACTGATATGGTTTTAGATTCCATATGATCATTAATCTATAAGAACTTACTAATAATTGAACTTTAATGTAGTTTTAAAATGGAATATTCTTGATTATCTGAGAAAGCTCAATACTCCTACCTTTTCCAATTATATATCCACTGAGGCCAGATTTTCTTAGTAATCTTCCATCAAAACAACATATCATAACAGGTTTAATGTAGAAGCAGACATGACAATTCAGCTGTAGTTATTAAGCCAGACATTTTAGAGCTCTAAAAAAAATAGAAAACAATGTTGATCTTCTTTTTGCTTTCTTGTTCAGGAAAATATAGTTAATGTCATATAAATATATTATTTGCATTAACATATATCAGATTTATTATTGTTATTTTTAAAAAACTAACTATATTGGTCTTCATTGGTGGTCCAATGGGTAAGAATACTGCCTTGTATTGCAAGGGGCGCCGCTTCAATCCCTGGCCTGGGAAGATTCCACGTGCTTTGGAGTGGCTGGACTGATGTGTCCAACTACCAAGTTGGAGCTCTGGAGCATATGCGCCCAGAGCCGGTGCTCTGCAGTGACAGAGGCCACTGCAGTGGGAGGCCCACAGAGAACAAAGATGGAAATGAAAGACCAATAGAAGTGGCCAAAAAACAACAACAATATTTTAGATCATGTTATATAAAATATCTAGGTTTTCATTTCTGATATTTTAAATACTGATAGATATAACCAACATAATCCAAAGCTTTCAGTGACTTTTAATAAATCTAAAGGGATTATGACAACAAAAGTTTTAGAACCACGTCCCTAGAATACTCCCCCAGAGAAAGAACACTTCTCCACTAGTTCCTGCATACGATTCAGTAAGTAAATGTACCATTTTTTTTCTTTCTTTTATTTGTGAAGTCAAACTCCAGCCCTTGAATAGAAATAATGTGAAATGCTAATTGTACAATGACTTCCAGGCCGGGTGAATTTTCTTCACCAATGTAAAAATTTTGAACTATATCTTGAAGCAAATTAAGAAGATTTAATGCTTTCTATGTTAGGCAACAATATAATCAAGGTTAAGCATTAAATGATCTTCAGGTCGTTATGCAAGACAATATAGATGAGTAGAAGTCAAAAATAGCTTCCATATGATCATTAATCTATAAGAACTTACTAATAATTGAACTTTAATGTAGTTTTAAAATGGAATATTCTTGATTATCTGAGAAAGCTCAATACTCCTACCTTTTCCAATTATATATCCACTGAGGCCAGATTTTCTTAGTAATCTTCCATCAAAACAACATATCATAACAGGTTTAATGTAGAAGCAGACATGACAATTCAGCTGTAGTTATTAAGCCAGACATTTTAGAGCTCTAAAAAAAATAGAAAACAATGTTGATCTTCTTTTTGCTTTCTTGTTCAGGAAAATATAGTTAATGTCATATAAATATATTATTTGCATTAACATATATCAGATTTATTATTGTTATTTTTAAAAAACTAACTATATTGGTCTTCATTGGTGGTCCAATGGGTAAGAATACTGCCTTGTATTGCAAGGGGCGCCGCTTCAATCCCTGGCCTGGGAAGATTCCACGTGCTTTGGAGTGGCTGGACTGATGTGTCCAACTACCAAGTTGGAGCTCTGGAGCATATGCGCCCAGAGCCGGTGCTCTGCAGTGACAGAGGCCACTGCAGTGGGAGGCCCACAGAGAACAAAGATGGAAATGAAAGACCAATAGAAGTGGCCAAAAAACAACAACAATATTTTAGATCATGTTATATAAAATATCTAGGTTTTCATTTCTGATATTTTAAATACTGATAGATATAACCAACATAATCCAAAGCTTTCAGTGACTTTTAATAAATCTAAAGGGATTATGACAACAAAAGTTTTAGAACCACGTCCCTAGAATACTCCCCCAGAGAAAGAACACTTCTCCACTAGTTCCTGCATACGATTCAGTAAGTAAATGTACCATTTTTTTTCTTTCTTTTATTTGTGAAGTCAAACTCCAGCCCTTGAATAGAAATAATGTGAAATGCTAATTGTACAATGACTTCCAGGCCGGGTGAATTTTCTTCACCAATGTAAAAATTTTGAACTATATCTTGAAGCAAATTAAGAAGATTTAATGCTTTCTATGTTAGGCAACAATATAATCAAGGTTAAGCATTAAAAATGATCTTCAGGTCTGTGAGATGAACTGCCAAGACCAATGGGGATGTTGTTAGATGAGTAGAAGTCAAAAATAGCAAGAAGAAAAAGGAAGGTTTGAGGTCAGAAACAATGATGGCCCAAGACTGAAGTGCTGTAACTAGTTTCAAAATAAAAGAACACTTCAGTGTTAGGATGACATAATTTAGAAGCATGTATCAGTCTGATATGTAGGGCAGGGGAAAGAGGAAACAGACTATGCTGAAGTTTTGAGACATATTTCTATATCTCAAATTTTTATGATGATAAAAATGTTTGAAGAGTCCTTGTAAATAAAAATGGAAAATAACTTTCATTTACCTCTAAGGAGATATTTAATGCAATGTTTTTAAAGAAATATCACTGATAACTGTAAGAACTAAGTAGATAGTTTTCCCAACTACAATTTATGCTTCTTTAAAATAGAAGTGTCTTTTTTACTCACTCTTGTATTCCTAGACTCTAAAAGAGTACTTGGTATAAAGTGGATGCTCAGTAAATATTCAATTAATGAATGGTTCTGTTGAAACAAATGAATGGAGAGCACGTATTAAGAAAGAAACTTAGAGGGTTTCCCTGGTGACTCAGTGGTAAAGAATCTGCCTGCCAATGCGGGAGACAGGGATTTGATCCCACCCGCCACAGAACAACCAAGTTCATGTGCCCTAACTATTGAGACTGTGGTCTAGAGCCCAGGGACCACAGCTGTTGAAGCCTGCATACCCTAGAACCTATACTCTGTGACAAGATAAACCGCAGCAATGAGAAGGCCACTCACTACAACAAAGAATAGCCCCTACTCTCTGCAACTAGAAAAAGCCCACATGCAGCAACACAGACCCAGTGTAACCAACCAACCAAATAAATATATAAAATTATTTTTAAAAAGAGAAAGAAGCTTAGCGATCTGAAGGTTCAGATTAATCCTTTTTGACAGACTAGACTTTGAAGTCACAAGTAGAATGTTCAACATCTTAAAGCATGGGATTAACAGAACCCAGAACCCCTGACTCCCTGACCGGGAACAAAAATTTCCTCATTCCTAATTATTACAGTTTTAGTGGCAATATAAATAGGACACCCCCTTCAAAAATAATATAATTTAGATTTCAACTGCAGCATATATAGTCAATTTGTTTAACTTCATATTTTCTAAGAATTAGCATATAGAGCATAGCTATGCCTCTGAAGATTTGGAGGAAATTAGAGAAGTAGTCAAAATTACTCACTGAAGAATTGGGGTTCTGAAGTATTTTCAGCTCCATAATTATGTAAGTTTTAGCAGCTTTTTATCTATACTAAGCTACTTTCAGGAGAAGTAAATGGCAACCCACTACAGTATTCTTGCCTGAAAAATTCCATGGATAGAGGACTGGTGAGCTATAGTCCATGGGACTGCCTGCATTGCAGGTCACCCAGTTCCATCCCTGTGTTGGGAAGATCCCCCTAGAGAAGGGCATGGCAACCCACTCTGCAGTATTCTTGCCTGGAGAATTCCATGGACAGAGGATCTTGATAGGCTGAAGTCCATGGGGTTGCTCAGAGTCGGACATGACTGAAGTGACTACACAGCAGCAGCAAGCTAGACTCATGTTTTGAATGGCTCCTTATTTGATAAATAGAGCCAGCCAGATTCTCCACTTTCAGTGTCCCGAAATGTTTTTCATTTTTTTTCCATAGAGGATCCAGAAAAAGAAGGCCCAGGTAGAACACAGGTATGTGTTGGTCACATTCCAATAACCAGAGAACTGTAGTATCAAGCACTATGGATATGCCTTTACAAAACAACAGACAATGATTTCAATATCAAAAGAAATAGTTAGCATTTTTCTGATGATGTGGGAATTAGCCTTTCCCCCTAAAAAAAAGAAAAGAAAAATTGCATCAGTAAAGGTCATGCTAAATCCCTTTTGACTCTCAGAGTTAATAGAACTAATAAATACTATGTTAAAATGGGATGACATTAGGAGATGTTAGTAGATGGTGTTTCTACAGGCGCCATACTAGCTGCCTCTCATGTGACGTTTTGATAGTTTGAGGATGATCAGATATCTGAAGTCACTGCTTACCAGATTAATCTGTGTGTTCTTTTTTTTTTATTATTTATGAATTTTATTTTTTTCCTTTATTTTAAAGATTTTACAGAGTTTTGTTGTTTACAAACATGTATGCTCCTGATCATTCATATGTATATCCCTGGACCCTCCCCCCATCCAGTTCCCCCCCCTCCCATCCCTCCAGACCATCGCCCCAAGTGGTTGTACGTACTCCTATTCCCCTAGCACAATGACCATAGCTATCTTTTCCACACATGACAGTATAGGCTTCCATGTTACTCCCTCCATGCCTCCCTCCCACTGTTTGGTCTCCACAATGTCTTTATGTCTATTCTCTGTTTTTTCATGAGTTCACTGCGTGTGTTATCATGACCATCTTACTAGATCCCATATATATGAGTTAGTATACTATACTTGTCTTTCTCTTTTTGACTTACTTCACTTTTTATGATAGGTTCTAGAGCCAGCCACCTCATTAGGACTGAGTCTTCTGCATTTCTTTTAACAGCTGAATAGTATTCCATTGTATATATGTACAAGGGCTTCTGTATCCATTCATTCATCGATGGACATCTAGGTGGCTTCCATGTTCTGGCTGTTGTATAGAGAGCTGCAATGAACATTGGGGTACAGGTGCGTCTTTCATTTTTGGTTTCATCAGGATATAGGCCTAAGAGTGGGATTGCTGGGTCATAGGGTGCTTCTATTTTTAGTTTTTTAAGGAATTTCCATATTGTCTTCCATAGAGGTTGTATCAATTTACATTCCCACCAGCAATGCAAGAGGATTCCCTTTTCTCCACAGCCTCTCCAGCATTTGTTGTCTGTCGATTTGTTGATGATGGCCATTCTGACGGGTATGAGATGGTATCTCATTGTAGTTTTAATTTGCATTTCTCTAATAATAAGCGAGGTTGAGCATCATTTCATGTGTTTTTGGGTCATCTGTATGTCCTCTTTGGAGAGGCGTCTCTTTAGATCTTTTTCCCATTTTTTGATTGGGTTGTTCATTTTTCCTGTGCTGAGTTGTCTTGAGTTGCTTGTAGATTTTGGAGATGAATTCTTTGTCTGTTGTTTCATTTGCTATGATTTTCTCCCACTCTGTGGGGTGTCTGTTCAACTTTTTGGTGATTTCTTTCACTGTACAAAAGCTTTTAATCTGTGTGTTCTTTTTTTTTATTATTTATGAATTTTATTTTTTTCCTTTATTTTAAAGATTTTACAGAGTTTTGTTGTTTACAAACATGTATGCTCCTGATCATTCATATGTATATCCCTGGACCCTCCCCCCATCCAGTTCGCCCCTCCCATCCCTCCAGACCATCGCCCCAAGTGGTTGTAGGTACTCCTATTCCCCTAGCACAATGACAATAGCTATCTTTTCCACACATGACAGTATAGGCTTCCATGTTACTCCCTCCATGCCTCCCTCCCACTGTTTGGTCTCCACAATGTCTTTATGTCTATTCTCTGTTTTTTCATGAGTTCACTGCGTGTGTTATCATGACCATCTTACTAGATCCCATATATATGAGTTAGTATACTATACTTGTCTTTCTCTTTTTGACTTACTTCACTTTTTATGATAGGTTCTAGAGCCAGCCACCTCATTAGGACTGAGTCTTCTGCATTTCTTTTAACAGCTGAATAGTATTCCATTGTATATATGTACAAGGGCTTCTGTATCCATTCATTCATCGATGGACATCTAGGTGGCTTCCATGTTCTGGCTGTTGTATAGAGAGCTGCAATGAACATTGGGGTACAGGTGCGTCTTTCATTTTTGGTTTCATCAGGATATAGGCCTAAGAGTGGGATTGCTGGGTCATAGGGTGCTTCTATTTTTAGTTTTTTAAGGAATTTCCATATTGTCTTCCATAGAGGTTGTATCAATTTACATTCCCACCAGCAATGCAAGAGGATTCCCTTTTCTCCACAGCCTCTCCAGCATTTGTTGTCTGTCGATTTGTTGATGATGGCCATTCTGACGGGTATGAGATGGTATCTCATTGTAGTTTTAATTTGCATTTCTCTAATAATAAGCGAGGTTGAGCATCATTTCATGTGTTTTTGGGTCATCTGTATGTCCTCTTTGGAGAGGCGTCTCTTTAGATCTTTTTCCCATTTTTTGATTGGGTTGTTCATTTTTCCTGTGCTGAGTTGTCTTGAGTTGCTTGTAGATTTTGGAGATGAATTCTTTGTCTGTTGTTTCATTTGCTATGATTTTCTCCCACTCTGTGGGGTGTCTGTTCAACTTTTTGGTGATTTCTTTCACTGTACAAAAGCTTTTAAGTTTCATGAGGTCCTACGTGTTCACTTTTCTTTTCAGTTCTGCTATTTTAGTAGGTGGGTCAGAGAAGATCTTGCTTTGATTGATGTTCTTGAGGGTTTTGCCTATATTCTCCTCTAAGAGTTTGATGGTTTCTGGTCTTACATTTAGGTCTTTAATCCATTTTGAGTTGATCTTTGTGCATGGTGTCAGGGAATGTTCCAACTTCATTTTTTTGCATGTAGCTGTCCAATTTTCCCAGCACCATTTGTTGAAGAGGCTGTCTTTGTCCCATTTTATATGTTCGCCTCCTTTGTCAAAAATAAGGTACCCATAAGTGCGTGGGTTTATCTCTGGATTCTCTATCTTGTTCCATTGATCTATAGTTCTGTTTTTGTGCCAGTACCATACTATCTTGATGACTGTTGCTTTGTAGTAGAGCCTGAAGTTAGGGAGGCTAATCCCTCCAACTCCGTTCTTCTTCCTCAGGATTGCTTTGGCTATTCGAGGTCTTTTGTGTTTCCATATGAACTGTGTTATTATTTGGTCTAGTTCTGTGAAAAATGTCAATGGTAGTTGGATAGGTATTACATTGAATCTGTAGATGATATTTGGTAGTATAGTCATTTTCACAATATTGATTCTTCCGATCCAGGAACATGGAATATCTTTCCATCTGTTTAAGTTTTCTTTAATTTCTCTCATGAGTGTCTTGTAATTTTCTGTGTACAATTCTTTTGTTTCTTTGGGTAGGTTTATTCCTAGGTATTTGATTTTTTTGGTTGCAATGGTGAAGGGGACTGCCTCTTTGATTTCGTTTTCTGATTTTTCATTGTTTGTGTATAGGAATGCCAGTGATTTCTATGTGTTGACTTTGTATCCTGCAACTTTGCTGAATTCATCGATTAGCTCTAGTAGTTTTGTAACCGTGTCTTTGGGATTTTCTATGTATAATATCATGTCGTCTGCAAAAAGAGAGAGCTTGACTTCTTCCTTTCCAATCTGGATTCCTTTGATTTCCTTCTCTTCTCTTATTGCTATTGCTAGAACTTCCAGGACTATGTAGATTTTGGAGATGAATTCTTTGTCTGTTGTTTCATTTGCTATGATTTTCTCCCACTCTGTGGGGTGTCTGTTCAACTTTTTGGTGATTTCTTTCACTGTACAAAAGCTTTTAAGTTTCATGAGGTCCTACGTGTTCACTTTTCTTTTCAGTTCTGCTATTTTAGTAGGTGGGTCAGAGAAAATCTTGCTTTGATTGATGTTCTTGAGGGTTTTGCCTATATTCTCCTCTAAGAGTTTGATGGTTTCTGGTCTTACATTTAGGTCTTTAATCCATTTTGAGTTGATCTTTGTGCATGGTGTCAGGGAATGTTCCAACTTCATTTTTTTGCATGTAGCTGTCCAATTTTCCCAGCACCATTTGTTGAAGAGGCTGTCTTTGTCCCATTTTATATGTTCGCCTCCTTTGTCAAAAATAAGGTACCCATAAGTGCGTGGGTTTATCTCTGGATTCTCTATCTTGTTCCATTGATCTATAGTTCTGTTTTTGTGCCAGTACCATACTATCTTGATGACTGTTGCTTTGTAGTAGAGCCTGAAGTTAGGGAGGCTAATCCCTCCAACTCCGTTCTTCTTCCTCAGGATTGCTTTGGCTATTCGAGGTCTTTTGTGTTTCCATATGAACTGTGTTATTATTTGGTCTAGTTCTGTGAAAAATGTCAATGGTAGTTGGATAGGTATTACATTGAATCTGTAGATGATATTTGGTAGTATAGTCATTTTCACAATATTGATTCTTCCGATCCAGGAACATGGAATATCTTTCCATCTGTTTAAGTTTTCTTTAATTTCTCTCATGAGTGTCTTGTAATTTTCTGTGTACAATTCTTTTGTTTTTTTGGGTAGGTTTATTCCTAGGTATTTGATTTTTTTGGTTGCAATGGTGAAGGGGACTGCCTCTTTGATTTCGTTTTCTGATTTTTCATTGTTTGTGTATAGGAATGCCAGTGATTTCTATGTGTTGACTTTGTATCCTGCAACTTTGCTGAATTCATCGATTAGCTCTAGTAGTTTTGTAACCGTGTCTTTGGGATTTTTCTATGTATAATATCATGTCGTCTGCAAAAAGAGAGAGCTTGACTTCTTCCTTTCCAATCTGGATTCCTTTGATTTCCTTCTCTTATTGCTGTTGCTAGGACTTCTAGGACTATGTTGAATAGTAGTGGTGAAAGTGGGCACCCCTGTCTTGTTCCTGATCTTAGAGGGAATGCTTTCAGTTTTTCACCGTTGAGGATAATGTTCGCTGTGGGCTTCTCATAGATGGCTTTCACTATGTTGAGATAGGCTCCTCTATGCCCATTTTTTGAAGAGTTTTTATCATAAATGGATGTTGTACTTTGTCGAAGGCTTTTTCTGCATCTATTGAGATGATCATGTGATTTTTATCTCTCAATTTGTTGATATGGTGTATCACATTGATTGATTTGCAGATGTTGAAGAAGCCTTGCATGCCTGGGATGAACCCAACTTGATTGTAATGTATGAGTTTTTTGACGTGTCGTGGAATTCTGTTTGCTAGGATTTTGTTGAGGATCTTGGCATCTAAGTTCATCAGTGAAACTGGCCTATAGTTTTCCTTTTTTGTGTTGTCTTTGCTTGGTTTGGGTATCAGGGTGATGGTGGCCTCGTAGAATGTATTTGGAAGTGTTCCTGTGCAATTTTTTGAAAGAGTTTTAGAAGGACAGGCATTAGCTCTTCTTTAAATATTTGGTAGAATTCGACTGTGAAGCCTTCTGGCCCTGGGCTTTTATTTTGGGGTAGATTTTTAATCACAAAGTTGATTTCTGAGCTTGTGATTGGGTTGTTCAAAGTTTCTGTTTCTTCCTGGCTCAGTCTTGGGAGATTAATCCTCTCCAAGAAACTGTCCATTTCTTCCAGGTTGTCCAGTTTGTTGCCATAGAGTTGCTCATAATAGTCTCTTAGAATCCTTTGCATTTCTGCATTATCTGTTGTAATCTCTCCTTTTTCATTTTTGATTTTGTTGATCTGGTTCTTCTCTCTCTTTTTCTTAATAAGTCTGGCCAGTGGCTTGTCAATTTTGTTTACCTTTTCAAAGAACCAGCTTTTTGTTTTATTTATCTTTACTATTGTTTCTTTTGATTCTTTCTCATTTATTTCTGCTCTAGTCTTTATAATTTCCCTTCTTCTGCTGGCTTTGGGGTGTTTTTGTTCTTCTTTCTCCAATTGTTTTAAGCGGAGGGTTAAGTCATCTGCTTCATATTTTCCTAGTTTCTTGAGGTGGGATTGTATTGCCGTAAATTTCCCTCTTAGAACTGCTTTTGCTGTATCCCATAGGTTTTGCACTGTCGTGTGTTCATTGTCATTTTCTTCTAGGAATTGTTTAATTTCTCCTTTGATTTCCTCAATGATCAGTTGGTTTTTTAGGTATGTATTGTTTAATCTCCATGTGTTTGTGTTTTTAGGGTTTTTTTCTGGTAGTTGATCTCTAGTCTCATTGCATTGTGGTCTGAGAAGATGGTTGATATAATTTCGGTTTTCTTGAACTGACTAAGGTTAGATTTGTGGCCCAAGATGTGGTCTATCCTGGAGAATGTTCCGTGAGCACTTGAGAAGAAAGTGCATTCTTCTGCTTTTGGGTGGAACGTCCTAAAGATATCGATGAGGTCCATCTTTTCCAATGTGGCATTTAAGGCTTGTGTTTCTTTATTAATTTTCTGTTTTGTTGATCTGTCCATTGGTGTGAGAGGAGTGTTAAAGTCTCCTACTATTATTGTGTTATTGTTGATATCTTCTTTTATGTCTGAAAGTATCTGTCTTATGTATTGAGGTGCCCCTGTGTTGGGTGCGTAGATATTCATGACTGTTATGTCTTCCTCTTGGATAGATCCCTTAATCATGATGTAGTGACCTGCCTTGTCTCTTAGAATCTTCATTACTTTAAAGTCTATTTTGTCTGATATAAGGATTGCTACTCCAGCTTTCTTTTGATTTCCATTTGCATGGAATATCTTTTTCCAGCCTTTCACTTTCAGTCTATGAGTGTCTCTAGGTCTGAAGTGGGTCTCTTGTAAACAGCATATATATGGGTCTTGCTTCTGGATCCATTCAGCCAGCCTGTGTCGTTTGGTTGGAGCATTTAGTCCATTTACGTTCAAAGTAATTATTGATATGAATGTTCCTATTGTCATCTTCTTAGAAATTTGGGGTTTGATTTGTAAGGCTTCTCCTACTCTTGTATTTATTGGCTTTCTCATTTATTTCTGCTCTAGTCTTTATAATTTCCCTTCTTCTGCTGGCTTTGGGGTGTTTTTGTTCTTCTTTCTCCAATTGTTTTAAGCGGAGGGTTAAGTCATCTGCTTCATATTTTCCTAGTTTCTTGAGGTGGGATTGTATTGCCGTAAATTTCCCTCTTAGAACTGCTTTTGCTGTATCCCATAGGTTTTGCACTGTCGTGTGTTCATTGTCATTTTCTTCTAGGAATTGTTTAATTTCTCCTTTGATTTCCTCAATGATCAGTTGGTTTTTTAGGTATGTATTGTTTAATCTCCATGTGTTTGTGTTTTTAGGGTTTTTTTCTGGTAGTTGATCTCTAGTCTCATTGCATTGTGGTCTGAGAAGATGGTTGATATAATTTCGGTTTTCTTGAACTGACTAAGGTTAGATTTGTGGCCCAAGATGTGGTCTATCCTGGAGAATGTTCCGTGAGCACTTGAGAAGAAAGTGCATTCTTCTGCTTTTGGGTGGAACGTCCTAAAGATATCGATGAGGTCCATCTTTTCCAATGTGGCATTTAAGGCTTGTGTTTCTTTATTAATTTTCTGTTTTGTTGATCTGTCCATTGGTGTGAGAGGAGTGTTAAAGTCTCCTACTATTATTGTGTTATTGTTGATATCTTCTTTTATGTCTGAAAGTATCTGTCTTATGTATTGAGGTGCCCCTGTGTTGGGTGCGTAGATATTCATGACTGTTATGTCTTCCTCTTGGATAGATCCCTTAATCATGATGTAGTGACCTGCCTTGTCTCTTAGAATCTTCATTACTTTAAAGTCTATTTTGTCTGATATAAGGATTGCTACTCCAGCTTTCTTTTGATTTCCATTTGCATGGAATATCTTTTTCCAGCCTTTCACTTTCAGTCTATGAGTGTCTCTAGGTCTGAAGTGGGTCTCTTGTAAACAGCATATATATGGGTCTTGCTTCTGGATCCATTCAGCCAGCCTGTGTCGTTTGGTTGGAGCATTTAGTCCATTTACGTTCAAAGTAATTATTGATATGAATGTTCCTATTGTCATCTTCTTAGAAATTTGGGGTTTGATTTGTAAGGCTTCTCCTACTCTTGTATTTATTGGCTATATCAGGCCCTTTAACACTTGTTGTAGGACTGGTTTTGTGGTACAGAATTCTTTTAGTTTTTGCTTGTCTGTGAAGCTTTTGACTTCACCATTGATTCTGAATGAGATTCTTGCTGGGTAGAGAATTCTTGGTTGGAGGTTATTCTCTTTTAGCCATTTAAATGTGTCTTGCCATTCTCTTCTGGCCTGTAGGGTTTCTATTGAGAGATCCGCAGTTAAACGTATGGGGTTTCCTTTATATGTTATTTGTTGTTTGCTCCTAGCTGCTTTTAGTAATCTGTCTTTATATTTAGTCTGCGTTAGTTTGATTAGAATGTGCCTTGGTGTGTTTCTTCTGGGGTTTCTCCTGTATGGAACTCTTTGTGCTTCTTGGACTTGGCTGACTATTTCCTTTCCCATGCTGGGGAAGTTTTCAACTCTAACCTCTTCAAGAATTTTTTCATAGCCTTTCTTCCCCTCTTCTTCTTCTGGAACTCCTATAATTCTAATGTTGGTGTGTTTGATATTGTCCCATAGGTCTCTAATGCTATCCTCAGTTCTTTTAATTCTTTCAGATTTGTTCTGTTCTTCAGCACTTATTTCCACCATTCTGTCTTCCAGCTCATTTATCTGTTCTTCAGCCTCTGATACTCTACTGTTGAGACCTTCTATAGTATTTTTCAGTTCAGCAATTGAGTTGGTGGTCTCTATTTGCTTATTTTTCATTTCCTGCATGTCTCTTCTCAATGCACTAATTTCCTCTAATATTCTGTTTTCAGTGTTTTGCATCCTCATTAGTATAGCTTTTCTGAATTCTCTTTCAGATAGTTTGTCTATCTCCTTCTCTGTATTTTGAAGCGGTGTTTCTCTAGCTTGGTCCTTCATTTGTACAGTGTTTCTCTGATGTTTCATTATTAGGTTAATTTTTGTTTCTTTGTGTGTGTCTGTGTGTATGGAGTTCTTATTTTCACCAGGCTTCTTGGTTGAATTCTCCCTTCCTTTGGGTTTCTGTCCTTGTAGAAGGGTTCAGTTGTTTGTGTCTTGGGTGGTGTTAGGCCTTGTTTACAGGTGAATAATCTGTAGTGTTGTATGTTCTTTGATAGTGTGGGGTCTGAGAATCAGGGCTTCCGCTCCGAAGATCCTTGGTTTGATGATTGGTCAGGGGGTGTAGGCTCTATGTCTGGTTTGCTATGGTGTTCCGTGATATTAGTTCACATAGTAGCATCTGAGGAACAAGAGGTGCATCCCTGATGGGTGACAGTCATAAAAGCATGCAGATGTTTTCTAACATAATCGTAAGATATACATACATACACAGCAATCCCCACGACTGACCAGTTTTACAGAGATAAGGCACAGGAAATCTTTCTGGCAATTCATGCAATCATAGATGATACTTGCCCGTTAAGCTTTGAATTAATTGAAATAGTGCCTGAATAATAGATCTAGCACAAGGTCCTGGCTTGGATAATTACGATGAGAGCAATTTTTAATTAGGGCATGTGTTGGGGTGATGGGGAAAACGAAAAGGAAACTTGGAACTTTATATTTAGTCTGCGTTAGTTTGATTAGAATGTGCCTTGGTGTGTTTCTTCTGGGGTTTCTCCTGTATGGAACTCTTTGTGCTTCTTGGACTTGGCTGACTATTTCCTTTCCCATGCTGGGGAAGTTTTCAACTCTAACCTCTTCAAGAATTTTTTCATAGCCTTTCTTCCCCTCTTCTTCTTCTGGAACTCCTATAATTCTAATGTTGGTGTGTTTGATATTGTCCCATAGGTCTCTAATGCTATCCTCAGTTCTTTTAATTCTTTCAGATTTGTTCTGTTCTTCAGCACTTATTTCCACCATTCTGTCTTCCAGCTCATTTATCTGTTCTTCAGCCTCTGATACTCTACTGTTGAGACCTTCTATAGTATTTTTCAGTTCAGCAATTGAGTTGGTGGTCTCTATTTGCTTATTTTTCATTTCCTGCATGTCTCTTCTCAATGCACTAATTTCCTCTAATATTCTGTTTTCAGTGTTTTGCATCCTCATTAGTATAGCTTTTCTGAATTCTCTTTCAGATAGTTTGTCTATCTCCTTCTCTGTATTTTGAAGCGGTGTTTCTCTAGCTTGGTCCTTCATTTGTACAGTGTTTCTCTGATGTTTCATTATTAGGTTAATTTTTGTTTCTTTGTGTGTGTCTGTGTGTATGGAGTTCTTATTTTCACCAGGCTTCTTGGTTGAATTCTCCCTTCCTTTGGGTTTCTGTCCTTGTAGAAGGGTTCAGTGGTTTGTGTCTTGGGTGGTGTTAGGCCTTGTTTACAGGTGAATAATCTGTAGTGTTGTATGTTCTTTGATAGTGTGGGGTCTGAGAATCAGGGCTTCCGCTCCGAAGATCCTTGGTTTGATGATTGGTCAGGGGGTGTAGGCTCTATGTCTGGTTTGCTATGGTGTTCCGTGATATTAGTTCACATAGTAGCATCTGAGGAACAAGAGGTGCATCCCTGATGGGTGACAGTCATAAAAGCATGCAGATGTTTTCTAACATAATCGTAAGATATACATACATACACAGCAATCCCCACGACTGACCAGTTTTACAGAGATAAGGCACAGGAAATCTTTCTGGCAATTCATGCAATCATAGATGATACTTGCCCGTTAAGCTTTGAATTAATTGAAATAGTGCCTGAATAATAGATCTAGCACAAGGTCCTGGCTTGGATAATTACGATGAGAGCAATTTTTAATTAGGGCATGTGTTGGGGGTGATGAGGAGGAGAGTCTATAGGTAATAAAATGGAAAAGATTCATCTTGGAAGTATTTTATAGGATTAGGTAGTAAAGATTAGTGTGTGTATTGTTTAGTGTATTTGGAAGTGAATAGTGGAGACAGGAAGATAGGAAATAATTTATCTAGAGGATATTGGTAGATAGGAAAATATTTTACATTTAGAACACAGAGGAAGAAAGCAGTGGGAAAGAGGAAAGAGAATTAGAGGTTTTCAAGAATTAAAATTAAAATTAAAAAAAATACAATAAACGTCAAAAAAAGAAATTAAAATTTAAAAAGGGCAAAAAAAATTAATAAGAGACCAAAAAACAAAGAAAAAACACAAAAAACAAAACAAACAAATGAAAACAACAACAAACAAAAAAAAAACGAAACAAAAAAAACCAGAATAAACAAACAAACTAATAAACCCCAAACCAGACCAATCAATTGAATAAGCAAAATAGTCCACCACAAATAAACAAGCAGAAGAAAAGAAAAAAAAAGAAAAAAAAAAAAGTTAAATACTGTCCCTGGTTTTTATCTTCTCATCTGCCTGTTGGAAACCAGTCTGCTCTTGATAGTGGTGTCTTGATGGCATAGTCTTTCACTTATAGCGCCGGTTGCTATGGTTTCTGTTTTTGCATTCAGCAAAATGAGGGCTTGCTGCCATACTGGGTGCCGGCAGGGATGGTGGGCTGATCCCAGTCAGTTGGGTGGAGGCAGCGGTGCGCGCAGTCCCGTGTTGGAGGGGGGCGCCCCAGCTCTACCGCGCTCTCACCAGTAGTCTCCAATTCCTGCTCTTTCCCCGGCTTCCTCCGCTGCTGCTGCAGCGCTAGGGATGCGCAGGCTCCTCCGCCACTGGCACACATTCACTGCCGGTTATGTGTCAAAGTCCCAAAGGCGGGCGCGAGCTTTCCCGTCCAGCTCGTGTCAGGTCCCTGGTCAGCAACCCGTGGGCGACTTCCCCTCCCTGTTCAGCAAGTCCTCCAGTTGGAGTGGCTGAACTTACCTGCGCCGCGGCTCCTCACGGTGCCCGCGGCTCGTCGCGGCCCCGGGTTCCAGCGGCTACTTGCGGTGGCGGGTTCCGGCGGCTCCTCTTACTATACTGTTTTGATGATTGTAGTTTTGTTGTTGAAGTCAGGGAGCTTGATTCCCTCCAGTTCCATACACAAAAATAAATGTAAAATGGATTAAAGACTTACATGTGAGACTGGACACTCTAAAACTCATCCACTTAACTTAGTTAACCGAGTGCAACTACTGCCTTATATCTTCAATCTAGTTTCATCTGATATCCCTTATCCTGAGTTGGGTTCTCCAGGAAGTAGATGCTGAGATGGTATCAGGAGTTCAGTATGTTTACTGGAGATTCATACCTTCCGGAATGTTTATTTCTGCTCATCCTCCTCTGAGATTTGAAGACAGCCTGGACAGAAACGCCAGGTCAGGAGAGCCGAGGTTAAACCTGGTAGAATCTTCTACATTTGCTTCTGTAGGTGCCCGCACCTCCACCTCCACTCCTGTGTGTTCCTTTAATCACATGAAGAACCAATGGCTTCTGAAAGCAGGGCATAACTTTCCAGTGTATCCTACGTCAACATAAGTTGACATATCAGTCTTTCAACATGGTTGAAAGTAAAAATGCTAGTTGCTCAATTGTGTCCACTCTTTGCTACCACATGGACTGTAGCCTGCCAGGCTCCTCTGTCCAGAAGTCTCCAGGCAAGAATACTCGGGTGGCTTGCCATTCCCTTGTCCAAGGTGTCTTTCCAACCCAGGAACTGAGCCCTGCATTGCAAGCAGATTCTTTACTGTCTGAGCCATCAAGGAAGCCCTTAACATCATTAGCTCATTCTAGTAAAAAAAAAATGTTAATAAATAAAGACATTTTGTAGTTGATGTTTAGAGACTCTTTTAATGGACACAAACAAAAATACGTAAATTCCTAAGATATGTATGCACAAGTGTTAAAAATAATATCCTATGTTTGCATTGATTTCTTAGCTCTTATTTAAATGAATTATTTTTAAAAAATTGAAGGCTTTTAAAATATTCCATGCAATGCTAGTAGTTTGGGGGTATTTTTAGCCTCTTTTTTTTAACTGATTTTTTATCCATATATTTTCATCCATCTTTATTGTTTAACTCGTGTGGACCTCCCATCGCAGTGGCCTCTCCCATTGCAGAGCTCTGGCTCTGGGCACATGTGCTTCAGAGCACTGGCTCATAATTGGAGGCACTGGTCCAGCCGGTCCATAGCACACTGGTCAGGGATTCCCAGGTCAGGGATTGAACTGGTGCCCCTTGCACTGCAGGGCGGACTCTTTACCCACTGAACCACCTGGAAACACCTGCTAATATTTTTATAGAGTGAAAAACAAAATTCTGATTACTTAAGAAAATATAATTAGTATTTCCCACTTTTATAAATCAATAGCTTTTCCCCTTTGATCACAGGCATATCATTGAACTGTAAAAAAGGTATAAATATACACAAAAGAGACAGGTAGTATTTATCCCTTAATGTTATACAATAAATGACTTCAGTAAATAAACATTATGTTTCAAGACGATAGTGTTCCTTCAATGGGTATCTATTGAGAGGCATGGTAGCCATCTTTTAAGCCTAAATTCTCAATGCTGTTTTTTTTTCCATATCAAGTCTTCAGCTTGATATTCCATTGATCAGTATCTTTAAGATCTTGTGACATGATCTAAGTTTGTTTGACTCTATGACAAATACCTTTAATGATCTTTTTAAGAAGTGCTACAATTGTGTCCACTCTTTGCTACCACATGGACTGTAGCCTGCCAGGCTCCTCTGTCCAGAAGTCTCCAGGCAAGAATACTCGGGTGGCTTGCCATTCCCTTGTCCAAGGTGTCTTTCCAACCCAGGAACTGAGCCCTGCATTGCAAGCAGATTCTTTACTGTCTGAGCCATCAAGGAAGCCCTTAACATCATTAGCTCATTCTAGTAAAAAAAAAATGTTAATAAATAAAGACATTTTGTAGTTGATGTTTAGAGACTCTTTTAATGGACACAAACAAAAATACGTAAATTCCTAAGATATGTATGCACAAGTGTTAAAAATAATATCCTATGTTTGCATTGATTTCTTAGCTCTTATTTAAATGAATTATTTTTAAAAAATTGAAGGCTTTTAAAATATTCCTTGCAATGCTAGTAGTTCTGGGGTATTTTTAGCCTCTTTTTTTTAACTGATTTTTTATCCATATATTTTCATCCATCTTTATTGTTTAACTCGTGTGGACCTCCCATCGCAGTGGCCTCTCCCATTGCAGAGCTCTGGCTCTGGGCACATGTGCTTCAGAGCACTGGCTCATAATTGGAGGCACTGGTCCAGCCGGTCCATAGCACACTGGTCAGGGATTCCCAGGTCAGGGATTGAACTGGTGCCCCTTGCACTGCAGGGCGGACTCTTTACCCACTGAACCACCTGGAAACACCTGCTAATATTTTTATAGAGTGAAAAACAAAATTCTGATTACTTAAGAAAATATAATTAGTATTTCCCACTTTTATAAATCAATAGCTTTTCCCCTTTGATCACAGGCATATCATTGAACTGTAAAAAAGGTATAAATATACACAAAAGAGACAGGTAGTATTTATCCCTTAATGTTATACAATAAATGACTTCAGTAAATAAACATTATGTTTCAAGACGATAGTGTTCCTTCAATGGGTATCTATTGAGAGGCATGGTAGCCATCTTTTAAGCCTAAATTCTCAATGCTGTTTTTTTTTCCATATCAAGTCTTCAGCTTGATATTCCATTGATCAGTATCTTTAAGATCTTGTGACATGATCTAAGTTTGTTTGACTCTATGACAAATACCTTTAATGATCTTTTTAAATTGAAGTCCCCTTTATTCTTTCATAATCTTTGAACTGTTCACTTTCAGTGAGATTAATAGCTATCATTCTGTTCTCCTTTTTAAATCCTGCAAACCAGGGGGAAATGGGGGCAGTCATCGATCCAGCAACTCCTTGACAAAAAGTACCTTCCTTTTCATTCAATCATTGGGTAATTAAGTTTGATATTCTGCTTCTTGGCCCTGGTTTATTTATGTTTCTAAAATATAAAATTCTTAGAATAGCACTGTTATTTGTGATTTGTTTCAAATATTGATCCTTTGTAAACATGGTGCATTATTCAAAGTCTCACAAATGTAAACAAGTCCCCTCTTTTATCTAGTGACTAAATCTTCCTTCTTATAAAAATGAAACATCTAACCATATCCATGAAAATAATCTCTTGTACCTTAGCTGATAACATTTCAGTCATTCTTTACAGCTTCTAGCCTATGAATAAAATTGAAACACCAAGATTTTAAAGCTATAATTTAATAATAACCATAGAGCTTTTTTTCAGTATCTAGGTATGTCAAATTATCTCATTTTCCCACATTTATTCAAGGAGATAAAAGAAATATGACAAATTCCAAGGACAGTGTCACCTTTTTTGATTAGTGACACTAATAAATATTTGTTTTATCCTCCTAATGTTATAGTTATGTGATAAAGCCACAAGCAAATAGGACAAAGAAGAAAGGAAGAAAAAACACAATTACAGAAACACTATAAGAAAATGATCTATCTCTTCTTTTTCTTATAATTAAAGAAATTACTGAAATAAGCTGGGGATTGAGAATTTGGGGAGAACAGTATAAATATATCTGACTCCAATAACTCTCAAGCATAACTTTCAAAAAAAAGTGAGGAACACAGGCTTTTTGTGAAAGGACAGAGGCATACAGTCTTATACAAGAATTACCAAATTGATAGATTAGCAGAAAGATATTGTTGTAAAATACATTTGTTTCTGAAAACGAATAGGAATTCCATCCAGAAAATGAATAGGAATTCCATCAAGAAAACATTTGTGGACAAAGGGATCTCATGATGATAAAATTCTAATGTACATTTGCCTCATGTTTTAGAGTCTTGTCACCTGTACCAATTTCCAATAAGTTCTGCCTTTCTAATGTAGGAGCTAGGCAACTCTTTGTCCTAGACATTCTTACTTGGCGTGTAGCCTATAAGCTAAATTTTGTCAGTCATATATGCGGGGACCTTCCGCAGAAAGGGAAGGCAGCGGGATTACCCCCGGCCGAACCGGGAGATCTTGGAGAGAGATGGGCCTTGCTGCCGTGCCCCATCCAGCCCGCTGGTGCATGCCAGGGACAATCAGACATGGCAGGGGTTCTGTCAGAGCAGTTCCACTTTATTAGAGTAAACTAACAGTTTTTATAGGCAAACGAAGAGGGGTTTGCAAGGGACTTCCTATAGTTACACCAATCAAGCTAAAGGTCGAGCAACCACGCATTTACATTGCAATAGGAACTCACCGGTGAGCCTGCATTGCCCAGAGCGTGGAAACCAGGGGGATCAATCAGAAGTTTTGACAATGGACCTTAGATCATGCCCTGTCTCTTCCTGTAGGCATCCTTTTAGCACCAACTGCAAATATGTGCTTAAGCTTCCCTATGCTTGCAAAATCCCTCTTTCCTTCAGGGCCCCACACATATACACCCAACATAGACACTAATCTGAACAACATTAGTGTGAAAAGTACATTGCATTATGTAGGATCCACAGTATGGAAAATATACTTAAGTTTTCAGAGCCAGAAATGGTAAAGATTGTTATATGTGGTGCCATATTTAGGTTTTTGTGCTCAGTGTCCACTATGTAAGATGCAGTGCCAATACTCAGTGGGTGTGCCATTGGACTGGAAAGTTGTCAGATAGTATAATATTTGTGTACCTTTGTCGGGTGACAGTTCTCTGATGCCATGTTCCCAGGGAAGCTGTGAGACATTTAACACCCTCTCATAGATTCATTTTATGTTTTTATAAGTTAGATAGAATCATGTGGTCTGCAGCTAAGGTCTTTGAATGAAACAAGGGTCTTACTGTATTTATCACAAACCATGTAGAGAACTTCCTAATTTCCTATTCATGAACCAGGGGTACACATTTCTTTCTTCTCCCTCTTTACGTCACCCATGCCTGTGGCTCAGTCCTCCCATACTTCTCTCTTCCTTCCTCATTCCAGCTATCCACACTATAGAATTTTCAATTTTCAAACCTGAAATTTCCTGGTCATAATTTGTGTTGAAAAGTTCTTCTGTAAAGTCAGAGGAAGGAGATAAGAAAACCTATAGTCACCCAAGTTTCTTAAAACAAAAACAGATAATTATTAGTTATTTTTTAAAGGTGAACATATTGAGTTATATTGAACTAAACAGCATCTTAAAATACAACCCAGGGAAATAAATACACATGCAAATACACACATTTATTTTTTATCCCATCTCAAAAGCAAACAAAAATAAATGGTAAAAATATTGAAATCTAGTTAATGCTGTATATACTGAAGTATTTAAGGATAAAGTGATTGTGATATAGGCTTTCTCAGTGGGTGCAGTGGTAAAAACTTGGCCTGCCAATGCAGGAGACATAGGTTCAATCCCTGGGTCTGGAAAATCCCCTGGAGTAGGAAATGGCAACCCACTCCAATATTCTTACCTGGAGAATCTCATGGACAGAGGACCTGGAAGGTTACAGTCCTTTGGGTCACAAAGAGTCAGACCTGACTGAGCAACTGAGCATGACAGCACAACAGTGGTGATATAGGGGAGGAAAAATTCTCCTCTACCCTCTTTGGAATTCTGGGTAAGCCTAAGAATTAAACTGTCACAAGACATATCAATAGGAAAAGAGCATGCAAGTTCAGTGAATTTTTATATGTACTTGAGAATCTTCACAGGAGAATGAAGACCCTCTGGAAGTGCCAAGAGCAGGAAGCTTTATAACTTTTAGACAAAGGAACAAAAAATATGTAAAAATTGTCAAGACAAAGGCGTTTGGACCATGGGTAGGATAAATGGAAAACTAACAAGGTTTACAGAGCCTCTGAAGTCCTAAATTCTGTCTCTGGTAATAAGACTACCTCTTTACTTCCTAATACAGGAGGTACCTCTCACATCAGAGATTTATCTCTTGCTTTCAGAGGAGAGGGAGAGGAAGGGAAGATCAGAGTGACTGCTGTGGCACCGTATTGGAGCTTACTCTGATTACTATTCTCACTAGCTTTCTAGAGAAACTGATGTAATGAGACGTCACCCATGCCTGTGGCTCAGTCCTCCCATACTTCTCTCTTCCTTCCTCATTCCAGCTATCCACACTATAGAATTTTCAATTTTCAAACCTGAAATTTCCTGGTCATAATTTGTGTTGAAAAGTTCTTCTGTAAAGTCAGAGGAAGGAGATAAGAAAACCTATAGTCACCCAAGTTTCTTAAAACAAAAACAGATAATTATTAGTTATTTTTTAAAGGTGAACATATTGAGTTATATTGAACTAAACAGCATCTTAAAATACAACCCAGGAAATAAATACACATGCAAATACACACATTTATTTTTTATCCCATCTCAAAAGCAAACAAAAATAAATGGTAAAAATATTGAAATCTAGTTAATGCTGTATATACTGAAGTATTTAAGGATAAAGTGATTGTGATATAGGCTTTCTCAGTGGGTGCAGTGGTAAAAACTTGGCCTGCCAATGCAGGAGACATAGGTTCAATCCCTGGGTCTGGAAAATCCCCTGGAGTAGGAAATGGCAACCCACTCCAATATTCTTACCTGGAGAATCTCATGGACAGAGGACCTGGAAGGTTACAGTCCTTTGGGTCACAAAGAGTCAGACCTGACTGAGCAACTGAGCATGACAGCACAACAGTGGTGATATAGGGGAGGAAAAATTCTCCTCTACCCTCTTTGGAATTCTGGGTAAGCCTAAGAATTAAACTGTCACAAGACATATCAATAGGAAAAGAGCATGCAAGTTCAGTGAATTTTTATATGTACTTGAGAATCTTCACAGGAGAATGAAGACCCTCTGGAAGTGCCAAGAGCAGGAAGCTTTATAACTTTTAGACAAAGGAACAAAAAATATGTAAAAATTGTCAAGACAAAGGCGTTTGGACCATGGGTAGGATAAATGGAAAACTAACAAGGTTTACAGAGCCTCTGAAGTCCTAAATTCTGTCTCTGGTAATAAGACTACCTCTTTACTTCCTAATACAGGGAGGGTACCTCTCACATCAGAGATTTATCTCTTGCTTTCAGAGGAGAGGGGAGAGGAAGGGGAAGATCAGAGTGACTGCTGTGGCACCGTATTGGAGCTTACTCTGATTACTATTCTCACTAGCTTTCACTAAGAGAAACTGTATTGAATAACTTAGAGATCTTTTCACGAACATGGTGTGGTCCCCTCAGGGTGAAAGCCTCGGACCTCGACAATAAAGTGTTGTGGTCTCAAGTAGTGTCAAACCAAGAGTGGGTTTATTAATCATCAAATAAAGGCAGGCACAAATAATCAGAAACAATCAGAACTCAATCAAATGCAAACAGAAAGAATCTTACCCCAGAGCTGGAGAGCTTCAGTCTCACCTCATACACATCTAAGTTCTGTGAGTGAGCTCCCATACAATCTACTCTCCCCCTTTTATAGGAAAAACCCTTAGCCATTTATCCCCCTCGCCACTTCTCCAGCCGGAGAAAGATTGGGGGCCAGTCAAGCTCTCAGGTGGACATCAGGCGAGTCGCCAGTTCTCCGAGCAGTGCCCAGCCATCCTCCTATCTTATATCAAGAGTATAATCATTGTTACATTGTTTCATAGATCATTGCAAGCATTCAGAGTTCAACAGGAAGGAACAATAAAGCTAATCACAGCTGCATATACTTTTACTTCTGCTTCTACTTACAATCCTAATTTACCAGTAGCTTTCAAGCTTCGCTTGTGAATAGAACTCTGCCGAGGCGGCTGGCGGTGAGTTACAAATTCCTCATCGCTGGAGGACGAGCTTTGGCTCACCTGGCTGTAACTTCTCTTAGAGACAAACTTCTTCCTTTTAGGGTTAGTATATACGCCCTTTTTAGGTATCATCATATTCACCCAACTCTTCGGCCCCATCTGAGCTAACGTAACTTTCTAGAGGACGGATTCTAGGTCTCCAGAGCTTATCTGGGGTTTGAGGATCATCTGAGTCACTCCCTTCATCACTAATTTCTCTATACCCTAAGACTCAGTATATTCCTAAGAATTCTCCAGAGTCTGCCCAAGACATGACCTCCCTGCTTCTGCCATATTCTTCAACTCCTTCAACATAAGATATTCAGTATGCCAAGGTGCTGTGGTGGGTAGCATACCCTGAACCTCAGTAGTGTGTCGAGGAATACGTATTACTTTGACATATCCATAAAAGGTACAAGACAAATACTGACAGAGATATGTAGAGAAATGAAGAAATGGAGAGCTATGTAATAAAATAAATATTGTGAAAAATAATTGTAGAATCTAAGTAATAGATATATGAATATTTAGTATATAATTGCTTTACTTTGTGAATGTTTGAAATTTTTAATAGCACACTTTGGGGAAAGGTGTTCGAAAAATGAAGATGTTAGTCACTCAGTCATGTCCAACTCTTTGCAACGCTGTGAAATGTAGCCCACCAGACTCTACAGCAGTAGCCATTCCCTTCTCCAGGAGATCTTCCTAATCCAGGGCTCGAACCCAAGTCTCTCGCATTGCAGGCAGATTCTTTACCATCTGAGCCACCAGGGAAGCCTCATTTAAAAATGAAGGCACTTTGTATTATGTAAAAATAAATGTTCATCCTGACCTAGACCTAACACAGCAAAAAAAGTTTTGCTTTGTTTGTTAGTTTAAGGCATTAGAAAAATACATAAACATGTGGCAGTAAAAAAGACCCATTAAAAATGCTTTAAAATATTTAAATGAATAGTTTTAATAGGGTATGATATCTTGTTTCCTTATGTGTTTAACAGTTCTTTGCTTTCATAAATGTGTGTTTTTTCACTATGCTCCTCCAGTTGTCACCCAGTATCTCATCATTGGAAATCAGAATAGAATGAAAGACTCCTCAGTTTTAAACTGTCATGAGCCTTAGAAATTATTGTAAAAGTTCTTTAATTTTTGTTAGCATTAAATCTGAACATTTAAAGTGATTTGCCTAAAGTTATTTGTCTGAGTAATAGTGAGAGACAAGAACTCGTGTTTTCTGACTTATGGCATAGCGCTCAGCCTAAAATTCCACACTTTTGTTGAACAGCGACATTTAAGGGCTTTATATAATTTTAAATTTGTGTTAAAAATTATATAAAAAGCTCTATAAAGCCTTTAATCATTACCAAACAGGTCAAATTTATGTCCTGTAGTGAAAACCTAAATTCAGAAACCAAAAGACACTTAATTTTGTTTTCATTTTGCTGTATTATGTCATTTTGTTAATATTGTAAATTGTTCTCATCTTATGGTATAGTGATGTAACATTTCCATATTTATGTGTATGTCTACATATACACATGTATGTATATTTTCTAAAATCAAGAGTATTTAAAAAAAACTCTTTGGTTTCTAATAAAATTATAAGTTAAATCAGTAGCTACAGAAATACATACTTACCTTTCAAATGTAGAAAACATTATATGAGAGATTTATAGTCATATAATTTATCAGAGGAAGATATTTTAAAACAAAGATGTTTTAAGACACAATGTAATTTCATTCCACATAAAAAGGCACCTACTTAAAGATGCTCTTAAGATTCTGGTAGGTCAGTTGTTTTTAGACAGCAGTAGCCATTCCCTTCTCCAGGAGATCTTCCTAATCCAGGGCTCGAACCCAAGTCTCTCGCATTGCAGGCAGATTCTTTACCATCTGAGCCACCAGGGAAGCCTCATTTAAAAATGAAGGCACTTTGTATTATGTAAAAATAAATGTTCATCCTGACCTAGACCTAACACAGCAAAAAAAGTTTTGCTTTGTTTGTTAGTTTAAGGCATTAGAAAAATACATAAACATGTGGCAGTAAAAAAGACCCATTAAAAATGCTTTAAAATATTTAAATGAATAGTTTTAATAGGGTATGATATCTTGTTTCCTTATGTGTTTAACAGTTCTTTGCTTTCATAAATGTGTGTTTTTTCACTATGCTCCTCCAGTTGTCACCCAGTATCTCATCATTGGAAATCAGAATAGAATGAAAGACTCCTCAGTTTTAAACTGTCATGAGCCTTAGAAATTATTGTAAAAGTTCTTTAATTTTTGTTAGCATTAAATCTGAACATTTAAAGTGATTTGCCTAAAGTTATTTGTCTGAGTAATAGTGAGAGACAAGAACTCGTGTTTTCTGACTTATGGCATAGTGCTCAGCCTAAAATTCCACACTTTTGTTGAACAGCGACATTTAAGGGCTTTATATAATTTTAAATTTGTGTTAAAAATTATATAAAAAGCTCTATAAAGCCTTTAATCATTACCAAACAGGTCAAATTTATGTCCTGTAGTGAAAACCTAAATTCAGAAACCAAAAGACACTTAATTTTGTTTTCATTTTGCTGTATTATGTCATTTTGTTAATATTGTAAATTGTTCTCATCTTATGGTATAGTGATGTAACATTTCCATATTTATGTGTATGTCTACATATACACATGTATGTATATTTTCTAAAATCAAGAGTATTTAAAAAAAACTCTTTGGTTTCTAATAAAATTATAAGTTAAATCAGTAGCTACAGAAATACATACTTACCTTTCAAATGTAGAAAACATTATATGAGAGATTTATAGTCATATAATTTATCAGAGGAAGATATTTTAAAACAAAGATGTTTTAAGACACAATGTAATTTCATTCCACATAAAAAGGCACCTACTTAAAGATGCTCTTAAGATTCTGGTAGGTCAGTTGTTTTTAGACTAAAGATCTTAACTTTTATTATTTGAATGATAATAAATATGGCAAAAAGATTAATAACTCTTTCAGTTCTCCCCATTTTTCCCTTGTCTATCTGACTGAAGAAAACATTAAGGAAAATGAATTCCTTTGACTGAGGTCAGAGAATTTGGTTTATTTCTATAAGTGATTATTGCTGACAGATGGAAAGATTCCATTTTAGGTATTGAACATGATCTTCTCATACTTCACAACAGTTTACTATAAAATTTTTCTGTTGAGATTTCCAGGAATATAGAATAAGGGTAAGTAGAATTTCTATAAGCATTTTTTGCAAAGTCCTTAAACATTAAAAAAAAAATTTATTATCTCCAGAGAGAAAGTAATTGAATATACTCCATGTTCTGAAAAGATATTCTTTTCTTTCTCAGATTTCAATGTGCCATAGAATTACTTGAGGTAACTTCAGAAGATTTTCTTCAGCCCAACCCAAGAAATTCTGACTCAGTGAAAGGATCCCCTCAGGTAATTCTGAGGCCAGGATTTTAAGGTCAAGAATTTGAGTATCATTGCTTTAGCAAATCCCAACCATTGTTTAGAATTAATGATATAGAATCAATCGAGAATTATCTGCTTCCATATGAATTCAACCACAGTGGTTCTAGAAGACCACTCTACTCTCATTTGAAATCAAAATTCTCCTGAAAATCAAGTTTCCACAGTCCAAGGCACTAAAATCCAAGGTATTAAAATCCATGGCACTAAAATCCAAGGCACTAAAATGCTCTGGATCGCTAGTCGTACTCCTCTATCCCAAATCCAGGCAACATGCTCTTGGTAATCCTTGCCTGGTTGACTGGACTTGAACTTTAGGTCATTATGTGGAGGGTAAATCATTGTGACTCTCTTCCTACTGTCAACATTTCCTACCAGCAGTAGAATTAAGTTTAAATTGTAGTTTCAAAAATATTTCCCATAGCTCTAACCCATATATACCCAACTGTAACACTGAGAGCTTGTACTGTCGTGAAGTAGCATCCTAAATAGGATTGTAGAGCTATGGCCCCCAGAGGCTGTTTTCCAAGGAAACTTGAGAGAACAGAAGAATCAATATCTAGCACCAATCATGAGCAAGTTCAACCATATAAAAATGCAAAGACAGCAGAAAAATGAGCGGTGTCTTTTGGGTAATAGCTTTGGAAACCTAGAATTTAGAAAATAGCTGCCATCTATTCTCTGGGAAAGGAAAAAGAACATTGATTCCAAGAAATGAAAACAGATTAAAAATAGAGGGTTTTTGCTTATGGAATAAATAGAATAAATATGACCATCAGAGAAACATTGTGTATCAAAATCAGCCTTGAAGAAATCAAGATCTGTAAAACAGAGAAAACAGAAACACACAACACACACACATACACACTGACTAAAGGGGTCAATTGATGATAAAACACAGAATCTAGGACCCAGTTTCTTTTGAGGAGGGGTCAAAATGAATATACTCCATGTTCTGAAAAGATATTCTTTTCTTTCTCAGATTTCAATGTGCCATAGAATTACTTGAGGTAACTTCAGAAGATTTTCTTCAGCCCAACCCAAGAAATTCTGACTCAGTGAAAGGATCCTCAGGTAATTCTGAGGCCAGGATTTTAAGGTCAAGAATTTGAGTATCATTGCTTTAGCAAATCCCAACCATTGTTTAGAATTAATGATATAGAATCAATCGAGAATTATCTGCTTCCATATGAATTCAACCACAGTGGTTCTAGAAGACCACTCTACTCTCATTTGAAATCAAAATTCTCCTGAAAATCAAGTTTCCACAGTCCAAGGCACTAAAATCCAAGGTATTAAAATCCATGGCACTAAAATCCAAGGCACTAAAATGCTCTGGATCGCTAGTCGTACTCCTCTATCCCAAATCCAGGCAACATGCTCTTGGTAATCCTTGCCTGGTTGACTGGACTTGAACTTTAGGTCATTATGTGGAGGGTAAATCATTGTGACTCTCTTCCTACTGTCAACATTTCCTACCAGCAGTAGAATTAAGTTTAAATTGTAGTTTCAAAAATATTTCCCATAGCTCTAACCCATATATACCCAACTGTAACACTGAGAGCTTGTACTGTCGTGAAGTAGCATCCTAAATAGGATTGTAGAGCTATGGCCCCCAGAGGCTGTTTTCCAAGGAAACTTGAGAGAACAGAAGAATCAATATCTAGCACCAATCATGAGCAAGTTCAACCATATAAAAATGCAAAGACAGCAGAAAAATGAGCGGTGTCTTTTGGGTAATAGCTTTGGAAACCTAGAATTTAGAAAATAGCTGCCATCTATTCTCTGGGAAAGGAAAAAGAACATTGATTCCAAGAAATGAAAACAGATTAAAAATAGAGGGTTTTTGCTTATGGAATAAATAGAATAAATATGACCATCAGAGAAACATTGTGTATCAAAATCAGCCTTGAAGAAATCAAGATCTGTAAAACAGAGAAAACAGAAACACACAACACACACACATACACACTGACTAAAGGGGTCAATTGATGATAAAACACAGAATCTAGGACCCAGTTTCTGAGATTAGGTAGATGTTGGTTTGAGTTATAGCTGTGACACTTATTAATCATTTAACCTCAGGCAACTTATTTAATGTTTTCATGATTTAAAATTTCCTTCTCAGTAAAATGGAAATTATCTCTACTTGATATGACCATTGAGAACATACAGATAAAAAATTATGCAAACTTCCCAAGTATCTGGTGCATAGAAATCTCAGTAAATGACAGAAGATGACAAACACTTAAGAGCAAACATTAATATTCACTGTTCATTTAAATTGCTAAGGGAGAAGTCAGAAGAAATAGCTTTAAAACAACAGTTAAATTATTTGCCATTCTAAACACTTTACATATATTAACTCACAAAAAAAAACCGTAAAGTAAGTGCTATGTCATTTTCAGATGAGGATATTGAGGCACAAATGTAATTAGAACTTAGAGGAAGAATCTTAATTGGATATTTTAAAAATGTAGCTCATATAAATAAATGAAAATACCAATAAAAATTAAATATCTTTGGTAAAAATAACTATATAGTCACTCATTATATGAGGGCACTCAGGGTTGTCACGTAAAGAACTCCCCATCTAAAAAAAAAAAAAAAAAGAACTCCCCATCCTAAACCAACCCCATTTGTTCCTGCTGAGGGAATGCAAACTCCATGGTGGCAATAAACCGTATTTATTTCTGCTTTTCTTTGGGAGAATGTAGACTATTGCTTTATTCTTGAAAATATGTGTACTGTCTACTGTGGAGATCCTTTGTAACTTGAACGCTTATTGGTAGATTCCAGTTTCCCACTTGTGTTTACATACTTTGTATGGTGAGTGTCAGGTGTCATTGGTTTGATTCAAGCTCTGGGACCTTTCAAATCTGCTTTCCAATTCTTAAAAAGAGTCAGTAAGCTGTGGTTATGCTTCCATGATTTTTGTGAAGGAAAAGAACATTGATTCCAAGAAATGAAAACAGATTAAAAATAGAGGGTTTTTGCTTATGGAATAAATAGAATAAATATGACCATCAGAGAAACATTGTGTATCAAAATCAGCCTTGAAGAAATCAAGATCTGTAAAACAGAGAAAACAGAAACACACAACACACACACATACACACTGACTAAAGGGGTCAATTGATGATAAAACACAGAATCTAGGACCCAGTTTCTGAGATTAGGTAGATGTTGGTTTGAGTTATAGCTGTGACACTTATTAATCATTTAACCTCAGGCAACTTATTTAATGTTTTCAT
Organism: Tragulus kanchil; assembly: GCA_022376925.1. NCBI lineage: Eukaryota > Metazoa > Chordata > Mammalia > Artiodactyla > Tragulidae > Tragulus > Tragulus kanchil. The sequence continues at coordinate 116,597,291 of JAIOJX010000023.1, read as the reverse complement.
GATTTAAAATTTCCTTCTCAGTAAAATGGAAATTATCTCTACTTGATATGACCATTGAGAACATACAGATAAAAAATTATGCAAACTTCCCAAGTATCTGGTGCATAGAAATCTCAGTAAATGACAGAAGATGACAAACACTTAAGAGCAAACATTAATATTCACTGTTCATTTAAATTGCTAAGGGAGAAGTCAGAAGAAATAGCTTTAAAACAACAGTTAAATTATTTGCCATTCTAAACACTTTACATATATTAACTCACAAAAAAAAACCGTAAAGTAAGTGCTATGTCATTTTCAGATGAGGATATTGAGGCACAAATGTAATTAGAACTTAGAGGAAGAATCTTAATTGGATATTTTAAAAATGTAGCTCATATAAATAAATGAAAATACCAATAAAAATTAAATATCTTTGGTAAAAATAACTATATAGTCACTCATTATATGAGGGCACTCAGGGTTGTCACGTAAAGAACTCCCCATCTAAAAAAAAAAAAAAAAGAACTCCCCATCCTAAACCAACCCCATTTGTTCCTGCTGAGGGAATGCAAACTCCATGGTGGCAATAAACCGTATTTATTTCTGCTTTTCTTTGGGAGAATGTAGACTATTGCTTTATTCTTGAAAATATGTGTACTGTCTACTGTGGAGATCCTTTGTAACTTGAACGCTTATTGGTAGATTCCAGTTTCCCACTTGTGTTTACATACTTTGTATGGTGAGTGTCAGGTGTCATTGGTTTGATTCAAGCTCTGGGACCTTTCAAATCTGCTTTCCAATTCTTAAAAAGAGTCAGTAAGCTGTGGTTATGCTTCCATGATTTTTGTGAAGCAAAAAAATTCATGACAGCCTTGCTTATTTTTCAATGAAAATGCATCATCTCATGTTATTTTTTTCATCCTTTACAGTTATCTTCTTTTCCACAGGTTAAACTCCGTTCAGGTAGATGATGATGTTTTCCCACTTTAAATTTGCAAATGAGTTAACATGTAAGATTTATTATGCTAGACCCTTGGTATTTAGGGGTTCACATTTGAAGCAGTGTGTAGGAAGACCATAAGCTGATGCAAAGATTAACTCTGACATAATAACTGTTTTTAGATCCACTGGGTAACAGTTTTCATTTTATTTATGAGCTTCATATTTTAAATTGACGTTTATGCTGGGCAATGTGTGAAATTATTTGACTGTGACCAGACTTATTTATAAAGTCAATGTGAAGACTGACACATTTCATATACTATTTGTATTATGAATATATTGGAAATGCTACAATTAAAATATCTGAGCTTAAAGAGGGAGGGGAGAGATACAGATCCAGTTAAGAAATAATGTTTGAGTGCACACATACTTAAAAAGTTATAAAAGGAAAAGAAGCAATATGAACTGCTTATCTCAGTGCCTGAAAATATGCAGGAAGCAAAAATAAGACCTGCTAAGGCTGGCATATGAAAAGGACTTCATGAAATGTTAACTTAACACATTTGAAAGCATATTATAATTAGTACCGGGTGAGCCATGAATGTTTCTAAAAACACCTGGAGGTTAATATCCTTTCTCTCTCTCCCTCTCTCCCTCACCCTGTCATCTTCATATCATCAAGTACGAAGGTCTTAATTGAAAATCATGTTCCTAGAGAGTGTGCATCTTGTCAAATGGCAAAATACTATGACATGAAATGAATTATCTTCAGGTCATTTAGCTCTGAGTGGACTCTGGAAATTTAAGGGTCTATGGTCTGGTTTGTGCAGGATTGACTGCTCTGTACCCTGATCCCTTCAGTTTACCTAACCAGCAACAGAGCGAGGACTATATATATATCCAAGGGGCTCATCTTATTGATTCTGAGGCAACTCAAAAAAGAATGATACTATAATTACTAGCAAGAAAAATTCTAACAAGACACACACACAATTTGTTCCTTTTTTGTGACTCAAAATTTCTGACTCACATTTAGCATAATTCACTTCCTTTTAGTGAAAGTGTCAGTACCATTCTTTTCAAAATATTCCTTCTTCAGAATTCCCCTCTGCATTCAGAAATGACATACAATAGCAATAATAGCAATAATTATAGTAATAACAATACCATGTAGTTAGTGATTCAAGACAGAGTGATTGACACTGGAGACAATTGTTGCTAGCATATAGTAAAGAAAAACTGGTTTGTTGGTAGGTAGAAGCATAAGACACTTGGCAGCTAGTGAAATGATGAAATCTGTTACCAAACACATAACTCATTAGAACTGGGGAGACTGTCGTGCTGAGGGTAGAAGCAAAATACAGTAAACTTTTCATTTGTATGTACATATAATTTATCTCACTACTGGGCACACAGTAGGCACTTAATCTGTGTGGTTCATTTTATCAGTGATGACTGCTGAGTGAACTTCTGGGAAAAGAGAAATTGAGAACTCCCCAAGGAAAGATTTGATTTCTGAAAAAAAAAAAAAAAAATCTTTGAATCGGGAGCAGGTAGGAAAGCCAGAATAGAGGAATATATCAAAAACAAGGCTAGGTGAAAACAGCAGATCAAAAAGTCTGTTAAACAAACAAGGACCAAAAGATGCATGTGCCAAAGAAAACGCAAGAATTTACGTATATATAGGACTTCCCTGGTGGTCCATAATGGTTAAAAACTTCATGAAATGTTAACTTAACATTTGAAAGCATATTATAATTAGTACCGGGTGAGCCATGAATGTTTCTAAAAACACCTGGAGGTTGATATCCTTTCTCTCTCCTCTCTCCCTCACCCTGTCATCTTCATATCATCAAGTACGAAGGTCTTAATTGAAAATCATGTTCCTAGAGAGTGTGCATCTTGTCAAATGGCAAAATACTATGACATGAAATGAATTATCTTCAGGTCATTTAGCTCTGAGTGGACTCTGGAAATTTAAGGGTCTATGGTCTGGTTTGTGCAGGATTGACTGCTCTGTACCCTGATCCCTTCAGTTTACCTAACCAGCAACAGAGCGAGGACTATATATATATCCAAGGGGCTCATCTTATTGATTCTGAGGCAACTCAAAAAAGAATGATACTATAATTACTAGCAAGAAAAATTCTAACAAGACACACACACAATTTGTTCCTTTTTTGTGACTCAAAATTTCTGACTCACATTTAGCATAATTCACTTCCTTTTAGTGAAAGTGTCAGTACCATTCTTTTCAAAATATTCCTTCTTCAGAATTCCCCTCTGCATTCAGAAATGACATACAATAGCAATAATAGCAATAATTATAGTAATAACAATACCATGTAGTTAGTGATTCAAGACAGAGTGATTGACACTGGAGACAATTGTTGCTAGCATATAGTAAAGAAAAACTGGTTTGTTGGTAGGTAGAAGCATAAGACACTTGGCAGCTAGTGAAATGATGAAATCTGTTACCAAACACATAACTCATTAGAACTGGGGAGACTGTCGTGCTGAGGGTAGAAGCAAAATACAGTAAACTTTTCATTTGTATGTACATATAATTTATCTCACTACTGGGCACACAGTAGGCACTTAATCTGTGTGGTTCATTTTATCAGTGATGACTGCTGAGTGAACTTCTGGGAAAAGAGAAATTGAGAACTCCCCAAGGAAAGATTTGATTTCTGAAAAAAAAAAAAAAAAATCTTTGAATCGGGAGCAGGTAGGAAAGCCAGAATAGAGGAATATATCAAAAACAAGGCTAGGTGAAAACAGCAGATCAAAAAGTCTGTTAAACAAACAAGGACCAAAAGATGCATGTGCCAAGAAACGAAGTGATAGGTTCAAAGTCTAGTCACATGGTCAAGAATTTACGTATATATAGGACTTCCCTGGTGGTCCAGTGGGTAAAGAGTCTAGCTTGCAAGTGCAAGGCTCACCAGTTCGATCCCTGGCCTGGGAAGATCCCATGTGCTGTGGAGCGGCTGGTCTGGTGTGTCCAATTTTGAGCCAGCACTCTGGAGCACGTGTGCCCAGAATTGGTGCTCTACAAGGAGAGGGGCCACTGCAATGGGAAGCCCACACAGGCCAAAGAATAAAGATGGAAGAAAATCAATCAATAAAAAAAAACAGTAAGAGAGGCCAAAATTTAAAATATAATAATAATTTACCTGTATATAAATCAGCAGATGCTGAAAAAAATTAAAAAAGGAACATGAAATGCCAGCACTAAAGAAATACATGATAAATGGTTCAAGTCATTTTAGTCTAGTATTTAGATGAACCTATTTATGGAGGGTTTCCCTGGTGACTCAGTGGTAAAGAATCAGCCTGCAATTCAGGAGATGCAGGTTCACTCCCTGGGTGGGGAGGATCCCCTAGAGAAGGAAATGGCAGGCCACTCCAGTATTCTTGCCCAGAGATTCCAGTGGACAGAGGATACTGGCCGACTACAATCCACAGGGCTGCAAAAGAGTCAGACACCGCTTAGTGACTTAACAGCAACACAAAGCCAAGGCTCAGAGTGGAGGTGTTTGGTTTTTTGTTTTTTTTTTTTTTTAGTTTTTGTTTGTTTGTTTGGGGGGTGGGTTGGGGAGGAAGCAGGGCGGGCGGGCCACTTCTATGGGTCTTTCATTTATTCAATGTCATCCATCTTTGTTCTTTGACCCGTGTGGCCTCCCATCGCAGTGGCCTCTGTTGTTGCAGAGCGCCAACTCTGGGCACACGGGCTCCAGAGCTCCAGCTCGGTAATTGGACAAATCAGTCCAGCTGCTCCACGGCACATGGGATCTTCCCAGGCCAGGGATCGAACCGGTGCCCCTCGCACTGCAAGGCAGTGTCCTTACCCACTGGACCACCAGGGAAGCCCTGGAGGTGGTTTTAATAATAGTAAGTGATGATGATAGCACAATATTGTTTCTACTATATTGCTACCACTAATAATAAGTAACAGCCATTCTAAATGAGCTGAAAAAAATCTAAAAGTTGACATTAGGGTTATAGAATTTACTATGATAATTGTTAAATAAAAGGTTTACATGAGGGCTTCCCTGGTCCAGTGGGTAAGGACATTGCCTTGCAGTGCAGGGGGCTCTGGTTCGATCCCTAGTCTGGGAAGATCCTGAGTACTGCCAGGACTCTGGACCAATGTGTCCAACTACCAAGCTGGATCTCTGGAGCACATGCGCCCAGAGTTAGTGCTCTCCAGTGACAGAGGCCACAGCGATGAGAGGCCCACACAGGCTAAAGAACAATGATGGATGAAAAGAAATAAATGAAAGACCAATAGAAGTGCCCCCCCCACCCCCGCCTCGAAAAAAAAGGTTTACATGATACTTTTCAGTTCAGCTCAGTCCTTCTGTCATGTCTAACTCTTTGTGACCTCATGGACGGTGGCACGCCAGACTTCCCTATCCTTCACAATCTCCCAGAGCTTGCTCAAACTCATGACCGTTGACTCAGTGATGCCATCTAACCATCTTATCCTCTGTCATCCCCTTATCCTTTGCCTTCTACTTTTCCAATATCAGACTCTTTTCCAATGAGTCATCTCTTCACATCAGATGTGCAAAATATTGGAACTTCTGCTTCAGCATCATTCCTTCGAGTATTCGGGGTTGGAATATTCAGGGTTGACGTCCTTTAGGATTGACTAGTTTGATCTCCTTGCAGTTAGTCCACGAGACTCTCAAAGAGTCTTCTTCAACACTACAGTTTAAAGGTATTGATTATTCAGCACTCAAACTTATTTTTGGTCCAACTCTCAAATCCATACACAACTACTGGGAAAATCATAGCTTTGACTGTGTGGACTTTTGTCAGAAAAGTGATGTATTTTCTTTTGAATACACTGTCTAGGTTTGTCATAGTTTTTCTACCAGGAGAAAATGAATATATAATTATTGTAATTAATATATTTTATATATTATATAAATTTAAGAAGTTTTAATAATTATTAATGAAGTTAAATATATAGTTTTCAGATCTGGTTAATATTAATAGTTCACTATCAATAATAACCATTAATTCAACCAAATACCCTTCCATATTTAATTATAACCATTACTATCATGTTTATCTTACAAATACCCTATATTTTAACTCTAGGAAAGAGAACTTTTTTTAATTTACTTATTTTTCATTGGAAGATAATTTCTTTACAATATTGTATTAGTTTCTCCCATCTGTCAACATGAATCTGCCCAAGCTATATGCATGTCCCGTCCCTCTTGGACCTCCCTCCCAACTCCCACCCCATCCCACCTCTCTAGGTTGTCATAGAAAGTTGAGCTCTCCGTGTCATACAGCAAATTTCCACTGGCTATCTAATTTTGCATATTAAAGAACAATGATGGATGAAAAGAAATAAATGAAAGACCAATAGAAGTGCCCCCACCCCGCCTCGAAAAAAAAGGTTTACATGATACTTTTCAGTTCAGCTCAGTCCTTCTGTCATGTCTAACTCTTTGTGACCTCATGGACGGTGGCACGCCAGACTTCCCTATCCTTCACAATCTCCCAGAGCTTGCTCAAACTCATGACCGTTGACTCAGTGATGCCATCTAACCATCTTATCCTCTGTCATCCCCTTATCCTTTGCCTTCTACTTTTCCAATATCAGACTCTTTTCCAATGAGTCATCTCTTCACATCAGATGTGCAAAATATTGGAACTTCTGCTTCAGCATCATTCCTTCGAGTATTCGGGGTTGGAATATTCAGGGTTGACGTCCTTTAGGATTGACTAGTTTGATCTCCTTGCAGTTAGTCCACGAGACTCTCAAAGAGTCTTCTTCAACACTACAGTTTAAAGGTATTGATTATTCAGCACTCAAACTTATTTTTGGTCCAACTCTCAAATCCATACACAACTACTGGGAAAATCATAGCTTTGACTGTGTGGACTTTTGTCAGAAAAGTGATGTATTTTCTTTTGAATACACTGTCTAGGTTTGTCATAGTTTTTCTACCAGGGAGAAAATGAATATATAATTATTGTAATTAATATATTTTATATATTATATAAATTTAAGAAGTTTTAATAATTATTAATGAAGTTAAATATATAGTTTTCAGATCTGGTTAATATTAATAGTTCACTATCAATAATAACCATTAATTCAACCAAATACCCTTCCATATTTAATTATAACCATTACTATCATGTTTATCTTACAAATACCCTATATTTTAACTCTAGGAAAGAGAACTTTTTTTAATTTACTTATTTTTCATTGGAAGATAATTTCTTTACAATATTGTATTAGTTTCTCCCATCTGTCAACATGAATCTGCCCAAGCTATATGCATGTCCCGTCCCTCTTGGACCTCCCTCCCAACTCCCACCCCATCCCACCTCTCTAGGTTGTCATAGAAAGTTGAGCTCTCCGTGTCATACAGCAAATTTCCACTGGCTATCTAATTTTGCATATTATAATGTGCATGTTCTGCTGCTGCTCTCTCAATTTATTCCCACCATCTCCTTCCTCCCTCTCCTACCCCCTCTCCCCCCATGTCCGCAAATGCTTCAACCTACTTGTTATTCCTATAAGAAAAGGGGAAATATCACCCAAAGTCTAGTTCTCCTGAATGAAGGATATTTGGACAGGGGAATAGGAAAGAAAAAACAATGGTAATAGGAAAATCAAAGTGTGATGAAGGCCTCTAACCTCTGTATATACCGTTCCTTCTAACAGGGCCACAGAAAGTAACAAAAGCAGGTTTACCAGAGACAGAATATGACTTTATGGGTGGCAAGTAGACTCACTTCCCCAATTCCTTCTTTAAAATAGAAAATAAGACCCAGACACATTTACCTGTTGTTTAAAAATCATAAAACATTTAATGCTATAAATAAATATAAGGACTTAAGCTACAAATATGAACTGTTTAATCTTTTCTCTCCATGTAAGACAGTAAAATGTAGAGGTCAAATGTAACGAATTATCATAAATTAAGATGTCTTAATGTCAAAAGACAGACATATTTAAAAATTATTGTACAGAATATCCAATTAAGTAAATTTATCAGTTCAGGAAGATATAGTATTTAATTGCCTCTTTTAACTATGTATGAAAATTAATTTTGAAATGTTTTAATATCTATTTATGTTTTATTCCAAACAAATAATATATACCCTCACATGTTAATTTATAATGGTGGTCATTATAAAACTCGGATTTATACAGATTAAAAGGATAAAATATTGATAGAGAAAAAACAAGTCAAATGAAATAAGAATTAAAACAGTAGAACTTATCATTTAATTCCAATTTCTATCTTCCTAGTCCTGATGAAATGGAGCATTAATGATCCATTAATTGAATATTACTACAGTCAAATAGTTTTAATGAATATGCACCCTACTACTTAAAATTTGAATATGCCATTCTATAATTGTATGCTATGAATTTAAATCTATTAATTTTTTCTTTCATTGTTTAAGTCACTCATTTAAAGATTCTCTGTATAGCATTGTAGGAAAAAATGAATAATTCAAATTCTTATATCTTTCAAACATTCATTTTGATCTAAACTAGTGAAAAATCATCAAAGAGGAAAGCTTGTATATTCTAAATAATTTCCATAAATCTCTGCTAACATAGGAATTTAGAGAAAAATTTTAAATGTATATTCAGATTTCTTCAAAGTTATAAAACTCCAATATCACCCTAATTATATAGTATACACAGATGTATAATGACATGTCAAATATTTAATTTAGCAATTTTAAATTGTTTAGTCTTTCATTAGGCTTTCTGTGAAGTCACAAAGTATTTTGTATAATATTTGTGATTTGCCATTATTATTTATTTAATTAGAGAATATTGATGTATAGATAGAAGATTTAGTCGTTTCTTGATTGGAAACAGTAGTTTACTTTTTAGAGGTTAATATTTATTTCCTCTGTTTCCTTGAAATAAACCCATCTGATGACAAGCAAAACAATTTTTCTTTCTATTTTCTGTTTTACTAAAAAAAAAAATGTGAAATTTACCACTTTACCAATTTTAAATGTCCACCACAGTGAAGTTTGTACACCTTATTTTAAAATAGATCTCTAGGGCTTCCCCGGTGGTCCCATGGGTAAGGACACTGCCTTGCAGTGCAAGGGGCGCCTGTTTGATCCTTGGCCTGGGAAGATCCCATGTGCCATGGAGCGGCTGGACCTATGTGTCCAACTACCGAGCGGGAGCTCTGGAGCGCTTGCGCCCAGAGCCGGTGCTCGCAGCGACAGAGGCCACTGCGATGGGAGGCCCATACAGGCCAAAGAACAAAGATGGATGAAAATAGATAAATGAAAGACCAATAGAAGTGTCAAAAAAAAAAAAACAAACAAACTCTCTAGAATGTTTTCATCTTGTATAGAAACCTATAACTGTTAAAACAACTCTCTTTTCCCCATTCCATTAGACACTGAAAACTACCATTCTACTTTCTGTTTCTAAGAATTTGACTACTTTGGTTAATTCATATAATTGGAATCATGCAATATTTCTGTTTGTAACTGGCTGATTTCACCTAGCACAGTGTCCTCAAGGTTCATCCAAATTGTAGCGTATCAGAATATATCTATCATTTAAGAATGAATAAACCACATGATAATCCCAATAGATGCAGAAATAGCCTTCGACAAAATCCAGCACCTATTTATGATAAAACTCTTCAAAAAATGGGCATAAAAGGATCCTATCTCAACATAGTGAAACCCATATATGAGAAGCACACAGCAAACATTATTCTCAATGGTGAAAAAATGAAAGCATTCCCTCTAAGATTAGGACCAAGACAAGGGTGTCCACTTTCACCACTATTAGTCAACATAGTCCTGGACCATATGATAATTCTAATTTTAATCCTTTGAGGAATTTCCATATTTTTCTCCATAATGACTGTACAATTTACATTATTACCAACAGGACACAAGGGTTCCAATTTATCCACATTTATAACAACATGATATTTTGCCTTTTTAACAGTGACCATCCTCATGATTGTGAAGTTATACCCCTTTGTGGTTTTGATTTGCATTTTTCAGATGATTAGTGATGTTGAGCATCTTTTCACATATTTATCAGATTGATTTTCTGTTTTACTAAAAAAAAAATGTGAAATTTACCACTTTACCAATTTTAAATGTCCACCACAGTGAAGTTTGTACACCTTATTTTAAAATAGATCTCTAGGGCTTCCCCGGTGGTCCCATGGGTAAGGACACTGCCTTGCAGTGCAAGGGGCGCCTGTTTGATCCTTGGCCTGGGAAGATCCCATGTGCCATGGAGCGGCTGGACCTATGTGTCCAACTACCGAGCGGGAGCTCTGGAGCGCTTGCGCCCAGAGCCGGTGCTCGCAGCGACAGAGGCCACTGCGATGGGAGGCCCATACAGGCCAAAGAACAAAGATGGATGAAAATAGATAAATGAAAGACCAATAGAAGTGTCAAAAAAAAAAAAAACAAAAAAAAAACTCTCTAGAATGTTTTCATCTTGTATAGAAACCTATAACTGTTAAAACAACTCTCTTTTCCCCATTCCATTAGACACTGAAAACTACCATTCTACTTTCTGTTTCTAAGAATTTGACTACTTTGGTTAATTCATATAATTGGAATCATGCAATATTTCTGTTTGTAACTGGCTGATTTCACCTAGCACAGTGTCCTCAAGGTTCATCCAAATTGTAGCGTATCAGAATATATCTATCATTTAAGAATGAATAAACCACATGATAATCCCAATAGATGCAGAAATAGCCTTCGACAAAATCCAGCACCTATTTATGATAAAACTCTTCAAAAAATGGGCATAAAAGGATCCTATCTCAACATAGTGAAACCCATATATGAGAAGCACACAGCAAACATTATTCTCAATGGTGAAAAAATGAAAGCATTCCCTCTAAGATTAGGACCAAGACAAGGGTGTCCACTTTCACCACTATTAGTCAACATAGTCCTGGACCATATGATAATTCTAATTTTAATCCTTTGAGGAATTTCCATATTTTTCTCCATAATGACTGTACAATTTACATTATTACCAACAGGACACAAGGGTTCCAATTTATCCACATTTATAACAACATGATATTTTGCCTTTTTAACAGTGACCATCCTCATGATTGTGAAGTTATACCCCTTTGTGGTTTTGATTTGCATTTTTCAGATGATTAGTGATGTTGAGCATCTTTTCACATATTTATCAGCCATTTGTATATATTCTTTGGAGAAATGTCTATTCAGGTTTTTTATCCATTTTAAAATTGGATCATTTGTTTTTGTCATTGTTGATTGTAGATTTTTATAAATGCTAGATGTTAACACCCTATTACAAAAATGGTTTGCAAATATTTTTCTCCCATTCTGTAGGCTCCTTTCACTCCATTGATTGTTTCCTTGGTTCTACAGAAATGTTTAAGTATGATGTAGTCCCTTTTGTCTACTTGCTTTTGTTACATGAGCTCTTAGTGTCATATCCAAGCATAATTGCCAAATTCATTAACATGAATCTTTTCCTCTATGTTTTCTTCTAGAAATTTCTGACTTCTGCCATATTTTCAGTCTTTAATCCAGTTAAAGTTAATTTTTGTATATAAGAGTTCAACTTAATTCTTTTGCATATGTATATCCAGTTTTACCAGCATCATTTGTTGAAGAGACAGTCCTATCTCCGTTGTGTAATCTTGGCATATTTCTTCAAGGAAAGGGTGTCTTTTACACCCCCAGGAGTTGTCACAGTCCTAGAGCACACAATTTCTATATAAAATATCTTACTAGTGAAGAACAACATGAATATGAACTTTGAATAGTTTCTTCTATGTTTGGGAAAAGACAGGAACAGCTAAGATCAAATTCCCTCAATTTAATAGAAAATGAAATGTATAGTCCCTTGTAATTCCAGCACTTTCAAACAAAAAGTTTGAAACCCATATATGAGAAGCACACAGCAAACATTATTCTCAATGGTGAAAAAATGAAAGCATTCCCTCTAAGATTAGGACCAAGACAAGGGTGTCCACTTTCACCACTATTAGTCAACATAGTCCTGGACCATATGATAATTCTAATTTTAATCCTTTGAGGAATTTCCATATTTTTCTCCATAATGACTGTACAATTTACATTATTACCAACAGGACACAAGGGTTCCAATTTATCCACATTTATAACAACATGATATTTTGCCTTTTTAACAGTGACCATCCTCATGATTGTGAAGTTATACCCCTTTGTGGTTTTGATTTGCATTTTTCAGATGATTAGTGATGTTGAGCATCTTTTCACATATTTATCAGCCATTTGTATATATTCTTTGGAGAAATGTCTATTCAGGTTTTTTATCCATTTTAAAATTGGATCATTTGTTTTGTCATTGTTGATTGTAGATTTTTATAAATGCTAGATGTTAACACCCTATTACAAAAATGGTTTGCAAATATTTTTCTCCCATTCTGTAGGCTCCTTTCACTCCATTGATTGTTTCCTTGGTTCTACAGAAATGTTTAAGTATGATGTAGTCCCTTTTGTCTACTTGCTTTTGTTACATGAGCTCTTAGTGTCATATCCAAGCATAATTGCCAAATTCATTAACATGAATCTTTTCCTCTATGTTTTCTTCTAGAAATTTCTGACTTCTGCCATATTTTCAGTCTTTAATCCAGTTAAAGTTAATTTTTGTATATAAGAGTTCAACTTAATTCTTTTGCATATGTATATCCAGTTTTACCAGCATCATTTGTTGAAGAGACAGTCCTATCTCCGTTGTGTAATCTTGGCATATTTCTTCAAGGAAAGGGTGTCTTTTACACCCCCAGGAGTTGTCACAGTCCTAGAGCACACAATTTCTATATAAAATATCTTACTAGTGAAGAACAACATGAATATGAACTTTGAATAGTTTCTTCTATGTTTGGGAAAAGACAGGAACAGCTAAGATCAAATTCCCTCAATTTAATAGAAAATGAAATGTTAGTCATTGTAACTAGCCCATTCAGAGAAAAATATACCAATCAACTGGTTAAATTTGTATAGAATATATTCTAGTCATCCCAGTGATAGAAACATTATAAGATAGTGTAAGATTTAAATGTAAGTAGTAATATAAGCAATATATAAGTTTAAATGTACTACTTATATTGTTCTTGTAGTTCAGCTGCTCAGCCATGTCTGAATCTTTGGACCCCATGGACTGCAGCATACCAGGCTTTCCTGTCCTTCACTGTCTCCTGAAGTTTGCTCAAAGTCATGTCCATTGAGTCAGTGATGCCATCCAACCATTTCATCCTATGTCACCCCCTTTTCCTCATGACCTCATTCTTGCCCAGCATCAGGATCTTTTCCAATGGGTCAGCTATTTACATCAGGTGGCCAAAGCATTGGAGCTTCAGCATCAGCAGGATGACAATATACAGCCTTGTCATACTTCTTTCCCAATTTTGAACCAGTTCATTGTTCCATGTCCAGTTCCAACTGTTGCTTCTTTTCCTGCATTAAAGTTTCTCGGGAGATGGGTAAGGTGGTCTGGTATTCCCATCTCTTTAAGAATTTTCCACAGTTTTTGTGATCTACACAATCAAAGGCTTTAGAATAGTCAATGAAGCAGAAATAGATGCTTTTTGGAATTCCTCTGCTTTTTCTATCATCCAGCAGATGTTGACAGTTTGGTTCCTCTGTGTTTTCTAAATGTAGCTTGTTATCTGGAAGTTCTCAGTTTATATGCTGTTGAAGCCTAGCTTGAAGGATTTTGAGCACAGCCTTGCTAGCATGTCAAATGACTGCAATTGTACTATAGCTTGAATTTTCTTTGTGCTTTGTTTTTTTTACCAGCATCATTTGTTGAAGAGACAGTCCTATCTCCGTTGTGTAATCTTGGAAACAGGAAAGGGTGTCTTTTACACCCCCAGGAGTTGTCACAGTCCTAGAGCACACAATTTCTATATAAAATATCTTACTAGTGAAGAACAACATGAATATGAACTTTGAATAGTTTCTTCTATGTTTGGGAAAAGACAGGAACAGCTAAGATCAAATTCCCTCAATTTAATAGAAAATGAAATGTTAGTCATTGTAACTAGCCCATTCAGAGAAAAATATACCAATCAACTGGTTAAATTTGTATAGAATATATTCTAGTCATCCCAGTGATAGAAACATTATAAGATAGTGTAAGATTTAAATGTAAGTAGTAATATAAGCAATATATAAGTTTAAATGTACTACTTATATTGTTCTTGTAGTTCAGCTGCTCAGCCATGTCTGAATCTTTGGACCCCATGGACTGCAGCATACCAGGCTTTCCTGTCCTTCACTGTCTCCTGAAGTTTGCTCAAAGTCATGTCCATTGAGTCAGTGATGCCATCCAACCATTTCATCCTATGTCACCCCCTTTTCCTCATGACCTCATTCTTGCCCAGCATCAGGATCTTTTCCAATGGGTCAGCTATTTACATCAGGTGGCCAAAGCATTGGAGCTTCAGCATCAGCAGGATGACAATATACAGCCTTGTCATACTTCTTTCCCAATTTTGAACCAGTTCATTGTTCCATGTCCAGTTCCAACTGTTGCTTCTTTTCCTGCATTAAAGTTTCTCGGGAGATGGGTAAGGTGGTCTGGTATTCCCATCTCTTTAAGAATTTTCCACAGTTTTTGTGATCTACACAATCAAAGGCTTTAGAATAGTCAATGAAGCAGAAATAGATGCTTTTTGGAATTCCTCTGCTTTTTCTATCATCCAGCAGATGTTGACAGTTTGGTTCCTCTGTGTTTTCTAAATGTAGCTTGTTATCTGGAAGTTCTCAGTTTATATGCTGTTGAAGCCTAGCTTGAAGGATTTTGAGCACAGCCTTGCTAGCATGTCAAATGACTGCAATTGTACTATAGCTTGAATTTTCTTTGGCTTGTCTTTCTTTGGGATTGGAATGAAAAATGACCTTTTCCATTCTATGGCCTCTGCTGAGTTTTCCCAATTTGCTGGCATGTTGAATGAAGAACTTTTAGCAGCAGTAGCATTTTCTTAATGAATCTGGCTAAAAGTTTATCAATTTTAACTTTATAAAGAACCAGTTCTTAGTTTTATTACCCTTTCCTGTTGTTTTATTTATTGCTATTTCATCTATTTCTGCTCTTATCTTTATGATTCACTTCCTTCTCCTAACTTTGAGCTTTGTTTGTTGTTTCTCTAGTGGCCGTAGGTGTAAGGTTAGGTTAATAATTTGAGATTTTTCTTGTTTCATAAGGTAAACTTTTATAACTATAATATTCTCTCTTAAAACTGCTTTTACTGCATCACATATATTTTAGATTGTCATTTTCATTTTTATTTGCCTCTAGGTCTTTTCTATTTCCTTTTTTATTTCTTCAATGAAATAAGTAGCATATTGTTTAGCCTCCATGTGTTTGTGGTTTTGCCATTTTGTTTTTTTTTTTAACTTAATTACTAAGCTCATAGTGAAACCTCATATAATTTCAGTTTTCTAAAATCTACTGAAGTTTACCTTGTCACCTAGCATATAATTTAGCTTGGAGAATGCTCCATGTGCACACACACAAAAAAGTGCATATGCTGCCTTGGGATGGAATATTCTATAAATATTAATGGTAATAGTAATTAAGACCTAATGTGTCATTTAAGACCTGTGTTTCCTTATTTTTCTGTCTGGATGATTTGTCTATTGATGTAAGTGGAGTGTTAAATTCCCCCCTATTACTAGTATTACTGTCAATCTCTCCTTTTATGCCTATTTACCTTATATATTGTGTTGCTCCTGTGTTCAGTGCATATTTATTTACAGTTGTTATATCTTCTTCTTGGATTAATCCTTTGATCATTAGGTAGCATCCCTTTTGCCTCTTTTTACAGTCTTTGGCTTTCCTGGTGGCTCTGACAGTAATGAATCTGCCTGCAATGCAGGAGACCTGAGTTCGACCCCTGGGTTGGGAAGATTCCCTGGAGGAGGGAATGGTTATCCGTATTTTCCGAGAATCCCAGGATTTTGAGCACAGCCTTGCTAGCATGTCAAATGACTGCAATTGTACTATAGCTTGAATTTTCTTTGGCTTGTCTTTCTTTGGGATTGGAATGAAAAATGACCTTTTCCATTCTATGGCCTCTGCTGAGTTTTCCCAATTTGCTGGCATGTTGAATGAAGAACTTTTAGCAGCAGTAGCATTTTCTTAATGAATCTGGCTAAAAGTTTATCAATTTTAACTTTATAAAGAACCAGTTCTTAGTTTTATTACCCTTTCCTGTTGTTTTATTTATTGCTATTTCATCTATTTCTGCTCTTATCTTTATGATTCACTTCCTTCTCCTAACTTTGAGCTTTGTTTGTTGTTTCTCTAGTGGCCGTAGGTGTAAGGTTAGGTTAATAATTTGAGATTTTTCTTGTTTCATAAGGTAAACTTTTATAACTATAATATTCTCTCTTAAAACTGCTTTTACTGCATCACATATATTTTAGATTGTCATTTTCATTTTTATTTGCCTCTAGGTCTTTTCTATTTCCTTTTTTATTTCTTCAATGAAATAAGTAGCATATTGTTTAGCCTCCATGTGTTTGTGGTTTTGCCATTTTGTTTTTTTTTTTAACTTAATTACTAAGCTCATAGTGAAACCTCATATAATTTCAGTTTTCTAAAATCTACTGAAGTTTACCTTGTCACCTAGCATATAATTTAGCTTGGAGAATGCTCCATGTGCACACACACAAAAAAGTGCATATGCTGCCTTGGGATGGAATATTCTATAAATATTAATGGTAATAGTAATTAAGACCTAATGTGTCATTTAAGACCTGTGTTTCCTTATTTTTCTGTCTGGATGATTTGTCTATTGATGTAAGTGGAGTGTTAAATTCCCCCCTATTACTAGTATTACTGTCAATCTCTCCTTTTATGCCTATTTACCTTATATATTGTGTTGCTCCTGTGTTCAGTGCATATTTATTTACAGTTGTTATATCTTCTTCTTGGATTAATCCTTTGATCATTAGGTAGCATCCTTTTTGCCTCTTTTTACAGTCTTTGGCTTTCCTGGTGGCTCTGACAGTAATGAATCTGCCTGCAATGCAGGAGACCTGAGTTCGACCCCTGGGTTGGGAAGATTCCCCTGGAGGAGGGAATGGTTATCTACACCAGTATTCTTGCCTAGAGAATCCCATGAATAGAGGGGCTTGGATGGTTACAGTCAATGAGGTAATAATGAGTCAGACACAACTGCATGATGAACACTTTGACACTTTGTCATGTATGAATATTGCTACTCAAATTTCTTTTATTTCCATTGCATAGAATACATTTTCTATCCCCTCACTTTCAGTCTATATATGTCTCTAGGTCTGAAGAGATCTCTTGAAGCCTATATATATATAGGCTTCAAGAGATCTCTTCAGACCTAGAGACATATATATATATATATATATATATATATATATATATGGGTCTTATTTTTTTATCCACTTAGCCAGTCTATGTCTTCTCATTGGTGCATTTAATCCATTTATATTTAAGGTAATATATATTGTTATTGCACTTATGTTACCTGTATTGGATTTGTTGGGCTTCCCTGGTAGCTCAGTTGGTAAACATTTGTTTTTGTAGGTCTTTTTATTCCTTTCCTCTTTTGTTCTCTTCTCTTACAATCTGATAACTGTCTTTGGTGTCCTGTTGGATTCTGCTTTCATTTTCATGTGTATACCTATTATAGATTTTTCATTTGTGGTTATATGAGTCTTTGATACAGAAGTCATTGTAAAGATATGATTGTTTTAAGCTGCTGATCTCTTAATTTTAAATTGAAGTATTCCACACTTGTACTCTCCTCCTCTCATGATTACTGTTTTTTGTTTTTTTAACCATAATTAGGTGGATGATTTCCTACCTTCACTATATATTTGCTTTTACCCATGAGCTTTCCTATTTAGTAATTTTCTTGTTTCTGGTTGTGGTCATTTATTTTCCTTTTAGAAAATTTCCTTTAGCATTTGTTTTACAGTCTTTGGCTTTCCTGGTGGCTCTGACAGTAATGAATCTGCCTGCAATGCAGGAGACCTGAGTTCGACCCCTGGGTTGGGAAGATCCCCTGGAGGAGGGAATGGTTATCTACACCAGTATTCTTGCCTAGAGAATCCCATGAATAGAGGGGCTTGGATGGTTACAGTCAATGAGGTAATAATGAGTCAGACACAACTGCGTGATGAACACTTTGACACTTTGTCATGTATGAATATTGCTACTCAAATTTCTTTTATTTCCATTGCATAGAATACATTTTCTATCCCCTCACTTTCAGTCTATATATGTCTCTAGGTCTGAAGAGATCTCTTGAAGCCTATATATATATAGGCTTCAAGAGATCTCTTCAGACCTAGAGACATATATATATATATATATATATATATATATATATATATGGGTCTTATTTTTTTATCCACTTAGCCAGTCTATGTCTTCTCATTGGTGCATTTAATCCATTTATATTTAAGGTAATATATATTGTTATTGCACTTATGTTACCTGTATTGGATTTGTTGGGCTTCCCTGGTAGCTCAGTTGGTAAACATTTGTTTTTGTAGGTCTTTTTATTCCTTTCCTCTTTTGTTCTCTTCTCTTACAATCTGATAACTGTCTTTGGTGTCCTGTTGGATTCTGCTTTCATTTTCATGTGTATACCTATTATAGATTTTTCATTTGTGGTTATATGAGTCTTTGATACAGAAGTCATTGTAAAGATATGATTGTTTTAAGCTGCTGATCTCTTAATTTTAAATTGAAGTATTCCACACTTGTACTCTCCTCCTCTCATGATTACTGTTTTTTGTTTTTTTTTTAACCATAATTAGGTGGATGATTTCCTACCTTCACTATATATTTGCTTTTACCCATGAGCTTTCCTATTTAGTAATTTTCTTGTTTCTGGTTGTGGTCATTTATTTTCCTTTTAGAAAATTTCCTTTAGCATTTGTTTTAAAGTTGCTTTGATTATGATGAATTTTTTTAGCTTTTTCTTCTCTATAAAGCTTTTGCTTTCTCCATCAAATTTGATGAGAGCCTTGTTGGGTATTTTTAGTTGTTTTTCTTTGTAATCACTTTGTATATATCATGCCATTACCTTCTGGCCTGTAGAGTTTCTGCTGAAAAATCAGTTTCTAGTCTACGGGGATTACCTTGTTAGTTATTTGTTACTTTTCCATCATTACTTCTAATATTTTCTCTGTGTTTTTAATTTGTGTCGACTTGATCACTATGTGTCTCAAGATGTTCCTCCTGGGGTTTGTCCTCTCTGTGCTTCCTGAGCTTTGATGATTGTTTCCTTTTCCATCTGAGAGAAGGTTTCAGCTATTATCTCTTCAAATATTTTCTCATGCTCTTTCTCTCCCTTTTTCCTTCTGGGGTTCATATAATGCAAATGTTGGTGCATTTGACATTGTCCCATAGGTGTCTTAAATGATCCTCGTTATTTTTCTTTTCCTTTTTTTTCTTTTTCTGCATCAGTAATTTATGCCATCCTATCTTTCATCTCACTGATTCACTCTTCCCTTATTTATTCTGCTATTGATTCCTTCTAGTGTATTTTTTTTTTAAAGATTTATTTATTTATTTACTTTGGGCGGAGGTCAGGTTGGGGAGGGAGGGGAGCAGGCGGACCACTTCTATTGGTCTTTCATTTCTCTATTTTCAGCCCTTTGTTCTTTGGCTCCTGTGGGCCTCCCATCGCGGTGGTGTCTGTTGTCACAGAGCGCCGGCTCTGGGCGCATGCGCTCCAGAGCTCGGGCTCAGTAATTGGACACATCGGCCCAGCCTCTTCGCGGCACGTGGGATCTTCCCAGGCCAGGGCTCTAACCGGCGCCCCTTGCACTGCAAGGCGGTGTCCTTACCCACTGGACCACCAGGGGAAGCCCTGTATTTTTCATTTCAGTTATTGTATTCTTCAACTCTGTTTCATTCTTCTTTATATTTCCTAACCCTTTCCTAAATTTCTTACTCTGTGCATTCATTCTTTTCCCAAGTTCTTGGATCACCTTTACTATCATTATTCTGAACTTTTTCTCAAGTAGAGTAGCTGTCTCCACTTCATTTTACTGTTCTTTGGGGGCTTTATCTTGCTCCTTAGTCTGGAATACATTCCTTTGCTGTCTCATTTTGCTGAAGTTGTTATTTGTATTTTTATACTTGTGGTAGATGAGTTACATTTCTCGACCTTGGAGAAGTGGCCCTCTGTATGGGATGTGCTATGTGTCCCAGCACCACACTCCCCTCTCATGACCCGAGGGCCTAGGACCAGCTGTTCCCAGGGTACATTCTAATCTGTGTTTGTGGACTGAGTTCTGCAGGCTTTAGGATCTTGGTCTCCTTGCTTTTATTGACTGGCCCCTGATGGGTGAGGCTAATGTAGAGGTTTTTGAAGGCTTCCTGGCAGAAGTAGTTGATGCTTGCTCACTGGCTGGACTTTGACTCTCTGGTGGGCAAGTTCATGCCAAGTGGTGTGTTTAGAGGTGACTTTAGGCTCAGGATATCTTTAAAGCATCTTGTCTGCTGATGAGTGTGGCTGTTTCCACTGTCAATTATTTGGGCTTAGGCATCCCAGCCCTGGAACTTACAAGCAGTTGAGTAAGGCTAGGTCTCTATGCCTAGGAGCCAAAGTGTCTGCCTCTAGCCAGAATTCACATAGATCCCACTATATCTGCCATGAGTTTTACAACCTGAGAGACCCACAGCTGTCCCTTGACTCCCAGAAGACTCACCAAGATCCAAGGGCCCCCCGGGGGTCTGGTTTCATTTCTCTATTTTCAGCCCTTTGTTCTTTGGCTCCTGTGGGCCTCCCATCGCGGTCGTGTCTGTTGTCAGAGAGCGCCGGCTCTGGGCGCATGCGCCAGAGCTCGGGCTCAGTAATTGGACACATCGGCCCAGCCTCTTCGCGGCACGTGGGATCTTCCCAGGCCAGGGCTCTAACCGGCGCCCCTTGCACTGCAAGGCGGTGTCCTTACCCACTGGACCACCAGGGGAAGCCCTGTATTTTTCATTTCAGTTATTGTATTCTTCAACTCTGTTTCATTCTTCTTTATATTTCCTAACCCTTTCCTAAATTTCTTACTCTGTGCATTCATTCTTTTCCCAAGTTCTTGGATCACCTTTACTATCATTATTCTGAACTTTTTCTCAAGTAGAGTAGCTGTCTCCACTTCATTTTACTGTTCTTTGGGGGCTTTATCTTGCTCCTTAGTCTGGAATACATTCCTTTGCTGTCTCATTTTGCTGAAGTTGTTATTTGTATTTTTATACTTGTGGTAGATGAGTTACATTTCTCGACCTTGGAGAAGTGGCCCTCTGTATGGGATGTGCTATGTGTCCCAGCACCACACTCCCCTCTCATGACCCGAGGGCCTAGGACCAGCTGTTCCCAGGGTACATTCTAATCTGTGTTTGTGGACTGAGTTCTGCAGGCTTTAGGATCTTGGTCTCCTTGCTTTTATTGACTGGCCCCTGATGGGTGAGGCTAATGTAGAGGTTTTTGAAGGCTTCCTGGCAGAAGTAGTTGATGCTTGCTCACTGGCTGGACTTTGACTCTCTGGTGGGCAAGTTCATGCCAAGTGGTGTGTTTAGAGGTGACTTTAGGCTCAGGATATCTTTAAAGCATCTTGTCTGCTGATGAGTGTGGCTGTTTCCACTGTCAATTATTTGGGCTTAGGCATCCCAGCCCTGGAACTTACAAGCAGTTGAGTAAGGCTAGGTCTCTATGCCTAGGAGCCAAAGTGTCTGCCTCTAGCCAGAATTCACATAGATCCCCACTATATCTGCCATGAGTTTTTACAACCTGAGAGACCCACAGCTGTCCCTTGACTCCCCAGAAGACTCACCAAGATCAACAGATAGGTCTGGCCCAGCCTCTGGAGTTGCTGCTTTTGCTCTGTGACCTTGTGTGCACCCTCCAAGACTAGAGGCTCTGTTGTCCCCAGTCTGTCAAATTCCTGCAGTTAAACCCTGCCAGCCTTCAAAGCAAGATGCTCTGAACGCGCCTCCTCTTGATGCTGGCCCTCTAGTCTGAGGGCTTCACATGGGACCTAGAGCTCTCAGTCCTATAGGAAGACATCTACAATAAAATTATTCTCCAGTTTGTGGGTCACCTACCCAGATGGTATATGGTTTAATTGTATTGCAAGTGTGCTCCTTCTACCATCTCAGGGTTTCCTCTTTATGTCTTTGGATGTAGCGCATCTGTTTTGGTAGACTCCAGTCTTTTGTTATTGATAATTATTCAGCAGTTAGTTGTGACTTTGGTGTGCTCATGAGAGGAGGTGAGCTTAAGGCTCTTATACTCTGCCATCTTGCCTCATATAAACGATGATGTTGTATCTATTTAGAGTCTTTATATAAAACATGAAACAAGAAATGGAGATATAAACATATCCATTTTGGTAAAAACAAGTAAAATCCACATTTTCCGTGCAATGAAGAAACAAACACCATACTGGCAATGTTTATGCATATCTCACCTATTTTTAAATTTTACAAAAAATTGTATGTGTTGTCTCTTTTAATTCAGAAAAAGTATAGCGTTAGCTTGCCACACTTGACATTTATCTCACCTATGTAGAGGTTTTGAAGGCTTCCTGGCAGAAGTAGTTGATGCTTGCTCACTGGCTGGACTTTGACTCTCTGGTGGGCAAGTTCATGCCAAGTGGTGTGTTTAGAGGTGACTTTAGGCTCAGGATATCTTTAAAGCATCTTGTCTGCTGATGAGTGTGGCTGTTTCCACTGTCAATTATTTGGGCTTAGGCATCCCAGCCCTGGAACTTACAAGCAGTTGAGTAAGGCTAGGTCTCTATGCCTAGGAGCCAAAGTGTCTGCCTCTAGCCAGAATTCACATAGATCCCCACTATATCTGCCATGAGTTTTTACAACCTGAGAGACCCACAGCTGTCCCTTGACTCCCCAGAAGACTCACCAAGATCAGCAGATAGGTCTGGCCCAGCCTCTGGAGTTGCTGCTTTTGCTCTGTGACCTTGTGTGCACCCTCCAAGACTAGAGGCTCTGTTGTCCCCAGTCTGTCAAATTCCTGCAGTTAAACCCTGCCAGCCTTCAAAGCAAGATGCTCTGAACGCGCCTCCTCTTGATGCTGGCCCTCTAGTCTGAGGGCTTCACATGGGACCTAGAGCTCTCAGTCCTATAGGAAGACATCTACAATAAAATTATTCTCCAGTTTGTGGGTCACCTACCCAGATGGTATATGGTTTAATTGTATTGCAAGTGTGCTCCTTCTACCATCTCAGGGTTTCCTCTTTATGTCTTTGGATGTAGCGCATCTGTTTTGGTAGACTCCAGTCTTTTGTTATTGATAATTATTCAGCAGTTAGTTGTGACTTTGGTGTGCTCATGAGAGGAGGTGAGCTTAAGGCTCTTATACTCTGCCATCTTGCCTCATATAAACGATGATGTTGTATCTATTTAGAGTCTTTATATAAAACATGAAACAAGAAATGGAGATATAAACATATCCATTTTGGTAAAAACAAGTAAAATCCACATTTTCCGTGCAATGAAGAAACAAACACCATACTGGCAATGTTTATGCATATCTCACCTATTTTTAAATTTTACAAAAAATTGTATGTGTTGTCTCTTTTAATTCAGAAAAAGTATAGCGTTAGCTTGCCACACTTGAATATCAGGTTTCTTAGAGCCTCTACTATACCATATAGTAAAGAACAGTAAAGAAAATGAGGCTGTCCTAAATGCTAAGTCCAGTTTCTTCTTTTGCATTTGATTATGGGCACCAGCATTTTAATACTCTAAGTTTTGCTATGATGGAGGATACAAAATTTTTCAAGCCTTCATGTGTGTGTGTTATGAATATTAACTAATATTCTCATAGGGGAGAGCAATTGGCAAATTCATGACTTAGCCTTCTGCTTATGTGTTTATACAAAGAACTAAATGCTATTTATCAGCCTTTATGCCTTGATCGCAGGTGTTAGCATATAAAAGCAGTGAATAATCTTGACTCCCTGTTGTGAAATGCAACTGGTGAAATTCAAGAACTGTTTCATAGATTAATGATCACTAATTGCCTATATGTCCACAACCTGTTAGTTGAACAAAGAATGTGCCTGTGGTTTGAAATATAAACTGAGTTTATGAATTTACCTGCTATTTCTTTATTTCATTCTTTAGCTGTTCTTATGGACTCAATTATGGCATATGTTGAATGACTAACTTTCTAGAGTATCATCAAACAGATCAGAGATATCTACAGCTCCATAAAATGGAATGCTTGGCCATATAATACTATAATTAATTTCATGACTTTGTATTGAATTCATTTTCTCTCATTTTTTTTTTGATTTTTGTACAATTTGTGTAATGATTATTTTGTGTCTGTTTTACCAACCTAACCAGAATCACCAATCAGAAAATTCTGAAATGTAATTAAATTTTGGAGCTGTTTCCTTTTTCATCATAAATATTCTATCCCCTGTTGAAAGACAGAGTTTACTCCATTGTAAGATAATTACCTTAAGAGAGCTTCATAAAGAAGCAATATTTTCTGGCAAGAAGTTCATCATCCTTTTGATTAATATAATAATTAGGAACAACATGTCTAAGATTTGGCATAAGAGTAACTCTAGTTATGTGGAATCATGATATAATTCTTTGTTCGTGCAATGAAGAAACAAACACCATACTGGCAATGTTTATGCAATCTCACCTATTTTTAAATTTTACAAAAATTGTATGTGTTGTCTCTTTTAATTCAGAAAAAGTATAGCGTTAGCTTGCCACACTTGAATATCAGGTTTCTTAGAGCCTCTACTATACCATATAGTAAAGAACAGTAAAGAAAATGAGGCTGTCCTAAATGCTAAGTCCAGTTTCTTCTTTTGCATTTGATTATGGGCACCAGCATTTTAATACTCTAAGTTTTGCTATGATGGAGGATACAAAATTTTTCAAGCCTTCATGTGTGTGTGTTATGAATATTAACTAATATTCTCATAGGGGAGAGCAATTGGCAAATTCATGACTTAGCCTTCTGCTTATGTGTTTATACAAAGAACTAAATGCTATTTATCAGCCTTTATGCCTTGATCGCAGGTGTTAGCATATAAAAGCAGTGAATAATCTTGACTCCCTGTTGTGAAATGCAACTGGTGAAATTCAAGAACTGTTTCATAGATTAATGATCACTAATTGCCTATATGTCCACAACCTGTTAGTTGAACAAAGAATGTGCCTGTGGTTTGAAATATAAACTGAGTTTATGAATTTACCTGCTATTTCTTTATTTCATTCTTTAGCTGTTCTTATGGACTCAATTATGGCATATGTTGAATGACTAACTTTCTAGAGTATCATCAAACAGATCAGAGATATCTACAGCTCCATAAAATGGAATGCTTGGCCATATAATACTATAATTAATTTCATGACTTTGTATTGAATTCATTTTCTCTCATTTTTTTTTGATTTTTGTACAATTTGTGTAATGATTATTTTGTGTCTGTTTTACCAACCTAACCAGAATCACCAATCAGAAAATTCTGAAATGTAATTAAATTTTGGAGCTGTTTCCTTTTTCATCATTAATATTCTATCCCCTGTTGAAAGACAGAGTTTACTCCATTGTAAGATAATTACCTTAAGAGAGCTTCATAAAGAAGCAATATTTTCTGGCAAGAAGTTCATCATCCTTTTGATTAATATAATAATTAGGAACAACATGTCAAGGGTAAGATTCTTTGGCATAAGAGTAACTCTAGTTATGTGGAATCATGATATAATTCTAGTTAGTTAAAGTTCATATCTAACTTTTTAGTTTCCTTTTTATATTTGCTATATTTTGCCTGAATAGTGTTAGAATTGGAGAGTAAAATTTAATACAGGAACTTCAAGCTGTCCTAACTCTAATTTTCACTGCTTTTGCTACTAACACTTACAAAACCGCATGTAAAACTCTCACCAGATCCTTGATCTCCAAAGTAGTGTCATGGACCAGCAACATCTGTACTCCCTAGAAACTTGGTAAGACAAAGAATCTCAGGTATGACCCCAGTTATACTGAATCAGAATCTGCATCTTAATAATCCCAATTTATTAAGTGACAGATGTCCAATAGATAGATCCATGTCAATTGCCCCAACTCCTGCCTCCTAAAAGAAGTTTTATTTACAAACTTTAACCCAATAGAATAAGAGTAATATAACCACAAAAAAAGGAAGAGAAAGAGACAAGGAAGAAGGTCATTGGGTACTTACCTAGAAATCTGCTTATTGGTCCAAGATTTTTGGAAAGCTGTCTCTTTCATGACATAGTCAGTTTCTGAAGAATCTGGAGAAATGCATAGTTTTAGATCTCTCATTATGATACAAGTCAAAGAGATAATGTTTTTCAGCTAAGAATTATGAATCCAAAGTTTAATTTCTTACTATTTACTTTAAGAGGACTTTCTGTCCCCATGCCCTAGACTTATCTTTCAAAAACAACTGAAAGAATGGAATCTCAGTGAGATACATATAACACCACTCAAAACACAAAAACTATTTTAAAATAGTAATTAAATAGCTCATTATTTTTATAAACTTTCTGTTTGATTCATCTGCACTGAGAACAGATTTACATAGTTCAACACTCATTGTATGCCTATCATGAATGGATATAATAAACTATTTAGAGGTTCTGAGTCTGTATGAAAACTTTTTTCATGATTATCGAAAAGAAATTTCATATTCTATCCTGTTTAAAGACAGAGTTTACTCCATTGTCAAATAATTACCTTAAGAGAGCTTCATAAAGAAGCAATATTTTCTGGCAAGAAGTTCATCATCCTTTTGATTAATATAATAATTAGGAACAACATGTCAAGGGTAAGATTCTTTGGCATAAGAGTAACTCTAGTTATGTGGAATCATGATATAATTCTAGTTAGTTAAAGTTCATATCTAACTTTTTAGTTTCCTTTTTATATTTGCTATATTTTGCCTGAATAGTGTTAGAATTGGAGAGTAAAATTTAATACAGGAACTTCAAGCTGTCCTAACTCTAATTTTCACTGCTTTTGCTACTAACACTTACAAAACCGCATGTAAAACTCTCACCAGATCCTTGATCTCCAAAGTAGTGTCATGGACCAGCAACATCTGTACTCCCTAGAAACTTGGTAAGACAAAGAATCTCAGGTATGACCCCAGTTATACTGAATCAGAATCTGCATCTTAATAATCCCAATTTATTAAGTGACAGATGTCCAATAGATAGATCCATGTCAATTGCCCCAACTCCTGCCTCCTAAAAGAAGTTTTATTTACAAACTTTAACCCAATAGAATAAGAGTAATATAACCACAAAAAAAGGAAGAGAAAGAGACAAGGAAGAAGGTCATTGGGTACTTACCTAGAAATCTGCTTATTGGTCCAAGATTTTTGGAAAGCTGTCTCTTTCATGACATAGTCAGTTTCTGAAGAATCTGGAGAAATGCATAGTTTTAGATCTCTCATTATGATACAAGTCAAAGAGATAATGTTTTTCAGCTAAGAATTATGAATCCAAAGTTTAATTTCTTACTATTTACTTTAAGAGGACTTTCTGTCCCCATGCCCTAGACTTATCTTTCAAAAACAACTGAAAGAATGGAATCTCAGTGAGATACATATAACACCACTCAAAACACAAAAACTATTTTAAAATAGTAATTAAATAGCTCATTATTTTTATAAACTTTCTGTTTGATTCATCTGCACTGAGAACAGATTTACATAGTTCAACACTCATTGTATGCCTATCATGAATGGATATAATAAACTATTTGGAGGTTCTGAGTATGTATGAAAACAATAATTATTATAGTTATCATGCCTACTTACTCAGAAAAAGAAAATCTAAAATTTGCTATTATACAAATTCAGAGTTAGAGTATGAATTTTTATTTTATTACAAAATTAGGTGTGGTTTCCCTGGTGGCTCAATGGTAAACAATCCACCAGTAATCCAGGAGATCCAGATTCAGTCACTGAGTCAGGAGGATCCCCTGCAGGAGGGCATGGTGACCCACTCAAATGTTCTCACCTGGAGAATCCCACAGATGGAGGATCTTGGCAGCTACAGTCTATAGGGTCACACAGAGTGGGACACAACTGAAGTGCCTTAGCACATGAACAAAATTGGATGAATTATATCAATTAGTATGCTTTCTTAAATAACAAACGCTTCATTACATCTTTGCAAATGCCTTTTTGTATTCATAAACTAAACATTCTCATTCATAATATGGATTTTTTCTGTTATTTTTAATTGATGAGTAAGAATTTTAAATCTTGAGAGCAATAAATGTTTTCTAGATTTGCTGATTTCATAGTAATTAAAACAAACCATTGAGGATAGGCTTCTTCTTCATTGCAAGGAGTGAAGTAGCAAATGCTTTATTTGAGTGGGTGCCAAAGAAAACTATTTTTGTGACCTTAAATTCACAAAACATATGCAGTTGGAATATCTACATACTTGATGAGAAGGAAGAGCATGGAGAAAATACAGAATTCAAGCAGGTTATAAAAGGATTGATGAAGAACTTGGCTGCAGCCTTAGTGACATGTGCAGTGAAGTGAAGACTTGTTTATTCAAATTAGAGAAAATAATGATTTAAGGGTCTGAATGGAGGCATTAAACTGTCTCGGTGCCAAATGTAAATATACTAAAACATCTTCTGAGAAACAAAGAAATACAAAATGCAACCAAGCAGAGAAATAAAATAGTTGAACTTTTATTTTAGGATTCCATTTATTCAAATCAAAGAAATATGTAACCGTAAATATACAGAAACTATGAAAATCAACTCTCAGTAAATAGTGTCGAGGTCTCGGCCTTTGATGTCACAGCAACCACAAAATAGTGACGTAGAGAGAATTGCTCTGACGTGCACATTATGTCTGAACTGCATAATGTTCATCGGTAGGAAATGTCTCAGTTGATCTTAACCAAAATGCTGACATGTAATAGTAGGAAAATTTTTCATTCTATTGTATATCTTCCTTATGAAGTAGAATTTTATAGATACGCAAGAAAAAAATGGCATAATCTCAGAAATACTCATGTTTTACTTTTCAGCAACAAAAGCAAATTCAGTTGTCTTCTGATTAATACAATGTTATTCATGTAAAAAAACACAACAGAGATTGACTATATGATAGTCTAAATTTGTATGAAAAGAACACCAGACATTTGTACATTATGATGAATGTTTTTCTGCAGTAGGTGTGAGTGTTCTGGCAAAACCATTTATTTGGGGCTTCCCTGGTGGCCCAGTGGGTAAGGACACTGCCTTGCAGTGCAAGGGGCGCCGGTTCGATCCCTGGCCTGGAAAGATCCCATGTGCCACGGAGCGGCTGGACCGATGTGTCCAATTACCGAGCCGGAGCTCTGGAGTGCATGCGCTCAGAGCCGGTGCTCTGCGACAACATAGGCCACCGCGATGGGAGGCCCACACAGGCCAAAGAACAAAGATGGATGAAAATAGACAAATGAAAGACCAATAGGAGTAGCCCACCTGCTCCCCTCCCTCCCCACCCTACCCCTCCAAAATAAATTAATAAATAAATCTGTAAAAAGAAAAACCATTTATTTGCCTCATATTCAATAGACCAGAGAAAATGTATATTAATTCCACAGTTTTTATGAGAAATATAAAAGTTGTGCTTAAAGTTAAGGTAGTGAATTTAGCTTGAAAATTTCAAACTTTTAGATAAGACTAGAAGTCTTTTTTTTAATGTAGGGGATGGAGCAAATAATTAAAAAATATATTGTAAGCTAAATAAATTAAAAGAAGAACTAAATAAATAGACAAATATAACAGGATTATGTATTATGTATACATGTATGCACAGTCACTTCAGTTGTGACCCTATGGACTGTAGCCCACAAGGTGATTGGATTCTCTGTCTATGGGATTCTTCGTGCAAGAATACTGGAGTGTATTGCCATGTCCTCCTCCAGGGGATCTTCCCCTCCCAGGTATTAAATCTGAGTCTCCTGCATCTCCTGCATTGCAGGCAGATTCTTTACCACTGAGCCACTATTGAAGCCCTTATATATTGAAAGCTCAAAATTATTAAAATTTCAGTCTCTGAAAATTTATAGATTCATCGCAGGTATGTGTGCATAAGTTAACAAGCTAATTCTAATACGAGTTTTTAATTTAAGGAATCTTGGCTACGTGATATAATTTTTGAGAAAAGAATAAAGTTTGAGGACTCATCATATTCAATACTTAACATATTTAAGACAGTCTCATTCTTGTGTGAAGATAGACAAATGGACCAATGCTCAACAGAGCGAGCCCAGGATCATATATTCAGTCAACAAGTTATGACAAAGATGTTACTGCAATTCAGTGGATAAACATAATCCTTCTTCAAAAAAAAATATACAATAATCTTGCAGTGCAAGGCGCGTTCGATCCTGGCCTGGAAAGATCCCATGTGCCACGGAGCGGCTGTACCCGTGTGGCCAATTACCGATCCGGAGCGCGGAAGCGCATGCGACCAGAGCCGGTGCTCTGCGACAACATAGGCCATCACGATGGGAGGCCCACACGGGCCAAAGAACAAAGATGGATGAAAATAGAGAAATGAAAGACCAATAGGAGTAGCCCACCTGCTCCCCTCCCTCCCCACCCTACCCCTCCAAAATAAATTAATAAATAAATCTGTAAAAAGAAAAACCATTTATTTGCCTCATATTCAATAGACCAGAGAAAATGTATATTAATTCCACAGTTTTTATGAGAAATATAAAAGTTGTGCTTAAAGTTAAGGTAGTGAATTTAGCTTGAAAATTTCAAACTTTTAGATAAGACTAGAAGTCTTTTTTTTAATGTAGGGGATGGAGCAAATAATTAAAAAATATATTGTAAGCTAAATAAATTAAAAGAAGAACTAAATAAATAGACAAATATAACAGGATTATGTATTATGTATACATGTATGCACAGTCACTTCAGTTGTGACCCTATGGACTGTAGCCCACAAGGTGATTGGATTCTCTGTCTATGGGATTCTTCGTGCAAGAATACTGGAGTGTATTGCCATGTCCTCCTCCAGGGGATCTTCCCCTCCCAGGTATTAAATCTGAGTCTCCTGCATCTCCTGCATTGCAGGCAGATTCTTTACCACTGAGCCACTATTGAAGCCCTTATATATTGAAAGCTCAAAATTATTAAAATTTCAGTCTCTGAAAATTTATAGATTCATCGCAGGTATGTGTGCATAAGTTAACAAGCTAATTCTAATACGAGTTTTTAATTTAAGGAATCTTGGCTACGTGATATAATTTTTGAGAAAAGAATAAAGTTTGAGGACTCATCATATTCAATACTTAACATATTTAAGACAGTCTCATTCTTGTGTGAAGATAGACAAATGGACCAATGCTCAACAGAGCGAGCCCAGGATCATATATTCAGTCAACAAGTTATGACAAAGATGTTACTGCAATTCAGTGGATAAACATAATCCTTTCAATAAATAATGCTAGATTAATTGGATATATATTTAGAAGAAAATTACCTCATACAATAATCAAAAATTTATTCACAATAAATCATAGACACAAATGGAAAGTGGGAAACAATGAAGCACCTGAGAAAAACAAGAGATGGTCTTCATGACATTTGTTCTTAAAAGATTTTTGAACAGGACACATATTAAACACGACACATGAAGAAACTAAAGAACTAAAGCATATGAAACAACTAAAATATATTTTTTAAATTTCCAGTCATTTGGCAATTAAACAGTGCAGGATTGGGATCCTTAGGAAAGAGAAGGAAAACAAAGACGATTACACCAGTATAATGCCTAGACTTGTAGTCTAACTGAATTGACAACAGAGACTGTAGGTTAGGAAACTCAAGGTGCCTAAACATTTTGGGGCTTCCCTAGTGGCTCAGACAATAGTATGCCCACAGTGCAGAGGCCCGGGTTTGATCCTTGGGTTGGGAAGATCCCCTTGAGAAAGAAATGGCAACCTGTTCCCGTATCCTTGGCTGGAAAATCCAATGGACGAAGGAGCCTAGCTATAGTCCACGGGGTCGCAAAAAGTCAGACATGACTGAGCAATTAACAAGCCAAACCACCACTTTAAGTGAGATATAGGTGAATTTCACTATCATAAGAAAAGTACAGGTATTTAATTATGATGACATAAATATAGTCCTTACTCATAACCAAATCACATTAGAGTTAACTTTTTTCCCAGGCTTCAGATGATGTTAGTTCAGTCATTTCCATTAGTAATGACAGACCAATTGAAATCACAGGCAGAGACTAATAAGCAACAATCATGTGTCAAATAACACACTCAGTCCTTTCAAAGTATCAAAAGGATAATCAAGTTTCTAATAAGAATATGACAAAATAATAAAATATTTAGCATATCTTCTTTTACTTGTTTTCATAGATTGGTCAGTTGCTCACACATACAAGAAAATATAGTTTACAGTCTAAAAGCATAGAAATAATAAAGAAAAATATTATCTTGAGTGTTTATCTCTCAACTGAGAAACATTAGAACACATAAAGAATTTTAAAAATAATAATAATCCTTTTATCTAGCATTTATAAGATAGTGCTGTTAAAAAAAAAGACTCCAAAATACAGTAGCTTAAATAAAACAAATGACTTTTTTTCTTATCATTTATAAGAAAATAAGAAATTTTGAGGAAAGTGATCTAAATATTCAAAAGAAATTAGCAAGAGAAAATGAACAACTTAAGGATAAGAAAAATTAAAATAGCAAAATGAAACTGCATTTATCATCTGCAAATATATAAAAATCAATTCCATATGTAATAATAAGATATAAATATTAAAAATGAAACTTTAAAATAATTAGAAAAATGTGATAGAATAGAATCCTTTATAAAAATTACATATTTTTAAATATTTGATTACAAAATGATGTGTATCTATCTATCTATATTCACAAAAATGTAAAAGACTAGCCACATGCTGGCAAAAGATAGGTAAGATAAGTGTAATGCCTTTAATTAACAGCAGATTATTACTTCGACTATTCAAGAAATGTGTTCAAATCACTAAGAAAAGGCAAGCAACTCAATTTTTAAAGTGGATAAAATGTTTCAACCCTCAATTCACAGAGAAGGAACTCTAAA
Organism: Tragulus kanchil; assembly: GCA_022376925.1. Classification (NCBI taxonomy): domain Eukaryota; kingdom Metazoa; phylum Chordata; class Mammalia; order Artiodactyla; family Tragulidae; genus Tragulus; species Tragulus kanchil. The sequence goes on along the minus strand of JAIOJX010000023.1, from coordinate 116,564,211 downwards.
TGATCATAAACATGAAAGGATGCTCAGCCTTGCTAAAAATAAAGAAAAGTTCAAATTAAAAACATAATCTGGGACTTCCCTGTTGGTCAATTGTGTTAGGACTATGTGTTCTGAAGGCAATGGGGCCCAGATTCATTCCCTGGTCAGGGAACTAGATCCCACATGCTGCAGCTAAGACCCAGCACAGACAAATAAATAAATAAATAAATAAAAGATATATATATCTATATATATATAGGTATGTTTAAAAAAACATAATCTACTTTGTCAGATATAAAATAATGGCATGACATAGATATAAAACATTGGCAATATTAAATATCAATGAAAATGTGAGGAACTGGGTGTATTCACTCTGTTAGTAGGAATGTGTGAATTGGTGAGAATTTTAGATAAATATTTGATAATATCTTGTAAAGGGAAGAGACAATTGTTTATGATCCATCAACTCCATATGTATTTGTGCATCAAAAGAATTTCTTATTAATGAGAAACAGAAAATGTAAAACAAAGGTTAACTGCATTTTTATGTATATGTATATTTGTATGAATGTGTATGCATACAAGTAGCTCAGCTGGTAAAGAAACCACCTGCAGTGAAGGCAACCCCAGTTTGATCTCTGGGTCAGGAAGATCACCAGGAGAAGGGATAGACTACCACTCCAGCATTCTTGGACTTCTATGGTGACTTAGAGAGTAAAGAATTCTCCTGGGAGACTTGGGTTCAATGCCGAAGTTGGGGAGATTCCCCTGGAGAAGGGAAAGGTTACCCACTCCACTATTCTCTCTTGCAATATTCCTCATGGACAGAGCGCCTGGCAGGGTACAGCCCATAGGGTCACAGAGTGGGACACAACTGAGTGACTTTCACTTCCCTTCATGTATATGTAAAATATTATCTTATATACATAATATAAATGATTTTTCATATATCAAGATAGAAGTCTCCAGTTAAAGTGAATGCCTTAGATATATAAATAAATAATGGATAAGTTTTAAAACTCAGCATTACAAGTTACAAAATAATGAATAGCACATTGTTACATTTATACATTTTTTCAAAGCTATCATAACAAATCTTAATATTACATGTTATTAATGTCTGTCACTATAGTAAGATTGAAAGCATACATTGTGATGAATTACATGACCACTCTAAAATAGTGGTTATTTCTACAGTTTGCATGAGGCAAATGAAATCTCTTAGGCAGACATGAAGCCTTATCTCTAATGTTTTATATTGTTTTAAGATATTTGTCTGAAGCAAATATGGATCATAGTTATTTTTGACATATCAGGAGAAAAAAATTATTGACTGTTATGTAGCATTTTTTATTTGGAATGCATTATATTTATGAGGAAAACTGAAGCTTATTTTTGAAATATTTTACTATTAAAAAAGGAAAAATGAAAGTCACTCAGTCCTGTCTGACTCTTTGTGATCCATGGACAAGCCACGGAATTCTCCAGGCAGGAACCCTGAAGTGGGTAGTCTTTCTCTTCTCCAGGTCTCCAGGTCTTCCACATTTCAGGCCGTTTCTTTACCAGCTGAGCCACAAGGGAAGCCCAAGAATACTGGAGTGGGTAGCCTATCCGTTCTCCAGGGTATCGTCCCAGCCCAGCCTTGCAGGCCGATTCTTTACCAACTGAGCTACAAGGGAAGCCCTTATGAAAAAGGAAACGAAAAACTCGAATGAATTAAATGAGTTACATTTATTCTGTTAGATCCTCCTTGCGAGAAAATTTATCAGGCGTCATTGAGTCTGGAAGACAATTACTCAACGGCCATTGGGCCTTAGTTTTGTAGACACCCAGGGTCCTCTTCTGCTTCTGTGTTTGTCCTCCTGTCCCTTCTCCTCTAACTTGCCTAGTGAGATGGTTTGGTTATGTAACTTGTAAAGTTACCCACTCCACTATTCTCTCTTGCAATATTCCTCATGGACAGAGCGCCTGGCAGGGTACAGCCCATAGGGTCACAGAGTGGGACACAACTGAGTGACTTTCACTTCCCTTCATGTATATGTAAAATATTATCTTATATACATAATATAAATGATTTTTCATATATCAAGATAGAAGTCTCCAGTTAAAGTGAATGCCTTAGATATATAAATAAATAATGGATAAGTTTTAAAACTCAGCATTACAAGTTACAAAATAATGAATAGCACATTGTTACATTTATACTTTTTTTCAAAGCTATCATAACAAATCTTAATATTACATGTTATTAATGTCTGTCACTATAGTAAGATTGAAAGCATACATTGTGATGAATTACATGACCACTCTAAAATAGTGGTTATTTCTACAGTTTGCATGAGGCAAATGAAATCTCTTAGGCAGACATGAAGCCTTATCTCTAATGTTTTATATTGTTTTAAGATATTTGTCTGAAGCAAATATGGATCATAGTTATTTTTGACATATCAGGAGAAAAAAATTATTGACTGTTATGTAGCATTTTTTATTTGGAATGCATTATATTTATGAGGAAAACTGAAGCTTATTTTTGAAATATTTTACTATTAAAAAAGGAAAAATGAAAGTCACTCAGTCCTGTCTGACTCTTTGTGATCCATGGACAAGCCACGGAATTCTCCAGGCAGGAACCCTGAAGTGGGTAGTCTTTCTCTTCTCCAGGTCTCCAGGTCTTCCACATTTCAGGCCGTTTCTTTACCAGCTGAGCCACAAGGGAAGCCCAAGAATACTGGAGTGGGTAGCCTATCCGTTCTCCAGGGTATCGTCCCAGCCCAGCCTTGCAGGCCGATTCTTTACCAACTGAGCTACAAGGGAAGCCCTTATGAAAAAGGAAACGAAAAACTCGAATGAATTAAATGAGTTACATTTATTCTGTTAGATCCTCCTTGCGAGAAAATTTATCAGGCGTCATTGAGTCTGGAAGACAATTACTCAACGGCCATTGGGCCTTAGTTTTGTAGACACCCAGGGTCCTCTTCTGCTTCTGTGTTTGTCCTCCTGTCCCTTCTCCTCTAACTTGCCTAGTGAGATGGTTTGGTTATGTAACTTGTAAAGAATCTTATCCACTGTAGTTTTGCTTTTTGTTCTTTTCTTTTCATAGTGCTCTTTGTCTTAGGTGATATCAACCTATTTATAGGTTTTTTTTTTTTTAATTTTTTTGGGCGTCGGTCGGGTTGGGGAGGGAGGGGAGCAGACGGGCCACTTCTATTGGTCTTTCATTTCTCTATTTTCATCCATCTTTGTTCTTTGGCCCCTGTGGGCCTCCCATCGCGGTGGCGTCTGTTGCTGCAGAGCGCCGGCTCTGGGCGCATGTGCTCCAGAACTCCGGCTCGGCAATTGGACACAGCAGTCCCGCCGCTCCACGGCACGTGGGATCTTCCCAGGCCAGGGCTCTAACCGGCGCCCCTTGCACTGCAAGGAGGTGTCCTTACCCACTGGACCACCAGGGGAAGCCCTATAGTTTTTATTTCTGTCATTTTTTATTATTTTATGTCCTTTCTCAACTTAGATTCCCTACTATATCAGTACCACTATATTTTTTATGTATATTGAAGCTTTATTTTGTTACTTTATTTTGCTCTTTCTGTGGCAGGCTCAGTATGTTATCTTCAATAGCATCCCCATTGCTAATTTTATCTATATTTTAAAAATTATTTTGTTATCCTTCTTTGTTATTGTCAAGTATAAAAACCATTTGGAATAGGAGTAGTAATGGAAATTGTCCATGCCCTGAGGCATTTTGGATGCATTTTCTTTATGCATGCACCTGCACAGAATCTGTCAACCTTCTTCCATTGATTTCTTTACTCCCTTCAAAAGTGAATCACCTGATTTCAAATTCCTTAAAATGAGTAATCTAGGAGAAATAGAAATAAAAACGAACTCTATAATCCTACCTCTACTCCAATGCACTGTGTCATAGGAATGGTATTTTCTTTTCACATAAAGCATTCTCAATTCCCTTATGAAATATATATGTACACTTTTAACATAAAGCATTCCCAATCCCTTTAGAAAATCATAGCCATAGTCATAGTTCTTAATCTTATATTTTCTTCTTCAAGTAAATCCTGGAGAGTAGATAACACAAAGACAAACTGTCACACAAGGAGAGTAAGGCCCAGGAGAAAATCATTTGGAGCACAATGGAACTTGGAGAACATTTTCTACAGGCAACCTGACCTAAGAAATTCAAGGTTTGTATCAAAATTCAATGAATTATATTATAGGGTGGGCTTCCCACGTGGCTCAGTGGTAAAGAATCCACCTACCAATGTAAGAGCTGCAGGGTCAAGAAGATCCCTGGGTCAGGAAGATCCCCTGGAGGAAATGGCAACCCACTCCAGTATTCTTGCCTGGAAAATCCTGTGGACAGAGGAGCCTGGCAGGTTACAGTCTATGAGGTCTCAAAAAGCCAAACATGACTGAGCATACTGAGCACAGAGCATACTGTAGGATAAGGCCTATGTCTTGCTCATTACTGTCTTTGTCACGCTTGGCGTAGCACATAATAAGAATGCAATAAAAGTTGAATATTGTAATGAGTAAGAAAGAGATTGCCATTTACTTTGTCAGAAATAAACTTGTTTTGCATCAGAGGTGGGAATGAATCAAAGACACACCCAACTTAAACTGCAGGAAGCAAATGGTTTGACCTCTGATCTTGTAGACATTTTGGAAAGTAACTTTCTGTGACCAACTCTGTTCTGAAATGAGTGGCTAGAGTTCAAAATGCAAAAGACTTAACTCTTCCACAAAATGCAGTTTTGTGCTATTAGCCTGCAAGAGGTCAGCCCCTTATATTTCAGAAATGTATTGTGCAATTTCTCCACATAATGATCAAATTACATAATATCTATTCTTATTATGGTTATGCTCTAAAACAGAGCAGAATAATACATCATGAGAAAGATAAAGAGAGTAAAAATAAAAATGGACTTTACCAAATTCTAGCATGAGTGCTCAAAAACGTGAGTTTATTTGTAATAGATTTTACTCTTCTATCTGTAAAAAGGAAGAGATTAATTTATCAGTGATTTTAAAAATTAGATTTTTATAGCCAATTACTATATCATAAAATCAATAAGGTGGTTACAATCAGCATTTAATGATTTATAAAATGAAATATAAGAAAGATTTTTATAGGTGATCATATTATAAGGATAAGTAAAGTTTTATAAAACTTAGTTTCTATTTCATGTGTGTGTGTTAGTGTGTATCTGGATCATGATAAAATGAACCTTTACTCTATATCTTGACTTTAGAGAAAAAGAGGAACTTTGCCAGCTATCCTCCAAATATGACCATTTCTGATTTGACTATTCTAGCTGTTTCAGTCATCTAAAGTTATTCATACTTCATTCATTTTTGAAAAATATAGAAGCCCCTTGTTTACAAATCTATGTTTTAGCTAATTTATTGGCAGGAAATAGAATTGATTTGAATATATTACCTGATCGACTTCCCATTTATTACATACCATGTAATTTTATGTAAGTGACTTTGATCGTATATCCATTTGCTTTATTATTAACTATTTTAAACTTATACACATTCACACAAAAATATGACATGCCAAAGAGAAAGACAGAATGTGATTAAGTCTTTGAGAAAAGCTCTTGCTTTGTAAACCTGATGGGGTTTAATAAAACGAAAAAAAGCTCTTGCTTTGTAAAGAACTGAGAGATTGCCATTTACTTTGTCAGAAATAAACTTGTTTTGCATCAGAGGTGGGAATGAATCAAAGACACACCCAACTTAAACTGCAGGAAGCAAATGGTTTGACCTCTGATCTTGTAGACATTTTGGAAAGTAACTTTCTGTGACCAACTCTGTTCTGAAATGAGTGGCTAGAGTTCAAAATGCAAAAGACTTAACTCTTCCACAAAATGCAGTTTTGTGCTATTAGCCTGCAAGAGGTCAGCCCCTTATATTTCAGAAATGTATTGTGCAATTTCTCCACATAATGATCAAATTACATAATATCTATTCTTATTATGGTTATGCTCTAAAACAGAGCAGAATAATACATCATGAGAAAGATAAAGAGAGTAAAAAAAAAAATGGACTTTACCAAATTCTAGCATGAGTGCTCAAAAACGTGAGTTTATTTGTAATAGATTTTACTCTTCTATCTGTAAAAAGGAAGAGATTAATTTATCAGTGATTTTAAAAATTAGATTTTTATAGCCAATTACTATATCATAAAATCAATAAGGTGGTTACAATCAGCATTTAATGATTTATAAAATGAAATATAAGAAAGATTTTTATAGGTGATCATATTATAAGGATAAGTAAAGTTTTATAAAACTTAGTTTCTATTTCATGTGTGTGTGTTAGTGTGTATCTGGATCATGATAAAATGAACCTTTACTCTATATCTTGACTTTAGAGAAAAAGAGGAACTTTGCCAGCTATCCTCCAAATATGACCATTTCTGATTTGACTATTCTAGCTGTTTCAGTCATCTAAAGTTATTCATACTTCATTCATTTTTGAAAAATATAGAAGCCCCTTGTTTACAAATCTATGTTTTAGCTAATTTATTGGCAGGAAATAGAATTGATTTGAATATATTACCTGATCGACTTCCCATTTATTACATACCATGTAATTTTATGTAAGTGACTTTGATCGTATATCCATTTGCTTTATTATTAACTATTTTAAACTTATACACATTCACACAAAAATATGACATGCCAAAGAGAAAGACAGAATGTGATTAAGTCTTTGAGAAAAGCTCTTGCTTTGTAAAAACCTGATGGGGTTTAATAAAACGTAACCACTTTACAGACTCAAGTGCAATTTCTTAATTTACTCCAGCTTAGTCAGTAAAGAACTGGCCTGCAAAGCAGGAGATGTAAGAGATCAGAGTTCGATACCTGGGTCAAGAAGATCCCCTGGCAAACCACTCCAGTATTCTTGCCTGGAAAATTTCATGGACAGAGGAGTTGCTGGGCAACAGCCCACAGGGTCATAAGAATCAGACATTTACCATTGTCAGATAATTTAATCTAGCATTTTTTTAATGTATTTTATTTTATTTTGTTTTTCTGTAGTTTTGTTGTTTACAGGTGTATATAATCGCAAATCCATCACAGGCATATATTATCTTGGATCCCTCCCACCTGTGCCCTCCTCCCACTCCCTCCCATCTTACCCTGCCCAGTTTTTGCCTAGCCCCAATGTAAAATCCCTTAGTTCCACAGAGCATTCACAATGGTTATCTCTTTTACATATGATAATGTAGGCTTCCATGTTACTCTTTCCAAACTTCTCACTCATTCTTCCCTCCCCCTATGGCCATAGGTCTTTGTTCTCTATGTGTGTTTCTCCATCACTGTTCTGTGTGTGTATTTATTGTGGGGCTCTGAATTGAAAGAGGACTGTTGCAAGCATAAAGAAGCTTAAGCACATGTTTGCAGTTTGGAGCTAAGATGGTGCCTATAGGAAGGGGCGTGGGAGTGGAAAGAAGCTTAAGCACATTGTTTCAGCTTGGAGCTAAGATGGCGCCTACAGGAAGGGACGTGGGAATGAAGGGAAGTTTAAGCACATTGTTTAAAGAAGCTTAAGCACATGTTTGCAGCCAAGATGGCGCCTACAGGAAGAGACAGGGCGTGATCTAAATTGTTAATTGATGGTCAAAATTTCTGATTGGTTCTCCTGGCTTCCGCGCTGGTGAATGATTGCTTGGCCTTTAGCTTGATTAGTGTAATCTATAGGAAGTCACGTGCAAAACCCCCTTCACTTGCATATAAAAGCTGTAACCGCTCCGACAGAACCTCTGTCGCGTCTGATTGTCCCCTGCATGAGCCAGGGGGCTGGAGGGCGGGCAGTCAAGATTCGCCTCTCTCAAAGATCTCCTGGTTTAGCCTGGGGCAATCTTGCTGCCTTCCCTTTCTGCGGAAGGTCCCCGCATTTATCAGTACCAATCCTTGTTGCTTACCTATATATAATAATATGTATCTGGTAAACTCATACTAATTTATCCCTCCTACCTCCCTTCCCCTTTAGTAAAAGTTTGTTTTCTTTTTCTTTTTCTTTTTTTTAATTTTTGGCTATTCTGGGTTTTCCCTGCTGCCACAGGCTCTTCTCTAGTTGAAGGGAGTGGGGGTTACTCTCTAACTGAGGTGGACAGGCTTCTTGTTAGGGTGACTTTTCTTGTGCAACTCAGGCTCTAGGGCACACTGGCCTTAGTAGTTGCGGCACTTGGGCTCAATAGTTGCAGCTCCAAGGCTCTAGAACACAGGCTCAATAGCTGTGGCTCACGGATTTAGTTGCTCCACAGCACAAGGGATCTTCTTAGATCAGAAATCGAATTTGTGTCTCCTACATTGGCGGGCGAACTCTTTATCACTGAGCTACCAGGGAAGCCCATAAGTTTGTTTTCTATGTCTGTAAGTCTTTTTCTTTTCTGTAAATAACTTTCTTTGTATTAATTTTTCAATTCCACATATGAGTGATACATATTTGTCTTTCTCTGTCTTACTTCCAACTGGCAGTATTTCTTATATATGACTGAGTAATATTCCATTGCATATGTACATGCATGTGTGTGTATATATATGTTAACGTTTTCTTTATCCATTCATCTGTGTTAACACAGGTTGCTTCCATGTCTCTGCTGCTATAAATGCCTTTGTAAACATTGAAAGCCATATATCTTTTCAAATTAGAGTTTTTGTCTTTCCTGAATACATTCTGAGGAGTGGGATTGCGGATCATGTGGTAACCATATATTTGCTTTTTTTTAAGAAACCTCCATACTATTCTCCATAGTGATTGTAGCAGTTTGCATTCCTATCAACAGGGTAGTAAGGTTTCCTTTTCTCCACACCCTCTCCAGTGTTTATTATCTGTAGACTTAATGATGATGGCCATTCTGACTGGTATGAGGTGATACCTCACTGTAGTTTTTATTTGTGTTTTCCTAATAGTTAGTGATGTTGAGCATCTTTTCATGTGTCTCTTGACCATATGTATGTCTTCTTTGGAGAAATATCTGTTGAGGTCTTCTGCCCATTTGCTGATTGGATTATGTGCTTTTGCAATGTTGACTTGTACTAATTGGTTGTGGAAATTAAGCCCTGGTTAATCTCACCATTTGTACATTTTTTTTTCCCATTCTGTAGATTGTCTTTTTGTTATGTTTATGGTTTTCTTTGCTTTTAAGTTTAATTAGGTCCATTTTCTTATTTTCGCTTTTTTTTTTTTTTTTTTGACTTAGGAGACTGATCCAAGATAATATTGCTTTAACTTATGTTAAAGAGTCTTCTGTCTAAGTCCTTTTTTAGGAGTTTATACGGTGTCGTGTTTTATATGTAGGTTTTTAAGCCATTTTGAGTTTATTTTTGTATATGGTGTGAGGGAGTGTTCCAGTATCATTGATTTTCTCCAGCTTTCCCAATGCCACTTGCTAAAGATCCTGTGGTATATCCTTGCCTCCTTTGTTGAAGAGTGAATGATTATAAGTGTTCAGGTTTATTTATGGGCTCTTTATTCTTTTATGTGGATCTGTACTTCTGTTTTTGTGCCGATACTAGGCTATTTTGATTACTGTAGCTCTGTAGTATTGTCTACAGTCCAGGAGGGTTTATACCTCCAGCTTTGTTCTTTTCCTAGGGGTTGCTTTGACAATTATTGATCATTAGTGGTTCTGTATAAATTTCAGGATTATTTGTTCTATAATAGTTCTGTGAAAAAAGTCACATGTAACGATAGGAGTTGCATTAGGTCTGTAGACTGCTTTGGATAGTATTGCCACTATAACAATATCTTGATATTATTTTTATACTATTCTGAGAGATAATAATTGTGAAATTTTATGTCATTTTTATAGATCAAGACAAATTTGATTTACTTTTGTCATGGGGAAGATCTATAATTATTGAACACTAAACAAAGTAAAACACAGATAACTTTAGATCATTAGCTATCAGGATGACTTTGATCTTTAAATATTTTCTCTCAGCATTTTCTTTTATTCCACTCCTGGGATACTAATCTTTTCTTTGTTGTATTTACTGATGCTTTCAGCCATTGGTTGATTTTCCTATGGAAACTTTAATATAGTTATTGTGAGATTATCTTTATTTTTCTTTTAATATAAACGTTTGATGCCCAGACATTAAAGTGCACTTTTGGGCTTCCCTGGTGGTCCAGTGGGTGACACTGCCTTGCAGTGCAAGGGCGTTCCCCAGAATGTTGACTTGTACTAATTGGTTGTGGAAATTAAGCCCTGGTTAATCTCACCATTTGTACATTTTTTTTTCCCATTCTGTAGATTGTCTTTTTGTTATGTTTATGGTTTTCTTTGCTTTTAAGTTTAATTAGGTCCATTTTCTTATTTTCGCTTTTTTTTTTTTTTTTTTGACTTAGGAGACTGATCCAAGATAATATTGCTTTAACTTATGTTAAAGAGTCTTCTGTCTAAGTCCTTTTTTAGGAGTTTATACGGTGTCGTGTTTTATATGTAGGTTTTTAAGCCATTTTGAGTTTATTTTTGTATATGGTGTGAGGGAGTGTTCCAGTATCATTGATTTTCTCCAGCTTTCCCAATGCCACTTGCTAAAGATCCTGTGGTATATCCTTGCCTCCTTTGTTGAAGAGTGAATGATTATAAGTGTTCAGGTTTATTTATGGGCTCTTTATTCTTTTATGTGGATCTGTACTTCTGTTTTTGTGCCGATACTAGGCTATTTTGATTACTGTAGCTCTGTAGTATTGTCTACAGTCCAGGAGGGTTTATACCTCCAGCTTTGTTCTTTTCCTAGGGGTTGCTTTGACAATTATTGATCATTAGTGGTTCTGTATAAATTTCAGGATTATTTGTTCTATAATAGTTCTGTGAAAAAAGTCACATGTAACGATAGGAGTTGCATTAGGTCTGTAGACTGCTTTGGATAGTATTGCCACTATAACAATATCTTGATATTATTTTTATACTATTCTGAGAGATAATAATTGTGAAATTTTATGTCATTTTTATAGATCAAGACAAATTTGATTTACTTTTGTCATGGGGAAGATCTATAATTATTGAACACTAAACAAAGTAAAACACAGATAACTTTAGATCATTAGCTATCAGGATGACTTTGATCTTTAAATATTTTCTCTCAGCATTTTCTTTTATTCCACTCCTGGGATACTAATCTTTTCTTTGTTGTATTTACTGATGCTTTCAGCCATTGGTTGATTTTCCTATGGAAACTTTAATATAGTTATTGTGAGATTATCTTTATTTTTCTTTTAATATAAACGTTTGATGCCCAGACATTAAAAGTGCACTTTTGGGCTTCCCTGGTGGTCCAGTGGGTAAGGACACTGCCTTGCAGTGCAAGGGGCGCCAGTTCAATCCCCAGCCTGGGAAGATCCCACATGTCGAGCAGAACGGCTGGACTGATGTGTCCAGTTACGGCACCCAGAGCCGGTGCTCTGTGACAACAGAGGCCACTGCAATGGGAGGCCCACACGGGCCAAGGAACAAAGATGGATGAAAATAGATAAATGAAAGACAAGTAGAAGTGGCCCGCCTGCCCCCCTCCCTCCCCAACCCACCCCCACTCCAAAAAAATAAATTAAAAAAAAAAGTGCACTTTCATTGTTTGCCTTGACTCAGAAGGAGTCAGTGACTTCGATTTCTTTTACATTTTACTTTTTAACATTCTAATTCCTTCTACATATCAATAGGCTCCACTTGATTCCTTAGAGGTGATTTTTGTGGCAAAAGATGTAAGAATTTTGCTTGATTCCCAAGAAAGAGAATAAAATTTCCAGTCCCTATCCACAGGGGTTCCAGCTCTTTGGAGCTGCAAGTCTTATGTTAGTGATTCCTTTCAGATCATTTGCTTTCTAGGGGTGGAGGGTCCATATCTAAGTCCAAAACCCCTGAGGGCCTTTGCTATTACCAGCTCCCTGAACTGGTTTTGATTTTGCTCTTTGTTTTTAGCCCTTGGAATTTTAGTTAATTTTAAGGAAATTATTTATTTTGAAAAGTGTATTATTCAGAATTTCATGTTTGTACATAGAGTTGGGCTGCTTGCCACATCAGTACCAGTTGCTTAGGGACAAAAGTCAAACCATAACATTTTGCAGATGAAAGCTTGAGCACATATATCCACTTATTGAAAATACAAGTTATTTGCACTTCCAGTTCAAGAATAATTAGGCCAATTGGTTATCCCTCTCCCAACATGTCTCACAAAATGCATTGTTTATAGTTATCAATTATTTTTGATAGCACTATATTATAAAATTTAAATTTGCTGAGAGTGGAACCTAAATATTCTCACCAATACCAAAAACTACATTAAGAACAAAAAAAAGGATGTGGTGTTTAAAAGACATAATTCTCAATTGGAAAGGGTGCAAAATGTTCCAGATAAATAAAAATCACACATATAATAGAACAATTTTAGAACCCTGTAGTAAGAGGTAAAAATTGTGAAAGCTTCCTAATGAAAAGTAACAGACACTATTTACATTACAGAAAATATATTGATCTTAACTTGCCTATGTGCTACATTGAATCTAAGAAGATAAGATTTTCAAATTACTGTCATAAAAAAAGTTAACTTAAAAATCTAAACATTTATAGAAATAATGATAACTAAGCCGTCATTAATAGTGAGGGACAAAATACAAATCTTTTTTAGAAATACCAAAAAAATGGGCATTTGAATATACTAAAGGATGTATTTTAGAAAGAAATATATATCAAGTAGAAAATAGAATACACTGAACAAACAGGAGGGGAAAAAATTACGTCCTATTACGTCTTAACGTAATTGTGAAAAAAATAGAGGTTAGAAAGATGAGCTCTTTTTTTCACCCAAATAGAAGGTACATTAGCAGAATATATCTTCTACTAAATATAGCAATAAATAATTTTTTTAAAATAGGGCTTATTATTTTGTATCATATTTAAAAAATGAACAGTCTTGAGTTCAGTGATCCAGTGCTAATTTGGTGACTCCACTATTATTTATGTAACATTTATATTAAACATATTTCTCTATCAATATGGTGAACTTATCAGCAGCTATAACATTTCCTTCCAAATAAAAATTCTTTTTGCAAGCTGTCATTTTTTCTGTTTCCTTCCAATATCCCATATTTGTTGAAATCTTCTGGAATTTTAATTTCTGGTTTTTATTATATTTTCAGTATGCTTCTACTTTCATAGATGTAAATATTATTGATTATCTTAAGATTTCCACTCAAAATTCAACCATTGTATATGAAAAGTGAAAGTCAAGTCAGTCAGTTGTGTCCTACACTTTACAACCCATGGACTAGCTGTGGAATTCTCCAGGCAAGAATACTGGAGTGGGTAGCCTGTCTCTTCTTCAGAGCATCTTCCTGATCCAGGGATCAAACAGAGGTCTCCTGCATTGCAGATGGATTCTTTACCAGCAGAGCTACCAAGGAATCTCCAACCATTGTATATATTCAGCTCTATTTTTTGCTGGCTTCTTTACTCATCTCTGCTTTTTGTATTTTATGAGTTTAATAAGTCTTGACCTCAATTTAAAAAGAATCTTTGAAGAAAGTCATTAATTGTTTCTGAAAGACTTTCTGACCATCCTGCAAGTTGGAAAATATTCTTTTCTTACCCTCAAATGTGAATGATATTTTTGAAGTAAACAAAGTCTTACATTTATAATGTTTTTGGAATTTAAAAACATTTCTTCATTTTCAAACATCTTGAGTTACAAAAACATAAATCTGATACCAGTCTAATTTTAATCCTTTTGACCATAATCACCTTTTTTTTTTTAATCACAAAATTGTTTATTATAGTGTTAAAATAATGAAAGAATACACTGAACAAACAGGAGGGAAAAAATTACGTCCTATTACGTCTTAACGTAATTGTGAAAAAAATAGAGGTTAGAAAGATGAGCTCTTTTTTTCACCCAAATAGAAGGTACATTAGCAGAATATATCTTCTACTAAATATAGCAATAAATAATTTTTTTAAAATAGGGCTTATTATTTTGTATCATATTTAAAAAATGAACAGTCTTGAGTTCAGTGATCCAGTGCTAATTTGGTGACTCCACTATTATTTATGTAACATTTATATTAAACATATTTCTCTATCAATATGGTGAACTTATCAGCAGCTATAACATTTCCTTCCAAATAAAAATTCTTTTTGCAAGCTGTCATTTTTTCTGTTTCCTTCCAATATCCCATATTTGTTGAAATCTTCTGGAATTTTAATTTCTGGTTTTTATTATATTTTCAGTATGCTTCTACTTTCATAGATGTAAATATTATTGATTATCTTAAGATTTCCACTCAAAATTCAACCATTGTATATGAAAAGTGAAAGTCAAGTCAGTCAGTTGTGTCCTACACTTTACAACCCATGGACTAGCTGTGGAATTCTCCAGGCAAGAATACTGGAGTGGGTAGCCTGTCTCTTCTTCAGAGCATCTTCCTGATCCAGGGATCAAACAGAGGTCTCCTGCATTGCAGATGGATTCTTTACCAGCAGAGCTACCAAGGAATCTCCAACCATTGTATATATTCAGCTCTATTTTTTGCTGGCTTCTTTACTCATCTCTGCTTTTTGTATTTTATGAGTTTAATAAGTCTTGACCTCAATTTAAAAAGAATCTTTGAAGAAAGTCATTAATTGTTTCTGAAAGACTTTCTGACCATCCTGCAAGTTGGAAAATATTCTTTTCTTACCCTCAAATGTGAATGATATTTTTGAAGTAAACAAAGTCTTACATTTATAATGTTTTTGGAATTTAAAAACATTTCTTCATTTTTTTCAAACATCTTGAGTTACAAAAACATAAATCTGATACCAGTCTAATTTTAATCCTTTTGACCATAATCACCTTTTTTTTTTTTTTAATCACAAAATTGTTTATTATAGTGTTTGGGAAAAAATTACATATCCAGAACTAGGGGATTTCTTGTATTAAATCATGCCTTATTCTATGATTACTACTACCACTAACAGTAACAATGATATATTGTACTATTCTAAATAACAGTATTTACTAAGCATTCATATAAACCAGGTAATATTCAAAGTCCCTTTTATGAACTATGCCATCTTATCCTTAGGAAACTCTCTGAAATTGTATTAGGATTATTCTTTTTTTTTTTTTTAAGATTTATTTATTTATTTATTTTGGGCGGGGGTCGTGTTGGGGAGGGAGGGGAGCGGGCGGGCCACTTCTATTGGTCTTTCATTTGTCTATTTTCATCCATCTTTGTTCTTTGGCCCGTGTGGGCCTCCCATCGCAGTGGCCTCTGTTGTCGCAGAGCACCGGCTCTGGGCGCATGTGCTCCAGATCTCCGGCTCGGTAGTTGGACACACTGGTCCAGCCACTCTGCAGCACGTGGGATCTTCCCAGACCAGGGATCGAACCGGCGCCCCTTGCACTGCCAGGTGGTGTCCTTACCCACTGGACCACCAGGGGAAGCCCAGGATTATTCTCATTCCTTTATAAATATATAAAAGGAAACAACATTTCTGATCTCAAAAGCAGTATTTTTAACCATTAGAACACTCCTGTAGTACCTGCCATCTGCCTTCCTGGGTTTCTGCCACATGAGGACTCCCCAGGCCATGACTGTTTCCTCTTCATGGATTTTATTTTAATTTTTAATTTATGTGGGAGTATAGTGAGCTAACAATGTTGTGATAGTTTCAAGTGTATATAGGAAAGTGATTTATATATATATATATATCTTCATGTAATCTTACTACATGTGTCTAAGTGTACTACCTACCCAGTAAGTATGTGAGGAAGGCCTGCTTTGTCTGTAGGAAGCAATTATGAAGTTTTTTTAACTTTTCTTAAATGTGTGCACTAGATCTGCAGGTCTCTTTCAACAGCACCACCAACATCCATGCTTGAGGTATTTTTCAGCTTAGGAAAATTATTTTTTGTTTCCTTCTCTTCATTTCCTTTATTCACATTTTCTATAGTTATGTTGTTCAAATTTTTTGTTTAATGTGTATTTGCTATTAAATTTTCACCCATTAATTTCCTAAGTTTCAAGTAACTTTTAATTTTGTCTATACGACAGCCTTTCAATTTTTATTTTATGTATCCTGCGTCTCCATGTGTTTACATATATATACATAACTGTTAAATTTTCCCAAAATGATAAGACTATGAAATGATGAACCACAAAGTATGACTCATATTTCCCTTCTTAGTTTTCCTAGGGAATATGTTTTGTTAATCTTAAAAACACTAAGAAGCTTTGAGTGCTGACTCCCTATCAGTCATGGACACAGCTCTTAATAACCAGCTTCATTCTTTTCTTTCACTGAGTTTATCTTAGTTCATCTACCTACTATTAAATTATTTATATTCCTTATTTCTGTTTTTCAAATGATTTAATTAAAATGTCTCAGTGTTCATTAAGTACAGCTTTTTCTTAGTAATCATCATGTGGATAATTTTGGAGTAATGACCCTTTTCTAAATTGGAATATTTTGCAATATTTACTATAGTTTTCTTTAGAGCAAATAATCAAAATTAATGCAATTGTGTGCAAATTTTATTCTCATTCCTTTATAAATATATAAAAGGAAACAACATTTCTGATCTCAAAAGCAGTATTTTTAACCATTAGAACACTCCTGTAGTACCTGCCATCTGCCTTCCTGGGTTTCTGCCACATGAGGACTCCCCAGGCCATGACTGTTTCCTCTTCATGGATTTTATTTTAATTTTTAATTTATGTGGGAGTATAGTGAGCTAACAATGTTGTGATAGTTTCAAGTGTATATAGGAAAGTGATTTATATATATATATATATCTTCATGTAATCTTACTACATGTGTCTAAGTGTACTACCTACCCAGTAAGTATGTGAGGAAGGCCTGCTTTGTCTGTAGGAAGCAATTATGAAGTTTTTTTAACTTTTCTTAAATGTGTGCACTAGATCTGCAGGTCTCTTTCAACAGCACCACCAACATCCATGCTTGAGGTATTTTTCAGCTTAGGAAAATTATTTTTTGTTTCCTTCTCTTCATTTCCTTTATTCACATTTTCTATAGTTATGTTGTTCAAATTTTTTGTTTAATGTGTATTTGCTATTAAATTTTCACCCATTAATTTCCTAAGTTTCAAGTAACTTTTAATTTTGTCTATACGACAGCCTTTCAATTTTTATTTTATGTATCCTGCGTCTCCATGTGTTTACATATATATACATAACTGTTAAATTTTCCCAAAATGATAAGACTATGAAATGATGAACCACAAAGTATGACTCATATTTCCCTTCTTAGTTTTCCTAGGGAATATGTTTTGTTAATCTTAAAAACACTAAGAAGCTTTGAGTGCTGACTCCCTATCAGTCATGGACACAGCTCTTAATAACCAGCTTCATTCTTTTCTTTCACTGAGTTTATCTTAGTTCATCTACCTACTATTAAATTATTTATATTCCTTATTTCTGTTTTTCAAATGATTTAATTAAAATGTCTCAGTGTTCATTAAGTACAGCTTTTTCTTAGTAATCATCATGTGGATAATTTTGGAGTAATGACCCTTTTCTAAATTGGAATATTTTGCAATATTTACTATAGTTTTTCTTTAGAGCAAATAATCAAAATTAATGCAATTGTTGAACTTTTGGCCAGTATCCAGTGATCAGTTTTACTATGCCATTATATCACTCATCCTGTTGTTCCCTCACTAATACACATCATGTCTTTTCTCATTGGATTTTAGTGCAACAGCTCTGTATTCTTGTGCAATGTCTATAATTATTCAATCATAGGCAAAAAAATTTTGAGTAATTTTAAAAAGCTTTTTTCAATATTTTTAATTATTCAGATTCAATTAATCTGTTGAATTAGGGCATATATTGTTTTTTAAAGACTATATAGAGTTATATAGAAAAATTTTAATTACTAACTTAGAAAACATATTTTCTCAATTGTAAAGTTTTGTACTTTTGGAAGTTTTAATTCTTTTCCTTTCACTTAGTTTCAAAGTCAGTTTTTCCTTTTTCATCAATCATTAGGCACCATTTAAAAATAAATGATACTTTATAAGAAATAACTTTTGCTAGTCTTATAGGAAAAATCAGTATAATACATAAATTTCCCTGGCTTAGTAGCTAATCCAAAAAAATAATGGCCATGTACTTCAACTGATAGATGCCCCAGATATCTTAAGTGCAAGCTTCAAACATAGACACTGTATCATATAAGTCATTTGATTTCCTGTAAAAAAATTTATACTTTACTTGTATCTCTTTTAATGATTGTCTTATGCAGCACTATGCAAAACTTGAGAGGCTTTTTAAAATACTGAATTTGAACTGAATTAATTATCAGCACCATGCACAAGTGGGTCAAGCTTGGAAGAGAAAAACTGCACTGCCAGCTTTGAGTCAGACCCAAGAGGCAGGCACAAAGCACATGGTGTGGATCAGCCTTGTTTGATTATTTTCAATGAAATTCCTCAGCTATTGTGACCTAAATCTCCATTTAGCTTGCTTATTTTCCTTGGTTCATTATTTTAAATATGTCGCATTATCTTAAAGATAAGTCCTAGACTAATATTAAAATACCCGTCAGAGTCTATCTTACCACTGGTAACTCCATTGTTTGGGCAAATTTGAGTCTTTATCGTTTTGGTTGCCTTTTCAAATTGGAATATTTTGCAATATTTACTATAGTTTTCTTTAGAGCAAATAATCAAAATTAATGCAATTGTTGAACTTTTGGCCAGTATCCAGTGATCAGTTTTACTATGCCATTATATCACTCATCCTGTTGTTCCCTCACTAATACACATCATGTCTTTTCTCATTGGATTTTAGTGCAACAGCTCTGTATTCTTGTGCAATGTCTATAATTATTCAATCATAGGCAAAAAAATTTTGAGTAATTTTAAAAAGCTTTTTTCAATATTTTTAATTATTCAGATTCAATTAATCTGTTGAATTAGGGCATATATTGTTTTTTAAAGACTATATAGAGTTATATAGAAAAATTTTAATTACTAACTTAGAAAACATATTTTCTCAATTGTAAAGTTTTGTACTTTTGGAAGTTTTAATTCTTTTCCTTTCACTTAGTTTCAAAGTCAGTTTTTCCTTTTTCATCAATCATTAGGCACCATTTAAAAATAAATGATACTTTATAAGAAATAACTTTTGCTAGTCTTATAGGAAAAATCAGTATAATACATAAATTTCCCTGGCTTAGTAGCTAATCCAAAAAAATAATGGCCATGTACTTCAACTGATAGATGCCCCAGATATCTTAAGTGCAAGCTTCAAACATAGACACTGTATCATATAAGTCATTTGATTTCCTGTAAAAAAATTTATACTTTACTTGTATCTCTTTTAATGATTGTCTTATGCAGCACTATGCAAAACTTGAGAGGCTTTTTAAAATACTGAATTTGAACTGAATTAATTATCAGCACCATGCACAAGTGGGTCAAGCTTGGAAGAGAAAAACTGCACTGCCAGCTTTGAGTCAGACCCAAGAGGCAGGCACAAAGCACATGGTGTGGATCAGCCTTGTTTGATTATTTTCAATGAAATTCCTCAGCTATTGTGACCTAAATCTCCATTTAGCTTGCTTATTTTCCTTGGTTCATTATTTTAAATATGTCGCATTATCTTAAAGATAAGTCCTAGACTAATATTAAAATACCCGTCAGAGTCTATCTTACCACTGGTAACTCCATTGTGCCCCTTCTTTACAGAGGGCAAATGTATTAGTTAATCTTTGTCTTGAGCAATCAAATACTGTGATAACTCATTGATTAAAATTACTTGTTTTTATAAAAGCAGTCTAGAATGCTAGGCTAATTAGACATATATCCTTAGATTTTAGAACTAGATCTCCAAGAGACTGTTTACAGTTGCTAGTGGACAATAGAGATTCAAAGTCAAGGCTTCTGCAGAGTGTGTTCCTAACTAAAAATTGATTTCCCTTTTTCTTCTTTTCCCTTATCTTTTCTCTTACATGGTGCAGTTGAGAACTTTTGAGATTTAGCTATAGGCTAAGCCCTAGAAGGGAAGAGAAATAAAAAACAGAAATAAAAAAATGTATATGTTCCTGTATCTATTTTAAAAATTGAATTCATTATAAAAACCTTTCAATAGAAAATAGTACAGAGGCATATGATTTCACTGGTGAATTCTATCAAACGTCTAAGAAATAGTGCCAATCTCACAAAATCTGTTGCCAAAATACACAAGAAAGAAGTCATTTTCAGCTTGTTTTATGAATTCAGCACAACAATGACACTAAAATCTGGCAAATACACTACACAATAAGAAAATTAGAGACCACTGTCCCTCTTGTACATAGATATAAAGATTATTAACAGTGTATTAGCAAACAGAACCTGGAAACACATAAAAATATAAAACTTAATGACCATGTATATTTACTGTAGGAATGCAAGGCTAGTTTAACATTAAAATTTGACACAATAGGGCTTCCCTTGGTGGTCCATTGAACCCCCAATTAGCCGGCTGGCTGGATGAGAGGCTTTTAAACTGAATTGAACAATTATCAGCACCATGCACAAGTGGATCAAGCTTGGAAGAGAAAAACTGCACTGCCAGCTTTGAGTCAGACCAAAGAGGCAGGCACAAAGCACATGGTGTGGATCAGCCTTGTTTGATTATTTTCAATGAAATTCCTCAGCTATTGTGACCTAAATCTCCATTTAGCTTGCTTATTTTCCTTGGTTCATTATTTTAAATATGTCGCATTATCTTAAAGATAAGTCCTAGACTAATATTAAAATACCCGTCAGAGTCTATCTTACCACTGGTAACTCCATTGTGCCCCTTCTTTACAGAGGGCAAATGTATTAGTTAATCTTTGTCTTGAGCAATCAAATACTGTGATAACTCATTGATTAAAATTACTTGTTTTTATAAAAGCAGTCTAGAATGCTAGGCTAATTAGACATATATCCTTAGATTTTAGAACTAGATCTCCAAGAGACTGTTTACAGTTGCTAGTGGACAATAGAGATTCAAAGTCAAGGCTTCTGCAGAGTGTGTTCCTAACTAAAAATTGATTTCCCTTTTTCTTCTTTTCCCTTCTCTTTTCTCTTACATGGTGCAGTTGAGAACTTTTGAGATTTAGCTATAGGCTAAGCCCTAGAAGGGAAGAGAAATAAAAAACAGAAATAAAAAAATGTATATGTTCCTGTATCTATTTTAAAAATTGAATTCATTATAAAAACCTTTCAATAGAAAATAGTACAGAGGCATATGATTTCACTGGTGAATTCTATCAAACGTCTAAGAAATAGTGCCAATCTCACAAAATCTGTTGCCAAAATACACAAGAAAGAAGTCATTTTCAGCTTGTTTTATGAATTCAGCACAACAATGACACTAAAATCTGGCAAATACACTACACAATAAGAAAATTAGAGACCACTGTCCCTCTTGTACATAGATATAAAGATTATTAACAGTGTATTAGCAAACAGAACCTGGAAACACATAAAAATATAAAACTTAATGACCATGTATATTTACTGTAGGAATGCAAGGCTAGTTTAACATTAAAATTTGACACAATAGGGCTTCCCTTGGTGGTCCAGTGGGTAAGGAAACCGCCTTGCAGTGCAAGGGGCGCCGGTTCGATCCCTGGCCTGGGAAGATCCCACGTGCGGTGGAGCGGCTGGACCGATGTGTCCAATTGCCGAGCCAGAGCTCTGGAGCACATGCGCCCAGAGCCAGTGCTCTGCAACGACAGATGCCACCTCGATGGGAGGCCCACAGGAGCCGAAGAACAAAGACGGATGAAAATAGAGAAATGAAAGACCAACAGAAGTGGCCTGCCTGCTCCCCTCCCTCCCCAACCCGACCTCCGCCCTAAAATAAATAAATAAATAAATCTTTAAAAAAAAAAAAATTTTGACACAATAGATGAATAACAGTGATATACCGAAGTTCAGGAAATGGCATGATTGTTTTTCAAATATAAAAGGTAACTTCTTCAGAAAACAGAGTCAAGAACATAAGAAATATTGAATCTTTATCCCTTACAGGAACAAGACAGGGATATCCACTCTCAGTTTTTCTTATCAGCATCGTAATGGAGGCTCTAGCCAGTGTGATTAGCATGAGAATGAATTAAAAGGCCTGAATATTAAAGAAGAAGAAGAAAAATTATCTTCATTCACATTTAATAGTATTATTTACATAGACAGGCCCAGTGGTAAAGAATCTGCATGCCAACGCAGGAAATGGAGGAGATAGGTATCATCAGTGCAGTACCTAAGTGGTAAACACATAAATACTCCTTGAATTTTAAATGGTTTGAATTTACCATTAAAACGAAGTTTGATAATGGAAAGGAATAAAGAATTAAGCCGGTGAATGAATCCAAACAACTCTAATCATCTTGCTCTTTTTTTTGCTATGTATCAGTTTTACAAGGCTTCAAAGTTCAAAAGCTTCCCTGGTGACTCAGACAGTAGACAATTTGCCTGCAATGCAGGAAACCTGGATTTGATTGGTGGGTCTGGAAGATCCCCTGGAGAAGGGCATGGCAACCCACTCCAGTATTCTTGCCTGGAGAATTCCATGGAAAGAAGAGCCTGTTCAGCTATAGTCCATGGAGTCACAAAAGACAACTGAGCAACGAGCTCACTCGAAGTTAGTTGTAAATGTTACCTCTTGAATCTGGCCCACATAATTGTAGCTTCCTTGAACTTTTTTCTTTACTTCAAATTCAGAGTACTTGTTTTACAAGGATGCTAAACAATCACAGAGAGAGAAATCTAGTCATAGTTTCTTCATAGAATGAACCATCTTCTATTTTTTTTTAATTAATTAATTTATTTATTTATTTTTGTACATGTATGTTCCCAGATCAATCAGATGCATATCCCTTGGCCCTCCCCCCACCCAGGTTCCCCCCTCATCCCTCCAGACCATTGCTCCAAGTGGTTGTAGGTACTCCTATTCCCCTAGCACAATGACAATAGCTATCCTTTCTACACATGACAGTATAGGTTCCCATGTTACTCCCTCCCACTGTTCGGTCTCCACAATGTCTTTATGTCTATTCTGTTTTTTCATGAGTTCACTGTGTGTGTTATCATGACCATCTTACTAGATCCCATATATATGAGTTAGTATACTATACTTGTCTTTCTCTTTTTGACTTACTTCACTTTTTATGATAGGTTCTAAAGCCAGCCACCTCATTAGGACTGAGTCTTCTGCATTTCTTTTAACAGCTGAGTAGTATTCCATTGTATAAATGTACCAGAGCTTCTGGATCCATTCATTTGTCGATGGACATCTAGGTTGCTCCATTCCTATTGTATGAGTCTTCATCAATGTGGTAAAGAATCTGCATGCCAACGCAGGAAATGGAGGAGATAGGTATCATCAGTGCAGTACCTAAGTGGTAAACACATAAATACTCCTTGAATTTTAAATGGTTTGAATTTACCATTAAAACGAAGTTTGATAATGGAAAGGAATAAAGAATTAAGCCGGTGAATGAATCCAAACAACTCTAATCATCTTGCTCTTTTTTTTGCTATGTATCAGTTTTACAAGGCTTCAAAGTTCAAAAGCTTCCCTGGTGACTCAGACAGTAGACAATTTGCCTGCAATGCAGGAAACCTGGATTTGATTGGTGGGTCTGGAAGATCCCCTGGAGAAGGGCATGGCAACCCACTCCAGTATTCTTGCCTGGAGAATTCCATGGAAAGAAGAGCCTGTTCAGCTATAGTCCATGGAGTCACAAAAGACAACTGAGCAACGAGCTCACTCGAAGTTAGTTGTAAATGTTACCTCTTGAATCTGGCCCACATAATTGTAGCTTCCTTGAACTTTTTTCTTTACTTCAAATTCAGAGTACTTGTTTTACAAGGATGCTAAACAATCACAGAGAGAGAAATCTAGTCATAGTTTCTTCATAGAATGAACCATCTTCTATTTTTTTTTTAATTAATTAATTAATTTATTTATTTATTTTTGTACATGTATGTTCCCAGATCAATCAGATGCATATCCCTTGGCCCTCCCCCCACCCAGGTTCCCCCCTCATCCCTCCAGACCATTGCTCCAAGTGGTTGTAGGTACTCCTATTCCCCTAGCACAATGACAATAGCTATCCTTTCTACACATGACAGTATAGGTTCCCATGTTACTCCCTCCCACTGTTCGGTCTCCACAATGTCTTTATGTCTATTCTGTTTTTTCATGAGTTCACTGTGTGTGTTATCATGACCATCTTACTAGATCCCATATATATGAGTTAGTATACTATACTTGTCTTTCTCTTTTTGACTTACTTCACTTTTTATGATAGGTTCTAAAGCCAGCCACCTCATTAGGACTGAGTCTTCTGCATTTCTTTTAACAGCTGAGTAGTATTCCATTGTATAAATGTACCAGAGCTTCTGGATCCATTCATTTGTCGATGGACATCTAGGTTGCTTCCATGTTCTGGCTATTGTATAGAGAGCTGCAATGAACATTGGGGTACAGGTGCCTCTTTCAGTTTTGATTTCATCAGGATATAGGCCTAATAGTGGGATTGCTGGGTCATAGGGTGCTTCTATTTTTAGTTTTTTAAGGAATCTCCATATTGTCTTCCATAGAGGTTGTGTTAATTTACATTCCCACCAGCAATGCAAGAGGGTTCCCTTTTCTCCACACCCTCTCCAGCATTTGTTGTCTGTCGATTTGTTGATGATGGCCATTCTGACAGGTGTGAGGTGGTATCTCATTGTGGTTTTAATTTGCATTTCTCTGATAATAAGCGAGGTTGAGCATCGTTTCATGTGCTTTTGGACCATTTGTATGTCCTCTTTGGAGAGGCGTCTCTTTAGATCTTTTTCCCATTTTTTGATTGGGCTGCTCATTTTCCCTGTGCTGAGTTGTCTGAGTTGCTTGTAGATTTTGGAGATTAATTCTTTGTCTGTTGTTTCATTTGCTATGATTTTCTCCCACTCTGTGGGGTGTCTGTTCAACTTTTTTGTAAATTCTTTTGCTGTACAAAAGCTTTTAAGTTTCATGAGGTCCCATATGTTCATTTTTCTTTTCAGTTCTCTATTTTAGTTGGTGGGTCAGAGAAGATCTTGCTTTGATTGATGTCCTTGAGGGTTTTGCCTATATTCTCCTCTAAGAGTTTGATGGTTTCTGGTCTTACATTGAGGTCTTTAATCCATTTTGAGTTGATCTTAGTGTATGGCGTCAGGGAATGTTCCAATTTCATTTTTTTGCATGTAGCTGTCCAATTCTCCCAGCACCACTTGTTAAAGAGACTGTCTTTGTCCCATTTTATAGTTTCTCCTCCTTTATCAAAAATAAGGTACCCATAGGTGCGTGGGTTGATCTCTGGGTTCTCAATCTTGTTCCATTGATCTATAGTTCTGTTTTTGTGCCAGTACCATACTGTCTTGATAACTGGGTTGATCTTCTGGGTTCTCAATCTGTTCGGACCATTCAGTCTTCTGCATTTCTTTTAACAGCTGAGTAGTATTCCATTGTATAAATGTACCAGAGCTTCTGGATCCATTCATTTGTCGATGGACATCTAGGTTGCTTCCATGTTCTGGCTATTGTATAGAGAGCTGCAATGAACATTGGGGTACAGGTGCCTCTTTCAGTTTTGATTTCATCAGGATATAGGCCTAATAGTGGGATTGCTGGGTCATAGGGTGCTTCTATTTTTAGTTTTTTAAGGAATCTCCATATTGTCTTCCATAGAGGTTGTGTTAATTTACATTCCCACCAGCAATGCAAGAGGGTTCCCTTTTCTCCACACCCTCTCCAGCATTTGTTGTCTGTCGATTTGTTGATGATGGCCATTCTGACAGGTGTGAGGTGGTATCTCATTGTGGTTTTAATTTGCATTTCTCTGATAATAAGCGAGGTTGAGCATCGTTTCATGTGCTTTTGGACCATTTGTATGTCCTCTTTGGAGAGGCGTCTCTTTAGATCTTTTTCCCATTTTTTGATTGGGCTGCTCATTTTCCCTGTGCTGAGTTGTCTGAGTTGCTTGTAGATTTTGGAGATTAATTCTTTGTCTGTTGTTTCATTTGCTATGATTTTCTCCCACTCTGTGGGGTGTCTGTTCAACTTTTTTGTAAATTCTTTTGCTGTACAAAAGCTTTTAAGTTTCATGAGGTCCCATATGTTCATTTTTCTTTTCAGTTCTCTATTTTAGTTGGTGGGTCAGAGAAGATCTTGCTTTGATTGATGTCCTTGAGGGTTTTGCCTATATTCTCCTCTAAGAGTTTGATGGTTTCTGGTCTTACATTGAGGTCTTTAATCCATTTTGAGTTGATCTTAGTGTATGGCGTCAGGGAATGTTCCAATTTCATTTTTTTGCATGTAGCTGTCCAATTCTCCCAGCACCACTTGTTAAAGAGACTGTCTTTGTCCCATTTTATAGTTTCTCCTCCTTTATCAAAAATAAGGTACCCATAGGTGCGTGGGTTGATCTCTGGGTTCTCAATCTTGTTCCATTGATCTATAGTTCTGTTTTGTGCCAGTACCATACTGTCTTGATAACTGTTGCTTTGTAGTAGAGTCTGAAGTTAGGAGGCTGATCCTCCAACTCCATTTTTCTTCCTCAGGATTGCTTTGGCTATTTGAGGTCTTCTGTGTTTCCATATGAACTGTGTTATTATTTGGTCTAGTTCTGTGAAAAAAGTCAGTGGTAGTTGAATAGGTATTGCATTGAATCTGTAGATGATATTTGGAAGTATGGTCATTTTCACAATATTGATTCTTCCAATCCAGGAACATGGAATATCTCTCCATCTGTTTAAGTCTTCTTTAATGTCTCTCATGAGTGTCTTGTAATTTTCTGTGTACAATTCTTTTGTTTCTTTGGGTAGGTTTATTCCTAGATATTTGATTCTTTTGGTTGCAATGGTGAAGGGGATTGCCTCTTTGATTTCATTTTCTGATTTTTCATTGTTTGTGTATAGGAATGCCAGTGACTTCTGTGTGTTGACTTTATATCCTGCAACTTTGCTGAATTCATTGATTATTTCTAGTAGCTTTGTAACCGTGTCTTTGGGATTTTCTATGTATAATATCATGTCGTCTGCAAAAAGAGAGAGCTTGACTTCTTCCTTTCCAATCTGGATTCCTTTGATTTCTTTCTCTTGTCTTATTGCTGTTGCTAGGACTTCCAGGACTATGTTGAATAGCAGTGGTGAAAGTGGGCACCCCTGTCTTGTTCCTGATGTTAGAGGGAATGCTTTCAGTTTTTCACCATTAACAATAATGTTCGCTGTAGGTTTCTCATAGATGGCTTTTATTATGTTGAGATAGGTTTTTCCTTCTTTTCTTGGCCCATTTTAGTTTTGATTGTGTATTTGCCTATATTCTCCTCTAAGAGTTTGATGGTTTCTGGTCTTACATTGAGGTCTTTAATCCATTTTGAGTTGATCTTAGTGTATGGCGTCAGGGAATGTTCCAATTTCATTTTTTTGCATGTAGCTGTCCAATTCTCCCAGCACCACTTGTTAAAGAGACTGTCTTTGTCCCATTTTATAGTTTCTCCTCCTTTATCAAAAATAAGGTACCCATAGGTGCGTGGGTTGATCTCTGGGTTCTCAATCTTGTTCCATTGATCTATAGTTCTGTTTTTGTGCCAGTACCATACTGTCTTGATAACTGTTGCTTTGTAGTAGAGTCTGAAGTTAGGGAGGCTGATCTCTCCAACTCCATTTTTCTTCCTCAGGATTGCTTTGGCTATTCGAGGTCTTCTGTGTTTCCATATGAACTGTGTTATTATTTGGTCTAGTTCTGTGAAAAATGTCAGTGGTAGTTGAATAGGTATTGCATTGAATCTGTAGATGATATTTGGAAGTATGGTCATTTTCACAATATTGATTCTTCCAATCCAGGAACATGGAATATCTCTCCATCTGTTTAAGTCTTCTTTAATGTCTCTCATGAGTGTCTTGTAATTTTCTGTGTACAATTCTTTTGTTTCTTTGGGTAGGTTTATTCCTAGATATTTGATTCTTTTGGTTGCAATGGTGAAGGGGATTGCCTCTTTGATTTCATTTTCTGATTTTTCATTGTTTGTGTATAGGAATGCCAGTGACTTCTGTGTGTTGACTTTATATCCTGCAACTTTGCTGAATTCATTGATTATTTCTAGTAGCTTTGTAACCGTGTCTTTGGGATTTTCTATGTATAATATCATGTCGTCTGCAAAAAGAGAGAGCTTGACTTCTTCCTTTCCAATCTGGATTCCTTTGATTTCTTTCTCTTGTCTTATTGCTGTTGCTAGGACTTCCAGGACTATGTTGAATAGCAGTGGTGAAAGTGGGCACCCCTGTCTTGTTCCTGATGTTAGAGGGAATGCTTTCAGTTTTTCACCATTAACAATAATGTTCGCTGTAGGTTTCTCATAGATGGCTTTTATTATGTTGAGATAGGTTCCTTCTATGCCCATTTTCTGAAGAGTTTTGATCATAAATGGATGTTGTACTTTGCCGAAGGCTTTTTCTGCATCTATTGAGATGATCATGTGATTTTTGTCTTTCAACTTGTTGATATGGTGTATCACGTTGATTGATTTGCGGATGTTGAAGAATCCTTGCATGCCTGGGATGAACCCAACTTGATCGTGATGTATGAGTTTTTTGACATGTCGTTGAATTCTGTTTGCTAGGATTTTGTTGAGAATCTTGGCATCTAAGTTCATCAGTGAAATTGGCCTATAGTTTTCCTTTTTTGTGTTGTCTTTGCCTGGTTTGGGTATCAGGGTGATGGTGGCCTCGTAGAATGTGTTTGGGAGTTTTCCTTCCTGTGCAATTTTTTGAAAGAGTTTTAGAAGGACAGGCACTAGCTCTTCTTTAAATGTTTGGTAGAATTCGGCTGTGAAGCCATCTGGTCCTGGGCTTTTATTTTTGGGTAGATTTTTAATCACAAAGTTGATTTCTGAGCTTGTGATTGGGTTGTTCAAAGTTTCTGTTTCTTCCTGGCTCAGTCTTGGGAGATTAATCCTGTCCAAGAAACTGTCCATTTCTTCCAAGTTGTCCAGTTTGTTGCCATAGAGTTGCTCATAATAGTCTCTTAGAATCCTTTGGATTTCTGCATTTTCTGTTGTAATCTCTTCTTTTTCATTTTTGATTTTGTTGATCTGGTTCTTCTCTCTCTTTTTCTTAATGAGTCTGGCCAGTGGCTTGTCAATTTTGTTTACCTTTTCAAAGAACCAGCTTTTTGTTTTATTTATCTTTACTATTGTTTCTTTTGTTTCTTTCTCATTTATTTCTGCTCTGATCTTTATGATTTCTCTTCTTCTGCTGGCTCTGGGATGTTTTTGTTCTTCTTTCTCCAACTGTTTTAAGCGGAGGGTTAGGTCATCTGCTTCGTATTTTCCTAGTTTCTTGAGGTGGGATTGTATTGCCGTAAATTTCCCTCTTAGAACTGCTTTTGCTGTATCCCATAGGTTTTGCACTGTCGTGTGTTCATTGTCATTTTCTTCTAGGAATTGTTTAATTTCTCCTTTGATTTCCTCAATGATCAGTTGGTTTTTTAGGTATGTATTGTTTAATCTCCATGTGTTTCTGTTTTTAGGGTTTTTTTTCTGGTAGTTGATCTCCAGTCTCATTGCATTGTGGTCCGAGAAGATGGTTGATATAATTTCGGTTTTCTTGAACTGACTGAGGTTAGATTTGTGGCCCAAGATGTGGTCTATCCTGGAGAATGTTCCGTGAGCGCTTGAGAAGAAAGTGTATTCTTCTGCTTTTGGATGGAACGTCCTAAAGATATCGATGAGGTCCATCTTTTCCAGTGTGGCATTTAAGGCTTGTGTTTCTTTATTAATTTTCTGTTTTGTTGATCTGTCCATTGGTGTGAGAGGAGTGTTAAAGTCTCCTACTATTATTGTGTTATTGTTGATTTCTTCTTTTATGTCTGAAAGTACCTGTCTTATGTATTGAGGTGCCCCTGTGTTGGGTGCGTAGATATTCATGACTGTTATGTCTTCCTCTTGGATAGATCCCTTAATCATGATGTAGTGACCTGCCTTGTCTCTTAGAATCTTCTTTACTTTAAAATCTATTTTGTCTGATATAAGGATTGCTACTCCAGCTTTCTTTTCATTTCCATTTGCATGAAATATCTTTTTCCAGCCTTTCACTTTCAGTCTATGAGTGTCTCTAGGTCTGAAGTGGGTCTCTTGTAAACAGCATATATATGGGTCTTGCTTCTGGATCCATTCAGCCAGCCTGTGTCGTTTGGTTGGAGCATTTAGTCCATTTACATTCAAAGTAATTATTGATACGAATGTTCCTATTGTCATCTTCTTAGAAATTTGGGGTTTGATTTGTAAGGCTTCTCCTACTCTTGTATTTATTGGCTATATCAGGTCCTTTAACACTTGTTGTAGGGCTGGTTTTGTGGTACAGGATTCTTTTAGTTTTTACTTGTCTGTGAAGCTTTTGACTTCACCATCGATTTTGAATGAGATTCTTGCTGGGTAGAGAATTCATGGTTGCAGGTTATTCTCTTTTAGCCGTTTAAATGTATCTTGCCATTCTCTTCTGGCCTGTAGGGTTTCTGTTGAGAGATCCGCAGTTAAACGTATGGGGTTTCCTTTATATGTTATTTGTTGTTTGCTCCTAGCTGCTTTTAGTAATCTTTCTTTATATTTAGTCTGCGTTAGTTTGATTAGTATGTGCCTTGGTGTGTTTCTTCTGGGGTTTCTCCTGTATGGAACTCTTTGTGCTTCCTGAACTTGGCTGACTATCTCCTTTCCCATGCTGGGGAAGTTTTCAACTATAACCTCTTCAAGAATTTTTTCATAGTCTTTCTTCTCTTCTTCTTCTTCTGGAACTCCTATAATTCTAATGTTGGTGCGTTTAATATTGTCCCATAGGTCTCTGAGGCTATCCTCAGTTCTTTTAATTCTTTGGGCTTTGTTCTGTTCTTCAGTACTTATTTCCACCATTCTGTCTTCCAGCTCACTTATCCGTTCTTCAGCCTCTGATACTCTACTGTTGAGACCTTCTATAGTATTTTTCAGTTCAGCAATTGAGTTGGTGGTCTCTATTTGCTTATTTTTCATTTCCTGCATGTCTTTTCTCAATGCACTAATTTCCTCTAATATTCTGTTTTCGGTGTTTTGCATTCTCATTAGTATAGTTTTTCTGAATTCTCTTTCAGATAGTTTGTCTATCTCCTCCTCTGTCATTTGAAGTGGTGTTTCTCTAGCTTGGTCCTTCATTTGTACAGTGTTTCTCTGACGTTTCATTATTAGGTTAATTTTTGTTTCTTTGTGTGTGTCTGTGTGTATGGAATTCTTATTCCCACCAGGCTTCTTGGTTGAATTCTCCCTTCCTTTGGGTTTTTGTCCTTGTAGAAGGGTTCTGTGGCTTGTGTCTTGGGTGGTGATAGACCTTGTTTACAGGTGAATAATCTGTAGTGTTGTATGTTCTTTGATAATCAGTGTGGAGTCTTGGAATCCGGGCTTGCGCTTCGAGGATCCTTGGTTTGATGATTGGTCAGGGGGTGTAGGCTCTATGTCTGGTTTGCTATGGTGTTCTGTGATACTAGTTCACACACTAGCATCTGAGGAACAAGAGGTGCATCCCTGATGGGTGACAGTCATAAAAGCATGCAGATGTTTTCTAACATAATCATAAGATACACATACATACACAGCAATCCCCACAACTGACCAGTTTTACAGAGATAAGGCGCAGGAAATCTTTCTAGCAACTCATGCAATCACAGATGATACTTGCCCGTTAAGCTTTGAATTAATTAAAACAGTGCCTGAATAATAGATCTAGCACAAGGTCCTGGCTTGGATAATTACAATGAAAGCAATTTTAAATTAGGACATGTGCTCGAGGTGACAAGGAGGAGAGTCTATAAGTAATAAAGGGAAAAGATTTGTCTTGGAAGTATTTTATAGGATTAGGTAGCAAAGATTAGTGTGTGTACTGTTTAGTGCATTTGGAAGTGAATAGTGCAGACAGAAAGATAGGAAATAATTTGTCTAGAGGATATTGATAGCTAGGAAGATGTTTTACATTTAGAACATAGAGAAAGAAACTTCAGCCTCTGATACTCTACTGTTGAGACCTTCTATAGTATTTTTCAGTTCAGCAATTGAGTTGGTGGTCTCTATTTGCTTATTTTTCATTTCCTGCATGTCTTTTCTCAATGCACTAATTTCCTCTAATATTCTGTTTTCGGTGTTTTGCATTCTCATTAGTATAGTTTTTCTGAATTCTCTTTCAGATAGTTTGTCTATCTCCTCCTCTGTCATTTGAAGTGGTGTTTCTCTAGCTTGGTCCTTCATTTGTACAGTGTTTCTCTGACGTTTCATTATTAGGTTAATTTTTGTTTCTTTGTGTGTGTCTGTGTGTATGGAATTCTTATTCCCACCAGGCTTCTTGGTTGAATTCTCCCTTCCTTTGGGTTTTTGTCCTTGTAGAAGGGTTCTGTGGCTTGTGTCTTGGGTGGTGATAGACCTTGTTTACAGGTGAATAATCTGTAGTGTTGTATGTTCTTTGATAATCAGTGTGGAGTCTTGGAATCCGGGCTTGCGCTTCGAGGATCCTTGGTTTGATGATTGGTCAGGGGGTGTAGGCTCTATGTCTGGTTTGCTATGGTGTTCTGTGATACTAGTTCACACACTAGCATCTGAGGAACAAGAGGTGCATCCCTGATGGGTGACAGTCATAAAAGCATGCAGATGTTTTCTAACATAATCATAAGATACACATACATACACAGCAATCCCCACAACTGACCAGTTTTACAGAGATAAGGCGCAGGAAATCTTTCTAGCAACTCATGCAATCACAGATGATACTTGCCCGTTAAGCTTTGAATTAATTAAAACAGTGCCTGAATAATAGATCTAGCACAAGGTCCTGGCTTGGATAATTACAATGAAAGCAATTTTAAATTAGGACATGTGCTCGAGGTGACAAGGAGGAGAGTCTATAAGTAATAAAAAGGAAAAGATTTGTCTTGGAAGTATTTTATAGGATTAGGTAGCAAAGATTAGTGTGTGTACTGTTTAGTGCATTTGGAAGTGAATAGTGCAGACAGAAAGATAGGAAATAATTTGTCTAGAGGATATTGATAGCTAGGAAGATGTTTTACATTTAGAACATAGAGAAAGAAAGCAGTGGGAAAGAGGAAAGAGAAAAGAGAATTAGAGGTTTTCAAGAATTAAAATTAAAGTTAAAAAAATATAATAAAAGTCAAAAGAAGGTTAAAAATTAAAAAGAGCAAAAAAAAAAAAATTAATGAGACCGAAAAACAAAGAAAAAACACATAGAATAAATCAAACAAATGAAAACTACAAAAAAAAAAAAAACATAAAAAACCCCCAATAAACAAAGAAACTAATAAACCCCAAACCAATCAATTGAATAAGCAAAATAGTCCACCACAAACAAGCAGAAAAAAATGAAAAAAAAAAAAAAAGTTAAATACTGTCCTTGGTTTTTATCTTCATATCTGCCTGTTGGAAACCAATCTGCTCTTGATGGTGGTGTCTTGATGGCGTGGTCTTTCCCTTACAGTGCCGGTTGCTGTGGTTTCTGTTTTTGTGTTCAGCAAAATGAGGGCTCCTCGCGGCGGGCGGGTTCCGGCGGCTCCTCGCGGCGGGCGGGTTCCGGCGGCTCCTCCCCATCTTCTATTTTAATGCCTGTACAGTTTCAACTAGTTTTACCCTTATTTTCTCATTGAATTATTACTGCAGTTTAACAAACTCCTTAAGGGTCACAGGTTAAAATCTCTTTAAAGGAATAATACTCAAATGACTATCATTTCCTAAATCATCATGGATATATTGAGTTGTTTAAATAGAAGGTATTGGTCATTTCTGAGAATCTTTTTAAAAGAGAATGTGTGTAGCCATGTGTATGTGTGTGTGTGTGTGTGTGTGTGTGAAATACAACCATATAGAAGCAAGTAGTTAACTTACTATTTAAATTGTACATAGTTAAATTACTGTCACTTTCAAGTCAAGGTCTCAAAAAAGAATCCAGTCCTTTCCCATAATGATTTATTTAACTTATTTAACCCAATCTTTGTTGTTATTTTAAAGACTGCTTATAAATATACATGATTTGATTTGCACAGTGAAGAGTCACAGAGACTACACACACAGTAGTTACAAAGTCTGTATTAGGAATGTCAACCTCATTGTGGAAAAAATTTTTTAGAGAATATAGATCAGTGAGAATGACTGACTTTTCCAGATGCATGTATTGCTTGAGATTGGAAAGACAGTGATAAAGTGATAAAGAAAGTTATTTGATGTTGTCAGAGTGATGAATCTGGACAATAAAGGAAAAAGTATAAAAATTGACATGGGAAATATTTGGAAAGTTTCAGCAATATAGTTACAAATGCTTATTGATGAACTTCACAGCACCTCTAATTTTACATTCATGTCCACAAAAAAGCTATATTTCCAAGCCAGGCAAATTTGTCACATTAAAAACAGATTGCCTATATGATACAAAAAAATTTCTTTCCAAAAGATTTTATACTTCCAAAGCCCCTTGCCACTTAGTCCTATTTGCACTAATATGCTTACATATTAAATGGCTCATAATTTGTAGGGTACATACCTAAAATGATGGATAACTGATTTGCTGTTAGATTTATGAACCTGACTCAATGTTACTTTGCCAATGCAATACTTGTGATTTAGAATTATCTGTTTCATCATATTTTGTGAGATGTGATGTTCTTTAGTGAATTTCCAAAAGTGATTTGCTATACTCTTAATTTTAAATTGCTTTCACTCAGACACAGATTACCAGACACCAAGAAATGGCTATAGCTTTGTTTTTTAACCAGCACAAAACAATTTTCACTACAGAAATTTGTCAATAAACCATAGAGGTTTGAGGGGAAAACTTCCTTACTTAATCAGATATTTGCAAATATAAGGAAGAAGGAAAGAAAGGAGTTTTTAAGACCTCTGCATATGTGAATACAAAATTCATATAAGTACATATGTCTATAAATCTAATAACTCCCTTTCATATTGGTATACTGGCTCATTTATTTAATCTTTCATAACTTATTGTCTATGCTATCATCCATTTCCTTGAGAGTGAAAAATCTAATGCTATTAAAATGTACTTATGAGTCATACTGGGGCTTTCCAGGGAGCACAATAGTAAAGGATCCATCAGCCTGCCAATGCGGGAGACACAAGAGATATGGGTTCAATGCCTGCATCAGGAAGATCCCCTAAAACAGAGCATGGCAATCCACTCCAGTATTCCTGCCTGGAGAATCCCATGGGCAAAGGAGCCTGGTGGGCTATAGTCCATGGGGTTGCAAAGAGTTGAACACAACTTAGTGACTGAGCACAGCATGATTCATATTATGTGTATGATAGTCTAAACTGCTGAGTCAGTGAACAACTTTCCATATTTAATATCCGGAAGATCTCCATTTAACAGCATCTCCTGTGAATTGCAAGGGAAATATTGGAAAGTTTCAGCAATATAGTTACAAATGCTTATTGATGAACTTCACAGCACCTCTAATTTTACATTCATGTCCACAAAAAAGCTATATTTCCAAGCCAGGCAAATTTGTCACATTAAAAACAGATTGCCTATATGATACAAAAAAATTTCTTTCCAAAAGATTTTATACTTCCAAAGCCCCTTGCCACTTAGTCCTATTTGCACTAATATGCTTACATATTAAATGGCTCATAATTTGTAGGGTACATACCTAAAATGATGGATAACTGATTTGCTGTTAGATTTATGAACCTGACTCAATGTTACTTTGCCAATGCAATACTTGTGATTTAGAATTATCTGTTTCATCATATTTTGTGAGATGTGATGTTCTTTAGTGAATTTCCAAAAGTGATTTGCTATACTCTTAATTTTAAATTGCTTTCACTCAGACACAGATTACCAGACACCAAGAAATGGCTATAGCTTTGTTTTTTAACCAGCACAAAACAATTTTCACTACAGAAATTTGTCAATAAACCATAGAGGTTTGAGGGGAAAAATTCCTTACTTAATCAGATATTTGCAAATATAAGGAAGAAGGAAAGAAAGGAGTTTTTAAGACCTCTGCATATGTGAATACAAAATTCATATAAGTACATATGTCTATAAATCTAATAACTCCCTTTCATATTGGTATACTGGCTCATTTATTTAATCTTTCATAACTTATTGTCTATGCTATCATCCATTTCCTTGAGAGTGAAAAATCTAATGCTATTAAAATGTACTTATGAGTCATACTGGGGCTTTCCAGGGAGCACAATAGTAAAGGATCCATCAGCCTGCCAATGCGGGAGACACAAGAGATATGGGTTCAATGCCTGCATCAGGAAGATCCCCTAAAACAGAGCATGGCAATCCACTCCAGTATTCCTGCCTGGAGAATCCCATGGGCAAAGGAGCCTGGTGGGCTATAGTCCATGGGGTTGCAAAGAGTTGAACACAACTTAGTGACTGAGCACAGCATGATTCATATTATGTGTATGATAGTCTAAACTGCTGAGTCAGTGAACAACTTTCCATATTTAATATCCAGTGTGATGTGAGATCTATGGCATATCTCTCCATGTCTGAAACCAGCATTCTCCCTAGTGCTGTTACCTCTTTAACTAGAGAGTGCTTGCTGCACTTAGGGAAGACTTTGCCCCAATGGGAAAAAATCAAAATGTGGCCATTCAGAGTGGAAAAAGCTACATTTAAAAGGAAACTCAGCAACTTAAAGACTTTATGTTTAATTATTATTCTTGGCTTTCAATCTCAGGTGCAAATCCTGCCAAGTGTTGTTAACCCCTACTGAAAAGGGGTCCAAATGAAAAAGCCCTCACCTTAATCAGAATTCCAGTATTGATCCTCCAAATTACAGGATTTGGTAAGTTCTGCTAATATTTTAACCTGTAGTCTGTGAATTTCATTTATTTGTCTCCCTGTTTAGTTTACTTAATAAGTGATTTAATAAATCAGTAATCAAGTTAATTGAGAGATTACTATGTTTTATGTAATGTTTTGAGTCCTGGAGATACAGCAGTGAACAAAATAGACCAAATGCCTGCTCTTGAGTACTTACTTTCTGACAGGCATATTGACCTACTTTCTTAGGAAAAAGAGTCAACTTATGAGTCAACTCTCAATTATGTCTTTTAATCTAGCCCCAACTGTCCTATATCTAATAGTAAATCTTTAATAATGTTAGTGTTCATTATGTTTTTATATGTTTATAGTGCTGATATAAGATTTTCCTTATGTTTGATGCTTTGATCATTTAAATAGTTTTTGGAGTACTTGTTCTCAAGAATGGACTTCAGTATTCAAAGAAAGGAGAACAAATATCATTTGAACTTAATTTGAGTAATAATTTTCTGTACCTAACTAGGTCAAAAATATAGATTATTATACTCATAAAGCTATTCATGTTCTTTGCCTTTGATTGGCCTGTGACTCTTCCCTTCTTCCCCACTAACATAAATCAAGATTGTTGCTATCAGAAAATAAGAAAAGGAAATATTGAAGCTTAATATAAAAATATTATGTCTGATATTTTCTGCAAAGTTTATGTCAGCCCATGCATTAGATTATGAATGCATTTCATTGAAAAATATTCCTGCTATATGCTTATGCTAATTTATTAGATCAGATATGTATCAACACTGCTATGTAGAAACAGAGCCAATACATTATAGAAGACATTCACTCCCAAAAACAATGCTGATAATTATTGGTCTAATAAATGTAACTATCAAAAACAGAAACCATCCTGAAACGTACAAAAATTTGTTCCATAGGAAGAAAAGGAAACAAGCACCCAAGCTGCTTTACAAACCAAACCAAAGACAATGTTGAGATATTCTGGAAATTAAAGCTATATTATGCTGAATCTTTTATAAAAAAGTGCCAGGATATTTTTGGCTTCTGGATAGACTACAAACAAAATGTAACAGGAAAACAGCCCAATCTTTTCCTTCCTGTGTAGGGAAAAACCTAATTCTTCCCTACTCTGTGTTTCTTCTCTGCATGCCCTCCTTTATAACTCACACAGAAAACTTCCTTTCTGACACTTCTGATCTCCAAACATGTGGAGGTTTCCCTGACAGCAAGCAATTTTGTGACCCCTGTAGGATGTTCGAGAATTTAACTCAGTTCTGACACGATTTACCTGGAGAAAGCATCAGATTTCATAGGATAAGGACACAGTCCCACAAGTGTGTCCATGCCACAAACTTCCTCCACACTATCCCCTTCAAATGCCAATCAAAAGTCCAGGTTAGGCCTTCCCTGGTGGTCCAGTCGGTAAGGAGTCCACCTTGCAGTGCAGGGGCCACTGGTTCAATCCCTGGCCCGGGAGGATCCTACATGCTGCAGAGCTGCTGGACCATGTGTCCAATTACAAGCCAGTGCTCTGGAGCACATGCACCCAGACCTAGTGCTCTGCAACAAGAGAAGCCACTGCAATGGGAGGCCCACACAGGCCAAAGAATAAAGACAGATGAAAACTAAATAACAAATCAATTAAAAAAGAGACCAAAATTTAAAACAAACAAACAAACAAAAAAGCTAATGTTGATATTTGGCTTTATGTCACTTGGGAAAAAAAAGGAAAAAAAAGTCCGGGTTACAATCTGTATTTCTGATCAAAAACCTATAGATCAGCACTTCAACCAGGTTCCAACAACCCTTTCTTGGGTTCAATTAATTTGGTAGAGAGGCTCATAGAACTCAGTGAAACAGTTACATTTATCAGTTTATTAAAAGATCTGATAAAAGATACAGATGGGCAGTTAGAATAAGAGATGCAGAGGGCAAGATCTGAGAGAGCCCTGAGTGCATGAATTTTGCCCCAAGGAGTTGGGGTACATCATCTTGTTGGTGTGGATGCATCTACCAACCTGGTAGCTCTCCAAACTCCATGCTTATCAGGTTTTATGGAGGCTGCCTCAACTAGGAACACTGAGTTATTATAACAACTCCATTTCCAGCTCCTCACCCATCTCTGGAGGATGGGGAAGTAGGTATGGTTTGGTTCCCCTGGCAAGCTGCTCCTCTGCAGGAGCCAGCAGGAGCCCATCCAGAGTCGCTTTACTAGAACAAAAGATGTTTATGGTGCTCATATCATGTAGAAATTTAAAAGGATTTCAGGACCTCTGGGGCAGAGGTCAATATACAGATTTTCTGTTTTCTCACACAAAACCATTTCCAATGTTAGAGGTGACTCATCTTAACAAAATGCTATGCTGTTGTCCCTATTCCATTGTTTTTTAAAGGATCAGAATTTGGAAGAAGAAAGAAAAAGGATACTATTAGCTATTTGTCAGGGACAATGAGGTAAAGCCCTCTCAGTGTGGAATATATAGCATCAGTATGGAAGTAGCAACAAAGCTGAATTTTACAAAAATGGTTAACAGAATAGATATAAATGGAAAAAAATAACAATCAATGTGGTGACTGAAACAATTGCCTAACAACTCAGGCTGATGTGTATAAACTTCTAATTTGGTATTAGGGTGATTTGGGAAGGGCAGTACCCTAATTATCTATTGTGGATTGATCTTTTAAGGTGAAGATATTTTTCAGCTAAGTTAACATGTGCTATATTATTTGAATAACAAAATATTTGTATAGTATTTTTAGAAAAATGTATCTGTGGTCATCAGTTAATTTGAAAGCATTGTGCGCTGAGGTGCGCACTCTATCACAATGCACTCTATCCCCAATATTTGCCATTGTGTGAGGAAGCTAATATACACATGGTAATTGTATTAAGGACACACACACAGAGCCTCAAATTCTTATTCTAGAACCCCAAGGGACAAAGGACATAGAAAAATTAGGTGTTTGGGGAACCTTCATGGAACTGCAAACAGTAAGACTGTCTGACTTAAAAAATAGAGATGCATCGTACCAGACCTGGTAGATAAGAGATGCAGAGGGCAAGATCTGAGAGAGCCCTGAGTGCATGAATTTTGCCCCATGGAGTTGGGGTACATCATCTTGTTGGTGTGGATGCATCTACCAACCTGGTAGCTCTCAAACTCCATGCTTATCAGGTTTTATGGAGGCTGCCTCAACTAGGAACACTGAGTTATTATAACAACTCCATTTCCAGCTCCTCACCCATCTCTGGAGGATGGGGAAGTAGGTATGGTTTGGTTCCCCTGGCAAGCTGCTCCTCTGCAGGAGCCAGCAGGAGCCCATCCAGAGTCGCTTTACTAGAACAAAAGATGTTTATGGTGCTCATATCATGTAGAAATTTAAAAGGATTTCAGGACCTCTGGGGCAGAGGTCAATATACAGATTTTCTGTTTTCTCACACAAAACCATTTCCAATGTTAGAGGTGACTCATCTTAACAAAATGCTATGCTGTTGTCCCTATTCCATTGTTTTTAATGGATCAGAATTTGGAAGAAGAAAGAAAAAGGATACTATTAGCTATTTGTCAGGGACAATGAGGTAAAGCCCTCTCAGTGTGGAATATATAGCATCAGTATGGAAGTAGCAACAAAGCTGAATTTTACAAAAATGGTTAACAGAATAGATATAAATGGAAAAAAATAACAATCAATGTGGTGACTGAAACAATTGCCTAACAACTCAGGCTGATGTGTATAAACTTCTAATTTGGTATTAGGGTGATTTGGGAAGGGCAGTACCCTAATTATCTATTGTGGATTGATCTTTTAAGGTGAAGATATTTTTCAGCTAAGTTAACATGTGCTATATTATTTGAATAACAAAATATTTGTATAGTATTTTTAGAAAAATGTATCTGTGGTCATCAGTTAATTTGAAAGCATTGTGCGCTGAGGTGCGCACTCTATCACAATGCACTCTATCCCCAATATTTGCCATTGTGTGAGGAAGCTAATATACACATGGTAATTGTATTAAGGACACACACACAGAGCCTCAAATTCTTATTCTAGAACCCCAAGGGACAAAGGGCATAGAAAAATTAGGTGTTTGGGGAACCTTCATGGAACTGCAAACAGTAAGACTGTCTGACATTGAAAATATATATAAACAGAGCAGTCATAAAAGCACCAAGTTTGCATGATAATCTTATTTCACTTTACTCAAAACAACCAAAAGCAATCATCAATCCAATTTCTCTTTCAAATGTTTAAAGATACTATTATTCAGTGTTCTAAAATTTAATTCATTATTGTGATTCTCTGTTATGAAAACCCACAGTGTTTAAGTATGGAAATTATTTCCTAGGATAATTTACATCCTAACAGGTGCATTGTTTTCTCCTTTTCTAGCTCCAGTTAATCAGAGATTGTGATCCCTACATTGACTGATTTTCACTTTTCTACCCTGTTTTGCAGTCTTTGCCTTTATACTTCCGTTTTAGGATTGTACCTCAGCTATATAGTTTGAGCTCTTCATTAAATTTTTATTATTTCTGCAAATATACTTTAATTTGCCAGAGCTATATCTTACTCTTTGTTCCTTTGCAATTAGTTCTGTTCTTATTGCATGAATATAACTTCCTGATCCTATGAGAATATTAATTATAATTATTTATAACATTCCTTCTCTCTCTGCTATTGATTTTTCTTATTTTTATTTATTTTTGTTTCAGTCATTTTTGTTTGTTTGTTTGTTTTAAAGATTTATTTATTTATTTATCTTGGGTGGGGGTTGGGGAGGGAGAAGAGAGGGCGGGCCACTTCTATTGGTCTTTCATTTCTCTATTTTCATCCATCTTTGTTCTTTGGCTCCTGTGGGCCTCCCATCGCAGTGGTGTCTGTCGTCGCAGAGTGCCGGCTCTGGGCACATGCGCTCCAGAGCTCCGGCTCGGTAATTGGACACATGGGTCCAGCTGCTCCGCGGCACGTGGGATCTTCCCGGCCAGGGATTGAACCGGCGCCCCTTGCACTGCAAGGCAGTGTCCTTATCCACTGGACTACCAGGGGAAGCTCTGTTTCAGTCATTTTATGTGAGGCTTTTCCAAAGTGAATTTTAGTCTGTGTTTTGTATTCACACTTAAAATGAATCATTGTAAAGCTTTCTAGACTTTTCTTGTTATGAGTGAAGAAAAACTTTTTTTGTATTAAATGTATGGAACTATCACACCAAGCAATTTATTTCTTTGTGGACACCAACAGAGTGTCCAGCAATTTAATTCATTCTAACATTAATTACATGTGCTTAATACAGACCCCAAAGGTACAGGCTCAGTCTCACAAACCATCCTCCTCTGCAGTGGCTAATCATAAGTTTTTAATAGCAGCACAAACTACTAACTAATTCAGTGTAAACTTAACAGTTGTTGTTCTTCAGTCGCTCGGTCATGTCCGACTCTTTTCACCTCATGGACTGCAGCATGTCAGGCTTCCCTGTCCTTCACCATCTCCCGGAGCTTGGTCAAACTCATGTCCATTGAGTTGGTGACGTCATTCAACCATCTCATCCTCTGTTGTCCCCTTCTCCTCCTGCCTTCAGTTTTTTGCAGCATCAGGATCTTTTCCAATGAGTCGGCTATTCGCATCAGGTAGACGAAGTATTGGAGCTTCAACTTCGGCATCAGTGCTTCCAGTGGATATATCAATACTTCCAATGGATATCAAACTGACTTGGTTTTGATCCCCTTCTCCAACATCACCGTTTGAAAGCATCATTTCTTCAGCACTCAGCCTTCTTTATGACCCAAGTCTCATATCCATATATGACTACTGGGAAAACAATAGCTTTGACTATACAGACTTTTGTCAGCAGAGTGATGTGTCTGCTTTTTACTATGCTATGTAGGTTTGTCATAGCTTTTCTTCCAAGGAGAAAGACCTTTTAATTTCATGGCTGCAGTCATCATCCACAGTTTTTTTGGAACCAAGAAAATAAAGTCTATCACTGTTTCCATTGTTTGCCCAACTATTTGCCATGAAGTGATGAAACTAGAAGCTATGATCTTAGTATTTTGAATGCTGAGTTTAAGCTAGCTTTTTCACTCTCCTGAGATTTCACCTTCATCAAGAGACTCTTTAATTCCTCTTTACTTTCTGCCATGAGAGTGATGCCATCTGCATATATGAGATTATTGATATTTTTGCCCACAATCTTGATTCCAGTTTATGCTTTATGCAGCCCAGCATTTCTTACAACGTGTTCTGTATATAAATTAACAAACCAAGCGACAATATACAGCCTTGATGTACTCCTTTCCTAATTTTAAACCAGTCCATTGTTCTGTGTCCGGTTCTAACTGTTGTCTATTGACCTGCATACAGGTTTCTCAGGAAGCAGGTAATATGGTCTGGTATTCCCATTTTTTGAAGAATTTCCTACAATTTGTTGTGATCCACACAGTCAAAGGCTTTAGTGTAATCAGTGAAGCAGAAGTAGATGTTTTTCTGGAATTCACTTGCCTTTTCTAAATACAAAGCCTGTCTTGGAGGATTTTGAACATGCCCTTGCTACCAGTAATGTCACTCATCTCCCGTCAGGCTTCCCTGTCCTTCACCATCTCCCGGAGCTTGGTCAAACTCATGTCCATTGAGTTGGTGACGTCATTCAACCATCTCATCCTCTGTTGTCCCCTTCTCCTCCTGCCTTCAGTTTTTTGCAGCATCAGGATCTTTTCCAATGAGTCGGCTATTCGCATCAGGTAGACGAAGTATTGGAGCTTCAACTTCGGCATCAGTGCTTCCAGTGGATATATCAATACTTCCAATGGATATCAAACTGACTTGGTTTTGATCCCCTTCTCCAACATCACCGTTTGAAAGCATCATTTCTTCAGCACTCAGCCTTCTTTATGACCCAAGTCTCATATCCATATATGACTACTGGGAAAACAATAGCTTTGACTATACAGAGACTTTTGTCAGCAGAGTGATGTGTCTGCTTTTTACTATGCTATGTAGGTTTGTCATAGCTTTTCTTCCAAGGAGAAAGACCTTTTAATTTCATGGCTGCAGTCATCATCCACAGTTTTTTTGGAACCAAGAAAATAAAGTCTATCACTGTTTCCATTGTTTGCCCAACTATTTGCCATGAAGTGATGAAACTAGAAGCTATGATCTTAGTATTTTGAATGCTGAGTTTAAGCTAGTTTTTTCACTCTCCTGAGATTTCACCTTCATCAAGAGACTCTTTAATTC
This sequence comes from Tragulus kanchil, assembly GCA_022376925.1. Lineage (NCBI taxonomy): Eukaryota > Metazoa > Chordata > Mammalia > Artiodactyla > Tragulidae > Tragulus > Tragulus kanchil. The sequence continues at coordinate 116,520,118 of JAIOJX010000023.1, read as the reverse complement.
CTCTTTACTTTCTGCCATGAGAGTGATGCCATCTGCATATATGAGATTATTGATATTTTTGCCCACAATCTTGATTCCAGTTTATGCTTTATGCAGCCCAGCATTTCTTACAACGTGTTCTGTATATAAATTAACAAACCAAGCGACAATATACAGCCTTGATGTACTCCTTTCCTAATTTTAAACCAGTCCATTGTTCTGTGTCCGGTTCTAACTGTTGTCTATTGACCTGCATACAGGTTTCTCAGGAAGCAGGTAATATGGTCTGGTATTCCCATTTTTTGAAGAATTTCCTACAATTTGTTGTGATCCACACAGTCAAAGGCTTTAGTGTAATCAGTGAAGCAGAAGTAGATGTTTTTCTGGAATTCACTTGCCTTTTCTAAATACAAAGCCTGTCTTGGAGGATTTTGAACATGCCCTTGCTACCATGTAAAATGAGTACAGTTGTGTGGTAGTTTGAACATTCTTTGGCATTTCCCTTCTTTGGGATTAGAATGAAAACTTACTTTTTCCAGTCCTGTGGCCACTTCTGGATTCTCCACATTTGTTGGCATACTGAATGCAGCACTTTAACAACATCATCTTTTAGGATTAGAAATTGTTCAACTGAAATTCCATCACTCCGTTAGCTTTGATCAGAATGATGCTGCTTCTGAAGGCCCGCTCGACTTTGGCCTTGAGGATGTCTGGCTCTAGGTACCCGTGATCATCTGACTTATTAAGGTCTTTTTTATATGGTTCTTCTGTGTATTATTTCCACCTATTCTTAATATCTTCTGCTTCTGTTAGGTCCTTATCCTTGAATCTATTTGTAACTTCCACTGTATAATTGTAGGGGATTTGATTTAGGTCATAACTGAGTGGCCTAGTGGTTGTCCCTACTTCCTTCAATTTAAGTATGAATTTTGTATTAAGGAGTTCACGATCAGAGCTACAGTCACCTCCTGTTCTTGTTTTTTGCTCTCTATATAGAGCTCCTCCATCTTCAGCTGTAAAGAATATAGTCAATCTGATTTGGGTATTGACCATCTGGTGATGTCCATGTGTAAAGTCCTCTCTTGTGTTCTTGGAAAAGAGTGTTTTCTATGACCAGTGCATTCCTTTGGCAAAACTCTGTAAGGCTTTGCCCTGCTTCCTTTTGTACTCCAAGGCCAAACTTGCCTGTTACTCCTGTTATCTCTTGACTTCCTACTTGATGAAAAGGACATCTTTTTTGCTGTTAGTTCTAGAAGGTCTAGTAGGTCTTCATCGAACCGTTCAGCTTCAGCTTCAAGCATTAGTGGTTGGGGCATATATTTGGATTACTGTGATGTTGAATGGTTTACCTTGGAAACAAACAACAATCATTCTGTCATTTTTGAGACTACACCCAACAACTACACTTTGGATTCTTCTGATGACTATAGAGAAAATTCCCTTTCTGGAATTCACTTGCCTTTTCTAAATACAAAGCCTGTCTTGGAGGATTTTGAACATGCCCTTGCTACCATGTAAAATGAGTACAGTTGTGTGGTAGTTTGAACATTCTTTGGCATTTCCCTTCTTTGGGATTAGAATGAAAACTTACTTTTTCCAGTCCTGTGGCCACTTCTGGATTCTCCACATTTGCTGGCATACTGAATGCAGCACTTTAACAACATCATCTTTTAGGATTAGAAATTGTTCAACTGAAATTCCATCACTCCGTTAGCTTTGATCAGAATGATGCTGCTTCTGAAGGCCCGCTCGACTTTGGCCTTGAGGATGTCTGGCTCTAGGTACCCGTGATCATCTGACTTATTAAGGTCTTTTTTATATGGTTCTTCTGTGTATTATTTCCACCTATTCTTAATATCTTCTGCTTCTGTTAGGTCCTTATCCTTGAATCTATTTGTAACTTCCACTGTATAATTGTAGGGGATTTGATTTAGGTCATAACTGAGTGGCCTAGTGGTTGTCCCTACTTCCTTCAATTTAAGTATGAATTTTGTATTAAGGAGTTCACGATCAGAGCTACAGTCACCTCCTGTTCTTGTTTTTTGCTCTCTATATAGAGCTCCTCCATCTTCAGCTGTAAAGAATATAGTCAATCTGATTTGGGTATTGACCATCTGGTGATGTCCATGTGTAAAGTCCTCTCTTGTGTTCTTGGAAAAGAGTGTTTTCTATGACCAGTGCATTCCTTTGGCAAAACTCTGTAAGGCTTTGCCCTGCTTCCTTTTGTACTCCAAGGCCAAACTTGCCTGTTACTCCTGTTATCTCTTGACTTCCTACTTGATGAAAAGGACATCTTTTTTGCTGTTAGTTCTAGAAGGTCTAGTAGGTCTTCATCGAACCGTTCAGCTTCAGCTTCAAGCATTAGTGGTTGGGGCATATATTTGGATTACTGTGATGTTGAATGGTTTACCTTGGAAACAAACAACAATCATTCTGTCATTTTTGAGACTACACCCAACAACTACACTTTGGATTCTTCTGTTGACTATGAGAGCTTCTCCATTTCTCCTAAGGGTTTCTTGCCCACAGTAGTAGAAATAATGGTCATCTGGATAAAATTTTCCCATTGCCTTCCATTTTAGTTCATTGATTCCTAAAACGTCAGTGTTCACTCTTTACATCTCCTGTTTGACCTGGAGAAGGGAATGGCAAAACATCAGCATTCTTGCCTTGAGATCCCCATGAAAGTAAGAAAAGGCCAAAAACAGGAAGAGTGCAGAAATTTTATGAAAAACTTGATTGAAAGACATGGAGATAACAAACACAAAGGTATCCTTATGTTAATTGTGAGTTGGATTCAATCTAAATAAAACCACTAAAAAGTTTGGTTTTTCAATCAAACTAGAGAATTTAATGCTAAAATGGACATGTAAAAATTAACGTTCAAGCACTAGTAAACAAAAAGCTGTGATGGTATGCTAGCCTCTTAGCAATAAAACTTCAGTCATTCAAATAATATGTTGTTTCACTTGAATAGACAAAGAAAAGAATGAAATTGAATTAAAAGTCTATAAACAAACCCAAGTGCATATAGATATTTAATATATATTAACATTGAAATTTCATGTCACTAGGGCAAAGACTGAGTTAAGAAACAAACAAAAACACAGCTATACCCATGGCAAATGGTTAACCATTGAAGAAAGATGATATTAGATCCATACTTCACATAGTACCTAATAAACTTTAAATGAACCAGGGATCTAAATGTAATATAGTATTAATAATGAAACTATGCAAATATTAAAAGAAAGTGTCAATGAATTATTTTATGACATAGGTATGGGAGATATTTTTCTATGATTCAAAATCCAAATGCAGTAAATGAACAGATTGATAGATTTGACTATATAAAATATTTTTTGAAAAAAATCTTTCCATAGAAAAACACATAACCAAGTGAGGCAAAAGTAAAAAGAAACACCAGGAGAATTTTTTGGCAAAATATAACATGTATAGGGGGCTAACATCATTATATCAAGAATACGGTGAGGTAAAAACAGACATATGCAACAGGGGGAAAATGGGCAAAGACATAAAGAAACAATTCATTATATATATCTGCATGTTTATAACTTAAGCATATGAAAAGAGATATTTAACCTCAATCATACTTGGCTGTACATACATAAAAACTGTAATGAGATATTTCTAAGACATCACATTGGCAAAAATTTACATTCCTGATAAAATCACTATAAATTAGTAATTTTCTGTTAAAGCAATTGTAGGAAAACAAGGACTCTCTTATAGAATTCCTTTTTGACCTCACATTTCTAGTTTTTAAATTCACCATGAAATTAAACTGCTAAAAATGTGGAAACAAAAATGCGCAAGGTTATTCATTATAGCATTGCTTGCAATTGTAAAAGTTTGTAAATAAAATAAATGGCTATTCCTAGAAAAGTGGTTCAATCAACTGCAGTACATGTAACAAAGTATAATGTAACTATATAAAAATATAAAATAGGTCTGTGAGCAATTACAAAGGAGGGTTTTTTTTTTTCATCAAAATACATTTTATTTTTATTTATTTTTAAAATTTTACTATAGTATAGTTTATTTTAAATAGTGTGTTAATTTCAGGTGTGTAGCAAAGTAAATCTGTTACACATAGACATATATGTGCTCTTTTTAAGATTTTTCCCCATATGTCTTCACAGAGTACTGAGTACAGTTCCATGTGCTCAATAGGAACTGGTGCATGTGTCCATCTCATGTGTCTTCCATTTTGTCCTTACTCCCAAATGATTAAAAACAAACAACAGTTGAAGGACATAAAGAAAAAAAAACTTACAGGTTTGTAATATAGTATTAATAATGAAACTATGCAAATATTAAAAGAAAGTGTCAATGAATTATTTTATGACATAGGTATGGGAGATATTTTTCTATGATTCAAAATCCAAATGCAGTAAATGAACAGATTGATAGATTTGACTATATAAAATATTTTTTGAAAAAAATCTTTCCATAGAAAAACACATAACCAAGTGAGGCAAAAGTAAAAAGAAACACCAGGAGAATTTTTTGGCAAAATATAACATGTATAGGGGGCTAACATCATTATATCAAGAATACGGTGAGGTAAAAACAGACATATGCAACAGGGGGAAAATGGGCAAAGACATAAAGAAACAATTCATTATATATATCTGCATGTTTATAACTTAAGCATATGAAAAGAGATATTTAACCTCAATCATACTTGGCTGTACATACATAAAAACTGTAATGAGATATTTCTAAGACATCACATTGGCAAAATTTACATTCCTGATAAAATCACTATAAATTAGTAATTTTCTGTTAAAGCAATTGTAGGAAAACAAGGACTCTCTTATAGAATTCCTTTTTGACCTCACATTTCTAGTTTTTAAATTCACCATGAAATTAAACTGCTAAAAATGTGGAAACAAAAATGCGCAAGGTTATTCATTATAGCATTGCTTGCAATTGTAAAAGTTTGTAAATAAAATAAATGGCTATTCCTAGAAAAGTGGTTCAATCAACTGCAGTACATGTAACAAAGTATAATGTAACTATATAAAAATATAAAATAGGTCTGTGAGCAATTACAAAGGAGGGTTTTTTTTTTCATCAAAATACATTTTATTTTTATTTATTTTTAAAATTTTACTATAGTATAGTTTATTTTAAATAGTGTGTTAATTTCAGGTGTGTAGCAAAGTAAATCTGTTACACATAGACATATATGTGCTCTTTTTAAGATTTTTCCCCATATGTCTTCACAGAGTACTGAGTACAGTTCCATGTGCTCAATAGGAACTGGTGCATGTGTCCATCTCATGTGTCTTCCATTTTGTCCTTACTCCCTTTTCCCACCAATAATCATAAGTTTATTTAATATGAAGGAGTTTTTAAAATACATATTCCAAGGGGTAAAGGGCTAAAGAGTATCTATGACATTACATTTTTTATCAGAAAGAAATTAGAAAATACATGCGTATATAGTATAAAACATATATGTATAATTATGGAGCTTCCCTGATTTTTCGGTGGGTAAATAATCTGCCTGCAATGCAGGAGCCATGATCCCTAGGTGGGAAAGATCCCCTGGAGGAGGGCAGGACAATGCCCTCCAGTGTTCTTGCCTGGAGAATCTTAATAGACAGAGAAGCCTGATGGACTACACTTCATAGGGTCACAAAGAGTTGGACACAACTGAAGCAACTTAGCATACACACAACGTGCATATTTATCTTAACATACATATATGTTACATATACATGTATGTATACTATAGGTTAATATACATTTGCTCATTTTTGTGTAAAGAAATTAATAGAAAGAGTAAACAGAACAAACAAATTTGGCTAATTTTCTGTAGAAAGTGGGTGGAAATAGGTTTAAAATGATGGAGACATTAAAAGGGAAAGAGTGGCATTTGGTATAAATATGTAAGATGTAATTATCTGAGATGTATTTTAAATCAGTCCCTGTAACTACTGATTAAAGCTTTGAAGAAGATTTTCTATAAGGAAATCTTTAAAAAGTAGCGATTACAAGGAATATTTTAGATTAATTGTGGATTTGATATCATCCTTGATAATCAGGAATTCTGTGTCCTCTTGGTATACAAATGAACAAGCAAAATTCCTTGTGTATTTATATTAAATTTTCAGAGAAATTCATTGCATGTCTTTGTATCTGTTGTTATAAATGGTTATATTTTAGCTCAATATTTAAAGTTTCTTTCTAAAAATTGCAATGTGTTGTCTAAAAAATACATATGTGTTTGATTTAAAAAGAAGATTTTCATTAAAACATTCTCTCCTCTCCCAATAATCAGAGGTATAGTAACATCCAAGGTTAGTTTTAAAGTATAGTCCAAAGAAATAATAAAAAAAGATTGCTTTTAAGTGTCTATTCTATCCTAGCTAAAATCTTAGAAGATACAATTCTTGAAAGGAGAATAATGTTATTAAAGAAGATTTTCTAAATAAAGATTGTCAGGCCAGTGGTAAAAAAATATAGGAATCATTTTGAACTAGTTTTACTCCTCTTGGAATTTAAAAGTCAAGCCGTTAAAATTAACAGTTGCAGCGTTAACAGTGAATCCCTGTTAAAATGAAGCAGTTAATCACCAGGAACAGCATATTAAAACTGTTAATTTGTAGGTATGAAACTTCCTTTTAATTAGAGCTGTAAGAAAATTTCCTTGTTCAAAGCAAATCTGAGATCTCATGGCTCTCTGTCATGGTTGTAAATTTTCACAAAGAAAAGCCCTTTTAGAGGAGAGGGTCGGTGATGAAGAAATATTCCAGAGAATTAACCTATTTGATTTCTCTTGGTCTTTAAAAAAACCTATAACTGAAAGGCGACAAAGGCTGTTAGACTGGGTTAGCACTCTTCTGAATCAGTGGGTTTCATTTAGATGACGAAAATATTAAAAGAGAAAGCAAAAGGAAGACATTTCTAGAAATAAGATCTAGAAAGCTGGCACCATACAGGTAGATTTTAGAAATAAGGGAAGTTGTGGATAACAGTATATTTTGAGGTCAGTAGATTTTGTTTCCTGAGGCCAACTTCTCTGACCTGGATCTCTGATTCTTTAAAAAGTAGCGATTACAAGGAATATTTTAGATTAATTGTGGATTTGATATCATCCTTGATGATCAGGAATTCTGTGTCCTCTTGGTATACAAATGAACAAGCAAAATTCCTTGTGTATTTATATTAAATTTTCAGAGAAATTCATTGCATGTCTTTGTATCTGTTGTTATAAATGGTTATATTTTAGCTCAATATTTAAAGTTTCTTTCTAAAATTGCAATGTGTTGTCAAAAAAATACATATGTGTTTGATTTAAAAAGAAGATTTTCATTAAAACATTCTCTCCTCTCCCAATAATCAGAGGTATAGTAACATCCAAGGTTAGTTTTAAAGTATAGTCCAAAGAAATAATAAAAAAAGATTGCTTTTAAGTGTCTATTCTATCCTAGCTAAAATCTTAGAAGATACAATTCTTGAAAGGAGAATAATGTTATTAAAGAAGATTTTCTAAATAAAGATTGTCAGGCCAGTGGTAAAAAAAATATAGGAATCATTTTGAACTAGTTTTACTCCTCTTGGAATTTAAAAGTCAAGCCGTTAAAATTAACAGTTGCAGCGTTAACAGTGAATCCCTGTTAAAATGAAGCAGTTAATCACCAGGAACAGCATATTAAAACTGTTAATTTGTAGGTATGAAACTTCCTTTTAATTAGAGCTGTAAGAAAATTTCCTTGTTCAAAGCAAATCTGAGATCTCATGGCTCTCTGTCATGGTTGTAAATTTTCACAAAGAAAAGCCCTTTTAGAGGAGAGGGTCGGTGATGAAGAAATATTCCAGAGAATTAACCTATTTGATTTCTCTTGGTCTTTAAAAAAACCTATAACTGAAAGGCGACAAAGGCTGTTAGACTGGGTTAGCACTCTTCTGAATCAGTGGGTTTCATTTAGATGACGAAAATATTAAAAGAGAAAGCAAAAGGAAGACATTTCTAGAAATAAGATCTAGAAAGCTGGCACCATACAGGTAGATTTTAGAAATAAGGGAAGTTGTGGATAACAGTATATTTTGAGGTCAGTAGATTTTGTTTCCTGAGGCCAACTTCTCTGACCTGGATCTCTCTGATTGTAGTATTACCCAAAGAGGTTGATAAAGTACCAATTCCTTGGCCATCTCAAACAGTGATTCTGTTCAGTTAGTCTGAGGTTAGCCAGGAATCTGCTTCCTTTGACTCATATATTCAAGAATGCTTTTAGTCTCTGATTTTGGTGACAAGAATGAGCAGGAATCAGAGGACACTGTAGAAAGTACATTCATAAATGAATGGCAATCACAACTAGTAGGAACTTATAAAATACCAAGAGGTGACAATGACAATAAACAGATGTAATGAATCAATTTTTAATACAGGTAGATTTGTATCAACTAATTAAATAAAATACATGCAGTGAAAATGGGCAACAAAAATGTCCAGGAACCAGGAAATTTACATGAAATTTCCTCACACTGTGAGCCCAAGTATTTTTCTGTCTACAAATGAAATAACAAAGATTTTGTTTACATGTACTAAACATTACTTATTCTGTACCTAACTGTTGAAAACATATTTCTAGGGTTCTCTTGTCAGGCACTATATATGGCATAAAGCAGATGTTCTATAAATATTTCTTAAATGTGATTAATTTTTATTAATATTTCATGATTTTCATTTCTTTACAAATGTTTCAACCCCAGTTAAAATACCCAACTACAGGCATCCACCATGGCAGTGATGGCAGTATAGACTGATAAAGATGCAGGCCCTGAGTCAATCAGACTTAGTTGCTAAACAGTAATAATACCAATGCTACCACTTTTCTAACTGTTAATTTGTAGGTATGAAACTTCCTTTAATTAGAGCTGTAAGAAAATTTCCTTGTTCAAAGCAAATCTGAGATCTCATGGCTCTCTGTCATGGTTGTAAATTTTCACAAAGAAAAGCCCTTTTAGAGGAGAGGGTCGGTGATGAAGAAATATTCCAGAGAATTAACCTATTTGATTTCTCTTGGTCTTTAAAAAAACCTATAACTGAAAGGCGACAAAGGCTGTTAGACTGGGTTAGCACTCTTCTGAATCAGTGGGTTTCATTTAGATGACGAAAATATTAAAAGAGAAAGCAAAAGGAAGACATTTCTAGAAATAAGATCTAGAAAGCTGGCACCATACAGGTAGATTTTAGAAATAAGGGAAGTTGTGGATAACAGTATATTTTGAGGTCAGTAGATTTTGTTTCCTGAGGCCAACTTCTCTGACCTGGATCTCTCTGATTGTAGTATTACCCAAAGAGGTTGATAAAGTACCAATTCCTTGGCCATTTCAAACAGTGATTCTGTTCAGTTAGTCTGAGGTTAGCCAGGAATCTGCTTCCTTTGACTCATATATTCAAGAATGCTTTTAGTCTCTGATTTTGGTGACAAGAATGAGCAGGAATCAGAGGACACTGTAGAAAGTACATTCATAAATGAATGGCAATCACAACTAGTAGGAACTTATAAAATACCAAGAGGTGACAATGACAATAAACAGATGTAATGAATCAATTTTTAATACAGGTAGATTTGTATCAACTAATTAAATAAAATACATGCAGTGAAAATGGGCAACAAAAATGTCCAGGAACCAGGAAATTTACATGAAATTTCCTCACACTGTGAGCCCAAGTATTTTTCTGTCTACAAATGAAATAACAAAGATTTTGTTTACATGTACTAAACATTACTTATTCTGTACCTAACTGTTGAAAACATATTTCTAGGGTTCTCTTGTCAGGCACTATATATGGCATAAAGCAGATGTTCTATAAATATTTCTTAAATGTGATTAATTTTTATTAATATTTCATGATTTTCATTTCTTTACAAATGTTTCAACCCCAGTTAAAATACCCAACTACAGGCATCCACCATGGCAGTGATGGCAGTATAGACTGATAAAGATGCAGGCCCTGAGTCAATCAGACTTAGTTGCTAACATTTATCAGCTACATGTAATTACCAATGCAATTACTTCACTTTTCTAAGTCTCAAAATCTTTAATTATAAAATCTAATAATAAAAATAGCTACCTCAAAGGGTATATCATTGATTAAATTAACATTGTATCAGTGCATAATACATATAAATTATTCCATGGAAGAACCGTATACAGTTATGCTTTAATCATATATATGCTACAATATTATGTTGGTGATTTTCAGGTCAGAGAACTAGAAACCAAGCTATGCCATTACCTTGTAACATAAGATAATTACAGAGATAGCATGTATTCTTAATAGTGACAGGACAAGATCATTCAGAAGTAAATCTGTAAGTAATTTTTAGTAAAACTACAATGTATTTTACTGACATATACAACAGTAACATACACATGTGCATTCACATACGTATGTATCACATCTGTGCAGTATTATTTCCATGTGCAGGAACAACTAAAATTGTTAACACCTGTATTGACATATAATAATCTATACACATCTATATTTACATTTTGATAAGTTTGGTATCATGTAAATATATGTGTGGCAGAAGAACATATGCCTAATAATCCCCAAAAGTTTATTTATGTCCCTTTTTAAATCTTCCCTTCCTTATTTTTTAAAACTCTATAGAACGTATAGCTATGTCTCTTCTTCGATTTCTGATTTTTAAAATTTGCGGATTTTTAAAAGATTCCCTTCATATTGGTTTGACTAGAGATTTATCAGTTTTATCAATCTTTTCTAAGAATCAGCTTTTGATATCATGGATTTTTTCCTCTATTGAATTGTGTTTTCTATTTTTTGACTTCTTTATACTTAAAATACCTTTATTTAATTGGTTCCTAAAGTGAAAGTTTATATCAGTCATCTTAAGATGATTTTTTCTAATCAAATCCTTAAATGCTATAGATTTCCCTCTAAATACTTCTTTAGCTATGTTTCACCAATTTTGAAATGTTCTGTTTAAAGAGGTCAAATTTAGCCTTCTTCTTAGGCTCATCTCTCCCCATTTCTTTGTGTGGTCTTCTGCAGTCTCTACTCAATTCTGTAAAGTCCGTTCTGGCTTGAGAGGAACATAAATGGTTACTAGCTCTGTTTGCTCTGGGAAGTGTTTTCCATAAAAGTGAAACTTGCTCAGTTGTGTCTTGCTCTTTGTGACCCCACGGACAAGCCATGGAATTCTCCAGGCAAGAATACTGGAGTGGGTAGCCAATCCCTTTTCCAGGGAACTTTCCCGACCCAGGAGTCAAATGAGAGTCTCCTACATTGCAGGTGAATTCTTTACCTCCTGAGCTATCAGGGAAGTCCATTGTTTTCCATACAGCAATCCTATTAAGTATTCTTTCCCCATAAGTTATTCTTACCTAACAGTGTTGGGTTTTACTCTCCTCACAGACTTGTACCCAGCAAAGATTCAATGAGACTTATACAGATTTCTAGACTACTTTCTTGTCTAGACTATATATGGTAAAAGAATAAAACAGATAATAACTTTAATGACTCACTCAAGACATTTATTTATTAGCATAACATTAAAGCTTATAGAGAAAAGTGATATTTTGAATTAACTCACCTCATGATGAATTCAACAAGTCCTCATACCTCACAAATATACATTATAGCCTAAAGTTATTTCACTTTCCAGACTAGAAAGAATAGGCCACCTATCTATAGGGTCATAACTCAGTAGGTAAAGAATTTGCCTGCAATGTAGAAGACCTGGGTTCAATTCCTGGGTCGGGCAGATTCCCTGGAGAAGGAAATGACAACCCACTCCAGTATTCTTATCTGGAAAATCCCATGGACAAAGGAGCCTGGCAGGCTACAGTCCATGGGGTCACAAGAGTCAGACACCAGCTTAGCAAATAAACCACCACCACCTATAGGGTCAAGGACAAGAAAATATATTTTTTGTAAATCATTTTTAAAGAATTTTTTAGATATGGGAGTGATTGTGTGTGTGCCCAACTGTGTCTGACTCTTCACAACCCTTTGCACTGTAGCTCACCAGGCTCCTCTGTCCATGGAATTTTCCCTTCGGACTTTAGCCTACCAAACTCCACATACCATGAAATTTTCCTGGCAAAAATACTGGAGTGGGTTTCCATTCTGTTCTCCAGAGTATCTTCTAGACCCAGGGATCAAACCTGCATCTCCTGCATTAAAGGTGGATTCCTTAGCTGCAGAGCCTTCAGGGAAGCTGTAAACAATGAAGTGGACACAAGCTTTTTTAACTTAATTGAACCTGAGTGTCTCTCAATTGCCTGAAAAACACTTTTTTTCAAAATTTTACAAATTTTCCTACTCTATGTATAATAGATTATTTATGATACACATAAGTTGTCACTATTCATATGTCTTAAGAAATATTAATTTCTCAAGGTACATACAAAGCTCAAGCTTTGTTATTCATAATTTGATATTTAACTTAACAAAATGCTACAGATTATACTGATTTTGATCATGATAAGCATTGTATGATTATAAAATGCAGAAGTGCTCATTAGAATTATATATGAAGATTTCTAGGTAAATCTTATATATGTGAGAGAGCTCAACAACTGATCATTACTTTAGTCACTGGAGATTTTAAGAATGGTAACAGTTGAAGTCCCATTAAAAATATCTTCAGATAAGAACAACTTTGTCCTAAACAACTAAGCAAACAATTATTTTCCTCCTCAAAAGTGTCTGGTACTGCTAATGTCATCAAATCTGCAAATCTGCAGGGTTTCATTCTCATGTACATTTAAACTTGTCTCTCACCCCTCAAAGTGTCTCCCTTTCTTCATCTTTCAGTGGACTGTCTCTTCTAGACTTAAATGATGGATAAGAAAGAGCTCAGAGGGCTTCCCTGGTGGTCCAGTGGGTAAGGACACTGCCTTGCGGTGCAAGGCATGCCAGTTCGATCCGTGGCCTGAGAAGATCCCATGTGCTGCAGAGCAGCTGGACTGATGTATCTAACTACCGAGCCGGAGCTCTGGAGCACATGTGCCCAGAGCCTGTGCTCTGCAGCGAGAGAGGCCATGGAGATAGGAGGCCCATACCGACCAAAGAACAAAGAAAATAGGTTAATGAAAGACCAATAGAAGTGGCCAAAAAAAGAGAAAGAGCTCAGAGTGACCCTAAATATATGCATATATCCTTGCCCAGAGTATCTCACTCTGTGATATACTTATCCATGATCTCAATCTCTAAAGAGTGAAGGAATTCTTCAGTCCTATATGACAGGAAATGTAGATATTATATAACAGAGTCTTAACTGACCTTAAAAATTTATCACTAGCTTAACGTTTCCTTCCTTTTATATCCTTACCCTCTCTTCTATTAAGGCAAACCAAGTTATAACTGTATTAGAGAAACCATGTGATTAACCCCATATAGACCAAGATTTAAATCTCAGTACATACAGTTAGTATTTGTATATCATTTGGCAAATTTTATAAACTAAACCTTAATTTAGTTATTATAAGATCATGACAATTAAAAATAAGTCATATGTGCCTGGGATAAAAGAGGAGGTCAACACATGAATATATTAACAAACTAAATTTTAAGTAAACTAGATGGTTTTAGATTTAGTCATGTCCAAAGAGAATGAACATTAGAAAAAAGTTTTCCTGGAAAAAATTAGATGCAGAAATTTTGACATAGGATGGTCAGTATCATGGATAACTCCTTGTGGGAAATTCATTTTCTTTTCATTTTGGATACTTCATTTCTGTCTGAACTTTCCCATTCAAGCCCCAGGGTTTCATTCTCATGTACATTTAAACTTGTCTCTCACCCCTCAAAGTGTCTCCCTTTCTTCATCTTTCAGTGGACTGTCTCTTCTAGACTTAAATGATGGATAAGAAAGAGCTCAGAGGGCTTCCCTGGTGGTCCAGTGGGTAAGGACACTGCCTTGCGGTGCAAGGCATGCCAGTTCGATCCGTGGCCTGAGAAGATCCCATGTGCTGCAGAGCAGCTGGACTGATGTATCTAACTACCGAGCCGGAGCTCTGGAGCACATGTGCCCAGAGCCTGTGCTCTGCAGCGAGAGAGGCCATGGAGATAGGAGGCCCATACCGACCAAAGAACAAAGAAAATAGGTTAATGAAAGACCAATAGAAGTGGCCAAAAAAAGAGAAAGAGCTCAGAGTGACCCTAAATATATGCATATATCCTTGCCCAGAGTATCTCACTCTGTGATATACTTATCCATGATCTCAATCTCTAAAGAGTGAAGGAATTCTTCAGTCCTATATGACAGGAAATGTAGATATTATATAACAGAGTCTTAACTGACCTTAAAAATTTATCACTAGCTTAACGTTTCCTTCCTTTTATATCCTTACCCTCTCTTCTATTAAGGCAAACCAAGTTATAACTGTATTAGAGAAACCATGTGATTAACCCCATATAGACCAAGATTTAAATCTCAGTACATACAGTTAGTATTTGTATATCATTTGGCAAATTTTATAAACTAAACCTTAATTTAGTTATTATAAGATCATGACAATTAAAAATAAGTCATATGTGCCTGGGATAAAAGAGGAGGTCAACACATGAATATATTAACAAACTAAATTTTAAGTAAACTAGATGGTTTTAGATTTAGTCATGTCCAAAGAGAATGAACATTAGAAAAAAGTTTTCCTGGAAAAAATTAGATGCAGAAATTTTGACATAGGATGGTCAGTATCATGGATAACTCCTTGTGGGAAATTCATTTTCTTTTCATTTTGGATACTTCATTTCTGTCTGAACTTTCCCCATTCAAGCCCCAGGGTTATTCCATACTGCAATAATTTCTTTGAGCTTGAGCTGTTATTTTTAGAGAAATTGTTCCTATGGATTTGGGAAATTATACATCTCCCTAGAGGTTTTAGTCTTTGTTAATTTTGTCTTCCTTATTTGTTCTTGGGTGGGTTGGCAAGATTCTCCAAGGTGAAGAATGTTATTATACTGCAGAACCCTCATTATTCATCCATGATGTCGCTGTTTCTCCTACAAGAGACAGTACTCATGCCAGGGTACAGTACCGATTACTCCTACTGGAAAGTACTTCAAGTGGATAGGATAACACAAAGTCACAATACTTAGAGTGTGCAATAGCACTGTTGCTTTTAGGCAGAGTTATTTAGGATTCTTTAGGATTATTCCCTCTTCATTGAGTTTTCTTCACTATTTCTCACATATGCCCTATTCTCAGGCTGTACATTTTCTAAGAGACAGCTTTTGTTTGTGTGTTATTCCCTCAATAAACATCTCTGCCACAACTCCAAAATATTTATCTTTTATCACAATTTTAAAGAACAAAGAATTTGTTCTTGAAAGAAAATAACTACTTTTGTATTTTTGCCATCAATTTCTGAGAGAATGTTTCTTATAATATATCTCATTCCCACAAAGTGAACTATTTAAGGGACATAGGTTTTATTTTTTTTAGTTTTTGGAACATATTTAAAAGGAAAAACATCTAATAGACCTTCATAGGTTGAGAAAAATTTTATTCATTCTAATTTGCCATAAATGAGACTGATAAATAATTTGTAGTATTAGAACTAGAAGGAAAGTATTATTTTTAAAATGGCAATAATAAACGACCCTCAGAATTTTTCCCAAGGAGAAAAATTGTGTTTTTTAAATATATTTTAATGGGTTTATTTGGTGTGAACTTGAGCCTTTCTGAGTATATTCTGAAAGACTGAGATGAGACTCAAAAAGTAGCTAAAAATACATTTTTTATGGCTAATATAAAAAGATGATGAATATGATTTGGAGTGAATGATTGCAGTTTATCAAGCTTGCTATAATAGAACATGAACCAAGAGTGTGTGGTAAGCCAGCATTCTATATGAAGAAATGAGTGGTGTAAAGCTTCTTAGGAAAGGGATGGCAAAGGAGTTTTTTTAATATTATTTTTCCCCATCATGCCTCTTTTATTTTTTTGTATTTATTTTCAACCATCGTTTTAATTCTTTGGCCTGTGTGGGCCTCCCATTGCAGCAGCCTCTCTCTCTGCAGAGCACCGACTCTCAGCACATGCGCTCCAGAGCACTGGCTCTTAATGGGACACACCAGTCCAGCTGCTCTGCGGCACATGGGATCTTCCCGGGCCAGGGATCGATCCGGTGCCCCCTGCACTGCAAGGCAGACTCTTTACCCACTGGACCACCAGGGAAGCCCCAAAGGAGTTAAGAAAGTGAATTAATGATGTTAGTGATATTAACATGGTACATGTCTAACAGTGTGTTATTTCTGTTATGTCAAAAAATCAGTAGTTACCTTACACCAAGGCTTATACTGAAACTTCTTATAAAAGGGAAAAATTTGTGATCTAATAAAATGAGAAATATGGAAAAACAGAATAGGCACAGGTTCAAAGAAATCATCAAGACTGAGTTCAGGGATTTGAAGCAGAAAAATACCCTACTGAAACAGAAACTCCCTGCCACTTTACAAACAAATCAATAAATCTTCAGATATAGTGTGAAACATTTTTCACTTAAGGAGTTTCAGTCAAATTTAATCAAAATTTCTAAAGACAGAATTTCTTGGTTTAACTATAGTAAACAATTAAGTACATTGGTCTTATATGGTGTTTAATGGCTTTAACATATAGTTTGTCTCACTATATTATTAAAGAATCTCATTGATGCCTTTTAATCGATGTAATTAAACATAACCATACAAATGTGTTATTGGAGCATGCTTAAGTGAAGTGTTAGTTACTCGGTCATGTCCAACTCTGCAACCCCATGAACTGTACCCCACCAGGCTCCTATATCCATGGAGTTCTCCAGTCAAGAATACTGGAGTGGGTTACCATGCCCTCCTCCAGGGAATCTTCCCAACCCATGAATAGAACCTGGGTCTCCTCCATTGCAGGCAGATTCATTTATCCTCTGAGCCACCGGGGAAGCCCTAATAAGGATCTTAAAGAAAAAGTTTATATTCTACGAGTCAAATGAACATACGATTAGTTACTGCATTTACAGATTTAGTTGTTTTTCGATTCAAGATGTGAATGTAAATGATTTTGCTAGTAATAATGACCTCTAACTCCTGTATCCATAAAAACTCTTTCATTTTATATACACAAGTATTAACAAGGACTGTTTTTGTTTTCTAATTACCTTTCAAACTCCATGCACCCACATCTCAACATTATTCTGAGATTCACATTTTTGCTTATAGTTTTAAACTCGAAACTGCTAAAGTTCAAATCATATCTTCCCTTGGTTCCCATAAGCTTGCACCTCTTTTCAGTTTTATAATGTTGCTAGTAGCATCACCATCTACTCCTTTACTCAACAATATGACATGGCCTCATCCCCTCAATTCCTTCAAGTTTCTCTTTGTCATCTACATATCCAGGGATTACCAAATCCTGAAATATCTTGTTTCTCCTCATTTGTTACTACCTTAGTTCACATTTCCTAATTTTATCTTACCGCTAGTGTCTCTTTCACTCTAATTTTTACTCTTGATGATCATACTAGAATACGAACCTGATTATGTTACTTTCCTCAAAAGAAAATCTTGCTTTTCACTGTAACTCAAAATTATATCTTTGATAATATTTACCAGCCTATCATTTTAACCTCATTATGTGGTATTTCTCTAAGTTTTCTAAGCACAACATATTTATTTTTTCTTTCATATTATATCCTGTCATTCTTTTCTCCCTTTACTGTGTAATTACTACTTATTCTTAATTACCAAGTTAAAATGTCATTATCCCTCTAAGACAAGGTGTGTATTTCATGAGCAAATGAAAAATAACTGCTACTGATGAATATACTAACTTACAATCTGTCATAATATACAGATCTTCTGAATTATAGTTGACTTTTCTTGAGCTGTTTCCTGTCAGTTCATGGTATACTAAAGAGGGAGATGACAGGGCAGTGTAATTCCATGAATGTCATAGGATATCATTTTACTGCAACAAGAACCTGAACACTTAGATAGTCAGTGTCCAAAATATCTGTGAACAAAAGTTGTTGATACAGCAATTTGAGTGAAAAGTTAATGACTTAGCTCTAAAAGTCCATATTTAAGAAAAGAGATTATAAACAGCAGGGTTAGCAGAGCACTGTAGGGTAAAGACATACCTGAAGAAGACTGACGTCATATAATCGATGCACTGTTTTGCTTAGTAATAATGAAACCTCTAACTCCTACCTTTTCAAACACAAGTATTAACAAGGACTGTTTTTGTTTTCTAATTACCTTTCAAACTCCATGCACCCACATCTCAACATTATTCTGAGATTCACATTTTTGCTTATAGTTTTAAACTCGAAACTGCTAAAGTTCAAATCATATCTTCCCTTGGTTCCCATAAGCTTGCACCTCTTTTCAGTTTTATAATGTTGCTAGTAGCATCACCATCTACTCCTTTACTCAACAATATGACATGGCCTCATCCCCTCAATTCCTTCAAGTTTCTCTTTGTCATCTACATATCCAGGGATTACCAAATCCTGAAATATCTTGTTTCTCCTCATTTGTTACTACCTTAGTTCACATTTCCTAATTTTATCTTACCGCTAGTGTCTCTTTCACTCTAATTTTTACTCTTGATGATCATACTAGAATACGAACCTGATTATGTTACTTTCCTCAAAAGAAAATCTTGCTTTTCACTGTAACTCAAAATTATATCTTTGATAATATTTACCAGCCTATCATTTTAACCTCATTATGTGGTATTTCTCTAAGTTTTCTAAGCACAACATATTTATTTTTTCTTTCATATTATATCCTGTCATTCTTTTCTCCCTTTACTGTGTAATTACTACTTATTCTTAATTACCAAGTTAAAATGTCATTATCCCTCTAAGACAAGGTGTGTATTTCATGAGCAAATGAAAAATAACTGCTACTGATGAATATACTAACTTACAATCTGTCATAATATACAGATCTTCTGAATTATAGTTGACTTTTCTTGAGCTGTTTCCTGTCAGTTCATGGTATACTAAAGAGGGAGATGACAGGGCAGTGTAATTCCATGAATGTCATAGGATATCATTTTACTGCAACAAGAACCTGAACACTTAGATAGTCAGTGTCCAAAATATCTGTGAACAAAAGTTGTTGATACAGCAATTTGAGTGAAAAGTTAATGACTTAGCTCTAAAAGTCCATATTTAAGAAAAGAGATTATAAACAGCTTCGCAGGGTTAGCAGAGCACTGTAGGGTAAAGACATACCTGAAGAAGACTGACGTCATATAATCGATTGCTTTGGGAATAATTACATTTGACTAAAAAACCTACCTTCAGTAGGCTTAGAGAAATAGCCAAACCCATCCTAGATGAAGATTCAAGCAATAAAAGGAAATCTTGATTTGCCTCAGAAGGACTGAGAGGCCAGAGAGGAATTAATTCTCTGTCAAGAGAGTGAAAAAGTCAGCTGACTAAACATAGCTACAGAGACACCAAATACATACACAATCAGGAGACTCATGAAAAGCCACTAAAGAAGAGGAGCATGAGCTTTAATCAGTGAAGCTGAGATATTTCTGCCAAGAAATATTTTTAAAAAGAAGAAGGGAGAGGAAACAAAAAATTTTCTAGATAGCTACGATATATATAGAGAAGGTTTTTCTGAGTTTTATGGGTAGCCAAACTTTGAATAGATGGGGTGCAGTGAAAAGACCATAACCCAGTAAAAGGAGAATAAGCCTTATGCCTAAACCTAAATTAGCTCAACTCCATGATTTAGAGATGAGAAAACTTAGACCCAGAGAGGGGAAAAATCTTACTCTTGCTTTAACACTAATGCTTGACATTAGTGAAGATTGAAACCCAACCTCCTTAACAGATAAGTAATGCTTTCTATTTCTAGGATAATTCCTCCATTTCCGTATAAGTGGAACTCCTTTGGTATGAATATTTTGGATGTTTTGATCTCTTAAGATATAGCTATCTTGTTGAGGTATACAAAGTTGGAGGCATCAATCACAGAATTCTATGAGGAATAAAATTATCATGTCCCTGTGGGACTTAGATCTTTAATACAGATCTTCTGAATTATAGTTGACTTTTCTTGAGCTTCCTGTCAGTTCATGGTATACTAAAGAGGGAGATGACAGGGCAGTGTAATTCCATGAATGTCATAGGATATCATTTTACTGCAACAAGAACCTGAACACTTAGATAGTCAGTGTCCAAAATATCTGTGAACAAAAGTTGTTGATACAGCAATTTGAGTGAAAAGTTAATGACTTAGCTCTAAAAGTCCATATTTAAGAAAAGAGATTATAAACAGCTTCGCAGGGTTAGCAGAGCACTGTAGGGTAAAGACATACCTGAAGAAGACTGACGTCATATAATCGATTGCTTTGGGGAATAATTACATTTGACTAAAAAACCTACCTTCAGTAGGCTTAGAGAAATAGCCAAACCCATCCTAGATGAAGATTCAAGCAATAAAAGGAAATCTTGATTTGCCTCAGAAGGACTGAGAGGCCAGAGAGGAATTAATTCTCTGTCAAGAGAGTGAAAAAGTCAGCTGACTAAACATAGCTACAGAGACACCAAATACATACACAATCAGGAGACTCATGAAAAGCCACTAAAGAAGAGGAGCATGAGCTTTAATCAGTGAAGCTGAGATATTTCTGCCAAGAAATATTTTTAAAAAGAAGAAGGGAGAGGAAACAAAAAATTTTCTAGATAGCTACGATATATATAGAGAAGGTTTTTCTGAGTTTTATGGGTAGCCAAACTTTGAATAGATGGGGTGCAGTGAAAAGACCATAACCCAGTAAAAGGAGAATAAGCCTTATGCCTAAACCTAAATTAGCTCAACTCCATGATTTAGAGATGAGAAAACTTAGACCCAGAGAGGGGAAAAATCTTACTCTTGCTTTAACACTAATGCTTGACATTAGTGAAGATTGAAACCCAACCTCCTTAACAGATAAGTAATGCTTTCTATTTCTAGGATAATTCCTCCATTTCCGTATAAGTGGAACTCCTTTGGTATGAATATTTTGGATGTTTTGATCTCTTAAGATATAGCTATCTTGTTGAGGTATACAAAGTTGGAGGCATCAATCACAGAATTCTATGAGGAATAAAATTATCATGTCCCTGGACTTTTACATCTAATGGATCTAGTTGTCTGAGGACACTCCTTAGAGGTGAAATTTATGATTTATGTTTATCCTACAAGTAGGGAAATAAGGAACTGGTAAGTCAGTACTCTGGAAAGTTTTCTCTAATTTTTGTTATATATTAACAAAGAAAACTCTGTATGCCTCAAAAAAATAAGCTGTTAATATATCTGCATAACAGAAGATACCTGTTTCTTCTTTTCTCCCTTAAGCCTTTGACAAAAATCTTTTTTCTTTCTTAATATATCAGTCTTTTCTTGACCATGTTATGGATAAGTAAAAAAAAAAATTTACAACCATAATTGGGCACAGTTCTAAAAGGGAAGCTATATTACTCCTATATTATGCAGTATCAGAGAATAAAAAAGACAATTAAAATAAAAATCTTTGTAATCTGAAAGGATTAATGCATTATTCCATCACTAATTAGATACATTAGTTTGAGTATCTGTCTTTTGTGTTAACAGATTTATCATTTTTATGAATGACTCAAAGGAGTGCATAAAAGATATGTTTATTAATACGGAATATAGACACTAATCATGGAGGAATAAAAATTACACGAGTCATAGAGTTAATATCTAAGATGATCTTACCAGGTTGAAACCAAAGGACCAAGTATTTAACAAGATGAAATTGAAAAAAAAAAGAATATAAAATATTGCATGTTGATTCATAAAGCACCTTTGAATAAGTGAGGTTTCAGAAGGACTGTAAATTATTTCTGAGAGCTTTTAAAATCTTGAAGCATAACTTATTTTTAAATCCATTTTTAAGTGATTTCTATTTTAATTGGCTTGTAGTTAAAAGTGTACTTTGTAAATAATCATTTCTTCAAAAATGTAGTCCATTTTGTGTAAAAACATGTTGAGTTTAAGGATTTCTGTTTCTGTTTGGTTTATCAATGTCTGGTAAAACTTATCACTTTACTAATTTCTTGATTATCTTATATAAATAAAATCTTATAATTGTTATGTATTTTATATAAATTTTCTTTTGATTATTATGGCATATACTTATTCATGTTATTACATTGCCTTAATTTTAATTTTGATTAGTATTTTATTGGCAAATAGCATTCTTCTGAGCAGTGGTTTTTTAATTAATTTGTGTATTTTAATTGGAGATAATTACTTTAAAATATTGTGATATTTTTTGCCATACATCCCTATGAAGGGCCATAGATTTACATTTATCTCCTCCATCCTAAACTGCCTACCACCTCCCTCCCCACCTTATCCCTCTAGGTTATAACAGAGCACCAGCTTTGGATGCCCTGCTTCATACATCAAACTGGAACTGGTTATCTATTTTGCATATGCTAATGTGCAATGCTATTCTCTCCAAACATCCCATCCTCTCCTTCTCCCACTGGTCCAAAAGTCTGTTCATTATATGTCTCCTTTGCTGCCCTGTACGTAGGATTATTGATACCATCTTTCCAGATTCTATAAATATGCATTAGTGTATGGTGTTTGTTTTTCTCTTTATGACTTACTTCACTCTGTATAATAGGCTCTAGGCTCACCCACCTCATTAGAACTGACTTGCTTGATGCATTCTTTGACATTTTTTTGTTTGGAACATTTCTGTGAGGTGTTATTTGTGATGTATCTTTTTATAGCAGACAATAGCTAGATAAGATTTTCCTATCAAAAAGTCTTTGTGCATTAGTAGATATATATATAATTCATTTACATTTATTGTGATCATATTGTTTAACTTCTTTCACCATTTTAGTCTGCACTTTATGTTTAACCTTTTTTTTTCTTTTTTGCCACTACTAAATTAGTACTATTTTCTGTAACCCATAATTTTCTTTTATCTATATACTACTTAAAGTTATAATACATGATATATATAAATTATGATGTATTTGCTAGATCATAATTTTAATATATACTTTGATCTAATAAAGTCTAATAAAGTATCTAATAAAGTCAACTTTTACTCAGTACTTTTGTCTTCCTTCTAAAATGGGAGTAAAATTTGCCATGCTCCTCAACTTGCCAATTCCTCATTATAACTACCATCCCGATCAACACGTCTTAATACTTCAGAGTTTTTATCTTACTTTTTTAAATTCAGAAAAGTTACTATTTTTACAGTCTATGAAATTTGACTATAAATCAGATATATAGTTAGGCAAATTTGCTGACATCATTTGTCAAACTGTGCTTCTCTGTGGGTTCGCTCATCTTAACGTGCAATTTCCAAGAGTTATTTGGGTGACTAAATTCTTTGCTATGTGATCTTGGAAAATATTGATTTAACCCTTATTCTAATAAATTAGTTAAGCTTGTTATTAAAACATAAGATAAGCAGGTTCACCATTCAATTTCTGTAGAAGTTTAGGAAAGTTTCACTTCTCAGGGCCTCAATTTCCTCATGTGTAAAATGGGAATAATATTGTATCAAGTAATATACAAAGACCAAAGTGTAGTTAACTATGAATATTTAAAGCAAACACATCCTTTTTCCTTTTTCCCCAATTTTTTGGTCCAAAAGTCTGTTCATTATATGTCTCCTTTGCTGCCCTGTACGTAGGATTATTGATACCATCTTTCCAGATTCTATAAATATGCATTAGTGTATGGTGTTTGTTTTTCTCTTTATGACTTACTTCACTCTGTATAATAGGCTCTAGGCTCACCCACCTCATTAGAACTGACTTGCTTGATGCATTCTTTGACATTTTTTTGTTTGGAACATTTCTGTGAGGTGTTATTTGTGATGTATCTTTTTATAGCAGACAATAGCTAGATAAGATTTTCCTATCAAAAAGTCTTTGTGCATTAGTAGATATATATATAATTCATTTACATTTATTGTGATCATATTGTTTAACTTCTTTCACCATTTTAGTCTGCACTTTATGTTTAACCTTTTTTTTTCTTTTTTGCCACTACTAAATTAGTACTATTTTCTGTAACCCATAATTTTCTTTTATCTATATACTACTTAAAGTTATAATACATGATATATATAAATTATGATGTATTTGCTAGATCATAATTTTAATATATACTTTGATCTAATAAAGTCTAATAAAGTATCTAATAAAGTCAACTTTTACTCAGTACTTTTGTCTTCCTTCTAAAATGGGAGTAAAATTTGCCATGCTCCTCAACTTGCCAATTCCTCATTATAACTACCATCCCGATCAACACGTCTTAATACTTCAGAGTTTTTATCTTACTTTTTTAAATTCAGAAAAGTTACTATTTTTACAGTCTATGAAATTTGACTATAAATCAGATATATAGTTAGGCAAATTTGCTGACATCATTTGTCAAACTGTGCTTCTCTGTGGGTTCGCTCATCTTAACGTGCAATTTCCAAGAGTTATTTGGGTGACTAAATTCTTTGCTATGTGATCTTGGAAAATATTGATTTAACCCTTATTCTAATAAATTAGTTAAGCTTGTTATTAAAACATAAGATAAGCAGGTTCACCATTCAATTTCTGTAGAAGTTTAGGAAAGTTTCACTTCTCAGGGCCTCAATTTCCTCATGTGTAAAATGGGAATAATATTGTATCAAGTAATATACAAAGACCAAAGTATAGTTAACTATGAATATTTAAAGCAAACACATCATTTCCTTCTGGAAAATACTGTTGCTAATCTAATAACACCCATATGTTCACATGTATCTCTTGTATTCTTCCTTTCCAATCAACTTCAAGATTGTTTCTTTTGTTTTGACTTCATATAATTTTACTACAGTGTTTTGTGTTATGAACTTACTTGTAGCTTTAAAAATGCAGTGTGATACTTGAAATGAACTTTTAAACTGGAAATTCATGTCTCCTTTTAAGTCTAGAAAACTCTCAACTATTATTTCTTTAAATATATGCTATTGTTATTTCATTTATTATTTCCAAATCTTCTGTTAGATAAATTATGATGTTTCCCAATCTATCTTTCACATCTCTTAATTTTTTTTATATATTTGAAAAAATCTTTCTGTGCTTTTTAAAATATATCTTTATGATTTTTCCTTAAAACACCTTAGTATACCTTCCAGTGACTAATTTCTTATTACTGTAATAACTCTAAATTTTATCCTTTTTAATTCTTAATTTAAATAAATACTTTTATTTTCAAATATTTTAAATAAACTCATATTCCATTCATCTTTCTGGCCTAATGCCTATCCGTATTTTTTTTGAATTCTTGGTATATTTTTATGGAGGTTGTATCTTCCTTTTATTTCTTGGGCTACAATAAAATGCTCTTTTTCTACTTTTTAAAAATGTCTGTGTGAAATTAATCTTAATTCCAGTAAATTCATGCTCTCTTTATAATTTTTGATATTATATTTTTATGTGTATTTTAACATTTTTAGTTGTAAATTCACTTTAGGTGGAGGCCATTTGCCTTTGTTTTTCTTTCTAAATTTTTTCTCTTTCTTTCCCCTTTGTGCTTACTCCAAATGGCCAGATGATTCTGCAGTTGTTTCCACAGTTCTTCCAATTCCCCTTTTCATAATGAGGCCGTTTGTAAATTGCAACTTAGTCCAGCCTTGTTATTAAAACATAAGATAAGCGGTTCAATTATTCGTTACTTCTCAGGGCCTCAATTTCCTCATGTGTAAAATGGGAATAATATTGTATCAAGTAATATACAAAGACCAAAGTATAGTTAACTATGAATATTTAAAGCAAACACATCATTTCCTTCTGGAAAATACTGTTGCTAATCTAATAACACCCATATGTTCACATGTATCTCTTGTATTCTTCCTTTCCAATCAACTTCAAGATTGTTTCTTTTGTTTTGACTTCATATAATTTTACTACAGTGTTTTGTGTTATGAACTTACTTGTAGCTTTAAAAATGCAGTGTGATACTTGAAATGAACTTTTAAACTGGAAATTCATGTCTCCTTTTAAGTCTAGAAAACTCTCAACTATTATTTCTTTAAATATATGCTATTGTTATTTCATTTATTATTTCCAAATCTTCTGTTAGATAAATTATGATGTTTCCCAATCTATCTTTCACATCTCTTAATTTTTTTTATATATTTGAAAAAATCTTTCTGTGCTTTTTAAAATATATCTTTATGATTTTTCCTTAAAACACCTTAGTATACCTTCCAGTGACTAATTTCTTATTACTGTAATAACTCTAAATTTTATCCTTTTTAATTCTTAATTTAAATAAATACTTTTATTTTCAAATATTTTAAATAAACTCATATTCCATTCATCTTTCTGGCCTAATGCCTATCCGTATTTTTTTTGAATTCTTGGTATATTTTTATGGAGGTTGTATCTTCCTTTTATTTCTTGGGCTACAATAAAATGCTCTTTTTATACTTTTTAAAAATGTCTGTGTGAAATTAATCTTAATTCCAGTAAATTCATGCTCTCTTTATAATTTTTGATATTATATTTTTATGTGTATTTTAACATTTTTAGTTGTAAATTCACTTTAGGTGGAGGCCATTTGCCTTTGTTTTTCTTTCTAAATTTTTTCTCTTTCTTTCCCCTTTGTGCTTACTCCAAATGGCCAGATGATTCTGCAGTTGTTTCCACAGTTCTTCCAATTCCCCTTTTCATAATGAGGCCTTGTAATTCCAGTCCAGGTTTTCTAATGACTTGTGGCTTATTGGGAAGCTTGCAGATTCAAACTAGCACCATCAAGCAGGATGGAAGGGGACTGTCTACATTTCCTTTTGCCTATCTAGCTTGTGTGTTTGTTTGTATATGTTTTAGTTCATTTCTCATATAGAAAATAAATTTGTTTTTCCTCACCTGCCGTCATAGTTGAAGTAGGCAGAAGTCCAAACTCAGTCCCTGATTTTAAGACCCTAGCCTGGCTTCAGCCCTCTGTTTTACATAAAGAATTTTTATCATCTTTGGTCCATATCAACCATACTCTAGATATCTGCTTCTACTTAAAGAGTCATTCCTTCCTTAACAGCTACTTAACATTTTTCAGGTCTTATATCTTTGGTGTGATTTTTTTTTTTCATCCCACCTGGGTCATTTTTGTTTGGGGTTTTCTGTTGTCGTTGTTTTGTTTTTAATTTTATCTAGCATTGCTAGATAAATGAGGTTTCAGGGCATAAACTTTGTTTACTGGGTCACCTTCTCCAAAAGTCAAGATACAAGACCATAGCACAAATAATAATTTCAAAGGTTAAAGTCACAGATCTCAGTGCATGGGTACATGCTAAGTCACACAGCCATGTCTGACTTTTTGCAACCCTGTGGACTGTACCAAGCCACTGTACCAAGCCAGGCTCCACTGTCCATGGGATTTTCCAGGCAAGAATACTGGAATGGGTTGTCATTCCCTCCTTTAGGGGATCTTCCCAATCCAGGGATCAAACTTACCTCTCCTGCATTGCAAACAAATTCTTTATCACTGAGCCACTGAGGAGGACCAGATATGTTGGTAAGCACAGGGGAAATAATGTAATGATTAAGTATGGCTTTTGTCATACTGGAAACACCTCTTATCTAAAGAATGTGAAAATGAAATTGTTTATTCATAATAGCAACAGTAATACTTATCAAGACCTTACTATGTACCAGGCAGTGTTCCAAATGTTTAAAATGAATTAATGCATTTAGTCTTCACAACAATATTAGGTACAAATCTCATCATTAGTGGATTTTAAGCATAAAAATAATGAGGCACAGAATGGTTGAGTACCTTCCAAATATCTAGTAAGCCTGTAAATCATAGAGCTCATATTTGAAGATGTGTGAGCTAGGGTCTGTATTCTTAATTAGTGTTCTATGCTGCCTTTCAGTGACTATGATGGACAAGTGGACACATTGTAAGGTCATCCACAATGATTTACTAACTTTTCCTCTTGAGTAAGAGCAAGACTTGTGACTTGCTTCTAACCAATTTGTTGTTCATTCACCAAGTCATATCCAACTCTTTGCAACCCCATGGACTGCAGCAGACCGGGCTTCCTTGTCCCTCACCATCTCTTGGAGTTTGCTCAGGTTCATGCCCATTAATGATCGAGCATGCATTTGGTGATGCCATCCAACCATCTCATCCTCTGTTGCCCCTTTTTCTCCTGCCCTCAATCTTTCCCAGCATCAGAGTCTATTCCAATGAGTTGGCTGTTCACCTCAGGTAGCCAAAGTACTGGAGCTTCAGCTTCACCATGAGTCCTTCCAGTGAGTATTCAGAGTTGATTTCCTTTAAGATTGACTGGTTCTAAGCAATAGAATATGGCAAAGGTGATGGGATGTCATTCCCATGATGACATTGCATTACATAAGACCCTTGTTTTAGTGGCTGGAGCAATAGACTCCTCTCGACTTCAAATAAGCAAGTTGATATGATGTGAACCATCTATAGAGCAGGACCACATAGTAGGGAATTATAGATAACCTCTAGGAGATTATAGCCTCAGTCCTACAACTAAAGGACCTGAATTCTGCCAATACTATTTTATCTTAAAAGAGATAATAAGCCTCAGAGGTGGCCATTGGCCACCTAGATTGCACCCTATTACTCTCTGAGCAAGGAACCAAGTTAGGCTAAGAAAGTGTGAAATAAAAACGTGTTCTGGGGTTTCCCTTGTGATTCAGTGGGTAAGGATGCCTCCTTGCAGTGTAAGGGGCACCGGTTCAATCCCTGGCCTGGGAAGATCCCATGTGCCACGAAGCGGCTGGATCGATGTGTCCAACTACCAAGCCAGAACCCTGGAGCACATGTGCCCAGAGCCGGTGCTCTGCAGTGACAGAGGTCACTGCAATGGGAGGCCCACACAGAGCACAGAACAAAGATGGATGAAAATAGATAAATGAAAAATCAATAGAAGTGGCCAAAAAAGAAAAAAAAAATATGTGCTCTGTTTAAGCCACTGGTTGTTGTAATTTCTTATGCAGCAATAGAAAACAAATACAGCAATGTGGATATGATGACATTTTCTTTTTCTAGAGCTATGTTAGGTCTCTGTTGTTCCCATGACTATATAAGCTACTGTTATTGCTTTTGTTAGTTTTTATTGTTATCGTTATCATCATAATGATGTTAAAAACAGTGAGATGTTAAACAGTACTGTAACAAAGATAAAAAACACTAGCCATTCTTTGTTACACAGCAGTGTTACTCAATGCAAAAATTCTTAGGAAATGAGTTAAAAGGGAAAGCAAAATAAAAATAAGCACTTTATGGTTCTAAATTAAGCTTATTTTAAAGCCACCTCAGAGGGAGAAAAAAAGTATGCTTTGAAAATAAGGTCTTTGACAATGCTGGAGTACCCCAAACACTTGCACAAATAAGAACTCCCACAGAGAAATAAAACCTATGTTATATCCAGAAAGGGTCATCTGCCAACAGCAGCCAATGAAGGACTTGTATGAGGAACTTCTTAGTGAGAGTGGATGTGAGGGTGGGAGCACGTCACCTCTTCAGTTAATGATGCTGCAGCAGTGAGCTTATTCAAATAGTTTGGCCCTGAAGATAGTGCCACTTAATGAGCATAATCATAGCACACAACACATTGCCTCAATTCAGAAATGTATATGCAACTCACAACCCCAAGCTCTTAACAGCTTTAAAGAGCCCTCACAAACTACAACTGGTCACCTCCTCTCTGATCCTCCCAGATGCATTTAAAGCAGTGCTTGGGTGAGGTCTGTGCATGCATGCATTTTCCCCAAGGCGTTTTATTTGTATAAACTCCTTGTGTTACACCCATTTCCATTAACCTTGTATCTCAGCCTTAGCCCAAAGGTGACAGTTTAAAAATAAACCCCCTTATATAATGTATGGATATGTTCATATAAATAACTTGTAATGTTTAATTAAAATAAATTGTTATTAACAGACATCATCTTTGTACAACCATGTATCAGGAGCTTTATGTGTTGAGAATTTACTGTAAGACTGACTTGACTTTTAAAGGCAGTATGTGAATTTCTCATTAGCCTTATTATCATTTCTGAATCATAAATATGTAAATGATGAGTTTCACACGGGAGATTTAATTCTGCACTCTTATTTCTGATTAGCTGGAAATACACTCTGGCTCTGTCAGATAATTGGTAACACTGCACACCAATAAGGCATTTCCCTATGCTTCATCAGAGGCAGTTGAAATTAAAGAAGGCAGGGCTGTTACGTTTTTGACAGTTTTGTAACACCAACTTGTTAAAGTTTTAACTCAGCCATTAATAAAGTTCATGAATTATTAATACAATTATTATGTCAAGGTTCTTTTTTAAAGTTGAGATCTAAGACTAAAGTAAAATTCTCTGAGAAAGAGAATGCTTTCATTTTTTAATCATATCTTTCAAATAATTCTAAACTAAACAATAAACACCCAGGCAACCTGAGTAAGGGGGGAGAAAAAGATTGACCTCTTACTGTGAGCCATCTACTCCCTAGCTCATGTGCCAAAATATTTGTAAACCTCTAAGTGTTTGGTGCCAGGTGAAATTTTATTACTTTAATATGTGATGCTTTCTATTGAACATCAGCAACTTAGTTTCTAAAAATATGAGTTGCACGAGAGAAAAATATTTTATCAAATTTTCTCAAGCTGCCTAATCATTCTAGAAGTAAAAACATTTCCATTTACTTCAACCTAGAGAAACCTAAGCAGTTTTCATTCATAAGGAATTCATTTTTCACCTGACAAGGTGGTGCTTATGCCCTCTAACAAGATAATAAACTCCTATGGGTAAGTAGTAATTCTCTTTATCTGTATATTATGCATTGTATATCTGTTTACTAGATAGAGAAATGAGTTGTCACTTAAAAAATGTTTCAAAGTATGCCTGAAATGAACTTTTAAATATCTAACAACTGGCCATACTTAAACTTACTGGACAAATTAGTTAAAAGAACTTAATCTTTTATTTGTATAAACTCCTTGTGTTACACCCATTTCCATTAACCTTGTATAGCCTTAGCCCAAAGGTGACAGTTTAAAAATAAACCCCCTTATATAATGTATGGATATGTTCATATAAATAACTTGTAATGTTTAATTAAAATAAATTGTTATTAACAGACATCATCTTTGTACAACCATGTATCAGGAGCTTTATGTGTTGAGAATTTACTGTAAGACTGACTTGACTTTTAAAGGCAGTATGTGAATTTCTCATTAGCCTTATTATCATTTCTGAATCATAAATATGTAAATGATGAGTTTCACACGGGAGATTTAATTCTGCACTCTTATTTCTGATTAGCTGGAAATACACTCTGGCTCTGTCAGATAATTGGTAACACTGCACACCAATAAGGCATTTCCCTATGCTTCATCAGAGGCAGTTGAAATTAAAGAAGGCAGGGCTGTTACGTTTTTGACAGTTTTGTAACACCAACTTGTTAAAGTTTTAACTCAGCCATTAATAAAGTTCATGAATTATTAATACAATTATTATGTCAAGGTTCTTTTTTAAAGTTGAGATCTAAGACTAAAGTAAAATTCTCTGAGAAAGAGAATGCTTTCATTTTTTAATCATATCTTTCAAATAATTCTAAACTAAACAATAAACACCCAGGCAACCTGAGTAAGGGGGGAGAAAAAGATTGACCTCTTACTGTGAGCCATCTACTCCCTAGCTCATGTGCCAAAATATTTGTAAACCTCTAAGTGTTTGGTGCCAGGTGAAATTTTATTACTTTAATATGTGATGCTTTCTATTGAACATCAGCAACTTAGTTTCTAAAAATATGAGTTGCACGAGAGAAAAATATTTTATCAAATTTTCTCAAGCTGCCTAATCATTCTAGAAGTAAAAACATTTCCATTTACTTCAACCTAGAGAAACCTAAGCAGTTTTCATTCATAAGGAATTCATTTTTCACCTGACAAGGTGGTGCTTATGCCCTCTAACAAGATAATAAACTCCTATGGGTAAGTAGTAATTCTCTTTATCTGTATATTATGCATTGGATATCTGTTTACTAGATAGAGAAATGAGTTGTCACTTAAAAAAAATGTTTCAAAGTATGCTGATCATAATCATCAGTGGAAATTTATGTGAACTTTTTAAATATCTAACAACTGGCCATACTTAAACTTACTGGACAAATTAGTTAAAAGAACTTAATCTTAAGGTGGCTATTAGCATATTATTTCTGTTTTAGAAATTAATGTCAATATATTCATGGAGATTTGTCCTACATATGATCATAAGAACTTTCAAGGTAATTCTATTTTCTTTAAAGTAGTCCTACAGAATGTATCCCTTATTATCATCTTTACAATGAACAAAATCAAGAAGTAGATTGACTAGTATGAATTCTAGTAGGTAAACTAGAAAGGCCTCCCAAATGCCCTCCTTCCAATGGACAGCTTTCATTTATCATTGATATTGGTATCATTGGTCATTCGACACTATTTCTCCTTAGCAGTTTTTCTTGATATTCACTTTCTTTCAGAACTGATCACTATGATGATCTTTCAGTGTAAGATCAATTTCAATTTTGACTCCAAAGCAAAGAGTATTTCAATGCCAGTTAAACCACTAGTATTTAAAAATCAATACATATTTTCCTAGTATAGATTCTTTTTTCAATAAAACTCATATATATTTAAACAGAATATGTTTGGAGTTGAATGAAGAACATCTGTAGTATACATAAAATATCATACAGTCATTTCCGTAGGCCTTCATTCTGGCTTCTCTAAATCGAATTAATTCATAGCTTTTTTTTTTTTTTTTCTAGTGTAAGTAAATTTTTCCTTAAAAAGATAGGTGAGCTTTACATGGAAAACAAGATCCCAAATGCCCCAAATGTGAAATTTAATTCCAGTTGTCAGCACACATAGTTGAATGAAGTACATTGGCCTTAATCAATTTCGTACTCAATGTGCATTTGTTGATTCTACAATAACTCATGAAACAAAACAAAACTAGCAGAAAATGTGCTGAATACTACAAAATTGAGAGATGACTAAATGTGTAAAATTTTCATAAGGAATTCATTTTCACCTCTTTAACAAGATAATAAACTCCTATGGGTAAGTAGTAATTCTCTTTATCTGTATATTATGCATTGGATATCTGTTTACTAGATAGAGAAATGAGTTGTCACTTAAAAAAAATGTTTCAAAGTATGCTGATCATAATCATCAGTGGAAATTTATGTGAACTTTTTAAATATCTAACAACTGGCCATACTTAAACTTACTGGACAAATTAGTTAAAAGAACTTAATCTTAAGGTGGCTATTAGCATATTATTTCTGTTTTAGAAATTAATGTCAATATATTCATGGAGATTTGTCCTACATATGATCATAAGAACTTTCAAGGTAATTCTATTTTCTTTAAAGTAGTCCTACAGAATGTATCCCTTATTATCATCTTTACAATGAACAAAATCAAGAAGTAGATTGACTAGTATGAATTCTAGTAGGTAAACTAGAAAGGCCTCCCAAATGCCCTCCTTCCAATGGACAGCTTTCATTTATCATTGATATTGGTATCATTGGTCATTCGACACTATTTCTCCTTAGCAGTTTTTCTTGATATTCACTTTCTTTCAGAACTGATCACTATGATGATCTTTCAGTGTAAGATCAATTTCAATTTTGACTCCAAAGCAAAGAGTATTTCAATGCCAGTTAAACCACTAGTATTTAAAAATCAATACATATTTTCCTAGTATAGATTCTTTTTTCAATAAAACTCATATATATTTAAACAGAATATGTTTGGAGTTGAATGAAGAACATCTGTAGTATACATAAAATATCATACAGTCATTTCCGTAGGCCTTCATTCTGGCTTCTCTAAATCGAATTAATTCATAGCTTTTTTTTTTTTTTTTCTAGTGTAAGTAAATTTTTCCTTAAAAAGATAGGTGAGCTTTACATGGAAAACAAGATCCCAAATGCCCCAAATGTGAAATTTAATTCCAGTTGTCAGCACACATAGTTGAATGAAGTACATTGGCCTTAATCAATTTCGTACTCAATGTGCATTTGTTGATTCTACAATAACTCATGAAACAAAACAAAACTAGCAGAAAATGTGCTGAATACTACAAAATTGAGAGATGACTAAATGTGTAAAATGTTACATCTAAGACATGTAAATCAATCATGTAACAATTAAATAGAAACCAAGACATCCAAGCTAAGTAGTAAAATTTCCAAAGAGATAGGAGTGTGTCTGTTAGGTATGAAGGAATTGTTCTATGACTATGAAAATATGATGCTAGATCTTCTTGGTAATTAGAAATGAATGTTCACCACTGATTTGAGAACTGAGCTCAGGTGTACTTATCATTACACAGGAACCAGCCATATAACATAGAGTAAAATGAGAAATGAGCTATCAATTCCCAACTCAATTATCAGCTATCATGAGCTGAACAGTAAGGCAGCATAACACCACAATTAACTACATGAACTGTGGACCCAAATAGGCCTAAATTCAATGGCTTCACCATTACCTCGGCACATTTTTGAAATTTAGTGTCCTTACCAATAATATAAGGAAATAAGATCTACTTTGTATGTTCTTAATAGGATAAGCTGAGACAATATACGTCTTATTACATAAAAAAACATACTCACTGCTTATCATGAGACCTTTTTCTTTAATTTGTTTCATGATTATCAAAGAAATACTTGTAAAAGTTCAAGCACAGAATCTCTCTTTCATATATATATAATTCAGATATATATGCAGTTCATTCATATTGAGTTAGCTTGATTCATTCATTTTGAAAGCTAAAATCTTACCCTTCAAAGAAAAACATTATTAATAGCTTCATGTATAGTTTTCCAGACTTTCTTTCACACTACTTCAAGTAATTTACTTTTAGAAGTCATTGCTCTGAAAGACAGAAAATCTTAAGAAATTATCAATTTTAAGATTATAGGGGATTCAAAAATAACAGCATTCTTCCTATCATAATAATTGACTCAACTGAGTAATAAACCACAATAGCAAATCAGACAGAATGTATGTATATATATATATATATATATATATATATATATATATATATATCAGCTTTATTGGTGTTAAAGTTGGTATTGCCTAAACAATTACATTTGTTTATTCTATTTGGTACCCTCTTTCATTCTCAAAACTCCTTGACTACAGGACAACAAAATACCTCGTCACCTTCCCTAAATTTTATATTGAATAATGTTCCATAGATATGGGACAGTATTTGACTTCCTAATAAGAAACTGTATAATTAAACAGACATGTTTATACCATCACAGGCAGTACTGTATTACCGCAGCCTTTCCCAGTTGGTGGCGCTTATATTGAAAAATGCCTACAAGGAGGAGCAGAGCGGAATGCTCCCTACTGTCCTACTGTCTCTTTAGAGAAATGGGACAGAAAGACTGTGTAAAGCATCCCTGACATGTCTTCCTAACTGCCAATCCAGTAACCCATTCACCATCTACAAGTAGTAACTCAGGCAAGAGCCCAAGAGGACCTTGGGTAATAATCAGTGTAAAAACACAAGTTGTTAAAAAAATTGAATCTGTCTTAAAGAGGTTGCTTAGTGAAAGCCTGAAGGAACCTAATGTAAATACAGTTAGTTAGATGGAAGGAAAGAATAAACAGCAGTTACCTTCTTTACCTCAAGACACTTGCAGATTTGTTTCATGATTATCAAAGAAATACTTGTAAAAGTTCAAGCACAGAATCTCTCTTTCATATATATATAATTCAGATATATATGCAGTTCATTCATATTGAGTTAGCTTGATTCATTCATTTTGAAAGCTAAAATC
Organism: Tragulus kanchil; assembly: GCA_022376925.1. Taxonomy (NCBI): domain Eukaryota; kingdom Metazoa; phylum Chordata; class Mammalia; order Artiodactyla; family Tragulidae; genus Tragulus; species Tragulus kanchil. The sequence continues at coordinate 116,484,279 of JAIOJX010000023.1, read as the reverse complement.
TTACCCTTCAAAGAAAAACATTATTAATAGCTTCATGTATAGTTTTCCAGACTTTCTTTCACACTACTTCAAGTAATTTACTTTTAGAAGTCATTGCTCTGAAAGACAGAAAATCTTAAGAAATTATCAATTTTAAGATTATAGGGGATTCAAAAATAACAGCATTCTTCCTATCATAATAATTGACTCAACTGAGTAATAAACCACAATAGCAAATCAGACAGAATGTATGTATATATATATATATATATATATATATATATATATATATATATATATCAGCTTTATTGGTGTTAAAGTTGGTATTGCCTAAACAATTACATTTGTTTATTCTATTTGGTACCCTCTTTCATTCTCAAAACTCCTTGACTACAGGACAACAAAATACCTCGTCACCTTCCCTAAATTTTATATTGAATAATGTTCCATAGATATGGGACAGTATTTGACTTCCTAATAAGAAACTGTATAATTAAACAGACATGTTTATACCATCACAGGCAGTACTGTATTACCGCAGCCTTTCCCAGTTGGTGGCGCTTATATTGAAAAATGCCTACAAGGAGGAGCAGAGCGGAATGCTCCCTACTGTCCTACTGTCTCTTTAGAGAAATGGGACAGAAAGACTGTGTAAAGCATCCCTGACATGTCTTCCTAACTGCCAATCCAGTAACCCATTCACCATCTACAAGTAGTAACTCAGGCAAGAGCCCAAGAGGACCTTGGGTAATAATCAGTGTAAAAACACAAGTTGTTAAAAAAATTGAATCTGTCTTAAAGAGGTTGCTTAGTGAAAGCCTGAAGGAACCTAATGTAAATACAGTTAGTTAGATGGAAGGAAAGAATAAACAGCAGTTACCTTCTTTACCTCAAGACACTTGCAGATTTGTTCTATGATTGAATATTCCTTTTAATGATAATTCAAGGAAATTTTGGAAGATAATAAGACCTCAGAAAAATGAAAACTGGCCAAAGAAGCACATATAGAATCTTCAAGTGCCCAAAACTCATTGCCCAGATTGTTTATTGAGTAATGATATTTATGAAATTTGGTTACATTAGTGAATGGAAGCTAACCATGTAGCCCTCAAGAGACTATATAACCATTAGGCACAATAGCTGAAGGGACCACAGAGCTGTTGGCATCCATGAACTGAAGTGGTTAGTACTCAGTTTGGAATTTTGTGTCTATGTAAAGGTCCCAAATATGAAGTGGATGAAGTAGGTGGGGCATTTAAAAGTCTCAAGGAAGGAATTTAGATCTCAGTTCCACTATGGAGTTGTCTCTTGTGTGGTTTTTCTACTGCTGTGTATCAAAACTTGGTGGTTTAAACCAACACCATTTATTTGCTATCTGGACAGGGCAGGAGGAAAACCTAACTTTGCTCCTTGTGGTATCAGCCTGGCAGGTGAACTGGGGCTGGAGTATTGACATTCACATGGCTGATCCTAATGTCCCCAGAAAGTCGGCTGGGAGTGTGATCTTGGCACCCTGATTCATGAGATGAAGCTATCCATGCGGCTTCTTGGCAGTCAGATCACAATAAGGAATAAGCATAAACTGCCAGACTTTCATGATACTTACACTCAGAAATCTAGAATATCAGGAAGCAGTTAATGGTTCAGCCTAATTCAAGAAGAAATGATATAGCCTCACCTCTTGATTGGAGAAACGATTTGTATATAGAGGGAGGGAAATATTTTGTGGCTTAAGTGGAGATTCATCGGTCTCTAGGTATACAGGGTTTATTGTGTTGCCTGTTTTATGTCCTTTATTAACACAGGATAATCTAGGGGCTGGGGGGAACCAAATCTTTTCTTATGAATCTGAAATAAAGACCATTGCTATTGGCTAGATGGAGTGGGTGTTGCAATAGATGTATTTGCTTGAATACAGTTAGTTAGATGGAAGGAAAGAATAAACAGCAGTTACCTTCTTTACCTCAAGACACTTGCAGATTTGTTCTATGATTGAATATTCCTTTTAATGATAATTCAAGGAAATTTTGGAAGATAATAAGACCTCAGAAAAATGAAAACTGGCCAAAGAAGCACATATAGAATCTTCAAGTGCCCAAAACTCATTGCCCAGATTGTTTATTGAGTAATGATATTTATGAAATTTGGTTACATTAGTGAATGGAAGCTAACCATGTAGCCCTCAAGAGACTATATAACCATTAGGCACAATAGCTGAAGGGACCACAGAGCTGTTGGCATCCATGAACTGAAGTGGTTAGTACTCAGTTTGGAATTTTGTGTCTATGTAAAGGTCCCAAATATGAAGTGGATGAAGTAGGTGGGGCATTTAAAAGTCTCAAGGAAGGAATTTAGATCTCAGTTCCACTATGGAGTTGTCTCTTGTGTGGTTTTTCTACTGCTGTGTATCAAAACTTGGTGGTTTAAACCAACACCATTTATTTGCTATCTGGACAGGGCAGGAGGAAAACCTAACTTTGCTCCTTGTGGTATCAGCCTGGCAGGTGAACTGGGGCTGGAGTATTGACATTCACATGGCTGATCCTAATGTCCCCAGAAAGTCGGCTGGGAGTGTGATCTTGGCACCCTGATTCATGAGATGAAGCTATCCATGCGGCTTCTTGGCAGTCAGATCACAATAAGGAATAAGCATAAACTGCCAGACTTTCATGATACTTACACTCAGAAATCTAGAATATCAGGAAGCAGTTAATGGTTCAGCCTAATTCAAGAAGAAATGATATAGCCTCACCTCTTGATTGGAGAAACGATTTGTATATAGAGGGAGGGAAATATTTTGTGGCTTAAGTGGAGATTCATCGGTCTCTAGGTATACAGGGTTTATTGTGTTGCCTGTTTTATGTCCTTTATTAACACAGGATAATCTAGGGGCTGGGGGGAACCAAATCTTTTCTTATGAATCTGAAATAAAGACCATTGCTATTGGCTAGATGGAGTGGGTGTTGCAATAGATGTATTTGCTTGAATACATTGATGTCACTACATATATGATGTTATATATCCTTTTTATTTACCTAATATTATATTTTGAGCAGTCTTCTCTATCATTGAATGGTTTTAAAAAACATAATATTCAAGTTCTAGGCAGTATTTTCTTTAGATGAAGTATCAGATATTTTGACTGCTGTCACTGTTAGGTATTTTGTATAGTTTTACTTTTATATAAATAAATATTAAAGAGGTTGTTGTTATGTAAATATTGGTACATTACCCGGGTTATATAAATCCTTAGAAGTAGACTCGCTGGGTCAAATATATTTAAAGTGTGTGGTGAGTTAGCTTGACAAAATGTCTTCCAGAAATGTTTTCCCATTTTATTGACTTTTTCAATCAGTCTTGGATTTATTATTTTAAAAGTCTTGTCAGTACTTTCAAATGCCATCTCATTTCTTTTAGTTTGTGCTTTTCTTGCTGCCTTGAATATTGTATTACTTGTTAAGCACATTTACTTTTTATGAATATCTTTCATCTTTTTCCAAATCTGATAAGCTATCACATGTTTTCACTTAATTCTAAAAGATAGCCTTCTAAATTTTGAAAGTCAATGATGCCAACAGCGCAAGATGGATTTATGATACAAGCATCTCGCATTTCAAGGCACCTTCCTGGCCTGTTCTTCCCTTCCCTTACCTCATGGATAAACAACCATACCCTCTGTAAAACTCAACTCAACTACCCTCTTACCTGGGCTGACTATTCTAAGCCCTTGTGATCTTGGCACCCTGATTCATGAGATGAAGCTATCCATGCGGCTTCTTGGCAGTCAGATCACAATAAGGAATAAGCATAAACTGCCAGACTTTCATGATACTTACACTCAGAAATCTAGAATATCAGGAAGCAGTTAATGGTTCAGCCTAATTCAAGAAGAAATGATATAGCCTCACCTCTTGATTGGAGAAACGATTTGTATATAGAGGGAGGGAAATATTTTGTGGCTTAAGTGGAGATTCATCGGTCTCTAGGTATACAGGGTTTATTGTGTTGCCTGTTTTATGTCCTTTATTAACACAGGATAATCTAGGGGCTGGGGGGAACCAAATCTTTTCTTATGAATCTGAAATAAAGACCATTGCTATTGGCTAGATGGAGTGGGTGTTGCAATAGATGTATTTGCTTGAATACATTGATGTCACTACATATATGATGTTATATATCCTTTTTATTTACCTAATATTATATTTTGAGCAGTCTTCTCTATCATTGAATGGTTTTAAAAAACATAATATTCAAGTTCTAGGCAGTATTTTCTTTAGATGAAGTATCAGATATTTTGACTGCTGTCACTGTTAGGTATTTTGTATAGTTTTACTTTTATATAAATAAATATTAAAGAGGTTGTTGTTATGTAAATATTGGTACATTACCCGGGTTATATAAATCCTTAGAAGTAGACTCGCTGGGTCAAATATATTTAAAGTGTGTGGTGAGTTAGCTTGACAAAATGTCTTCCAGAAATGTTTTCCCATTTTATTGACTTTTTCAATCAGTCTTGGATTTATTATTTTAAAAGTCTTGTCAGTACTTTCAAATGCCATCTCATTTCTTTTAGTTTGTGCTTTTCTTGCTGCCTTGAATATTGTATTACTTGTTAAGCACATTTACTTTTTATGAATATCTTTCATCTTTTTCCAAATCTGATAAGCTATCACATGTTTTCACTTAATTCTAAAAGATAGCCTTCTAAATTTTGAAAGTCAATGATGCCAACAGCGCAAGATGGATTTATGATACAAGCATCTCGCATTTCAAGGCACCTTCCTGGCCTGTTCTTCCCTTCCCTTACCTCATGGATAAACAACCATACCCTCTGTAAAACTCAACTCAACTACCCTCTTACCTGGGCTGACTATTCTAAGCAGGAGCGTGAACTTCTTTCTCTGTGCACCCATTGTATTTCACTCACATTATTACAGATTTTTCTTAGCATATTATAACTATTCCTTTATTTTACAAGACTGAAATTCTTCATTAAAAATCAATAAAATGTGGGTACCTACTTTATACATAGCATGCTAAGTATTTAGGTTACAAAGGTATTTTCTCATTTATGAACAAAATATACACTATATTCCACCATATGCTTTTCTTGTATCTTCCATGGTGCTTTCCTTGAATATAATCATTGTAGAATGTTGCTCAATATTGAATGTATGAATTATAAGAGAAGAAAAACAAAATAATTCGATCTCAAGCCATTTCCGGAGAGATGTCTGAGAGAAGGTCCTTTTCTAGAAAGATTAATAAAGAATTGTAGTCGAGCCTGAGTCAGCACAGCTTAGCCTATCGAGTTTTTAAATGTTTCCTTCAATGAGTATTTTTATCCCCTCAAGCATAATTATTAGGCCTCACAAACAAGGTAAAATGAACATTTGCTTTCATCTTCTATTATTTTCATTTAAAAATCACAAAGCATCGGGGGACCTTTCTTTCTGTCTTGCTGGTTAGATGCTTCTATTCCCTGCTGCTATTAGTCCCAAGGATAAAAATGTGAAGTTTCTATAAATGACTTTGTCAATTTTATTTAGAAATCCGAAGTTTCAAACTGACATCAAGTCAGGCAACTCCAAATGTTATTGAACTTCACCCTCATCTGTATACCTTTAGGGGAATTTTCTTGCACAAGAAAAGAAGCAACAGCAGACAATTGTTTTCTAAAGCACAAAATGATTTGCCTTGCTACCAGTGTCACCTATGTGATGACAACAATTTAAAAATAGATATTTGAGTTTTCCATTCTGTTTTTGTTAAATCAGTCCTCAGAAGAGGTAAATATATTTCAATATGTTAGATAAACTTATTTGTCTTTATTGTTGTACCTATTGGGCTGTATTACTTAATTTCTGTACAGCCTGCCACAGTACACGAAAGCACTAGGGGATAATTAAAGTACTGAGGAGGCCTATATAGAGTGGTAGAAAACACATAAAGTTATATTTTCATCTAGGTTAAATAAATAAATTTTATTGCCCTCTATTGTAAGCAAAAGTAATATTGTAGAAGTATGAAAAAGCAATAATCTTATAGAATAAGTAGTAGGGAAGATGCAATGAAACAGCAAAAGAGAAGGACTAAAGGGCTTTAAAAAGCAAATTGAAATCATAATAGAAATTTAGATATGAGGAAGTTACAGGGTTTCTGAATAGTGGCACATCTTGGAGCTACATCGAAGTTATTGGAGCCTCAAAACAAGCTTAATGATAAAGGAATAACTTCAGATTACCTTCTGAAAAATTTTAATGTGCTCACATCCATTTACAATATTCTCTATTCGAGTCTGCTGAGATTTTAGATTTGTTTTGAAAGAAAGGCAGAACCGGTACTCCCAGAATATCTCACAATAATATGCTGTCATGCTTTTCATCTGGGTTGCTGGACCTCAACCTCTAAGTTTTTTCAAGCCCTATTCACACTTGAATCAGAGTGGATTTAATAGATCCCTCCCAATCAACTGATTGGGAACTGTACATCCTGAATCTCTTACTTCTGATTTGACTCTGACCTTGTCTCTCAGATCTGTAACTAGGCATTTTTCCTCAGACAGCATCTTTATTTTGCACCCTACTTCAGATAACTGGATTTCTGTCTTCTCTCCTCTATGTTAGTCCCTATGTTTATCACCTGAGAAATTTCCTAACGCCATTAGGTCTGTGCCTTTGCTTGTTCATCATAGTCCCCTAACCAGAGAAGAGGGTCTGGATCCAGACACATACTGGAGCCGTGGTACTCACTGACCAACAAACCCTTGCCTGGTGGTTTATGTTGTCATTACCATGTTGCATTGGCCTGTTTTGTCCACCCTTAGCCAACAATGAAGGGCATTATGTGAATTAGCCAACTCTGTAAAATCCATTTCCATGAGCACTAGAATGCTGCTGTTTGAACCTAGAAAGACAAATCATTAAAATTTACTCATTAGATAAACTTATTTGTCTTTATTGTTGTACCTATTGGGCTGTATTACTTAATTTCTGTACAGCCTGCCACAGTACACGAAAGCACTAGGGGATAATTAAAGTACTGAGGAGGCCTATATAGAGTGGTAGAAAACACATAAAGTTATATTTTCATCTAGGTTAAATAAATAAATTTTATTGCCCTCTATTGTAAGCAAAAGTAATATTGTAGAAGTATGAAAAAGCAATAATCTTATAGAATAAGTAGTAGGGAAGATGCAATGAAACAGCAAAAGAGAAGGACTAAAGGGCTTTAAAAAGCAAATTGAAATCATAATAGAAATTTAGATATGAGGAAGTTACAGGGTTTCTGAATAGTGGCACATCTTGGAGCTACATCGAAGTTATTGGAGCCTCAAAACAAGCTTAATGATAAAGGAATAACTTCAGATTACCTTCTGAAAAATTTTAATGTGCTCACATCCATTTACAATATTCTCTATTCGAGTCTGCTGAGATTTTAGATTTGTTTTGAAAGAAAGGCAGAACCGGTACTCCCAGAATATCTCACAATAATATGCTGTCATGCTTTTCATCTGGGTTGCTGGACCTCAACCTCTAAGTTTTTTCAAGCCCTATTCACACTTGAATCAGAGTGGATTTAATAGATCCCTCCCAATCAACTGATTGGGAACTGTACATCCTGAATCTCTTACTTCTGATTTGACTCTGACCTTGTCTCTCAGATCTGTAACTAGGCATTTTTCCTCAGACAGCATCTTTATTTTGCACCCTACTTCAGATAACTGGATTTCTGTCTTCTCTCCTCTATGTTAGTCCCTATGTTTATCACCTGAGAAATTTCCTAACGCCATTAGGTCTGTGCCTTTGCTTGTTCATCATAGTCCCCTAACCAGAGAAGAGGGTCTGGATCCAGACACATACTGGAGCCGTGGTACTCACTGACCAACAAACCCTTGCCTGGTGGTTTATGTTGTCATTACCATGTTGCATTGGCCTGTTTTGTCCACCCTTAGCCAACAATGAAGGGCATTATGTGAATTAGCCAACTCTGTAAAATCCATTTCCATGAGCACTAGAATGCTGCTGTTTGAACCTAGAAAGACAAATCATTAAAATTTACCTGAAGCACATTATCTTTCGTTTATTAGCTTGTTTTTTGTAGTTTTTCTGGACACCTGAATTATGTAAATGGTTGTGTTCTCTACCTTTTTATGGCTGTTAGAAAAATTAGCTTTTCTTCCAAGGAGCAAGCATCTTTTAATTTCATGACTGAAGTCACCATTTGCAGTGATTTTGGAGCCCAAGAAAATAAAGTCTGTCATTGTTTCCATTGTTTCCCCATGTCTTTGCCATGAAGTTATGGGACTGGATGCCATGATCTTTGTTTTTTGAATGTTGAGTTTTAGGCCAGCTTTTTCACTATCCTCTTTCACCTGCATGAAAAGATTAGTTTTTCTTCACTTTCTGCCATGAGGATGGTGTCATCTGCATACCTGAGGCTATTGATATTTTTCCTGGCAATCTTGATTCCATCTTGTGCTTTATCCAGCCTGACATTTCTCATTATGTGCTCATATAAATAAGCAGGGTAATAATATACAGCCTTGACATATTCCTTTCCCAGTCTGGACCCAGTCCATTGTTCCATGTCCAGTCCTAACTGTTGCTTCTTTTTTAATATGTTTTTTTAATTGGGGTTATTTATTTTACAATGTTGCATTAGCTTCAGGTGTACAGTGAAGTTATTGTTATACGTTTTTACAGATTTTTCTTGTTTACAGGTATACATAATCCCCAAACAGTCATAGGTGTATCCTGAATCCTGTCCCCTCAGCCCTCCCTCCCTTTTTCCCCTTCCCAACCTCCCCCCAGATTGATGCTTAGTCCCCATGTAGGTTCCTTTAGTCTTACAGCTTAATCACAGTGGTAATCTCTATTACATATGACAATGTAGGTTTCCTTGTTGCTATTTCCATACCTTTCACCCGATCTTTCCTCTCCCTGACTGTTGTTTCTTGTCCTGCATACAGGTTATGCAAGAGGCAGGTAAGGTGGTCTGGTATTCCCATCTCTTTCAAAATTTTCCACAGTTTGTTGTAATCTACACAGTCAAAGTCTTTAGTGTAATCAATGAAACAGGAGTAGATGTTTTTCTGGAATTCCTTTGCTCTTTTTATGATCCAACAGATGTTGGCAACTTGATCCCTGCTTCCTCTGCCTTTTCTAAGTCCGGCTTATACATCTGCAAGTTCTCAGTCCACATACTGTTGGAGCCTAGCTTGGGGGATTTTACGCATTAGTTTGCTAGCATGTGAAATGAGTACAATGTTGCAGTAGTTTGAACATTCTTTGGCATTGCCTTTCTTTGGCATTGAAATGGTAGCTAACCTTTCCCAGCCCTGAGGCCACTGCTGAGTTTTCCAAATTTGCTGGCATATTGAGTGTAGTACTTTAATGGCCTCATGTTTTAGTATTTGAAATATCTCATCTGGAATTCCATCACCTCCACTAGCTTTATTTGTAGTAATGTATCCTCTTTCACCTGCATGAAAAGATTAGTTTTTCTTCACTTTCTGCCATGAGGATGGTGTCATCTGCATACCTGAGGCTATTGATATTTTTCCTGGCAATCTTGATTCCATCTTGTGCTTTATCCAGCCTGACATTTCTCATTATGTGCTCATATAAATAAGCAGGGTAATAATATACAGCCTTGACATATTCCTTTCCCAGTCTGGACCCAGTCCATTGTTCCATGTCCAGTCCTAACTGTTGCTTCTTTTTTAATATGTTTTTTTAATTGGGGTTATTTATTTTACAATGTTGCATTAGCTTCAGGTGTACAGTGAAGTTATTGTTATACGTTTTTACAGATTTTTCTTGTTTACAGGTATACATAATCCCCAAACAGTCATAGGTGTATCCTGAATCCTGTCCCCTCAGCCCTCCCTCCCTTTTTCCCCTTCCCAACCTCCCCCCAGATTGATGCTTAGTCCCCATGTAGGTTCCTTTAGTCTTACAGCTTAATCACAGTGGTAATCTCTATTACATATGACAATGTAGGTTTCCTTGTTGCTATTTCCATACCTTTCACCCGATCTTTCCTCTCCCTGACTGTTGTTTCTTGTCCTGCATACAGGTTATGCAAGAGGCAGGTAAGGTGGTCTGGTATTCCCATCTCTTTCAAAATTTTCCACAGTTTGTTGTAATCTACACAGTCAAAGTCTTTAGTGTAATCAATGAAACAGGAGTAGATGTTTTTCTGGAATTCCTTTGCTCTTTTTATGATCCAACAGATGTTGGCAACTTGATCCCTGCTTCCTCTGCCTTTTCTAAGTCCGGCTTATACATCTGCAAGTTCTCAGTCCACATACTGTTGGAGCCTAGCTTGGGGGATTTTACGCATTAGTTTGCTAGCATGTGAAATGAGTACAATGTTGCAGTAGTTTGAACATTCTTTGGCATTGCCTTTCTTTGGCATTGAAATGGTAGCTAACCTTTCCCAGCCCTGAGGCCACTGCTGAGTTTTCCAAATTTGCTGGCATATTGAGTGTAGTACTTTAATGGCCTCATGTTTTAGTATTTGAAATATCTCATCTGGAATTCCATCACCTCCACTAGCTTTATTTGTAGTAATGTCTCCTAGGGCCCACTTGACTTCGTGCTTTAAGATATCTGGTGAGTAATCACACCATCATGGTCATCAAGATCCTTTTTGTATAGTTCTTCTGTGTATTCTTTCCACCTCTTCTTAATATCTTCAGCTCCTGTTAGGTCCTTACCATTTCTGTCCTTTATTGTGCCTATCTTTGCATGAAATCCTTGGTATCTCTAATTTTCTTGTAGAGATCTGTAGTATTTCCCATTCTGTTGTTTTCCTCTATTTCTTTGCATTGTTCACTTAAGAAGGTTTTCTCGTCTCTCCTTGCTGTTCTCTGGAACTCCGCATTCCAATGATTATATCTTTCCTTTTCTCCTTTGCCTTTCACATCACTTTTCTCAGCTATTTGTAAGGCTTTCTCAGACAACTCTTTTGCCATTTTGCCTTTCTTTTTCTTGGGGATGGTTTTGATGATTGCCTCCTAAACAATATTACGATCCTCCAGCCATAGTACTTCAGGCACTCTATCAGCTCTAATCCCTTGAATCTATTTGTAACTTTCACTGTATAGTTATAAGGTATTTAATTTAGGTCATACCTGCATGGTCTAGTTGTTTTCCCTATTTTCCTGCATTTAAGTCTGAACTTTGCAATAAGGAGTTCATGACCTGAGCCACAGTCAGCTCCAGGTCTTTGCTGACTGTACAGAGCTTCTCCATCTTTAGCTGCAAAGAATATAATCAATCCACTCATGAAGCTTAAGTTGAATGGTTCTGTGAAGACCTACAAGATCTTCTAGAAATAATACCAAAAAAAGATGTCTTTTTCATCACTGGGGACTAGAATGCAAAAGCAATAATGTCATCCCTGACTGTTTCTAGTAATTTCAGCTCCCCAAAGTCTAGAAAAGCTCACTTAATTATTTTTAGTCTGCTTTTATCTTATTAAGTATATTTTTATAAGCTATTTACAGTTTTGGAGGAGATAAAGGAGGGCTAAAATGGACAGGTACTATAGAAACACGGCTTCCCTTTCCAACCTGTGATCATGTAATGCCAGTTACATCAAGGAAGAAACTTCCCACTCCACATATTCTCCCCTGACTGCTAGTCTTCAGAATCTACACATAGGTCTGTGTCCACATTATCTGCCCTAGTATATGGGGGAGAATAGTCTAGGTTCTAAGTCTCCTCAGTCTGCTCTGTATTGCTGAACATGACTTGTAAAAAAGCAAAGTAAAATAGTGTAATCGTTCATCTGTGAGCTTTCAAATATAATCAGCTTTCAAAGCATCCTTCTCATCTTTAACAAACATTTTTTTTTAATTTTTGGCCTCTTTTATTGTTTTTTTATTTATTTATTTTCATCCATCTTAATTCTTTGGCCTGTGTGGGCCTCCCATTGCAGTGGCCTCTCTCCTTGAAGAGCACAAGCTCTAGGCACATGCATTCTGGAGTACTGACTTGTAATTGGACACACAGATCCAGCTGCTCCATGGCACGTGAGATCTTCCTGGGCCAGGGATTAAACTGGTGCCCCTTTCATTGCAGGGAGGACTCCTTACCCACTGGACCACCAGGGAAGCCCTAATAAACTCCTTTTTAAAGTTCTTCAAAGAAAGAACTATTTCCTCCATTAGTCCACTCCAGTGTATGAACTATTCCAGGTTTAGGAAGTTCTGTTTAAATCTAACCATAGCCTTATTGCTTTATGTTAAGATTGTTAAGACTATGGGTAGAAGAGAACTTCCACTGATACCCTCTCCACTATTTTGAAGATTATCAATCAATAACCCTAATCCCAGGTCTAAGTATTTTAAGTATATTCGAATGATGTATTCTTTAAGTTGTAAATATGTCACCAAGCATTCATCAAGCAATGTAGGTGGAGGAAGAACAAACCAGGTTAGATAGTAGTAGTGTTATTTGCTGTCAGTTATCCTGTCTGTATATACTTACACATAAATTTATGTTATCCTCTGAGAAACCTCATAAGATGGGAGCTGTTGTTATGCCTCTAGTGCAGATGTGGAAATGAACATCTAGGAGTCTTCTCATGGTCACAGTCAGCTTCAAGTGACCGAGAGAGAATTATTAGTCCTGTTTTACATGTAAGAAAAATAAAGCCTCATAAAAATTAAGTAACTGGCCTAAACTGATTTATTTAGTTCTGAAGCAGGATTAGAGTATCTTTTGCCGAGTGTGTCTAAAATAGGTTTTATGATCAAGGTTTTATGATAGAGATGTCATAATCCCAATCCTGTGGTCTAGGTGTAGTTATTTATAAACACATAGTACTTGTCAGACACTCATAGCATGGACTGCCCCTTTGCATCAAAGTTTCTTAAAAACACTTTGTAATCTCTCCCCAAACCAATCAATTTTCTTATCTGTGAGCTTTCAAATATAATCAGCTTTCAAAGCATCCTTCTCATCTTTAACAAACATTTTTTTTTAATTTTTGGCCTCTTTTATTGTTTTTTTATTTATTTATTTTCATCCATCTTAATTCTTTGGCCTGTGTGGGCCTCCCATTGCAGTGGCCTCTCTCCTTGAAGAGCACAAGCTCTAGGCACATGCATTCTGGAGTACTGACTTGTAATTGGACACACAGATCCAGCTGCTCCATGGCACGTGAGATCTTCCTGGGCCAGGGATTAAACTGGTGCCCCTTTCATTGCAGGGAGGACTCCTTACCCACTGGACCACCAGGGAAGCCCTAATAAACTCCTTTTTAAAGTTCTTCAAAGAAAGAACTATTTCCTCCATTAGTCCACTCCAGTGTATGAACTATTCCAGGTTTAGGAAGTTCTGTTTAAATCTAACCATAGCCTTATTGCTTTATGTTAAGATTGTTAAGACTATGGGTAGAAGAGAACTTCCACTGATACCCTCTCCACTATTTTGAAGATTATCAATCAATAACCCTAATCCCAGGTCTAAGTATTTTAAGTATATTCGAATGATGTATTCTTTAAGTTGTAAATATGTCACCAAGCATTCATCAAGCAATGTAGGTGGAGGAAGAACAAACCAGGTTAGATAGTAGTAGTGTTATTTGCTGTCAGTTATCCTGTCTGTATATACTTACACATAAATTTATGTTATCCTCTGAGAAACCTCATAAGATGGGAGCTGTTGTTATGCCTCTAGTGCAGATGTGGAAATGAACATCTAGGAGTCTTCTCATGGTCACAGTCAGCTTCAAGTGACCGAGAGAGAATTATTAGTCCTGTTTTACATGTAAGAAAAATAAAGCCTCATAAAAATTAAGTAACTGGCCTAAACTGATTTATTTAGTTCTGAAGCAGGATTAGAGTATCTTTTGCCGAGTGTGTCTAAAATAGGTTTTATGATCAAGGTTTTATGATAGAGATGTCATAATCCCAATCCTGTGGTCTAGGTGTAGTTATTTATAAACACATAGTACTTGTCAGACACTCATAGCATGGACTGCCCCTTTGCATCAAAGTTTCTTAAAAACACTTTGTAATCTCTCCCCAAACCAATCATGCAAGGCAATCAACAAAAAAAAGGATCATGAAGTAAGACTCCTTGGCCACCAGGGGGAGGTAAGGTCCGACTCAGCGGATAGTCCTGTCCTGAACTCAGCAGGCCTCTTCTTGTTTATATAACCGGTGGTATGTGGAAAGCGAGAACCTCTCAGGAAAAGCATAGTAAATCTAAGGAGTTTTGTAAATCAAAGGTCAACATCCCTTTGAACTACCCCTGGTGGTAAATGTATGTCTTTGAGTTATGAAACCTGATCGAGCACTGACAGAATGTGATAAAAAGAAATCAAAGAAATGAAACCTCTCCTTACTCTACACTATTTTCAGTGTTATAAAAATTTGAAAGTGCCTGGCAGAACAGTTAGCCACAAGGGTTTTTAAGGTATTGATTTCTTGGAGACCATTTCTCTTGATAGACAGCCTGCATTTTAATGATGACCACTTCTAAAGGTGATCTTGCCTGTCTCATGTCAAGTCATGCAAATTGCATCAGTGTAGGGTATATATGCCAGCAAGGCAGAATGTGGATTCAACTGTGTGTACCTTTCATTCTGAAAGCACTGTTTGTATATCTAAAATTTACGTGAATGTTTGTTTCCATCGAAGGGTAATGCAGCTCTTGTCCTATTGCTGGGTCAGTTTTGCTTGAATCTTCCAGTTGTCATGCAGATTGTTAGCATGGTCCGCAGTTATGAAGAGTCCCTGATTGTAAAATAAAATAATAAAGAGAAAAATCAGTAGGAGAGTGCCTGGGGTGAATATATAATGCATTTAAAGTGTGAAGCTGTCCATTTAACCCTTAACAATATTCATTTTCTTCACAGTGTGCAAACCTTGTCAGTAGTTTGAAAAGCTATGAATTTAAATAACCTTAAGCAGCCTGAGAAATGAATAATTTGATAGGTATATCTGGCAGATGGTTGAAATGTTTAAGTTTTTTTCTTTTTCCTGAGAATATGCTGTAGGGTTTGCAATTTGTAAGGAAGGCACAAAATCAAACAATAAATGCTCCATATTTGCAAACTACCAACACTAAGGTCTAGGTGTAGTTATTTATAAACACATAGTACTTGTCAGACACTCATAGCATGGACTGCCCCTTTGCATCAAAGTTTCTTAAAAACACTTTGTAATCTCTCCCCAAACCAATCATGCAAGGCAATCAACAAAAAAAAGGATCATGAAGTAAGACTCCTTGGCCACCAGGGGGAGTAAGGTCCGACTCAGCGGATAGTCCTGTCCTGAACTCAGCAGGCCTCTTCTTGTTTATATAACCGGTGGTATGTGGAAAGCGAGAACCTCTCAGGAAAAGCATAGTAAATCTAAGGAGTTTTGTAAATCAAAGGTCAACATCCCTTTGAACTACCCCTGGTGGTAAATGTATGTCTTTGAGTTATGAAACCTGATCGAGCACTGACAGAATGTGATAAAAAGAAATCAAAGAAATGAAACCTCTCCTTACTCTACACTATTTTCAGTGTTATAAAAATTTGAAAGTGCCTGGCAGAACAGTTAGCCACAAGGGTTTTTAAGGTATTGATTTCTTGGAGACCATTTCTCTTGATAGACAGCCTGCATTTTAATGATGACCACTTCTAAAGGTGATCTTGCCTGTCTCATGTCAAGTCATGCAAATTGCATCAGTGTAGGGTATATATGCCAGCAAGGCAGAATGTGGATTCAACTGTGTGTACCTTTCATTCTGAAAGCACTGTTTGTATATCTAAAATTTACGTGAATGTTTGTTTCCATCGAAGGGTAATGCAGCTCTTGTCCTATTGCTGGGTCAGTTTTGCTTGAATCTTCCAGTTGTCATGCAGATTGTTAGCATGGTCCGCAGTTATGAAGAGTCCCTGATTGTAAAATAAAATAATAAAGAGAAAAATCAGTAGGAGAGTGCCTGGGGTGAATATATAATGCATTTAAAGTGTGAAGCTGTCCATTTAACCCTTAACAATATTCATTTTCTTCACAGTGTGCAAACCTTGTCAGTAGTTTGAAAAGCTATGAATTTAAATAACCTTAAGCAGCCTGAGAAATGAATAATTTGATAGGTATATCTGGCAGATGGTTGAAATGTTTAAGTTTTTTTCTTTTTTTCCTGAGAATATGCTGTAGGGTTTCTGCCAAACCTAGGTTGTAAGGAAGGCACAAAAATCAAACAATAAATGCTCCATATTTGCAAACTACCAACACTAAGGTAGCATTTACCAAGAATAGTTGCCAGTCCTTCCTCCCTTGATCTTTTAGAGTAATAACCTGAAAAACAAGAGCTTTCTTGTATTTGTTTTCTTTTTTTTTAAAGATGTATTCTTTTTAGTTTTCAGAATGAATATTTAATCTGACTAAGATTAAATCAATGACTTGCTGGTGTCTCTCCAGCTTGTCTTTATTGTCTTATAAAGCTTAAAGCTTCTTTCAATATTAATGTATGTACTGACAACTTGACTAACATACTTTGATTGACGTCTCATTGAGGGGACTCTAGTGAGAAACAGAATATATTTTTTTTCCTTCTGGCTTTTGTTGAAGTATGGAGACACATTCCTTATCTGTGCAAAGAGCTGGAAAAAAAATTAGCTGAGAATAATTTTGTTGGTCCAGGTCAACATCCATTTATCAAAAACCAGAAAACTGGTCTGGATGCCAATATCTCAATAGTGTCTGCTGCTCCAAAAGAGACCCTGGTATGAGGATGCCTTGGATTTATCTCATTCCATTCATAACTGAGTATGCCATGATCCAACCAAGAAGTACAAAGCCGAGACTCCAAAAATAACACCAAGCAAACAAAGATAGCAATATGGTAGAATTCTTTCAAAATTATCAGTAAAAATTATAAGTATTTTATTATTAAACTAAAAGACACTTTAAGTAAGAACCAAGACTATACTAAAAATAATAATACAAAACTCCACTAATTTACTAGCCCAAAATTATGTTGGCCTCCACAGAGTATATTTCTAATCAGAAGTATCCGAGGAAATTTCTGATAACAGAACTGCAACTTTTAACACAATGATTACAATTTCTTAAATACTTCAAAACATTGAGATAATAGCAATAGCAACTAAAGTAGAAAATATATTAAAATGTCAAAACAACTTATATTCATTGTTTTATTCAAACCTCACATTCTGACAATGATATAGGTGTATAAAAGAGGTAAGGCAAATCATCCAATTAATGATAGGAATTAGAATACAAATTTCTAATTTCTAATTCAGTATTTTTTTACTACAGAAATCTACAGCATATTTGTAAAAATAAATTGTAAAGATTTTCAGGCTTATAACTGAAAATGAAGTAAGAATCACCTCTATCAAGTTAAAAGTTTTATCTGGGAGATAAATGTATAAATAGGAGGTTGATTTTTCAAATCTTTATGTTCACCTTTATTATCTTAGTTACCAGTATGTCTTTGGTTTGAGTTTGACGCTTCAAAAGTTCCTTTCAGTGGGAATTCAAATTCTTCTCTGTAGTCTTCATTCTCTGAGTATGACAGGCACAGTTTTTGCCCTGACAAAGCACTGTTCTTCTGCCAGGGGAGAAACAGCTCAAAGACTTATTACAGAAGCAATTATACAATTATTGTGTGTTTAATACTATGAAATAGAGTCATAGAATATTATCAGGGAATGTAATAGGGTTTCTTGAAGTTATTGAAAGGAGAAATCAAAAACTTTTTTAGAAAGAAAATTTTAGCCAAGATCTGAAGAATTAGCTATGATTAAAAAAGAAAAAAAAAACAGTTGAAAGTAAGGTTTTACCGAGACAACAGCATATACAAAGTCACAAACATATTTTGTAGAGGCAAAGCGTGTTTGAGGAATCTAAACAAGGCGCATGAGCTAGAGCCCATATAATAAAGGCAGTGAAAATCAGAAGCTCAGCTTTGTGCAGGTGGCAAAGAGCAGGTTGTTCAAATCCTTGTAAGGACATAGTAAATTCTTTAAAATTATAAAAATAAGTATTTTATTATTAAACTAAAAGACACTTTAAGTAAGAACCAAGACTATACTAAAAATAATAATACAAAACTCCACTAATTTACTAGCCCAAAATTATGTTGGCCTCCACAGAGTATATTTCTAATCAGAAGTATCCGAGGAAATTTCTGATAACAGAACTGCAACTTTTAACACAATGATTACAATTTCTTAAATACTTCAAAACATTGAGATAATAGCAATAGCAACTAAAGTAGAAAATATATTAAAATGTCAAAACAACTTATATTCATTGTTTTATTCAAACCTCACATTCTGACAATGATATAGGTGTATAAAAGAGGTAAGGCAAATCATCCAATTAATGATAGGAATTAGAATACAAATTTCTAATTTCTAATTCAGTATTTTTTACTACAGAAATCTACAGCATATTTGTAAAAATAAATTGTAAAGATTTTCAGGCTTATAACTGAAAATGAAGTAAGAATCACCTCTATCAAGTTAAAAGTTTTATCTGGGAGATAAATGTATAAATAGGAGGTTGATTTTTCAAATCTTTATGTTCACCTTTATTATCTTAGTTACCAGTATGTCTTTGGTTTGAGTTTGACGCTTCAAAAGTTCCTTTCAGTGGGAATTCAAATTCTTCTCTGTAGTCTTCATTCTCTGAGTATGACAGGCACAGTTTTTGCCCTGACAAAGCACTGTTCTTCTGCCAGGGGAGAAACAGCTCAAAGACTTATTACAGAAGCAATTATACAATTATTGTGTGTTTAATACTATGAAATAGAGTCATAGAATATTATCAGGGAATGTAATAGGGTTTCTTGAAGTTATTGAAAGGAGAAATCAAAAACTTTTTTAGAAAGAAAATTTTAGCCAAGATCTGAAGAATTAGCTATGATTAAAAAAGAAAAAAAAAACAGTTGAAAGTAAGGTTTTACCGAGACAACAGCATATACAAAGTCACAAACATATTTTGTAGAGGCAAAGCGTGTTTGAGGAATCTAAACAAGGCGCATGAGCTAGAGCCCATATAATAAAGGCAGTGAAAATCAGGAGCTCAGCTTTGTGCAGGTGGCAAAGAGCAGGTTGTTCAAATCCTTGTAAGGACAGGTTAAGGCTTTTGTCACTTTAAGTGTTTAATGTTATACAAGGGAATGACATTATTCAGTTCACACAGTTTGGTCCCAATATTACTAGCCTCATTTTCTACTCCTTTGTTCCTTGAATCTTGGTTCTAGCCAAATTGACCCACCAGACCTACATTCTTTTCTTTCAATTGGAATATAGTTGATTTATAATATTATATTAGTTTCAGGTATACAGCATAGTGATTCAGTATTTTTGCAGGTAATACTTCATTGTAGGTTATTACAAGATAATGGATGTAATTCCCTGTGCTGCATGGTATATCCTTGTTGATTATCTGTTTTATGAATAGTAGCTTGTATCTGTTAATCTCATACCTTTAATTTGTCTCTTCCCCTCACCCAACAAACTTGTTTTCTGTGTCTATAAGTTTTTCTCTTTTGCAAATACATTCTTTGTAATATTTTTAGATTCTATATATATGTGATATCATATGGTATTTAGTTTTTCTCTGGCTGTCTTACTTCACTAAGCAAAATACTCTCTAGGTCCATTCATGTTGCTGCAAAGGGCGTTATTTCATTTTTTTATGGCTGAGTAATGTTTCATTGTATATCACATATTCTTAATCTGTTGATGGACATTTGGGTTGCTTCATGTCTTGGCTATTATAAATAGTGCTGTGAATATTGAGGTACATGCACATGTTCTAATTAGTATTTTCATTTTTTTCAGATATATACAAAGGAGTGAAAATTCTGAGCTATATGGTATTCTGAGTTCTGTTTTTACATTTTTAAAGGAACCTCCATACAGTTTCCATACTGGATACACCAATTAACATTCTCACTAGCAATATACAGGATTTCCTTTTCTCCAAATCCTTGCCAACATTTCTCGTTTGTGTCCTATTAGATGATAGCCATTCCGCAGGTGTGAGGTGATATATTTTGATATGCATTTCTATAAACATTAATGATGTTGAGCATCTTTTTTTCTTGACCCTGTTGTTCATCTGTATTTCGTTTTTGGAGCCATGTCTATTTAGGTCTTCTATCCATTTTTTTTATTAGGTGGTTTTTGAGATTGAAGTGTATGAGCTGTATATTTTAGATATTAAACCCTTGTAAGTTGAATTATTTGAAAATATTTTCTCCCACTCTGTAGTTTGTCTTTTCATTTGGTCAGTAGTTTCCTTTGCTGTGCAAAAATTTTTAAGTTTAATTAGGCCTCATCTATTTGCTTTTGTTTTTATTTATTTTGCTTTAGGAAACTGACCTTAGAAAATATTGCTACAATTTACGTCAAAGAGTGTTATACCTCTGTTCTTTTCTGTGAATCTTACATTTGGACTTTAAGCCATTTTGAGTATATTTTTATAATATGGTATGAGGAAATGTTCTAATTTCCTTGTTTTACATGTCACTGTCTAGTTTTCCCAACCACTCGCTGAAGAGACTCTTTTCTCTAGTTTATATTCTTGCCTCATTTGCTGTAGATTAGTTGACCATAGTAATCTGAGTTTGTTTCTGGACTCTATTATGTTCCATTTCTACGTGTATGGGTTTTGTGACAATACTATACTGTGTTGATTACTGTAGTTTTGTAGCATTGTTTGCTGTCTGAGAGGGTTATAACTTCAGCTTTGTTCTTTTTTCTTAAGATTGCTTTGGCTCTCCAAGGTCTTTGGGGGTTCCATGTGAATTTTAGCATTATTTGTTCTAATTCTATGACAAATGTCATGGGTTCCACTACCTCTAAAGTATGCCGTTTGATTTCCTATCTTATTTCCATCGTCACCCCCTATTTTCCTTTCTTACTATTATCCATCTTTCTTTCCCCAAAGCCCCTATTTGGAAATATAACTATGCTATCTACTCTGTGAGGCTGTAAGAACTGAGCACACCTAGGTTTCTCCCCACTATGAAAGTAGAGCGTTCCTATGAAGCCTTTCATAAACCAAAATTGTATAAAGCAAAGACACAAGTACTCTAGGACCCATCTTGCTAACAGTTGCACAAAATAACTCAAGATAAACACAAATGTTCACACACACAGGTCATACTCCCTGTGGCTTGATGCTGACATTCCAAGTGCAGTTCCTCAGAAGAGCCTGTGGATGCCACTCAGTGTTCAGGACACACTGCCTCTATCTTGGCTCACTGCAAACCAAACGCTGAGCACTACTTTCACTTTTTTCTTTTTTTGTGAAAACAGGAACCTCAGTTTTCTCTTTTGTCAGTGAAAATAAGTACTGATGTAGGTCTATCCTAAAAGCAAAGTGGCTTAAAATTAACTTTTAGAAAGACAGAATGACTATACTTTTATGTACTATACATATATTGCTGACAGGGGGGAAAAAACATTTTTCTTCTAGCCACTTCACTACTAAAGGTCCTCAAATTGAGTGGACAGAAGACAGATTAACAGAAGGAAAATGGTTATTTCATATGTATATGGGGCTAACAGAAATGAAAGGAAAACCCTCAAACAGGCAATCAGACCCGGAGGTTTCTATACCATTTTAAAGTGGCAAGAGAAAGGAAAATGATTTTGAGCCTCTAGGATCAGTAAACTGAGGAAGATCTAACATCTGGGGAAACCAGGGGAAGATTAGGGCTATTTAGTTAAGTTTGTTTGTGAAGGCCCATTTTAGTACTGACTTTTCATTTTTTTCATAGTGATAAAATTCCACTGGTAAAGAGGATTTATGGTAGTCCTCACATCTCAGAGTTTTCTACTGGTAGTCTGAGAAGGGAATCTCTGAGAAGTCTTCTTTTTGCATCTATTGATTTTCATGGCCTTAAACTCAAAATAATACAAGAAAAGTGACATTTTAGGGCGTGGCATATTATGATTCCCTTTACCACTGTGAATAAATATGATAGCACATCTATGTGCTTCACCATGGGCAGTAACTCTTTATAAGTAGAAAATGCTCCAGTTCTCAAAGAGAGATACAGGGCTTCCCTGGTGGTCCAGTGGGTAAGGACACCGCCTTGCAGTGCAGTGGGTGCCAGTTCGATCCCTGGCCTGGAGAAACCAATGTGTTGGACTGATGTGTGGTAGCTGGACCGATGTGTCCAACTACCAAGCCGGAGCTCTGGAGCACATGAGCCCAGAGCCAGTGCTCTGCAGCGAGAGAGGCCACTGTGATGGGAGGCCCACACAGGCCAAAGAAAGAAGATAGAAATGAAAGACCAATAGAAGTACCCAAAAAATAAAAAAAAGATACAAATAAATTAAAAAGGAGGGCTTCCCTGGTGGTCCAGTGGCTTAGGACACTGCCTTGCAGTGCAAGGGGCGCCGGTTCAATCCCTGGCCTGGGAAGATCCCATGTGCCGCGGAACGGCTGGACCGATGTGTCCAATTACTGAGCCGGAGCTCTGGAGCGCATGCGCCCAGAGCCGGTACTCTGAGACGACAGAGGCCACAGCAATGGGAGGCCCACACGGTCCAAAGAACAAAGATGGATGAAAATAGATAAATGAAAGACCAATAGAAGTGGCCCGCCCACCCCCTCCCTTCCCAACCTGCCCCCCACCAAAAAAAAAAAAAGAATGTGAAATTAAAAAGGACGTAAAGATCAAAATACTGATACAAAATATATAAGGAAAAATCAACAGATATTAGAATTTGTAAAGAATAACAAAATAGATATGCTTTCAAGAATACAAGTCAATGAAAAATAAAGTACAAATGAGTGATATTAGAAGACTTTAAAGGACATTACTTAAAATACTATAGTTACTACAAATAGCATAATAAAGTACTATATATAATTTAATGGTAATATGTTTTAAAATGTACATTTTAAAAACATTCCTAAGAGTAAAAATGAATTGAACTAAAATTAGAAGATATGGTAAACCTGGATGATCTTATGACTATTAACAAAATTATATTTCTTTAATTTAGAATATTTACACACAGAAAATCTGAAGTACAGATGGCTACTGTAGGAATTTCTGTCAGCTTTTAAATTTCCAATCTGAGTCCAGTTCTGATGCTTAAAACATTTGATAAAATTAGGGCTTACCTGGTGGTCCGGTGCGTAAAAAGCTTGCTTTGCAGTGCAGGGGCACCAGTTCGATCCCTTGCCTGGGAAGATCCCATATGCCACAGAGTGGCTGGACCAGTGTGCCCAGTTAGGAGCCAGTGCTCTGGAGTGCATGAGCCCAGAGCTGACGCTCTGCACCAAGAGATGCCATTGCAATGGTAGGCCCACACAGACCAAAGAAGAAAGACGGATGAAAATAAATAAATAAAAAAACCAATAAAAGAGGCCAAAATTAAAAAAAAAAAAGCATTGAAAGAATTTTTTTTTAAAGTTAGATATAGCATACAAATTATCAAATACCTTAGAATAAAACTCCAAAAAAAGTATAAAATATAAATGTAGAGGGCTTCCTTGTTGGTCCAGTGGGTAAAGAGTCCACCTTGCGATGCAAGGGGCGCCGGTTCAATCCCTGGCCCGGGAAGATCCCACATGCCACAGAGTGGCTGGACTAATGTGTCCATTTGTGAGCCAGCACTCTGGAGTGCCTGTGCCCAGAGCCAGTGCTATGCAATGAGAGAGGCCACAGAAATGGGAGGCCCACACAGGCCAAAGAATAGATGGGTGAAAATAAATAAATGAAACACCAATAAAAGAGGCCAAAATTAAATATATATATATATATATATATATACACATATATACAAATGTAGAAAACTATAAAACATTTGCTAAAAATTAAAGAATTAAATGAACATATATGCCACATTGATGAAAGACTTAATATTGTAATAGTCAATGCTTTTCTAGTACTTTATACAATGGAGAGAAGAGAGCGAGAGAAAAGGGGTAAAGATGGAAAGATACAGGGTGAGAGAAATACAAGAAGGACAAGGAAGAGAAAGGAACAGAGGAAAGAAAATGGAAGGAGGGCAAGAGAGAAGGAGAAAGAAGAAGGAGAGAATGGTGGGGTCACAGGTTCATTTTGGTTAGAAATATGTCATTTTGTCATTTTGTGGTTTTGTTTCAAAATTAGTGTTCATATAGAGCTGTAATATACTTTAGATGGGAAGAGCTTCTCTACCTCCTTGCACAACTGAAGAATCAGAGTTCTGCTGTGCTTAAAACATTTGATAAAATTAGGGCTTACCTGGTGGTCCGGTGCGTAAAAAGCTTGCTTTGCAGTGCAGGGGCACCAGTTCGATCCCTTGCCTGGGAAGATCCCATATGCCACAGAGTGGCTGGACCAGTGTGCCCAGTTAGGAGCCAGTGCTCTGGAGTGCATGAGCCCAGAGCCGACGCTCTGCACCAAGAGACGCCATTGCAATGGTAGGCCCACACAGACCAAAGAAGAAAGACGGATGAAAATAAATAAATAAAAAAACCAATAAAAGAGGCCAAAATTAAAAAAAAAAAAGCATTGAAAGAATTTTTTTTTAAAGTTAGATATAGCATACAAATTATCAAATACCTTAGAATAAAACTCCAAAAAAAGTATAAAATATAAATGTAGAGGGCTTCCTTGTTGGTCCAGTGGGTAAAGAGTCCACCTTGCGATGCAAGGGGCGCCGGTTCAATCCCTGGCCCGGGAAGATCCCACATGCCACAGAGTGGCTGGACTAATGTGTCCATTTGTGAGCCAGCACTCTGGAGTGCCTGTGCCCAGAGCCAGTGCTATGCAATGAGAGAGGCCACAGAAATGGGAGGCCCACACAGGCCAAAGAATAGATGGGTGAAAATAAATAAATGAAACACCAATAAAAGAGGCCAAAATTAAATATATATATATATATATATATATACACATATATACAAATGTAGAAAACTATAAAACATTTGCTAAAAATTAAAGAATTAAATGAACATATATGCCACATTGATGAAAGACTTAATATTGTAATAGTCAATGCTTTTCTAGTACTTTATACAATGGAGAGAAGAGAGCGAGAGAAAAGGGGTAAAGATGGAAAGATACAGGGTGAGAGAAATACAAGAAGGACAAGGAAGAGAAAGGAACAGAGGAAAGAAAATGGAAGGAGGGCAAGAGAGAAGGAGAAAGAAGAAGGAGAGAATGGTGGGGTCACAGGTTCATTTTGGTTAGAAATATGTCATTTTGTCATTTTGTGGTTTTGTTTCAAAATTAGTGTTCATATAGAGCTGTAATATACTTTAGATGGGAAGAGCTTCTCTACCTCCTTGCACAACTGAAGAATCAGAGTTCTGCTGTGCTTACCATGATCTAAAAAGTTATTCTGCTGGCTGAAACTAGGAGGCTGAAAGTGACAGTGTAGCATCTGCTTGGATAGTGCACATGAATCAAGCCCATGTTAAAAAATAACAACATGTATTCTACATCATTTAGCAATCAGAAGAACAAGCAAGACTATGAAAATAGCTTTGATGATTTCCTTTTCCCCCATAAATACTAAGAATAAGAAACAATGAAATAAACAAATTTACTTACACAAACAAGCAACTGGTCTTTTAAAATCCAGGAGCAAAATGCTAAGAGACAAGGAGAAAGAGTGGATTGAGGTGTGTTGTCATACAGGTCTCACTTTTATTTCCACATTTCATATTGATTATTGTCTATAATAGAGCATTGGAGTACCTGCATATATCTGAGGTAAATTTCCCAGCACCAATGTCAATTACTCTTTTGTAGTAGTGTAATACTACAGTATGCACTGCATTGAGACCTTGTAAAGCTCAGTGTTTCTTATGCAACTTTGATCTCCAAACAAGTATCAGGATCAAAGTTTCCTGTATTTTAGGCATAAATCTCAGCTAAAATAAAGTGATAATAGTCTAGTCAAGAAAAAGCAACCTGGTACAAATGCCTTTGAACTGGTGTTACTGTACGTGGTTGGTATATTACTGAGTTAATTAATCATTTCTTTGAACTTTCGTATTGTGCTGTCACTAAGGCAGGAGTAAATGCCAGTCACTGTTACTCTATCTGACATTCATTTTCCATGTGTAATATTTTGTAAATAGAGAAAGAGTAAAAAGGTGTGGGCCTGAGAAACACAATAAAAATCTTATGATAGAGGGAAGAGAGAGAAAAGGAAAGATGGAATGGTAGGGGAAAAAACAAGGAAGAGAAAGGAACAGAGGAAAGAAAATGGAAGGAGGGCAAGAGAGAAGGAGAAAGAAGAAGGAGAGAATGGTGGGGTCACAGGTTCATTTTGGTTAGAAATATGTCATTTTGTCATTTTGTGGTTTTGTTTCAAAATTAGTGTTCATATAGAGCTGTAATATACTTTAGATGGGAAGAGCTTCTCTACCTCCTTGCACAACTGAAGAATCAGAGTTCTGCTGTGCTTACCATGATCTAAAAAGTTATTCTGCTGGCTGAAACTAGGAGGCTGAAAGTGACAGTGTAGCATCTGCTTGGATAGTGCACATGAATCAAGCCCATGTTAAAAAATAACAACATGTATTCTACATCATTTAGCAATCAGAAGAACAAGCAAGACTATGAAAATAGCTTTGATGATTTCCTTTTCCCCCATAAATACTAAGAATAAGAAACAATGAAATAAACAAATTTACTTACACAAACAAGCAACTGGTCTTTTAAAATCCAGGAGCAAAATGCTAAGAGACAAGGAGAAAGAGTGGATTGAGGTGTGTTGTCATACAGGTCTCACTTTTATTTCCACATTTCATATTGATTATTGTCTATAATAGAGCATTGGAGTACCTGCATATATCTGAGGTAAATTTCCCAGCACCAATGTCAATTACTCTTTTGTAGTAGTGTAATACTACAGTATGCACTGCATTGAGACCTTGTAAAGCTCAGTGTTTCTTATGCAACTTTGATCTCCAAACAAGTATCAGGATCAAAGTTTCCTGTATTTTAGGCATAAATCTCAGCTAAAATAAAGTGATAATAGTCTAGTCAAGAAAAAGCAACCTGGTACAAATGCCTTTGAACTGGTGTTACTGTACGTGGTTGGTATATTACTGAGTTAATTAATCATTTCTTTGAACTTTCGTATTGTGCTGTCACTAAGGCAGGAGTAAATGCCAGTCACTGTTACTCTATCTGACATTCATTTTCCATGTGTAATATTTTGTAAATAGAGAAAGAGTAAAAAGGTGTGGGCCTGAGAAACACAATACAGAGAAAGTTCATGATATAAAGGAGTGCACAGACTGGATTTAACATCTTTACTATTCTTAATTGGTGCATTCTTATCCTAAATAAAGGACTGATTGAATTTGTGGTTGTTATTTTGTTGTTGTTGAAGTTAATTTCGGTGTCAACTGCTATAATTCATGCAGTTATTAATGTGAAGTCAGGAAGCATGAGCTTGAATCACAGTTCCTACAATTACCAGCCACTTGAACTTGAGCCAATTACATGACCTCTCTAAGCCACAGTTGCTCCATTTGCAAAAGGGGGATGCTAATAGTACCCATTATATAAGATGGTCATAAACATTAATAAGATCACAGTTGTAAAGTGTTTTCCATGGGAAATGGTTGTGCAATATTTCCAACTCATAATTAATTAATTTACCATAGAGATTTCAAAAGTATTCTTCAGTGAAAGAACTTTAAAGTTTATTCTGAGAAATTATAAGTATTCCATGAAAGACCAGCTAAGGAGATGAGGAAACAGGCTTAAGATTCTCTACACCCTGCTTTAAATAGGGCAGTTCCACTTGATTTCTTTCATATTTTTTTAAAATTTTGGCCTCTTGTATTGGTCTTTCATTTATTTGTTTTCATCCACCTTTATTCTTCAGCCTGTGTGAGAATCCCATCTCAGTGGCCTCTCTCCTTGCAGAGCACCTGCTCTGGGCGCATGCACTCCAGAGCACTGGCTGCTAATTGGACACACTGGTCCAGTCACTCTGTGGCACATGGGATCTTCCTGGGCCAGGGATTGAACCGACGCCCCTTGCACTGCAAGGCAGACTCTTCACCCACTGGACCACCTGGGAAGTCCTCTCATTTTTTTTTTATATTGAGAATTTTAAACACATTTTAAAGCAGTTAAGAACATTATAATAACCCTTCATATACTCATCACCCAGCTATATATAGTTGACATTGCTGTATTTGATGTGGTGTTTTCCTTCACAAGGTTTGACTTACAAAGTATTTCTGATGCTAAAGAAATAATACATTTGAAAACCCTGACTTACAGGATGAATACCTTCAAGCAAAATAGAATCTAAGTCATCAATTTGTGTTAAGGTATCCAAAAGAAGGGCTTCCCTGGTGGCACAGATAGTAAAGAATCTGCCTGTAATACAGGAGACTAGGGTTTGATCCCTGGGTCAGGAAGATCCCCTGGAGTTTTGAACAGCAACGCATTCCAGTATGCTTGCCTGGAGAATTCCATGGACAGAGAACCAAGCAGGGCTACAGTTCTTGGGGTCACAAAGAGACAGACATGACTGAGTGACTAAACAACACACACACACACACACATCCGAAAGAATGTTGTTTATGTCCAAAGCACTTTTTTTTAAACCTTTATTTTGCTTTTAACTTTTACAGAGTTTTGTTGTTTACAGATATGTATATTCCCAGATTAGTCATATGTATATCCCCCCTTCCCACCCCTCCCAACCATCACACAGCACCCCTGAAGGATCCCCTTTTCTCACAGAGCAATGACTAGAGCTATTTTCTTCACTTATGATAGTACAGGCCTTCATGCTACTTCCTTTACGCCTCCCACCTTCTGTTCCTTCCCCACAATGACCATATGTCCACTGTCCATGTCTGTCTTTCTGTTGCTTCACTGCATGTGCCATCATCACCATCCTACTAGATTCCATATATATGTGTTAATATACTGTATTTGTCCTTCTCTTTCTGGCTGACTTCACTTTTGATGATACGTTCTAGATCCAGCCACCTAATGAGGGCTGATTCTTCTGCATTTCTCTTTACAGCTGTGTAGTATTCCATTGTATATATGTACCAGAGCTTTTGTACCCATTCGTTTGTCGATGGGCATCTAGGTTCCTTCCATGTTCTAGCTATTGTATAGAGAGCTGCAATGAACATTGGGGTACAGGTGCTTCTTTCAGGTTTGATTTCATCAGGGTATAAGCCTAAGAGTGGGATTGCTGCGTTACATGGTGCTTCTATTTTTCGTTTTTTCAGAAATCTCTGTACTTATTCCATGGGTATTCATGCTCCTTCAAAAAAAGGGGGTTTGACTTACAAAGTATTTCTGATGCTAAAGAAATAATACATTTGAAAACCCTGACTTACAGGATGAATACCTTCAAGCAAAATAGAATCTAAGTCATCAATTTGTGTTAAGGTATCCAAAAGAAGGGCTTCCCTGGTGGCACAGATAGTAAAGAATCTGCCTGTAATACAGGAGACTAGGGTTTGATCCCTGGGTCAGGAAGATCCCCTGGAGTTTTGAACAGCAACGCATTCCAGTATGCTTGCCTGGAGAATTCCATGGACAGAGAACCAAGCAGGGCTACAGTTCTTGGGGTCACAAAGAGACAGACATGACTGAGTGACTAAACAACACACACACACACACATCCGAAAGAATGTTGTTTATGTCCAAAGCACTTTTTTTTAAACCTTTATTTTGCTTTTAACTTTTACAGAGTTTTGTTGTTTACAGATATGTATATTTCCAGATTAGTCATATGTATATTCTTCCCTTCCTACCCCTCCCAACCATCACACAGCACCCCTGAAGGATCCCCTTTTCTCACAGAGCAATGACTAGAGCTATTTTCTTCACTTATGATAGTACAGGCCTTCATGCTACTTCCTTTACGCCTCCCACCTTCTGTTCCTTCCCCACAATGACCATATGTCCACTGTCCATGTCTGTCTTTCTGTTGCTTCACTGCATGTGCCATCATCACCATCCTACTAGATTCCATATATATGTGTTAATATACTGTATTTGTCCTTCTCTTTCTGGCTGACTTCACTTTTGATGATACGTTCTAGATCCAGCCACCTAATGAGGGCTGATTCTTCTGCATTTCTCTTTACAGCTGTGTAGTATTCCATTGTATATATGTACCAGAGCTTTTGTACCCATTCGTTTGTCGATGGGCATCTAGGTTCCTTCCATGTTCTAGCTATTGTATAGAGAGCTGCAATGAACATTGGGGTACAGGTGCTTCTTTCAGGTTTGATTTCATCAGGGTATAAGCCTAAGAGTGGGATTGCTGCGTTACATGGTGCTTCTATTTTTCGTTTTTTCAGAAATCTCTGTACTGTATTCCATAGAGGCTGTATCAATTTACACTCCCACCAGCAATGCAGGAGTGTTCCCTTTTCTCCGAACCCTCTCCAGCATTTATTGTCTGTTGATTTGTGGATGATGGCCATTCTGATGGGTGTGAGGTGATATCTCATTGTAGTTTTGATTTGCATTTCTCAAATATCTAGGAATAAACCTACCCAAAGAAACAAAAGAACTGTACACTGAAAATTACAAGACACTCATGAGAGACATTAAAGAAAACTTAAACAAATGGAGAAATATTCCATGTTCCTGGGTCGGAAGAATCTATATTGTGAAAATGACCATACTACCAAATGTCATCTATAGATTCAATGTGATCCCTATCAAACTTCCAGTGACATTCTTCACAGAACTAGACCAAATAATAACACAGTTCATATGGAAACACAAAAGACCTCGAATAGCCAAAGCAATCCTGAGGAAGAAGAATGGAGCTGGAGGGATCAGCCTCCCCAACTTCAGACTCTACTACAAAGCAACAGTCCTCAAGACAGTATGGCACTGGCACAAAAACAGAAATATTGACCAATGGAACAAGATCGAGAACCCAGAGATAAACTCACGCACCTATGGGTACCTTATTATTGACAAAGGAGGCGAACACATAAAATGGGACAAAGACAGCCTCTTCAACAAATGGTGCTGGGAAAATTGGACAGCTACATGCAAAAAAATGAAGTTGGAACATACCCTGACACCATGCACAAAGATCAACTCAAAATGAATTAAAGACTTAAATGTAAGGCCAGAAACCATCAAACTCTTAGAGGAGAATATAGGCAAAACCCTCAAGGACATAAATCAAAGCAAGATCTTCTCTGACCCACCTACTAAAATAGCAGAACTAAAAAGACAAATGAACGTGTGGGACCTAATGAAACTTAAAAGCTTTTGTACAGCTAAAGAAACTACAAAAAAGCTGAACAGACACCCCACAGAGTGGGAGAAAATCATAGCAAATGAAACAACAGACAAAGAATTAATCTCCAAAATCTACGAGCAACTCAGACAACTCAGCACTGGAAAAACGAACAACCCAATCAAAAAATGGGAAAAGGACCTAAACAGACACCTCTCCAACGACGACATACAGATGGCCCAAAAGCACATGAAATGATGCTCAACTTCACTAATAATTAGAGAAATGCAAATCCAAAGCACTTTAATTTCAAATCACTTATGTGCTTAACTTTCTCATTTCTATCTACTTACTTTCTCTCTATATAATTCAATGCAGCTTCAGCCCCATGGCTTTAAACTCCACATGGATATTTCATAAGCATCTCAAAAATAAAATACAGTAATTCTCTTTATTTTATCACTGATAACCATCTCAGTCTCCCCTCTTGCCTTTTTAAAAAAAGTCTGTCCTCAGTGTAGCAATATGGATGATCTTTTACAAACATAAATCAGATAGCATCCTTTCTCTGCTCAGAATCCTCTAAGGGAGTTCTGTTGTCCTGTAAATGCAGTCCAGGCTCATCCCAGGGTCCTGGATATCTTGCCCTCAACCTGCTGTGTTACTCTCCTCTTTATTCACCAAACACATTAGGCTGTTCTTCACATAACCCACCAAGCTTACTCCTGTATCATGCATTTGAGTTCTCTGTTACCTTTTCTTGGAGCATGTTTCTGTCAGATTTTTTAAAGGCTGTCTCTTCATAGTTTCCTCCTATCCTACATCTGTCTGCTTAAGTAGTTTCTCACCAGAGAGTCTTTTCCTTCTCACCGAGTCTAAGGTCCTCTCCTTTCCCAGCAGCCATCATTCCAAAACCATGTTGCAGTCTTATGTCCTTTTTTTTTGTCTTATTCAAATGAATGAACATCTAAATGAAATCAACTCAAAATGAATTAAAGACTTAAATGTAAGGCCAGAAACCATCAAACTCTTAGAGGAGAATATAGGCAAAACCCTCAAGGACATAAATCAAAGCAAGATCTTCTCTGACCCACCTACTAAAATAGCAGAACTAAAAAGACAAATGAACGTGTGGGACCTAATGAAACTTAAAAGCTTTTGTACAGCTAAAGAAACTACAAAAAAGCTGAACAGACACCCCACAGAGTGGGAGAAAATCATAGCAAATGAAACAACAGACAAAGAATTAATCTCCAAAATCTACGAGCAACTCAGACAACTCAGCACTGGAAAAACGAACAACCCAATCAAAAAATGGGAAAAGGACCTAAACAGACACCTCTCCAACGACGACATACAGATGGCCCAAAAGCACATGAAATGATGCTCAACTTCACTAATAATTAGAGAAATGCAAATCCAAAGCACTTTAATTTCAAATCACTTATGTGCTTAACTTTCTCATTTCTATCTACTTACTTTCTCTCTATATAATTCAATGCAGCTTCAGCCCCATGGCTTTAAACTCCACATGGATATTTCATAAGCATCTCAAAAATAAAATACAGTAATTCTCTTTATTTTATCACTGATAACCATCTCAGTCTCCCCTCTTGCCTTTTTAAAAATAGTCTGTCCTCAGTGTAGCAATATGGATGATCTTTTACAAACATAAATCAGATAGCATCCTTTCTCTGCTCAGAATCCTCTAAGGGAGTTCTGTTGTCCTGTAAATGCAGTCCAGGCTCATCCCAGGGTCCTGGATATCTTGCCCTCAACCTGCTGTGTTACTCTCCTCTTTATTCACCAAACACATTAGGCTGTTCTTCACATAACCCACCAAGCTTACTCCTGTATCATGCATTTGAGTTCTCTGTTACCTTTTCTTGGAGCATGTTTCTGTCAGATTTTTTAAAGGCTGTCTCTTCATAGTTTCCTCCTATCCTACATCTGTCTGCTTAAGTAGTTTCTCACCAGAGAGTCTTTTCCTTCTCACCGAGTCTAAGGTCCTCTCCTTTCCCAGCAGCCATCATTCCAAAACCATGTTGCACTGTCTTTATAGCACTTTTCCCATTTATTTGTTTATTTTCCGTCTTATATTCTAGAAGATAATCTCAGCAATACCGTGGACATTGACTTCCCTGTTAAGTGAATTTTTCCTCAGTGTCTAGATATTAGGTGACATAGTATGTATTTATTATTATTATTAAGTAAATAAATTACTTGTAATGGAGATAATTACTAAGATACATTATTGCTGAGAAGATGGATGAAATAATGTAAAGCTTATTCTCTCTTTGCCTCAACCCCAAATCCATTTTGTGTACTCTCTGCTCTACTGTTTGCCATGCCTAACATCCCTGATATTGGTTATGTAGATTCCTTTTTCCCTTAAACTTCTCTTTGAGATTCAACAAGAAGATGAGCCTCCTCTTCCTGTTGGGCCCCCATCCTTTTCTGTGTGTGGCTATGGTTTCCTCACCGGCAGACCATGGTAACAGCTTCTGCCTGGCAGCTCTCTTCTCTTCCAGCCCCAGCTTACATCAGGCACAGGCCACCTCCATTCCTTCTTCTTGCCCATTCACAGGTAGTAATTTCTTCCTT
The DNA here is from genome assembly GCA_022376925.1 of Tragulus kanchil. NCBI lineage: Eukaryota > Metazoa > Chordata > Mammalia > Artiodactyla > Tragulidae > Tragulus > Tragulus kanchil. Next base: position 116,450,481 of record JAIOJX010000023.1, on the reverse strand, counting down.
CCATTTTTAGTGCCTGAAAAATTGCACTGCCCAAACCTTTATGAATAATGCTTTCCTTAGGTAGTTTTAGCTAAACCCTTAGGTGAGTATTTGTTTCTTGCCAGGACCATGACTAGCATAGATAACAGTATATGGGCATTTTCGACACTTCCCAACACATAATTTTATTTCAACAAAATATTGGGTGCCTACTGCACATCAGGCACTAAGAACCCAATCAACACTACTTGTATCGGACATACATACATGACTTTTACATAAATATTTTAATTAAATAAAATAGCAAGTCTTAAGGCAAAGTTAAAATTCAAAATAAAGCACCACCAAATTAAAATATAGGTTAAGAAAATGCAGCAAATGATTTCTGTTCTGGTGTGTTGTTGTTAGTTTTTGCATTGATTGTATACATAGGTTTATTTATACTTGATCTTATTCAGAGTTGCAGTTTATCCAGCTGGGTTTATATATAAGGGCTACGTCACTTCAGTCATGTCCAATTCTGTGTGACCCTGTGGACGGTAGCCTACCAGGCTCTTCTGTCAATGGGATTCTCCAAACACGAATACTGGAGTGGGTTTCCATGCCCTCCTCCAGGAGATCTCCTAGACCCAGGTATCAGACCTGCATTTCTTTTGTCTCCTGCATTGGTGGGCAGCTTGTTTACCACTAACATCATCTGGGTATATATATATACACACACACCTGTATATATGTATATACACATATATATACAGGATCCTGGCAGGCTACAGTTCATGGGGTTGCAGAGTTGGACACGACTGAGCAATTAACACACACATATGTATATATGTGCATTCACTGGCATGATCTACAATGCAGTACTGAATCAGGTAAATACAATAGTGCTTATTTAATTTTCATTTCAAATAAGCAGTACTCCCTGATAATCAGCTATCTATAGGTCCATTCTGTAAATATTCCTATATAACCAAGGTAGGTTGTCAGTGGTACATGAGTCTCAAGGTTCTGACTCTGGAATTGGAGTTCTCAGGTTCAAACCCCAGCTTCACATCTCACTAGCTCTTTGACCATGAACAAGTCACTTAATGGCTTCCCAGGTGATTCAGTGGTAAATAATCCACCTGCCAAGGCAGGCTCATTCCCTGGATTGGGAAGATCCTCTCGAAAAGGCAATGGCTACCACTCCAGTATTTTTGCCTGAGGAATTCCATGGATAGAGGAGCCAGGTGCGCTACAGTGCAGAGGGTCACAAAGAGTCAAATACGACTAAACCAGTAACATGCACGCAAGTTACTTAAACTTTCCAAATCTCAATTTTCTCACCTATCAAAATAAAAGGCTAAATAAATAACTGTACCAGCTTCATAAGGCTGTTGTGATACTAAACTGAAATAATACATACCAAATGCTCATCAAAAGACCGTAGTAAATATTCATAAAATACTTAGTAGTCATGTAGTAGTAGTGATAATCCCGAAACTGGGGTAAGATTCTGAAAGATATTCACATGTCTAAAAGCTGTAGAGTCTCCATGTTTGCAACAGTATATGGTACTTGATAGCCCTTTTGTATTAGATGTTCTATGAACTATTCTATATTAACATTTTCTTTTCTTTTTTTAACATTTATTTTCTTTGTCTACTATGCACAGGTGCCTATAAAATATATGTTTCACATTATACATAGGGACCTGATTGACCAGGTATAGTATCTCTGTACTAATGCAGCTTAATTACTAAGCTCTCCAAGCCCCAATGAAGTCTGTGGATAAACTAAACTAATAGAAAAATAGCAATAATTATAAAGTTGAAATGAAACTGTCTGACTAAACTTGCCTCTTCTGTGAAATTTTCATGAAGTTCAACTAGATCTTTTTGTCTATAATTTCTGGTCTTCATCCCTTACTGACAAAGCAAAGGAAGTGAACTAAAGTGTTTTTCAGCATCATATGTGAAACACGTGTTTAGAAATGGCCTAGGACCTTGCTTTTTAATATACAGACTGCTGACCTCTATGCCCATAGCTATCAAGCCTGAATCTTAGAAAAAGAAATGGAAGCAATAGAACTATCCTTTTTCTTTTTTTTTTTTTTTTCCCCCAAAGAAGTATCTGTTCTAGATAATTCTCATCCACATTTAAGCTCTGAGAACTGCTTGAGTGGAAGATGGTCTAAATGGTGTCTTCCCACTTCAATCTTCTATTATTATATTTGAGATAGATTCTTGAACTTTTGGGGCAACTGTGAAAATCCACACTGGTTTAAAAACACAGACCTTTCTCTCTGTTAAAACTATTACCATGCTGAGAAGTCCTCGAAAAGGCAATGGCTACCACTCCAGTATTTTTGCCTGAGGAATTCCATGGATAGAGGAGCCAGGTGCGCTACAGTGCAGAGGGTCACAAAGAGTCAAATACGACTAAACCAGTAACATGCACGCAAGTTACTTAAACTTTCCAAATCTCAATTTTCTCACCTATCAAAATAAAAGGCTAAATAAATAACTGTACCAGCTTCATAAGGCTGTTGTGATACTAAACTGAAATAATACATACCAAATGCTCATCAAAAGACCGTAGTAAATATTCATAAAATACTTAGTAGTCATGTAGTAGTAGTGATAATCCCGAAACTGGGGTAAGATTCTGAAAGATATTCACATGTCTAAAAGCTGTAGAGTCTCCATGTTTGCAACAGTATATGGTACTTGATAGCCCTTTTGTATTAGATGTTCTATGAACTATTCTATATTAACATTTTCTTTTCTTTTTTTAACATTTATTTTCTTTGTCTACTATGCACAGGTGCCTATAAAATATATGTTTCACATTATACATAGGGACCTGATTGACCAGGTATAGTATCTCTGTACTAATGCAGCTTAATTACTAAGCTCTCCAAGCCCCAATGAAGTCTGTGGATAAACTAAACTAATAGAAAAATAGCAATAATTATAAAGTTGAAATGAAACTGTCTGACTAAACTTGCCTCTTCTGTGAAATTTTCATGAAGTTCAACTAGATCTTTTTGTCTATAATTTCTGGTCTTCATCCCTTACTGACAAAGCAAAGGAAGTGAACTAAAGTGTTTTTCAGCATCATATGTGAAACACGTGTTTAGAAATGGCCTAGGACCTTGCTTTTTAATATACAGACTGCTGACCTCTATGCCCATAGCTATCAAGCCTGAATCTTAGAAAAAGAAATGGAAGCAATAGAACTATCCTTTTTCTTTTTTTTTTTTTCCCCCAAAGAAGTATCTGTTCTAGATAATTCTCATCCACATTTAAGCTCTGAGAACTGCTTGAGTGGAAGATGGTCTAAATGGTGTCTTCCCACTTCAATCTTCTATTATTATATTTGAGATAGATTCTTGAACTGGTGCCTGTGCCATTGGATTACTGTGAAAATCCACACTGGTTTAAAAAACACAGACCTTTCTCTCTGTTAAAACTATTACCATCTACCCTATTTTTTTGCTGGAGTTTTTGTATCACGACAATTTTAACATCCACCAAAGAAGAAAAAAAAAAGTGTAGCTTTAATGGACTGTGAAGCAGTGAGCCAATCACAAAGGCAACACAAAATTCAATCACAAACACCTGCAACTCATTACAAATTTAGCAGCACAAATGCCAGAGGCTGTAATGGGTCTCAGATAGTCTGTGCAACTCTGCCAATACTCACCTATAATTTGGACTTGACATTTACAAAAAAGACAACATTTACAAAAAGAAAAGGGCAAAGAGTTTTACCAAATAGTTCCACTCTTTCAACTTCCCCCTCCTACCAAGGCACTGCAGAAAAAAAAAAATCAATTCTAAATACAGGTGCTATTTGTATCCCTTGTGGAATGCTTATGAGGCCAAATTAATTGAAGAATATCTTCTAACGGATTTGGAGGTATTATATTTTTTCCACACAGTGTACCATTTTCTATAAATGTCTATAGCACAAAAATTAGGGACCAAAAAGAAAAAGAAGGAAGAACTATTGGAAATAGGAAATAATGTCTGTTTTACTTTTAGTTTATCTTCATATTTTGATTTAAGGATTAGGTGTGTATGGTAAATGTAGACCTTAAATCTGACTAACGAAAACTGTCACACTTGCAGATAGGGAGTGTTACGGTTGTCATTGTATGGAGTGGAAAGAAAATTAAACTGAGGCATCTGAAGAGTTTAATTCTGGTTCTGGATTCGTAGCTAGTGGGTGACCTTGGAAAAGTTGTTTAGCAGCCTGGGATTCTGTTTCCTCCATTTTAACGGTAGAGAACTGCACACTACGGTCTCATATCTCCCTCTGAAGCCTCATTTCCAGAGTAAGGACCCCTCACCAGCTGTGAACTACAGACAGTTAATTCTTCTCACCACGCTTCTTTCAGTGTTCATTCTCTTCCCTATTTTTCATGGCATAAATCTGAGGAACAGACCCTGTTATGAGAAGGTGACTTTGATAATGTACCCACTGGTTATGCATATACCATGCTAAGGAGAAATTTTACTTCTTACCTTGTTCTGGAGTCCTATGAAATATTGACATGATTTTCCTTTGCCCATTCTCTCAACGCATACTGGAAACGGCTTCCCTTCAATGATATTTGATGTAAACTGTGAAAAGAAAATTCATTTTACTATTTGAAATATAAGTAGGAAAATATTCTGTTAATTAGCAACTCATAAATAAATAAATATTCTAGGGTTACTCTTGGCTCCATAGTCATTCACAAGCACTATTGAAGGTTTTATAAGGAACTATTATCTGTGTCTCACAAATGTGTGATTTCCCATCGGAAGTCATTTTTATTTCTTTTCTCTCATGTTCCACATTTTTTTGTAGTTTCTTGATACTTCAGCTAACAAATATGCTTAAAGTTGACATGTAAACACCTTACTTTTGTCTGTCAAGTATGCTGCTAAAAGCAAAAGGCACTAATCATCTTTGATTTAGGAGACTCATTCTCGTGTATTGGATGCTGTATCATATCTCTCATCTAGAACATAGTCACAAGTCATTTTTAAGGAAGTTCCAAGATTGCCGTTTTAACACCCTGTGTAGTTTGGGGTAGGTCTTCCTTTGAGAAAAAGAACACATACAACTCCTGAGTATCAAGACGGTGAAACAGTCAGGTATGAAAGGAATAAACGGAAGACATGACCACAGATAGCCAGAAACTATATACAAATTAAGTCTGTTTATGTTTTTGTTTGCCATAGCATAATACCATAAAATGGGTGGTTTAAACCATAGAAATATATTTTCTCATAGCCCTGAAGGCTTCAGTCTCAATCATGGTGCCAGCACGGTCCAGTTCTGATAAGAGCTATCTTCCTTGCAAACAGCCACCTCACTGTGTCCTCCCATGGAAGAAAGAGAGAGAGAAAGGTCTGTTGGTCCATGTGTGTGTGTATGTGTTTGTGTGTATTTTAATTTTTGCCATGTTATGTTGGTTTCTGCCATACAACAACATGAGTGAGCCATAATTATACATATGCCCCCTTCCTCTTGAGCCGTCCTGCCCTCCCACATGCCCGCCCTCTATGGCATCACAGCCTAGGCTCTCTGTGCACACGGCTACTTCTCACCAGCCACCCATCTCATACCTGACGGTGTATACATGTCCATCCTACTTTCTCCCTTCATCCCACTCTCTCCCTCCCCCGCTGTGCCCACAAGTCCATTCTCTATGTCTGCATCTCCATTCCTTCCCTGCAAACAGGTTCATCCAAACCATTTTCTAGATTGCATATATATGCATTAATATCCTATGTTTGTTTTTTCTCTTTCTGACTTACTTCACTCTGTATTCAGGCTTAAAGATCCCCCCCCCCTCACTAGAACTGACCCAAATTCATTGTTTTGTTGTTGTTGTTTTTTAAACTGAGTAATAATCCATTGTGTATATGTATCCATTCATCTGTCAGTGGACATCTAGGTTGTTTGCATGTCTTGGCTAACGTAAATAGTGCTGCTGTGAACATTAGGGGTAAATGTGTCTTTTTTGATTATAGTTTTCTCAGGGTATATTCGCAATGAGTGACTTTATTAGGTCATATGGTGGATTTATTCCTAGTTTTTAAAGGAATTGCCTGTTCTACATAATGGCTGTATCAGTTTTTACTCCCACCAACAGTGTAGGAATGTTCCCGTTTCTCCACATCCTCTCCAGAATTTGTTGTTTACTGCCAAACATCAACATAAATAAGTCATAGATATACATGTGTCCCCTCCCTCTTGAACTTTTATAAAGCTCCTAGGTAACCTAAGGGTGGGAGCTAGTTGACAAAGAACCAACCATATGATTGAAGATTTGGAACTTTCAGTCCCACTCCCCAATACTGGGAGAGGGAAGAGGGGCTAGAGGTTTAGTCCAAGTGCCAGTGGCCAATGATTACATCAGTCATGCCTGTATGATGAAGCTGCTGTGGAAAAACAAAACGATGGTGTCTGGAGAGCTTCTGTGTTGGTAAAACATAGATATTTGAGGAGAGTGGGCCAGGTGGAGAGAAAGCCCACTCTCCTTCACCATGGAAGCTCTGTGCCCTTTCCCTATATATCTTGTCCTCTGTATTGCTTCTATCTGCCTGTTCTTGAGTTATATCCTTTTATAATAAACTATTAATCTAGTAAGAAAATATTCATGAGGGCTTCCCTGGCAGTCCAGTCTGCCTTGCAGTGCATGCAGTGCATGGGGCACTGGTTCGATCCCTGGCTGGGGAAGATCCCACATGCTGCTGAATGGTTGGACCAGTGTGTCCAGTTGAGAGCCAGCGCTCTGGAGCACGTGTGGCCAGAGCCAGTGCTCTGCAGTGAGAGAGGCCACAGCGGTGGGAGGCCCACACATGCCAATGAGTGAAGATGGATGAAAATAAATACATTAAAAAAAAAACAGTAAAAGGGGCCAAAATTTAAAAAAAGAAAAATTGTTCATGAGTTCTGTGACTTTCTCTAGCATATTAATTGAAACCAAGAAGGAGTCATTGGAATTTACAGCCTACAGCTGTTCAGTTAGAAGCAGAGGTGACAACCTGAGCTTGTGACTGGACTCCAAAGTAGGGATCAGGGTAGTCTTAGGGGACGGAATCCTTAAGCTTGTGGAACCTGATGTTCTCTTGGTAGATGCTGTCAACTCAATTAAGTTAAACTGTAGGATGACTAGTTGGTGTCAGAGAACTGCTTGGTTGTACAAATCCTCCCCTGACACACTGAAATCTGTGACTAGAACTTTTACTTACAAACAATATATCTTAAGATTATATATATATTCATAGGAAAATGTGTTGATAGGATGTGTTCCAGTATACTTATGATAGCTGCTTCTAGATGGTTTAAATTACAAATTGTATCTAATTAACTTTAATTTTCTATTTATATTTAGGAAAAATATTAATAAGTATTGTCTGAGTGAACTGACATGCACTGGAAAATAATCTCACAACTTCTATAGTGATTTATAGTCCTCTAACTCAGATCACTATAAGTGAAACTATTTCTCTGTTCCAGTGAACTCTCAACCTCAAAATGCTTTTTGTGAGTTCTCCTAGAGTGTAAATTATGAGATTATTCCTAACCTTGTCAGGTTCTGGTGACATACTGCCTACTATAACATAATAGAAGCAATTCATAAAATATTCCTTCACCTGAACCAGTTTCAAGTTCTGTGACTTTGCAGCTGCCATTGTTCTTTTTCCACACAGAATGTTTAGTACAAGAGATCCTTTATGGAACAGACCAGATAGTGGAGAGCTGATTTTACTTGCTAATTCTCTACATTGTTACTCTGGCTTTAAGGTGGCATCAGAAGGATAAAAAACAAAGGCTTCATGAAAGGAATCTATGCTCACATTGGTGCTCTGTAAATGCGTTAAAGGGCTGGTACATGATATTGAATCAGTGCATCTTCAGAACTGCCAGGTGGGGTCTCAGATAGGCACAAATCCTAAACTGGTAAAGTATGAAAGTGAACATGTTAGTCACTCAGTTATGTGCCTCTTTGCAACCCATGAACTAATGTAGCCTGTCAGGCTCCCCTGTCCATCGAATTTTCTATACAATAATACTGGAGTGGGTAGCCATTCCCTTCTCCAAGGGAATCTTCCCGACCCAGGGATCAAACTGGGTCTCCTGCATTGCAGGCAGGTCTTTTACCATCTGAGCCATAAGGTAGGTAAAGACTTGTTTCAAAAGGACTCATCAAGGAATTCTTGGGTAGTGAACCAACCCAAAGCCCTGCTGTCCTCACAGGCAGCAGGCATTGTAAGCCATGTTCAGCACTCACTGTTCCTTAGGGGTGCACACAACATGACTCTGCTGTGCCACCTCAGTGCTGAACGTCAACTATCTTCAATCAAACAAGGCAGTCAAGACTGATAAAGGAAGTTGTACTGCCATCTAAGGAGCTCAACCTGAGGTATACACAGTTGGGTTCAGGTGTAGGGGACAGAAAGAGGCCAGGCAGGGCTCTTAGCATGCCCTGGGTCAAGCGAAAATCTTCACTTTTAAAATATATACATCATTTTGCAACTGATGACCCTTTCAGTGGTACCCAAACTTGCTTCATGAGTGACATCTGGAACAATATTTGTTTAATACACAATATCTTCTATGATGATGGAAACTCAACCTCAAAATGCTTTTTGTGAGTTCTCCTAGAGTGTAAATTATGAGATTATTCCTAACCTTGTCAGGTTCTGGTGACATACTGCCTACTATAACATAATAGAAGCAATTCATAAAATATTCCTTCACCTGAACCAGTTTCAAGTTCTGTGACTTTGCAGCTGCCATTGTTCTTTTTCCACACAGAATGTTTAGTACAAGAGATCCTTTATGGAACAGACCAGATAGTGGAGAGCTGATTTTACTTGCTAATTCTCTACATTGTTACTCTGGCTTTAAGGTGGCATCAGAAGGATAAAAAACAAAGGCTTCATGAAAGGAATCTATGCTCACATTGGTGCTCTGTAAATGCGTTAAAGGGCTGGTACATGATATTGAATCAGTGCATCTTCAGAACTGCCAGGTGGGGTCTCGGATAGGCACAAATCCTAAACTGGTAAAGTATGAAAGTGAACATGTTAGTCACTCAGTTATGTGCCTCTTTGCAACCCATGAACTAATGTAGCCTGTCAGGCTCCCCTGTCCATCGAATTTTCTATACAATAATACTGGAGTGGGTAGCCATTCCCTTCTCCAAGGGAATCTTCCCGACCCAGGGATCAAACTGGGTCTCCTGCATTGCAGGCAGGTCTTTTACCATCTGAGCCATAAGGTAGGTAAAGACTTGTTTCAAAAGGACTCATCAAGGAATTCTTGGGTAGTGAACCAACCCAAAGCCCTGCTGTCCTCACAGGCAGCAGGCATTGTAAGCCATGTTCAGCACTCACTGTTCCTTAGGGGTGCACACAACATGACTCTGCTGTGCCACCTCAGTGCTGAACGTCAACTATCTTCAATCAAACAAGGCAGTCAAGACTGATAAAGGAAGTTGTACTGCCATCTAAGGAGCTCAACCTGAGGTATACACAGTTGGGTTCAGGTGTAGGGGACAGAAAGAGGCCAGGCAGGGCTCTTAGCATGCCCTGGGTCAAGCGAAAATCTTCACTTTTAAAATATATACATCATTTTGCAACTGATGACCCCTTTCAGTGGTACCCAAACTTGCTTCATGAGTGACATCTGGAACAATATGTGCTGTTTTTAATACACAATATCTCTTTGCTATGATAGACTGGGAAGCAGTGGGTTAACCAAATAGCGTTTTGCCTTCCTCTAAATTTAACCCAATTACAAAAATTAAAAGCAAAGGAAGAATATTTCAGATATTCAGTAGGAAAGTAAATATCATTAAATACACAGACTCGGTGTCTCTGCCTACTTAGCTGCCTCTTTGACTAATAGTCTATTCTGCAGATAACTTAAAAAGCAATTCATTTAGTACTTCCTTTGCCACTAAGCAAAACCTAGTGCACACAATTGTCTAAACACTCTGTTTAGTTGTATCTTCTGTCAATATGCTGTTCTGGCTGGCAGCTTACCGCATCATAGGGCTAAGAGACCTTGAAGAGTGTTTATTTCACTTTCCACTAGTTCAGTGTATATATTTGACCTTAGTAATCTTTTCAGAGAAACCAGAGAGATATTGCATTTTTTGACATTATACTCTCCGAGAGCTAGCATGGGAGTCAAAAGTAAAGCCCCAGACACAGTATCCAGGAGGTGCAAATATCCTTATCTATTTACAGTCGTATGAAGATCTCTCATTCTCTTGATCCGAAAAGTAGATTTAATATCTGCCCACGAAAGGATGTCTAGTGGTCACAGGTAAGGCGTGTCTAAATGACACTGTCAGGTTCACTTTTGAAGCAAGTGCTTACATTGGAGGAGCCCCACTGGAGAGTCCTTTAATAGGTTGACTGGCTTTCTCTATGAGTATATAAGCACTCATTAATACGATTGATTATATCATCAATATATCTATCATCTTATGTGCTAGTTGCCCAGTCATGTCCAATGCTCAGTCATGTCCAACTCTTTGTGATCCCATAAACTGTACCTCACTAGGCTCATCTGTCCATGGGATTTTCCAGGCAAGAGTACTGGAATAGGTTGCAATTCCCTTTTCTAGGGAATCTTCCTGATCCAAGGATCAAACCCAGTTTTGCCAGTGCAGGCAGATTCTTTACAGTCTAAGCCACTAGGGAAGTCCATTATTTCTATTTAGTCATATAGTCATTTAGTCTCTTTTTTCTTTCTGTCGTTCCTTTATTTATTTATTTATTTTGCTTTTATTTACCTTTTTTTTTTTCAGTTGGAGCATAATTGCTTTACAATGTTGTGTTGGATTCTGCTAAACAACACAAATTAACCAGATCTTCCCAACCCAGGAACTGACCCTGTGTCTCTTATGTCTCTTGCATTGGAAGGTGGGTTCTTTACCACTAGTGCCACCTGAAAAGTCCCAAATGAGACATGACAATGTATATAGATATGGTTTCTATTTATAATATGCTGTGTTTTCCTCTTTAGACTAAATTAGAAATTGCCTTGGAAAGCCATGAGGGTCACAGGGAAAATGTGTTGCCGTGCTGTGAGATTTATTTCTTTGTAAATGATGAACTCATATTTACTGTCTTAGGCTAAAAAAAGAATAGAAGCATCTAGAAATCTCAAAGTCTTTGTCAATTTTATTCAATTTTTTTCTTCTTCCACTCCCACAGCATCTTACCTTTCTTTGAAATTTGATAAAACAAAGAAAGCTAATATCATAGTTTTTAAAGGCTTTATTTTCATTCTCTACAGAAGTGGAAATTCAGGATTGTAATTGAAAACCTGTGTTCAAGAGTTTAAAAAACAGAATTTATATCTTCTATTAGCAATATCTACAAAAGCTAATTATGACAGTTATTCCCAAATAGAGACTCAAAGTATTAATTACCATGTCACACGTCATATGATTGTTGAAAAATAGCCCAAGTCTTTTGAACTCCAATGTATGTTTTTCCTCCATAGGCAATTATAGGTCTATTAGGGTTTTTTTTTTTAAGTTCTAATAATTCAGGCTATAAAACTATGAAAAGGAATTTAAAACAAATTTTAAAAGAAAAATTACAAACCTGCTGGGTACTCTTGGTCCTTGGTGAAACATGTATTGTTAATGAATTCCAACCAGAATGGCCTTCTTCAGCCTTTTTATCTTCAAATCCATCTAGTCCTGGCTGACCTGCACCAACAGGTTTCTTTGCTAACTGAATTTGTTTGTTTGTTTGTTTGTTTGTTTGTTTGTTTCTCTCTCCCCTACTAGGTCTGCATTAACATTTTCTTTCTTTTATGAAAAAAAAATTCAAATGCAAAGTGGAACCAAAGCACTTAATCCACTCTAGTAGATCTGTGAGACTTATGGCCTGTGGAGTAATTTAATCCAGCCCACCATGGAATCTGAAAATTGCTTCTTCCATCCCCTGCTGTACCTGAATCTGAATGCCGAAAGAACAGTCTCAAAAACAAGAGCTCCTGAGTGCTGTTTCTAAGGGGCAAGGCTACAGAGATGTGCAACAGTGGGGGTTTATGAATTCAATTTACTCATATTCAGAGCAGTAGAAAGGAAATGACCATAGTTTCATTTCAATGACCACTCTCATACAGAACTCTAAGTTAGCATAGAAAGAAAAGAAAGACTCTTGTCACATTTAAAGAAATACATAGCCAGATTGGATCAAAAACAGAAGGGATGTCTCTGGAAATTCAGATAGCTCCAGTTGATAAACTAATTCCTTGCGGTGACAGATCTAACATCATCACCTGTCAATAATTATGGTGCTTTGTGGAAACTACCTTCACACACCCACCCACACACCCACCCACCCACACACACACACACACACACACACACACACACACACTTTGAACTACTGATTTATAAAATTTCTATAATAAATTCTTTAGGGAAAATAGCATGTAACTTGCTTGAATCCTCCTTTTGAAGGTTCTTGGATATTCTTTGAAAACACATGATTAGAATAACTAATAATGCCTCCTTACAAAAATAAAAAAACTCTCCATTTCAAGGAAGTTATACCCCTTGTAATAATCTGTAAATTTGTCCCTTCTTGATCCCTATTCTGATTTGTTTTATTATTTTCTATTTTGTGAATTACTTCATGAGCTTTCATTATCCACAGGACAGGAGCATGTCCTAACATGAACATGACAGTTACTTTAAATTAATCCAATGGCCAAGAAATATAATTCTGTATAAAATATAAGGCATATCAAGAAATACAATTTGGTAGGGAATATTCCAGGATTAATGTAACTTTTCCCAGCAAAAGATCATCATTATATCTCAGAATATGGTAACACACAGAGATGATGACATGCAAACCTCCTCTAAATGCATGTCATTGCTGAATTTGGACTTTGAGAATTCATCACCTCACCTTGGCATTGTCTCTTTATCCAGATGTCCATTCACTCGGTACATTTAACAAATAATATTGAACTCTTTTTATATCTGTAGAACCTGTGTCATAGTCAATGATGAAAAGATATAGTCCCTGAGGGAAGGCTAGCTTAATGGATTAGTCATCTCTTATTGGCTCCTCGAGCCAAGTCACTTAAACTCCCCGAGGTGCAGTTCTAGCATTTACTGAATGGGAATACTGCTACTTTATAGCCTTATTGAGAGGATAAAATAAGATTATCTACGTAAAAGTGCCTAGTACATGCCAACTCCTCAAGGAAAACCAGCTGGTGATGTTTTCACTGGAGATTCAATATTTAAAACAAAAACAACAGTGGCAATGAGATTGTTATCCCTGTCTCTGTTAATTTTCCCATGGTAAGGAAGGGCCTTCACACCGAGAACACAGGCTCTAAGGGACATGACTGGATCAACTGACAAAATTGGAACATAAATAGTAAGTAAGACAAAGTTATTGGATCAATGATAAGTTTCCTGAAGTTGGGGACTATACTGTGGTTATCTAAGAAACTGCTTACTCTTAGAAAATACACATCCAAGCAGTTAATTATCAAATTATTCAGAAAAAATTATACACACACATGTAAGTACATATGTGCACACAAATATAGATATTTAATAATGGAGAAAGAAAGAGAAAGAGAGGGTATGTGGCAGGCAAATGGGGCAATAGATTAACAATAGGTGAACCCAGGGAAAGGATATATAGATTTTTGATACTATTCTTGTAACTTTTCTCTAAGTTTGAAATAAAAGCTTACTAATAAAAATTAAAGTTATGATAGTAGTCCCTGGTAGTTCAGACGGTAAAGAATCTGCCTGCAATGCAGAAGACCCTGGTTTAAGTTCTAAGTTGGGAAGATCCCCTGGAGAAGGGAATGGCTGCCCACTCTAGTATTTTTGCCTGGAGAATTCCATGGACAGAGGAGCTGGCAAGCTACATAGTCTGTGGGTCTCAAAGAGTCAGAGATTTCTGAGGGACTCACATTCACTTTCAAAGACAATATAAATACAGCTATAGTTTGGCAGCACTGCAGCCAAGAGTGAGGAGGGAATTTCCAGTTGCTTGAAGTACAGAGAAGCACCTACAGAGAATCTGAATTCATTCTGGGGAAGTAGGAGAAATTTAAGATGAAGAAGCTGTCCCCTTGTGACTCATAAAAGATAGATATAGGGGGGAAAAATCAATACAATTGTATTAACAGGCAGAAAGAAAACTCATTATTCCCCAACAGGTGGTTCATCAAAATGTAATATGTTCAAAAATATTTATTGGAATTCACAGCTGAGAAATCAACCTACAGTGGACCAGGAGAATTATTATGCTAATTCGCTAACCAAGTTTCCCAGGAACAATAATGCGGTGAAATGTTCCCGGGGGAAAAAGTGGCTATCAAGTTTGGGAAATGCTGCACAGCATAGTCTGGTCTAAGAGAATTCTTGAGGTATATGGGTGTTATAGGCCCTAAGAATTCAAAAGTAAAAATCTGGATGAGTTCCCAAACATTTAGTAAGGAGCCATTTTTTCTGGTGTGCTGGGTTGGCTCCCTGACACAGATACTGAGAAGGTGTTCTAGGATACCAGAGGAATGTCCTATCTCAGCCACCAGATGAGGGAGACCAGAAACTCAGTTCTCTACAACTGAGCCCCACCCAGAAGGAGAGCAAGTGGGAGGCAGTTTGAAGACTGCTGTTTGTCCCCTGCACTTCCTGTATGGCAGACATAAGTCCTTTCTTGAAAAGAGCCTATCTCTGTACTGGTCACATTTAGTTACACCAATTTCCATCCTGCAGAGTACACTTCAGGAAAGAATGCTCTAAACTTTTAAGAGCAAACAAGTTATCTCTCACACCAAATACTAATTAAACTGCTGGAAACAGGACACTGAAGTATACAATCATTGCTTTCAGAAGTAACTGTTTCATTTTTCCGTGTCTGCCCATTGATGGTATGATCCTGGTAATAGATTATAAATTGTTCAAGGAGTATATTGTTTGGCATAGTGTTTGCCTTCCATCATAGAAGTAGAAAGTTAATTTTTTTGACGGCAATATTATTTTTGCTAAATAAAACCTAACATGTTTTACATCAGGAAACCTTATTGCTCCTAAATAACTTTCAGTTCAAGATAAATCATGGTGGTCACAGTTCAGTATAATTTTAAAAAGCCCTAGAACTGATGAAAAAGAAACTTATCTGGATGAGAGTTACCAGTGTGAATGAGTTGTAAATACAGAAGGGAACTCAACTCTCCTTTCTCTGTGAAAACTGATGGAGTCAACAAAAATATTGAATACATGTGAAAACATTTTGCAAATCACAATACAATCTAAAATGCAAGGGATTTGCTTTGCTATTATCATTATCATCCCCATCAAACCTGGCAATTTCATTATTACATAAATAATGGAATACAGTCACTCAGAAAGATATAATAGGGTTCAACCTTCATTTATTTGTTTGTTCATTCAACAGTTTTTCAGCATCTGTGATGGATCAGGCAGTGTTTTTTGTATTCATATCCGAGGATGAGTGCCTTATTGGAGCAAAAGAGGCATCAGCAATAATATGTTTAATAAGATGTGTATATAATTTGTTGTTGTTGGGAGACTTGTACCTTCAGGCAAAGCCACCTATTAATTAAAGTCAATTATTAGTATTACAAATCTGTGCCAGAGCACAAGTGAGGGAAGGAGAATTCCCCATTGTTACATATTCACTCTTTGGGTCCTGCACTCTCATCTCTATCAGGGCACAAGCAATGGCTCCTTTGAAAACCTCTTGACAGCCAGTTCACCAACTGTGCCTTGCTTCAAAGTAACTGAAGACCAAAAACACATGGCATAATCTAGAACTGTGTCACCAAGACAATAAAAGTGAACTACAGGAGAGCCCTGCTCGAGCTCAGTGAGGAAGTGTTTTCCTCAATTTTTGCAGCAGTATCTGTAGAAAAGAACTGGGAGCAGATGGCAGAAAAAGGAAGGAAGTCAAGTTAATCGTCTTTGAAAAAAAAAATTGAGCTCTGTTAAAAACTTCCCAGGGCTCTTAAATGTATGAACAGTGTATTTTTCACTCATCTAAAATGTTCTATCAATTCTGACACTGTTCTATAACACAGAATAAATTAATAACATCTTTGGAATTTCTCAAACCCCTCCTCTTGTCATCTTGGAGGGCAGAGAGGTGAATAGAAGGAAAGAAGAGAGGAATGGGAAGAGAGGGAGGGAAGGACAGAAAATAAAGAAAATGAATTTGGTTTATTTTATTTCAATGGCTGTCAGGAGATTTTATAGTTTATGGGGGAAAGATACTTAGACAAAATTTGAGCTAAGTGAATTATTTAATAAACAGATGCCAACTGGAAATGCATAATTCATTGCAAACATGCATAAGTTAGTTTAAGGATTCCAAGGATTTTCCTTGTTTCTCAGACTGAAATATTTCACACATAATTTAAACAATCTAAAATGCAAGGGATTTGCTTTGCTATTATCATTATCATCCCCATCAAACCTGGCAATTTCATTATTACATAAATAATGGAATACAGTCACTCAGAAAGATATAATAGGGTTCAACCTTCATTTATTTGTTTGTTCATTCAACAGTTTTTCAGCATCTGTGATGGATCAGGCAGTGTTTTTTGTATTCATATCCGAGGATGAGTGCCTTATTGGAGCAAAAGAGGCATCAGCAATAATATGTTTAATAAGATGTGTATATAATTTGTTGTTGTTGGGAGACTTGTACCTTCAGGCAAAGCCACCTATTAATTAAAGTCAATTATTAGTATTACAAATCTGTGCCAGAGCACAAGTGAGGGAAGGAGAATTCCCCATTGTTACATATTCACTCTTTGGGTCCTGCACTCTCATCTCTATCAGGGCACAAGCAATGGCTCCTTTGAAAACCTCTTGACAGCCAGTTCACCAACTGTGCCTTGCTTCAAAGTAACTGAAGACCAAAACACATGGCATAATCTAGAACTGTGTCACCAAGACAATAAAAGTGAACTACAGGAGAGCCCTGCTCGAGCTCAGTGAGGAAGTGTTTTCCTCAATTTTTGCAGCAGTATCTGTAGAAAAGAACTGGGAGCAGATGGCAGAAAAAGGAAGGAAGTCAAGTTAATCGTCTTTGAAAAAAAAAATTGAGCTCTGTTAAAAACTTCCCAGGGCTCTTAAATGTATGAACAGTGTATTTTTCACTCATCTAAAATGTTCTATCAATTCTGACACTGTTCTATAACACAGAATAAATTAATAACATCTTTGGAATTTCTCAAACCCCTCCTCTTGTCATCTTGGAGGGCAGAGAGGTGAATAGAAGGAAAGAAGAGAGGAATGGGAAGAGAGGGAGGGAAGGACAGAAAATAAAGAAAATGAATTTGGTTTATTTTATTTCAATGGCTGTCAGGAGATTTTATAGTTTATGGGGGAAAGATACTTAGACAAAATTTGAGCTAAGTGAATTATTTAATAAACAGATGCCAACTGGAAATGCATAATTCATTGCAAACATGCATAAGTTAGTTTAAGGATTCCAAGGATTTTCCTTGTTTCTCAGACTGAAATATTTCCACACATAATCTTGTATACATTTGAAGGAAAAGTACAAAAATAGTTGCATTCAGTCAATCAACCCATTTTCAATTTTAATTCAGCAATTATTTATATAATATATACATTTTATTATGTGTTTTAAGGGTGAAAGAAGTAGCTGAATACATAAGAATTTAAAGAAGAAAAATACACATACAACAAAACTTTTTTTCCATATTAATCTCTTTCACCAGGTGTCTTATTATGCCTGTCTTGCCCAGGTGAGCTAGTTTTGGCCTGGGACCTGAAATGGATCCTCCCACTTTTCAGTCCTGTATATATTTTCTTTTTTTTAACTTTTATTTTACTTTTAAATATTACAGAGTTTTGTTGTTTACAGATATGTATGTTCCCAGATTAGTCATGTGTACATCCCCCTCTTCCCACCCCTCCCGACCATCACACAGCATCCCTGAAGGATCTCCTTTTCTCACAGAGCAATGACTATAGCTATTATCTTCACTTATGATAGTACAGGCCTTCATGCTACTTCCTTTACTCCTCCCACCCTCTGTTCCTTCCCCACAATGTCCATATGTCCACTGTCCATGTCTGTCTTTCCGTCGCTTCACTGCGTGTGCCATCATCACCATCCTACTAGATTCCATATATATGTGTTAATATATTGTATTTGTCCTTCTCTTTCTGGCTGACTTCACTTTTTATGATACGTTCTAGATCCATTCACATCATTAGGACTGATTCTTCTGCATTTCTCTTTACAGCTGTGTAGTATTCCATTGTATATATGTATCAGAGCTTTTGTACCCATTTGTTTGTCGATGGGCATCTAGGTTGCTTCCATGTTCTAGCTATTGTATAGAGAGCTGCAATGAACATTGGGGTACAGGTGCTTCTTTCAGATTTGACGTCATCAGGGTATAAGCCTAAGAGTGGGATTGCTGGGTCCTATGGTGCTTCTATTTTTCATTTTTTCAGAAATCTCTGTACTGTCTTCCATAGAGGCTGTATCAATTTACATTCCCACCCGCAATACAGGAGTGTTCCCTTTTCTCTGCACCCTCTCTAGCATTTATTGTCTGTTGATTTGTGGATGATGGCCATTCTGATGGGTATGTGGTGATATCTCATTGTAGCTTTGATTTGCATCTCTCTAATTGTAAGTGAAGCTGAGCATCATTTCATGTGTTTTGGGGCCATCTGGATGTCGTCTTTGGAGAGGTGTCTGTTTAGGTTCTTTTCCCATTTTTTGATTGGGTTGTTCATTTTTCCAGTGCTGAGTTGTCTGAGTTGCTTGTAGATTTTGGAGATTAATTCTTTGTCTGTTGTTTCATTTGCTATGATTTTCTCCCATTCTGTGGGGTGTCTGTTCAGCTTTATCGTAATTACTTTAGCTGTACAAAAGCTTTTAAGTTTCATGAGGTCCCACATGTTCATTTTTCTTTTTAGTTCCACTATTCTAGTAGGTGGATCTTGGAAGATCTTGATTTGATTTATGTCCCTGAGTGTTTTGCCTATATTCTCCTCTAAGAGTTTGATGGTTTCTGGCCTTACATTTAAGTCTTTAATCCATTTTGAGTTGATCTTTGTGCATGGTGTCAGGGAATGTTCCAACTTCATCTTTTTGCATGCAGCTGTCCAATTTCCCCAGCACCATTGTCTTTGTCCCATTTCATAGTTTCACCTCCTTTGTCAAAAATAAGGTACCCATAGGTTCATGGGTTTATCTCTGGGTCCTCTATCTTGTTCCATTGGTCTATATTTCTGTTTTTGTGCCAGTACCATACTGTCTGGATAACTGTTGCTTTATAGTAGAGTCTGAAGTTGGGGAGGCTGGTCCCTCCAGCTCCTTTCTTCTTCCTCAGGATTGCTTTGGCTATTCGAGGTCTTTGGTGTTATGACATACGAACTGTGTTATTCTTTGTTCTAGTTCTGTGAAGAATGTCATTGGTAGTTTGATAGGGATCGCATTGAATCTATAGATGACATTTGGTAGTATGGTCATTTTTACAATATTGATTCTTCTGACCCAGGAACACGGAATATCTCTCCATCTGTTTAAATCTTTAATTTCTCTCATGAGTGTTCCTTTTCTCTGCACCCTCTCTAGCATTTATTGTCTGTTGATTTGTGGATGATGGCCATTCTGATGGGTATGTGGTGATATCTCATTGTAGCTTTGATTTGCATCTCTCTAATTGTAAGTGAAGCTGAGCATCATTTCATGTGTTTTGGGGCCATCTGGATGTCGTCTTTGGAGAGGTGTCTGTTTAGGTTCTTTTCCCATTTTTTGATTGGGTTGTTCATTTTTCCAGTGCTGAGTTGTCTGAGTTGCTTGTAGATTTTGGAGATTAATTCTTTGTCTGTTGTTTCATTTGCTATGATTTTCTCCCATTCTGTGGGGTGTCTGTTCAGCTTTATCGTAATTACTTTAGCTGTACAAAAGCTTTTAAGTTTCATGAGGTCCCACATGTTCATTTTTCTTTTTAGTTCCACTATTCTAGTAGGTGGATCTTGGAAGATCTTGATTTGATTTATGTCCCTGAGTGTTTTGCCTATATTCTCCTCTAAGAGTTTGATGGTTTCTGGCCTTACATTTAAGTCTTTAATCCATTTTGAGTTGATCTTTGTGCATGGTGTCAGGGAATGTTCCAACTTCATCTTTTTGCATGCAGCTGTCCAATTTCCCCAGCACCATTGTCTTTGTCCCATTTCATAGTTTCACCTCCTTTGTCAAAAATAAGGTACCCATAGGTTCATGGGTTTATCTCTGGGTCCTCTATCTTGTTCCATTGGTCTATATTTCTGTTTTTGTGCCAGTACCATACTGTCTGGATAACTGTTGCTTTATAGTAGAGTCTGAAGTTGGGGAGGCTGGTCCCTCCAGCTCCTTTCTTCTTCCTCAGGATTGCTTTGGCTATTCGAGGTCTTTGGTGTTATGACATACGAACTGTGTTATTCTTTGTTCTAGTTCTGTGAAGAATGTCATTGGTAGTTTGATAGGGATCGCATTGAATCTATAGATGACATTTGGTAGTATGGTCATTTTTACAATATTGATTCTTCTGACCCAGGAACACGGAATATCTCTCCATCTGTTTAAATCTTTAATTTCTCTCATGAGTGTTTTTTAATTTTCAGTGTACAGTTCTTTTGTTTCTTTGGGTAGGTTTATTCCTAGATATTTGATTCTTTTGGTTGCAGTGGTGGAAGGGATTGCCTCTTTGATTTCGTTTTCTGATTTTTCATTGTTTTTGTATAGGAATGCCAGTAATTTCTGTATATTGATTTTACATCCTGCGACTTTGCTGAATTCACTGATTAACTCGAGACAGTTTTGTAATAGTGTCTTTGGGATTTTCTATGTATAATATCATGTCATCTGCAAATACAGAGAGTTTGACTTCTTCCTTTCCAATCTGGATTCCTTTTATTTCTTTCTCTTCTCTTATTGCTGTTGCTAGCACTTCCAGGACTATGTTGAATAAGGGTGATGAAAGTGGACACCCTTGTCTTGTTCCTGATCTTAGAGGGAATGCTTTGAGTTTTTCACCATTGAGGATAATGTTCGCTGTGGGCTTCTCATATATGGCTTTCACTATGTTGAGATAGGTTCCTTCTATGCCCATTTTTTGAAGAGTTTTTATCATAAATGGATGCTGTACTTTTTCAAAGGCTTTTTCTGTATCTATTGAGATGATCATGTGGTTTTTGTCTCTCAATTTGTTGATATGGTGTATCACATTGATTGATTTGCATATACTGAAGAATCCTTGCATGCCTGGGATGAACCCAACTTGATCATGATGTATGAGCTTTTTGATGTGTTGAATTCTGTTTGCTAGGATTTTGTTGAAGATCTTGGCATCTAAGTTCATCAGAGAAATTGGTCGATATTTCTGTTTTTGTGCCAGTACCATACTGTCTGGATAACTGTTGCTTTATAGTAGAGTCTGAAGTTGGGGAGGCTGGTCCCTCCAGCTCCTTTCTTCTTCCTCAGGATTGCTTTGGCTATTCGAGGTCTTTGGTGTTATGACATACGAACTGTGTTATTCTTTGTTCTAGTTCTGTGAAGAATGTCATTGGTAGTTTGATAGGGATCGCATTGAATCTATAGATGACATTTGGTAGTATGGTCATTTTTACAATATTGATTCTTCTGACCCAGGAACACGGAATATCTCTCCATCTGTTTAAATCTTTAATTTCTCTCATGAGTGTTTTTTAATTTTCAGTGTACAGTTCTTTTGTTTCTTTGGGTAGGTTTATTCCTAGATATTTGATTCTTTTGGTTGCAGTGGTGGAAGGGATTGCCTCTTTGATTTCGTTTTCTGATTTTTCATTGTTTTTGTATAGGAATGCCAGTAATTTCTGTATATTGATTTTACATCCTGCGACTTTGCTGAATTCACTGATTAACTCGAGACAGTTTTGTAATAGTGTCTTTGGGATTTTCTATGTATAATATCATGTCATCTGCAAATACAGAGAGTTTGACTTCTTCCTTTCCAATCTGGATTCCTTTTATTTCTTTCTCTTCTCTTATTGCTGTTGCTAGCACTTCCAGGACTATGTTGAATAAGGGTGATGAAAGTGGACACCCTTGTCTTGTTCCTGATCTTAGAGGGAATGCTTTGAGTTTTTCACCATTGAGGATAATGTTCGCTGTGGGCTTCTCATATATGGCTTTCACTATGTTGAGATAGGTTCCTTCTATGCCCATTTTTTGAAGAGTTTTTATCATAAATGGATGCTGTACTTTTTCAAAGGCTTTTTCTGTATCTATTGAGATGATCATGTGGTTTTTGTCTCTCAATTTGTTGATATGGTGTATCACATTGATTGATTTGCATATACTGAAGAATCCTTGCATGCCTGGGATGAACCCAACTTGATCATGATGTATGAGCTTTTTGATGTGTTGAATTCTGTTTGCTAGGATTTTGTTGAGGATTTTTGGCGTCTAGATTCATCAGTGAAATTGGCCTATAATTTTCTTTTTTTGTGTTGTCTTTGCCTGGCTTTGGTATCAGGGTGATGGCGACCTCATAGAATGTGTTTGTAAGTGTTCCTTCCTGTGCAATTTTTTGGAAGAGTTTTAGAAGGACAGGCATTAGCTCTTCTTTAAATGTTTGGTAGAATTCGCCTGTGAAGCCATCTGGCCCTGGGCTTTTATTTTTGGGTAGATTTTTTATCACAGATTTGATTTCTGAGCTTGTGATTGGATTGTTCACAGTTTCTATTTCTTCCTGATTGAGTCTTGGGTGATTAATCTTCCCCAAGAAACTTTCCATTTCTTCCAGGTTGTCCAGTTTGTTGCCATAGAGTTGTTCATAATAGTCTCTTAGAATCCTTTGGATTTCTGCATTCTCTGTTGTAATCTCTCCTTTTTCGTTTTTGATTTTGTTGATCTGGTTCTTCTCTCTTTTTTTCTTGATGAGTCTGCCCAGTGGTTTGTGGATTTTATTTACCTTTTCGAAGAACCAGCTTTTTGTTTTATTTATTTTTACTATTGCTTCTTTCATTTCTTTTTCATTTATTTCTGCTCTGATCTTTATGATTTCCCTTTTTCTGCTGGTTTTGGGGTATCAGCCCTGTATATATTTTCTTAAAGGCAAAATTCAAGGATATTTCTGCCATCTCTCCAACTAGTAAGGTGATTCATTTACTGTATTTCATATATGCACTTTATAAAATATAACATATATTCTCAGAATGTGATAATTATTGATTTAGGTGAAAGTTTCAGTCAGTAGAATGTAAGTTCCTTGGACTCAGGGAACATGTCTTATTCTGCTAAAGAAATGGATAAGCTAATACTATTGAAATAGTAAAAACTGAGAAATGGAATGAAAGAAATTATAAGACTGTGAATATATGTATAAAAATGTGCAGAATGAGGATCATTAAACTTTAGCATTTACCCCCTGTGTCTCTGTTTCCCCATCTCTAAAAAAAAGTATCTAGACAGGATTTGCTTCTTAACATTTTATGAGCATGAAATGAGCTAATGCATGAGAGGTTAATTGAAATAGTGATCTGAGACCAGTTGAAGAGTTAAAACTTGAAAGGACGTGGTACTGACACTTAATAAGCACTCAAAAACTAATTGATGATGGTGTTGATGAGGATGGTGATATCTGTAAGCTCCTTAGTAAAGTATTTTGGCAGGAAACTATTTGAGTGAGTAGGTGTCAAGAGAATAGTTTTAGCTTCTGTTCTGCCATGAGTTAGTTGTGTAACTCAGGTAAAATATTATACTTCCTGAGTCTTAGAATTTCCATCTGTAAAATGAAAGGTAAAATGCAACACATTTTTTGCTAAGGTGTCTTCCATCTCTTAGTCTCATTTATTTTTTTCAACTTTGTAGGCAGAAATTCCCTGCATTGAATTCTGTCCTTTTATTTAAGGTATTTTAGTTTTATGGTAGACTGTTGATCATAAGGAGTTTTTAAATGATTGTTCCTTAAGGTTGAGCTAAGATAACAGAACTGTAACTTAATATGAAGGCCAGTGTTGTAACAAACACAGAAGTGAGAAGGGTGGTTTATGTAGTTGGTAAGTTAACCTTCCACCATTTTTTTTTTATTTATTTACTATTGCTTCTTTCATTTCTTTTCATTTATTTCTGCTCTGATCTTTATGATTTCCTTTTCTGCTGGTTTTGGGGTATCAGCCCTGTATATATTTTCTTAAAGGCAAAATTCAAGGATATTTCTGCCATCTCTCCAACTAGTAAGGTGATTCATTTACTGTATTTCATATATGCACTTTATAAAATATAACATATATTCTCAGAATGTGATAATTATTGATTTAGGTGAAAGTTTCAGTCAGTAGAATGTAAGTTCCTTGGACTCAGGAACATGTCTTATTCTGCTAAAGAAATGGATAAGCTAATACTATTGAAATAGTAAAAACTGAGAAATGGAATGAAAGAAATTATAAGACTGTGAATATATGTATAAAAATGTGCAGAATGAGGATCATTAAACTTTAGCATTTACCCCCTGTGTCTCTGTTTCCCCATCTCTAAAAAAAAGTATCTAGACAGGATTTGCTTCTTAACATTTTATGAGCATGAAATGAGCTAATGCATGAGAGGTTAATTGAAATAGTGATCTGAGACCAGTTGAAGAGTTAAAACTTGAAAGGACGTGGTACTGACACTTAATAAGCACTCAAAAACTAATTGATGATGGTGTTGATGAGGATGGTGATATCTGTAAGCTCCTTAGTAAAGTATTTTGGCAGGAAACTATTTGAGTGAGTAGGTGTCAAGAGAATAGTTTTAGCTTCTGTTCTGCCATGAGTTAGTTGTGTAACTCAGGTAAAATATTATACTTCCTGAGTCTTAGAATTTCCATCTGTAAAATGAAAGGTAAAATGCAACACATTTTTTGCTAAGGTGTCTTCCATCTCTTAGTCTCATTTATTTTTTTCAACTTTGTAGGCAGAAATTCCCTGCATTGAATTCTGTCCTTTTATTTAAGGTATTTTAGTTTTATGGTAGACTGTTGATCATAAGGAGTTTTTAAATGATTGTTCCTTAAGGTTGAGCTAAGATAACAGAACTGTAACTTAATATGAAGGCCAGTGTTGTAACAAACACAGAAGTGAGAAGGGTGGTTTATGTAGTTGGTAAGTTAACCTTCCACCAATAGGGAAAACATGGTAATTATTTGCTAATAATAGAAAATATCAGTACAACTGACATTAGTAGGGCCTGTTAAATGAAGTGAGATTTGCAAGCTGACCTCAATATTTTCTTTCTGTAGGTTGTCAACTGCCCCATTACAGAAGGAAATGCACTACCAGTAACTATATTAGAGTAAGAGCAATTTCAGGTAATTATGATGATTTGCATAAAATCAATCAGTTGCTTTATATCACCTCTTTGTCTCTATTCTTCCTGGTCTCTTTCAGAGAAGAATAACCTCAAGCCTGGATTTTAGCATTCAGAGTACCTGCCTGCACTGTGACGGCTACAGCTTCCCATCTGGCCCATTACTGCTCTTTCTCCTGACCCATTTTCTCCTTTTGATAGTAGTTGTGAACTTCCGGTTGACTTCTGTTTCTTTCTCAATTTCCTAAGTTATCCGTCTTCAAGAGCGGGCCATTCTTCATGATGTCTCACCCCCCCACCCCAACTGTTTTCTTCTGTTGTAGCTGCTAATATTTGGTTCGGCTCATTTATGGTTTTCCATACTGGCTCAGTTGAATCCAGTAAGCACCACTGACAAAACAAGCCTGCCTGTTGGCCAAAATAAGTTAACTGACAAATAGCAATAATACAAGTCCACTGTGGTTCCACTGGGTTACTCAATTATTACATTTTAAGTAGAAGGACCTTTAAAAATATCGTAGTCTGGCACATTCCAAAAAATCTGGTGCAATGATGGAAATATCCTATGCATGTGACTACTGAGCACTTGAAATGTGCCTACTGCACAGGAACGGAATACAGGAACTAAATAATACAATATGTGAACTGAATTTTAATTCTATTTAATTAGTTTTAATTTTAATGTAAATATTTATATGTAGTTAATGGCTACTGCAAAATGGATTGTGTATCTGAGAAAACATACCTACAAAAGTTAAAACTAATATTCCAAGGTCAAATAGCTATAAAACTCCTAAAATTAAATCTTCCCTTTAAAAGCTCATACTCATCCCAACAGCAAATTATAACTATAAAATATATCCACTGTCTGGAAGCTTCTCACCATTTCCACTGTTCAGCCCTCCTCTGAGCCACCATCTTTCCTCTCTGCTCTCATCCTTGCCTGCACTGGCTTCTCCTATCCTTCTGATGCCATCTCATCAATGTCACCCTCATACGCAGTGAGTTCTAGTCATGCTTGGCTCCTTGCTGCTCCTCTGACACTCCAGCTGTATTACACTTACAGTACCCTCTGCCTGGTAAGTTTCTCCATTCTTCTCAAATGCACCTTATCAGAAAGAAATGGAGAGAGTTGTGTGTCCACTTAATATCATTGCACCATTTCAAGTGTTAAGTTTTGTGAGAAAAATTGGCTAACTCCTACCCATACAGAGATGGAAATAGGGTCATCTGAGAAAGATCAGAATGCAAAGAATATGCCTCAGTAAGAAGTCTCGACTGATGCTATTCATCTCAGAAAAAGCTGAATGTAAAAACTGGTCGGGAACCAGTTCTTGACAGAAAAACTTGGAAAATGCCTTATAGGGGCACTGTGAATTTGAAATTACAAGGTATAAAGAATCTCCACCAAAAATATAACTCCTGCCGAAGATGCGGTCACAGTCAGAATTTCCAAAAGCACACAGGAAAGGAGTTATTAATGACAATGAGTCAATTTAACGATTGGGAGGATTCACATCCAAGAACCAGTGCTAACAGGAAAATGGGTAAGTGACTTTCTAATGTGTCATTCCATTCTGAAGCATGCTGGCAAGTTCAAAATGTGTAGAGCAGCCCAGCAGACTGGAGACTAAAGGAAGAATTCATGCTATAGCTGGAATCCAAAGGCAATCTCGAAGGAGGAAGGAGGAGGCAGAATTCCTCCTTCCTCCAGGAACCTCCATTTTCTCTTAAGGTCTTTAACAGATTGAGTGAGGTCCACCCATATTTTAGAAGGTAATGATAAAACTCCTAAAATTAAAATCTTCCCTTTAAATAAGGCTACTGCAAAATGGATTGTGTATCTGAGAAAACATACCTACAAAAGTTAAAACTAATATTCCAAGGTCAAATAGCTATAAAACTCCTAAAATTAAATCTTCCCTTTAAAAGCTCATACTCATCCCAACAGCAAATTATAACTATAAAATATATCCACTGTCTGGAAGCTTCTCACCATTTCCACTGTTCAGCCCTCCTCTGAGCCACCATCTTTCCTCTCTGCTCTCATCCTTGCCTGCACTGGCTTCTCCTATCCTTCTGATGCCATCTCATCAATGTCACCCTCATACGCAGTGAGTTCTAGTCATGCTTGGCTCCTTGCTGCTCCTCTGACACTCCAGCTGTATTACACTTACAGTACCCTCTGCCTGGTAAGTTTCTCCATTCTTCTCAAATGCACCTTATCAGAAAGAAATGGAGAGAGTTGTGTGTCCACTTAATATCATTGCACCATTTCAAGTGTTAAGTTTTGTGAGAAAAATTGGCTAACTCCTACCCATACAGAGATGGAAATAGGGTCATCTGAGAAAGATCAGAATGCAAAGAATATGCCTCAGTAAGAAGTCTCGACTGATGCTATTCATCTCAGAAAAAGCTGAATGTAAAAACTGGTCGGGAACCAGTTCTTGACAGAAAAACTTGGAAAATGCCTTATAGGGGCACTGTGAATTTGAAATTACAAGGTATAAAGAATCTCCACCAAAAATATAACTCCTGCCGAAGATGCGGTCACAGTCAGAATTTCCAAAAGCACACAGGAAAGGAGTTATTAATGACAATGAGTCAATTTAACGATTGGGAGGATTCACATCCAAGAACCAGTGCTAACAGGAAA
This sequence comes from Tragulus kanchil, assembly GCA_022376925.1. Lineage (NCBI taxonomy): Eukaryota > Metazoa > Chordata > Mammalia > Artiodactyla > Tragulidae > Tragulus > Tragulus kanchil. The sequence goes on along the minus strand of JAIOJX010000023.1, from coordinate 116,422,458 downwards.
ATGGGTAAGTGACTTTCTAATGTGTCATTCCATTCTGAAGCATGCTGGCAAGTTCAAAATGTGTAGAGCAGCCCAGCAGACTGGAGACTAAAGGAAGAATTCATGCTATAGCTGGAATCCAAAGGCAATCTCGAAGGAGGAAGGAGGAGGCAGAATTCCTCCTTCCTCCAGGAACCTCCATTTTCTCTTAAGGTCTTTAACAGATTGAGTGAGGTCCACCCATATTTTAGAAGGTAATCTGCTGTACTCAAAGTTGGCTGAATAAATGTTAAGACTATCTGAAAAAAATGTCTTCACAGAAGCATCTAGATTCATGCTTGACCACAAATCTGGGAACCATGGCTTCGCCAAAGTGACATATAAAATTAACCATCTTAAGACCAAACTGTTGGCCTAAATGCAAGGCAGCAGTCCAGGTTGCAGTGTCCCATGATTTGAGGAATTCTGTTTAAGTGTATGGTCTTATAAAGAAATATTATATTGTAATGGTTCCCCATTAATGTCTGTATGCATAGCTAGAGAAAATACCACTTGCATTATGAATATAAATTATTACTATAACATTTCTATGATTTACCCTCCTGTTTTTCCCTGCTCTTTTAAGAAAATACATCACAGGAAGAGATAACATATGTTGTATCTTGCCCTATCCTTTTTCCAACTCTATTGTCATCACCAAAACAGTTCACAAATACAATAAACAGGACCTTTCTCTAAGAAAGGCAGAATAGAAATCCTTTAAAACTTCTTTTTGAAGTTCTCTTTCCAAGGTTGTGTGCATGAACATTTACCATCCCATTACTTATATTGTTACTAAGTAGGATGCAAATGGCCTGGCTCTTCCTCTGTCTCAGAATACCAGTGTTTAGTTTTCATATGCCAAAAAGCATTTGAACTGATGCTACATAAAAAATGAATGTAGATATTCGATATTTTATAATAATCTAAACGTACTCATAAATGCTCTTTCAAACTCCCTTAAGCCAATTTAGCATCTCTATTTAGATTCAGAAAATAGGAGAGATAAGAGGATGTTCTCCCTATCAAAAATGATTCTTCTATTTAATAATATGTTTTGAGCAACAACTACATTAAGCATCATCATATAAGACACTCATAGGAAAAAGTGAGAATGAGAAGTTTCAGTCTATGCCATCACAGAGATTTTAGTAAAGTAAACTGCATTTAACAAGGAAAATAAACAAACTAGAGTTAAGTCCTCAAGATCCTATGAATGAAACTAATCTTGCAATCTTTTCACCCTAAGTATTTCTGGCTCAGAAAATAAATGTAGAACTTAGGTGGGTTTCATAATTGCTTTGTTCCTGACACTAGATGCTCAGCTCAAAGTGTCCCAGTTGTGTCTGAATATTTGGCTTCCCTAACTTGATACGTTCACCACAAAGCCCTCTCCCGTGGAAGGGACTTGTCAGTTGCCTAGATAGTTTTTTCCATCCCAGCAGAAATCCTCCTGGTTGAGATAACATTTCCTCTGTACCAGGGTCTGCATGATCATTACTTTATATGCACGCCACATGCCCTCCACTGGATGTTTACTATCTGTGAATTTCCTCCATACAGCTTCTTGACTCCTTTTGTCACCTGCTTCTCTGTCTTTTAACTCACTCTTACTCAAGTGTTCGATATTTTGGACTTAGCGGCCTATTCTGTCAGCTTAGCTTCAGCTAAATGCCCTTCCTTAGATGATCGGAACTGCTTAAAGGTTTACCTGGCAAGATACCAAACCTAGAGCAACAAGTCTGGAATATCTACACTTTCTTCTAGGCCAAGTTTCTAGCCCTGCCGCTAGGCTCTACCATCATGTTACAGTACTGACACAGCAAGTTGAAGTTCAAATGTGTGATTTGCTAATTACTTACTGTAACACTAAAAGTAGTTATTCTCTCTTTCTTTTAGATTGTTATTAAAATGCATAGACATTGCTAGAATATATGGGAAAGGTGCAATGTAATCAATGATTTGTAAATCTAGTTGCGTATATACATAATGAGAAAGAAAAGAGGATAATATCATATATTGAGTTTCATTATCTTGGATATATTCAAGGTATACCACTTAGTGATATAGCAAAAGATAGTATGGTACCGGATCTTCAGTTACTTATGAATGACTTAAATGGGATAGTGTGTTAATTCTCACATGGAATTGGGAGAATTAGGATTATTTGCATAGAATTAGGATTATTTAGATAGAATTAGAATTATTTGCATAGAATATTAAAGCTTATTGAATTTGATGTATTAGTTACTTCTATTATTGGAACTCTAACCTTACTTGATAAAATCCTGCTACCCTGATCTTTTGATACATAATTCTTAAAACATAATATTTAACATGAAAGCATTTTATTTCCACAGATGAAATAAATTAAGTGGAATAAGTAGAGCAATGTGTATTTTCTTCTGCTAGAATCTTGTCTTCATTAACAAAGGGGGGCTAACAATAAAGACTCAGTCACTCCCTTCTTCAGGGAATCTTCTCAAACCAGGGATGGAATCCAGGTCTCCTGCATTCCAAGTGGATTCTTTGCCATTTGAGTCACCAAGGAAGCCCAAGAATAGGCTACTAGACTCTTTAAACATATTAGTGCTTTTAATCTTAATAGGAATATAATAACTAAAATATATTAATAAATTTATACAATAGGGAAAATGTACCTCAATGTAGCTAAATAAACTTCTAAAACTAAATAACTAATAAATGGGCCAGAGTCAACATTTGAAAGCATTTCTGTTTGACTTCAAAATCCATACTTTTTAAATTGTATCCTAAGAAAAACACCTTCCTCAAACTAGGCAGTAAGGAATTAAAACCCTGGATAATCCTAAAATTGCCCTCCATGAAGGTAATAAAATTGTATCGGCAGTTTCTCCATGATACTCTACTCTGCTTGCTCCAGGATTCTCTTGTGGGGATGCTCTTGATTTACATATTAATATATCTTGGTGTATATTTTCCTCATTTTCTGTCAGTTTTCTACTGAGTGGGTCTTAGAAGCAACCTGCTTAGTTTATTACTGTGTCTCTATTGACTGGTGCATAAAACATAAGTACTCAGTATAGTGTACTTTTGGGAATAGAATGAAAGACTGTTAAAGAAGGGTAGACATTTTTGAATATATTGAGTTTCATTATCTTGGATATATTCAAGGTATACCACTTAGTGATATAGCAAAAGATAGTATGGTACCGGATCTTCAGTTACTTATGAATGACTTAAATGGGATAGTGTGTTAATTCTCACATGGAATTGGGAGAATTAGGATTATTTGCATAGAATTAGGATTATTTAGATAGAATTAGAATTATTTGCATAGAATATTAAAGCTTATTGAATTTGATGTATTAGTTACTTCTATTATTGGAACTCTAACCTTACTTGATAAAATCCTGCTACCCTGATCTTTTGATACATAATTCTTAAAACATAATATTTAACATGAAAGCATTTTATTTCCACAGATGAAATAAATTAAGTGGAATAAGTAGAGCAATGTGTATTTTCTTCTGCTAGAATCTTGTCTTCATTAACAAAGGGGGGCTAACAATAAAGACTCAGTCACTCCCTTCTTCAGGGAATCTTCTCAAACCAGGGATGGAATCCAGGTCTCCTGCATTCCAAGTGGATTCTTTGCCATTTGAGTCACCAAGGAAGCCCAAGAATAGGCTACTAGACTCTTTAAACATATTAGTGCTTTTAATCTTAATAGGAATATAATAACTAAAATATATTAATAAATTTATACAATAGGGAAAATGTACCTCAATGTAGCTAAATAAACTTCTAAAACTAAATAACTAATAAATGGGCCAGAGTCAACATTTGAAAGCATTTCTGTTTGACTTCAAAATCCATACTTTTTAAATTGTATCCTAAGAAAAACACCTTCCTCAAACTAGGCAGTAAGGAATTAAAACCCTGGATAATCCTAAAATTGCCCTCCATGAAGGTAATAAAATTGTATCGGCAGTTTCTCCATGATACTCTACTCTGCTTGCTCCAGGATTCTCTTGTGGGGATGCTCTTGATTTACATATTAATATATCTTGGTGTATATTTTCCTCATTTTCTGTCAGTTTTCTACTGAGTGGGTCTTAGAAGCAACCTGCTTAGTTTATTACTGTGTCTCTATTGACTGGTGCATAAAACATAAGTACTCAGTATAGTGTACTTTTGGGAATAGAATGAAAAAGACTGTTAAAGAAGGGTAGACATTTTTGAATCACTCATTTGCCTTGGCTGTATAGAAATTTGATGAGTATCACTAACCATTTGATTTATAGATTTTTTTTATGTTAGTATACTTATATTTCTTTTCATTAAGGCAATAATATGCAGTTTTTAAGAATATTGAATATATCTGCTTATTATTATTCTGAATTTTATAATTATCATGTTTGCCATAAAATGTTGAGGAATTTAGTATTACTCCCTGGGTATAGTTAATGATATTAGGAATATTATAGTGGAAAAAATGCACTGAATATCTACTTCTGGGTGTTGTGGGATGCTAGGAGATCTTTTTTACACTGTGGCTTTGATGTTACATCTATATTTCTAGATGATATTGGAGTTACTGTTTAAGTCAGACATTTTGCCATCCAAGTAATTGTTTACAATATATTGACAGAGACTCACAAAGCTCACATGAATTTTAGCTGTCATATTTTTTCTCCTTACTAATTTCCAAGTCGGTATATAATTTTTCATTTCATTATCACTCTGTTTGTTTTTCTCTTTATATAGTGTACTTTATTTCTTCCTTTTATTCTACCTCCTTTGATAGCCTAACAGTTGGATATAAGAGAATGTCACTTTTATTTATTATCTTTTTCCTTTTTAGTGTAGGCAAGGAAATTAGCACCTTGATGGAAGGCACACTATATGGAACACATTAACATGATAGAACTCTTAGAAACATCTCAGCCTGTTATGATTCCTAAAATTAAAGGAACCATCACAATTTTCCACGTGTTCCAATTTCTACCTCAGCTTCCATGGTCACAAAATGATAGTAATAAAAATATGTCTCTTGGAAAGCAAACTGAACCTCTTTAACACTGTAATCAGCCCAAGTGGGAAGTAAGGATCAAATTTCTGCCTGTGTGAAATGATGAGCTGAATGAGAACTGGTACAGACAATTAAATTACCATATATGTTTCCAGAGATATTCTAACAACTTTCATTTGCCCTTTGCTCTCAAAGAAAGCCTAGAATATTGAATATAGAAAATGAATAAACTTTCAATCACAAACAGACTAAAAATGTATTCAGAATAGTTTTGTGGAGTTAATTTTACCATTATTTAAGGCTTGTTTCACAAAATGTTACTTGGCAGAATTTTTATTTTTAAAGGGATTACCACCATCTTCTTCACCACTACACAGTAAACGGGCTCCCTCAGTGTAAACTAAGGCACAAGACATGGCATATAGACTGTACTTGGAAAAGTTTATAATAAGGTAGTATATCACCTATAAAGTAAAATATCACACAGGGCTTCCCTGGTGGTCCAGTGGGTAAGGGCACCACCTTGCAGTGCAAGGGGCACCAGTTCAATCCCTGGCCTGGGAAGATCCCACATGCCGCAGAGCGACTGGACTGATGTGTCCAATTACCGAGCTGGAGCTCTGGAGCACATGTGCCCAGAGCCGATGCTCTGCGACAACAGAGGCCACCGCGATGTGAGACCCACATGGGCCAAAGAACAAAGATGGATGAAAATGGACAAATGAAAGACCAATAGAAGTGGCCTGCCTGCTTCCCTCCCTCCCCACCCCACCCCCCTCAAATAAATAAATAAATCTTTAAAAAATTAAAAAATAAATAAAATAAAATATCACACAATGAACATATCTACGAAACATACAAAGGACAGACTTGTGGTTGCCAAAAGTTGGGGTAGGAAGGGTGAATTAGGAGTTTAAGATTAGCAAATGCTAACTATTGTATACAGAACAGATAAACAACAACGTCTACTATATAGCATGGGGAACTATATTCAGTATCCTATGAGAAGTCATAATGAAAAAGATTATGTAAGAGAATGTATATATATGTGTGTGTGTGTGTATGTATATATATATATATATATATATATATATGATTGAGTCACTTTTGCTGTAATTAACACATTGCAAATTGACTCTACTTCAATGAAATAAGTGAAAAAAATTCTACCATATTTAAAATATCTTTTCAGAGCTCAACTGAATAGTGTCTGTGGTTACAAGTCATATTTCATGGTTTAATAAGAGATGATGTAAAACTATTAAATTCTAAAATTAACCATTAAGCTTTATTATAATTAAAATGTATGTGGGTATTTCAGGTCTCTATAGGACAAAAGTGGCTGCCTAATTTTAATTCATCCTCATATTCTCCAAAACTGCTTCAAAACGACTAACAGAAGAGTAGCAACAAAAACCACCTAAGGCCCAGGCCTAGCCTGGAGAAAATGTATTCAGAATAGTTTTGTGGAGTTAATTTTACCATTATTTAAGGCTTGTTTCACAAAATGTTACTTGGCAGAATTTTTATTTTTAAAGGGATTACCACCATCTTCTTCACCACTACACAGTAAACGGGCTCCCTCAGTGTAAACTAAGGCACAAGACATGGCATATAGACTGTACTTGGAAAAGTTTATAATAAGGTAGTATATCACCTATAAAGTAAAATATCACACAGGGCTTCCCTGGTGGTCCAGTGGGTAAGGGCACCACCTTGCAGTGCAAGGGGCACCAGTTCAATCCCTGGCCTGGGAAGATCCCACATGCCGCAGAGCGACTGGACTGATGTGTCCAATTACCGAGCTGGAGCTCTGGAGCACATGTGCCCAGAGCCGATGCTCTGCGACAACAGAGGCCACCGCGATGTGAGACCCACATGGGCCAAAGAACAAAGATGGATGAAAATGGACAAATGAAAGACCAATAGAAGTGGCCTGCCTGCTTCCCTCCCTCCCCACCCCCCCCCCCCCCAAAAAATAAATAAATCTTTAAAAAATTAAAAAATAAATAAAATAAAATATCACACAATGAACATATCTACGAAACATACAAAGGACAGACTTGTGGTTGCCAAAAGTTGGGGTAGGAAGGGTGAATTAGGAGTTTAAGATTAGCAAATGCTAACTATTGTATACAGAACAGATAAACAACAACGTCTACTATATAGCATGGGGAACTATATTCAGTATCCTATGAGAAGTCATAATGAAAAAGATTATGTAAGAGAATGTATATATATGTGTGTGTGTGTATGTATATATATATATATATATATATATATGATTGAGTCACTTTTGCTGTAATTAACACATTGCAAATTGACTCTACTTCAATGAAATAAGTGAAAAAAATTCTACCATATTTAAAATATCTTTTCAGAGCTCAACTGAATAGTGTCTGTGGTTACAAGTCATATTTCATGGTTTAATAAGAGATGATGTAAAACTATTAAATTCTAAAATTAACCATTAAGCTTTATTATAATTAAAATGTATGTGGGTATTTCAGGTCTCTATAGGACAAAAGTGGCTGCCTAATTTTAATTCATCCTCATATTCTCCAAAACTGCTTCAAAAAGACTAACAGAAGAGTAGCAACAAAAACCACCTAAGGCCCAGGCCTACCGAAGCCTGGGAGATTCCACTGCACACGATGGCAAGGCAACTTAAAACCAGTAGAACTGGGTCCAGAAGCTACATCAGCAGAGAGAAGCAGGGACTTTGCCCAGGCAATAACGTGCGGCAGGGTCATAATTGTGGCCCATCAAAGAGAAAACCTCGTAAGTATTACATCCGGAAAGACTGGAGTCTGAGACTTGATAGTTTAGAGTGCTGGCAACTAGGGGCTAAAAGAAAAGAACATGGTGACTGTCTCAGAAAGGCAGTACAGTGAAGAAAGATAGAGGCAGAAGAGAGGTGTTTAGAGACTTAAGGATGAAGAAAAAAAATGATCTAACCAAAAAATATTATAAAGGTGTTGAAAAAAGATATCAAAAATTAAAAGGAGTTAGGTAAAGCATAAATTTCCATTATGGCTCAAAAGAGGTTGTTAAGTACCAAAGAAATCATCCAAAGCCATTATGACACCCCACTGAATTGTCACCAAGGAAAAGGCAATATAAACACAGATAAACAACAACAAAAAATCCCGTATCTATGAATATCCATATAAGAATAAAACAGATAATAGAATGAAAAATGTTCTTCAGATGAAAACAGTAAAAATAGCTAGGAATAAGAAGAGCTATGATATTACAAGAGGAATTAAGTAACATTAAACAAGCAACCAGGGCTTCCTAGGTGGTAAAGAATTTGCCTACAGTTCAAGAGATAAGGGTTCCTGGGTTGGAAAGGTCCTTTGGAGGCAGAAGTGGCAAGCCACTCCAGTATTCTTGCTGGAAAAATCCCATGAACAGAGGAGCCTGGTGGGCGACTGCCCATGGGGTCACAGAGTCAGACATAACTGTGTAACTGAGCACAAAATTAATTTTTATTGGAGTAGTGTCTGTGGTTACAAGTCATATTTCATGGTTTAATAAGAGATGATGTAAAACTATTAAATTCTAAAATTAACCATTAAGCTTTATTATAATTAAAATGTATGTGGGTATTTCAGGTCTCTATAGGACAAAAGTGGCTGCCTAATTTTAATTCATCCTCATATTCTCCAAAACTGCTTCAAAAAGACTAACAGAAGAGTAGCAACAAAAACCACCTAAGGCCCAGGCCTACCGAAGCCTGGGAGATTCCACTGCACACGATGGCAAGGCAACTTAAAACCAGTAGAACTGGGTCCAGAAGCTACATCAGCAGAGAGAAGCAGGGACTTTGCCCAGGCAATAACGTGCGGCAGGGTCATAATTGTGGCCCATCAAAGAGAAAACCTCGTAAGTATTACATCCGGAAAGACTGGAGTCTGAGACTTGATAGTTTAGAGTGCTGGCAACTAGGGGCTAAAAGAAAAGAACATGGTGACTGTCTCAGAAAGGCAGTACAGTGAAGAAAGATAGAGGCAGAAGAGAGGTGTTTAGAGACTTAAGGATGAAGAAAAAAAATGATCTAACCAAAAAATATTATAAAGGTGTTGAAAAAAGATATCAAAAATTAAAAGGAGTTAGGTAAAGCATAAATTTCCATTATGGCTCAAAAGAGGTTGTTAAGTACCAAAGAAATCATCCAAAGCCATTATGACACCCCACTGAATTGTCACCAAGGAAAAGGCAATATAAACACAGATAAACAACAACAAAAAATCCCGTATCTATGAATATCCATATAAGAATAAAACAGATAATAGAATGAAAAATGTTCTTCAGATGAAAACAGTAAAAATAGCTAGGAATAAGAAGAGCTATGATATTACAAGAGGAATTAAGTAACATTAAACAAGCAACCAGGGCTTCCTAGGTGGTAAAGAATTTGCCTACAGTTCAAGAGATAAGGGTTCCTGGGTTGGAAAGGTCCTTTGGAGGCAGAAGTGGCAAGCCACTCCAGTATTCTTGCTGGAAAAATCCCATGAACAGAGGAGCCTGGTGGGCGACTGCCCATGGGGTCACAGAGTCAGACATAACTGTGTAACTGAGCACAAAATTAATTTTTATTGGAGTATAATTGCTTTACAAAATTATGTTAATTTCTACTGTACACAAAAGTGGATCAGCTATATATATGTATATGCATATATGTGTATATGTATATGCATATATGTATATGTATATGCATATATGTATATGCATATATATGCATACATACGTGTATCCCCACGTTTCTGGATTTCCTTCTCATTTAGGTCATCAAAGAGCATTAAGTAGAGTTCCCTGAGCTATACAGTAGTTCTAATTAGTTACCTATTTTATATATAATAGTGTATATATGTCAGTCCAGATCTCCCAGTTCATCCCATCCACCCTTTCCCCCTTTGGCATCCATGTTTGTTCTCTATGTCTGTGTCTCTATTTCTCCTTTGCGAATAACATCATCTATGCCATTCTTCTGGACTCCACATATAGATGTTAATATATAATATCTGTTTCTCTTTCTGACACTTTACTCTGTATGACAGTCTCTAGGATCATCAACATATCTACAAATGACCCAATTTAATTCCTTAATTTTAACTTAAAATAATATGAGCCAAGACCAAATATATTAGACACATCTACAAATGTAAATAAATAAGGCTTAAATGGCCTATTAAAAGTATTTTCTAATTGACTTACCAGCCATATTTCATAAAACCTCATGCTAAATATAAGCAACATCACTTCTTTGGCTCTCAGCTTTCTTTATGGTCCAGCTCTCACATCCATACGTGACTACTGGAAGAACCCTAGCTTTGACTCTGTGGACCTTTGTCAGCAAAGAGATGTCTCTGCTTTTTATCATCTGAGCCACCAGGGAAGCCCTGATGTCTCTGCTGTTTAATATGTTATTTAGGTTTGTCATAGCTTTCCTTCCAATAAAATGGTGAAGAATTGATGCTTTCGGCAATAATGCTAGAAAAGACTCTTGAGAGTCCCTTGGGCTGCAAGGAGATCAAACCAGTCAATCCTCAAAGAAATCAACCCTGAATACTCTTTGGAAGGACTGATGCTGAAGCTGAAACTCTAATACTTTGGTCATCTGATCGAAGAGCTAACTCACTGGAAAAGGCCCTGATATTTGGAAAGATAGAAGGCAAGAAGAGAAGAGGGTGGTAGAGGATGAGCTGGTTAGACAGCATCAGTGATTCAATGGACATGAATCTGAGCAAACAGTGGGAGATAGTTAAGGACAGGGAAGCCTGGCATGCTGTACAGTTCATGGGGTCACAAAGAGTTAGACAGAACTTAGCAACTGAACAACAACAGCAGTATATAAACAACAAACCTAAGGGGAAAGATGCTAAAAACAAAAATAAAGATAAGACCAATGAAATATTGTAAAAATTCAAGTAAACTAATCTGTGCAGAGGTAACAATACTGCTGTCTGACAGTAATTAATGACAAGGTAAAAAGCATTAAGGAAAATGAAGAATAGTGCTCCATAACACAAAATATACATTTCCCAGTGAAGATAGAACAATTATAAATATATATGTACCGATCAGCACAGTAGCAAACTTCACACAAAAAAACTGAAGATTATGCAAGAAGAAATAAACATAATTACTAATAATATGAGGCTTTGACACAGAGCTCCTTGATCAGAACAAGTCAAAGTAGACATCATGTATTTGCATGTATGCATGTTAGTTGCTCAGTCATATCTGATTTTTTTGTGATCCCATGGACTGTAGCCAGCCAGCCTCCTCTGTCCTTGGAATTCTCCAAACAAAAATACTGCAGTGGGTAGCCATTCCCTTTTCCAGAAGGTCTTCCTGACCCAGAGATTGAACCCATCTCCTGCATCGCAGGCAGATTGGTGTCTCAGATGATAAACAATAGCAACCAGGCCCATTGTGAATATCTAAAATCTAAATCAGCCCTTCTACTATTTTTTTGTTATAGCACTTAGCATTTTATAGCACAATTCTATGTTTACTGGAGTCTGACAGTTAAACTTCATTTTCATGATTGTTTACATTTTGTTCCAATGGAGTGAGGGTTTTTTTTAATCTTGGTATTGTCATAATAGACATAACCTGTAGGTAGTACTTTTATCCTTTGCAATTGGCTTTAGCTGTCTTACTCGATTCAGAAGGATGTTGTAAGCTTTGACTGGTTTCTCAAGCCAAACACTTTAACACTTCAACCTCTCCTGTTTGGAAGGACTGATGCTGAAGCTGAAACTCTAATACTTTGGTCATCTGATCGAAGAGCTAACTCACTGGAAAAGGCCCTGATATTTGGAAAGATAGAAGGCAAGAAGAGAAGAGGGTGGTAGAGGATGAGCTGGTTAGACAGCATCAGTGATTCAATGGACATGAATCTGAGCAAACAGTGGGAGATAGTTAAGGACAGGGAAGCCTGGCATGCTGTACAGTTCATGGGGTCACAAAGAGTTAGACAGAACTTAGCAACTGAACAACAACAGCAGTATATAAACAACAAACCTAAGGGGAAAGATGCTAAAAACAAAAATAAAGATAAGACCAATGAAATATTGTAAAAATTCAAGTAAACTAATCTGTGCAGAGGTAACAATACTGCTGTCTGACAGTAATTAATGACAAGGTAAAAAGCATTAAGGAAAATGAAGAATAGTGCTCCATAACACAAAATATACATTTCCCAGTGAAGATAGAACAATTATAAATATATATGTACCGATCAGCACAGTAGCAAACTTCACACAAAAAAACTGAAGATTATGCAAGAAGAAATAAACATAATTACTAATAATATGAGGCTTTGACACAGAGCTCCTTGATCAGAACAAGTCAAAGTAGACATCATGTATTTGCATGTATGCATGTTAGTTGCTCAGTCATATCTGATTTTTTTGTGATCCCATGGACTGTAGCCAGCCAGCCTCCTCTGTCCTTGGAATTCTCCAAACAAAAATACTGCAGTGGGTAGCCATTCCCTTTTCCAGAAGGTCTTCCTGACCCAGAGATTGAACCCATCTCCTGCATCGCAGGCAGATTGGTGTCTCAGATGATAAACAATAGCAACCAGGCCCATTGTGAATATCTAAAATCTAAATCAGCCCTTCTACTATTTTTTTGTTATAGCACTTAGCATTTTATAGCACAATTCTATGTTTACTGGAGTCTGACAGTTAAACTTCATTTTCATGATTGTTTACATTTTGTTCCAATGGAGTGAGGGTTTTTTTTAATCTTGGTATTGTCATAATAGACATAACCTGTAGGTAGTACTTTTATCCTTTGCAATTGGCTTTAGCTGTCTTACTCGATTCAGAAGGATGTTGTAAGCTTTGACTGGTTTCTCAAGCCAAACACTTTAACACTTCAACCTCTCCTTGTCACCTAAACTGGGAGTTTTGCTCATATTTAAGACAAGTTTTGTATCTTGTTTATTTATTTTTTTCACCCTTGCTTTGATGGATCAGTCTTATTTAACATAAACTTTTAGTGACTTTGGTAAGCCTTTGTTTAGTCAATATCTTCTCATAGGTCTCTGTTCAGACAAAATGCCTTTGGATGATAGAAGCAACCTCATTGTATTAAACCACTAGAAACACTGATCTAGTGGTCTAGTTCAAGGACACCTTGTTTGATTACAGATGTTCAAGTCAGTCTTTTTTCCCCTAGAGCAAAATTTTTTTTTTTATTTTATTTTTCACAGTTTTGTTGTTTACTGCCACACATAGACCTGAATCCGCCATAAATATACATATGCCCCAGACCCCAAATGTACCCCCCCATCTCCTTCCCCATCCCACCCCTCCAGGTCACCACAGAGCCCCTGTTTGAGATCCCTTAGTCTCACAGCATATGCTCCTCCCTCACCCCAACATCCATAAGACTGTTCTCCCATGTCTGCTTCTCCATTGCTGCTCTACATATTCATTTATCAGCACCATCTTTCTAGATTCCATCTGTATGTGTCAGTATGCAATGTTTATCTTTCTCTCTCTGACATATTTCATTCTGTATCATGGGTTCTAGATTCATTCACCTCATTAGAACTGGTTCATTTCACTTTATGGCTGAGTGATATTCCATTGTATATATGTACCACAGCTTCTTTATCCATTCATCTGTTGATGGACATCTAGGTTGCTTCCATGTTCTACCTATTGTAAACAGAGATACAGTGAACAATGGGGTACATGTATCTCTTTCAATTTTAATTTCCTCAGGGTATATGCCTAGTAGTGGGATAGCTGGGTCATATGGTGGTTCTATTTCTAGCTTCTTGAGGAATCTCCATACTGTCTTCCATACTGGCTGTATCAGTTTACATTCCCACCAACAGTGCAAAAGGTTTCCCTTTTCTCCACACTCTCTCCAGCATTTATTGTTTGTAGACTTTTTGATGATGGCCATTCTGACAAAATGTATTTATAAGTTTTAAGTGATTTGGTACAAAAGTTAGTTCCAGATGGATTGACACTACCCCTTTCTTTAAGTTCTCAGTTCTTCGAAATATATTTGGGTAAATCCATTTAATGCATTGAATAAATATATGTTGAAGTTTGGGCAGTAAAATATGTTGACTTTTCTCCCCAACGCTAATGCAATATTTATCACTCTCCTGTGCTCTTTGCTGTGTATTATAGACACAAAGATAACAAAATAAGTACAGTTTCAAGAACTCATGTGCTGATACAAGATATGGACACATAAACTTATACCGTTGGTCCCATAAATACTATGAACATAAAAGGATATATGCACAGGACATATGAGAAAAGGAAGGTACAAATTAAATGTAAACCCAGGAGTTCATATATTATTTCAAAGCTATTTAAAAAATTCCTTTCTTAGACCATATTTTATGTTCATTTTTATCAACAGTAGACCTAGATTTATTCTTTTAGATACCATTATTTGTTTAATTTCATATCCAACATGCAATACTATTCTTTTCATCACTCTTATTTAATAATGAACGAAGTTCAAGAATGTGGGAAGTGAAGTTGCATTAGTAAAAGATGGAAGAGATTTAATTTCCCTTAACAGAATAACAATTGAATTCTATGCCTCATGCTTCCTACTGTCTTTTTTATTTATGGAAGTGATTGTTTTGTATATACATTTCAAACCAAAACATTTCCTTTTGTTTGGGCTTTTGATTCTTTCACCACTTTAGTTTGTAGCTGACAAGTACTTAATCTTTTATTTAGAAGTTGTAATGATTTTAGAGAATGAAGTGGGCAACATTTCTATCACAGACTCGGAATATTTCACTAACATTTCCCATGAAAAAGTAAATCATTTAACCCTGAGAACTTTGCATCTAAAAGTCCAAGAAAAATTTTGTATATTACAAAATCATTTTGTGCTTCCTCCTTTAGTGATCCAAAGTTTACTAGCTCACTCAATATGGTATCTTTTTATTAATTATTAATGTTTATTGTAAAAGCAATATATATTCAAAGTGTGAAGTTAAGAAAATATAGAAAATCATGAAGATGAAAATGAAAATCACCCAGACAATAACCATCATCAGTATCTTGATATTAGTCTTAGAGTCTTTTGGGGAGGGAGGGGATTGAGGAGGGAGGGGGGTGGGCGGGCTACTTCTATTGGTCTTTCATTTATCTGTTTTCATCCATCTTTGTTCTTTGACTCGTGTGGGCCTCCCATCGCAGTGGTCTCTGTTGTCGCAGAGCACTGACTCTGGGCACATGTGCTCCAGAGCTCCAGCTCGGTAGTTGGACACATTTGTCCAGCTGTTCCGCAGCACGTGGGATCTTCCCAGGCCAGGGATCGAACCGGCGCCCCTCACACTGCAAGGCGATGTCCTTACCCACTGGGCCACCAGGGAAGCCTAGAGTCTTTTTTTTTTTTAACATGTATTTATTTATTTATTTATTTATTTATTTATTTTGGGCGGGGGTCGGGTTGGGGAGGGAGGGGAGCGGGCGGGCCACTTCTATTGGTCTTTCATTTCTCTATTTTCATCCGTCTTTGTTCTTTGGCTCTTGTGGGCCTCCCATCGCGGTGGCGTCTGACATTGCAGAGCACTGACTCTGGGCACATGTGCTCCAGAGCTCCAGCTCGGTAGTTGGACACATTTGTCCAGCTGTTCCGCAGCACGTGGGATCTTCCCAGGCCAGGGATCGAACCGGCGCCCCTCACACTGCAAGGCGATGTCCTTACCCACTGGGCCACCAGGGAAGCCTAGAGTCTTTTTTTTTTTTAACATGTATTTATTTATTTATTTATTTATTTATTTATTTATTTTGGGGTTGGGGGGTTGGGGAAGGAGGAGGGCGGGCGGGCCACTTCTATTGGTCTTTCATTTGTCTATTTTCATCCGTCTTTGTTCTTTGGCTCTTGTGGGCCTCCCATCGCGGTGGCCTCTGTTGTCGCAGAGCACCGGCTCTGGGCGCATGTGCTCCAGAGCTCCAGCTCGGTAATTGGACACATCTGTCCAGCCGCTCTGCGGCATGTGAGATCCTCCCAGGCCAGGGATGGAACCAGCACCCCTTGCACTGCAAGGCGGTGCCCTTACCCACTGGACCACCAGGGAAGCCCCAGAGTCTTTTTTTATATACTTTTTAAAAATGTTTCTGGGGGGAAATAAAAATTGATGCAGCCACTATGGAAGACAGTATGGAGATTCCTTAAAACACTAAAAATAGAAACACCATAGGACCCAGCAATCCCACTATTAGGCTTATACCCAGATGAAATCAAAACTGACAGAAGCACCTGTACCTAATGTTCGTTGCAGCTCTCTATACAATAGCTAGAACATGGAAGCAACCTAGATGTCCATGACGAATGAATGGATAAAGAAGCACTGGTACATGTATACAATGGAATACTACTTAGCTGTAAAAAGAAATGCAGAAGAATCAGTCCTAATGAGGTGGCTGGCTCTAGAATCCATCATAAAAAGTGAAGTAAGTCAAAAAGAGAAAGACAAGTACAATATACTAACACATATATATGGAATCTAGTAAATGGGTTCACATGTAGTGAACCAATGGAAAAACAGACTTAGAGAATAGACATAGACATTGTGGGAAATGAACAGTGGGTGGGAGGCATAGAGAAAGAGTAACATGGAAACCTAAACTATCATATGTGAAAAAGATAGCTATTTTCATTGCGTTATGAGAATAGGAGTTCCTACAACGGCTCAGTGCAACAGACTGGAGGGGGTAGGATGGGGGGATTTGGAGGGCGGGGCCCAGGGATATACATATGAATGATCTGGGAACATGCATGTCTGTGAACAATAAAACTTTGTAATAGTTTTTTAAATATATATATATATATATATATATATATATGGTATCTTTTAACTTCAACTATAATGTCTCTCTGTTCAGCTTAGAGAATTATCATCATCTCTAACCCACCACCTATGAGAACCTAGAATATTCAACTCAATAATGAAGTATGTAGAAAACTTTTCTTTAATTGTGACTTTATTTGTAACAGAGAAAAAGATTTGATCAAAAATTGTTGTGTATTAAATAATAAAGTATATGATGCTACTTGACACATACTAATTACTAAGAAATACTAATGTCCTCTGTCCTCAGTTATAAAAGAGATTACATTAAGAGTCAGTGGCATTCCTTACCAGCATGGAAGTAGTTACAGAATGAGAAACTCCACTCCTCTTCCCCAACATAATTCTCTTAAAATAAAAGGAAAATGAGAGACCTAATTCTTAGGCAGGCTGATAGGAAGGCTAGGGATCCCCAAGAAAGAGGAAGAAGAAGGAATACTTTTTAGCCAAGGTTCCTTCACCTTGGTTGCCACACCTATGACAATAAGCTATTTTGCCTCAGACTTTCTTTAAGCCCAGAGCTAATGTTCGTTGCAGCTCTCTATACAATAGCTAGAACATGGAAGCAACCTAGATGTCCATGACGAATGAATGGATAAAGAAGCACTGGTACATGTATACAATGGAATACTACTTAGCTGTAAAAAGAAATGCAGAAGAATCAGTCCTAATGAGGTGGCTGGCTCTAGAATCCATCATAAAAAGTGAAGTAAGTCAAAAAGAGAAAGACAAGTACAATATACTAACACATATATATGGAATCTAGTAAATGGGTTCACATGTAGTGAACCAATGGAAAAACAGACTTAGAGAATAGACATAGACATTGTGGGAAATGAACAGTGGGTGGGAGGCATAGAGAGAGAGTAACATGGAAACCTAAACTATCATATGTGAAAAAGATAGCTATTTTCATTGCGTTATGAGAATAGGAGTTCCTACAACGGCTCAGTGCAACAGACTGGAGGGGGTAGGATGGGGGGATTTGGAGGGGGGCGGGGCCCAGGGATATACATATGAATGATCTGGGAACATGCATGTCTGTGAACAATAAAACTTTGTAATAGTTTTTTAAATATATATATATATATATATATATATATATATGGTATCTTTTAACTTCAACTATAATGTCTCTCTGTTCAGCTTAGAGAATTATCATCATCTCTAACCCACCACCTATGAGAACCTAGAATATTCAACTCAATAATGAAGTATGTAGAAAACTTTTCTTTAATTGTGACTTTATTTGTAACAGAGAAAAAGATTTGATCAAAAATTGTTGTGTATTAAATAATAAAGTATATGATGCTACTTGACACATACTAATTACTAAGAAATACTAATGTCCTCTGTCCTCAGTTATAAAAGAGATTACATTAAGAGTCAGTGGCATTCCTTACCAGCATGGAAGTAGTTACAGAATGAGAAACTCCACTCCTCTTCCCCAACATAATTCTCTTAAAATAAAAAGGGAAAAATGAGAGACCTAATTCTTAGGCAGGCTGATAGGAAGGCTAGGGGATCCCCAAGAAAGAGGAAGAAGAAGGGGAATACTTTTTAGCCAAGGTTCCTTCACCTTGGTTGCCACACCTATGACAATAAGCTATTTTGCCTCAGACTTTCTTTAAGCCCAGAGCTAATGATTACAACAAAAGTGTATCTTGCTTGAGGATGTGTTTCTCCTTCTTAACTTGTATCTATATTATCTAAAGATGTATGTTGTGGGTGTGAATCTGGTAAGACCTTTACTACCTTAAAATGTTCTTTTGATCTATTGTTAATAGCCAACTGAAAAAGCGCATGATGCCCCACCTAAACTAGCAAAGTGGGTACTCTCCTATACCCTTCCAGTGCCTTTAGCTGGAAGCTTTCTCTGTCCCTTTTTACTTTAATAAAAATTTTGCCACATGAAAAAAAAAAAGTGGCATTGGAAGCAGTGTGTGCTTACCTTTGCTAGAAGGAGAGTAAAAAGTGGTTCCATTGGGTAAGGGGAGAAAAATCACAGTTTCTATATTTAATTTGTAATTATTACATTCTATTATATTGACTATTTTTGTATGTCTTATATCACATATGATACATAGATTTATAATAATTTTGATTGGTATATAAACAGACTTTGAAATAAACTAGATTAGGTTAGTTTTGTGTAAGCATCAGTCTCTCACTATTTCATGAATGTTGCTGTATTTGACTATCACTAAAGGTAATTTTAATGCACTGCTGAAAAGAACACAGTGAAGGGCTTGGAAATTCAGAAAGTGAAAACCCACAATAGATGAACAGATAAATAAGTGAATGGGCAGGTGGATGAATGGATGGGTAGACTGATAGATCAAAATCACCATCTTTCTCAGAAGACTTTCAGCTAAACTTTCTTTCTTTCTTTTAAAGATATTGGTTTCTTTCTTTTTTTCACTTTGGCCTTTTATTGGTTATTTATTTATTTATTTCATCCACCTTTATTCTTTGGCCTGTGTGGGCCTCCCATTGTAGCGGCCTCTCCTGTTGCAGAGCACTAGCTCTGGACACATGCGCTTCAGAGCCCTGCCTTGAATTCGGACACTCTGGTCCAGCCACTCCCTGCCATGTGGGATCTTCCCAGGCCAGAGATTGAACCGGTGCCCCTTGCACTGCACCACCAGGGAAGCCCTAAACTTTATATTTTTAATTCTTAGAACATCTATAGTCATTCTCAGTACCACATTAGTATTTCATGTATTCTATGTAAACTGAATTAAAATGGCCCTACGTTATTCCTCTAATAATTAGTGAACAGAAATGTGGAACACAGTAGAGGAGGGGAAGGTGGGACAAATTAGAAAGGTAGCATTTATATATGTACTCATGCTTATGCTTAGCTGCTCAGTCGTGTCTGAGTCTTTGTGACCCCACGGACTATAGCCTGCCAGGCTCCTCTGTCCATGAGATTCTCCAGGCAGGAATACTCTGGAGGGGGTAACTATTCCCTTTTCCAGAGGATCTTTCCAACCCAGGGATCGAAGCCAGGTCTCCCACATTGCAGGCAAATTCTTTACCATCTGAGCCACCAGGGAAGCCCAAGAATGCTGGAATGGGTAGCAGGGGATCTTCCTGATCTAGGAATTGAACCAGGGTCTTCAGAATTATGGGCAGATTCTTTACCAGCTGAGCTACCAGGAAATAAGGTATGGGCATTCAGTTTATAGAGCACACACGAATTACCGGTGTGGTACTGAGAATCACTATAAATGTTCTAAGTATTTATTAAATAAAGTTTAGATGAAAGTCTTCTGAGAAAGATGGTGACTTTGATCTATCTATCCACCCATTCATCTGACATTGGTAAAAATAAGATAATTTGAAGCCAATGCCATTTAAAATATTCTCCTCATTCACTCTCAGTACATATACGCATGCCATACCCAGAGTAATTGACACTAAATGCCATTTTGTTTGATGACCACAGAGGCAGGTGTATATGATTGAACATGAGCTGTGGCAGAAATCTTTCTCTTGTTTCTGGCACATACTAGCTTGAAGTCATTGAGCAATTAACTCATATTCTATGAACTTCAGATTTCACTGCAAAGTGAAAATGACTTATACTGAAGGGGAGAAATCGGCCCCATGTGAAAGACTGCCTCAGTGTTAGGCACATGGTAGGTAGACAATAGATTAGAGCCACTAGCTACTGTAACTATCAATGTCCTTGTGTTTGCCTTTCCATGTGGTCAGAGTAATTTTTAATATTTATGCCATGAATTCAGTCTCACTTAATAAGCTTTCATGTGCTGTCCTATCTCCCATCCGTGTTGAAAGCTTGGATTTATAACTGTGACAAACCAGGAAATTAATTTCAGATTCAATTTTGCAACCTCCAGCATTCCTTTCTTCAGGTATCTAAATGTTGATTTTCTACATCGATGTTCATACACCTCATATGAGGAACTGATCTGGTATCTAGCTCCAAAATTGTTGCTAGATCTCAGTGCTCACAGCTAATATTGAGTCCTCTCAGACTCATTTCTCCAAGTTTCTGGGTCTCTTGAACTTTATCTAAGGTGGATACACGTTATCAGTCTTTCTCATTCTCCTTTCAAAATGAAATTTCCTCACGGCCTTCTTCTCTGCCCAAAGCAGGAAACAACTCTCCTACTCCCCTGCAGTTCTCACTGTTTTCACAATATTAGGAAGCACTGTCTATAATTTGGAATCATTTGGCATATTATAAGGGCTCATACTGTACTTCATTAGCAGGGCTGCTGTGAAATTATGAAACATTTTGGTGAAAATTACAAGATATTTAGACTTGTTTCTTGCTGAAAATATGCAAAGCCCCTCGGGGGAAAAACAGGCAGATGGTGTTTGAGACATTTATTGTTTTCCTATGTATTTGTAAACAAATGCTACGAATTAAGAGTTTCGGAATGATCTTTAGGAAATCTAGCAGCAAGTTAATATATGAACCCTCAAATTAAAGAAAGAAAGTGTACTATTTCCATCTTACCAGTGTTTTTCTTTCCTGTATTTAACGTTTTGAAAAGGTTTCAGAATTGATCTAAAATTGATTGTTGAAAAGCTTCAGAAAAGTAAGAACAACAGCCTCTTTTTTCAAGGTATAATTTCTGTAAGTCCTGTGTGCTTTGTAATTAGCACTACCAAAAATATTATTATTTCTCTTTCTATAGATAGCCATATTGCCTCTATCTACCCAGAAAATCTTAGGTAGCTCAAATCCACAACCCTCTAGAAGTGAATTAAATTATTCACTTATTTCTATTTAAAGGTCTAAAAATGTAATTTATATTCTTTGTGAGTTCTTTCTGAGGAAGGGCTGTGTTTTTTGAAAGTTTACAGGTGTTATCCTGAGGACTTTATTGGAGAAGCAATAGCACATGAGTGACTATGTATTCATAACTTCTAGCTGCTTTGTCCTTATATTACAAGCATCTAAGGCAAGAACTTATTTACTGGCTGTAATAGAGTTCAAACAGGACTCATGCAAATCAAGGAGATACAGTCTGAAAGTCCAAATCACCTATATCCCCCCACTAATTGATTTAAACTGTTCCCTTTTACTTTGTCTAATGCTATTTTTCCTTGTTCTCATAGCAGTCTGCCTTCTCATTCTGTGCTTTCATTTTCCAATTTTGTTTACAGAAAGGCAGAGAAAAGGTCCAAATGAGGTGTCTGATCACCAGAAGATGTTTCTAAGAGTATCAAGTGGAACTAGAATACTTTGAGAGCATGCCTTTGAAGATAGGTTATTGATAAGCAATGCTATTTTAGTGCAAGACATTTTATTGTATTTTGACATTCCGATTAATTTTCTCTGGTTGAAGATGAACACAGATACAAGAACAAAACATTCTATTTTAGTGAAAAAGGTTAAGGTAGTGAATCATATTGTTTTTCTGACTTTTACAAATAGATATAGTCATTTTCCCCAGTATTTTCATAAGAATTGAAGTTACAAATTGAATTGCACATTCTTCTTCCTACTCTCTCTCTCCTTTGTTATATTCCCTTCATATTCTCATATTATACAGAGACAGATGTCAGAAATTTCTGGGAGTTTATGAAGAGGTATGTTGACTGTGAAGGTGCTCCTGATGTCATGGACAGTACCCAGGTGTCCTTCTTAAAAGTAGTTGTTGTTGAAGGATAAGCTCACATTCTTTACAGACTGCCCACATAGGTGGTTACATGAAAGTAGTTCACATTAAGTACCAGGTATTTCAACGTGAGGAAGGAACAGTCTCATCTATTGAACAAGTCCAACTAGTTGGGAAGATAATGACAGTATCGTTCTCTAAGTCTTCATTAAATACAAAAATAAAGTCTCTAAAAATGGTTTCAGAAGCACATTACTGAAAGCCTCTTTGAGGATGACATGAATCCTTTCTTCATTTGTATATACTGTTCTTGAGTGACTTAACTCATTAAAAAGCGTTCTTGGGGTGAAATCTTTATCTTGCAGCAGAGCCTCCTAATTGCCTGAACTCTCAGTCCCCACTTTTCTACTTTGTCCTTAAGTAACCAATAAAATATTTCTAAAATATCCTGCAGAAATCCTGATAAATAATGCCAATGAATTGAGGAAGATGAATACATTTTCTCCAGAGCCAGAAGGCCTAAACTATAATCCACCTTCCTCTTTTCTTCACAAGGAACATGAAAGTACCTGGCAATACCACAGTCACCATCCCTCTTCGCCTCTCCTATGCAGAAAGTAAGTACAGGCAGATGACATGCCTTTCCTAGAAAACAGTTCCCTGGTACCTCCCTCTTTTTCCTTTGCTCCTTTCCTGAAAAGCAAAATCAAGTTTTTAAAATTTGTTCTCATAAACAGAAAAGAGAGTATCCAGAGAATATCCAAGAAGTCCTGGAAATAGAAATTTGGTTTCTTTAGAAGCCAGGCTTTGTTTAAGAAAGCCTGGAAACCATTGAAAATATAATTACCTGTAAACCATAAGAACAAAAAGTGCCGTCCTTGACATCACTACAGCTGACCCAGAAAATCAAGCACCTTAATCCTGTGCACTTCAGAAGCTCACAGACTCAGGATGTGGAACTTGTGGGGCTTAGGGGTACCCAGCTACTGAGTGGATTGGTCACCTGATGATGAAAATTATCAATATTTTTTCCTTCTGGCCTATACTCACATAACTAATGATATTAACTGGCATTTTCTTCCTTCTTTTTCACTTCTTAAAGAAAATGTTTTTTATTTTTACAACTATAATATTGAATAAAGTGATTGATTTTTACAGACCTCTTAGAAAAATAAAGACAATGGCGGATAGGGAATAGGCAGATAAGGAGGAAGGAAAGTTGTGATTTTCTTCAGTGTCTTCAGGGATGATCTCAGTAACATTTAAGTGAAAACTGGAGGAAGTGGGCCATGTACTTATCTCCTCATTTCTTTTCAGTACTTTCACACCAAACTGGGCTTTTTTTATTTTTACTTTTTTACAACCATTAGAATCTTGAATTCTATGAAACAGACATGGATTTTGTATATCCCTGACGGTGCGGCCATAGATAAGGCCGTCTTTCTTCAATCCTAGGTCTCCAGAAGTAGCTCTCCTGTGGAGCCCATGCTCCCAGTCACCTGCCGTAACAAGCCTTACTAGATCTTCCTTCTCCTTGCTCTCCCACCACTGCTGATCTCACCTGTTATGAAATGCCTTTCGATCTTAGATATGGAGAAACGACTCAATTCAGATTTTCCTAATAAAACTGCAAGTCATGCTCTCTTCATCTCCAGTTCCCTGACCTCATCTGTCCATTAGTGAGAATTATTTCATAATATTCTGTGATTCTCTTTTTCCTCTACCATCTTCTTTACTGACTGAAATGCAGGCTTTGTGAACAGACTTGCGTGGGTTTGAACCCTGAATCTGACACTTCCCAACTGAGTGATTTTGTGGAATTTACTTAACCTTTTGTTCTTCTCTTCCCTTGTTTGTTAAATAAACACAATAATAAAAGTAGATACTTTCCAGGGTTGTTGTGCAGATTAGATGAGTGAATTTATGCAATACATTTATGACCATCTATGATAC
Source organism: Tragulus kanchil (assembly GCA_022376925.1). Taxonomy (NCBI): domain Eukaryota; kingdom Metazoa; phylum Chordata; class Mammalia; order Artiodactyla; family Tragulidae; genus Tragulus; species Tragulus kanchil. The sequence goes on along the minus strand of JAIOJX010000023.1, from coordinate 116,398,010 downwards.
AGAATGTGGCTCAATATGTGTTCATTATTATTGGTTCTTAAATTTTACCTTCTTGTACAATTGAGTACATATTTTTTTCTTTTTAACTTTTATTTTACTTTTAACTGTTACAGAGTTTTGTTGTTTACAGATATGATTATATATTTTTAAATTAACATTTCAGGTTTTCAGTTCTTTTGTAAGGTTTATCTTTATATTTCCTGTTTAATGTTGAGAATGTCTTCCTAGATCAAAGCCCTAGTAACTCAAATGGCCATGTGCAACTTCACTATTCTTCTCCAAATCACTCCTTTCTTGTTTCATGGACTATCATATCATTACTTATACTATTCTCTACACATAGAGAAAAAAAGAGTCTAAATCAGAATATGAAAAAAAAATTGGAAATAGGAATTTTTTCTTCAGAATTGCCTCACTTTATTTTTAAATAAAATTTAAACCTAATTAGATACTACCTAACTAGGTCATTATTAATACCTAATAGATAATTATTAATAATATTTTATACTAAAATAACTATCTTAAAACTTGATCTAGAAGCAGGACATGATGAATGAATATTGGGTCACAGGACAAGTAAGGGCAGTACATGACTTTTATTTCACTTTTTCTTTTTCCTTTTCTTTCACTTAATATTTCTGTTTTATTTCTCTCAGTTATGGTTCTAAAGTAAATGGGTAAATGGCCATCTTTGTTCATATAAATAAATATTTATAAATCTAAACATGTATGTGTCCATATCTATAAAATGAAGAAAATATATTTACCAGAAAATCTCAAGAGTTTCTAGCAACAACAACATTCAGAGTAAGAAAATGGCACACTTCCTGGAAGAGGTTCTGTGAAGTTGCTGGTCTTCACCATCACCAAAGTGACCTTCATGATTCAAGAGCTGCAGGTATCTTTGGAGTCACTTCTGGCCAGGAAGTACATAAGAGATCAGAGGACACAGAAAGAAGTGGGAAAAAGATAGATTTTTTTTTTTATGGTTCTCTGTGGAATATAAGAACCCAGAATATGTGCCTATTAAGAACTGTGTGTCATGTGTGTAAGACTCTGGGCTGGCCTCTTTAGAAATATGTACCTATAATAAGTCATGTTATTTAGGGTTCTAAATGGGATTTGTGGTTTTTTTCAAGAGAAACTCCATAAAAAAAAAAACTGAACTGTGTATAATATACATAAATGGAATATATTAAAATGTCATTCCTTAAAATTATATTCTCTACTCTTATGACTTAAGGTGAACATATCCTAACTAGCAATCTGAAGCCCTCTGTAAACAATCTTTGTTAAAATCCTAGTTCAGAAATCAGTATCCAAACACATATGTGTAAATATGAACTATATAACTGACAGTCTCTTACAGTTCTGATTCTGTGCTGTGATCAGACTAGACTCGAAATCAGTGACAGTGAACATAGGAAAAACCTGATAGTACTGGTAAGTTTCAAAACTATTGTTACTTAAAAACAAGTAGATGAATCAGAGAAATGTATAGGATCAGCAAAATGACTAACATTAATCTGATTCTCATTTCCTTTCTTCCTTCCAACTTTTGCTAATGTGTTTACTTCCTATTCTGCTGACGCTGTCCGTTAGAAATCAGACTTCTCCACTCATCATTGATGATGTGACTGCCATGGAGAAAATTCGGGCCAGTTACAATGCATGTACAAAGCTATCTAAAATACACGTGTGGGCGTTTCAGCCTGGGTCTTATCTCATTTGAAATTGAAATATGTTTGCAGTGCTTGAATGTGGGAAGATTAATTATCACCTCTGTTTCAAAATAAGCAGCAGTAGAAACCCATCACATGAAAATGTGGAAGTGACATTGTTGACAGCTAACAAGAGAGGTTTTCAGCTGGAAAAGGGTGCAAACAAAAACAAATGCATTCATAGTTCTCATCTGCAGTCAGACAGAAATGGTGTTTGATACTGGGGAGCTTGCCTCAGAAAACCAGGGCCCTATTTTCGTTTGGACACTAAATACAGCAAGATGAACCATGGCGGTTTGCCTCCCCATTATACCAGTGATTTTCAAGGTCAGTACAGTTCTCACTTTGGTTTTCCCCCACTAAGAGGGAAAAACCCTCAAAGGTCCACCACTGAGTAGCGAGGTAAAAAAGAAATTGATCTCTCTACACCTCAGTTCCCTTATCTGTAAAATGGACATACTAAGTATATGCTTAATTCATATAGTGGATGTGAGTCTATCGTGCATTGGTACAAATGATTAGCATAGTATCTGGCATGCAATAAGAGCTCAATAATTGTGAGTTGTGCCTATTGCAAAATCATCCCACTACTCTAAGAAATCTAAGACAACAATTCTCCCTTCCTGTCTAAATGCAGCTCTATCATAAGATGAAAATGGTATAAATTCAAATCATTTGGCCCCTACCCCATCTCTATTTCTCTCAATTTAGCTTGCACAGTAACATAAAGTACCACCTTTGGAGGTGAACCTGCCTCATGGTTAATCATTCTCATACATGGTAAAATGCCCCAGTATAATTTAACATGAAGAACAACTAGGGGGTATGTTGAAACTTTCATGTCAGAGAAATCTACTAATTTTGTCCTGTTCACCTTCGTTCTATCACTTTGCAAGAATTTCTGCCAACATTGGCAGGGTTGGAGAGAGCGGAGAGGGAGAAAGAGGAAAAGACACTCTGTGAAATGGCACCTCGAGTCTGTGCCATTGATAGCGTCTTCCTGATTCCCCAGGCAAGCTCTTTCTGAGCCACTCTACGCCCTCCAGAGACAATTTCTTTTATGAAAGTCAAGGCTCCTTCTATCAGGCTCTCACATCTTTGACAACAGTAATCATTCTTGAAGCTGGAAATGTTATCTGCTGTCTCGATGTTGCTGGTGCTGCAAAAGGCAAACAAAAGTCAGCTTGATTGTTTTAGGTTTGGATTAATCTGGAGTGCATAGAGAAACATTTTAAAAGGCTTATTTTGACTATCAAAGTGAGTCGATATGACAGCAGTCATCAGGGGAAAAATATGCACCATGCAAACACACAAACATCCCACAGCAACCAGTTCCTGCTACTTTGCAGTAGCACATTAGAGAGGAAATTGCTTTCCTGAACATCGGTAGGAAAGAAATCAATTCTCCAGGTTACTTAGGAAAAGATACAACCTCAGAGTGGCATCCGGAATGGTGTAGATGTTAAAGGACATAGTCGCACTGCATTATTCTGTGATTTGATAAACGCGTATTGGTGAAAATGTAACTGTTTACAAATCATGCACGTAAGCAGATAGTAGTCCATTATGCCCAAAGAAATGAATAGAAAAGACGGTAATTTTGGATAAGGAAATCGGGAAATAGTGAACTAACATTTACCAAAATTAATGACTAATTATGGTAGCATTACTTGCTGAAAGCAGTTTGAGAATTCAGCTCAAGCACCTAAATATCTGAGTTTGTGAATGAAAAGCTACCTCGACCATTATGATTATATTACAAGGTACCTTTTCAGATTTGTCATTCTTTGTCATTCAGATAAGAAAACTCCCAGTAACCTGGCATGGAAACTGAATGACTCTTCACCAAAAGTGCATGAAATTAGAGATGGATTTTTGCTATTACTTCCAAATAATCAAATTTCCCTGTAATCAGTTAGAAATGTCATATGACTGCCACTTCCAAGAGAAATTAAATCTTCTGGCATTTATCCCAGCAAAATATTGATGTCTACCTAAACACAATTTGCATTAACCAGCTCTTTTGTTAGAAAAATAGAGCAAAAAAATCTCTACTCACTTTGGCACAAACAAATATTATTTGGAAATAATAATCCTCAACGTGTTTCTAAGAGGTAGACATACTTGTTGTATGATATGAAAACAAAATGCTCCAATTTATTCCTATTACTTAGAAAATAGTTGTACAGAATTCTCTTTCAGATCATCTAGAGAGACTGTATAAAACCGTATTTGAAAACACTTCTAAAAAATATTCAAAATGCTTTTTCTATATGTTTATAGAAATGTCTTGCCTCATAGTAGTTAGATTCCTATGCCAGGAAACAAAACACATTTCAGAATTTTTATAGAGATAAATACTTTAAAAGATCATAAAAGTAACAAAAGAAGACATTCATCTCGTTTGAGAAGCATTCTTGTGATTTTTGAGGCACCTACTCAGAACTTCTACCAAGAATAATGATTTCTCAGAGGAAAGCTTGGGCTTCATACCCACCTCAGGGTAATAGCTGGTCTGGAACTTGATCCTTCCTCTCTTTAATGCAAGGAGAGAATCTTAGGTGACTCAGATAGTAGACCATCTGCCTGTGGTGTAGGAGACCTGGGTTCAATCTCTGGGTAGGGAAGATCTCCTAGATAAGGAAATGGCAAAACACTCCAGTATTCTTGCCTGGAGAATCCCATGGACAGAGGAGCCTGGCAGGCTTCAGGAGGACTGGTTCTGGCAGACCTGCAATTAAATCCCTGATCTAGAATTCCAAGCAAAATAAAAGTTATCCTGAGATATTTTAGACAGAGTAGACCTAATCGTATAGTCTTGATTTATCTCTGTTCTCTTCATGAATATATATTCCTAGAATAATCTTTCTTATTATTTCACTTAGAGAGCCTGGATTTGGAGTTTAATTTTCTTCTCTCTGAGAATGCTCTCCAGGTACAATAGACCCTTCTAGTGATCAGGATCATTGAGGTTAGTAGAGGCAGAAATTTAACTTGAATTAGGCCAATAAAAAAAGGCTTCTGGACGTGGGTAGGCTGGGGAAGACCTGAGATGAACCAGGAACAGCATGTAATTTCTTGTGCCTTCTTTTCCCCACCAGTTACCTTCCTTCCCCTCCCCACCTCACGTCATGAACAGCTTCTACGCTCACTCTTTCCAAACCATCCAGAGAGAAAAATCTTCTTCTTACCCCACTGCACTTCCAACAGATATGAGGGAGTCAGAAATAGATTCTGATTGACTTAACTTGAGCACAGGTTCCACACTACCTGTAGTCCAGTGAGTGATGTGTTACAAATGTCAGACACTTCTTGAACCACATATGAAAAGTGAAGAACTTCCCAAAAGAGTTTCTTGTTGGGGAGAAATGGCTACATCTTCCTGTCCCATGGGCAGAATGCTGTTAGGGATATAATTCATCAAATTAAACACATTCGTACGTGTTTAATTTCTCAGCCATTTACCAAATGCACCCATTCCACAGAATAATACAAAACTACCTCTGTGTACTGACATTCTCTGTGGGAGGTTCAAAAGCCAAGAAAAGGCACAGAAAACTTAGAAACCCCGTACAAAATATGGGTGCCTGCTGCACTGGATGGAGACAGTATGGAAACCAACTTTAACTTGTTGAAGAAAGCATGATATGACCCACTGTGGTTCAGAGGAGAAAAGAAATCCCCAGATCAGGATATGAGTCCTGAAAGCCATTGGGTAGACTGAATGGCAATTCTAGACTTTTGTAATTGCCATAATATATAAAGCAGAATATTTAGGGAATCAAGAGCTGGGACAAAAGAAGTGCCTCATTACGTCTCCTTGGCACTCCTGTCATGTGCCTCACACAGATTTCACATGAAATGAGCTACTGTATGTAAAAATGCTTCCTAGGTGGCGCTTCTAGGAGGTGCTAGTGGTAAAGAACCCGCCTGCCAGTTCAGGAGACATAATGAGACACAGGTTCAATCCCTGGGTCAGGAAGATCCGCTGGAGCAAGGCATGGCAACTCACTCTAACATTCTTGCCTGGAAAGCCCTATGGACAGAGGAGCCTGGCGAACTACAGTCTATGGGGTCACAAAGAGTCAGACACAACTGGAGCAACTTAGCGTGCATACATACATAAATGCTTCTCAAAGATTTTGACACAGAGATACTTGATAAAAGTCCATTCTCTTATTTTGCCTTTTTTTTTTCCCCACAGAAAAGAGTTAACAGAACAAACCTGACACTGCTATAAAATTGTGCTTGCAAGGTTGGTCCTTGGCTAGCTTCTTGACATTTGGCTTTCCCGTGGGTTCTCACCATTCCTTAACTGATATTAACTTACTGTGCCTAACTTGTGCAAAACTATATGGTTTATGCTGAACAACCACTTTTCATCCAGGAGTCTCAAATTTTCATCCATGCTAAACAGAGGGTGCTTATCTAACCAACCCCAATAAAAACCGTGAGCACTGAGTCTCTAATGAGCCTTCCTGCTAGACAAGAATGTCATCATTTAATTTTAGTTTGTACTGAGGGGGTTCAATGCAGCCTCAAGCTTCCTAGCCTCAAACTTCCTCAAATTCAGTTCAGCTTTCTAAAATCTCTTGTTTACTAGTCTATGCCCTATTTCCTGTTAACATAACAGTAATCATGTTAACTAATTAACATAACTAGTAATCACTAGTCCTTTCTGACTCTTTGTGGCCCATGGACTATAGCCCACGAGGCTCCTCTGTCCATGGAATTCTCCAGACAAGAATACTGGAGTGGGTTTCCATTCCCTTCTTCAGGGATCTTCTTCAACCCCCTCTGACATTACGTTCAGAGGAGAAAAGAAATCCCCAGATCAGGATATGAGTCCTGAAAGCCATTGGGTAGACTGAATGGCAATTCTAGACTTTGTAATTGCCATAATATATAAAGCAGAATATTTAGGGAATCAAGAGCTGGGACAAAAGAAGTGCCTCATTACGTCTCCTTGGCACTCCTGTCATGTGCCTCACACAGATTTCACATGAAATGAGCTACTGTATGTAAAAATGCTTCCTAGGTGGCGCTTCTAGGAGGTGCTAGTGGTAAAGAACCCGCCTGCCAGTTCAGGAGACATAATGAGACACAGGTTCAATCCCTGGGTCAGGAAGATCCGCTGGAGCAAGGCATGGCAACTCACTCTAACATTCTTGCCTGGAAAGCCCTATGGACAGAGGAGCCTGGCGAACTACAGTCTATGGGGTCACAAAGAGTCAGACACAACTGGAGCAACTTAGCGTGCATACATACATAAATGCTTCTCAAAGATTTTGACACAGAGATACTTGATAAAAGTCCATTCTCTTATTTTGCCTTTTTTTTTTCCCCACAGAAAAGAGTTAACAGAACAAACCTGACACTGCTATAAAATTGTGCTTGCAAGGTTGGTCCTTGGCTAGCTTCTTGACATTTGGCTTTCCCGTGGGTTCTCACCATTCCTTAACTGATATTAACTTACTGTGCCTAACTTGTGCAAAACTATATGGTTTATGCTGAACAACCACTTTTCATCCAGGAGTCTCAAATTTTCATCCATGCTAAACAGAGGGTGCTTATCTAACCAACCCCAATAAAAACCGTGAGCACTGAGTCTCTAATGAGCCTTCCTGCTAGACAAGAATGTCATCATTTAATTTTAGTTTGTACTGAGGGGGTTCAATGCAGCCTCAAGCTTCCTAGCCTCAAACTTCCTCAAATTCAGTTCAGCTTTCTAAAATCTCTTGTTTACTAGTCTATGCCCTATTTCCTGTTAACATAACAGTAATCATGTTAACTAATTAACATAACTAGTAATCACTAGTCCTTTCTGACTCTTTGTGGCCCATGGACTATAGCCCACGAGGCTCCTCTGTCCATGGAATTCTCCAGACAAGAATACTGGAGTGGGTTTCCATTCCCTTCTTCAGGGGATCTTCTCCACCCAAGGATCAAACCCAGGCCTCTGACATTACAGATTCTTTACCATCTGAGCTACCAATCTACCACAAACCCCACATGCCCAGGGACTGTAAACCGGAATATACACACAAAGCAGTGTGGATTTGAATAGCAGTCATTCTTTCTATGATAATTTTCTAGTAGAGTTAGTTACCCAAAGAAAATATAGCCATATATTCTATATATAAAAATTTCAGTCTATATCTCTAATTAGGTAAATGTAACTATTTTACATATGTAAGTGAGGCCCAAGGGTTTATGTCATATGCATAGTTATAGCACTTTCAGTCCAGTTTTTTTTTTTTTTGTAGAGAAGTTTTAAATCGGATATAACCAAGATGCCTAAACCATACAAAAGAAAGAAAGAAACATAACATGTCTAACTTCTGAGCAATGTCTGACTTCTTTTATATTGAAATTTCCGAAATAAAATAACTGTAAGTTCTATACAAAAGTAACAGCGTGAGATGACTGATGAATGGAATTCTGTGTAAAGCCAAGCATTTAATCAAGCTTGAATAAAGGTATTTTTAGTCATGTAAAGAATCAAAGGAATTCTCTGATGGTCTGGTTAGGACTCCATTCTTTCACTGCAGACGGCCTGGGTTCAATCCCTGGTTTGGTAACTAAGATCCCACAAGCCACACAGCATGCTCCTCCTCCCTAAAAATGAAAAGGAACCAAAAATACAAGTTTCCTTTTATCCATACTGTAGGCATGTGCTCACCAAAGTGAAAGAGTGAATCTAGAAAGAGAAAGAAATGGTATCCGCAAAAACAGGGCTAACAACAGTAAAAAGAAAAAAAGGGGGCAAAGGAAATTACTAAAATAATGAAGAGAAATCATTGGATAAATACACAAGGTCCACCAAGCCATCAGTCCAGCTGTATCAAAAACATGGATGGCTCAGGGAGTGACACCTTGCAGAAGGATATAGAACCTATCCTTTAGATATTCTGATCTATCCACTAAAAATTTCATAGAAGAAAAAGAAAGAAAAACACTCTTAACTTATAGGAAAATAAAGTTTTGCAAGAAATAAATGCATTTGTAGTTTACTATGTAGCCTAGTGCTATATAGTAATTATATTTACATGGTTATAATATTACTGTAACAAATATTGACTTAACCAAACCATTATTTTGAGATCTGGAAGAAGAAAAGTTTGTATGTGTGTATATAGAGAAATACCATAAATGAGTCAATCGTAATTTTCCACAATAAAGTATCAATAGATTTTGCCATTATGCCTAATATTATAAAAGCAAACTATAGCAATCTAGTCATATGTACTTAGAATTGGTCAAGTAAGTATTTAAAAGTGATGAGATTGGTATCGGAGTAGTTGGAGATGGGAAGAGGTGGGAAAGAAGACCAGAGGACTCTAGTAATTTACCATAAACCTTGACTATATATACAACTGTCTGTGTATACATATATATACACAAATATACATAGGTACACACATATATTTATATATATACATATAAATATTTATATATAAATATGTGTATATTATATATTTTTTAAAAAATAAGATATGACTTTAGAAAGCAAAAAGAAAAAATAAACTAAATCAATTATATAATTATTTACTATAGGAAAAAAATCATGAGAAAAAACCCTAGAGAAAAAAGAATTTAGGAATAGATCAAATCATAAATTGAAAAGAGGAAGAACTATAAAGAAAGAATTTTTATGGAGAACTATAATATTTTAAAAGATCTATAACTAATCTAATTTTAGTGTGATATAATTCATAACAAATTTGAATGTCTGGGGCAATACAGCATGCAAAAGGGATCCCCTTTTTTCTCATGTCTCTTAAATAAAAAGGTTCAAGTGCATAGCCTTTCAAAACCTTTGTAAAAATTCCCTTTCTATAGTGTGTGTCTTCTCTAGAGTGTTAGATCACTTGATACCCACACCCACTGTATAGATCTAGTACTCAGGATAATTCATTCCAAGGTCCTTGTCTTTACCTGACATTAAATGACTCAAAACTCAGCCAGAAGTAGGAAGCTAGTAGATTACAGGTCTTTTAATCTGGTTCATTAAAACTTGGAAACCAAATAATTGGTTTGAAAATATCCAGCTTCCTCTTGTGTAACTCGGGGCACCACTGTGAGTGTCCAAGTAGGCCATGATAGACAGATCCCTGCAGGTCTTTTGCCCACATGCCTACTTCCATTGTAGCAGACCAAAGAATTGACTAAGATGAGGCAGAAATATGTCGTTAAAAACAAGACATGTGACTTTGAATTAAAAGTAAAGGTGATAGCTTAGATTAAATGATTATTTACAACACTGCAGGTCAGGGGCAAGGAATAAAAGTTAGGAAATTTTTTCCCATTAATTAGCGGAGGTAGTAAGTAGACATAAGAAAACATTTTTTAAAACCCAAGGTTGAATTCAGGGTAAATCAGAAGGGCTCAACAATGGTCACCTGCATTTACCTGCATAGTCATGCGAGAGTAGTTGGAGATGGGAAGAGGTGGGAAAGAAGACCAGAGGACTCTAGTAATTTACCATAAACCTTGACTATATATACAACTGTCTGTGTATACATATATATACACAAATATACATAGGTACACACATATATTTATATATATACATATAAATATTTATATATAAATATGTGTATATTATATATTTTTTAAAAAATAAGATATGACTTTAGAAAGCAAAAAGAAAAAATAAACTAAATCAATTATATAATTATTTACTATAGGAAAAAAATCATGAGAAAAAACCCTAGAGAAAAAAGAATTTAGGAATAGATCAAATCATAAATTGAAAAGAGGAAGAACTATAAAGAAAGAATTTTTATGGAGAACTATAATATTTTAAAAGATCTATAACTAATCTAATTTTAGTGTGATATAATTCATAACAAATTTGAATGTCTGGGGCAATACAGCATGCAAAAGGGATCCCCTTTTTTCTCATGTCTCTTAAAAAAAAAGGTTCAAGTGCATAGCCTTTCAAAACCTTTGTAAAAATTCCCTTTCTATAGTGTGTGTCTTCTCTAGAGTGTTAGATCACTTGATACCCACACCCACTGTATAGATCTAGTACTCAGGATAATTCATTCCAAGGTCCTTGTCTTTACCTGACATTAAATGACTCAAAACTCAGCCAGAAGTAGGAAGCTAGTAGATTACAGGTCTTTTAATCTGGTTCATTAAAACTTGGAAACCAAATAATTGGTTTGAAAATATCCAGCTTCCTCTTGTGTAACTCGGGGCACCACTGTGAGTGTCCAAGTAGGCCATGATAGACAGATCCCTGCAGGTCTTTTGCCCACATGCCTACTTCCATTGTAGCAGACCAAAGAATTGACTAAGATGAGGCAGAAATATGTCGTTAAAAACAAGACATGTGACTTTGAATTAAAAGTAAAGGTGATAGCTTAGATTAAATGATTATTTACAACACTGCAGGTCAGGGGCAAGGAATAAAAGTTAGGAAATTTTTTCCCATTAATTAGCGGAGGTAGTAAGTAGACATAAGAAAACATTTTTAACACCCAAGGTTGAATTCAGGGTAAATCAGAAGGGCTCAACAATGGTCACCTGCATTTTACCAGTGCAGATTCCACTGTACCAAGAGGATAAGTTTTCACCTCCAGTCTGAGGGAATGGCACCCTCTGGAAGGTTGGAGAGTAGTTCTGAATGGACATACATGGCCGCATTATTTACAGATTTTCATATTTCTGTTGTGGAAGCCTAGATTTAGTCCTTTTAACTTTAGTCCTTCTAGAAGGGAATCTTGTGAACCTGGAAAAACTTATTTGAAGTAGTAGATTTCAGATAGACTAAGAGGCTGAAGGAAAATACATCTGATTTGTAGTCGCTAACTCCTTCAGTGTTTCTGACACCATTGGCACCTTCTCATATTTAAGGGATCTTACTCTATGGGCTCTGTATCATGGCTGCAACTTGAACTGTCTTGTCTGTTGCCCAAAGCAGTTTATTCAAATCTGGAGAAATTTTTCTTCTGTAGTCTCAAAACTTTGCCATCATCTTCTTCATTTAAGGTTTTATGCACAGCAGTTTAGTAGCTGTCTTTATTCCCCCGTCTCCAACACACACACACACACACACACACACACACAAATAATGTTTTGTATTAGCATCTTACATTGAACCTGTTTAACATTTCTATTTTTTTAAATTTTAGCATGCTTAAAGAATAGTTCACATAAAACATTCTCTAATACTGGCTTATGAATAGGTTACATGTTCATGTATGGAGACTTTATGTCAAGAGTCCCTAACTTTCAGGATCTAATCCCTGCTGATCTGAGGTGGAACTGATGTAATAGAAATAAAGTGCACAAGAAATGTAATGTGAATGAATCATCTTGAAACCACCTCCTCCACCCATGGAACAATTGTCTTCCATAAAACCAGTCCCTGGTGCCAAAAGGTGGGGACCACTGCTTTACATGATGAAACATGATGGAGATAACTGTGTGATCTTATACAACTTTACAACTGAGTCCCCCAATGGTGCCAAAATAAGGTTGGGGGGACCACTGCTTTACAACACTGCAGGTCAGGGGCAAGGAATAAAAGTTAGGAAATTTTTCCCATTAATTAGCGGAGGTAGTAAGTAGACATAAGAAAACATTTTAACACCCAAGGTTGAATTCAGGGTAAATCAGAAGGGCTCAACAATGGTCACCTGCATTTTACCAGTGCAGATTCCACTGTACCAAGAGGATAAGTTTTCACCTCCAGTCTGAGGGAATGGCACCCTCTGGAAGGTTGGAGAGTAGTTCTGAATGGACATACATGGCCGCATTATTTACAGATTTTCATATTTCTGTTGTGGAAGCCTAGATTTAGTCCTTTTAACTTTAGTCCTTCTAGAAGGGAATCTTGTGAACCTGGAAAAACTTATTTGAAGTAGTAGATTTCAGATAGACTAAGAGGCTGAAGGCAAATACATCTGATTTGTAGTCGCTAACTCCTTCAGTGTTTCTGACACCATTGGCACCTTCTCATATTTAAGGGATCTTACTCTATGGGCTCTGTATCATGGCTGCAACTTGAACTGTCTTGTCTGTTGCCCAAAGCAGTTTATTCAAATCTGGAGAAATTTTTCTTCTGTAGTCTCAAAACTTTGCCATCATCTTCTTCATTTAAGGTTTTATGCACAGCAGTTTAGTAGCTGTCTTTATTCCCCCGTCTCCAACACACACACACACACACACACACACACACAAATAATGTTTTGTATTAGCATCTTACATTGAACCTGTTTAACATTTCTATTTTTTTAAATTTTAGCATGCTTAAAGAATAGTTCACATAAAACATTCTCTAATACTGGCTTATGAATAGGTTACATGTTCATGTATGGAGACTTTATGTCAAGAGTCCCTAACTTTCAGGATCTAATCCCTGCTGATCTGAGGTGGAACTGATGTAATAGAAATAAAGTGCACAAGAAATGTAATGTGAATGAATCATCTTGAAACCACCTCCTCCACCCATGGAACAATTGTCTTCCATAAAACCAGTCCCTGGTGCCAAAAAGGTGGGGGACCACTGCTTTACATGATGAAACATGATGGAGATAACTGTGTGATCTTATACAACTTTACAACTGAGAATTCCAAACAACCTAAAAAGGCTGAAGCAATAAGTAGACTGTTACTATCTTTTGGAATGTAAAATTATATATGTTTGTCTTCCTCAGGGGGCGTGATCTGACTGCCCAACTAAATGGTAGCAATTGTAAGAACTTCTTCACTGTACATGCAGACGATGGATAGAAATACCTTGATGGTGTGTTAAAAGAAAGGTATTGTAGAACAATATAACGAATTTCCTTAACTTGGTTCTCAGTCACTGGCAGCATGGTACTTGTGTTCTAACACAGAAGTTCTAGGGATGGCAAGGTGTTGAAAAATAATAAACATAATAAACAAGTAAATTCTAGGGTATATTAGAAGTGATCAATGCTATGGATTCAGGGAAAGGTGATTAGGAGTGTTGGAGGTCATAGCTACAATATCAAATAAGGTCATTAGTATAAGATGAAAATGATGGGTAATGGAGAGACCAGGGAGTTTACCAAGCAAGTAGCTGTGCAAAGGGCATTTGAGGCAGAGGGACCAGCCAGTTCCTTAAACTGGATGACCAAAGGCAATTGTTCACTCCAAGCCCAATGGTCTGTCTTTGCCTGTTACGTTCTGGATTTTCTATAACTAAATAAAACCTAGTCAAGTCTCTACTTAGGTAGGGTGAAGAAAAGAACAGAAGATGATAGAAATCAGAGGAAGAAAGGAGAGCTGGCACTAAAAGTTGGGTGAAAAGCAGGTTCTGTTGTATCACTATTCAGGTGTGGATATGGACGTGACTGCCATAGGAAAAGAAATGCAGCTGCACCTGTTTCCTACACAGACACACACACACGTGCATATTATTGAAACACTCAAACCCTTCTCTACACTTCTCTCCTCTGCTTTCTGCCATAGGAGTGGCAAATAAGTTATCGAGCACAATGTACAAAACACCCATGTACAGCATTATCTTGACTAAAACACCATGCATTCTCTTGAACATATATTGTATATTTGTTTCAGACTTTTAAGGGTGTTTTAAGTCTTCACAGTGACAAAGTTGCATGAAGTTATATAGTTCCTCTCTCTCACACACATTTCATCATATAAAGGATCCATAGATTTGATTTCTTCATAAACCAGTGTTAAAAGGTAAGTGTATGGTCAGACCACTCTGTTCTCTTTGTCTCTGTACATTCCCTGCTCAACCAGGCCCTGCTTCACTCACATCACTACCCAAATCCCTTAATTATAGGTATCTGACTGACGTACATTTTGTACATGCAGACGATGGATAGAAATACCTTGATGGTGTGTTAAAAGAAAGGTATTGTAGAACAATATAACGAATTTCCTTAACTTGGTTCTCAGTCACTGGCAGCATGGTACTTGTGTTCTAACACAGAAGTTCTAGGGATGGCAAGGTGTTGAAAAATAATAAACATAATAAACAAGTAAATTCTAGGGTATATTAGAAGTGATCAATGCTATGGATTCAGGGAAAGGTGATTAGGAGTGTTGGAGGTCATAGCTACAATATCAAATAAGGTCATTAGTATAAGATGAAAATGATGGGTAATGGAGAGACCAGGGAGTTTACCAAGCAGGTAGCTGTGCAAAGGGCATTTGAGGCAGAGGGACCAGCCAGTTCCTTAAACTGGATGACCAAAGGCAATTGTTCACTCCAAGCCCAATGGTCTGTCTTTGCCTGTTACGTTCTGGATTTTCTATAACTAAATAAAACCTAGTCAAGTCTCTACTTAGGTAGGGTGAAGAAAAGAACAGAAGATGATAGAAATCAGAGGAAGAAAGGAGAGCTGGCACTAAAAGTTGGGTGAAAAGCAGGTTCTGTTGTATCACTATTCAGGTGTGGATATGGACGTGACTGCCATAGGAAAAGAAATGCAGCTGCACCTGTTTCCTACACAGACACACACACACGTGCATATTATTGAAACACTCAAACCCTTCTCTACACTTCTCTCCTCTGCTTTCTGCCATAGGAGTGGCAAATAAGTTATCGAGCACAATGTACAAAACACCCATGTACAGCATTATCTTGACTAAAACACCATGCATTCTCTTGAACATATATTGTATATTTGTTTCAGACTTTTAAGGGTGTTTTAAGTCTTCACAGTGACAAAGTTGCATGAAGTTATATAGTTCCTCTCTCTCACACACATTTCATCATATAAAGGATCCATAGATTTGATTTCTTCATAAACCAGTGTTAAAAGGTAAGTGTATGGTCAGACCACTCTGTTCTCTTTGTCTCTGTACATTCCCTGCTCAACCAGGCCCTGCTTCACTCACATCACTACCCAAATCCCTTAATTATAGGACTCAATTAGTCCCTGGTAACTGACGAGCCCACCTGACATCAATTCCTACAAATAGTAATTGTAATGGTAATGGTAATCCTCCTTCTCCCTCAACAAGCAGAGACTGATGCTGTGTCCTGTCCACCGCCTGCTGCACACAGTGAGATGTCCACCCAGGATGCTTTGTGTAAGATTCCCCTGTCCGGTAACCCATAGAGGTCTCTGTCGCTGTCTTCGGGCTCTTTAGTCTCAAGGCTGAGCAACCACAAGGCTTGCAGGCCTGCAGGGTGCATCCCAACACTAAGGTAAGAAGCAAATTGCCAAAATCACCCCAAATGACTGTTCTATAATGTATGTATGTGTGAAGGAGAGAAGATTTTTACCTTCAATTTTTTTCTTTGTCCATGCAAAAAACAGTCTTGTCCTCTTTACTCCTGCCTCCATTAACCAGTCCATTTCCTCCTCTCTTAAGGTCCTACTCCATACTGAAATATGACAGTGTCTGAAATATGATAGTATCAATTTTGATTCCCTACATCCTGAAAACATCTTTTTTTAGTGGTCCCTTTTTAAAACTTGTCTTGAATTATCCTAATTTGAGTATGCCATCTGTTTCCTGCTGGAACCGTGACTGATAAAAGCACCATCTTCCCTCGTTCTAAGCCCACAGAAGTAATAAAGTATAAAATGATAAAAGTAAAATGAAATATTGGTGTCCAAATAGCAAGGTAAGCACTGCTGTGGTCTCACAGTGAAAGAGGAGCACAAAGAGAAATAATCTGTCTCCTAAAGTAGACGTTTGGAACCTTAGAAGTGAAGAAGTCTGTTCCTTTGGACAATGAGGATTAAAACCTCTTCACCTGAGGACAAAGCAGACTGGATCTAGGTTTCCTACCTGAAAAGTGTGGCCGCAGCTTTCCTTCTCTACCTACTGAAGGAGACAAAAATAACCTCTCAGCCTTACCCTGAATTGTGACTGCCTGCTTGAAGCTGAGGGCTTCCTTGGTGGCTCAGAGATGAAGAATTCACTTGTCAAGCAGGAGACTCAGGTTCAGTCCCTGAGTTGGGAAGATCCCCTGGAGAAGGAAATGGCAGCCCACTCCAGTATTCTTGTTTAGGAAATCCCATGGGCAGAGGAGTTTGGCGGGCTACAGTCCATGGGGTTGCAGAAGAGCTGGACAAGACTTAGCAGTTAGACAATAATGACATGAAACTGAAAATTCAGGAGAGAAGGTAGTGGGACATATCCAGGCAGATAATGACTTGAAACAAACTAGTATCTCTCAGTGACTGCAGCGTCCTAAATTATCACGTTATCAAGATTTTTGAGCTATAAAGGCGTGACCGTGTTGGGGACCCCTAGGGAAGCAGGTAGAAACATTTATAAAACATTTGAACATTGCAGAGTTTGAGAAAAGGAGGAAGCAGGGAAAGAGAATGTAGGTTTGCTTGTTGATGAACAATTCAAAACACATGAGTAAAACTCACTACAAGTGAAGCAATAAAATCAACCATTGGAATTCTCCCTAGCAAAACTGAAAACCATAGAACAACAAAAATGACTTTCATGTGTGCATGTTAATATGCTGTATTAATGATATAAAACAATTTTATATTAAAAATAGGAAAAGTGTGCTAAGAGACATGTAGAGAAATCTCATGAGTTCAAAAGTAGTCCAAGTAGTGGTTGTAGAAGAAAGTGAGAGGAAAAAATCATTGAAGAGACCTTAGCTAGGAGTCTGACTGAATTGAAGAGACACATGCATCCTTATATTGAAAGTGCATATCAAATGCTGTGCAAGATAAATCAGAAAAGTCCACTTCTATTTCTTAAAGACAGAAGTGATACTTAAAATAGTTTACAATCTGAGTGAAACAGGCATTATCACACTGAAGGGTTACAAGCCTTAGTGCTAAAGCAGAATTTGGGATTCCCACACTGAATTTTCTTAAAAACTACAGTTATTTTTAGTACATAGAAATCTGGAGGTTTCAGGAAATGGGCTAAGTATAAAATCAGGGCTTGGGCCAGCAGCTATGTACCAACTCCTATGTGGAAGGAGTCTGGTATTTCTACAACCNTCTGATAAACAGCAATACCATCACCTGTCTGTCCTTTTAATTTTTTGTATAATGCAGTCCCTGAGTTGGGAAGATCCCTGGAGAAGGAAATGGCAGCCCACTCCAGTATTCTTGTTTAGGAAATCCCATGGGCAGAGGAGTTTGGCGGGCTACAGTCCATGGGGTTGCAGAAGAGCTGGACAAGACTTAGCAGTTAGACAATAATGACATGAAACTGAAAATTCAGGAGAGAAGGTAGTGGGACATATCCAGGCAGATAATGACTTGAAACAAACTAGTATCTCTCAGTGACTGCAGCGTCCTAAATTATCACGTTATCAAGATTTTTGAGCTATAAAGGCGTGACCGTGTTGGGGACCCCTAGGGAAGCAGGTAGAAACATTTATAAAACATTTGAACATTGCAGAGTTTGAGAAAAGGAGGAAGCAGGGAAAGAGAATGTAGGTTTGCTTGTTGATGAACAATTCAAAACACATGAGTAAAACTCACTACAAGTGAAGCAATAAAATCAACCATTGGAATTCTCCCTAGCAAAACTGAAAACCATAGAACAACAAAAATGACTTTCATGTGTGCATGTTAATATGCTGTATTAATGATATAAAACAATTTTATATTAAAAATAGGAAAAGTGTGCTAAGAGACATGTAGAGAAATCTCATGAGTTCAAAAGTAGTCCAAGTAGTGGTTGTAGAAGAAAGTGAGAGGAAAAAATCATTGAAGAGACCTTAGCTAGGAGTCTGACTGAATTGAAGAGACACATGCATCCTTATATTGAAAGTGCATATCAAATGCTGTGCAAGATAAATCAGAAAAGTCCACTTCTATTTCTTAAAGACAGAAGTGATACTTAAAATAGTTTACAATCTGAGTGAAACAGGCATTATCACACTGAAGGGTTACAAGCCTTAGTGCTAAAGCAGAATTTGGGATTCCCACACTGAATTTTCTTAAAAACTACAGTTATTTTTAGTACATAGAGAAATCTGGAGGTTTCAGGAAATGGGCTAAGTATAAAAATCAGGGGCTTGGGCCAGCAGCTATGTACCAACTCCTATGTGGAAGGATTCTGGTATTTCTACAACCTTCTGATAAACAGCAATACCATCACCTGTCTGTCCTGTTGGTGCCAATTTGTTCCCTTCTCTCCGTTGATAATGCAGTTTCTGTTTCTTTTCTCCTTATTGTTTACCTAGGCCACTGCAATGTTCTACTAACCAATCAGATCTCTAACTCCTTTCCTTATAGCTCGGGATAGTCATAATTCAAATCCTGCCCGTTAGTGTTTTCACTTGCTACACGTTTGATAATATCAACATTATTGAAGCATTTAAAAAAGAGTAGTTTCTTTATTTACGTTTGCTTCTCCTTTGAGACTTTGTTGATTCTTTTAAATAATAGATTGTATAGGTCTTTACAGTTGTTAGGGAACTTTCGGAAAGGTAAATGACATTTCTGCCTCTTTATTTTAAATAGAGCAAATTTGCACTTTGGGCAGGGGTAGGGTGCTGGGAGTAGGGGACAGTATGGGAACTGTCACTGAAAGCCAAGTTCCCAAAAAAACAGCACAGCATTAAGAAAACACCTTTAAAAATACAGTTTTCTCTTAGCTGGAATATTTGGAGAAGAAAGCATCACTTTTACTATAAAATATGTATTTGTGCAATCTCACATATGAGAATAGATCTTCATTGATGACTGTTTGGAAAATGGTAAAAGCTCAATATTTAAGCCCATTTTGTCATTTTAGTTCACTGGATTGTGTATTTTTCATGACAATGGGTCATATTTAGTTTTTTCCATCACTTCTTTGAGGATTGAAGATGTTTTGGCTTAAGCATAAATTCAACATGCATATTATTCAATAGTAAAATAAAGAATATCTAATATGTATTATGGAGATCATTTTATGTGCTTTTAGTAGTACATCTAGCTTCTATCATGTGCAGATAGCAATTCTTTGCTAATTTATACATCTTAAAATTCATTTGGAAGTGAAATGGCTCTGTAACACATATATCAATGTAATTTATGGTGGTCAAGGCTTCCCAGGTGGTACTAGTGGTAAAGAACCTGCCTGGCAATGCAGAATACACAAGACACATGGGTTCAATCCCCGGGTTGGGAAGATCCTCTGGAAAAGGGTGTGACAACACACTCCAGTATTCTTGCTAGAATAATTCCAAGATAGAGGAGCCTGGTGGGCTATATAGATCATAGAACGGCAAAGAGACACGACTGAAGCAACTTAACATACGCAGCTTGTGAGAGTGAGGTTAAACAAATAATATTTTATAAATTTGTTAGCATTCTCCTTTCTAATCTGGGTCTCTTTACAACAATTATGTGACTTTCTTTTAAACAAAATTTTTCTACTATTAAGCTATTTAATTATGAAAATTCGACCAATTTTCTTCCTTAATAAAAACATCTACTTATATAAAATGTTGATAAGTTTCAAAGAAACACCCATAAAGATTCCAAAATACAAATAACGCTAGTATGTTATGACTAAAGATTAGATTCATGATTTTTGAGAATTTGGGGTATAATTTTAGATTCACTGGTATATTAAAAATCACGACTACCAAAGAAAGTCCAAATTGCATGTTTCATTGGTGGATATAAACCTACAAATGCATTTCTGATTTCTGTTTCTTAAATTTTTAGATTGAATAAGCAAAGTGTTTTTTTCAATAAATGTTACTTCAACATGTGTTATGGATTTACAACTATTAACTAACATGACAGTTTCAAATAATATATTAAATATTTACAAATAGAATAGCATATGTATGTAAATGGCAGCACATAATATTATATTATTATATTAATATTATATTCATTATTGTTGTCACCATAATAATCGTGTAATAATATTTGTATAAAAATAGCTAAAACTGTCTCATGTGCATTTTAAAAACATGAGGTAACAAAAAACAGGAAGTAATATTTTACTCAAAGGGTTGAAATTGTAATACTTGAATTTAAAGGATATTGCAAATCCTTGAAAATATTAAGGATCTCAAATCACATCATGCTGGGTTTAGGTATAAGCCACTTTAAAGAGAGACATGAAGACTTTTATTCTTAATTATTTTCAAAATTGTATATAGAAATGGCCTTCCCATACTAGTTTTGAGATGGTAAATATTTCAATATTCCCTGGAGTTGAATCCCAAAATGAAGTACTCTTTATTCACATCTGTATTGCCAGGACCGTAATTTATGGTGGTCAAGGCTTCCCAGGTGGTACTAGTGGTAAAGAACCTGCCTGGCAATGCAGAATACACAAGACACATGGGTTCAATCCCCGGGTTGGGAAGATCCTCTGGAAAAGGGTGTGACAACACACTCCAGTATTCTTGCTAGAATAATTCCAAGATAGAGGAGCCTGGTGGGCTATATAGATCATAGAACGGCAAAGAGACACGACTGAAGCAACTTAACATACGCAGCTTGTGAGAGTGAGGTTAAACAAATAATATTTTATAAATTTGTTAGCATTCTCCTTTCTAATCTGGGTCTCTTTACAACAATTATGTGACTTTCTTTTAAACAAAATTTTTCTACTATTAAGCTATTTAATTATGAAAATTCGACCAATTTTCTTCCTTAATAAAAACATCTACTTATATAAAATGTTGATAAGTTTCAAAGAAACACCCATAAAGATTCCAAAATACAAATAACGCTAGTATGTTATGACTAAAGATTAGATTCATGATTTTTGAGAATTTGGGGTATAATTTTAGATTCACTGGTATATTAAAAATCACGACTACCAAAGAAAGTCCAAGATGCATGTTTCATTGGTGGATATAAACCTACAAATGCATTTCTGATTTCTGTTTCTTAAATTTTTAGATTGAATAAGCAAAGTGTTTTTTTCAATAAATGTTACTTCAACATGTGTTATGGATTTACAACTATTAACTAACATGACAGTTTCAAATAATATATTAAATATTTACAAATAGAATAGCATATGTATGTAAATGGCAGCACATAATATTATATTATTATATTAATATTATATTCATTATTGTTGTCACCATAATAATCGTGTAATAATATTTGTATAAAAATAGCTAAAACTGTCTCATGTGCATTTTAAAAACATGAGGTAACAAAAAAAACAGGAAGTAATATTTTACTCAAAGGGTTGAAATTGTAATACTTGAATTTAAAGGATATTGCAAATCCTTGAAAATATTAAGGATCTCAAATCACATCATGCTGGGTTTAGGTATAAGCCACTTTAAAGAGAGACATGAAGACTTTTATTCTTAATTATTTTCAAAATTGTATATAGAAATGGCCTTCCCATACTAGTTTTGAGATGGTAAATATTTCAATATTCCCTGGAGTTGAATCCCAAGAAGAATAGAAGTTATTTTCTGCTTTATTCACATCTGTATTGCCAGGACCTAATAGATACTCAGTAAGTATTTTCTGAGAATCAGTATTCAATAGATATTTATTTAATATCTTTGTTTAAAAATAATTCTTTGTTTAAAAATAATTCTTAGAATGCTGATCTATTCTATAGACTATTTTTTTTAATGTATGAAGGATGAAAGGTCCTATTCTTGATATATGGAGGAATAATACATCAAAGCAGCTGAGAGCACGAGAAGTTACAAAAGTATATAGACAATTGATAAACACTAACAAAACATTCCATTTTGATAGCAAATGTCCAGTGATTATGCAAATACTTGATTTTTTTCCCTTATAAAGTTGGAATCTTTTAAAATGACAATAATCACTTTGGATATGAGCAAGGAAGACCAAATTGATACCAACTCTAAAGAACTGAAAAAAAAATCCCTTTTTGAATATTTAAATATTTACTCCAATATTGTTGAAAGCAATCCCTGGCCAATTATAACCTCTAAAAATGATTCACCATTACAAAGGATACGGTCTACTGAGAAGGAAAACAGTGGTCGATTCCAAGTCTAGGGCAGGAAAATTTAGCGCACCAGAAAACAAGTTTATCAGAGACGGTTGCATGCCTGCTCAGTTGCTTCAGTCATGTCTGACTCTTTGCAACTCTATGGACTGTAGCCCACCAGGATCCCCTGTCCATGGGATTCTCCAGGTAAGAATATTGGAGTGGATTTTCATTCCCATCTCCAGGGGATCTTCCTGACCCAGGGATCAAACCTGTGTCTCTTATGTTTCCTGCCTTGGCAGGTGAGGTGAGTTCTTTACCACTAATGCCACCTGGGAAGCTCCAAAGACTATTGGGATCATGTCAAAAAGATACAGGAGCCAAAAAAAAAATTCCCACTGGCCAAAGATGGAACTATTTTAGAATTCTAAAAACTGATTTTAAAAATTGTGTGCAATTATGTTTCTGTATTTTTTTAATCTTAAGGATGATTGACAGATATTTTAAGGCAATATTCCAAAGAAAAATCTCATATTCTACAGCTACTATGATATAAACACAGTACTATTTCAGTACAGCAAAGATCTAATATATAACCAAATTTATGAAAAAATGGAGAAAAACACTTTTTAGTATATAAAAAGTGGTTAGCCCTTAAATTTTAAATCAATAACCTGTACTATTTCATTACAGTTTAATTATATTTATCATTTATACATTCAATATTCTAGTACTTAAATCCTAATAATTCATATCTTCAAAATCACTTGCTTTGGCTACATTTTCCTTTTTAAATAAATAATGACTTCTATACCATTCTGTTCTAGTTTATTTTCTATTAAGAAAATTTTAACCCTCTGCTTCCAGTATACTCTTGTCATTCAATATGTAAAAATCTCTGTCTGTCAGTGCTGGAAAGTCCAATTCCATATCAGCCCTAGTGGACTATAGTTGAACTAACAAAACACTCATTAATTTCTACCTAGATTAAGATCACCATCTATAGATTTCTTGGTAAAATGATGCCTTCCTCTCCATTCTCTCATACAAACTGATACTACATAGATTGAGCAAAATGTCACAGATAAAGAAGACATAGCATCTTTCCACAGAAATTGACATCCAATTGCTCGGGACTTCCTGCCATTGTAATGTTAAATTTGGTAGAAATTTATTTATTCTAATTCTAGAATTCCAAATGAAATCACTATCTTCCAAGTGACCAATTTATTTCCATTGCGAGTAAACTAAAGGACATGTTCAGTTTAATCAAGAAGATTAAACAGCAAATTTTAAATAAAATGCCAAATTGAGTTTCTCTATCTCAAATTTTTCATTTAAATTAATTTAGAGAACACGGACAACTCAAAAATGCATATTCCTCATTATTTCTCAAATCTAAGCATGCTTAAGAATCAACCAGGAGAGCTTGTTAAAATAGGAATTCGTCCATCCCTCCCACAAAGATTCTAAAAATATGATTGAGTTCACTTGGGAGGGAGTTCTAGAATTTGAATTTCTAACAAGCTCCCAGGTGGTGCTGATGGCCAACTGGAGCAGCTAGAAGTCATTCCAGTTGAATTTCTCTTGGTCTTATGATAATTTGGCATTGATTTTTCCTCAGTTTTTCCTTTTCCCACCATATAATTTATATATACATATAATTCATAGAGTAATATGTATCTGTTAATCCCAAACTCTTAATTTATCCCTCCCTGCCTTTCCCCTTTGGTAGTCATAAATTTATTTTCTATGTGAGTCTGTCTCTGTTTTGTAAATAAGCTCATTTGTGCCATTTTTTGATCCCACATGTAACTGACGTCATATGCTATTTCTCTTTCTGACTTCATTTAGTATGGTAATATCTAGGTTCATCTGTGTTGCTGCAAATCATATTATTTCATTCTTTTTTATGGCTCAGTAACATTTCATTGTGTATATACATACATATACATATATATATATATATATATAATATATATATATATATACCACATCATCTTATCTGTTCATCTCTTGATACACTGTTAGCTTACTCCCATGCCTTGGCTGTTGTCATGAGTGCTGCAGTGAACACTGGGGTCCATGTATCCTTCAAAACCATGTTTTATTCTGAATATATGCCCAGGAGTGTGATTGCTGGATTATATAATATATTTATTTTAAGTTTTTAAGGAACCTCCATACTGTTCTCCATAGTGGCTGTACCAATTTATATTCACACCAACTGTGTAGGAGAGTTCTCTTTTCTTCCCAACATCTTCAGCATTTATTTTGTGTAGATTTTCTGACAATGGCCATTCTGACTGAAGTTAGATGATACCTCCTTGTAGTTTTGATTTGAATTTCTCTAATAATTAGTGATGTTCAGCAGGGTTTCGTGTGCCTCTTGGCCACCTGTATGACTTCTTTGGAGAAATGTCTGTTTAGGTCTTCTGTCCATTTTTTTTTTTTTGGCCACTTCTATTTGTCTTTCGTTTATCTATTTTCATCCATTTTTGTTCTTTGGCCTGTGTGGGCCTCCCATCACAAGTGGCCTCTGTTGCTGCAGAGCACTAGCTCTGGGCCCATGAGCTCCAGAGCTCCAGCTCTGTAGTTGGACACATCTGAACTCATGTCCAGCTGCTCCACCGCATGTGGGGTCCTCCCAGGCCAGGGATCGAACCAGGACACAGCAAGGCAGTGTCCTTACCCAATGCACTACCAGGGAAGCCCATCTGTCCATTTTTTGATTGGGTTGTTTGGTTGGGTTTTTTTGGGTTTTTTTTTCCGACCTGTGTGAGCTGTTTGTATATTTTGAAAATACTTTATCTTTCAAATATTTGCAAATGTTGCTTCCCATTCCTTATGTTGTTCTTTCATGTTGTTTATGGTTTCCTGTGCAAGAGCATATAACTTTAATTAGATCCTATTTGTTTACTTTTCTGTTTATTTCCATTACTCTAGGGCGCAAATCCAAAAAAATATTGCTGTGATTTATGTCAAAGAGTGTTCTATCTTTTCCTCTAGAATTTTTATAATATCCAATTTTATATTAGGTATTTAAGTCATTTAGAGCTTATTATTGTATATGGTGTTAGAGAATATTCTAATTTTATTTATTTTATTTTTTTTTAACATTTATTTTATTTATTTATCCTTTTAGGGGGTGGGGTGAGGAGGGAGGAGGACGGGCGGGCCACTTCTATTGGTCTTTCATTTCTCTATTTTCATCCGTCTTTGTTCTTTGGCTCCTGTGGGCCTCCCATCGCAGTGGTGTCTGTCGTCACAGAGTGCTGGCTCTGGGCACATGCGCTCCAGAGCTCTGGCTCGGTAATTGGACACATCAGTCCAGCTGCTCCATGGCACGTGGGATCTTCCCAGGCCAGGGATCAAACTGGCACCCCTTGCACTGCAAGGCGGTGTCCTTACCCACTGGATCACCAGGGAAGCCCCTAATTTTATTTTTTTATATGCTGTCATCAAGCTTTCTCAGCATCACTTACTAAAGATAGTCTTCTCTCTATAATCTTGCCTCCATTGTTGCCACTATAAATACATGGGGTCTATTTCTGGGTTTTCTTTACCAGCGCATTGATCTATGAGCTTGTTTTTGTACCAGCATCATACTGTTTTTATTACTGTAACTTTGTAGTACAGTTTGATGTCAAGGAGCCTGATTCCTCCAGGCCCATTCTTCTCAAGATTATTGGCTATTTGGAGCCCTTTGTATTTCTAGACAAATATTAGAATTATTTGTTCCAATTATGTGGAAAATTCCATTGGTAATTTAATAGGAATTGCATTGAACATATGGATTTCCTTGGGTGGTATGGTCATTTCAACAATATTGGTTCTTGTAATCCAAGAACCCAGTGTATCTTTCCATCTGCTAATGTTATCTTCAATGTCTTTCATCAGTGTCTTATAATATTCAGTGTATGGGACTTTTTTCCTCCTTAGGATTATTCTTTGATATTTTATTTTTTGTTGCTGCAGTGGTAAATGGGACTATTTCCTTAATTCCACTTTCTGATCTTTTTTTTTTATTAGTGTTTAGAAATGCAGAATTTTGGTAATACTAATTTTGTGTCCTACGACTTTACTGAATTCACTGATAAGCTCTAGTACTTTTCTGGTGATGTCTTGAGGATTTTCTGTGTATATTATAATGTTATCTGCTAACAGTTTTACTTCTTTCTTTCCAATTTGTATTCTTTTTATTTGCTTTTCTTCTCTGCTCTAAGACTTCCAAAGCTATGTTACATAAAAGTGGTAAGTGTGGACATCCTCATCTTGTTCTTGATCTTAAAAAAAGAAACTATCTTTTTATCCACTTCTATTGGTCTTTCATTTCTCTATTTTCATCCGTCTTTGTTCTTTGGCTCCTGTGGGCCTCCCATCGCAGTGGTGTCTGTCGTCACAGAGTGCTGGCTCTGGGCACATGCGCTCCAGAGCTCTGGCTCGGTAATTGGACACATCAGTCCAGCTGCTCCATGGCACGTGGGATCTTCCCAGGCCAGGGATCAAACTGGCACCCCTTGCACTGCAAGGCGGTGTCCTTACCCACTGGATCACCAGGGAAGCCCCTAATTTTATTTTTTTATATGCTGTCATCAAGCTTTCTCAGCAGCACTTACTAAAGATAGTCTTCTCTCTATAATCTTGCCTCCATTGTTGCCACTATAAATACATGGGGTCTATTTCTGGGTTTTCTTTACCAGCGCATTGATCTATGAGCTTGTTTTTGTACCAGCATCATACTGTTTTTATTACTGTAACTTTGTAGTACAGTTTGATGTCAAGGAGCCTGATTCCTCCAGGCCCATTCTTCTCAAGATTATTGGCTATTTGGAGCCCTTTGTATTTCTAGACAAATATTAGAATTATTTGTTCCAATTATGTGGAAAATTCCATTGGTAATTTAATAGGAATTGCATTGAACATATGGATTTCCTTGGGTGGTATGGTCATTTCAACAATATTGGTTCTTGTAATCCAAGAACCCAGTGTATCTTTCCATCTGCTAATGTTATCTTCAATGTCTTTCATCAGTGTCTTATAATATTCAGTGTATGGGACTTTTTGCCTCCTTAGGATTATTCTTTGATATTTTATTTTTTGTTGCTGCAGTGGTAAATGGGACTATTTCCTTAATTCCACTTTCTGATCTTTTTTTTTTTTATTAGTGTTTAGAAATGCAGAATTTTGGTAATACTAATTTTGTGTCCTACGACTTTACTGAATTCACTGATAAGCTCTAGTACTTTTCTGGTGATGTCTTGAGGATTTTCTGTGTATATTATAATGTTATCTGCTAACAGTTTTACTTCTTTCTTTCCAATTTGTATTCTTTTTATTTGCTTTTCTTCTCTGCTCTAAGACTTCCAAAGCTATGTTACATAAAAGTGGTAAGTGTGGACATCCTCATCTTGTTCTTGATCTTAGAAGAAACACTTTTAATTTTTCACTGTTGAGTATGATGCTATCTGTGCTCATAGAGGCCCTATATGCCCACTTTGTGGAGAATTTTTATCATAAATGCATATTGAATTATATCAAAACCTTTTTCTACATCTATTGTGGTGATCATATAGTTTCTAGTCTTCATTTTGATAATGTGGTATATCAATTGATTTACAGATATTAAAAAATCCTTGGGTCCTTGGGATATATCTAACTTGACTGCAGTGTATGATCCTTTTAATGTATTTTTGGATTTGGTTTTCTAGTATTTGGGTGAGAATTTCTCATCTGCATTCATCAGTCATATTCGCCTGGAGTTTTCATTTTTGTGATGTCTTTGATTTTGGTTTGAGAGTGATGATGGTATCATAAAAGTGAGTTAAGAGGTATTCTTTCCTCTGCAGTCTTTTGGAATAGTTTCAAAAGGATGGACATTAACTCTTCTCTAAATGTTTGGTAGAATTCACCTGTGAAGCCATATGGTCTGGGCCAATTTGTTGGAAGTTTTAAAATTACTGATTCAATTTCAATACCAGTAATTGGTCTATTAATATATTCTATTTCTGGTTCAGTCTTGGCAGATTGAACTTTTCTAATAATTTGTCCAGTTCTTCCAGATTGTCAACTTTATTGGTGTATTGTTGCTTGTACTAATGTCCTATGGGCCTTTGTGTAACTGTGATGTCAGTTATAACTTCCTTTTTTTCATTTCTGATTTTATTTTTGTTGCTGCAGTGGTAAATGGGACTATTTCCTTAATTCCACTTTCTGATCTTTTTTTTTTATTAGTGTTTAGAAATGCAGAATTTTGGTAATACTAATTTTGTGTCCTACGACTTTACTGAATTCACTGATAAGCTCTAGTACTTTTCTGGTGATGTCTTGAGGATTTTCTGTGTATATTATAATGTTATCTGCTAACAGTTTTACTTCTTTCTTTCCAATTTGTATTCTTTTTATTTGTTTTTCTTCTCTGCTCTAAGACTTCCAAAGCTATGTTACATAAAAGTGGTAAGTGTGGACATCCTCATCTTGTTCTTGATCTTAGAAGAAACACTTTTAATTTTTCACTGTTGAGTATGATGCTATCTGTGCTCATAGAGGCCCTATATGCCCACTTTGTGGAGAATTTTTATCATAAATGCATATTGAATTATATCAAAACCTTTTTCTACATCTATTGTGGTGATCATATAGTTTCTAGTCTTCATTTTGATAATGTGGTATATCAATTGATTTACAGATATTAAAAAATCCTTGGGTCCTTGGGATATATCTAACTTGACTGCAGTGTATGATCCTTTTAATGTATTTTTGGATTTGGTTTTCTAGTATTTGGGTGAGAATTTCTCATCTGCATTCATCAGTCATATTCGCCTGGAGTTTTCATTTTTGTGATGTCTTTGATTTTGGTTTGAGAGTGATGATGGTATCATAAAAGTGAGTTAAGAGGTATTCTTTCCTCTGCAGTCTTTTGGAATAGTTTCAAAAGGATGGACATTAACTCTTCTCTAAATGTTTGGTAGAATTCACCTGTGAAGCCATATGGTCTGGGCCAATTTGTTGGAAGTTTTAAAATTACTGATTCAATTTCAATACCAGTAATTGGTCTATTAATATATTCTATTTCTGGTTCAGTCTTGGCAGATTGAACTTTTCTAATAATTTGTCCAGTTCTTCCAGATTGTCAACTTTATTGGTGTATTGTTGCTTGTACTAATGTCCTATGGGCCTTTGTGTAACTGTGATGTCAGTTATAACTTCCTTTTTTTCATTTCTGATTTTATTGACTTGGATTCTCTTCCTGTTTTTTGTTGTTGTTGTTATTGTTTTTTGTTTTGTTTTTTTTTTCTCTTGAGGAGTCTGGCTAAAAGTTTATCAATTTTGTTTAACTTTTCAAAAAGCTGGCTTTTAATTTCACTGATCTTTCCTATTTTTTAATCTCTATTTCATTTATTTCTGCTCTGATCTTTATGATTTCTTTCCTTCTGCTAACTTGGGGTTTTGTTCTTCTTTCTCTAGCTCTTTCAGTTGAAAAATTAGGTCACTTACTTGAGATTTTTCTTGTTTCAAGAAATAGGCTTATATTACTTTTAAAATTCTCTCTTAAAACTACTTTTGCTGCATCCCATAGGTTTTGGATTTTCACATTTTTTTTTCCTTTAGTCCCCGGATAGGGAAGATCCTCTAGAGGAGGGCATGGCAGCCCACTCTAATATTCTTGCCTGGAGAATCTCATGGACAGAAGAGCCTGGTGGGCTACAGTCCATAGGGTCTCAAAGTGTTGGACACAACTGAAGTCACTGAGCATGCATGCAACATATATAAAGGTCTTATATGTACAAAGCTCTTGCTTCTTTGGTGGCTCAGACAGTAAGGAATCTGCCTGCAATGAGGGAGACATGGATTTGATCCCTGGGTTGGGAAGATCCCCTGGAGGAGGGCATGGCAACCCACTCCAGTATTCTTGCCTGGAGAATCCTCATGGACAGAGGAGCCTGGTGGGCTGCGGTTCATGGGGTCACAAAGAGTCAGACACAACTGAGTGACTAAGCACACAGCATATGTACAGAGCTTTGTTTCTGAATTGTACCCTCCCTTCTAGACTGAAAGCTTCATGTAGGCAGGTCAATTTGTTGCAGTCACTGCATGACTATTATTTATATACTGCTCTGTTAAGCCTAAAGAAACTCAGGTGAACAAAGGAGTATTAGAATCCCTGAAGGGAACTGAAAGCCCAGACCGTCTTAAATTAAACTTGCCACAATTTGTCACTCTATTAATATATTCTATTTCTGGTTCAGTCTTGGCAGATTGAACTTTTCTAATAATTTGTCCAGTTCTTCCAGATTGTCAACTTTATTGGTGTATTGTTGCTTGTACTAATGTCCTATGGGCCTTTGTGTAACTGTGATGTCAGTTATAACTTCCTTTTTTTCATTTCTGATTTTATTGACTTGGATTCTCTTCCTGTTTTTTGTTGTTGTTGTTATTGTTTTTTGTTTTGTTTTTTTTTTCTCTTGAGGAGTCTGGCTAAAAGTTTATCAATTTTGTTTAACTTTTCAAAAAGCTGGCTTTTAATTTCACTGATCTTTCCTATTTTTTAATCTCTATTTCATTTATTTCTGCTCTGATCTTTATGATTTCTTTCCTTCTGCTAACTTGGGGTTTTGTTCTTCTTTCTCTAGCTCTTTCAGTTGAAAAATTAGGTCACTTACTTGAGATTTTTCTTGTTTCAAGAAATAGGCTTATATTACTTTTAAAATTCTCTCTTAAAACTACTTTTGCTGCATCCCATAGGTTTTGGATTTTCACATTTTTTTTTCCTTTAGTCCCCGGATAGGGAAGATCCTCTAGAGGAGGGCATGGCAGCCCACTCTAATATTCTTGCCTGGAGAATCTCATGGACAGAAGAGCCTGGTGGGCTACAGTCCATAGGGTCTCAAAGTGTTGGACACAACTGAAGTCACTGAGCATGCATGCAACATATATAAAGGTCTTATATGTACAAAGCTCTTGCTTCTTTGGTGGCTCAGACAGTAAGGAATCTGCCTGCAATGAGGGAGACATGGATTTGATCCCTGGGTTGGGAAGATCCCCTGGAGGAGGGCATGGCAACCCACTCCAGTATTCTTGCCTGGAGAATCCTCATGGACAGAGGAGCCTGGTGGGCTGCGGTTCATGGGGTCACAAAGAGTCAGACACAACTGAGTGACTAAGCACACAGCATATGTACAGAGCTTTGTTTCTGAATTGTACCCTCCCTTCTAGACTGAAAGCTTCATGTAGGCAGGTCAATTTGTTGCAGTCACTGCATGACTATTATTTATATACTGCTCTGTTAAGCCTAAAGAAACTCAGGTGAACAAAGGAGTATTAGAATCCCTGAAGGGAACTGAAAGCCCAGACCGTCTTAAATTAAACTTGCCACAATTTGTCACTCCACCCTGAAATGCTGCAGATATGAATCAAAAATATGCCATGCCTGAAAAAAAGAAGAGGGTAAGTAGTAATGTTGAATCCTATGAATACAACTTGTATAGAAAGAAAGTCTATTTGAAATTTGACTGAATTTTAGGTATATAATACTTCTCTAATGAATAACTATGGCCCTTTAATTTTATGTTGCATACTTAATCATAGGATTTTAATTCTCCTTATTATGGCTTTAAAAAGAAAGTGCAAATGTTGCATGTACTGGCTATGTAAACAGTGGGCAGAATATATTTCAGGTGGAATTTCTCCAGTAAAAGAGGCCTCTTGATTTACTCTGATTTACAAAATGCAAGCTCAAAAGCACTATTTGCTTGAAGGTTTTAATTTCTCAAAACTTAAAAAGCGGTAAGGCAATCTTAGATTTTTATTCCCTCTTCCCCTTAATGAAACATTAAAAAGGCTACTATACTATTGATTGAACCTTTCGAGACAGGTCAGAGGGCCAGAAGAAATAACCGGATTGTCACATTTTTATCGTCATTTGTCTCTAGGTATGTTTTCACTTTTTTTGATTTCTTCAGTGATTCATTGGTTGTTTAGTAGCATATTGTTTAGCTCCCATATGTTTGTGGTTTTCTTCTTCTTCTAGTTGATTTCAAATTTCATAGTGTTTTGATCAGAGAAGATGCTGGACAAGATTTCAGTCTTCTTAATTTTACTGAGGCTTATTTTGTGCCCTAATACGTGGTCTGTTCTGGAGAATGCACTTGAAAAGAATATGTGTTCTACTGCTTTCGCATGGAATGTTTTAAAAATATCAGTAAGCCCATTTGACCTAGTAAGTTATTTAGGACCTGTGTTTCCTTTTTATTTTCCTATCAGAATGATCTGTCCACTGATATAAGGGAGTGTTAAAATACCCTACTGTTTCCATGTTACTATTGATTTCTCCTTTTATATCTGTTGATATCTGCCTTATACATTGAGGTGCTTCTATGTTGGGTGCATATATATTTACAATTGCTATATCTTCTTCTTGGATTAATCTCTTGATCATAATGTAATATCCTTCTTTGCCTCTTAAGCAATCTTTATTTTAAAGTCTATTTTATCTGCTATGAGCATTGTTACTCTCGCTTTCTTGTGATTTCCATTTGCAAGGAATACCATTTTACTTCACTTTCAGTCTGCACATTCTATAGATCTGAAGTGAGTATCTTGTAGGCAGTATATATCCAGGTCTTATTTTTCTATCCATCCAGCCAGTCTATGTCTTTTGGCTTGGACATTTTATCACTTTACATTTAAGATAATTATCAGTGTGAACATTCTCCTATCCAAGTACCAACCAGGCCTGACCCTGCTTAGCTTCTGAAATCAAACGAGATTGGGCACATTCAGGGTGGTATGGCTGTAAACAATGTGAACATTCTTCTTATTGCCATTTATTAACTGTTTTGGATTTATTTTTGTAGAGCATTTTCTCCCTCATTCCTTAGTACTACATTTGGGTTCCTTTTTTCATTGTCGAAATATATATTTATGATAGACTTTTGCTTTGCAATTACTGTGAAGTTTCTGTACAAGTCTCTCTATATATAATTATTTTAGGTTGCTGATCTCTTAATCTCAAATGAACTTTTAAAACCCTACATTTGTACTCTCTTCCTTTCATGATTACTATTTTTGATATTGTACTTTACATCTGATTTTTCTGTAGATCCCTTGATTTCTTATAGTGGATACAGATGATTTTACTGGTTTTGTTTTTTAACCTCCCCACTCTTTTTGTGTGTGGATGATTTCTTACCTTTATGTTTGCCTTTGCCAGTGAATTTTTACTTTTTAAATTTTCTTATATCTAATTGTGGCTTTTCTTTTATTCTCTAGAGAAGTACCTTTAACATTTGTTGAAAAACTGGTTTGGTGATGCTGAATTCTTTTAGGGTTTTAGATCAGATATGTCCACTGATATAAGGAAAGGTGTTAAAATACCCTACTGTTTCCATGTTACTATTGATTTCTCCTTTTATATCTGTTGATATCTGCCTTATACATTGAGGTGCTTCTATGTTGGGTGCATATATATTTACAATTGCTATATCTTCTTCTTGGATTAATCTCTTGATCATAATGTAATATCCTTCTTTGCCTCTTAAGCAATCTTTATTTTAAAGTCTATTTTATCTGCTATGAGCATTGTTACTCTCGCTTTCTTGTGATTTCCATTTGCAAGGAATACCATTTTACTTCACTTTCAGTCTGCACATTCTATAGATCTGAAGTGAGTATCTTGTAGGCAGTATATATCCAGGTCTTATTTTTCTATCCATCCAGCCAGTCTATGTCTTTTGGCTTGGACATTTTATCACTTTACATTTAAGATAATTATCAGTGTGAACATTCTCCTATCCAAGTACCAACCAGGCCTGACCCTGCTTAGCTTCTGAAATCAAACGAGATTGGGCACATTCAGGGTGGTATGGCTGTAAACAATGTGAACATTCTTCTTATTGCCATTTATTAACTGTTTTGGATTTATTTTTGTAGAGCATTTTCTCCCTCATTCCTTAGTACTACATTTGGGTTCCTTTTTTCATTGTCGAAATATATATTTATGATAGACTTTTGCTTTGCAATTACTGTGAAGTTTCTGTACAAGTCTCTCTATATATAATTATTTTAGGTTGCTGATCTCTTAATCTCAAATGAACTTTTAAAACCCTACATTTGTACTCTCTTCCTTTCATGATTACTATTTTTGATATTGTACTTTACATCTGATTTTTCTGTAGATCCCTTGATTTCTTATAGTGGATACAGATGATTTTACTGGTTTTGTTTTTTAACCTCCCCACTCTTTTTGTGTGTGGATGATTTCTTACCTTTATGTTTGCCTTTGCCAGTGAATTTTTACTTTTTAAATTTTCTTATATCTAATTGTGGCTTTTCTTTTATTCTCTAGAGAAGTACCTTTAACATTTGTTGAAAAACTGGTTTGGTGATGCTGAATTCTTTTAGGTTTTGCTTATATGTAAAGTCTTTGATTTCTCAATCAAATCTGAATAAAATCCTTGCCGGGTAGAGTATTCTTAGTGGTAGATTTTTCCTTTTTATCACTTCAAATATATCATGCTTCTGACCTGCAGAGTTTTTGCTAAAAAATCTACTAAAAGCTTTATAGGGATTCCTTTGTATGTTATTTGTTGCTTTTCCTTTGCAGACTGTAATACTCTCTCTTTTACCTTCAGTTTTTGTCATTTTGACCACAATGTGTCTTTGTGTTTTTCTCTTTTGGTTAGTCCTACATGGAATTCTGGCTACCTGGATTTGGATGAATTTCTCTTTTTTTTCTAGATTAAGGAATTTTTCAGCTATGCTGCTGCTTAGTCACTTCAGTCATGTCCAACTCTGTGTGACCCCATGGACTGCAGCCTGTCTGGCTCCTTTGTCCATGGAATTCTCCGTTCAAGAATACTGGAGTGGAGGGCTTCCCCTGGTGGTCCAGTGGGTAAGGACACTGCCTTGCAGTGCAGGGGGCGCCGGTTCAATCCCTGGCCTGGGGGGATCCCACGTGCCACGGAGCGGCTGGACCCATGTGTCCAATTACCGAGCCGGAGCTCCGGCATGCGTGCGTCCAGAGCCGGTGCTCTGCGACGACAGATGCCACCACGATGGGAGGCCCACAGGAGCCAAAAGAACAAGGACGGATGAAAATAGAGAAATGAAAGACCAATGGAAGTGGCCCGACTGCTCCCCTCCCTCCCCAACCCGACCCCTGCCCAAAATAAATAAATAAATAAATCTTTAAAAAAAAAAGAATACTGGAGTGGATTGCCATGCCCTCCTCTGGGGGATCTTCCTAACCCAGGGATGGAACCCAGGTGTCGTGCATTGCAGGCAGATTTCTTACCACTGAGCCATCGGGGAAATCCCATATATATATTTGAGACCCCATGGACTGTAGCTCACCAGGCTTCTCTGTCCATAGAATTTTCCAGGCAAGAATACTGGAGTAGATTGCCATTTCCTTCTCCATTTTTAACTATAATTCTCTTTAAATATTTTCTTAGGCCTTTTCTCTCTTCTTCTTCTGGGACCCCTATAATGTGAATATTAGTGCACTTGATGTTGTCTCAGAGGGCTCTTAAACTGTCATCATTTCTTTCATTCTTTTTTTTTCCTATTCAGTAGCAATGATTTCTATTACTCTGAATCATTATTTCTCACTAATCAATTTTCTTGTATCTAATCTACTATTGATTCTTCCTAGTGTATTTTTCCTTTTAGTTATTGTATTTATCTCTGTTTGGTTTTCTAACTCTTTGGTAAAAGCTTTTAACTTGCCTTCTATGTGCATCCATTCTTTTCTTGAATCCTTTAATCATCTTTAAGATCATTACTCTGAACTCTTTCTTGGATAGATTGCTTATCCTCATATCAGTTAGTTCTTCTTCTAGGTTCTCTCTTGTCCTTTCATCGGAACATCTTCCTCTGCTACCTAATTTTGTCTGTGTTTCTATTTGCATTTTTGTGGATGAGGCAGGTTGGGCCCGTTCCTTACCTTGGAGAAGTGGCCCTCTGTGTAGGAGACATCCTATGTACCCCAGCAGTGCACTCCCCTCTCATCACCCAGGCTATGTGCTTTAGGGGTTCCTCCTGACAGGGACACATGGGTCCTTCTGTTGTGGTAGCCTGACTATGTGGACTGTTTGGTAGGTTTCATTGGGTTCTAGTTCAGTCAGTCGGGCTTCCCAGGTGGTGTTAGTTATAAAGAACTCACCTGCTAATGCAGGAGACATAAGAAATGTGAGTTCAATCTCTGGGTCGGGAAGATTTCCTGGAGGAGGGCATGGCAACCCACTCCAGTGTTCTTGCCTGGAAAATCTCAGGGAGAGAGAAGCCTGGCAGGCTACAGCCCACAGGATCACAAAGAGTCAGGACTGAAGCAACTTAGGCTGCACAATGCAGTCCAGTTCGGTGCTAGACTCTGCTTTGTAGGGATGGTGCCAGGTGCCATTTAGCAAATTCTGGTTATGAAGTGGCTAGCTGTGGAAGCCTAAGGAGCCTCAGGGATAGTGCCGGCTCACTGGTGGGTGAAGTCAGAGTCCCAAGTGTTCTGTCCCTGCTGTGCATGCACTGGCAAGTGAAGCCAAGTACTAGGGTTACTGCCAGACTACTGGAAGACAGAGCTGGTTCCTAGAGTCTCACTGCAGGTCTCAGGGATCCCAGAGCTCATTTCAGATTGTTGTGGGGAGAGGGAGGTTCTGGGATATATGTGAATATTAGTACTCTTGATGTTGTCTCAGAGGGCTCTTAAACTGTCATCATTTCTTTCATTCTTTTTTTCCTATTCAGTAGCAATGATTTCTATTACTCTGAATCATTATTTCTCACTAATCAATTTTCTTGTATCTAATCTACTATTGATTCTTCCTAGTGTATTTTTCCTTTTAGTTATTGTATTTATCTCTGTTTGGTTTTCTAACTCTTTGGTAAAAGCTTTTAACTTGCCTTCTATGTGCATCCATTCTTTTCTTGAATCCTTTAATCATCTTTAAGATCATTACTCTGAACTCTTTCTTGGATAGATTGCTTATCCTCATATCAGTTAGTTCTTCTTCTAGGTTCTCTCTTGTCCTTTCATCGGAACATCTTCCTCTGCTACCTAATTTTGTCTGTGTTTCTATTTGCATTTTTGTGGATGAGGCAGGTTGGGCCCGTTCCTTACCTTGGAGAAGTGGCCCTCTGTGTAGGAGACATCCTATGTACCCCAGCAGTGCACTCCCCTCTCATCACCCAGGCTATGTGCTTTAGGGGTTCCTCCTGACAGGGACGCATGGGTCCTTCTGTTGTGGTAGCCTGACTATGTGGACTGTTTGGTAGGTTTCATTGGGTTCTAGTTCAGTCAGTCGGGCTTCCCAGGTGGTGTTAGTTATAAAGAACTCACCTGCTAATGCAGGAGACATAAGAAATGTGAGTTCAATCTCTGGGTCGGGAAGATTTCCTGGAGGAGGGCATGGCAACCCACTCCAGTGTTCTTGCCTGGAAAATCTCAGGGAGAGAGAAGCCTGGCAGGCTACAGCCCACAGGATCACAAAGAGTCAGGACTGAAGCAACTTAGGCTGCACAATGCAGTCCAGTTCGGTGCTAGACTCTGCTTTGTAGGGATGGTGCCAGGTGCCATTTAGCAAATTCTGGTTATGAAGTGGCTAGCTGTGGAAGCCTAAGGAGCCTCAGGGATAGTGCCGGCTCACTGGTGGGTGAAGTCAGAGTCCCAAGTGTTCTGTCCCTGCTGTGCATGCACTGGCAAGTGAAGCCAAGTACTAGGGTTACTGCCAGACTACTGGAAGACAGAGCTGGTTCCTAGAGTCTCACTGCAGGTCTCAGGGATCCCAGAGCTCATTTCAGATTGTTGTGGGGAGAGGGAGGTTCCTGATACAGTTGCATATGGTGTCCAGGGTGTCCTGAAAGTTATGTTGGCCTTCTCATAAAGTAAAGCCAGGGTCCAGCCAATCCCAGAATAGGTTCTAGCCTGTGTGGGCAGGCTCATTCTGCAAGCTGTGGGATCACAGTTTTCTTGCTTCTAGTGTCTGCCCCCTGGTAGGTGAGACTCATCTAAAGGATTGTGCTGGCTTCCTGGCAAGGGAGATCAGTTCCTGCCCATTGGTGGGTGACTCTGGGTTTTGGCCTTTCGTAGATGGGGCCATTTAAAGGCAACTATGGGTCCAGGAAGTCTTTAGGCAGCTACATGCTGATAGGTAGGGTTGTGTCTCCACCCAGTTGGTTGTTTGGCTTGAGGCATCCCAGCATTGGCACTCACAGGCTGTTGGGTGGGACCAGGTCTTGGCACAAATGAGCCAAGGTGTCAGCTGCCAGCAGCAGAAGTGTTCACATGGGCGGATATTCCCCAATATGTGTGCCCCCAGTATCGATGTCTGCAGGGTTAGTCCCAGCCACCCCCTACCTCTCTAGGGGGCTCTCCAGGAGGTAGGTCTGTCTCAGGCTCCTATATTACTGCCTTTGCCCTGGGTCAAGCACATACAAGATTTTGTGTGTACCTTTTAAAAGTGAAGTCTCTATTTTCCCTAGTCGTTTGAGGCCTGCGGTTAAGTCCTGCTGGCATTCAGAGCCAAATGCTCTCGGGGCTCGTCTTCCCAGTGCTGTACCCCTGGACAAGTGGGACTGGACTCTCACTCCTGTGGGAGGGCTTCTGAAAATATAATTATTCTCCAATTGGTGGGTGAGTACCACACAGGGATTTGATTATATCATAAATTGATCTCTTCTACCCATCTCACTGTGGTTTCTTTGTAGTCGTAGAAGGTCTTTTCTGTAGATTTCTATCTTTTTCACCAGTGGTTGTTCCTCAGATAGCTGTAATTTGGGTGTGTCCAGGAGAGAAGATGAGGTCAGGCTCTTTCTACTCCACTATCTTGCTTACTCTCTTGCCAGAAATTTCTCTGATAAATCACTGGAGACTGAAGATGCAGTGCTGAGGGCGTCCAAGGAACAGTAACAAAGAACATTTCAGATTGTTGTGGGAGAGGGAGGTTCCTGATACAGTTGCATATGGTGTCCAGGGTGTCCTGAATTTCCTCATAAAGTAAAGCCAGGGTCCAGCCAATCCCAGAATAGGTTCTAGCCTGTGTGGGCAGGCTCATTCTGCAAGCTGTGGGATCACAGTTTTCTTGCTTCTAGTGTCTGCCCCCTGGTAGGTGAGACTCATCTAAAGGATTGTGCTGGCTTCCTGGCAAGGGAGATCAGTTCCTGCCCATTGGTGGGTGACTCTGGGTTTTGGCCTTTCGTAGATGGGGCCATTTAAAGGCAACTATGGGTCCAGGAAGTCTTTAGGCAGCTACATGCTGATAGGTAGGGTTGTGTCTCCACCCAGTTGGTTGTTTGGCTTGAGGCATCCCAGCATTGGCACTCACAGGCTGTTGGGTGGGACCAGGTCTTGGCACAAATGAGCCAAGGTGTCAGCTGCCAGCAGCAGAAGTGTTCACATGGGCGGATATTCCCCAATATGTGTGCCCCCAGTATCGATGTCTGCAGGGTTAGTCCCAGCCACCCCCTACCTCTCTAGGGGGCTCTCCAGGAGGTAGGTCTGTCTCAGGCTCCTATATTACTGCCTTTGCCCTGGGTCAAGCACATACAAGATTTTGTGTGTACCTTTTAAAAGTGAAGTCTCTATTTTCCCTAGTCGTTTGAGGCCTGCGGTTAAGTCCTGCTGGCATTCAGAGCCAAATGCTCTCGGGGCTCGTCTTCCCAGTGCTGTACCCCTGGACAAGTGGGACTGGACTCTCACTCCTGTGGGAGGGCTTCTGAAAATATAATTATTCTCCAATTGGTGGGTGAGTACCACACAGGGATTTGATTATATCATAAATTGATCTCTTCTACCCATCTCACTGTGGTTTCTTTGTAGTCGTAGAAGGTCTTTTCTGTAGATTTCTATCTTTTTCACCAGTGGTTGTTCCTCAGATAGCTGTAATTTGGGTGTGTCCAGGAGAGAAGATGAGGTCAGGCTCTTTCTACTCCACTATCTTGCTTACTCTCTTGCCAGAAATTTCTCTGATAAATCACTGGAGACTGAAGATGCAGTGCTGAGGGCGTCCAAGGAACAGTAACAAAGAAGATGGTTTTTTAAATAAACATTTTGTTGCTTACTCTGTGCCAAGAACTAAGTGCTAATACATATTAACTCATTTAACTATCATAATTACTGTTATGAGATATGAATTCTCTTTTCCTCCATTTTACGGATGATGATACTGAGGTATGTAAGTTAAGTGCCTCATCCAAGATCATGTCACTGTAGGCAGTACTTGGATTTGAACTAAAGAAGCCCCAACTCACAGTCCATGCCACAATCAGCATGCAATAATGACTTCATCTGATGAAAAATTTTGTAGGTGTTTATTGTTGTTTGTTTCTTCTATAAAAAGAAGGGAAGCAGAGAAAAATGAAGCAGGAAGAGAAAGGACCCAGAAAAATGGGAAAATCTGGAGGATGAGGCAGAGGTTCTGCCTTCAAAGCTGGTATGA
This sequence comes from Tragulus kanchil, assembly GCA_022376925.1. Lineage (NCBI taxonomy): Eukaryota > Metazoa > Chordata > Mammalia > Artiodactyla > Tragulidae > Tragulus > Tragulus kanchil. The sequence continues at coordinate 116,357,020 of JAIOJX010000023.1, read as the reverse complement.
CTGAAAAGTGTTTTTTTGTTGTTGTTGTTGTTGTTAAGAATGTTGCCAAATACAAGCTCACACAGCTTGCTGCACAATCAGCCAGTAAATGGGAGACACACTGATGGGGAAAAAAATAGCAACTTTATTTGGAAAGCCAGCAGCCCGAGAAGATGGTGGACCAAGGAACCATTTTGCCCAAGTTAGGATTAAGGCTTCTTTTATACTAAAAGGCGAGGGGTGTGGTTAGCTGTTATAAACTGAGGGTCAGAATCCTTCGTTCTTGCAGCTGTCTAAGTAGATCAGGTCACCATGTTCCTGTAAACCTCTAACAGGACAAATGTTAGTCTGTGTTCTGCAATTTTTTATCTCTATGAACTGAAAAGAGCTCTATCTTTAAAGGTCAGGATTTTGAGAATGGGCTATGCTATATCATAATTTTGATCTCTTTTTACCCATCTCACTGTGGTTTCTTTGTAGTCGTAGAAGGTCTTTTCTGTAGATTTCTATCTTTTTCACCAGTGGTTGTTCCTCAGATAGCTGTAATTTGGGTGTGTCCAGGAGAGAAGATGAGGTCAGGCTCTTTCTACTCCACTATCTTGCTTACTCTCTTGCCAGAAATTTCTCTGATAAATCACTGGAGACTGAAGATGCAGTGCTGAGGGCGTCCAAGGAACAGTAACAAAGAAGATGGTTTTTTAAATAAACATTTTGTTGCTTACTCTGTGCCAAGAACTAAGTGCTAATACATATTAACTCATTTAACTATCATAATTACTGTTATGAGATATGAATTCTCTTTTCCTCCATTTTACGGATGATGATACTGAGGTATGTAAGTTAAGTGCCTCATCCAAGATCATGTCACTGTAGGCAGTACTTGGATTTGAACTAAAGAAGCCCCAACTCACAGTCCATGCCACAATCAGCATGCAATAATGACTTCATCTGATGAAAAATTTTGTAGGTGTTTATTGTTGTTTGTTTCTTCTATAAAAAGAAGGGAAGCAGAGAAAAATGAAGCAGGAAGAGAAAGGACCCAGAAAAATGGGAAAATCTGGAGGATGAGGCAGAGGTTCTGCCTTCAAAGCTGGTATGACTGAAAAGTATTTTTTTGTTGTTGTTGTTGTTAAGAATGTTGCCAAATACAAGCTCACACAGCTTGCTGCACAATCAGCCAGTAAATGGGAGACACACTGATGGGGAAAAAAATAGCAACTTTATTTGGAAAGCCAGCAGCCCGAGAAGATGGTGGACCAAGGAACCATTTTGCCCAAGTTAGGATTAAGGCTTCTTTTATACTAAAAGGCGAGGGGTGTGGTTAGCTGTTATAAACTGAGGGTCAGAATCCTTCGTTCTTGCAGCTGTCTAAGTAGATCAGGTCACCATGTTCCTGTAAACCTCTAACAGGACAAATGTTAGTCTGTGTTCTGCAATTTTTTATCTCTATGAACTGAAAAGAGCTCTATCTTTAAAGGTCAGGATTTTGAGAATGGGCTATGCTATATATTTCAGACTACAAACAATATTCTAAAGGTGTAGCAAAAGGAAAAGAATAGAAAGGTTAAAGTAAAAGAAACAGATCCAACGCAGAGTTAGATTTGTTCTTCTCTGTTACAAGAATAGGAGTGTTTTTACATGAAATATTACATTCTTTCATTCTCAGTGCGTATTGTGGCCCCTCCTCATGATGTCCAAATCAACAGTAAACCTAAAATCACGAAATCTTGTAGAAAAGAGCAAAGGGGTAGAGTTTTACCTCAAGGCTAGTGCTGTACAGAATGGAGCTTTCACAAGGGCACAAACACACACACAAAAAGCAAGAGCCCCAAAATAGAGATGATCAGCCAACCATGATCCCAAGTAGCCTCAGAAATCTTGGATCAGGCTTTGGACTTTCAGGCTATGGAATTGTAGTTCAAATAAACTTTTATATATCTCAAGAGTCAGGGAGGCCAATATACACTTGTAATTCATTAAAAAATTCTTTTTATTGAACTCTAGTTTACAATATTGTACTAATGCCTGCTGTGCAGCTCAGTGACTCAGTTATACATGTATGCATTCTTCTATTATTTTCAGTTATGTTTCATCCCAAGAGATTAGATATGGTTCTCTGTGCTTTACAGTAGGAGCTTGTTTATCCAACCTGAATGTAATAGCTTGCATGTACTAACCCCCAAACTCTTAGTCAATCTGCCTCCCTCCCTTCCTCTTCCTTGGCAACCACAAGTCTGTTCTCTGCTCAACTTGTCACAATCAGCCAGTAAATGGGAGACACACTGATGGGGAAAAAAATAGCAACTTTATTTGGAAAGCCAGCAGCCCGAGAAGATGGTGGACCAAGGAACCATTTTGCCCAAGTTAGGATTAAGGCTTCTTTTATACTAAAAGGCGAGGGGTGTGGTTAGCTGTTATAAACTGAGGGTCAGAATCCTTCGTTCTTGCAGCTGTCTAAGTAGATCAGGTCACCATGTTCCTGTAAACCTCTAACAGGACAAATGTTAGTCTGTGTTCTGCAATTTTTTATCTCTATGAACTGAAAAGAGCTCTATCTTTAAAGGTCAGGATTTTGAGAATGGGCTATGCTATATATTTCAGGCTACAAACAATATTCTAAAGGTGTAGCAAAAGGAAAAGAATAGAAAGGTTAAAGTAAAAGAAACAGATCCAACGCAGAGTTAGATTTGTTCTTCTCTGTTACAAGAATAGGAGTGTTTTTACATGAAATATTACATTCTTTCATTCTCAGTGCGTATTGTGGCCCCTCCTCATGATGTCCAAATCAACAGTAAACCTAAAATCACGAAATCTTGTAGAAAAGAGCAAAGGGGTAGAGTTTTACCTCAAGGCTAGTGCTGTACAGAATGGAGCTTTCACAAGGGCACAAACACACACACAAAAAGCAAGAGCCCCAAAATAGAGATGATCAGCCAACCATGATCCCAAGTAGCCTCAGAAATCTTGGATCAGGCTTTGGACTTTCAGGCTATGGAATTGTAGTTCAAATAAACTTTTATATATCTCAAGAGTCAGGGAGGCCAATATACACTTGTAATTCATTAAAAAATTCTTTTTATTGAACTCTAGTTTACAATATTGTACTAATGCCTGCTGTGCAGCTCAGTGACTCAGTTATACATGTATGCATTCTTCTATTATTTTCAGTTATGTTTCATCCCAAGAGATTAGATATGGTTCTCTGTGCTTTACAGTAGGAGCTTGTTTATCCAACCTGAATGTAATAGCTTGCATGTACTAACCCCCAAACTCTTAGTCAATCTGCCTCCCTCCCTTCCTCTTCCTTGGCAACCACAAGTCTGTTCTCTGCTTGTGAGGCTGTTTCTGTCTTGTAAATAGGTTCATTTGTGCCATATTCTAGATTCCACATATAAGTTGTATCATATGGTATTTCTCTTTGTCTTTCTGACTAATTTTTATTAGTAAAATAATCTCTAGCTGCATCCATGTTACTGTAAATGGCATTATTTCACTTTTTTGATGGTCAAGTACTTCATTTTATATATGGACCACTTCTTTATCCATTCATCTGTTAATGGACATTTAGGTTGCTTCCAAGTCTTGGCTATTGTGAATAATGCTTCTATGAACATGGAGTTGCATATATCTTTTTGAATTATAGTTTGTCTAGGTATACACACAGGAGTGGTATTGCTGGACCATACAGTAGCTCTATTTTTAGTTTTTTGAGAAACTTCCATACTGTTTTCCAGCATGGCTGCACCACTATGCTGAGACATTCCATTTTAAGTTGAGAAAACTATTTTATTTTCCCCACAATAATTCAAGGGTGGGGATGGACTAGAGTAGCCAACTGTAAAATGAAGCACCATGTCCAACTCAAGAAATGCCACAAGTACCCATGTTAGTTATAATAGTTACATGAATATTTTTAAAGTTAGGGTAAGATTAATAAACAAGCATACTTTCAAAGGCTTTCCTTTATCTGAGGATAATTCAGTTTCCATGGATAAATAGTCTCCATTCTAGTTTACTTTCAGTCATTAGGATGTGCTTGCTTAATGATAAAGATAAATTTCCATGGAGCATAAGTAAATCATCTTCTTTCATCTATAAATAAGTAAAAGTTTTCCTTTGTCTTATAAGTGGCACCACAGTCCAAACAAAGACAGGGTGGTTGAAAGGGTCATTTCCAGGCTGATGACCTGGTTTCTTGTGTACACTGGCTGTTAGTGTGCATCAGAGTCCTGAGAGTTCCCACAAGGAGCTTTAGTAGGTAGGCTTTCTAGTAGTATCAACTAGCACACTTGTATCGGCTGGATGATATCTTGGGCATATCTGTGCGTTTCCTTATTTCTTGCTTTACAGTAGGAGCTTGTTTTTTTAATCCAACCTGAATGTAATAGCTTGCATGTACTAACCCCCAAACTCTTAGTCAATCTGCCTCCCTCCCTTCCTCTTCCTTGGCAACCACAAGTCTGTTCTCTGCTTGTGAGGCTGTTTCTGTCTTGTAAATAGGTTCATTTGTGCCATATTCTAGATTCCACATATAAGTTGTATCATATGGTATTTCTCTTTGTCTTTCTGACTAATTTTTATTAGTAAAATAATCTCTAGCTGCATCCATGTTACTGTAAATGGCATTATTTCACTTTTTTGATGGTCAAGTACTTCATTTTATATATGGACCACTTCTTTATCCATTCATCTGTTAATGGACATTTAGGTTGCTTCCAAGTCTTGGCTATTGTGAATAATGCTTCTATGAACATGGAGTTGCATATATCTTTTTGAATTATAGTTTGTCTAGGTATACACACAGGAGTGGTATTGCTGGACCATACAGTAGCTCTATTTTTAGTTTTTTGAGAAACTTCCATACTGTTTTCCAGCATGGCTGCACCACTATGCTGAGACATTCCATTTTAAGTTGAGAAAACTATTTTATTTTCCCCACAATAATTCAAGGGTGGGGATGGACTAGAGTAGCCAACTGTAAAATGAAGCACCATGTCCAACTCAAGAAATGCCACAAGTACCCATGTTAGTTATAATAGTTACATGAATATTTTTAAAGTTAGGGTAAGATTAATAAACAAGCATACTTTCAAAGGCTTTCCTTTATCTGAGGATAATTCAGTTTCCATGGATAAATAGTCTCCATTCTAGTTTACTTTCAGTCATTAGGATGTGCTTGCTTAATGATAAAGATAAATTTCCATGGAGCATAAGTAAATCATCTTCTTTCATCTATAAATAAGTAAAAGTTTTCCTTTGTCTTATAAGTGGCACCACAGTCCAAACAAAGACAGGGTGGTTGAAAGGGTCTTTTCCCAGGCTGATGACCTGGTTTCTTGTGTACACTGGCTGTTAGTGTGCATCAGAGTCCTGAGAGTTCCCACAAGGAGCTTTAGTAGGTAGGCTTTCTAGTAGTATCAACTAGCACACTTGTATCGGCTGGATGATATCTTGGGCATATCTGTGCGTTTCCTTATTCTTCCAAGGAAGTACCTCCAGAAGAAAATTGATCCAGCTCACCACTAACAGTCCTCCCCATTCATCTGTGGATATTTCCACAGACTTATTTGTTGTACCCACAACTGACTTGTTTGGTTGTTTCTTTTTAGTTGCCACAAGTTTTTTTAGAGTAAGAAACTTCAGTGATTTTAAGAACAAAACATTTTTGTTCATTCAATAATTAAAACACTCATTGAAAATGCTATATTATCATAACCGAATGCTAGGCATTCTGGGGTGCTATAGATAATAACAATATTCATTGTTTGCCACTGCGGTTAAGAGCTTCTAAAAAGAAAAAAAAAAAAACTTTTTGTTTTATGTCGGATTCCCCAGTGACTGAGTTAGTAAAGAACCTGCTATAACGAGGGAGACGTGGGTTCAATCCCTGGGTTGGGAATATCACCTGGAGAAGGGAATGGTAACCCACTCCAGTATTCTTGCCTGAAGAATTCCATGGACAGAAGAGGCTGGTGAGGCTACAGTCCATGAGGTCCCAAGGAATCGAACACAACTGAGCAACTAACACTTTCACTTTCTTCTCACTATAGCTGATTAACCATATTGTGACAGTTTCAGGTGGACACTAAAGGGTCTCAGCCATACATATACATGTATACATTCTCCCGCAAACTCTTCTCCCATCCAGGCTGCCATGTACCATTGAGCAGAGTTCCCCGTGCTACATAGCAGGACCTTGTTCGTAATCCATTTTAACTATGTAAGTGTGTACTCCCCCCTCTTCCCATTAGTTCCATTCTCAAGTTTACTTTCAGTCATTAGGATGTGCTTGCTTAATGATAAAGATAAATTTCCATGGAGCATAAGTAAATCATCTTCTTTCATCTATAAATAAGTAAAAGTTTTCCTTTGTCTTATAAGTGGCACCACAGTCCAAACAAAGACAGGGTGGTTGAAAGGGTCATTTCAGGCTGATGACCTGGTTTCTTGTGTACACTGGCTGTTAGTGTGCATCAGAGTCCTGAGAGTTCCCACAAGGAGCTTTAGTAGGTAGGCTTTCTAGTAGTATCAACTAGCACACTTGTATCGGCTGGATGATATCTTGGGCATATCTGTGCGTTTCCTTATTCTTCCAAGGAAGTACCTCCAGAAGAAAATTGATCCAGCTCACCACTAACAGTCCTCCCCATTCATCTGTGGATATTTCCACAGACTTATTTGTTGTACCCACAACTGACTTGTTTGGTTGTTTCTTTTTAGTTGCCACAAGTTTTTTTAGAGTAAGAAACTTCAGTGATTTTAAGAACAAAACATTTTTGTTCATTCAATAATTAAAACACTCATTGAAAATGCTATATTATCATAACCGAATGCTAGGCATTCTGGGGTGCTATAGATAATAACAATATTCATTGTTTGCCACTGCGGTTAAGAGCTTCTAAAAAGAAAAAAAAAAAAAAACTTTTTGTTTTATGTCGGATTCCCCAGTGACTGAGTTAGTAAAGAACCTGCTATAACGAGGGAGACGTGGGTTCAATCCCTGGGTTGGGAATATCACCTGGAGAAGGGAATGGCTACCTACTCCAGTGTTCTTGCCTGGAGAATTCCATGGACAGAGGAGTCTGGTGAGGCTACAGTCCATGAGGTCCCAAGGAATCGAACACAACTGAGCAACTAACACTTTCACTTTCTTCTCACTATAGCTGATTAACCATATTGTGACAGTTTCAGGTGGACACTAAAGGGTCTCAGCCATACATATACATGTATACATTCTCCCGCAAACTCTTCTCCCATCCAGGCTGCCATGTACCATTGAGCAGAGTTCCCCGTGCTACATAGCAGGACCTTGTTCGTAATCCATTTTAACTATGTAAGTGTGTACATGCCAACACCAAACTCCCTAACTAAATTCACCATCATGTTTAACCCTTGCTATAGCTATATCAGATATACTGTTGAGGCATGAATTAGAAAACTGAGGCTCAAAGAGATTAAGAATTTTGCACAAATCCAAACAGCCTCTAGGTTATAAAGGTTAGGAGTTATCTCTAGTTATGTGACTCCAGGATGCACTCTCTTAATACTTCTAGTAATAAATGGTTCTGACCCTCAAGAAGTTTACAGTTTAGAGACATATACTCAGTTTAAGAAAAATCAGAATGAATTAAGTGCTATAATAATGACATAACCCAAGTCCATTAACAAGACAGACTGAAATAATTCCACATTTGTCACTTTTCTTCAGGGACAATGAAAATTACTCCAAGTCCTTCAGGCAAGAAAATGCAGGGGCAGGTTTGGGACAGCAATAAGTCAGAAAGAGAAAGAAAAATATTGTATATTAACACATATATCTATGGAATTTAGAAAGACGGCACTGACAATCTTACACGCAGGACAGCAAAGGAGACACAGATGTAAAGAACAGACTTTTGGACTCACTGTGAGAAGGCAACGGTGGGATGATTTGAGAGAATAGCATTGAGACATATACATTACCATATGTACAACAGATGACCAGTGCAAGTTCTGTGTGTGAAGCAGGACACCAAAAACCAATGTTCTGGGACAAGTCAGAGGGTCGGGGTGGGGAGAAAGGTGAGAGAGGCCTTCAGGATGGGGAAGTGCATGTATGCCTATGGCCGATTCATGTGAATGTATGGCAAAAACCATCACAGTGTTATAAAATAATTGTCCTCCCATTAAAATTAATCAATTTTTGGAAAGGTCACTCTAGGAAAAACATAACAAATTGAGTGTGATGCTTGGAAATACGTGTTGAGGCCAAATCAAGAAATGCCTTGAGGGCTTCCCTAGTGGTCCAGTCGGTAAGGACACCGCCTTGCAGTGCAAGGGGCGCCGGTTCGATCCCTGGCCTGGGAAGATCCCACGTCCCGCGGAGCGACTGGACTGATGTGTCCAATTACCGAGCCAGAGCTCTGGAGTGCATGCTCCCAGAGCCGGTGCTCTGCGACAACAGAGGCCACCGCGATGGGAGGCCCACACGGGCCAATGAACAAAGATGGATGAAAATAGAGAAATGAAAGACCAATAGAAGTGGCCCACCCGCCACCCTCCCTCCTCAACTCGCCCACCCCAAAATAAAAAAAAAGAAAAAGAAATGCCTTGAAACTTACAATCACAATTATAAGATATCAATGTTTGGTGGTTTCCAGACATGAACACAAAGGAAAACTCAAACTTTAATCCAATTAATTCACACACCAGATTTTGTGACTTTCTTCTGTTTCCTGTATCTTTTTCTTTCTTATCTAGTTAACATAGACTGGATTTCACTAAATTACATGGACAATCCATGTAATCCTAGGTCATGAGGTATAATAAGCCACAACTATATTCTTGTCTTCCCCTTAGGTTCAAAGTTTAGGTTGCCTTATTGGTGGATGAGACAATGTCCAATTTCCTTTGATAATCTGTGAACAAGAACTGAAATCAAATCATACATTGAGGGCAGAAAGGGGAAAAAAAAGCATGGAGGGCTACATATATCAGAGTTCTCTGGTACACATAAATGCTACTGTTTATGTATGTGAGGGGGTGGAAGGTATGCTGTGGAAGCAGAGAGGGAGGATGAACATTGTGTGCAAGTGGATATGGTTTCCTTTTTCCACTATATTATATAAGTAAGCTGTGTATGTCCATCGCAATAGGATAACCAGTATTTTCCTCTTTCAGTGAAGACTGTTCAGTTTGGTCACTCAGTTATGTCCAATTCTTTGTGAGCCCATGGATTGCAGCATGCCAGGCTTCTCTGTCCTTCACCATCTCCCGGGGTTTGCTTAAGCTCAATGTCCATTGAGTTGGTGATACCATCCAACCTTCTTGTCCTCTGCTAAACCCTTCTCCTTCTTTCTTCTATTTTTCCCAGCATCAAGGTCTTTTCCAGTGAGTCTGCTCTTTACATAAGGTGGTCAAATATTGGAGTTTCAGCATCAGTCCTGCCAATGAATATTCAGGGTTGATTTCCTTTAGGACTTATGGGTTTGATCTCTTTGCAGTCCAAGGTACTCTCAAGAGTTTTCTCCAGCACCACAATTCAAAAGCATCATTTCTTCAGCACTCAGCCTTCTTTATGGTCCAGATCTCACATCCATACATGACTACTGGGAAAACCATAGTGTTGACTATATGAACCTTTTTTGGCAAAGTGATGTCTCTGCTTTTGAATACTCTGTCTAGGTTTGTCATAGCTTTTCTTCTAAGGAGCAAGTGTCTTAATTTCCTGGCTTCAGTCACTGTTCATAGTGATTCTAGAGCCCAGAAAAATAAAGTCTGTCACTGTTTCTTTTGTTTGTCCATTTGCCATGAAATGATGGAACCAGATGCCATGATCTTAATTTTTTGAATGTTGAGTTTTAGGCCAGCTTTTCACTCTCTTCAACTTTAATCCAATTAATTCACACACCAGATTTTGTGACTTTCTTCTGTTTCCTGTATCTTTTTCTTTCTTATCTAGTTAACATAGACTGGATTTCACTAAATTACATGGACAATCCATGTAATCCTAGGTCATGAGGTATAATAAGCCACAACTATATTCTTGTCTTCCCCTTAGGTTCAAAGTTTAGGTTGCCTTATTGGTGGATGAGACAATGTCCAATTTCCTTTGATAATCTGTGAACAAGAACTGAAATCAAATCATACATTGAGGGCAGAAAGGGGAAAAAAAAAGCATGGAGGGCTACATATATCAGAGTTCTCTGGTACACATAAATGCTACTGTTTATGTATGTGAGGGGGTGGAAGGTATGCTGTGGAAGCAGAGAGGGAGGATGAACATTGTGTGCAAGTGGATATGGTTTCCTTTTTCCACTATATTATATAAGTAAGCTGTGTATGTCCATCGCAATAGGATAACCAGTATTTTCCTCTTTCAGTGAAGACTGTTCAGTTTGGTCACTCAGTTATGTCCAATTCTTTGTGAGCCCATGGATTGCAGCATGCCAGGCTTCTCTGTCCTTCACCATCTCCCGGGGTTTGCTTAAGCTCAATGTCCATTGAGTTGGTGATACCATCCAACCTTCTTGTCCTCTGCTAAACCCTTCTCCTTCTTTCTTCTATTTTTCCCAGCATCAAGGTCTTTTCCAGTGAGTCTGCTCTTTACATAAGGTGGTCAAATATTGGAGTTTCAGCATCAGTCCTGCCAATGAATATTCAGGGTTGATTTCCTTTAGGACTTATGGGTTTGATCTCTTTGCAGTCCAAGGTACTCTCAAGAGTTTTCTCCAGCACCACAATTCAAAAGCATCATTTCTTCAGCACTCAGCCTTCTTTATGGTCCAGATCTCACATCCATACATGACTACTGGGAAAACCATAGTGTTGACTATATGAACCTTTGTTGGCAAAGTGATGTCTCTGCTTTTGAATACTCTGTCTAGGTTTGTCATAGCTTTTCTTCTAAGGAGCAAGTGTCTTAATTTCCTGGCTTCAGTCACTGTTCATAGTGATTCTAGAGCCCAGAAAAATAAAGTCTGTCACTGTTTCTTTTGTTTGTCCATTTGCCATGAAATGATGGAACCAGATGCCATGATCTTAATTTTTTGAATGTTGAGTTTTAGGCCAGCTTTTTCACTCTCTTCTTTCATCTTCATCAAGAGACTCTTTAGGGCTTCCCTGGTCGTCCAGTGGGTAAAGAGTCCATCTTGCAGTGCAAGGGACGTCAGTTCGATCCCTGGCTGGGGAAGATCCCACATACTGCAGAGTGACGTGACCAGTGTGTCCAATTATGAGCCAGCACTCTGGAGTGCATGTGCCCACAGCTGGTGCTCTGCAAAGAGGAAGGCCACTGCAGGCCCACACAGGCCAAAGAATAAAGATGGATGAAAATAAATAAATAACCAATAAAAGAGGCCAAAAATTTTAAAAATAGGCTGTTTTGTTCCTCTTCACTTTCTGCCATAAGGGTGGGATCATCTGCATTCTGAGGTTATTGATATTTCTCCTGACAACCTTGATTCCCACTTGTGCTTTATCCAGACCAGCATTTCACATGATGTGCTCTGCACAGAAGTTAAATAAGCAGGGTGACAGTATACAGCCTCGATGTACTGCTTTCTCAATTTGGAACCAGGCAGTTGTTCCACGTCCAGTTCTAACTGTTGCTTCTTGACATGCCTACAGGTTTCTCAGGAGTCAGGTAAGGTGGTCTGTTATCCCCATGTCTTTAAATTTTTTCTACAGTTTGTTTTGATCCACACAGTCAAAGACATTCGCATAGTCAGTGAAGCAGAAGTTGATATTTTTCTGGAATTCTCTTGCTTTTTCTATGATCCAACAGATGCTGGCAATTTGATCTTTGGTCCCTCTGCCTTTTCTAAATCCAGCTTGTACATTTGAAAGTTCATGTACAGTTGAAGCCTAGCTTGAAGGATTTTGAGCTTTACCTTCCTAACATGTGGAATGAGTGTACTTGTGTGGTAGCTGGAGCATTCTTGGGCCTTGCCCATCCTTGGGACTGGAATGAAAACTGACCTTTTCCAGTCCTGTGGCCACTGCTGAGTTTTCCAAACTTGCTGGTATCTTGAATGCAGTACTTTAACAGCATCATCTTTTAAGATTTGAAATAGCTCAGCTGGAATTCCATCACCTCCAGTAGCATTGTTCATAGGGTTGCATCCTAAGATCCACTTGACTTCACATCCAGGATGTCTGGTTATAGTGAAGTTAATCTTTTTGCTCAGGGAAACAATTATACAGTGAGATGACATAACAGAATTTAAAAATTAAAGATTTTATTATATGTATCCTGAAGTTTCTGATTATTCATTCTTCAAATATATTTCCTATTCTTGGTTGTTTATACTTTGTTCATAGAATTTCTTAAAACTTCAAATGTGCCCAGTGCGGGGAGGTGAGGGAATGTCCTGTGTATTTGTTCCTGTGTGAAAAGTTGGTACAGAGCAGAATGAACTCTGTAATACTACTGAATGACATCTCCTTAGCCCTTCCTTGGGAAAAGGCAAACTTGCAAAGGTACCATTGTCCCATAAAAGAGAAGTTAATCCTAGTAAATTGGTGCTTTCTTTCCTAAACATTTATGGACCATGGAGTATACACTAATAGCTATTGCACTAGTTTTGCTATGACAGCAGTGAGTTGTCATCTAAATCCTTGTGCATACATAACATCAGAGGCATGGTGCCCATAGGACAAACCACGTCAGGGCAAGAGTTAAGTTGATGTCAATTCCCTCATTTTGTTTTAATGTCCTGCTGAAATGTCTCTGAAGTCTCACAAGAGACTTTGCTTTGATCAACATCTTTCAGCCTTCAAAGATATCCTGGAGGTGTTTGTGAGACAACTGCTTGCTGAAATAACCTTGATTGCTTGTTCTAAGAATTGTCACTGCACGTCTCATAGATTTCTCGGGAGTCTCTACCAAAAATTACTGACATCAATACCCAAGTTCAACTATATACACTGTAATAAGTACCCCCCCACACTATTTTTCATGAATGACACCTCAATTTTTGTGTGCACAAATATACCTAAATGAAGGTTATCTAAGATACTACCCATTTTTATTCTAAATTTTCACATAATTGTTGTTATAAAAGAAGAATGCATGCTCAGTTACAGAAACTTTGAAAATTCTCAAATGAGAGAGAAGAAAAAATACCCTGTCTGAAACTACCACTAAAACATAACAGTACTTTTCTAGTAGTCTGTAAATGTGCATGATTTTAGTTTTGTGTATTATTATTATTAAACATAGTCATAGTAAAAATGTTTACAGAATAGGACTTCCCTGGTGGTCCAGTGGGTAAGGACTCTGCCTTGCAGTGCAAGAGGGGTGCCGGTTCGATCCCTGGCCTGGGAAGATCCCTCGTACCACGGAGCAGCTGGACCAATGTGTCCAACTACCGAGTCAGCACTCTGGAGCGCATGTGCCCAGAGCCAGTGCTCTCTGACAATAGAGGTCACTGCAATGGGAGGCCCACACAGGCCAAAGAACAAAGATGGAAATAAATGAAAGACCAATAGAAGTGCCCCCCCCCAAATGTTTACAGAATAGAGTATAACAGTTTATTTTTAAGTAATTACATAAAACATGCCATTCAATAGTGAAAAAAGAATTTCCTGGTGTTACACACTAACCCTCTGATGAAAACTTATTCCATTAGCATACTTATATTTTCCTGTTTCAGTTCCTCAAGCATTTACCAATACTCTTTGTTGTGGAAAAGGAAAAATGCCAAATTAAATGGTTGGGTACTTGAAGAATTGTTGGTTTGGAACACATAAAAATCAACTTCTGAATTGTAGTTTCTTTTTTATTACTGCACAAAAAACACACTAGTCTTTAAAGTATTCTGATTCACTGGACTGTGTATAAAAAAATGAGCTTTGCAGTCACTGCTGGAATGCTCACAGAGAAGAGATTGTCAAGGTGATTGGTGGAAGATAATTAGCAGCCACCTGGAATGGACTGTGGACTAGTAACAGGGAGATACTGAAAGCCATATGGAAGAACTGGAGGAAAAAAGCCACAGAGACTTAGAATATTTTGTAAACATAATAGTGAAAGAATGAGATAAAAATAGGAGGAGGACAAGAAACTAATATATTGATTTGCTACTTGGGCCAGGTACTACACTTACCAATTTCCAAATATTACCTCTTTTAATCTTTACAGTTATTCTATAAAATAGAGTGATACAGTGAGACACACAGATGTAAAGTAACATGACCATTTTCTTGTAGCCGAGATTAACAAAAAGCCGTCAGGTAGGTTTTCAAAGCAAACTGAATCAGGTTTTTTGTGTATGTATTTTGAGGGTTTTTTAAAGCAACTTTACTGACATATAATTCATATACCAATGCATTTTGCCATGTGTACAATTCAATGGGTTTTAGTAGATTCAGAACGTTGTGCAAAGTTCACTATTGGCTTTATAATGTCTTTATCACCCTTGAAAGAAAAGTACCCATGAAGAGTCATTCCCCAGTCGTCCTTTCCCCAAGCCTCTGGAAACTGCTGATTTACCTCCCATCTCTATAGATTTGGCTGTTTAGCTTACATCTTATAAATTAATTCATATATAGTCTTCTGTGACTGTTTTCTTCTCCTTAGCATAGTATTTTCAAGGTTCATCCATGCTGTAGCATGTGTTTGTATTTCATTTCATTTCTTTTTTTTTTTTTTTTAAAGATTTTTTTTTTTTTATTTTGGTGGGGGTGGGGTGGGGAGGGAGGGGAGCAGGCGGGCCACTTCTATTGGTCTTTCATTTGCCCATTTTCATCCATCTTTGTTCTTTGGCCCGTGTGGGCCTCCCATCGCGGTGGCCTCTGTTGTCACAGAGCATCGGCTCTGGGCGCATGCGCTCCAGAGTTCGGGCTCGGTAATTGGACACATCGGTCCAGCCGCTCCGCAGCACGTGGGATCTTCCCAGGCCAGGGATTGAACCGGCGCCCCTTGCACTGCAAGGCGGTGTCCTTACCCACTGGACCACCAGGGAAGCCCCTCATTTCATTTTTATTACTGGGTAGTTTTCTATCACAGATGTATATTTTATTTATCTTTTTATGAGTTATGGATATTTGGATTGTTTTTGCTCATTGGATATTTTTTTAATTGAGGCAATATTGGTTTCTAACGTAAGTCAAATGTACAATACTGTAATTCTTTTTCCAAAGACCCTACACTGTGCTCCCCACCAAAAATTTAGTTTCCATCCATCTCGACACAGTTGATCCTCTTCCTCTTCCCATATTTTGCACTGCCTTGAGCCCCTTCCCCTATGGTAACAATGATTATGGGCTCTGTATTGATGTGTTTGTTTTTGTCTGGTTTGTTCATTTATTTTAGTTTACCTGTTTTTTTACACTCCACATAAATCAAATCGTATGGTAGTTTTCCTTTAGTTGAAGAACAATTGATTTGCAGTATTACTTTCAAGTGTACAGCGTAGTGATTTAGCATTTTTACAGATTATACTCCATTAAAAGTTCTCACAAGATAATGGGTGTAATTCCCTGTGTGTGTGCTAAGTCATTTTAGTCATATCTGACTCTTTGCAGGCCTGCTGACTGGAGCTCACCAGGCTCCTCTGTCCATGGGATTCTCCAGGCAAGAATTCTGGAGCGGGTTGCCATGTCCTCCTCCAGGGAATCTTCCCAACCCAAGAACTGAACCCACATCCCCTGCAGCTTCTGCATTGCAGGCAGATACTTTACCACTGAGCCACGATAATTCCCTGTGCTATACAATATATCCTTATTGCTTATCTGTTTTACACATAGTAGTTTGGTTCTTCTACTCCCTCACCCCTAATTTACCCATTCCCTCTTCCCCTTCCCCTCTCTTCTTTGGCAACCAAAAGTTTATTTTCTACATATGAGTCTTTTTCTATTTTTTATATACAATTATGTGTATTATTTTTTAGAGTCCTAACAGAAGTGATAACACACATTATTTGTCTTTCTCTGACTTATTCCACTAAGCATAATATTTTCCAGATCTATCCACTTCACTGAAAATGTCAGTATTTCATTCTTTTTATGGCTGAGTGATATTTCATTATATAAATTCAATGTAATCACATTCTATTTATCCACTTGTCTGTTGATGGATACTTGGGTTGTTTAGATATTTACACTGACCACTCAGAATTGATAATAGCTAAGATATTTCAGCATCTGTTAGAAGTTAACAATATCTTATTTAAAATGAAAAATAATCAGGAGTTTCCCTTATTTAAGACATGTTTAGCTTCCTGCTGCAAAAGCTAATACTCTCATGCACATCTCCTGTCTTATCTTATTTTTTAGTCTATTACAGAAGTTTGAAATGTTTGATTTAGCCACATATTTTTGTACTGGAACATAATTAACTATTTTAAAGAAGGTAGCATGAGGAACTCAATTATTGAAAAGCATCAAGTTAGAGTAAAATATAGGAGAGGTATTTGACCGGAAATTTATGTCAAGAAAATTTTTGCCAGACCCAATGATTGAATTCTCCTTAGCAAAGTTCTATATGGCAGAGCAAGATAAGTCTGACAAAATACTTAGCAATATTTCTATTCTGTTATGATTTTCATTTATTAGAAATGAATACATTATAAAATAAAATTAGAATTCAGAATGATTTATTTTTGCTTGAGGCAGTGCAAAATCTGTGGAGAGGATCATACTGGTAGTATGTTTCACTGGAGAAATATTTGCAAAAAGTACCTAGCCTGGTCTCTATTATTTTGTTATCTAAGATAGTACATGGAAGTTATATGTATTTTTTTATTATAATTATTTTTATTTTACTTTTTGCTTTTACAGACTTTTGTTGTTTTATATATTTTTTACTGCTTAAGAATTTCAAACATGAGAGCATGAAAGCAATTTTTATCCATTTTGATAAAAAGGTATTTCGTCTAAGCACACCAAATATAAATAGAGCCTTTTACATTTCTTTGTTATCAAAACTTTTTTCTTACGTTTATTTAATATGAGTTAACAAATGGAAGAGACAATATAATTTTATGTTATGAAAATGTTGGGTGTTATATTTAATTAACTTTATGTGATTAGATATTATATAATTTAAAATATTTGGCTTATAATCTGTATAGCCCATATAAAAACCTTGAAATTAATGAGAAATTTCAACAGTTGTTCAGTAAAATTTTATCTATATAATTAAAATTCAATGTAATCACATTCTATTTATCCACTTGTCTGTTGAGTACTTGGGTTGTTTAGATATTTACACTGACCACTCAGAATTGATAATAGCTAAGATATTTCAGCATCTGTTAGAAGTTAACAATATCTTATTTAAAATGAAAAATAATCAGGAGTTTCCCTTATTTAAGACATGTTTAGCTTCCTGCTGCAAAAGCTAATACTCTCATGCACATCTCCTGTCTTATCTTATTTTTTAGTCTATTACAGAAGTTTGAAATGTTTGATTTAGCCACATATTTTTGTACTGGAACATAATTAACTATTTTAAAGAAGGTAGCATGAGGAACTCAATTATTGAAAAGCATCAAGTTAGAGTAAAATATAGGAGAGGTATTTGACCGGAAATTTATGTCAAGAAAATTTTTGCCAGACCCAATGATTGAATTCTCCTTAGCAAAGTTCTATATGGCAGAGCAAGATAAGTCTGACAAAATACTTAGCAATATTTCTATTCTGTTATGATTTTCATTTATTAGAAATGAATACATTATAAAATAAAATTAGAATTCAGAATGATTTATTTTTGCTTGAGGCAGTGCAAAATCTGTGGAGAGGATCATACTGGTAGTATGTTTCACTGGAGAAATATTTGCAAAAAGTACCTAGCCTGGTCTCTATTATTTTGTTATCTAAGATAGTACATGGAAGTTATATGTATTTTTTTATTATAATTATTTTTATTTTACTTTTTGCTTTTACAGACTTTTGTTGTTTTATATATTTTTTACTGCTTAAGAATTTCAAACATGAGAGCATGAAAGCAATTTTTATCCATTTTGATAAAAAGGTATTTCGTCTAAGCACACCAAATATAAATAGAGCCTTTTACATTTCTTTGTTATCAAAACTTTTTTCTTACGTTTATTTAATATGAGTTAACAAATGGAAGAGACAATATAATTTTATGTTATGAAAATGTTGGGTGTTATATTTAATTAACTTTATGTGATTAGATATTATATAATTTAAAATATTTGGCTTATAATCTGTATAGCCCATATAAAAACCTTGAAATTAATGAGAAATTTCAACAGTTGTTCAGTAAAATTTTATTATTATGAAACACTTTAGCAAGTTAAGAAAATAAAATCAAAAACCGGGCTTCCCCTGGTGGTCCAGAGGATAAGGACACCGCCTTGCAGTGCAAGGGGCGCCGGTTCGATCCCTGGCCTGGGAAGATCCCACATGCCGCGGAGCCGCTGAACCGATGTGTCCAATTACCGAGCCAGAGCTCTGGAGCGCATGCGCCCAGAGCTGGCGCTCTGCAGGGACAGATGCCACCGCGATGGGAGGCCCACAGGACCCGAAGAACAAAGACGGATGAAAACAGAGAAATGAAAGACCAATAGAAGTGGCCCGCTCGCTCCCCTCCCTCCCCAACCCGACCCCCCTGCCCAAAATAAATAAATAAATAAATAAATCTTTAAAAAAAAAAAAAATCAAAAACCGAAAATCAGAAACCAAAATGGTGATTTGGAGGCTCTCCAAGACCTTCCCCTCCTGAAATGTCATGACTAAAGGATTCTCATCTTTCCTCCACTCAGAGACTGAAGGCCTTGATGGAAAGAAATGGAAGAGAGAAGATAGATAATGAGTCTGTATAGATAGATTCATGCATGAGGTATAAATCAAAGGGAAAAGATTGGATTATTTTTAAGAAAATCTACAGACCTCCAACTCCGGATGAACTTTCTTGGACAAAACGTTTTAATAGAACAAAATGATAAGCTCAGTAGTTGTATGCAACACTAGTTCCCAAGACTATTTTGACTAACAGTATTTTACATTTCCTGACGGCAACATTTCTAATATTATGATTCATGTTAATTTGTATTTTCTGCCCATTGGCTGGTTAACAAAGCTGAAATGCGTAGCATTTGGTAAACCTGAAATGGCACAAAATGACTGATGCCCTCTGGCCTTTCTCTGGGTTGAATTTCCTGTTGTATTTTGGGGAAGGTTGTGAGTGTACTAGATAAGTAATTAGTGCACTCTGGTGTGAGAATTATGAGAAT
This sequence comes from Tragulus kanchil, assembly GCA_022376925.1. Classification (NCBI taxonomy): domain Eukaryota; kingdom Metazoa; phylum Chordata; class Mammalia; order Artiodactyla; family Tragulidae; genus Tragulus; species Tragulus kanchil. Next base: position 116,337,857 of record JAIOJX010000023.1, on the reverse strand, counting down.
TATGGAGAAATATATTAAAGGATTGAATTCAGCATTATCACAAATTAGCTAATCTAGTCTTCTGGCACAAAATAAGCAGCCTGCTTTGTACACATTCGGAAGGTTTTAAAAACAAATCAATATAGCCATACACCTAGGACTACGCTAAAAGGAGCTGCTGATCCATGAACACTGCTCCTCCACAGTGGGCCCATTGTGGAGAGCAGCCACAGCCAGCTGCTGGAGGGACCCACCAGAGGTGTGCGTGCAGATGCAGACACCCTCAGTCAATTAAGCTTCTCAGAATTGAACGGAGTTTAATCAAGGACCCTGTGAAATTGTGAGAGTGCCAGTTTCCTGGGCTTGCCCTTCTTTTCCACGGATGATGAGTTGCCAAACAAAATCAAAGGAGTCTTAATTACAAGGATGAGAGACAAAGTCAGATGGGAATGCAGGAATTTGTCCTTTGTGATGGAGATGGACAGGCACCAATCCCAGCATACTCAGCCCTGCTCTGTGTGGAGCTGCAGTGCATCACAGCAGAACATTATCAACATCCCTGACAATTCCAAGGACTGAATGAGTAGCCACGCCAATATATGTAAGGTCAGGGCTAATTCGGAACTCTCTTACAATACAATGATGTCTGTGAACTTTTTAGAAAATATTTACCTGATACTAGAAAAAAAGAAAAAACCCAAGCCATTCCAGCTGTTACTAAGAAAGCATGACTTAGCTTACATCTAAACTAAACCATTGTTGAAAATAAATTCCTACCTAAACAGAAAGCCTATGAATCAGTGAAACACGGAGACCAATACTTTCTTCAACTTTCTTGCTTTCTCTTAGTTAGAATTTGAATCACAAATAGAAGTAATTATAAAAATGATCTCTTCCATAAGTATGTCAGTATCTCCTAAAGTCCACTCATTCCAACACTCATGTTCTTTTCAGGTAAGTCACCCCTAAACCTTTTCCACTGTTCTGTATGTCTATACTTGATCTTCTGATGTACAAGACCTTATATTGACTTCTACTAGTTTTATTTTCATAAAATTTGACCTGGTATTAATATTATAAGTAACATTAATGAGTCACTATGTATTGGTGCTAGTTAACTTGATACATCCTCTCTGGGGATAGATTATAAAAAACAGTATATCCCCTCCCCAACTCAGACTTATAACATGTCTTTGCATGTAAATGTCATATTGTAAAATAATATTGTTAAACACAAATCCACCTCTGTCTATTTTCCTATGATTCACCATTATTATAAGCAAAAAAATACAAACAGGTAATTGATTTCCCTACAGATTTTCCTCAAGTCAATGTTCTATAATTTCTATTTCTAGGAACTCTTTTTTTTACTTTCCTTAGTCCTTCAAAGATTTCCTTTTATTCCTTGTATGCTCCTTATATGTGGGCATCTAAATTTGTACGTTTTCTCTTTTTCTCTAGTTTTGTACCATTATCCTCCTATATTTCAGTATTTACTGAATGATGAGTTGCCAAACAAAATCAAAGGAGTCTTAATTACAAGGATGAGAGACAAAGTCAGATGGGAATGCAGGAATTTGTCCTTTGTGATGGAGATGGACAGGCACCAATCCCAGCATACTCAGCCCTGCTCTGTGTGGAGCTGCAGTGCATCACAGCAGAACATTATCAACATCCCTGACAATTCCAAGGACTGAATGAGTAGCCACGCCAATATATGTAAGGTCAGGGCTAATTCGGAACTCTCTTACAATACAATGATGTCTGTGAACTTTTTAGAAAATATTTACCTGATACTAGAAAAAAAGAAAAAACCCAAGCCATTCCAGCTGTTACTAAGAAAGCATGACTTAGCTTACATCTAAACTAAACCATTGTTGAAAATAAATTCCTACCTAAACAGAAAGCCTATGAATCAGTGAAACACGGAGACCAATACTTTCTTCAACTTTCTTGCTTTCTCTTAGTTAGAATTTGAATCACAAATAGAAGTAATTATAAAAATGATCTCTTCCATAAGTATGTCAGTATCTCCTAAAGTCCACTCATTCCAACACTCATGTTCTTTTCAGGTAAGTCACCCCTAAACCTTTTCCACTGTTCTGTATGTCTATACTTGATCTTCTGATGTGCAAGACCTTATATTGACTTCTACTAGTTTTATTTTCATAAAATTTGACCTGGTATTAATATTATAAGTAACATTAATGAGTCACTATGTATTGGTGCTAGTTAACTTGATACATCCTCTCTGGGGATAGATTATAAAAAACAGTATATCCCCTCCCCAACTCAGACTTATAACATGTCTTTGCATGTAAATGTCATATTGTAAAATAATATTGTTAAACACAAATCCACCTCTGTCTATTTTCCTATGATTCACCATTATTATAAGCAAAAAAATACAAACAGGTAATTGATTTCCCTACAGATTTTCCTCAAGTCAATGTTCTATAATTTCTATTTCTAGGAACTCTTTTTTTTACTTTCCTTAGTCCTTCAAAGATTTCCTTTTATTCCTTGTATGCTCCTTATATGTGGGCATCTAAATTTGTACGTTTTCTCTTTTTCTCTAGTTTTGTACCATTATCCTCCTATATTTCAGTATTTACTGAATGATAGATTCTTCTACTTCGGGCTTTTTATTCTTATGATTTAGTCTTACTTTTTCATTCATTCAGGCATCTGGAATAGTCTCTGTAGTTTCCATTTCAACACCTCTGTGGACTAAAAAGCTAACTCTCTGACCATATGGCTGTTAATTGCTTTCCCCCTGCAAGACACAGCTCTACACAGCATTTTCGCAATTATTGCTCATTCTTGCTTTGTTTTCCTTCTATCTCTTTTCCCTCTGTAATTTGCTATCTTATTTTTTTCCTAAGATGAAACTTAAAATATGAATGTCATTATTAATGAGAAAAATTGAATGTTATTAAAATGTTATTCCCATAAAACCAGTGTAAGTAAAATTTTCTATAGTAGTAGAAAAGATATGAAATATTTTATATTATGATTTTCTTGTGATTATTAGTTCTATAATGGTTATGTGTTAATCATAAAATCAATTAAGGTGTACAATTAATAAATTCACTATATATAACATACTACATAAAAAGTATAGCTCTGGCAAGAATACTGGAGTGGGTTGCCGTTTCCTCCTCCAGGGTATCTTCCCTACCCAGGGACTGTACACTTGCCTCTTGCATCCCCAGGATTGACAGTTGGATTCTTTACCACTAGCGCCACCTGGGAAGCCCCACATGGATTATGTTACAGGTATATTATTACTTATATAGTAGTTTATTTTGTACCAGATATTTTGCATATAATATCTCACTTAATACAGCCATTCTATGAGCTGGGTGTTATTATATCTACTTTATAGATAAAGAAAATAAACAACAGAAAGGTTAATTAGCTTGCTCACACTCACACAGTTTCTAAGAGGCACAACAGACTCTAGAGTCCATTGTGATTGGTTGAGTTTAGAAGCTGGAAAGAAGGATTTTGAGGATATTCAAATATCTCTAGTTATGGTGACCAGTGTAAGGTTGTACCATTCATGAGTTTAAGAAAACGCATTAACCATTCAAGTTCTGTGTGTTCATAAAAGTCTTGCTAAGTGTCAAGTAGTGTGGGCATCTAAATTTGTACGTTTCTTTTCTCTAGTTTTGTCATTCCCCAAGTATTTACTGAATGATAGATTCTTCTACTTCGGGCTTTTTATTCTTATGATTTAGTCTTACTTTTTCATTCATTCAGGCATCTGGAATAGTCTCTGTAGTTTCCATTTCAACACCTCTGTGGACTAAAAGCTAACTCTCTGACCATATGGCTGTTAATTGCTTTCCCCCTGCAAGACACAGCTCTACACAGCATTTTCGCAATTATTGCTCATTCTTGCTTTGTTTTCCTTCTATCTCTTTTCCCTCTGTAATTTGCTATCTTATTTTTTTCCTAAGATGAAACTTAAAATATGAATGTCATTATTAATGAGAAAAATTGAATGTTATTAAAATGTTATTCCCATAAAACCAGTGTAAGTAAAATTTTCTATAGTAGTAGAAAAGATATGAAATATTTTATATTATGATTTTCTTGTGATTATTAGTTCTATAATGGTTATGTGTTAATCATAAAATCAATTAAGGTGTACAATTAATAAATTCACTATATATAACATACTACATAAAAAGTATAGCTCTGGCAAGAATACTGGAGTGGGTTGCCGTTTCCTCCTCCAGGGTATCTTCCCTACCCAGGGACTGTACACTTGCCTCTTGCATCCCCAGGATTGACAGTTGGATTCTTTACCACTAGCGCCACCTGGGAAGCCCCACATGGATTATGTTACAGGTATATTATTACTTATATAGTAGTTTATTTTGTACCAGATATTTTGCATATAATATCTCACTTAATACAGCCATTCTATGAGCTGGGTGTTATTATATCTACTTTATAGATAAAGAAAATAAACAACAGAAAGGTTAATTAGCTTGCTCACACTCACACAGTTTCTAAGAGGCACAACAGACTCTAGAGTCCATTGTGATTGGTTGAGTTTAGAAGCTGGAAAGAAGGATTTTGAGGATATTCAAATATCTCTAGTTATGGTGACCAGTGTAAGGTTGTACCATTCATGAGTTTAAGAAAACGCATTAACCATTCAAGTTCTGTGTGTTCATAAAAGTCTTGCTAAGTGTCAAGTAGTGTGTTCTAAACAGTTCATCTTTTTTTTCACCAAGTCTTAGATGTGAGAGAAGTGAGGCTCAAAGATATTTGATAATTTACTTTCATTAGATTATACAACTAGCAAATGAAGAAGTCAGAATTCAGACCCCAGGACTCCTAAGTCTTGTACTTTTAACTACTACATTATGAAAAAAATAGTGATTCCAAGACAACCTGTGCTGAATATGGGATGTCTTCTTGTTATCTGGATAAGTAGCCTTGTGATTTGGACCTCAGAAAACTTACATTTTTGGGCATATCAATATCCAGGTAGTTGCTTAAGCCATATTAACTGTTGGTATGACCCCTTCTGTTTGTGTAGACAAAAGAGCTGCCCTTTTATTTTTAGAAAAGTACAATATATCTTGTGAGAAATGTTATTAAAGCTGACGGCACATTTCCAGAGTTGACACGCCAAAAATTCAAGTTTACCTCTCACCTCTGTGGTCGTATATAATTGAAGGTGAGAATAAAAGGACTTCTTGATATATAAATTCCGTTTGAGTCAGAGGGAAGAAAAGGGATGATGTCAGAAGACAAGACAAATTGTGAGTCCTTCACACTTGGTGTCATCTGAATTGTTTTCTGAATTCTTCTCTGGTCTATACCTCACAGCAAAACTCAAAACATTGCAAAGCAATTATACATTAGTTAAAATGAATTAATTAAAATAAATGGGCCCAAAAATGAATTAATTTAAAGAAAGAAATTGGGCATCAGGGTGAGTTTCTCAGAAAGTATCTCCAATATTTTGCATATAATATCTCACTTAATACAGACATTCTATGAGCTGGGTGTTATTATATCTACTTTATAGATAAAGAAAATAAACAACAGAAAGGTTAATTAGCTTGCTCACACTCACACAGTTTCTAAGAGGCACAACAGACTCTAGAGTCCATTGTGATTGGTTGAGTTTAGAAGCTGGAAAGAAGGATTTTGAGGATATTCAAATATCTCTAGTTATGGTGACCAGTGTAAGGTTGTACCATTCATGAGTTTAAGAAAACGCATTAACCATTCAAGTTCTGTGTGTTCATAAAAGTCTTGCTAAGTGTCAAGTAGTGTGTTCTAAACAGTTCATCTTTTTTTTCACCAAGTCTTAGATGTGAGAGAAGTGAGGCTCAAAGATATTTGATAATTTACTTTCATTAGATTATACAACTAGCAAATGAAGAAGTCAGAATTCAGACCCCAGGACTCCTAAGTCTTGTACTTTTAACTACTACATTATGAAAAAAATAGTGATTCCAAGACAACCTGTGCTGAATATGGGATGTCTTCTTGTTATCTGGATAAGTAGCCTTGTGATTTGGACCTCAGAAAACTTACATTTTTGGGCATATCAATATCCAGGTAGTTGCTTAAGCCATATTAACTGTTGGTATGACCCCTTCTGTTTGTGTAGACAAAAGAGCTGCCCTTTTATTTTTAGAAAAGTACAATATATCTTGTGAGAAATGTTATTAAAGCTGACGGCACATTTCCAGAGTTGACACGCCAAAAATTCAAGTTTACCTCTCACCTCTGTGGTCGTATATAATTGAAGGTGAGAATAAAAGGACTTCTTGATATATAAATTCCGTTTGAGTCAGAGGGAAGAAAAGGGATGATGTCAGAAGACAAGACAAATTGTGAGTCCTTCACACTTGGTGTCATCTGAATTGTTTTCTGAATTCTTCTCTGGTCTATACCTCACAGCAAAACTCAAAACATTGCAAAGCAATTATACATTAGTTAAAAATGAATTAATTAAAATAAATGGGCCCAAAAAAATGAATTAATTTAAAGAAAGAAATTGGGCATCAGGGTGAGTTTCTCAGAAAGTATCTCCAATATTTTAGAATATTTTTTTTTTAGAAAAAAAATGAAAAATAATTATAAATAAAACTATTTACTTAAAAAACCAGATGAAAAAAGTGCATTTCCTCCCATTTCAATAGGGACATTGAGAAATATAGCACCTCATCTCTGGTGTAGGCACTGTTGGGAGTTGACCGCTATGCCACAACCTTGGCCAGGATCAGGGCCCACACTTCAGTAACAATGGATCCACACACCCCTGCTCTAGGGCATCAAAAGAGGGAGAGTAGAGACTTGTATGTGACCTAGCGACCACTAGTTGCTGTGCCTGGGCAGGAGACATGAGGCTCTGGGCTCTGCCAAGAGGCCCAAAGGCAGAAGCTCAGTGTCTACATCAGTGATGGCAAGGAGAAAAGACTGCTTGATGCTATGATCCCATGCACCTGATTGAACTGCTCTGGCTGCTGTGGCCTGAGCAAACACACGTTTACTAACGGGTCATTTTTTCCCATCACCAAGCAATTTTTTGAGCTCCATATATTCAATTCTAGTCAGTCAAACTGGTGCTCTGTGACATCCTAGAGGGATGGGATGGGGTGGGAAGTGGGAAGGAGGACCAAGAGAGGGGGAGAGATACATGTACCTGTAGCTCACTTATGCTGATATATGGCAGAGATCAACACAATATTGTAAAGCAATTATCCTTCAACTTAAAAAAAAACTTGTTCCAGGAATCCTGAGTACCATGTTTAAGATCAGGCTTCATTTTTATAGAGGATACATATTAAGTCCTAGATTTATAATGCAGTGTTTTACTAATGTCAGCCACAATAATATTTTCCAAATTATATTTATTTGACCTATAGTTTCACTAGCCTCTTTGATATTTCAAAATAACAAAGTTATACACACATAATTAGATATGATGTATGCTCTGAGAAGTAAACAGAAGTTATAGCCTCCTATAGCCCCACACTCTTGAGTCTCTTTTCTTAAAGAGAGATGAATACTACTTGTTTGTAAGTCTAGAAACTGTTTCTGTGGCTATAGCTGCATATCTTAATTTTAAAACGTGAAGAATAAACACACTTACTTTTGTATACCAGGTTTGTTCATTAATTCAGGCTATAGTTCTTTACCTCATGGATTAATTGTGTTTTTTTCCCAGTATGTTATTGGGATATTTAAGGAATGAGAGAAAAAATCTGTTTGAATTTTTTTGAAATTACATTTAAAAAGACAGGAAGAAAGTGTGTCATAAATTAGGTATTTTTCTACATCTCTCTTAACAAATCAGCATGGAATTTCATAAGAACCCCAAATATTGTATTTTCTTGAAAAACTGAATATTTGTCTTAGAATGGAAAAATGACAGTCACTAAGGATGGTTAAATGAATTTATGAATAAAAATCTTATCACATTATAGGATGTATTTCATTGACATGAAGCTTTTACTATATCGATTTTAGAAAATAATCTTTATTGTGCATTTGTACTTTTTTTAAACAGCATATTCACTGTAGAAAGAAAAATCAAGGAGAAATAAGGGAGGGAGAGGAAGAGGAAAAGATGTCAAAAGGGTAAGTAAGGCAGGGGTAGAAGAAGAAAAATACTGGTGTGAAATGTCCAACTTTCATTTCCTATGGGGTTGCCTTTATTATTGACAGATATTTCTTTCTGATATAGAAGATTCATGCTGAATAATCCCCCTGTATAACATTGTCTTCTGAATTTTGACTTGGTTTTGATAAAGCTGATCCCTGAGCCGACTGGGTTCCCATTTGGGGGATTATGAGGTGTAAATCAGCAGGAAACAAAATGCTAAGATGAAAATGAATGATAACAGAAGATACTTCAAATAATTCAGCTTCAAGGAATTCTCATCTGACGTGGTCACTAATGAAATGAACAAAGATTTACGCACCATTAGCTGCTTTGTTTTAAACAACATAGAACACACTGTGCAAATAGATATACATGTGTTAACAAAAAGAAGCAGGCTGAAATGGAGTGATTGATTTAAGCCCCAGGTCAGTAAAGCAACACTTAATACCTAACCTAATTATAGTTTCAGCCTCTCCTAAGAAGGTAATCTTAACCAGGCATCCTGGAATTTCCTGGAAGCAATAGTGAAGTAGTGCACAGGATACACCCTTGCCTTCCCCCCAAAGAAAATGACCTTACTGAAATAATCTTCCTTTTTGTTTGTTTATGAATTCCTGTACCTTCCATTTTAAAAACCTTTTGTTCTCTGCCGCCCTTTGACCGGCTCCTTCCAAAGGAGTAATGGTTTACCCCAGAGGAAGGGATCTATCATTTGCTCCTTCTCTTCCAGTGACATTAAACTTGATCCATCAAACTCACCTAAAATAATACTCTTTGTTTATCCACAGTCCTATCGCAGACAACAACTAATATAGAGGTTCACATTGGCCACTGTGACTCCATTTTAACTACTTAACATAGTTTAACATACCTTAAATCCTGTAAGTTTCACACAAGATGACCAGAAGTTATAATACAAAATAAATGTCATCATAACAAGTACGGAGTACTTAATTCTTGTCAAAGGCAATAGACTGAGGCTGTACAGGAAAAAATATATTTATTGTGTATCATTTCATAAGGGAAGTCCTGATTCCCATCTCCAAGGCTTACCATGTTAGAACTAGATTGCTTTACTTATTATTTGAATGTGAAGGATGAGGTCATTTTTTAAATCCCTCAGGGTCTTTCTTTTAAATTCATAAAAGTAAATTGAGCTAATTAATTCTGATATAGAAGATTCATGCTGAATAATCCCCCTGTATAACATTGTCTTCTGAATTTTGACTTGGTTTTGATAAAGCTGATCCCTGAGCCGACTGGGTTCCCATTTGGGGGATTATGAGGTGTAAATCAGCAGGAAACAAAATGCTAAGATGAAAATGAATGATAACAGAAGATACTTCAAATAATTCAGCTTCAAGGAATTCTCATCTGACGTGGTCACTAATGAAATGAACAAAGATTTACGCACCATTAGCTGCTTTGTTTTAAACAACATAGAACACACTGTGCAAATAGATATACATGTGTTAACAAAAAGAAGCAGGCTGAAATGGAGTGATTGATTTAAGCCCCAGGTCAGTAAAGCAACACTTAATACCTAACCTAATTATAGTTTCAGCCTCTCCTAAGAAGGTAATCTTAACCAGGCATCCTGGAATTTCCTGGAAGCAATAGTGAAGTAGTGCACAGGATACACCCTTGCCTTCCCCCCAAAGAAAATGACCTTACTGAAATAATCTTCCTTTTTGTTTGTTTATGAATTCCTGTACCTTCCATTTTAAAAACCTTTTGTTCTCTGCCGCCCTTTGACCGGCTCCTTCCAAAGGAGTAATGGTTTACCCCAGAGGAAGGGATCTATCATTTGCTCCTTCTCTTCCAGTGACATTAAACTTGATCCATCAAACTCACCTAAAATAATACTCTTTGTTTATCCACAGTCCTATCGCAGACAACAACTAATATAGAGGTTCACATTGGCCACTGTGACTCCATTTTAACTACTTAACATAGTTTAACATACCTTAAATCCTGTAAGTTTCACACAAGATGACCAGAAGTTATAATACAAAATAAATGTCATCATAACAAGTACGGAGTACTTAATTCTTGTCAAAGGCAATAGACTGAGGCTGTACAGGAAAAAATATATTTATTGTGTATCATTTCATAAGGGAAGTCCTGATTCCCATCTCCAAGGCTTACCATGTTAGAACTAGATTGCTTTACTTATTATTTGAATGTGAAGGATGAGGTCATTTTTTAAATCCCTCAGGGTCTTTCTTTTAAATTCATAAAAGTAAATTGAGCTTAAAGTCTAATTGCCTGAGAAGTTTTAATTCCTTTGCTGGTAGTTTTTGGTGATTCTCAAAATAATATACTTAATGTTCAAGCTCAGCCCATTGAAATGATTTCAGCTCATTCAATTCATGAACATAGACTCTAAACAGAATATAATGTTTCTGTGGTACTGGTTTTAGGGAAATATTTCATCAGATTCTTCTTGGGTATTCTAGAAAGGGCTTTTATTTGAGAGTATTTCAAAAGACTGTGTTTGACCTGAGGCATACCTGAAATGCAATAATGGAGACATGAGTCAAAATAAGCTATTCTGTTACCTAAAACATTTCCCCAAATCTCCCACTGGTAAAATAATGATATTTTGGTTCTGAAAACTAGGTCCACTCTGGTGGGAAAAGGCAGTCATAAGGCCATTGCTTCTATATTTCCTAAAATCTTAAGATTTTGTCACATTCTTCCCATTTGAGAACTCAAGTTAAAATGCCTTAAAAATAGAAAATAGTGAAAACTTAATTTTTTTAGATTTGACACAAGTGTTTAAAAACTTTATAATGCTTTAGATTTGGGTCATACACAAAAAAGTTAAACTTTTTTTGTAATGTTTGTCTCCATAAGACAAAATGGTTATATGTTAGCTAACCTTACATTGACCATGGGCATGATAGGAACCTCAGAATTTAGAGCTGTACTTAGACCACTTGCCACCCTTGAGCAAGCCAATAAGCCTCAATATCTCCATGTTGTTCCCTGGTGGTTCAGCTGGTAAAGAACCTGCCTGAAGTAGAGAGACCCAGCTTCGATCCCTGGGTCAAGAAGATACCCCAGAGAAGGGAATGGCTCCCCACTCCAGTATTCTTGCCTAGAGAATCTCATGGGTAGAGGAGCCTAGCAGGCTACAGTCAGTCCATGGGTCACAAAGTGTTAGACACCACTGAGCAACTAAGACTTTCACTAATGCTTTTTCTCCATGATTCCTTCAGATATTTAAAATGAGTATTAAAATCTGATCAGAGATAGCATGGCCATTATGTTGAAGAACCTCAAAAAGGCAAATTCCCTTTCCCTTTGTGAACAAAATCCAAGGACATCATCACCCAGATAACTAACAAAAGAAAAAAAAATCACTATGATTGTCTGCCCCAGTTACAAAGCTGTAGGTTCCTAAAATGCAAGACAAAAAATTTAAGACAGCTGCATTCATGTGTTCAAACAGCTAGCAATTAGAACTCTTTTCCTACTAGTGAATATAATTGAAGTAATATAGTACAATGTTTAGAGATTGACTTTTCAAATCCAACAGTCATGAGTTCAAATCATAAATCCACCACTTAAACATGAATCACAAGCTACCTTTACTTTTTTTTCAAAGAAAAAACTTAATATATGGAGTTTGAAAATAATCTGGGGCAAGAAAATAAGAACATTAAAAACAGGGTATTGACCAGAAGAGAAAATAAAAGTCCTAATTATGTAAATGTGAACTAGCAAATGGCAAAAAAAAAGAAAAAAAAAAGGCCTCCTGGTTCAGAAGAAATGTATTTTTCTATGCAATAGCTGATATTACCAGGAAAAATGCTATGCTAGGCATATGATACCTCAAAATAACAGAGGAGACCACTTTATTTGCCACTTTGAGATTCTTAAATTTGATTTTCATCTGTCAATTAAAGTGCTACCTTTAATCCTAATGGTTCCTGACACTAAATTTTGATATAAACCTCATTAAATTTAATTGAAAAACAATCTTTTCATAGTATAGTTGCCATCCAAAGCAATTATAATAAATAAATAATGTAATATGTTTTTTGTGTTAATTCATGAAACCCATAAATAATGGCATGACATCTAGTCAGTATATTTTAGATATAGATGTTCATCTTTAAGAATGTCATGATGGATTATATTAAATTTAAATGTTGTTTCATTAGGAGATTTACAATTTAGTCCCCATGTCATCTTGATCATGTGACTTTTAGCTTTGTCTCTAGGTGACTAGCTGTCACCAAAATAACATATGGTAGAGTTAAACAGATGTCATTACTTGTAGATGAGGCTTCAAATTTCATAAAAGTAAGACAACTAACTCACAGGAAGTCAAAAGAATTCCTGTCCTCCAAAATGAGGTATGTGCCAAGTGGAATACAGTTCTCTTAGGAATAATCAATTCGAGGAAGTCCCAGGCAGATGAGCTTAACACATTGGTCCGTAGCCTTGGTGCATGAATTCAGCATAGATAGCAAGAAAATTAAAAGATTGGTTTTGTGTATGGAAGAAACCATCTTTCAATACTTTTAAATGAACCAATCTCATTCTTATTCATGGAAGGAAAGTACCCGCACACTTCTTTGAAACAAAAGCCAATAGAAATATACACATAGCCAAAATAAGGATCTTCATCAGAGAGAGATGTACCCAAAGTATTCTTAACATGAGAACCTGTTCTTTTAACTTGACAGTATTGCTTTTGCCCAAGTAAATGGAAATGCAGCTCCAAATTCATAAGCTAAAAGCTGTGTTTTTCAGAACCTGCCCAAATATCCAGAAATATGAATACTAGACCTCTGCAAATATCAAGTGAAAGACATTTATCCTTATTTGTATAAATAAAAATTAAAATTCTTAAAAAGAAGTCATTTCTAGGGCTTCCCTGGTGGTCCAGTGGGTAAAGAGTCCGCTTTGCAGTGCATTGGGCGCCGGTTCGATCCCTGGCCCAGAAAGATCCCACATGCCATGGAGTAGCGGGACCAGTGTGTCTGATTGTGAGCCAGTGCTCTGGAGCGCATGCAACCAGAGCTGGTGCTCAGAGACGAGAGAGTCCACTGCAGTGGGAGGCCCACACAGGCCAAAGAATAAAGATGGATGAAAATAAACAAAAAACCAATAAAAGAGGCCAAAATTTTTTTAAAATCATTTCTAGTTAAAAGAAGAAGATATTAACATATAACATTGGCAAGTGAATGGAGAAACTGGCACTTATGTATATATTTGGTTAGGGTGTAAACTGGAACAACTGCTTTGAAGAACATCTTGACAATATCAATCAAATTAATAATTTACAGACCTTTAAAGTCAGAATCTTTCCTGTAAGAATTTATTTTATGAATTTACTTGTATGAAAATGACATATTGCCATATTTGATTGAAATAGCAAAATAATGGAGGCTGCAGGAAAAACCATCACCCAGTGAAAAGTAAGAATATTAACTTGGTTATATTAAGCAGAGTTTTAAATATGGTCAGATTAAGTATTCAGTCACTAGAAGGATCTCAAATGGGGATCCCCTCCTATGTGGGCTAGGAGACAGTGAGCCATATTTCTAGCATCAAATGGAAGGGACAATGTGTGAAAGGTGAAGAATGAATGAATAAATGAATTAGTATTTCTTTGGTGCTGAACTGGTAGACATAATGCTCTAAAGTACATAACACCTGGCTACCATGAGAGTCCATTTCTGTCTCTTCTCATGCTGATATTTTACAAATCATGATTCCAAACAAAAGCCAATAGAAATATACACATAGCCAAAATAAGGATCTTCATCAGAGAGAGATGTACCCAAAGTATTCTTAACATGAGAACCTGTTCTTTTAACTTGACAGTATTGCTTTTGCCCAAGTAAATGGAAATGCAGCTCCAAATTCATAAGCTAAAAGCTGTGTTTTTCAGAACCTGCCCAAATATCCAGAAATATGAATACTAGACCTCTGCAAATATCAAGTGAAAGACATTTATCCTTATTTGTATAAATAAAAATTAAAATTCTTAAAAAGAAGTCATTTCTAGGGCTTCCCTGGTGGTCCAGTGGGTAAAGAGTCCGCTTTGCAGTTCATTGGGCGCCGGTTCGATCCCTGGCCCAGAAAGATCCCACATGCCATGGAGTAGCGGGACCAGTGTGTCTGATTGTGAGCCAGTGCTCTGGAGCGCATGCAACCAGAGCTGGTGCTCAGAGACGAGAGAGTCCACTGCAGTGGGAGGCCCACACAGGCCAAAGAATAAAGATGGATGAAAATAAACAAAAAACCAATAAAAGAGGCCAAAATTTTTTTAAAAATCATTTCTAGTTAAAAGAAGAAGATATTAACATATAACATTGGCAAGTGAATGGAGAAACTGGCACTTATGTATATATTTGGTTAGGGTGTAAACTGGAACAACTGCTTTGAAGAACATCTTGACAATATCAATCAAATTAATAATTTACAGACCTTTAAAGTCAGAATCTTTCCTGTAAGAATTTATTTTATGAATTTACTTGTATGAAAATGACATATTGCCATATTTGATTGAAATAGCAAAATAATGGAGGCTGCAGGAAAAACCATCACCCAGTGAAAAGTAAGAATATTAACTTGGTTATATTAAGCAGAGTTTTAAATATGGTCAGATTAAGTATTCAGTCACTAGAAGGATCTCAAATGGGGATCCCCTCCTATGTGGGCTAGGAGACAGTGAGCCATATTTCTAGCATCAAATGGAAGGGACAATGTGTGAAAGGTGAAGAATGAATGAATAAATGAATTAGTATTTCTTTGGTGCTGAACTGGTAGACATAATGCTCTAAAGTACATAACACCTGGCTACCATGAGAGTCCATTTCTGTCTCTTCTCATGCTGATATTTTACAAATCATGATTCCAAGCACAGTAATTTATAGTCTTCTCTTCAGGATAACTGTCATGGAAATTATCTTAATTTTTATTCCACATAGGAGCAATTTATATAATTCACATTAAACTAAATGTAAATTTCTCAATAAAATCTTAAGTTTCATGGAAGCTCAATTTTGTTTTCCTTAAGGTTGCAACCCCATTTCTAATACCTGGAGAAAGAACAAGTGACTCATAATAAGCAAGCAATATACCTTTCCTGAAAAATCAGTTATCTCTGAGGAAGTTCTTCACCTGTAACTATTTATTATAAGAACTACATTGTTTATAAAATAGTAACATAGCTTTTGTTCAGGATTCACTTATCTGTGTACAGTTCTACATATTTATCTTAAGAATATTGGTTAATTAGTGTAGGCCACTGATTTCATTCTAAGAGATATCAAAAACTAAAAGAACACTCCAGTAAAATCTCTTTTCATTCTACATGCTTACAAAAATTATGATGTTTATGGAAATGTCCAGAAATATTTAAAAAGACAACTTTATTGTAGAAATGGTTCTCTTGCTAATAAGCTTCATAAATTAATCCTGCTCCTCAGTTCTGAGGGTCCATATTGTTCTCTCTAAAATTGTAGGATTTGGGTTGGGAATTCTCTAAGTTTCCTTCTAGCCTTGAATATTACTTTCTATCATTTTGCATATAACAATGTAATAAATCGTACCAACAATGATGGAATTATTCTACAGAGCATATATGCCAGATAGAAACTCACCAATGAGGCAAAATAAAAAAACACAGAGCAATAACAATCTACTGTTATTTCCACACTTGTTCTGTTGTGTGTACTTCCAAAGATAACTGGAAAAGATATTGACATGAATATTCCTTCTAAATTCAGCGTCTCTTCCCTCTCTTCCTTATCTGTACAGGTTTTACATTTCCAAATGGAAGGGACAATGTGTGAAAGGTGAAGAATGAATGAATAAATGAATTAGTATTTCTTTGGTGCTGAACTGGTAGACATAATGCTCTAAAGTACATAACACCTGGCTACCATGAGAGTCCATTTCTGTCTCTTCTCATGCTGATATTTTACAAATCATGATTCCAAGCACAGTAATTTATAGTCTTCTCTTCAGGATAACTGTCATGGAAATTATCTTAATTTTTATTCCACATAGGAGCAATTTATATAATTCACATTAAACTAAATGTAAATTTCTCAATAAAATCTTAAGTTTCATGGAAGCTCAATTTTGTTTTCCTTAAGGTTGCAACCCCATTTCTAATACCTGGAGAAAGAACAAGTGACTCATAATAAGCAAGCAATATACCTTTCCTGAAAAATCAGTTATCTCTGAGGAAGTTCTTCACCTGTAACTATTTATTATAAGAACTACATTGTTTATAAAATAGTAACATAGCTTTTGTTCAGGATTCACTTATCTGTGTACAGTTCTACATATTTATCTTAAGAATATTGGTTAATTAGTGTAGGCCACTGATTTCATTCTAAGAGATATCAAAAACTAAAAGAACACTCCAGTAAAATCTCTTTTCATTCTACATGCTTACAAAAATTATGATGTTTATGGAAATGTCCAGAAATATTTAAAAAGACAACTTTATTGTAGAAATGGTTCTCTTGCTAATAAGCTTCATAAATTAATCCTGCTCCTCAGTTCTGAGGGTCCATATTGTTCTCTCTAAAATTGTAGGATTTGGGTTGGGAATTCTCTAAGTTTCCTTCTAGCCTTGAATATTACTTTCTATCATTTTGCATATAACAATGTAATAAATCGTACCAACAATGATGGAATTATTCTACAGAGCATATATGCCAGATAGAAACTCACCAATGAGGCAAAATAAAAAAACACAGAGCAATAACAATCTACTGTTATTTCCACACTTGTTCTGTTGTGTGTACTTCCAAAGATAACTGGAAAAGATATTGACATGAATATTCCTTCTAAATTCAGCGTCTCTTCCCTCTCTTCCTTATCTGTACAGGTTTTACATTTCCAAAGTCTCCCATCTTAAACTAGAACTTGCTGATTCTTTTAGTAAAGAGTAGAAATCTCTTTTACACATGGATTATTCATAGATAACTTGCTAATTGAGCAGTGAAACAGATATTCACATACTGCTGCACCACTGATTCGTATAAAATGACAATGTGAAAAAAAAGCTTTCAAAAACATGTATAACACTAGATCCAGTAATTCCACTTATTCAAAGGTACTCTTTTAAATTATTTTGAGATAATTTCAGAGTTACAAAAGAGTTGCATAAATAGTTGAAAGAATTCCTGTCTATCCTCTGCCCAGGTTATCCAAATATTAACATTTTACCACATTGTCTTTCTCTCTGACTGTATCTGTCTGTCTCCATAGATATTAAAAGCTATTCATTGGAACATCACTTATAATGGAGAAAACTGGAGGACATCTAAATGGTATGCGTCAGGAAAGAGTTTCCTTAAAGAATATCCATTATGTGGAATATTATACAGGTTTTAAGATTTTTAAAGTGATGACTGTGAAGTTTAGGCGAGTTAGATAATGCTAAGTCTAAAGGCAGTTATAAATGATCATTATAAAGATTAATACAACACTTATATAACCCAGTGAAAATCAAGACCCCAATGTGACAAAAAAAGAAATAGATTCATGTGAAAAAAGACAAGTGAACATCTAGAAATAAAAGTAGTTTACAAATTTGATAAAGATAATGGATAAAATTTCTCTGCTTTTAAATAGTATACCTCTTTTGGACTGTTCTTTAAGATCTTATTGATGGCTACTTGAAGGTAAGCAGGAGGAAATACTGAATTGCGGGAATTATTTATAAGATTATTTACTAGAAGCTATAACTTAAATCACATACCATAAGCTCTGATGCTTCATGAAGAAAGAAGAAAAGGGGTCATTTTTTTCCAAGGAGAAAATAAATAAGACTCAAAACAGAGATGGATTATTTGGATTGAGATTTCAAAAAAAAAACAAAAAACAATCAAGCTTATATGGGTTTGTAATGAATGCTTAACAAATAGAATTCTGCAACATATAAGTTCAAGATTTTTTACAATATTACATGATGAAATTGGATTGCTTCAGTCTGAAATTTCACTGAGATATTTTATTCTCTGGATGTTACTAATAGATGTGTACAATCTGACTGCCAAACTGAACATAGACATATAAACCAATGGAACAGGTATTTTTAAGCAGATAGAATTTTTGATAATTAAAATCTAAAAGAAAAAGAATATTATAATCTCTCAGCAGAGAATATACCACATATATGACTTTTAGAATTTAATTGTATGTTCAAGAGAAAGAGAAACATTTCTGGAAGTGAAATATTAGCGAGTCGCTGAATTCTGCTGCCAAAGTGATTTAGAATGTAAATAGATCTGTTTTGGAGATTTCAAGTGTGAGATGCTTATTAATCAAGTGAGAGGAAATAAAATCAAGTGGGTAGTATTAGTAATAATACCTGATGAATTTCTAATAAGAAACCTCTTTATCAGAAAATCTAGTTTACATATGGCAGAGATAACCAATTATTACATTAGTAAAATAATCTAGGTATATGAAATCTAAATTCCTTGCTAACATGAGACCACCTAAACAAATTTAACACTTTAGAAACTGTATTTGAATCTCAGACTGTATTAAAAATATTATCTTTATTATACCTAAAATATACTTCATGGTACACTAAAACTATACAGTGTTGAAAATCTAAAGCTGATTGTGATTACAGTAGGAGACTGGCTTTTTTCTTTTTTTAGGAAAAGGATACTTTTATTCTCTTCACAGAAGAGTCTGTCATTTATCGTTATTTCACAGATGACCTAATTCACAAATTATTAAAGATTTCACTGCAGTCTGAACTCTTTATTCCTACATGTTCCAAAACACTCTCAATTTTCTCCAACTGCTCTCTAAAGTAATTTCAGTCCCAAAGAATAGAGGAGGAAAAATATGCATTGAATATATAAAATAGAGGCCAAGCACTGATCTCTTATAGCACTTATCCCTATGAAAAAAGATGAGATGACTTGCTCGTGGCTAAGTTCTTTCTTTTCACTGTCTTATAAAGACAGTTATTATAAGAAAGGTTAAGATTTCTTTATGTTTTATACCAGTTATCTCTCTTCAACCTTCACCATTTTCATAGTTGTCAACTTTCATATACTACAGGACAACTTACTTTTTTCATAGGTATCATGATGCCCTTCAAAATATGGGCTACTGTCTAAGCCTTAGCCCTGAATGGAAGTATGCGTGGGTACATGCTAAGTCGCTTCAGTCATGTCCAACTCTTTGAGACCCTATGGACTATATCCAACCAGGCTCCTCCGTCCATGGGATTCTTCAGGAAAGAGGACTTGAGTGTGTTGCCATTTCCTGCTTCAGAATGGAAGTATAATCATTGTTTAATATTTTATACACAGAATCATACACAAATAAATATCTGTACAATTCAAATTGGCATCCATGATGCCATTGATCTGATGGTAGTAATCAGTATAAAGGACACCTTCAGTCCTTCAATGTGATATCTGTTACTACTTTTAAACTATATAGTACAGAAGTCAGTTATTCAGGATACAACATTGTTTCTATTGTTAACAGTACCATATCTATTGCACTTCATAAATGTGACAGGGAAGTTACCACATTGTGTTCATAAATAAGTAAATAGTTCTGTGTTGCTCAGGGTACACATACCTATATGAGTATATAAAATAGTATCAACAGAGCATGTTTGTATGTGTCTAGAAATAAATCACTCAAATTAAATATACATAAAAGTATATATTAAATGGTTAACAAGTTGTGGAGTAAGAAAAGGCAATTGTTACTTTTTTATACATTTTTATGTTGTCCCTTTTTTAAATAGAAATGAGTTGTTTTGAAAAACAGGAAAAACAAAGTTATAAGAGAATATAAGAGAAAGAATGGGAAATAATATGGGATGAAATGGATATACAATAATAAAGTCAGTAAATATTAAAGAAAATTCACATTTGTGAAGGTGATTCTTCATAAAGTGATAAAGATCTTAGAAAACAGAAAACACAAAAGAAAAAATTGATACACTGCTACTCAACTATAAACGTCAGCTCATTGAAAATGTTCACTGAGAAAATGAATAGGTAAGCATGGGAAAAAAACATTCACAATATAAATTGTGACAAAGGACATGTATGCAGACTATATAAAGAACACCTTCAATTCCATAATAAGATGACACCTCAATAACAAATGGGCAAATTAGATACTTTGAAAAGGAAGATTATAAATTTCTAATAAGCACTTGAAACATAGCACATTATTAGTCGTAAGGGAAATACAAATTAATGTTAAAATATGACTGTACTTTCTTCTAGAATGGCTTCAATTTTAAAAACCTGACAACACTAAATATTATCCAGGATGTGAAGCAAGTAGAATTCTCGTTCATTGCTAATAAGAGTGCAAAATGGTGCTGCCAATTTGGAATCTGGAAGTTTCTTATAGATCCAAAGATGCTACTTACCTTATGATCATATAACTCCTAGGTGTTTACCTCAAATAGATAAAAGCATATGTCTACAAAAGAGTTTCAGACAATGTGTATAAAATTATTCATGGTAGGTCTATTAACAACCACCAAAAACTGAAACAGTTCAGATGTCCACCACCAAGAAAATGGATAAATTGTGTTGTATCCATACAAGAAAACTGTACTCAACAGTTAAAAGAAGGCGATAAATTTGAACATTGCTAAGGCAGAATCAGCTGTGTTGTTGTTTAGTCACTAAGTTGTGTCTGACTCTTTGCAACCCCCTGGACTGTAGCCTGCCAGGCTCCTCTGTCCACAGGATTTTCCAGGCAAGAATACCAATGTGGGTTGTCATTTCCTTCTCCTGCTTGGCAGGTGGACTCTTTATCAGTGAGTCACCTGGGAAACCCCAGAATCCATTATAGTTAGTAACTAACAGAAAGAGTAGTGTGAGATCAAGAGAGGAAGTGAAGATGGACTTGAGATGTTTAGCCTATTTGTTTAGGAAATAAATTAAAACAAGTGAATGTATCCAGAGAGGAAAAGGCTTAGAGGTGGGAATAAAGGTATATATGAAAAAACAGAGAATAGACATAAAGACATTGGGGAGACCAAACAGTGGGAGGGAGTAACATGGAAACCTATACTGTCATGTGTAGAAAAGATAGCTATTGTCATTGAAAATGTTCACTGAGAAAATGAATAGGTAAGCATGAAAACATTCACAATATAAATTGTGACAAAGGACATGTATGCAGACTATATAAAGAACACCTTCAATTCCATAATAAGATGACACCTCAATAACAAATGGGCAAATTAGATACTTTGAAAAGGAAGATTATAAATTTCTAATAAGCACTTGAAACATAGCACATTATTAGTCGTAAGGGAAATACAAATTAATGTTAAAATATGACTGTACTTTCTTCTAGAATGGCTTCAATTTTAAAAACCTGACAACACTAAATATTATCCAGGATGTGAAGCAAGTAGAATTCTCGTTCATTGCTAATAAGAGTGCAAAATGGTGCTGCCAATTTGGAATCTGGAAGTTTCTTATAGATCCAAAGATGCTACTTACCTTATGATCATATAACTCCTAGGTGTTTACCTCAAATAGATAAAAGCATATGTCTACAAAAAGAGTTTCAGACAATGTGTATAAAATTATTCATGGTAGGTCTATTAACAACCACCAAAAACTGAAACAGTTCAGATGTCCACCACCAAGAAAATGGATAAATTGTGTTGTATCCATACAAGAAAACTGTACTCAACAGTTAAAAGAAGGCGATAAATTTGAACATTGCTAAGGCAGAATCAGCTGTGTTGTTGTTTAGTCACTAAGTTGTGTCTGACTCTTTGCAACCCCCTGGACTGTAGCCTGCCAGGCTCCTCTGTCCACAGGATTTTCCAGGCAAGAATACCAATGTGGGTTGTCATTTCCTTCTCCTGCTTGGCAGGTGGACTCTTTATCAGTGAGTCACCTGGGAAACCCCAGAATCCATTATAGTTAGTAACTAACAGAAAGAGTAGTGTGAGATCAAGAGAGGAAGTGAAGATGGACTTGAGATGTTTAGCCTATTTGTTTAGGAAATAAATTAAAACAAGTGAATGTATCCAGAGAGGAAAAGGCTTAGAGGTGGGAATAAAGGTATATATGAAAAAACAGAGAATAGACATAAAGACATTGGGGAGACCAAACAGTGGGAGGGAGTAACATGGAAACCTATACTGTCATGTGTAGAAAAGATAGCTATTGTCATTGTGCTAGGGGAATAGGAGTACCTACAACCACTTGGAGCGATGGTCTGGAGGGATGGGAGGAGGGGAACTGGGTGGAGGGAGGGTCAAGGGATATGCATATGAATGATCTGGGAACATACATGTACAAAAATAAGTAAATAAATTAATTAATTAATTAAAAAAAAAGGTATATATGATTCTCTAAGATATACCTAAAAGCATTTTTTTTCCAGGTGAATTGGAGAAAGCTTATTGGTTGAAGATTCCAGCAGTCAGAATTCACTTTTTCCCACATATCAATCTCTTTGGGTCCTTTTTTTCTCCTGGACAGAATTTCCAAAACTTGAAAGAGTGCCTTGCGGGTGTGAGAGTCCTGAGAATGGCCTGGAGGAGATAACTTAGCATTCTTTAGGACTCCTGGTTCTCTTCTCTTAGGAAGGATTTGAACTTCAGGTATTTATGGGCTGCTGCTGAGATTGGTACTTGTTAACCCATCATTTAGATTGTATTTCTACTGAAGGAATTTGGACTGGGGTGCATTATCTTCTTTTGGTATTTATTTAATACCTATTTTGTCAGTGCCAGATCTTAGTAGAAACACCGGGGATCTTTGATCTCTGCTGTGGCATGTGGGATTGTTTAGTTGTGGCATGAGGAATCTTTAGTTGCAGCCTGCAAATTCCTGGTTGCATCATGAGAACTCTTAGTTGAGGCATTGGGGGTGTAGTTCCCTGACCAGGGATTGAACCCCTGGCCTCTGCATTTGGCAACAGTCTTAGCCACTGTACCGCCAGGGAAATCCCCAGGAGCAGTATGTTCAGTGTCTAAAAATGATGGTAAGAAAGGAGAGGGAAATTGTCATCCCATGTCATATCATAGCAGGTCCTTCAGGAACTGATCATCACATCCATCTGTTTTCTGTAATACTGTTGATTTGTTATCTTCTTAGTTGGTGAATTTCTGGCAGATACAGCCTACCTCTTTCATCTCTTTAACCATTCCTCTCTAAAGGAGAAAAGGCTTTTATGAACTAAGCATTCAATGAAAAGATGCTGACTAAATAGAAAATAGAAGGATTAAAGGACTAAATATGCCTCTAGAGATTTAATTATTGCCACTTCCTCTGATATATAAAGTTTTGTTATTAAAAACAATAGGAAAAGTAAGCAAAATTATAAAATAGATTTTTTTTCTTTTTTAGGGGGGGTTGGAGAAGGAGGGGGGCAGGTGGACAGGCCACCTCTATTGGTCTTTCATTTATCTATTTTAATCCTTCTTTGTGCTTTGGCCCATGTGGGCCTCCCATCGCAGTGGCCTCTGTTGTCGCAGAGTACCGACTCTGGGCGCATGCGCTCCAGAGCTCTGGCTCAGTAATTGGACACATCGGTCCAACCGCTTGGCGGCATGTGGGATCTTCCCAGGCCAGGGATCAAACCAGCGCCCCTTGCACTGCAAGGCAGTGTCCTTACCCACTGGACCACCAGGGAATCCCTATAAAATAGATTTTTAAAGAACATTTTCTCTCAAGAAAAAGGAAAACAAAGGTAAGCCCAATAAGAAAATAGAATATCTTTGACTGAAAATGACATTTAAAAATCAGATTGGAAGAATAAGAGAGAAAAAGGAGAAGGGAATCAGACACTCAAGTTTTCTGAACTCAGAAAGGAAAAAAACAGGAGAGATAGATCAAAGAACTCCATTATGGGAAACAAATGGAAAAGGGGAAAAGAATTCTTTAGGGCTGTGAAACCCATGATTACTCAGGAGAAAAGCTGGCATCATGAGAACTCTTAGTTGAGGCATTGGGGTGTAGTTCCTGACCAGGGATTGAACCCTGGCCTCTGCATTTGCAACAGTCTTAGCCACTGTACCGCCAGGGAAATCCCCAGGAGCAGTATGTTCAGTGTCTAAAAATGATGGTAAGAAAGGAGAGGGAAATTGTCATCCCATGTCATATCATAGCAGGTCCTTCAGGAACTGATCATCACATCCATCTGTTTTCTGTAATACTGTTGATTTGTTATCTTCTTAGTTGGTGAATTTCTGGCAGATACAGCCTACCTCTTTCATCTCTTTAACCATTCCTCTCTAAAGGAGAAAAGGCTTTTATGAACTAAGCATTCAATGAAAAGATGCTGACTAAATAGAAAATAGAAGGATTAAAGGACTAAATATGCCTCTAGAGATTTAATTATTGCCACTTCCTCTGATATATAAAGTTTTGTTATTAAAAACAATAGGAAAAGTAAGCAAAGTTATAAAATAGATTTTTTTTCTTTTTTAGGGGGGGTTGGAGAAGGAGGGGGGCAGGTGGACAGGCCACCTCTATTGGTCTTTCATTTATCTATTTTAATCCTTCTTTGTGCTTTGGCCCATGTGGGCCTCCCATCGCAGTGGCCTCTGTTGTCGCAGAGTACCGACTCTGGGCGCATGCGCTCCAGAGCTCTGGCTCAGTAATTGGACACATCGGTCCAACCGCTTGGCGGCATGTGGGATCTTCCCAGGCCAGGGATCAAACCAGCGCCCCTTGCACTGCAAGGCAGTGTCCTTACCCACTGGACCACCAGGGAATCCCTATAAAATAGATTTTTAAAGAACATTTTCTCTCAAGAAAAAGGAAAACAAAGGTAAGCCCAATAAGAAAATAGAATATCTTTGACTGAAAATGACATTTAAAAATCAGATTGGAAGAATAAGAGAGAAAAAGGAGAAGGGAATCAGACACTCAAGTTTTCTGAACTCAGAAAGGAAAAAAACAGGAGAGATAGATCAAAGAACTCCATTATGGGAAACAAATGGAAAGCAAAAGATCTAGGGTGTCCCTGCAAGGTATGGGAGCATTTTGATTTAGCTGTAGAAACAGAGGAAGGATATGTAAAAACAGAGGGAGACTATGTGAAAGCACCCATGATTACTCAGGAGAAAAGCTGGCATCAACGTGCAGTTTGATTTCACTCTACACTCAGTGATCTTATCTCTAGATTATCCACTTCTTGATATTAATCCATAAACATGGTGAGTTTAGAGAAATGCCTACCCATTCATACTATGACCATGTAGCCACCTTGCATATTCCCTGTGCTATACAGTAAGTCCTCATTAGTTATCTATTTTATATGTTATTGTTGTTTAGTCATTAAGTCATGTCTGACTCTTTTGCAACTCCGTAGATTGTAGCCTGTGCAGACTTCTCTGTCCTTGAGATTTCCCAGGCAAGAATATTGGAATGGGTTGCTATTTCCTTCTCCAGTGGATCTTCCCCAACCAGAGATCACACCCACATCTCTTGCATTGGCAGGTAGATTCTCTACCACTCAGTCACCTGGGAAACCCATTATTTTATATATAGTAATGTGTATATGTGGCTTCCCCCATGGCTTAGACAGTAAAGAACCTGCCTGCAATGCAGGAGACCCAATTCAATCAATGGGTTGTGAAGATCCCTTGGAGGAGAGAATGGAAACCCACTCTAGTATTCTTGCCTGGAGAATCTCATGGACAGAGGAGCCTGGTGCACTACAGTCCATGGAGCTTCACAGAGTCAGACGTGACTTAGCAACTAAGCTCGTGTGCAAGCGAATGTGTAGATCTGTCTGTGTCTCCCAATTTATCCCTCCTCCCCTTTCTCCCTTGGTAACCATAAGATTGTTTTCTACATATGTGAGTATTTCTGTGGAGAGCGGTATGGAATTTCCTTAAAAACTAAAAATAAATCTACCATATGATCCAGCAATCCCACTCCTGGGCATATACCAAAAGAAAGTCATAATTCATAAAGATAGATGCACCCCAATGTTCATTGCAGTACTATTTACAATAACCAAGATAGGAAAGAAACCTAAATGTCCATCAACATTTAGGAAATGGAAAAAGAAGATGCGGTACACATATACAATGGATTATTACTCAGCCATTTAAAAAAGAATGAAACAATGCCATTTGCAGCAATGGCAATGATCTATCTCCTAGATGGACATAGAGATTGTCATACTGAGTGAAGTTAAGTCAGACAGAGAATGACAAATGTCATGATATCACTTATATGTGGAATCTAAATACATGACACAAATTAACTCATTTACAAAGTAGAGATAGGGTCACAGATGTAACATGACACAAATTTTAAGCTCATTTTTTTACAAAGCAATAGAGATAGTCACTTGCATATTCCTGTGCTATACAGTAAGTCCTCATTAGTTATCTATTTTATATGTTATTGTTGTTTAGTCATTAAGTCATGTCTGACT
Organism: Tragulus kanchil; assembly: GCA_022376925.1. Classification (NCBI taxonomy): domain Eukaryota; kingdom Metazoa; phylum Chordata; class Mammalia; order Artiodactyla; family Tragulidae; genus Tragulus; species Tragulus kanchil. The sequence continues at coordinate 116,311,321 of JAIOJX010000023.1, read as the reverse complement.
CTTTTGCAACTCCGTAGATTGTAGCCTGTGCAGACTTCTCTGTCCTTGAGATTTCCCAGGCAAGAATATTGGAATGGGTTGCTATTTCCTTCTCCAGTGGATCTTCCCCAACCAGAGATCACACCCACATCTCTTGCATTGGCAGGTAGATTCTCTACCACTCAGTCACCTGGGAAACCCATTATTTTATATATAGTAATGTGTATATGTGGCTTCCCCCATGGCTTAGACAGTAAAGAACCTGCCTGCAATGCAGGAGACCCAATTCAATCAATGGGTTGTGAAGATCCCTTGGAGGAGAGAATGGAAACCCACTCTAGTATTCTTGCCTGGAGAATCTCATGGACAGAGGAGCCTGGTGCACTACAGTCCATGGAGCTTCACAGAGTCAGACGTGACTTAGCAACTAAGCTCGTGTGCAAGCGAATGTGTAGATCTGTCTGTGTCTCCCAATTTATCCCTCCTCCCCTTTCTCCCTTGGTAACCATAAGATTGTTTTCTACATATGTGAGTATTTCTGTGGAGAGCGGTATGGAATTTCCTTAAAAACTAAAAATAAATCTACCATATGATCCAGCAATCCCACTCCTGGGCATATACCAAAAGAAAGTCATAATTCATAAAGATAGATGCACCCCAATGTTCATTGCAGTACTATTTACAATAACCAAGATAGGAAAGAAACCTAAATGTCCATCAACATTTAGGAAATGGAAAAAGAAGATGCGGTACACATATACAATGGATTATTACTCAGCCATTTAAAAAAGAATGAAACAATGCCATTTGCAGCAATGGCAATGATCTATCTCCTAGATGGACATAGAGATTGTCATACTGAGTGAAGTTAAGTCAGACAGAGAATGACAAATGTCATGATATCACTTATATGTGGAATCTAAATACATGACACAAATTAACTCATTTACAAAGTAGAGATAGGGTCACAGATGTAGAGATTTCTGTGTGCTAATTTTGTATTATGCCACTTAACTGAATTTATTGATGAGCTTTAGTTGTTTTCTGGAAGCATCCTTAGGATTTTCTGTGTGTGATGTCATGTTATCTGCAAGCAATGACAGTTTTACTTCTTTTTCAATGTGGATTCCTGGTAGTTGCTTTTAAATACCTGATTTCCTGAATTTCAGCTGGGTTCTTTCTTTCTGTGGACAAGTGAGCATAACAGAGTTTAAAAAGTAAAATCCTACCTTGATCTAGTTTTGAGTTTCTGGCTACAGGTGAGTCAGTTCCCCTCCCTGAGCAGCTGATTAATCCAGCTTCCCTCATCAGGTTCTTACACTGAGGGCCACTAGGCCACTATGCACCAGCCTTCATTACCCAGGGGCCAGGTATTGGACCTCTAACCTCTTTGCCCTGGAGTCTGCAGAATCATTTATATTTTCCATTCCACAGGGAGCCCAGGAAACCTAGCTAACCACACTCCATCTGTCGTACTTCAGCTGCGCCCTCTAGCTCCAACTTGCTATTTTCCTGTCTTGGGTACACCTTCAATATGACCTTGTCTGACAATCTTCTCTTATTTGGAACTGGAAGTTATATATATGTAAGATTCTGCCTTTCATCTATCCTATCTGAGTGTTGGCATATTGTGTCCTGCCATCAAAGATTTCTTAAGTCTAATAAAACAGTGAGCCCTTTCCTCCATCCACCTATCCTTCCTTCCACACTACAAACATTTAATGCCTATTCACCATGGGCAAGCCCTATGGCAGGCGCCAGAGGTGACTTCGTGATCCCTGTGCCTGGAAACTATTTAAGATGCAGATTTTTCTCCTATCTGAGCCTTTGCATGTTGTCAAGTGCATCTGCACCTCCCCTCACTTTTTAAAAATTTTTGGTCATTTGTTGCTGAACTTAATATTTCTATATTACTTTTGCACAACTCAATCAAGGTAACAGGAAATCTGTGTGCAATCAGTATTGGGAATGAGATATTTCATTTGCATTTATACAGATTTGTATTATGCACAAATTAACTCATTTACAAAGTAGAGATAGGGTCACAGATGTAGAGATTTCTGTGTGCTAATTTTGTATTATGCCACTTAACTGAATTTATTGATGAGCTTTAGTTGTTTTCTGGAAGCATCCTTAGGATTTTCTGTGTGTGATGTCATGTTATCTGCAAGCAATGACAGTTTTACTTCTTTTTCAATGTGGATTCCTGGTAGTTGCTTTTAAATACCTGATTTCCTGAATTTCAGCTGGGTTCTTTCTTTCTGTGGACAAGTGAGCATAACAGAGTTTAAAAAGTAAAATCCTACCTTGATCTAGTTTTGAGTTTCTGGCTACAGGTGAGTCAGTTCCCCTCCCTGAGCAGCTGATTAATCCAGCTTCCCTCATCAGGTTCTTACACTGAGGGCCACTAGGCCACTATGCACCAGCCTTCATTACCCAGGGGCCAGGTATTGGACCTCTAACCTCTTTGCCCTGGAGTCTGCAGAATCATTTATATTTTCCATTCCACAGGGAGCCCAGGAAACCTAGCTAACCACACTCCATCTGTCGTACTTCAGCTGCGCCCTCTAGCTCCAACTTGCTATTTTCCTGTCTTGGGTACACCTTCAATATGACCTTGTCTGACAATCTTCTCTTATTTGGAACTGGAAGTTATATATATGTAAGATTCTGCCTTTCATCTATCCTATCTGAGTGTTGGCATATTGTGTCCTGCCATCAAAGATTTCTTAAGTCTAATAAAACAGTGAGCCCTTTCCTCCATCCACCTATCCTTCCTTCCACACTACAAACATTTAATGCCTATTCACCATGGGCAAGCCCTATGGCAGGCGCCAGAGGTGACTTCGTGATCCCTGTGCCTGGAAACTATTTAAGATGCAGATTTTTCTCCTATCTGAGCCTTTGCATGTTGTCAAGTGCATCTGCACCTCCCCTCACTTTTTAAAAATTTTTGGTCATTTGTTGCTGAACTTAATATTTCTATATTACTTTTGCACAACTCAATCAAGGTAACAGGAAATCTGTGTGCAATCAGTATTGGGAATGAGATATTTCATTTGCATTTATACAGATTTAATTTGCCATACTACTGATTGGATATGCTTTTAAATATTATGGCCACTTGAAGATACAGACTGTTGCCAACAGTTTTCTTCAAGATGCCTTTGACACATGAACTAGTAAGGAGAAGAAAATACAGAAAACCTTTTCTGGTTGATGTAGTAAACTAGCTATATAGTAAAAGAAATTCAAGCAACATTTTACCAAATGTGACCATGTGGAAAAAGAGTGTTTTTTCTATGAGAGGCAGCAAGTATAGTGTTTATTTGAATGACCAGTTCCTTATCTTGCTTTTGTAGGGCAGCCAAAACCATTTTAGGATGATGGAAGAGGCTGCAAGCTCGTTTGAAAGGTCTCTCGTGCACAGGAAATTGTATGATTCACACTTGAAGTTCTCTGTTGTTAGAAAGGGATGAAAACGCTTTGACTTCAGTAGTACTGGAGGTGTTAGGAGCTGCCTGGCATTTTGACTGTGTTTTTTGAGACGAATATGTACGTGTGACTGCCTGGGGAAAAACCACACACAACAGAACCTGAAGTGAATAACATTGGGTGATCTATTGCCCCTTAACATCAGTCATATCATATGCAATGTAAACAGAGTGAAGCAATTTGCTACTTTCTTGGGTTCCATTATGTATATGTGTTTATTTAATCAGAACTAAATGATATTACATGAAGTTCCTCTTGCCCTCCTGAGGAATCCAGATTCAACTCTTTCAGCACTGTTCAGCGCTGGAGAGCGAAGAAAGTGTAACCATAGTGATGGAATGGAAATGATTTTCTTTGTTCAGAGGCTTCAATATCCAACAGACATTACAGTTTTCAAGGTCAAAAATATATTAGGATGAGATAAAAAATTAAAGAAAAATGTGCTGGCTTAGCTACAAAAGCTAATTTAGTTTATGCATTATAAATTATGTTAAAATGACTAAAATGAGATTTCTCAGCAAGAACTAAATGTGTGGTTTCACAAAACTAATTTTCAAAGATGAACATGATTACAGAATTTAGGCTTTTTGGGTCCACAAAAGGGGCTAATTTTCAGATTTAATTTGCCATACTACTGATTGGATATGCTTTTAAATATTATGGCCACTTGAAGATACAGACTGTTGCCAACAGTTTTCTTCAAGATGCCTTTGACACATGAACTAGTAAGGAGAAGAAAATACAGAAAACCTTTTCTGGTTGATGTAGTAAACTAGCTATATAGTAAAAGAAATTCAAGCAACATTTTACCAAATGTGGCCATGTGGAAAAAGAGTGTTTTTTCTATGAGAGGCAGCAAGTATAGTGTTTATTTGAATGACCAGTTCCTTATCTTGCTTTTGTAGGGCAGCCAAAACCATTTTAGGATGGTGGAAGAGGCTGCAAGCTCGTTTGAAAGGTCTCTCGTGCACAGGAAATTGTATGATTCACACTTGAAGTTCTCTGTTGTTAGAAAGGGATGAAAACGCTTTGACTTCAGTAGTACTGGAGGTGTTAGGAGCTGCCTGGCATTTTGACTGTGTTTTTTGAGACGAATATGTACGTATGACTGCCTGGGGAAAAACCACACACAACAGAACCTGAAGTGAATAACATTGGGTGATCTATTGCCCCTTAACATCAGTCATATCATATGCAATGTAAACAGAGTGAAGCAATTTGCTACTTTCTTGGGTTCCATTATGTATATGTGTTTATTTAATCAGAACTAAATGATATTACATGAAGTTCCTCTTGCCCTCCTGAGGAATCCAGATTCAACACTTTCAGCACTGTTCAGCGCTGGAGAGCGAAGAAAGTGTAACCATAGTGATGGAATGGAAATGATTTTCTTTGTTCAGAGGCTTCAATATCCAACAGACATTACAGTTTTCAAGGTCAAAAATATATTAGGATGAGATAAAAAATTAAAGAAAAATGTGCTGGCTTAGCTACAAAAGCTAATTTAGTTTATGCATTATAAATTATGTTAAAATGACTAAAATGAGATTTCTCAGCAAGAACTAAATGTGTGGTTTCACAAAACTAATTTTCAAAGATGAACATGATTACAGAATTTAGCTTTAAAAGCTTTTCAGGGCATCAGAGAAAACAGCAAAGCTATCAATTATCGGGCTTTCGCGGTGCCTCTGTTAGAAATATAATGGTATTTTTAGCATTCTGCTCAGCATTTACTAAATTAAGAATGTCTACAAACAAATCAATTAATTGGGACATTATTTAATTAAATAAAACATGTGATCTGCCAAAGAACCTTAAGCAGACGATTAAAACAAACGTCCCAATAGCCTTCCTCTTCTACAGAGTGAAATAGCTGGCCAAGCAATAAAAGAAAGATGGAAGCTTCAGAAAATGAAGCTCTGATAAAGCAGGCAAACACAGCCTCCTGCTTTACTGATTCATGCTGCATACTTATGTAATTTTGAAAAGTGCTTGTTTTGAAAATCTGTGATTTCCTGGGAGAAGGTCAATGCTATCTGTCAGTCATTCCAGTCCTATTAGGTGGATGTGTGGAATTTGTTTTTTGTGACAGTCATATATACACATAAAAGAATCTGTATTCTTATGCATGGTACACTTAAGTCTCTGACTGCTAGGAAGTTATTGGGTTCCTGATATTTATTTTGGTGTTATGAAAGCTACACAACTCAGATTTAGTGAAAGTGTATTTTAAAACCACTCTAAGTCAGGTACTCTGTAAAAGAAAAAATAAAAAAAGAGCCCTCTCAACTCAACCTTTTAATAGTCCTATGAGTTAGAAAGCAAGATCCCAGTTATAAATGGAAAAAGTGAGGTTCAAGGAGGTGAAGTACTGTCTCTGTATTCATGAACCTGATAAATTGTAGAGCTAGGATTTAAACCAGTGGCATAAGATAATAGCAAGTCCCAAACACTGTCTATTATTCCAGAATATCTTTTCAGCAGGAAAGCGAACCCAGCCTGAGTATTACTGTGCTGCATCATTGAAATTACTATCTTTTTGGTCATTAATTATTGGATACATTGTCTCAAATGAGAGGCAGCAATGATTTTGTTAGGGAAATATCAAATACCGCTTGGACGAATCAAAGTATTAAACTGCCTAATTCCACTAGATATCATGGAAAAGATAAGCAACCTATGCACCTGCAAACAGTCCTGAATAGAGTTCTATTCTTATTTGAAGTGATTTCAAGTATGGATCAAGAGTTAAAGAAGGAGATAGAAAAGTGAGGTGAAGACAATGGATGTTTAATGGCAATGTTGTGACCTGTTGGAAACTTTGAAATCTATTTTTTTCCTTCTTGTTAAAGAAGATAATCATTTCGTATATCCAAATGGTGAGTTTATGTACAGGAGAACATCTGATGAACTGTATCAAACATCCCTGAAATCATTTTCAGTACTCGTTTGATCTGAGAAATTATGATTACCCTATCCAGGTGACTCTTGTCACCCAAGTCAAGTAGGTCCTCCAGTCCTTTATTCTTTCTTTCTTCCTTTGTCTCCTCTAAGCTCCAGGTACAACTCTGATACCATTATGCATCTAGACTTGCTCATCCTGCTGGGTCTGTCTGAAAATTTCTCAAATGTGACATGGATATAAATCTGCAAGTCACTGACACCCAATTATCTGAGAATGATAAAGAAGCCATGAACATGGAAGTGTTTTTCTTTTTTTTAAAAAATTTTTTGACTGATATGAAATGCCGTTGGGAAATTTGTTACAAATACACTTAAGTCTCTGACTGCTAGGAAGTTATTGGGTTCCTGATATTTATTTTGGTGTTATGAAAGCTACACAACTCAGATTTAGTGAAAGTGTATTTTAAAACCACTCTAAGTCAGGTACTCTGTAAAAGAAAAAATAAAAAAAGAGCCCTCTCAACTCAACCTTTTAATAGTCCTATGAGTTAGAAAGCAAGATCCCAGTTATAAATGGAAAAAGTGAGGTTCAAGGAGGTGAAGTACTGTCTCTGTATTCATGAACCTGATAAATTGTAGAGCTAGGATTTAAACCAGTGGCATAAGATAATAGCAAGTCCCAAACACTGTCTATTATTCCAGAATATCTTTTCAGCAGGAAAGTGAACCCAGCCTGAGTATTACTGTGCTGCATCATTGAAATTACTATCTTTTTGGTCATTAATTATTGGATACATTGTCTCAAATGAGAGGCAGCAATGATTTTGTTAGGGAAATATCAAATACCGCTTGGACGAATCAAAGTATTAAACTGCCTAATTCCACTAGATATCATGGAAAAGATAAGCAACCTATGCACCTGCAAACAGTCCTGAATAGAGTTCTATTCTTATTTGAAGTGATTTCAAGTATGGATCAAGAGTTAAAGAAGGGAGATAGAAAAGTGAGGTGAAGACAATGGATGTTTAATGGCAATGTTGTGACCTGTTGGAAACTTTGAAATCTATTTTTTTCCTTCTTGTTAAAGAAGATAATCATTTCGTATATCCAAATGGTGAGTTTATGTACAGGAGAACATCTGATGAACTGTATCAAACATCCCTGAAATCATTTTCAGTACTCGTTTGATCTGAGAAATTATGATTACCCTATCCAGGTGACTCTTGTCACCCAAGTCAAGTAGGTCCTCCAGTCCTTTATTCTTTCTTTCTTCCTTTGTCTCCTCTAAGCTCCAGGTACAACTCTGATACCATTATGCATCTAGACTTGCTCATCCTGCTGGGTCTGTCTGAAAATTTCTCAAATGTGACATGGATATAAATCTGCAAGTCACTGACACCCAATTATCTGAGAATGATAAAGAAGCCATGAACATGGAAGTGCTTTCAAATTCTTGTCTAAGTATTAATTTTTAAGCCCAAGTTTTGTTTCCTGTTCTTCATCACATTTTTATTACTAAGCAATAGGTTAAACGTTTCATGAAATGCCGTTGGGAAATTTGTAATGTTTCCATTCCTAAAAATAAAAGAACTTACTATGTTCATCTTCAAACCAGAAAGAAAATGTCACATTGCTTAACCCATACCTGATGACTGAGGCGGGTGTATTGACTGGAACCCCAGGGAAGGACACAGATGGACTTCGGTCTTTGCCTGGGATTGACAGCATGTGAGTAAAATGCTTTGCTATAATTAGGGTAATTTGTGTGCAACAGGGAAAAACAGACCCTTAAATATCAGTGTGGGGTTCAGTAGCAAAATATGTCTAGACATGTGAAACTTTCCACACTGAAAGTAGTTATTGAAAAATGACTCATTTTTACATCCTCCACCTGCTGCCTGATTCTTCATCATATTGATTTGTGAAAGAAAAAACATTTTCCAAATCATAGTATTGAGATATGTTATTAATATGGTACAGAGTTTTTAGCTCTCAGTCTTTATTGAGCAGCACCCATGTGCTAAATGTTGTTTAGAAAAATCAGAGTAAATAAATGTCTTTATCTTAATAATTCAATTTTCATAAAAAATTTACTTGTCAATTACATTCAGCAGAGTTTAGGACAAACTAAACATGGGTGATATTTGATTTTTTAAAGAACAGGAAATTACAACTTTGGAAATATAATTGTTATGGAAGGATAGATATTTACTGTAGTAAGATTAAAGTTGTTTTTCTCTGTTCTCTCATTAATCTGGATACTTTAGAAACATTGTTTTAGACATTCTCGTGTATCAGCTTTTTCATAATCTGTAATTATAAGAAGGACTAATAATACCTTAAACAAATAGTTTATTTTCTTACACAGCAAAGAGTCAGGATGTAGGCAGCTACACTTTGTTGCCTTAACAGCTCAGAGTCAGTCACGGCAACTCTGCAATTTCTCCCCATCCTTGTACCATTATGCATCTAGACTTGCTCATCCTGTTCTGAAAATTTCTCAAATGTGACATGGATATAAATCTGCAAGTCACTGACACCCAATTATCTGAGAATGATAAAGAAGCCATGAACATGGAAGTGCTTTCAAATTCTTGTCTAAGTATTAATTTTTAAGCCCAAGTTTTGTTTCCTGTTCTTCATCACATTTTTATTACTAAGCAATAGGTTAAACGTTTCATGAAATGCCGTTGGGAAATTTGTAATGTTTCCATTCCTAAAAATAAAAGAACTTACTATGTTCATCTTCAAACCAGAAAGAAAATGTCACATTGCTTAACCCATACCTGATGACTGAGGCGGGTGTATTGACTGGAACCCCAGGGAAGGACACAGATGGACTTCGGTCTTTGCCTGGGATTGACAGCATGTGAGTAAAATGCTTTGCTATAATTAGGGTAATTTGTGTGCAACAGGGAAAAACAGACCCTTAAATATCAGTGTGGGGTTCAGTAGCAAAATATGTCTAGACATGTGAAACTTTCCACACTGAAAGTAGTTATTGAAAAATGACTCATTTTTACATCCTCCACCTGCTGCCTGATTCTTCATCATATTGATTTGTGAAAGAAAAAACATTTTCCAAATCATAGTATTGAGATATGTTATTAATATGGTACAGAGTTTTTAGCTCTCAGTCTTTATTGAGCAGCACCCATGTGCTAAATGTTGTTTAGAAAAATCAGAGTAAATAAATGTCTTTATCTTAATAATTCAATTTTCATAAAAAATTTACTTGTCAATTACATTCAGCAGAGTTTAGGACAAACTAAACATGGGTGATATTTGATTTTTTAAAGAACAGGAAATTACAACTTTGGAAATATAATTGTTATGGAAGGATAGATATTTACTGTAGTAAGATTAAAGTTGTTTTTCTCTGTTCTCTCATTAATCTGGATACTTTAGAAACATTGTTTTAGACATTCTCGTGTATCAGCTTTTTCATAATCTGTAATTATAAGAAGGACTAATAATACCTTAAACAAATAGTTTATTTTCTTACACAGCAAAGAGTCAGGATGTAGGCAGCTACACTTTGTTGCCTGAACAGCTAGCTCAGAGTCAGTCACGGCAACTCTGCAATTTTCTTTACCTTCCCCCAATAGTCCTAAAATGGCTGCTATTGCTCCAGACATCATGCCTGTATCCATACAGGATGTACAGGGGAAGATACACTGCTGGAGAAGTACATTTTATCGTAAAGCAAGGTTTTCAGATCCCCCAGCAAAATTCCACTTACAGATCACTGGTTAGAATTCAGACTTATCGCCATCCCTAGTGGCAAATAATCTGAGATATAAGTTTTTAGGTATGTGGGAATGGGTCTGAGGTTAGGTATCCAACAATGCTTGGTACATCTTGCATCCAACTTTGTTTTTCAAAGACTAGCCTTGATGCTGTGACTGAGTGAAAGCAGCTATACATTGAAGCTGGTTATAAAAGGAGAAGGAATGGACTTCAAATGAAATCATCTGCTTTTAAATCTCAACTCTGTAGTTTCTCTGTTGGGATCTTAAGCCACTTTTATAAGCTTCAGCTTCCTCATCTCTTAACGAAGGTAAAAATTCCTTTTTATAAGTATGATAAGGATTACATAAGTAACATGTCTCAGAATATCAGGTACAGATTTAAATAGAATTTACTAAATTGTTCATATGTTCATTCTTTCATTCATATATGCAGTTGGTCAATATAAACTGTATTTAAGAGAAGCAATCAAAAAGAGGATGCTACTGGCCAGATTTGCTTCTACTGAACATGAGGCCAAAGACCCAGACGTTGCCCACCTCAGGGTCTTATTCTTGAAGAGGGGTGTGTGTGTGTGTGCCCTAGCCTGCAGATGGCAGTGAGACAAGGATGAAGAGAAGAAGGAAATTAACTTTTTAAACACCTCTTAACCTGCCTCTCTTATCTTCATATCATATTTTACCTGATAAGCAGACATTTTTCTTTTCTTTTACTTTAAAATAGGCTATTAAGCTAAAAGCAGAATGGCTTTGACCTCTCATATTTAAACTTCTCCATCCAGTTCTATCCAGAGATTTAAAAAAATAGCCATTACTCAAAAAAAAAAAGAAAAAAAGAGGGAGAAAAAATAGCCATTACTCAATACTAATTTGGAGCCTGAACTTAAGAACTGTGGTCCACTTCTTCAAGCATGGCTTCTTCTCTGAAGTTCCTTGGACCATCTTTGCTGCCCTGCTGGTCTGTTCAGATGTGACCAGCAGGCATACCCAAATTTGCTAGGGTTTATTCCTGAGGGCTGTGGTCTGAGAACCTTGGTGCACACAGGTTATATAACACTGTCTTGTGCAACGATTTCTAAATATGAATATGTGAACCTATGAACGAAAATGTCTCCTGAACAAGAAAACATAGTCTGTGTGTTCTTTTTTCTTCCCTCTATCTATCCTTCCATCCCTTCCTCCAGCCTTGTCGTCCTCTCCCTCCTCCTTCTCCCCTCCCCATCTCTCTCATATTTGGGTGCTCTATGGAAAGACGCTTTCTGAGAAATGACTAGCAATCTGTGCATGACAGACTAATGTGTTACAGACTGAAAATTCATCTCTTGTGAAGAATGGTACGTAAATCTAACCAGTCATTGAATGGTCAGCCTCTGTCAACAGAGCAAAACAGGCAACAGGAAGATGAGTACAGCTAAGTACTAATTTCAGACTTTCTGTGGTCATACAAGAGAATACTAACAGTGAGTCTGGTCAAAAACTAGTGAGGAAACTTTAAATATCACAGGACTGGGTGATTGTTGTTCAGTCACTAAGTCAAAAAGCTGACTCTTTGTGACCCTGCAGACTGCAGCATGCCAGGCTTTCCTGTCCTTCCCTATCTTCAGGAGGTGCCTCAAACTCACGTCCATGGAGTTGGTGATGGATGCCATCCAACCATCTCATCCTCTGTTGCCCCTTCTACTTCTGCCCTCAGTCTTCCCCAGCATCAGGGCCTTTTCCAATGAAAAGATTTCCTTTGCAATTTCCTTTACCATTGATTTCCTTTTACAATTGATTGGTTTGATCTCCTTGCTGTCCGAGAGACTCTCCAGAGTCTTCTCCAACACCACAATTCGAAAGCATGAATTCTGCATTGCTCAGCCTTTGTGCTCCAACTCTCAGAGCCATACATGGCTATTGGAAAAAGCACAACTTTGACTACGCAAGATCTTTGTCGGCAAAGTGGTAGCTTTGTTTTTTAATATGCTGTCTAGTTATTAATACACTGTCAAGACTGGATGGAACTGAGCAATTAACCCTAAACCTGTGGACTTAAAAAACATTAGAAACCCTAAGTATATTAGATAATCATCTTAATGCTATTGGCTCATGCCGTAGTGCTAAAATCCTGATTCCATCCCTGGAGACTAGTTCAAAGATTTTATGAACTTTGAGGCACCCACTCGTTCTGTCCACCTCTAATTGAATATTTGCTGAGCTTATATTTTGTGCTTAATGTGTGCCAGATATGGGGGATACAGAATTAAATATCCATTATCCCTAACCTCGAGGAAATAAATGAAGAAAATAAATATAGAAGCAGAGTTACAATTAAATACAAAAGTACTCATTCAAAAATATGTATATGACATGATCATAGAGAAGAAAACATATGGGGGATTAGTCTCATTCAGTCATGTCTGACTCTTTGCAGCCCCATTAACTGTAGCCCACCAGGATCCTCTGTCCATGGGGGTTCCCAGACAAGATTACTGGAGCGGGTTGCCATTTCCTTCTCCAGGGGTCTTCCAGACCCAGGTGTTAAACCTAGGTCTTCCACATTGCAGGTACACTCTTCACCACCTGAAGCCACCCATATGGGAAATGAGTACGAGGAACTGAAGTGTGTATATGGTCAACCTGCAGTTCAGGAGACCCAGATTTGATCCCTGGGTTAGGAAGATTCCCTAAAGAGAAAATGGCAACCCATTCCAGTATTCTTGCCTGGAGAATTCCATGGACAGAGGAACCTAGCAGGCTATAGTCCATGGAATTGCAAAGAGATGGACATGACGGAGAGACTTTCAGGGCTACCTACCAGTAGCCATCTCAGCAAAATAGGGAACAGACCGCTCAGCCATGAAAGAGAGCCATCATAAAACCCCTTGAGTCAGTGGCTCCCCATCACCTGCCCTATAACCTCTTTTCCTGATTTGCAAGGCTTACCATTTGATTGTCAGTTCTCAACAGCCTTTGATGGTTCCCAGAACATCTTCTTAGTTTGCATATATCTATGTAATATATCATTCTCTTTCATTCTACCCTCTTTTGTTTTGAAGAACTTACTACCCAAGAATTTTAGCTTGACTTCAGAGGGAATCAGCTCAGTTATCGATTCAGAGATGCCCTCCCTTTTCAGTCCTAAAGTTACAATCCATCCACATCACCATCATATCATTCTTATTTTCTCATGGCACTTTCCATATATCTTAGGTTTCTGGTTCATTTATTTGTTTACCATCTATGTCCACTTTGATTCCCGAGTAAACTTTCTGAGACAGAGGCTTTGACAGTCTTATTTACTTCTCTATTTTCAGGGTCTAAAATCAAGCCTGGTCAATAATAGATGCTTAATAAATACTTGTTGAATTGATGATATAATTAATAATAAGCTTATATTTTGTGCTAAATGTGTGCCAGATATGGGGGATACAGAATTAAATATCCATTATCCCTAACCTCGAGGAAATAAATGAAGAAAATAAATATAGAAGCAGAGTTACAATTAAATACAAAAGTACTCATTCAAAAATATGTATATGACATGATCATAGAGAAGAAAACATATGGGGGATTAGTCTCATTCAGTCATGTCTGACTCTTTGCAGCCCCATTAACTGTAGCCCACCAGGATCCTCTGTCCATGGGGGTTCCCAGACAAGATTACTGGAGCGGGTTGCCATTTCCTTCTCCAGGGGTCTTCCAGACCCAGGTGTTAAACCTAGGTCTTCCACATTGCAGGTACACTCTTCACCACCTGAAGCCACCCATATGGGAAATGAGTACGAGGAACTGAAGTGTGTATATGGTCAACCTGCAGTTCAGGAGACCCAGATTTGATCCCTGGGTTAGGAAGATTCCCTAAAGAGAAAATGGCAACCCATTCCAGTATTCTTGCCTGGAGAATTCCATGGACAGAGGAACCTAGCAGGCTATAGTCCATGGAATTGCAAAGAGATGGACATGACGGAGAGACTTTCAGGGCTACCTACCAGTAGCCATCTCAGCAAAATAGGGAACAGACCGCTCAGCCATGAAAGAGAGCCATCATAAAACCCCTTGAGTCAGTGGCTCCCCATCACCTGCCCTATAACCTCTTTTCCTGATTTGCAAGGCTTACCATTTGATTGTCAGTTCTCAACAGCCTTTGATGGTTCCCAGAACATCTTCTTAGTTTGCATATATCTATGTAATATATCATTCTCTTTCATTCTACCCTCTTTTGTTTTGAAGAACTTACTACCCAAGAATTTTAGCTTGACTTCAGAGGGAATCAGCTCAGTTATCGATTCAGAGATGCCCTCCCTTTTCAGTCCTAAAGTTACAATCCATCCACATCACCATCATATCATTCTTATTTTCTCATGGCACTTTCCATATATCTTAGGTTTCTGGTTCATTTATTTGTTTACCATCTATGTCCACTTTGATTCCCGAGTAAACTTTCTGAGACAGAGGCTTTGACAGTCTTATTTACTTCTCTATTTTCAGGGTCTAAAATCAAGCCTGGTCAATAATAGATGCTTAATAAATACTTGTTGAATTGATGAAATAATTAATTAATAGACGATTTTTCCCCCACTGGAGTACATGGCTCTCAGGAGGAGGGATCATCAGTTTTCATCTATGTGTCCTATGTACATTTTCTGATACATAGTAAATGGCCAGTAAATATTTATTGAATCAATGAATGGGGCCCAAGAACATTTTTGCAGATGATTCCAGGGCTGGAACTAAGGTGTTAATATTGAAGTTCTTTTTGCAACATGAGCTAGTTGCTGAGCTAGGATGGTTTCAGAGTGATTGCTGCTCCAATTGGAGCATGACTACTGACCTGAGACTGCCTCAGTTGACAAATTAAATTTGCTAGCCCTGAGCAGAACAAGAGGCTCAGCAAACTCAAGTGGCTGGAGAAGGTGAGGACAGCCATCACACAGTCCTTTTTTGTACCATCATCACAGTTTCTACAGTAAATAGGGAATTGTGGGAGTCTTTAAAAGTCAAGTTATGAAGGTTTTTCATATATATATATACACATACATATATAATCTTGAGAAATGCTATTCACAAATTTCGAAGTTAGGACCTATGTTAAACATGGGAAAATTCAAATGAGTGATATCAAAATGCCAGAATATTTGCCAAAGGTTGTTCAGTTTGTTGGGTGTCCTAAAAATGCAGAGTCAATGTGTAGTAGCTCCAATTTACATGTGCACTTCTTCCTGTTAAAAAATAAATTTATTTTAAAATGTAAGACATTTTAACCTTGCTGAGGAGTTCACCTGAGACTGCATGGAAGTTTTAAGATGCAATTGCTTACACAGAAAGCCACAATATTTAGTGAAAATGTCAGTTTGAAAGATGAAGGATATTATTTATCTTCTTCAGACCCATGTCCATACTGAGTGTTCATGCTGCTTATAATAATACAGGAATATGCCTGTCTCTATACATATATGATTTACTCTGACCAAACTTTAGAGGAAAATAAAATATCATCCCAGGGCTCAGATTCTTTGAGAAAAATCATCAGATTCAAAGGTAAAATTGCTTAATAAAATTACTAATAATCAAAACATCTTCCCAAAACATTTAGGTTATTCAGAAAGTTCATTCAGGTTTTGCCATACCATCTTACGGAAAACCTGAGTGAGTTTTTGACCAACCCAATAGATTTGCTCCAAAGAGTCTCTGTGTATGAATTTGATTTGTAAGAGGAATCATATAATTTATGTGCCAAGTGGTGTTGAAGAGCCTCTGTCTAATTGTATTGGCATGAAATGACTAAATGTATCAGTGATGGACAGAAGCGTGATTTAGTATCAGATTTTCTGGTGGAGGATGCTTCACTGTTTGGCTTCCATTCCTCCAAAGGCTCAGGGAGACAGTAAGTGTGAAGGAGGCCACTTCCTGTCTGAAACCAGCCAGACTTGAAAAGGAAGTAGTGACATTTCTTTCAAGGTAATCACATATTTCATCTATCTGAACCTCGGAGATATTTTGAAATATTTTATAAATCTGAATGAATTATCTGGACCTTAATGTATTCAAAACCTTGTCTTGAGTCATTTGGAAGGTAAGAATATTGAATCCTCACCCTCAATAGACTTATAATCAGTTGGTGCAGATGGGGTAATTTGCATACAAAATGTAAGTTGTCCAATGAGTGGGTCAGCTGTGAGATATGATAGCAGAATTTAAAAATGGCTGACACTTCTAGGTCTCATGTTGAGGAAAATTTAAGAATCAGTCAGTACAACTTAACTTTCCTTAAAGTTTTCACATATATTCCCAATTGTAGTAAAAATATTAGAAGTGAGAAGTATATATTTCAATCTTTTGAATGATTTGAAATATCTAACGTTTTGAAGTATATATTGTTTTAGATAATATAACTGATTTTCCTACCAGAAAATTGTATACTACAAGGATGCATGCATGTCCTAGTCATTCAGTCATGTCTGGCTTTTTTTTTTCCAGACCCATGTCCATACTGAGTGTTCATGCTGCTTATAATAATACAGGAATATGCCTGTCTCTATACATATATGATTTACTCTGACCAAACTTTAGAGGAAAATAAAATATCATCCCAGGGCTCAGATTCTTTGAGAAAAATCATCAGATTCAAAGGTAAAATTGCTTAATAAAATTACTAATAATCAAAACATCTTCCCAAAACATTTAGGTTATTCAGAAAGTTCATTCAGGTTTTGCCATACCATCTTACGGAAAACCTGAGTGAGTTTTTGACCAACCCAATAGATTTGCTCCAAAGAGTCTCTGTGTATGAATTTGATTTGTAAGAGGAATCATATAATTTATGTGCCAAGTGGTGTTGAAGAGCCTCTGTCTAATTGTATTGGCATGAAATGACTAAATGTATCAGTGATGGACAGAAGCGTGATTTAGTATCAGATTTTCTGGTGGAGGATGCTTCACTGTTTGGCTTCCATTCCTCGAAAGGCTCAGGGAGACAGTAAGTGTGAAGGAGGCCACTTCCTGTCTGAAACCAGCCAGACTTGAAAAGGAAGTAGTGACATTTCTTTCAAGGTAATCACATATTTCATCTATCTGAACCTCGGAGATATTTTGAAATATTTTATAAATCTGAATGAATTATCTGGACCTTAATGTATTCAAAACCTTGTCTTGAGTCATTTGGAAGGTAAGAATATTGAATCCTCACCCTCAATAGACTTATAATCAGTTGGTGCAGATGGGGTAATTTGCATACAAAATGTAAGTTGTCCAATGAGTGGGTCAGCTGTGAGATATGATAGCAGAATTTAAAAATGGCTGACACTTCTAGGTCTCATGTTGAGGAAAATTTAAGAATCAGTCAGTACAACTTAACTTTCCCTTAAAGTTTTCACATATATTCCCAATTGTAGTAAAAATATTAGAAGTGAGAAGTATATATTTCAATCTTTTGAATGATTTGAAATATCTAACGTTTTGAAGTATATATTGTTTTAGATAATATAACTGATTTTCCTACCAGAAAATTGTATACTACAAGGATGCATGCATGTCCTAGTCATTCAGTCATGTCTGGCTTTTTGAGACACCATGGGCTGTAGTTCACCAGGCTCTTCTGTCCATGGAATTCTCCAGGCAAGAATACTTGAGTGAGTAGCCATTTCCTTCTCCATGGGATATTCCCAACCCAGATATCAAATCTGGGTCTGATGTATTGCAGGCAGATTCTTTACTGTCTGAGCCACCAGAAAGCCCACACTACAGATTTTCCCTGCTTCTGTTTTCCATGAAGTGTTATTATTGTACCTTTTTGCTGATGAATAACTGATGTTATTGAAGTTCTTACTGCTCGCCACACAACAGGCCAATAAATGGAGAGGCAAGGTGTCAGGCCAAGAAATAGCAAATATATTCAGACAAAATGGTGGAGTATTTTCCCAATCAACCGTCTTACCTAAGTTAGAATTGAGGCTTCTTTTACTAAAAGAGGAGGAAGAGTGTCTGGTTTTTGCAGACTTCTTAGTGCAGGAATCCTCTGTTCTTAAAGCTGTCCAGGTAGGTCTGGTCAAAATGTTCTTATAAATCTCCAATTAGGCAACTCTTGTTTTCTGTTCCACACTGTTTTATCTCTGTATAAATGGAAAAGTGTTAACCCCTTAAGAATGGGTTATCCTGTATATTTTGGGCTACAGACAATATTTCATTAAAGGTGCAATCCCAGCATGACTAAGCATAGGAATAGATCCAATATAGAATCAGATTTGTTCTTCTTTGTTACACTGAGGCTCATAGTGGTAAATCGGCGACACTTTCTTTAGGGTTTCTCATGTTTGGTTAGGGGAAAAAATTTTAAGAGTGGGTCAGCTGTGAGATATGATAGCAGAATTTAAAAATGGCTGACACTTCTAGGTCTCATGTTGAGGAAAATTTAAGAATCAGTCAGTACAACTTAACTTTCCCTTAAAGTTTTCACATATATTCCCAATTGTAGTAAAAATATTAGAAGTGAGAAGTATATATTTCAATCTTTTGAATGATTTGAAATATCTAACGTTTTGAAGTATATATTGTTTTAGATAATATAACTGATTTTCCTACCAGAAAATTGTATACTACAAGGATGCATGCATGTCCTAGTCATTCAGTCATGTCTGGCTTTTTGAGACACCATGGGCTGTAGTTCACCAGGCTCTTCTGTCCATGGAATTCTCCAGGCAAGAATACTTGAGTGAGTAGCCATTTCCTTCTCCATGGGATATTCCCAACCCAGATATCAAATCTGGGTCTGATGTATTGCAGGCAGATTCTTTACTGTCTGAGCCACCAGAAAGCCCACACTACAGATTTTCCCTGCTTCTGTTTTCCATGAAGTGTTATTATTGTACCTTTTTGCTGATGAATAACTGATGTTATTGAAGTTCTTACTGCTCGCCACACAACAGGCCAATAAATGGAGAGGCAAGGTGTCAGGCCAAGAAATAGCAAATGTATTCAGACAAAATGGTGGAGTATTTTCCCAATCAACCGTCTTACCTAAGTTAGAATTGAGGCTTCTTTTACTAAAAGAGGAGGAAGAGTGTCTGGTTTTTGCAGACTTCTTAGTGCAGGAATCCTCTGTTCTTAAAGCTGTCCAGGTAGGTCTGGTCAAAATGTTCTTATAAATCTCCAATTAGGCAACTCTTGTTTTCTGTTCCACACTGTTTTATCTCTGTATAAATGGAAAAGTGTTAACCCCTTAAGAATGGGTTATCCTGTATATTTTGGGCTACAGACAATATTTCATTAAAGGTGCAATCCCAGCATGACTAAGCATAGGAATAGATCCAATATAGAATCAGATTTGTTCTTCTTTGTTACACTGAGGCTCATAGTGGTAAATCTAGTTCCCAGAGAGCACACTTGGCACACCTTTTGATTTCAGTTCTTTCATGGCACAAACTAAATCAAGTTAAAATAAACATAGGGCAAGTGAAAATGCAGCTATGACAAAATGTGCTCGTTTTAAAGATTTGTCATCAGGAGAGGTTTAATATTAGCTTCATGGTCCCAGGAATGTCTTCGCAACTCGAAGTCTTTTAACGCTAAAGCCTTTCATTAAACAGAAAAAATTAACTGAGAAAAATATTTCAAATGAAAGATGCTGCTAGAAAACAGCCAAAAGCAATATCACCAGCATTTGACTGGCTTTGTTAGGGAAAAGCAGTCACTATATTCTTTTACTACCTTTGAAAATGTTAAAAGAATGCTAATTTTGTGTCTGCATCTCTTCAATTTTTGAACTCAAATGAATTTTATTTCAAATGGTACTTGTTTGGAATGAAATGTTTTATGCCAACTTCAAAATAAAACCTCAGGTGTAGTCCTAAAACTGTTATACTCTTTGGTGATGCAGCAAACTGTTGATTGGAAAGCAAAACTTTCTTTCAAATTTCTCCCCAGAATAAGCATAGGTGAATTGGTTTGTTTTTATAAAAATTTACCCTGCTTTCTCAAGAGGAGATCAATTGCACACCTTTGGAAAGGACTAAACATTCTTTCTTAGGATTTCTCCAGAACACTTTGTTTAATTTTTTTGTCAAGTGTAATAAACTTCCTCTCACCCATAGGGAGGGGTACTTGATTTCTCAGGAGCACCCTGAGTTTTACTAGCTGTGAGAAAATAGGAACCAAAAGACAAATTGGGTACCAGCTCAGCTGTTAGATATTCTTTTCTGATCTTTCTCTGCTCTGGATACACTGATATAACTACATACAGTTATTCCATTCCTAGGCCTGATCTCACTGCCTGCATCACCAACAAACCTGACCCGTATATTTCCAGGTGCCTCAGTCCTATCTGGGTCCTTTCCCTTGGCTTTCCTGGTAACCTATTGTGGTCCTCAAACTCTCTAGAACTAGTGAAGCTTTTCCTTTTCATAGTATTTTTGAAACATTTATTTCTATTCCTCTTCCATCTCCCCTTCTTTTTTCTTCTCTTCCTCCTCCTCCTCCTCCTCCTCCTTTTTCTTTTCTTTCTTTTTTTTTTTTTTTGGCAAGCCTCTACTTCTTTTAGTTTCTCTGTAATTTTTTGTTTTGGGCTAAGACCAGCTTTTTTCGAATGAAATCATAGAAATCTTCATGACATTAGTTGACAATCTGAAAAAAAATCACTGTAGAAATTTATCCATTTTACTAGAGAGCAGCAAAGTTACTTCAATAACATCCTAAGCTTGGACACTGTGTCTGAAACTCTGTGTGCATATAACCCAAACCAACCCTCCTCTGGATCAGGGGCTTAGCAGCTAATAACAGACAGGCAAATTGTCCCAGCTCTGTTCATGACAAGAATGAATCTTCTTGTGTTTTTTTTATTCCTCTCATCTTTTTTTTTTTTTTTGCCTATTCTGGGTTTTCACTGCTGCCACAGGCTCTTCTCTAGTTGCAGGGAGTGGGAGATACTCTCTAGTTGAGGTGATGAGCAGGCTTTTTATTGCAGTGACTTCTCTTGTTGTGGAACTGAGGCTCTAGGGAATATGGGCTTCAGTATATGCAGCACATGGGCTCAATAGTTGCAGCTCTGAGGCTCTAGAGCACAGACTCAATAGTTGTGGCTCATGGGCTTAGTTTCTCCTGGCATGTGGGATCTTCCCTGGATCAGGGATCAAACTCGTGTCTCCTGCATTGACATGCAAACTCTTTGCCACTGAGCTACCAGGGAAGCCCCTATCCTCTTTTCTTTTTGCTATACCTGTTCCATATTTTTTATCTGTATTGTTCTGTTGCTAAAATTGTATAACCTTTCTCCCTATTTTTGGCATTAGCCTCACCATATTGGGTCTGTTAATAAACTTGGCTTCAGTAATTTGGAATAATTTGTGATTTTCCTGTCTGTATGTAGCATAATGAAGTGATGAGCCTTGTGACCCACCTGGTACTGCTTGATGGCATTGGTTTTCCAGTTCGTCCTTCTGGCTTTCCTGGCTTTCTGGTAACCTATTGTGGTCCTCAAACTCTCTAGAACTAGTGAAGCTTTTCCTTTTCATAGTATTTTTGAAACATTTATTTCTATTCCTCTTCCATCTCCCCTTCTTTTTTCTTCTCTTCCTCCTCCTCCTCCTCCTCCTCCTTTTTCTTTTCTTTTTTTTTTTTTTTTTGGCAAGCCTCTACTTCTTTTAGTTTCTCTGTAATTTTTTGTTTTGGGCTAAGACCAGCTTTTTTCGAATGAAATCATAGAAATCTTCATGACATTAGTTGACAATCTGAAAAAAAATCACTGTAGAAATTTATCCATTTTACTAGAGAGCAGCAAAGTTACTTCAATAACATCCTAAGCTTGGACACTGTGTCTGAAACTCTGTGTGCATATAACCCAAACCAACCCTCCTCTGGATCAGGGGCTTAGCAGCTAATAACAGACAGGCAAATTGTCCCAGCTCTGTTCATGACAAGAATGAATCTTCTTGTGTTTTTTTTATTCCTCTCATCTTTTTTTTTTTTTTTGCCTATTCTGGGTTTTCACTGCTGCCACAGGCTCTTCTCTAGTTGCAGGGAGTGGGAGATACTCTCTAGTTGAGGTGATGAGCAGGCTTTTTATTGCAGTGACTTCTCTTGTTGTGGAACTGAGGCTCTAGGGAATATGGGCTTCAGTATATGCAGCACATGGGCTCAATAGTTGCAGCTCTGAGGCTCTAGAGCACAGACTCAATAGTTGTGGCTCATGGGCTTAGTTTCTCCTGGCATGTGGGATCTTCCCTGGATCAGGGATCAAACTCGTGTCTCCTGCATTGACATGCAAACTCTTTGCCACTGAGCTACCAGGGAAGCCCCTATCCTCTTTTCTTTTTGCTATACCTGTTCCATATTTTTTATCTGTATTGTTCTGTTGCTAAAATTGTATAACCTTTCTCCCTATTTTTGGCATTAGCCTCACCATATTGGGTCTGTTAATAAACTTGGCTTCAGTAATTTGGAATAATTTGTGATTTTCCTGTCTGTATGTAGCATAATGAAGTGATGAGCCTTGTGACCCACCTGGTACTGCTTGATGGCATTGGTTTTCCATGTCTCCTACTCCGACTTTCAAGAAGTGCTTAATTGAGAGAGCCAAGCCTTCACAATTCAATAGTATCAAAAATCAGTGCTCAATAAATCCTTGTGTGACTGATGCAATAAAGGGAAGGGTTACCCCAGATATACTGAATCTGATTTTCTTATACATTCTTTACTTCTATGTCACTGTTAAATATTTATTTAAATTTATTGAAATCTATATAAGAGGGCAACAAAGATATAGTTTGCTTTCTCCAATAGTTGTATTCCTTAAATCATGTTTAAATATAGGGCCTATACATGAATTCTTATTAAATATCTTAGCAGGTATTCAAGGAAAACTCAGAGTAAACCTTTACAAAGTAAACAAAAAAAAGAAGAGTCCCTGTGTTCTGTATCCCTGTGTACTGATAGAGAAAACAAGCTGGTTTATGCTGTGGTAACTCCCCAGTCATAAAAACGCATATTTATCCCTCATACTATTTGTCCAAAGTGTGTTGGTCAGGAAACCCTGGAAAGCTGATGGGTGTTCCATTTTCACACATGCTTCTTAGATCTCTCCAATGATGGATGGACACAGGGGAGAGAGCTCAGGAGAATCTCACACCAGTAATTATTAATAAGAACTCTGAGTTGGAAACAGTGGACCAATGTCTGGACCTCCTCTCATGATCCTAACCCAACCAAAAAGGGCTGAGATAGTCTTCCACATGGTGGAAGGAAAGGAGAATGGGCAGCACTGTGACTATTATAGTCTGTCCTTTTGGTTATCAATGTTTTCCCCTCTCTCCTTCCCCAGGAAAAATACACTCTTTCCCTCAAATGCCAAAGAGAGACAACTCAACTTCTGTCTGGTCATAATAACATCAAGCACAAAGTCCAGAATCTCTGGTAATCTTATATCAGGAATGAAGCAAGACATTTGTATCAGGTCTAGGTATGGTTCCCAATGATTTAGAGACATGTAAGTTAAAAAACCAAGTCATCAATATACTTATTCACCTGCCTCCCTACACCTGATAGAATGTGGTAAAACAGGGCTTGAATAATTTCAACAAACACTCTTATTTGGAAAGGGTACAAATAGGAGGCAAACACATCACTGGTTTATTGCAAGTCAGAATCCTTGCTGGGGGAAGGTTTTCAAGGTCTCCTCATCTGGAGCAAGAGGTACCCCCTGGCTCATTACCTCCTTGCTCTTTGACTCTACGCTCTGAGAAAATCTCTCTTTTTATGATCTTCCTTGGCTACATTTGAAGTGGGTGTCAGGGGACCTCCCTTGGTGGGTAGGCAGACTTTTACCTTACATCTGATCCAATAATGGCTGAAGCCTCAGTGTTATATTAAGTCATGAACTATCACATTTTCTTTTAATTTGGACTGATTCTTTTGGCAATATAATTCACTCAGAAACGTTACTGGATTTCTATTTCTTTGATTTCAGTCAGCTTCATGTACCAAAAATGCAACACAATTCCTTTCTCGATAAATACATCTGGTTTCAAGGAAAACTCAGAGTAAACCTTTACAAAGTAAACAAAAAAAGAAGAGTCCCTGTGTTCTGTATCCCTGTGTACTGATAGAAAAGCTGGTTTATGCTGTGGTAACTCCCCAGTCATAAAACGCATATTTATCCCTCATACTATTTGTCCAAAGTGTGTTGGTCAGGAAACCCTGGAAAGCTGATGGGTGTTCCATTTTCACACATGCTTCTTAGATCTCTCCAATGATGGATGGACACAGGGGAGAGAGCTCAGGAGAATCTCACACCAGTAATTATTAATAAGAACTCTGAGTTGGAAACAGTGGACCAATGTCTGGACCTCCTCTCATGATCCTAACCCAACCAAAAAGGGCTGAGATAGTCTTCCACATGGTGGAAGGAAAGGAGAATGGGCAGCACTGTGACTATTATAGTCTGTCCTTTTGGTTATCAATGTTTTCCCCTCTCTCCTTCCCCAGGAAAAATACACTCTTTCCCTCAAATGCCAAAGAGAGACAACTCAACTTCTGTCTGGTCATAATAACATCAAGCACAAAGTCCAGAATCTCTGGTAATCTTATATCAGGAATGAAGCAAGACATTTGTATCAGGTCTAGGTATGGTTCCCAATGATTTAGAGACATGTAAGTTAAAAAACCAAGTCATCAATATACTTATTCACCTGCCTCCCTACACCTGATAGAATGTGGTAAAACAGGGCTTGAATAATTTCAACAAACACTCTTATTTGGAAAGGGTACAAATAGGAGGCAAACACATCACTGGTTTATTGCAAGTCAGAATCCTTGCTGGGGGAAGGTTTTCAAGGTCTCCTCATCTGGAGCAAGAGGTACCCCCTGGCTCATTACCTCCTTGCTCTTTGACTCTACGCTCTGAGAAAATCTCTCTTTTTATGATCTTCCTTGGCTACATTTGAAGTGGGTGTCAGGGGACCTCCCTTGGTGGGTAGGCAGACTTTTACCTTACATCTGATCCAATAATGGCTGAAGCCTCAGTGTTATATTAAGTCATGAACTATCACATTTTCTTTTAATTTGGACTGATTCTTTTGGCAATATAATTCACTCAGAAACGTTACTGGATTTCTATTTCTTTGATTTCAGTCAGCTTCATGTACCAAAAATGCAACACAATTCCTTTCTCGATAAATGCTCATATTTGTTCAGTGTGTTTTAGAGAAGGAAATGGCAATCTACTCCAGGATTCTTGCCTGGAGAAACCCATGGACAGAGGAGCCTGGTGGACTACAGTCCATAGAGTTGCACAAAATCAGACACAACTAAACATGCATGCACATTTGCTTCCTTCCTCCCATGCCTCCCTCTATTTCTCTCTTGCCCTTACTATCTTGATTTTAATATGTATATCTTATGTCTATCAAATGTCCAGAGCCACACTTTTCATGTGTTTTCCTAAGCAATTTTGCAATTTTAAAGAATTTTCTAGGTCTCATTGTGTGTATAATAATGGTTCCTGAAAGATGTCCACATCCTAATCCCTAAACTTGCGAATGTGATATATTATGTGTAAAGGGGAGTTGATGTTGCAGATGGATTAAGTTTGTGAATTAGCTGATCTTACAGCAAGGGGAGAATTCTAAATTATCCAGGTGGGTCCAATGTAATCATAGGAGTCCTTAAAAGCAGAAGTGAGAGGCAGAAATAGTCAGTGTCAGAATTAGAATGAGACAATATGAGAAAGATTTGGCCATTCCTGGCTTTGGAAATGGAAGGAATCCAGGAGCCAAGAAATGTGGGCAGCCCTAGAAGCTGAAAAGGCAAGAAAATGGATTACCCACTAGAATTTCCAGAAAAACCTGGCTTTCAGCTCAGAAAGACCCATTTAAGACTATCAACTATAAGAGTAAATATACATTATTTAAAGTCAACAAGTTATGGTAATTTGTTACAGACACAATAGGAGGCAAACACATCACTGGTTTATTGCAAGTCAGAATCCTTGCTGGGGGAAGGTTTTCAAGGTCTCCTCATCTGGAGCAAGAGGTACCCCCTGGCTCATTACCTCCTTGCTCTTTGACTCTACGCTCTGAGAAAATCTCTCTTTTTATGATCTTCCTTGGCTACATTTGAAGTGGGTGTCAGGGGACCTCCCTTGGTGGGTAGGCAGACTTTTACCTTACATCTGATCCAATAATGGCTGAAGCCTCAGTGTTATATTAAGTCATGAACTATCACATTTTCTTTTAATTTGGACTGATTCTTTTGGCAATATAATTCACTCAGAAACGTTACTGGATTTCTATTTCTTTGATTTCAGTCAGCTTCATGTACCAAAAATGCAACACAATTCCTTTCTCGATAAATGCTCATATTTGTTCAGTGTGTTTTAGAGAAGGAAATGGCAATCTACTCCAGGATTCTTGCCTGGAGAAACCCATGGACAGAGGAGCCTGGTGGACTACAGTCCATAGAGTTGCACAAAATCAGACACAACTAAACATGCATGCACATTTGCTTCCTTCCTCCCATGCCTCCCTCTATTTCTCTCTTGCCCTTACTATCTTGATTTTAATATGTATATCTTATGTCTATCAAATGTCCAGAGCCACACTTTTCATGTGTTTTCCCTAAGCAATTTTGCAATTTTAAAGAATTTTCTAGGTCTCATTGTGTGTATAATAATGGTTCCTGAAAGATGTCCACATCCTAATCCCTAAACTTGCGAATGTGATATATTATGTGTAAAGGGGAGTTGATGTTGCAGATGGATTAAGTTTGTGAATTAGCTGATCTTACAGCAAGGGGAGAATTCTAAATTATCCAGGTGGGTCCAATGTAATCATAGGAGTCCTTAAAAGCAGAAGTGAGAGGCAGAAATAGTCAGTGTCAGAATTAGAATGAGACAATATGAGAAAGATTTGGCCATTCCTGGCTTTGGAAATGGAAGGAATCCAGGAGCCAAGAAATGTGGGCAGCCCTAGAAGCTGAAAAGGCAAGAAAATGGATTACCCACTAGAATTTCCAGAAAAACCTGGCTTTCAGCTCAGAAAGACCCATTTAAGACTATCAACTATAAGAGTAAATATACATTATTTAAAGTCAACAAGTTATGGTAATTTGTTACAGACACAACAGGAAACTAATACACATCTTGAATCTGTTCAGAGCTTTCATCAGTAGCTTTTAACACAGTTGCCATATCATTAATTTAGTAGTAACTGCAAAGCTGAGTTTTAATCAGCCTTTGTTACTCAAAAACCATTTCTCAGTTACAGATGTTACTATTTAAGTAGAAGTAGTTGTTTCTTCTCACACTACAAGCCCCTGAATTTGTGGATTTTCTATTTCATTTTAATTATGACTTGTAAACCACTTAGTTCTTTCTTCAGCTTCTCTGTACTATAATACTTTGTCATATATAGCCAATAGCAGCCAACGCATTACTAACACTTTGTATTTCAAGTTTATTAGATGTACAATATGCCTTCCAAGTTACAGCACATGGATATTTTACCAAATATCCTGTTCCTCCATAATATGAGTCACCATTCTTCCATGCCACAGACAGTATTCTCACCACAGTTACTAAGCAATGTTATATTTTTGTTATGGTAGGAGTTGACTTCTCTGTAGTAATTTCCATTAGTAAGGATCTCTATCCAATCTACTCAAGGTGGGAAAGATTGTACTATGTAACAAGTAATCCCCAAATCTTAAGTGCTTTGAAGAAGAAAGTTCATTTCTCACTCACACCATATCTAAACCAAGAAGTCTGTTCTGCCTCATTTTAGCTCCAGAATCTAAACTAGTAGAGTAACCACACCCTGGAACCCTGCCAGTCTCGAAGGCAGAGGGAAAGCCTGTCTGACAAGTCACATACTAGCCATTAGACTTTCACTGATAGGTGACATTCACACATTCAGCTCCATTACCTTGTCTAAATCAAATACTACAACTGCATCGAACTTCAGGGTTGTAGAGAAGTACATACCTATGATAGGCCTGTAAAGAAATAGAGGCAGAAATAGTCAGTGTCAGAATTAGAATGAGACAATATGAGAAAGATTTGGCCATTCCTGGCTTTGGAAATGGAAGGAATCCAGGAGCCAAGAAATGTGGGCAGCCCTAGAAGCTGAAAAGGCAAGAAAATGGATTACCCACTAGAATTTCCAGAAAAACCTGGCTTTCAGCTCAGAAAGACCCATTTAAGACTATCAACTATAAGAGTAAATATACATTATTTAAAGTCAACAAGTTATGGTAATTTGTTACAGACACAACAGGAAACTAATACACATCTTGAATCTGTTCAGAGCTTTCATCAGTAGCTTTTAACACAGTTGCCATATCATTAATTTAGTAGTAACTGCAAAGCTGAGTTTTAATCAGCCTTTGTTACTCAAAAACCATTTCTCAGTTACAGATGTTACTATTTAAGTAGAAGTAGTTGTTTCTTCTCACACTACAAGCCCCTGAATTTGTGGATTTTCTATTTCATTTTAATTATGACTTGTAAACCACTTAGTTCTTTCTTCAGCTTCTCTGTACTATAATACTTTGTCATATATAGCCAATAGCAGCCAACGCATTACTAACACTTTGTATTTCAAGTTTATTAGATGTACAATATGCCTTCCAAGTTACAGCACATGGATATTTTACCAAATATCCTGTTCCTCCATAATATGAGTCACCATTCTTCCATGCCACAGACAGTATTCTCACCACAGTTACTAAGCAATGTTATATTTTTGTTATGGTAGGAGTTGACTTCTCTGTAGTAATTTCCATTAGTAAGGATCTCTATCCAATCTACTCAAGGTGGGAAAGATTGTACTATGTAACAAGTAATCCCCAAATCTTAAGTGCTTTGAAGAAGAAAGTTCATTTCTCACTCACACCATATCTAAACCAAGAAGTCTGTTCTGCCTCATTTTAGCTCCAGAATCTAAACTAGTAGAGTAACCACACCCTGGAACCCTGCCAGTCTCGAAGGCAGAGGGAAAGCCTGTCTGACAAGTCACATACTAGCCATTAGACTTTCACTGATAGGTGACATTCACACATTCAGCTCCATTACCTTGTCTAAATCAAATACTACAACTGCATCGAACTTCAGGGTTGTAGAGAAGTACATACCTATGATAGGCCTGTAAAGAGAGTAGGAAATCTTTGATAAGCAACAAAAATAACCCTTTACTGATTTTTTATAAAATGAGATTCATTAGAGTAGGCTACAGTGTATTCAGAAATGAGTACCATATGCAGGGAAAAGACAAGTCTGAAGAAGTTGTGGGTTTTTTGCATATATTAATGGAGTTGTAAATGATAGACTCTTGTGGTCATAACCAGATGCTTATTTGGACTTCATATTTTAAAAGCGTATTAGTTTACAAATACATTTTGGAATATGAGATAATTTTTTTTTAAGACTGACATAATATATCCCAGCTTAACACTGAGGTATATATCCAGAAAGAAATCCAAAATGCCAATGATGTAAAACTATGTAATTTAGTGTTATTTATAATGAAAATTTTGCAATATCTCACACACCTTTAAATAAGGTATAGTACATTCATGCACTGTAATATTGTGTGACAATTATGTAAATATCAAATAGCAGAAACTGCTCTCAACTTGCCATGAAGAAATAGAATATGATATTGCATCTATAGTTTATACTTCAACTTTTATCAGAGAATATGATTGAAAGAAAAATATGAATACTAATCATGGCTATAGTTGGGTAATGGGATCATGACTGGCTACATTTTTCCCCATTTTAATTTTCCAAGCTTGTATTGTAACAATATTTACTTTCATGTCCCAAACAGTAAACATAATAAAGGAGATAAAGATATATATATTCCTTTATAAAAATGATTTATGATGCCTTTTATTAAGGTCAGTCCCTTAAAACTGTCAAAATAGAAACTGAAAATTAAAACTCCATTTCCTGGGCAAAATTCAAAGGATGTGTCTCCAAGATTCCAATCACCTGGTACTTAATTAAACACTAACCTAAATATGCTGTGTGGTAACTTTGAGTCTGGCGTAACCTTTTTTACATTTTTACTGGAACCCTCCAGTCTCGAAGGCAGAGGAAAGCCTGTCTGACAAGTCACATACTAGCCATTAGACTTTCACTGATAGGTGACATTCACACATTTAGCTCCATTACCTTGTCTAAATCAAATACTACAACTGCATCGAACTTCAGGGTTGTAGAGAAGTACATACCTATGATAGGCCTGTAAAGAGAGTAGGAAATCTTTGATAAGCAACAAAAATAACCCTTTACTGATTTTTATAAAATGAGATTCATTAGAGTAGGCTACAGTGTATTCAGAAATGAGTACCATATGCAGGGAAAAGACAAGTCTGAAGAAGTTGTGGGTTTTTTGCATATATTAATGGAGTTGTAAATGATAGACTCTTGTGGTCATAACCAGATGCTTATTTGGACTTCATATTTTAAAAGCGTATTAGTTTACAAATACATTTTGGAATATGAGATAATTTTTTTTTAAGACTGACATAATATATCCCAGCTTAACACTGAGGTATATATCCAGAAAGAAATCCAAAATGCCAATGATGTAAAACTATGTAATTTAGTGTTATTTATAATGAAAATTTTGCAATATCTCACACACCTTTAAATAAGGTATAGTACATTCATGCACTGTAATATTGTGTGACAATTATGTAAATATCAAATAGCAGAAACTGCTCTCAACTTGCCATGAAGAAATAGAATATGATATTGCATCTATAGTTTATACTTCAACTTTTATCAGAGAATATGATTGAAAGAAAAATATGAATACTAATCATGGCTATAGTTGGGTAATGGGATCATGACTGGCTACATTTTTCCCCATTTTAATTTTCCAAGCTTGTATTGTAACAATATTTACTTTCATGTCCCAAACAGTAAACATAATAAAGGAGATAAAGATATATATATTCCTTTATAAAAATGATTTATGATGCCTTTTATTAAGGTCAGTCCCTTAAAACTGTCAAAATAGAAACTGAAAATTAAAACTCCATTTCCTGGGCAAAATTCAAAGGATGTGTCTCCAAGATTCCAATCACCTGGTACTTAATTAAACACTAACCTAAATATGCTGTGTGGTAACTTTGAGTCTGGCGTTAACAGTTCCTGCTCAGGTGGCCTTAAATAAGGAGATGATCCTGGTTGTACAGGTGGGCTCTCACTTGCTATCATGTGATCAGAGGAGGAAAGAAGAGTCAGAGAGAAGCGGTAGAAAGGAAAGTCAGAGTTAATCTGAGCTGAGCGTGAGAAGGACGCAGACCACCACTTCTGGCTTTAAAAAAGGAGGAAGGCAACCTCAAGTCAAGGAATGCAGGTAGGTTCTAAAAGCTGAGAACAGCCCAAGGCTCTCAGTTAGCAGGGAAATTGGGACCTCAGGTCTGTGACTGCTGGGAGCTGAAGCCTGCCAGCAGCCCGAACAAGTTTGGAAGTAGCAATACTTTGATTTTAGCTCCATGAGACTGTGTCAGACTTCTGATACAGGGAGGCTGTGAGATAAATTTATGTTGTTTTAAGCTGTTAAAGAGGTTGTAATGTGTTATAGCAGCAATAGAAAACTAATACGCCATGAAATGGAGGTGCAACAAGATAGGCTGATGCAGGGGCTCATACAGTTACATAAATGAGGATTAAATGTGTCTTTGAACTTCTTGACAGTCAAAGCAGAAAGGAAAATGGGGGATGACAATTTTGTTTTATTATGAGAACACCAAACATCTCTGTGACAATTGCTTTAGTGGTGGCCTGTGTGCAGTAACCTTCTCTTAGGCCTCTCTGCCCTAAGTTATAGGCCATCCCAAGTCCAACTGTTTTACTGAGTAGAAAGATCGTTCAACAGTCAAGCTGAATTATGTCACTTTGCTGCTTAAAACCCTTCCTTAGCTCTCCTTCATAGGGTGAGTTTCATAGGGCCCTTTCAATTTTAATTTTCCAAAAGGGGGGCTTGTTTTTTTTTTGTTAACAATATTTACTTTCATGTCCCAAACAGTAAACATAATAAAGGAGATAAAGATATATATATTCCTTTATAAAATGATTTATGATGCCTTTTATTAAGGTCAGTCCCTTAAAACTGTCAAAATAGAAACTGAAAATTAAAACTCCATTTCCTGGGCAAAATTCAAAGGATGTGTCTCCAAGATTCCAATCACCTGGTACTTAATTAAACACTAACCTAAATATGCTGTGTGGTAACTTTGAGTCTGGCGTTAACAGTTCCTGCTCAGGTGGCCTTAAATAAGGAGATGATCCTGGTTGTACAGGTGGGCTCTCACTTGCTATCATGTGATCAGAGGAGGAAAGAAGAGTCAGAGAGAAGCGGTAGAAAGGAAAGTCAGAGTTAATCTGAGCTGAGCGTGAGAAGGACGCAGACCACCACTTCTGGCTTTAAAAATGGAGGAAGGCAACCTCAAGTCAAGGAATGCAGGTAGGTTCTAAAAGCTGAGAACAGCCCAAGGCTCTCAGTTAGCAGGGAAATTGGGACCTCAGGTCTGTGACTGCTGGGAGCTGAAGCCTGCCAGCAGCCCGAACAAGTTTGGAAGTAGCAATACTTTGATTTTAGCTCCATGAGACTGTGTCAGACTTCTGATACAGGGAGGCTGTGAGATAAATTTATGTTGTTTTAAGCTGTTAAAGAGGTTGTAATGTGTTATAGCAGCAATAGAAAACTAATACGCCATGAAATGGAGGTGCAACAAGATAGGCTGATGCAGGGGCTCATACAGTTACATAAATGAGGATTAAATGTGTCTTTGAACTTCTTGACAGTCAAAGCAGAAAGGAAAATGGGGGATGACAATTTTGTTTTATTATGAGAACACCAAACATCTCTGTGACAATTGCTTTAGTGGTGGCCTGTGTGCAGTAACCTTCTCTTAGGCCTCTCTGCCCTAAGTTATAGGCCATCCCAAGTCCAACTGTTTTTACTGAGTAGAAAGATCGTTCAACAGTCAAGCTGAATTATGTCACTTTGCTGCTTAAAACCCTTCCTTAGCTCTCCTTCATAGGGTGAGTTTCAAGCCCCTCAACATGACACAAAGGCGCCTTCACAATTTGACTCTTACTTCCACTTTCAGATTCACCTCCTGCCGTTACACAGAGGCACTTACAATCTATCAGAATACTTGCAGTTCTCTCAGATCAACACCCTGTTTTATAGTCTTTGAATTTACACAGGTTTGTTCCTGGGCCTAGAATGGCTTTTCTTTCTTTTCCTCCTGAGGACTGGTTCATACATCATGGTGCAGCTGAAGTGCGTTCCCTTTGCTGAAGCCTCCCTTCCTTACCACCTCCTCACCCATCCCCTGTAAGAGTAAGTCACTCCTCTGTCCTCCTGTATTGCCCTGTTCCTTGTTCAATTGCCGTGCATAGCTCTTGTGACAAAATCCCACATCAGTCACTCCCAGATGGTGACTATGACATCAAATCCCAGGTAAGCATTAGGAGTAGAAAGTTTTACAAAAAGCATAACAAAACACTCCTTACAAAATGTTTTTTGGAGTGAAGTTATATTTAATGTTTTTAGTGAAGAAACTCAGGTGAAAAAAAAAAAGAAAATCTGAGTATGGAAAAATGAATTTGGTTAAGCTGGTTTTTAAACTGCAAAGTGTAAATTAGATGTATTTCTAAACTGTTCCATAATTCTTGTATGAGGCACACCTGATGTAGGATAAGCACTAATCATCTCTAGGATGACTCAGGTTACTGGTTTATGACTCCATCAGAAACAGAAAGAATCCCTGTAATGAGGAGGCAGGAGGAGCAGGCGTCAAGAGCACAGGTGTTGGCTGCTTATTCTGCTAACTTGCTGTAGCTGGGTTACCCTGGGCTGGTGATTTAATATCTGCAACTCTCATGTTGTTTCACTTGAAACATCGGCAAATCTGGCTGTTGAGAATATCTAATTATATAATTGATGTAGAATGCTCAGCACAGTTCTTGACACAGCAAGTTCAATCTCTGTTCACATTAACATTCTAATCATGCTTGGCACAGTTCATCAGGAAATGTAAATTGACCTTACTTTCGGATTAGTTACTGAAGAGAGAGATTGAGAAACTAGCCCTGAGGCTTTGGGCTCCAATGCTCACTGTTGGAATGAAGTCTTAAACCTTAGCCAAGTCATGTTACCTCTGTAATCAGTCTTTAGTTTCTTTCCCTTTAAAATGGGGTTATCATCTGCCTTGCCTCTCCCCTAGAGCATGTGAAAGTGCTTTGGAAACAGTAAAGCACAGTGTCTGTGAAATTTACTGCTACTAACATTCCATCACCATTACTATTGCTACTCTCCTTCTTGTTTTTTAAATTACTGGCCCTATCTCCATTTTATGAAGGAAAACCACATTGTGATCTCAGGTAAGATTCACTCAGCATCTCTACAGTGTGTTACCTAGTGCAACAGGCATCAAGGTTTTTGGAAGGACATGAGATAGAAACTCGGACTTTAAGCAAAAAAAAGATGGATCTGCTAAGTAGCATCAGGGACTGGTTTGAGAAAAGGAAGAGGTTGGACTTGGGAAGACCGGTCTGGAGGATTTTGCAACAGCACAGGTAGGAAGTAAAAGGGTCTGCTGTAGGATAAGGAAAAAGGAACAGGAGATGAGACTTGTGCCAGAGTCTAAGCCTGGGGTTTGGCTGGTGAGAGATTTGCTTACACTGGTATCTATCTATCCTTGATGCTGGAACTTCATGTGTCCTCACTTCCTGTCACCTCTGGATTCTGGGACAGTGATGATGATAGTGATGATTGTCATAATGATAGAAGCTAATATTTATGGGAGAGCCTATGTGTGCCAAGCACAAGTATTAGTTTATTAGTTTCTCAGAGCAGTCTGACCAAATTCATGCTGTCGTTACTTATATATTTCAGATAAGTGGAGGCAGAGAAAAAATAATTTTCCCAAGAATGTACTCTAGTTATAAGTAGTGTGTATTGGATTCACAGCCCAGTCTTACTGCAGAGTCTGCACGCCTAACCACTGGTTCCGTGGTGATACTAACGATTTAATGACTGAGGGCTTCGTCTGCTGTACCCTGTGCCGAAGGCCATATGGGGTCAGCTAACTCCCTCTTGGTTGATCAAGTAATGGCAGCTCGGTCACAAGAGCACTATCAGCAAGGCCTCCAGTCTTAAAGCATCAAACCAGGTCGATGCTTCCAACTGCAGCTACAGTTCCTTAGAGCGTATGGTCCACATCTAGGGCATGGAGCATTCAGGGGTGGAAATGGGTCTTGCAGAAAAGAATGTCTCTGAATTACTTCCTGCTGCCAGAAGCCTTTCAGATCTCATCCATTCACTACATCCAGAAGGAAGCCTGCCAATGCTTAGACCCAGTACTATGACATCTTTGAATCAAGGGATAGACACAAATGTCTATGAAGAGAGCTTCCCAGGCTACCAGTTTACTAATGTGAGAACCTTGAGCACATCATGCAACCTAATGATTATTAGTAGTAAGGTCTTGCCATGGGCAGTTAACTTCTTTAATGCCCTTAATTAGGCATCACACAATTAATATTTTTGTTCCTAAATTTTGGGCTATCTCATTCACTTGGGCAGGTTAATCTCTGTGAACCCTAGTGTTTCCATGTATAAAATTAGGACAATAATTGTTGTGGGGCTTAAATGAAATAGTCCATAGAATACAGAATTTAGCAGGATAAGGAAAAGGAACAGGAGTTTGAGAAAAGGAAGAGGTTGGACTTGGGAAGACCGGTCTGGAGGATTTTGCAACAGCACAGGTAGGAAGTAAAAGGGTCTGCTGTAGGATAAGGAAAAAGGAACAGGAGATGAGACTTGTGCCAGAGTCTAAGCCTGGGGTTTGGCTGGTGAGAGATTTGCTTACACTGGTATCTATCTATCCTTGATGCTGGAACTTCATGTGTCCTCACTTCCTGTCACCTCTGGATTCTGGGACAGTGATGATGATAGTGATGATTGTCATAATGATAGAAGCTAATATTTATGGGAGAGCCTATGTGTGCCAAGCACAAGTATTAGTTTATTAGTTTCTCAGAGCAGTCTGACCAAATTCATGCTGTCGTTACTTATATATTTCAGATAAGTGGAGGCAGAGAAAAAATAATTTTCCCAAGAATGTACTCTAGTTATAAGTAGTGTGTATTGGATTCACAGCCCAGTCTTACTGCAGAGTCTGCACGCCTAACCACTGGTTCCGTGGTGATACTAACGATTTAATGACTGAGGGCTTCGTCTGCTGTACCCTGTGCCGAAGGCCATATGGGGTCAGCTAACTCCCTCTTGGTTGATCAAGTAATGGCAGCTCGGTCACAAGAGCACTATCAGCAAGGCCTCCAGTCTTAAAGCATCAAACCAGGTCGATGCTTCCAACTGCAGCTACAGTTCCTTAGAGCGTATGGTCCACATCTAGGGCATGGAGCATTCAGGGGTGGAAATGGGTCTTGCAGAAAAGAATGTCTCTGAATTACTTCCTGCTGCCAGAAGCCTTTCAGATCTCATCCATTCACTACATCCAGAAGGAAGCCTGCCAATGCTTAGACCCAGTACTATGACATCTTTGAATCAAGGGATAGACACAAATGTCTATGAAGAGAGCTTCCCAGGCTACCAGTTTACTAATGTGAGAACCTTGAGCACATCATGCAACCTAATGATTATTAGTAGTAAGGTCTTGCCATGGGCAGTTAACTTCTTTAATGCCCTTAATTAGGCATCACACAATTAATATTTTTGTTCCTAAATTTTGGGCTATCTCATTCACTTGGGCAGGTTAATCTCTGTGAACCCTAGTGTTTCCATGTATAAAATTAGGACAATAATTGTTGTGGGGCTTAAATGAAATAGTCCATAGAATACAGAATTTAGCAATGTTTGACCCACTTAGCAAGTATCCAATAAGTGATAGCTGTTAAATCATGCCTTTTAACAGCTTCATCCCATGTAAAAGCATCTGGAACATTCTGGCATAATTCAGATTTATAAGTATGATGGTTTTCCCAAAGAGCTACCTTACCTAAAAAAGTAGAAAGATAGGATTCTTGTTCCAATCTTTCTTGTTCCTATCTTGTTCCTAAAAGTAGA
Source organism: Tragulus kanchil (assembly GCA_022376925.1). Lineage (NCBI taxonomy): Eukaryota > Metazoa > Chordata > Mammalia > Artiodactyla > Tragulidae > Tragulus > Tragulus kanchil. Next base: position 116,274,117 of record JAIOJX010000023.1, on the reverse strand, counting down.
AAGAACAAATTTTTGTTCCCATCTGATTTCATGCACCTTTGGGTTATGAATATTGTAGGGGAGTGCCCTGGTGGTTCAGTGGTTGGATCGTCACCTTCCAATTCAGGGGTGCAGGTTTGATCCCTGGTTGGGGAGCTAAGATTCCACAGGCCTAGCAGTCAAAAATCCAGAACATAAACAGAAGAAATATTATAGCAAATCTGTTACAATATAAAGACTTTAAAAATGTTCCACATCAAAAAAATCTTTGAAAAAATTAGAATGTAGAAGGAATATGGACTTATAGGAAATGAACTAGCCTTCTGAAACAAAACATAAAATACTAGAGAATAAAGCTGTGTATTTCCAAAGGACTTGAAGGGGAGCTGAGATATTAAATCATTTCAACTTTTCCCATCCCTGTAAGTAACAGTTTCATTTTACTTTCAGAGGAGAAAGGAGGTTGAATCTCAGGTGACTAGGACTTGGGGGCAGGAGGAAGGATGGAGAGTGAGTTACAGAAGATTGAACAGAACTTCAACCCACATAGTCTCTATTAGAATGTCATCGTAATTGAAAAAAAAAACAAAACAAAAAAGCCTCAGGTTAAGGCAACAGTATCAAACTCAAAGAATTTAAAACACAGACTAGGGAGCAATATCTTATGGATATCAATGGGCACAGAACTAAAGGAACAGAAGCTGAAGTTAGGGATGAGAATCTTTGAACATTGGCTCTGAACGTGGGTTAAAAGTGCAATTTTTTTTTTTTTTTAAACCAATATGGGAGAGTAAGCCACAACATCTAGCATTGCATCACTCTTTGGAGCCAAGCTTCCCCTGAGGAGATTCCTCTGAGTGTTAGAAAGAATTCCATAGGAGGGGATGAAATACATTTAAACTGTTTGACCCACTTAGCAAGTATCCAATAAGTGATAGCTGTTAAATCATGCCTTTTAACAGCTTCATCCCATGTAAAAGCATCTGGAACATTCTGGCATAATTCAGATTTATAAGTATGATGGTTTTCCCAAAGAGCTACCTTACCTAAAAAAGTAGAAAGATAGGATTCTTGTTCCAATCTTTCTTGTTCCTATCTTGTTCCTAAAAGTAGAAAGAACAAATTTTTGTTCCCATCTGATTTCATGCACCTTTGGGTTATGAATATTGTAGGGGAGTGCCCTGGTGGTTCAGTGGTTGGATCGTCACCTTCCAATTCAGGGGTGCAGGTTTGATCCCTGGTTGGGGAGCTAAGATTCCACAGGCCTAGCAGTCAAAAATCCAGAACATAAACAGAAGAAATATTATAGCAAATCTGTTACAATATAAAGACTTTAAAAATGTTCCACATCAAAAAAATCATTAAAAAAATTAGAATTAACAAAGAATATGGACTTATAGAAAATGAACTAGCCTTCTGAAACAAAACATAAAATACTAGAGAATAAAGCTGTGTATTTCCAAAGGACTTGAAGGGGAGCTGAGATATTAAATCATTTCAACTTTTCCCATCCCTGTAAGTAACAGTTTCATTTTACTTTCAGAGGAGAAAGGAGGTTGAATCTCAGGTGACTAGGACTTGGGGGCAGGAGGAAGGATGGAGAGTGAGTTACAGAAGATTGAACAGAACTTCAACCCACATAGTCTCTATTAGAATGTCATCGTAATTGAAAAAAAAAACAAAAAAAAAAACAAAAAAGCCTCAGGTTAAGGCAACAGTATCAAACTCAAAGAATTTAAAACACAGACTAGGGAGCAATATCTTATGGATATCAATGGGCACAGAACTAAAGGAACAGAAGCTGAAGTTAGGGATGAGAATCTTTGAACATTGGCTCTGAACGTGGGTTAAAAGTGCAATTTTTTTTTTTTTTTAAACCAATATGGGAGAGTAAGCCACAACATCTAGCATTGCATCACTCTTTGGAGCCAAGCTTCCCCTGAGGAGATTCCTCTGAGTGTTAGAAAGAATTCCATAGGAGGGGGGAGTTTATCCTGCCATGTTCCTTCAAATCCTTACATTTCCACTTAGAATGTGCAGCCAGAAGCCGGTGCAAATACAGGTGTTGCCTCAGTTTTTTAATCCAGCCTCTTGTCTAATCTGCTTGTTCTAACCTGTTTTGCATTCAGTTCCTGAACAATTTCCGTTCTTCTCAGGTATTGACTACATTACTCGGATGCATACTTAGGACTTTTCTTTGCCTTTGGACCTATGACTCCTTTGGGTTAGAGACAAGTACCTCCTCAGTTCACACATGACCTTGTCTACCCTGGTCCCCACAAAACCCAGTGACTTGGAATGAATAACTGGTTAATATACCCAAAGGGTTTGTTTTGGCCCTACAAGGTTGAGGACAGGTTAAAAAAAAAAATTGTAAATCTGTCCCAGCCAAAAAGTGCTTGGAGACAGGAAGGAAGGTCATTAAGAAATACATGCCATGACACTGCTTCTCTTAACTGATCTGCTCCAATTGAATTCCCCCTTTCTTATCCAGGTTCAATTGCTCCAGCTCATCTACAGTCTATATGGTTGACCATTTGCATACTTGAACTACACTTATAATACATTCAAATGAACAAGCCCAATAAAGACTTTCTAAACTGGGCTAAGAAGTATTTTGAAAAAATAAATATAAATAATTTCACTATATTTTTTGTTAATACAGAATATGCTCAGCCTAGAATAATATTTAGCTCCCCAGAGGGAACAGTTTGATTAAAGAAAAATATGCTTTTATGAATCCAAAAGGAACACACGTTAAATTTGGTAAATGCAGACATTCTTATGAAAGAGGAACAAAGAAAGCAGAAATTGAATGAGAAAATAGCCCCAGATTTATGAAGGAATAAAAAAAGAAGCTTCTCTGCTTCCAACTTTTCTTGAAGCTTTAGAGTAAAGAGCAAATAAAAAATCCTTAGCTCATTTATATGACTTGATTATATTTTCAAAATGTAAAACAGGGCTTTCCTGGTGGTCCAGTGGGTAAGGACACCACCTTGCAGTGCAAGGGGTGCCGGTTCGAGTCGACCAATGTGTCCAGCTACCAAGATGGAGCTCTGAAGCGCATGCGCCTGGAGCCAGTGCTCTGCCGCAACAGAGGCCACTGTGATGGGAGGCCCACACAGGCCCAAGAACAATGATGGAAATAAATGAAAGACCAATAGAAGTGTCCCCCCCCCAAAAAAAGGTAAAGAAAATCCTTAGGTGTAGAGAAGATAACGGGAAATGGAAAATGTTTCCATGCAGCATTTTCTATTTAAAAAAAAAAAAAATCTCTTAGACTTGAAGAGAAGTACATAAGCATGGATCAATAGCTCTGATATTTACCTTTCCTAGTGGAAGATTATGGCAACTAATATCTGATTAGTTGTCTACATAGCACCCTCTAGGGTTGCCATTGCTAAGACACCTGCACATAACCCCGTACAAGAGTGACTTGAAGGGAAGAGGAGGCAAAAACTGTCATACACTCTAAGAGGTATCCTCAGCCTTATTTTCCTGAAAAAAGAATGTGAAGATTACACAGTAGCAGAACTGTCCCTCGATTTCACTCCAATATAAAAAACGTAGAAATTGAGGTAGAGGATTAGATTGCTTAATAAAACAATTGATAAACAGAAACCAATGGGGATATATACAAAGGAGAATGGACTATGACAACCCTAGAAGATTGTTTAATATAATGTGAAAAGCTACCAATATAAAACACTCCAATTTACTTCTGTCTCCAGATGCTGGAAAAGCTTTTTACAGTTAATTGGAAGCTTTTATTTTTGACATTGAAAAGCATGGACCACAAGAATTCATTTCATGGATAGAAACATTATATGATCATCCAAAGGCCAAAATTAAAGCTAATGTGTATAATTGGAGACCCTTTCTTTTCTTTCTTCTTTTTTTTTTTTTTTTTTGACAAGAAAGCAGCCATAGGTCATCCACATTTTCGCTTATTATTTGGTTCATCAATAGAAGCTCTGGCAGGCAAGATGAAGGAATAAAAATTGGGTACTTGAGGCCCACAATTTTATTGTGAGTAGATAATGTGGCTCAACTCTGAGTTATATGTAGACTTGTGAAACCCACTTCTGGAGAGTCAAGTGGGAGGCCAAATCCCCTCTCCTAGTGGAGGGGCTTATTTGGTTTAGCTTAAGAGGTATTTTCCTTAAGAGCAAGTTCTTTATAACTAAATAAAGTTGTGTGTTACAGACGGTGACTTCTTTGTCCTTGGAAGCAGTAATATATCCCAATTTCAGCCACTTTTATTCTTGACCAGATTTTTTCCCAGAGTAATCTCTGGAACACAAGAGCAGAGCTTCCAGTAATAGACATAAATTGTGAATAAACTAAAATAAATTTATTCTAATTTTCTTTTCTTATCAAATGTATAAAGAATTCAGATTACCAGAGATACAAGGTAAATGAGAACTATGGGTTCTTACATAGAAACAGAAAATATGTATGTTCAACAAGTCATAAAGGGAAGTATAGGAGAAAATTGTTTTAAGGCTAGTTCCACCTAAGAAAATAGTGGGAATTGAGGTTAGGACTGTCATACACTCTAAGAGGTATCCTCAGCCTTATTTTCCTGAAAAAAGAATGTGAAGATTACACAGTAGCAGAACTGTCCCTCGATTTCACTCCAATATAAAAAACGTAGAAATTGAGGTAGAGGATTAGATTGCTTAATAAAACAATTGATAAACAGAAACCAATGGGGATATATACAAAGGAGAATGGACTATGACAACCCTAGAAGATTGTTTAATATAATGTGAAAAGCTACCAATATAAAACACTCCAATTTACTTCTGTCTCCAGATGCTGGAAAAGCTTTTTACAGTTAATTGGAAGCTTTTATTTTTGACATTGAAAAGCATGGACCACAAGAATTCATTTCATGGATAGAAACATTATATGATCATCCAAAGGCCAAAATTAAAGCTAATGTGTATAATTGGAGACCCTTTCTTTTCTTTCTTCTTTTTTTTTTTTTTTTTTGACAAGAAAGCAGCCATAGGTCCTCCCCATTTTTGCTTATTTTTTTGTTTTTCAATAGAAGCTCTGGCAGGCAAGATGAAGGAATAAAATTGGGTACTTGAGGCCCACAATTTTATTGTGAGTAGATAATGTGGCTCAACTCTGAGTTATATGTAGACTTGTGAAACCCACTTCTGGAGAGTCAAGTGGGAGGCCAAATCCCCTCTCCTAGTGGAGGGGCTTATTTGGTTTAGCTTAAGAGGTATTTTCCTTAAGAGCAAGTTCTTTATAACTAAATAAAGTTGTGTGTTACAGACGGTGACTTCTTTGTCCTTGGAAGCAGTAATATATCCCAATTTCAGCCACTTTTATTCTTGACCAGATTTTTTCCCAGAGTAATCTCTGGAACACAAGAGCAGAGCTTCCAGTAATAGACATAAATTGTGAATAAACTAAAATAAATTTATTCTAATTTTCTTTTCTTATCAAATGTATAAAGAATTCAGATTACCAGAGATACAAGGTAAATGAGAACTATGGGTTCTTACATAGAAACAGAAAATATGTATGTTCAACAAGTCATAAAGGGAAGTATAGGAGAAAATTGTTTTAAGGCTAGTTCCACCTAAGAAAATAGTGGGAATTGGGGTTTATTGTGCAGTCTGATCCTTTATTTCCAAACAGTTTTATTAAGCTATAAGTCATATACCATGTAATTTTCTCCTTTATATAGTGTATAATCCAATCTCTATGGGTATATTCAGAGTGCGAAACCATCATTATAATTATCTTGAGAATATTTCATCTCAAAAAGAAATCCCATATTCATGCACAGTCCTCTCTGTTCCCAACTCTGAAAACCTTAGGCCATCATTAATGCACTTTCTGTTTCTATACATTTGCCTACTCAAGACATTTCATATAAATGAAATCATACTATATGTGACTTTTTTTAAATGTTTTCTTCCATGCTTTATTCTATTATTTAGGTTCTTCTGTTAACTTTCTTTTGGCATAAAAGCAATGTTACTCAATACAAAAAAAGTTAAAACCATATAGATATACAAATATAGATATATAGATACAGATTTTTCCACAGTCGCAAGGCCTTTTTATATTCCTTTTATGATTTTACAGAGTTTTGTTGTTTACAGATATGTATAATTCCAGACTAGCCATATGTGTATCCCATCCCCCCATCCCACATGTGACTGTTCATGTCTGGCTTCTTTAACTCACGTAATATTTTCCAAATTTTTCCACATTGTGACATAAATGAGCACTTTATTCCTTTTTTGGATATATGACACTTCGTTGTATTGATATACCACATTCTGTCTGTCCATTCATTAGCTAATGGAAATTTGGGATATTTCCATCATTTGGTTATTACAAATAATGCTATGACCATTTATGTACAAACTTTTATATGAACATGTCTCCTTTTCTCTTGCTTTGTACCTAAGAGTGGAATCCCTAGGTCATATGATGTTTTTCCAGAATGTAATCTCTGGAACACAAGAGCAGAGCTTCCAGTAATAGACATAAATTGTGAATAAACTAAAATAAATTTATTCTAATTTTCTTTTCTTATCAAATGTATAAAGAATTCAGATTACCAGAGATACAAGGTAAATGAGAACTATGGGTTCTTACATAGAAACAGAAAATATGTATGTTCAACAAGTCATAAAGGGAAGTATAGGAGAAAATTGTTTTAAGGCTAGTTCCACCTAAGAAAATAGTGGGAATTGGGGTTTATTGTGCAGTCTGATCCTTTATTTCCAAACAGTTTTATTAAGCTATAAGTCATATACCATGTAATTTTCTCCTTTATATAGTGTATAATCCAATCTCTATGGGTATATTCAGAGTGCGAAACCATCATTATAATTATCTTGAGAATATTTCATCTCAAAAAGAAATCCCATATTCATGCACAGTCCTCTCTGTTCCCAACTCTGAAAACCTTAGGCCATCATTAATGCACTTTCTGTTTCTATACATTTGCCTACTCAAGACATTTCATATAAATGAAATCATACTATATGTGACTTTTTTTAAATGTTTTCTTCCATGCTTTATTCTATTATTTAGGTTCTTCTGTTAACTTTCTTTTGGCATAAAAGCAATGTTACTCAATACAAAAAAAGTTAAAACCATATAGATATACAAATATAGATATATAGATACAGATTTTTCCACAGTCGCAAGGCCTTTTTATATTCCTTTTATGATTTTACAGAGTTTTGTTGTTTACAGATATGTATAATTCCAGACTAGCCATATGTGTATCCCATCCCCCCATCCCACATGTGACTGTTCATGTCTGGCTTCTTTAACTCACGTAATATTTTCCAAATTTTTCCACATTGTGACATAAATGAGCACTTTATTCCTTTTTTGGATATATGACACTTCGTTGTATTGATATACCACATTCTGTCTGTCCATTCATTAGCTAATGGAAATTTGGGATATTTCCATCATTTGGTTATTACAAATAATGCTATGACCATTTATGTACAAACTTTTATATGAACATGTCTCCTTTTCTCTTGCTTTGTACCTAAGAGTGGAATCCCTAGGTCATATGGTGATTAGATTTAACCTCTTTAGAAACTGTCAGACTGTTTTCCAAAGAGGTTGTACCATGTTACATTTCTTCTTCCAGCAGTACATATGGGTTACAGTTTTCCGATTCTCACAAATATTTCTTGTTATCTGTCATTTTGATTATAGTCATTTTTGTAGATAAGAAATAGTATCTCATCATGGCTTTTATTTTCATTAATACCATGAATAATGAAGGTAAGCATATTTTCAGTTGTATATTGGTCATGGGTCTATCTTTTTTGAGAAATGTCTATCTTGACCTTTGCCTATCTTAAAATTTGATTGTCTCCTTACTATTAAATCTTTATTCTAAATACAAATCCCTTATCACATACATGGACTTGGAAATATTTTTCCCAGTCTGTGGGTAGTAGGTTGTCTTTTCATTTTCTTTTGTAGTGTTCTTTGACCTAGTAGAATTTTGAATTTTGATTAAGTGCAATTGACCTGTGTTTCATTGTTTGTGCATCTAGTGGTGTATCTAAGGAACAATTGCCTAATCCAAAGTCGTGTCTCTCCTACCTATCTCAGTGTGGTCCTTTTATCCTTTATGGAAAGCAGTTCATCTAGTTTTCAATTCTTTTTCAGAGGATAATGATCCATGTGTAGCTGTAGATTTGTTGTGTCTATGGGAGGACGTGAGTTCAGAATTTACCTACCCTGCCATCTTTCCTTTTATGATTTTACAGAGTTTTGTTGTTTACAGATATGTATAATTCCAGACTAGCCATATGTGTATCCCATCCCCCCATCCCACATGTGACTGTTCATGTCTGGCTTCTTTAACTCACGTAATATTTTCCAAATTTTTCCACATTGTGACATAAATGAGCACTTTATTCCTTTTTTGGATATATGACACTTCGTTGTATTGATATACCACATTCTGTCTGTCCATTCATTAGCTAATGGAAATTTGGGATATTTCCATCATTTGGTTATTACAAATAATGCTATGACCATTTATGTACAAACTTTTATATGAACATGTCTCCTTTTCTCTTGCTTTGTACCTAAGAGTGGAATCCCTAGGTCATATGGTGATTAGATTTAACCTCTTTAGAAACTGTCAGACTGTTTTCCAAAGAGGTTGTACCATGTTACATTTCTTCTTCCAGCAGTACATATGGGTTACAGTTTTCCGATTCTCACAAATATTTCTTGTTATCTGTCATTTTGATTATAGTCATTTTGTAGATAAGAAATAGTATCTCATCATGGCTTTTATTTTCATTAATACCATGAATAATGAAGGTAAGCATATTTTCAGTTGTATATTGGTCATGGGTCTATCTTTTTTGAGAAATGTCTATCTTGACCTTTGCCTATCTTAAAATTTGATTGTCTCCTTACTATTAAATCTTTATTCTAAATACAAATCCCTTATCACACACATGGACTTGGAAATATTTTTCCCAGTCTGTGGGTAGTAGGTTGTCTTTTCATTTTCTTTTGTAGTGTTCTTTGACCTAGTAGAATTTTGAATTTTGATTAAGTGCAATTGACCTGTGTTTCATTGTTTGTGCATCTAGTGGTGTATCTAAGGAACAATTGCCTAATCCAAAGTCGTGTCTCTCCTACCTATCTCAGTGTGGTCCTTTTATCCTTTATGGAAAGCAGTTCATCTAGTTTTCAATTCTTTTTCAGAGGATAATGATCCATGTGTAGCTGTAGATTTGTTGTGTCTATGGGAGGACGTGAGTTCAGAATTTACCTACCCTGCCATCTTTCCTTTTTGATTCTCAACTTAATTCTTTTTTTTCAAGATTATTTGGATGATCCATTCATGTGAGTTTTAGGATCAATTTACCAATTTCTATGAAGACGTTGACCGCGGTTTGAATGAGGATTGTGTTAACTCCATAGATCAAAAGATCTGTGGAATGTACCATCTGAAAAACATTGTCTTCTATTCCCTGAAATGGAAACCTTTAATCTCTATACAGAATTTAACTTCCTTTCAACAATGATTTTTTTTTCAGTTTTCAGAATATAATCTTTGTACTTGATTTGTTAAATTTGTTCCTAAGTACTTTATTATTTTTGATTCTATTGTAAATGGAATAGTCTTATCAATTTTTTCATTTTCAGACTTTTACTGCAAATGTCTAGAAATATAAATGATTTCTGTATACTCACTTTTTTAAAAACTTGCTGAATATATTAGTTCTGAAAGACTTTTAGTGTCTTAGAGACTTAGAATTTTTTATATACCAAATCACATTATCTACAAATGATAAATTTGCTAGTTTTTTTTCAATCATGATATTTTTTCCTTTTCATTTTCTTACTTAATTGCCCTAACTGAAATTTCTGAGGACTTCCCAGGTGGCTCAGTGGTAAGAAACTGCCTGCCAATGCAGGAGATGTGGGTTCCATCCTTGGGTCAAGAAGATTCCCTGGAAAAAGAAATGGCAACCCATCTCAGTATTCTTGCCTGGGAAATCCCATGAACAGAGGAGCCTGATGAGCTACAGTTCATGCAGCTACAAAAGAAATGGAGATGACTTAGTGACTGAAAAACAACAACAAAATATTTGAAGGAAAGTGGAGCAAATAAACACCCTTGCCTTTTTCTTAAGTGTTTTGTTTGTGGAATTTCTTTGTAAATGCTCTTTATCACATCAAAAAAGTTCTTCTCTACTTAAAATTTGAATATTTTTGTAACGAAAAGTGTTTGAGTTTTACCAAGTATTTTTTCTGTGTCATCTACTGAGATAATTATATGAGCATTGTCCTTTGTCATGATATGGCATATTATGTTTTTTTTTTTTTATATTAAAACTACCTTGGATTCCTGAGATCAGTGCCAATTGATCATGGTTTATAATCCTTTATACATTGTGCTAGATTCAATTTACTAGTATTTTGTTGGGGATTTTTGCAACTAATTCCCAAGAAAACCATAGATACTATATAATATCTTTGAAATTAAAGACTGATTTGAAATTAGGGTAATCCTAACCTCACAGAATGGATTGAGATGTATTCTGTCATTTTCTCTGCTTTGGAAATGTTTATGAAGAATTGTCATTAATTCTTCCAACATTTGATACAGTTCACCAGTATTAGGCCTGGGCTTTACTTGTTAGAGGCATACTCAGATTTTTTAAATTCATTTTTTGTGTTTTTTTTTTTCAATCAAGAAAATTCATTGCCTCACCTAACAGAAAAGTCCAGAAGTACAACAGCTTTGGACATAATTTAGTCTAGGGGATCATGATATCATCAGAACAATGACTTTTTATAGAAATAGTTTTTTCTGTGTTTATTTTTTAACTTTTTATTCCACTTTGGAGTATAGCTGATTAACAGTGTTGTGGTAGTTTGAGGTGAACACCAGAGGGACTCAACCATTCATATATATGTATCCGTTCTCCCCCAGGCTCCCCTCCCCTCCAGGCTGCCCCATAACACTGAGAAGAGTTCCCTGTGCCATAGAGTAGACACTTGTGTTCTCCATTTTAAAGTGTGTACACATGTCCATCTCAAACTCCTAACTATCCTTTTTCCACATGCCTACAAAAGAATTTTGGAGGGATGAAACTCTGCCAATGCAGGAGATGTGGGTTCCATCCTTGGGTCAAGAAGATTCCCTGGAAAAAGAAATGGCAACCCATCTCAGTATTCTTGCCTGGGAAATCCCATGAACAGAGGAGCCTGATGAGCTACAGTTCATGCAGCTACAAAAGAAATGGAGATGACTTAGTGACTGAAAAACAACAACAAAATATTTGAAGGAAAGTGGAGCAAATAAACACCCTTGCCTTTTTCTTAAGTGTTTTGTTTGTGGAATTTCTTTGTAAATGCTCTTTATCACATCAAAAAAGTTCTTCTCTACTTAAAATTTGAATATTTTTGTAACGAAAAGTGTTTGAGTTTTACCAAGTATTTTTTCTGTGTCATCTACTGAGATAATTATATGAGCATTGTCCTTTGTCATGATATGGCATATTATGTTTTTTTTTTTTATATTAAAACTACCTTGGATTCCTGAGATCAGTGCCAATTGATCATGGTTTATAATCCTTTATACATTGTGCTAGATTCAATTTACTAGTATTTTGTTGGGGATTTTTGCAACTAATTCCCAAGAAAACCATAGATACTATATAATATCTTTGAAATTAAAGACTGATTTGAAATTAGGGTAATCCTAACCTCACAGAATGGATTGAGATGTATTCTGTCATTTTCTCTGCTTTGAAATGTTTATGAAGAATTGTCATTAATTCTTCCAACATTTGATACAGTTCACCAGTATTAGGCCTGGGCTTTACTTGTTAGAGGCATACTCAGATTTTTTAAATTCATTTTTTGTGTTTTTTTTTTTCAATCAAGAAAATTCATTGCCTCACCTAACAGAAAAGTCCAGAAGTACAACAGCTTTGGACATAATTTAGTCTAGGGGATCATGATATCATCAGAACAATGACTTTTTATAGAAATAGTTTTTTCTGTGTTTATTTTTTAACTTTTTATTCCACTTTGGAGTATAGCTGATTAACAGTGTTGTGGTAGTTTGAGGTGAACACCAGAGGGACTCAACCATTCATATATATGTATCCGTTCTCCCCCAGGCTCCCCTCCCCTCCAGGCTGCCCCATAACACTGAGAAGAGTTCCCTGTGCCATAGAGTAGACACTTGTGTTCTCCATTTTAAATATAACAGTGTGTACACATGTCCATCTCAAACTCCCTAACTATCCTTTTTCTCCACACTGCCTCCTGGTAACCCTAGGTTTGTTCTCTAACCCTGTAAATCTGTATCTGTTTTGTAAGTAGGTTCATTTGTATCATTTCTTTTTAGATTTGCATATAAGAAATGTCATATGATATTTGTCTTTCTCTGTCTGACTTCACTCTGTATGACAAGTCTAGGTCCATCCATGTTGCTGCAAAGAGCATTATTTCATTCATTTTAATGGCTAAGTAATATTCCATTATATAAGGACGTACAGTTGTTTTACAGTGTTGTGTTCATTTCAGGTGTACAGCAAAGTGATTCAGAATGTGTGTGTGTGTGTGTGTGTGTGTGTGTGTGTGTGTATGTGTATGTAGCCTTCCAGTCTCATCTGTCCATGAGACATCCCAGGAAAGAATACTGAATGGGTTGCCATTTCCTTCTCCAGAGAAGGAATCAGACCCAGGAATCAAACCCAGATCCTCCTGCATTGTAGGTACATTCTTTACTGACTGAGCTAAAAGAAAAGACCTTATAAGCTATTACAAAATATTGAATTTAGTCCTTGTGCTACTCAGTAGGTCCTGGTTTATCTATTTTATATATATTAGTGTGTATCTATTAATATTAAACTAATTTATCCCTCCACCCTTTCCCCTTTGGTAACCATAAGTTTCTTTTCTATGTTGATGAGTCTATTTCTGTTTTGTGAATATTAATAAGTTAATTTGTGTCATATTTTAGATTCTACATATAAATGATAACATAGGATATTCATCTTTCTTTATCTGACTTAATTTAATTCCATATGACAATCTTTAGGTTCATCCATGTTGCTGCAAATGCCATCATTTGGTTCTTTTTATGGCTAGATAATATTCCATTATATATATGTACATCTTCTTTATCCATTCCTCTCTTGATGGACATTTAGGTTGCTTCCATGTCCTGGCTATTGTAAAAGATGCCACTTTGAATACTGGGTTGATGTATCTTTTCAAACTATGGTTTTCTCTGGGTATGTGCCCAGGTGTGGGATTGGTTATATAGTAGTTTTATTTTTAGCTTTTACAGAACCTCCATATTCTCCATAGTGTCTGTACCAATTCATATGCCCATTAACAATATGTAGAGGTCCTCCCTTTTCTCCACACTCTCTCCAGCATTTATTGTTTGTAGATTTTTTGATAATAGGCCATTCTGACCAATGTCAAGTGATACCTCATTGTAATTCTAATTTGCATTTCTCAAATATTTAGCTATATCGACCATGCTTTCATGCACTTTTTGGCTAACTATATGTCTTCTCTGGGAAAATGTCTATTTAGATTTTCCATCCATTTTCTGATTGAATTGTTTTTAATACTCAGCTCCATGAGCTGTTTATATATTCTGGAGATCCATGGCAGTTGTTTTGTTTGCAAATATTTCCTTGCATTCTGAGGATTGTCTTATTGTTTATGATTTTCTTGAAAACCTTTTAAATTTAATTAGATCCCATTTGTTTATTTTAGGTTTTATTTCCATTACTGTAGAAGGTGGATTCAAAAAGGTCTTGCTGTGATTTATGTCAAAGAGTGTTCTGCTTATGTGTTTCTCTGGAGTTTTATAATGCCTGGCCTTACATTTAGATTTTTAATCCATCTTAGTTTATTTTTATGTATGGTGCTAGGGAGTGCTCTAATTCCATTTGTTTACATGTAGCTTTTCAGTTTTCACAGTATCATTTATTGAAGAGATTTTCTTTTCCCCCATTGTATATTCTTGCCTTCTTCACCATAAAGTAGGTGACCATAGGTGAGTGGGCTGATCTCTGAACTTTCCCTCCTATTCCATTGATCTATATTTTTGGTTTTGTGCCAGTATCATACAGGTTTGATTACTGTAGGTTTCTAGTCAGGGAGGCTGATTTCTCCAACTCTTTTTCCTTCTCAAGATTGCTTTGGCTAGTCGGGGTCTTTTGTGTTTCCATATAAATTGTAAAATTTTCTGTTCTAATTCTGTGAAAAGTGTCATAAGTAATTTGATAGGGATTGCACTGAATCTGTGGATGGCTTTGGGTAGTATGCTGCTGCTGCTCGGTTGCTTCAGTCGTGTCCATCTCTTTGCAGCCCTATGGATTGGAGCCTACCAGGCTCCTCTGTCCTTGGGATTCTCCAGGCAGGAATACTGGAGTGGGTTGCCAGTTCCTTCTCCATTGGGTAGTATAGTCATGTTGACATTACTGATTTCTTCTGTCCAAATATGTGGCGTATTGTTCCATCTAGGTCATCTTTGATTTCTTTTATCAATATCTTACAGTTCTCTGAGTAGAAGTATTTTGTCTCCTTAGGCAGAATTATTGCTACTATTTTATTCTTTTTGTGGCAATGGTAAATAGAATTTTTACTTGATTTCTCTTTGTGATCTTTCATTGTTAGTATATAAAAATGCAAGAGATTTCTGTGTGTTAATTTTATGTCCTGCAACTTTACCAAATTTATTAATTTCTATAGTCTTCTGGTAGCATTTTTAGGATTTTCTTTGTATAGTATCATGTCATCTGCAAACAGTGACAGTTTTGTTTCTTTCCCAGTTTGGATTCATCTTATCTCTTTTTCTTCTCTGATTGCTGTGGTTAGGACTTACGAAACTATTTTGAATAATAGTGGTGAGAAGGGACATCCTGTCTTTCTGATCTTAGAGGAAATGCTTTCAGTTTTTCACAACTGAGAATGAATTGCTATGGTTTGTTATATAATCTTTCTATGTTGAAGTAGGTTCCCTCTGTGCATAAATAGGTGTTAAGTTTTGTCCTATCAATTTTTTGTTGCATCTATTTTTTTAAGCCTATATTGGCTTTTTGTATGTCATCTTCTGTGAATTATCTGTATTTTTTCCTTTGCTCTGAACTTTCCCTCCTATTCCATTGATCTATATTTTTGGTTTTGTGCCAGTATCATACAGGTTTGATTACTGTAGGTTTCTAGTCAGGGAGGCTGATTTCTCCAACTCTTTTTCCTTCTCAAGATTGCTTTGGCTAGTCGGGGTCTTTTGTGTTTCCATATAAATTGTAAAATTTTCTGTTCTAATTCTGTGAAAAGTGTCATAAGTAATTTGATAGGGATTGCACTGAATCTGTGGATGGCTTTGGGTAGTATGCTGCTGCTGCTCGGTTGCTTCAGTCGTGTCCATCTCTTTGCAGCCCTATGGATTGGAGCCTACCAGGCTCCTCTGTCCTTGGGATTCTCCAGGCAGGAATACTGGAGTGGGTTGCCAGTTCCTTCTCCATTGGGTAGTATAGTCATGTTGACATTACTGATTTCTTCTGTCCAAATATGTGGCGTATTGTTCCATCTAGGTCATCTTTGATTTCTTTTATCAATATCTTACAGTTCTCTGAGTAGAAGTATTTTGTCTCCTTAGGCAGAATTATTGCTACTATTTTATTCTTTTTGTGGCAATGGTAAATAGAATTTTTACTTGATTTCTCTTTGTGATCTTTCATTGTTAGTATATAAAATGCAAGAGATTTCTGTGTGTTAATTTTATGTCCTGCAACTTTACCAAATTTATTAATTTCTATAGTCTTCTGGTAGCATTTTTAGGATTTTCTTTGTATAGTATCATGTCATCTGCAAACAGTGACAGTTTTGTTTCTTTCCCAGTTTGGATTCATCTTATCTCTTTTTCTTCTCTGATTGCTGTGGTTAGGACTTATGAAACTATTTTGAATAATAGTGGTGAGAAGGGACATCCTGTCTTTCTGATCTTAGAGGAAATGCTTTCAGTTTTTCACAACTGAGAATGAATTGCTATGGTTTGTTATATAATCTTTCTATGTTGAAGTAGGTTCCCTCTGTGCATAAATAGGTGTTAAGTTTTGTCCTATCAATTTTTTGTTGCATCTATTTTTTTAAGCCTATATTGGCTTTTTGTATGTCATCTTCTGTGAATTATCTGTATTTTTTCCTTTGCTCTAGAAGTCTGTTAGTTCATTTTTATTAGAGCCTGTTTCTATTTTAGTAGTATTTCTAGTCCTTTTCCTGTTATATAAGATGCAACTATTTCATGTGGTAAATAACTTGTTTTTAATATATTTGTAGTGTCATCATTCTTAAAGATTTTACTTTTGAAATTGCCAAATTTGCTAGCTTTTTCCTTCGTGATCTTCTCTGTGTTTGATTTAAGAAGGCTTATCACATCCTAAGGGATTAGGATATTCTTCACTATTTATTTCGTAGTTCTCCACATTTATGTTTGCGACCTATTTAAAACTAGCTTTTATGAATTCTGTAAGATGAAAATCTTGCTTTGCCCTCATATATATATATATATATATATAGCCAATTATTTCCACAATTTTATTGCATTTTTTCCTCCACTGGTTTGAAATGTTAAATTACATAATATTAAAGTTTTAAATATATTTTAAACATATTTTCCCATATATTCATAGAGTAGATTTTGGTCTCTTTGTCATTTTCAATTTACAACCCATATTACAATATTCTAATTGTAATAGTTACATGCCATATCTTACTATGTGGCAAGGAACTGTTGCCCTTTTTATTCTTTTATAAAAATTTAATATTTCATATTAAATTACAAATAAGTCTGTAACTATGCCTGAAAAAATCATATTGAAATATTCATTATAATTTACCTGAATTTAAAGATTAATATGTGAAAACTTGACAGCTCTACAGTATTGTAGAGCTACCCAGGAACACGAAATATTCTAGTAATCAAGTTTTATTTTATATTATTTAATAAAATTTCATTTTCTACATAATTATTTGAGCATTTATCTTTTCCTAATATTTTATAATTCTGTTTCTACTGTTTATTTTCTACACTTTCCAATTATTATCATGGTCTTTGGTTTTTATATGTTGCTCATAATAGTGACTCTTTGCTTGATTCTAATTTGTAAAATAATTCACCAGTTGGTTTATTTATGTTTATAAATAGTCATCATCTCTCAGCAAATGTAGTTTTGACTCTTTGTCTACCAAACTTTGTTATGTATCTTTTTCTAACAGTTCAGTTTCTAGTTGTATATATAGTGGAAGGGAATATGTATTATGTATTCTTTTAAAAGAGAATGCCTCGATTATTTACCCTTATATTTATGATATCTGCTATAGGTTTCTGATGGACATTTGCTATCCTTTGTCAGATAAAAGAATTTATACACACAAGCACATGTAGGTACACTTATAGTATGCAACTATTTCATGTGGTAAATAACTTGTTTTTAATATATTTGTAGTGTCATCATTCTTAAAGATTTTACTTTTGAAATTGCCAAATTTGCTAGCTTTTCCTTCGTGATCTTCTCTGTGTTTGATTTAAGAAGGCTTATCACATCCTAAGGGATTAGGATATTCTTCACTATTTATTTCGTAGTTCTCCACATTTATGTTTGCGACCTATTTAAAACTAGCTTTTATGAATTCTGTAAGATGAAAATCTTGCTTTACCCTCATATATATATATATATATATATAGCCAATTATTTCCACAATTTTATTGCATTTTTTCCTCCACTGGTTTGAAATGTTAAATTACATAATATTAAAGTTTTAAATATATTTTAAACATATTTTCCCATATATTCATAGAGTAGATTTTGGTCTCTTTGTCATTTTCAATTTACAACCCATATTACAATATTCTAATTGTAATAGTTACATGCCATATCTTACTATGTGGCAAGGAACTGTTGCCCTTTTTATTCTTTTATAAAAATTTAATATTTCATATTAAATTACAAATAAGTCTGTAACTATGCCTGAAAAAATCATATTGAAATATTCATTATAATTTACCTGAATTTAAAGATTAATATGTGAAAACTTGACAGCTCTACAGTATTGTAGAGCTACCCAGGAACACGAAATATTCTAGTAATCAAGTTTTATTTTATATTATTTAATAAAATTTCATTTTCTACATAATTATTTGAGCATTTATCTTTTCCTAATATTTTATAATTCTGTTTCTACTGTTTATTTTCTACACTTTCCAATTATTATCATGGTCTTTGGTTTTTATATGTTGCTCATAATAGTGACTCTTTGCTTGATTCTAATTTGTAAAATAATTCACCAGTTGGTTTATTTATGTTTATAAATAGTCATCATCTCTCAGCAAATGTAGTTTTGACTCTTTGTCTACCAAACTTTGTTATGTATCTTTTTCTAACAGTTCAGTTTCTAGTTGTATATATAGTGGAAGGGAATATGTATTATGTATTCTTTTAAAAGAGAATGCCTCGATTATTTACCCTTATATTTATGATATCTGCTATAGGTTTCTGATGGACATTTGCTATCCTTTGTCAGATAAAAGAATTTATACACACAAGCACATGTAGGTACACTTATAGTATATAGATCAAAATCCTGAGTATGATTGTTTTAAGTGTTATTTTCATGATTTCTAGTTCTGTTCCTTATTTGCAATTTTTAAAAATTTTATTACACTTCCTAAATAAACTTTTCCCTTTTAGGGAGAAAACATTTTAAGTGTGCATTACTCATCTCAAGCTATCAGAAAAGGCACATATTGTCAATGATACAGCCAGTCTTCAACTATCTGCTTTATGGGAAGTTTTTCCAAAGTTTGTTTCTTAGGATGCTGCTTATATTCTTGTAAGAAGTTTTTGTGGTCCAGTCAATTTAGAAAATTAGGGGTAAAACAGAGTTTAGCATGCCTTTTTAAATGAAGGATTTCTTGGAATCTTTACTATACAGATGCGAAGAGTAAAGCTCCAACAGGAGAATGTAGAGTCTAGCATATATTCCAGGAGCACCTCTTAACCACTGTGTTTGAATCTTCTCTGTTGTTCAGGTAACTTCTTGAGTTGTTGCTATTTGCAAAGCAACACTAACAGTTATATATGTCTAACTGAGCATAATTTACATCAAAAGCACTATGCTAGGCTCACTTGTATCCATACCTCTCTCTAAAGAGTTTACACTTGCTGTTTTTGTTGTTTGGTCCTTTAGTCATGTCTGACCCTCTTGCGGCCCCATGGACTGTGGCCCATCAGGTTCCTTTTGCCCATGGGATTCTCCAGGCAAGAATACTGGAATGGCTTGCTGTTTCCTTCCCCAGGGGATCTGCTCAACCCAGGGATCAAACCCACATTGGCAGGTGGCTTCCCCACCTGGCAAGCCTAGCTTACACTTGTGTTAAAAAGCAAACCAAGGAAACCTTCCAATTATATCATGGGCTTTGGTTTTTATATGTTGCTCATAATAGTGACTCTTTGCTTGATTCTAATTTGTAAAATAATTCACCAGTTGGTTTATTTATGTTTATAAATAGTCATCATCTCTCAGCAAATGTAGTTTTGACTCTTTGTCTACCAAACTTTGTTATGTATCTTTTTCTAACAGTTCAGTTTCTAGTTGTATATATAGTGGAAGGGAATATGTATTATGTATTCTTTTAAAAGAGAATGCCTCGATTATTTACCCTTATATTTATGATATCTGCTATAGGTTTCTGATGGACATTTGCTATCCTTTGTCAGATAAAAGAATTTATACACACAAGCACATGTAGGTACACTTATAGTATATAGATCAAAATCCTGAGTATGATTGTTTTAAGTGTTATTTTCATGATTTCTAGTTCTGTTCCTTATTTGCAATTTTTAAAAATTTTATTACACTTCCTAAATAAACTTTTCCCTTTTAGGGAGAAAACATTTTAAGTGTGCATTACTCATCTCAAGCTATCAGAAAAGGCACATATTGTCAATGATACAGCCAGTCTTCAACTATCTGCTTTATGGGAAGTTTTTCCAAAGTTTGTTTCTTAGGATGCTGCTTATATTCTTGTAAGAAGTTTTTGTGGTCCAGTCAATTTAGAAAATTAGGGGTAAAACAGAGTTTAGCATGCCTTTTTAAATGAAGGATTTCTTGGAATCTTTACTATACAGATGCGAAGAGTAAAGCTCCAACAGGAGAATGTAGAGTCTAGCATATATTCCAGGAGCACCTCTTAACCACTGTGTTTGAATCTTCTCTGTTGTTCAGGTAACTTCTTGAGTTGTTGCTATTTGCAAAGCAACACTAACAGTTATATATGTCTAACTGAGCATAATTTACATCAAAAGCACTATGCTAGACTCACTTGTATCCATACCTCTCTCTAAAGAGTTTACACTTGCTGTTTTTGTTGTTTGGTCCTTTAGTCATGTCTGACCCTCTTGCGGCCCCATGGACTGTGGCCCATCAGGTTCCTTTTGCCCATGGGATTCTCCAGGCAAGAATACTGGAATGGCTTGCTGTTTCCTTCCCCAGGGGATCTGCTCAACCCAGGGATCAAACCCACATTGGCAGGTGGCTTCCCCACCTGGCAAGCCTAGCTTACACTTGTGTTAAAAAGCAAACCAAGGAAACCAAACAAATTAGTCAATTCTAGTCT
This sequence comes from Tragulus kanchil, assembly GCA_022376925.1. Classification (NCBI taxonomy): domain Eukaryota; kingdom Metazoa; phylum Chordata; class Mammalia; order Artiodactyla; family Tragulidae; genus Tragulus; species Tragulus kanchil. The sequence goes on along the minus strand of JAIOJX010000023.1, from coordinate 116,253,437 downwards.
GCCCTCTAGAGATCTGGATCAGGTGGTATACATGGGGAGAGTAAAGAACTATTATCCAGTAGAATGATTATGACCACTGAGGAATTTCCAGTCTAAAAAGATTTGTATCAACCATGTTGCTTGTGATTCAAGGGAAAAATAAGGCCACTGATACCAGTCTTTGTTTTTATCAAATGAGGACACAAACACACAGACAGATTGGTGATGAACCCAAGTGCATACAAAGTAGAATATTAGTTTGAAACAGAACAGATTCATTTGACTACACTTCCAGTGCCTTACTTAATTGACCTGACTTCCTCTCTGACTAAGTAGTTATAAATAAGGGATTAATTGTTGGGATGAGAAGGAATGAGTAGGAGCTAAGAATTTTGGAGTGTCAAAATAATTTAATTGGATTTTGAATGAATTAAGATGTGTGGGAGTCCAAATTATACCCCCAATACTAAGCCTGCAATAAAGCCAATTTAAAAGTAATTTAAACAACCTAAATAGAATGAATATCTCATGTTAATAGAAAGGATTCAAAAATTGCAGTGAAAAGGATTTCATTCACATCAAATCATAATTATTAAACTTATATTTCAATAAGGAATCTTGTTGAAGTTGAAATAAACTTGTAGTATGAAAAAAATAGCTATTTGTATCTAATTTGAAATACAGGTATCATTGGACAGAGAGTAAATATAATGGTTTGATTCCTTTTTAATGACCAACATATTTTAGAGGGTAATCCTGAGTTGTTTTTTGTTGTTTTTTGTTGTTTTTTTTAACCAAGCAATGAGTTCTTTCTATGTAATTGTGGGTTAGGATCTTGTTTTGTGAAACCTATATGCAGAAGGGAAATGTTAAGTTTTTTGTTGTTGTTACTTTTCTCTCTTACTCTCCTTTTCTCTCAACTTTTAAGGTTCTCTTTGTTCTTCAAGAACTGAGTGAGCTTTACAAAACCCCCAGCTTCAACCCTCTTAACCTCTTTTGATCCAAATGAGTCTCTGGGATCAAATAAGACTTTTTACTACTTCTTGTCAGGCAACTAGTACTAGGTATATAACTTTGAGCACACCCTGCCCTGCAAATCTCCATAATAATAACTAACTTTTGATCTTATAATAAATGAATGACATATGGAATTAAAACCAATATATGACTGCAGTCTTTATCTGGGAAGGAAAGAAGGAGAATCAGAAGGCAGCAAAATGGTCATTTGCCTTCTCTCATGATTCCTTGGGTTTCTTATGTGGACAGTCAGATGTTTAAGACTTTCTTTCAATACAGGATTTCCGTACCTAAGCTGCTCTAGAACTCTCACGTCAAGAGGTTTATTTTCTTCTGCATAGATCAAAGAAGCCAAGTCCCTATCCAATTCTGGAATGACTCCACTGTCTCTTTTTTTTTTTTCATTTTTATTGGAGTATAGTTGCTTTACAATGCTTTGTTATTTTTCTGCTCTACCACAAAGTGAATCCGTTACATACACATCCCTCTTTTTTTGGATTTTTCCCCATATTAGTCATCAAAGAGCATTGAGTAGAGTTCCCTGTGCTTTATGGTAGGTTCTCATTAGTTATCTGCTGTTGTTGTTGTTTTTAACTTGATACCACAAGCTCTTTCTTAGTTATTATTTTCATCCTTCTTCATTCTCTGGCACATGTGGGCCTCCCATTGCAGTGGCCTCTCTCGTCGCAGAGCAGGGGCTCTGGGCACATGCGCTCCAGAGTACTGGCTCATAATTGGACACATCGGTCCAGCTGTGGATCTTCCCAGACCAGGGATTGAACCAGTGCCCCTTGCACTGCAAGGTGGGCTCTTTACCTACTTGACCACCAGGGAAGCCTTAGTTATCTGTTTTATACATATAAGTGTATATATGTCAATCCCAGTCTCCCATTCCATCCTCCTCTTTCCCCTATTGGTGTCCATACATTAGTTCTCTACATCTGTCTCTATTTCTGCTTTGGAAATAGGTTCATCCATACCATTTTTCTAGATTCCACATCTATGAGTTGATATATGATAATTGTTTTTCCTCTTTCTGACTTATTTCTCTCTGTATGACAATCTCTAGGTACATCCACATCTCTGTAGATGGCACAGTTTTGTTCCTTTTATTATTATTATTATTATTTTATTTATTTATTTGGGGCTGGGGTCGGGTTGGGGAGGGAGGGGAGCCAGCGGACCACTTCCACTGGTCTTTCATCTGTCTAGTTTCATCCATCTTTGTTCTTTGGCCCGTGTGGGCCTCCCATCGCAGTGGCCTCTGTTGCAGAGCATCAGCTCTGGGCGCATGCGCTCCAGAGCTCTGGCTGGGTAATTGGACACATTGGTCCAGCCGCTGCATGGCACGTGGGATCTTCCCAGGCCAGGGATCGAACCGGCGCCCCTTTCACTGCAAGGCGGTGTCCTTACCTACTGGACCACCAGGGGAAGCCCTGTTACTTTTATTATTGAGTGGCATTCCATTGTGTACATGTACCACATCTTCTTTCTAGAACCACTGAATGCTACCCAGGCACTTTGGGGCTTTAAACTTCGAAAAGAAAGCCCACTTGGGAGATTGACTGGGGAGGGACATTCAAAGCAACTGCCAGTTCTTCATTTTGGAACCTGTTAGCAGTGATGAGTGAACCAGCAAATAGCTAAGAATGACATTTTTGTAGCCATTAGCTCCTAAAAGTGTGAGATACTGGTTGTTCCTACTTCACAAACAATTCTAGCTCTTGATTAAGGAATCGAGCAAAGTGGCCTTTCTTGCCCAATTTCTTTTCCCTCAGTAAGTTGGAAGAATTGCTTGACTTAAATAAAAGAAACATTACTTATATTTGTTTGTGCTAAATGTCTGACTTTATGCCCAGTGAACTTATGCCACTATGGAAATTATTGATATCATTAAGTATGAGTTGGATTAACTTTGTTATAAATTACATGTGATAATAGTATTATTCTATTTAAATGAGGCTAATGGTCTTTCTCATCAAATGGAATTATTTAAGTTTTAAGATTGAGAAAATTTCAGAAATTGGCAACAATCAAAATTGTTGCAATGAAGTGCTGGATACAATTAAGACTAAACTATGGATTTACTTATTCACCCACTCATTTATTCATGAAGTCGGGTAACATTTTTTTAGTGCCTGATATTGTATTAGGAATATGAAAGCCATATGTCCACAGTCTAGGTTGGGAGACATATGAAAAAGCTGACAGGTTACTAGTAATAATGAGGGTGTATGACGGGCCCCTTCAGCTTCACTGAGGGGCAAGGCTGGGGAGATCCAAAGGTTTTCTGGAGTAGATTACATTGAAACTGAGTCTCAGGTGACACATAAGATTTAACCTCATGGAGAAATGGGGGGAAGGAAGATGCAGGCAAGGAAATAGCATCATTAGGAGTACAGAAGCAAGACAGAACATGACATATTTAGAGCACTCCAAATATTACTTTGATTATAGCCTGTGAGACAGGGAGAGCATTTAGTGTGATTGTAGACTAGTGTTTAGTAGAGCAAGTAGAAGAAATGATGTCAAGAGAGAGGCAAGAGCCAGATGATAGAGGGCTTGGGAGGCCTCTTCCTTTTGTAGGAAAGAACAATCCATATAACACATATTTTAGTTTCTTGGCCAGAAGCTAGTTTGTTATATAATGCTTTTTCATCGCAATCAGTACTTACCATGTTCCCACAGTACACCTAGAATTGTACTCTTCTTTGTGATGAATATATTTGCTATAAAGAGGTCTCAGATGAAGCTACCATCTCAGCTTGGGTTTTTAAATACAAAATAAAATTGGGAAACTATAACTGGGAGAGTATAAACATCTTTTGCTAATTATATGTTCTATATTTTTCATCAAAATCTGTCATCTATCTGTTTAATTAAAACACATCTGGGGTCTTGATTGAAATTGATCCCTATTTTTTCCTAATCAGGAAGCATCCCTTAAATTTTTTTAAGTTTTTGAGTTGGATTAATCATTAAGTATGAGTTGGATTAACTTTGTTATAAATTACATGTGATAATAGTATTATTCTATTTAAATGAGGCTAATGGTCTTTCTCATCAAATGGAATTATTTAAGTTTTAAGATTGAGAAAATTTCAGAAATTGGCAACAATCAAAATTGTTGCAATGAAGTGCTGGATACAATTAAGACTAAACTATGGATTTACTTATTCACCCACTCATTTATTCATGAAGTCGGGTAACATTTTTTTAGTGCCTGATATTGTATTAGGAATATGAAAGCCATATGTCCACAGTCTAGGTTGGGAGACATATGAAAAAGCTGACAGGTTACTAGTAATAATGAGGGTGTATGACGGGCCCCTTCAGCTTCACTGAGGGGCAAGGCTGGGGAGATCCAAAGGTTTTCTGGAGTAGATTACATTGAAACTGAGTCTCAGGTGACACATAAGATTTAACCTCATGGAGAAATGGGGGGAAGGAAGATGCAGGCAAGGAAATAGCATCATTAGGAGTACAGAAGCAAGACAGAACATGACATATTTAGAGCACTCCAAATATTACTTTGATTATAGCCTGTGAGACAGGGAGAGCATTTAGTGTGATTGTAGACTAGTGTTTAGTAGAGCAAGTAGAAGAAATGATGTCAAAGAGAGAGGCAAGAGCCAGATGATAGAGGGCTTGGGAGGCCTCTTCCTTTTGTAGGAAAGAACAATCCATATAACACATATTTTAGTTTCTTGGCCAGAAGCTAGTTTGTTATATAATGCTTTTTCATCGCAATCAGTACTTACCATGTTCCCACAGTACACCTAGAATTGTACTCTTCTTTGTGATGAATATATTTGCTATAAAGAGGTCTCAGATGAAGCTACCATCTCAGCTTGGGTTTTTAAATACAAAATAAAATTGGGAAACTATAACTGGGAGAGTATAAACATCTTTTGCTAATTATATGTTCTATATTTTTCATCAAAATCTGTCATCTATCTGTTTAATTAAAACACATCTGGGGTCTTGATTGAAATTGATCCCTATCTTTCCAACAGGAAGCATCTTTAGAATGTTCTTATAGTTGTGCTTTTAAGCTAATTAATTTGCCAAAGCATAGAATCTAAAAAATGTACAAGGAAATATAGGAGACTTTCAGCCACTGTGGTATAAAGTTAAGGATGCACAGATACTCACAAGTTAGGAAATGACACTTACTTCCTGACATGGTGAGGAGGGTAGTAGCTCATATTTAATAGACTCTGTGCATGTAGTCCTGCTATCACGGTTTTCTTTTTTTTTTTTGGTTGTTAATTGTCCCACTGGATGGGATTTCCCTGGTGGCTCAGATGGTAAAGAATCTGCCTGAAATACAGGAGACCCAGGTTTGATCCCTGGAGAAGAGAATGGCAACCCACTCCAATATTCTTGCCTGGAGAATTTCATGGACAGAGGAACCTGGCATACTACAGTCCATGGGGTCACAAAGAGCTGGACCCACCTGAGCAACTAATACACACATGCTGCTGAATAGCACATTTCTGTACACTGTTTTGGTACTCTAGAGGAGCACAAATATCTCATCATGGTTGTGAATCTCAGTATGTGAATTTTGTAATATTGTTGGTGGATTGTTGATTGAGAATCAACTTTACAACAAATGATTTATACACGTTGCTTCTACACTTAAGAATAACATTGAAGGAGCCCAAGTTTTTAGAGAAGCAAAATAATGGTCCTTATCTTGAAGCCAAAGCTCTTTCTCCTACTTTGTACACACCCTCACAAAGAACATTGATTCTGTATATATCAGGCTAGTCCTTCTTCACAAAAGGCTACAGACTTTAAGGATTTTTCTCCTTTAACTATTTTTTAAATGGAGATAGAATCCAGATACCGTAAAATTCGCCCTTTGCTCAGTCGTGTTTGACTAGTTGTTACCCCACAGACTGTAGCCCACTAGGCTCCTCAGTCCATGGAATACTGGAGTGAGTTGCCATTTCCTCCTCCATGGGATCTCCCTGTCCCAGGAATCAAACCCACATCTCCTGCATTGGCAGGTGGATTCTTGACAACTGAGCTGCTTGGAAATTCCCTTAAAGTGTACATGTCAGTGGTTTTTAAGGTTGCCCAGCTCTTCATCATCTAACTTGAGAACACCTGTCTCCCCTAAGGAAATCTTACACCCATTAGCAGTTATTCTTCATCTCTCCCATCCTCCACACCCTGGTAGCCACTAATTTGCTTTAAGTTTCCATGGATTTACCTATCATGGGCATTATATATAAATTGACTAATATAATGTGACTTATTAATATTTCAATGTCCATCCATCTTGAGTATGTATTAGTGCTCCATTCCTTTTTAGGGTCACATACTTTTCCTTTGAGTGGTTATGCCACATTTTTGTTTGTTGATTTCTCAGTTGATGTTTGGGTTGTTTCTACTTCTGTCTACATTGAAGAATCCTGCTATGACTTTATGGTTTTAGGCTGCCCTGAGAACTGATTGTATTATCAGAGGAGATATCACTTTGTCATATAATTAGTGAATCTGCCATTTCATAAACTCTCTAAGTGTACAACATGTGTGTCTGTTAGCCATTACCTCCAGCATCATCCATCCATGTAAGAAACATATGAACGAATAAACTAAAGAAGGCAGTTCTTTAGTGAATGCTGCTCATCTAGGGAGATACTCCTACAAGTGTGAATCTTCGTACACTTTTATGGAGCACAAATATCTCATCATGGTTGTGAATCTCAGTATGTGAATTTTGTAATATTGTTGGTGGATTGTTGATTGAGAATCAACTTTACAACAAATGATTTATACACGTTGCTTCTACACTTAAGAATAACATTGAAGGAGCCCAAGTTTTTAGAGAAGCAAAATAATGGTCCTTATCTTGAAGCCAAAGCTCTTTCTCCTACTTTGTACACACCCTCACAAAGAACATTGATTCTGTATATATCAGGCTAGTCCTTCTTCACAAAAGGCTACAGACTTTAAGGATTTTTCTCCTTTAACTATTTTTTAAATGGAGATAGAATCCAGATACCGTAAAATTCGCCCTTTGCTCAGTCGTGTTTGACTAGTTGTTACCCCACAGACTGTAGCCCACTAGGCTCCTCAGTCCATGGAATACTGGAGTGAGTTGCCATTTCCTCCTCCATGGGATCTCCCTGTCCCAGGAATCAAACCCACATCTCCTGCATTGGCAGGTGGATTCTTGACAACTGAGCTGCTTGGAAATTCCCTTAAAGTGTACATGTCAGTGGTTTTTAAGGTTGCCCAGCTCTTCATCATCTAACTTGAGAACACCTGTCTCCCCTAAGGAAATCTTACACCCATTAGCAGTTATTCTTCATCTCTCCCATCCTCCACACCCTGGTAGCCACTAATTTGCTTTAAGTTTCCATGGATTTACCTATCATGGGCATTATATATAAATTGACTAATATAATGTGACTTATTAATATTTCAATGTCCATCCATCTTGAGTATGTATTAGTGCTCCATTCCTTTTTAGGGTCACATACTTTTCCTTTGAGTGGTTATGCCACATTTTTGTTTGTTGATTTCTCAGTTGATGTTTGGGTTGTTTCTACTTCTGTCTACATTGAAGAATCCTGCTATGACTTTATGGTTTTAGGCTGCCCTGAGAACTGATTGTATTATCAGAGGAGATATCACTTTGTCATATAATTAGTGAATCTGCCATTTCATAAACTCTCTAAGTGTACAACATGTGTGTCTGTTAGCCATTACCTCCAGCATCATCCATCCATGTAAGAAACATATGAACGAATAAACTAAAGAAGGCAGTTCTGTAGTTCCAGGTGAGAACTTGGAACTGCTCATCTAGTTTGCCCTGTGTCACTTGACTTGAGGGGCTGTAACCCTCACTCTGTTTACAGAATGTGTTTGAAGTTGAGGATTCTGCTTAGATTTTTCCTGACATTTTTGATTGTTAGGAGAGAGGAGGTTGCATTGATAGAGCAGCCTCATCATTTGCCTGGTTGAATGGAGGGTTAACACCTATCAACAAAATCAGAGTAAAGCTATATGTGTTTTGACAATTTGTGCTGGGAGCATTTGGGACATTTATTAGTAAGGGAAGTAGACCATGATCCCAAGTTTGTCTGCTGTCTTGCCAATTAAAATTGCCTGCCTAGACATGGGTCACTGTCCCCCCGTAGAATTCTTCCCACTGAGCACACTGGAAAAGTTAATCAGTGTTTAAAATTTATCTTCCTCATTTGTTTCTCTCACTCCCTCCTTGCCTGACTCTTCATTGATAATCTTCCTGAAAGAGTTCAGAGGTACTCTGTGTGGAGTACAAAATGTTGCCTAATTCTCAATTCTCACTTTCAAAGATAAGAGGATTTAATTGGAATATAAAGTCGTCTCATTTATTTGTTGCTTCGAAGAAAGCTTTGGTTGTTGGGGCCTGCCTGCCCTTTGGGACACCTTGCTCAAGTGCTCAGACCCATTTCTCAGTCTTGACCCTGTAAAGAGCTCCTGAAGAGCACTGGGCACTGAGTGGAGGGGCCTGTATGGCAAGTCTGAATGTGGCAAGTGCTCTGGCAGCCTTTGCTTCCCCCTCCCTCCTGCATCTGCCTCCTCCTCAGCCTAGTGAGAATGACAGGAAGGGAGAAGGGAGCTGCCAGGTTTCCCGCGTGCGTGCCTGTTGGAGGGAGACGCACAGGGCTGGCAGCCATGAACTAAGTGGGCTCCATTCCATCCATCTTTTCTGATTAAAGTGAAGCAGATTCAGGCTACTGCCTGTTGGCTGTGATGGGAGCCATAGCTCACAGACAATACCTGAATGACTATTCTAGACATTGCACCCATTTCTACCCTGAAGCAACTTACAGACCAAGGGGTTTGAGAAGTCTAGGGTTGTCTGTAGTGCCTGTTTGGTATCTGGATGATAATTTCCATATACTATCATACAAACTTCACAGAATGTACTGTAAAAATAAAGATGTCCTTAAATGTATGTGTTTTTTGGTGTGGCATCCCATGCCTTCCGTATTTTTGCCTTTGTACTTAATATCTCCCGTTTGGGGAAAGATGTGTTTGACTTCCAGGTAACTGTCATTAAAGGCCATGATTTAAAGACCAATGTATCCTTCGTTTCCTTAAGGTGCAGTGAATACACTGCTTCATTTAAACTTATGTGTCTGGTACATAACAAATTCATAACCAATTCCAGATCTTTCTGGATAGTTTTATAAACATTTATCCATGAACTCTTAACTTCCCCGTAGAATTCTTCCCACTGAGCACACTGGAAAAGTTAATCAGTGTTTAAAATTTATCTTCCTCATTTGTTTCTCTCACTCCTCCTTGCCTGACTCTTCATTAATAATCTTCCTGAAAGAGTTCAGAGGTACTCTGTGTGGAGTACAAAATGTTGCCTAATTCTCAATTCTCACTTTCAAAGATAAGAGGATTTAATTGGAATATAAAGTCGTCTCATTTATTTGTTGCTTCGAAGAAAGCTTTGGTTGTTGGGGCCTGCCTGCCCTTTGGGACACCTTGCTCAAGTGCTCAGACCCATTTCTCAGTCTTGACCCTGTAAAGAGCTCCTGAAGAGCACTGGGCACTGAGTGGAGGGGCCTGTATGGCAAGTCTGAATGTGGCAAGTGCTCTGGCAGCCTTTGCTTCCCCCTCCCTCCTGCATCTGCCTCCTCCTCAGCCTAGTGAGAATGACAGGAAGGGAGAAGGGAGCTGCCAGGTTTCCCGCGTGCGTGCCTGTTGGAGGGAGACGCACAGGGCTGGCAGCCATGAACTAAGTGGGCTCCATTCCATCCATCTTTTCTGATTAAAGTGAAGCAGATTCAGGCTACTGCCTGTTGGCTGTGATGGGAGCCATAGCTCACAGACAATACCTGAATGACTATTCTAGACATTGCACCCATTTCTACCCTGAAGCAACTTACAGACCAAGGGGTTTGAGAAGTCTAGGGTTGTCTGTAGTGCCTGTTTGGTATCTGGATGATAATTTCCATATACTATCATACAAACTTCACAGAATGTACTGTAAAAATAAAGATGTCCTTAAATGTATGTGTTTTTTGGTGTGGCATCCCATGCCTTCCGTATTTTTGCCTTTGTACTTAATATCTCCCGTTTGGGGAAAGATGTGTTTGACTTCCAGGTAACTGTCATTAAAGGCCATGATTTAAAGACCAATGTATCCTTCGTTTCCTTAAGGTGCAGTGAATACACTGCTTCATTTAAACTTATGTGTCTGGTACATAACAAATTCATAACCAATTCCAGATCTTTCTGGATAGTTTTATAAACATTTATCCTCTTTATCCATGAACTCTTAACTTCCCAGTCCAGTCTAGGGGAAGACTGTCCAAATCTGGGTAGCAATCTTTTTTTTTTTTTTAAATTTTGGCCTCTTTTATTGTTTTTTATTTATTTATTTTAATCCATCCTTACTCTTTGGCCTGTGTGGGCCTCCCATCGTAGTGGCCCCTTTCATTGCAGAGCACCAGCTCTGAGCACATGCAGTCCAGAGCGCTGGCTCCTAATTGGACACAACGGTCCAGCCACTCCCCGGCACATGGCATCTTCCCAAGCCAGGGATTGAACCAGTGCACCTTGAACTACAAGGCAGACTCTTTACCCACTGGACCATCAGGGAAGCCCAGTAGCAATCTTTTGAGTCTGAGCTTCCATGGTGAAATTTCCTGTAAGTCTCCCTCCCCTCCTTCCCCTTAAGCAACATCCTAGCATAGCTCACCAGCTCTTCTTGGAGTAAATAAAGGTCTGCCATAGGCTCTGGGGTCAGTCTCTGATCCAGCCATAGAAGGTGCTAGCAGCTGACACCCAACTTGCTGCTCACTTCATAAGATGTCACTTCTCCACACTTGGGCTCCATCACTCTTCCTGTTGCTATGGGACCTCATGGTCCCCTGGTCATTACTATTGCTTCCTTGGTCATTTTGAGAACTGCTGTAGTGACCAAAGGTGCTCCAGTAAAATTCTTCTGTTTTCATTTCCTCCTCCATTACTCAAAGATTCTGTTGCTACACCTATTTTTTAAAATTAAACTTTTAGGTTAATCTTCCACTTTCTGGAGAAACTTGAAATAAATTCTCCCGTTTGAAAGATGTCCTTAAATGTATGTGTTTTTGGTGTGGCATCCCATGCCTTCCGATTTTGACTTTGTACTTAATATCTCCCGTTTGGGGAAAGATGTGTTTGACTTCCAGGTAACTGTCATTAAAGGCCATGATTTAAAGACCAATGTATCCTTCGTTTCCTTAAGGTGCAGTGAATACACTGCTTCATTTAAACTTATGTGTCTGGTACATAACAAATTCATAACCAATTCCAGATCTTTCTGGATAGTTTTATAAACATTTATCCTCTTTATCCATGAACTCTTAACTTCCCAGTCCAGTCTAGGGGAAGACTGTCCAAATCTGGGTAGCAATCTTTTTTTTTAAATTTTGGCCTCTTTTATTGTTTTTTATTTATTTATTTTAATCCATCCTTACTCTTTGGCCTGTGTGGGCCTCCCATCGTAGTGGCCCCTTTCATTGCAGAGCACCAGCTCTGAGCACATGCAGTCCAGAGCGCTGGCTCCTAATTGGACACAACGGTCCAGCCACTCCCCGGCACATGGCATCTTCCCAAGCCAGGGATTGAACCAGTGCACCTTGAACTACAAGGCAGACTCTTTACCCACTGGACCATCAGGGAAGCCCAGTAGCAATCTTTTGAGTCTGAGCTTCCATGGTGAAATTTCCTGTAAGTCTCCCTCCCCTCCTTCCCCTTAAGCAACATCCTAGCATAGCTCACCAGCTCTTCTTGGAGTAAATAAAGGTCTGCCATAGGCTCTGGGGTCAGTCTCTGATCCAGCCATAGAAGGTGCTAGCAGCTGACACCCAACTTGCTGCTCACTTCATAAGATGTCACTTCTCCACACTTGGGCTCCATCACTCTTCCTGTTGCTATGGGACCTCATGGTCCCCTGGTCATTACTATTGCTTCCTTGGTCATTTTGAGAACTGCTGTAGTGACCAAAGGTGCTCCAGTAAAATTCTTCTGTTTTCATTTCCTCCTCCATTACTCAAAGATTCTGTTGCTACACCTATTTTTTAAAATTAAACTTTTAGGTTAATCTTCCACTTTCTGGAGAAACTTGAAATAAATTCTCTTGGGATGTATCAAAAGAGATTTCAGACTTGTGTTTCTGTATTGTCCCTCAGAGTAACTTTCTCTAAATGATTGGAGTCCAAAGATAGTTACCAGGCACTTCAACTCTATCATGTATCCATGCAAACTCCCTCATCTTTTAAAAATGTTGGAATCTCTCCTTAGACAGATAGGTTCCTTAGTGCTATTACCCCCAGGGTGGGGAGGAGAGATTTCCAGGTGCTCACAAAAGGATTACTGTGACTCTATTCAAGATGAAACATGTCACACTTTGGTAACCAACAGTCCTAAAATCTCAATAGCTTGAAATACAAGGTTAGGGACTTCCCCACCAGGTCTGCGGCTAAGACTTTGCCTTCCAAGGGTTCAATCCCCTGGCTGAGAAGCTAAGATCTCGTATGCCTCATAGCCAAAACACATAAAGCACAAGCAATACTATAACAAATTCAATAAAGACTTTTAGAATGGTCCACATCAAAAAAAAATAAAATCTTTAAAAGAACAACAACAACAAAAGGTCATTTTTTGCTGATACTGCATGTCCACAGATAATTTGTACTATGGTTATTTAGAAGCTCTGACTGATGAGACTTGGTTCTCAGGCAGCATCCATCTCAGCGTGGTGTCCGTGGTTCAGTGGAGTAGGGGAGGAGCACAGATGAACACAGCTCTTAGACTCTTCCACTGGGAACTGAGACTTGTCACTTCTGTTTACTTTTGTTGACCCACAAAAGTCTTTAGACAGGAATCTTGGTGAATTCTGGAAGTGAGGGGAGGGGACTTAAGCCAGCAAATAGCTTGGGAGGAGGATAAAGTGGCCTGGAGCCCAGAGCTCCCACAATTGATTTTCTGCTTATGGCATTTATCATTTCTTTCAAGGAAACCTAAGGAAAATGCCATCCATAGGCATGAGCCTGGAACCAAATGATCCCCTTGCAGGGGTGAAGCCATGTATTACTTCACGGCATTTTTTTGAGTGTAAAATGCCGGAGGTGCTGGGCTGGTGGAGGTGAGCTTGTGGGGTGACTCTGCTGTGCCTTTCATCCTCTAACCACCATCCAAGGATCACTGGAGATGGCAGGGATCCTTGAATGTGTGAGGTCCTGATAACTGCACCTGCCCAGGGAGCACCCACCGTTTGCCCATAGGAAGAACAACACCCTGTGGGTCAGAAGCAAGAGTCTGCTGTGCAGCCAATCCAACAGCCACTTGATGACTTTGTGAGAGGCACATGACAGATCTAAAAGTTGCCTCCAATAAAACCAAAACACAGGGCAAATGTAACTTTTTCGATAGTATAGGATTTTCATTGCTGCCTAATACTTCTCTAAACAGTCTTATTGTATACTATCTTTTTTGGTTCTTAAAAAGTATATTAATCATTTGAACCTCTTGCCTGCTGTATCTCCTTAGAACTTACCACTGTGTAAGTATTTTGCCTGCTAATTTTTTTTGTTGTTTTTGTGTGTGTGTGTGTGTGTGTGTGTGTGCGCATGTTTTATTGCCTGTTAATTTTAATTGTCTGTCTTACCCATTAGAATTCACCCTCTTTGAGGCTATTTTTTTTGCCAACTGTTACAATCCCCAGAACTGAAAACAGTACCTGGCATAGAGCAGGCCCTCATCAAATATTTATTAAATACACGAACGAGTAATAATAACTCTTCTTGAGACTAGTTTCATAGCACAAGGATGCATGGTATTGCCTTAAAGCATTGCCTTATTATCTTCTGTGTTAACTTGACTGATTATGGAAAAGTTTTCTGATTTGCCTTCATTTGCTATTCAATATTAGATACTTTTTGAGCGCTTACTAAATGCCAGGAATCATGCACGTCAGTGACCTCCTGGACCTCTATATTCCCAGGGATTGTGGTGGAGGGAGACAGTCAACAAAGGCATTAAATAATGTAATATTTGGGGAGTGAAACATGCCATGAAATAAAGAGTAGGTGAAGGAAATTGGGAGTGTCAGGAGAGCCTTAGTCTGGGTGCTGACAGGAAGTCTCCTTGACTAGATGAGAGTCCACCATGCTGAGAGAAAGGAGATGGAGTCAGAGTGGGAGTGGGACAGGTAGGGCTGCAGAAGCCATTGTAAGTACATGACCTTTGTTGCTTAGAGGGAGACTGGCTACCTGGGGAGTATTTGTTCTTTTTTCTGGGGGGCGGGGGAGTATTTGAATAGAGGAATAACACAGTGTGAACATGCCTCTGGTGACAGCATTGCGGGTGTGCCCTAGGGCAGGAAGGTGAGAGTCCTCAAGCCTGTGTGCGGCTACAGGTGAGTCCAGGCTCGAGAAGACAGTGTCTTTGAGGAGTTCTGTAGTAGCAGGAGTGATAAGAAGTGGTCAGATTCTACAAATATTTCCAGAATTCACATCTTCTGACTGCTTTCTGCCTTGTCTAATTATTGGTAAGGGCAGCTTAAGGAACATTGTGAAGCCACTGGAGTCTACCTCCCACACCCAGACTCCTCTCTTGACAGGCGGTACTTCTTTTGCTGAGACCCTTCATCTATTGCAAGATCCCCTTCCACCTCCTTCCATATCAAAACACAGCACTAGTTTATTGAAGTAGTGCAGTTTGAAAACCATTTGCATGGAGAACAAGTTGCAAGGGCCACTGCACAGGTGGACCTGAAAATAACCCTAGTTTCATATTTTTAGTATTATGTAAGAAGGGTCAGAAGAATAAGCTTGTGGGTGGGGTGGGGGCGCATGTTTTCACAAGCAGATGACCTGGACCAGAGCAGGCTGAGGCTGGATGCAGCTGTTCTCAGGAAGGAAAGGACTCCTGTCGTTGGCCAGAAAATTCCTTTCATCCTCTCACATCTCCATCCCCTACTCTACTTTCCAACACTTCTTTCTCTTCCTTTCTTCCCACTTAACAAATCAGAAATAAATCATGCTTTTCTCACTGGCTTCTGTCAAGTACTTTAGCCATCTGACACCTTTAGGGTCTCACTTTTTGCCTCAAGCAAAACTGGTTTCCTCACAAAGAAAAGCCTCTGTTACTAGATGCTACCATAATAACGTTTTATTATCTCATTACCTGAGTCACCTAAATGAAATGATCTCGCTTCTTTTCCCTTCCCTTCCCAGCGCAGAAACTAGGAGTCTTCCCTAGTTCATTAAATTATTTAGTAAATGAGTTGACACAGGAATTCCTTTCTGCCTTTCTGTGCTTTCCTCAGTTTGGAATAGGTGCTCTGCAAAGCTGAAGATTTGCAAGTGATGCTCACGGGGCACAATTAGTTTATGATAAAATTAAGACAAGAAACTGACCAGGGTTTGAAGGTGTGTTGTCTGTTGCTGGGATTTGAGGAGGCATAGTAAGTAAATACTGGAGTCTGCTCAACTAACTCTAGGAAAGGAACTCATTCCTAAGTGCTACTTTTTTTGTTGTTTGTTTGTTAAGGTGACAGTTTCTCCCTTATTTGGTAAAATTGAATGGGACAAAATGCAAACTTCCAGAAACTTTATACATTATGATGAAATCACATCTCATCCTTAATTTCTTAGAATGTGCACACATGGCCCAAGTTTTACTTCTGGAGGACTATAAAGGTGTACCTTCTCAGGACAGTGCAGATTCAGTTCCAGACATCTGCAACAAGGCAGGTCGCATGACTTCTTGGTTTGCCAGTACACATAGAAGCTACGTTTGCACTATAGTCTATTACATGTGAGATAGCATTATGTCTGAGACAGCAGTGTACATATCTTAATTAAAATACTTGGTTGCTAAGCAGTGCTAGTCATCATCTCAGCCTTCAGTGAGTCATCACCTATTTGCTGGTGGAGGGTGTTATCTCCATGTAGATGGCTGATGACTGATCAGGGTGATGGTTGCTGAAGGTTGGAATGGTTGTGGAAACTTCTTAAAAAATAGCCAACTATGAAGGTTCATGCATCAGTGAACTCTTCCTATCACAAATGACTTCTCCATAGCATGCAATGCTATTGGATAGCATTTTACTCACAGTAGAACTTTGCAAAATTGGAATCAATCCTTTCAAATCCTACCTCTGCTTTATTTGCTAAGTTTATATAATATTTTAAATCGTTTGTTGTCATTTCAACAAGGCTTCTGTCAAGTACTTTAGC
Source organism: Tragulus kanchil (assembly GCA_022376925.1). NCBI lineage: Eukaryota > Metazoa > Chordata > Mammalia > Artiodactyla > Tragulidae > Tragulus > Tragulus kanchil. Next base: position 116,237,190 of record JAIOJX010000023.1, on the reverse strand, counting down.
CATCTGACACCTTTAGGGTCTCACTTTTGCCTCAAGCAAAACTGGTTTCCTCACAAAGAAAAGCCTCTGTTACTAGATGCTACCATAATAACGTTTTATTATCTCATTACCTGAGTCACCTAAATGAAATGATCTCGCTTCTTTTCCCTTCCCTTCCCAGCGCAGAAACTAGGAGTCTTCCCTAGTTCATTAAATTATTTAGTAAATGAGTTGACACAGGAATTCCTTTCTGCCTTTCTGTGCTTTCCTCAGTTTGGAATAGGTGCTCTGCAAAGCTGAAGATTTGCAAGTGATGCTCACGGGGCACAATTAGTTTATGATAAAATTAAGACAAGAAACTGACCAGGGTTTGAAGGTGTGTTGTCTGTTGCTGGGATTTGAGGAGGCATAGTAAGTAAATACTGGAGTCTGCTCAACTAACTCTAGGAAAGGAACTCATTCCTAAGTGCTACTTTTTTTGTTGTTTGTTTGTTAAGGTGACAGTTTCTCCCTTATTTGGTAAAATTGAATGGGACAAAATGCAAACTTCCAGAAACTTTATACATTATGATGAAATCACATCTCATCCTTAATTTCTTAGAATGTGCACACATGGCCCAAGTTTTACTTCTGGAGGACTATAAAGGTGTACCTTCTCAGGACAGTGCAGATTCAGTTCCAGACATCTGCAACAAGGCAGGTCGCATGACTTCTTGGTTTGCCAGTACACATAGAAGCTACGTTTGCACTATAGTCTATTACATGTGAGATAGCATTATGTCTGAGACAGCAGTGTACATATCTTAATTAAAATACTTGGTTGCTAAGCAGTGCTAGTCATCATCTCAGCCTTCAGTGAGTCATCACCTATTTGCTGGTGGAGGGTGTTATCTCCATGTAGATGGCTGATGACTGATCAGGGTGATGGTTGCTGAAGGTTGGAATGGTTGTGGAAACTTCTTAAAAAATAGCCAACTATGAAGGTTCATGCATCAGTGAACTCTTCCTATCACAAATGACTTCTCCATAGCATGCAATGCTATTGGATAGCATTTTACTCACAGTAGAACTTTGCAAAATTGGAATCAATCCTTTCAAATCCTACCTCTGCTTTATTTGCTAAGTTTATATAATATTTTAAATCGTTTGTTGTCATTTCAACAATCTTCACAGCACCTTCTCCAGGAGAAGATTCCATTTCAAGAAACCACTTTCTTGACTCATCAGTAAGAAGCAACTTATTCATTAAAGTGGCTATAATGGTAAAGAGCCTGCCTACCAGTGCAAGAGACATGAGAGACACAGGTTCAATCTCTGGGTCCGGAAGGTTCCCTGGAGAAGGGCATGGCAACCTAGGAGAAGGGCATGGCAACCTACTCCAGTATTCTTGCCTGGAGAATCCCATGGACAGAGGAGCCTGGCAGGCTGCAGTCCATAGGGTCGCACAGAGTCAGACACAACTGGAACAACTTAGCACTCACATGCACATTAATTTAAGTTTCATCATGAGATTGCACATCTTCAGGTTCTACTTCTAATTCTCTTACTATTTCCACCACATCTGTAGTTATTTCCTCCAAGAAAGTCTTGAATTGCTCAAAGATATCCATGAGAATTGGGCTTAACTTCTTCCAAACTCCTTTCAAAATTGATATTTTGACCTCTTCGTATGAATTGCAAATGGACCTAATGGCATCTAGAATGGTAAGTCCTTTGCAGAAGTTTTTCTATTGACTTTGCGCAAATCAATGGAATCACAATCTATGGCAGCTATGATTGTAAGAAATGTATTTCAGAAATATATGGCTTGAGACTTGAAATTACTTTTGATCTTGGGGCTGCAGAATGGATGTTGTGTTAGCAGGCATAAAAATATTAATCAGGGCTTCCCTGGTGGTCCAGTGAGTAGAGAGTCCGCCTTTTAGTGCAAGGGGCACCAGATTGATCCCTGGCCCAGGAAGATCCCATGTCCCACAGAGTGGTTGGATTGGTGTGTTCGCTTATGAGCCAGAGGTCTGGAGCGCATGCACCCAGAGCCGGTGCTCTGCAATGAGAGAGGCCACTGCAATGGGAGGCCCATACAGGCCAAAGAATAAAGATGGATGAAAATGAATAAATAAGCAATAAAATAGGCCAAAATTAAAATTATATATATATATATATTAATCACATTGTCCACCTTCACCAGAGCTCTTAGATTACCAGGCACTTTGTCAGTGAATAATAGTACTTTTATTTTAACTTTTATTTTACTTTTAACTTTTACAGAGTTTTGTTGTTTATAGATATGTATGTTCCCAGATTAGTCATATGCATATCCCCCCCATCCCAGCCCTCCAGTAGTACTTTGAATAGAATCTTTTTTCCTAGACAGTCAACAGTGGGATTAATCAGTAAATCATTCTATAAACAGATTGTAATCATTCAAGTTTTGTTGTTCCTTTTGTAGAGCACAGACAGGGTACAATTTAGTGTAATTCTTAAAGGCCCTAGGATTCTGAGAATGATAAATGAACTCTGGCTTCAACTTCAAGTCACCAATTGTGTTAGCTCCTAACAAAAGAGTCAGCCTGTCCTTGAAGTTTTGAAGCCAGGCATTGACTTCTCCTCTCTAACTATGAAAATCCTAGATGGCATCTTCTTCTAATATAAGGCTGCTTACAAAGCACTTACACTACAAATACGATGTTTAACATAGGTACCCTCATAAGGTTTTCCGATTAACTTGCTGCAGGTTCTTCATCATTACTTGCTGCTTCGCCTTGCACTTTCATTCTCTGGAGACAGCCCCCGTCTCTGTATGTCTGCCAGAAAATCAATGGAATCACAATCTATGGCAGCTATGATTGTAAGAAATGTATTTCAGAAATATATGGCTTGAGACTTGAAATTACTTTTGATCTTGGGGCTGCAGAATGGATGTTGTGTTAGCAGGCATAAAAATATTAATCAGGGCTTCCCTGGTGGTCCAGTGAGTAGAGAGTCCGCCTTTTAGTGCAAGGGGCACCAGATTGATCCCTGGCCCAGGAAGATCCCATGTCCCACAGAGTGGTTGGATTGGTGTGTTCGCTTATGAGCCAGAGCTCTGGAGCGCATGCACCCAGAGCCGGTGCTCTGCAATGAGAGAGGCCACTGCAATGGGAGGCCCATACAGGCCAAAGAATAAAGATGGATGAAAATGAATAAATAAGCAATAAAATAGGCCAAAATTAAAATTATATATATATATATATTAATCACATTGTCCACCTTCACCAGAGCTCTTAGATTACCAGGCACTTTGTCAGTGAATAATAGTACTTTTATTTTAACTTTTATTTTACTTTTAACTTTTACAGAGTTTTGTTGTTTATAGATATGTATGTTCCCAGATTAGTCATATGCATATCCCCCCCATCCCAGCCCTCCAGTAGTACTTTGAATAGAATCTTTTTTCCTAGACAGTCAACAGTGGGATTAATCAGTAAATCATTCTATAAACAGATTGTAATCATTCAAGTTTTGTTGTTCCTTTTGTAGAGCACAGACAGGGTACAATTTAGTGTAATTCTTAAAGGCCCTAGGATTCTGAGAATGATAAATGAACTCTGGCTTCAACTTCAAGTCACCAATTGTGTTAGCTCCTAACAAAAGAGTCAGCCTGTCCTTGAAGTTTTGAAGCCAGGCATTGACTTCTCCTCTCTAACTATGAAAATCCTAGATGGCATCTTCTTCTAATATAAGGCTGCTTACAAAGCACTTACACTACAAATACGATGTTTAACATAGGTACCCTCATAAGGTTTTCCGATTAACTTGCTGCAGGTTCTTCATCATTACTTGCTGCTTCGCCTTGCACTTTCATTCTCTGGAGACAGCTTCTTTCCTTAAACCTCATGAACCAACCTCTGCTAGCTTCAGACTTCTCTTCTACAGCTCCCTCGCCTCTCTCAGCCTTCACAAAACTGAAGAGAGTTAGGGCTTACTCTGGATTAGGCTTTGACATAAGGAAATGTTATGGCTGGTTTCTTATATCCAGGTCACTAAAACTTCCTTCACATCAGCAGTAAGGCTGTTTTGCTCTCTTATCACTCATATATTCAGGAGAATAGCTCACAGTTTCTTTTAAGAACATTTTTCCTTCTGTGTTCACAACTTGTCTAACGGTTTGGAACAAGAGGCCTAGCTTTCAGCCTATTTCAGCTTTTGACATGCCTTCCTCATAAGCTTGATCATTTCTAGCTTTTTATTTAAACTGAGAAACATGTGATTCTTCCTTTCACTTAAACACTTCAAGACCATTGGCCTAATTTCAATATTATTGTGTCACAGGAAATAGGGAGGATTGGGGAGAGGGGGGCAGGGAACAGCTTATCAGTAGAATGGTCAGAATATAAACCACATGTATCAATTAAGTTTACTGCCTTATTGAAGATCACAGATCACCTAAACAAGATAATAATGGAGAGGTTTGAAATACGGCAAGCCGGCAAGCATGAACAAAGTGACAGAAACACAAAATGAGCTAATGTTGTTGGAAAAATGGTACCAATAGAGTTGCTCAACTGGCAGTTGCCACGTAGTTTGTAAAAAGCAAAGTGTCTGCCAAGCACAATAAAGAGCAATAAAATGAGGGGGTGCCTGTATTACTTTCCTGTGGATTTGGTAAGAAATTATCACAAAATGGTAGCATAAAAGGATAAAAATGTATCCCCTAAACCTCTGGAGGTCAGAATTCCAAAGGCAAGCTGTCATCAGGGGTGAGCTCACTCTGGAGCTCTGGGCTGGGGTCTGTAACTTGCCTTCTGTGGCCTCTGGTGACACCGGCAGACCGCGGTATCTGTAGTTTATGACTGCGTCACTCCAGTCCCTGCCTTTTTTCTCTGGACCTTCACCTCTGTGTTCATGTGCATGGAGTCCCCTCCTTCCTGTCTCTTTTATAGACACTTGTGATAGCATTTAGGGCCCATCCAGATCTTTCAAGATAATCTCATCTCAAAGCCATTCATTTAACCCAAAACCTTCAAAGCCTCTTTTTCCAAACAAGGTAACACTTAAAGGTTGCCGGGATTTGGACCTAATGATCTTCAGGCCATCATTCAGGTCATGACAAGCCTTCAGCTAAAGGTTGCCCCTCATCTCCCTCCCTCTTCATTTCTTTTTCACACATTTTAAAAATATCTCTTATATTGTTTTCAGTCACAATTTGTATATTTACACAAATATATACCTTATAAAAATTACACAGCACGTTTTCTCTGTTTTTTAAAGCCGTATTGGTAAATGCACTACAGATAGCAAACACTGTGCCTAACCCTGAGGTCCATGTGACAGGATTACACTGTGAAGAGGGAATTTAAGAGGGGGTGGTTGTTTGAAATAGTTAGGACATCAAGGTGTCAGGACTCAGTGGTGGATGTGAGAGGGTCATGGGGGAGAAGGGACTCCAAAGGACAATTCTTCATCCGACTTGATAGTGGCTGGAGAGTGTTGTAGCAAATTGAGGTGAAAAATGCTGGAAGAGCATGTTTCAGGGGCACTTACAGTTTCATACTGAATGAGTTGACCTTGAGATAATTTGAGGTCTGCTTTTCTCAGAGGTTTTTGCCCACTACCTACCTCAGCATTTCTTCCTCTTTTAATTTAAATATTTTTCATATACATGTAAATATATGTATGTGTGTGTATATATCTATATGTATGTATATATTAATGTGTTTATATACTGATGTATACATATATAGTGACATGAGATATTATCTCTTGGGGAGTCTATCATAATCTACTGGAAACTTGGCCCATTCACTTCATATAGAAATTCTGTGGGATAGCTATTCTGAAACCAATGTATATAAAAAGAATTAAAACAGCAAGTATTTCTTAAGCACCAGGTATAGATATATTTTTCATTCTTACAACTAGCCCTATGATTTTTTTATATTACGCTGATATATGAAAAGAAACATAGCAAGATTAATAATTTATTCAATGTTTCAGTTAAGATTTAAGCCTAGCCAGCTTTTGATTATACCTGAGTGAGCTGATAGACTTATAAACAATCTATTCATGTTTTGCACATTAAATGACATGTCACCTGGAAGGTACTCTCAAATCTCTCTGTCCCTGACCCTAGAAAGGTAACTAGATGTCCATTTTGCTTTTTATAGAATCTTGAGTACAAATCACTGCTGAGTGGTATATTAGTTTGGGACCTCCCTGTTCTAGTGCTACTGTAATTTTGTTCTGGAGAATTCTTTGCTAAAAAGAAAGCAATGCAAACAGAGAAAAACAGATAAAAGACAGTAAGATAGCAAAACCCCAAGGAATGATTCTCAAGACCAATGCAAGCCTGCTAGGAGAAGTGATTTTGGATAATCAGTCCTTTCATCTAAAGAAAAGTGAGCTCTTGAGTAAAGGATTGCGTGTGAGACCACATTCATCAGCTTCAAACCTTGGTTGAAGTTCATACTCTGAGTCAGTGATCTAAAATATCTATCTACTGTGGCTAATTTTAGAGTATGTACTTTAGATACATTGTCTCACTTAAGCCTCACAACTTGGTTGGATTTCTGTACCATTTGACATGAGAAAACTGAGAACTAGAGATGTGAGGTAATATGCCCAGTGACACGCAGTAGCTACATGGTGAGCACAGGTGTCAGGCCCAGGCGCGTGTCCTGCAAAGCCATACTTTCCTTCTGCTGTTCACAGCAGTCCTATCCATTTACTGGTAATTTGGGAAATAATAAGAGGAGCCACCTTCCAATATTTCCTAAAGCACATCTAAAATTCAATATGCCTAAAAATCATTTGGGGATCTTATTAAAATGTTTCTGATTCAGTGTGAAGCTCATATTTCCAGCATTTGCTAACACAGTCTATCATAATCTACTGGAAACTTGGCCCATTCACTTCATATAGAAATTCTGTGGGATAGCTATTCTGAAACCAATGTATATAAAAAGAATTAAAACAGCAAGTATTTCTTAAGCACCAGGTATAGATATATTTTTCATTCTTACAACTAGCCCTATGATTTTTTTATATTACGCTGATATATGAAAAGAAACATAGCAAGATTAATAATTTATTCAATGTTTCAGTTAAGATTTAAGCCTAGCCAGCTTTTGATTATACCTGAGTGAGCTGATAGACTTATAAACAATCTATTCATGTTTTGCACATTAAATGACATGTCACCTGGAAGGTACTCTCAAATCTCTCTGTCCCTGACCCTAGAAAGGTAACTAGATGTCCATTTTGCTTTTTATAGAATCTTGAGTACAAATCACTGCTGAGTGGTATATTAGTTTGGGACCTCCCTGTTCTAGTGCTACTGTAATTTTGTTCTGGAGAATTCTTTGCTAAAAAGAAAGCAATGCAAACAGAGAAAAACAGATAAAAGACAGTAAGATAGCAAAACCCCAAGGAATGATTCTCAAGACCAATGCAAGCCTGCTAGGAGAAGTGATTTTGGATAATCAGTCCTTTCATCTAAAGAAAAGTGAGCTCTTGAGTAAAGGATTGCGTGTGAGACCACATTCATCAGCTTCAAACCTTGGTTGAAGTTCATACTCTGAGTCAGTGATCTAAAATATCTATCTACTGTGGCTAATTTTAGAGTATGTACTTTAGATACATTGTCTCACTTAAGCCTCACAACTTGGTTGGATTTCTGTACCATTTGACATGAGAAAACTGAGAACTAGAGATGTGAGGTAATATGCCCAGTGACACGCAGTAGCTACATGGTGAGCACAGGTGTCAGGCCCAGGCGCGTGTCCTGCAAAGCCATACTTTCCTTCTGCTGTTCACAGCAGTCCTATCCATTTTACTGGTAATTTGGGAAATAATAAGAGGAGCCACCTTCCAATATTTCCTAAAGCACATCTAAAAATTCAATATGCCTAAAAATCATTTGGGGGATCTTATTAAAATGTTTCTGATTCAGTGTGAAGCTCATATTTCCACATTGCTAACACATTCCCAGGTGGTGGCCATGCTGCTGGTCCACAGACCACACTTGACTAAAAGGCGTAAGTGACTGCTCCAGAGAATCTCCTCCATGATAGGTAAAATAAGGTATATACACTGTCTGCAAACAGCAAACAGTGCCAAACCCTTGGGGGAGAGAACATGGCTGTTGTCATGCCTCAGTGCTGCTTTTGAGGACTTGCTGGCTTACAGGGGAAGGAGAGATAGACAACATTGGGGGGTGCGGGACACAAAACAAAACAAAACAGGAAACAAAGTGAAGATTTGTCTGTCATACCCTCCATCTGCACTAATTGCCTTTGGTATGCTCTGTTATTTTTCATTTCTCAATATGGGTTCACTGATTTTTTTAGCTGGCTGTTGTATCAGAAGAAGAACCACATATAAAAATCTCCTTTTGATCATTCTTGGAGATCTAGGGTTCTGTCAAAGCTTTACCTCCACACAAAACTTTGAGTTAGAAATAGATGAGATGATGATCTCTCTTCTCTCAGACTCGCCTTGTCCAGTCCAAACTATCGCAAAGCCTGAGGAATCTCAGTATCTCAGAGCTGGAGTGGAACTCTCAGTTAAATTCTACCCAAGAAATGGTGCAGACTACTGCACCAGCCTCTCACTGTCCCAAATGATCATTTGTATGTCTTGGTTTTTGACGTGTGGTTCAGAAAGGAGTGGATTATATGAGATTCCTATCTTCTAGTAATGGAGTTGGGCCTTGGGGAACTCAGCATCTCACAGGTAGCAGTGAAAAAATACTGAAAAGAAAAGAGAGAAAAACAAAGGAGCAAAAGCAATAGAAAATGGTTATTTATCTTCTATCTTTGCCATCTCCATTTATGTTTAATATTTCATTCTATAGCAGGTGTTTAAAGGGATCTTCAGTACCTAAAAAGTATATTTCAGTTAAAAGAGTATTTCCTTCTCCTTTCCCTGTATGTTGCATGTCTTTTGTTCCATGACTGTTGCATTTAAAAGTATGAATAGAAAACAGAATTAAGAGGCAGCATGCCTAAAAATCATTTGGGGATCTTATTAAAATGTTTCTGATTCAGTGTGAAGCTCATATTTCCACATTGCTAACACATTCCCAGGTGGTGGCCATGCTGCTGGTCCACAGACCACACTTGACTAAAAGGCGTAAGTGACTGCTCCAGAGAATCTCCTCCATGATAGGTAAAATAAGGTATATACACTGTCTGCAAACAGCAAACAGTGCCAAACCCTTGGGGGAGAGAACATGGCTGTTGTCATGCCTCAGTGCTGCTTTTGAGGACTTGCTGGCTTACAGGGGAAGGAGAGATAGACAACATTGGGGGGTGCGGGACACAAAACAAAACAAAACAGGAAACAAAGTGAAGATTTGTCTGTCATACCCTCCATCTGCACTAATTGCCTTTGGTATGCTCTGTTATTTTTCATTTCTCAATATGGGTTCACTGATTTTTTTAGCTGGCTGTTGTATCAGAAGAAGAACCACATATAAAAATCTCCTTTTGATCATTCTTGGAGATCTAGGGTTCTGTCAAAGCTTTACCTCCACACAAAACTTTGAGTTAGAAATAGATGAGATGATGATCTCTCTTCTCTCAGACTCGCCTTGTCCAGTCCAAACTATCGCAAAGCCTGAGGAATCTCAGTATCTCAGAGCTGGAGTGGAACTCTCAGTTAAATTCTACCCAAGAAATGGTGCAGACTACTGCACCAGCCTCTCACTGTCCCAAATGATCATTTGTATGTCTTGGTTTTTGACGTGTGGTTCAGAAAGGAGTGGATTATATGAGATTCCTATCTTCTAGTAATGGAGTTGGGCCTTGGGGAACTCAGCATCTCACAGGTAGCAGTGAAAAAATACTGAAAAGAAAAGAGAGAAAAACAAAGGAGCAAAAGCAATAGAAAATGGTTATTTATCTTCTATCTTTGCCATCTCCATTTATGTTTAATATTTCATTCTATAGCAGGTGTTTAAAGGGATCTTCAGTACCTAAAAAGTATATTTCAGTTAAAAGAGTATTTCCTTCTCCTTTCCCTGTATGTTGCATGTCTTTTGTTCCATGACTGTTGCATTTTTTTATGGCCTCTTAGAACAGATATGAATAGAAAACAGAATTAAGAGGCAGCATGAAATTGTAGCACAAAAACAAACCTGGGCTCTGAAGCCTGGGTATGAGGTTTGTCTCTATCATTACCTTGTCTCCTGGGGAAGTCAGCTGGGGTTATATAGAATTCTAAGATATTTAATTAAAACCTTGTTCCAAGGATTGTGAATGTCTGAATGAAGCCCTTCCCAGAATTTCTTCAGGTTCCCTGAAAACATATAGTCTCATGTTCACCTTATCTTCAGTTTTCTGCCATGACTGAATGTGTTTTCTTTGCTAAAACTTTTATGTCCAACTAAATGAGAGCCAATTCAGGAGCCCCCAGAGGCTGGGGTTCAATCCCTGGATTAGGAAGCTCTCCTGGACTAGGAAGAGGCAACCCACTCCAGCTCTTGCCTGGAGAATCCCACAGACAGAGGAGCCTGGCCGGCTACAGCCCATAGACATGGAGTCAGACACGACTAAGCACTCACACACAATACAAATGAGAGCCACTCACAGCAGTCACAAACATAAGGCTGCTGCAGACAGCACACCTTCCGAATGTCTGTCAGTGGGAGCGAGCGGTCAGATGACTCAACACTTAAACAACTAGGCCTTGTTACATGTCATCACCAGGGACTTCTCCCCCAGCACCCAATAGAATAGAACACTTTACTCCATTAATATTGGAGCTGTCTGCCATCTTGTACCTCTGCTTTCCCCTCCTGTCCTTTCCCTTTCTTCTCCTTCTTTGTAAGTGACAAACTCAAAACAAGACTGCAAACTCTTCTAATTTTCTCATGGAGAGCCCTTTATCTCTAACATTCAAGGTCTCACTGTCACCATGAAAGCCTTGTGTAAAAACAAGAATTCTGAGTGTAGGCATTGCTACAGTCTAGTTTTTATCTCATTAGATGTGTCAATTAACATGAAATATTTTATATTTTAGTAGATGATACATCAGAGATCAATGGAGTCAATTAATTTTATAGTATTGCAAAGTTGATACAACACAGAAATCTGTGCCTGTGAGTTAAGAATAGGTACTCTACAAAGCCCAAGATTTACACCATTTATTTGTTGAGGCAGAGGTTAATGAAACAAGAGGACAAAGTTCTGGGACTGGAAGGTGTGTTGCTGAGAGGTATAGGCCTTCTGGGAACGTACTGGATCCTTCTCAATTAGCACTGGGACACAGGATTCATTCCCAAGTGCTAATTCTTAGGCAATAGCTTCTTTATTTAGCAAAATTGAATGGGACCAAATGAATACTTTCAGGTACTTTAAATACTGTGATGAAATGATTTTCTTAATCCAACTGCAGTGAGAAATTCATGAGTAAGAATTCAAAAACTATATAGCCTTTAAAAATTACTAGAGCAGCAAAGTCAGTACTGGAGAAAATGTATGAAAAGACAAAAGACAGTTTACTTCTAAATCCTGCAGTCACATAATGCAAGGATTGTTTTATATTTTACATACTAGCAGTATGTATGCTATAATTTTGTAATCATAACAAACTATATGTATGATTTTGTATCCTGATATATTTCACAAGCATTTTCCATGTTCTATATAGTTTTCATGTTATTGTTTTAAATAAATGGGATCATTCTCCTTGGTTTATATTAAAGCAGTTTATGGTTTTGTCTTATTAGATATAATGTGAATATGAGATCTACAAATAGAATACATTTTCTTGGAATAAATTTCCAGAGATTGAATTACTGAATCAAACCCTTATGCCAGTATCTCATGTTCCTGCTCTATGGCAAAGAGCTTCCTTTATCAGATAGAATATTGTAAGTTTTCAGTGACTAATTTAATAAGTGAAAAATGGGATACAGTTTTTCAAATTTGCTTTTTATTGATTATTAGCCAGTAGAACTTTTTGCATATTTGTAATTTGTCTTTTAACTTAGGATTTATATCTTTAGTATATTTATCCTGTTGTCATTATATTGTTTCCTTATCCATTCGTAGCTATCAAAAGAATATTTTAAAATTATAAGAATGATGGAGCTACATTGACGAATGAATGGATAAAAAAGCTCTGGTACATATGTGCAATGGAGTACTTCTCAACTGTAAAAAGAGGAATCTGTCCTAATGAGGTGGATAGATGTAGAACCTATTATAAAAAGTGAAGTAAGTCAAAAAGAGAAAGACAAGTACAGTATACTGACACATATATATGGAATCTAGTAAGATGGTAATGATAACACATAGTGAAGCGATGGAAGAACAGACATAGAGAACAGACGTATGGACGTTGTGGGGAATGAACAGTGGGTGGGAGGTGTAGAGGGAGTAACATGAACACCTATACTATCACATGTGAAAAAGATGGCTATTGTCATTGTGCTGTGGGAATAGGGGATCCTGCAGGGGCACGGGTGCGATGGCCTGGAGGGGTGGGATAGGGGGTATGGGGAGGAGGTGGAGGAGGAAGGGGGCCAGGGATATACATATGGCTAATCTGGGATTATGCATATCTGTAAACAAAACTCTGTGAAAGTAAAAAGTAAAATAAAAATAATTATTAAAAGAAGGTAAAATTAGAACACAAAATTAGATGTAGCCTGTGCACATGAACAGCCTTGACGTTTAAGCTTTACTTGCTTCAGAGAAAACCTTTCAGAAGACAGATAAAAGATGAATATCCTCTCTCCTCAACAGTCATTTTAGAGCAAAACTTGGGCATTATGGAGAAGAAGAGTGTTTTTCAAGTGGATATCAAAAAGTATATAATAAAAACAATGTATGTAAAATAAACTTTAAGTTGATTTTCAAAAAAAAAAAATGATGAAGCTAAATGAATTTGTTTAAAGCACCTGACTACATCTGATGACAGTTCTTTGCCACTAAAAGCAAAGGGATGTGGAATCCCATTCCTTCCTGGCATGTGCTAACTTCTTTGGCAGATTTCAAAGCTGTCTCTGGGCCTCATGTCAGTGTGACCTAGAAAGGAAAGCAGAGCCAGCCCAGGTCGCTGTCAGAGCTCTAACCTTCACTCTGATTTCCTGTGTCTCTGAGGTCCGCCTCAATAGAGATTCCACATTCTCCAGCAAAGTGCATCATTGGATTTATCTTCTTTTTTTGCTTTGTCAAAGCAGATTAGTACACACTGAAGTTAGAGACTGCCTGAGAGTAAATGGTAAAGAAGGCCAAACTCATTTTGGGGATCACCATATCATTGACCCACCAGTGATCTGCTGCCACCCACAGAAACTTCAGGATCTTCCTGTTGTACCTCATGTTCTGGACCTTTCAAAGGCTCCCCTTGACCATTAAAATCTCTCTGTCAATTATTTTCTTTCCTCTGAATCTTGTCTGTCAGCTGTTCACTGCAGGATCCTTGGGTTAGGTTTTATCCATTTTAGATTGCCCATTTTAAAAGGAACTTATCAACCAAGGGGAAGTCTCTGATTTTGTTCATATGCCTGTTTTACTTGCTGTCACTAGTTCTTTTAAAAATCTTTTTACAAATGAACTTATTTACAAAACAGACTCACAGACCTAGATAACAAACTTATGGTTATAGGGCAGTGGGTAGTTAGGGAGTTTGGGATTTACATGTACACACTGCTATATATAAAATGGATAAATAACAAGGACCTAGTGTATAGCATAGGAAACTCTGCTCGATATTATATAACAACCTAAATGGGATAAGAACTTGAAAAAGACTAGATCTGTGTACATGTATAATTGAATCACTTTGTTGTACCCCTAAAACTAACACAATATTGTTAATCAACTATACGCCAACAGAAAATAAAAATTTTTAAATCTTTCCTAAGATCTGTTGCACATATTTTTTTATCTACAAAGATTTTCCTAATTGCTTTTCCAATTGATTTTCTCAGCTGGATTGTATCTCTTCCAACTTTGATCCTCCCTGGAATATTTTTACATATATATATATATATATATACATATATGTATATATGCACACATATATATATGTATGTATTTTATGTATATATATGCTGTCTTATAATTTTCTTATTCATATTTTGCCTCTGTGTGTTATATACTCTTTAAAATAGAATTTTTTTTTCAATTTTCCCAAAACTTACTAATATATTCCCTTCATTTAGTGAGTTCTTAACGGTTGTTTAATTGAGTAATTTGATTGATGCTTATGGTTAAAACTTTAAGTGTTATGATAGTGTGAAGCAAAGGAAGGCATTTTTGCTTCACAGATTATTTTATTCAGGCTAATGCCAAACATGGCTCACAGAAAGGGCAAACAGTTAAGTAAAGCAGTTCCTAAAGGAAAGCTAAAATCAAGTTTTAGCTAGTTTAATCGTGATTACTGATAGCAATATCCTTAAAAGTCAGTCTTAAAACTGAACTTTGTAGGAGACAAAATTGCTGGTCAAAATGGGTAGGAAAGAATGAATACCCAGTCAGTAAGATGTAATTGTTCAGAAATCCACTGAGTAAAATATTGTGGTTTTCTGGCCACAGGGATTGCTTTACATCACATGGTATTACCTAGGTCGACAGTGATGCCATAAGCATAGCACAGGTGTTTCACTTGACTCTTTTGACTCATATCTGTTAAGAAGATTTTTCAAGCCAGAGCTCCAGTGTTGGCTCTTGGGGAAGACCCCACTCCACTTATATTAGTCTATTGAGATGTACCTGTACAAGAAACAGGATTTCTGGAAGTGAACCTTTCATCCAGAATTGCTAATATAATAATATGCCTTGATTTTTTAATACAGTTAATACACAGCTATTTTGCAGTCTTTATTCTGCCATTCTTGGGCTTTTTTTTTCTTTTGAAGTATGATTGTTTTGCAACAGTATGTTAGTTTCTGCTATACACCAAAGTGCATCAACTATATGTTTTTCCTCTGTGTACATGTATAATTGAATCACTTTGTTGTACCCCTAAAACTAACACAATATTGTTAATCAACTATACGCCAACAGAAAATAAAAATTTTTAAATCTTTCCTAAGATCTGTTGCACATATTTTTTTATCTACAAAGATTTTCCTAATTGCTTTTCCAATTGATTTTCTCAGCTGGATTGTATCTCTTCCAACTTTGATCCTCCCTGGAATATTTTTACATATATATATATATATATATATATACATATATGTATATATGCACACATATATATATGTATGTATTTTATGTATATATATGCTGTCTTATAATTTTCTTATTCATATTTTGCCTCTGTGTGTTATATACTCTTTAAAATAGAATTTTTTTTTCAATTTTCCCAAAACTTACTAATATATTCCCTTCATTTAGTGAGTTCTTAACGGTTGTTTAATTGAGTAATTTGATTGATGCTTATGGTTAAAACTTTAAGTGTTATGATAGTGTGAAGCAAAGGAAGGCATTTTTGCTTCACAGATTATTTTATTCAGGCTAATGCCAAACATGGCTCACAGAAAGGGCAAACAGTTAAGTAAAGCAGTTCCTAAAGGAAAGCTAAAATCAAGTTTTAGCTAGTTTAATCGTGATTACTGATAGCAATATCCTTAAAAGTCAGTCTTAAAACTGAACTTTGTAGGAGACAAAATTGCTGGTCAAAATGGGTAGGAAAGAATGAATACCCAGTCAGTAAGATGTAATTGTTCAGAAATCCACTGAGTAAAATATTGTGGTTTTCTGGCCACAGGGATTGCTTTACATCACATGGTATTACCTAGGTCGACAGTGATGCCATAAGCATAGCACAGGTGTTTCACTTGACTCTTTTGACTCATATCTGTTAAGAAGATTTTTCAAGCCAGAGCTCCAGTGTTGGCTCTTGGGGAAGACCCCACTCCACTTATATTAGTCTATTGAGATGTACCTGTACAAGAAACAGGATTTCTGGAAGTGAACCTTTCATCCAGAATTGCTAATATAATAATATGCCTTGATTTTTTAATACAGTTAATACACAGCTATTTTGCAGTCTTTATTCTGCCATTCTTGGGCTTTTTTTTTCTTTTGAAGTATGATTGTTTTGCAACAGTATGTTAGTTTCTGCTATACAACAAAGTGAATCAACTATATGTATACATTATCCCCTCCCTCTTGAGCCTCTGCCCCATCCACCACCCCCATCCCACAAATCTTGGTTTTTCAAATAGTAGAAGATTAAACATTAAGGATTTAAGCTTTCTGTTTCAACATATTTCAAATAAACACTCTAGACAGATCCTTTTCTTATGTTATTAGAACACATTATAAACAAGTCAGCTATTTTCTACAGTTTTTCAAATCATGCAATTGTTTTTTTAATAAATTTAGATCAATAGCTATTAGCCCTATTCCAAGCACTATAAAAATGAGGAAGATGTTGTCCCTATTTGAGATAAGTGGAGGCAATATGTTCCATGTTACGAGTCTGTTTGTGGAGGCCATGTGATGGAGGACTATGAGGTTCGATAACAGATGAAATGATGCAGGCCAGAGACCCTGCATCTAGCCAACAGTGCTTATAGAACTATTCAGGAAAAAAACCCTCAGGTTTCAGTTCACTTTTTATTCATTGGAATCCAGTTATATCAATCTGACATTTGGAGTAGTAGACATGACCAGTTTTCTTCTCTCTAGATCAATGAAACAAAGACTAAAGATATATTTTTAGAGGTTTTACAATTTCTAGAAAAACATCATCTCTGTTGTAACTGGTCCTTTGACTTACCAGTGGTATAAAATATTCTCCACTCCTTCCTCACCAACATAGTGAACCACAGGTGACCTCTTGGAAATGTGTACTCACTTGCTCCTGATGTGATTTTTGTGGTCTAGACAGTCACTTGCTTCAGACTTCTGAATTACTGGGGAAAGGCAATGGCTATGGAAAACTGACAATCATATAATAAAACCTTTTAGGCTTCACAAAATTTAGACTCTAACAAAACCGTTTTGTCTTCTGATTCCTCTTTTTTTCCCTTTTTTACATGAGCTACTTTTCAGCTAGTTGGCCCTCTTGGGGAAGACCCCACTCCACTTATATTAGTCTATTGAGATGTACCTGTACAAGAAACAGGATTTCTGGAAGTGAACCTTTCATCCAGAATTGCTAATATAATAATATGCCTTGATTTTTTAATACAGTTAATACACAGCTATTTTGCAGTCTTTATTCTGCCATTCTTGGGCTTTTTTTTTCTTTTGAAGTATGATTGTTTTGCAACAGTATGTTAGTTTCTGCTATACAACAAAGTGAATCAACTATATGTATACATTATCCCCTCCCTCTTGAGCCTCTGCCCCATCCACCACCCCCATCCCACAAATCTTGGTTTTTCAAATAGTAGAAGATTAAACATTAAGGATTTAAGCTTTCTGTTTCAACATATTTCAAATAAACACTCTAGACAGATCCTTTTCTTATGTTATTAGAACACATTATAAACAAGTCAGCTATTTTCTACAGTTTTTCAAATCATGCAATTGTTTTTTTAATAAATTTAGATCAATAGCTATTAGCCCTATTCCAAGCACTATAAAAATGAGGAAGATGTTGTCCCTATTTGAGATAAGTGGAGGCAATATGTTCCATGTTACGAGTCTGTTTGTGGAGGCCATGTGATGGAGGACTATGAGGTTCGATAACAGATGAAATGATGCAGGCCAGAGACCCTGCATCTAGCCAACAGTGCTTATAGAACTATTCGGGAAAAAAAACCCTCAGGTTTCAGTTCACTTTTTATTCATTGGAATCCAGTTATATCAATCTGACATTTGGAGTAGTAGACATGACCAGTTTTCTTCTCTCTAGATCAATGAAACAAAGACTAAAGATATATTTTTAGAGGTTTTACAATTTCTAGAAAAACATCATCTCTGTTGTAACTGGTCCTTTGACTTACCAGTGGTATAAAATATTCTCCACTCCTTCCTCACCAACATAGTGAACCACAGGTGACCTCTTGGAAATGTGTACTCACTTGCTCCTGATGTGATTTTTGTGGTCTAGACAGTCACTTGCTTCAGACTTCTGAATTACTGGGGAAAGGCAATGGCTATGGAAAACTGACAATCATATAATAAAACCTTTTAGGCTTCACAAAATTTAGACTCTAACAAAACCGTTTTGTCTTCTGATTCCTCTTTTTCTTCCCTTTTTGTTACATTGAAATTCCTATTGCTCAGCATTGCAAAACCTTCTATAGAGGGAAGGATAGGATTGCTGAATTGAAAGCCTCTACATCAAGATACAAGACTGGATTGACATCTAAGCCACCAGACTGCATTGTATTGATATACAAAGTATCTAGATTTTGCTTGTGAGGCCTTCCCTCTCTTAAATGACTAAATGGTAGTGTGAGTAGTCTAATCTAGGCATAATTTCACGTTGTCCTTGACAATTACTAAGTTAAGAAGGAGCATATGGCATCTGAGAGTATTGCTGCTTCTGTTGTTCAGTTGCTAAGTCATGTTTGATTCTTTGTGATCCCGTGGACTGCAGTATATCAGGCTTCCCTGTCCTTTGCTATCCCCGGAGTTTGCTAAAATTCAGGTCCATTGAGTCAGTGATGTTATCTAACCATCTCATCCTCTGTCACCTTTTACCTTCAGTCTTTCCGACCAGCATCAGAGTCTTTTTCAGTGAGTCAGCTGTTTACATCAGGTGGCCAAAGTATTGAAGCTTCAGCATCAGTCATTCCAATAAATATTCAAGATTGATCACCTTTAGGATTGATTTGTTTGATGTCCTTGATGTCCAAGGATTCTCAGAAGTCTTCTCCAGCACCACAGTTCCAAAGCATCAAATCTTTGGTGCTCAGCCTTCTTAACTGTCCAACTCTCACATCCAAACATGACTGCTGGAAAGACTATAGCATTGAGTACATCTGACATTTGGAGTAGTAGACATGACCAGTTTTCTTCTCTCTAGATCAATGAAACAAAGACTAAAGATATATTTTTAGAGGTTTTACAATTTCTAGAAAAACATCATCTCTGTTGTAACTGGTCCTTTGACTTACCAGTGGTATAAAATATTCTCCACTCCTTCCTCACCAACATAGTGAACCACAGGTGACCTCTTGGAAATGTGTACTCACTTGCTCCTGATGTGATTTTTGTGGTCTAGACAGTCACTTGCTTCAGACTTCTGAATTACTGGGGAAAGGCAATGGCTATGGAAAACTGACAATCATATAATAAAACCTTTTAGGCTTCACAAAATTTAGACTCTAACAAAACCGTTTTGTCTTCTGATTCCTCTTTTCTTCCCTTTTTGTTACATTGAAATTCCTATTGCTCAGCATTGCAAAACCTTCTATAGAGGGAAGGATAGGATTGCTGAATTGAAAGCCTCTACATCAAGATACAAGACTGGATTGACATCTAAGCCACCAGACTGCATTGTATTGATATACAAAGTATCTAGATTTTGCTTGTGAGGCCTTCCCTCTCTTAAATGACTAAATGGTAGTGTGAGTAGTCTAATCTAGGCATAATTTCACGTTGTCCTTGACAATTACTAAGTTAAGAAGGAGCATATGGCATCTGAGAGTATTGCTGCTTCTGTTGTTCAGTTGCTAAGTCATGTTTGATTCTTTGTGATCCCGTGGACTGCAGTATATCAGGCTTCCCTGTCCTTTGCTATCCCCGGAGTTTGCTAAAATTCAGGTCCATTGAGTCAGTGATGTTATCTAACCATCTCATCCTCTGTCACCTTTTACCTTCAGTCTTTCCGACCAGCATCAGAGTCTTTTTCAGTGAGTCAGCTGTTTACATCAGGTGGCCAAAGTATTGAAGCTTCAGCATCAGTCATTCCAATAAATATTCAAGATTGATCACCTTTAGGATTGATTTGTTTGATGTCCTTGATGTCCAAGGATTCTCAGAAGTCTTCTCCAGCACCACAGTTCCAAAGCATCAAATCTTTGGTGCTCAGCCTTCTTAACTGTCCAACTCTCACATCCAAACATGACTGCTGGAAAGACTATAGCATTGAGTACATGGAACTGTGTTGGCAGAGATCCTCTGCTTTTTTTAATACACTGTCTAGGTGTGTCACAGCTTTCCTTCTAAGGAGCAAACATTTTTTTTTAGTTTTATGGCTGAAGTCGTCATCCACAGTGATTTTGGAGCCCAAGGAAATAAAATCTGTCACTGTTTCCACTTTTTCCCCTTCTATTAACCGTGAAGTGATGAGAATGGATGATCTTAAGTTTTTTGAATGTTGAGTTTTAGGCCAGCTGTTTCACTCTCCTCTTTCACCTTCATCAAGAGTCTCTTTAGTCCTTCACTTTCAGCCATTAAAGTGGTATCATCTGAATATCTGAGGTTGTTGATATTTCTACCAGCAATCTTAATTCTAGCTTGGGAGTTATCCAACCCAGCATTTCACATGATCTACTCTATACATAGGTTAAATAAGCAGGGTGACAGTATCAGCCTTGTTGTACTCCTTTCCTAAGATGAAACCAGTCAGTTGTTCCAAGTAAGTTTCTAACTGTTGCCTCTTGAACTGTGTACAGGCTTCTCAGCAGATGGGCAAAGTAGCCTGGTGTTCCTATCTCTTTAAAAAATTTTCACAGTTTGTTGTGACCCACACAGTCAAAGAATTTAATGTAGTCAAGGAAGTAGAATTATATGTTTTTCTGAAATTTCCTTGCTTTCTCTGTAATACAATAAATGTTGGCAATTTGATCTCTGGTTTCTCTGCCTTTTCTACATCCAGCTTGTACATTTGGAATTTCTCATTTCAGATACTGCTGAAGCCTAGCTTGAAGGATTTTGAACATTACCTAGCTAGCATGTGAAATGTGTGCAATTGTGCAGTAGTATGGGCATTCCTTGGCATTGCCCTTCTTTGGGATTAGAATGAAAACTGACCTTCTCTAGTCCTGTGGCCACTCGTGAGTTATCCAAACTTTCTGGCATATTAGGATTGATTTGTTTGATGTCCTTGATGTCCAAGGATTCTCAGAAGTCTTCTCCAGCACCACAGTTCCAAAGCATCAAATCTTTGGTGCTCAGCCTTCTTAACTGTCCAACTCTCACATCCAAACATGACTGCTGGAAAGACTATAGCATTGAGTACATGGAACTGTGTTGGCAGAGATCCTCTGCTTTTTTTAATACACTGTCTAGGTGTGTCACAGCTTTCCTTCTAAGGAGCAAACATTTTTTTTTAGTTTTATGGCTGAAGTCGTCATCCACAGTGATTTTGGAGCCCAAGGAAATAAAATCTGTCACTGTTTCCACTTTTTCCCCTTCTATTAACCGTGAAGTGATGAGAATGGATGATCTTAAGTTTTTTGAATGTTGAGTTTTAGGCCAGCTGTTTCACTCTCCTCTTTCACCTTCATCAAGAGTCTCTTTAGTCCTTCACTTTCAGCCATTAAAGTGGTATCATCTGAATATCTGAGGTTGTTGATATTTCTACCAGCAATCTTAATTCTAGCTTGGGAGTTATCCAACCCAGCATTTCACATGATCTACTCTATACATAGGTTAAATAAGCAGGGTGACAGTATCAGCCTTGTTGTACTCCTTTCCTAAGATGAAACCAGTCAGTTGTTCCAAGTAAGTTTCTAACTGTTGCCTCTTGAACTGTGTACAGGCTTCTCAGCAGATGGGCAAAGTAGCCTGGTGTTCCTATCTCTTTAAAAAATTTTCACAGTTTGTTGTGACCCACACAGTCAAAGAATTTAATGTAGTCAAGGAAGTAGAATTATATGTTTTTCTGAAATTTCCTTGCTTTCTCTGTAATACAATAAATGTTGGCAATTTGATCTCTGGTTTCTCTGCCTTTTCTACATCCAGCTTGTACATTTGGAATTTCTCATTTCAGATACTGCTGAAGCCTAGCTTGAAGGATTTTGAACATTACCTAGCTAGCATGTGAAATGTGTGCAATTGTGCAGTAGTATGGGCATTCCTTGGCATTGCCCTTCTTTGGGATTAGAATGAAAACTGACCTTCTCTAGTCCTGTGGCCACTCGTGAGTTATCCAAACTTTCTGGCATATGGAGTATAGCACTTAAACTGCATCATCGTTTAGAATTTGAAAGAGCTCAGCTGGAATTCTGTCACTTCCACTAGCTTTGTTCATGGTTATGCTTCCTGAGGCCCACTTTCCTTCATACCCCAGGATGTCTGGCTCTGTGAGTGGCTGCACCATCATGGCTATCATAGTCATTAAGAACTTTTTGTACAGTTCTTCTGTGTAATCTCTTCTATTTCTGTTAGGGTCTTGCTGTTACTGCCGTTTATTGTGCCCATCCTTGTGGGATACGTTCCCTTGGTATCTCTAGTTTTCTTTAAGGTATCTCTAGTCTCTGCAATACTATTGTTTTCCTCTACTTTGCTCTGTTCATGTAAGAAGGCCTTCTTCTCTCCCCTTGATATTCTCTGGAACTGTGCGTTAAGTTGCATTTATCCTGCCCTTGCTCCCTTGCTTTTCACTTCTTTTCTTTCCTCAGCTATTTGTAAAACCTCCGTAGAAAACCAGTTTGCTTTCTTGCATTTCTTTTTCTTTGGATGGTTTTGGTCACTGCCATTTATACAATCTCTGTCCATAGTTCTTCAGGCATTCTATGAGTTCTAATCCCTTCAATCTATTCATCATTTCCACTGTTCATAAGACATTTGCTTTAGGTCATTATTGAATAGCCTAATGGTTTTCCCTAGTTCCTTCAGCATAAGCCTGACTGTGGCAATAAGAAGCTCACAATCAGCTCCAGGTCTTGTTTTTACTGACTGTATAGTGCTTCTCCATCTTTGGCTGTAAGAAATATAATCAATCTGATTTCAGTGTTGACTGTTTCGTGATATCCATGTGTAGAGTCACCTCTTGTGTTGTTGGAAAGGATGTATGCCACGATCAATGCATTCTCTTGGCGGAATTATGTTAAGCCTTGCCTTGCTTAATTTTGTACTCCAAGGCCAAACTTGCCTATTACTCCAGGTATCTCTTGACTTGCTACTTTTGTATCGAATCCCCTAAAATGTAAAGAAAATCTTTTATGTTAGTTCTAAAGAACATGTTGTAGGTCTTCATAGAATTGGTCAACTTCAGCCTTTTCATTCTCAGTAATTGAGGTATAGACTTGGATTAATGTGATGTTGAGTGGTTTACCTTGGAAAAGAACTGAGATTATTCTGTTGGTTTTTGAGATTGCACCCAAGTACTGCACTTCAGACTCCTTTGTTGATTATGAATCTGTTGGTTTTTGAGATTGCACCCAAGTACTGCACTTCAGACTCCTTTGTTGATTATGAAGGCTACTCCTTTTTTCCTAAGAGATTCTTGCCCACAGTAGTAAATATAATGGTCATCTGAATTAAATTCACTCATTCTCATCACTTTCAGTTCACTGATTCCTAAGATGTTGATTTCACCCCTGCCATCTCCTGCTTGACTGTGTCCAATTTACCTTGATTCGTGGACCTAACTTTCCAGGTTCCTATGCAGTACTGCTCTTCACAACCTTGGACTTTACCTTCACCACTTGACACATCCTCAGCTGAGTGTCCTTTCTGCTGTGGCCCAGCCACTTCATTCTTTCTGGAGCTGTTAGTAATTGCCCTCTGGTCTGCCCCAGGAGCATATTGGACAGCTTCTAACCTTGAGGGGCTCATATTTTTGCCTCTTCATACTGTTCATGTGGGGCAAGAAGACATGGTTTGCAATTTCTCCTCTGGTGGACCTTTTATGTCAGAACTATCTACTGTGACCAGTCCATCTTGGATGGCAATGCACATCATGTCTCAGAGTTCATTGAGTTATGCAAGACCCCTTGCCATGACAAGGCTGTGATCCATGAAGATGGTGAGGGTATGGCTGATGAGCAATTATAAAATGTTTTCTCTTTGATAAATAGGAAGATGAGTTACCTGCTTTTTTTTGAAATTGGTTGTGTTATTGTGGGATGCCTCTATGACGGATATCTTGCCAACATAAGAACATTTAGCTGGGACAAGTTACGAAACAGGCTGAGTTGGGCAGAGCAGAGAAACGGGTAGCCAAGCACCTATTCAGTTACTTACGGTTCTCATATGGCATAATAAATTAGCATCCCTATCATCTTGTCCATTCAAGTCAGAATTTCTTACTTGCAGCCAAAGCCATCCTAATTGCTAAAGTGCTGTTTGCTGGAGTAGGCTGAAAGACATTACAAATAGTTTCATTTCCTTACTGCCATGTTTGTAATTTATTCTTCTGTGATTTAAGTCATTGAAACTACTGTTGACTAGAAATCTGCTTTCTGGAGGGTGTAACACGTTCACTACGTATTTCAGTGTTTAATAAATATGTGTTACCAAGGTCCTAAAAGCATAGCAAATGAAAGAGCAAGGTTCGATGATGAGAAAGAAGGCAGGAATGACTGGAGAATGGGATAATGACCGGAAGAGCAGTTTGAGAGGATGGGCTTCAGAATGGGAGATCTGTGAGCAGTGTGGTGACAGCAGCTGGGAAGCAGTGGGGAGACATGTAGAGGAAGGGCAGGGGCCAGGGCAGACACCGGGGATCAATGAGACTTATCCCACATGTAAGTCTGACAATCCAGGGCTGCCTCCAAAGGCACAGTTCTGACCTGGGACAGAACAAACTGCAGGGTTTCTCATTTAAACTTGGGGATTCTGTGCTTCCCATGTCTCCCACTGTAAAGATGCTATCGAGTTTTACCTGTCATGGTTTTTCTAGTTGGCTTAAGAAACTCAGCCTCCGTGACATAATGGGATTTAATCCTATGGCAAAATATTTATTCCTAACAAGTAGACCCTGGGTCTAATAACTTTGGCATATACAATTTGATTTGGGGTTGATAAAACATATTGATTTCAAGTCTGGAAAAGAACATTCTCTTCTCTCCTCTTTTTCCTCCCTCTAGCTACCCACCATCCTCTTTTTAAAAAATTGGGTTTCCCTGGTGATCCGATGGGTAAGGACACTGCCTTGCAGTGCAAGGGGCGCCAGTTCGATCCCTGGCCTGGGAAGATCCCACGTGCCGTGGAGTGGCTGAACCAATGTGTCCAATTACCAAGCTGGAGCTCTGGAGCACATACACCCAGAGCCAGTGCTCCGTGACAACAGAGGCCACCGCGATGGGAGGCCCACACAGGCCAAAGAACAAAGATGGATGAAAATAGATAAATGAAAGATCAAATAGAAGTGGCCCACCTGCCCCCCGCCCCCACTCCTCCCCCCCCTCCAAAATAGATTCTTTTCTCCTTGGTGTTTCAGAGTAATAAAAGTTGTATTCTTTTTTTCTTTTTTAGATTTTAATACATTTTATTTATTAAAATACACAGATTGTCAGTGTCCACCTCAATAAATGTTTTCATACCTATGTAAAACAATCTAGATCAAGTTTTAAAATATTTCAGTGTTTTAGAAAGCTCCCTTGTGGTCTTTCCAGTGAAGAGCCATCCTTCGCCTCAATCAAAATTGCTACTCTGGGCTTCCCTGGTGGTCCAGTGGGCAGAGAGTCCGCCTTACAGTTCAAGGGGCACCAGTTTGATCCCTGCCTGGGGAAGATCCCGTGTGCAGCAGAGCAGCTGGACTGGTGTGTCCAATTGTGAGCCAGTGCTCTGTGGTGCATATCGAGAGAGGCCACTGCAGTGGGAGGCCCTCAGGGGCCAAGGAATAGAGATGGATGAAAATAAATAGAGAACTAATAAAAGGCCAAAATTAAAAAAAATAATAATAACTTCTATTCTGACTTCTTCTGAATTATTTTTGCCCATTAATGAATTCTCTCTAAAAGAAATCATATAGTATGAAGGATGGGATGAATTGGAGATGGGACTGGTATATATACACTATTGATACTATGCGTAAAATAGACAGCTAATGGTAACCTACTGAATAGCACAAGGAACCGTGGTGACCTAAATGAGAAGGAAATCCAAAGAAAAAGGCAATATATTTATATGTATAACTGATTCACTTTTCTGTACAGTAGAAACTAGCTAAACAACATTCTAAAGCAACTATACTCCAATAAAAAAAAAAAAACTTTTAAAGAAAGCATAAATTTAGAAGTAAAGCAAACATCCATGCAACAAAATGGATAAATCTAGTTGATATCTTGTTTAGCTAAAGCTGGACACATAAGACTACATACTTTTTTTTTTTTCTTTTGGTGAACTTAGAATGAAAAAACCCAGAGTATTATATTCTATACAGGCTGAGGACAGGTGCATCCTCTGCAACCATCCTTTGTCTCATTTTCTAAACAGAATCTTCCCAACTCTCCACTTAGTCAGAAGCTGATGCACTCCCACCAAGTGCTGCCCCCACGAGCAGTACGTATGGTTCTGCTAATGTGCAATAAAACGTGAGAGAAACCTCTGAAGCTCACTCTCCTCTGGGAGCAGAAAAAACTTTCCCATCAATTCTCCAGTGACCCACCCATGGCCTCCGGGCACCTCCCTTCCGGATTCTGCGGAGCATTTAGCTCCTGGCTGCATTTCACCTCTGCCTATTCGCTCCTCAGATGCTAATCCCATTTTCTGCTTTTAGAAAGGGAGGAAGAGGTAAATCAAGAGATGAAGTTGAGTTTTGGAGATCACCTTAAGGCAATTTCAATAATAAATGACGAGTTTCACAGCCTAATTATAAATGACTTTATTTTGGATGGGGTGAAGCCCTGACTGGTGTGTCCAATTGTGAGCCAGTGCTCTGTGGTGCATATCGAGAGAGGCCACTGCAGTGGGAGGCCCTCAGGGGCCAAGGAATAGAGATGGATGAAAATAAATAGAGAACTAATAAAAGGCCAAAATTAAAAAAAATAATAATAACTTCTATTCTGACTTCTTCTGAATTATTTTTGCCCATTAATGAATTCTCTCTAAAAGAAATCATATAGTATGAAGGATGGGATGAATTGGAGATGGGACTGGTATATATACACTATTGATACTATGCGTAAAATAGACAGCTAATGGTAACCTACTGAATAGCACAAGGAACCGTGGTGACCTAAATGAGAAGGAAATCCAAAGAAAAAGGCAATATATTTATATGTATAACTGATTCACTTTTCTGTACAGTAGAAACTAGCTAAACAACATTCTAAAGCAACTATACTCCAATAAAAAAAAAAAAACTTTTAAAGAAAGCATAAATTTAGAAGTAAAGCAAACATCCATGCAACAAAATGGATAAATCTAGTTGATATCTTGTTTAGCTAAAGCTGGACACATAAGACTACATACTTTTTTTTTTTTCTTTTGGTGAACTTAGAATGAAAAAACCCAGAGTATTATATTCTATACAGGCTGAGGACAGGTGCATCCTCTGCAACCATCCTTTGTCTCATTTTCTAAACAGAATCTTCCCAACTCTCCACTTAGTCAGAAGCTGATGCACTCCCACCAAGTGCTGCCCCCACGAGCAGTACGTATGGTTCTGCTAATGTGCAATAAAACGTGAGAGAAACCTCTGAAGCTCACTCTCCTCTGGGAGCAGAAAAATCTTTCCCATCAATTCTCCAGTGACCCACCCATGGCCTCCGGGCACCTCCCTTCCGGATTCTGCGGAGCATTTAGCTCCTGGCTGCATTTCACCTCTGCCTATTCGCTCCTCAGATGCTAATCCCATTTTCTGCTTTTAGAAAGGGGAGGAAGAGGTAAATCAAGAGATGAAGTTGAGTTTTGGAGATCACCTTAAGGCAATTTCAATAATAAATGACTACGGGGCTGAGTTTCACAGCCTAATTATAAATGACTATTTGAGTGGATGCGCGCCTCTTCAGAGCACTTGGAGTTGTGCTGTGCTCTTAGCCTGATACTATTTCAAAAATATGCCTTCCCTGGGAGTGGCCAGTATAATTAAATTGCAAAACAGCTTCCCACCCCCATCTCCCCATCTACCCGTCACTCTCTTTATTCAATTACTGCAAAGTTTTTGAAATATTCAGTTTAGTGCCTTTTGTTTCGTAGGCCTGATCCAGGTAAATGAAGGCAGAGTAAACAGATGGTGTCCGCAGGCCTCCCTCAGGCCAGCAGCCTCAGATGCTGTTGGAGGAGAAAATGCTAGGATTGTAGAGTTTTGGGGTCTTTGCTGTCCATACCTTGACTAGTGAGAATCATGAGTCTGAGAAATGGGATCACCGGAGCCCTGTGAGATAGTGCACGGGGTGAGAAGTAATGTCAAGGACATTAGCAGTGGGATTCAAATTTTTAATAAATAATTAAACTTTGAGTAAGGTGAAAATTAGTTAATCTGGCACTCTATCAGCTTGAACCCTCAATTAAATAACAATTTTGTCCTGTTATGGTAAAATACAATTAGTGCCTATAATAAGGGCCATGAGTCCTTGCAATTATTGGATGACTTCTGAATCACCCAAGAGAGATACCACTGAGATCAGCAGTCAGTCTTACATTTATTATATATTTCCTTTTAAAAGAACTCAGTCCTGTAATGGTAATTGACAGTCATAGAAACCTTTCTCTTATACCTTCTATTGGGTTATTTCAGAGGGTCCTATGTACAAAGGGTGTCAATTTCACTTGTGATTCTCATGAACCAATTTTTCAATGTTTCATTTAAAGGGAAATTTCTGAAGCTCATCCTCTGGCAAATTTCCTCACCAGTGACCCACCCATGGCCTCCGGGCACCTCCCTTCCGGATTCTGCGGAGCATTTAGCTCCTGGCTGCATTTCACCTCTGCCTATTCGCTCCTCAGATGCTAATCCCATTTTCTGCTTTTAGAAAGGGGAGGAAGAGGTAAATCAAGAGATGAAGTTGAGTTTTGGAGATCACCTTAAGGCAATTTCAATAATAAATGACTACGGGGCTGAGTTTCACAGCCTAATTATAAATGACTATTTGAGTGGATGCGCGCCTCTTCAGAGCACTTGGAGTTGTGCTGTGCTCTTAGCCTGATACTATTTCAAAAATATGCCTTCCCTGGGAGTGGCCAGTATAATTAAATTGCAAAACAGCTTCCCACCCCCATCTCCCCATCTACCCGTCACTCTCTTTATTCAATTACTGCAAAGTTTTTGAAATATTCAGTTTAGTGCCTTTTGTTTCGTAGGCCTGATCCAGGTAAATGAAGGCAGAGTAAACAGATGGTGTCCGCAGGCCTCCCTCAGGCCAGCAGCCTCAGATGCTGTTGGAGGAGAAAATGCTAGGATTGTAGAGTTTTGGGGTCTTTGCTGTCCATACCTTGACTAGTGAGAATCATGAGTCTGAGAAATGGGATCACCGGAGCCCTGTGAGATAGTGCACGGGGTGAGAAGTAATGTCAAGGACATTAGCAGTGGGATTCAAATTTTTAATAAATAATTAAACTTTGAGTAAGGTGAAAATTAGTTAATCTGGCACTCTATCAGCTTGAACCCTCAATTAAATAACAATTTTGTCCTGTTATGGTAAAATACAATTAGTGCCTATAATAAGGGCCATGAGTCCTTGCAATTATTGGATGACTTCTGAATCACCCAAGAGAGATACCACTGAGATCAGCAGTCAGTCTTACATTTATTATATATTTCCTTTTTAAAAGAACTCAGTCCTGTAATGGTAATTGACAGTCATAGAAACCTTTCTCTTATACCTTCTATTGGGTTATTTCAGAGGGTCCTATGTACAAAGGGTGTCAATTTCACTTGTGATTCTCATGAACCAATTTTTCAATGTTTCTTTTTTTTGCATTTTTATTGGAGTACAGTTGATTTACAATGCATTCATTTCAGATGTACAGCAAAGTGAATTACTTATACATATATCTCATGTTTTTTAAGGTACTATTCCTATATAGGCATTACAGAGTATTGAGTAGAGCTCCCTGTGCTATACATATACAGCAGGTTCTTATTAACTACCAATTTTATACATAGTAGTGTGTATATGTCAACCCCAACCTTCCAGTTTATCCCTTCCCCCCTGCTATAAACTAGTTTGTAGATCTTGTTAACTATTTGACTTGTGTAAACACTCTTGTTTTCTCTTTTTCTTTGCGCTGTTGAAAATTCAGGCTACTCTTGAATGAATGAGACAGGACATTAAACGCATTCCTCTATTTTATTCTCAGCTAGTTTTCCTTATTCCCTCAACAAGGAGGGAACTATTTTATCCTTTTTTGTATATGTTTCGGTAAACTGTCTCACCTTGTCTGTGGCATCATTGGAAATAGAAATATCGTATTTCCTTCCCAAAGCCATGCTATTAATATTTTGTGAATGAAGCATTAGTGAATATCTGCTAAGAGTTCGATTTTATGAGAACTATGAAATGAAACTCTTAGTTCCTTCATGCAGTTTTATGAATAGATAGTCATCTATCATTTGTAGATTTTTTTTGTCTCTAAAACAGGTAAAACTTCAATGGATATACGCCCCCTCCCCCAAAGCTGGAATAGTCAAGCCAGTTCTTCTATGCCTTCTGCTACCTAATATAGATCATTATGTGACTTTAAGTCTCAGCAATCTGACTCTAACACATAGAGTCTGATTTTTTTGTAATGCATTGTAAGATACGATATAAAGAACACACTAAATTATGCAGCCAATTAAACCTTGAATGTCCTGTCTTGGTCAGAATTTCATTATCCACTTTTAATGGAGCATTATATAGAATTAATACTCGTTTTTCAAGTCTGTATCCTTTCTGAAAAATGTGCTTACACAGAAGGCTGAGGAAGAATTTTTCCCTACTTAAATTGATGAGTAAGTGGGTCACATGGTATGTTCTGGGGTGAAAGAAAAAGAGAACAGTGTGAGAATAACACGGGTGTTCGGGTGAAAGCTGGAGCCATTCCACTTTCCCGTGTCTCCCAGGAATGGTAATCCCAACTCCATTAGTACAGAATGAGAGGCCATTTGGGTAAATACAGCCACATAAATATATCATTAGGCAGTTTTGTAAAATTCACATTATTTACTCAAGCAAATATGTAATTAGAACATTTTTAAAAACACAGATTATCTACCAGAGAGACTCAAACTGTTCCTTTGGAGCATTTAAGCCTATTGGGTAAAACTGTAATTAGGCCATTAATTAAAACCAAATCATATTATTTATTAAAAGGTACTTTGCTGATCTGATAAGCATTTTCTTTGCTCTTTTAAGGCATTTTAATAATTGATTATTGTAAACCCCTTGGCTATCACTTGCCCTTCATTCATTCCATTCTGATTTGCTTCTTGTTTTATTTTATGATGATGGTTATAGATTTAGATTTCCCTGTGGGTAGTATGTGCAAAAATGCCTGATCCAGCACTGCCGCCCTACAACCCTGCATGGTCCTTCAAAGATGTGAGGATGAAAAGACAGCCCACTGTTTTTTTTTAAACTATATCCTCTTTGAATTTTTTTAGAGAAGGAAGTAGCTATTAGCAAAAGTCCTTTTATTTTTTTTCTTCATTGTTACACATGGACTTGATATGATCAAATTTCTTTCAAGTTCTAAAACACTGAAGTTGTGTGAACTTTCTGGAAATGGACTTGTTCTGAACCAAGTCAGATTCCCTTTGGGAGCCATTTTTGTGACCAAAGAGTGTATATGGAAAAATGTCCAATTACATGTAGTCTTCTGTTTGTGGTCTTGCAAAAGAGGGATGACCCATATAGGAATCAGCCTTGATTCCATCTCTGGTTTGTGTGGAGCTGTATTTGCTTACAGTCTTCCAAGGACCACAGGCCCCAGAGGGTGGATGTGAGAAAAGGGTGACCTATTTTGGGCGGGCCTTGTTCCAACCTAGTCGCCACATTATAGCTAGTGTTTGGGGTTTTTTCTGGTTTTTTGTTGTTGTTGTTGTTTTTTCTTTCTTTCTAAAAACGCAGTCTGATCTGTTTCTTAACACCTTAAAGCTCCTTTCTGCTGTGAGCTATCACTTTTGCTCCACCCTTTGTCTGGAGCCCTGCCTGTCTCCAGCCTCTCCTGTACCCAGGCAACTCGAAGGCTTGGTGCGATGTGGAGTTATTAATAATAACACAGAAGTGGGAGCCAGACTGTTTAGGTTTGAATCCAGCTCTCCTTCTACTTAGCTGAGCAAACTTGACAAGTCATATACCTTCCTTGCTTCTCAGGTTCCTTATTTATCTCCCTCTTAACATCAGTGGGAATCACTCCACATAAAATGTCTACATGGTGATCACTATGAGCTAGGTCCTTTGTTTCTGAGAAACCTTCCTTAACCCTCTACATTTTGATTCTCCCTGGAACATCTCCTGTTTTAATCCCTACCACATATGGCATTGCACTTACTTATTGAGTACCTTTCTCTTACGTGAAATACTCTATGAGCAAAGAGATAAGCATCTTTTTGAATGCTTTATCTACAACACCCAGCACATTGCTGACTCCAGAAACACCTATATTGTTCAAGGTGCTGTGCTAGATGCCAAATATACACTAGTAAACAGAAAAGACATAGCTCACCCTCATGTAGTTTTCAGTCTACTAGGAGGATATTGAGCCAATAACTATGTGAAAAATAGAAAAATGCAGTAAGACAAATGCTATAAAGGATAGGTATGTTGTTTAATAGGGTTCTAAAATAGGAGTTCTGTCCTCATCAGAGGATTGAAGTAAACATCTCTGAAGACATGATACTCAGATAAAATCTGAAGGGTGAGTGGTTACTAAGTAGAAGAGAAAGAGCGGAAAACAAAAGGTCCATGTCTTCCAAGTGGAGACACTCAAGGAAAAAAGAAATGCTAGCTAAAGCTAGAGAAAGAGACAAGAGATGTGCATGGAAGGCAAGGAAGCTCTCAGTGCCTCAGGTTCCTCCCCTGTAAAATGTAGATGGTGATAGTTATGTGGGGTTAGTATATGTGAAGTACTTAGTAGACTTTCTAACCATGGTTCCCAAGTGATTTTTAATTTAGTGATGGTGATGATGATTAGAAAATCAGGAAGGACATTATTTCTTTGTACTGTAATAAGGAATGAAATAACTGACTTTCATCAGAATATATACTGAGGAGAAGAGAATGCAGTCTACTTGGTAGCAGAGATGAAGAAAGCACAAACTGAAAGTATATCCCGTTCTCTGCATGTTTCAATATCTGCTTTTTTTTGTTTTGTTTTCATTTCTTTTAAAAACAAAAAAAAACTTTTATTTTACTTTTAACTTTTAGAGAGTTTTGTTGTGTACAGATATGTATGTTCCCAGATTAGTCATATGTATATCCCCTCCATCCCACCCCTCCAGACTGTCACACAGCACCCCTGCAGGATCCCCTTTTCTCACAGGGCAATGACTATAGGCATTTTCTTCACATATGATAGTATAGGTTTTCATGCTACTTTCTTTATGCCTCTTTTACCCACTGTTCTAATCCCTACCACATATGGCATTGCACTTACTTATTGAGTACCTTTCTCTTCGTGAAATACTCTATGAGCAAAGAGATAAGCATCTTTTTGAATGCTTTATCTACAACACCCAGCACATTGCTGACTCCAGAAACACCTATATTGTTCAAGGTGCTGTGCTAGATGCCAAATATACACTAGTAAACAGAAAAGACATAGCTCACCCTCATGTAGTTTTCAGTCTACTAGGAGGATATTGAGCCAATAACTATGTGAAAAATAGAAAAATGCAGTAAGACAAATGCTATAAAGGATAGGTATGTTGTTTAATAGGGTTCTAAAATAGGAGTTCTGTCCTCATCAGAGGATTGAAGTAAACATCTCTGAAGACATGATACTCAGATAAAATCTGAAGGGTGAGTGGTTACTAAGTAGAAGAGAAAGAGCGGAAAACAAAAGGTCCATGTCTTCCAAGTGGAGACACTCAAGGAAAAAAGAAATGCTAGCTAAAGCTAGAGAAAGAGACAAGAGATGTGCATGGAAGGCAAGGAAGCTCTCAGTGCCTCAGGTTCCTCCCCTGTAAAATGTAGATGGTGATAGTTATGTGGGGTTAGTATATGTGAAGTACTTAGTAGACTTTCTAACCATGGTTCCCAAGTGATTTTTAATTTAGTGATGGTGATGATGATTAGAAAATCAGGAAGGACATTATTTCTTTGTACTGTAATAAGGAATGAAATAACTGACTTTCATCAGAATATATACTGAGGAGAAGAGAATGCAGTCTACTTGGTAGCAGAGATGAAGAAAGCACAAACTGAAAGTATATCCCGTTCTCTGCATGTTTCAATATCTGCTTTTTTTTGTTTTGTTTTCATTTCTTTTAAAAACAAAAAAAAACTTTTATTTTACTTTTAACTTTTAGAGAGTTTTGTTGTGTACAGATATGTATGTTCCCAGATTAGTCATATGTATATCCCCTCCATCCCACCCCTCCAGACTGTCACACAGCACCCCTGCAGGATCCCCTTTTCTCACAGGGCAATGACTATAGGCATTTTCTTCACATATGATAGTATAGGTTTTCATGCTACTTTCTTTATGCCTCTCACCCACTGTTCATTCCCCACAATGTCCATATGTCTACTGTCCATGTCTGTTTTTCCATCGCTTCACTGTGTGTGTTATCATTATCACGCTACTAGATTCCATATATATGTGTTAGTATTGTACTTGTCCTTCTCTTTTTGACTGACTTCACTTTTTTAAAAAAAAACAAATGCATACTGAGTTTTTTTCACAGTCTTGTACCAAATTGATTGCGTGTGTGTGTGTATTGAGTATCTATTTAGATGTTCATCTGGATTGGGCTTCTGACACCTTAAAAAGTATTACATTCTCAGCTGTGTCCCTCTCTTTGAAATCCCATGGACTTACAGGCTCCTCTGTCCATGGGATGCTCCAGGCAAGAATGCTGGAGTGGGTTACCATACCCTCCTCCAAGGGATCCTCCCGACCCAAGGATCAAACCCAGGTCTCCCACATTGCAGACAGACTCTTTAACATCCAAGCCACTAGCGAAACCCCGCCTTACACCTTACTTTTCACAAAAGGACCTGGCCTTATCTTCCATTCATTTGCTTACTGAAAGTTGAAGCTTTATCATTCAAATGTAATCCTTGGTTTCTCTATGTTAATTGCCTGTTGTTCAACTTTTATCAAAATCTTTGTTAAAATCAAAGTGATTGATAGTCTTGGAGAATTACTTTAAAGATAATCCATTTGACATTTCTTCCAAGTTCTTTAAAATTTACCCCTAGATCATCAGGCTAAGAAACTGGTAGGTTTATAACACAGGATTGTAACTTGGTGAAATTGCTTTTTAACTACTCTGTGTACTGGGCCCTTCGTGTGCCTCCAGGTATGCCACAGGAAGGAACTCTCTGAAAGTCACTCTTAGGAATTCTTATGGGAGATTTTTCTCTCAGTCCTTTTCATAACCACTGACATATTATTAGTAATAAATGCTCTGATTTGGGGAACTAATTATGTTTCTCATTTGGCTCTGACTGGTGGCTAATACATCTGTAACTGAATCAGCAAGTGTGTACTATGTGCTAGGTATCTTCTCACCCCTCTTTCCTGCACATAGCTTGAGACTCTGGGATGGACTGTCCTGGGGAGACTTTCTGTCCTTGGGATTCTATTCGATTTGACTCAGGAGAGGTACCAAGAAAAAGATAGAAAGGTGGGAACAGAGAGACTAGATACTTATTTCATAAAGTCCTGCAGGTTTGGATACTGCTCCTTCCCTTGGTAAGCTCATAGCTCCTATCAGGAGGACTTCTCTCTCTTGGTTCTAGTAACCAGCCACTCCTGCCCTTGGCCCTCAGGTCTGAAGAAGTCAGAACTGGTGGAGTTGGTTCTGTTATCTTCAGAGCCACTTTTTTTCCATATATTGAGCCTCTCCAATACCTTGGTAAATCATCCCTTCATTAAGCCACTACTAAATGGATTCCATTTGAAAGTGCCATCAGATTCTCACGGAGACCCTGACCAATGGACTCAAGCAACTGTGGCAGGCACTGACGAACCACCTCTGATTTTTACTCTAGTCTATTTTATTTATGGATTTATCTTTTATTCTTTAGAATTATAAATGCTTCAGTTCTGTAAAGCACCTCAAAAATTCTTTTGCAGAAAATCAAGGTGTAAATAAACAAATGCATACACAAATAAATATGCCAGAAACTCTGCTCTGTCTGAGAATGAAAACAATTAAGTCCTAGTCCTTGGGGAGATTGTCTGTGGGAAAGACATTCAAGGAAAGCAAATAATCATGGTGCATTTTCATGAGTTATAAAGAAGATATAAACAAAGTTCTGTGGGGACCCGAGGGATGGAATTACTTACTGTGCTCAGAAGAGGGTGTTCAGAGAGACCAGAGGTGAAGAGGACTGAGGTGATCACAGACGGTGGTACTATTACGTTGTCAGGTGCTCACAGGTACTTTACGTAGAGGACCCATGGTCTCTCTTCCTAAAGAACATCCGTAAGTCTTGAGTTAGGGGACAAAAACTTGGAAAATGCAAAATTAAATTTGTTTACTTCTTCAAGATTTGGGGAACTAATTATGTTTCTCATTTGGCTCTGACTGGTGGCTAATACATCTGTAACTGAATCAGCAAGTGTGTACTATGTGCTAGGTATCTTCTCACCCCTCTTTCCTGCACATAGCTTGAGACTCTGGGATGGACTGTCCTGGGGAGACTTTCTGTCCTTGGGATTCTATTCGATTTGACTCAGGAGAGGTACCAAGAAAAAGATAGAAAGGTGGGAACAGAGAGACTAGATACTTATTTCATAAAGTCCTGCAGGTTTGGATACTGCTCCTTCCCTTGGTAAGCTCATAGCTCCTATCAGGAGGACTTCTCTCTCTTGGTTCTAGTAACCAGCCACTCCTGCCCTTGGCCCTCAGGTCTGAAGAAGTCAGAACTGGTGGAGTTGGTTCTGTTATCTTCAGAGCCACTTTTTTTCCATATATTGAGCCTCTCCAATACCTTGGTAAATCATCCCTTCATTAAGCCACTACTAAATGGATTCCATTTGAAAGTGCCATCAGATTCTCACGGAGACCCTGACCAATGGACTCAAGCAACTGTGGCAGGCACTGACGAACCACCTCTGATTTTTACTCTAGTCTATTTTATTTATGGATTTATCTTTTATTCTTTAGAATTATAAATGCTTCAGTTCTGTAAAGCACCTCAAAAATTCTTTTGCAGAAAATCAAGGTGTAAATAAACAAATGCATACACAAATAAATATGCCAGAAACTCTGCTCTGTCTGAGAATGAAAACAATTAAGTCCTAGTCCTTGGGGAGATTGTCTGTGGGAAAGACATTCAAGGAAAGCAAATAATCATGGTGCATTTTCATGAGTTATAAAGAAGATATAAACAAAGTTCTGTGGGGACCCGAGGGATGGAATTACTTACTGTGCTCAGAAGAGGGTGTTCAGAGAGACCAGAGGTGAAGAGGACTGAGGTGATCACAGACGGTGGTACTATTACGTTGTCAGGTGCTCACAGGTACTTTACGTAGAGGACCCATGGTCTCTCTTCCTAGAACATCCGTAATCTTGCTTGGTGTCCTCACTTACTTCCTTTGGGATTGATTATTATTTTTAAAAATCTTTTAATGTTCAAGTCTTGAGTTAGGGGACAAAAACTTGGAAAATGCAAAATATTTTGTTATTCTTCAAAGATTTATGTTTAACTCAAATGCGACTAATGAGCCTTGCAATAGATGCCTGATTTCTTTCCCTTTTCCTGTACTACAAGGCTTATATAACTCACATTCCAGCTTCTTCAAAAAAAATTTTTTTTAAAGTAAGATAGATTATTACTGAGAATATGAGCAGCAGATAAGTAACGTCTAAGTAGTAGAGTACACACACTTTGGTTTCAGTGAGAGGTAAAAATTGTAACAGGGCTTTAAAAGGAAATTGTGATTTACTATCTGATCTCAGAATAAGCCCAAGAATGGTCTGTCAAGAGCCTGCTGGCAAACACTATGTGTACTAGAGAAGGCTATTTATTATCTGTCACATTTGTTTTTTAAAAATGACTAAGCGATCAAAATCTCTGAATTGTTTAATTTTGGATTAATCAGAAGATGAAACACGGGCTCTGCGTCTTTTATCAGCCTTCAAAATGAGTCCCAACCCAGTCTGCTAACTTAAAAATAAAACCGAATGCACACCTTCCCTGCCGTGTGAAAAGGTTTGGCTAGCAGGCCTCCTGGACTTTTTTGTCTGTTGGGTGTTTTAATGAGGACCAAAGTCTAGGTTCTGGAACATTGTGAATTTTGATTACAGTGGGGTTCCAACCTGGTTGGAAGGGGGGAAATGTCAGAAACCTCGAGAGCTCACCAGCCAGCTTCTAGATGAAAGGCTTTGGAGAGTCTTCTCAAATGTCACTCACCTCTTGGTTTTGCTCCAAACCCAAACTCTGAGCCCACAGAGGTTCAGTAAGCACAAAATCCCAACCAATCATGGAGCATTTTCATGAGTTATAAAGAAGATATAAACAAAGTTCTGTGGGGACCCGAGGGATGGAATTACTTACTGTGCTCAGAAGAGGGTGTTCAGAGAGACCAGAGGTGAAGAGGACTGAGGTGATCACAGACGGTGGTACTATTACGTTGTCAGGTG
The DNA here is from genome assembly GCA_022376925.1 of Tragulus kanchil. NCBI lineage: Eukaryota > Metazoa > Chordata > Mammalia > Artiodactyla > Tragulidae > Tragulus > Tragulus kanchil. The sequence goes on along the minus strand of JAIOJX010000023.1, from coordinate 116,198,730 downwards.
CTCACAGGTACTTTACGTAGAGGACCCATGGTCTCTCTTCCTAGAACATCCGTAATCTTGCTTGGTGTCCTCACTTACTTCCTTTGGGATTGATTATTATTTTTAAAAATCTTTTAATGTTCAAGTCTTGAGTTAGGGGACAAAAACTTGGAAAATGCAAAATATTTTGTTATTCTTCAAAGATTTATGTTTAACTCAAATGCGACTAATGAGCCTTGCAATAGATGCCTGATTTCTTTCCCTTTTCCTGTACTACAAGGCTTATATAACTCACATTCCAGCTTCTTCAAAAAAAATTTTTTTTAAAGTAAGATAGATTATTACTGAGAATATGAGCAGCAGATAAGTAACGTCTAAGTAGTAGAGTACACACACTTTGGTTTCAGTGAGAGGTAAAAATTGTAACAGGGCTTTAAAAGGAAATTGTGATTTACTATCTGATCTCAGAATAAGCCCAAGAATGGTCTGTCAAGAGCCTGCTGGCAAACACTATGTGTACTAGAGAAGGCTATTTATTATCTGTCACATTTGTTTTTTAAAAATGACTAAGCGATCAAAATCTCTGAATTGTTTAATTTTGGATTAATCAGAAGATGAAACACGGGCTCTGCGTCTTTTATCAGCCTTCAAAATGAGTCCCAACCCAGTCTGCTAACTTAAAAATAAAACCGAATGCACACCTTCCCTGCCGTGTGAAAAGGTTTGGCTAGCAGGCCTCCTGGACTTTTTTGTCTGTTGGGTGTTTTAATGAGGACCAAAGTCTAGGTTCTGGAACATTGTGAATTTTGATTACAGTGGGGTTCCAACCTGGTTGGAAGGGGGGAAATGTCAGAAACCTCGAGAGCTCACCAGCCAGCTTCTAGATGAAAGGCTTTGGAGAGTCTTCTCAAATGTCACTCACCTCTTGGTTTTGCTCCAAACCCAAACTCTGAGCCCACAGAGGTTCAGTAAGCACAAAATCCCAACCAATCATGAGCTTTGCAAAATGCCAATCCCACTTTCAGCAAACAACTGTAAGGCATAATTGCTAGTAGAGAAAAATCAATCTACCTTCATAGATTTTTAATTGCCCATTTTATTTTTCTTCCTCCTAAGTATCAAAGAGATGACGTTGGGTTTAGTACAATATCTATCGTGTATCTGTTAAAATCTTGACATATGGAAAGTGAGGAGGAGCCTTGATGGGCTGCCCTGATTAAGGAGCTCTTTGGCAGCTCTGATCTCCAGGGAAGACATGCCTCAAGAGTATGCTGAAGCCAGAGAGCATTTAGTTTCTTAGTGTCTCTCAAGATACTTCTACTGAGTGCGCTAATCATACAAAATGGAATATTAGATTAATGAGTTTGAAAATTCTCTGGACATGGAAGTAGAGATGTCTAGTCAGATAATTAGATATAAATATATAGAATTAAGCTAAGATAATGCACTTAAGGTATAAATTCCAAAGTTGTCAGCAATAAAGTTCCTGTCTGTGATGACAGTGTGTTGGGCTGTAGTATAATATAGTACATTTATGTAACTATTGGCAACTTATAAAGTCAAGTCATTGTTATGCCTCCAATAGAGGGTCCATGGGACCAGTGTTTTGGTTACATCAGATGTCACAGTGATGCCATTGAAAGAGCCCTTGCCTAAAACTCTAGCTTTGGGCACTTATTTCCAATGAACTATTGCCTTTCTTTAAAAAAAAATTTGCAAAGCTACTTAACTTCCGAGTGTGTGTGTGCTAAATCTCTCAGTCATGTCTGACTCTGTGCAGCCCTGTGGACCATAGCCCACCAGGTTCCTCTGTCCATAGGATTCCCCAGGCAAGAATACTGGAGTGGGTTGCCGTGCCCTCTTCCAGGGATCTTCCTGACCCGGGATTGAACCTCGTCTCTTACCTCTGCTGCATTAGCAAGTGAGCTCTTTATTATCAGTGCTACCAGGGAAGCCCTAGCTTCTAGATGAAAGGCTTTGGAGAGTCTTCTCAAATGTCACTCACCTCTTGGTTTTGCTCCAAACCCAAACTCTGAGCCCACAGAGGTTCAGTAAGCACAAAATCCCAACCAATCATGAGCTTTGCAAAATGCCAATCCCACTTTCAGCAAACAACTGTAAGGCATAATTGCTAGTAGAGAAAAATCAATCTACCTTCATAGATTTTTAATTGCCCATTTTATTTTTCTTCCTCCTAAGTATCAAAGAGATGACGTTGGGTTTAGTACAATATCTATCGTGTATCTGTTAAAATCTTGACATATGGAAAGTGAGGAGGAGCCTTGATGGGCTGCCCTGATTAAGGAGCTCTTTGGCAGCTCTGATCTCCAGGGAAGACATGCCTCAAGAGTATGCTGAAGCCAGAGAGCATTTAGTTTCTTAGTGTCTCTCAAGATACTTCTACTGAGTGCGCTAATCATACAAAATGGAATATTAGATTAATGAGTTTGAAAATTCTCTGGACATGGAAGTAGAGATGTCTAGTCAGATAATTAGATATAAATATATAGAATTAAGCTAAGATAATGCACTTAAGGTATAAATTCCAAAGTTGTCAGCAATAAAGTTCCTGTCTGTGATGACAGTGTGTTGGGCTGTAGTATAATATAGTACATTTATGTAACTATTGGCAACTTATAAAGTCAAGTCATTGTTATGCCTCCAATAGAGGGTCCATGGGACCAGTGTTTTGGTTACATCAGATGTCACAGTGATGCCATTGAAAGAGCCCTTGCCTAAAACTCTAGCTTTGGGCACTTATTTCCAATGAACTATTGCCTTTCTTTAAAAAAAAATTTGCAAAGCTACTTAACTTCCGAGTGTGTGTGTGCTAAATCTCTCAGTCATGTCTGACTCTTTGCAGCCCTGTGGACCATAGCCCACCAGGTTCCTCTGTCCATAGGATTCCCCAGGCAAGAATACTGGAGTGGGTTGCCGTGCCCTCTTCCAGGGGATCTTCCTGACCCGGGGATTGAACCTGCGTCTCTTACCTCTGCTGCATTAGCAAGTGAGCTCTTTATTATCAGTGCTACCAGGGAAGCCCTAGCTTCTGAGACTGCCCATCAAATTAAAATAATCTTCATTAACATAAACTCTGCCAATATAGAAGAAATTCTGTAAAGAATACACTTAGCTAAATACTTTCAGAAGAGACGGAATGTAGGGAAGACAGAGATGAGTTAAGCTGTTTATAAATCACCTTCAACCTCCATTATACTTCTCCATCCCAAACTCCTCAATTGTTTGTAAATATCAGTCATCACAGTTGGGTCTGGGGGTAAATTTGGCTCACAGATGTTTTATTTAGTTTGTATGGGGCTTTTTTTTTTTTTTCATTGAAACTGTTGCATCATTTAAGAATCAAGTTTTATGTAACGTTCTAGTTTTCTGGTTGATTGAAGAAATAGATTTGGAACACTGGGTTCATATGTTTTCTATGGTCGTACTAATTGGGAACTGGATAAAGGCTACCCTGTCTTTAGGATACCCCAGTTCCTACCATTTCCTATTTCCTTACACATAGGGATACATTCTATCATACATCTGATTTAGGTGCATAGGCTTATTTATGACCCTGGATTACCCAAATTTCCAAACAATGATTGAAAATTCATTCAAAATTCAAAAATAGGAGTAAAGTATAAAGTGAATTATCTTCATCATTCCTTATACCCTGCTTTCTTTAAAGCAGTAATTTTCATTTGTATTAAAATTTTAAATAGGCATAAAGACACTAATTGTAAAATGATAGCACTCAGTTTCAGAAGTAGCCCCTAAAGACTTGAATCTGCTTTAAAAAAAGAAAATGCAAGGTCTGTTCCTATGAAACTTTGTTTTCAAACTTAGGTATCACAATGACATCTTTTTAGGGAATCTATAAAAGCTTTGGGGAGTGGAAAGTTTTATGTTTTGATTTCCAAATTAAGTGAAAACAAGTACCTGTCCAACTTGGATGGCCTTCCCTGGTGGCTCAGATGGTGAAGAATCTGCCTGCAATGCAGCAGACTCAGGTTCGATCCCTGGGCCTGGTAGAACCCCTGGAGAAGGGAATGGCAACCCACTCCAGTATTCTTGCCTGGAGAATTCCACGAACAGAGGAGCCTAGCAGGCTATAGTCCATGGGGTCTCAAAAAGTCAGACATGACTGAGTGACTGAGCACAGACTTGAATGGCCAGTTTAACTCTCCACTTGATCTGCGACCAAATCTGCATTGTTGTTGGAATTGCACTGGTGTGAGTGATGGTCAAAAAAGGCAGTATTTTACTTTGGTGCTGAGTTGTGACTTAGGGGCTCAGGTGACCACAGTTGTGCTCATCCATGTTATTTCCCACACCCTTTCTTTAGATGGTGGGTGTTTATTTCTCAATTTTGAGATCTACTGGAGTTAGTATACTGACATTTATTTAAGATCTATTTATTGAAGTGAATGCTGTGAGAATTGAGCAAGAGGGCACATTTAAAGCCATAAGGTAACAAGACATGAACATTTTCTGTTTTCCAAAAATGAAAGGTGGAGGTAAGATACTTACTGAGCACTGAGTGAATATGCCAGGCTTTGCATACCTGACCTTGTTTAATCTATAGACCTTAGGAAAAATTATTAACCCTATTTTGATGAAGAGGAGTGAAGATTTAGAGTTTGTGTGGCTTGCACAATATCACACTTGTAGGATTAAACTCTGACCTCTTGGACCTGAAGGAAAATGGCTATTTGTCATGTGGAAGTGATATACAGATGAAGGGAAAGGAAGGAAAATCTCTTAAGTAAATAGTAAATGAGCTTTGCCATATTGTCTAATTCTTTGAAGCTTAAGTTAAATATTTGCTCATTACTTTCAGAATTAGATATGGCACAATAGCCCCTAAAGACTTGAATCTGCTTTAAAAAAAGAAAATGCAAGGTCTGTTCCTATGAAACTTTGTTTTCAAACTTAGGTATCACAATGACATCTTTTTAGGGAATCTATAAAAGCTTTGGGGAGTGGAAAGTTTTATGTTTTGATTTCCAAATTAAGTGAAAACAAGTACCTGTCCAACTTGGATGGCCTTCCCTGGTGGCTCAGATGGTGAAGAATCTGCCTGCAATGCAGCAGACTCAGGTTCGATCCCTGGGCCTGGTAGAACCCCTGGAGAAGGGAATGGCAACCCACTCCAGTATTCTTGCCTGGAGAATTCCACGAACAGAGGAGCCTAGCAGGCTATAGTCCATGGGGTCTCAAAAAGTCAGACATGACTGAGTGACTGAGCACAGACTTGAATGGCCAGTTTAACTCTCCACTTGATCTGCGACCAAATCTGCATTGTTGTTGGAATTGCACTGGTGTGAGTGATGGTCAAAAAAGGCAGTATTTTACTTTGGTGCTGAGTTGTGACTTAGGGGCTCAGGTGACCACAGTTGTGCTCATCCATGTTATTTCCCACACCCTTTCTTTAGATGGTGGGTGTTTATTTCTCAATTTTGAGATCTACTGGAGTTAGTATACTGACATTTATTTAAGATCTATTTATTGAAGTGAATGCTGTGAGAATTGAGCAAGAGGGCACATTTAAAGCCATAAGGTAACAAGACATGAACATTTTCTGTTTTCCAAAAATGAAAGGTGGAGGTAAGATACTTACTGAGCACTGAGTGAATATGCCAGGCTTTGCATACCTGACCTTGTTTAATCTATAGACCTTAGGAAAAATTATTAACCCTATTTTGATGAAGAGGAGTGAAGATTTAGAGTTTGTGTGGCTTGCACAATATCACACTTGTAGGATTAAACTCTGACCTCTTGGACCTGAAGGAAAATGGCTATTTGTCATGTGGAAGTGATATACAGATGAAGGGAAAGGAAGGAAAATCTCTTAAGTAAATAGTAAATGAGCTTTGCCATATTGTCTAATTCTTTGAAGCTTAAATAATAGCTGTATTTCAAATGACTGTATTTGCTCATTACTATAGTCAGCAATGAAAGCCTTTACCATCCCATATCAACAGGGTCTACATTTTTCCCTAGAACTGATTTCTCAGAGATGCTTTATCTGGAATGTTGTTTGTTGGCCATTTTACATTGTAAGTTTTCAGATATATAAAAAAGTTACCAAAACATCAATTTTATGATGATTAATTTTTCAATTGAAGTATAGTTGACTTATAGCATGTTTCAGATGTACAGCATACCAATTATTTTTATATATTACATTCCATTAAAATATTATAAAATAATGGCTGTAATTTCCTATGTTATACAATATGTACTTGTTGCTTATCTATTTTATACATAGTTTATATCACTTAATTCCATACTTCTGTCTTTCCCCTCCTCCCTCCTCTCTCTTCACTGGTAACCACTAGTTTGTTTTCTGTATCTGTAAGTCTGCTTCTCTTTTGCAATATTCATCATCTTATTTTTTAGATTACACGTTAGTAATATCACACAGTATTTGTTTTTATCTAACTTATTTCACAAGGGATAATATTCTCTAGATCTATCCACATTGCTGCAAATGGCAAAATTTCGTTGTATATGACTGAGTGATAATCCATTGTGTGTGTATATATATTTATCAATACCATATCTCCTCTATCTTATTCATCTGTTAATACACACACGTTCCTTCTGTACCTTGGCTACAGTAAATAGTGCTTCTATGAACACTGAGGTATGTGTATGTTTTGAATTGAGCAAGAGGGCACATTTAAAGCCATAAGGTAACAAGACATGAACATTTTCTGTTTTCCAAAAATGAAAGGTGGAGGTAAGATACTTACTGAGCACTGAGTGAATATGCCAGGCTTTGCATACCTGACCTTGTTTAATCTATAGACCTTAGGAAAAATTATTAACCCTATTTTGATGAAGAGGAGTGAAGATTTAGAGTTTGTGTGGCTTGCACAATATCACACTTGTAGGATTAAACTCTGACCTCTTGGACCTGAAGGAAAATGGCTATTTGTCATGTGGAAGTGATATACAGATGAAGGGAAAGGAAGGAAAATCTCTTAAGTAAATAGTAAATGAGCTTTGCCATATTGTCTAATTCTTTGAAGCTTAAATAATAGCTGTATTTCAAATGACTGTATTTGCTCATTACTATAGTCAGCAATGAAAGCCTTTACCATCCCATATCAACAGGGTCTACATTTTTCCCTAGAACTGATTTCTCAGAGATGCTTTATCTGGAATGTTGTTTGTTGGCCATTTTACATTGTAAGTTTTCAGATATATAAAAAAGTTACCAAAACATCAATTTTATGATGTTTAATTTTTCAATTGAAGTATAGTTGACTTATAGCATGTTTCAGATGTACAGCATACCAATTATTTTTATATATTACATTCCATTAAAATATTATAAAATAATGGCTGTAATTTCCTATGTTATACAATATGTACTTGTTGCTTATCTATTTTATACATAGTTTATATCACTTAATTCCATACTTCTGTCTTTCCCCTCCTCCCTCCTCTCTCTTCACTGGTAACCACTAGTTTGTTTTCTGTATCTGTAAGTCTGCTTCTCTTTTGCAATATTCATCATCTTATTTTTTAGATTACACGTTAGTAATATCACACAGTATTTGTTTTTATCTAACTTATTTCACAAGGGATAATATTCTCTAGATCTATCCACATTGCTGCAAATGGCAAAATTTCGTTGTATATGACTGAGTGATAATCCATTGTGTGTGTATATATATTTATCAATACCATATCTCCTCTATCTTATTCATCTGTTAATACACACACGTTCCTTCTGTACCTTGGCTACAGTAAATAGTGCTTCTATGAACACTGAGGTATGTGTATGTTTTTGAATTAGTATTTTTTTTTCCTGGATATATACCTAGGAATGGGAATGCTGGGCCATGTGGTAGTTCTTTTTTAAATTTTCTGGACACTTCCATAAATTTCTCCATAATAGCTGCACCAATTTCCATTGCCACAAACACTATACATGGGTTTCCTTTTCTCCATATCCTCATTTGCTATTTGTAGATTTTTTTGATAATACCTACTCTGACAAGGGTGAAGTAATAGTCTCACTGTTTTGATTTACATTTTTCAATAATAAGAAATGTTAGGCATCTTTCATTTGCTTGTTAACCATCCGTATGTCCTCTTTGGAAAAAATATCTATTCAGATGTTCAGTCTGTTTTTATTAGGTTATTTGGTTTTCTGATATCAACTTTTATAAGCTGTTCATATATTTTAGATATTAAGCCCTGGTTGGTCATATGACTTGCAAATACTTTTTGTCAGTGTGTTGGTTGTCTTTTCATTTTGTTAATGATTTTTGTTTGCTGTGAAAAGCATTTAAGTTCAATAAATGCCCTTTTACTTTTATTTTTCCTTTTGTTTATTTTGCCCTGGACACATTCTTTTAAAAAGTTGCCATGATTCATATTAAAAAGTATTATATTTATGTTCTCTTCTAGCAGTTTTATTGTTGTAGGTCTCATGTCTAGGTCTTTAATCTGTTTTGTATATGATATGAGTTAATGGTTCTAATCTCATTCTTTTACATGTAGCTGTCCAGTTTTCCCAATAAATTTTCTTATTAAGAATCTGTCTTCTCTCCATTGTACATTTATTGTATATTCATTCAACAAAAGTGTGTGTAGTTCTGGGCTCTATTCTGTTGCATTTATATTTGTGTGTATTTCTGTGCCAGTATAATGATGTTTTCCTTACTGTAGCTTTGTAGTTTGAAGGATACAATAGTTTGAAGCTGAGGAAGGTGGGAAGGTGATACTTCCAGCTTTCTTTTTTTTTTTGAAGATCACTTTGCCAGTTTAGGGTGTTTCATGGTTCCATATGAATTTCAGAATTATTCGTTCTAATTTGGTGACAAATATCTTTGGTATTTTGATAGGGACTGCATTAAATCTATAGATAGCTTTGGGTAAAATGGACATTTTAACAAATATTGATTACTTCAGTCAGAGAGTACAAGATATCTTTCCATTTCATTGTATTATCTTCACTTTGCTTTATCATTGTTTTATAATTTCCAGAATATAGGTCTTTGACCTCTTTGGTCAAGTTTATTCCTAGGTGTTTTCTTCTTTCTGATGTGATTTTAAAACAGGACTGGTTTTAGCTTTCTCTTTCTGATTACGAGTATATAGAAAAGCAACAGATTTCCTCATATGAATTTTGTACCATGCAAATTGGTTCAGTTCATTTATCTTAATAATATTTGGGGGGGAGACTTAAGGGCCTTCTATATAAAGTACAATGTCATCTACAAATAATGACAGTTTTATTTCTTCCCTTCAGGTTTTTTTTTTTTTTCACAGTCACAGGTTTTATTATTTTGCTTTTTTGATTTTACAGAGTTTTGTTGTTTATGGATATGTATAGTTCCAGATTATGCCTTTTAGTTCATATCTAATTGCTGTGAATAGGATTTTTTTTAATTGGGGTATATTTGTTTTACAGTGTTGCATTAGCTTCAGGTGTATAGCGAAGTTATTGTTATATGTTTTTAAAGAGTTTTATTGTTTAGAGGTATGTATAATCCCCAAACAGTCAAAGGTATATCCCTGACCCCTCTCCCCAGAGCCCTCCCTCCCTTTTTCCCCCTTCCACCTGCCCAGGCTGATGCTTAGTCCCCATGTAGGTTCATTTAGTCTTACAGCTTAATCACAGTGATAATCTCTATTACATAGATAGTGTAGGTTTCCTTGCTGCTCTTTCCATACCTCTCGTCCAATCTTCCCGCCCCTCAATGACCATAGGTCTGTTCTCTAGGTCTGTTTCTCCATTGCCGTTCTATGTGTGCATTTATTGGTACCATCTTACTAGATTCCATATATATGCGTTAGTATACTATATTTGTCCTTTTCTTTTTGACATACTTCACTTTGTATAATAGTTCTAGATTCATCCACCTCATTAGGACTGATTCAAATGCATTTCTTTTTATGGCTAAGAAGTATTCCATTGTACATATGTACCATAGTTTCTTTATCCATTCATTTGTCAGTGGACATCTAGGTTGCTTCTGTGTTCTAGCTATTGTATAGAGTGCTGCAATGAACATTGGAGTACAGCTGTCTCTTTCAATTTTGATTTCATGAGGGTATAAACCTAATAGTGGGATAGCTGGGTCGTATGGTGCTTCTATTTTTAGTTTTTTGAAGAATCTCCATACTGTCTTGTGAATAGGATATTGATACTAAGTTAAATAGAAATGGTGAAAGCAGGCATTCTTGCCTTGTTCCTAACTTTAGAGGAAAGACTTTCAGCTTTTCACCATTGAGTAGATTAGCTGTGGGTTTCTCTAAATGTGTTTTATTATGTTAAGATATGTTTCTTCTGTATCCACTTTAATGAGAGTTTTTATCACGAATGGATGTTGAATTTTTCAAGTGCTTTTTATATGTCTATTGAGATAACTGTGATTTTTGTCTTTCCTTTTGCTAATATTGTTTATCAAATTGATTTGCCAATATCAAATCATCCTGGCATTCCTGATTAAATCCAACTTGATCATGGTATATGATCCTTTTCATGTATTGTTGGGCTTACTGTGAATGGTTACTGCAGCTGTGAAATTAAAAGATGCTTGCTCCTTGGCAGAAAAATGATGACAAACCTAGACAGTGTATTAAAAAGCAGAGACATCACTTTTCCAGCAAAAGTCCATATAGTCAAAGCTATGATTTTCCCAGTAGTCATGTATGGATGTGAGAGTTGGACCGTAAAGAAGGCTTAACACCAAAGAATTGATGCCTTTGAGTTGTAGTATTAGAGAAGACTCTCGAGAGTCCCTGGGACTGCAAGGAGATCAAACCAGTCATTCCTAAAGGAAATCAACCCTGAATATTCATTGGAAGGACTGATACTGAAGGTGAAGTTCCAATACTTTGATCATCTGATGTGAAGAGATGACTCATTGGAAAAGACCCTGATGTTGGGAAAAATAGAAGGCAGAAGGAGAGGGGGATGACAGAGGATGAGATGGTTGGATGGCATTGTTGATTCAATGGACATGAGTTTGAGCAATCTCTAGGAGATGGCGAAGGACAGGGAATCCTGGTGTGCTGCAGCCCAGGGGAAAGACTGAGTGAACTGAACTGATGATTTATGAAGGGGTAATATAGGACTGATTCAAATGCATTTCTTTTTATGGCTAAGAAGTATTCCATTGTACATATGTACCATAGTTTCTTTATCCATTCATTTGTCAGTGGACATCTAGGTTGCTTCTGTGTTCTAGCTATTGTATAGAGTGCTGCAATGAACATTGGGGTACAGGTGTCCCTTTCAATTTTGATTTCATCAGGATATATGCCTAATAATAGGCTTGTTGGGTCATATGGTGCTTCTATTTTTAGTTTTTTAAGGTATCTCCATACTGTCTTGTGAATAGGATATTGATACTAAGTTAAATAGAAATGGTGAAAGCAGGCATTCTTGCCTTGTTCCTAACTTTAGAGGAAAGACTTTCAGCTTTTCACCATTGAGTAGATTAGCTGTGGGTTTCTCTAAATGTGTTTTATTATGTTAAGATATGTTTCTTCTGTATCCACTTTAATGAGAGTTTTTATCACGAATGGATGTTGAATTTTTCAAGTGCTTTTTATATGTCTATTGAGATAACTGTGATTTTTGTCTTTCCTTTTGCTAATATTGTTTATCAAATTGATTTGCCAATATCAAATCATCCTGGCATTCCTGATTAAATCCAACTTGATCATGGTATATGATCCTTTTCATGTATTGTTGGGCTTACTGTGAATGGTTACTGCAGCTGTGAAATTAAAAGATGCTTGCTCCTTGGCAGAAAAATGATGGCAAACCTAGATGGTGTATTAAAAAGCAGACACATCACTTTACCAGCAAAAGTCCATATAGTCAAAGCTATGATTTTCCCAGTAGTCACGTATGGATGTTAAGAGTTGGACCATAAAGAAGGCTTAACACCAAAGAATTGATGCCTTTGAGTTGTAGTATTAGAGAAGACTCTCGAGAGTCCCTGGGACTGCAAGGAGATCAAACCAGTCATTCCTAAAGGAAATCAACCCTGAATATTCATTGGAAGGACTGATACTGAAGGTGAAGTTCCAATACTTTGATCATCTGATGTGAAGAGATGACTCATTGGAAAAGACCCTGATGTTGGGAAAAATAGAAGGCAGAAGGAGAGGGGGATGACAGAGGATGAGATGGTTGGATGGCATTGTTGATTCAATGGACATGAGTTTGAGCAATCTCTAGGAGATGGCGAAGGACAGGGAATCCTGGTGTGCTGCAGTCCATGGATTCACAAAGAATTGGACATGACTGAGTGAACTGAACTGAATTGAGGTTTGGGTGCATACATGTTAATGAGGATAATATAATTCTCTTGCATTAATCCTGTTATCATTATACAATGCCCTTCTTTGATTTTCACTATAGCCTTTGCTTTCAAGTCTATTTTGTCTGAGGGGTTTTGCAGCTAGAGCAAACCTCTTTCTTCCCTGCCTTGAGGCAACTGAGCATGCACATGTTCCTTATGGGTGGGGTCCAGGGTTTGCCCAGCCCTCCAGTTAATCCTTGAAGTCATCGAACCTCCAAATGGGCTTATCTTAGAACACCAGCACTGGTGTGCCCAGTCTGTGCCTCTTACCATTCACTTCCCAGGGTAGAGATCCATCTCTGTATTCTCCTTTACCTGAGTCTCCTCCCAGATATACAGGGCATGACTCCAATTGCTTCTCTTCCTTTCCTCCCTCATAACATGTATATCATTTTTTATGGCCCTGGTTGTATAGGAGCCCTTCTGCCAGTTTTCAGTGAGGATTGTTCCACATAGAGATGTGTTTTTCATGTGTTTGTCAGAGAGGTGAGCTCCATATCCTCCTGCTCTACCCTCTTGCTCAAGCTCCAAAACCTAAATGTTTTGTATGCTCCTGAGAGAGCTTAAGTGTTACAAGGCTCCACTGCATTTCAGTAAATTTGGTCTATTATCCTCACATCTTAAAATTCTACAAATGTTTAGATAATTAACTTTTTTCCTGTTAAAAAGATTGCTGTTGTTCTCCAGATAGCAGATTGCCTTTTAGAGAGTGTAGGGAACCGTAAAGAAGGCTTAACACCAAAGAATTGATGCCTTTGAGTTATTAGAGAAGACTCTCGAGAGTCCCTGGGACTGCAAGGAGATCAAACCAGTCATTCCTAAAGGAAATCAACCCTGAATATTCATTGGAAGGACTGATACTGAAGGTGAAGTTCCAATACTTTGATCATCTGATGTGAAGAGATGACTCATTGGAAAAGACCCTGATGTTGGGAAAAATAGAAGGCAGAAGGAGAGGGGGATGACAGAGGATGAGATGGTTGGATGGCATTGTTGATTCAATGGACATGAGTTTGAGCAATCTCTAGGAGATGGCGAAGGACAGGGAATCCTGGTGTGCTGCAGTCCATGGATTCACAAAGAATTGGACATGACTGAGTGAACTGAACTGAATTGAGGTTTGGGTGCATACATGTTAATGAGGATAATATAATTCTCTTGCATTAATCCTGTTATCATTATACAATGCCCTTCTTTGATTTTCACTATAGCCTTTGCTTTCAAGTCTATTTTGTCTGAGGGGTTTTGCAGCTAGAGCAAACCTCTTTCTTCCCTGCCTTGAGGCAACTGAGCATGCACATGTTCCTTATGGGTGGGGTCCAGGGTTTGCCCAGCCCTCCAGTTAATCCTTGAAGTCATCGAACCTCCAAATGGGCTTATCTTAGAACACCAGCACTGGTGTGCCCAGTCTGTGCCTCTTACCATTCACTTCCCAGGGTAGAGATCCATCTCTGTATTCTCCTTTACCTGAGTCTCCTCCCAGATATACAGGGCATGACTCCAATTGCTTCTCTTCCTTTCCTCCCTCATAACATGTATATCATTTTTTATGGCCCTGGTTGTATAGGAGCCCTTCTGCCAGTTTTCAGTGAGGATTGTTCCACATAGAGATGTGTTTTTCATGTGTTTGTCAGGAGAGGTGAGCTCCATATCCTCCTGCTCTACCCTCTTGCTCAAGCTCCAAAACCTAAATGTTTTGTATGCTCCTGAGAGAGCTTAAGTGTTACAAGGCTCCACTGCATTTCAGTAAATTTGGTCTATTATCCTCACATCTTAAAATTCTACAAATGTTTAGATAATTAACTTTTTTCCTGTTAAAAAGATTGCTGTTGTTCTCCAGATAGCATTTGTGATTGATTGTCGTGCAGTTTTCCAAACTATAGGTTAATTTAATTTTGCCTTAAACTAGATAGGAGAATAATTTCTTTGAGAAAACTCTTAATGTAGATGTGAAAGGTAATACTTACTCCTATTACTTATTATAATATTGATCAAAAAGAATATAATTTTATTAATCACAAAGCTCAGAATTTGAGAATGAGGGTGACTTTGAGCATGAGAAGCCCTCTTGAAGAATAATCAAAGATTTTATTAGTAGTCTCTGAATATCGAGACTTCTTCATCTGTTTTTGGCACATTTAGAACACTTGGTATTCTTTATATGACAGTTTATTTTTGGATTACTGGCAAGAATGCAATTGCAAAGACAACTGCAAATTTGGTCACAAATCAAGAGGAAGGTTTAAAAACTGGCCTTCCAAATAGGCCAGGTTATCTTTGTACTAATTTTTAAAATCATGTTAAAAATACACATGAGACTTCCCAGTCCTCAAAACCTTTATGGATTCCTTGAAAAGATGTAATCATAGATACTAGTTTTAAAAAGTTTTGGAAGCAATTTTTTGGATTTAGTCATATGACAACTATCCAATTAGGTATGAGTTCTTATCAGTGAGGATTTTCTGAGCAAAGTACTTCCACAGAGAAATGTACACCAGTGTATCCTTCTTGGATCTACTGTTTGGGGAAAGTACCCACTGCTAGAAGATATGGAAAATAAATACTAGGCTTGCTTGAAGAGGTTGCTGGGGAGGCAGAAAGAAGGAAAAATCTAAATGCTAAAGAAGGCAAGATGGAACTGTAAAATTAGGAAAGACATCAACAGAAGCTACCCACAAATTATTTGGGTCTTGTTTACCTCATAATTGCTCAGTTCCCTAGACCAAACAAAGCAAAATCAGGTGGAAATTTTTACCTCCCACTCCACGCCTTCTCTTTGAATCAAATACCCTGGGAAAGTATCTGAATAAGTAATTCTAGGTTTTCCCACAGTAGTTCTGAAGTAGAAGAGTGTAATGGAGTAAAGAAAGAAAATGCAAAAACTGTGCGTGATTGCCAAGGAAGACCCCTGAGAGAAATATATTCAGAAAGAATTTTGGATTTTCAAAATCCCCACCCTATGGAGAAAGACACTGAATGGGCACTCTTTGATGTTTGTGAATTGATTGTACCCGGAGCGAATGCTACAGGAAAAACAAACTTTAAAACAAAACAAAACCAACAAAAATCACCTCCCAAAAGCCCACAGACAGATGATCTCTAAATTCTCTTTGTTAATTCAATTATATGAAAGCAAAAATGATATTTTTTAGACTGAGTAGTGTCTAAATTAAAATCAAAAGACTTCTTCATCTGTTTTGGCACATTTAGAACACTTGGTATTCTTTATATGACAGTTTATTTTGGATTATTGGCAAGAATGCAATTGCAAAGACAACTGCAAATTTGGTCACAAATCAAGAGGAAGGTTTAAAAACTGGCCTTCCAAATAGGCCAGGTTATCTTTGTACTAATTTTTAAAATCATGTTAAAAATACACATGAGACTTCCCAGTCCTCAAAACCTTTATGGATTCCTTGAAAAGATGTAATCATAGATACTAGTTTTAAAAAGTTTTGGAAGCAATTTTTTGGATTTAGTCATATGACAACTATCCAATTAGGTATGAGTTCTTATCAGTGAGGATTTTCTGAGCAAAGTACTTCCACAGAGAAATGTACACCAGTGTATCCTTCTTGGATCTACTGTTTGGGGAAAGTACCCACTGCTAGAAGATATGGAAAATAAATACTAGGCTTGCTTGAAGAGGTTGCTGGGGAGGCAGAAAGAAGGAAAAATCTAAATGCTAAAGAAGGCAAGATGGAACTGTAAAATTAGGAAAGACATCAACAGAAGCTACCCACAAATTATTTGGGTCTTGTTTACCTCATAATTGCTCAGTTCCCTAGACCAAACAAAGCAAAATCAGGTGGAAATTTTTACCTCCCACTCCACGCCTTCTCTTTGAATCAAATACCCTGGGAAAGTATCTGAATAAGTAATTCTAGGTTTTCCCACAGTAGTTCTGAAGTAGAAGAGTGTAATGGAGTAAAGAAAGAAAATGCAAAAACTGTGCGTGATTGCCAAGGAAGACCCCTGAGAGAAATATATTCAGAAAGAATTTTGGATTTTTCAAAATCCCCACCCTATGGAGAAAGACACTGAATGGGCACTCTTTGATGTTTGTGAATTGATTGTACCCGGAGCGAATGCTACAGGAAAAACAAACTTTAAAACAAAACAAAACCAACAAAAATCACCTCCCAAAAGCCCACAGACAGATGATCTCTAAATTCTCTTTGTTAATTCAATTATATGAAAGCAAAAATGATATTTTTTAGACTGAGTAGTGTCTAAATTAAAATGAAATAGTCTTCTTTGTAGCCAATTTGCAACTGATCTCCTGTTCTATTTAAATATCGTCTTGGCTTTTAGAGTCCCCTGAAATTATGTTGTGTCCTTTATTGATAGTGACAGTCAAGTACCTAGTGAGCTGGCATCTGCTTCCCAATTCCCCATCTCTATTGGCACAAAAGGGAGTCCTTCCCTGGACACCTTGGAAGAATGATTGGACGTGGAGTGAGGTCATGGCTAATGAAGAGCTTACAGAGGTACACTTTCTATCCCTTACTCCAAGGCAATTTTGGCACTTTTCTCAGTTGCCTTCTTGAAGAATCCATCTGGTTAAGAAATTTCCAGTAATCATTTTTGAAAAATTGATTCAATCATTAGATAGGAGAAAAGGGTTTAAACTGAAAACACAGCCTAATCATTGTGGTGAACACCGTCTGTTCACTGGTGATCTGGGCAAGTGAGTGAGTCCTGGAGACCTGACAGCTGGCTGGCAGATTTCTGAATGAGTAAGGAAATTTTCCAGTTCATCTGTGGAGAATTTAGTCCGACATTACAGCATTAGGCTACCCATCTGCAGCCTGCAATTGGTACAGACAAGAGAATCACTATTACTTTGTGGAGACAAGCCACAAATCTGGAATGAGGCAGACCGGCATGCCTGTGTGAGTTTGGCAGGGCCGAGGATTAGTCTATTGTTGCAGGCCTGCCTTGCCAAAGGAGAGTGAGAGTCCGATTGCATTAGGCACTCATTGTTTGCAGGTGGAAATTTTTACCTCCCACTCCACGCCTTCTCTTTGAATCAAATACCCTGGGAAAGTATCTGAATAAGTAATTCTAGGTTTTCCCACAGTAGTTCTGAAGTAGAAGAGTGTAATGGAGTAAAGAAAGAAAATGCAAAAACTGTGCGTGATTGCCAAGGAAGACCCCTGAGAGAAATATGATCAGAAAGAATATTGGATTTTCAAAATCCCCACCCTATGGAGAAAGACACTGAATGGGCACTCTTTGATGTTTGTGAATTGATTGTACCCGGAGCGAATGCTACAGGAAAAACAAACTTTAAAACAAAACAAAACCAACAAAAATCACCTCCCAAAAGCCCACAGACAGATGATCTCTAAATTCTCTTTGTTAATTCAATTATATGAAAGCAAAAATGATATTTTTTAGACTGAGTAGTGTCTAAATTAAAATGAAATAGTCTTCTTTGTAGCCAATTTGCAACTGATCTCCTGTTCTATTTAAATATCGTCTTGGCTTTTAGAGTCCCCTGAAATTATGTTGTGTCCTTTATTGATAGTGACAGTCAAGTACCTAGTGAGCTGGCATCTGCTTCCCAATTCCCCATCTCTATTGGCACAAAAGGGAGTCCTTCCCTGGACACCTTGGAAGAATGATTGGACGTGGAGTGAGGTCATGGCTAATGAAGAGCTTACAGAGGTACACTTTCTATCCCTTACTCCAAGGCAATTTTGGCACTTTTCTCAGTTGCCTTCTTGAAGAATCCATCTGGTTAAGAAATTTCCAGTAATCATTTTTGAAAAATTGATTCAATCATTAGATAGGAGAAAAGGGTTTAAACTGAAAACACAGCCTAATCATTGTGGTGAACACCGTCTGTTCACTGGTGATCTGGGCAAGTGAGTGAGTCCTGGAGACCTGACAGCTGGCTGGCAGATTTCTGAATGAGTAAGGAAATTTTCCAGTTCATCTGTGGAGAATTTAGTCCGACATTACAGCATTAGGCTACCCATCTGCAGCCTGCAATTGGTACAGACAAGAGAATCACTATTACTTTGTGGAGACAAGCCACAAATCTGGAATGAGGCAGACCGGCATGCCTGTGTGAGTTTGGCAGGGCCGAGGATTAGTCTATTGTTGCAGGCCTGCCTTGCCAAAGGAGAGTGAGAGTCCGATTGCATTAGGCACTCATCACACACAATGTCTTAGAATGGACAGAATGTGTGGAATGAACTGAGAAACCCTGACTTTATGAAGGCTATTGTTCACACTGCCTTGCTTGTTGTTTGTGCCCTCCCTAATGGGCTGGTATCTTTTCCCTCCAAAGGCCATTTATTACTCAAGTTGGATGGCTCTGTTTTGATGCTGATATCAGTTTATGGGTTATTATATCCATTTGCAAATCATGACTCAAAAGAGGAAACTCTGGGATGCAAAACACTCCATATGCCCATAAATCACAAACTGAATCAAAGTTGGCAACATGAAAGTGATTGTGTTGGGAGTTGGGAGCCTCGGTCAGTCATCCTTTATTGAGCCTCTGATATTATATGCTAAATTACCTGGGGGAGTGCAATGGAAATAAAGAATATGGAAAAATGTATGTACAGAAAAGAACTTAGAGGTCATGCAGTCTAAATGGCCATCTCATATAGAACACTGGTTCTTTGCCATTGAACTTGTATTTTAAAGGAGAAGACTACTGAAAAAATAAGAGCTAATGTGTTTGCCCAAATAGAACAAATAAAATGTGGCCTTGCTTTTTTATCAGTGAATTGATTGGTTGATTCTAAAATAGTTTTATTTTTTCACTGATATTAATGATAATATAAGTGGCTGCAGTTTACTGAGCTCTTACCAAGTAAGTTACATTTTTACTGCGTGTGATTTCAGACAAATTTTTTGAATTTTATTTTTTTTAACTTTTTTATATATATATTTTATCAAAGGATAGTTGACTTACAATGTTTCAGGTAGACAGAAAAGTGATTCAGTTATGAGCTCAGTTCAATCACTCAATCATGTCTAACTCTTTGGGACCCCATGGACTGTAGCACACCAGGCTTCCCTGTCCTTCATCATCTCCCAGAGCTTCCTCTAACTCATGTTCATTGAGTCGGTGATGCCATCCAACCATCTTATCCTCTATCATCTCCTTCTCCTTCTGCCTTCTATTTTTTCAAGCATCAGGGTCTTTTCCAATGAGTCATCTCTTTGCATCAGGCAGCCAAAGTATTGGAGCTTCAACATCAGTCCTACCAATGAAGATTCAGACTTGATTTCTTTTAGCATTGATCGGTTTGCTTTCCTTGCAGTCCAAGAGGTTCTCAAGAGTCTTCTCCAACACCACAATTTGAAAGGCATCAGTTCTTTGGTGCTCAGCTTTCTTTATGGTCCAACTCTCACATCCATACATGACTACTGAAAAAACTATCACTTTGACTATCCGAACCTTTGTCAGCAAAATGATGTCTCTGCTTTGTAATATGCTGTCTAGGTTTGTCATCGCTTTTCTTCCAAGAAGCAAGCATCTTTTTTTTTTAATTGAAGGATAATAGCTTTACAGAAATTTGTTGTTTACTACCAAACTTCAATTCCAATTGGTTATCTGTTTTACATATTGTAATGTAAGTTTCCATATTGCTCTTACCATACATCTCACCCACTCCTCTCTCCCCTCAGTGTCCATAAATCTGTTCTTTATGTCTATTTCCCAGTTGCTGTCCTGAAAATAAATTCATCAGTACCATCTTTCTAGATTTCATGTGTGTGTGTGTGTGTGTGTGTGTGTGTGTGTGTGTGTGTGTGTGTATACATATGTGTGTGTGTTAGTATACAATATTTATCTTTCTCTTTCTGACTTACTTCACTCTTTGTAATAGGTTCTGGGTTCACCCACCTTATTAAAACTGACTCAAGTGCATTCCTTTTTATGGCTGAATAATATTCCAGGGTATATATGTGCCACAGCTTCTTTATCCATTCATCTGTGAGCAAACGTCTTTTAATTGCATGTCTTTTAATCACCATCTGCAGTGATTTTGGAGCTCCTGAAAATACAGTTTGTCACTGTTTGCATTGTTTGTTCAGCTATTTTCCATGAAGTGATGGACCAGATGCCATGATCTTAGTTTTATGAATGTTGAAGTTTAAGTCAGCTTCTTCACTCTCCTCTTACACCTTCATCAAGAGGCTCTTTAGTTCCTCTTCATTTTCCACCGTAAGGGTGGTGTCATCTGCATACCTGAGGTTATTGATATTTCTCCTGGCAATATTGATTCCAATTTGTGCTTCATCCAGACTAGCAATTTAACATGATGTTCTCCATTTCAGCATAGGTTTTGGAGCATCAGGCAGCCAAAGTATTGGAGCTTCAACATCAGTCCTACCAATGAAGATTCAGACTTGATTTCTTTTAGCATTGATCGGTTTGCTTTCCTTGCAGTCCAAGAGGTTCTCAAGAGTCTTCTCCAACACCACAATTTGAAAGGCATCAGTTCTTTGGTGCTCAGCTTTCTTTATGGTCCAACTCTCACATCCATACATGACTACTGAAAAAACTATCACTTTGACTATCCGAACCTTTGTCAGCAAAATGATGTCTCTGCTTTGTAATATGCTGTCTAGGTTTGTCATCGCTTTTCTTCCAAGAAGCAAGCATCTTTTTTTTTTAATTGAAGGATAATAGCTTTACAGAAATTTGTTGTTTACTACCAAACTTCAATTCCAATTGGTTATCTGTTTTACATATTGTAATGTAAGTTTCCATATTGCTCTTACCATACATCTCACCCACTCCTCTCTCCCCTCAGTGTCCATAAATCTGTTCTTTATGTCTATTTCCCAGTTGCTGTCCTGAAAATAAATTCATCAGTACCATCTTTCTAGATTTCATGTGTGTGTGTGTGTGTGTGTGTGTGTGTGTGTGTGTGTGTGTGTATACATATGTGTGTGTGTTAGTATACAATATTTATCTTTCTCTTTCTGACTTACTTCACTCTTTGTAATAGGTTCTGGGTTCACCCACCTTATTAAAACTGACTCAAGTGCATTCCTTTTTATGGCTGAATAATATTCCAGGGTATATATGTGCCACAGCTTCTTTATCCATTCATCTGTGAGCAAACGTCTTTTAATTGCATGTCTTTTAATCACCATCTGCAGTGATTTTGGAGCTCCTGAAAATACAGTTTGTCACTGTTTGCATTGTTTGTTCAGCTATTTTCCATGAAGTGATGGACCAGATGCCATGATCTTAGTTTTATGAATGTTGAAGTTTAAGTCAGCTTCTTCACTCTCCTCTTACACCTTCATCAAGAGGCTCTTTAGTTCCTCTTCATTTTCCACCGTAAGGGTGGTGTCATCTGCATACCTGAGGTTATTGATATTTCTCCTGGCAATATTGATTCCAATTTGTGCTTCATCCAGACCAGCAATTTCACATGATGTTCTCTGCATATAAGTTAAAGAATCAGGGTGATAATATACAGCCTTGATATACTTGTGTAGAGTCTCTTGTGTTGTTGGAACAGGGTGTTTGCTATGATCAGTCCATTTTCTTGGCAAAACTATGTTCACTTTTGTGCTGCTTCATTTTGTACTCCAAGGTCAAACTTGCCTGTTACTCCAGGTATCTCGACTTCCTGCTTTTGCATTCCAGTTCCCAGTGATAAAAAGAACATCATTTTTTAGTGTTAGTTCTAGAAGACATTGTAGGTCTTCATAGAAATGTTAAACTACAGCTTCTTTAGCATTACTGGTTGGTACAATCTATTCCTGTGATATTGAATACATTGCCTTGGAAACAAACCAAGATCACATGTTGTTTTTGAGATTGTACCCAAGTGCTGCATTTTGAACTCTTTTGTTCACTTTGAGGGCTGCTCCATTTCTTCTAAGGGATTCTTGACCACAGTAGAGATATAATGGCCATCTGAATTAAATTTGTCGTTTCCTGTTCATTTTAGTTTTTTGATTATTAAAGTGTCAATGTTCAACCACTTCCAGTTTACCTTGATTCACAGACCTAACATTCCAAGTTCCTATGCAATACTGTTCTTTGCATGTTTAATGTGGTTTTCTAATTGACTATATATGATTAGGTCTTGTGTTGTTTATCTGATTTGATAGTGTACGTTCTTAATAGGTGTATTCAAAGTATTCACATTTAAAGCAGTTATCTATATAATTGCATTAACATCTACCGAGTTTGTATTTGCTGGCTATTGTTATTTTGGTTTTCCCTCCTTTTCCAACTTTCTCTAGTCTTACAATAGAATCATATAAAATGTTTAGTAACTCCTCTTAGCATTACAGTTATATATCTTTTCAAATTGTTTATTGACCTATAATTTATATACATATTTTTAACAATCTAATTCCCCTTTCAAATAATACTACACTGATTCACAAGTAGTACTGGTATTTAATAACAGAGTATTGCCAGTTCCTCCCTTATATACTTTCTGACATTGTTTTCATTTATTTCACTTAGCCACATGCTATAGTCATTCAATAAAATGTTACTATTACTACTTTAAAGAGTTATATATTAAATCAATTGAGAATAATAAAATCAAAATTATTTTATCTCTTTGTTTCTCTTCTTGTCTTTAGGAAGATCCGTTTCTGATCTGTATCAACTACTGTCTATATGAAAATCTTTTGAGTTTCAGGTCAAGTCTGTTGATGATGAATTCCCTCAACTTCTGCTTGTCTGGGAAAATCTGTATGTCTTATTCCTTGTAAAGAACATCATTTTTTAGTGTTAGTTCTAGAAGACATTGTAGGTCTTCATAGAAATGTTAAACTACAGCTTCTTTAGCATTACTGGTTGGTACAATCTATTCCTGTGATATTGAATACATTGCCTTGGAAACAAACCAAGATCACATGTTGTTTTGAGATTGTACCCAAGTGCTGCATTTTGAACTCTTTTGTTCACTTTGAGGGCTGCTCCATTTCTTCTAAGGGATTCTTGACCACAGTAGAGATATAATGGCCATCTGAATTAAATTTGTCGTTTCCTGTTCATTTTAGTTTTTTGATTATTAAAGTGTCAATGTTCAACCACTTCCAGTTTACCTTGATTCACAGACCTAACATTCCAAGTTCCTATGCAATACTGTTCTTTGCATGTTTAATGTGGTTTTCTAATTGACTATATATGATTAGGTCTTGTGTTGTTTATCTGATTTGATAGTGTACGTTCTTAATAGGTGTATTCAAAGTATTCACATTTAAAGCAGTTATCTATATAATTGCATTAACATCTACCGAGTTTGTATTTGCTGGCTATTGTTATTTTGGTTTTCCCTCCTTTTCCAACTTTCTCTAGTCTTACAATAGAATCATATAAAATGTTTAGTAACTCCTCTTAGCATTACAGTTATATATCTTTTCAAATTGTTTATTGACCTATAATTTATATACATATTTTTAACAATCTAATTCCCCTTTCAAATAATACTACACTGATTCACAAGTAGTACTGGTATTTAATAACAGAGTATTGCCAGTTCCTCCCTTATATACTTTCTGACATTGTTTTCATTTATTTCACTTAGCCACATGCTATAGTCATTCAATAAAATGTTACTATTACTACTTTAAAGAGTTATATATTAAATCAATTGAGAATAATAAAATCAAAATTATTTTATCTCTTTGTTTCTCTTCTTGTCTTTAGGAAGATCCGTTTCTGATCTGTATCAACTACTGTCTATATGAAAATCTTTTTGAGTTTCAGGTCAAGTCTGTTGATGATGAATTCCCTCAACTTCTGCTTGTCTGGGAAAATCTGTATGTCTTATTCCCTTGTAAAGAACAATTTCACTTAAAATAAAATTCTAGATTGGTAGTTTTCTCTTTCAGCACTTTGAGTAGTTCACTCTAGCCTCTTCCTTAGTATATGGTTTCTGATTATAAGTTCTGATAGTTCCCAAAGCAATGTTATAGCTAGTTCTGGCTCTGATGATTGCTTTGCCTCTTCAGAGTATTTTTTCTCTCGTATATCTCATAATTATTTTGTTTCTGTTGAAAGTTAAATGGTTTTATGTTAAAACATAAATAATGGGCAATAGTAACTGAGGTATATAGATATTTACTGTGAGAATTTATGTAAGCTTGTTATGAGTTTGGTTTTGTTTAATATTTGCTCTAACTTTATGTGCTGAAGTCTTCAGATCCTATTAGTGTCTGTGTTTTTGTCTCCCTGTTTGACTTTGGGCTTCCCTCAGTACTTCTTGCAGAATTTGTTGCTTACTCAGCTGCAGTTCACTGTTATTATACTGGAGTCCTATTGATCTGGTGGTATTTTATGGGGAAGGGGTACATTCTATAACCTTGATTAACTCTGTTTTGCACACCATATGTCTTAGGGCTATGAGTTTCACAAGTGTTTTTCGACTGATGTAGCCTTCCTCCAATACCCCCACCTTCTTTTTTCTTGGTTGCAGCATTTTTAATCTATATTTCAAGGCCTGGGCCCCTTTTCTCTATGTTTTCATATTCTGAAGTGATACCAGAAGGTTAGAAGTCACTGGATGGGTGGCATGCATTTTCCCAGCAGGAAAATCATTCTAGAAAGCTTTTCACTTGGAGTGTTGATCTTTATTATGGGTAAATCTCTGGCCATATTTCACGATAATTACTCTTTCCCTCCCCATGCCAGAGGTATGAGGAGATATTTCGCAGAGCTTTAGCATGAGAATCTGATGAGTTTCTCAGTAGTAAAGCTCTTGAAGGGATGTCCTCCAACCCCCAAGACTGCAGCTTTCAGGAGTTTCTCACTCTCTAGCTAGTCCACTCTCAGCCTTCAGCAATTCCTCAAAATACCATTTAAGCATGACTACTATTTTATGCCTCCAGCGTATTTCTGCTCCAGATAAGAAAAGTTGGTTGTGTCTTTCTGGATGAGCCGATTTCTCCAGCGTTAACTTCCCTGATAGTTCAGCTGGTAAAGAATCCGCCTGCAAAGGAGGAGATCCTGGTTCATTTCCTGGGTTGAGAATATTCCCTGAAGAAGGGAACCGCTACCCATGCCAGTATTCTTGGGCTTCCCTGGTGGCTCAGACAGTAAAGAATCCATCTTCAATGTAGGAGGTCTGGGTTCAATCCCTGGGTTGGGACATCTCCTGGAGAAGGGAACACCTACCCATTCCAGTATTCTTGCCTGGAGAATTCCATCACTTATTCATGGGGTCACAGAGTCGAACGTAACTAAGTGAATTTCACTTTTCAATATTATAGCAGCCTGCAATCTCAGTTCTCTCTGGTCCCAAGAAAAGTAATTTTCAGTTTTTCTAGGTTTTAATTGTTATGAGAATGGGAATGATAACCTCTAAACTCTTTGTTCTCTTCGAGTTGAAACTGAAAGTCCAAGGAGACACTTTCCTATGGCTGCAACATAGAAGTTATAACTAAGGGAAGGGAGGCAAGGTTAGACAACTGGCTCTGGCCACATTTTTCCAAGGCTTTTTGCGCTGTACTGAAAGTTTAAACTCTGTGCTGCTGCAGGCCAGAAATATGAAACCACAGAAGAGTTTGACTCAGTAGTGACACAGCTGGAAAGGTTGCACTGGTATTAGAGTCGAAGTGCTTCTCCTGGAGACTAGAGGCAGACTTATCTAGCAAGACTTACACAATTGCATAACACAAACATGTCTCATTTAGATACCTTAGGTGAATTTTATAGTATTGTTGCTATTTCAACAGGGCACATGTCACTGTTTAAGTGAATTATAAAGAAAGTTTTTTGTGTTCTCCATTACTTTCCCAATGAGTTGGGCATGGCAGGAATGAATGTGCTCAGTTGGGCTGACCTCTTTGGGACCCCATGGACTGTAGCCCACCAGGTTACATGGGATTCTCCAGGCAAAAATACTGGAGTAAGTTGCCATTTTCTCTGCCAGGGGATCTTCCTGGCCCAGGATCAAACCCGCATCTCCTGCATCGGCAGGCAGATTCTTTACTACTAGTGCTAGCTGGGAAGCCCTGAACTGGGCATAGCACATACTTGAGTAGCAATTGAACTGAGTGAACTGAATCACTGAGGAGTTTTCATGCATTTCAGCCCACGATACCTATACCAGCTATGTTAGAAATATAGGTTAGAGGTGGATTTATGTATTATTTCCTAAAACATTAGAAACACGTTAGTTTCATGCTTTGGGATGAAAAGGAGGTAGAAAGGGATAGCCTGTGTCCCGTTGCTTTTGGGGGAATTATTATGTACAAAGCTATAAAGAGGACAATTTATAACAGCCTACATTTATATTGTTAAAGTAACACATATGAATTAACAATTGTGATATAGTGGTATATTTTCCCCATAGAGCTCAGGACGCCAATATACCAATGATTAGGCAGGCATGCAGTTATCTGTAATACCAATCAGACTGTGATGAATGAGAAATACTAATACAGTGATGAAAGCAATGTAAGTACCTTCCTTTGGGTTTTGACTATGTATCCAAGACTTGTGCTAAGCATTTTATATCCATGAACACAGTTAATCTTTACAGCAATCCTGACATGTTGATATGACAGTATCCACTTTATAGACTAGAAATAGGAGACTCAGGGTCCTTAAGTGTTTTGTCCAAGGTCACAGTGAGCAGAGAAACCAGGACTGGAAATGAGATCTTTCTGGCTCCCAAGCTTTTGCTTCCATCTGTTCACTCTACATTAAGGTATGGGGGAACAGAACGTGTGATTAATTCTATCTGGATGAGTCAAGACAAGCTTCGCAGAGATGGTGGCATTTAAACTAGATTTTGACAGAGGCCTTGGATACTGCCAGGATGAAAATAAAGAAAGAAGCATGTAAGAAAGAAGAAAGACCAAGAGGGAAGGTGTGGAAAAGCTCAAGGTTGGTGAAACGTGGTATGGTGGGAGCAAGATACAGGGATGAGATCTGTGGATAGAGAGGCATGACCTGGATGGAACTGAAAATAGAAGATGAAGGGCATTTGCTGCCACGCTAAGGCATGAATTATGAACCATGAAGGGATTTGGGAACATAAGAGTTAGTGACCTGATCAGATCTGAGCTTTATCAAGGTTATGCTGGAGGCATGTGGGAGATGAAGTGCAGGGAAGCAAGCCTGGAGGCAAAGAGATCATTTTGAAGTCTGTTATGAAATACAGGAAAAAGAAGTTAAAGATCTCATTCTTAATAAGTCAAAAAAGTCCAAAAAAAATCCATATGCAGGATCAGAATTATTTTAAGTTCCTTTGTAAGTAAAAAAAATATTTGATTCTTCTGAAATTTCTAACCATTCAAGCACTTAACTAAAGGTTGAGATGGTTTCAGTGCCTGGGTTCTCATAAGAATTAAACCCAGGCTCAATATTCTGAATTCTGGAGAGAAGTCCTCCTGTTCCTTTGGAATGCAACAGAGAAAGAAAGATGAAAGTGTTCCAGCTTAGTCATGCCCAGGGTATGAGTCAGCACTCATTTATTATTTGAGAGAGATTAATTAGTTTCTACACTGTGCTAGGTATTCCTTTATCAAAGGACTTTATCGAGCACCTGCTAGATATCAAGCACTATGCTAGGCTTTAGAAAAAGAGCGGTGAAATAATAGATACGGAGTTGCTTTCAGAGGGTCTATTATCTAAGAGACTTGGGGTATGGAAACAAAATGCTCTAGCTGTAACTGAGGAAAAAGTACACCAAAGCTAAAAAGAAAACACAGAGCCAAACTCTTTCCAGAGATTATCTAATTCTGCATGCCTACATTATATGTTCCCTACACTTTTGTGTTGAAACAACTACCCTCTTCTGGTTTACTATTTCCTTCAGGTTTTCTTCAGGTGTGACAAGCTTTTGCCGCATTGCTTTGCTACATAGCTCATACCTTGTTCCATGTTACTCAGTCTGTCCACCATCTTGAGTGGACTGACCTGAACAAAGAATCCTCTTATAAACAGAAAGCTCCATTCTCTTTCCTCAAAGTAGGCTTCTGGTTCTTGGTACTAGAAATTTCATCATGTTGGTCTTCAGACTCATACTGTTTTCCTTAAAAAGCATTGCAGCTCAGAAACCTAAACATTGAAAGTTAAAATATTCCTGCTAATCATTTTGTGAAAATTTAAGCACATTCTGTTCATTCAAAATGCTACAATCCTAAAATGTGTTTAGAAAGAATAGTTAATAAAGTCGATTTCTGTGGTAGAAGGAAGTCCAAACAAATTTCATGTCTAATCATGCCTTCAAAGTTCTTTAACAAAGCACAGGCACGTTTTTTAGTGTTCAAGCTACAAGTGGTGGGAAAACAAAATGCAGTCTAGAACTAGGGTAAGAAATCTGAGTATGTTCCAAATATTCACTACTAAATATCAATGAAACATTTCACAAAACTGGTCATAAGGGGCTTCTTCATTCCTGGAAAGGGTAGTGATGGAACTGGATAGTGGGCAGAGTCTGAGAAAATGGAAAAGCCAATTATCTGTCAAAGGAAAGTACAGATTTCCCTTTCAAGTTTGAGACCTCTTAAGAGATAAATTCCAGCTTAGTCATGCCCAGGGTATGAGTCAGCACTCATTTATTATTTGAGAGAGATTAATTAGTTTCTACACTGTGCTAGGTATTCCTTTATCAAAGGACTTTATCGAGCACCTGCTAGATATCAAGCACTATGCTAGGCTTTAGAAAAAGAGCGGTGAAATAATAGATACGGAGTTGCTTTCAGAGGGTCTATTATCTAAGAGACTTGGGGTATGGAAACAAAATGCTCTAGCTGTAACTGAGGAAAAAGTACACCAAAGCTAAAAAGAAAACACAGAGCCAAACTCTTTCCAGAGATTATCTAATTCTGCATGCCTACATTATATGTTCCCTACACTTTTGTGTTGAAACAACTACCCTCTTCTGGTTTACTATTTCCTTCAGGTTTTCTTCAGGTGTGACAAGCTTTTGCCGCATTGCTTTGCTACATAGCTCATACCTTGTTCCATGTTACTCAGTCTGTCCACCATCTTGAGTGGACTGACCTGAACAAAGAATCCTCTTATAAACAGAAAGCTCCATTCTCTTTCCTCAAAGTAGGCTTCTGGTTCTTGGTACTAGAAATTTCATCATGTTGGTCTTCAGACTCATACTGTTTTCCTTAAAAAGCATTGCAGCTCAGAAACCTAAACATTGAAAGTTAAAATATTCCTGCTAATCATTTTGTGAAAATTTAAGCACATTCTGTTCATTCAAAATGCTACAATCCTAAAATGTGTTTAGAAAGAATAGTTAATAAAGTCGATTTCTGTGGTAGAAGGAAGTCCAAACAAATTTCATGTCTAATCATGCCTTCAAAGTTCTTTAACAAAGCACAGGCACGTTTTTTAGTGTTCAAGCTACAAGTGGTGGGAAAACAAAATGCAGTCTAGAACTAGGGTAAGAAATCTGAGTATGTTCCAAATATTCACTACTAAATATCAATGAAACATTTCACAAAACTGGTCATAAGGGGCTTCTTCATTCCTGGAAAGGGTAGTGATGGAACTGGATAGTGGGCAGAGTCTGAGAAAATGGAAAAGCCAATTATCTGTCAAAGGAAAGTACAGATTCCCTCAGTCGAGACCTCTTATAATTGACAACTGGTCTTCTTTGGATTGGATCAGCCTCAAGTAAAGGCAGACCATCCATCGATGAGCCATCTGCTCTGTTTCCTGCTCAATGGCACTTGTTCAGTTCTTACCTTTAGAACCTGCTCTTCTTGACGAGATAAACAATATGCTTGAAGCACCGAGATGCTGTGCAGCTTAGCAGAGAAATGATGTTTTATGAAGTGTCATCCCGTGCAGCCATCTGTAGAGAATCACATTTGACCATTCTTGGGGACTACTCCATTTATCCCAAGTTCTGATTCCATCCATTGAAAACTGTCAGTTTTTTTCTTGGTTTAAAGATAGTATACTCCACTGCCTCTTTTCTTAGATAGAGAAAGTTTTTTCAATTATACAAGGACTCATGGATAAAAGATTTATAGAGATGAATTACTTAGAGGGAATATGATACAAAAAGGTGATAAGGCCTCACACTCTAACAAGAGTTAGTTATAAATATGTTTCTGTGAATTTCATAACTACAAACCACCCCACTTCAATATAAGATTGAAATTGGAGCAGTATAAATCAATTTTATCAAAATTAACATTGTACTTATACTGGTCATTAATACATAATTTAAAACATCTAAAAAATTTAATTTATACAAATGATGCAATGAAACAAATATAGCATTTAACACTGACAATAAACACATTATGTCATTTTATTCATCTGTATGTATAAAACAGGTATTTTCTCATATAACCATAGTGCCATTATTATACCAAAACATTAATAATTTACTAATCACTTAGAATGCCTAGTCCATGTTAAAATGTTTTCAGTGGTACAAAAAAATGTTTTTAGTTACTTTTTCTCAAAAAAAAACTACTCATTGCATGTAGCTGTTGTGGCTGTTAAGCATCTTTTTAAATATTAATCTAGAATAGTCTTTCCCTCTTTCTCTCACATGCCATTACTCATTGAAAAGACTGGACCTATTCCCTTGTACAACTGGATTTGTTTCTAGGTAGCACAATTTTACTTTCTCCTTCATATTCCACATTATTGCAGAATAAATTTAGATATAAAGGCATGATTGGGTCACATTATACTTTTTTCCTAAACCTCAGAAATGGTACCGTTTACCACTAGTTCACCTCTGAGTTTCTGTGAAGTTATTTCAGTCATGTCCAACTCTGTGCAACCCCATGGACTGTAGCCTGCCAGGCTCCTCTGTCCATGGGATTCTCCAGGCAAGAAGTATGTAAAATATCCAGTTTCCTAATGTTTGGTGATGCTGAATGATTATTGATCACTTCCACTTTTCTCCTAATAGTTTTGCCATGTATTTATGACAGTTGTTTGAAAATGTTTTCTCATTAGAACTTCCAAAATAACGGGTTCCTAATTCTACCGTTCCTCATGCATTTTTTAGCCATAATCATTCTGTATAGAACAATGGCCACTCATCCACTCAGCCAAGAGAGTGTGAGCTATTTCAACCCCTTCCCAAAGAACCTCCTCCTTCCCTTTTGTGGGAAATAGGAATGAGAGATCACCCTCTGGGTTCTAAGGTTGCTCATTGCTCCAGACTTGTCACTGCTTCCAGGTCTTTTTAGCAGACTGAACTAGTCAATATATATATTTTTAAAAAGTTGAGATTAATTTTAATTGCTAATTTTTTAAGATGTAGTGTCTTATATTTCTATGACTTTTCTCTCAAACTGAAAATCTTTATTCTCACCAACATTAAAACTTCATTTAGGGCATCCCCTGGTGGTCCAGTGGGTAAGGACACCGCCTTGCAGTGCAAGGGGCGCCGGTTCGAGCCCTGGCCTGGGAAGATCCCACGTGCCG
This sequence comes from Tragulus kanchil, assembly GCA_022376925.1. Classification (NCBI taxonomy): domain Eukaryota; kingdom Metazoa; phylum Chordata; class Mammalia; order Artiodactyla; family Tragulidae; genus Tragulus; species Tragulus kanchil. Next base: position 116,167,032 of record JAIOJX010000023.1, on the reverse strand, counting down.
CGGAGCGGTTAGACTGATGTGTCCAATCACTGAGCCAGAGTTCTGGAGCGCATGCGCCCAGAGCTGGTGCTCTGTAATGACAGACGCCACCGCGATGGGAGGCCCACAGGAGCCAAAGAACAAAGACGAATGAAAATAGAGAAATGAAAAACCAATAGAAGTGGCCTGCCCACTCCCCTCCCTCCCCAACCCGATCCCCGCCTAAAGTAAATAAATAAATAAATCTTTAAAAAAAAAAACTTCATTTATCCAAGGTAATGGTTTAAAAATAGAAGAACTATAATATTAGTCTAAAATCAAGTGTCCAGAATGTAGTTTAAAATCTCCATTTCCCTAGTTAGGACTGAGAAATAAGCATTATTTTCACACACACACACACACACACACATACACACACATGCATTTTAATATCTCTTTCTGTGTTCTAATCCTATCTCTTGTCAGTTTTTGTATTAAACACACTCATTTTCTTAATTATGAGGAACACTTTAATAAGGATATCAAAACGATGTAAGTTTCAAACATTTCTATTAGTTAATCATTAATCATTCTTTTAAGTGAACATAACCTGAAGATATTATTGTCCTTTATAGTAAAACAAGAGAGGAAGCTTAGACTTGGATCATTGGCCTTCTAATTTCTTATCTCCTCCCAATTCAAAATGTTTACATCTCTCTTAGGTCTACAGTTGGGCTCAACACTTTCAAACCTGAGCACAATCTTCACAGTTTCAGCCTTTTTCTGAAAAAAAAAAAAAAAAAACTGGCTTAGTCTGTCTACCATAACTATTTGGCTTTCTATGATAAAGGATCCTTCCCTGGACATATAGAAAATCCTTGCCTTTTTATGTATGGTGCCATTTTGTGGGGTTGGTGATTGACACACGTGTCACAGAAAGTCCAGCAGGTATTAGGAGCATTTACCTAGTACGGTGGGACGCTATCATCATGGAGAGAAAGCTCATCCACTTTCTCACTCTGTATATAGTATTTCATAGTGAAAATTTTTTGGCTTTTAATTATGATCTGGTTAAATGTATCAAGCTGTTCCTCTGTTGTTTCTAGATGCTAAATCAGGAAAATTTTACCTAGCCTTGGCTTATAAAGGAATGCATTCATGTTTTTTCTTCCTATGTATGTGGTTTCTTGTTCTGATCCATGTGATTTCCATACAGGTATATAGCATGGAGAATAGATTCAGTTTTATCTTTTTCCATATGGCTCCTCAGTTGACACAACACTGTTTATTAAAATCTATTTTATTCCTTTGCTTCTGGATGGAATGGACTAGCTTGTGTCTTAATATGACAAAAACAGTAGAATAAAAATGATAATAATGATATCCAAAATGAGTTGTTTACAGGTATATCTGAGCTTCCATGTCCTTCAAGACTGAGGGCCTCAGTTACTGGAGAGCAGAGAAATGCGTTGAAGTGAACCAAATATTCACTGCTGATCTTACCCTCAAGGAGCCTGATGATATATAAGTGCCCAGAGCTGAGAGGCTAAGAACCAAAGCATAAAGCAGACTAAAAGACTGAGACGATCCTAAGTTCACAATTTAATGAATTTTGACAAATGTGTCCTGTCTTATAATCAGCACTCACACAAAATATAGAATATTTCATCCCTTGAAAATCCCTTTGTGCTTCTTTCCAGTCAGTACTCTGCAGAAGCAATGACTGTTATGATTTCTTTCACCATAGATGAGTCTTGCCTATTCTTGAACTTCTAATGGAGTCATAGAACATACAATCATGGATGTCTTCTTAATTTTACTAAGCACAGTTGTTTTGATATTCATCTATGTTGTCATTTGTGTGCATATCTGTTTGGGTGTAAGACTGGCTAGTTTACTTGGATGCAACTGTATTCTCAACTATAATCCAGTTGCTTAGGTCATTGGATACCCTGTATCCCTGACTTACTTTCTCACCTTCTTTCTGGAAGATTCAAGGTATTAGATTTTTCTGCTCTTTGTGCCTCCACTGAATCTTATTTAGCCTTCTCCTGTGATATCTGCTATACCCTTTGTAGGCAGACACTTTATGGCTTAGCCATCCTTTACCTCCAGGTTTAGCACAGTTTGATTACAGAGTAGATGGCCAGGATATGAAAGACCTGACTGGGATTCTACTTTGAATGGGTTGATCGCCTATAACTGTAGTGCTTCCACAGTATGTTTGCTTTTGAGTTGTTGCCTTGGAGCCAGCTATCTTCCTTTGATTTGAAAAACAAACATTCTCAAAAAACTTGTTGTCTTGGTTGATCTTTTAGAAATTGGCCAGAGTTATTTTTTTCCATATGGCTCCTCAGTTGACACAACACTGTTTATTAAAATCTATTTTATTCCTTTGCTTCTGGATGGAATGGACTAGCTTGTGTCTTAATATGACAAAAACAGTAGAATAAAAATGATAATAATGATATCCAAAATGAGTTGTTTACAGGTATATCTGAGCTTCCATGTCCTTCAAGACTGAGGGCCTCAGTTACTGGAGAGCAGAGAAATGCGTTGAAGTGAACCAAATATTCACTGCTGATCTTACCCTCAAGGAGCCTGATGATATATAAGTGCCCAGAGCTGAGAGGCTAAGAACCAAAGCATAAAGCAGACTAAAAGACTGAGACGATCCTAAGTTCACAATTTAATGAATTTTGACAAATGTGTCCTGTCTTATAATCAGCACTCACACAAAATATAGAATATTTCATCCCTTGAAAATCCCTTTGTGCTTCTTTCCAGTCAGTACTCTGCAGAAGCAATGACTGTTATGATTTCTTTCACCATAGATGAGTCTTGCCTATTCTTGAACTTCTAATGGAGTCATAGAACATACAATCATGGATGTCTTCTTAATTTTACTAAGCACAGTTGTTTTGATATTCATCTATGTTGTCATTTGTGTGCATATCTGTTTGGGTGTAAGACTGGCTAGTTTACTTGGATGCAACTGTATTCTCAACTATAATCCAGTTGCTTAGGTCATTGGATACCCTGTATCCCTGACTTACTTTCTCACCTTCTTTCTGGAAGATTCAAGGTATTAGATTTTTCTGCTCTTTGTGCCTCCACTGAATCTTATTTAGCCTTCTCCTGTGATATCTGCTATACCCTTTGTAGGCAGACACTTTATGGCTTAGCCATCCTTTACCTCCAGGTTTAGCACAGTTTGATTACAGAGTAGATGGCCAGGATATGAAAGACCTGACTGGGATTCTACTTTGAATGGGTTGATCGCCTATAACTGTAGTGCTTCCACAGTATGTTTGCTTTTGAGTTGTTGCCTTGGAGCCAGCTATCTTCCTTTGATTTGAACACATTCTCAAGCTTGTTGTCTTGGTTTGATCTTTTAGAAAATTGGCCAGTAGTGGCAACCTAAGCACTGAGTCAGGTAAATAAAAATGCAGTTTGACCAGCATACTACTTGGCATGCATTAGTTGCTCAATTAAGAGAAGAGAAAGTAGTGGAGAACTCATTCTCAGCCCTCCTTGGGCCAGTCATGGAACCCAGAGTTCCCACTGTGTCCTAAGCTGAGCCTGGTCAGAGTTGAAACTATTACTGTTACAATACAGTAAGATTTGTTTTCTGTTAACTTGTGTTTCAGAAACACAAGTTTATTAGTTTGTGTTTCTTATGTAAACATTTTGTTAACAGTTTGTTAACAATTTATGTTTCTTATGTAAACATTTCTTCATGCTATTTATATATTCTCTATGTATCTCCCTCAGAAGGCCTCCCTAGTGGCTCAGTAGTAAAGAATCCCTCTGCCAGTGCAGGAGACATGGGTTTGATCCTGGGCTGGGAAGATCCCTTGGAAAGGGGAATGGCTACCAACTCCAGTATTCTTGCCTGAAGAAATCCATGGACAGAGGAGCCTGGTAGCCTAGAGTCCATGGGGTCACATGACAACAACTTAAACAATAACATTTTCCTTCAGAAAGTAAGAACTTTGCAGCAAGGAATTATGACTATAGTACTTCTTTCACCTGCCATAGGAGCAAGCTACAGTTTATACACACCAAACACTCAAGCATATAGAGAAAGTGGTGGTAATGTGTACAGAATGGAAAAATGAGTAAATCTAATCCCTGAGGTGTTTGATAACATTGTGTCACATAAAAGCTTACAACAACCATCACTCTTAACAGCACAGCAAAAGGAACAAAGAGATAAAAATCAAAGAGAACATTTGAATCAAAAGCGAGAGGGAGGGAGATACTCTTCTATTCCCCTTCCAGTGTCTATGCTAGAAGTTTTTTCCTGTCCTTTCTAGCTTTAATAAACTTTTCGCTGCACAAAGCTCTGAGTAACCATCACTGAGTCTTTTGATCCCAATGTGAATTCTTCTCCACTGGAGATTAAAAATCCAACACCGTTTACAGTAACCTACCGTTGTCTATCACCTATCATCTGGGGGCCTGTCCAGGATCCTCAAGACAAGACATTACAAAAATACAGCTGCTGACTCCAATAAGCGACTGCCAAGATATGTGGACCACTCCCCTCTTCATCAGTTAAAGACTTCTATGAAAAGACAGTTTTCTCCACTTCAAGAAATACTTTCAATACAGTAAGATTTGTTTTCTGTTAACTTGTGTTTCAGAAACACAAGTTTATTAGTTTGTGTTTCTTATGTAAACATTTTGTTAACAGTTTGTTAACAATTTATGTTTCTTATGTAAACATTTCTTCATGCTATTTATATATTCTCTATGTATCTCCCTCAGAAGGCCTCCCTAGTGGCTCAGTAGTAAAGAATCCCTCTGCCAGTGCAGGAGACATGGGTTTGATCCTGGGCTGGGAAGATCCCTTGGAAAGGGGAATGGCTACCAACTCCAGTATTCTTGCCTGAAGAAATCCATGGACAGAGGAGCCTGGTAGCCTAGAGTCCATGGGGTCACATGACAACAACTTAAACAATAACATTTTCCTTCAGAAAGTAAGAACTTTGCAGCAAGGAATTATGACTATAGTACTTCTTTCACCTGCCATAGGAGCAAGCTACAGTTTATACACACCAAACACTCAAGCATATAGAGAAAGTGGTGGTAATGTGTACAGAATGGAAAAATGAGTAAATCTAATCCCTGAGGTGTTTGATAACATTGTGTCACATAAAAGCTTACAACAACCATCACTCTTAACAGCACAGCAAAAGGAACAAAGAGATAAAAATCAAAGAGAACATTTGAATCAAAAGCGAGAGGGAGGGAGATACTCTTCTATTCCCCTTCCAGTGTCTATGCTAGAAGTTTTTTCCTGTCCTTTCTAGCTTTAATAAACTTTTCGCTGCACAAAGCTCTGAGTAACCATCACTGAGTCTTTTGATCCCAATGTGAATTCTTCTCCACTGGAGATTAAAAATCCAACACCGTTTACAGTAACCTACCGTTGTCTATCACCTATCATCTGGGGGCCTGTCCAGGATCCTCAAGACAAGACATTACAAAAATACAGCTGCTGACTCCAATAAGCGACTGCCAAGATATGTGGACCACTCCCCTCTTCATCAGTTAAAGACTTCTATGAAAAGACAGTTTTCTCCACTTCAAGAAATACTTTCTATAATAATCGATTGTTTTGTTTATGCTGTTTACTCCTTACATCTGTAAGTACATAGTGAAATTTTTTTTAAAAAAGTGAGAGGAAGAGAGGAGAAACTTAGCCATAAGAACGTTGTATAACTGAATTGCCAAAGTCAAGGGAAAGGTTTAGAAAAATATGATAGGCTCCACTTACAAAGAACTCGGTTTTATTAGCAAATGGATTTGGTAATTGGAACTTTCATTCCTTCTTTTTCTCTGGGAGTGTGTGGATGAGAGTTACTTAATGTGGTAAGATTGTGAAGTATCTTTGAAATGTTTAACTTGTTAATAAAAGATCCAAATTGCACTATAGCTGTGTAATTTGGGTGATGATATAGGAATGGGTAAAGAAGACCCAGACCTAACCAAATCTATTCCCACTGGGATTTCAGGGCCCAGACTTAAGATTCTATAACTGGAGAAGAAATAAAATGGAGAACGACAAGTACTACAGATTTATAACTGATGATTGTAAGCCTCATTGCACAGCTCCGTGCATAAACCTGACCTGTTAGGCTACTTACTGTGGTAACTTTCAAATTTGTATACTCAAGATGAATTCCACAGTCTCTAAGTCTCCATTCACTTCATTATTTTTTTCTTATTTCTCCATGTTTTCGGGAGTTGTACAAGTATAACTTTTGCTGAGTAATAAACCATCCCAAACCCAGTGGTGCAAAACCACAATTTTGTAACACTTACAAATTTGGTAGGTCAGAAACTGAGACAGGACATGGCAGGAGATGGTTGGTTTGTGTTCTATGATATATCAAGCTTCATATTACTGAGGGTGAGTGGAATGATGGGGACAAATATCTAAACTGCCCAGGGGAGGTGAGATTTTTTTTTTTCCTGTCCTTTCTAGCTTTAATAAACTTTTCGCTGCACAAAGCTCTGAGTAACCATCACTGAGTCTTTTGATCCCAATGTGAATTCTTCTCCACTGGAGATTAAAAATCCAACACCGTTTACAGTAACCTACCGTTGTCTATCACCTATCATCTGGGGGCCTGTCCAGGATCCTCAAGACAAGACATTACAAAAATACAGCTGCTGACTCCAATAAGCGACTGCCAAGATATGTGGACCACTCCCCTCTTCATCAGTTAAAGACTTCTATGAAAAGACAGTTTTCTCCACTTCAAGAAATACTTTCTATAATAATCGATTGTTTTGTTTATGCTGTTTACTCCTTACATCTGTAAGTACATAGTGAAATTTTTTTTAAAAAAGTGAGAGGAAGAGAGGAGAAACTTAGCCATAAGAACGTTGTATAACTGAATTGCCAAAGTCAAGGGAAAGGTTTAGAAAAATATGATAGGCTCCACTTACAAAGAACTCGGTTTTATTAGCAAATGGATTTGGTAATTGGAACTTTCATTCCTTCTTTTTCTCTGGGAGTGTGTGGATGAGAGTTACTTAATGTGGTAAGATTGTGAAGTATCTTTGAAATGTTTAACTTGTTAATAAAAGATCCAAATTGCACTATAGCTGTGTAATTTGGGTGATGATATAGGAATGGGTAAAGAAGACCCAGACCTAACCAAATCTATTCCCACTGGGATTTCAGGGCCCAGACTTAAGATTCTATAACTGGAGAAGAAATAAAATGGAGAACGACAAGTACTACAGATTTATAACTGATGATTGTAAGCCTCATTGCACAGCTCCGTGCATAAACCTGACCTGTTAGGCTACTTACTGTGGTAACTTTCAAATTTGTATACTCAAGATGAATTCCACAGTCTCTAAGTCTCCATTCACTTCATTATTTTTTTCTTATTTCTCCATGTTTTCGGGAGTTGTACAAGTATAACTTTTGCTGAGTAATAAACCATCCCAAACCCAGTGGTGCAAAACCACAATTTTGTAACACTTACAAATTTGGTAGGTCAGAAACTGAGACAGGACATGGCAGGAGATGGTTGGTTTGTGTTCTATGATATATCAAGCTTCATATTACTGAGGGTGAGTGGAATGATGGGGACAAATATCTAGAAGCTCTGTTCCTCACAAATCTGATGTCTGGTGTTAGGTGACTCAAAGCTGGGCTCACCTGAGACTGGGTCTGTCTCCATAGCCTCTCAGCATTGAGGCTGGGTTCTGAGACTGATGGTTAGGACCAAACATTCCCAGAATGCCAGGCAGAAGTTCTCTAATCTTATAGCCCAGCCCAGCCCTCTCCCCAGCCTGCAAGTCTCATGGATTCAGTTTTCCTACACTTTATCTTCAGAGCAGTCATAAGGATCCCAAGATTCTAGGGGAGGGAGAGAACACTGAGCACCCCTCTGGGTGGGAGAGGTGTCAAAGACCTTGTATCATTAAATAAAATGGCCACCGCACATGTACATTAACAAACAGACAAAAGATGGCATTTTTATTAAGTAACACTTTGCAGGCTTGCTCAGGGGAAATATGTGTTTGTTTTGGGCCTTTGGCTATTAATAGTAATGAGTGCTGGCTAACAACGTTCTAGGGCCGGTTCTGCCAAAGAGATATTTACATGATATTTGAAAGTGCAGAAAGAGGTCATTTTTGTTAGCAGGAAAAAAATGGGCACATGGCAGATCTCTGCTTCAGTGCAACAGTCAACTGAGTTAATTAGTGGCAATTTCCTTAACTGTCTATAGTATCCTAGTTTCCTAAAAATCCAGCAGTATTTCCCGCCCCCCACCCCTGATCTTTCTATCAGCTCTGTGAGCACTAACTCTCTACATTAAGTTCCTTCTTTGAAATGCCTAGAGTAATAACCCTGTTTTCACAACTGACCCTTTTTATGATAAAGTTTATTTATTGACTTAACATTTAATTAGACAAGGGAATTCTTTCACAGGTATATTTCTAATGGTTGAATATATTGCATTTGGGGATTGACAAAAATTATCTTTATTATATAGTAATAGCTCATTTTATTTACTCAATTAATTTATATTGAAGGTCTTCAAATAATTTAAACAGTTAGGAAGATAATTTTGCAATAAAGCTATTAATGTGAACCTGAGATAATCTTTAGTAAGTAAAGAAAGAATATTCTGACAAAACCTTACTTTGGGATAAAATGCCATGAATACAAAGTTTAAATAATGAACCCCTTAAGGGATGAAATCATGTGTAATAAATTAGGTCGATACTCATAGAATTCTGATATTTAAAAAGATATTTGGAATAGCAAAGAAGAAAATGTGTTTTAATTCAGCTTATTTTGTCCTTTTTTGGAGTTCTCTTCCAGTTGGATTTTTATCAATGTATGGAGTTGAAACTCCAGGAGACAGTGAATGACAGGGAAGCCTAACATTCTGCAGTCATGGGGTCACAAAGAATTGGACACTACTTAGTGACTGAACAGCAACATGTCTATATTGCACTTAGAGGCCTATGTATCTATGCCACTTCTCTATATCTATGGAACAGAAAGTGGTAATCAGATGCCTTATGTATTTAGTCAGTAAATATATAATGAGTGTGATATATTATATTCCTCTTTCCATGAAATTCTCCAGGCAAGAATACTGGATTGGGTTGCCATTCAAGGATCAAACCGACATTGTCTCCTGGCAAGAGACACACGGCTGGTAGGTTCTTTGCCCCTAGCTCCGCCTGGGAAGCCCTGTAATGTACAAGGACACTGCTGATTCTGTGGAAGTCAAAGGTAGAAGCCACATTGTCTTTACTCATCAGAATAATAGTAGTCCATTAATTTCAAGGAAAATAAGAATGGGTTTATAAAAGGTTTTTTCAGGTTTTTTATAGCCAAGCTTGTATTTAACTCAAAGTGGGGTAGTGAAAGAAATAATTTGGAGCAAAATTTCCATGGCTTTTGAGTACTTGAAGGAAATGAGGGAAATCAATTTACTGTTTATCCTTTTTATATCTAGACTCTCAGAGGGTCAGACTGTTTTTAAAAATTAACTTGAAATATCTCTATGCTACCTGATGTAGTTTTAGCTAAATTTAGGGACCCAACGTTGATAAATATTATCCTCTAGACCCTTTGCACTGTCAGTTTACCAACAGATCTGCTCCCAGTGAGGGTGTGTGTGCATATGCATGTGTGCATGAGTAACACTTGTTAGTGTGACTGTGTCACACTGCTTTGCTGGTGAGAATATAGGGTCGATTACTGGGCTGTGTCAGGCATACCGCTTGGAAGCTATTTGCTCCTTGACCACATGATAATCCCTGCTAATTACCTTACTAATTAGTGTTTTTGACCACAGAGGTTGTCTAAGGATGGGAAAAGTGTGCATTGCTCAAAAACAAGCTCTGATTTCATGCTTGTGGATGGAATGATAGTTGCTTTGTAGGGCAGTATTATCAAATGTAATTTCCTGGAGCAAAATGTCTATATTCAATGATATTCTGTCATGCATTCTGGGTAAAATATGATTTGAATGCATCTATGGATCCTATGGGACTTCCCTGATGACTCAGCAGGTAAAGAATCCTCCTGAAATGCAGAAGACAGGAGACGTGAGTTTGATCCCTGGGTCAACAAGATACCCTGGAGAAGGAAATGGCAACCCACTCCAGTATTATTGCCTGGGAAATCCTATGAATAGAGAAGACTGGGCTTGGGCTACAGTCCAGGGGTTTGCAAAGAGTCGGACATGACTGAATGACTAAACATGCATGCATGGACCCTACAAGGAACTGAGATAGAGATTTACAAAGAGAGACGTGTATTATAAATAAGTGAGTATAATAGTTATCAGGTTCATAATAAGTCTCCATAAATTAAAGTAAGTTGAGGGGACATGAAGCAAGGACTCCTATGGCTATAGATTCAGGAAAGTCAGGCAGAGGAAACAACAAAAATATACTGTGAAACTCACTGAACTTTCAGGGTGAAATAGAAGCAAGAGGAACTGTTCTCAAACACTGGCAGCAGTTTTAGATTGAAAATATGGAGCAAGCAGTCTCAGGGAGAAGAAGTTCCACTGAAAAGGGGCCCAGAGAAAGGAAAAGCCAGATGTGCAGTAGCTTGTTGCTTGTCTCAGAGTTTCCATTTATATGGAAAGGGTAGTTAGAAATTATTTCAGTCAATCATCATCAATAATTGGAAGGTCACTTGATAAATATTATCCTCTAGACCCTTTGCACTGTCAGTTTACCAACAGATCTGCTCCCAGTGAGGGTGTGTGTGCATATGCATGTGTGCATGAGTAACACTTGTTAGTGTGACTGTGTCACACTGCTTTGCTGGTGAGAATATAGGGTCGATTACTGGGCTGTGTCAGGCATACCGCTTGGAAGCTATTTGCTCCTTGACCACATGATAATCCCTGCTAATTACCTTACTAATTAGTGTTTTTGACCACAGAGGTTGTCTAAGGATGGGAAAAGTGTGCATTGCTCAAAAACAAGCTCTGATTTCATGCTTGTGGATGGAATGATAGTTGCTTTGTAGGGCAGTATTATCAAATGTAATTTCCTGGAGCAAAATGTCTATATTCAATGATATTCTGTCATGCATTCTGGGTAAAATATGATTTGAATGCATCTATGGATCCTATGGGACTTCCCTGATGACTCAGCAGGTAAAGAATCCTCCTGAAATGCAGAAGACAGGAGACGTGAGTTTGATCCCTGGGTCAACAAGATACCCTGGAGAAGGAAATGGCAACCCACTCCAGTATTATTGCCTGGGAAATCCTATGAATAGAGAAGACTGGGCTTGGGCTACAGTCCAGGGGTTTGCAAAGAGTCGGACATGACTGAATGACTAAACATGCATGCATGGACCCTACAAGGAACTGAGATAGAGATTTACAAAGAGAGACGTGTATTATAAATAAGTGAGTATAATAGTTATCAGGTTCATAATAAGTCTCCATAAATTAAAGTAAGTTGAGGGGACATGAAGCAAGGACTCCTATGGCTATAGATTCAGGAAAGTCAGGCAGAGGAAACAACAAAAATATACTGTGAAACTCACTGAACTTTCAGGGTGAAATAGAAGCAAGAGGAACTGTTCTCAAACACTGGCAGCAGTTTTAGATTGAAAATATGGAGCAAGCAGTCTCAGGGAGAAGAAGTTCCACTGAAAAGGGGCCCAGAGAAAGGAAAAGCCAGATGTGCAGTAGCTTGTTGCTTGTCTCAGAGTTTCCATTTATATGGAAAGGGTAGTTAGAAATTATTTCAGTCAATCATCATCATATTGGAAGGTCAACATTGTGCTTTACCAAAGATCACTCTGGTTGCATTATAGAGAATGCATTAGAAGTTTATTGAGGAATAACTTGAGAGAACTTTAATGCAGTTTATGTAAATGAAGTAAAAAACAATCTTAAAAGCTGAACATGAGTGGGGCTACCTTTTGGACTCCTCTAATACTTTTCACGTTATCTCGTGTGTGTGTGTGTTGGGCACAGGGAGGTCAGGGGTTGTAGACGTGTCCACAGAGAAAATGAATCTAGCATAATACAATGTGTATACCTATTTCCCTCTAAACATAAATTCATAATCCAGAGCCTTTATCATTGAGCATTTAGCCCTGATTACTATATGCCTTTATGAGTCCTTAAAAATCTGAGATTTGGACCAAAAAATTTCATATCCAGAAATTCAAATGTTTATATTTTTTAGGAGTGCTCTCTTCTCTACATTAACTAGACCTCATACATGAGTGATGACCTAAGCAGGTGAATGCATACATCTATAATGATAAATTTAGCTTTCAAGTAAATAGGTATACTTGTGTCAGCTGATGTATTCACTGCCAGAAAAGCTATGTAGGAAGGCAACCTATAATCAGAAGACTTTTGGGTGATGGGAATAACCAGAATAAGTGGTATAATGCAAATACCCGGAGTCTTAAGCTCAGGATATCTTCAGGTTTACAAATGACTGAAAGCACCAATGAGCCTTGCTTAGGTATCAAGGGTATGCTCATTCCATGTTCATAAATGTTCTCCTTTCTGTTACCTTTCTGCACAGTCAGTGGATGGACTATGTTTCTTTCTAGTTCAGGCAAATGTTAGAAGAGAGAAATAGGAAATCTAGGATTTTTTTTGTGAGTTGAGTACTAACTAGAGAGATGGGAGAGGTGGGAGATCCCTAAGGCTAGAGATAAGTTAAGCCTGAGGAATGTAAGGAAGTTATATCTTGGGCAATTTTTCCTGAAGCAAGAATGATTAATCAAGTCTCCAGAGGCAGGCACCAGGGATGCTTAGAGATGAGGGCAGCACAGGATTACAAAAATAGGCAGCTATGGTTTCCATGGTTTTAACCTGAAGTCAAAGAGACAGATACGGGGCGGGGTGGGGGGATGCGTCTTTTCCTTACCTACCTCAAGGAAAATCCCAGATTTGGGCAGGAACTGGAAAGTCAAAGGCTAAACATCCTACTGCAATAGTCTAATCCACCCTAGACCGATGGTCTAATCATTCTTCAGCAGTAGTCTAATATACTCAAGTCTAAAGTTCGCAGAAAATTTACCAGTGATGTTACATAGTATGGATATCCCTCTGTGTTGAGCTGATTGTGAGGTGCTGTGAACCAATCGGAAAACTACTTTTTTGTTTAATGTAGTCTGGTGGGACTTGTGAATGCTGGGGTCTGTCAGCTCTCAGAGCTAGGTGATTATCCTTTGGATGTAAACCACAAAAGCCTGCGAGCTAGGTGGGTGGACAAGCTCCTTCCAGGGAGAAGCTGGAAAACTGGTTTTATTGTTGGTGTGATTCACAAGGAAGATTGGAATAGATATTAATGGTGATATACAGATGAAATTATCATACCCTTATTTCACACAAAGTAAGTGAGTGTCTCTGTTGTTTTAATCCCTTTCCAGAATCTATTTTCTCTATGAAGGGATCCAAATGGGTCATGGTTTCAACCCAGCAACATGTAAAACTCATTCCAGACACCTACAAGATAGGGCAGTCAGATGTGGGAGATGAACCTCAGCATCAAAAAACCAGTATGAGGAACAATTAGTAGCAGATATTCTTCAGAGCATGTTAAGGGAAGTAAGGGCTTTCTAGAGATACAAGTATTAAAGCTAGTACTTAAATTCAACTCTGACCAAGTTTCATAAAGAGACAGTGAATAAGTACTGTGATAAAAGCAAACTTTTTTTTCAGCCGAGACTGGTATGAATAAACATAGTGTGGAGCCCACAAAAGAGGTTTAGCAAAACCTAAATGCTGCAAGGAGAGGAACCTATGCTAGATTAGAACTAAGACTACTTTTTAACAATTGTAGACAGGAGCTAAATGTATAAGACCTCCCACGATAATAATTGCAAATTTTTTTGATGCTTTCCGTTACAAATAGGCAGCTATGGTTTCCATGGTTTTAACCTGAAGTCAAAGAGACAGATACGGGGCGGGGTGGGGGGATGCGTCTTTTCCTTACCTACCTCAAGGAAAATCCCAGATTTGGGCAGGAACTGGAAAGTCAAAGGCTAAACATCCTACTGCAATAGTCTAATCCACCCTAGACCGATGGTCTAATCATTCTTCAGCAGTAGTCTAATATACTCAAGTCTAAAGTTCGCAGAAAATTTACCAGTGATGTTACATAGTATGGATATCCCTCTGTGTTGAGCTGATTGTGAGGTGCTGTGAACCAATCGGAAAACTACTTTTTTGTTTAATGTAGTCTGGTGGGACTTGTGAATGCTGGGGTCTGTCAGCTCTCAGAGCTAGGTGATTATCCTTTGGATGTAAACCACAAAAGCCTGCGAGCTAGGTGGGTGGACAAGCTCCTTCCAGGGAGAAGCTGGAAAACTGGTTTTATTGTTGGTGTGATTCACAAGGAAGATTGGAATAGATATTAATGGTGATATACAGATGAAATTATCATACCCTTATTTCACACAAAGTAAGTGAGTGTCTCTGTTGTTTTAATCCCTTTCCAGAATCTATTTTCTCTATGAAGGGATCCAAATGGGTCATGGTTTCAACCCAGCAACATGTAAAACTCATTCCAGACACCTACAAGATAGGGCAGTCAGATGTGGGAGATGAACCTCAGCATCAAAAAACCAGTATGAGGAACAATTAGTAGCAGATATTCTTCAGAGCATGTTAAGGGAAGTAAGGGCTTTCTAGAGATACAAGTATTAAAGCTAGTACTTAAATTCAACTCTGACCAAGTTTCATAAAGAGACAGTGAATAAGTACTGTGATAAAAGCAAACTTTTTTTTCAGCCGAGACTGGTATGAATAAACATAGTGTGGAGCCCACAAAAGAGGTTTAGCAAAACCTAAATGCTGCAAGGAGAGGAACCTATGCTAGATTAGAACTAAGACTACTTTTAACATTGTCAAAGGGCTTTCATGAACCTTTAGTAGACAGGAGCTAAATGTATATTCCAGACCTCCCACGATAATAATTGCATGTGTGTGTGATAAAGTTAGATGATAAGTGTTAGTCACTCAGTCATGTCCCACTCTTGCAATCTGATGGACTATAGCCTGCCAGGGCCCTCTGTCCATGGAATTCTTCAGGCCCTGCTGGAGTGAGAAGCCATTCCTTTTTCCTGGGGATCTTCCCAACCCAGCGATCAAACCTAGTTCTCCTGCACTGCAGGCAAATTCTTTGCCATGCTCAAGTTACCTAGGCAATAAATTGCATATGGTTTTCGTTTCATGTACATAATGTTTTTAACAAATTCCTTCATCATTTTCATGAAATTTTAGTTACAGACAATGATACACACCAAAAAAGAAAAACAACAAACACCTCTGGTATAGATATAGATAAGTATTTG
This sequence comes from Tragulus kanchil, assembly GCA_022376925.1. Classification (NCBI taxonomy): domain Eukaryota; kingdom Metazoa; phylum Chordata; class Mammalia; order Artiodactyla; family Tragulidae; genus Tragulus; species Tragulus kanchil. Next base: position 116,151,728 of record JAIOJX010000023.1, on the reverse strand, counting down.
AATTGAGCAAACTTGACTGATGACAAAAACCAAGGATCTGTGTCTCAATTGGATAAACAAGGTGGGCACTAATAGCTACTGTGGTCTTTACCCAGCGTGCTTCTTTCTCAGTGATATACATTGAAAACCTAGAAATAACAGACATAGTCATAGTCCCAACACCAAAGTTTGTGAACCTGTGAAGACAGTTGGGATGACTGTCAAAGTTAAGGAAGTAGGTCAAGTTGGCTATTACTAGGTAGATATGAGAAAGGCTGATGGCTCAGATGGTAAAGAATCTTGCTGCAATGCAGAAGACCTGAGTTCAATCCCTGGATTAGAAAGATCCCATGGAGAAAGGAATGGCTACCCACTCCAATATTCTTGCCTGGAGAATCCCATGGACAGAGGAGCCTGGTGGGCTTCAGTCCACGGGGTTGCAAAGGAGTTGAACAGGACTGAGCAACCAATACTTTCAATTTTTTGCTTTCATGATAAAGGCATGTGTGTGTGCCTTGTTGCTTCAGTTGTGCCCTACTCTATATTGACTTTCAAATATGTTCCCAGGGCTCTCACAGGACATGAACAAGTATGCCTCAGCCTCAAAACAGCAATGGTGGGACTGTTTCTGGATCTCATTTGATGTGAGTTGGGGTTCCCAGTCAACCCCTGGGTCTAGGTCTTGTTGGTTCTTGGTTCGTTGTTCAGGCAAGCTACAAAGTGGCCACTGTCAGTAGGCCCTAAAGAAAGTTATTATTTCTAGATTTTACCTCTCTGATGGCCTTGGGAGGAAGGCTCAGGGTGGGGGGTGATTTTTTAAATCCTCAGATTTTACAGCTCTACAGTGCTGGGAAGGCTTTGTCTGATGGGAGATGAGAATATTTTGTAAAAACCGTGAGATGATGGTGGCTGATAGAGTAGGACAGGAGGCTAACTGATGTACTGGTGCCATCAAGGACTTCAAGTTTTGGATATTTATTATTAACTGTACTCTAGAAAACCTTTTGTCTACATGCTATTTAAATTAGCTTTTCCTCCCAAGGACTGCTGCTTAACTCACAAACTATAAAGGAAAGCACAGCTACAATAGGGTAGCAGACAGGCCAGGGCCACGAGGTCAGAGCTGGTGTGAAAACACAAGTCCGCGGGGGTCTCACTCAGCCCACGGTGTCCCCACCCTGCTCCTCCAGCAAGGCCTGTGGTTCTGAAAGTGGCTTTCGCCACAGGCAGTTCCCAGATCATCTATGTCGTGTCCATAACTATAAATAATCTCTTGGCAAAATGTATTTGAGCTGCAGAGTAAGTGGGAGAGTTAAAATGCTTTCATTTGACTCTAGAGTCTGGTGGAAATCAGTCTTCCTAAGCTTCCCCCTGCGCTCCATGTACACCGTCGCCTGTAGAATATTCAAAGAAAGACTGCGTTTGAGTGGCAATATGTTCATTTCTGACCTTGGCTGACTAGCGTAATACTGAGAAATGTAAGCACGAGATAGTGAATTAAGATAATACCTCATATGTGATTTCTACATCTGACAACCCAGCTATATAAACTGATAGGCTTTTTGACTTCGCTTTCTTTTGAATCAGTCAGGCTGTTGGAAAATATCAAAATTTTTATCTATCTTGCCTGCCTGCTAAGTCACTTTAGTCCCGTTTGACTCTGAGTGACCCTGTGGACTGTGGCCCGCCAGGCTCCTCTGTCTGTGGGATTTTCCAGGCAAGGATACTGGAGTGGGTTGCCACATCCTCCAGGGAATCTACCCAACCTAGGAATCGAACCCACATCTCTTACATCTCCTGCACTGGCAGGGAGCTTCTTTACCACTAGTGCCACCTGGGAAGCCCTTATTCCTCTTAGCTGTTATCAAAATATAGAATATAAAGTTACGTGGAGATTGTTTAAGTCACATAATTAATACATTTTGAGGTGATCTGTTTCTATGGCATGTAGGAGATGAAGGCTGATTTTTAACATTTGCCATTTGGTGTGTACATCATTCTTGACTGGAGAATGCTATGGAGAGAGGAGCCTGGAGGACTACAGTCCATAAGGTCACGAAGAGTCAGACATGACTGAGGCGACTCAGCACACATGCATATTATACTGTTATGTTTCATATCTGCATAGTCAGGAGGCAATATTACACTGAAAACTGGGAGTATGTCAAATTCAGGACAAATTTTTGAAGTACTAATATTTATCCTTTGTGTTTAGGGCCATCTTCTTCTTCTTCTTTTTAAATTTTTACTCCTGTCCTTAGTTCATCACACCTCTGGCTGCTCTAACCCTCAATTTTTTAAACTCAAACTAAGCTAGAGCCCTTCTCTTCATATTCCCAAATTGCTCTCCTGCTTTCTAAGCCTCTGCTATCAAAGTGCTTATTACTCTGGGGATATTTCAACTGAAGTTTAGGAGGGAAGTAATTTAAGGCAGCCAGTGCACTCTCCATCAAGGACTTAATTGTTAAACTAATTCTGTTAGTTATTTACCTTTCAAAATGGGCTTGTTAACCAAAATGAATCTTGATGTGGTAAATTTCACACCTGAGAAGCAGGAATGCAATATAGGCAATGCAGAGACAAGATTTTAGGAGTGGGATCCTCTCTGTGTTTATCATGTGCTGTTGTGCATGAGGTTGTGCTTGTGCTTAATCACTCAGTCCCGTTTGACTCTGAGTGACCCTGTGGACTGTGGCCCGCCAGGCTCCTCTGTCTGTGGGATTTTCCAGGCAAGGATACTGGAGTGGGTTGCCACATCCTCCAGGGAATCTACCCAACCTAGGAATCGAACCCACATCTCTTACATCTCCTGCACTGGCAGGGAGCTTCTTTACCACTAGTGCCACCTGGGAAGCCCTTATTCCTCTTAGCTGTTATCAAAATATAGAATATAAAGTTACGTGGAGATTGTTTAAGTCACATAATTAATACATTTTGAGGTGATCTGTTTCTATGGCATGTAGGAGATGAAGGCTGATTTTTAACATTTGCCATTTGGTGTGTACATCATTCTTGACTGGAGAATGCTATGGAGAGAGGAGCCTGGAGGACTACAGTCCATAAGGTCACGAAGAGTCAGACATGACTGAGGCGACTCAGCACACATGCATATTATACTGTTATGTTTCATATCTGCATAGTCAGGAGGCAATATTACACTGAAAACTGGGAGTATGTCAAATTCAGGACAAATTTTTGAAGTACTAATATTTATCCTTTGTGTTTAGGGCCATCTTCTTCTTCTTCTTTTTAAATTTTTACTCCTGTCCTTAGTTCATCACACCTCTGGCTGCTCTAACCCTCAATTTTTAAGCTCAAACTAAGCTAGAGCCCTTCTCTTCATATTCCGAAATTGCTCTCCTGCTTTCTAAGCCTCTGCTATCAAAGTGCTTATTACTCTGGGGATATTTCAACTGAAGTTTAGGAGGGAAGTAATTTAAGGCAGCCAGTGCACTCTCCATCAAGGACTTAATTGTTAAACTAATTCTGTTAGTTATTTACCTTTCAAAATGGGCTTGTTAACCAAAATGAATCTTGATGTGGTAAATTTCACACCTGAGAAGCAGGAATGCAATATAGGCAATGCAGAGACAAGATTTTAGGAGTGGGATCCTCTCTGTGTTTATCATGTGCTGTTGTGCATGAGGTTGTGCTTGTGCTTAATCACTCAGTCATGTCTGACTCTTTGTGACCCCATGGACTGTAGCCCACAGTTTCCTCTGTCCATGGGGATTCTCAGGGCAAGAAGCACATACATGAGGCTAGATAACTGCAAATATTGACCAAATTGTTTCTAATGTTATCATTGCTGCCCTGTAGAATGTGTATTAATACAAAGAGATAATTTTGAGATGAAGATTTAATGAGAAGCATCTGCCTTGTTGCTCTGGTTCCCATCTCAGACACAGTTGTGCACCATGTAAGGTAAATGACTAGGTTGGACTCTAAGGTACTCCTAAGTATTTGGCCTTGCTTGCTATGGTACCCTTCTCACCCCTTGCTTGAAGCTCACACTATTGGTCACCAGTGAGTTATAAAACAAATAAAAATAAGCTGTGTTGTTCAGTAGTGGTTTTCTCTCCTTCAGGGGCTCTAGTGGTAAAGAACCCATCTTCCAACGCAGGAGACATAAGAGACATGGGCTCGATCCCTGGGCTGGGAAGATCGCTTAGAGGAGGAAATAGCAACCCACTCCAGTATTCTTGCCTGGAAAATTCCATGGACAAAGGAACCTGGCAGGCTACAGTCCATGGGATCACAAAGAGTCAGACACAGTTGAGTACATGCACTGTGTGCTGTGCACACTGAAGGCTCCCAAGCCTTTCTCCTTCCACTGATATGTGGTGAGTTGATGGCGTTCACCCCTTGATAACTTCAATTGTATGGGAATGAAATAATTCTAGTGTATGGTGTTCTCACAGTTGACAGGATGACAGCATATATTCAAAAGAGCTGATTGAGAGCTCCCAATCAATTTACAACGCTAGAGCCCTTCTCTTCATATTCGAAATTGCTCTCCTGCTTTCTAAGCCTCTGCTATCAAAGTGCTTATTACTCTGGGGATATTTCAACTGAAGTTTAGGAGGAAGTAATTTAAGGCAGCCAGTGCACTCTCCATCAAGGACTTAATTGTTAAACTAATTCTGTTAGTTATTTACCTTTCAAAATGGGCTTGTTAACCAAAATGAATCTTGATGTGGTAAATTTCACACCTGAGAAGCAGGAATGCAATATAGGCAATGCAGAGACAAGATTTTAGGAGTGGGATCCTCTCTGTGTTTATCATGTGCTGTTGTGCATGAGGTTGTGCTTGTGCTTAATCACTCAGTCATGTCTGACTCTTTGTGACCCCATGGACTGTAGCCCACAGTTTCCTCTGTCCATGGGGATTCTCAGGGCAAGAAGCACATACATGAGGCTAGATAACTGCAAATATTGACCAAATTGTTTCTAATGTTATCATTGCTGCCCTGTAGAATGTGTATTAATACAAAGAGATAATTTTGAGATGAAGATTTAATGAGAAGCATCTGCCTTGTTGCTCTGGTTCCCATCTCAGACACAGTTGTGCACCATGTAAGGTAAATGACTAGGTTGGACTCTAAGGTACTCCTAAGTATTTGGCCTTGCTTGCTATGGTACCCTTCTCACCCCTTGCTTGAAGCTCACACTATTGGTCACCAGTGAGTTATAAAACAAATAAAAATAAGCTGTGTTGTTCAGTAGTGGTTTTCTCTCCTTCAGGGGCTCTAGTGGTAAAGAACCCATCTTCCAACGCAGGAGACATAAGAGACATGGGCTCGATCCCTGGGCTGGGAAGATCGCTTAGAGGAGGAAATAGCAACCCACTCCAGTATTCTTGCCTGGAAAATTCCATGGACAAAGGAACCTGGCAGGCTACAGTCCATGGGATCACAAAGAGTCAGACACAGTTGAGTACATGCACTGTGTGCTGTGCACACTGAAGGCTCCCAAGCCTTTCTCCTTCCACTGATATGTGGTGAGTTGATGGCGTTCACCCCTTGATAACTTCAATTGTATGGGAATGAAATAATTCTAGTGTATGGTGTTCTCACAGTTGACAGGATGACAGCATATATTCAAAAGAGCTGATTGAGAGCTATCAATTACGGGAGGTGGAACAAAAGGAAGCATGATGGCAAACTTCACTCCTATCCTAGTTTCCTCACAGGAACATCCAGATTTGGGCCTGGGTGAAATGGAAAAAATTTGGTGTCTAGTACTTAAGATTTCAATTCATTGTTCGCCTTCCTTTGAGTTTATGGGGTAACTTAATAAAGAAAGACTATTTTGGTTTTCAGAAGCTTAAGACAATATTATATTTTTGAAGCCTAGAAGCCTCATGGGAGACAGGAAACAGGAGAAGAGTATTTGAAAAGATGTTTGCTGGAAAGAAAACATGTATAGGTCGTGGAAATCAGTTTCTTAAATTAGTCTCACATAAATATTTCAGCCTCCAGACATTGTGGTTATTGGAGAGGGTGTGGTATGAAGGAAAATATTTACAAGAGAGACAAGAGGAGTCAGTGACTTAACTTAGACTTTCGTTGGAACATGTCTGCACCCCCATTCATGTTTACCTTAAAAGCTCCAGACATCTTGTAACATTCAATTCTTGCCCACAAGGAATAGGTATTTCGTAACATCTTAGCAGCAGCTTTACAGTTTGTATTTTACCTTATAGGCAATGCTAACAGATGAGATGAACATTCAAATGGCTTAAACCTTCGTTGTCTACTTTAGGAAGGTAAAAATCAGCTGAAGTGATAAGAGAATAGAGGTTATCATGAGTTAATGCTCTCTAGGAAATGAAAAAGGTTAAAGACCTGAAATTTCCTGAGACTACATGGCAGAGATGTTTCTATTACCCAGTTCTGAACAAAATTGGGAAAATAATTTTAATTGGTACAGATATGAATTCAAACCCCAGCTGCTTTTAGGCAGTGGTCTAGGATGGAGCCCTACAGTCTGCAATAGTTCAAATGGGAATCACAAAGGGGGAAAGTCAGACACAGTTGAGTACATGCACTGTGTGCTGTGCACACTGAAGGCTCCCAAGCCTTTCTCCTTCCACTGATATGTGGTGAGTTGATGGCGTTCACCCCTTGATAACTTCAATTGTATGGGAATGAAATAATTCTAGTGTATGGTGTTCTCACAGTTGACAGGATGACAGCATATATTCAAAAGAGCTGATTGAGAGCTATCAATTACGGGAGGTGGAACAAAAGGAAGCATGATGGCAAACTTCACTCCTATCCTAGTTTCCTCACAGGAACATCCAGATTTGGGCCTGGGTGAAATGGAAAAAATTTGGTGTCTAGTACTTAAGATTTCAATTCATTGTTCGCCTTCCTTTGAGTTTATGGGGTAACTTAATAAAGAAAGACTATTTTGGTTTTCAGAAGCTTAAGACAATATTATATTTTTGAAGCCTAGAAGCCTCATGGGAGACAGGAAACAGGAGAAGAGTATTTGAAAAGATGTTTGCTGGAAAGAAAACATGTATAGGTCGTGGAAATCAGTTTCTTAAATTAGTCTCACATAAATATTTCAGCCTCCAGACATTGTGGTTATTGGAGAGGGTGTGGTATGAAGGAAAATATTTACAAGAGAGACAAGAGGAGTCAGTGACTTAACTTAGACTTTCGTTGGAACATGTCTGCACCCCCATTCATGTTTACCTTAAAAGCTCCAGACATCTTGTAACATTCAATTCTTGCCCACAAGGAATAGGTATTTCGTAACATCTTAGCAGCAGCTTTACAGTTTGTATTTTACCTTATAGGCAATGCTAACAGATGAGATGAACATTCAAATGGCTTAAACCTTCGTTGTCTACTTTAGGAAGGTAAAAATCAGCTGAAGTGATAAGAGAATAGAGGTTATCATGAGTTAATGCTCTCTAGGAAATGAAAAAGGTTAAAGACCTGAAATTTCCTGAGACTACATGGCAGAGATGTTTCTATTACCCAGTTCTGAACAAAATTGGGAAAATAATTTTAATTGGTACAGATATGAATTCAAACCCCAGCTGCTTTTAGGCAGTGGTCTAGGATGGAGCCCTACAGTCTGCAATAGTTCAAATGGATCCTGGAAGACTAGCTTTGTCCTGCAAGAGAACCATCTGTATAACTTGAGATCCCTGGAAAACTTGCTCACACTGGGGGATCGAGGGAGAAATTTTGTAAACTTGTCCCATCAAAGAGAAAGGGCAGGTGACTTCCCTGTTGAACCTCCCTTCCCTGGGTCTCCAGGTTCATCAGTGAACTGAATGATCTTCCCTGGAGCTGGGACAGAAACAACTAATTTGGGAGGAGGGGTATGGTCAGAGTATAGAACAAATGACATTTTCTATCTTGCATTTCTTGGCAGACTGCCTTCTTGTAACACATTCATACAGATAGTTGTCACACAGCTTCATCATACGGAGCACAGCTATGGATGACACAGAATATATATTTGCTTCTCTTTGGGAATACATGATAGAAAACATGTAAAGATCAATCTGAAAAAACTGAGTTCTTGTGATACGGTAAGACTATCCTATGGATATGAAATGCTTTGAATTGCCTTCTAACACCCTGTTTTCTTTTCCTCACAGAGCTAACACCAGTGTTAAAGTTATTAAAAGTGTTACTTATTATTAATGAATGAATTTTCCTCTGCTTATACTGTTCTTGAGGTTTTGAACCAAATCACATTTGCTATCATCCAACTCCAGGAGATAGCAGAGTTTGTTTATAGTTTACATGTCACAATACACGTTGATGTCCCTTGTCTATTCCCTGACCTAAATCACTTGACTTGATAATACTCCATAACATTTATCTTTCTTCACAACAGTTGTTACTTTACTATCTAATTGATTATCTAATTTATTCACCTTGTTTGTTGTTAGTTTATACTAACAGAACATAAGCTTCTTGGTGGCAGAAACCATGACTGTCTTAATTATCATCATACTCTAAGAAACTAGAACAGTTTTTGGTCTATGGTAGGCACAGAATAAATATTTGATGAAATGAAGTAATGAAACAAAGCTGGAAATACTGTCCTGAACTGACTAGATAGATGAATGAATAAACCCAGCACTACTGTTTCTGTCCTAATCTGATTTGACTTTCCCAGAGCTCTTGAAATACTGTATCATCCCTTACATAATGAAGCACACACCGTCATTGGCTTCTGTGATAAGACATTGTTTTGTCTCCTCAGATGCTTTGGCGAGTGCCTCTTCTACTGACCTCTAAATATTTCAGCTCTCCTGGACTCGGTCCTGAGCCCTGTGTCTGTCTTAATTCACTCTCTCCACTGTTTCTCACTGTTTCCTTGGCTTTAATGACCTCATAGATACTGAAAACTCCCAAATATACATATATACATATAGCCAGCCAGGATGCCTCTCATGGACTCCAGACCAGAATATGCAACTTGCTGCTTGATCTGTATTTGAATGTCTCAGCTTTCTTAAAATTAACTTTTAAATCAGACTCTTAAACTGTCATGCAGCCACCCTTACTCATCAACCAGTGAATGAAAAAAATGAACAAACAAAACAGTAATCAAAGCCCTCCTTTCCCTGTCTTAAGTTTGTAAGTGAAACTGCCTCTGACACAATAACTCAGATGAGAAATTTAAGTCATTCTTGAGTCATCCCTTCCTTAGCTCACTTAGCTACTCTATCTGAATGTCCTGTTGTTTCTAGCATCAAAAATTATCTGGGAATTTTATCTTTTCTTTCTCTACTGCAGATGGATTTCCTTCCACTTTTATTTTTTTAAAGGATATTTTTTATTGAGGTATAGTTTATATTCAACATTATATTGTTTTCAGTGCTCAACATAGTGATTTGATGTTTTCCTCTGCTTATACTGTTCTTGAGGTTTTGAACCAAATCACATTTGCTATCATCCAACTCCAGGAGATAGCAGAGTTTGTTTATAGTTTACATGTCACAATACACGTTGATGTCCCTTGTCTATTCCCTGACCTAAATCACTTGACTTGATAATACTCCATAACATTTATCTTTCTTCACAACAGTTGTTACTTTACTATCTAATTGATTATCTAATTTATTCACCTTGTTTGTTGTTAGTTTATACTAACAGAACATAAGCTTCTTGGTGGCAGAAACCATGACTGTCTTAATTATCATCATACTCTAAGAAACTAGAACAGTTTTTGGTCTATGGTAGGCACAGAATAAATATTTGATGAAATGAAGTAATGAAACAAAGCTGGAAATACTGTCCTGAACTGACTAGATAGATGAATGAATAAACCCAGCACTACTGTTTCTGTCCTAATCTGATTTGACTTTCCCAGAGCTCTTGAAATACTGTATCATCCCTTACATAATGAAGCACACACCGTCATTGGCTTCTGTGATAAGACATTGTTTTGTCTCCTCAGATGCTTTGGCGAGTGCCTCTTCTACTGACCTCTAAATATTTCAGCTCTCCTGGACTCGGTCCTGAGCCCTGTGTCTGTCTTAATTCACTCTCTCCACTGTTTCTCACTGTTTCCTTGGCTTTAATGACCTCATAGATACTGAAAACTCCCAAATATACATATATACATATAGCCAGCCAGGATGCCTCTCATGGACTCCAGACCAGAATATGCAACTTGCTGCTTGATCTGTATTTGAATGTCTCAGCTTTCTTAAAATTAACTTTTAAATCAGACTCTTAAACTGTCATGCAGCCACCCTTACTCATCAACCAGTGAATGAAAAAAATGAACAAACAAAACAGTAATCAAAGCCCTCCTTTCCCTGTCTTAAGTTTGTAAGTGAAACTGCCTCTGACACAATAACTCAGATGAGAAATTTAAGTCATTCTTGAGTCATCCCTTCCTTAGCTCACTTAGCTACTCTATCTGAATGTCCTGTTGTTTCTAGCATCAAAAATTATCTGGGAATTTTATCTTTTCTTTCTCTACTGCAGATGGATTTCCTTCCACTTTTATTTTTTTAAAGGATATTTTTTATTGAGGTATAGTTTATATTCAACATTATATTGTTTTCAGTGCTCAACATAGTGATTTGATGTTTATATGCATTATGAAATAGTTATCATGCTAAGTTGTCTATCACCATACAAAGTTATTTAAGTATTATTGACTCTATTCTACATGCTGTACATTATATCCCCACTACCTATATATTTTAAAACTAGAAGTTTGTGCTTCTTAATTCTATATACCTACTATGCCCATCTCCCCACCCCTATTCCCTCTGGCAAACTACCATTTTGTTTTCCATATCTCTTTATGTTTTGGGGGTTTTTTGGGGGGGATTCCATATATAAATGAAATTATATAGTATTTGTCTTCATCTGACTTATTTCACTTACCATAATACCTTCTAGGTCTATCCATGTTGTTCCACATGACAGGATTTTCCTTCTTTTATGGCTGGTAACATTCCACTGTGTGGGTATGTGTGGGTATCACACTTTCTTTATCCATTCATTCATAGCTGGACACTTAGGTTACTTCCATGTCTTGACTATTTTAAATAATGTTGCAATGAACATACAGGTCCATATATTTTTTAACAATTAGTGTTTTTCTTAATACCCAGAATTGAACTTTCTAATATGTATGGTAATTCTATTTTAATTTTTTGAGGAAGTTCCATACTGTTTTTCTTAGTGGCAGCACAAATTTATATTCCTACCCCAGTGCACAAGGGTTTCTTTTTCCCTTCCAACCTCCTTGCCACCTTGTTACCACTTGCCAACGCTTGTTATTTGTTGTCTTTCTTATAATACCCATTCCAATGGGTATGAAGTGATATCTCAGGCTTTTTATTTTGCTTCAGTGAATGAAAAATGAACAAACAAAACAGTAATCAAAGCCCTCCTTTCCCTGTCTTAAGTTTGTAAGTGAAACTGCCTCTGACACAATAACTCAGATGAGAAATTTAAGTCATTCTTGAGTCACCCCTTCCTTAGCTCACTTAGCTACTCTATCTGAATGTCCTGTTGTTTCTAGCATCAAAAATTATCTGGGAATTTTATCTTTTCTTTCTCTACTGCAGATGGATTTCCTTCCACTTTTATTTTTTTAAAGGATATTTTTTATTGAGGTATAGTTTATATTCAACATTATATTGTTTTCAGTGCTCAACATAGTGATTTGATGTTTATATGCATTATGAAATAGTTATCATGCTAAGTTGTCTATCACCATACAAAGTTATTTAAGTATTATTGACTCTATTCTACATGCTGTACATTATATCCCCACTACCTATATATTTTAAAACTAGAAGTTTGTGCTTCTTAATTCTATATACCTACTATGCCCATCTCCCCACCCCTATTCCCTCTGGCAAACTACCATTTTGTTTTCCATATCTCTTTATGTTTTGGGGGTTTTTTGGGGGGGATTCCATATATAAATGAAATTATATAGTATTTGTCTTCATCTGACTTATTTCACTTACCATAATACCTTCTAGGTCTATCCATGTTGTTCCACATGACAGGATTTTCCTTCTTTTATGGCTGGTAACATTCCACTGTGTGGGTATGTGTGGGTATCACACTTTCTTTATCCATTCATTCATAGCTGGACACTTAGGTTACTTCCATGTCTTGACTATTTTAAATAATGTTGCAATGAACATACAGGTCCATATATTTTTTAACAATTAGTGTTTTTCTTAATACCCAGAATTGAACTTTCTAATATGTATGGTAATTCTATTTTAATTTTTTGAGGAAGTTCCATACTGTTTTTCTTAGTGGCAGCACAAATTTATATTCCTACCCCAGTGCACAAGGGTTTCTTTTTCCCTTCCAACCTCCTTGCCACCTTGTTACCACTTGCCAACGCTTGTTATTTGTTGTCTTTCTTATAATACCCATTCCAATGGGTATGAAGTGATATCTCAGTGTGCTTTTGGTTTGCATTTTGCTCATAATTAATGATGTTGAGCATCTTTTCATGTGTCTATTGGCCATCTGTACGTCTTCCATGGAAAAATGTCTATTCAGATCCTCTGCTCATTTTTCAATCTGATTGCTTTGTGATATTGAGTTTTGTAAGTTCTTTATGTATTCTGGATATTAACCCCTTATCACATATATTATTTGTAAAAAAAAAAAAAAAAAAAAACTCCTATTGAATAGGTTACCTTTACATTTTATTGATGGTTTCCTTTGCTGTATAAAAGATTTTTAGTTTGATATAGCCCCATTTATTTTGCTTTTATTGCCCTAGTCTGAGGAGACATGTCCAAAAAATATTGCTAAGACTGGCAAAGAGTGTACTGCCCAGGCTTTCTTCTAGAAGTTTCATGGTTTCTGGTCTTACATTTCAATCTTCAATTTACTTATAGCTTAGTTCTGTGTATGGTGTTAGAAAGTGGTCCAGTTTCATTCTTTCACATGTGGCTGTCCAGTTTTCCCAACACCATTTATCAAATTTCCCCACTATATATTCTTAGCCTCTTTGTTGTACATTAATTGATCATGTAAATATTGGTTTATTTCAGAACTCTCTATTCTGTTTCACAGATCTGTACATCTATTTTGTGCCAGTACTATAAGTTTTGAATATTATATCTTTGTAGTACCTGGAGAAAGACATGGAAACCCACTTCAGTTTTCTTGCCTGAAGAATTCCATGGTCAGAGGAGCCTGGTAAGCTATAGTCCATGGTGTTGCAAAGAGTTGGACACGACTGAGTGACTATCACTCACTGTAGTACAGTTTGAAATCAGAAAATATGATACCTCCATCTTCTTTCCCTAGATCTCTTTGGCTATTTGGGGTATTTTGTGGTTCTATACAAATTTTAGAATTGTTTGTCCTAGTTCTATGAAAAATGTCATTCATGTTTTGATACAGATTGCATTGCATTTCTAGATTGCTCTGATTAATATGGAAATTATAACAATATTAATTCTTCCAATCCATGAGCACAGTATAGCTTTCCATTTATTTGTGTCATCGAAGGCTGTCAGCATAATTGACACTATCTTGGGTTCTTACAGTTTGTCCTGTCCTTCGGCTGTCCCTACCTAGGACTGCTATGCAATAGATTAACACTCAGTCATCAAGGGCTTGATAGTTAATAAATACTGTTCAATAATCATTAGGACTAGGTCATCTTGTGCTCTGTTAGCCCCCAAACAATAATTAAAACCTTTAATAATGTGTTCCTGGCACCCACAAGACTAGTTATCCATTCATAAATCTTAACTTGGGAATGCACGTTCTATTTCAAGGTGCTTGCCACTATACTCTAGGTTAACTATAAAATTATCTCAATGACCCCTAAGTGGTTTGGCTTGCAGCTGTGATCATTGTCCATACAATCGTACTCTGTAAGCAAATTACCCTTTAAAAGCAGATTCACTGGTCATATGGAGCTCCCTGCTTTGCTTTTTAGTGTCAAGGTGACTTAGTTCAGTGGCCACTCTTTGTGTCCTCCAACAACATCATGTTCAGTTTTTTTCATCAGCACCTTATACTTTTCAGAGTACAAATCATCCACCTTAGTTAAATTTATTCCTAAGTGCTGTATTCTTTTTAATGCAATTGTGAATGGGATTGTTTTCTTGATTTCTCTTTCTGAAAATGTTTTACTAGTGTATAGAAATGCAACATATTTCTATGCATTAATTTTGTACTCTGCAACTTTACTGAATTCATTTCTTAATTCTAGTAGTTTTTTGGTGACATCTTTAGGATTTTCTATATATAGTATTATGTTGTCGGCAAATAGTGATGGCATTGCTTTTTTGCAAATTCAGTACCTTTTAATTTTCTTGTCTGATTGATGAGACTATGTTGAATAAAAGTGGTGGGAGTGGGCATCCTTGTCTTATTCCTTATCTTAGAGGAAAATTGCTCTGCTTTTCACAGGGCTTATCATATATGACCTTTATTATGTTGAAGTACATTTCATTTATACCCATTCTGAAAAATTTTATCATAAATGAATGCTTCATTTTGTCATTTTATTCCATTAAATTCAGAAAAGGTGTTCAGTATGATTTAGATCTTCTTAAACTTATTGACACTTATTTTGTAGTCCAGGATGTGACCTATCCTGAAGAATATACCAAGTACATGTAAAATGAACATGTATTCTGCTGGTGTGTTTATTGGGATAGTCATTCTATTGCTGTGGTTTGGAACTGAACCTGCAATATCTCTAAGGTATACCTATAGTTTTTCTCTTTTTGCTTTAAGATTCTATTTTTATCTTTAATTTTGAAATTTTAATTGGAACATATCTTGGTGTTGGTCTCTTTGATTCATCTTGTTTGGAATCATGTGGGCTTGCTGGATTTGGATGTCTGCCTCCTTCATCAGCTAGGGGTGTTATCAACCATTATTTCTTCAAATAAGTTTTTTTGTCCTTTTTTTTTTTTTCTCTGTCCTCCTTATAGAATCCCTATAATACAAATGTTATATGTTTGATGCTATCCCAGAGGTCCATTAAACTGTTCTTATTTAACTTTTTTTATTTTTATCTTTTGCTATTCTGATTGGGTGGTTTCTACTGCCACATCTTCCAGATCACTGATTCAGCCTTCTGCACCCTCTAATCTGCTGCTGATTACCTCTAGTGTATTTTTCACATCAGTTACTATATTCTTAAGCTCTTTTGATTGGTCCTTTTTTTGTATTTTTCTATCCCTTTGTTGAAATTCTCACTGTGTTCATGCATTCTTCTTCTGAGTCCGGTAAGCATCTTTATGACATTTACTTAGAACTCTATCTGATAAATTGCCTGTCTGTTTCATTTAGTTCTTTTTCTGAGGTTTTGTCCTGTTCTTTCATTTGGAAGTTATTCCTTTGTCTCGTCATTTTGCCTTTTTGGTTTTTTTTGCTTGTGTACTAGGTATATCAGCTATATCTCCTGTTGATAAAGAAATGGCTTATGTAGAAGGTGTCCCAGTGTTGTAATTCCCCCTGATCACCAGAGACATGTTCTCCAGGGGTAATCCCCTGTGTAAGCTATGTGTGGCCACCTAGTGTGGGTAGGCCACAGTTACTCTGGGCTCCTTCCACTTTTAATAATGCTGTATCATAGTTCCTGCTCTTGACCTGCAGCATTACATTCCACATGGCAGTCATAAATCAGATGATGCTACTCCACGGCTTAAAGCCTTTAACTTCACTTTCCTAACTATGGCATATAAGCCTAAAAGACATCATCCCAGCCCCTTTTTCTAGTCCCTTCCTTACCTATCATGGTTAAATTATGCCAGATCTTTTTCTGTTCCTTGTAAATGTCCAACTCTTGCCAACCTCAAAATTTTTATCCATGTTTATTCTTATAAGAATTCTTCTGCTCATTATTAGGCTGAATTCTTGTCTATTTAAGACTATTCAAATAGCCCATATTTAAGGGTTTTTTTTCCTCCTATCCTACTGATATAGTCTCTTCCTCTAGACTCTCTTCATTTGAAATTTTATATTGTAGAAATCATAACAGCTATTCACTGAATATTTTTTACTTTCTTCCATCTGTGGGGTTGTACTCCTTTACTCTTTGAATTTAAGTACGTTCCTGTGATTTGCTTTGCAAAATGAAACATAAGCAGAAGAGCTGTGAGTCACTCATGAATAGAAACCACTGTGGGATTTGTCACACTCATTCCCCACTGCTATGGAGATTATAGGGAACACATGATAAGACAGAGGCTCTGTCAGCCTGGGTCCCTGAGTGACAAAGATGTCCAGACCCTTCCTATGACTTGCACTGAAAACTGTGTGAACAAGGAAAAAAGCTTTGATGGTGTCAAGTCGCTGAGATTTGGGGTTGCTCTTTTCTCATTAGCATAGCATAATCTGACCCATCTTGATCGATGCATGTGCCAACTTACTTTTTCATTTCTTTTTTATCTTTACCCCACTAGATTACTAAATGTATAAGATCAAGAACTATACTTATTGGATTTGTACATGAGTATTTAGAAATTAATTCCATAACACAGTAGACACTTTAAAAATAACTTTAAGTGAATTAAAGAACAAATAATAATAAAAAAAAAGAACAAATGAAAATCCCCCCTCCACCTTGATTGCAAATGTGACTTGAAAACATGGTATAAAACATTTGCATGATGTTATTATCAATAGTAATGCTAGTGTGTATTCAATATTTGAACAACACTTAACAAAATCCCATGAAATATATTCACCCATTTATCAATCTATTATGCTTATCTTGTTGATGTGACAGATGCCTAAAGTATATGAGAGTATAGATAAAGACACAGTGGTCATCTAATGGATTGTTAAGGAAGCAGTACAGTGTGTGGAATAATTAATTCGAAGTAAATCCTCTAATATGCATGTTGTCATTGCCCCGTTATTCCTCCATGCTGGTTTTGTTGTACAGGTGGACCCAGGGCTTCTGTCCTTGACTTAAAGGGATAGGACACCCCCTCCCTTAAACGAATATAACAGGAATGGCGCTGAGAGGGTGGTGGCAGAACAGAAAAGAAATGTGTTGATTGAATGTGAGACATTCTATCAGATGTGTGCATGTGTGCTGTCATACCCTACTGTTTGTGACCCCATGGACTATAGCCCACCAGGCTCCTCTGTCCATGGGATTTTTCTACGCAAGAATACTGGAGTGGGTTGCCACAACCTACTCCAGCGGATCTTCCCAACTCAGGGATCAAACCTGTGTCTCTGGTATCTCCTGCACTGGAAGACAAGTTCTTTACCACTAGTGCCACCTGGGAAGCCAGATTCCATCGACTATCAAGAGATTAACAAATTCTCTTGTTTTTCTTTTGTTTTTCTTTTTTTATTGGTCTTTCATTTATTTATTTTCATCCATCTTAACTCTTTGGCCTGTGTGGGCCTCCCATCTCTGTGGCCTCTCCTGTCGCAGAGCACTGTCTCCGGGTGCATACGCTCCAGAGCGCTGGCTCATAATTAGACACACTGGTCCAGCCGCTCCGTGGCATGTGGAATCTTCTCATGTCAGGGATCGAACTGGTGCCCCTTGCACTGCAAGGTGAACTCTTTACCCAGTGGACCACCAGGGAAGCCCCAGATTAACAAATTCTTTGAATTCCATAGTTCAAGTTTTTTATTATTATCAATATAGTTTGTTTGCCAGCAATGTCTCAGTTACTTCTCTAAATAAAAACACAATCAGGCAACTGAGGCTGGTAGATACAACTAGCTTCACTTTTCATTTAAGAAAACTGTGACTCATAAAGCCTACAGTATAATGAGTAAGTCGCAAGTTGAACCTTAACCACAGACCTTTGCCTCTTAATACTGCAATCAAATATTTTTAGTGTGCTTATATATACAAAATATTATATTTGTATTGAATATTGGTTATTGAATATGAATGCAATAGATAACAATAGTATTCCTATTGTACAAATTAATAAATTATGGTTTGTGCAATCTCGTAAATTAAATTTATAGATTTACAAGTTAGGTAGTAGCAGAGCTTTTTGCACACTGCCTCTACTCTCTTCTCAGTTTCTTCCTTGAACAATGATTCCTGGAATTGCATGACCAGAGATTGTTTCTGGCCAAAAGGTATCATGCTATCAGATTGTTTCTTCAATTTTTTGCTTTTTTATTTTCAAGATATAATAATTAGCATTTGCCTAAACTACTAAGATGCCAATATAAATATTAAAACCCCCAAATAGAATTGTGTTATAATGCAACAGCAATGCTGAGGTGTTCGTTGTAAAAGTGAAGAGCATGCTACCTCGTATGAACAGATAACACTAGTTACTAGTAGCTAGTTCAACCCTAGTTGGCAGCTTCAGCATTCTGTAGCATCTTCACATCTGCCACTAGGAGGCAGAGCATATATGACAGTAGCTTTTTAATGGCAAATATGAAGACCGTTTTAAGAAGCTTGAAGGCTGTAAACCTTGCTATATGGGCCCTATATTCAATGACTACTTGAGGCAAGATAGCTTTTTTGCTCATACTTTTTTATTCTAGAATGTTCTGTCAAGAATTTAAATGCATATGTTCAAATTTTGATGGGAAGGCCTAGGAGCAAAGACAGCAATAGCAAAACAAGTTTTTAACTGAATTGCATTTGATTAAGATGCGTAGCTTTGGTCCCTCAAGTTTCCCTTTCTGCCCCAACTGTCCCATTTCTTAAAACCAAACCAGATACTCCAACTCTTCTTTATATTAGGATGATGCTTTGCTTCAGGGGCACTTCCATAGAAGTAAAGATTAGTTCTTATCAATATTAATGATTATAAAGATCTTGGGAAGTGATTGAACCTTAGTTTTCTCACTTGAAAAGAGAAGATGATAACAGTAGTTCACAAAAGGGCAAGTAGAATAATAAATGTAAATGTGTTTTATAAAAGGTAAAGGAGAGTAGTTTTTACTAATATAGTTATGTGTTAAATATAGAGATAATATGACTAC
Source organism: Tragulus kanchil (assembly GCA_022376925.1). NCBI lineage: Eukaryota > Metazoa > Chordata > Mammalia > Artiodactyla > Tragulidae > Tragulus > Tragulus kanchil. Next base: position 116,132,814 of record JAIOJX010000023.1, on the reverse strand, counting down.
CTCTCAAGCTTATGGAAAATTTGAGAAAACTAATGAGATTATATTTCTAACACTCTCAGGCTTCTTCACAAATAATTGGTATATAATAGCATGCATAATTAATGATTAGTTATTTTATATCTGTACTCAGTTCAGGAAGGCAGTATCTTTTACTATTTGATTAAAAAATAATTACTAATTTGATAGATGACACACCTAGGTATACCAACAGAATTCCTATTGGACTTAAAGAATATCTAGCTCTTGCCTAGTATTTCTCAAGGCTCTGTGAATTTAATGAAGGTAATTTCAGCTAGTTCAGCGTGGTAGAACAGAATTTGAAGTTGATTGTTAACCTTGGCTGAGTGACCAAATTAAATAGCTGTATTTTAAAAGGACATACATCAACTGGAACAAAACTTAAAAGTACTAGACCAACTGTGTATAATACTGGTCGATGGTGAGAGTTGTTAACTCTGAAGTACAGGCAAAGGAAGCTCTGAAAACTTTCTCTTTGTAGATAGGAGGACAAAAAATAGGTGTGAGTTAAGTTTTTACATTTGATCTTCCATGGAGGAATCTGTATTAAAGGTCTTTTGCAGTCTTCTGATTCCCTAATCATCAGTATTTAATAACTACTCTCTGTAATGTACTGTACTCTGCTTCCTCAAAGATTTATAACATACCGTTTAGTGACATTTCCAAATCTGTATACCAGTTTAGTAGTCAAGGTATACATATCTAAAGACAGATAACAACACATGATAGTAAGTACTAGTGAATGACATGGCAAACAGATACAGAAGAATTTGAAGAGGAAGAGATCCTTAAGGATATGGTGTTCAAGCTTGTAAACATAGGAAGAGTTTATTAGTTAATTCATATATTTTCTGGTATGATGTCTATTCAACATTTTTACCATCTTTTACATGGGTTATTTATCTTTTTATTATTGAGTTGTATTTTTTATGTATCAGAGATACAAGGTGTTTGTTTATAAAATACATTATTTGTAAATACTTTCTGCCAGTCTGTGGCTACTTTTTCCATTTTCTTAATAGCTCAAAATCTTTAATTTGATCATGTCCTATTTATCATTTTTTCTCCTTTATACCTCATGATCTGGCTCTTGTATCTCAGAACTCCTTGTCTAACCCAAGGTCTTGAGGATATATTTCCTAAATATTCTTTTACAAATGTAATAGTTTCCAGTTTTGCAATAGGTTTAATATCTATTTTAAGTTAATTTTCTGTTTAGTATGAGGTAAGGGTCTAAATTTATCTTTTTATATGTGGATATTCAATTGTTTCTGTTAGGTCTTTACCATTTCTGTCCTTTGGTAAAGATCTAATAGAAGCAGAAGAGATTAAGACGGGATGGAAAGAATACACAGAAAGAACCATACAAAAAAGATCTTAATGACCTGGGTAACCACAACAGGGTAATCACTCACCCAGAGTCAGACATTCTGGAGTGTGAAGTCTAGTGTGTCTGAGGAAGTACTACTGTCAATTAAGCTAGTGAAGAGGATGGAATTCCAGCAAAGAATTATTTACAATCTTAAAAGATGATGCTATCAAAGTGCTGCACTCACTTTGTCAGCAAATTTAGAAAACCCAGCAGTGGCCACAGGACTGGAAAAGGTCAATCCTCAACCCAATTCTGAAGAAGGACAGTACTAAAGAATGTTCCAGCCACCAGAAAATTGCACTCATCACCCTGCTAGTACAGCTATGTTCCAATTGCTGCATGCTAGGCTTCAGCATTATGGGAACCATGAACTTCAGATATCCAAACAGGGCTGAGAAAAGGCAAAGGAATCAGAGATTAAATTGCCAACATTCACTGGATCATGGAGAAAACAAGGGAATTACAGAAAAACTTTCTTTGCATATAGTAAATTGAAATCACCACATATATATGGTATATATATACTCAAAAGAACAAAATGGAAATTTTAGAGATAAATAAAACAACTAAATTTACTAGGGGGATCAATAGCAGATCTGAGATGGTTAAAAAAGGAAAAAGAAAAAAAAAACTCGGAGAAAAACTATCAAACAGAGGAAGAAACAGCTTCAGAGACCAGTAAGAAACTGAAAAATATGCATAAAGGACTCCCAGAGAAAAATAGAAAGAGAAAATGGGAGAAAATATTTAAATACAAACTGAAAACATCCCAAATCTGAAGAAAACATCAATTTAGATTTCCAAGAAGGTCAACAAATTTGAGGTAGGACAGACACACTTAGAATTTTATAGTCAAAGTGTTCAAAGCCAAAGATGACAGGAACATCTTGAAAACAACAGAACAACTCATACATGAAGAGCAAAATAATTAACAGCCAACGTCTCATCTGAAATGATCAAGGTCAAAATGTAGCAGATGATGAAAGAAAAAAAAAAAAACAAGCCAAGAATACTATATCAGCAAATCTATAAAGATCACAGTGAAAATGCTTCTGTTGTTTGGATATAGAAAATTCTAAAGAATCAAAAACTTCTGAAATTAATGAGTTCAACAAGGTCGTATGTCACAAAGTCAATATACAAAAAGTCAGTCATGAGCCTACATACATCATCAATTACAAGTGGAATTTGAGACTTTAAAAAAATGTCCTTGATATAAATCTAACAAAGTATGTACAGGATCTGTATGTAGAAAGCTTTGAGACCCAAATAGAAGAAACTGAAGAAGATGCAAATAAATGTAACACAAACAATGTAACTTGAGTCTTTTAAATAATTTATATCTATTATATCACAGTTGTCATACTTTCCATTAATTCTTTGCATGTGACTTCCTTTAGTACCTGGACCATATTTATAATAGCTTTTCTTCAGTCTTTGTTTTCTCAGTTCAATATCTATGCCCTCTCAGAGACCGTTTCTATTGACTTTTTCCTCTGAGTATGGTCACATTTCCTATTTCTTTGCATGACTTACAGTTTTTTAGTATGAAAATTGGATATTTTAGGTAGTACTTTCTAGCAACGCTAGATCTGAATCCTCCCAGGATTGTTGTTACTGCTGTTTGTTTGGTTTTTGTTTAGTGATTTCCCTGTGCTAATGCTGTGGATATACTCTTCTCCCTCATGGTGTGGGATGGCATGTGGGCCACTGATATTTGTTCAGATTTTTTTAAATCATGTTTTAATTTTAAATTCTAGTTTTCTGGTCGGAGAGTTATCCCTATGTCAGCATAACTTAATGATCAGCTGTAATTGGTCCAAGGTTGTACTCAGATACAATGTAAGGTTAAGTCAGTGAGATTTTACCCCTTTGCCTATGGATCTGTGTTTATATCAGGGAGTACATTCAAAGTTCAAGCTGTTTATAAATTTGACCCAGCTTTTACTTCCTGCTCTCTCATCTCTCCTGTGCATGTATAAGGATGTTCATTCAGGGGATGGGTAACTGGCTAGTTTCTCCTATACTCTCCGCTGATCCTGTGCACAATCTTGTAAATTCACATGGTTTTCCAGAAACCAAAGTATGTGGGAGCTTCTGAAAGCCTACTATGATTTGCCCATTTGTTCTATAGATCTCTCTATTAAATTTCAAGCTATTCGGCTGATCTGCTGCTTGCCATTATCAAGATTGTAATTGCACATTAGGTATGGCATGACCTTCCAATTTGGCTACCAGCTATGTTCAGGAACATGTCATTATCTTGCAGTCTACTTAAACATCAACTCAGCCCCTTTTCTGGGCAGCAAAGCTTCTGTCTTTCAGAGCTTACTCTCCTGTGGCAGAATTTCCATTCTGATGAAGCCACAAATGGGACTATATGACAGTCTCCCAGATTAAAACACCACAAACTTCCATGGTTCTTACCCAACTTTTCTTGAATAAACACTTCTAAATGTGTTGTATGCCTGTAGTTGCTTACCAGAACCTTGAAGTTATTGGGGATCTATTGACAACTTAATCCAGTTTTATTATTGCTTATAGGGGAGAGGATTTGATATTCTACCATTTTGAAAGTTTTGCTTCCTCCTGTATGGGACTCTGTGTTTCTTGGATTTGATTGACTATTTCTTTTCCCATGTTGGGGAAGTTTTCAACAATAATCTTCTTAAACATTTTCTTTCGACCTAGTGATTGGGGCTGCTGTTTGTTTGGTTTTTGTTTAGTGATTTCCCTGTGCTAATGCTGTGGATATACTCTTCTCCCTCATGGTGTGGGATGGCATGTGGGCCACTGATATTTGTTCAGATTTTTTTAAATCATGTTTTAATTTTAAATTCTAGTTTTCTGGTCGGAGAGTTATCCCTATGTCAGCATAACTTAATGATCAGCTGTAATTGGTCCAAGGTTGTACTCAGATACAATGTAAGGTTAAGTCAGTGAGATTTTACCCCTTTGCCTATGGATCTGTGTTTATATCAGGGAGTACATTCAAAGTTCAAGCTGTTTATAAATTTGACCCAGCTTTTACTTCCTGCTCTCTCATCTCTCCTGTGCATGTATAAGGATGTTCATTCAGGGGATGGGTAACTGGCTAGTTTCTCCTATACTCTCCGCTGATCCTGTGCACAATCTTGTAAATTCACATGGTTTTCCAGAAACCAAAGTATGTGGGAGCTTCTGAAAGCCTACTATGATTTGCCCATTTGTTCTATAGATCTCTCTATTAAATTTCAAGCTATTCGGCTGATCTGCTGCTTGCCATTATCAAGATTGTAATTGCACATTAGGTATGGCATGACCTTCCAATTTGGCTACCAGCTATGTTCAGGAACATGTCATTATCTTGCAGTCTACTTAAACATCAACTCAGCCCCTTTTCTGGGCAGCAAAGCTTCTGTCTTTCAGAGCTTACTCTCCTGTGGCAGAATTTCCATTCTGATGAAGCCACAAATGGGACTATATGACAGTCTCCCAGATTAAAACACCACAAACTTCCATGGTTCTTACCCAACTTTTCTTGAATAAACACTTCTAAATGTGTTGTATGCCTGTAGTTGCTTACCAGAACCTTGAAGTTATTGGGGATCTTTTGACAACTTAATCCAGTTTTATTATTGCTTATAGGGGAGAGGATTTGATATTCTACCATTTTGAAAGTTTTGCTTCCTCCTGTATGGGACTCTGTGTTTCTTGGATTTGATTGACTATTTCTTTTCCCATGTTGGGGAAGTTTTCAACAATAATCTTCTTAAACATTTTCTTATACCCTTTCTTTTTTTCTTCTTCTTCTGGAACCCCTATAATTCGAATGCTGGTACATTAGATATTATCCCAGAGGTCTCTGAGACTATCCTCAGCTCTTTTCATTCTTTGAGTTTGATTCTGTCTTCAGCAGTTACTTCCACCATTCTATCTTCCAGCTCACTTATCTGATCTTCTGCCTCAGATACTCTGCTCTTGATTCCTTCTAGAGTATCTTTAAGTTCAGCAATTGAGTTGTCTCTGTCTGTTGTTTTTTAAGTTCAGCAATTGAGCCGTTTGTCTCTGTTGTTTTATAAGTTCGCATATTTCTTTCTTCAGTGTTAGTTGATTCTTGCATTTTCTCTAATATTCTATTTCTGTAGTTTTGGATCATCGTTACTATCACTCTTCTGAATTCTCTTTCAGAAAGTTTGTCTAATTCCTCTTCCTTTATTTGGACTTGTGTGTTTGTAGATTGTTCCTTCATTTGTGCAGTATTTCTCTGCCTTTTCATTATTATTATTAATTTTTTAACTAACTATGTTTGAGGTTTCCTTTTCCCAGATTTTGAGTTAGGTCTGTGGGTGATTGGTTTTGTATTTTTATCTTTGTTGTTTGGATGAGATGTCTTATTCAGGGTGCTGCTGGTGGTTAGGTGATTCCAGGACTTGCACACAAGTGCTTGCCTTTGTGGGCGTTCTCTCTGTTTAATTTTCTCTAGCATTAGGTGTTTTCTGGTAGTGAAGGATCTTGGAGTCAATGCTCCTCTCCAAAGCCCTGGGCTAGATGCCTGACCAGGAATGATTCCATGGCATCTTGTTGCAGTTTCTCCTTTGCTCCCAGTTAAAACACCACAAACTTCCATGGTTCTTACCCAACTTTTCTTGAATAAACACTTCTAAATGTGTTGTATGCCTGTAGTTGCTTACCAGAACCTTGAAGTTATTGGGGATCTTTTGACAACTTAATCCAGTTTTATTATTGCTTATAGGGGAGAGGATTTGATATTCTACCATTTTGAAAGTTTTGCTTCCTCCTGTATGGGACTCTGTGTTTCTTGGATTTGATTGACTATTTCTTTTCCCATGTTGGGGAAGTTTTCAACAATAATCTTCTTAAACATTTTCTTATACCCTTTCTTTTTTTCTTCTTCTTCTGGAACCCCTATAATTCGAATGCTGGTACATTAGATATTATCCCAGAGGTCTCTGAGACTATCCTCAGCTCTTTTCATTCTTTGAGTTTGATTCTGTCTTCAGCAGTTACTTCCACCATTCTATCTTCCAGCTCACTTATCTGATCTTCTGCCTCAGATACTCTGCTCTTGATTCCTTCTAGAGTATCTTTAAGTTCAGCAATTGAGTTGTCTCTGTCTGTTGTTTTTTAAGTTCAGCAATTGAGCCGTTTGTCTCTGTTGTTTTATAAGTTCGCATATTTCTTTCTTCAGTGTTAGTTGATTCTTGCATTTTCTCTAATATTCTATTTCTGTAGTTTTGGATCATCGTTACTATCACTCTTCTGAATTCTCTTTCAGAAAGTTTGTCTAATTCCTCTTCCTTTATTTGGACTTGTGTGTTTGTAGATTGTTCCTTCATTTGTGCAGTATTTCTCTGCCTTTTCATTATTATTATTAATTTTTTAACTAACTATGTTTGAGGTTTCCTTTTCCCAGATTTTGAGTTAGGTCTGTGGGTGATTGGTTTTGTATTTTTATCTTTGTTGTTTGGATGAGATGTCTTATTCAGGGTGCTGCTGGTGGTTAGGTGATTCCAGGACTTGCACACAAGTGCTTGCCTTTGTGGGCGTTCTCTCTGTTTAATTTTCTCTAGCATTAGGTGTTTTCTGGTAGTGAAGGATCTTGGAGTCAATGCTCCCTCTCCAAAGCCCCTGGGCTAGATGCCTGACCAGGGAATGCAGATTCCATGGCATCTTGTTGCAGTTTCTCCTTTGCTCTTGAATGTGGGGTATCTGTTTTGTAGTCAGATCTAGCCTCCTTCTGTTGTTGGTTTCTTAGCAGCAAGTTGCAATTCTGGCGTTTTTTGCAAGAGAAGATGAGTGCACATCCCTTGCTTTCTCACTTAATCTTTAAGGAAATCAAAATATCAGAAGACATTGTCATATTTACCAATATACTTACCATTTGAGTGCTCTTAATTCCTTTGTATAGGAGTGAATTTATATATGATACTTGATTCTTTCTACCTGAAGAACTTTAATAGTTTTCATGCTATGAGTTTGCTGGATAATGAATTCTCTTACCTTTTCTATTTCTGAAATAGTCTCTGGCTATCTATATTTGTGAGGGATTTCTTTTTTTAAAAAAAAAAATAGAAGTTGGAAGTTACGTTTTTCTTCTTATATGTTAAAGTTGTAGTTCCATTGGCTATGTTTTTCATTTTGATAACAAACAAACAAAAAAAAATCAGGGAAAATTCTTACCTATTTTTCCCCATATGCTGTGCTTCTTTTAATACCTGTTATTAAATGCCTGTTATTAATACCTGTTATTTTAATATCTGTTATTTATTACTAATTTTCAGCAATTTAATTATAATATACCTATATACAGTGGTGATTTTCCTCTTTGTCAACGCTACAGGTTTACATTTTTCAAGTTCGGACAAATTTAGTTGTAATTTCTTCAGATCTTTTTTATTATTATTAATTTTTTAACTAACTATGTTTGAGGTTTCCTTTTCCCAGATTTTGAGTTAGGTCTGTGGGTGATTGGTTTTGTATTTTTATCTTTGTTGTTTGGATGAGATGTCTTATTCAGGGTGCTGCTGGTGGTTAGGTGATTCCAGGACTTGCACACAAGTGCTTGCCTTTGTGGGCGTTCTCTCTGTTTAATTTTCTCTAGCATTAGGTGTTTTCTGGTAGTGAAGGATCTTGGAGTCAATGCTCCTCTCCAAAGCCCTGGGCTAGATGCCTGACCAGGGAATGCAGATTCCATGGCATCTTGTTGCAGTTTCTCCTTTGCTCTTGAATGTGGGGTATCTGTTTTGTAGTCAGATCTAGCCTCCTTCTGTTGTTGGTTTCTTAGCAGCAAGTTGCAATTCTGGCGTTTTTTGCAAGAGAAGATGAGTGCACATCCCTTGCTTTCTCACTTAATCTTTAAGGAAATCAAAATATCAGAAGACATTGTCATATTTACCAATATACTTACCATTTGAGTGCTCTTAATTCCTTTGTATAGGAGTGAATTTATATATGATACTTGATTCTTTCTACCTGAAGAACTTTAATAGTTTTCATGCTATGAGTTTGCTGGATAATGAATTCTCTTACCTTTTCTATTTCTGAAATAGTCTCTGGCTATCTATATTTGTGAGGGATTTCTTTTTTTAAAAAAAAAAATAGAAGTTGGAAGTTACGTTTTTCTTCTTATATGTTAAAGTTGTAGTTCCATTGGCTATGTTTTTCATTTTGATAACAAACAAACAAAAAAAAATCAGGGAAAATTCTTACCTATTTTTCCCCATATGCTGTGCTTCTTTTAATACCTGTTATTAAATGCCTGTTATTAATACCTGTTATTTTAATATCTGTTATTTATTACTAATTTTCAGCAATTTAATTATAATATACCTATATACAGTGGTGATTTTCCTCTTTGTCAACGCTACAGGTTTACATTTTTCAAGTTCGGACAAATTTAGTTGTAATTTCTTCAGATCTTTTTTTCTCTATATTCCTATTACTTCTTTCCTTCTGGGAATCTCTCCTTACATGTTAAATTGCTTGAAACTGTTGCACTTGTCACTGAATCCTTTTTTTACCATTCTCTCTTTTTTTTTTTTTCCTGTGTTTAGATATTTTATATTACTAAATCTTCAAGTTAACTAATCTTTATAATTCTGCTGTTGGATTTAATTTGTTGTTAATCACACCTAGGAATTTTCTTCATGCATTTTTCAGGTCTGGAAGTTTCATGTGGTTCCTTTTAAAATTGTCTTTTCGTCTCTCTCCTCATTAACATTATAGCTTTTTGCAACCCTAAAAACTGTGGCCTGCCAAATTCCTCTGTCCATGGAATTTCCCAGGCAAGAATACAAGAGTGGGTTGCCATTTCCTACTCCAGGGGATCTTCCTGATGCAGGGATTGAATCCATATCTCTTGCATCTCCTGCATTGGCAGGTGGATTCTTTGCCACTGTGCCACCTGGGAAGCCCAGTTGTATAATGAGTAGTAACTTTAGGATATTTGGTATTAGTCTTCTATCTGGCCAGCAATTAGGCTACTTCTATATAAGCTTCATTCTTTTGAGGCTTGCTGTTTATTTTTTTATTTATTTATTTTTTTGGCCACTTCTATTGGTCTTTTATTTATTTCCATCTTTGTTCTTTGGCCCATGTGGGCCTCCCATCGCGGTGGCCTCTGTTGTCGCAGAGCATCTGCTCTGGGCACATGCGCTCCAGAGCTGTGGCTTGGTAGTTGGACAGATCGTTCCAGCCGCTCCGCAGCACGTGGGATCTTCCCAGACCAAGGGTCGAACCAGTGCCACTTGCACTGCAAGGTCGTTTCCTTACCCACTGGACCACCAGGGAAGCCCCTGCTGTTTATCTTTTTTGTGATACATCTAGAGTAGATTTAGTCTAGTGTTAGTTTATCCCCACTATTAAGAGTTTATCTTTCCAAGGTCTTTTCTCTAAATTCCAATTCCAGTCCCTCTAACTCAGCAAGGTCACAGTGCTTTGCTTGGAGTCTTACTCCCCAGACTGCAGTGTAGAAAGTGCCTCCAGGCTTTCTAAAGCTGATGAGATCTTCGCATTCCTTCTGTCTGTTTCTCTACTCTCTGGGATAATAGTGCTGTGCTACGTTTTCTCCACCATCTGAAAAGAGCCATTTCATATCATCTTCCATTTTTCTGGTTGCTTATGGTAGGAACACAAGTCTAGTACCACTTACTTATCATAACCAGAAGTGAAAAACTGACTTTTAAAATATCCTTGATCTTCAGTCTCCTTATAAATTCTACATATGGTAGAGTATCTGTCATACTCTTATGTTGGTAAACTCTTATCTATTTTATTTCTCCGTTGGAGGTGAACTCAGGAAAAGCAGTTTTATAAAGCACTGTTACATGGTGGCTTTAGGGGTCAATGCTCTGGGCAGGTCAAAATGACTCCCCAGGATCCAGTGGTAGGAACACAGTACCTGTGCAACAAGCACTTCATGATTATAAGAATAAAATAAGATATGGCAGGGCATAGGCATGGAAACCATCAGTTGTTTCCTAATTAGCACCCTGAGTAGTTTGGGCCTTGCCTCATGAGAAGTTAAAATCAGTGTAAATAGGAATGTTGTTGTTGTTTAGTTGCTAAGTCACATAAGGTTCAGCTCTTCTGCAACCCTATGGACTGTAACCCACCAGACTCCTACGTCCATGGGATTTTTCAGGCAAGAATACTAGAGTGGGCTGCCATTTCTTTCTTCAGGCGATCTTCCTGACCCAGGGATTGAACTTGAGTCTCCTTGACAGGTGGGTGCATTAGTCACTTAGTCACCAGGGAAGTCCAAATAGGGACAAGATATGTTCAAAGAGGTGCTGTTTAGAATTATGATGTGGAACAAAACTCTAGAGAGAACTATACTACTATAATGTTTTCAATTTACTGCATGGTCGTTTCCTTACCCACTGGACCACCAGGGAAGCCCCTGCTGTTTATCTTTTTTGTGATACATCTAGAGTAGATTTAGTCTAGTGTTAGTTTATCCCCACTATTAAGAGTTTATCTTTCCAAGGTCTTTTCTCTAAATTCCAATTCCAGTCCCTCTAACTCAGCAAGGTCACAGTGCTTTGCTTGGAGTCTTACTCCCCAGACTGCAGTGTAGAAAGTGCCTCCAGGCTTTCTAAAGCTGATGAGATCTTCGCATTCCTTCTGTCTGTTTCTCTACTCTCTGGGATAATAGTGCTGTGCTACGTTTTCTCCACCATCTGAAAAGAGCCATTTCATATCATCTTCCATTTTTCTGGTTGCTTATGGTAGGAACACAAGTCTAGTACCACTTACTTATCATAACCAGAAGTGAAAAACTGACTTTTAAAATATCCTTGATCTTCAGTCTCCTTATAAATTCTACATATGGTAGAGTATCTGTCATACTCTTATGTTGGTAAACTCTTATCTATTTTATTTCTCCGTTGGAGGTGAACTCAGGAAAAGCAGTTTTATAAAGCACTGTTACATGGTGGCTTTAGGGGTCAATGCTCTGGGCAGGTCAAAATGACTCCCCAGGATCCAGTGGTAGGAACACAGTACCTGTGCAACAAGCACTTCATGATTATAAGAATAAAATAAGATATGGCAGGGCATAGGCATGGAAACCATCAGTTGTTTCCTAATTAGCACCCTGAGTAGTTTGGGCCTTGCCTCATGAGAAGTTAAAATCAGTGTAAATAGGAATGTTGTTGTTGTTTAGTTGCTAAGTCACATAAGGTTCAGCTCTTCTGCAACCCTATGGACTGTAACCCACCAGACTCCTACGTCCATGGGATTTTTCAGGCAAGAATACTAGAGTGGGCTGCCATTTCTTTCTTCAGGCGATCTTCCTGACCCAGGGATTGAACTTGAGTCTCCTTGACAGGTGGGTGCATTAGTCACTTAGTCACCAGGGAAGTCCAAATAGGGACAAGATATGTTCAAAGAGGTGCTGTTTAGAATTATGATGTGGAACAAAACTCTAGAGAGAACTATACTACTATAATGTTTTCAATTTAAGAAAACAAAGGGAGGCAAGGAAGTACCAGTGAAAAATACTCAACAAATCATACATTTCAGTTAACAGTGGGCATAAGGTAGATCTGGATTCTGAAATCAAGTGAAGAGAATCACAGTCCTGTAGTCCTGTCACAGGATAATGAGAGCCAAAGAAAATCTGACAGATCATGTGTTGACTGGGCTATGGAAAGAGTTCTAAAAGTCTGTAGAAACTAGGGCCGTATGACCTTAAGATTTTTTTCTCCATTTAAAATATTTATTCATTGATGCATTCACTAATCAAGTACTTATAATTGAACATACCTTTTATTCCCACAACTGATGTGTTGGTGGTATTGTGCAGTCTCTGTCATGTTCAACTGATGGAGATCCTGTGGACTGCCATACGCCAGACTTCCCTGTCCTTCACTCTCTCGTTAAATATGGGTTTGTTCAAATTCACGTCCACTGAGTCAGTGATGCCATCCAACCATCTCATCCTCTGTCATCCACTTCTCCTCCTGCCTTCAATCTTTCCCAGCATCAGGGTCTTTTCCAGTGAGTTGGCTCTTTGCATCAGTTGACCAAAGTATTGGAGCTTTAGCATCAGTCCTTCCAATGTATATTCAGGGTGAATTTCCTTTTGGATTGACTGGTGTGATTTGCTAGCAGTCCAAGGGACTCTCAAGAGTCTTCTCCAACACCACAATTAATTTGAAAGCATCAGTTCTCCAGTGCTCAGCCTTCTTTATGGTTCAACACTCACACCCGTACATGACTACTGAAAAAAATCAAACCTTTGCTGGCAAAGTGGTGTCTCTGTTTTTTAATATGCTCTCTAGGTTTGTCATAGCTTTCCTTCCAAAAAGCTAGCATCTTTTACTTTTATGGCTGCAGTTAGCATCTGCAGTGATTTTGGAGCCCAAGAAAGGAAAATCTGTTGCTGTTTCCTTCTATTTGCCATGAAGCAATGGGACTGGATGCCATGATCTTAGTCTTTTTGCTGGGGAGGGGGGGGGGGTTGGGGGGTGGGGAGGGAGGGTTAAATTGATGTGGAACAAAACTCTAGAGAGAACTATACTACTATAATGTTTTCAATTTAAGAAAACAAAGGGAGGCAAGGAAGTACCAGTGAAAAATACTCAACAAATCATACATTTCAGTTAACAGTGGGCATAAGGTAGATCTGGATTCTGAAATCAAGTGAAGAGAATCACAGTCCTGTAGTCCTGTCACAGGATAATGAGAGCCAAAGAAAATCTGACAGATCATGTGTTGACTGGGCTATGGAAAGAGTTCTAAAAGTCTGTAGAAACTAGGGCCGTATGACCTTAAGATTTTTTTCTCCATTTAAAATATTTATTCATTGATGCATTCACTAATCAAGTACTTATAATTGAACATACCTTTTATTCCCACAACTGATGTGTTGGTGGTATTGTGCAGTCTCTGTCATGTTCAACTGATGGAGATCCTGTGGACTGCCATCGCCAGACTTCCCTGTCCTTCACTCTCTCGTTAAATATGGGTTTGTTCAAATTCACGTCCACTGAGTCAGTGATGCCATCCAACCATCTCATCCTCTGTCATCCACTTCTCCTCCTGCCTTCAATCTTTCCCAGCATCAGGGTCTTTTCCAGTGAGTTGGCTCTTTGCATCAGTTGACCAAAGTATTGGAGCTTTAGCATCAGTCCTTCCAATGTATATTCAGGGTGAATTTCCTTTTGGATTGACTGGTGTGATTTGCTAGCAGTCCAAGGGACTCTCAAGAGTCTTCTCCAACACCACAATTAATTTGAAAGCATCAGTTCTCCAGTGCTCAGCCTTCTTTATGGTTCAACACTCACACCCGTACATGACTACTGAAAAAAATCAAACCTTTGCTGGCAAAGTGGTGTCTCTGTTTTTTAATATGCTCTCTAGGTTTGTCATAGCTTTCCTTCCAAAAAGCTAGCATCTTTTACTTTTATGGCTGCAGTTAGCATCTGCAGTGATTTTGGAGCCCAAGAAAGGAAAATCTGTTGCTGTTTCCTTCTATTTGCCATGAAGCAATGGGACTGGATGCCATGATCTTAGTCTTTTTGCTGGGGAGGGGATGGGATGGGGAGGGAGGGGGATGGGCGGGCCACTTCTATTGGTCTTTCATTTGTCCGTTTTCATCCATCTTTGTTCTTTGGCCCATGTGGGCCTCCCATCGCAGTGGCCTCTGTTTTCACAGAGCACTGGCTCTGGGCGGATGCGCTCCAGAGCTCCACCTCGGTAATTGGACACATCGGTCCAGCCGCTCCGCGGCACGTGGAATCTTCCCAGGCCAGGGATCAAACAGGCGCCTCTTGCACTGCAAGGTGGTGTCCCTACACACTGGACCACCAGGGAAGCCCTGGTCTTAGTTTTCTAATGTTTAGTTTTAAGCCAGATTTTTCATTCTATTCTTTCATCCTTATCAAGAGGTATTTAATATCTCTTCACTCTTTACCATTAGAGTGGTATTATCGGCATCTCTGAGGTTGTTGATATTTCTCCTGGAAATCTTGATTCAAGCTTGTGATTCATCCAGCCTGGAATTTTGCATGTTGTACTCTGCATATAAGTTAAATAAGCTGGGTGACAGTATACAACCTTGTCAACTGATCCAGTGATACAAAAAAAGAAAAAAGACTGAAACATCTCCCTTGTCTTAGAATGCATTATGATAAGAAAATAGATTAGATTAGTAAATGACTAATTGCAACACAGAAAGTTCTTGAAATCTTTGTTTTTCCCTTTGAAGGTCATTTCTGGGGTAGCAGGGCAGAGAGGCAATAGTTTAAGTAGGGTCCATGTGATTCCGAATTAAAATTGTGAAGTGGTATGTAGATTAGACTTCCACTGATGCAGTACTTAGATATTTTGAGTGCCTCTTAAGAAGTCAGCAAAATAAAGACAAAGCTGAGCTGAAGAGTGGTGGATATACATTCCTAACTATTGAAATTTGTTCTGTACTTGCATTAGAAAAATGACCTGTCTAAGCCACAGTAATGTTCATACTAGGTGGACAGAATGCCCTGGCATGCTGCAGTGCATGGGTCACAAAACGGAAACGACTGGGTGAGTGCACAACAACAATCATACTATTTAGTATTAGTCTGCATAAGGATAACTGGCTTATTTAAATCCAATTATATTAATGCTATTGTCATGATTTGGAAAATATTTTTCATTTTTTAAAAAAGTCCAAAGTCATTACCATAAACAGAGACTGAGGGCATATTCCATGGGTATAAATAGGACATGTTCCACTCATAGTGTAGAGGAATATCAAAGAACATTATCTTATTTAGGGTGTGGAGTATTTCTCTGAGTTACTAGTTAATTGAATAACCTGTTTTCATTAATGAGAACATTGAAATTTTTTACTCTAGAAAGTTCCTTTTCCTTTTCCATGGAGCTTATTTGTGTTCTTCATTAGGAAATTAAATGTTAACCATATAAAGAAAGGGAAATGGAATGGTGAAAGGGATAAATATTTGGTTTTTTCCATTATCCAAAATTATCACTGTTAATAACTATATGCATTCTTCCATTTCTTTTCCATACATATTTATTTTTATTGCTTCATAGATTTGACATTGTTTAGATTGTAGTACACAAAATACATATAGTTTCACTATTGTTTCAACTATATAATAGCAAGTACAAAGTAGACATATCATGTCTTTCATATCTTCTGTTACTAAATCACTTAGCAAAGGGATAAGTGGGGAAAAAAATGACCAAAATAAATTCTATACTTGTGCATCTTTAATTAACATAAAATCATGTGAGGAAGTGTTCTCTTGATTTTAAAGAAACCTTAGAGATTTGCCTGAGTT
The DNA here is from genome assembly GCA_022376925.1 of Tragulus kanchil. Classification (NCBI taxonomy): domain Eukaryota; kingdom Metazoa; phylum Chordata; class Mammalia; order Artiodactyla; family Tragulidae; genus Tragulus; species Tragulus kanchil. The sequence goes on along the minus strand of JAIOJX010000023.1, from coordinate 116,117,127 downwards.
TATATAATAACTTTATAAAGGTGTACTTGAGATTTGAACCCCAGATGGTAGAACTCCTAAAAATTTTCTTAGACTAAGGAACTGGCTTGAGAGCTGCGGAGCAGTTGGCAGAAGGGTGAGGGCTAATGAGATAATAGGTTCATTCCTAAAGAGCAGATGTCTTCAGCTTAACCTTCCTGATCTAAAATTTGAGAAAATGCAGCTGAACAAAGGGACAAGTGACAGGAAGAAGGAACAGGTCAAATTCTAGTTCTACTAAATTTTTAATTTTTAAATATATTCTAGCTAAGCAATTCTGTGGCTATTTGAGTTACAGTTTTATACTCTACTTGGAACCTGGTTATTCTAATAAGTGCTGTTCATTGGCCATATTATTTAAAAGGAAAGCTGCTTACATTTGAGTGCAGAATAGGCTGCTTCTGCTTAAGTGAAGTCATCAGAGGCGATTTAAAGACTGGGTTTTATTGTTGGATAGTCTGGATGCTACTTTGTGAATCTGAGTTGGTAATGAGCTATTTTTCTCAAAACATAGTTGAAAGATCAACCAGTTCACTTAACATTTAGCTTAAGAGTTTCAGGGGGAAATGAGGTGAAAATCAATGCATCTCTTCTACAGAAGTCCTCACTTTGAATTTCTGTATGCAGAAGAGCCTTCAATAATCTGCCCTCAAGTCAAAACTACTACACACAAACATCCAAAGAGCCAATGAAAACTCTTGTTTTTCCACAATAATCTGCCTAGCAGTTTTGCTTTTTTAAATCCCCAAAATCTCATATCTCCAAGGAAAACTGATCATTTCCTTGGAAGGAAACCAAAGAAGATATTTCTCTCTTTCTTCTCTTTCATCTATCCAACCACTTATAAGTTTCTATTTCTTTTTCAACTTCACTCTTTTATTCTTTGCTCTTCATTACCTGAAGTCATACACAGATCATTATTCCCTTTAAAATTCTTTTGTTTGTTTCATTGTGGCAACTGCCTCCTAAGTTTCTTGACTTCAGATTCTCCTCTGTTTCCATCATACATAATGATACCCAGGTAGTCTCCTTCAAAAAACACTTTGATCAGATTGTCCATCTGCTGGATGCTCTGTTTTTGTCTCTAGTATCTCTAAGCTGTAACCTTCTAGAAGCTAGAGCCTTATCTCATTTAATGCTTATAATAGAAGATGTATATAGTGAATAAAGAGTGACTGTTTACTAAATTAATGGAGGTAAGGGTTGGAAAAGTAGTATAACAATATGGATTTCTTCTATTGTCTCAAAATTTCAGGTCAAACCATAAAGCAAATAAAAATATCTCAGAGAAAAACAAAATGCCTCTAGGACAGTGGATCTCAGTCAAGGGGATTTTGCACAGGAAGAAGGAACAGGTCAAATTCTAGTTCTACTAAATTTTTAATTTTTAAATATATTCTAGCTAAGCAATTCTGTGGCTATTTGAGTTACAGTTTTATACTCTACTTGGAACCTGGTTATTCTAATAAGTGCTGTTCATTGGCCATATTATTTAAAAGGAAAGCTGCTTACATTTGAGTGCAGAATAGGCTGCTTCTGCTTAAGTGAAGTCATCAGAGGCGATTTAAAGACTGGGTTTTATTGTTGGATAGTCTGGATGCTACTTTGTGAATCTGAGTTGGTAATGAGCTATTTTTCTCAAAACATAGTTGAAAGATCAACCAGTTCACTTAACATTTAGCTTAAGAGTTTCAGGGGGAAATGAGGTGAAAATCAATGCATCTCTTCTACAGAAGTCCTCACTTTGAATTTCTGTATGCAGAAGAGCCTTCAATAATCTGCCCTCAAGTCAAAACTACTACACACAAACATCCAAAGAGCCAATGAAAACTCTTGTTTTTCCACAATAATCTGCCTAGCAGTTTTGCTTTTTTAAATCCCCAAAATCTCATATCTCCAAGGAAAACTGATCATTTCCTTGGAAGGAAACCAAAGAAGATATTTCTCTCTTTCTTCTCTTTCATCTATCCAACCACTTATAAGTTTCTATTTCTTTTTCAACTTCACTCTTTTATTCTTTGCTCTTCATTACCTGAAGTCATACACAGATCATTATTCCCTTTAAAATTCTTTTGTTTGTTTCATTGTGGCAACTGCCTCCTAAGTTTCTTGACTTCAGATTCTCCTCTGTTTCCATCATACATAATGATACCCAGGTAGTCTCCTTCAAAAAACACTTTGATCAGATTGTCCATCTGCTGGATGCTCTGTTTTTGTCTCTAGTATCTCTAAGCTGTAACCTTCTAGAAGCTAGAGCCTTATCTCATTTAATGCTTATAATAGAAGATGTATATAGTGAATAAAGAGTGACTGTTTACTAAATTAATGGAGGTAAGGGTTGGAAAAGTAGTATAACAATATGGATTTCTTCTATTGTCTCAAAATTTCAGGTCAAACCATAAAGCAAATAAAAATATCTCAGAGAAAACAAAAATGCAACTGGTGACCATGCCTCTAGGACAGTGGATCTCAGTCAAGGGGGATTTTGCCCCTAAAGATTATTTGGTAATGTTTGGAGACATATTTGGTTGTCGCGCCTCAAGAGGAAAGAAAGCTTCTAACAGCTAGTGAATAGGGAGCAGGGACCCTGTTAAATATCCTAAATGTACAGCTCTTCCTCCTCAAACAACAAAAAAAGATCTTATCCAAGACGTTCATAATGTTATAGATGAGAAATCACCTCAAAGAAAATCCTTCGACTTCTTTTCTCGCTCACTGTTTAACCTACATAGTCAAAAGAGAGAGAATGAAGAAAAAATGTGTAAAAGTTAGAAGTAATAGGTTTAGGGGCAAAGTATTCTTGTTTTTTCTCTTCACCTTTACCCTCAAGTCAAGTGCTGGAGCCTCCAAGAGAATCTCTTACTGTTTCTGGAGGTGATGGCAAGCTGGGGAAATGGCATCTCACAGTCAAGCTGGATGTCTATTGAGCTAGAGATTAGTCTACTTAGTTTTTTCTAAAACAGGGGTAGAGTGAAGGAGGCAGTTCTAAGAAGTACTTGACATACATTCTGAGAGCCTGAGAGTGTGCATGAATAAAGAGACTGGTATTTTGCTCCTGCCTGGAGAATCCTTAAATTGGGAGACTGAGTAGAGTGGTCTGTGATAGCTGACCAAGGAAGCAGGGCAGTGAGAAGCAATCGATTTTTGGTTGACAAGAAGATATGAGTTTTCTACATTAAAAGGTAACTGGACACAGTATAGTTTGATGGAACTGTACCCAGGAAGATAGCCTGCTTGGGCAAGGAGGCCCTGGCAGTGTGAAGCTCTAGGGTATCTACTGGAAGCAAGAGATGAGGAGTTGCAAGACTTCCAGTGGCTAGTGTTTTGTTTGTCTGAGGAAATTGTATCATAAGAAGGTCACTGCAGGGCCTATGAAAGAGCTGGGAATATGCTTGGTAAGAAAGCTGGTGTTTGACAGGCTCTAGGCACATGGACTCCAGAGCGCTGGCTTGTAATTGCTCTGCAGAGCTCTGGGCGCACGCACTCCAGAGCACTGGCTTGTAATTGCTCCGCGGCACGTGGGATCTTCCTGGGCCAGGGATCTAACCGGTGCCCCTTCCACCACAAGGTGAACTCTTTACCCACTGGACCACCTCGGAAGCCCAGGATGGCATATTTGAAGGAATCAGTTGGGGTGGGGTAGGGGGGAGTGTTTCTGGCTTGTTTTCTATAGAGTTCAGCCTGATTTTTTAAAAAGTGAGTTATGTTAACCTTTATTGCACACTTCATATGGGTCAATATCATGTTTATTAAATGTTTACATGTGCTAAAGCATTTAGTAATTCCAGTTGTCCCCCCCATAAGAATTATTATTGCCACTTTAAAATGAAGAGGAAAAGGTTTGTAAAGGTCAAATAATATATCATGGTTAAATAAGAGTAAATCCTTTCTAAGGTCTTCTGTTTTGAACGTTTTCTGTAAGATCTAAGACCAACAAGTGTTACTTCTGGGAGCTTTGAACAATAAGAATAGAGGTTTAGCCATATTAATAAAAATTCGTATATAGAAATTAACAAGATAATTTAAGCATATGAACAATCATGTTTGTTCTGCTTTGACTCATAGCAACATTTTCTATCATGAGCTGCTAAGATTATACACTATTCTGACAGATTTAGAGGTTCTTACCTTACATACTGACATTGCTATTAGCTAAAGCATCCTATCTTTTAGGGCTGTCTGCATTCTGAATTATTAAGTATGCTAACAATTGAGTGAGAAATGAGTTTGTCTGAGTTGCACTGAAAGCACAGAATGGAAGAGTTCATTGAGACAATGATCTGGTAATTTCACACACACTAGCTGGTGCCCCTTCTCCACCCTCACTTCTATGTGTGTGCCAATATGTGTGGCCATAGAGGTGCTAAAATGCAGCAAGTCAAGAATTCATTTTCATTAGCTCTCACTGTTTGTTTTCACCATTTTGATCTTAAAAACTCTCGTTCTGCTTTCAGGGGTGAAATGAAACCATTTTGCTACCTTATTTGTCTTTTACAAATCATACTAAAATTATCATTAAATAAGCATGTACATATCTAAGGATGTAGTGAGATAGACGTTAACACTCATTATGCCAGACTCTGAAGTCTAAATTGGGCTTCTTTGAAAGCATTAACAAGGAGACCATTATTTATAACTGTCCATCTCCTTGGGAAAAATCAATACCTATAAAGTATGCAGACCTCTGTTTGCATTCTTAAATGAAGTTTCATCAGGCCTCAGTACTGTTTCTCTTGTGGATTTTATTTTTGCTCTGCATTGAGTATCTCAGGTATCAGACTTCCTGAAATTGAGAGACGGACTCCATTTGAGTATAAGATTTACCACTCTTGCTAAACATGTAAAAAAAAAAAAAATTATATGCCCATTGCCTCCCTTCTTCCACAAATTTTCTCTCATCTCTTTATTCCTTCATTTCTTCATGTGTTTATTCATTTGTTTATTCCCTCAGATTCATCCTGGACTTCAGTCATTCATTCAGTAAACCTTCACTGGAGTTGGTTTAATGAATAGGTGTCTATAACAAAACGAACACTAAGGATGAATGCCTTGTCTCTTTCTGTCAAGTTAGACACTCCTCTAACTTCTTCACTTACAACTCTCTTTTTGATCTCTTATCTTAGATTAGTAAAAAGCAACACTATTTTTAGCATTCACACTGACTTCTGGGCATCACCTTGATCTCTCCACTTGTAGTCAATTATTGAATTTCATTGATTCTGCAAATTAATATCTTGAGAATCCAGATCCTTTTCTCTCACCTCTTTGCTCCTGCCTTGGTCCAGGCTATCCTCTTCTATTTATAAGGGTTATTCTAAGAGCTTATTAACAGAACTTCTGTGCATTAGTTTTCTCCACTTTTCATCTACTCTCCAAAGAGTGATATTTAGAAAGTAAAAACTTTTATAGTGTTAATACCCACTGGATAATGTTTCAATAGCTTGTTATTGTCCTGATTATAAAGTCCTAAATCCATAGCAAACAAGTAAGTCCCTTCACAACATGGTTCTGCTTTCCCTACAACATTGTAACTCAATATCATATCTAATGTTATTGGGAATAGAGAGAGACTTCTTGTAAAGCAAAAAGATCAGTCTTTTGTTCTGTTAATCCTTTTGCCTGGAACATTCCCTTTTGCTTCCTCATAACATCCCTCCCTTCCTTATAGTCTTTGCCTGATTAGTTTTCAATCATACTAAAATTTTTTCATTAAATAAGCATGTACATATCTAAGGATGTAGTGAGATAGACGTTAACACTCATTATGCCAGACTCTGAAGTCTAAATTGGGCTTCTTTGAAAGCATTAACAAGGAGACCATTATTTATAACTGTCCATCTCCTTGGGAAAAATCAATACCTATAAAGTATGCAGACCTCTGTTTGCATTCTTAAATGAAGTTTCATCAGGCCTCAGTACTGTTTCTCTTGTGGATTTTATTTTTGCTCTGCATTGAGTATCTCAGGTATCAGACTTCCTGAAATTGAGAGACGGACTCCATTTGAGTATAAGATTTACCACTCTTGCTAAACATGAAAAAAAAAAAAAAAAAATTGTGTGCCCATTGCCTCCCTTCTTCCACAAATTTTCTCTCATCTCTTTATTCCTTCATTTCTTCATGTGTTTATTCATTTGTTTATTCCCTCAGATTCATCCTGGACTTCAGTCATTCATTCAGTAAACCTTCACTGGAGTTGGTTTAATGAATAGGTGTCTATAACAAAACGAACACTAAGGATGAATGCCTTGTCTCTTTCTGTCAAGTTAGACACTCCTCTAACTTCTTCACTTACAACTCTCTTTTTGATCTCTTATCTTAGATTAGTAAAAAGCAACACTATTTTTAGCATTCACACTGACTTCTGGGCATCACCTTGATCTCTCCACTTGTAGTCAATTATTGAATTTCATTGATTCTGCAAATTAATATCTTGAGAATCCAGATCCTTTTCTCTCACCTCTTTGCTCCTGCCTTGGTCCAGGCTATCCTCTTCTATTTATAAGGGTTATTCTAAGAGCTTATTAACAGAACTTCTGTGCATTAGTTTTCTCCACTTTTCATCTACTCTCCAAAGAGTGATATTTAGAAAGTAAAAACTTTTATAGTGTTAATACCCACTGGATAATGTTTCAATAGCTTGTTATTGTCCTGATTATAAAGTCCTAAATCCATAGCAAACAAGTAAGTCCCTTCACAACATGGTTCTGCTTTCCCTACAACATTGTAACTCAATATCATATCTAATGTTATTGGGAATAGAGAGAGACTTCTTGTAAAGCAAAAAGATCAGTCTTTTGTTCTGTTAATCCTTTTGCCTGGAACATTCCCTTTTGCTTCCTCATAACATCCCTCCCTTCCTTATAGTCTTTGCCTGATTAGTTTTCAATCATCTTTGGGGGGGAGGGGGGCGGTACTTTTACTATATTTTAATTAAATCGCGTATAATTGCTTTACACTTTTGTTAGTTTCTGCCATACGATGAAGTGAATTAACTGTATATAATCCCTCCCTCTTGGACCTCCCTCCCACCACGCTCCCTCATTCCCACCCTTTCCTCCCATTCCCTTTCCTCTTGAACTGAGTTGGGTCTCTGGTTATCGGCTCCATGTAGCTATGTACTTCCTCTGACATACTGTTTACCACACTCTGGACTCTCAACTCTGGGAGGCAGAGGCTGTGTCTCTAATTTTGTTGCACTGAATTCCCAGAGTTTGACACAAAATAGATGCTATCTCAGTTCAGTTTAGTCTCTTGGTCACATCTGACTCTTTGTGACCCCATGGATGGTGGCACACCAGGCTTCCCTGTGTCAACTACAAATTGGCATTTACCAATTACATTGCCAGTGACTGAACAAGGGTATTTGCCATCTGCCTCTGGAGATTGTTCTCCGTGCTGTGACAGCTGCTGACCTTCAACACCCCCTGAGGTTGTTCAGGGTGGAGTAGGCACTCTGTGCTCCAGGGAATCTTGTGGGGCAGGTCTTTAGAAGTTGGATGCTTTTATTTATTTATTTATTTTTGAAATTTGGGGGTTCTTTATTATAAACCAATAGATAACTGAAACAACTGAGTAGTAGGTGGATTACAAAAATGATCCTGATTATACCTCTCTCCCAGTGTCTGTGCCCTTTGAAAAGTGAATTATTAGTTCATTTAATCAAGAGGTGGGCTTCCCAGGTGGTTCAGTGATAAAAAAAAAATCCACCTACAGTGGAGAGATGCAAGAGATCCACGTTCAGTCCCTGGGTGGGGAAGATACCCTGGAGTAGGAAATGGGAACCCTGCTCCAGTATTCTTGTCTGGAGAATCCCATGGACAGAGGAGCCTGGTGGGCTACAGTCCATAGGGTTGCAGAGTCAGACCTGATTGAAGGGACTGAGCATACACAAAATCAAGAGGCAGAGTTTATTTAACCAAGTTGGATGCTTTTAGAAACAGATTTTATTATCTCAATTCTTGAGTCTCCTCATAGCTAGAAAAGCATTAAATTCCTTCATGATGACTTCAAATCCTAATGATTAACTGAAAACCATTTGTAAAATGACTGTTTAATGATATCGTATTCCCCCCTCACCAAAATCCATAAATATTGATCTTCCTCCTGCTGCCTCTTTGGAACGGTCTCTCAGAGCTACCTGGGGTACAGTCCTAATTATGCCCCAAATAAAACTTAACCCATGACTCTCAAGTTGTCCTTCACCATCTCCTGGAGCTGGCTCAAACTTATGTCCATTGAATCAGTGAGGTCATCCAACCATCTTGTCCTCTGTCATCCTCTTCTCCTTTTGCCTTCTATTTTTCCCAGTGTCAGACTCTTTTCCAATGAGTATCAGGTGGCTAAAATATTGGAGTTTCAACATCAGTCCTTCCAATGAATATTCAGGGTTGATTTCCTTTGGAATTGACTGGTTTGATCTCCAGGTGCTACATAATGGTTGTTAACTTAATGAATTTCTCTGAATTTAGTACTTTTTAATATTTCAATCATAGTATAAAGAATTTTAGATATTGATAGATAAATGCATACATAAATCTTCTTCAGCTTAAGATGGAATTATTTCCAATAAACCCATCCTAAACTGAAAATATCATGGATTGAAAATGCATGTAAGGCACCTAAGGTACTAGACATCAGAACTTAGTCTAGTCTAAATACACTCAGAACAGTTATAGTACCCCACAGCTGGACAAAAATAGTCCAACACAAAATATGATTTATAATAGTGTTGAATATTTCATGCTATTTATTGAATGCTCTACTGAAAATGAAAAACAGAATGACTGTATGCATATAGCATGGTTGCAAACATTTATCAGTGGACGACATCCTTGATCAAGTGACTGATGATAGTTGCCCAGAGAGTATCCCCACATATTAATTATCACTATCCAGGAAAAAAATCAACATTCAAAATTTGAAGTATGATCTCTACTGAATACAATTTCCTTCGAAATCCCAAGTGAAATGACTGCAGTTTAAACCCTGGAGTAGGAAATGGGAACCCTGCTCCAGTATTCTTGTCTGAGAATCCCATGGACAGAGGAGCCTGGTGGGCTACAGTCCATAGGGTTGCAGAGTCAGACCTGATTGAAGGGACTGAGCATACACAAAATCAAGAGGCAGAGTTTATTTAACCAAGTTGGATGCTTTTAGAAACAGATTTTATTATCTCAATTCTTGAGTCTCCTCATAGCTAGAAAAGCATTAAATTCCTTCATGATGACTTCAAATCCTAATGATTAACTGAAAACCATTTGTAAAATGACTGTTTAATGATATCGTATTCCCCCCTCACCAAAATCCATAAATATTGATCTTCCTCCTGCTGCCTCTTTGGAACGGTCTCTCAGAGCTACCTGGGGTACAGTCCTAATTATGCCCCAAATAAAACTTAACCCATGACTCTCAAGTTGTCCTTCACCATCTCCTGGAGCTGGCTCAAACTTATGTCCATTGAATCAGTGAGGTCATCCAACCATCTTGTCCTCTGTCATCCTCTTCTCCTTTTGCCTTCTATTTTTCCCAGTGTCAGACTCTTTTCCAATGAGTATCAGGTGGCTAAAATTTTGGGAGTTTCAACATCAGTCCTTCCAATGAATATTCAGGGTTGATTTCCTTTGGAATTGACTGGTTTGATCTCCAGGTGCTACATAATGGTTGTTAACTTAATGAATTTCTCTGAATTTAGTACTTTTTAATATTTCAATCATAGTATAAAGAATTTTAGATATTGATAGATAAATGCATACATAAATCTTCTTCAGCTTAAGATGGAATTATTTCCAATAAACCCATCCTAAACTGAAAATATCATGGATTGAAAATGCATGTAAGGCACCTAAGGTACTAGACATCAGAACTTAGTCTAGTCTAAATACACTCAGAACAGTTATAGTACCCCACAGCTGGACAAAAATAGTCCAACACAAAATATGATTTATAATAGTGTTGAATATTTCATGCTATTTATTGAATGCTCTACTGAAAATGAAAAACAGAATGACTGTATGCATATAGCATGGTTGCAAACATTTATCAGTGGACGACATCCTTGATCAAGTGACTGATGATAGTTGCCCAGAGAGTATCCCCACATATTAATTATCACTATCCAGGAAAAAAATCAACATTCAAAATTTGAAGTATGATCTCTACTGAATACATATCAAATCTGTACCTTCACAAAGTTAAATAACCCTAAGTTGAACCACTGTAAGCTGGGAAATGTCTATATATACCTACATACTTTCTTTTCCCTCAGTTATTGGATTTTATGTACCATATTCAGGCAAAAGTGCTATACAAGCCTAAGAATTGGATTGAAAAATAATTCTTTACTTCATCAGGTTGTTAATCCTACATGCCTGTGGTGATAAACCCCAGAAAATCTGGATAATCCTATATAGTATTCAGAGAGAGCTGGAAACAGCTATAAATACGTATCATACTGTCAAATACCATTATCATTTAGACAACTCTGCAGTTCCTTCCAAATTGTAGTAGGCTATCCTTGCCTCATAAAGTCCCTCTGAGAATTTTCCCACTTTCTTCCTGTTATTCCCTTTGCTTTCCATGTTCCGTCTTGATCTACCCAATCTGTCCCTTTCCTTCTTGCCTTTTATTAATTTTTGCCACTTTTCCCTTCTACCTTAATTATGTATCTAGGAATTCTGTCATTCTCTCTTAAATAGCTCTTCCTTCCTCCTCTCATCTGTCCTTCCTTCATTGCATTTCTTTTTTTGGTAATACTTCTGTTTGTCTTCTTTTCTCTCCATGTACCTTCTCTTCTGTCTTTCTTCTACCCTCTGTTCCTAGAGGGGTAATGTGGGTACCTGGTGTGTATGTGTGTTCGTGTGTCTGTATCCGTGTGTCTGTGAGGGAAGTTGTCTGCTAGCCACAGTCAACTCCAGTGTTCTCCTCTGCAGCCCCATTTATTCTAGATGAGTATCCATAGGACTCACAGGCAGGGAAAGTAGTTGCAATTCCATAGATAAGCAAATAATTCTTGGCAGTTTCAAAATGAAAGCAACTGCACTGCCAAAAGGCTTCTGTTTACCACACAAAACAAATGTTGTTACTATTTCAATTCCAAAAAAGCATCTTAAAAGCATCCTTTCACAAGAACATTGTTCTAGCCTTTATGTCTAATTAGATGTAAAGAAAATCTTTTGTTATTTTTGTTACACAATTTAGACTTGGCTAATAACCAGAGATAAATAATGGTTTACCCCTGCTGGGTTCTGTAGCAACACTCTACTGAATAAAATAAGTGCACATGTGCAGTACAAATCCTGTGAAAGACCTTTTTTTCTCTACGCATATTTTTCTTTCATCCTCATCCTGATTCCTTTCACCTCAGCATAATCCTTTTTTATTTTTTCTTGAGGAGCTTTGCAGCATGATTTCCATAAATATTTGGGGGAAAATAGCCTAGGTCTTTCTTGTCTTCATTTCCCCATTTCATATGTTTTTGACTAAAACCAACACGGAATCCATTGGCTTCTTTAGTTATAACTAAGCTATTCTGTTGAGACAGGATGGGATGGGGTGGTTACAAAGGCGTCAGAATAGAGAGATGATTGGCCCATGCTGAACTGGCAAGGTAAACTACACTAGTGGGTATTTTTTCCCTCCATATACACAATCTTTTTTTCTCTTCCCGAAACCGAGATTGCTTTATTCAGTATGTTGTTTGTTCTTTTTGCTTACACAGTTATAACTTTGTTTTTTACACAAGCAACACATTGTGTCTGCTCTGAACACAGTGAATATCTTTGATTTTCTACCTACTTATGTTTCCTGCCACTGCCCATATTCAAGTACAGGTAGGAGTGCTAATACATGGCAGGCATCCAAAACCCTGGAATGAATGCCACCTGGAGCTCAGGTAGAGAGTGCATTTTAGCACCTAGCCAAGGTAGGAGCTGTGGGCTTTTGTTCTGACTTGACCACAGATTTCCATTTGGCCTTGAGCAAATGTCTTGACTAATCTGAGTCTTTACATAAAACTGTTCCTTTGCAGTTCCTTTACAATTCTCATTGTAGAATCAAACTGAGATGCCATACCTTAGTTTGTTTTTGGCTGCTCTGGGTATTCATTGCTGCATGTGAGTTTTCTCTAGCTGCTGTGAGCAGAGGCTACTCTCTAGTTGCAGTGCACGGTGGTTTCTCTTGCAAAACATGTACTCTGAGTCCATGGGCTTCATTAGTTGTGGTGCATGGACTTACTTGCCCCATAGCCTGTGGAATTTTCCTGGAGCAGGGATCAAACCCCAAGTCCCCAGCATTGGCAAGCAGATTCTTAACCACCGAGTCACCAGGGAAGTCCTGACAATTTTTAATAAAACGCTTGAGTGCTATTTTAACATAACTTGTTTTGACCTTGTAAAAGTGTTAAATTGTGTGTGCTTAGCCACTCAGTTATGTCCAACTCTTTGTGACACCAAGGATTGTAGTCCACTAGCCTCCTCTGTCCATGGGACTCTCCAGGCAAGAATGTGGGGAGTGGGTAACCATTCCCTTCTCCAGGGAATCCTTCTGGACCCTTTTAGGGGTGATTGCCATGGCCATTACAATTTTATGGGAAAGTACTACAAGGATGGAACCTGGGTATCCTGTATTGCAGGCAGATTCTTTACCATCTGAGCCACCAGGGAAGCCAGTGTATTATTTCACCTTCTGTCAACTGCAGAATAGGTTGGTTTCCACCTTCTCTTGGAGAAAGAAGTAATCTAATAGTATGTGCCTGCCATGCTCTACACTAAAACATTTTTGATGCACTGTCCTCTCAGAGTAATGTGAAGTAGGTTCTGTTGTGCCTGTTCTCCAGATGGAGACAATGGATCAGATAAATTTTGGAATGGATTTACAAATTCATAGCAATTGAATGGAAAAGGTAGGACTGAACCCCAGGGTTGTTGGACTGCCAAGTCAATGCTTTTTCCATTACCACCATGTATGTAGACAGTTCATGACTTACTGGCTTAGGATTTTCTAGCTTCATGAGGGCATGAAAGCAATATACAGTCAATAAAAATAAAAAAAAAACACGGTACTTGGACTTTGGACTTTGGACTGTTCTGGACTAGCAATATACAGCATGATATTCTCTTGTTGCTGGGTGGAGGCAGTGAGCCAGAGCTCCCAGTGGGCCACACAATCGTAAGGGTAAACAACTGATCATTTAACAACCATTTTGTACCTATATAACCAGTCTGCTTTTCACTTTCAGTGTAGTATTCAATAAAATACATGAGCTATTCAATACTTTATTATAAAAGAGGCTTTGTGTTAGACAGTTTTGCCTAACCATAGGTTAATGCAAGTGTTTTGAGCAAAATTAAAGAAGTCTAGGCTAAGTATGTTGTTTGGTAATTGGTCTATTAAAAACTTTTTGAACTTTGGATATTTTCAACTTACAATGGGTTTTTGAAGACATAACTCTGTCATAAATCAAGGAAGATCTGTATGCTTTATTGTGAATAATTTCTTTTTCACCTCCTAATTCTTTCTCTCCTGTATTTTAGCTGCTACTCTTACTAGAATTAAAAAATAATCCATCAAAAAAGGATTTTGTCCTCATTGTACCAGCAAGGTGTCCTTCAATTAGGGGGAAATAGTAAAGACAATACTAGACCAATCATGTTAATTTCCTATTTTCTAATTATAATTATACCTTACAGTTATGTATTCCGGTAAATGTTTACTTATCAATATTCATTCTGGTAAATATTGCCAGAATGTGCTTGGCAATATTTACCCAAAGAAATCTAATAGCTATGGCAATTTACTTGTTTAAGTAAATAGTGATTTAAATAAATAATTTAATCCAAATTAGATCATTTAAGTCTACCTTAATTGGGTCTTATTTTATAAACACATATTTGCAATATTGTGCCAGGTAGAGGCAGAAATGATGCATGAATTTAATGTTATTTGCACTGTGCTAGATAAAGTCAGAAATAATGTACAAATTAAAAGGGATAGAAGGCTCTAAAAGCTGGTTATCATTGTTTTGCATTTTTCAGGTTTGGTGAATTAACCCTACCTCTGTGAATAGAATTATGTGTTCTTTAAAATGATAAAGTTAAAATTTTCTAAATAAATCTTTTAATGAGATTTTCTTTTTTTTGTTTTGGTATCATAGAGAATGGCAATGACAGTTTCCAACCCTACATGATTTTGGGGGCATGGATTTTTGTAGTACTCACTGTCTGGCATTTAATTGATTCTAGATATAGTGTGAGAGTGGCTTGCCAATAATCATTAAAGGAGATGTAGCACCAGCAGTAGTAAAAGTTGTAAGGGTAGTAGTTGTTGCTGTTCAGTCACTCAGTCAGGTCTGACTCTTTGTGACCCCATGGACTTCAGCACACCAAGCTTCCCTGTCCTTCACTATCGCCCAGAATTTGCTCAAACTCATGTCCATTGAGTCAGTGAAGACATACAACCACCTCATATCCTGTCACCCTCTTCTCCTCCTGTCTCCTCCAGCTATGTTGTTTGGTAATTGGTCTATTAAAAACTTTTTGAACTTTGGATATTTTCAACTTACAATGGGTTTTTGAAGACATAACTCTGTCATAAATCAAGGAAGATCTGTATGCTTTATTGTGAATAATTTCTTTTTCACCTCCTAATTCTTTCTCTCCTGTATTTTAGCTGCTACTCTTACTAGAATTAAAAAATAATCCATCAAAAAAGGATTTTGTCCTCATTGTACCAGCAAGGTGTCCTTCAATTAGGGGGAAATAGTAAAGACAATACTAGACCAATCATGTTAATTTCCTATTTTCTAATTATAATTATACCTTACAGTTATGTATTCCGGTAAATGTTTACTTATCAATATTCATTCTGGTAAATATTGCCAGAATGTGCTTGGCAATATTTACCCAAAGAAATCTAATAGCTATGGCAATTTACTTGTTTAAGTAAATAGTGATTTAAATAAATAATTTAATCCAAATTAGATCATTTAAGTCTACCTTAATTGGGTCTTATTTTATAAACACATATTTGCAATATTGTGCCAGGTAGAGGCAGAAATGATGCATGAATTTAATGTTATTTGCACTGTGCTAGATAAAGTCAGAAATAATGTACAAATTAAAAGGGATAGAAGGCTCTAAAAGCTGGTTATCATTGTTTTGCATTTTTCAGGTTTGGTGAATTAACCCTACCTCTGTGAATAGAATTATGTGTTCTTTAAAATGATAAAGTTAAAATTTTCTAAATAAATCTTTTAATGAGATTTTCTTTTTTTTGTTTTGGTATCATAGAGAATGGCAATGACAGTTTCCAACCCTACATGATTTTGGGGGCATGGATTTTTGTAGTACTCACTGTCTGGCATTTAATTGATTCTAGATATAGTGTGAGAGTGGCTTGCCAATAATCATTAAAGGAGATGTAGCACCAGCAGTAGTAAAAGTTGTAAGGGTAGTAGTTGTTGCTGTTCAGTCACTCAGTCAGGTCTGACTCTTTGTGACCCCATGGACTTCAGCACACCAAGCTTCCCTGTCCTTCACTATCGCCCAGAATTTGCTCAAACTCATGTCCATTGAGTCAGTGAAGACATACAACCACCTCATATCCTGTCACCCTCTTCTCCTCCTGCTCTCAATCTTTCCCAGCATTAGGGTTTTTTCCACTGAGTCACCTCTTCGCATCAGGTGGCCAGAGTACTGGAGCTTCACTTTCAGCATCGATTCTTCCAATGCATACTCAGAATTGATTTCCCCTTAGGAATGACTGGTTTGATCATTTTGCTCTCCAACGGATTCTCAAGAGGCTTCAGAACCACAGTTTGAAAGCCATCATTTCTTTGGTACTTAACCTTCTTTATGGTTCAACTATCACATCCATATATGATTACTGGGAAAACCATAGCTTTGACTATAAGACTTTTGTTGGCAAAGTGATGTCTCTGCTTTTGAATATGCTGTCTAGCTTTGTCATAGCTTTTCTTCCAAGGAGCAAGTGTCTTTTCATTTCATGGCTTCAGTCACCATCCACAGTGATCCTGGAGCTCAAGAAAATAAAGTCTGTCACTGCTTTCATTGTTTGCCCATTTATTTGCCATGAAGTGATGGGGCCATATGCTATGATCTTCATATTTTGAGTGTTTAGTTCTAAGTCAGCTTTTTCACTCTTCTCTTTTACCTTCAAGAAGTTCTCTGGTTCCTCTTTTCTTTCTGCCATTAGGGTGATGTCATCAGCATATCTGAAGCTACTGATAATTCTCCCAGAAATCTTGATTCCAGCTTGGGAGTCATTCACACCAGTATTTTTCACATGAGGTACTCTGCATATAAGTTAAATAAGCCAGGTGGCAATATATACCTTGACATATTCCTTTCCCTATTTGGAACCAGTCTGTGTTCCATGTCTGTTTCTAACAGTTTCTTCTTAACCTGCAGACAGGTTTCTCAGGAGACAGGTAAGGTGGTCTGGTATTCCTATTTCTTTAAGAATTTTCCACAGTTTGTTGTGGTCCACACTGTCAAAGACTTTAGCGTAGTCAATGGAGCGGAAGTAGATGTTTGTCTGGCATTCTCTTGCTTTTTCTATGATCTATGATCCAGTGGATGTTGGCATTTTTTTTTTTTAGATTTGTTTATTTATTTATTTTGGCGGGGGTGGGGAGGGAACGGGGTGGGCGGGCCACTTCCACTGGTCTTTCATTTGTCTAGTTTCATCCATCTTTGTTCTTTGGCCCGTGTGGGCCTCCCATTGCAGTGACCTCTGTTGTCGCAGAGCACCGGCTCTGGGCACATGTGCTCCAGAGCTCTGGCTTGGCAATTGGACACATTGGTCCAGCCGCTCCACGGCACGTGGGATCTTCCCAGGTCAGGGATTGAACCGGCTTCTCTTGCACTGCAAGGCGATGTCCTTACCCACTGGACCACCAGGGAAGCCCGGATGGTGGCAATTTGATCGATGGTTCCTCTGCCTTTCTAAATCCAACATGGACACTTGGAAGTTCTCCGTTTCCATACTGTTGAAGCCCATCTTGAAGGATTTTGAGCATTACCTTGCTATCATATGAATTGAGTGCAATTGTGCAGTAATTTGAACATTCTTTGGCATTGCTCTTCTTTGGGACTAGAATGAAAACTGACCTTTTCCAGTCCTGTGGCCTGGCCGCTAGAGTCTCCCAAAATTGCTGGCATGTGGAATGCAGCATTTTAAGAGCATCATCTTTTAGGGTTTTAAATAGCTCAGCTGGAATTCCATAACCTCCACTTGCTTGTTCATAGTAATGCTTCTTAAGGCCCAGTTGACTTTACAGTCCAGGATGCCTGACTCTATTATACCTTCATAGTGATCCAGGGCATTAAGGTATTTTTGTATAGTTCTTCTGAGTATTCTTGCTAGCTCTTCTTAATCTCTTCTGCTTCTATTATGTCCTTACCATTTCTGTCCTTTATTGTGCCTGTCTTTTCTAACAGTTTCTTCTTAACCTGCAGACAGGTTTCTCAGGAGACAGGTAAGGTGGTCTGGTATTCCTATTTCTTTAAGAATTTTCCACAGTTTGTTGTGGTCCACACTGTCAAAGACTTTAGCGTAGTCAATGGAGCGGAAGTAGATGTTTGTCTGGCATTCTCTTGCTTTTTCTATGATCTATGATCCAGTGGATGTTGGCATTTTTTTTTTTTAGATTTGTTTATTTATTTATTTTGGCGGGGGTGGGGAGGGAAGGGGGGGGGCGGGCCACTTCCACTGGTCTTTCATTTGTCTAGTTTCATCCATCTTTGTTCTTTGGCCCGTGTGGGCCTCCCATTGCAGTGACCTCTGTTGTCGCAGAGCACCGGCTCTGGGCACATGTGCTCCAGAGCTCTGGCTTGGCAATTGGACACATTGGTCCAGCCGCTCCACGGCACGTGGGATCTTCCCAGGTCAGGGATTGAACCGGCTTCTCTTGCACTGCAAGGCGATGTCCTTACCCACTGGACCACCAGGGAAGCCCGGATGGTGGCAATTTGATCGATGGTTCCTCTGCCTTTCTAAATCCAACATGGACACTTGGAAGTTCTCCGTTTCCATACTGTTGAAGCCCATCTTGAAGGATTTTGAGCATTACCTTGCTATCATATGAATTGAGTGCAATTGTGCAGTAATTTGAACATTCTTTGGCATTGCTCTTCTTTGGGACTAGAATGAAAACTGACCTTTTCCAGTCCTGTGGCCTGGCCGCTAGAGTCTCCCAAAATTGCTGGCATGTGGAATGCAGCATTTTAAGAGCATCATCTTTTAGGGTTTTAAATAGCTCAGCTGGAATTCCATAACCTCCACTTGCTTGTTCATAGTAATGCTTCTTAAGGCCCAGTTGACTTTACAGTCCAGGATGCCTGACTCTATTATACCTTCATAGTGATCCAGGGCATTAAGGTATTTTTGTATAGTTCTTCTGAGTATTCTTGCTAGCTCTTCTTAATCTCTTCTGCTTCTATTATGTCCTTACCATTTCTGTCCTTTATTGTGCCTGTCTTTGCATGAAATGTTTCCTTGATGTCTCAAATTTTCTTGAAACAATCTGGCCCTTCCCATTCTGTTGCTTTCCTCTATTTCTTTGAATTACACACACACACACACACACACACACACACATGCACACATGCACGCACACGTATACACACACACACACATAGTGGAGGACAGCAGAAGGCAGACAGTGCGCCTTTTCTTGGTGCTAGGATCAATCAGAGGAGTGGATCTCTAGGGATAATGTTTCTGCATTCCTGTTATTGGCTAATGGATGCAGTGGTACTAAATATCCTGAACCAGGTTGGAACAATAAGCTGCTATCTCCTCAAATTTGAATCTTAGAATGAAGACACATTAGAGCACATTTGGTGTTGCATTCCATTACTGCTGATGACACTACACCCCTGAGGCTATGGCCTGGAGTGACCCTAATTGCTGTGTGTCTGAAGCATTGATTTTCAAATTCTTCCACTAAGTGTTATTCAAATACTCTGCCCTGCTCTACCCTTTTGAGTTCATCTAGCTATTTTTTTGACTTGCTGCCAAAAACTTTTAAACTACTACAAGAATAACTATAACACTACTGAACTTTTAGTACAAGCAAGCATTGACTTCATATTCTGTATCATATAATCTACATGATAACTTTACAGAATAGGTACTAAATATTATTTCTATTGTAAGATTATTATAAGAATGACAAAAGTTAAGTAATTTAAAATTACACTCATAATAAGCCTTAGACTGAACCCAGTTTTTATGCTGACAATCTTAGTATATATACTATGCTCAGTTAGGGCAAGTTCTGCTAACTAATTTATGGGAACAGTTGGTGTTAGAAATGGGAAGAGGGACATAAAAAAATAGTGTTTGTGGGCTTCCCTGGTGGTCCAGTGGGTAAGGACACCGCCTTGCAGTTCAAGGGGCGCCGGTTCGATCCCTGGCCTGGGAAGATCCCACGTGCCGCGGAACGGCTGGACCATGTGTCCAATTACCGAGCCAGAACTCTGGAGCGCATGCACCCAGAGCTGGTGCTCTGTGACCAGAGAGGCCACTGCAATGGGAGGCCCACACAGGCCAAAGAACAAAGATGGATGGAAATAAACAGATGAAAGACCAATAGAAGCGGCCAAAAAAAAAAAAAGAATGGAAATGGTGTCTGTTAGACAAGAATGGGGGCAGGGGCTTAGGGAAGATATCACAAATTATTTGAGATTGTAGGAAACAGAACGGAAAATCCTTTCAGCTCTTGGCAAGAATTTTTTGACCATAATGTTTATAAGCAGGGGAATAACTTACTGAGGGGATAGTAAAATTAAAAGCTCTAATAAAATATTAAATAACTATTCATATGGAGCAGTTTATGTAGGCTTTAATGTGAAGGCAGGGAATTGGAATTGAATTCAGCCTTGAAAAATGTTGTGGACTCTTACGAGCATAAAAAATTTAGTAGCTAATAAAAAGATTTTTTAATCCCCATAAGGAGATACACAGCTTGTAATATTACAAATATTAAAATTATGTATTTTACTCTAAGCGTGAATGATCAGAAGTAGTCACTGATTATAAAGACAAGGATTAAATGGAACTTTAAATTGCTTTGCACATACAAAGATTAACATGGAATCATGCTGATTATTACTACTTGGAAATAACCCCAAAACTTGAAATGAGTAAATTCCAAGTTTTCACATAGGGTAGCATAGATTGTTAAAACTTGAGGCAAACAAATCTGATTTCAATCTCTTTAATATTTAGAGCTATATGAGAAAATTTAGAAAAGATTGTGGTAATCTCTAGAGACCAGAATCAGATCACTTAGAAAAATTAATCTTTTGTGTATTTCTGCAGTATTAGTTGCTATTTCTCTTCTTTCATTCCTCATTTTGTTTGGGTACTCTTTTCTCCTTGATGAGCTAAAAGTTGATCAACTTTATCTTTTCCAAAAAAAACAGCTTTTAGTTTCACTGATGTTTTTATTTATTTATTTTTTTGTCTCTATTCTATTTATTTCCTCTTGGATCTTTATTATATCCTTTCTTCTGCTGCCCTTGGATTTCGTTTATTCTTTTTTTCCCATTCCCGTATATGGTAGATTATGTTTTTTTATTGAATGTTGTTAATTTAAAATGTTGACTCCATTTTACATATACTTATACATATATACACTATTTTTTAGATTCTTTCCTCATATAGATCATTACAGACTATTGCGTAGAGTTCCCTGTGCTATACAATAGGTTCTTACTATCTATTTTATAGTGTGTATGTATATATATATATATATATATATATATGTATTTATGTGTCCATTGTCATTGTCTCTCAATCACTAGGTCATGTCTGACTGTTTGCGACCCCATGGACTGCAGCATGCCAGGTTTCCCTGTCCTCCAATGTCTCCTATACATTCATTATTCTGTCTTTAAGATCCCTTATGCACACTTTATTCATTCCTTCTAGTGTCTTTTAATTTCGGTTATTATATTCTTCAGTTCTGATCGGTTCTTTCGTGCCATTTTCATCTGCTTTTCTTAATGCAATTAGCATTCTTATTACTAATACTTTGAATTCTTTGTCTGGTAAAGAATTTACCAATTCTGTCTGTCTGTTTCTGATCCATTTTATATTTTCAGAGATTTTCTTTTCAACTAGGACCAGTTCCCTGCCTTTTCATTTGGCTTAACTTTCTCTCTAATGAACTGGTGTGAGTAAGTTAGTTAAAGAAGTGTCCTTATGAGGGAGTGTGTGAGCATGCTCAGTCATGTCTGACTCTTTTGCAACCCCATGGACTGTAGCCCACATAGGGTAGCATAGATTGTTAAAACTTGAGGCAAACAAATCTGATTTCAATCTCTTTAATATTTAGAGCTATATGAGAAAATTTAGAAAAGATTGTGGTAATCTCTAGAGACCAGAATCAGATCACTTAGAAAAATTAATCTTTTGTGTATTTCTGCAGTATTAGTTGCTATTTCTCTTCTTTCATTCCTCATTTTGTTTGGGTACTCTTTTCTCCTTGATGAGCTAAAAGTTGATCAACTTTATCTTTTCCAAAAAAAACAGCTTTTAGTTTCACTGATGTTTTTATTTATTTATTTTTTTGTCTCTATTCTATTTATTTCCTCTTGGATCTTTATTATATCCTTTCTTCTGCTGCCCTTGGATTTCGTTTATTCTTTTTTTCCCATTCCCGTATATGGTAGATTATGTTTTTTTATTGAATGTTGTTAATTTAAAATGTTGACTCCATTTTACATATACTTATACATATATACACTATTTTTTAGATTCTTTCCTCATATAGATCATTACAGACTATTGCGTAGAGTTCCCTGTGCTATACAATAGGTTCTTACTATCTATTTTATAGTGTGTATGTATATATATATATATATATATATATATGTATTTATGTGTCCATTGTCATTGTCTCTCAATCACTAGGTCATGTCTGACTGTTTGCGACCCCATGGACTGCAGCATGCCAGGTTTCCCTGTCCTCCAATGTCTCCTATACATTCATTATTCTGTCTTTAAGATCCCTTATGCACACTTTATTCATTCCTTCTAGTGTCTTTTAATTTCGGTTATTATATTCTTCAGTTCTGATCGGTTCTTTCGTGCCATTTTCATCTGCTTTTCTTAATGCAATTAGCATTCTTATTACTAATACTTTGAATTCTTTGTCTGGTAAAGAATTTACCAATTCTGTCTGTCTGTTTCTGATCCATTTTATATTTTCAGAGATTTTCTTTTCAACTAGGACCAGTTCCCTGCCTTTTCATTTGGCTTAACTTTCTCTCTAATGAACTGGTGTGAGTAAGTTAGTTAAAGAAGTGTCCTTATGAGGGAGTGTGTGAGCATGCTCAGTCATGTCTGACTCTTTTGCAACCCCATGGACTGTAGCCCACCAGGCTCCTCTGTCCATGAGATTATCCCAGCAGGAATACTGCAGTGGGTTGCCATTTCTTTCTCTAGGGGGTCTTCCTGAGCCAGGGATCAAATCCATGTCTCCTGCAGCTCCTGTGTGGGCAGGTGGATTTTTTTTTTTTTTTTTTTTTTTACCACCAAGCCACTTGGAAAGGCTAGTCTACATGTACCCAGTGACTTTGGTAGGAGAGTTGAATTGGATGGGAAAAGAAGTTATGTCTTTCCTCAGGGTGTGCTGGCAGTTTTCACCTGAGTATGAGGTGAAGTTGGAGGTGGAGGAGCTAAGGCCACAGCCAGCTGAGATGTGGCCTCCCTTCTGCTTATTGGCTACCACTGCCCTACAAGGGGCAGTGACAGTTCCCAAGTTGATAGAGCAGTAACCTTGAGGGGTTGTGCAAACTGAGTGTGTTCCCTTTAAGTGTGTGATCCTTCTCCTCACACCAGCACTCTTATCTCAGAGGGAAGCAGTTCTGGGGCAGGAGGGGCCCATGCGGGCTTTTAGCTCATGAGGGAATGTGGGCTATAGCAAGCTGGCCACAGACAGAGGTCTGGGCCACTTTCAATGTGCCACCTGTGCAAGCACCAGCGATGGCAGTCCCTCCTGCATCTGGGTCTCCTTGGTTCCTCACAGCCAATCACTGCCCCAGCCATTGCCACGCTCATACTGTTATGGAATCCTGCTGCCAGGCAGGCAAGGCCTTCATGGGCTCTTAGTCTGTATCAGGGCAGTCTATGGTGGTCCAGCCAGAGTCAGAGAATGGGCCACACCTTGATATGTTTGTTAGCACCTTCAGTGGCTGCTCTGCTCTTCTCAAAGGCCACCCTGGGTCCAGGTCGCCCCTGCATCCCATGGCCAAGGTCTCTCCCCCTCTGTGACAGTGGTCACTCCAGTAAAGAATTTACCAATTCTGTCTGTCTGTTTCTGACCATTTTATATTTTCAGAGATTTTCTTTTCAACTAGGACCAGTTCCCTGCCTTTTCATTTGGCTTAACTTTCTCTCTAATGAACTGGTGTGAGTAAGTTAGTTAAAGAAGTGTCCTTATGAGGGAGTGTGTGAGCATGCTCAGTCATGTCTGACTCTTTTGCAACCCCATGGACTGTAGCCCACCAGGCTCCTCTGTCCATGAGATTATCCCAGCAGGAATACTGCAGTGGGTTGCCATTTCTTTCTCTAGGGGGTCTTCCTGAGCCAGGGATCAAATCCATGTCTCCTGCAGCTCCTGTGTGGGCAGGTGGATTTTTCTTTGTTTTTTACCACCAAGCCACTTGGAAAGGCTAGTCTACATGTACCCAGTGACTTTGGTAGGAGAGTTGAATTGGATGGGAAAAGAAGTTATGTCTTTCCTCAGGGTGTGCTGGCAGTTTTCACCTGAGTATGAGGTGAAGTTGGAGGTGGAGGAGCTAAGGCCACAGCCAGCTGAGATGTGGCCTCCCTTCTGCTTATTGGCTACCACTGCCCTACAAGGGGCAGTGACAGTTCCCAAGTTGATAGAGCAGTAACCTTGAGGGGTTGTGCAAACTGAGTGTGTTCCCTTTAAGTGTGTGATCCTTCTCCTCACACCAGCACTCTTATCTCAGAGGGAAGCAGTTCTGGGGCAGGAGGGGCCCATGCGGGCTTTTAGCTCATGAGGGAATGTGGGCTATAGCAAGCTGGCCACAGACAGAGGTCTGGGCCACTTTCAATGTGCCACCTGTGCAAGCACCAGCGATGGCAGTCCCTCCTGCATCTGGGTCTCCTTGGTTCCTCACAGCCAATCACTGCCCCAGCCATTGCCACGCTCATACTGTTATGGAATCCTGCTGCCAGGCAGGCAAGGCCTTCATGGGCTCTTAGTCTGTATCAGGGCAGTCTATGGTGGTCCAGCCAGAGTCAGAGAATGGGCCACACCTTGATATGTTTGTTAGCACCTTCAGTGGCTGCTCTGCTCTTCTCAAAGGCCACCCTGGGTCCAGGTCGCCCCTGCATCCCATGGCCAAGGTCTCTCCCCATCTGTGACAGTGGTCACTCCAGTGTGGAGCTGTGAGGTGAAGTGGGGCTGGAGTATTTGCTCAGCTTGGACTGGACACATGCCAGGGAAATCATGGGAAACCAAGTAGGCACTGGAGAAGTCTTCAGTCCACCATCTGCTATGCCCTGCCTCAGGCACAAGCCAGCATTCATGCACTCTTTACACTCAGGCATCCCACAGCACCCCTGTTCATCCCTGTTGCTGTTTAACCAATCAAGGGGGCTGGCCTTCGCTGGGCTGATTGCCAGAATAGTGGTGTCCAATGTGTGGGCCTGAACTGCTTACTCCCCAGGGCAGATCTCCCTGTTCCTCTCAGCCCCTTCCTAGAAGCACAGGTCCAACTTGATTACTTCTCTTTCCTTCCTATCTGATTCCATGTCAGTCTTTTTTCACACCTTGGTTGTAGATTTTCTGTCAGTTTTCAATGAGAATTGTTCCACATGTAGATGTAATTTTGATATGTTTGTGGAAGGAAGCTAATTCCACATTCTCCTCCTCCATGTTGATCAATATCCCCTTGCACATGTGTTGTTAATTGAAGAATTTTGCAGTTTTCACACTTAGATTTAGATCTTTGAAGATTTAGATCTTTGATTCATTTGGAGCTGATTTTTGTATACAGTGTGAAGCAGAGCTCCAACTTACAGTTTTCATGTGGATGTACAGTTGTTTCAGCACCATTTATTCAACAGACCATTCTTTCCCCAAAGCAGTTCTGGGGCAGGAGGGGCCCATGCGGCTTTAGCTCATGAGGGAATGTGGGCTATAGCAAGCTGGCCACAGACAGAGGTCTTGGCCACTTTCAATCTGCCACCTGTCCAAGCACCAGCGATGGCAGTCCCTCCTGCATCTGGGTCTCCTTGGTTCCTCACAGCCAATCACTGCCCCAGCCATTGCCACGCTCATACTGTTATGGAATCCTGCTGCCAGGCAGGCAAGGCCTTCATGGGCTCTTAGTCTGTATCAGGGCAGTCTATGGTGGTCCAGCCAGAGTCAGAGAATGGGCCACACCTTGATATGTTTGTTAGCACCTTCAGTGGCTGCTCTGCTCTTCTCAAAGGCCACCCTGGGTCCAGGTCGCCCCTGCATCCCATGGCCAAGGTCTCTCCCCATCTGTGACAGTGGTCACTCCAGTGTGGAGCTGTGAGGTGAAGTGGGGCTGGAGTATTTGCTCAGCTTGGACTGGACACATGCCAGGGAAATCATGGGAAACCAAGTAGGCACTGGAGAAGTCTTCAGTCCACCATCTGCTATGCCCTGCCTCAGGCACAAGCCAGCATTCATGCACTCTTTACACTCAGGCATCCCACAGCACCCCTGTTCATCCCTGTTGCTGTTTAACCAATCAAGGGGGCTGGCCTTCGCTGGGCTGATTGCCAGAATAGTGGTGTCCAATGTGTGGGCCTGAACTGCTTACTCCCCAGGGCAGATCTCCCTGTTCCTCTCAGCCCCTTCCTAGAAGCACAGGTCCAACTTGATTACTTCTCTTTCCTTCCTATCTGATTCCATGTCAGTCTTTTTTCACACCTTGGTTGTAGATTTTCTGTCAGTTTTCAATGAGAATTGTTCCACATGTAGATGTAATTTTGATATGTTTGTGGAAGGAAGCTAATTCCACATTCTCCTCCTCCATGTTGATCAATATCCCCTTGCACATGTGTTGTTAATTGAAGAATTTTGCAGTTTTCACACTTAGATTTAGATCTTTGAAGATTTAGATCTTTGATTCATTTGGAGCTGATTTTTGTATACAGTGTGAAGCAGAGCTCCAACTTACAGTTTTTCATGTGGATGTACAGTTGTTTCAGCACCATTTATTCAACAGACCATTCTTTCCCCAGTGAATTTTCTTGGGGCACTTGTTAAAAATAAACTGGTTGTGCATGTTTAGGTTATTTTTTGGTTTTCTTTATAAATACTCATATATAGAACTATTCTGTATGCTTATTGCCATTTAGAGATACTCTTTTGTAAGGTCTTTTGCACCTATCTGCCATTGCCTTAACTGATTTATAAGAATTCTGTATATTTTTATATATTAATCTTGTCGGTATATGCCTTACAAACATTCTCTCTTACTTTGTAGCATGATTTTTTTTTAATTTTAATGCTTTTTTTATTAAACCACCATTGAGTTTTTTTTTTATTTATTCTTTATTTTAAAGATTTTACGGAGTTTTGTTGTTCACCGACACGTATGTTCCCAGATCATTCATATTTAATGTTTTAATTGGTAGAAAATTGCTTTATAATGCTGTCTTGGCTTCTGCCATACAACACCATGAATCAGTCATAATTACATATATATGATATATATACCCACACCACCAACCCTGTTGAGCCTCCGTCCCCTCCCCTCATCCCACCCTATAGGTCATCACAGACTGTCTGGCTTGGCATCTTTTGTTGTAGTATAGCAACTTCCCACTATATGTTTTATATTTTACACATTGTGCTTAGTCTCTGAGTCATGTCCAACTTGTTGAGACTCTGGACTGCAGCCCAAAGGCTTCTGTGTCCATGGGGTTCTCCAAGCAAGAATACTAGAGTTGGTTGCCGTTCTCTCCTCCAGGGTATCTTCCCAACCCAGGGGTCAAACCCACGTCATCCCCTTCTCCTTTTGCCTTCTATTTTTCCCAACATCAGGCTTTAGTGGACCTATGGGTATCTTTCACCTATTGGATAACTATTCTGATTTAACAGGATAAGGAAGACATTGGAAAGTGGTGAGGAGTGTTGCTTCAGTAAAATGACTCCACATGGAAAACTAAGTAATGTGAAGATAAATGGTCCTCCTCTTAGCTATTTTCTACATTCTTAGCTCTTGGTTCTGTTAACCCGTGTGTCTGAACTATTAAGCCGATGTAAGTTCTGCTTTCAATTTCATGATGTGTCTCCTCTGAAACTAATAATAGTTCTCGTAAGGATTCTTCTTGAACTTCTGGTTATTGGTGTGAACTTTGCCTCCAGAAATCTCAAAAATGGGTTAGAACAGCGTATTGATTAAATTGTAACATGACTTCACTATACTCGGGAATGAAAATTCTCTCTTTGCAGTTATCATTGCAAAATTCACACATGTAGTCCAGAATAAGTCAAAAAATTGCTAGTTTTTAAAACTATAAATGCCAAAAATTCCCTTACACTGAAAATCAAGAAATAAGTCAAGTTTGGTATATGCCTTACAAACATTCTCTCTTACTTTGTAGCATGATTTTTTAATTTTAATGCTTTTTTTATTAAACCACCATTGAGTTTTATTATTTATTCTTTATTTTAAAGATTTTACGGAGTTTTGTTGTTCACCGACACGTATGTTCCCAGATCATTCATATTTAATGTTTTAATTGGTAGAAAATTGCTTTATAATGCTGTCTTGGCTTCTGCCATACAACACCATGAATCAGTCATAATTACATATATATGATATATATACCCACACCACCAACCCTGTTGAGCCTCCGTCCCCTCCCCTCATCCCACCCTATAGGTCATCACAGACTGTCTGGCTTGGCATCTTTTGTTGTAGTATAGCAACTTCCCACTATATGTTTTATATTTTACACATTGTGCTTAGTCTCTGAGTCATGTCCAACTTGTTGAGACTCTGGACTGCAGCCCAAAGGCTTCTGTGTCCATGGGGTTCTCCAAGCAAGAATACTAGAGTTGGTTGCCGTTCTCTCCTCCAGGGTATCTTCCCAACCCAGGGGTCAAACCCACGTCATCCCCTTCTCCTTTTGCCTTCTATTTTTCCCAACATCAGGCTTTAGTGGACCTATGGGTATCTTTCACCTATTGGATAACTATTCTGATTTAACAGGATAAGGAAGACATTGGAAAGTGGTGAGGAGTGTTGCTTCAGTAAAATGACTCCACATGGAAAACTAAGTAATGTGAAGATAAATGGTCCTCCTCTTAGCTATTTTCTACATTCTTAGCTCTTGGTTCTGTTAACCCGTGTGTCTGAACTATTAAGCCGATGTAAGTTCTGCTTTCAATTTCATGATGTGTCTCCTCTGAAACTAATAATAGTTCTCGTAAGGATTCTTCTTGAACTTCTGGTTATTGGTGTGAACTTTGCCTCCAGAAATCTCAAAAATGGGTTAGAACAGCGTATTGATTAAATTGTAACATGACTTCACTATACTCGGGAATGAAAATTCTCTCCCTTTGCAGTTATCATTGCAAAATTCCCACACATGTAGTCCAGAATAAGTCAATGTAGGTTTTAAAATGAATTTTTGACAACATTAAGTTATACTAATACCTTAAGACAGATGCTATCAAGATGCTCCAAATTTTAATACAAGTTCACTCTTACCGTAAATTTTCCTGAGAAAAATTCAAGTTTAAAAATAAGTTGCAAGTTCTGAGAAGTTGGAGTGCAAGTCTTTAAAATTCCAAATCACATTATCTTGAGATTTTGCATTAAAAGATGAAAGAAAGCAAAGCTGTAAAATTCATTCTGGCCAATTTATTATTTTACTTTGTCTCAGTAGGGGTGACTTTGGGGACAGTGAATATGGTGTGCTCTACCTAGGCCTCGCACTAGCAGTGTGAATCAGGAGCCTTATTAGTGCTCTGTGATATTAGCAGAACTCAACTGCCTTTGCAGTCCTGGCCTTCATGTCTGCAAATCACACTGAGAAAAAGAAGTAGGAAAAAGTTTTTCTCCTAGTTCTTAAAAAGACCATCTAAATAAATACTCTTTTCTATATCTGCCTCAGCTATGCTGTTTAGATAAAAGTTATACTGTATATTTCAAGGTCAATTTCTGAGGACCACAGATTAAGACTTTGTTATCTTGAATTTTCAAAGCACCCCAACCCATTAGGTTTATACCCACATAAATATGGTACACTTGCCTGTAACACATGTGATGCTACAGTTCAATGTATAAAGTGTAGAAGGAATGATGCTGAAGCTGGAATACTTTGGCCACCTGATGGAAAGATCTGACTCATTGGAAAAGAGCCTGATGAAATCAAAACTGAAAGAAGCACCTGTACCCCAATGTTCATTGCAATTTTCCATACAATAGCTAGAACATGGAAGCAACCTAGATGTCCATCGACAAAAGAATGGATACAAAAGCTCTGGTACATATATACAATGGAATACTACAGAGCTGTGAAAAGAAATGCAGAAGAATCAGTCCTAATGAGGTGACTGGATCTAGAACCTATCATAAAAAGTGAAGTCAGTCAAAAAGAGAAGGACAAGTACAATATACTAACACATATATATACGGAATCTAGAAGGATGGTAATGATAACACATGCAGTGAAGAGATGGAAAAACAGACATGGACAGTAGACATATGAACATTGTGGGGAATGAACAGTGGGTGGGAGGTGTAAAGGAAGTAGCATGAAAACCTGTACTATCATATGTGAAGAAAATAGCTATAGTCATTGCTCTGTGAGGAAAGCAGATCCTGCAGGGGTGCTGTGTGATGGTCTGGAGGGGTGAGATGGGGGGGATATACATATGACTAATCTGGGAACATGCATATTTGTAAGCAACAAAACTCTGTAAAAGTTAAAAGTATAATAAAAATTAAACAAAACAAAACAACATAACCTCAGCTAATATGTTGTTATTGTTTGGTTGTTAAGTTATATTCAATTCTTTTGAGACCTCAAGGCCTGTGTTTCACAGGAAATAACACTGGAGTGGATTGCCATTTCCTTCTCCAGGAGATATTCCTGACGCAGGAATTGAGCCTATGTCTTGTCTCCTGTGTTGGTAGGTGTATTCTTTACCACTGAGCCACCAGGGAAGCCCCCAGCTAATATGTACTAACCACAATTAGCTACTGTGATCAGTCAGTGTCAAAGTTCCATGTGGCCCAAGTTTACTTTACTCTAAATCCTTAAGCACTCTCCAAAGACAATTCATTATCTTTTCTTCCTGAGCACCAAATCAGAGAACTAAGTACTGAGATTTTAGGGGCTAATAAACATAGCTATGGTTCTTCTAGTAGTCATGAATGGATGTGGGAAGTGGACCATAATGAAAGCTGAGCATGAAGAACCGATGCTTTTAAATTGTGGTGCTGGAGAAGAAGCTCTAGTACTTTGGCCACCTGATGCAAAGAGCTAACTCACTGGAAAAGACACTGTTGCTGAGAAAGATTGAGGGCAGGAGGAAAAGGGAGTGACAGAGGATGAGATGGTTGGATGGCATCACTGACTCAGTGGAGATGAGTTTGAGCAAACTCCAGGAGATTATGAAGAACAGGGAAGCCTGGAATGCTGCAGTAGATGGAATTGCAAAGAATCAGACATGACTTAGCCACTGAGCAACAACAGCAATAAATTATGCCCATCTGTTCTTCACCAGTAATTATAAAATTTGATGGGACTATCATAGTTTACTTCTGTTGGAAAATACAGTTTAGAAATGATCATAAAATATTATTTCTAGTCTGTCTCCTCTCCACGAACTAGCACTCAGTCTTGCCTTATTGTCAGTCCTGGCAGTTTACCCTAAGGAAAATTTTGTTTTCTCTAAGTCATGTCTTGTCCTGGTATTGGGCAGAGAGGGAAGAGACTTAATCCCCACTGCCTATGACCTATTAACACATCGCTGTTATAAAAATTGAAGCAATGGTCATCATTTATGAACTTGGCAGCTCACATCCTCCTGGGATGCATGAGTAAGAGATGGGCAAGAGGCCAAGAGCATTACTCTAGAAAGGCCCACACAAAACAGGAGAAAAGAAGGACCAGTGGTTTGGTTCTCATAAATAAGTGTTTGACTATTAACTCCAGAGATATACCATTTTATCAAAAATCTTAAATTTATAAGGCATATCAGTGTGTTATTATGAAAATGTTCATTATTGCTCATAGATGCAGAACAAGTGATTTTCATTTGTCTTAGGGAGAAGTAGAATGTTTTCTAACCTATTGACCTCTGTCTGTGGAAATGGTGCAAAAAACTGAGCAAGAGTAGAGGAAGCTAGAATCGTTCAATGTGGAGAAGAGCAGGCTGGAAAAAAAATGTGTATAATGATGGCTCTTTGTAAGAACCTTAAGAGCTATCGTATGAAAGAGGCACTTAGTTTATTGTGTATAACTAGAAAAGGGAGAATAAGAGCAACATGATAGAAGGTGCAGGGAAGTAGGTTTAAACTCACTAAAGAATTTTTTTTTTATTAGGGACCGAAAAAACTAGAAAGGGCACACTTGCCACTTGCATCATTTGTAGGTGGGCAGAGGCTGGGTAAATCAGGAAAGTTAGAGGATGAGATATGGTATGGGGTGGGCAGTGGACCAGATCATTCAAGAATCCTCAGACTTCTGATCATGTTAGGAGACTATCATGGTAACAAGACTATCACACAAGCACTGCCATGTATTCGGTCTTCCATAGTTCCTTTAGACCTGCTCACTGGGGCTAGTTTTGCTCCTGACCCTGAATGAAAATGTGGGCAGACGGTAAAATTTCTCTCTTCACTGTAAGTAAATACAAAAAAGTGAAAGTGCTAGCCACTCAGTTGCATCTGACTTTTTGTGACCCGTGAACGGTAGCCCTCCCAACCCTCAGTCTTGCCTTATTGTCAGTCCTGGCAGTTTACCCTAAGGAAAATTTTGTTTTCTCTAAGTCATGTCTTGTCCTGGTATTGGGCAGAGAGGGAAGAGACTTAATCCCCACTGCCTATGACCTATTAACACATCGCTGTTATAAAAATTGAAGCAATGGTCATCATTTATGAACTTGGCAGCTCACATCCTCCTGGGATGCATGAGTAAGAGATGGGCAAGAGGCCAAGAGCATTACTCTAGAAAGGCCCACACAAAACAGGAGAAAAGAAGGACCAGTGGTTTGGTTCTCATAAATAAGTGTTTGACTATTAACTCCAGAGATATACCATTTTATCAAAAATCTTAAATTTATAAGGCATATCAGTGTGTTATTATGAAAATGTTCATTATTGCTCATAGATGCAGAACAAGTGATTTTCATTTGTCTTAGGGAGAAGTAGAATGTTTTCTAACCTATTGACCTCTGTCTGTGGAAATGGTGCAAAAAACTGAGCAAGAGTAGAGGAAGCTAGAATCGTTCAATGTGGAGAAGAGCAGGCTGGAAAAAAAATGTGTATAATGATGGCTCTTTGTAAGAACCTTAAGAGCTATCGTATGAAAGAGGCACTTAGTTTATTGTGTATAACTAGAAAAGGGAGAATAAGAGCAACATGATAGAAGGTGCAGGGAAGTAGGTTTAAACTCACTAAAGAATTTTTTTTTTATTAGGGACCGAAAAAACTAGAAAGGGCACACTTGCCACTTGCATCATTTGTAGGTGGGCAGAGGCTGGGTAAATCAGGAAAGTTAGAGGATGAGATATGGTATGGGGTGGGCAGTGGACCAGATCATTCAAGAATCCTCAGACTTCTGATCATGTTAGGAGACTATCATGGTAACAAGACTATCACACAAGCACTGCCATGTATTCGGTCTTCCATAGTTCCTTTAGACCTGCTCACTGGGGCTAGTTTTGCTCCTGACCCTGAATGAAAATGTGGGCAGACGGTAAAATTTCTCTCTTCACTGTAAGTAAATACAAAAAAGTGAAAGTGCTAGCCACTCAGTTGCATCTGACTTTTTGTGACCCCGTGAACGGTAGCCCCTCCCAACCCTCAGTCTCCTCTGTCCACTGAATTCTCCAGGCAAGAACACTGGAATGGGTAGCCATGCCCTCATCCATGGGCTCTTCCTGACCTAGGGATCAAATCCACATCCCCAACATTGCAGGCAATTCTTGACCATTTGAGCCACCAGGAAATACAAAAGTGTGCAGGAATTTTTAGGTGCTGAGAAGAATTCCTAATTCCCTAATTACAATGTTCTGTCTGGCAAATGTGATAGAAGGTTGTGGTTTTTCCTCTTTTCTTCTATGTCAAGCCTGTTGCAAATGGGAAGCCTTTATAGGGCAAAGATGTCAGTGTCTTTCCATTGGCTCACCATTTTCCCTCTCCATATCTATCTTAGATGAGTCAAGATTGGTTTCTTTGGGGTGAAAGCTGAGAGAATAATGAGGTAAAGAGAGCTGAGACATGGTTATTTGACTGGGACAGTTGTGGTGATCTAGTTTTGACACTTTTTAGATGAGGTGTATCCCACAGGCGCATTGTTTATCTTAAGAGAATCCTCACTTGTGCTGGTCTTTTGAGGGTGACAAAACCATCTTCAGCATCTTGTCTATTCCTTCATGATTCCATGGGAATCTGAGGATACCTTTAACACCCTTCTGTTGGCAACAATTTTTGTCCTTTAAATGTTCTGTGGATAGGATGCAACAAGCCCACCACCGGTTTTCTCCCTGCTGGGTTTGAAGGCCATGTCTGCTCCACAGGAAATACTCACAGATCTTTTGTTTCATAAAATTCTGGGAGTGTAGTTATTTATAAGTCTTGACCTTCTAATCTATCACTACCTCGTTAGTTCATCTTCCTAATTAGTAGCACATTGGTCTGTAGGATATACATGTTAGGAGACTATCATGGTAACAAGACTATCACACAAGCACTGCCATGTATTCGGTCTTCCATAGTTCCTTTAGACCTGCTCACTGGGGCTAGTTTTGCTCCTGACCCTGAATGAAAATGTGGGCAGACGGTAAAATTTCTCTCTTCACTGTAAGTAAATACAAAAAAGTGAAAGTGCTAGCCACTCAGTTGCATCTGACTTTTTGTGACCCCGTGAACGGTAGCCCCTCCCAACCCTCAGTCTCCTCTGTCCACTGAATTCTCCAGGCAAGAACACTGGAATGGGTAGCCATGCCCTCATCCATGGGCTCTTCCTGACCTAGGGATCAAATCCACATCCCCAACATTGCAGGCAATTCTTGACCATTTGAGCCACCAGGAAATACAAAAGTGTGCAGGAATTTTTAGGTGCTGAGAAGAATTCCTAATTCCCTAATTACAATGTTCTGTCTGGCAAATGTGATAGAAGGTTGTGGTTTTTCCTCTTTTCTTCTATGTCAAGCCTGTTGCAAATGGGAAGCCTTTATAGGGCAAAGATGTCAGTGTCTTTCCATTGGCTCACCATTTTCCCTCTCCATATCTATCTTAGATGAGTCAAGATTGGTTTCTTTGGGGTGAAAGCTGAGAGAATAATGAGGTAAAGAGAGCTGAGACATGGTTATTTGACTGGGACAGTTGTGGTGATCTAGTTTTGACACTTTTTAGATGAGGTGTATCCCACAGGCGCATTGTTTATCTTAAGAGAATCCTCACTTGTGCTGGTCTTTTGAGGGTGACAAAACCATCTTCAGCATCTTGTCTATTCCTTCATGATTCCATGGGAATCTGAGGATACCTTTAACACCCTTCTGTTGGCAACAATTTTTGTCCTTTAAATGTTCTGTGGATAGGATGCAACAAGCCCACCACCGGTTTTCTCCCTGCTGGGTTTGAAGGCCATGTCTGCTCCACAGGAAATACTCACAGATCTTTTGTTTCATAAAATTCTGGGAGTGTAGTTATTTATAAGTCTTGACCTTCTAATCTATCACTACCTCGTTAGTTCATCTTCCTAATTAGTAGCACATTGGTCTGTAGGATATACATGTTAAATTCCCCACCCTCACTGTAGGCCACCCACTGGGGGTCAGTAGAAACCAGAGTAGCACCCTCTCAAAGAAAGCTTCAGGTACAATTCTTTGGCAGTTTTTGTTTTCAGCCTTTTCATACAACTATCATGGAAGTAAGAAGTCTCTTACACAAAGAGGCTCACATATATTTTTCTCACATCTATTTTTGAAACTTTCACAGGAAACTGTATTACAAACGCCTTTGGTTGCTAGTATCTAGGGTCATAGCCACAACTTCAGTTTTAATGCTGTGTTATTTAATTTATTGGGAAACATTTGAACATTGGCTAAGCTGAAATAACCCAAAGAAGGCAGTGAGATAGTACCTACCAATAAAGGGAATAACAGACTACCTAATATTACTGTAAATAAACTGACTTTCAAATGAATGGTTGCAGCAATATAGACAGTTAATATTTTTACCCGTAACAGCAAATTTCTCAGCTTCATAATAGTCTTTTCATTGGTGCCTCCAAAGACATCTCAAACCCAACCACTTCAAAGAATGATCTTGTCTATCTTACACTGTACAAATGTATTCCTTTTCCTAG
This sequence comes from Tragulus kanchil, assembly GCA_022376925.1. NCBI lineage: Eukaryota > Metazoa > Chordata > Mammalia > Artiodactyla > Tragulidae > Tragulus > Tragulus kanchil. The sequence goes on along the minus strand of JAIOJX010000023.1, from coordinate 116,081,516 downwards.
AATCTCTGTTTTGGTTAATAGCATCATCAGCTTGGAGTAGGAAATGGCAACCCACTCCAGTAGTCTTGCCTGGAAAATTCCATGGATAGATGAGCCTGGTGGGCTATAGTCTATGGGGTTGCAAAGAGTCGGACACAACTAATGACTGAGCATGCATACATGCATCATGAACTACTGTTTCCCAAGGTAGAAAATTCAGTGCAAAGGCTTTAAACTCAAAGAACAGGCTGCAGAAGAAAGTTCATAATCTTCTAAGATATAACCCAGCAGATACATTGGTGACAATTCCCTGTGTGTCAATCGTAGACTGAGGACATAGAACTGTATTGTGATATTGTCCAGCTTCTAGTTGCCAGGTAACCAGTTGTTACATGATAATCAGCATTTTTTTTTTTTTTTTTGACAGACCTAAGTCATCTCCCTGTAGGAGGAAAAATGGTCTCCTTTATCTATTTTATTGAAATTGTTTGTCTCAACATTTCTTCCAAATGTATGACATGCAAATATATGGGTATACAGTGTGCTGGGATAAACTACATCACAAAAATTCTACCCAGCTACCTAGGCGTATTCCATTCTATAGAGGAAGAAGAGGGAGAATAATGTTATTTTCATTTTTATAAAGCCATGGATAGGGTCAGTGGACTAATAAATGAAATCTGAATTATTCATCCTTCTGTATGTCATTCAGATCTTTAAAATCTACACTGATGGAGTAGTAGAAATGCATCAGCTCTCACCAAACCCACATAATAGTCTCCTTTCTCTCTCTTTCATTTTTAACCATTTACTTTTATTTGAGATTTTGGAATCTGGATACATTTCTATATGTTGCCCCTCACAATCATAACACACGTTAATAATTTATAGGTCGGAAATGTGAAGAGTGTTTGTGAGAAGCATTTCACACAGAGTGTAATCTCACTAAAGTAACCCCCAAATTTCTGATTCATGTTAGTTTATTTAGACAGAGACATTCAAGAATTTCCTTCATTAACAAAGAGGATATATGAATTCTTTGGAGCCTATTAGCCAGGGGTGAGTCAAACTTGATGTTTACTTTTAGCAAACAGATTGTTTTCCCTCTTTCGTTTTTAATCCAAGTCCACACACAGAAAATGGAATTCATTCTAAAGGATGATTTATTGATTAATTTCTTTTCCATTTCACTAATTCTTTTGCCTCCAACCCCTTTAGTTGTATTTCTTTGTGCTTTTCATTGGATTTTTTAAAAAGTCACCCATAATAAATGCTCAGTATTTGCTAAGTAATTCTCTTTCCTGTGTTGCTTTAAAACACGCCAGGTAAAAAAAAGAAAAACTCCTGGACTACTGAGGTTTTTTTCCATGTTAACTCTCTTTTCATTGGAAGCTTACTTTCAGGAATAGCTACAAAAGAAAGACTTCTAATTTAATAAATCACTGAAAATATGAATAGAAGAGGGAAACTCTTGACTTTTCAAGCACACACTGACAGAATGTCATGGACTTAGATTAATAATAGTAACACCTGATATTGATGATGTTACCTGACATTTATTGAGGATATACTGTATGCCAGGTAGTGTTTCAAGCACTTTATATTTATTGTATTTATTTTTCACAACCAATGAGATAAGCCCTGTGATTATAGTACCTCTCTTCCCCATGGGGAGTGAGAGACACAGGGAGGGAAAGGCAGTTTTCCAAGTTTACACAACTGCTAAGTGGAGGAGCCAGGTTTTAACCTTGCCTGCCTGGCTGCAGAACTATCACTCAAAGGTGCTTCCTCTTGACACCTGGACCAACCACTGCCCTGTGAGTCATAAAGTAATATGAAGTCATTTCCTTCCCGCCTAAATAATATGAAGGTATGTTCTGGGTATTCTTCAGTACATAAATTGGAATGCTTTTCATTATTCCACATGCTCTGTGTCGGAGGATGAGTTGTATGCATATAAATGACATTTTTGTACAATCCCTGAAGAGTCCACATCTATATTCTTTGCGAGGTGGTAGATATCAACATTTTTCATAAGTTCCCCAGGAGGTTCTGATGCGAGGACTACTCAGGTAAGTGTCTGGAACAACTATTTTAAATCAAGAAATAATATGCCTATATGTACACAATTACACATCATTTTTTGGCAAGGAACCAAATGGCATAGATGGGTGTAGGTGGCAGTTGGTTCAGCTAGAGCTCCCTCAAGACGTTTCCTCACACCGTTGGTACCAGAGCAGTGTGTTTTGTCCCTGGAGGGCAGGTCGGTGGACTGCCAATTTTCTAGTAGCTCTGTTCAGCCACCAGGATGGTGCTTCATTGGTAATGGTCATTCAATAAATAATAAAAATAAATAAACTTTTAGAATTCACTACATGCATGCCAGGTGGTGGCTGAAGTACTTTACATGCATTAACTCTTAATCTTCTTATTCTTTCAATGAGCTAGATTCCTTTTCATGCCCATTTTTTTTGATCAGGAAGCTGAAAACAGAGATGTTAAGAGCAGGTAATAAGTACCAGAACTGGGATAAGATTGGATATGAACTCAAGGAAAATGTCTCCTGTGACAACTTAAAACAAATAACTGTGCTCCTCTTTGCTCTGCCAGTTTGAAGAGGAAGATGAAGGGGATTTTGTGTTATTAGACTTTCAAGATACATCTTTTAGATAAAAGAAATTCTGCTTATTGATATGCGTCACTCTTTCTCTCTCTCTCTCTCTCTCTCTGACTCTCCCTGTCTTTCTCCCCTTCCTTCTCTCTCCTTTGTCTTTCCCCACTTCTCTCCTTTTTCTTCTTTCTTCCCTTTCCTCTTTTTTCCTTTGTTATACTTTAAAGTGTTTAGCAAAGTCCATATTTACTAAAATAAAAAGGGAAAATATTTTTATCCAAATATTCTAATAGATACACTTTAAATATTTCACACAAACATAAGTTCTACATGAGCATAAATTAAATCAGTTTTTAAAAGAAATACCCATTTATCTGAGCACAATCATCAGTTCTCCTTGGCTGGGTAAGAGAGACCTGTGATTTTTCTGTACTTGGCTACCTGTATCTCTCCTAGGAATACTCAAGACTGGAGAAAGTGTTAAGGCTTCTTAAATATTTCAGCTTGCCTGAAGGCTGTTTTAGGCTATCACCTCTTGTATTTTTAATATTATAAAGGAAATAGTGACTAGTGGGTAAAATTTTTTTACTGATTCAGAGAGAAATGATGAAAATAACTCTCCTGAGCTTCTGATCACTTGGGATTTCTTAAGCAACCTTGGGATAAAATCCTGGAGCAACATGGGCTGAGCTTCGTATTGTGCATACCCAGCACATGGAACTTCCATATTTTCCAGAGCAGGATTGTTGTTTTTATCTCTGTAATCTTCATACTGAAAATAGTGGTGAATATATTATGAGGAGCCAAAGAGAGAGTTTCTTTGCTGGAAGTAAACGAATGAATTTATCCACTCAATTTCCCAAGCAATAAAATAGGATCATTACCAGCTTTTCCCTAAATATCTTAATTTAAACCCTCATCATTTCTCATGTATGACAGTATTTCTTAAACTTCAGTAGTACATATATCCCCTTTTAGGAAAAAATTCAACAAGCACCAAAGTGTTTGTTTAAAATTTGATCACATTAGATAACACTAGGCATTAACCCCTTGTTCTTATGATTTCTAATTAAATCTCAAATCAAAACAAATGTAGAAATTAAATACAAACAGAAAAACCCAAAACAATAGCATTTAACATAACATTTGTTTAGGGTCACAGATATTTCCTTTCTGTTTAAACCAAGGTGCCAAAGTTAGATTTACTATTGAAAATGTATTATTAAGTTCCATGTTTTATTTATTGTCCATTTAATTCTTTTGACTCTAATAAAATGTTATTTATATCATGTTAACTCTCTTCATGATCATTTTAGGTACCTTTTTAACAATGGTAACTTAATGACTACATAATTATTTTAATAGGTCTATCGACTTAATGGTATATCACAGAATTAATTACTATCACAATGTAGTGAAAAGTTCTTTTACTGTATGTTTACTGATATCTTTCTAACTGGTATGCATCATAATACATACTTTTGATACTACAGCATTGCTTCTTTTATTTTACTATATACTACATGATAATCAAATTTTCTTGTCAATTTTTCTCATTTGAAAATTCATTACTTAAAAATCTGTCTTCATTCTTTTATTATTTGACTTAGGCAGTGAAAATAGTATGTAAATAATTTGTCTATTACATCATTCTCATGATATCAAGCCTAAGTCTCATTTTATTAAATAACTTAAGAAACTAAAGCCTTATTCTATGAAAAATGTCCTTCAGTTGAGAATTGTAATGGGAAAGAGAATTTTATCTTATTAACTTGTAAAAGAGCAATATGAATATGGGATTGTGCCCAAGATCTTGTTGTCATTTTAGCATTAGGAAAACAAATGCAACAACAGAGTTCCAAGGCAGTAACAGGATATAAGATTGTCCTTCATATGCTCAAAACACTATTTCAAAAGTTTTATGTTAAGGTCTCTAGATGCTTAAGAATTCATTGACTTTTAAAATCAAGTCTGGTTTGAGCAACTTTGGTCACTTGTCTCCCTGTCGTGGTTTTGATCTCATTACATCTACTTTTAGACTAAGACTTAAATCTATCTAAGATGCAAATCTGTTCAGCGCATTGCCCTAGAGAAAATCCTTCAACAGCTCCATCTTGCCTGAAACCGAGATTCCAAATTCTCTACATGGCATACAAGTTAATGACTGGCCTAATCCATCTTTTAAATCTCGTCTCCATTCATTCCCTTTTGAGGGAGATTCATGCCATGTGTCTTAAATGCACTTTTTCATACCTCTATTCTTTCACATTCTGTTCCTTCTGCCTTAAATTCTGTCTCCCTTCTCAATCTCCCCTTTCTACTATGCATCTCTAGAAATTTTTCCTTTCAAAATTCTAATCTGAGTTGACTTCTTTGGAGAAGTTTTTCCTAACCCCCAAATGGTTCAGTCATCTTTGTACTCCTGCAAGAATCTGAGCATGCTTTCCTCGTTCCATATAGCAGGCTGTAGGTATTCTATTGTTTCCTTGTTCCCATTTGTGTCTCCCTACACACACAGATGTGCTAATACACGGTGACTCTGTAAAGTTTAAGAGTACTTATGAGATCAATATTTACAAAGGAATGGCAATAGCAAGCACCCTCTCCTTTTTTGTTTATAAAGAAATTCTTCAATAAAAGGTACAGTAAGTCTCCTACATATGAACATTCAAGTTGTGAACTGTTAAAGAGGCAAACATACCTAGCTGTTTTAGTGTTCTATTATACTTTTCAAGCTACTGTCCTGTAAAATTAAAAATACCTTCTTTATTTTTTGTGTTTGTTTTTTCATGTATTATTTGCATGACAAGTATTATAAAACCATTACAGTACAGTACTATAGAGCTGATGGTGTTATTTGGGTACCTAGGTTAACTTTGCTCTACTTACCAGCTAGCTCTCGAAACAGAACTTGTTCACATGTAGGAAAATTACCATATTTGATAATTGTATCCATAAGTGTTGAGATTCCCTGGTGGCTGAGATGGTAAAGAATCTGCCTACAATGCAGGAGACCAAACCCCTGGGTCAGGAAGATCCCCTGGAGAAGGGCTACCCATTCCAGTATTCTTGCCTAGAGAATTCCATAAGTGTTGATTAATTTTGTGCTAGTTACAAGCAGAAGTTTTGGATCCATATACATTTAGATTTGAATCCATGCACTTTCCCTAATCATCAAGTGTGACCAAAGAGATGTTCACTTGTATTTACTTACTATGTAAAGTTTCTCTTAATGATCAAATGAGATGATATTATTGTTAGTAATAAGCTTTCAGTATGTTAGCTATAACTGATAATAAACTATTCATATATAAATTTACAAACAAAAGAAAAAGTCTTGCCTAGATACTAAATAGTAACTTGGAACAGAAAGTAAGATCACCATGTCAAAGACTAGAGGAAAACCCCATTTGCCTCTTTGGCATTCCAATTTTGCCCTGATGACAAACTGGAAAAATGAACCCTGGATTTATTTTGTGATACAAAATTAACAATGTTTTTCACTCCTGCCAAATTCCTCCCATATGAAAACTGGTACCATTTTGAATTCTCCATGTAGAATAGTTTATATTTTTAAAATTTACAAGTAATCAGACTATCTTAAGGAAATATTTCTTTTGTCCTCTATCCTACATGAAGAGTCCCTGGTAGTTTGTGCCACTGAACATGTTTTGTGACTTTTTCTCAGGAACTAATCCAAGGTGCAATGAAGCATAGATCTGTTAAAGAAGAAGAAGCAAAGCTGATGTTTCTTTTTCTCTCCTTAGATCATGAAGGTGTCATTTGGAATTGTGGATGAATCATCTGTCATTGCTGAATGGCAAGATAATAGTCTTCTGTTAGTAAAGAGAGAGACACAAATGATGTGTTGCAAAGTAATAACAGAAGATTGCTTAACAGGTATGTGAAAATGGCACTAATGCTTACAGATACAAATGCAATGTGACAGCAATCTGTTAGGACATGGTGCTGTTTGTGGAATGTACATATGCTCATGCGATGGATATATATTAATTCCCTATGAACAATGTGTGTCTATGTGTTCATGTGGATTTATAAACACAATATAATAATAGCTTCCAAGGATTCTAGTTTAAAGCTCACATGAGTCTTAATGTGCATTATCTTATTTGTTCCACATAAAACCTCTATGAGGTAGAGATCCATGGAAAAGGAAACTGGACCTAAGATTAACAGACAGGAGTGAGGTCACACAGGTAAGTAATGATGGATAGGTGTGCCCGATAGTTACCAAAGAGTTTTGTTCACTTTCTAATCATCAAGTATTTACTTACTATGTAAAGTTTCTCTTAATGATCAAATGAGATGATATTATTGTTAGTAATAAGCTTTCAGTATGTTAGCTATAACTGATAATAAACTATTCATATATAAATTTACAAACAAAAGAAAAAGTCTTGCCTAGATACTAAATAGTAACTTGGAACAGAAAGTAAGATCACCATGTCAAAGACTAGAGGAAAACCCCATTTGCCTCTTTGGCATTCCAATTTTGCCCTGATGACAAACTGGAAAAATGAACCCTGGATTTATTTTGTGATACAAAATTAACAATGTTTTTCACTCCTGCCAAATTCCTCCCATATGAAAACTGGTACCATTTTGAATTCTCCATGTAGAATAGTTTATATTTTTAAAATTTACAAGTAATCAGACTATCTTAAGGAAATATTTCTTTTGTCCTCTATCCTACATGAAGAGTCCCTGGTAGTTTGTGCCACTGAACATGTTTTGTGACTTTTTCTCAGGAACTAATCCAAGGTGCAATGAAGCATAGATCTGTTAAAGAAGAAGAAGCAAAGCTGATGTTTCTTTTTTCTCTCCCTTAGATCATGAAGGTGTCATTTGGAATTGTGGATGAATCATCTGTCATTGCTGAATGGCAAGATAATAGTCTTCTGTTAGTAAAGAGAGAGACACAAATGATGTGTTGCAAAGTAATAACAGAAGATTGCTTAACAGGTATGTGAAAATGGCACTAATGCTTACAGATACAAATGCAATGTGACAGCAATCTGTTAGGACATGGTGCTGTTTGTGGAATGTACATATGCTCATGCGATGGATATATATTAATTCCCTATGAACAATGTGTGTCTATGTGTTCATGTGGATTTATAAACACAATATAATAATAGCTTCCAAGGATTCTAGTTTAAAGCTCACATGAGTCTTAATGTGCATTATCTTATTTGTTCCACATAAAACCTCTATGAGGTAGAGATCCATGGAAAAGGAAACTGGACCTAAGATTAACAGACAGGTGTGAGGTCACACAGGTAAGTAATGATGGATAGGTGTGCCTTATCCAACTCTGTTGTCTTTCTACCGTCTAACAGTCTGTTTTTACCACATAACGATCTGTTTTCCATACAAATCCATATAGAATACATAAACCTATGACTGCACAGAGTCATGTTTTCTTGAGAATTAATATAAAACATTTTCCTTTTTATGACTCCCAGAAAGATTTATGATTTCATTTTTCCTAATGACCAGGTTGTTTTGTTCTTCTGCAAGGATATTATTAGAAGGTAAGCCACAGAAATTTTCTATCTTTGTCTCCAGATTCATAAGGTAATACTTAGATGAGCTTAATGCTCTACGAATGAAGGCTTTTTGGTAACAGGCAGAAATGATGAAACCATTGTATGGCTATTTTAAGACCCATGTATTAACATGTATTTTAAATAACATGTGTTAATATCTATTATATGCAAGATAGTGGGCTACCCTTTGGGAAACTCATAAGGAGGGATAAGATCAAGAATTTTAAAATCTAAGAAGAGGGCTTCCATGGTGGTCCAGTGGGTAAGGACACCGCCTTGCAGTGCAAGGGGTGCCGGTTCGATCCCTGGCCTGGGAAGATCCCACGTGCCGCGGAGCGGCTGGACTGATGTGTCCAATTACTGAGCCGGAGCTCTGGAGCGCATGCGCCCAGAGCTGGTGCTCTGAGACAACAGAGGCCACCATGATGGGAGGCCCACAAGAGCCAAAGAACAAAGATGGATGAAAACAGACAAATGAAAGACCAACAGAAGTGGCCCGCCAGCTTTCCTCCCTCCCTCCCCTCCCCATAAATAAATAAAAATAAATCTTTAAAAAAAAAAAATCTAAGAAGAGATGCTGATGCATAAACTATATGATACTAAGGTAAGTGAAACATGATTATTTACGTTGTTCTATTGCAACTCCTACAAAATTAAAAGCACTATGTTATAATTTACAGAAGATTTATGATGCATTTAGTCAATTTTATTCCATAGGTAAAAATTATAGTGGAATACCCTATTTGGAGACATTAAGAAAACACAAGTTCAAGTTTAGTGCAAAGAGTAAAATTTACTTAATACTAAAGTTGTGGTTAGTATATCATTTCTACTTATATGAAATGAGCCAATAATATTTTTCAAAATTTTGGTTATTTTGGGGAGTTTAGAAATTACTAAAATATTTTGCTTTAGGCATGCTTTATCCATCTAGATACCTATCATTCTATCATGTATGTATTATATTGAGTGTTATCTTGAGAATCTAATGTAATTATGACATTCTCTATGGGGTTTATCTTGATAATAATAACATAAAATGAACAAAAGTTTAATATCAAATTGTCCTTGTAAGAATCAGATAATTATACTTGTAAAAGAAAATTAGAAGATCAGGTATAAATGGGCATCAGTTTATTAAGATTCTTGAGATCTATAGTTAAGTCCTCCATGTCATTTGCTTCCTACCATGTAGTTTTGCCTTCAATGGTCAAATATTGCTTCAATATTAAGCACCAAAAACACAAAACTGAGCAAAAGTGAGTTTCAGTCCTCAAGGGATTCTTTGGCTGACTATTAAAACAGACAAGTATGTGCACAGTGGCATGATGACAGTTGTAATGGAGGCATTGTGCAAGGAGTTGGGGTATTGTAGAAAGAGTCAACCATCTTCCAGGTATGACAAGGAAGGGTGGACTGAAGAATGGCGCAGTAACTTCATAGGAAAGAAAAAAAACAGATATACACTAATTTTTTTTTAATTGAAGGGTAGTTGTTTTACAGAATATTGCTGTTTTCTGCCAAATATCAACATGAATCAGCCAGAGGTATACATAGGTCCCCTCCCTCTTGAACCTCCCTTACATCTCCCTCCCCACCCCACCCCTCTAGGTTATTAGATGGCTCCTGTCTAGGTTGCCCCTGTTTGAGTTCCCTGAGTCATACAGCAAATTATCATTGGTTATCTATTTTGCATATGGTAATGTAAGATTCCATGTTACTCTTTTCATACATCTCACCCTCTCCTCCCTCCCTCTATGTCCATAAGTCTGTTCTGTATGTCTGTTTCTCCATTGCTGCCCTGCAAATAAATTCCCTCATTTTTGGTAATGTAAGATTCCATTACCATAGGTAAAAATTATAGTGGAATACCCTATTTGGAGACATTAAGAAAACACAAGTTCAAGTTTAGTGCAAAGAGTAAAATTTACTTAATACTAAAGTTGTGGTTAGTATATCATTTCTACTTATATGAAATGAGCCAATAATATTTTCAAAATTTTGGTTATTTTGGGGAGTTTAGAAATTACTAAAATATTTTGCTTTAGGCATGCTTTATCCATCTAGATACCTATCATTCTATCATGTATGTATTATATTGAGTGTTATCTTGAGAATCTAATGTAATTATGACATTCTCTATGGGGTTTATCTTGATAATAATAACATAAAATGAACAAAAGTTTAATATCAAATTGTCCTTGTAAGAATCAGATAATTATACTTGTAAAAGAAAATTAGAAGATCAGGTATAAATGGGCATCAGTTTATTAAGATTCTTGAGATCTATAGTTAAGTCCTCCATGTCATTTGCTTCCTACCATGTAGTTTTGCCTTCAATGGTCAAATATTGCTTCAATATTAAGCACCAAAAACACAAAACTGAGCAAAAGTGAGTTTCAGTCCTCAAGGGATTCTTTGGCTGACTATTAAAACAGACAAGTATGTGCACAGTGGCATGATGACAGTTGTAATGGAGGCATTGTGCAAGGAGTTGGGGTATTGTAGAAAGAGTCAACCATCTTCCAGGTATGACAAGGAAGGGTGGACTGAAGAATGGCGCAGTAACTTCATAGGAAAGAAAAAAAACAGATATACACTAATTTTTTTTTAATTGAAGGGTAGTTGTTTTACAGAATATTGCTGTTTTCTGCCAAATATCAACATGAATCAGCCAGAGGTATACATAGGTCCCCTCCCTCTTGAACCTCCCTTACATCTCCCTCCCCACCCCACCCCTCTAGGTTATTAGATGGCTCCTGTCTAGGTTGCCCCTGTTTGAGTTCCCTGAGTCATACAGCAAATTATCATTGGTTATCTATTTTGCATATGGTAATGTAAGATTCCATGTTACTCTTTTCATACATCTCACCCTCTCCTCCCTCCCTCTATGTCCATAAGTCTGTTCTGTATGTCTGTTTCTCCATTGCTGCCCTGCAAATAAATTCATCAGTACCATCTTGCTAGATTGCATACATATGTGTTAGTATACAATATTTAACTTTCTCTTTCTGATTTACTTCACTCTGTGTAATAGGCTCTAGGTTCATCCACCTCATGAGAAATGACTCAAATGCATTCTTTTTTATGACTAATATTCCATTGTATATATGTAGCAAGGTTCTTTATCCATGCATCTGTTGATAAACATCTAGGTTGCTTCCATGTTCTAGCTATTGTAAATGCTGCTGCAGTGAACATGGGTACATATGTCTTTTTTCACTTTTGGTTTCCTCTGGGTATATGTCTAGTAGTGGGGTTGCTGGGTCGTCTGGTGGTTTTATTTCTAGTTTATTATTATTATTATTATTATTATTATTATTATTATTATTATTATTTATTTTAAAGATTTTACAGAGTTTTGTTGTTCACCAACATGTGTGTTCCCAGATCAGTCATATGCATATCCCTGGACCCTCCCCCTATATTTCTAGTTTTTTAAAGGAGTCTCCATTCTGTCTTCCATAGTGGTTGTATCGATTTACATTCCCAACAACAGTACAAGAGGGTTCCCTTTTCTCCACATCCTCTCCAGCATTTATTGTTTGTGGACTTTGTGATGATGGCCATTCTGACTGGTGTGAGATAATATCCCATTGTAGTTTTGATTTACATTTCTCTAATAATGAATAATGTTGAGCATCTTTTCATATGTTTGCTAGCCATCTGTATGTCTTCTTTGGAGAAACATCTGTTTAGGTCTTATTCCATTTTTTGACTGGGTTGTTTTTCTGGAATTGACTGGTATGAGCTACTTCTGTATTTTGGAAATTAATCCTTTGTCTATTTCATTTGCTATTACTTTCTCCCATTCTGAGGATTCTCTTTTCAACTTGTTTATAATTTCCTTTGCTATGCAAAAGCTTTTAAGTTTAACTAGGTCCCAGTTGTTTATTTTTGTTTTTATTTCTGTTACTCTGGGAGATAGGTCATAGAGGATCTTACTTTGATTTACATTATTGAGCATTCTGCCTATATTTTCCTCTCAGAGTTTTATAGTTTCTGGTCTTACATCTAGATTTTTAATCATATAAAATCATATTTAGGTCTAGTTATCATATGAAAGTTAACTCTCAATTCATCTGTTTTATACTTTGAAACAGTCATCTATTAAACCCAGCCTTGCCATATTCTGGGATTCTATTCATAAGAAAAATTTACCATAAGGCAGGTATTTCTTGGAACTTATCCAAGGGGATTAGTTACTAAGATTTCTGAATGACCCAATTATAAATAAACCTTCCTGAAAGTTGTCCACACAGTAGAAAACCCAGCAGTAGAGCAATTCTGAATATTATAATAATTTAGTGGAAATGCATGAGTATTTATTTTAGAAGGAATATGTAAAAAGTGAAGAAGAAGAAACAACCACACTGCACTCCATATAATTTTGTTATATGATCTAAATTTTACAAATTAATCCATTTCAGAAAAGAACCCGTTTCCTAAGCTTCTTTTAGGACCTTACTGAGGAAATGAGCAGAGGCTAATAAGAGAAAATGATTAATTTAGTTCTCATGGTTTTTGTTTCACCACACAGCCTGAGTTAAATGGCTCTTTTATATACATATATGGCAGCAGAGGAAACAGGATCAGAGCTAAAACACCTGTATTTATCCCAAGTCCTGCCCTTAATTTTATGTACAACATAAGGTGGCTCACTTAGTTGCCCTTCATTTGAGATTTCTATCCAGTTGAGTACATATACATATCTTATCTCTTCAGTAAGTGATAGCTATTTTCCATCATCCACAGACGAATGGTGCTTTGTAGCAAAACCTAAGTTTTTCCCCTGTTGTGTGGCTTTACATAGACAAGTTCACTTCTGATACATCTGGTCACAAAACGTGTTGTGTTTTTTTGGGTTTTCTTCCCCCTATACCAAGCAATTCTACAACCAGCTGGGTGTCTTAATTTTAACTCGGTTCTGACATGGTCCACTAGCTGATAGCATTGGATCCCATGCACTAAGGGCTCCATCCCTCTAGACTGCCCCACTCCACTTCAGATACCACATGTCCAGATTGTCTCCTGGGCTTCTGGCTATGAATCTGAGGTTTCCATGACTCTTTCCTTGGATTCAACTAACTTGACAGAGGGGCTCATAGAACTCAGGAAAATGTGCTTGCACTTTATTAAAGAGTGTGTTAAAGGTTACAGAAGGAAAGGTAAATGAGATGAGTTCTAGAGAGTCCCAAGTGCAGAAGCTCCTGACCCTGTGGAGCCAGAATGCATCACCTTCCAGTATGCAGATGTGCTCACCCACTTGGGAGCTGTTGGTATTTTATGGAAGCTTCCTCATGGAGACATGATCAATTATTAACATCATTCCCAGTCTTTCTTCCCCTTCTGAAGAATGAGAGGTGGGGCTGAAAATTCCAAGTTTCTAATCACATCTTGGCCTTTCTGGTGAACTGCTCCCATCCAGGAGGCACCCAGGAACCCACCCAGAGGTGGCCCCCAAGAGAACAAATGATGCTCCTAGGGCTTTGTTGTTCAGTCACTAAGTCATGTCTGACTCTTTGCGACACCATGGACTGTAGCCCACCAGGCTCCTTTGTCCATGGGGTTCTCCAGGCAAGAATACCACAATGGGCTATCATTTCCTTCTCCAGGGGATTTTTCCAATCTAGGGATCAAACTTGGCAGGCAGATTCTTTACCTCTGAGCCACCAGGGACAGATCCTAGGGCTATAATCATTTAGGAATTTACAAGGATTTTAAAGTCCTGTGTCAGGAACAGGGTCAAAGGCCAAATACTAGAACAAAAGGTATTCTTATTACTCCAAGAACTGTAAGAGCTCTGTGCTTTCCATAGGGACAAAGATCAATAGGTCATTCACCCATAGGTGCTCATTATAAGTTCATGACTGCAGTGAGGAAAAATATATTTTTTAAAGATTTATTTATTTCTGGCTGCACTGGGTCTTCATTGCTACATGTGGGCTTTCTCTAGTTGTGGTGAGCAGGGACCACTCTTCATTGTGGTGCACAGGCTTCTCATTGCTGGGGCTTCTCTCAGTATGGAGCATGAACTCTAGGGCAAGCAGGCTTCAGCACTTGCAGCACATGGGCTCAGCTCCCAGGCTCGAGGGCATGAGCAATATGTGTGGTGTACGGGCTTTGTTGCTCTGTGGCATGGGGGATCTTCCTGAACCAGGGCTCAAACCCACGTCCCTTGGACTGGAAGGCAGAGTCTTACCACTAGAACACCAGGGAAGCCCCAGGAAAACATTTTAATCTTCATTCTCAGCCAACCTCAAGGTTTAGATTCTTCCAGTAGAAGACCTGGAAGATCCACTGTTATTTTGGTGGTGCAGCAAATAATTACAGTGGGAAGAATATGGCACTGGAGTTGGATGTGCTAGAAGTCAAATCCAGGTTTTCTGAGAATTGGCCTGGTCACTTGATCTATTTGAGCCTTTGGATAATATTACCTCTTCTTCCAGTCTGATATGAAGAAGACTGAATAAAATGTTTCTGCAGAGACATTTAGCTATACCCAGTTTTTCCACCCCTCTTCATTTCAGCAGACATTAATAAAGTTCTTTTTCTGGATGCCTGCTCATCTTGAGTTCAGTTCTATGGTTTTTGTATTACATTTCATCAAAAGAACTCTCAATGGATATCTGTAGACTTAAAATACATATCTCTAAGGAGTGGAATAATCTGGTGTCAGCTAACATTTTGACCTATTGGGATACTATGTAACTGGTATAACATTGTGTTTAAGACACTGGTCATGTCACCTGAGGCAGCTCACTTAATGTTTCTGGTTCGTCGTTAACAAAAAATAGATTGGGATAATAGCTATTTTATAAAGGTTTTGGAGAGTTAAATGACATGATACACAGGAAATGCTTAATAAAATACAAGATATAAAAATCAACACTTTGGGTAAAAATGTAATGTGGCAGAAGGTGAAATTTCTCATTAAGCTTAAAAATTAAATATAGTCAGTAGATACTTGTCAAATTGAAAATTAGAATAAAATGATGAAATTAAGTAGTTGTTCTGACTGAAAGATGAAGTGTGGAATCGGGAGACTGGCTGAAATAGAACTGACAGGTTCCTTATTACAAAATAAATGATATAAGTAAATCCATGCTAAGCGAAATTTTAGTTAACAGTTGGCTCCAAAATTTTCATCTCCTAGTTATTTTCCTTCAGCTCTAGACTCCTATATCTAATTGTTTACTTGACAAATCTAATGGAAATCTAATAGGCATTTCAAGTGATATGTCCAAACACCAACTCCTGATTTGTCTCCCAACCCTGTACTGGCCATGGACTTTCTCTTTGCATTAGAAAAAGGTATCATCTATATTTCTTTTCTTTAATTCATGTACTTTACTGACTGTCTGTCTTCTCTCACTAAATGGACCCCTCATTTCAACAGGGCAGGATTCTATCTGTTTTGTTTACCTCTGTAATATCAGTCCCTAGAACTATTCCAACTCAAAGGAACTTTCAAAAAATGATTGTAGAAGAAATAGATGAACCTAGGACATACTTCATTTGCTTAGAGGAGTGACGTTTTTTCTAATTACTGCCAAAGCAATGTAAGAGCACAAAGTAATGAAGTTGAGTAAAATATTAATATGTGGAGCTATGAGGAAGAGGGGGAAAGCAACAGGGGTTATTTGACCTTATGTCTGTGAGGCAGCATGATTATCAGAAGTGTTTGTGTTCTAACTTTGTGGTGAACAAAATGTGAAGAAATAGTCTTAAATAACAAGATGGGGCATCCCTTTTAGGCATGTAGGTAGGCAGCATGGGGTGTCTAAATACTGGAATCACTGAAAATTTCTTCCTGCCAGCTCTAGAAGACGGGTTACACTTTCAGTTCTCCTGATAGGTTTTTGGCAGGGTCCCTCCTGGAGGCATGGTTATGTACTCGAATGCCACATGAGCTCTGAAGCCTAAGGCTCCTTGCCCTGCGAGCCCATGAATTAACACATCTCTTTGAACAAACTTGTTTGATAGTTTGTGAAAGAAAACAGACTTAAAGAGCAGTTTGGTGAAATGTAAAGGCATGTGGAAGATTCATTTTTTAATAGAAAACTCAGAAAAATCTCTAAATCTAGAAAGTGACCTGTTCTTTTCAAAATCTACCAGTTTAACCACTGGCTCATCTAAGTCTCAACATGTGCAAATGATTTAAAGGAGCAGTGATTGGAAGTGAAACATGATTTCCAAAGGAAATTGATATTTTTGCCATAATCGTGACATTTATAATGACATAGATTTAGAAATATATTTAACCTCGCTGAATGCGGATGTTGCCAAGATGTGAATCAGCTAAGCTCTCAGACAGATATGTGAGTTAGAAAACATCAAAGGATGGGATTGTTCCATAATTTTAAAGAGCATCGTACTTTCTTCTAGATTAACCTGCTTGCCCTTATATGAGTTTCTGTGTTCAGGGGAGATTCTCCTGAATGATACAGGGGGCGGTGGATTATTGTGATAGTTTTCTCCTCTATGTTCTGGCTTAAGATGGTTTTTAAGGGCACCTGAATCAGTCTTGTCCATGCGAACTCGTGGCCCCAAGGGTCCCATTGCATCTCCAAATTAAAATGTCTCTGAGCGATCAGATCCAAGAATATTCTAAAAAAGGTCTCCCATCTAAATTCTAATTTGCTGTGCTGCTGCAGACACCAGCTTTGGGTGAGCCAGCTCAGCATGTGTCCCTACTATTTAATGTCAGCCCGTGACTATTCTTAGCCTTGACACCTCCAAACAGTTTACCAGAATGAACAGATTTCTCCAGCCCATCACATTTTCTATCCATTGAGTTGCAGATGGAAGAGGATAAAAAGGATACATATATGAAAGGGAACTGGTACACGTTTCCCCCACCCTCCTGAGCTAATCTCAGCAACTGAGCTAGTGTCAGTTGCATGTGAAAATAGGGTTTTATTTTTCATTTTTTCCTGCTCTGCTAGATTCTGGGGAAAAGAAACATAGGGATGACAATAACGTATCTCTGCCAGTTTCAGATACTTTAGCTTTCCAAGTTGGCAGATATTATACTTAACAAGAAGGAAAGACTTTCTAGTTAAGGAGGAAGGGCAACTATAAAGAGATCAAAGTAAATGAGCATTGACGTTTTTGGAAGGCAGGAAAATCCATTTTGAAATAGGAGCTAATTGATAGTATTGAATGTGAAGAAATTGCCTGCATATTTTCTGAAGTACATTCTGAGAAACATGATTGGCCAGAGAATCTCAGAGAAAAAGAAGAGAAAATTGGGTAGTTGGCTTTTCCATTTCTGTCACTAATAATTCTTCAAACTCTGACAAACTACTTCACAGTTTTTTTTTTTTTTTTTCCTTTCTGAGTTGGGGGGGGGGAGTGGGATGAGGATAGTTTCTTGTCAAGTAGAATAACATAGAAACATCAGGAAAATATCCCATACAGTACTTCAGATAGGGATCATCCTAGAAGGATTCACTCTCTAGCCCACACCACTCTTCTGGCTTCCGTGTTTTTCCAAATGGGCCAGATTTAGAATGTCAGCTCCTCATCATGTAGGGAAACATGAGGGCAGGGATAGACTCAGGGGTATAGGGTCAGGCTTGAAAGAATAGAGGTTTAACTGATGCTTTTACTAGGAAGAATTAGAGTAAAATGAGTTAAAGCAAAAGTGATTTTTGAAAAGAGAAAATAAATGGACAAAAGCACCTGAGTCGAAATAAGAAGATACAGAAGTAATTTCTAGAAAGATTTTCCACTTTTGGAAGACAATTAACCACCTCCACCCCAGTCCAGTGAAATACTGGCAACCCATTTCATTACAAGAGCTGCTCGCAAGTCAGAAAATAGCAAGCTCTATCTATTGCTTGAGGGAAAGCTTACCCTAAAGTATTTGGGGATAAGATTTTTCCCTTTTCAAAGCTTTCAATGCCATTAACATTTTATTTTTTTCTTCCACTTAAATAGTTCCTATAAAGCATTAGCACTTTTTCATAGAATCACAGCTTAGAGAGTGAAATAACTAGTCCAAGATCAGATTCACAGAGAGTCTTAGTTGATAACACTGGGCAATTAATCAATTGGGAGGAGTCAAATTTTCTAGGAAATACTGATACAAATTAGTGCAGTTTACCCAAGTTTCATGTGTCTTTGCAAGTGAAATTATGTTGGAAAGGTAAAAGATAGCAGCAATTTTATAAGAAACAGATATTTTTCTATTCAAAGTCAGAAATTGCATACAGTTCCTCATGTATTTGAAGAAGTATAACTGTCTTTTTATGTGGGAAAAAAACATGTTATTTCACTCACACCAAGTTGAATATTTTACTAACACAGCCTTATGATCAGTTTTTATAACATTTGGACCATGTTGCATTTGTAAAATGTCACTACTACTTATATGCAGATCTCACACACAGAAGACTGAATTCTGTTTAAGTGCCCAAAAGTTTCAGAAGCTTTATAGTTGAGTATCTTGGGTTTTCCTGCCTATACACATTTTTTTAAAGCTTCGCTTTCTTCACATGCATGTACCCAAACTAGGCAAATAGGACAAAGAAACTGACCTTAAAAAACAAAAATGTAGTTTTCGGACTGGCCCTGGATAAGTAACTAATCTGTGATGCTGCTTGATTAATAAATAAAAAAAAATATATTCATTGTTTTCAATTAGTCCAGGTAGCACTAACATACGGAAGAAGAGAGAGAAAAGCCATGTAATAGGAAACCTCTCTTTCATTTCTTGTTAACAACTTTAAATTTTGTCATAAGTTCATCATATCCTATAAGGTACCCTTCTGTGTAAAAGTATTACACTTTAGGGGGCCAGAGATTTTCTATATGATACTGTAAAACTTTGCTACCTTGGAGTTTTTCTAGTTTAGAATTGCTGATCATTCTAATGGAGGTGGTGCTAATTCTAAAAATTCTTTCTCTGTAATAGAGACTATCAGCAAGTTTGTGAAGTGGAATTCTTAAATCTGGGCAGATAAAAAGGAGAAAGACATTGGAAGAGAAGAACTAAAATTCGTTGTGTTTATGTAGTGGAATCATATGTAATATCCCCTTATTTTTGCCATTTTATATAATGTGTTTGCATTATTTTATAATCAAAACACATTGAGAAAAACAAAATACACAGAACTTTGGGGTATTTTAAGGCATCTCTGGACTGTCATGTTATTTGCAGACAATTGAAATTCACATTGAAAACTATTCTCATCTATTATAGCAATTTTTCTTACTGTATCTCATATGATTGAAAATATTACAATATTTTTTTTTCTCAAATGACACACACTCACCTTTTCCCCAGTGTGTATTAGTTTTAGAACTCTAGATATAAACCTACATGAAATAGTTCTTGAAACTATGTTACTATCTTAGCCAAAACAGAATGCATTGTAAGGATGTAGACATCAGTGTTTTAACTATGTGTCATCTTAGACCTCTTTTTTGTTTTTCCATCTTTAAAAAAAAAAAAAAAAAAGTATTTATTTTTAATTCAAGGATAATTGCTTTACAATATTGTGTTGCTTTCTGCCATTTATCAACATGAATTGCTCATAGGTATAGGAATAGGCCCTCTCTCTCCAACCTCCCTCCCACCTCCCATCCCCTCTGGGTTATTCCAGAGCAGCAGATTTGAG
The DNA here is from genome assembly GCA_022376925.1 of Tragulus kanchil. Classification (NCBI taxonomy): domain Eukaryota; kingdom Metazoa; phylum Chordata; class Mammalia; order Artiodactyla; family Tragulidae; genus Tragulus; species Tragulus kanchil. Next base: position 116,061,729 of record JAIOJX010000023.1, on the reverse strand, counting down.
TTCCCTGCTTCAAACAGGAAATTGACACTGGCTCTCTAATTTTACTTATGGTAATGAATATGCTTCAATACTACTCTCTTAAGCATAAGTTCTTGTAAGCCTCTTACACTGTATGAATGCTGTAAGACTCAGGGAACTCAAACAGGGGCTTTGTAACAACCTAAGAGGTGGGAAGGGGAGAGAGATGGGAGGGAAGTTCAAGTAGGAGGGGACATGTGTATACCTGTGGGTGATTTAGGTCGATGTGTGGTAGTAAGCAACAAAACTCTATAAAAAAATTTAAAAATTTTAAAAAAGAACAAAAACAAAAAGAAGTAGATCACTCAGGACACTGCAGCGCATCTAGCTCATATTGAATTAGTATCTGTTGGTGCGCTTTGTGAGTTTGTTAAATCATCATATTTTCAGCCCTCATTTCTTAAACTCCTATCACTTTTCATGTGTGTCTTTAAAACAGTGAAATATTTGTAAATGTTTATATTATTTTTAAGATACCTCAATTGTAACTTGGTAGAAAGATATATCTAGCTGAATCATCTACTAGCTAACACACTAAATAGATTGTTTATTTATGAAGGGGATTTTGTCCTAGAGAATATTGTATATTTTTGTGGAGTCAAACCTATTAATATTATATCACTAAATGTCTGGTATCATAGATAGGCCACCTTTATATAACAATTACAAGACTCATAACTTATATTTTCTCTTAATGCTTTATTTTATAATTAGATTTTTACCCATCTAGAATTCCTTTGAAAATATGGTATAATACAGGAATTCAACTTTAATTTCCAAATAAGTATCTTACTGTCTTTTCCTTACAGTGTGAATAATATGTCTTTTCTAAACTGATTCATGTCATTTGTATTTTATTCATTTTCATGTTTTCATTATTATCTTCTGTTGGTGTATCTCTTTATCCTGTATTATTGGGTACTTTTTTTTTTGGCCACTTCTATCGGTCTTCCATTTATTTCCATCTTTGTTCTCTGGCCTGTGCGGGCCTCCCACTGCAGAGCACCAGCTCCGGGAACGTGCGCTCCAGAGCTCTGGCTCGGTAATTGGACACATCAGTCCAGCCACTCCACAGCAAGTGGGATCTTCCCAGGCCAGGGATCGAACAGGTGCCCCTTGCACTGCAAGGCGGTGCCTCTACCCACTGGACCACCAGGGAAGCCCATGGGTACTTTCTTAAAGTGATTTTAATCTAGCACTTTCATTACAATCAGTGAATGAATTAAGTCATCATTTGGAAAACCCATGCTTAAGAAAATGCAAATCTAAACTTAAAAAATTACCCCAAAGAGCTTTTTTGCTGAGATTAATTGCATAGTTGCTTCATTTCTTGCTTTTTCTTTAAATTTAAGCAGATACTTGTTATTCTAAAACTAGTCTATGTGAGTTTTATTTCTGATGGGTGTCTCGACTGGCGTACATAAGCTTTGAGTCACAATGATACTTCCCTTGACTATGTGTTGGGTGAAGAATGGGCTTGTCACAGAGTGTCACTGGTGGCTCTGTTTACCTAGCATTTTGAAGTGCTGGTTTGGCAAATTTAGAAGTTGAACTGTCAAGCTCTATGCAGAGGCTGTGAAAGAACTAAAGTTTATGATGCCAGTTTTTAGTTTTGTGGGTAGTTCTGAGATTTATTTCAAGAAAGGTGTATATATATATATATATATATATATATATATATATATATATAAAGAACACCAAATAAGCCTTTAGATATGGCTTTACTTTCGAGAGTCAGCATATGTTTGATACTTGGACATCTATATATCCTGATGTTGGGAAAAATAGAAGGCAAAAGGGGACGACAGAGGACGAGATGGTTGGATGGCATCACTGAGTCAATGGGACATGAGTTTGAGCAAGCTCCAGGAGATGGATACATCTTGCATTATTAAATATAAATGATTGTTTCACATTTGAGATGTTATGGGATACCCATCTTGATATAATTAAATGTACATTATTATCTTCTGTTGGTGTATCTCTTTATCCTGTATTATTGGGTACTTTTTTTTTTGGCCACTTCTATCGGTCTTCCATTTATTTCCATCTTTGTTCTCTGGCCTGTGCGGGCCTCCCACTGCAGAGCACCAGCTCCGGGAACGTGCGCTCCAGAGCTCTGGCTCGGTAATTGGACACATCAGTCCAGCCACTCCACAGCAAGTGGGATCTTCCCAGGCCAGGGATCGAACAGGTGCCCCTTGCACTGCAAGGCGGTGCCTCTACCCACTGGACCACCAGGGAAGCCCATGGGTACTTTCTTAAAGTGATTTTAATCTAGCACTTTCATTACAATCAGTGAATGAATTAAGTCATCATTTGGAAAACCCATGCTTAAGAAAATGCAAATCTAAACTTAAAAAATTACCCCAAAGAGCTTTTTTGCTGAGATTAATTGCATAGTTGCTTCATTTCTTGTTTTTTCTTTAAATTTAAGCAGATACTTGTTATTCTAAAACTAGTCTATGTGAGTTTTATTTCTGATGGGTGTCTCGACTGGCGTACATAAGCTTTGAGTCACAATGATACTTCCCTTGACTATGTGTTGGGTGAAGAATGGGCTTGTCACAGAGTGTCACTGGTGGCTCTGTTTACCTAGCATTTTGAAGTGCTGGTTTGGCAAATTTAGAAGTTGAACTGTCAAGCTCTATGCAGAGGCTGTGAAAGAACTAAAGTTTATGATGCCAGTTTTTAGTTTTGTGGGTAGTTCTGAGATTTATTTCAAGAAAGGTGTATATATATATATATATATATATAAAGAACACCAAATAAGCCTTTAGATATGGCTTTACTTTCGAGAGTCAGCATATGTTTGATACTTGGACATCTATATATCCTGATGTTGGGAAAAATAGAAGGCAAAAGGGGACGACAGAGGACGAGATGGTTGGATGGCATCACTGAGTCAATGGGACATGAGTTTGAGCAAGCTCCAGGAGATGGATACATCTTGCATTATTAAATATAAATGATTGTTTCACATTTGAGATGTTATGGACGATAGTTAGTTATTCCTTGGTTCTTTCCTAGGATGGAAACAAACATTGATACTAACTCTTGTACAGTGTTTCTTTTTGTAGCCCTGTGCTTGCCTCACATTCTCTAGTGAGTTTGGAACGTGACTGAGTCCTTTGTGCAAATCTCAGCTCCATCGGATGGGCGCTTCTCCTTGCTGGGGTTGTTGAATAGCTGCTCTTACCCAGACCTTGTTCTCAGTGCTACTGAGGAAAAGAGTTTTACAGTAAATGCTTGATTTCTTTTATGCGAGTTTTTCTGGGAGGAGCAATGCTCTTGATTTTATGAAAGGAAATTAGGCTGAACTGTGACGGTCACACAAAGTGTCTTAGCAAGTGTTCTAAGTATGTATAAAAGGGAATTAGAGCTCTTCAAACACCTAACTCCGTATGTGTGGGTAAAAAGGGCAAAGTTTAATAGAGATATTGTTGCTAATTTAGAAATATTTGGTAGATTCAGTGCTAAGGACAGGAAAATAATTCCTTGAGTTCTCATTCTGTTTTTCTCCCTCTCCCTCTGTGTCTGTGCATATAAACATATATAAAATATACATATATAAAATAATGTACTATTCCCAGAATATAAAGTACAAAAAAGTTTTAACAAGAAAATATACATGTGACAGAAATAATCATGTTCAAGTTTCTGGTATTTGCTTCCATTTTTTTTACTTTATTACATATATCTATTTTTGCACATACAGAAAAATATATACAGATATACACATACATGTATTTTATACTTATAAAAATGTTCCTATGTTAACTAGGACACATAATATTAATAGCTGTATACTATTCCATTCTTTGGCTACACTTTATAAATTCTCAGTTATTTTTAATATTTATAAGCAGATTATTTAAATCAATAATGAAAGGTAAATCTTTAGTAACTATTAGAAGGGCCCAATGGTTACTATGAAAGACTGAAGAGAAAAGAAAACTAAAACGTCAAGAATTCTGAACTATAAAAACACCATAGATAAATGTCAGCACTTCCAGAGAAGAGAAACAAATTATTTTTGTACTGTTTATATTTGACACAAATAAATCAGTCAATCTTGTTGTAATCTCTAGGATACGCCTAATTGATTGGAAATATATGTACATATTTCTAACAGGCTAGTAGCAGGGGGCAAAATCATCACTAAACCAGGATTAGAAGGGCACAAACTAACACAGCATGTCTATTTAAAAAGAGAAAAAAGCTCTGGGGCTTCCCTGGTGGTCTGTCTGGTGGTAAACTCTGGGGCTTCCCTGGTGGTAAGGAGTCTGTCTTGCAGTGCAATAGGCACTGGTTTGATCCCTGGCCTGAGAGGATCACACGTGCCACAGAGCGGCTGGACTGGTGTGTCCAGTTGTCAGCCATTGCTCTGGAGCGCATGCCAGAGCCTGTGCTCTGAAACAAGAGAGACCACTGCAATGGGAGGCCCATGCAGGCATAATAAATAAATAAATAAATAAATAAATAAATAAATAATCAATAAAAAGAGGCCAAAATTAAAATAAAAAAAAAAAAAGAAAGAAAAAAAAAACAGAGTCTCTTGAAGAGCAAGGAGATCAAACCAGTCAATCCTAAAGGAAGTCAACCCTGAATATTCATTGGAAGGACTAATGCTGGAGCTCCAATAGTTTGCCACCTGATGCAGAAGAGCTAGCTCACTGGAAAAGACCCTTATGCTAGGAAAGACTGAGGACAAGAGGAGATGCAAAAGGAGACTGACAGAAATAATCATGTTCAAGTTTCTGGTATTTGCTTCCTTTTTTTTACTTTATTACATATATCTATTTTTGCACATACAGAAAAATATATACAGATATACACATACATGTATTTTATACTTATAAAAATGTTCCTATGTTAACTAGGACACATAATATTAATAGCTGTATACTATTCCATTCTTTGGCTACACTTTATAAATTCTCAGTTATTTTTAATATTTATAAGCAGATTATTTAAATCAATAATGAAAGGTAAATCTTTAGTAACTATTAGAAGGGCCCAATGGTTACTATGAAAGACTGAAGAGAAAAGAAAACTAAAACGTCAAGAATTCTGAACTATAAAAACACCATAGATAAATGTCAGCACTTCCAGAGAAGAGAAACAAATTATTTTTGTACTGTTTATATTTGACACAAATAAATCAGTCAATCTTGTTGTAATCTCTAGGATACGCCTAATTGATTGGAAATATATGTACATATTTCTAACAGGCTAGTAGCAGGGGGCAAAATCATCACTAAACCAGGATTAGAAGGGCACAAACTAACACAGCATGTCTTTTTAAAAAAGAGAAAAAAGCTCTGGGGCTTCCCTGGTGGTCTGTCTGGTGGTAAACTCTGGGGCTTCCCTGGTGGTAAGGAGTCTGTCTTGCAGTGCAATAGGCACTGGTTTGATCCCTGGCCTGAGAGGATCACACGTGCCACAGAGCGGCTGGACTGGTGTGTCCAGTTGTCAGCCATTGCTCTGGAGCGCATGCCAGAGCCTGTGCTCTGAAACAAGAGAGACCACTGCAATGGGAGGCCCATGCAGGCATAATAAATAAATAAATAAATAAATAAATAAATAAATAATCAATAAAAAGAGGCCAAAATTAAAATAAAAAAAAAAAAGAAAGAAAAAAAAAACAGAGTCTCTTGAAGAGCAAGGAGATCAAACCAGTCAATCCTAAAGGAAGTCAACCCTGAATATTCATTGGAAGGACTAATGCTGGAGCTCCAATAGTTTGCCACCTGATGCAGAAGAGCTAGCTCACTGGAAAAGACCCTTATGCTAGGAAAGACTGAGGACAAGAGGAGAAGGGGCTGACAGAGGATGAGATTGTTGGATGGCATCACCGACCACATGGACATGAATTTGAGCAAGTTCCAGGAGATGGTGAAGGACAGGGAAGCCTGGGTGCTGTAGTCCATCGGGGTCACAAAGTGTCAACACAACTTAAGGACTAAACAACAACAATACTTTTATTAAATATTTCTTAGCAAGCTAATAAAAACAAATAATTAAGTTGATAATGGAGATTTTCCAAAAACTAAAATATATACATACATATATTTATATATGTCTAAAGCTTTATATTTTCTTCTGTGTCTATAATACCATCTCAAAAATTTGTTTTCACATTTTCATTTTTATTACATTAAAATTTTCCCTGATTTCCATTGTGATTTCTTCTTTGACTAGTTGTTGTTCAGTTGCTCTTTCTGACCCCATGGACTTTGGCATGCCAGACTTCCTTGTCCTTCACCATCTATTGGGATTAGCTCAAACTCATGTCCATTGAATTGGTGATGCCCTCCAACCATCTCATCCTCTGTTACCCCCTTCTCCTCCTGCTCTCAATCTTTCTCAGCATCAGGGTCTTTTCCCTGGTTGACTGGTTGGTTATTTAAAAATGTATCCTAAACATTTTGAAATCTTGTAATCATCTCTTTTATACTGCTTTCCAGGTTTGATCTACTGAGAAGAGAATATACTGTGCATGATCTCATTTTTTAATATCATTGAGACTTGCTTAATGAATCAATAGGTGGTTAATTTCGGTAAATAGTACACTTATGCTTGAAAATAAATTCTGTAGTCATTTGGGTGTACTTTTATTTAAGCTGAATAGATCAATTTTTGTTAATTATCCAAATCTTTTGTATCCATACTGATTTTTTATTTGCTTATAGTTAGATTTACTGAGAAGTGTTTTAAAATCTCCCATTGGGATTGTGTATTCACACATTTCTCATTTTATGTATCTCTGATTTGATTTCACATTTACACATTGTGTATTTACCTATTTTTCCCCTTTAACTTTTTAACTTTTGCTTAATATATTTCAAGGCTACATAATTAAGCACAAATAAGTTTAGAGTTATATTCAGCCAAGTTTTCCACTTTATCTCTAGTAATATTTTACTTTAAAAACTATTTCTTATAATATTAATACAATTATACCATTTTTCTTCTGGCTAATGATTACATGATATGTACTGTTTTCTTTACAAGTTTAAACTTACTGTTTTTTGGTAAATTTTTACACTCTTACAAAAATCTCATCAGACAATCCCTTCATTTTGTTTGGAGCATTTAGTTTACATATAATGTAATCACCATTATCAATGTGAGTACTGATACAATAGATTTATATCTATCATCTTACTACCTATTTGTTTTACTTCTTTTTTGTTACTTTTTCTATTTTAATACTTTCTTTAGAGTTATTTTTATTATTCCAACTGTCCCTTATCCTTATAAATAATACTCTTTGTTTCAATAATTATATTATAGCCAACATACTTAGTATAAATGTACTGCATTTATACTACATTTCCCCAGAAAATATAAGGACTTGAAAATACTATGACTCTGTTCTATTCCACTTTATTTATGTTTTAATCACACATATTTCTACTTATTATTATTTTGGTCTTATACAGGCAGCTTTTTTAGATTTATCTTTTTAATCATTTTGTGTCTTTTAATAGTCTGGATCCCTCTGGGTGATTTTCTGTTGTCTAATGTTCCTCTTGCTTTATGATCTGGTTGAGTTCTAATTTCACATCCAATTATTTATACTGTGTGGGATACTATATATAAAAGCTGTAGAGACAATTTAAAGCCTACATTCACTTTATCTTTCATCAGAGCAATTTAAGTTTGATTTAGACCAAAGGCAAAGAAAACTAGAAATTAGCTCTTTTTTTCCAGTTGGGATTATGTTATTTTAAGCATGGGTTATTTTATTTCAAGTAGGTATTAAACATTACTTGAGGGCTCTAAACCTCATATTGTCTAGTCTATTTCAATTCACTCTTAAACTCAGTTTTTTTAGTTCCCAACTCAAAGCATGGAGTTTCACCTTACCTTCTTCGTTGGTCTCTTGGGTCCAAATTTATTGAATGTTCTGATGTGCTTCTCAGTCTCTCAGATTCCTCTTCTCAAATAGGCAGATATTTCCAGAGGTATAAATGGTGCCAAATGCCTAGTTCATCTTTCTGCATTTCTTTCTTTCCCCAGATCTTTATCCTCTAATCCCTAATTGCTTTGTAAACTCTGCCGTATCTCTTAACAAATTCAAAATGTCTTTTGGCCAGTTTCCTTGGTGGCTCTCAATGAGACATCACTTCACTTCACCAGTTAAATTTTAGAGGAAGTGACCCACCTTATTTCTTTTAGATCTCCACACTCACACACGCATTAAAAAAAAATTAAAATCTGTAACCTCTCAATAATAAGACAAGAATTTTTTAAAGTTCTCACATTTCTTGGTCTTCTTTTCCACCCCAGTGTATGGATAATTGTATTTTGACTTGGAGTTTTTTATGACTATATTTTTTGCTTTTTGTTTTTTTCACGTTTTCTTAGCTACTTTGGGGGTTTCCCAGATGTCAAAGAACTCACCTGCCAGCGCAGGAGACTTAAGAGGGGCTGGTTCCATCCCTGGATGGAACCCACTCCAGTATTCTTGCCTAAAGAATTCCATGGACAGAGGAGCCTTGTGGGCTACAGTCCATGGGGTTGCAAACAGTTGGACACGACTGGAGCAACTCAGCACACACATAGTACCTTTCAAAGACCACAGCAAACATCACCTAGATGTTTATTCACTTTTGCTTCATGTATCTCCTACACAATTTGTATTTATTTTTCCTCCTTCTTAAGTACTTTATCCAAAACTATTTTACAAGTGGGTATTTATGTGGCAAAATTTTGAAGGCTTGTATGGCTGAGAATTTTTATCATTACTGTCAGTTTGAACGACAGTTTGGCCAAATACAAAATTCTTGATTCAAGTTCTTTATTCTCAGTATTTTGAAAACATTGCCCCATTGTTTTATTGCCTCCAGTATTTTGATTCCTTTGTATGTGCCTTGTTTTTTTCATTCTTGAAATTAAGATAATTCTACATTTTGTCATAGTTTTAAATTTTCTATACTTGTTACTTAAAAAAAAAAGAAAAACTTATGTTCTGGAATTCTATGGGCCCATCAAATCTTTTTTTAAATCTTTTTAATTATGATAAATTTACTCTCATTTTTTCAAATATTTCTCTCTGCTTTTATATCCTTTCTTCTAAATCTCTTAGCTTCTGGATTCTATCACTTCTGTTCTGTCTAGCTTATCTCTTACACTTTTTTTTATGTCTTCTATTTCTTTTTGGTTTCACATTTTCATTCTTGGAGAGTTTTTCAGTTTTATTAATTTGTTCCCTATTTGTAGGATAAACAGTTAAAATGCTATCTGTTATATTTCTTGAATCAAATAAAATTTTTCCAAAGTAAGTATTTTTATCCGGTTCTGTTAAAATAAATTTTTCTCCCTAACTTTAGTATCTTCATCATTTTTTTCATGCTTATTAAGCTTATTCTAAATTATAGTGCATCTGTTCTGATTTTAGATTTTGATATCTCTAATCTCTAATCTAGTTTATGGTTTTTCTTTCAAAATAGTTGTTCTCTCAAATGTCTTAGCTTTTGGATCTGTGAGCCCATCTCCTCCTGAGATCTGTGTCACCTGTGGCAGGCAATGTGTGTGGGGGAGGTAGTGGTGGGAGAGACAGAAACTGGTGGTGATTTCCCAACCAGATGAGCTAGGAAGGGGGAGGTGTCGAATGTGCTCCAAGGGAGACCTAGGACCCTGGAAAGAGAGACCCTAGGAGACACCTAGGCTTGGAAAACACTGAATTAATCCTCTTTCCCAGAACTACCCCTCAGGTCAGGACTTTATCCCCAGTCACATCTATAGAAGCACTATTAGAAGGAACTTTTTAAATGAAAATTCTCATTTGAGGGGATTTGAAGAGATTAGAATGGGAAGCAACTGCTCTAGGCCATTCTGTTTGTCCCTTGATTCCTTCAGCTTCTTGATAAAGATAGGGCTATTATTCTCCCTGATTTTTCTCTTGCTGACATGTGCCCTATAGGTCTGAGATCCTACTGTGGAAACAATGCGTAGTCATCAAAGGCAATGTTGGAGGAAACACAAGAAAGAAATTTTTATTCTAACATGTGCCTTGTTTTTCTTTTAATTAAGATAATTCTACATTTTGTCATAGTTTTAAATTTTCTATACTTGTTACTTAAAAAAAAAAAAAAAACTTATGTTCTGGAATTCTATGGGCCCATCAAATCTTTTTTTAAATCTTTTTAATTATGATAAATTTACTCTCATTTTTTCAAATATTTCTCTCTGCTTTTATATCCTTTCTTCTAAATCTCTTAGCTTCTGGATTCTATCACTTCTGTTCTGTCTAGCTTATCTCTTACACTTTTTTTTATGTCTTCTATTTCTTTTTGGTTTCACATTTTCATTCTTGGAGAGTTTTTCAGTTTTATTAATTTGTTCCCTATTTGTAGGATAAACAGTTAAAATGCTATCTGTTATATTTCTTGAATCAAATAAAATTTTTCCAAAGTAAGTATTTTTATCCGGTTCTGTTAAAATAAATTTTTCTCCCTAACTTTAGTATCTTCATCATTTTTATCATGCTTATTAAGCTTATTCTAAATTATAGTGCATCTGTTCTGATTTTAGATTTTGATATCTCTAATCTCTAATCTAGTTTATGGTTTTTCTTTCAAAATAGTTGTTCTCTCAAATGTCTTAGCTTTTGGATCTGTGAGCCCATCTCCTCCTGAGATCTGTGTCACCTGTGGCAGGCAATGTGTGTGGGGGAGGTAGTGGTGGGAGAGACAGAAACTGGTGGTGATTTCCCAACCAGATGAGCTAGGAAGGGGGAGGTGTCGAATGTGCTCCAAGGGAGACCTAGGACCCTGGAAAGAGAGACCCTAGGAGACACCTAGGCTTGGAAAACACTGAATTAATCCTCTTTCCCAGAACTACCCCTCAGGTCAGGACTTTATCCCCAGTCACATCTATAGAAGCACTATTAGAAGGAACTTTTTAAATGAAAATTCTCATTTGAGGGGATTTGAAGAGATTAGAATGGGGAAGCAACTGCTCTAGGCCATTCTGTTTGTCCCTTGATTCCTTCAGCTTCTTGATAAAGATAGGGCTATTATTCTCCCTGATTTTTCTCTTGCTGACATGTGCCCTATAGGTCTGAGATCCTACTGTGGAAACAATGCGTAGTCATCAAAGGCAATGTTGGAGGAAACACAAGAAAGAATGCCAACAACTCCTGTATTATCCTCCCATATCTATACTGGGCTGCCTTTGCTCCAATCCAGAGGCACGGCTGTAGAAAAGCAATTCATACAGCTATTCCATCCTCCCTAATCACCTCTACCCTCCGTAAGACTTTAAATTATTTTTTTCCTAAATTAGACTTCTTTCTTTATTACTCTGCAGTTGACCTTGGGAACAGGAGCCAGTAATGTCGCTAGTTTAACATCTTTGTAAGACGCTTTTTGTCTCATAACAGCTCATGCCCAATCAACAGTTCCTTGTCTTCAACTTTTCCTTTAGTTCACTCTCTTCTTTCTATATTTATTCATCATATTTACCATGGCTCTTTTATTCCCTCATCAAGTGTCTGTCATGTACCCTCCCTTGCCCCTTTTGCTGTTTCATTCTTTTTTTAAAAGTTTTTTTATTATTTTATTTTATTTTTTACAGAGTTGTGTTGTTTACTGCCACACATCAACCCGAATCCTCCATAGGTATACACGTGTGCCCCCTCACCGAACCTCCCACCTATCTCCTTCCCCATCCCACCCCTCCAGGTCGCCACAGAGCCCCTGTTTGAGATCCCCTAGTCCCACAGCATATTCCACTCCCTCACCCCAATGTCCATAAGATTGTTCTCCATGTCCATCTCTCCACTTCTGCTCTGTGTATTCATTTATCTTACTGTCTGATTCTTACATTTTTCCTTTATCTCTCACTGCTGTCTGTCCCTTGTTTTAGTCTCTGATATGTGATTTTTCTCTTAAACAGTACTGTCTCTGCCATGCCCTTCCTTTCCTCTGTATAGTCTTATTTCCCGTTCCTTATTAATTTCTTTCCATCCTTCCTGTTCTCAACATCTCTGGTTCCCATTCCATTCTTTGCTCTTGCTTCTTGACTCTCATTCAGAAGCTGTTGATGCCAAATTTCCAAGACACCTTTTTTTGTACAAGATTAATCCACATGTTGCATCCAAAATCTTACTTGGATGAGTCCCTTAGAAGTAAAATCTAGTTTGTCACTGCATCGTGAGTGCTTTAAAGCATATCAAAATGTTTAACATTTAGTTGATCAAAAAATTAATGTAAAGAAGATATGTATAGTAGGAAAGAAAGAAAGAATGACCTTTTGACTGAGCATTATGTAAGTGATTATTTAAGTTTTACCTATTTTCCAAGAATTTTTTCCCTGTCCATAATACCTAGTGTTGAATGAAAGTAGTCAGAAATGGACACAACTGGTTTGCACTTCCAGGTTTTCTGGATTTCTCAAACTCTTATTTGTACTATTCTGTGGGATTTTTTTTTCTTTTTTTTTTCTACCCATGGCTGTGGATACTGTTCTTGGAGAGACACAGTAAATGTGTACTATAGTAGATATAATAACACAAGACCTTTGGATGTGGTTATGAAATTCCTACCATCAGAGATACTGCAACACATCAGTCCCCAGGGAGGACGGATTCTTTTGCCTTCTAACTCTGATATGCATTGACTGTCAGATATTTTTTGAGTGCTTATCCTAGTTAATGTATGATGTTCTGCAGACTGCCAGCTTGTTCTGTACTCTGTGGAACAGTTGATCTTGAAAGATGTCATTTTTTTTCTCATTTTCTGACTTGTTTTGTTACATCAGTGTTGATTTATTTTGCACTTTTGACAATCTGAATTTTTTAAAAAACTGATCACATCTCAGAAACTTTAAATTAATGAATTGGATGCTGTAAGCAGAGGGAAATAAAAATGAATCTCCCTATAATCTTTTCTTTTTCCTGCCTCATTTTTTTCTACTTCTCTTCCTCCCAAGGCATAAACAGCTCTATCTATATTTCAACCACCTGAAATGCAAATATTTACAGAGATTCACCATTTAAATTGCTAATCACAGTGCTTTCATTTAATATTCATTTGTGGCATGTATTCTACTTCCAAAATAGGGATATTGGACTGATTTTCAACCAAGTTACAATGGATTAGGACCAGAAGAATAAAGCTGATGATCACTGTGACCTCAGGTTTAGCTGTCTATTATAGTGTAAATGTACATCCAGTCACATCTTCTGTGCAATTTCATCATCACATTAAGGGAGACTCAGTAATTAACCTTACAAGACACTTTGGAGGATTAGTTACTGACCAGTCTCTGTTCAAAGAGCTAGCCTGGAGTGAAGTAGAAAATCAACATGTGATGCCTATGTTCTGAGTTAGACAGACTTGCACTTGATTCAGTTTCCACTGCTGGATTGCTAGTTGACCTTGGGTAAACTGGACTGAGTCTCAGCCTCAAGTTTCTATCTTTAGTAGGTATAAAAATACCTTGTAAGTATTATTAAGATTATACATATATATATGTGTGTATGTATATATACATACACATAAACATATGTGTGTGTTGTGTGTGTGCACACACATATATGTGACTAGCCCAGAGTCAAGCCATGGCAGCTTTGATTATTCCTGTTGCTTTGATGGTTTATGATTATTATTTGGTTGGATTTTACCATCCATTGAATAGTGAATAAGCATGAGCCACCAAAATCCAGACTCAAATCTAATGAAGGGGAAAAAATAGAGAATTTAATGTCAGATAATATTCCCCAGCAGCTGTATTAGTAATTTTTAGTGATTCTAGGGTGGAAAGTGGAGGAGCACAGTAGATGAGAATTCAGTCTGTTCACAAAAGATGAAAGTAGAAATGTTATGAACCATGAATGATTCATCTTTCCATATTGTCTTTCATGTAATTTTTGAAATACTTTCATTTTCAAATATCCACAGAGAAGTCAAAACTTGGAAAATAGGTTGTTTGGGGATGAATTTTTACTGATTTCCATTTGCCTCATATTTTTCTTTCCTATTTCTCACAAATTACAGAAACTTCTGCACTTTGTTGTCGTCCGTTTTAACAATCACACTGATGGTGCTTAATAGGACTTTGGCTATGTTATGTATTTCATCACTTTACTATTTCAGGCAGATAAGACCGATAAGAAATTTATCTTGAGTAACTGAAAGATAGCTCAATTTAAAAATATCCAATGACAGCTTATTTGTTGTCAGGTTGTTGTTTTTCATTTAATATTCATTTGTGGCATGTATTCTACTTCCAAAATAGGGATATTGGACTGATTTTCAACCAAGTTACAATGGATTAGGACCAGAAGAATAAAGCTGATGATCACTGTGACCTCAGGTTTAGCTGTCTATTATAGTGTAAATGTACATCCAGTCACATCTTCTGTGCAATTTCATCATCACATTAAGGGAGACTCAGTAATTAACCTTACAAGACACTTTGGAGGATTAGTTACTGACCAGTCTCTGTTCAAAGAGCTAGCCTGGAGTGAAGTAGAAAATCAACATGTGATGCCTATGTTCTGAGTTAGACAGACTTGCACTTGATTCAGTTTCCACTGCTGGATTGCTAGTTGACCTTGGGTAAACTGGACTGAGTCTCAGCCTCAAGTTTCTATCTTTAGTAGGTATAAAAATACCTTGTAAGTATTATTAAGATTATACATATATATATGTGTGTATGTATATATACATACACATAAACATATGTGTGTGTTGTGTGTGTGCACACACATATATGTGACTAGCCCAGAGTCAAGCCATGGCAGCTTTGATTATTCCTGTTGCTTTGATGGTTTATGATTATTATTTGGTTGGATTTTACCATCCATTGAATAGTGAATAAGCATGAGCCACCAAAATCCAGACTCAAATCTAATGAAGGGGAAAAAATAGAGAATTTAATGTCAGATAATATTCCCCAGCAGCTGTATTAGTAATTTTTAGTGATTCTAGGGTGGAAAGTGGAGGAGCACAGTAGATGAGAATTCAGTCTGTTCACAAAAGATGAAAGTAGAAATGTTATGAACCATGAATGATTCATCTTTCCATATTGTCTTTCATGTAATTTTTGAAATACTTTCATTTTCAAATATCCACAGAGAAGTCAAAACTTGGAAAATAGGTTGTTTGGGGATGAATTTTTACTGATTTCCATTTGCCTCATATTTTTCTTTCCTATTTCTCACAAATTACAGAAACTTCTGCACTTTGTTGTCGTCCGTTTTAACAATCACACTGATGGTGCTTAATAGGACTTTGGCTATGTTATGTATTTCATCACTTTACTATTTCAGGCAGATAAGACCGATAAGAAATTTATCTTGAGTAACTGAAAGATAGCTCAATTTAAAAATATCCAATGACAGCTTATTTGTTGTCAGGTTGTTGTTTTTTCTTTAAATCCTCAAACTTGCTGATTTTGGAGAAAGGCAGTCATTGTTTGTCATCTGTTTATCATTTGTCATTTTTAGCTTACTAGATAAGCAAAAAGGAGAGAATTCTCTCATCTAAAGGAAAAAAAACCATATTTTTGTGACTATCCTTTCTTTCAAGCTTTTGTCAAAGTACATACTTTTTAGAGCTTCAGGTTAGACTATATTTTCCTTTGTTATTAGATGCCTATGAGAATAGTAGTAAAATAACTGTATTTTTGTGGTTTCAAAATTGAAAATAAACTGTAGGTGTTTTGTAGTCGGCTTTATTCAGCCAACAATGTATCAGAGACATCTTTAAAAGTCATGATATATTCTTCTGAGACACCAGTATTAATGGCCTCCATAGTAGCCCATTGCATGACTGTGCCATAATTCATTTAACCAGTATACTTGATGCATTCCTGATGCAGTGATATTGGGGATATTATAAATGGAGTTACTTGAAATAATTTATTCATATCTGCATTTACTCTGTTTCTCAACTTGATTTATTTGCAGCCCTGAGAAATGGAACACATTAGATTTTTCTCTGAGTGCATCAAGCATAAACTTATACTCAAGCCTGAAATAATGGATGTGTGTGTATGTTCCAATATGCACATGTGTGTGGGGTGAGGATCGAGGAGAGGTTGGGAGTAACCTGTGGCCAGAGTCAGAGCTGAGAGACAAACACAAGAATGTATTTGTATAAATCCTTTCCAAGATTCTAATTGCATCACAGTTTTAAGTTGAAATCTTGCAGTGAAATATCAAAACTGCTTGGCTGTGGCTTTGTGTAATGAAGACTTTTTAGAAGGGAGAGAGACAAATATTAAAGGAACTCAGAGAGTAACTTCTTGTCAAGTTTTTATTATATGGAAAAGGAAATTATATTCAGTTCCCAAATCATTTTGTTCTACTAAAAAATGGGAAGGGTGCCTGCTCTCCTCCATTTCAAATGCATAGATACAGTACTTGCTTACCTTCTGGAGGGTGTTAACAACCAGAAGCATAATCTCTGTATAAACACAATGAATGCTATAGATTCCACAGTTCTTTTCTTTGGAATTTTCGTCACATTTTCTCTTTGGCATTGAAGCATTATCACAAATGAAAAGGAAAAGAAATGTGCAGTTTATTTCTTTTTCATTTTAGATGAGCGTCAAAAAAAGAAATCAGAGAAGTTAGTTTTTTCTGAGGTACAATGGCATCCAAGAGGGCACAACTTTTCTCCTCTAATCACCCTTTTCTTTCTCTGAACGTTCGTGACTCACAATTCCTCGCTAAAAGCCTCCACTTGCTCATCATTCTCTGAGCCCCAAGCAACAATCAGTGTGTACTCATGTGGCAAAGCCCTGGCCTTTCCTATCAATTCTCTTGACAAGAATGTTGTCAAGTTTCGTTTGTTCTTTTCTGAGCTGATGAACTTATTTCAGGAGGCTGGTAGTTATATTTCACATCTGTCTGTGAGCCTTGAGGCTGTGTATCTTCTTTGGTTTTCGAAAAGCCTCTGCAGAGATGATATGAGAGGCACTTTGATGGCGGTCAGCACAGGGTACCCTTGCCCCATTGTCCCAGTGGTGTGGGGAGGCCCTTTCATTCTGGTCTAGGGGGCCTTAGTATGTGTGACCATTTCCTAACTTCCTTGCCTTTCTTTATGAGAGGATAATCATGGAAGAGAGAGAAGGGTACTAATTAATTTCGGAGAGTATCAGTGTATAGATGGCTACAATTACCACCGGATACCGAGACCAATAGATAGAGAGCTACCACACTGCCCCTTGGATAATGACGCAGAGTTTCCAGTTCATCTTGGTCTAAACGTGTTGAAATTTCTCCAAATGCTGGCAAAATTGAGGATCCCAACAGGGATAATTCAGTTAGTTCAGTCAATGAGCATTTATGCAGTATGCTCATTCCCTAGAAACAATTTTAGGTAAGATCCTAAATTCACTGATCTCTGGCTTCCTATAGTGTGGAAAGCTGAGAAAGGCAAAATTCAGGTAATCTGACTGTAAAGTGGTGAATGCTATGAGGAAGGAATAAATGGAGGAAGGGCATGCTCTCCAATTTGGAGGTTAAAGAAAGGCATCACAAAGGATACAATTACCCCAACGTTCATTTTTGTTTCTGTGATTTTCCTTTAGGTATAAGTATCTATTTTCTCATTTTGGTGTAGCTATATTTAATTTTCATATAAGAATATAGCATACAGTACCAAAAGAAATCTGTAACTGGACCACAGAAATGGTTGGCTGGGAGGCAGTTTGTGGCTTTTAGAGCACACACTTTTGTTTCAGGAATCCTCATTGTCTATTTGATTAGCCCCATAACCTTGGCAATTTCACTAAGCTCTCTCATCCTCATTTTCCTAGTCTGGTAACAGAGGGTAATGTCACCTTCTACAGCTCTTCTACACAGAGGTATGGGGGACAGCTGCATCTCCTAACAGAGTATTTTCATACCTTGAAGAATTCCTGAAGCCCTGGCTTTATCAATTCTCTTGACAAGAATGTTGTCAAGTTTCGTTTGTTCTTTTCTGAGCTGATGAACTTATTTCAGGAGGCTGGTAGTTATATTTCACATCTGTCTGTGAGCCTTGAGGCTGTGTATCTTCTTTGGTTTTCGAAAAGCCTCTGCAGAGATGATATGAGAGGCACTTTGATGGCGGTCAGCACAGGGTACCCTTGCCCCATTGTCCCAGTGGTGTGGGGAGGCCCTTTCATTCTGGTCTAGGGGGCCTTAGTATGTGTGACCATTTCCTAACTTCCTTGCCTTTCTTTATGAGAGGATAATCATGGAAGAGAGAGAAGGGTACTAATTAATTTCGGAGAGTATCAGTGTATAGATGGCTACAATTACCACCGGATACCGAGACCAATAGATAGAGAGCTACCACACTGCCCCTTGGATAATGACGCAGAGTTTCCAGTTCATCTTGGTCTAAACGTGTTGAAATTTCTCCAAATGCTGGCAAAATTGAGGATCCCAACAGGGATAATTCAGTTAGTTCAGTCAATGAGCATTTATGCAGTATGCTCATTCCCTAGAAACAATTTTAGGTAAGATCCTAAATTCACTGATCTCTGGCTTCCTATAGTGTGGAAAGCTGAGAAAGGCAAAATTCAGGTAATCTGACTGTAAAGTGGTGAATGCTATGAGGAAGGAATAAATGGAGGAAGGGCATGCTCTCCAATTTGGAGGTTAAAGAAAGGCATCACAAAGGATACAATTACCCCAACGTTCATTTTTGTTTCTGTGATTTTCCTTTAGGTATAAGTATCTATTTTCTCATTTTGGTGTAGCTATATTTAATTTTCATATAAGAATATAGCATACAGTACCAAAAGAAATCTGTAACTGGACCACAGAAATGGTTGGCTGGGAGGCAGTTTGTGGCTTTTAGAGCACACACTTTTGTTTCAGGAATCCTCATTGTCTATTTGATTAGCCCCATAACCTTGGCAATTTCACTAAGCTCTCTCATCCTCATTTTCCTAGTCTGGTAACAGAGGGTAATGTCACCTTCTACAGCTCTTCTACACAGAGGTATGGGGGACAGCTGCATCTCCTAACAGAGTATTTTCATACCTTGAAGAATTCCTGACACAATTTTTTTTTTTTCTTTCTCCTACCTGTAAAGGGAAAAGTGACCTTTTGAGTTTCAGTCACGTGATATCCACATAGCTCATGCCATACTTCATCTCCTCTTGTTTTTCATCATTACTTCTAGAATTACCTATTTAAGAATCTTTTTACTTGTATTTCAGGTTCCAGTCTGCTTTCTAGTCTCATACTCAAGAAATACAATGCTGACTACAGTCAATTTTTATAGGCAGTATAAAAGTAGTAATTACAGGAAACAAATCAGGCAACTGGGAGCAGTAGTATATGACCAGCGATGATACTAGGTGTTCAAGTCAGAAATTCACTGTATGTGACAACATTGATAGGATCCTAGGTAAAGGAATTAAGACTTCAGCCATCAAATTGGCAGAAGGTAATCACTTAATGGGTTGTTGATACAATGGAAGATGAGAATAAAGTTCCAAAAGGATGATGATGTTGGAGAGGAATGGTGATCTAAGACAGACTGACATAGCTGGAATCCTGTTTTTCCTGCATACCCACTGTCTCTTTAAAGAAAAACTCTTTTTTTTTTTTTTTTTTTGCTTAGTATGTATCATTGGGAGTTGTATTTAGAATTAAAATGACCCATAGGAAAACAACATGTGCTTATTTGCTGCTTGGACTTGGTCTCCATTTGAATAATACCTAGTGATGGTTAGCGAAGCAACCTTGGTCTAGTCCCTTACTACTCTGCAGCTCAAGTTCCCCATTTCAGTCCTTTCTATTTTATGAGCAGGTTCCTGATTTGATGTGTGGGCTCAGGCATTTGTAACACCACTGATTACACTTTAATGAATGCTATATTTGAATCCAATGTGTATATTTACACAAATCAAATACCTACTAGGGCAGCCCTGATCCAGTCAAAACAAACAAACAAAAACATAGTGCCAATCTGTCTCTTTAACTCAATGTAATGTCATCCCCTGCCCTGTGCTTTTGATCTTGCTGTTTGCAGTTCTGAAGGAATGGTGGCTAACGCTCACAGTTGACTTTTCAATGCCTTTTTACCATGTTGATAAGGCATATCCATTGGTAACAGAGGGTAATGTCACCTTCTACAGCTCTTCTACACAGAGGTATGGGGGACAGCTGCATCTCCTAACAGAGTATTTTCATACCTTGAAGAATTCCTGACACAATTTTTTTTTTTTCTTTCTCCTACCTGTAAAGGGAAAAGTGACCTTTTGAGTTTCAGTCACGTGATATCCACATAGCTCATGCCATACTTCATCTCCTCTTGTTTTTCATCATTACTTCTAGAATTACCTATTTAAGAATCTTTTTACTTGTATTTCAGGTTCCAGTCTGCTTTCTAGTCTCATACTCAAGAAATACAATGCTGACTACAGTCAATTTTTATAGGCAGTATAAAAGTAGTAATTACAGGAAACAAATCAGGCAACTGGGAGCAGTAGTATATGACCAGCGATGATACTAGGTGTTCAAGTCAGAAATTCACTGTATGTGACAACATTGATAGGATCCTAGGTAAAGGAATTAAGACTTCAGCCATCAAATTGGCAGAAGGTAATCACTTAATGGGTTGTTGATACAATGGAAGATGAGAATAAAGTTCCAAAAGGATGATGATGTTGGAGAGGAATGGTGATCTAAGACAGACTGACATAGCTGGAATCCTGTTTTTCCTGCATACCCACTGTCTCTTTAAAGAAAAACTCTTTTTTTTTTTTTTTTTTTGCTTAGTATGTATCATTGGGAGTTGTATTTAGAATTAAAATGACCCATAGGAAAACAACATGTGCTTATTTGCTGCTTGGACTTGGTCTCCATTTGAATAATACCTAGTGATGGTTAGCGAAGCAACCTTGGTCTAGTCCCTTACTACTCTGCAGCTCAAGTTCCCCATTTCAGTCCTTTCTATTTTATGAGCAGGTTCCTGATTTGATGTGTGGGCTCAGGCATTTGTAACACCACTGATTACACTTTAATGAATGCTATATTTGAATCCAATGTGTATATTTACACAAATCAAATACCTACTAGGGCAGCCCTGATCCAGTCAAAACAAACAAACAAAAACATAGTGCCAATCTGTCTCTTTAACTCAATGTAATGTCATCCCCTGCCCTGTGCTTTTGATCTTGCTGTTTGCAGTTCTGAAGGAATGGTGGCTAACGCTCACAGTTGACTTTTCAATGCCTTTTTACCATGTTGATAAGGCATATCCATTGACTCTCACTGTCCTTTCTGTGCACTTTAACAATTCATTACAGAGATAATTATTTGGTGTTTATTCCAGTCTACCTGTTTCATCTCATTTTCTCCTCACCTTTAATAGGGGTTGGGAGATAAAAAGGATTGTGTGTGATGATTTTCAGCATTTATTTAAAACTTCATGAATGTTGTTAAATGAATTTTAAAAATCAAATGATTGTTCTTCCTTCCTTTTTTAAAAGTGAAAAAAAGGAAGGAAGGGCACAGAGTAACAGAAGAAGAAATGGGATTTTTTTTTGTTCTTGATATCTAAGATCTGTTTCATTCTGTTATACCTTCCCTTATTCCTAATAAGCATAAATAGAACTTTAAAAATAAAGGCATGGAAAAAATGTGACCTAAAGCCCTAGCACTGTGTCTAAAGCATATGGGGTCTAATATATAGATTTCAGGGGCTTCTGTACTGTCAGTACACTTTGCCTTCAGAGTCTGTCTCACTCCAAAGACTTTGAAGCAATTATCATTTTGTTTGGATACCAACAACTATGTGTGAGCTTAGCACCCACAGGCTGTCAGACAGAAAGCAAGTTAGAAACTTCAGTATTACCTGTGGCTTCAAGGATTTATTCTGTATTTTTAAGGCATTTATATTTAAAATAATAATAATGTTTTAAATTCCAGACTATAACCAGGTATTATAAAGAAAACATACAAACCTTAGAATTATGTTTGTCTGTTTTTCAATTCTGGCTCTAATATTCCTTTCTGTTACTTTCACAAATTCTCCAAGCCTCAGTTTCCTTTTCTGTAGAGAAAGATAAAAGATATTTCCTCAATGAGTTACTTTAAGGATTGAAAAAAATACTGTATGTAATTCCCCTAGTATTTTGCCAGGCATACCATCAGGACTCTGAACTTGGGCAGCTGTAGTATTGTCTGGTAATTACTACTAATTTTAAGAAAAAAAAAAAACCCTATAAATACAATGAACTGACCATCATTTGTAATAGAATCTGTATATATGGAATCAACTGATGTTTGGAGGAGACTTAATGAGGTTTAATTTTAAGAAGCTTACTGAAATTGACCTGTAAAGAAATCCGCATTTCTTAATCCTAAATGTCCTACTTTCTTAACAAATCCTGACCTCTGAATACACTAAACCTAGTTACAATAGTGGCCTTTAAAGATACGACATTTCTTACCACTGCCAAGTGATAAAATGAGGGCCTTTCCTTGCCATACCTCATATCCAATAACGTTTGGCAATGACTATTGAGAGTATGCCTTCCAAGATCTTGAAAAGACTTACAGTGTGAGGAAGTATTTTAATCCAAGTTTTCATGGAGGAAATTCAGGGGAAAAAAATTAAGTGTAAAGTCTGTTCATCTCTGATCATTTTGGGTATTATATGAACTTGTTTTCGGATATTCTTGGGGAAGTAAAAACAAGCAAACAAAAAAAAGTGGTACCAAACTGAAAAAAAGCTTGGCAAATAGAATCATGTTATATCTTTAGGGTAGTTGTTTAATGGCAATTGTATCTTGTGCTTGGGATCATCTAGCTCCCTTCCTCTCTGCCTCCCTCCGTGCCATCTGTCTATCAGGAAATGCTCATGTCTACATGTCAGACTTCATTTGAGGTTCTAGAGATACAGTGGTGACGAATATGGCAGAGTACTTGCCCTGAAGAAGATCACCCTCTTTGGGAGGAAGTAAACCCTCTTTGATGTGTTAAGGACATATAAGTGAAAATCTAATTCTATTGTGTTGTTTTAAATTCCAGACTATAACCAGGTATTATAAAGAAAACATACAAACCTTAGAATTATGTTTGTCTGTTTTTCAATTCTGGCTCTAATATTCCTTTCTGTTACTTTCACAAATTCTCCAAGCCTCAGTTTCCTTTTCTGTAGAGAAAGATAAAAGATATTTCCTCAATGAGTTACTTTAAGGATTGAAAAAAATACTGTATGTAATTCCCCTAGTATTTTGCCAGGCATACCATCAGGACTCTGAACTTGGGCAGCTGTAGTATTGTCTGGTAATTACTACTAATTTTAAGAAAAAAAAAAAACCCTATAAATACAATGAACTGACCATCATTTGTAATAGAATCTGTATATATGGAATCAACTGATGTTTGGAGGAGACTTAATGAGGTTTAATTTTAAGAAGCTTACTGAAATTGACCTGTAAAGAAATCCGCATTTCTTAATCCTAAATGTCCTACTTTCTTAACAAATCCTGACCTCTGAATACACTAAACCTAGTTACAATAGTGGCCTTTAAAGATACGACATTTCTTACCACTGCCAAGTGATAAAATGAGGGCCTTTCCTTGCCATACCTCATATCCAATAACGTTTGGCAATGACTATTGAGAGTATGCCTTCCAAGATCTTGAAAAGACTTACAGTGTGAGGAAGTATTTTAATCCAAGTTTTCATGGAGGAAATTCAGGGGAAAAAAATTAAGTGTAAAGTCTGTTCATCTCTGATCATTTTGGGTATTATATGAACTTGTTTTCGGATATTCTTGGGGAAGTAAAAACAAGCAAACAAAAAAAAGTGGTACCAAACTGAAAAAAAGCTTGGCAAATAGAATCATGTTATATCTTTAGGGTAGTTGTTTAATGGCAATTGTATCTTGTGCTTGGGATCATCTAGCTCCCTTCCTCTCTGCCTCCCTCCGTGCCATCTGTCTATCAGGAAATGCTCATGTCTACATGTCAGACTTCATTTGAGGTTCTAGAGATACAGTGGTGACGAATATGGCAGAGTACTTGCCCTGAAGAAGATCACCCTCTTTGGGAGGAAGTAAACTATACTATGTTGTGCTCTTGGGTCAGCAGTAAGCATGATGTGTTAAGGACATATAAGTGAAAAATCTAATTCATGTGTAGAGTTTATCTGTGCATCTTGCTGTCCGGCTTTACAGTACCTTTTACTGAAAAGACAGTGTGTGTTTCTTTGCCTTTTGGATTTGGCTTTGGCCTTGTGATTTGCTTTGGATAACAGAATGAGACTTGTGACTTATTTTTGATAAGAAAATGAGCTAGAATTGGCCTTGTGATTTGCTTTGGATAACAGAATGAGACTTGTGACTTATTTTTGATAAGAAAATGAGCTAGAAGTGCCAAAACACCAGTTTCAAATCTCAGCCTTAAGGAGACTGGCACGTTTCTGCCTGCTCCTGTGCACCCCTGTCATTTCATAAGTAATACATGGAATTAGGCCTGTTGGTTCCAGGAGGAGGTTGAGAGATATGTGTGCAGGTTTAGCTGAAACCAGCAGAGCTACTCAGCTGAGCCCAGCCTAGATCTACCAACACCTCTTTGACCCATAGATGAATGAGCAAAATAAACGCATACTGTCCTGTACTTCTGTTATGGTGGTTGTTTAGTTTTATTATGTCAGATCGGTGAAGGGAATAGTGTAAGGTCAGAAAGATGCTGTGGAAAAAAGACAAGATCCAGAGACGCAGGAGTGTGAAAAATGGTTGCCTTCATATTATCAAGAGAGCTTGATGGGCCATGGTCTTATCTGGAGTTTGACCAGAGAGTACCTATAATACAATTTAAACTGACACAAACACTGTTGGGCAATAGGACCCCTTTCAAGGTTACCTTTTTTTATTATTATTTTATAATCACCTAAACAATATGTATACAAAGTAAACAGTAATACAGGAGGAGAAACATGTGATCTATAAACCTCTACTTCAGGATAGGTCTAGAAGGACGTCAGGAGAGGACCATATCAGGCCACGGATGAACTCAGAGGAGAATAGATGTAGTTTGTCTGTGATACTGATTTTCTGTGAGCTTGTAGATTTTCAGGAGATCTTAATAGTGTTTCCCACTGATAGTATAAACATCTAGATGTTGCTATGTCTGTATTGCCTTACTTCTACTTACTGCCTATTGATCTATGGGGAAAGGCCCCATGAACAGAAAACAGTTCAGTTTATTCTAATTTAGCCTCAGAATTTTTGTAACTGCCATGAGTTGCAAAGTATTGTGGCATGTTTCCATTTGCTTGGCTCTTCTCTTCCACCAAAAAGACTATGGCGCAACCAAAAATATCAGGGGAGTTGTAAAAGTCTCATTCCATTTCCTTGCCTTCTTTTAATTTGGCTGCATTGCATGCCTTGTGGGATTCTACTTCCCCAACCAGGGATTGAACCTGTGCCCCCAGCAGTGGAAATGCAGAGTCCTAAGCACTGGGCCACCAGGGCATTCCATCTCATTCCATTTTCCAGTCATTCAAAATAAATTTCAAATGTCAACTTTACTTGAAGACTTTGAAAATCCATTTGCATTCAAAAGTAATCTTGCGGGCTTCCCCTGGTGGTCCAGTGGGTAAGGACACTGCCTTGCAGTGCAAGGGGTGCCAGTTCGATCCCTGGCCTGGGAAGATCCCGTGTGCCGCGGAGCAGCTGGACCGATGTGTCCAATCACTGAGCCGGAGCTCTGGAGTGCATGCGCCCAGAGCCTGCGCTCTGCAACGATAGACGCCACCGCGATGGGAGGCCCACAGGAGCCAAAGAACAAAGACGGATGAAAATAGAGAAATGAAAGACCAATAGAAGTGGCCTGCCCACTCCCCTCCCTCCCCAACCCGACCCCCGCCCAAAATAAATAAATAAATCTTAAAAAAATAAAGTAATCTTGCTTTGTAGCAAATCCCCTCTCATTTTACCCATACCTGCTTTATAACCTTTTTCACCATCAACACTATATCATGCTTTTCCTCAGCTTACTGACTCAATCCCTAGAGTACAATCCAGGTGGCACAGTGGTACAGACTCTGCCAATCCAGGAGACACACAGGTTCAATCCCTGGGTCAGTAAGATCTCCTAGAGTAGAAAATGGCAGCCCACTCCATTATTTTTGCCTGGAAAATTCCACAGACAGAGGAGTCTGGCTGGCTACAGTCCATGGGGTCGCAAAGAGACGTGTTTGAGTGTGCACACACAGAGTAGAGGCCAGCCTGAATGTCACCCACTACAGTGTCTGTATGCATGCAGTTAATATGGAGACTTAATGCAGTTCAAACCTTCAGTGGACCCACATGCCACGAAACCAAAATTTAAGCAGGAAATGAAATTAAGTTAGAAGCATTGTTTCTCACCATTTGCAGAACACTTTTTTCTAGGGAGAGTGAGATAACTAAATCAAAGTGTAATTTCAGTTCTGATTCAATGTGGGCTTCCTCCCTGCTTATAGACTCAGTTCAAATTCATTCTGTATACTGTTTCCTCAAAAAATTTGGACTCGATTTAACACATTCTAAAGTAAGAGAGGCAAAAACTGCAATTTCTTATCATAGAGGAAAACACAAACCAGTGAAGACTTGATAATTTGCCCTGCACAGAGAAGATGCCTGTTATGGAAACCAAAACAAAGTGTGAAAAATCTAACATTTCTTCAAGGAAGGCTATACTTGCTTTTGCTGGCAAAATTATCCAGACATGAGGAGTTGTGACATGTTGCATCAAAATGTATATTAGCGCCCTTTTATATCCACACACAAAAGCATTTCAATGAAGTCATTCATTCAACAGAAAGATTCCTGGCAAAAATCATATTTTCTATTATTTTTGCATTAAAAATTAGAGAATTTTGGCTTAATTTAAACATTTTCCAATGTAAATTGAGGATCCCAGCAACATAATTCTACTGTAAAATCTGAATCAATGCTTCTCAAAATTTTAGGAACATAAGCTTCAAGTGAATGCTTATTAAAAATGCAAGTTTCTAGATCACACTTGAGATATTCTACATCTGCCCAGGAAATGACACTTTTTAACAACCACTGCAGGTGATCATGCCATAGACTACCTCTGGAGACAGACTAAATTCCCTATAATATATGCAAGTAAATTTAGGACCGCTGGATCTACTGAAAAAAAAAAGAAAAATCCTCCTTTATTGCATATCTTATTGGTCCTGAGTTACAGCTATGGCTGCTGTTAAAAGTGACCTTCTGAAAATGGGACAGAAGTGTGGGTTTCCAGGACCCTCTTCAGTGCCATTAGAGATGTATCTAAAGGCGGAGGTAGGTTCGTATCACCCATCTTCTCACCAACCATTTGCTATAGCTTTGATTGGATCAGTTTTATCTTAATTTATAGAAGGATGTTCTTAGCCAAGACTTGTTTGAAAAAAACATACTACAATTGCATGGTGACCAATTTATTTTGTTCAAAATTACAAATTCTGTGTGTTCTACAAACAGACACCATTCCTATACCCGACTTAATAACTTGATCCATTTCCAGCTTGTCACTTTTCTTCATCTACCCCTTCTCTTTAAAAACTAAAGCCTGGCAGAACATATGGACATTTAACTTCCTTCTTCCATTCCAATATATATATTGGAATATATATATATATGTATATATATACACTTTTTTTTTGCTAAAGAGTGCATATCAAAAATATATTGCCATAGTGCTATCAGTTCTTATTCCTTGATGTCATCATTATTTGCCATATTTGTGTGTGTGTGTGTGTGTGTGTGTGTGTCAACAATACATTGGCTTCAAGGCTAACACTCCGAACATGAAATTCTAGATTAATTTACTTTCTAAAAGTTAAATGTACACAAACAAAATCAATAACTGCTTGGCATAAGAGTGGGAAGGAAAAAGGCTTTCCTTTAAACCGAAATTGAAGATGGTCTTAAAGTGAAGCAATGCTGAAAGAAAGAAATATTAATTGGAAAGCAAAGAAAGATTCCTGGCAAAAATCATATTTTCTATTATTTTTGCATTAAAAATTAGAGAATTTTGGCTTAATTTAAACATTTTCCAATGTAAATTGAGGATCCCAGCAACATAATTCTACTGTAAAATCTGAATCAATGCTTCTCAAAATTTTAGGAACATAAGCTTCAAGTGAATGCTTATTAAAAATGCAAGTTTCTAGATCACACTTGAGATATTCTACATCTGCCCAGGAAATGACACTTTTTAACAACCACTGCAGGTGATCATGCCATAGACTACCTCTGGAGACAGACTAAATTCCCTATAATATATGCAAGTAAATTTAGGACCGCTGGATCTACTGAAAAAAAAAAGAAAAATCCTCCTTTATTGCATATCTTATTGGTCCTGAGTTACAGCTATGGCTGCTGTTAAAAGTGACCTTCTGAAAATGGGACAGAAGTGTGGGTTTCCAGGACCCTCTTCAGTGCCATTAGAGATGTATCTAAAGGCGGAGGTAGGTTCGTATCACCCATCTTCTCACCAACCATTTGCTATAGCTTTGATTGGATCAGTTTTATCTTAATTTATAGAAGGATGTTCTTAGCCAAGACTTGTTTGAAAAAGACATACTACAATTGCATGGTGACCAATTTATTTTGTTCAAAATTACAAATTCTGTGTGTTCTACAAACAGACACCATTCCTATACCCGACTTAATAACTTGATCCATTTCCAGCTTGTCACTTTTCTTCATCTACCCCTTCTCTTTAAAAACTAAAGCCTGGCAGAACATATGGACATTTAACTTCCTTCTTCCATTCCAATATATATATTGGAATATATATATATATGTATATATATACACTTTTTTTTTGCTAAAGAGTGCATATCAAAAATATATTGCCATAGTGCTATCAGTTCTTATTCCTTGATGTCATCATTATTTGCCATATTTGTGTGTGTGTGTGTGTGTGTGTGTGTGTCAACAATACATTGGCTTCAAGGCTAACACTCCGAACATGAAATTCTAGATTAATTTACTTTCTAAAAGTTAAATGTACACAAACAAAATCAATAACTGCTTGGCATAAGAGTGGGAAGGAAAAAGGCTTTCCTTTAAACCGAAATTGAAGATGGTCTTAAAGTGAAGCAATGCTGAAAGAAAGAAATATTAATTGAGCACTTAGTGATCGGTGCTGTAGCAGACAGAAATAACTTCAGGTCAAATGTCTCCTTGTATTTAGAAGCTAGAAGATGGGAGACCATTTGAGACTATATACTGCCTTCTACCTGGCCCATCCATTTAATCCTCACAATCATAACACAATATATATAACATGATCTCATGTATGTAACAAAATGCTACATACATTTACATACATTTAAGCATATTTCATGGTCTGATATGTATGTTGGCAGTTATATAATTGTGCGGAGATGTCAGAGGGTAGAGCCTTTCTACTCTGATTTGAATCTTGGTTTCACTGATTATTAGCTTCATACCTATAGACAAAGTTATTTAATTTCTCCAAATCTCTATTTCTTTGTTTGGTTATTTATTTATTTATCTTTTATTTTTGGCTATTCTGGATTTTCACTGCTGCCGCAGGCTCTTTTCTAGTTGCAGGGAGTGGGGGCTACTCTGTAATTGAGGTGAACAGGCTTCTTGTGGTGACTTGTCTTGTTGTGGAACTTGGGCTCTAAGGCACAGGGGCTTCCGTAATTGTGGCACATGGGTTCAATAGCTCCGAGGCTCTAGAGAACAGGCTCAATAGCTGTGGCTCTCAGGCTTAGTTGCTCCACAGCATGTGGGATCTCCCCAGATCAAAGATCAAACCCATGTCTGCTGCATTGGCAGGGGAATTCTTTATCTCTGAGCTACCAAGGAAGCCCCAAAATGGAGATATTAATGGTCTACATTTCACAGGGTAGTTATGACAGTCAATGAGATAGTTTGAGAAAAACACACAGCCAGGTGTTCTGAACAAAGAAAACATGCCATGAAGTCATCCCCATTATTTTATGACTGTATAGAAACCTACATTGGGATAATTTATATACATGAACTATTAACAGTAGTTTGCCCTGGGAAGAGGAATGTAAGGAGGAGAAGAGGATGAGGAATTAGAGGAGCACTTTTTAGACTTCAGTGTCGCTGTTCAGTAACATGAATATGTTTTGCTTTTGCAATCTAAACAGTCACTTTTTAAAAGATCAAAATAAAACATTTTCAAATTCAAGATTATGATTATAATTGTTTAAAGAATCTGATAAAGCAGATTTCAGAAGATATTTGTATTAAAAAATACACCAATGGTAAGCTTCCCTAGTGGTTCACTGGGTAAAGAGTCCGTTTTGCAGTGAAAGGGGCACCAGTTTGATTCCTGGCCTGGGAAGATCCCACTTTCTGTGAAGTAGCTTGATCGGTGTGTCCAATTAAGAAGTAGTGCTCTGGAGCACATGCGCCCAGAGCCACTGCTCTGCAGCAAGAGAGGCCACTGCCATGGGAGGCCCACACATGCCAAAAGAATAAAGATGGATGAAAAACAAATGATGACTTAGAGACTAATAATAATAATTTGGAATTAAAGTGTACATTAAAAAAAATACACCAATGCTTTTCTTTAGATTTGTAAACTCTCATTAGTGAGCTTACTGCTGACCTTTACCTTTTGGTGATTCTTTTTTACCCTCAGATGATAAGTTGGGAAAGCACAGGTAATTGGTTGTTTTCTGTATTTCTATATTTAGTAGGTACTTTGGAAAAACATGTAGATTAATATGGGTTCATGGGTTGCAAGGACTTATCTTTCAACATGATGGAAAGCATGGGGAGGGTGAAATGGCAAGGTAATTTAGACTATAAAGACATAAGTTAGTTACTTCTGAATGAATACCGGTACTGCTAATGTATTCCAAGCACTTGGCTAAGTTACACTGTATAGTGAGCGAAAGAGAAACATGGGACTATATTAATAAACACAGGATGTATCAGTAACATTTCAATGATATAATCAAGTTATGTTTAAAAAGTACATAGTTACTGTATGGGTGGAAAGGAAAGAAAACAGTACAGCATTCAGAGGAGAAAGATTTCAATGGAGGCAGGTGAAGACGTTTAGTTGGATTTGAAGTATAGAAAAGAGATGAATAAATACAGAGTGATAGGAATACCTTCTATAAAAAGAGAATAACAAGGGCCCAGATGCTCAAATAACAAATTTGCCCCCTTTTTTTTCACTCATAGCCAACGATAAAAGCAGATTTCCAGAGGAATGTAAGGAGGAGAAGAGGATGAGGAATTAGAGGAGCACTTTTTAGACTTCAGTGTCGCTGTTCAGTAACATGAATATGTTTTGCTTTTGCAATCTAAACAGTCACTTTTTAAAAGATCAAAATAAAACATTTTCAAATTCAAGATTATGATTATAATTGTTTAAAGAATCTGATAAAGCAGATTTCAGAAGATATTTGTATTAAAAAATACACCAATGGTAAGCTTCCTAGTGGTTCACTGGGTAAAGAGTCCGTTTTGCAGTGAAAGGGGCACCAGTTTGATACCTGGCCTGGGAAGATCCCACTTTCTGTGAAGTAGCTTGATCGGTGTGTCCAATTAAGTAGTGCTCTGGAGCGCATGTGCCCAGAGCCACTGCTCTGCAGCAAGAGAGGCCACTGCCATGGGAGGCCCACACATGCCAAAAGAATAAAGATGGATGAAAAACAAATGATGACTTAGAGACTAATAATAATAATTTGGAATTAAAGTGTACATTAAAAAAAATACACCAATGCTTTTCTTTAGATTTGTAAACTCTCATTAGTGAGCTTACTGCTGACCTTTACCTTTTGGTGATTCTTTTTTACCCTCAGATGATAAGTTGGGAAAGCACAGGTAATTGGTTGTTTTCTGTATTTCTATATTTAGTAGGTACTTTGGAAAAACATGTAGATTAATATGGGTTCATGGGTTGCAAGGACTTATCTTTCAACATGATGGAAAGCATGGGGAGGGTGAAATGGCAAGGTAATTTAGACTATAAAGACATAAGTTAGTTACTTCTGAATGAATACCGGTACTGCTAATGTATTCCAAGCACTTGGCTAAGTTACACTGTATAGTGAGCGAAAGAGAAACATGGGACTATATTAATAAACACAGGATGTATCAGTAACATTTCAATGATATAATCAAGTTATGTTTAAAAAGTACATAGTTACTGTATGGGTGGAAAGGAAAGAAAACAGTACAGCATTCAGAGGAGAAAGATTTCAATGGAGGCAGGTGAAGACGTTTAGTTGGATTTGAAGTATAGAAAAGAGATGAATAAATACAGAGTGATAGGAATACCTTCTATAAAAAGAGAATAACAAGGGCCCAGATGCTCATACAAAGAGCTCCCAAAGTGTGTCTAATATTTGCTTCCACTATATTCTTTCTCCATTCTCAACATCATAGCCAACTAGGAAGATTTGTTCAAAATGCATGTTCCTAGGTCCTACTGCCAACCTACTGAATTCAGCTTTCTGGAGCTTGTACTTAACTTTTAAATTTGATCCTTGAGTAATCATATGAACATTTAAGATTGGAGAATTTTCCATCCCTTAATTAAAAATTTTTTTCTTAATTATTTTTATTTAGCTTTTACAGAGTTTTGTTGTTTACAGCTATACCTAAACCCAAATCAGTCATATCTTTGACCCCTCCCCCTCCCTCCCTATCCCACCCTCCAGGTTGTTGCATAGCCCCATGTAAGTAAATTCCCTTAATCTAACAGCACATTCCCAATGTTTATCTTTTACAGATGACAGTGTAGGTTTCCATACCTCTCACCCACTCTTCACTCCCCGCCGGGTCCATCAGTCTGTTTTCTGTTTCTCTACTGCTGCTCTGCAGTGCAGTACTATCTTTCTAGATTCCACTTATATGTGTTGGTATATACTATATTTGTTCTTCTCTTTTTGACTTGCTTCACTTTGTATGATAGGTTCTAGATTCATCTACCTCATTAGGTAGATGATCTACCTCATTAGGTACCTCATTCAAATGCATTTCTTTTTTATTAATAGTAAGTTTGATAACCACTAGGTTAAGTATTTCTGAGATGAGTAGACATTGTTGAATAAACTACCCTCTCATGGATGATATTTTTAAATGAGTAATAGAACCTTATTTTAAATTTATTCATACTCCTCTTGCCCACCCTCTCTATAAGTTAGTTACTTCTGAATGAATACCGGTACTGCTAATGTATTCCAAGCACTTGGCTAAGTTACACTGTATAGTGAGCGAAAGAGAAACATGGGACTATATTAATAAACACAGGATGTATCAGTAACATTTCAATGATATAATCAAGTTATGTTTAAAAAGTACATAGTTACTGTATGGGTGGAAAGGAAAGAAAACAGTACAGCATTCAGAGGAGAAAGATTTCAATGGAGGCAGGTGAAGACGTTTAGTTGGATTTGAAGTATAGAAAAGAGATGAATAAATACAGAGTGATAGGAATACCTTCTATAAAAAGAGAATAACAAGGGCCCAGATGCTCATACAAAGAGCTCCCAAAGTGTGTCTAATATTTGCTTCCACTATATTCTTTCTCCATTCTCAACATCATAGCCAACTAGGAAGATTTGTTCAAAATGCATGTTCCTAGGTCCTACTGCCAACCTACTGAATTCAGCTTTCTGGAGCTTGTACTTAACTTTTAAATTTGATCCTTGAGTAATCATATGAACATTTAAGATTGGAGAATTTTCCATCCCTTAATTAAAAATTTTTTTCTTAATTATTTTTATTTAGCTTTTACAGAGTTTTGTTGTTTACAGCTATACCTAAACCCAAATCAGTCATATCTTTGACCCCTCCCCCTCCCTCCCTATCCCACCCCTCCAGGTTGTTGCATAGCCCCATGTAAGTAAATTCCCTTAATCTAACAGCACATTCCCAATGTTTATCTTTTACAGATGACAGTGTAGGTTTCCATACCTCTCACCCACTCTTCACTCCCCGCCGGGTCCATCAGTCTGTTTTCTGTTTCTCTACTGCTGCTCTGCAGTGCAGTACTATCTTTCTAGATTCCACTTATATGTGTTGGTATATACTATATTTGTTCTTCTCTTTTTGACTTGCTTCACTTTGTATGATAGGTTCTAGATTCATCTACCTCATTAGGTAGATGATCTACCTCATTAGGTACCTCATTCAAATGCATTTCTTTTTTATTAATAGTAAGTTTGATAACCACTAGGTTAAGTATTTCTGAGATGAGTAGACATTGTTGAATAAACTACCCTCTCATGGATGATATTTTTAAATGAGTAATAGAACCTTATTTTAAATTTATTCATACTCCCTCTTGCCCACCCTCTCTCACTGTCACATTTCTTTAGAGAAGAGTTTCTGCTCAGACGCCAAATGTCATTGGGCTAGCATTCTGTACACACGGAGGGTGGTATTGCAAACAGGGCTCTTACAGGTGTTCTTCAGATAGTCTCATTACTGATTATACTGATTTCAGCTCCAAAGCTTGGGGCTACTCTACAAATCTGCCGACTATAAGGCTGGCACCTCTCCAAGGCATGGATGGAAATGGGATCTTTCACCTTACATGCCTTCTCATATGCACATTATAAACTTTGGCTTCCTATATTACAGAATATCTTTAAAAATCATCCCATCTGAAGTTCATCACCTAGAAGTTTGTCAAATCCACCATAAATCTGTGTGTGTACATCTCAAAACTAATAGTGGTCTTTTGACTGAGAGGAGAGACAAATGCACATGCTCAATTAATTCAGAACCTGAAAATCAGATGTTCTTCTGAACGGTTCAAACTTTTACTAATTTGATGCCAAATGGAATTACGTTATTGATTAAATTCACCTGGTGTTGATTACTAGACAGGCTGAACATTTTTTTAAAATTAATTTAGTCTTCCCCTGCACGTATGAGACTTTAGGAGAGGCAGATTAGCTCCGTGGCTGACTCAGGCAAAGCAGCTGTTCACAGCTACACGAAAATATGTGCTGCCAAGCTCAGGTTTCACAGAGCCTTTCTTTAAGAATCTCCATTCAGACAAAAATCTTCCTATATAAATGGGTATTTCTAAAAACCAACTTCTTTTCCAAGTTAATGTTTCCCTCTTTCTTCCCTAAAATGTTATCAACAATATTAATATTCTCTGCAAATTGTTCCTTTATAGAGAATACAAAGGAAGTCTCTGGCCAATCCTGATTGGGTCATCATAAATTCTAAACAAGTTGAGCCCAAATGGATATATTTTTAATGAATAGCCCCAAAGATTATCATTTGATTATTAATTAAACCTGGTTTTGTCATGAACAAGCTGAAAGTAGATCTTCTCAAAGAAAGCAAATGGTAACTACATGCTTCCAAGATGCAAGGACAAAAGCCTTGATATTATCCTTAAATATTCTCTTTCCCCAACATCTCCCACCCAATCCATCAGCGAGTTCTACCATCCCAAATAGATCCACTAACCCACCCTTATCTGTCTCTTGGTTTTACCTTCTTCTGAGCTCCCATCACCTTTTATCCATCCTAGAGTGACTGTCTCTAAACTAGCCTTCATCTACACAATTCACCCAACAGCAGCAAGAGTGAAACTTTTAAAAACATAAGTCAAATCATGTCACCTCTCCTCTAACACTCTGCCATGCTCTCCATTTCACTTAGAATGCAATGACATAGGAGAGTCTACAGGATCTGTTACCCCGTTTTCTGTGTTCTCCTGCTGACCCGATGCCTCTCTCCCCTTCTCATTCTCCTCTAATGCTCATTACCATCTCCTGAATAGGCCAGGCATGTTCCTGTTACAGGCATTTTGCACTGACTGTTTCCTCTACCCCCTCATCATCTTCAAGTCTGTGTCCAATGATAACCTTCCCAGCATAGTCCTGACCCCTCTTTAAAACAGAACTCCAAGCCACACTCAACCTGTCCCATCCCTAACTCTTTTCTAGTCCCCACGCCCCATGCTGACACACTTTATCATCGTCAGTGAGGATAGGAATTTTAGATTATTTTGTTCACAAATGTGTTCCTGTTGCCTGGAAGAGGATCTGGCTGAAAAATATTCTGTGAATCCTTGTGTAAAGCTGGAAAGAGACCCTTTCATGTATATCCTATAATAACCCCAAATACCTTTGCTAGATAAATGCATATTAAATTTTTCTATTCCATGTCAACAAAACAGATGTACTGTTATCCAGTGGACCTCAGCAGAACTTTTTCAGCTCAGCAAATCAAAATATTTATCTGACCAATGCAGATATGTAAAACTGAAATGCCTTCAGTTGAAAAATGCTAAGAAATAGTGGGTGGAATTTTGGGTACCTTTTATCAGAATTATAGAATTCCATGTAATAATATTTTTGAGTAAATGAAAATATTGAGCTAAGTTTATACTCAGAAAGCCTTGGACAAATGGTTTCTTTCAGCCTGTATGTAATATTACTTAGCATGTATAGTAATACATGAAAAGCAAGATTGTTACTTCTGATCAAAAAGGAGCAACAATTTTATTTTAATCTTTCTACTTAAATGATTTCATTGAAGTAAAAATACTACTGTACAAAATACAAAGAAGTAAGTGGGAGTAGATGTTTAACATCTGGATAGACAGTTTCTTAAAGCTAAAATTATATTTGGTGATTGCATGCCCTCCCTCAATTTGTATTCAAGTAGACTAAATGGCAATTAAGCACTTGGATTTCAAGGTTCAATTTGTAGGTTTGTTCAAATACTCCAGAGTATGTCCCCTTCCTATTTTTATACATTCTCCTTTCTACCGGTCCATCAAAAGCTTTCTCAAAGGCCTTCCCTAGTGGTCAGTGGGTAGGGACACTCCTCTAATGCTCATTACCATCTCCTGAATAGGCCAGGCATGTTCCTGTTACAGGCATTTTGCACTGACTGTTTCCTCTACCCCCTCATCATCTTCAAGTCTGTGTCCAATGATAACCTTCCCAGCATAGTCCTGACCCCTCTTTAAAACAGAACTCCAAGCCACACTCAACCTGTCCCATCCCTAACTCTTTTCTAGTCCCCACGCCCCATGCTGACACACTTTATCATCGTCAGTGAGGATAGGAATTTTAGATTATTTTGTTCACAAATGTGTTCCTGTTGCCTGGAAGAGGATCTGGCTGAAAAATATTCTGTGAATCCTTGTGTAAAGCTGGAAAGAGACCCTTTCATGTATATCCTATAATAACCCCAAATACCTTTGCTAGATAAATGCATATTAAATTTTTCTATTCCATGTCAACAAAACAGATGTACTGTTATCCAGTGGACCTCAGCAGAACTTTTCAGCTCAGCAAATCAAAATATTTATCTGACCAATGCAGATATGTAAAACTGAAATGCCTTCAGTTGAAAAATGCTAAGAAATAGTGGGTGGAATTTTGGGTACCTTTTATCAGAATTATAGAATTCCATGTAATAATATTTTGAGTAAATGAAAATATTGAGCTAAGTTTATACTCAGAAAGCCTTGGACAAATGGTTTCTTTCAGCCTGTATGTAATATTACTTAGCATGTATAGTAATACATGAAAAGCAAGATTGTTACTTCTGATCAAAAGGAGCAACAATTTTATTTTAATCTTTCTACTTAAATGATTTCATTGAAGTAAAAATACTACTGTACAAAATACAAAGAAGTAAGTGGGAGTAGATGTTTAACATCTGGATAGACAGTTTCTTAAAGCTAAAATTATATTTGGTGATTGCATGCCCTCCCTCAATTTGTATTCAAGTAGACTAAATGGCAATTAAGCACTTGGATTTCAAGGTTCAATTTGTAGGTTTGTTCAAATACTCCAGAGTATGTCCCCTTCCTATTTTTATACATTCTCCTTTCTACCGGTCCATCAAAAGCTTTCTCAAAGGCCTTCCCTAGTGGTCAGTGGGTAGGGACACTGCCTTGCAGTACAAGGGGCGCCAGTTTGATCCCTGGCCTGGGAAGATCCCACGTGCCGCAGAGCGGCTGGACCTATGTGTCCAACTACCAAGCTGGAGCTCTGGAGCGCATGCACCTGGAGCCGGTGCTCTGCAGCAACAGAGGCCACTGCTATGGGAGGTCCACACAGGCCAAAGAACAAAGATGGATGGAAATAAATAAATGAAAGACCAATAGAAGTGGCCAAAAAAAAAAAGTTTTCTCATTTAATAAACAGAGCCAGCCTCCTAAAATAACAAGCCATCTCTTCACATAACATGTAAATGACAATGATGACACTTATAAACTTGATAAAGTCATGTCAGAATGGATTAGTGCTTTCTGTCAGTTTTCATTTCTCTTTCTCCATATTTATATTGCCAGATTAACCCTACCTGATTAGATCATATATTTATCTAACATCTAATAAATATAATTTAGTTCTTTAAGGAATGCCACCTAGTTTGAGGAAAGATTATTACAGGGTAAAACAGAATAAACAATTATGCATATTTAAAAATACCTTTGCTAAAATGTAATGTTGACCAGACTTAAGTGAAAACTCTACTTTTAGGTACTAACCTTCAAAAAGACTGTTTAGAGCACACAGCTGTTAGAAAATGATTAGGCTCTACCCAAAAAATACTCTTGTGAAATGCAGTCTCTAGACATCACGGTAAATGTGGCTGAGAAAATACATCTTTGTTCTGTACAAGAAAAGTCTTCCATGACCATAAGATAGTCTGGGTGTCAAGCTCACAAGATGCCATAGATATTAGCTTTTTATTCTGTGTTCCATTGAAAACTTCTATTTTTCAGCTTTAAAACCTTACCAGAGGAAAATGAATATGGCTGAATTGAGGGATTGGTTCTGCCATTCACACACCATGGGTTTGCATTCAGAACTTTAAAAGAGAAAGGAAAAAAGAAGCGGATGGTGGAATATGATTGCCTTTGGAGCTGGAAGGCATATTTATCTGCAGGCAACCGTTTACCTCTAGATTAAGGATTGTGGTGCTTTCACTAGAGGCAAAGAAATGCTAGTGGATTATGAAATTTTATTTTTATTTCATTTCTGTGTCCATCATATGTCATATGTTCAATCATATATGATGTTTTACTTTCTTTTCAACTTTTCTGTCTCTAGTTGGTCACGTAACTTTCTAAGCTTCTCTCTCATCACTTACACAATTACCTTCTCTCACTTATTTTTGTGTTTTCCATTTTCTTTTAGTTGTAATTTTCTTTTTTTGGGGGGGGCGGTTAGGGAGGGAGAGGGGCAGGCGGGATACTTCTATTGGTCTTTCATTTATCTGTTTTCATCCATCTTTGTTCTTTGGCCCGCCTGGGCCTCCCATCACAGTGGCCTCTGTTGTTGCAGAGCACTGGCTCTGGGCGCATGCACTCCAGAGCTCCAGCTTGGCAATTGGACACATCGGTCCAGCCGCTCTGTGGCACATGGGATCTTGCCAGGCCAGGGATCGAACTGGCACCCCTTGCACTGCAAGGCAGTGTCCTTACCCACTGGACCACTAGGGAAGCCCTAGTTGTAACTGTTTTTTTTTTTTTTTAGAGGTTGCTGCTTCCCCCTTCCTCCTATAGCATCCATTTATTTATTTTTTTAATTCTTTATTTTAAATATTTTACAGAGCTTTGTTGTTCACTGACATGTATGTTCCCAGATCATTCATAAGTATATCCCTTCCCCCTCCCCCCACCAGTTCCCCTCCCACCCCTCCGGACCATCACCCCAAGTGATTGTAGGCACTCCTATTCCCTTAGCACAATGACAATAGCTATCTTTTCCACACGTGCCAGTATAGGTTTCGATGTTACTTCCTCTATGCCTCCCTCTCACTGTTTGTTCTCCACAGTGTCCTTATGTCTATTCTTTGTTCCATGAGTTCACTGCGTGTGTTATCATGACCATCTTACTAGATTCCATATATATGAGTTAGTATACTGTACTTGTCTTTCTCTTTTTGACTTACTTCACTTTTTATGATAGGTTCTAGAGCTAGCCACCTCATTAGGACTGAGTTTTCTGCATTTCTTTTAACAGCTGAGTAGTATTCCATTGTATATATGTACCAGGGCTTCTGTATCCATTCATTTGTCGATGGACATCTAGGTTGCTTCCATGTTCTGGCTATTGTATACAGAGCTGCAATGAACATTGGGGTACAGGTGCTTCTTTCAGTCTTTACATACCTTCTCCAGCTTTCCGATCAACATTCATTTTCTATTATTCACAACAATGGGTTAAGACAATCTTTGGTGTCTCCCTCTCCTATTTCTCACATCTAGTTATTTGCTGAGTTTAGTATAACATATCTGAACTACCTCTCATCTCCATTCTCTGCTTGACTTTCCTTTGGCTGTTCTAATTTATACTTCCATTACCATTTGCTGAGAATAATGCAATAGCCTCCCAAATGGTCTTTCTGTCTCTCATTGTCTTTGTCCAAAGCAAAACAAACTAAAATCAAAAGGAAAGACTCTTTTTACTTCATTACTGAATACCTGTTGAACCAGGCAAACTTCAGCTTGCAGTCAGCTTTCATTCAGTTCCTTTACAAGAGGAGTGAAGTGAAAGATGCTAGACCTGTCCAACTCTTTGTGACCCCATGGACTGTAGCTCCCAGGCTCCTTTGTCCATGGGATTCTCCAGGCAAGAATACTG
This sequence comes from Tragulus kanchil, assembly GCA_022376925.1. Taxonomy (NCBI): domain Eukaryota; kingdom Metazoa; phylum Chordata; class Mammalia; order Artiodactyla; family Tragulidae; genus Tragulus; species Tragulus kanchil. The sequence continues at coordinate 116,021,125 of JAIOJX010000023.1, read as the reverse complement.
GAGTGGGTAGCTGTTCCCTTCTCCAGAGGATCTTCCCCACCCAGGAATTGAACCAAGGTCTCCTGCACTGCAAGCAGATTCTTTACCAGTTAAGACCAGCTTTCAATGTTTCAATCCCTTTTCTCTAAAGTTAAACTTCTCCATGTTTATCAGTTCACTGGAATTTCAAACCATGATATTTTTGTCTGCCCCTCCTTTTTTTTTGAGTCAAAATTATACTTACTCTCCCTTATAAGGCCTAGTTCAAGGAATAAATTTTCATGATATGCCATAAATATGGACCCTCTCTTCAAACTCTACAATGATATCTGTGGTGCCTTTCTGAAGGCAAAATCTTATTTGCTTTTTAAAAAATAATGACGGTTTCATCTCCTGTCCCAACCTCCTATTGGAGCAAACAGTTTGAAGCCGCCAGGCATTGTGTCCTGCCATTTGTTATTCATACCTTATAGTGTTAGCACTGTGCCTTGCACTAGGAGAGAACTCAACACACTATTATTTGAATTAACTTTCCCGACTCAGTCCTATATCCATGACACTGAGTTCACAATACTTAACGCTTATGTTTGCAGAAACACTCCTAATGACTACCTTCCTTATAACTCTGGGAGTATTAAAAGACCAAGGCAATGGGACAGTTTTGATCTCTCCCCAGACTACTAAACTTGCCTCAAAATATATGCACACTTAAAGAACTGTCACCAGTGGCTCACAATCCCAGTACTGCTAAACTGATGTGATGACTCAGGTGTCCTTATGCTAAGTCTTGCTGCTAGGACAGTTCTAAGTCATAACAGGGCACTAAGTTCCACTGTAGATGAGATCCATCCTGCTAGGTCCAGGAAAATCCTAGATCCTAGAAGATAAAGAGAATAAGTATGAGGTTAATGACATTTGTTGGCACATGAGACTGCTATGGGTTTTAGTAGTAAATGTCAAAAATTTAAGTTTGTATATTTCTTCAGTGGTTCAATTATTATTATTATTATTTTGGTTATTGTTGTTCTTCCTCAGGATACTCTTTGAAGCACTGTCTTCGTTTTTTTTTTTTTTTAATTTTCTTGATATAACTGTATATCTGCTGATATTTGACCTTTATTTCATACCACAGTCATCAGTGTATATCACATAATCTATATGCCAATAAAAGGGAGAAAAATGGCATGAAAAATAAAAGGGAATCATGGCATGGGCACCACTGTAACAGTGAAATGTTACAAATTGGACTACTAATAAGTGGATGAGAATCTAAGAATATCTCATTTAAAAAAGAAAAACAGAGGACAATTTATTTTTCACATTTGACTAATTAGTTGTCAATCTTATACCTCACTGTATTTAAATCTGATGTCAGACCTGTGTATAACAAGACATTGATTGGCAAGGAAGTTTTTATACATGAATGTGATGTTTTTTTGTTTGTTAAATTGACGGTTTCATCTCCTGTCCCAACCTCCTATTGGAGCAAACAGTTTGAAGCCGCCAGGCATTGTGTCCTGCCATTTGTTATTCATACCTTATAGTGTTAGCACTGTGCCTTGCACTAGGAGAGAACTCAACACACTATTATTTGAATTAACTTTCCCGACTCAGTCCTATATCCATGACACTGAGTTCACAATACTTAACGCTTATGTTTGCAGAAACACTCCTAATGACTACCTTCCTTATAACTCTGGGAGTATTAAAAGACCAAGGCAATGGGACAGTTTTGATCTCTCCCCAGACTACTAAACTTGCCTCAAAATATATGCACACTTAAAGAACTGTCACCAGTGGCTCACAATCCCAGTACTGCTAAACTGATGTGATGACTCAGGTGTCCTTATGCTAAGTCTTGCTGCTAGGACAGTTCTAAGTCATAACAGGGCACTAAGTTCCACTGTAGATGAGATCCATCCTGCTAGGTCCAGGAAAATCCTAGATCCTAGAAGATAAAGAGAATAAGTATGAGGTTAATGACATTTGTTGGCACATGAGACTGCTATGGGTTTTAGTAGTAAATGTCAAAAATTTAAGTTTGTATATTTCTTCAGTGGTTCAATTATTATTATTATTATTTTGGTTATTGTTGTTCTTCCTCAGGATACTCTTTGAAGCACTGTCTTCGTTTTTTTTTTTTTTTAATTTTCTTGATATAACTGTATATCTGCTGATATTTGACCTTTATTTCATACCACAGTCATCAGTGTATATCACATAATCTATATGCCAATAAAAGGGAGAAAATGGCATGAAAAATAAAAGGGAATCATGGCATGGGCACCACTGTAACAGTGAAATGTTACAAATTGGACTACTAATAAGTGGATGAGAATCTAAGAATATCTCATTTAAAAAAGAAAAACAGAGGACAATTTATTTTTCACATTTGACTAATTAGTTGTCAATCTTATACCTCACTGTATTTAAATCTGATGTCAGACCTGTGTATAACAAGACATTGATTGGCAAGGAAGTTTTTTATACATGAATGTGATGTTCTACTTATGTTTAATTAGTATTTGATTGACGTATATAAAAGACCAATATATCTGTATATTTCCATGTGAAAGTTGATACTATTCAAGAGCAGCAAAAGAGGCTCAGAAATGATTTGATTATGCTTTAAAACTTTATTTTCTGTTAATATATAATGGTCAGGAAATTAATTTTTACTTTAGGATTTATTTTAGAGCATCTTCTAAGTATCATATGTGAGAACTATACTTAGCTGTTGAAGTACTTATGCTACCAGCCTTGCTTCCAATCTAATTTTTAGATAGACTATAGAATCTCTATAGATGTACTATATGCTATAGATACGTAACTTGCTACCATATGGATTCAGAAATAATAAAAATGCTATTCTGAAGTATAGTGGTCAATAAAATGTGAAACAACATTAGACTAAGACATTTCATAATACCATTAGTCAAGGTTACCATTATATTTCTTTATGGTTATAATTATACTAAAGTGTCTTTCAAATGTTTATCACTAAATCATGTAAGTTATTCTTGTTGTTAGTAAAAATATCAGTGTGTTTTCATTGTATTTAAACTTGGGCAGTTTCAAATTACACTCTAAGGTAGCAAGGGCTGTTCCAAAGTATGCCAGTAAATATTCCACCAGTGTGCCCTGGCTAACAATGTCGACTTACAGAAGTGAACAGGTTTCTTTAGTGCTGGACTTCTCAGAGTCTTTGAAATGCTGATATGGGCTGTGAATATATGTGTAGGAAATAATACCATGTTCCTCAAACTCCTTTGAACTGAACTCTTTTTCTGGGCAACACCAAGAGAGAGCAGACAAGACTGTTGAACATCCTTCAGGAAAATACTACTTTGAGTATTCGTCTTTGTCATGATGAATATATTGTTGTTTAGTTGCTAAGTTGTCTTGAGCTCATTTGTGTCCCTTGGACTGTAGTCCTGCAGGCTCCTCTGTCCATGGGATATGCCAGGCTAGAATACTAGAGTGGTTTGCCATTCCCCTTTCCAGGGGATTTTCCTGGCCCAGGAATTGAACCTTTGTCTCCTGTACTGGTAGGTGGATTCTTTACCACTGATGCACCAGGGAAGCCCAGTGAGTATATTAGGATTGGGTAATTATATATATACTACTAGTGCAGTCTGGGAAGGTATAGTAAACTTTATTTTTTATCAAGTTAAAAACATGATACAATTTTTTAAACCAAGATTTCACTTTTAAACAAGTAAGGCTAATGAAGGATGCTTATTTATGATATTAAAATGCTGACCATAGGCAAATTTCACAAAATAAAGAGCAGTTCAATAGACTAAGGCTCATTCATAAAAGGCAGCATGAAAGAGTACGCAGCTACTAAAATCAATATAGAAAAGATGTTTATTGATATGAAAAAATGATTTCAAAATAATATTGACATAGGCAGATTATAAAATAGTTGTGTACAAAATTTTTATAAATACATATTTAAATATGCACAGAGAAAATGAGAAAGACATAATAAATTGAGCATGATAGTTTCTATGGATGTTGGGGTTCAAGTGTGCCTAAATTTATCTTTTATGTTAGTATTTTATAATTCATCGGAAATCACTTATGTGGCATCAACTACATTTTTTAAGTTTTAAAAGATAACATTTTTTGGAACTTTAAGCTTTCGGATGAGAGGGAGCTTCCAGTTCTTATGATTTTCACCAGGTCTTGCCTGATTATTTTTGCTTCATAAACTTATTAAACCAAATTCACTTGGATCAAAGTCCTCCTCACAAAGTAAACTAGAAAATAGAGATGCATTTGTGCTTTATGAAATGTATCCAAAAACTTAAAATAGATCATTGAACACTGATCATGTTTGGTATGCCATGGCTTTCCCATCTTCTTGATCTCTGTTAAATCTGTGACATTTGGGTATTTAGAAGATGGCGGCGTAGAAGGACGTGCACTCATCTCTCCTGCAAAATCGCCTGAATTGCGACGAGTTCCTGGGAAACCATCGACGAAAGGAGATTGGATCTGATCACAGAGAGGACACCCTACATCGAAGAACAAAGGAGAAGCCGCATCAAGACGGTAGGAGGGGATATGCCAGGCTAGAATACTAGAGTGGTTTGCCATTCCTTTCCAGGGATTTTCCCAGGAATTGAACCTTTGTCTCCTGTACTGGTAGGTGGATTCTTTACCACTGATGCACCAGGGAAGCCCAGTGAGTATATTAGGATTGGGTAATTATATATATACTACTAGTGCAGTCTGGGAAGGTATAGTAAACTTTATTTTTTATCAAGTTAAAAACATGATACAATTTTTTAAACCAAGATTTCACTTTTAAACAAGTAAGGCTAATGAAGGATGCTTATTTATGATATTAAAATGCTGACCATAGGCAAATTTCACAAAATAAAGAGCAGTTCAATAGACTAAGGCTCATTCATAAAAGGCAGCATGAAAGAGTACGCAGCTACTAAAATCAATATAGAAAAGATGTTTATTGATATGAAAAAATGATTTCAAAATAATATTGACATAGGCAGATTATAAAATAGTTGTGTACAAAATTTTTATAAATACATATTTAAATATGCACAGAGAAAATGAGAAAGACATAATAAATTGAGCATGATAGTTTCTATGGATGTTGGGGTTCAAGTGTGCCTAAATTTATCTTTTATGTTAGTATTTTATAATTCATCGGAAATCACTTATGTGGCATCAACTACATTTTTTTTTAAGTTTTAAAAGATAACATTTTTTGGAACTTTAAGCTTTCGGATGAGAGGGAGCTTCCAGTTCTTATGATTTTCACCAGGTCTTGCCTGATTATTTTTGCTTCATAAACTTATTAAACCAAATTCACTTGGATCAAAGTCCTCCTCACAAAGTAAACTAGAAAATAGAGATGCATTTGTGCTTTATGAAATGTATCCAAAAACTTAAAATAGATCATTGAACACTGATCATGTTTGGTATGCCATGGCTTTCCCATCTTCTTGATCTCTGTTAAATCTGTGACATTTGGGTATTTAGAAGATGGCGGCGTAGAAGGACGTGCACTCATCTCTCCTGCAAAATCGCCTGAATTGCGACGAGTTCCTGGGAAACCATCGACGAAAGGAGATTGGATCTGATCACAGAGAGGACACCCTACATCGAAGAACAAAGGAGAAGCCGCATCAAGACGGTAGGAGGGGTGCAATCGCACTTTTAAAAGTCGAACCTCATACCCGCCGGAGAGGCTGGGCGGGCCAAAGCCGCAAAGCCTGTTGCAGATCAAAACCCGGTGAGGAGCACTAACACCCACAAGGGACTGAGCCAGACCTGCTTTGGAGGGTCCAGGTGCCCCTTGAGCTAGAAGTGCCCTTGAGCAGGCCTCGGAAGGGCGGCACTCAGTTCCCTTTGGAGGAGGTTACCATTAACCCGATCACAGAGTTGCCGAAGAGGACTGGAAAGTCTCTGCGCACTGTGATCCGGAAGAGAGGAATAGCGATCCCGCATGAGACTGAGCCAGACTCACCTCTGAGTAACCTGACGTCTCCCGCGGTGGCGGGGGTCGACGGTGGCCTGCAGCAGGGTCGGGGGCACTGTGGAAGTGCTTCCCATAGAGCGTGTGGGAATAAATCCTCTGTGAGACAGACGCCATTTTCCCTACTGTAGTTTGGCTGCTGGTCAAACTGCAGGGCTGCTGGTCAAGCTACAGGGAGGGAACTTAGCTCCACCCAGCAAGAAAAGGGATTTGGATTAAGAAACTCCCAGGGCCAGCCTGGGCGGGCCTTTTAGTTCTGGAATAGGCCAAAACAAGCAGTCAAAGAGGTCTTCAGATCCAACCACTGCCAGAGGCAAGAAAAAGACTGATAATTCCTGAACAGTCAGCAAGAGACAGAAGAACATAAACACTATTTTCACGTTTTGTCTGAAGCTGGAGTTACTGCTGGACTTTAAAATTTCATTTTTTGTATTGTATTACTTTGTTTCAATTTTTTTTTTTCTCTTTTTTCCAAACCCACTCAGTGCACCCACCGCTTTTTTATTTATTTATTTATTTTTCTCTTTTCTTGGGTGTGTGTGTGAGAGAGAGAGTGGGTGTGTTCATTTCCTTCACTGAATTCTATTGAAGCTACTAATCTTATCAGTAAGACTGAATATATTCAAGTTTACATAATTTTTTTTTTCTTTTTCCTTTTAAACCACACATTTTATTTTGGTATAAACTTCTGGTTCCCCATTGGCCTTTTAAGGTTCTGTGGGGATTTTGTTTATTTATTTATTTTTGCTTTGTTTTTCTATATTTTTCTATAAAATTTAGATCTTTTAATTTTTAATAATTTTTTCATTTGTACTACTACCTCCTCTATAATTCTTTGCTTTCTCTGAAGCTCCTTTCCTATACCACTAAATTCTAATACATACAAATCTTTATCTCCCTATATTTAACTTTGCAATATTATTCTATATTTCTCTTCTATCCTCCCTTTCTCTTTTTCCCTTTCCCCCCTATATTTCTTAGTCTGTTCTGTCCTCATTGCCTTATCCCCAACGGGGATCCTGCTCTAGCATTATTCTCCAATTGGTACTCTACTTAGTTTGCTTATTAACTTGTGGATATCATTCTTGGATTTCTCTATTCGCCGTGCTAACGTATTGTACTGTGTTTTTGATTGGAATGCTTGGGTTATGTTATAGCTGTATATGTTCATGTGTATAATTCAATACGCTAGATAGTACTTGCATAATTTTTAAATTGCCATTTGTCAAAGGTATACCTTCTGTTTCTCATTTGCATATATATGTTTTAATATCATTTAATGCCATAACAAACCAGCCGTGAAATCTTCATTCCCTGGTCAGGCAACAAGCCCTGGGGTTTTGAGGGTGCACTGACTCCAAAACTACAATACTAGAGAACGCATAATACTAAAGAGCAGTATACAAGTGAGAACGCCAGCAAAGGTAATCACTTGTATACAAGTCCTGACATCACCCAATCACCAGCATCACCCAGAATAAGAAGCCCCATCCAAACAACAAACACCAACAGACGTAACTCAAAGTCTGGGAAAAGGAAATCCCAAACAGAATCAGTTTTAAAAAATTAATAATAACAATGAAACGGCAGAGAAATACCACACAAGCGAAGGAACAATCAACAAACACACAAGATCAAATTAATGAAGAGAATTTGGACAAACTTTCTGAAAGTGATTTCAGAAGAATGATAGTAAAGATGATCAAAAACACTGAAAACAGAATTTCAGAGAAATTGCAAGATACAACTAACACACTGAATAAAGAAATACAAGAACTTACCAAAAAAGTAACAGAGACAAACAACTCAATTGCTGAACTGATTAAATTCTGTTGGGGTTTTTGTTTGTTTTATTATTTTTGCTTTGTTTTTCTATATTTTTCTATAAAATTTAGATCTTTTAATTTTAATAATTTTTTCATTTGTACTACTACCTCCTCTATAATTCTTTGCTTTCTCTGAAGCTCCTTTCCTATACCACTAAATTCTAATACATACAAATCTTTATCTCCCTATATTTAACTTTGCAATATTATTCTATATTTCTCTTCTATCCTCCCTTTCTCTTTTTCCCTTTCCCACTATATTTCTTAGTCTGTTCTGTCCTCATTGCCTTATCCCCAACGGGATCCTGCTCTAGCATTATTCTCCAATTGGTACTCTACTTAGTTTGCTTATTAACTTGTGGATATCATTCTTGGATTTCTCTATTCGCCGTGCTAACGTATTGTACTGTGTTTTGATTGGAATGCTTGGGTTATGTTATAGCTGTATATGTTCATGTGTATAATTCAATACGCTAGATAGTACTTGCATAATTTTTAAATTGCCATTTGTCAAAGGTATACCTTCTGTTTCTCATTTGCATATATATGTTTTAATATCATTTAATGCCATAACAAACCAGCCGTGAAATCTTCATTCCCTGGTCAGGCAACAAGCCCTGGGGTTTTGAGGGTGCACTGACTCCAAAACTACAATACTAGAGAACGCATAACACTAAAGAGCAGTATACAAGTGAGAACGCCAGCAAAGGTAATCACTTGTATACAAGTCCTGACATCACCCAATCACCAGCATCACCCAGAATAAGAAGCCCCATCCAAACAACAAACACCAACAGACGTAACTCAAAGTCTGGGAAAAGGAAATCCCAAACAGAATCAGTTTTAAAAAATTAATAATAACAATGAAACGGCAGAGAAATACCACACAAGCGAAGGAACAATCAACAAACACACAAGATCAAATTAATGAAGAGAATTTGGACAAACTTTCTGAAAGTGATTTCAGAAGAATGATAGTAAAGATGATCAAAAACACTGAAAACAGAATTTCAGAGAAATTGCAAGATACAACTAACACACTGAATAAAGAAATACAAGAACTTACCAAAAAAGTAACAGAGACAAACAACTCAATTGCCGAACTATAAAACACTGTAGAAGGAATCAAGAGCAGAGTATCTGAGACAGAAGACCGGATAAGTGAGCTGGAAGATAAAATGGTGGAAGTAACTGCTGAAAAAAAGACTCTAGCTCAAAGAATGAAAAGAGCAGAGGACAGCCTCAGAGACCTCTGGGATAATATCAAACGCACCAATATTCGAATTATAGGGGTTCCAGAAGAAGAAGAAAAAAAGAAAGGCTATGAGAAAATTTTTGAAGAAATTATAGTTGAAAATTTCCCCAACATGGGAAAAGAAATAGTCAATCAAGTCCAAGAAGCACAAAGAGTACCTAACAGAATCAATCCGAGAAGAAACACACCAAGACACATATTAATGAAGTTAACACAAATTAAACACAAAGATAGAATTCTCAAAGCAGCAAGGGAAAAGCAACTAGTGACATACAAGGGAAAGCCCATCCGTTTAACAGCTGATCTTTCAACAGAAACTCTGCAGGCCAGAAGGGAATGGCAGGACACATTTAAACGGCTGAAAGAGAATAATCTGCAACCAAGAATCCTCTACCCTGCCAAGATCTCCTTCAAAATTGATGGAGAAATCAAAAGCTTTACAGACAAGCAAAAATTAAAAGAATTTAGTCACACCAAACCAGCCTTACAACAAATGTTAAAGGGACTTATATAGACAACAAGTATAAAAGGAGAAGATCCACGAAACAAACCCATCATAACATCTAAGAAGATGACAATAGGATCATTTGTATCAATAATTACTTTGAATGTCAATGGACTAAACGCCCCAACCAAAAGACACAGAGTGGCTGAATGGATCCAAAAACACGACCCATACATATGCTGCCTCCAGGAAACTCATTTCAGACCTAGAGACACTCATAGACTGAAAGTGAGAGGCTGGAAAAAGATATTCCATGCAAATGGAAATCAAAAGAAAGCTGGAGTAGCAATCCTCATATCAGATAAAATAGATTTTAAAGTAAAGAAGATTCTAAGAGACAAGGCAGGTCACTACATCATGATTAAGGGATCCATCCAAGAAGAAGACATAACAATCATAAATATCTATGCTCCCAACACAGGAGCACCCCAATACATAAGACAAACACTTTCAGACATAAAAGAAGACATTGACAGCAACACAATCATAGTAGGAGACTTTAACACTCCTCTCACACCAATGGACAGATCATCCAAACAGAAAATTAATAAAGAAACACAAGCCTTAAATGCCACACTAGAAGAAATGGACCTCATTGATATCTTTAGGACTTTCCATCCAAAAGCAGAAGAATACACTTTCTTCTCAAGTGCTCATGGGACATTCTCCAGGATAGACCACATCTTGGGCCACAAATCAATCCTCAGTCAATTCAAGAAAACTGAAATTCTATCAACCATCTTCTCGGACCACAATGCAGTGAGACTAGAGATCAACTACAGGAAGAAAACCGCTAAAAACACAAACACATGGAGATTAAACAACACATACCTAAAAAACCAACTGATCATTGAGGAAATCAAAGGAGAAATAAAAAAATTCCTAGAAGAAAATGACAATGAACACACGACAGTGCAAAACCTATGGGATACTGCAAAAGCAGTTCTAAGAGGGAAGTTTATAGCATTACAATCCTACCTCAAGATACTAGGAAAATCTCAAACAGACGACCTTACCTTACGCTTAAAACAACTGGAGAAAGAAGAACAAAAACACCCCAAAGCCAGCAGAAGAAGGGAAATCATAAAGATCAGAGCAGAAATAAATGAAAAAGAAACAAAAGAAACAATAGTAAAGATAAATAAAACAAAAAGCTGGTTCTTCGAAAAAGTCAATAAAATCGACACACCACTGGCCAGACTCATTAAGAAAAAGAGAGAGAAGAACCAGATCACCAAAATCAAAAATGAAAAAGGAGAGATTACAACGGACAATGCAGAAATCCAAAGGATTATAAGAGACTATTATGAACAACTCTATGGCAACAAACTGGACAACCTGGAAGAAATGGACAGTTTCTTAAAGAAGATTCTAAGAGACAAGGCAGGTCACTACATCATGATTAAGGGATCCATCCAAGAAGAAGACATAACAATCATAAATATCTATGCTCCCAACACAGGAGCACCCCAATACATAAGACAAACACTTTCAGACATAAAAGAAGACATTGACAGCAACACAATCATAGTAGGAGACTTTAACACTCCTCTCACACCAATGGACAGATCATCCAAACAGAAAATTAATAAAGAAACACAAGCCTTAAATGCCACACTAGAAGAAATGGACCTCATTGATATCTTTAGGACTTTCCATCCAAAAGCAGAAGAATACACTTTCTTCTCAAGTGCTCATGGGACATTCTCCAGGATAGACCACATCTTGGGCCACAAATCAATCCTCAGTCAATTCAAGAAAACTGAAATTCTATCAACCATCTTCTCGGACCACAATGCAGTGAGACTAGAGATCAACTACAGGAAGAAAACCGCTAAAAACACAAACACATGGAGATTAAACAACACATACCTAAAAAACCAACTGATCATTGAGGAAATCAAAGGAGAAATAAAAAAATTCCTAGAAGAAAATGACAATGAACACACGACAGTGCAAAACCTATGGGATACTGCAAAAGCAGTTCTAAGAGGGAAGTTTATAGCATTACAATCCTACCTCAAGATACTAGGAAAATCTCAAACAGACGACCTTACCTTACGCTTAAAACAACTGGAGAAAGAAGAACAAAAACACCCCAAAGCCAGCAGAAGAAGGGAAATCATAAAGATCAGAGCAGAAATAAATGAAAAAGAAACAAAAGAAACAATAGTAAAGATAAATAAAACAAAAAGCTGGTTCTTCGAAAAAGTCAATAAAATCGACACACCACTGGCCAGACTCATTAAGAAAAAGAGAGAGAAGAACCAGATCACCAAAATCAAAAATGAAAAAGGAGAGATTACAACGGACAATGCAGAAATCCAAAGGATTATAAGAGACTATTATGAACAACTCTATGGCAACAAACTGGACAACCTGGAAGAAATGGACAGTTTCTTAGAGAAGATTAATCTCCCAAGACTCAACCAGGAAGAAATAGAAACTATGAACAAGCCAATCACAAGCTCAGAAATCGACCTTGTGATCAAAAATCTACCCAAAAATAAAAGCCCAGGGCCAGATGGTTTCACAAGTGAATTCTACCAAACATTTAAAGAAGAGCTAATGCCTGTCCTTCTAAAACTCTTCCAAAAAATTGCCCAGGAAGGAACACTTCCAAACACATTCTACGAGGCCACCATCACCCTGATACCAAAGCCAGGCAAAGACATCACAAAAAAAGAAAATTATAGGCCAATTTCACTGATGAATCTAGATGCCAAAATCCTCAACAAAATCCTAGCAAACAGAATTCAGCAACACATCAAAAGCTCATTCATCACGATCAAGTTGGGTTCATCCCAGGCATGCAAGGATTCTTCAACATTCGCAAATCAATCAATGTGATACACCATATCAACAAATTGAAAGACAAAAATCACATGATCATCTCAATAGATGCAGAAAAAGCCTTTGACAAAGTACAGCATCCATTTATGATAAAAACTCTTCAAAAAATGGGCATAGAAGGAACTTATCTTAACATAGTGAAAGCCATATATGAGAAGCCCACAGCGAACATTATCCTCAATGGTGAAAAACTCAAAGCATTCCCTCTAAGATCAGGAACAAGACAAGGGTGTCCACTTTCACCACTACTATTCAACATAGTCCTGGAAGTTCTAGCAATAGCAATAAGAGAAGAGAAAGAAATCAAAGGAATCCAGATTGGAAAAGAAGAAGTCAAACTCTCTCTATTTGCAGATGACATGATATTATACATAGAAAATCCCAAAGACACTATTACAAAACTACTAGAGTTAATCAGCGAATTCAGCAAAGTTGCAGGATACAAAATCAATATACAGAAATCACTGGCATTCCTATACACAATGAAAAATCAGAAAATGAAATCAAAGAGGCAATCCCCTTCACCATCGCAACCCAAAGAATCAAATATCTAGGAATAAACCTACCCAAAGAAACAAAAGAACTGTACACAGAAAATTACAAGACACTCATGAGAGACATTAAAGAAGACTTAAACAGATGGAGAAATATTCCGTGTTCCTGGGTCGGGAGAATCAATATTGTGAAAATGACCATACTACCAAATGTCATCTATAGATTCAATGCGATCCCTATCAAGCTTCCAATAACATTCTTCACAGAACTAGACCAACGAATAACACAGTTCATATGGAAACACAAAAGACCTCGAATAGCCAAAGCAATCCTCAGGAAGAAGAATGGAGCTGGGGGGATCAGCCTCCCCAACTTCAGACTCTACTACAAAGCAACAGTCATCAAGACAGTATGGTACTGGCACAAAAACAGAAATATCGACCAATGGAACAAGATCGAGAACCCAGAGATAAAGCCACGCACCTATGGGTACCTTATTTTTGACAAAGGAGGCGAACATATAAAATGGGACAAAGACAGCCTCTTCAACAAATGGTGCTGGGAAAATTGGACAGCTACATGCAAGAAAATGAAATTGGAACATACCCTGACACCATACACAAAGATCAACTCAAAATGGATTAAAGACTTAAATGTAAGGCCAGAAACCATCAAACTCTTAGAGGAGAATATAGGCAAAACCCTCAAGGACATCAATCAAAGCAAGATCTTCTCTGACCCACCTACTAGAATAGTGGAACTAAAAAGACAAATGAACATGTGGGACCTCATGAAACTTAAAAGCTTTTGTACAGCAAAAGAAATTACAAAAAAGTTCAACAGACACCCCACAGAGTGGGAGAAAATCATAGCAAATGAAACAACAGACAAAGAATTAATCTCCAAAATCTACAAGCAACTCAGACAACTCAGCACAGGGAAAACGAACAACCCAATCAAAAAATGGGAAAAGGACCTAAACAGACACCTCTCCAACGATGACATACAGATGGCCCAAAAGCACATGAAACGATGCTCAACTTCACTAATAATTAGAGAAATGCAAATCAAAACTACAATGAGATGTCACCTCACACCCGTCAGAATGGCCGTCATCCACAAATCGACAGACAATAAATGCTGGAGAGGCTGCGGAGAAAAGGGACCCCTCCTGCATTGCTGGTGGGAGTGTAAATTGATACAGCCTCTATGGAAGACAGTCTGGAGATTTCTTAAAAAACTAAAAATAGAAGCACCATATGACCCAGCAATCCCACTCTTAGGCTTATACCCTGATGAAATCAAATCTGAAAGAAGCACCTGTACCCCAATGTTCATTGCAGCTCTCTATACAATAGCTAGAACATGGAAGGAACCTAGATGCCCATCGACGAATGAATGGATCCAAAAGCTCTGGTACATATATACAATGGAATACTACACAGCTGTAAAGAGAAATGCAGAAGAATCAGCCCTCATGAGGTGGCTGGATCTAGAACGGATCGTAAAAAGTGAAGTCAGTCAGAAAGAGAAGGACAAATACAGTATATTAACACATATATATGGAATCTAGTAGGATGGTGATGATGGCACATGCAGTGAAGCGACAGAAAGACAGACATGGACAGTGGACATATGGACATTGTGGGGAAGGAACAGTGGTTGAGAGGCGTAAGGGAAGTAGCATGAAGGCCTGTACTATCATAAGTGAAGAAAATAGCTCTAGTCATTGCTCTGTGAGAAAAGGGGATCCTTCAGGGATGCTGTGTGATGGTCGGGAGGGGAGGGAAGGGGGGGATATACATGTGACTAATCTGAGAACATGCATGTCTGTGAACAACAAAACTCTGTAAAAGTTAAAAGTAAAATAAAGGTTTAAAAAAATAAATAAATAAATAAATAAATAAATAAAGTGACTGGTGAAAAACAAAACAAAACAAACAAAAAAAAATCTGTGACATTTGGGAAGGGAGGAAGAAATGGAGGAGGCATAGAGGAGTATCTTATGAGTAAGTAGTTTGGGCGGGTCCATTAGAAAATTTTTGACAGATTTACTGAGGTATAACTGACACATGAAAAACTGCACATGTTTAATGCGTACAAGTTGCTGAGTTTTGCCTTCACTCCAAAAGTTTCCTATATCCCTTAGAAATTGTTAACTTACATGAAAGGCTGTATTAAAAAATTAACTTGCAGGTATTTGAGAATTTAGATATTCACAAATCTTATTAATAGTACATTTTAAATATTGTATATTTAAAATGAATTGGTAAAATTTTATATCAGTTCAAATGTACAGGCTTTCAACTTATACCTCCAAATTTTTCTAAGTTTCTCTTTCCTATTAGATCTTAGATCAAAAATTGGAAAAGATTCAAACAGATCCAGCCTTCAGGTAGGATTACGTTAAATGGAATCTTAAAAACAAAAATAGAAGCACCATATGACCCAGCAATCCCACTCTTAGGCTTATACCCTGATGAAATCAAATCTGAAAGAAGCACCTGTACCCCAATGTTCATTGCAGCTCTCTATACAATAGCTAGAACATGGAAGGAACCTAGATGCCCATCGACGAATGAATGGATCCAAAAGCTCTGGTACATATATACAATGGAATACTACACAGCTGTAAAGAGAAATGCAGAAGAATCAGCCCTCATGAGGTGGCTGGATCTAGAACGTATCCTAAAAAGTGAAGTCAGTCAGAAAGAGAAGGACAAATACAGTATATTAACACATATATATGGAATCTAGTAGGATGGTGATGATGGCACATGCAGTGAAGCGACAGAAAGACAGACATGGACAGTGGACATATGGACATTGTGGGGAAGGAACAGTGGTTGAGAGGCGTAAGGGAAGTAGCATGAAGGCCTGTACTATCATAAGTGAAGAAAATAGCTCTAGTCATTGCTCTGTGAGAAAAGGGGATCCTTCAGGGGTGCTGTGTGATGGTCGGGAGGGGAGGGAAGGGGGGGATATACATGTGACTAATCTGAGAACATGCATGTCTGTGAACAACAAAACTCTGTAAAAGTTAAAAGTAAAATAAAGGTTTAAAAAAATAAATAAATAAATAAATAAATAAATAAAGTGACTGGTGAAAAACAAAACAAAACAAACAAAAAAAAATCTGTGACATTTGGGAAGGGAGGAAGAAATGGAGGAGGCATAGAGGAGTATCTTATGAGTAAGTAGTTTGGGCGGGTCCATTAGAAAATTTTTGACAGATTTACTGAGGTATAACTGACACATGAAAAACTGCACATGTTTAATGCGTACAAGTTGCTGAGTTTTGCCTTCACTCCAAAAGTTTCCTATATCCCTTAGAAATTGTTAACTTACATGAAAGGCTGTATTAAAAAATTAACTTGCAGGTATTTGAGAATTTAGATATTCACAAATCTTATTAATAGTACATTTTAAATATTGTATATTTAAAATGAATTGGTAAAATTTTATATCAGTTCAAATGTACAGGCTTTCAACTTATACCTCCAAATTTTTTCTAAGTTTCTCTTTCCTATTAGATCTTAGATCAAAAAATTGGAAAAGATTCAAACAGATCCAGCCTTCAGGTAGGATTACGTTAAATCATTCCTAACAGAAGTGAACCTAATTTTGATTCCCAATTGGTTTTATATCCCTACCCTCACCTCCAAGTGAATTAGTCTAACCTCATGCTCAGCTCTTTAAGGTGACTTTCAGATCCCGATCCAAACTTCATGACCAGATCCTGGTATGCAGGTCACTGATGAAAACTTAAAGCAACTTGAGCCCATGCCTAACCCTTTATCACACTATAACTGACCTTTGAATGCAGTGGTTAATCTGCATACAACTTACACTTGGTCTTCCATAACTCCAGTTCCTTAGTATCTGTGGATTTAACAAACCAGAGACCATGTAGTTTCATAGTATTTACTGACGAAAAATATCCACGTTTAAGTGGACTGGTGTCATTCAAACCCACAGTATTCAAAGGTCACTGTTTATGTACAATTCTCCTCTTTCCTCTATGACCAAGTTTGTCTTTGCTCTGGTTATAAACATATTTGAATAAGTTAGGAATAGATGATTCCACAAACTAATATGAACAAATGATCACTAAATCAGTATGTGAGACACTAGCCTACTCTTATTCCTTTAACTAGTATACAAATCCCTGAAGTGCTAGATACTCCCTCTCCCTTTGAAGTCATCCAGAACCATGATTAAACACAAGAAAAGTATCCATGTAAGTGAACATCTGATAGTACTACTATTCACTTTTTACACTTTATGTACAAATTATTTCAAACCTAGAGACTTGGGTGTGGCCTTTTTACAATGCAGGGTTTAATGGGGGGTTAAAAGAATTTACTGAGGTATAACTGACACATGAAAAACTGCACATGTTTAATGCGTCAAGTTGCTGAGTTTTGCCTTCCCAAAAGTTTCCTATATCCCTTAGAAATTGTTAACTTACATGAAAGGCTGTATTAAAAAATTAACTTGCAGGTATTTGAGAATTTAGATATTCACAAATCTTATTAATAGTACATTTTAAATATTGTATATTTAAAATGAATTGGTAAAATTTTATATCAGTTCAAATGTACAGGCTTTCAACTTATACCCCCAAAATTTTTTTCTAAGTTTCTCTTTCCTATTAGATCTTAGATCAAAAAATTGGAAAAGATTCAAACAGATCCAGCCTTCAGGTAGGATTACGTTAAATCATTCCTAACAGAAGTGAACCTAATTTTGATTCCCAATTGGTTTTATATCCCTACCCTCACCTCCAAGTGAATTAGTCTAACCTCATGCTCAGCTCTTTAAGGTGACTTTCAGATCCCGATCCAAACTTCATGACCAGATCCTGGTATGCAGGTCACTGATGAAAACTTAAAGCAACTTGAGCCCATGCCTAACCCTTTATCACACTATAACTGACCTTTGAATGCAGTGGTTAATCTGCATACAACTTACACTTGGTCTTCCATAACTCCAGTTCCTTAGTATCTGTGGATTTAACAAACCAGAGACCATGTAGTTTCATAGTATTTACTGACGAAAAATATCCACGTTTAAGTGGACTGGTGTCATTCAAACCCACAGTATTCAAAGGTCACTGTTTATGTACAATTCTCCTCTTTCCTCTATGACCAAGTTTGTCTTTGCTCTGGTTATAAACATATTTGAATAAGTTAGGAATAGATGATTCCACAAACTAATATGAACAAATGATCACTAAATCAGTATGTGAGACACTAGCCTACTCTTATTCCTTTAACTAGTATACAAATCCCTGAAGTGCTAGATACTCCCTCTCCCTTTGAAGTCATCCAGAACCATGATTAAACACAAGAAAAGTATCCATGTAAGTGAACATCTGATAGTACTACTATCACTTTACACTGATTCATGTGTAAAGTGAAAATAAAGTATATGGAACTTAACTTTATGTACAAATTATTTCAAACCTAGAGACTTGGGGTGTGGCCTTTTTTTACAATGCAGTGGCCCCTCATAACTTCTGTATGATATATCTGGATACACACTGCCATCTTAGACTAATGAGAGACTGAGGCAGGATAAAATACACAGTATAAAAGAGAGGCCAATGGATTGTGAAACTCTACCTGTAGGAGCAAGGAAGAGAAAATTACTTAGGTGCAAATAGGTCCTACCTTTCATTATAAAGGCAGGATGATTTACAGTATAGAACCAAGAGCCCACACAGTAGATCTGAAAACCATGGAAAATTATTTCCCGGCCATGAGACCTAACCAATGTTTTTTCAGCTGGACTTCAATTCCTCTGAACCAGTGACTCCTTTGAGCTGCCATTTCCCCCATTTTTGCTCTATAGCTGTTGTAGTGAACAGACTCAAAAGTGATTCTATGATCCCTAACTCCTGGATATGTATACATTTTTGTAAACTCCACCCTAGAGTGTGAACAGAACTTCAGACTATCTTCCAATCAATAGAATATGAAAATTTTCTGGAATGTCACTCCTGTGATTAAGTTATCTTTTAAATACTCTATATGGTTAGTAGCCTATCTCTTGCTCTTTGTCTGACTTTGAAGAAGCAGCCTGTCATATTGTGAGCTGCCATGCAGAGAACCATGGAGTAGGGAAAGATGGGAAGTCTCTAAGTGATAACCAGCAAAAAGCATGCCCTAAAGTCATATAGCCTCAAGGAAATGAATTTTCTAGTAGCTGAGTGAGCTGGGTAGCAGATCCCTCCCTAGCTGAGCTACCAGATGAGAACTCAGCCCTGGTCAGTATCTAGTTAGCAGCTTTGTAGCTAAGCCATGCTTGGATTCCTCACCTCAGAAGTTTAAGTAATAAGTGTGTGTCATCTCATGTGTGTGTAGCTAAGTTGTGGTAATTTGTTACACAGCAACAGGAAGTTTACAGTGGTTATTCTATGCCTGGTTTGCTACTGGATAGTCGGTCTATTTGGGGCAGACAGTTTGTGTTTTTAGTTTCACAAGTCTGTATACCAAAGGAGCTCTACTTTGGCTACATCATCTGAGCCTGAACCCAGTTGAGATAAACAGTTTGGAATTCTAAGCATATAATAAAAGACTTTCAAGAGCCTTGGGAGTAGAGAAGTATATCTTCCAAGTGGGAAGAATGTGAATCATTGGAAGCTTACAGTGAACCATTAAATCACCCTACACTCAAAATGTGTGAATACCAGGAACAATATTCCTCGGGGCCATCTTGAGGGCTAGCTATCACACAGTATTTGACATTTAATAAAGCAAGGATGCCCACTTTTGTCACTTCTATTTCACACAGTACTGAATGTTCTAGCCAGAGCAATGAGGAAAGAAAATGAAATAAAATACATTTAGAAATCAGAGATGAAGAAGTAAAACTCTGCAGATGACATGATCTTTTTTAAAAAATTGATTTTTAAATTTAATTATCGCTTCAGTTCAGTCACTCAGTCGTGCAAAACTCTTTGTAACCCCATGGACTGCAGCATACCAGGCTTCCATGTCCTTCACCATCTCCCAGAGCTTGCTAAAAACAATGGATGTTTTGAACATTTGTTTTGTCAGTGATGCCATCCTACCGTCTCATTCTCTGTCATGCCCTCCTCCTATTTTTTGCAGCAAGAAGTCATCTCTTCACATCAGGTGGCCAGAGTACTACAGCTTCAGATTCAGCATCAGTCATTCCAGTGAATATTCAGGGTTTCCTTTAGGATTGACTGGTTTGACCTCCTTGCTGTCCAAAGGACTCTTGAGTCTTCTCCAACACTACAGTTTGAAGGCATCAATTCTTCAACATTCAGCCTTCTTTATGGTCCAATTCTCATATCCATGCACGACTAAAATGGAAAACCATTTTAAAAGCTTTTTGTCAGTCACACCATCCATAGAAATTTTAGCCATGCTTGGATTCCTCACCTCAGAAGTTTAAGTAATAAGTGTGTGTCATCTCATGTGTGTGTAGCTAAGTTGTGGTAATTTGTTACACAGCAACAGGAAGTTTACAGTGGTTATTCTATGCCTGGTTTGCTACTGGATAGTCGGTCTATTTGGGGCAGACAGTTTGTGTTTTTAGTTTCACAAGTCTGTATACCAAAGGAGCTCTACTTTGGCTACATCATCTGAGCCTGAACCCAGTTGAGATAAACAGTTTGGAATTCTAAGCATATAATAAAAGACTTTCAAGAGCCTTGGGAGTAGAGAAGTATATCTTCCAAGTGGGAAGAATGTGAATCATTGGAAGCTTACAGTGAACCATTAAATCACCCTACACTCAAAATGTGTGAATACCAGGAACAATATTCCTCGGGGCCATCTTGAGGGCTAGCTATCACACAGTATTTGACATTTAATAAAGCAAGGATGCCCACTTTTGTCACTTCTATTTCACACAGTACTGAATGTTCTAGCCAGAGCAATGAGGAAAGAAAATGAAATAAAATACATTTAGAAATCAGAGATGAAGAAGTAAAACTCTGCAGATGACATGATCTTTTTTAAAAAATTGATTTTTAAATTTAATTATCGCTTCAGTTCAGTCACTCAGTCGTGCAAAACTCTTTGTAACCCCATGGACTGCAGCATACCAGGCTTCCATGTCCTTCACCATCTCCCAGAGCTTGCTAAAAACAATGGATGTTTTGAACATTTGTTTTGTCAGTGATGCCATCCTACCGTCTCATTCTCTGTCATGCCCTCCTCCTATTTTTTGCAGCAAGAAGTCATCTCTTCACATCAGGTGGCCAGAGTACTACAGCTTCAGATTCAGCATCAGTCATTCCAGTGAATATTCAGGGTTTCCTTTAGGATTGACTGGTTTGACCTCCTTGCTGTCCAAAGGACTCTTGAGTCTTCTCCAACACTACAGTTTGAAGGCATCAATTCCTTGACATTCAGCCTTCTTTATGGTCCAATTCTCATATCCATGCACGACTAGTGGAAAAACCATAGCTTTGACTATAAGGATCGCTGTCAGCAAAGTGATGTCTCTACTTGTTAATATGCTGTCTAGGTTTGTCAGTTTTTCTTCCAAGGAGCAAGCATCTTTTAATTTCATAGCTGCAGTCACACCATCCATAGAAATTTTGAAGCCCAAGAAAATAAAGTCTGTGTCACTGTTTCCATTGTTTGCCCATCTCTCATGAAGTGATGGGGCTGGATGCCATGATCTTCATTTTTTGAATGTTGAGTTTAGGCCAGCTTTTTCACTCTCCTCTTTCAACTTCATCAAGAGGCTCTTTAGTTCCTCTCTGCTTTCTGCCATAAGGGTGGTGTCATACCCTATCTGAGGTTATTGATAACTGTCTTCTGGCAGTCTTGATTCCAGCTTGTGCTTCATCCAGCCCAGCATTTTTCATGAGGTACTCTACATATAAATTAAGCAGGGTGACAATATACAGCCTTGACATACTCCTTCCCCAAATTGGAACCAGTCCGTTCCATGTTCAATTCTAAATGTTGTTTCTGGACCTGCATACAGGTTTTTTTAGGTGACAGGTAAAGAGATCTGGTATTTCCATCTCTTTAAAAAATTTCCACAGTTTGTTGTGGTCCACACAGTCAAAGGCTTTAGCGTAGTCAATGAAGCATGTGTTTTTCTGGAATTCTCTTCATTTTTCTATGATCCAAAGGAAGTTGGCAATTTGATCTCTGGTTCCTATGCCTTTTCTAAGTCCAGTTTGTACATCTGGAAATTCTTGGTTCACCTACTGCTGAAGCCAAGCTTGGAGGATTTTGAGCATGACCTTGCTAGCATGTGAAATGAGTGCGACTGTATGATAGCTTGAATATTCTTTGGCATTTCCCTTCTTTGAGATTGCAATGAAAACTGACATTTTTCAATCCTGTGGCCACTGCTGAGTTTTCCAAATTTGCTGGCATTTTGAGTGTAGCACTTTAACAGCATCATCTTTTAGGATTTGAAATAGCTCAGCTGAAGTTCCACACCTCCACTGGCTTTGTTCATACTGATGCTTCCTAAGGCACACTTGACTTCGCATCCCAGCACATGTGGCTCTAGGTCAGTGATTATACCATTGTGGTCATCTGGGTTATTAGGATCTTTTTTGTGTAGCTCTGTGTATTCTTGCCACCTCTTCTTAATATCTTCTGCTTCTGTTAGGTCCATACCATTTCTGTCCCTGACTTCATCTTTGCATGAAATGTTCCCTTGGTATCTCTAATTTTTGAGATCTATAGTCTTTCCTATCCTATTGTTTTCCTCTATTTCTTTGCATTGTTCACTTAAGAAGGCTTTCCTATCTCTCTTTGCTATTCTCTGCAACTCTACATTCAGGTGGGCTTATCTTTGCTTTTCTCTTTTGGCTTTCACTTCTCAGCTATTTATAAGGCCTTCTCAGACAATCATTTTTCCTTTTTGCATTTCTTTTTCTTGGGGATTTTTTTTTTTTTTACCTGACAAACATAGATTTTATTTTGCAGTTTTTCCACATAACCAGCCAAATTCCAGACAAAACAAGTCAAGTTCCACTTAAAAAGGAAATCTTATTTATACATATATATTTTTAAAATTTATATAATTATTTTTATTTTACTTTTCACTTTTACAGAGTTTTGTTGTTTACAGACATGTATAATCCAAGATTAGTTATCCCTGACCCCCTCCCTCCTCCACCCCCCTTGCCAGTCCTTCCCATCCCACCCCTCCAGGCTGTCGCACAGCACCCCTGCCGGATCCCCTATTCCCACAGAGCAACAATAGCTATCTTTTTCACATATGATAGTATAGATTTCCATGTTACTTCCTCTATGCCTCCCACCCCGCTGTTCATTCCTCACAATGTCCATATGTTTGTTCTCTGTGTTCATTTTTCCATTGTTTCTCTGCCTGTGTTATCATTACCATCTTACTATATAGATTCCATATATATGTGTTGGTATACTGTACTTGTCTCTTTTTGACTTACTTAACTTTATATAATAGGTTCTAGATTCATACACATTATTAGGACTGATTCAAATGCATTGCTTTTTACAGCTGAGCAGTACTCCATTGTATATATGTACCAGAGCTTTGTTATCCATTCATTCGTCAATGGACATCTAGGTTGCTTCCATGTTCTAGCTTTTGTATAGAGAGCTGCAGTGAACATTGAGGTACAGGTGTTTCTTTCAATTTTGATTTCATAAGCCTAAGAGTGGGATTGCTGCATCATATGGTACTTCTATTCTTAGTTTTTTAAGATATCTCCATAACATCTTCCATAGTGCCTGTATCAATTTACATTCCCACCAGCCCTTGTATCTCTTTGAGCTATAGTCCTTTCCTTTTTTCCTTTTTTATTTGTTTTCCTCTATTTCTTTGCATTGTTCACTTAAGAAGGCTTTCCTATCTCTCTTTGCTATTCTCTGCAACTCTACATTCAGGTGGGCTTATCTTTGCTTTTCTCTTTTGGCTTTCACTTCTCAGCTATTTATAAGGCCTTCTCAGACAATCATTTTTCCTTTTTGCATTTCTTTTTCTTGGGGATTTTTTTTTTTTTTACCTGACAAACATAGATTTTATTTTGCAGTTTTTCCACATAACCAGCCAAATTCCAGACAAAACAAGTCAAGTTCCACTTAAAAAGGAAATCTTATTTATACATATATATTTTTAAAATTTATATAATTATTTTTATTTTACTTTTCACTTTTACAGAGTTTTGTTGTTTACAGACATGTATAATCCAAGATTAGTTATCCCTGACCCCCTCCCTCCTCCACCCCCCTTGCCAGTCCTTCCCATCCCACCCCTCCAGGCTGTCGCACAGCACCCCTGCCGGATCCCCTATTCCCACAGAGCAACAATAGCTATCTTTTTCACATATGATAGTATAGATTTCCATGTTACTTCCTCTATGCCTCCCACCCCGCTGTTCATTCCTCACAATGTCCATATGTTTGTTCTCTGTGTTCATTTTTCCATTGTTTCTCTGCCTGTGTTATCATTACCATCTTACTATATAGATTCCATATATATGTGTTGGTATACTGTACTTGTCTCTTTTTGACTTACTTAACTTTATATAATAGGTTCTAGATTCATACACATTATTAGGACTGATTCAAATGCATTGCTTTTTACAGCTGAGCAGTACTCCATTGTATATATGTACCAGAGCTTTGTTATCCATTCATTCGTCAATGGACATCTAGGTTGCTTCCATGTTCTAGCTTTTGTATAGAGAGCTGCAGTGAACATTGAGGTACAGGTGTTTCTTTCAATTTTGATTTCATAAGCCTAAGAGTGGGATTGCTGCATCATATGGTACTTCTATTCTTAGTTTTTTAAGATATCTCCATAACATCTTCCATAGTGCCTGTATCAATTTACATTCCCACCAGCAATGCAAGAGTGTTTTGGGGATGATTTTGATCACTGTCTCCTGTACAATTGTCATGAACCTCCATCCCTAGTTCTTCAAGCACTCTATCAAATCTAATCCCTAGAATTTGTCACTTCCACTGTATAATCATAATGGATTTGATTTAGGTCATATCTAATGGCCTAGTGGTTTTCCCTACTTTCTTCAATTTAAGTCTGAATTTTGCAATAAGGATTTCATGATTGGAGTCACAGTCAGTTCCTGGTCTTGTTTTTGCTGACTGTAGAGTTTCTCCATCTTCAACTGCAAAGAATGTAATGAATCTGACTTCAGTACTGACCATCTGGTGATGTCCATGTGTAGAGTCATCTCTTGTGTCGTTGGAAGAGGGTGTTTGCTATGACCAGTGTGTTCTCTTGGCAAAACTCTGTTAGCTTTTTCCCTGCTTCATTTTGTATTCAAAGGCCAAACTTGCCTGATATTCCAGTATCTCTTGACTTTCTACTTTTGCATTCCAGTCCCCAATGAGGAAAAGGACTTTTTTTTTTTTTCTTTGGTGTTAGTTCTAGAAGATCTTGTAGGTCTTCATAAAACTGTTCAACTCCAGCATTAGTGTTTTGGGCATAGACTTAGATTACTGTAGTACTGAATGGTTTGCCTTGAAAATGAACCAAGATCATTCTGTTGTTTTGAAACTGCACTGAAGTACTGCATTTTGGACTTTTTTGTTGACTATGAGGGCTGCTCCATTTAGTCTAAGGAATTCTTGCCCACAGTAGTAGATATAATGGTTGTCTGAATTAAACTTGCTCATTCCTGTCCATTTTAGTTCACAGATTTCTAAAATGTCATTGTTCACTCAATTTAATTGTGAAAAGTGAAAATGAAGTCACTCAGTCATGTATGACTCTGTGACCCATGGACAAGCCATGGAATTCTCCAGGCAAGTATACTGGAGTATTAAATGGGAGTGGCCCTACCCTGCCCAGTCTAATCCCTTAATCATAACTCTATAAGACTATACCAGGTGGTGCCTTTTTTTTTTTTTTTTTTTAACAGTGGACTCTGTAATCATGTCCCTATTGTTGACTTTCCTTCACCAAATGAGAGTGAAAGCGTTTTACCTCAATTTGAGACTTCAACCCAGGGCCCAGACCTGATCAAACCCTGCCTGGGACTTGAACCCACGTGGCTGGAGCTTGAATTCCAGCCAAAACCCTGTTTGGGACTTGAACCCACATGACTGGGGCTTGAACCTAGCCAAAACCTGCTTTGGGACTCAAACCCATGTGGCTAAGGCTTAACCCCAGCCAAAACCTTGCTTGGGAGGTGAATCCACATAGTCAGGACTCAGTCCCGGCCAAAACCCTGTCTGGGACTCAAGCCCACATGGCCGGGACTTAATCCAGCACTCACCCAATGTCTGGACCCACTGAGGCACAGGTTTTTCGTGCCTCAACGCAGAAGGAATTCAGCGAGAGGCAGAGTGACAGGCAAGAAGAGGATTTATTAGGATAGGATACTTGTAAGAGGTGCAAGCGGGCAGGCAGGAAAGCTCTGCTCTGCTCTCCCTCAATTGAGTAGGCAGCAATATATATAGGATGGTAGAAGACCGCCCCCATCAAGTAAGACACAGACACAGGACATACATCATTGGTTGCTTCTTTTCCAGCTCCTCCTCCATCAGCTGTTTATACCCAGTTGAGCCTGCTTTACTGAACAAGGAGCAGTTCTCCTAAGTTATTATCAACTCACTGGCCTCCCAACCTTTCTCAGGTGTCTCCCTTCTACCTACCATCCCCTACTAGGACTCCACAACCACCTACCTATTCTACTCTGTCCCTATCAAGAGGGCTTATGAAAATAAAGCGGATATACTATGAGCTCTTGAAAACAGTAGCTGGACCCACCTACCTAAATTTATAACATAGGTTGAGGGGTAGCAGCTTTCCTCTCATGACAGTGGCAGAGAAACTTGCTCATTCCTGTCCATTTTAGTTCACAGATTTCTAAAATGTCATTGTTCACTCAATTTAATTGTGAAAAGTGAAAATGAAGTCACTCAGTCATGTATGACTCTGTGACCCATGGACAAGCCATGGAATTCTCCAGGCAAGTATACTGGAGTATTAAATGGGAGTGGCCCTACCCTGCCCAGTCTAATCCCTTAATCATAACTCTATAAGACTATACCAGGTGGTGCCTTTTTTTTTTTTTTTTTAACAGTGGACTCTGTAATCATGTCCCTATTGTTGACTTTCCTTCACCAAATGAGAGTGAAAGCGTTTTACCTCAATTTGAGACTTCAACCCAGGGCCCAGACCTGATCAAACCCTGCCTGGGACTTGAACCCACGTGGCTGGAGCTTGAATTCCAGCCAAAACCCTGTTTGGGACTTGAACCCACATGACTGGGGCTTGAACCTAGCCAAAACCTGCTTTGGGACTCAAACCCATGTGGCTAAGGCTTAACCCCAGCCAAAACCTTGCTTGGGAGGTGAATCCACATAGTCAGGACTCAGTCCCGGCCAAAACCCTGTCTGGGACTCAAGCCCACATGGCCGGGACTTAATCCAGCACTCACCCAATGTCTGGACCCACTGAGGCACAGGTTTTTCGTGCCTCAACGCAGAAGGAATTCAGCGAGAGGCAGAGTGACAGGCAAGAAGAGGATTTATTAGGATAGGATACTTGTAAGAGGTGCAAGCGGGCAGGCAGGAAAGCTCTGCTCTGCTCTCCCTCAATTGAGTAGGCAGCAATATATATAGGATGGTAGAAGACCGCCCCCATCAAGTAAGACACAGACACAGGACATACATCATTGGTTGCTTCTTTTCCAGCTCCTCCTCCATCAGCTGTTTATACCCAGTTGAGCCTGCTTTACTGAACAAGGAGCAGTTCTCCTAAGTTATTATCAACTCACTGGCCTCCCAACCTTTCTCAGGTGTCTCCCTTCTACCTACCATCCCCTACTAGGACTCCACAACCACCTACCTATTCTACTCTGTCCCTATCAAGAGGGCTTATGAAAATAAAGCGGATATACTATGAGCTCTTGAAAACAGTAGCTGGACCCTCACTGATGGTTGTGCTGAGGTCTGTTTCCAGTAATTTTATAACATAGGTTGAGGGGTAGCAGCTTTCCTCTCATGACAGTGGCAGAGCACAAGAAGGAAAGCTCAATTGTGCAAGCACATTTTCATCCTCTGCTAGTTTAATGTTTGATAACATCCCATTGGACAAGCTATTCACATAGTTGTGTCACAAATAAAGGGGTAGAACAGAACCTATCACAATCTGTTCTCTTGTTCATAAATATTGGTACCCCTCCAATTGCTAAATACAGTCACTCCCATTTAATTCTCCCCAAACTCTTGGTTAATTATAGTATCAGGTTTACCAGGAATTTATGATCCAGATGTGGCTCTGGCTCCTCTTGATCTGTAAAACCATTAACTAAAAAATTTAAGTGACCCATACATACTCAATACACAGTGGTGAAATGGGGCCAGCAGAAGACCCAAGAAACAACCCCATTTGAAAAAGGAAAAAGTGGGCTTCCCTGGTGGTCCAGTGGGTAAGGACACCGCCTTGCAGGGCAAGGGGCACCAGTTCGATCCCTGGCCTGGGAGGATCCCACGTGCCGCAGAGCGGCTGGACCCATGTGTCCAACTACCAAGTCGGAGCTCTGGAGCACATGCGCCCAGACCCGGTGCTCTGCGACAACAGAGGCCACTGCGATGGGAGGCCCACACAGGCCAAAGAACAAAGATGGATGAAAATAGATAAATGAAAGACCAATAGAAGTTGCCCGCCCACCCCCTTCCCTCCCCAACCTACTGCCCCACAAAAAAAAGAAAAAGGAAAAAATTAGAAGACTAACTAGTTTATAGCATTTCTGATATCCTTCTGGGCAAAATTTGTCAGTACCCTTTCCCTAGGATATAAGGATGTAGCTTTGTTTGGTCTATGTCTTTATTTCTTGAAAGTGGCTTCCAAATTTGTTATCTTCCATGGCTCTTACCTCTGGTTTCTAAAGCTATTTATTAGTGTCTCTCTCTGTTATTTTGGAAGAAAACTTTGTAGAATATGCATTTTTTTTTTTTAAAGTTTGGCATCTTTTATTGTTTTTTCATTTTCATCCATCTTCATTCTTTGGCGCGTGTGGCCTTCTGTTGCTGTGGCCTCTCTTGTTGCAGAGCACCGGCTCTGGGTGCATGCTCTCCAGAGCGCTGGCTCATAATTGGGCACACAGGTCCAGCCACTCTGTGGCATGTGGAATCTTCCCATGCCAGGGATGGAATTGGCACCCCTTGTGCTGCAAGGTCAACTCTTTACCCACTGGACTACCAGGGAAGTCCTAGAATATGCTTTTTATTAATGGCTAGGCAACTTTCTCAACCTCCTTTTTGCCTGTAACAGAAAGCTGTAACCTGAAAGGTCTCTCTACATTTCAGTGTCAACATTGAGTCTGTGTTGACAGTGTTTTAATAAATATAGATTTCTCAAGGATTATACCTTTTTAAAAATTTAAGTGACCCATACATACTCAATACACAGTGGTGAAATGGGGCCAGCAGAGACCCAAGAAACAACCCCATTTGAAAAAGGAAAAAGTGGGCTTCCCTGGTGGTCCAGTGGGTAAGGACACCGCCTTGCAGGGCAAGGGGCACCAGTTCGATCCCTGGCCTGGGAGGATCCCACGTGCCGCAGAGCGGCTGGACCCATGTGTCCAACTACCAAGTCGGAGCTCTGGAGCACATGCGCCCAGACCCGGTGCTCTGCGACAACAGAGGCCACTGCGATGGGAGGCCCACACAGGCCAAAGAACAAAGATGGATGAAAATAGATAAATGAAAGACCAATAGAAGTTGCCCGCCCACCCCCTTCCCTCCCCAACCTACTGCCCCACAAAAAAAAGAAAAAGGAAAAAATTAGAAGACTAACTAGTTTATAGCATTTCTGATATCCTTCTGGGCAAAATTTGTCAGTACCCTTTCCCTAGGATATAAGGATGTAGCTTTGTTTGGTCTATGTCTTTATTTCTTGAAAGTGGCTTCCAAATTTGTTATCTTCCATGGCTCTTACCTCTGGTTTCTAAAGCTATTTATTAGTGTCTCTCTCTGTTATTTTGGAAGAAAACTTTGTAGAATATGCATTTTTTTTTTTTAAAGTTTGGCATCTTTTATTGTTTTTTCATTTTCATCCATCTTCATTCTTTGGCGCGTGTGGCCTTCTGTTGCTGTGGCCTCTCTTGTTGCAGAGCACCGGCTCTGGGTGCATGCTCTCCAGAGCGCTGGCTCATAATTGGGCACACAGGTCCAGCCACTCTGTGGCATGTGGAATCTTCCCATGCCAGGGATGGAATTGGCACCCCTTGTGCTGCAAGGTCAACTCTTTACCCACTGGACTACCAGGGAAGTCCTAGAATATGCTTTTTATTAATGGCTAGGCAACTTTCTCAACCTCCTTTTTGCCTGTAACAGAAAGCTGTAACCTGAAAGGTCTCTCTACATTTCAGTGTCAACATTGAGTCTGTGTTGACAGTGTTTTAATAAATATAGATTTCTCAAGGATTATACCTTTTTTATATATTTGAGTTACATTGACTCATACAATTCTGTTCTGGGACATAATTCTCCACCTAAATTCAATTATGTATTTATTAGACATGTTAGGATTCTGTGAGACCATGCCCTATATCACCCTAGAAATTCTTTCAAGCTGAGAGAATCAACAAGGCTTCTATTTAATTCTGTCACAAGTCTTAACAAAGAGTCCTATTCTGAAAGTATGTTTGGAAACTCCTGGATTTTGTGAGATTGTATTATAAAGGATATGACCTTTATGTGGTGAGAAATAGTTAAACTTTTCAATGCTGTAGTTTATGGATTTCAATAGCCACCCTAACATGAGTCTGTGAAGTAGCCAATTCTTTCCTAAGCATATCTCATTCTTATAGGACCTTGTCAAGTGTAGCAACTACCTTATTCTTTAAAAAAAGTTCCATTGATTTCTCCTATCTCTACTAATTCATTGTGCACATATTTTGCAGAGGCTAGTTTTAAATGTTGTTGTCACATAACATAGGTCATATTTTTTGAGCCCCATAGCACAGTTTCATCACCATTTCCCCCCATGCTTTATTTATTTATAATGTGCCCAGTGTGACATTATAAAACTAATATGATGAATCTACTTTTAGGAATTTTATATCTATCCCTATCCAACAAGCCACCACAAAAACTTAGTACGTTAAAATAGTATTTTTTTTTTTTTAAATTTGTGAGCTGACTCGGGGCGGGGGAGGGGGGGCGGTGGTCAGCTGATTTAGGCTGGGCTGAATTGGGCCACTTTGCATCAAGTTCTGTGTATCTGGCTGGGCCTGAGTCCAGATGGCTATGTGTTCCATATGGATTTATTCTTTTGCTCTGGCTAAAGTGACAGACACAACATAGAAAAACCTCTTCTCAGGATGACCGCAAAGTTAAAGAGAACAAGTCCACCAGCATATTAACATTTCAAGTCTCTGCTTCTTTCATGCTGGCTAATATTCCACTGGCCAAAGGAAGACTCATGGCAAAGGCAGGTATACTTTGCAATGGAGACAAGGAAGAGGATGGTAAATACTTTGAATGATAACCTAAGCCACCGCAGAATATGAGCTGCCAAGTATGTCCATCTCGACTGTGTACTCAGGGACTGGGAAAATTACAAGTGGGTTCAGGAACCCATTGGTCCCACTGTGAGATACATATGGATCAGGATTTCATTTTCCAGTTGACTTCTGCACACCCTTGTTCTAACAAGGATGGGTGATTTGAGTTTTTTGGTATGAGTGTTAGTTCATATACTGTATTCTACATCCCCTAAATGATTTGGATATTCTTTTCTCTATAGTATACAATTATTCTGATAAATGGCCATAGTCATTTAGGAAAGAAATGGGGCAATCATTACTATGTCTGCTTGCAGTGACATTGCAAAGGACCATTTCCTAAAGTGGTCCTACCCTCCCTTTTAATTGGTGTTCTTTGGATCTGGAACAGGCTCAGGACTGAAAATTGATCATGATCCTCTATTGCTTCTCTAACTGACATCATCTGCTTTCTGCTCACCTACTTTTGATCTTTATCTGTTATGTACCAATATATCAAATAATGCCCTCACTGGCTACCCAGACATCTTCCCCTTAGGAACCCCATGGTCTCAGTCATCACCACCCTATGGGTCAGAACTTCTTAGATGCCATTCTGAACTTTTTATTTCCCCAAGCTCATATGGTAATTGCACCCAGCTCACCTCTGACGATTAAATGTTATCTACTCACCTTCACTGAGCTTCCCTTGTGCTTCAGCAGTTAAGAATCCACCTCCAGTGCAGGAAAAGCAGGTTCTGTCTCTGAGTTGGGAAGATCCCCTGGAGAAGGAAATGACTACCCACTCCAGTAATCTTTCCTGGGAAATCCCATGATAGAGGAGCCTGGCAGGCTACAGTCCATGGGGTCACAAAAGAGTTGGACACAACTTAGCAACTAAGCAATAACACAACAACTGACCTCTATTATTTTATAATCCTGTCATACCCACTGACACTACAAAGCCTATGTAAATAAAAGTATCCCTTAGGTTCAACCTTGACTGCAATGGACCAAGGCACCCGAAAAAGAATATTCCACTGGCCAAAGGAAGACTCATGGCAAAGGCAGGTATACTTTGCAATGGAGACAAGGAAGAGGATGGTAAATACTTTGAATGATAACCTAAGCCACCGCAGAATATGAGCTGCCAAGTATGTCCATCTCGACTGTGTACTCAGGGACTGGGAAAATTACAAGTGGGTTCAGGAACCCATTGGTCCCACTGTGAGATACATATGGATCAGGATTTCATTTTCCAGTTGACTTCTGCACACCCTTGTTCTAACAAGGATGGGTGATTTGAGTTTTTTGGTATGAGTGTTAGTTCATATACTGTATTCTACATCCCCTAAATGATTTGGATATTCTTTTCTCTATAGTATACAATTATTCTGATAAATGGCCATAGTCATTTAGGAAAGAAATGGGGCAATCATTACTATGTCTGCTTGCAGTGACATTGCAAAGGACCATTTCCTAAAGTGGTCCTACCCTCCCTTTTAATTGGTGTTCTTTGGATCTGGAACAGGCTCAGGACTGAAAATTGATCATGATCCTCTATTGCTTCTCTAACTGACATCATCTGCTTTCTGCTCACCTACTTTTGATCTTTATCTGTTATGTACCAATATATCAAATAATGCCCTCACTGGCTACCCAGACATCTTCCCCTTAGGAACCCCATGGTCTCAGTCATCACCACCCTATGGGTCAGAACTTCTTAGATGCCATTCTGAACTTTTTATTTCCCCAAGCTCATATGGTAATTGCACCCAGCTCACCTCTGACGATTAAATGTTATCTACTCACCTTCACTGAGCTTCCCTTGTGCTTCAGCAGTTAAGAATCCACCTCCAGTGCAGGAAAAGCAGGTTCTGTCTCTGAGT
Organism: Tragulus kanchil; assembly: GCA_022376925.1. Classification (NCBI taxonomy): domain Eukaryota; kingdom Metazoa; phylum Chordata; class Mammalia; order Artiodactyla; family Tragulidae; genus Tragulus; species Tragulus kanchil. Next base: position 115,987,853 of record JAIOJX010000023.1, on the reverse strand, counting down.
TGGGAAGATCCCCTGGAGAAGGAAATGACTACCCACTCCAGTAATCTTTCCTGGGAAATCCCATGATAGAGGAGCCTGGCAGGCTACAGTCCATGGGGTCACAAAAGAGTTGGACACAACTTAGCAACTAAGCAATAACACAACAACTGACCTCTATTATTTTATAATCCTGTCATACCCACTGACACTACAAAGCCTATGTAAATAAAAGTATCCCTTAGGTTCAACCTTGGAGCACAGAGAACACCCAGTATTGAGTTCAGTGATGCTGGTGGGACCCTCACTATGACACTGCTCATTGTTGTAGTAAAGAGAATAACTTCTGAGCTTTTCCAGTTCAGTCACCTGATATTGTCTATGCCTAAATGATCTTTGTGCCTCTATTACTGTTTTTTCCATGTTTTGTCAAGGCAGTTTTGGGTCTCCATCTTATTAACTGTTGGCCATTTTTTAAAAGCAAACTTGAACTGCTCCACTTGCATATTAGGACTTGCTCCAAAGTGTTCTTGATGAGTCATCAACTCCTGTCAGTAAATGGTCCCTATTCTGTCTGATATAATACCTTCACTGGTCCAGCACCCTGAAGATCCATTTCTTAGCATGTTCTCCCAAGTCCTGTCAAACACATTATCCATATCCTGCAGTGGTTTTTTTTTGGGAATAGACTTTTCTCCCATAGCAAAGACAGCAGTTCCACAGTTGGTGTCTGATGCAATTTAGCTTAGCTGTATTTATTGATCTATATCTAGAAGAAATCAGAGGAGCTAAGAAAGATCTTAAGTGTCATCTTGTCCAGCATCTGCAGTAGGTGAGGATTCTGCATGGCTTTAGACAGGTGGAGACTATTCTCCTTTAGCAAGCTGTGGGTTGTAGGCCATTTCTATGTGTCCAGATTCATGGATTCATGGGATCCTGAACTTTCTAGGTTCATAAGTCCATTCTCTCAGATGTACCCACTCCTACCATCAGTACAAACTCTTCCCTATTAGGATCTTGTTTCCAGTACAGAGATTCGCTAGTGGGAACTCAGCATCCTTCATAATTATGCTGCTCTCACAATCAGGACTTGCTTCTGATTTTCAGCAGTCCACCACCAGCTACGGGAGATGAAAGTCACGTTAATGCTTATATAGAGGTCTTCCGACTTACATATGGTGCCTGGATAAATAGCCAGTTGACGTGAGCTGGGAATCAACTAAGCAATAACACAACAACTGACCTCTATTATTTTATAATCCTGTCATACCCACTGACACTACAAAGCCTATGTAAATAAAAGTATCCCTTAGGTTCAACCTTGGAGCACAGAGAACACCCAGTATTGAGTTCAGTGATGCTGGTGGGACCCTCACTATGACACTGCTCATTGTTGTAGTAAAGAGAATAACTTCTGAGCTTTTCCAGTTCAGTCACCTGATATTGTCTATGCCTAAATGATCTTTGTGCCTCTATTACTGTTTTTTCCATGTTTTGTCAAGGCAGTTTTGGGTCTCCATCTTATTAACTGTTGGCCATTTTTTAAAAGCAAACTTGAACTGCTCCACTTGCATATTAGGACTTGCTCCAAAGTGTTCTTGATGAGTCATCAACTCCTGTCAGTAAATGGTCCCTATTCTGTCTGATATAATACCTTCACTGGTCCAGCACCCTGAAGATCCATTTCTTAGCATGTTCTCCCAAGTCCTGTCAAACACATTATCCATATCCTGCAGTGGTTTTTTTTTTGGTAATAGACTTTTCTCCCATAGCAAAGACAGCAGTTCCACAGTTGGTGTCTGATGCAATTTAGCTTAGCTGTATTTATTGATCTATATCTAGAAGAAATCAGAGGAGCTAAGAAAGATCTTAAGTGTCATCTTGTCCAGCATCTGCAGTAGGTGAGGATTCTGCATGGCTTTAGACAGGTGGAGACTATTCTCCTTTAGCAAGCTGTGGGTTGTAGGCCATTTCTATGTGTCCAGATTCATGGATTCATGGGATCCTGAACTTTCTAGGTTCATAAGTCCATTCTCTCAGATGTACCCACTCCTACCATCAGTACAAACTCTTCCCTATTAGGATCTTGTTTCCAGTACAGAGATTCGCTAGTGGGAACTCAGCATCCTTCATAATTATGCTGCTCTCACAATCAGGACTTGCTTCTGATTTTCAGCAGTCCACCACCAGCTACGGGAGATGAAAGTCACGTTAATGCTTATATAGAGGTCTTCCGACTTACATATGGTGCCTGGATAAATAGCCAGTTGACGTGAGCCAGCTGTTCTTTTAGCCCTTTGATTCACCTAAAAATAAATCAGCTACCTATACCTTGTAATTACCATTGATCCCACATCTGCAACACAGGCATTACCAAAAAGCAAGTACATCCATTGTCACATTCCTTGCCAATTCACTGCAAGTGCGAAGCTCAGTAACCCTCATCCTATAACCATCCAGGGCCTATCACCATCCCACTGACCACCAGCATCAGGATCCTTGTTCCCAACCAGAGAGTTGTCACATTCCAGAATTCGATCCTGAAGTTGTGCTTCCCAGAACAACTTCCATCTTAATTTGGATTTCTTTCAAAGTAAGATCCTGAGATAACTATTTGGATCCTGGTAGCTTATTGGGGATGTGATTCCAGGAAACTTCAGTAGTGAATGGATAAATAAAAAAGGCAAGATGGCCAGTAAAAGGGGCATGATCAAGCCAGTTTCCACAGGAGGTAATTGGTTCTATACTGACCCCTGTATAGACACGTGCCTCAGAGTCATCTAGCTCCACTGAGAAAGTTAAGACATTTAGAAACCAACTCCTGTCTCTGGTGGAAGGTTTATCCAACAGGACTGGGTATTTCTGGGTTTCTTCATGGGTGGGAAATAGCTCCAACCCCCGACAGCTCTCCACTAAGAGAGGTAGCTGTGGGCAGTTAGAAGCTAGATGGCATGGACTGAAAGATAAGACCCAGGGCCCTGTAATGCGTGGTGATCTCTAATGCTGGCATGGATCTCTAAGCCATCGTCTCTCACTGAATTCATACAACTGTTTCCTATTTGCTACTCCAACTTCCACTTTCATCTCTCTCCAAAATACTCTCAGCACAACCGGAAGAGGGGTGCTGGTAAAACTGAAGTCAGATGAATCTTTTCCCTGCTCAAAACTCTGTGAGATGTGGCTTCCCATCTCACACAAGGTAATAAAAGCAAAGTTCTTGTCATGAGACTGGAGGTCTCACAAGGTCTGCTCCAACCTCTCAGTCTCCTTCACTGCCACTTTTTCTCCTTTACATTTTCACTCAATAAATCAGTTCCTTACTCTAGACATAAAGACGCTTACCCTAGATAGGGGCATGGCTCCTTTCCTCTCTCTGATCTTGACCCCTACATCCCCTCAATGGGTCCTTTGAACTCCTCAACCTCTATTTCTTTCCCTTCTTTATTTTTATCCTGCATTCTTATCACAGTTAATACTCTATTATTTTCTCTATTTTTTAATTGATGTACAGTTGATTTATAATACAGTAGTTATAGGTACACTGCAAAGTGATTCAGTTATACGAATATTTTCAGAACATTTTCTTTTATGTTATTATAAAATTGAATATGGTTCCCTGTGCTACACAGTAAATCCTTGTTGTCTGTCTGCTGTACATTATAGTAGTACCTGTTAACACCAAATTCCTAACTTATCCCCCTACCCTTGCTTTTCTCTCTGGCAACCATAAGTTTGTTTTCTAGCTCTGTGAGTCTGTTTGTTTTGCACAGATTCATTTGTATTATTTTTAGATTGGACATATAAGTGATATATTCATCTTTCTCTGTCTCACTTCACTATAATACTCTCTAGGTTTACTCATGTTGCTGAAAATGGCAATACTTTGCTCTTTCTCTCTCTTTTTTTTTTTTTTTTCAAATCAAAGTCTTTATTCAACATTCCTAGGACTTCCCTGGTGGTCCAGTGGTTGAGACTCTATGCTTCTAATATAGAGGGCCCAGATTTGATCCTTGGTCAGGGAACTAGATCCCACATGCCACAGCTAAGACCCCCTAACTTAAACCTACACCCTTCCTCCGACTTGCAAACTGCTCAACAGACCTGCTTTGGACTCTGCATCTAGTAGATGGTGGTCCAGTGGGTGGATAGTCCGCCTTGCAGTGCAGGGGGCACCAGCTAGATCCCTGGTCTGGGAAGATCCCACGTGCTGCAGAGCAGCCGGGCCCGTGTGCTTTGTTCCTTTTTATGACTGAGCAATACCTATTGTACATAGGCGATATTTTCTTAAGTCACTTGGGTTGCTTCCATGTCTTCGATGTTATAAACAGTACCACTTTGAACATTGGGGTGTGTGTACCTTTTTGAATTAGCATTTCCATTTTATGATATATACCTAGGAGCAGGAATGCAAGATTGCATAGTAGCTCTATTTTTAGGTTTTCTATGTAACCTCCACACTATTCTCCATTGTGGCTGTACCCATTTACATTCCCACTAAGAGTGTAGGAGGGCTCCCTTTTCTCCACCCCTTCTTCAGTATTATTTGTAGACTTTTTAATGATGGCCATTCTGACAGGTGTGAGGTGATAGCTTACTGTGGCTTCAATTCCTTCCTCCAATAAGTAATGATGTCCAATAACTAGTGATGCTGAGGATCTTTAGATATGCCTGTTAAGCCATCTGCATGTTTTCTTTGGGGGAACCTCTATATAGGTCTTCTACCATCTTTTCTGTCTGCTGTACATTATAGTAGTACCTGTTAACACCAAATTCCTAACTTATCCCCCTACCCTTGCTTTTCTCTCTGGCAACCATAAGTTTGTTTTCTAGCTCTGTGAGTCTGTTTGTTTTGCACAGATTCATTTGTATTATTTTTAGATTGGACATATAAGTGATATATTCATCTTTCTCTGTCTCACTTCACTATAATACTCTCTAGGTTTACTCATGTTGCTGAAAATGGCAATACTTTGCTCTTTCTCTCTCTTTTTTTTTTTTTTTTCAAATCAAAGTCTTTATTCAACATTCCTAGGACTTCCCTGGTGGTCCAGTGGTTGAGACTCTATGCTTCTAATATAGAGGGCCCAGATTTGATCCTTGGTCAGGGAACTAGATCCCACATGCCACAGCTAAGACCCCCTAACTTAAACCTACACCCTTCCTCCGACTTGCAAACTGCTCAACAGACCTGCTTTGGACTCTGCATCTAGTAGATGGTGGTCCAGTGGGTGGATAGTCCGCCTTGCAGTGCAGGGGGCACCAGCTAGATCCCTGGTCTGGGAAGATCCCACGTGCTGCAGAGCAGCCGGGCCCGTGTGCTTTGTTCCTTTTTATGACTGAGCAATACCTATTGTACATAGGCGATATTTTCTTAAGTCACTTGGGTTGCTTCCATGTCTTCGATGTTATAAACAGTACCACTTTGAACATTGGGGTGTGTGTACCTTTTTGAATTAGCATTTCCATTTTATGATATATACCTAGGAGCAGGAATGCAAGATTGCATAGTAGCTCTATTTTTAGGTTTTCTATGTAACCTCCACACTATTCTCCATTGTGGCTGTACCCATTTACATTCCCACTAAGAGTGTAGGAGGGCTCCCTTTTCTCCACCCCTTCTTCAGTATTATTTGTAGACTTTTTAATGATGGCCATTCTGACAGGTGTGAGGTGATAGCTTACTGTGGCTTCAATTCCTTCCTCCAATAAGTAATGATGTCCAATAACTAGTGATGCTGAGGATCTTTAGATATGCCTGTTAAGCCATCTGCATGTTTTCTTTGGGGGAACCTCTATATAGGTCTTCTACCCATCTTCTGATTGGGTTGTTTGTTTGGTATTGAGTTGTATGTGTTGCATGTATATTTTAGAAATTAAGCCCTTGTCAGTCACATCATTTGAGAATATTTTCTCCCATTCTATAGGTTGTCTTTTGTTTTGGTGGTTACCATTGCTATGCAGAAGCTTTTAATTTTGATTATGTCCCTTTTTAGTTTTTGGTTTTATTTCTTTTGCCTTGGGAGACTGATATAAGAAAATACTGCTGCGATCTTATATCTGACAATGTTGTGCTTATGTTCTCTTCTAAGCATTTTACAGTGTCATGTCTTACATTTAGGTGTTTAAACAATTTTATTTTTGTATGTAGCATGAAGATTCTAATTTACTGATTTACATGTAACTGTCCAGCTTTCCCAATAACACTTGTTAAGGAGACTCTCTTCTTCATTATATATTCTCACCTCCTTTTGTCATAGGTTAATTGATCATAGGTGTGTGAGTTTCTTTCTGGGCTCTCTCTTATGCCACTCATCTATATGTGTTTTTGTGCCAGTACCAGATTATTTTGATTACTGTAGCTTTGCAGTTTGAATTCTGGAAGAGTTATGCCTCCAACTTTGTTCTTTTTCCTCAGTATTGATTTAGCAATCCTGGGTCTTTTGTGGTTCCATATAAATTTCTAGATTATTTGTTCTACTTCTGTGAAAAAATGTCATTGGTATTTTGATAGGGATTGCATTTAACCTGTATGTTGTTTTGGATAGTTTAGTCTTTTTTTTTTTTTAAGATTTATTTATTTATTTTTCTGGCGGGGTTGGGGAGGGCAGGGAGCAGGCGGGCCACTTCTATTGGTCTTTCGTTTCTCTATTTTCATCCGTCTTTGTTTTTTGGTTCCTGTGGGCCTCCCATCGCGGTGGCATCTGTCGTTGCAGAGCGCCGGCTGTGGGCGCATGCGCTCCAGAGCTCCGGCTGGGTAATTGGACACATGGGTCCAGCCGCTCCGCGGCACGTGGGATCTTCCCAGGCCAGGGATCGAACCGGCGCCCCTTGCACTGCAAGGCGGTGTCCTTACCCACTGGACCACCAGGGAAGCCCTGTATTTTATTTTTTGATGAAATTTTGGATGAGACTGCTTTTTTACTTTGCATTTCTGCTATTTCATTGTTAAGTGTAAAAGAATGCAATAGATTTCTGTTTATTAATCTTGTATCCTATGACCTTGCTGAATTCATTTATTCTAATCGTTTTTTCATGGGAATTTCGTGTTCTCTATATAGAACATCATGTCATCTGCAAATAGTGACAGTTCTACCTCTTTCTTCTCCGTGTGGAGACCTTTTCATTCTTTCTCGAATCTGATGGCTGGAGCGAGCTTGCCCCAGGGCACGCATTGGCAGTGTCTACCGGGCTCCATTGCTGCACCTGTGCTTATGCTGACAATGGTCTCGGCAATTTGGCCCAAACCACACCCCAGGCACCCAGGTCTGTGTCTGTGCAGCTAGATTGAATCTCTGCATATGTGTGTGTTCATATATATTAACCTATTTCTCACATTCTAAGAGGATAAGAGGATATTCTTTTTTTTTTTTTTTTTTTTTTTTTGGCGGGGGGGGGGGGGGAGGGGGGTGGGCGGGCCACTTCCACTGGTCTTTCATTTGTCTAGTTTCATCCATCTTCGTTCTTTGGCCCATGTGGGCCTCCCATCGCGGTGGCATCTGTTGTCACAGAGCACCGGCTCTGGGCGCATGCGCTCCAGAGCTCCGGCTCGGTAATTGGACACATCTGTCCAGCCGCTCCGCGGCACGTGGGATCTTCCCAGGCCAGGGATCGAACCGGCGCCCCTTGCACTGCAAGGCGGTGTCCTTACCCACTGGACCACCAGGGAAGCCCAAGAGGATATTCTTACATGTACAGAAAGAAATGTTTTGGATTATATTACAAAATAGTAATTAGTAAATCAAAGATTCAACCTAATTTTCCTATCACACAAAAATCTCTCAACCTTCATTCTGTCAACTCTCTCTTATCTGTTTCAATGACCTCGGTCACTGTCCCATGGCCTGCAGAAGGATAATGTCTTGGGGGCCCACTGTGCTCACACAAAAGACCATGAGCCCACTTGCCAACAGCTTTCCTGGGCCTCTTTGGTGAGCTTCACACCATTACTCCCAGGCCTGTCCAGATGTGATGACTTTTTTTTCCTCTCTTCTTCTAAACGTGGTAAGCCCCAAGCCCTCATCATTTAATTTTATCTTCTGATTTCCTACATAGGCTGAGAATGAGAGTAGTCTGAGGGAAAAAATGGTAGTGATCATAAAGGATAAGGGAAGCATTCATGAAAATCTTTTTCTTCTTTTCAAAAAGAGTTATAATTGTGTTTTGTATCAACATGACTCCTTCCTTCAGCCATAACAAAGTTAGAGAGAGTGACGGCGCTATAAAATGAGAGTTCAGGGGGTTATTCTATTGACCTAGTCATTTCAGTGGGATTGGTATTATAAGTTTCCCACATAGAAACCAGTGCAAGAATATTTCTAAAGCAATTTCATCTTGGCTAGTACTCCTTTCCTCTCTCCTGGTTTCTTCAGAGTTAGGGCTATAACTTGGCATTTACCTCATTGAGTTTTCTAAGAATTGATTCCAAAGAAAGCTTTCTCTTACCAGACAGACTAGCTGATCACCATTTCCTACTCCAGGAGATCTTCCTGACCTAAAGACTGAACCTATGTCTTCTGTGTCTCGCCATTTGGGAAGTCCAATTTAGACAAAGAGAATGTCAATTAACAGGGCAACTAAGAGTCTGAAATATAAGATGCCATATATGACTATAGATAATTTTGGTGAGACTTTTTTGTTCATGTAAAGATACCAGTGAGAGTTATCCCTTATGGATGTTCTGATGTGGTTGTCTTATTTATAGAAATGTTCTAAAGGTGAGAAATGGCAGTGAAGTAAGAGTGTAAAGCCTGAATGCAAATATGTGACATCTTGCACAGCCAGCCAGCAAAATTTCAGTGCTTTAGGGCTGTGCATATTAATTTCTCCAATACTAGGCATGCACGAACATCTTATCCCAAAGAAGCAAGAGTGGGCCCCGCAGCCTAGGGGAGACCAAGGAGTCAAGAAACCACAGCAAAGGAAAGTGAACCATGAAGTGGGACAACAATCCTGTAGGACCCGGGGAGCTGGCCACCCTTTCAACTGTATCTTCACCAAAAGTTTTAATTGAATCTTTTGAGGATTTTCTTTTTTGCTTGTGGGGATACATTCTTGATTCTATCACAGCACTTAAGAAGGAAAATTGAGTTCATATTGAAACAATAGCTGGAACACACCAGTTCCACCGTACAAAAGCTGTCTTGCCATTTTAAATCATCATGTAGGAGCTGCTATCATGTCTGTTGCATTATGCCTATCCTGAACCAGCTCTCTTTCTTCCAGTTTTCCCATTTCCATAAATGTCATCTTTCATGGCATCCAAACCTTTACTTACCTCCCCTTTCACCTTCATTTTCCTAAATCTAGCCCAAAGGGAGACGCTGACTTTGCAGATAGCATCTATAGTGGATCAGTTGTCTGAAGAACGAGCAAAACTCAGGAAAGGATTACAACCGCATCAGCTGAGAGTCACTTGACCTTCACTAGCTCCCTGTTCACTGCCTTAAATGCCTGCATGAAAAAGGAAAAGAAAAAAAAAAGGAAAAAAGATTAAATAAGAAGAACATGCTCTTCTTCACTACTGGTCACATGGGCTTAGGTTTCTGGGTCTGAGATGGAGGGAAAGAAATAAGAGAACTTTTAGATTTAAACTAGCTGAGCTCTGTCCTAAAAAGGCCTAAAATGCAATGGCCTCTTAAAAATATTCATAGAACAAAAAAAGGAGTAAATTGGCACCACCTATTTAAGATAGTGACTAGCAAACAATATGGCCTTTTGGTTTGTATTCCACTGAATTCAGACTGATCAACAGAATATACTGTTATAATTTATGCAGCCAAGATGAAGCCTAGGCTAGTGCATGTTTTGGAATCACTTAAGTCTGGTTTCAAACCTCATGTCACTTAATACCTGAGTGAATAGGATCACTTCAATCTCCTGAGTGTTTTTTCAGATATATAAAATGAGAACACCATGCCACTAGTGCACAGTCATCATGAGAATTGTCTCACGTGTGAGATGATGCGTGGAAAGTAGCTAGCACAGCGCTGGACACTCAGTAACAGGCACTCAGTGCAGATGGTTCTGTTATCACATTTGATTACCAAAAAGGTCTGTTTCTCCCGTCGGCACAAATTCAAATGCTGTGACTTTTCTTTAGGTGCCACCTCTTTATGAATCCATTCCTGACTACCTCAGTGGATAATTTTACTCGGGGATTTGCAAGTGACTGTCAGGAAAAGGGAAAGGTAGACATTCCGTGCTGCTTTCACAGGGCAATTTTAGATAGACATAAAAAGAAAGAGATTTTGGTTCAGTATCTGAAACAGCTTTCCAACAATTTAAGCCGATCAATAACAGATTAGACATAGTGAACGCCTCGTCTCTACCCTAAGGGACACTGCTGAATGCTGCCACGTGACAGCCTATCACAAAATCCTGCCACAAAATCCTGCCTGGAGTAGGAAATGGTGATCAGTCCTCCCTGGGAACCAAGGTAACAGAGGGAAGGACAGAGGCCCACTGGGCTGATAAAGCCTTAGGATGTAGGGGCATCACAATGCCTGCCAGGATTGCAGAACCCGGCAAGACAAGGGCCAAAGCTCAGCTCTGAGGGGGTATTTTGACAGAGACATTTTTTTTTTTTAATTGGAGGTTAATGCGTTACAATGTTGTGTTGCTTTCTGCTGTATGACAATGTGATCAGTCATAATTATACATATATATCCCCCTCCCTCTTGAGCCTTCCTCCCTCCCCGCTCCATCCCATCCTGCTGGGTCATCACAGAGTGCCAGGCTGGGCTCCATGTATTATACAGCAGTTTCCTGCTAGTTATCTATTTTACACATGGCAGTGTATATATATCAGTGCTACTTTCCCAATTCTTCCTAACCACTCTGTCTCCAAGTCCACACACAGGCATTTAACGACAGGGAAAAAAAAAGGCAAACGCATCTCACATTTGGAACACTCTCTCATGATGACCATCTGAGAGCAGGGGCAATTTTCAGAAGGAATGAGAAGATATTATGCAAGTGAGACGGTGCTTCCTTTCGAGAACTGTGTGTCTTTTATTCTTCCAGGCTTTAGGCATCTTGTCATACAGTATAATCCATTAGATATTATCAAAAGCTCCAGGTATGTTCAGATGCTCTGTACCAATTATCGAACAACAGTGCTCTCTGTAACATCTATTATCAATATGGCAAAGATACTACCAATATTACCAAGATCCTACATGTCTTCCAGCTTTGCCGAGATATAATTAACATATAGAGCAGTGTTTAAGGTGTGCAATGTGGATCTGATAAAACTTTATATTGCAAAATAATTACCACCACTGCATTAGCTAGCACCTGCATCTCATCACCTACTTAAGATCTACTCTCCTAGCAACTTCCAGATATACACAGTAAGGTATTGCTATCTACAGTTATGATGCTGTACATTAGATTCCATACCTCGCTCATTTTATAACTGGGAATGTGTACACTTTGACCAATATCTCTGGATCCTTCCTTCCAGTCACTGGTACCACCTTTCTAGTCTCTGTTTCTCCAAGTTTGGCTTTATCAGATTCTACACGTAAGTTACCTCCCTGGGAACCAAGGTAACAGAGGGAAGGACAGAGGCCCACTGGGCTGATAAAGCCTTAGGATGTAGGGCATCACAATGCCTGCCAGGATTGCAGAACCCGGCAAGACAAGGGCCAAAGCTCAGCTCTGAGGGGTATTTTGACAGAGACATTTTTTTTTTAATTGGAGGTTAATGCGTTACAATGTTGTGTTGCTTTCTGCTGTATGACAATGTGATCAGTCATAATTATACATATATATCCCCTCCCTCTTGAGCCTTCCTCCCTCCCCGCTCCATCCCATCCTGCTGGGTCATCACAGAGTGCCAGGCTGGGCTCCATGTATTATACAGCAGTTTCCTGCTAGTTATCTATTTTACACATGGCAGTGTATATATATCAGTGCTACTTTCCCAATTCTTCCTAACCACTCTGTCTCCAAGTCCACACACAGGCATTTAACGACAGGGAAAAAAAAAGGCAAACGCATCTCACATTTGGAACACTCTCTCATGATGACCATCTGAGAGCAGGGGCAATTTTCAGAAGGAATGAGAAGATATTATGCAAGTGAGACGGTGCTTCCTTTCGAGAACTGTGTGTCTTTTATTCTTCCAGGCTTTAGGCATCTTGTCATACAGTATAATCCATTAGATATTATCAAAAGCTCCAGGTATGTTCAGATGCTCTGTACCAATTATCGAACAACAGTGCTCTCTGTAACATCTATTATCAATATGGCAAAGATACTACCAATATTACCAAGATCCTACATGTCTTCCAGCTTTGCCGAGATATAATTAACATATAGAGCAGTGTTTAAGGTGTGCAATGTGGATCTGATAAAACTTTATATTGCAAAATAATTACCACCACTGCATTAGCTAGCACCTGCATCTCATCACCTACTTAAGATCTACTCTCCTAGCAACTTCCAGATATACACAGTAAGGTATTGCTATCTACAGTTATGATGCTGTACATTAGATTCCATACCTCGCTCATTTTATAACTGGGAATGTGTACACTTTGACCAATATCTCTGGATCCTTCCTTCCAGTCACTGGTACCACCTTTCTAGTCTCTGTTTCTCCAAGTTTGGCTTTATCAGATTCTACACGTAAGTTACATCACACAGCATTTCTCTTATTTCACTTACCATAATTCCCACACAGTCTATCCCTGTTGTCATAAAGGACATAATGTTTCTTTCTCATGACTAATATTCCATTGTGTATATACATCTTCTTTATCTGTCAATCCACTGACATATTTAGGTTTTTCCCATATTTCAGTTACAGTTAATAATACTGCAATGAACACAGAGGTGCTAATATCTCTTCAAAAGTCCTGTTTTTCATTTCCTTTTGATAGATACTCAGAATACGGATTGATGAATAACATGTAGTTCTATTTTAATTTCCTGAGGATCATCCATACTGTTTTCCATAAAGGGAGCAACAATTTACATTCTCACTAAGTGTTCCCCTTTCTCCACATCCTCACCAATACCTGTTATCTCTTTTCAAACAAAATTTTAAGTATAGTTGATTTACAACACTGTGTTAGTTTCTGGGGAACAGCAGTGATGAGTCAGCTATACATGTGTATGTATTCATAGTCTTTTCAATTAATGGTTTATTACAGGATATGAAATATAGTTCCTTGTGTTATACAGTAGGACCTTGTTTATTTTATATATAGTAGTTTCTATCTGCTTACTCTCAAACCTACTAATTTATCCCTCCAGCATGTCTTTACCCCTTTGGTTACCATACATTTTGGTCATACTTTAGATTCTCTATATAAATGATATTATATGGCACTTGTCTTTCTCTTCCTGACTTATTTCACTTAGTATGATAATCTTTAGGTCTATCTATATTTCTGCAAATGGCATTATTTCATTCTTTTTATGACTAATGTTTTATTGTGGACTTCCCAGGTGTTTCAGTGGTAAAGAATCCACCTGCCCATCTGGAGATGCCAGTTAGATTGCTGGGTTGAAAAGATCCCCTGGAGAAGGAAATGGCAACCCACTCCAGCCAGTATTCTTGCCTGGAAAACTCCATGGACAGAAGAGCTTGGTGGGCTATGGTCGATAGGGTCACAAAAAGTGTTGGACACCACTTAGTGACTAAACAATAACAACAGCATTTCATTATGTGTATGTGTGTGTGTGTGTACATACACACATATACATATATCTTCTCAAACCAATCATCTGTTGATGGACATCTGGACTGCTTCCATGTCTTGGGTATTGTAAACAGGGCTACTATGAGAACACCGGGGTTTCATGTAGCTTTTCAAATTGTAGTTTTGTCCAAATATATGGTGAGGTGTGGAATTGCAGGATTGTATGACAACTCTATTTTCAGGGTTGTGAGGAACCTCCATTCTGTTTTTCATACTGGCTGCACCAATTTATATTCCCACCAACAGGGGAGGAGGGCTCCCTTTGGCCAGTATTTGTTCTCTGTGCACATTTTAATGATGGCCATTCTGACTGGAGTGAGGTGATATCTCACTGTGGTTTTGATTCGTCTTTCCCTGATAGTGAGCGATACTGAGCATCTTTTCATGTTTTGGACATCTGTATGTCGTCTTTGGAAAAAGAACTATTCACATCCTCTGCCCACTTTTTTTTTTTTTTTTTTTTTAAAGATTTAGTTATTTATTTACTTTGGGCGGAGGTCGGGTTGGGGAGGGAGGGGAGTGGGCGGGCCGCTTGTATTGATCTTTCATTTCTCCGTTTTCATCTGTCTTTGTTCTTTGGCTCCTGCGGGCCTCCCGTCACGGTGGCGTCTGTTGTTGCAGAGTGCCAGCTCTGGGCGCATGCGCTCCAGAGCTCCGACTCAGTGATTGGACACATCAGTCCAGCCGCTCCGCGGCACGTGGGATCTTCCCAGGCCAGGGATCGAACCGGCGCCCCTTGCACTGCAAGGCGATGTCCTTATCCACTGGACCACCAGGGGAAGCCCCTCTGCCCACTTTTTAATTCAATTGTGTACTTATTTGTTATTGAGGTGTAGTTCCTTGTATATTTTGGATGTGTGTGTGCTCAGTAGAGTCTGAGTTTGTGCGACTCCATGGACTGTAGCCACTGGGCTTCTCTGGTGGGATTCCAGAGACTCCACGGCATTCTCCAGGCAAGAATGCTGGAGTGGGGTGCTATTTCCTCCTCCAGGGGATTTTACCAACCCAAGAATTGGACCCATGTCTCTTACATCTCCTGCAGTGGCAGGATGAATCTTTACCACTAGTGCCACCTGGGAAGCCTGTATTTTGGATATTAGCCCCTTATTAAATAAATGATTTGTAAATATTTTGCCCTTTTCATTGGCTGCCTTTTGATTTAGTTCATGGTTTCTTTTGCTGTGCAGAAACATTTTAACTTGATGTAGTCCCACTTCTGTATTTTTTTGGTGCCATTACCTCTGCTTTTGGTGTCAAATTTAAAAAGTGATTGTCAAGACAGCTCAAGGAGCTCTCTTATTTCCCATATTTTATTCTAGGAGTTTTATAATTTTAGGTCTTATGTTCATGTCTTTAATAAATTTTGAGTTGATTTTTATATATGGTA
Source organism: Tragulus kanchil (assembly GCA_022376925.1). NCBI lineage: Eukaryota > Metazoa > Chordata > Mammalia > Artiodactyla > Tragulidae > Tragulus > Tragulus kanchil. Next base: position 115,972,778 of record JAIOJX010000023.1, on the reverse strand, counting down.
TGAATAGGGATCTAGTTTTACTCTTTTGCATGCGGATTTCCAGTTTTTCCAGAAACCTTTTATTGAAGACACTAATCGTTCCCCAGTGTATCTTTAGCAACTCTGTTATAAATATAAATATCTAGTGTTAGTCACTCTGTCATGTCCAACTCTTTGCAACCCTATGGACTACAGCCCACCAGGCTCCTCTGTCCATGGAATTCTCTAGGATATCTTCCTGACCCAGGGATAGAACCCAGGTCTTTTGAATTCCAGGCAGATTCCCTGGTGGTTTCAGCCACCAGGGAAGTCACATAAATACATTCTGCATAGGTTTATTTCTGGACAGTCTAGTCCACTGATTTACATGCTTGCTTTTATGTTAATACTATACTGTGTTGATCACTACAGTTCTGTAATAGAGCTTAAAATCAGGAACTGTGAAGAATCCAGCTTTGTTCTTCTTAAGACTGTTCTGGGTTTTTGGATTCTTGTGGTGCACTACAAAATTTTGTAGTGCTTTTGCTATTTCTATGAGAAGTCCCTTCACTTTGGCTACTATGGACATTTTAACAATATTCATTTTTCCAATCCGTGAGCACAGATATTTTACCTCCTTGGTTAAATTTATTCCTATTTTTCTGAGAGTTCATTGTTAGTATACAGAGATACAACTGATTTAATATTAATGATTTAATATTAATTTTGTATCCTACAACTTTACTGAATTCATTTATTAGATATAGCACTTTTGAGGGAGAGTTTTTAAGGTTTTCTATATATAACATGATCTCATCTGCAAATAGAGATAATTTTATGTTTTTTTCTAATTTGGATGCTTTTTTCTTTCTTTCTCGGCTAATTGCTCAGGCTAGAATTTCCATTAGATTGTTGAATAAAAGTGGCAAGAGTGTGGGCATCCTTATTGCTGGTCTTAGAGAAGCTTTCCATCATTGAGAATGATGTTAGCTGAGGATTTGCATATATGGCCTTTGTTATGTCAATATTCTATGTTCAGTGTGTTAAGTACAAAACCCTATTTATTAAGCAGAGAAGAAATAGAATCAGTTTGATAGATTAAGCATATAAGTTTACCTCTCAATGTTCAGAATTGCTCCTTCATTCATCTGACAAATGACAATTTCTCTCCTGCTATGCTATGGGTGCTACTGTGATAAACAGGTTAAGCAAGGTTCCTGATATTAGGGAACTTACATTCTGGTCAAGGTGGGCAGGGCAGGAGAAAAATTATAACAACAAATATCAAGATAACTGTAAACAATGGTGTATACTATAAAAGTAATTAAACAGAACAGTACAGTTAAGAGTGACTGGTAGGAGGGTTTGGGGAACTATCTCCCCTACAGCATGCAGGAAATCCTTTCACACGAGGTGTATGTGGCTCAGTGGTAAGAATCCAGCTGCCAGTGGAAGAGATGCAGATTCCATCTCAGTGTCGGGAAGATCCCTGGAGGAGAGAATGGCAACCCACTCCAGTATTCTTGCCTGGACAATACCATGGACAGAGGAGCCTGGTGGGTGCAGTCTATGGGGTTCCAAAAAGTCAGACATAACATGAGAGCTGAAGATACAAAGATGCAAACTTGTAAAATTCTTAGAATATTCTGCATAAAGGAAATAAGATCGAAGGCCTAGACCGGTCTGAGTTTGTACGAGTGAAGTGAGCACAGATATTTTACCTCCTTGGTTAAATTTATTCCTATTTTTCTGAGAGTTCATTGTTAGTATACAGAGATACAACTGATTTAATATTAATGATTTAATATTAATTTTGTATCCTACAACTTTACTGAATTCATTTATTAGATATAGCACTTTTGAGGGAGAGTTTTTAAGGTTTTCTATATATAACATGATCTCATCTGCAAATAGAGATAATTTTATGTTTTTTTCTAATTTGGATGCTTTTTTCTTTCTTTCTCGGCTAATTGCTCAGGCTAGAATTTCCATTAGATTGTTGAATAAAAGTGGCAAGAGTGTGGGCATCCTTATTGCTGGTCTTAGAGAAGCTTTCCATCATTGAGAATGATGTTAGCTGAGGATTTGCATATATGGCCTTTGTTATGTCAATATTCTATGTTCAGTGTGTTAAGTACAAAACCCTATTTATTAAGCAGAGAAGAAATAGAATCAGTTTGATAGATTAAGCATATAAGTTTACCTCTCAATGTTCAGAATTGCTCCTTCATTCATCTGACAAATGACAATTTCTCTCCTGCTATGCTATGGGTGCTACTGTGATAAACAGGTTAAGCAAGGTTCCTGATATTAGGGAACTTACATTCTGGTCAAGGTGGGCAGGGCAGGAGAAAAATTATAACAACAAATATCAAGATAACTGTAAACAATGGTGTATACTATAAAAGTAATTAAACAGAACAGTACAGTTAAGAGTGACTGGTAGGAGGGTTTGGGGAACTATCTCCCCTACAGCATGCAGGAAATCCTTTCACACGAGGTGTATGTGGCTCAGTGGTAAGAATCCAGCTGCCAGTGGAAGAGATGCAGATTCCATCTCAGTGTCGGGAAGATCCCCTGGAGGAGAGAATGGCAACCCACTCCAGTATTCTTGCCTGGACAATACCATGGACAGAGGAGCCTGGTGGGTGCAGTCTATGGGGTTCCAAAAAGTCAGACATAACATGAGAGCTGAAGATACAAAGATGCAAACTTGTAAAATTCTTAGAATATTCTGCATAAAGGAAATAAGATCGAAGGCCTAGACCGGTCTGAGTTTGTACGAGTGAAGTGATATCCATCAACCAAAAATTTTAAATACTGTCCAGTCTAGAGAAAACAGAAAGGACTGGATTACCAGAGAGATGATTACAAATTTCCTCAAATATACACTCAGGTAATTACCAGGAGACACTATCTGGAGTGAGAAAATCTGAAATACTGGACAAGTGTAACGGGCAAGATAAAGTGCAATGTAGAGCAAATACCAGCTAAGGAAGTGCAAACTCACTCAAGTGACTCACCATGTAAGTTCCCCTGAAGAAATGGTGCATTGTTCTCACTCAAGTCCTTTCCATATTTCCACCTTAGAGAAAGGAGTCCTATAGTGAGACATTCCTGAGGCATTCCTTCCAGGTGTACAACTTCCAATATTACAGAGATAATATTGTAAGTTGTTTCCTGGCATAAGTTGAGGAACAATAAAATTTCTTATGGAAATAACTGACTTTAAAATATGTTTTAGTGATATTTATTAACATACTGAATATTCTAAAAGAGAAATTTCAGAGATTTCAATTCTAAATACCATTAATTTTATATTTTTCTTCCATTTTTATTGAGATACAATTGACATCCAGCACTGTTTTAGTTTAAGGAATGTATAAGAGACATGGGTTTGATTCAAGATCCCTTGAGGAGGAAATGACAACTCCCTTCAGTATCTTTGCCTGGGGAATGCTATGGCCAAGAGGAGCCTGGCAGGCAAAGGGTCAGACACAACTGAAGCAGCTTAGCACACAGAGCGTAGTGAATTTACTTACAATACAAAATCTGTAGACAGAGTGAAAATTAAAGAAATAGAAAATTTTTTTCCTTGTGATGAAAACACTTAGGATTTACTCACAACTATTTTCATATATAATATACAGCAGTGTTACTTATATTTATTATGCTGTATATTATGTCCCTAGTACTTTTTTATCTTTATACTTGGAAGTTTGTACCTTTTGACTGCCTTCATCTTATTGCCTATTCCCCAAACCCCACCTCTGGTAACCACAAATCTAATTTTTCTATAAGTTTGTTTTAAAGCATAAATGAAATAAGATCGAAGGCCTAGACCGGTCTGAGTTTGTACGAGTGAAGTGATATCCATCAACCAAAAATTTTAAATACTGTCCAGTCTAGAGAAAACAGAAAGGACTGGATTACCAGAGAGATGATTACAAATTTCCTCAAATATACACTCAGGTAATTACCAGGAGACACTATCTGGAGTGAGAAAATCTGAAATACTGGACAAGTGTAACGGGCAAGATAAAGTGCAATGTAGAGCAAATACCAGCTAAGGAAGTGCAAACTCACTCAAGTGACTCACCATGTAAGTTCCCCTGAAGAAATGGTGCATTGTTCTCACTCAAGTCCTTTCCATATTTCCACCTTAGAGAAAGGAGTCCTATAGTGAGACATTCCTGAGGCATTCCTTCCAGGTGTACAACTTCCAATATTACAGAGATAATATTGTAAGTTGTTTCCTGGCATAAGTTGAGGAACAATAAAATTTCTTATGGAAATAACTGACTTTAAAATATGTTTTAGTGATATTTATTAACATACTGAATATTCTAAAAGAGAAATTTCAGAGATTTCAATTCTAAATACCATTAATTTTATATTTTTCTTCCATTTTTATTGAGATACAATTGACATCCAGCACTGTTTTAGTTTAAGGAATGTATAAGAGACATGGGTTTGATTCAAGATCCCTTGAGGAGGAAATGACAACTCCCTTCAGTATCTTTGCCTGGGGAATGCTATGGCCAAGAGGAGCCTGGCAGGCAAAGGGTCAGACACAACTGAAGCAGCTTAGCACACAGAGCGTAGTGAATTTACTTACAATACAAAATCTGTAGACAGAGTGAAAATTAAAGAAATAGAAAATTTTTTTCCTTGTGATGAAAACACTTAGGATTTACTCACAACTATTTTCATATATAATATACAGCAGTGTTACTTATATTTATTATGCTGTATATTATGTCCCTAGTACTTTTTTATCTTTATACTTGGAAGTTTGTACCTTTTGACTGCCTTCATCTTATTGCCTATTCCCCAAACCCCACCTCTGGTAACCACAAATCTAATTTTTCTATAAGTTTGTTTTTAAAGCATAATCGACCTACAACACTATTAGTTCCTATTATACAACATAGTGATTTGATATTTCTAGACATTTCAAAATAATCGCCATGATAGGGTTAGTTACAGTACGTCACCACACAAAGATTTTGCATAGGTACGGACTATATTCTCCACACTGTACATTTTATACCCATGATCGGTTGATTTTGCGTTGGAAGTTTGTACTTCTTAATCAATCTAGCTCATCTATTTCTTTGCTTCCTCACCCTTTTCCTCTGGCAACCACCTGTTGGTTCTCCTTATCTACAACTGTTTGTTCATTTTCTTTTTGTAAGACTCCACATGTAAGTAAAACCATACAGGACTTGTCTATCTCTGACTTATTTCACTTAGCATAAGAAACTCTAGATCAATCGATATTTTCACAAATGGCAAGATTTCATCCATTTTTATGGCTAATATGCCATTATATATATATTCCATTTTCACCTATTGATGGGCATCTAAGGCTACTTCTGTATCTTGGCTATTGTAAATAATACTGTAATGAATACATGTATCTTTTCTAATTAGGGTTTTTCTTTTATTTGAATAAATACTCAGGAGTGGAATTGCTAGATTATATGATATCTTGATTTTTTAACTTTCTGAAGAATAGTGTTAGTTATAACTTCTAATTTTTGATTTTACTGATTTGGACCCTCTTTTTCTATCTTAATCATTCTTTTACTTTTTAACTTAGAGTCATTTTATTCTACATTGCTTAATGCTGTACAGATTACATGAAAAAAGCATGTCCTTTCATATGAATATAAAATTTTAAGTATGGTTCCAGTTCCTGATACTAATTAGTGCTACAGCAGTATTTCATAGTTACTAATTGTAATTTTTTTTCTATTGGAGGATAACTGCTTTACAATTTTGTGCTAGTTTCTGCTGTACAACAATATGAATCATCTATAAGTATACCTTTATATCCCCTCCATTTTGAGCCTCCCTCCCACCCCTCAAGGTCATCACAGAGCACTGAGCTGAGTGCCCTTGTACCTTTTGACTGCCTTCATCTTATTGCCTATTCCCCAAACCCCACCTCTGGTAACCACAAATCTAATTTTTCTATAAGTTTGTTTTTAAAGCATAATCGACCTACAACACTATTAGTTCCTATTATACAACATAGTGATTTGATATTTCTAGACATTTCAAAATAATCGCCATGATAGGGTTAGTTACAGTACGTCACCACACAAAGATTTTGCATAGGTACGGACTATATTCTCCACACTGTACATTTTATACCCATGATCGGTTGATTTTGCGTTGGAAGTTTGTACTTCTTAATCAATCTAGCTCATCTATTTCTTTGCTTCCTCACCCTTTTCCTCTGGCAACCACCTGTTGGTTCTCCTTATCTACAACTGTTTGTTCATTTTCTTTTTGTAAGACTCCACATGTAAGTAAAACCATACAGGACTTGTCTATCTCTGACTTATTTCACTTAGCATAAGAAACTCTAGATCAATCGATATTTTCACAAATGGCAAGATTTCATCCATTTTTATGGCTAATATGCCATTATATATATATTCCATTTTTCACCTATTGATGGGCATCTAAGGCTACTTCTGTATCTTGGCTATTGTAAATAATACTGTAATGAATACATGTATCTTTTCTAATTAGGGTTTTTCTTTTATTTGAATAAATACTCAGGAGTGGAATTGCTAGATTATATGATATCTTGATTTTTTAACTTTCTGAAGAATAGTGTTAGTTATAACTTCTAATTTTTGATTTTACTGATTTGGACCCTCTTTTTCTATCTTAATCATTCTTTTACTTTTTAACTTAGAGTCATTTTATTCTACATTGCTTAATGCTGTACAGATTACATGAAAAAAGCATGTCCTTTCATATGAATATAAAATTTTAAGTATGGTTCCAGTTCCTGATACTAATTAGTGCTACAGCAGTATTTCATAGTTACTAATTGTAATTTTTTTTCTATTGGAGGATAACTGCTTTACAATTTTGTGCTAGTTTCTGCTGTACAACAATATGAATCATCTATAAGTATACCTTTATATCCCCTCCATTTTGAGCCTCCCTCCCACCCCTCAAGGTCATCACAGAGCACTGAGCTGAGTGCCCTGCACAGCATCTTTCCACCAGCTGTCTGTTTTACACACGGCAGAGTATATATATCAATGCTCCTCTCTCTCTTTGTCCCATCCTCTTTTCCCTGTTGTGTCCACAATTTTGGTCTCTGTTTGCATCCCTATACCTATCCTGGAAATAGGTACATTAGCACCATTTTTTCTAGATTCCACCTATCTATTATTATCCATTTTAAAACCTGGTTTACCAACCTGCATGAAAGCATGAGTTCATGCTCAGATAGTGGTCTGCAAAAGCAGATCCATTTCTGGGTTTAGTCTCATCGCTGGGCTTCCCTGGAGGTCCACTGGGTAAGGACATCGCCTTGCAGTGCAAGGGGCGCCAGTTCCATCCCTGGCCCGGGAAGATCCCACGTGCTGCGGAGTGGCTGGACCAATGTGTCCAATTACTGAGCCGGAGCTCTGGAGTGCATGCACCCAGAGCTGGTGCTCTGCGACAACAGAGGTCACTGCGATGGGAGGCCCACACGGGCCAAAGAACAAAAAGATGATGGATGAAAATAGATAAATGAAAGACCAATAGAAGTGGCCTGCTCTGCCCCCCACAAAATATATAGTCTCATTGCCAAATACCTGTATGAATCTGGGCAATCCATCTCTCTTGACATCAGATTCCTCAGCAGAAAACTGCAAAAAATAATGTGTTCTGTCTATCCTAATGGTTAATCCTTATGGTCCTTTTACATTATGAAATTTTTACAAATAGTATGTATTACTGAAATAGTTAAAGCTCTCTCACACATCCATTCATCAGAAGTTTAACAGTCTTACTACAGGCACAACTATGAAGCAGACACTGCAGTGTTTACAGAATAGCAAGCACAGTCTCTGCACTCCATACTGTACAGATGCACTCCTTACTGTACCATACATAAAGGTAAGCAGTCAACGTTTCTGAACATCCACCAAGGGTGTGTGGGAACCATTTCTGCTTTCCCAGATGAGAAGGATGGCTGGTGTTAAACGTGTTTAAGATATGTTGATTTCCTAAAATTCTAATTTTATAATATCCAGCCTCTTTGGGAGAAACTTTTAAGTGAGAAGGTATAAAGAGTGTAGAGGACGTGAGCCAATCTGGGAGAGTTAGCCCCAGGAAGACTTGCTTATTCTTGGAATTCAGGTTGATCAGTTATCATAGTTCTGAATAAAGCTTGGAGCTAAAAGAATCTTTCAGAAAGAGGTAAATTTGTAAGGTCCATCAGGAAGGGAAAACATAGGGAAAGGAAGATGACATGTTTCTATGAGTTTTGGAATAGCATCAGCTGATAGAAATCATGGATTTGTGTCAGACCAGGAAAAAGAAAAAGGCATGGCTGCCAGAGTCTTTTCAAAGAATAATTTCTGTGAGTCACAGTGACTGATTACTATGTGTAATGAAAGATAGGGAACATCAATAATGATGGAGTTTCCAAGCCTGCCTAAGTGAGGAAATGGTGGTGTTATTGATGAAGGAAAGGAATTTGGCACGCTGAGCCCAGTGTGGATAGAAGAAGGATGAGCTTAGTTGAACAAGTGTTCATTTGAAGGAAGAAAATCGAACAGCTGAGTGTGAATGTTCGGCCGGAATTTAAAACAACACAGCTGGAACTCAGGTGAGAGAACAGGGAGGAAGGAATACATCTGGGTGTCTTTGGCACAGAAATTATCCAGAAAGCTGACAGAACATTTGTAGCAGGAGAAAGAGCCCAGCCATCAGGCTCAACTTTCAGAAATGCTCAAGAGTTAAGAGAAGAAAAGCCAGAGGTGGAGGCAAAGATCAAGCAAGGCAGTAGAGTGACTTACCTTGCAAATGAGTAGAGGGTATTTCAAGGTTTCACCACAGGTAATCAATACATCCTTAGTTAAAACCGAGTCAGTAAAGAAAAGTAATAAGACAGTATAATTTTGGAGTTTGCTTTTAGATATCAAGATTTTCTTTCAGGGCGAAGGAGAAACACACAAGTTGTGCTGAAAGTCTGTGAAAAGGGAGAGTGAGGAGGTGCCACAGAAATGGGGAGTAAAGATAGCAGCCACATGGTTCAGGTGGGATCTGGCTTGAGAGAAAAATGAGGGCACAGGTTCTGTGCACTGGACAGAAGAAGAGGGATAAACATGAAGAGAACCTCTGAAGTTGCTCATGAAAATGGAATTGGGAGTCATTTATCAAGTCAAAATGCAGATTTCAACGGAATTAAAGATTCTGGAGTAGCTGCAGGTAGGCATCTTTTAGGTCCATCATCCATGAATAAGGAACGAGACTGGTACCCAAATTCAGTCCTAATTACTGATCTGCAAACAAATAGTTCTTGAGTTCCTTCTATGTGGCAGGCACGTGTACCTGAAGCCAGAATACAGGGTTTACATTTTTCACTAGTAACGCCCTGTGACACAGGCTCAGGGATACCGAGAGTTGAGGGAGAGAATTACTTAGAGTGGAAGTGAGGACAGCATTGAAGAAAGGGCTAGGCAGGTGTCCAGAAGACTGTGCCTCTCATAAAATACTATTTCAGATTCTAATACTTTTGCTTAATTTATGCTGACAAAACTCACCCCTCCCCAACATCCCTCAAAATCTGCATATGGATCTTAACACTCCATTCTGTGTTACTTTTACAAGGGGCTGCTGCGAGGTGAGGCAATGAAGATAAATTTAAATAAATCTAGATTTATCGATTTTACATATTCTGGTTTATGTCATGGGTCTATAACTAACTAGTAAGATTTGTTTCAATTGTAACAAAAGTATGAACCTGATCTAACTTAAGCTAAGGAGGAATTTAGTGGATCTAATAGTTAAGGGGAAGATGTGGTGGGGCCTCTGAGGTTAGCTAAGCCAGGGATACCACGTGGGCATTCTCTCCACCCTGCTTCCACCATCTGGTGGCGTAGAGTAGTCACTTACTCCCTTGCAAATGAGTAGAGGGTATTTCAAGGTTTCACCACAGGTAATCAATACATCCTTAGTTAAAACCGAGTCAGTAAAGAAAAGTAATAAGACAGTATAATTTTGGAGTTTGCTTTTAGATATCAAGATTTTCTTTCAGGGCGAAGGAGAAACACACAAGTTGTGCTGAAAGTCTGTGAAAAGGGAGAGTGAGGAGGTGCCACAGAAATGGGGAGTAAAGATAGCAGCCACATGGTTCAGGTGGGATCTGGCTTGAGAGAAAAATGAGGGCACAGGTTCTGTGCACTGGACAGAAGAAGAGGGATAAACATGAAGAGAACCTCTGAAGTTGCTCATGAAAATGGAATTGGGAGTCATTTATCAAGTCAAAATGCAGATTTCAACGGAATTAAAGATTCTGGAGTAGCTGCAGGTAGGCATCTTTTAGGTCCATCATCCATGAATAAGGAACGAGACTGGTACCCAAATTCAGTCCTAATTACTGATCTGCAAACAAATAGTTCTTGAGTTCCTTCTATGTGGCAGGCACGTGTACCTGAAGCCAGAATACAGGGTTTACATTTTTCACTAGTAACGCCCTGTGACACAGGCTCAGGGATACCGAGAGTTGAGGGAGAGAATTACTTAGAGTGGAAGTGAGGACAGCATTGAAGAAAGGGCTAGGCAGGTGTCCAGAAGACTGTGCCTCTCATAAAATACTATTTCAGATTCTAATACTTTTGCTTAATTTATGCTGACAAAACTCACCCCTCCCCAACATCCCTCAAAATCTGCATATGGATCTTAACACTCCATTCTGTGTTACTTTTACAAGGGGCTGCTGCGAGGTGAGGCAATGAAGATAAATTTAAATAAATCTAGATTTATCGATTTTACATATTCTGGTTTATGTCATGGGTCTATAACTAACTAGTAAGATTTGTTTCAATTGTAACAAAAGTATGAACCTGATCTAACTTAAGCTAAGGAGGAATTTAGTGGATCTAATAGTTAAGGGGAAGATGTGGTGGGGCCTCTGAGGTTAGCTAAGCCAGGGATACCACGTGGGCATTCTCTCCACCCTGCTTCCACCATCTGGTGGCTATTCTTTCTCCTTGTGCAAAAAGATGTCTTCCTCCTCAGTGCCCAGTAAGATGCAAAGTCTCACAGGATGACTCACCATCTGATGCCAAGGTCAGGATTCTTAAAAGAGTGCTCTGACTGTGAGTCCTGGACTTAAGAGATTGTGGGCATCAGCACAGGAACCTATGAGGGGCCTGTATTCAAAACATCATGGTACTGGGGCAAAAGTAGAAATATAAATCCATGCAGAAGGACAGACAGTTCCCCAAGATAAACTCACACACCTATGGTCAATGAATCTACAACAAAGGAGGCAAGAATATACAAGGAAGGAAAGACAGTCTCTTCAGTAAATGGTGCTGGGAAAGCTGGATAGCTACAATGTAAACGAACAAAACTAGAACACTCGCTAACACCATACACAAAAATAAACTCTAACGGATTTATATAAGACCTGGTTCTATAAACCTCTTAGAGGAAAACACGGGCAGAACACTCAGACGTATCTTTTTCAGGTCATCTCCTATAGTAATGGAAATAGAAACAATAATAAACAAATGGAGGCTAATTAAACACAAAAGCTTTTGCACAACAAAAGCCATAGACAAAATGAAAAGACAACCTACAGAGTGAGAGAAAATATTTGCAAATGATGCAAGTGACAAGGGATTAATTTTGAAAAGCTACAAATGGCTCATGCAGCTCAATATCCAAAAAACAAACAACCTAATCAAAATGTGGGTGGAAGATCTAACAAGACATTTCTCCAAAGAATGCATTCTTGTCAAGGGCTCTGTAATATTCCAACGTATATATGTATCAGTACCACATCTTTATGCATTCCTCTCTCAATCATCATTTTATTATATATATATATATGTATATATATAGAAAATCACTTTGCTATACACCTGAAATACTATAAATCAACTATACTAAAATTTTAAAAATTCATCAATAGTAGAATGTATAAGTAAATTGTGGTCTGTTTACACAGTGGCATACTAGACAGCAAGGAAAATTAGTAAACTGGTTATACAATAGCATGGATATAGCCTACATACATGATAAGTACAAAAAATTAGGGAAAATAATATATACTAGATTTTTCAATTTATGAGAAAGTCTATGATTTGATGGTAAGAGGAGCTTCATATTGACTAGGAAGGCAGGCACCAGGAAACTGGTAATACTCTTGTTTCTTGATGTGGGTGGTCTTACAGAGATGTGCTGATCCAGTGATAATTCAGTAAGCTGTATACATCTAGTTTGTGTGCTTTGTATAGTATACATAAGGTTTTTCCTACAAAAATGCTCATTAACAATGGGATGGAAAAAAAAATCCACTTGAGATTCACTTAAAGGTTACCATTACTGAAAATCACTGATAGAGTATTCTACCTCGTACTTCACAGAGTAGGAAACAAACAATCTTTTGTATTAAATTCCTGATTCTGGGTTTTACAGATAATTAGAGTCAGAACTAAAACCTGTTATTGAATTCAAACTGAAATCCAGAGCATTCCACCAATTTGCCATGACATGCACATAAGACACACGAATACCCTATCTCTGGGACCAAAGTCTGCACTCATTCATTGGGTCCTTCATTCGGTCATCATGCTAGGCAGAGGGAGCTCTCTGTCTCCTCCCTGGGGCCTAGTGTGTCCTACAACAGAAACACAAACAGAGGCCGAGGAACACATGCAGGGAGCTATTAGATACCCCTGGGTGGATCAGGAGTGTCTTCACAGAGGTATACTTATATATGTGTATTAGCTATTCCACCAGGTAGATACTTAGTGGTTAAGTGAAATGGTGCCATACTGCTGGATTATAAACCTAGGCCACATCATTTCCCTATTAGGCAGTATGATTTGACTGCAAAAACTTACATTAGTCACATCATCTCTGTGCTTCAGTTCCCTCAGCTGTTAAATGAGGACAACGTATGGAAGCTAATATATATAAATGCTTAGGAAGGTGTTGGGTACATATTGGGTACCAAGGATGGAGGGGGCTGAGGAGAAGTATAACCGAGGGGAGGAGTATTTTATTACTGACGTTGTTTAGAATTGCTAAAATGGGTTGATAATTCTCTACAGACAGTGCAACTCCTTACTGGCTGGATCTGAAGCAGGTATTCCCACCTCCCACCATTCAACCTGCTACACTACCAGACACATAGTAAGTACTACATAAAAGCCTGCTTGTATCATTGTTATTATTTAGGTAAGGAAGGTCACATAGGAAGTTCTCCAGAAGTGAGGGTTGGGGCTGGGGGTGATGGGTAGGCTTACAGTGCATGTGAAGACAAGTAGGTAAAAAGAATGAATGTCTTCATTCAAATCATTAATTAATACCTGCTGCCAGGAAGCAAACGGGGCTTTCCTGAGGACAGCAGCTCCATCACTGGAAAGGAAAGTGAAACATCGTGACTCTTTTCTTTGACAGCCATCATTGAAGGCCACTCACACTCCACATGAGATCCTTCTGCCTTTAGTTCAACATTTTCCCCACTTCTCAGCATTGTACGTGGCTGCCTTTCTGCTCTAGAGTCAATGATGGCTTGAAGATATCCGCCCTTGAGAGTGCAATTCTGCCAACAAGCTCTTTCTATGCAGTGCTTCTTCATGTGCTGATGTGAGCACTTGCTTTGATGATAAGAATAATCAACTGCTTTGTCTTTTGGAGGGTTTTTAATGCCAACACTCCATACTTCTTCTCGGTGAGTGCAATTAAATAAAGGGAGGGACAAAGCCCAGCTCAGTAATTCGTAAAAATACTACTACAGAAAGAAAGCTTTAGCTTGATTTTTCCATCAGTCAGTGGCTGGGCTGCTATCAAATAAGGGACTGTCTTAGAGCGAATACTGTCACAGCATTGTCCCAAGCAGACATCTGAGTCATCTTACTTAAGTGAAATGGTGCCATACTGCTGGATTATAAACCTAGGCCACATCATTTCCCTATTAGGCAGTATGATTTGACTGCAAAAACTTACATTAGTCACATCATCTCTGTGCTTCAGTTCCCTCAGCTGTTAAATGAGGACAACGTATGGAAGCTAATATATATAAATGCTTAGGAAGGTGTTGGGTACATATTGGGTACCAAGGATGGAGGGGGCTGAGGAGAAGTATAACCGAGGGGAGGAGTATTTTATTACTGACGTTGTTTAGAATTGCTAAAATGGGTTGATAATTCTCTACAGACAGTGCAACTCCTTACTGGCTGGATCTGAAGCAGGTATTCCCACCTCCCACCATTCAACCTGCTACACTACCAGACACATAGTAAGTACTACATAAAAGCCTGCTTGTATCATTGTTATTATTTAGGTAAGGAAGGTCACATAGGAAGTTCTCCAGAAGTGAGGGTTGGGGCTGGGGGTGATGGGTAGGCTTACAGTGCATGTGAAGACAAGTAGGTAAAAAGAATGAATGTCTTCATTCAAATCATTAATTAATACCTGCTGCCAGGAAGCAAACGGGGCTTTCCTGAGGACAGCAGCTCCATCACTGGAAAGGAAAGTGAAACATCGTGACTCTTTTCTTTGACAGCCATCATTGAAGGCCACTCACACTCCACATGAGATCCTTCTGCCTTTAGTTCAACATTTTCCCCACTTCTCAGCATTGTACGTGGCTGCCTTTCTGCTCTAGAGTCAATGATGGCTTGAAGATATCCGCCCTTGAGAGTGCAATTCTGCCAACAAGCTCTTTCTATGCAGTGCTTCTTCATGTGCTGATGTGAGCACTTGCTTTGATGATAAGAATAATCAACTGCTTTGTCTTTTGGAGGGTTTTTAATGCCAACACTCCATACTTCTTCTCGGTGAGTGCAATTAAATAAAGGGAGGGACAAAGCCCAGCTCAGTAATTCGTAAAAATACTACTACAGAAAGAAAGCTTTAGCTTGATTTTTCCATCAGTCAGTGGCTGGGCTGCTATCAAATAAGGGACTGTCTTAGAGCGAATACTGTCACAGCATTGTAGGGGCCCAAGCAGACATCTGAGTCATCTTACTTAAGACCCATGAGAGGACTGTGCTAGTCTCCTCAGACTGCTATAAAAAATTACCAAATACTGAGTGACCTAACGTTCACTGCTTTTTTTTTTTCTATCCTCACAGGGTAGAGACAAAGAGAGTGATCTCTAATCCTATCTTGCAACTCTCTCCTCATGACCTCATCTAAACCTAATTATTTCCTTTCAAAAGCCGCCACCTCCAAATATCATCACATCAGAGATTGGAGCTTCAACATATGAATTCTGGGGACACACACAGATTCCATCAATAAGGATGAATGAAGGGATGTAACAATGCAGACTACCAGCAGGTCATACAGGTGACCTCCTCCGAAATACCCAGAAAATATAAAACTTTGTTTCAGTTAAAATTAAAAATAATAAATTCACTTCACCTTAGAAAGAAAACATGACCTGTAACTATAATCCTATCTGATGCCTCCTAAGAAGGGGCCCTGAACTTAAAAAGCAAAACAAAGGCCAAATACAGTAAGATTGTGTAGAATGAAAGAATAAGCCAAATACAATTATCTAGAACCAAAACCCAGAATCATTCCTATTGGAGACCACAGATTAGACAGACAAATTTTTTAATTCATGGAATAAAAGTTAGTCTTTTTGAGATAAGTCTTTATGATATCACTATATATGGAATCTAAAATGTCACACAATGAACTTATCTACAAAACATTACAAAGAACAGACCTGTGGTTGCCAAGGGTTGGGGGAGGATGGGTGGATTAGGAGTTTTGGATTAGCAACTGCAACCTATTATATACAGAGGAGATAAATGACAAGGTCCACTATATGGCATAGAGAACTATATTCAGTATCCTATGAGAAATCATAATGAAAAAGATTCTGTAAGAGAATGTGTGTGTATATATATGTATGATTGAGTCACTTTTGTTATACAGTAATTAGCACATTGTAAATTGACTATGCTTCAATAAAATAATTTTTTAAAAAAATCTTTTCATCTGCAAACCTCTGAAAGCTATGTATTAATAAAATACCCTGGACCAAATAAGAATGATTTTTTTAAAAATCCCATTATAAAACACTCTGACAGATAGGACACATAAAACAGCCTTGGCCAAATGACGTATCCTAGCGTCCAGTTCAGGTCCTGGAGCCCTCCATCTCCATTTGTATCCCAGCTTGACCTTGCACAGGTTAAGCTCCATGAACTTCTATGTCCTCACGTATAAAATGGCCTTAATAGTACTACCCACCTTTAAAGTTGTTGCTTAAACAAAGCTTGGACAGAAAACATTTAGAGCAGTGTCTAAAAAAAAAGTACTCTAATTACTAGAGAAAGGGGAAGAAAAGGCACAGTGTAAGTATAACATCATATAGGTCAGAAGGGCCATCATTAAAAAGAATCTATAAACAATAAATGCTATAGAGGATATAGAGGAAAGGGAACACTCCTACACTGTTGGTGGGAATATAAGCCATTGTGGAAAACAGTATGGAGGTTCCTCAAAAGTAAAAACAGAGCTACAATATGATCCAGCAATCCCACTCCTGAGCATACAGCTACACAAAGCAGTATCTCAAACATATACTTGCATCCCTATGTTCATAGCAGCAGTATTCACAATAGGCAAGCTATAAAAATAACCTAAATTCCCATTAACAGATGAAGGGATAAAGAAGATGTGGTCCATGTATACTATGGAATACTACTCAGCCATAAAATGGAAAGAAAAACGTCATCTGCAGCACCATGGATAGACATAGAGATTATCACACAAAGTGAAGTAAGTCAGAAAAAGAAAAAACATGTAATAGAAACACCCCAATATGTAAAACAAATGTTAACTGACATAAAGGAGAAGTTCAGAGGAGTACAACAATAGTAAGAGACATTAACACCACACTCACGTGGACAGCTTTTCTAGACAGAGAATCAATAAGGCCACAGAGACACTAAATGATACAGTATAGCAGTGAGACACAATTGATATTTTCAGGACATTATATCTTAAAAAAAAAACCCAGAATAAACATTCTTTTAAACATTCTCTAGGATTGACCACATACTGGGGCAGAAAACATGCCACAACAAGAATAAAACATGGCTTTAAAAGAAGAAAAATTATCTCAAGCATCTTTTCTAACTGCAGTGGCATACAGCTAGAAATTAACCATAGAAAAAGAAATGAGGAAAAACTATTACACTGAGACTAAACAACATGAGTTAAACAAAAAAAAAAAAGAAAAGAAAAAACAAGTTAAAGATAAAATCAGAGGAAATTAATACCTAGAGAAAAATGACATTTCATCTGAAAGCTACTAAAATGGCCTTAATAGTACTACCCACCTTTAAAGTTGTTGCTTAAACAAAGCTTGGACAGAAAACATTTAGAGCAGTGTCTAAAAAAAAAGTACTCTAATTACTAGAGAAAGGGGAAGAAAAGGCACAGTGTAAGTATAACATCATATAGGTCAGAAGGGCCATCATTAAAAAGAATCTATAAACAATAAATGCTATAGAGGATATAGAGGAAAGGGAACACTCCTACACTGTTGGTGGGAATATAAGCCATTGTGGAAAACAGTATGGAGGTTCCTCAAAAGTAAAAACAGAGCTACAATATGATCCAGCAATCCCACTCCTGAGCATACAGCTACACAAAGCAGTATCTCAAACATATACTTGCATCCCTATGTTCATAGCAGCAGTATTCACAATAGGCAAGCTATAAAAATAACCTAAATTCCCATTAACAGATGAAGGGATAAAGAAGATGTGGTCCATGTATACTATGGAATACTACTCAGCCATAAAATGGAAAGAAAAACGTCATCTGCAGCACCATGGATAGACATAGAGATTATCACACAAAGTGAAGTAAGTCAGAAAAAGAAAAAACATGTAATAGAAACACCCCAATATGTAAAACAAATGTTAACTGACATAAAGGAGAAGTTCAGAGGAGTACAACAATAGTAAGAGACATTAACACCACACTCACGTGGACAGCTTTTCTAGACAGAGAATCAATAAGGCCACAGAGACACTAAATGATACAGTATAGCAGTGAGACACAATTGATATTTTCAGGACATTATATCTTAAAAAAAAAACCCAGAATAAACATTCTTTTAAACATTCTCTAGGATTGACCACATACTGGGGCAGAAAACATGCCACAACAAGAATAAAACATGGCTTTAAAAGAAGAAAAATTATCTCAAGCATCTTTTCTAACTGCAGTGGCATACAGCTAGAAATTAACCATAGAAAAAGAAATGAGGAAAAACTATTACACTGAGACTAAACAACATGAGTTAAACAAAAAAAAAAAAGAAAAGAAAAAACAAGTTAAAGATAAAATCAGAGGAAATTAATACCTAGAGAAAAATGACATTTCATCTGAAAGCAACAGAATACAATTTATTCTCAAGTGCACATGCACACTTTGCTGGAAGGATTACAATTTCAGTCAAAAATCAAGCCTCAGTAAATTTAAGAAAAAGGAAATGGCATCAAGTGTCCATTAATTACAGGGAAAAGAAACCTATAAAACACACAAATGGGGCTTTGCTTCCAGTGGGTAAGGACACCGACTTGCAGTGCAAGGGGTGCTGGTTTGATCCCTGGCCTGGGAAGATCCCACATGCTGCACAGTGGCTGGACCGATGTGTCCAACTACCAAGCCAGAGCTCTGGAGCAAATGCGCCTGGAGCCGGTGCTCTGCAGTGAGAGAGGCCACTGCAATGGGAGGCCCACACGGGCCAAAGAACAAAGATAGATGAAAATAAATAAATGAAAGACCAATAGAAGTGCCCCCTACCCAAAAAAAAGACAAAACCCACAAATGCATGGAGGGTAAACAACCCACTACTAAATAACCAAGAGATCACTGAAAAAACAAAAATGAAATAAAGCACCTAGAAACAAATAAAAATGAAAACATGATTCAAAACTTAGGAAATGTGGCAAATGGACTTCTAAGAGGGAAGTTTAGAGTAATACAATCCCACCACAAGAAAACAAGAAAAATCTCAAACAACACACCCTTACACTTAAGACAATAAGAAAAAAAAAATACAAGGAAAGAAATAATAAAGATCAGAGCAGAAATAAAAATGAAGCAAACAATAGCATAGATCAATGAAACTAAAAGCTGGTTTTTGAGAAGATAAACAAAATTGATAAACCTTAGCCAGACTCATCAAGGGAAAAAAAAGAGGATTCAAATCAATAAGATTAGAACTGAAAAAAGAAGACATTACCACTAACACCACAGAAATACAAAGGATTATAAGAGACTACAACAAGCAACTATCTGCCAATTAAATGGATAACCTGGAAGAAATGGACAAATTCTTAGAAAAGTACAACCTTCCAAGACTGAACCAGGAAAAATGAACAGACCAATCACAAGAACTGAAATTGAATCTATGATTAAAAATCTTCCAACAAACCAAAGTCCAGGACTAGATAGATGGTTTTACGGGTGAATTCTATCAAACATTTAAAGAAGAGCTAAGAAAGTCTTACAAAACCTGCAGAGGAAGAAATACTCCCAAACTCATTCTAGAGGCCACCATCATCCTGATACCAAAACCAGATATTACTAAAAAAATAAATAAATAAAGGAAAAATTATAGACCAGCAACACTGATGTACACAGATGTAAAAATCCTTAATAAAATACTAGCAAACAGAATATGACAACACTTAAACAGATTATACACCACATCAAGTTGGGTTTATTCCAAGAATACAAGGTTTCTTCAGTATTTGCTAATCAATGTGATATGGCATATTAACAAACTAAAGGATAAAAACCAAAAGATAATCTCAGAAGATGCAAAAAGCACTGCTGACAAAATTCAACCCTCATTTATGATAAGAAACTCTCCAGAAAGGAGGCATAGAAGGAACCTACCTAAACATAATAAAGGCCATATACAGCAAAACCACAGCAAACATTATTCTCAGTGGTGAAAAGATTAAAGCATTTCCTCTAAGATCAGGAACAAAACAAGGGTGCCCACTCTTATCACTATTAATCAAAATGGTGTTGAAAGTCCTAGCCATGGCAATCACAGAAGAAATAGGAATATAAACTGGTAAAGAAGTAGAACTGTCCCTGTTTAAAGATGACATGAACTATAACATAGAAAATCCTAAAAAAGACAATAAGAAAAAAAAAATACAAGGAAAGAAATAATAAAGATCAGAGCAGAAATAAAAATGAAGCAAACAATAGCATAGATCAATGAAACTAAAAGCTGGTTTTTGAGAAGATAAACAAAATTGATAAACCTTAGCCAGACTCATCAAGGGAAAAAAAAGAGGATTCAAATCAATAAGATTAGAACTGAAAAAAGAAGACATTACCACTAACACCACAGAAATACAAAGGATTATAAGAGACTACAACAAGCAACTATCTGCCAATTAAATGGATAACCTGGAAGAAATGGACAAATTCTTAGAAAAGTACAACCTTCCAAGACTGAACCAGGAAAAATGAACAGACCAATCACAAGAACTGAAATTGAATCTATGATTAAAAATCTTCCAACAAACCAAAGTCCAGGACTAGATAGATGGTTTTACGGGTGAATTCTATCAAACATTTAAAGAAGAGCTAAGAAAGTCTTACAAAACCTGCAGAGGAAGAAATACTCCCAAACTCATTCTAGAGGCCACCATCATCCTGATACCAAAACCAGATATTACTAAAAAAATAAATAAATAAAGGAAAAATTATAGACCAGCAACACTGATGTACACAGATGTAAAAATCCTTAATAAAATACTAGCAAACAGAATATGACAACACTTAAACAGATTATACACCACATCAAGTTGGGTTTATTCCAAGAATACAAGGTTTCTTCAGTATTTGCTAATCAATGTGATATGGCATATTAACAAACTAAAGGATAAAAACCAAATGATAATCTCAGAAGATGCAAAAAGCACTGCTGACAAAATTCAACCCTCATTTATGATAAGAAACTCTCCAGAAAGGAGGCATAGAAGGAACCTACCTAAACATAATAAAGGCCATATACAGCAAAACCACAGCAAACATTATTCTCAGTGGTGAAAAGATTAAAGCATTTCCTCTAAGATCAGGAACAAAACAAGGGTGCCCACTCTTATCACTATTAATCAAAATGGTGTTGAAAGTCCTAGCCATGGCAATCACAGAAGAAATAGGAATATAAACTGGTAAAGAAGTAGAACTGTCCCTGTTTAAAGATGACATGAACTATAACATAGAAAATCCTAAAGACATTACCAGAAAACTAGCAGAGTTCACTGATGAATTTGAATAAAATTTCAGGATACAAAATTAATAGCAGGTCTTTACACTAAAAACAAAAGATCAGAAAGAGATATTAAGGAAACATTCCATTTACCATTGCATCACAATACCTAGGATTATGTATACTTAAGAAGACAAAGACTTGTACTCCAAAAGCTTTAAGATGCTGATGAAAGAAATCTAAGGCAACACCAACATAGGGAAAGACAGCATGTTTTTAGATTGGAAAAATCAATACTGTAAAAATGACTATACTATCCAAGGCAATCTACAGATGCAATATAATCCCCATCAAATTACAAATGGCATTTTTCACAGAACTAGAATTTAAAAGTTTGTAATTTTCTGTGTGTGTGTGTGTGTGTGTGTGTGTGTGTTGGCCACTTCTATTGGTCTTTCATTTCTTTATTTTCATCCATCTTTGTTCTTTGGCCTATGTGGGCCTCCCAATGCAGTGGCCCCTCTCGCCGCAGAGCACCAGCTCTGGGTGCATGCGCTCCAGAGCTCCAGCTTGGTAGTTGGACACATCAGTCCAGCCACTTCATGGCACGTGAGATCATCCCAGGCCAGGGATCAAACTGGTGCCCCTTGCACTGCAAAGCAGTGTCCTTACCCACTGGACCACCAGAGAAGCCCAATATTGTTATTTTTTGGAACACAAAAGATCCAGAATAGCCAAAGCAATTTTTAGAGAAAAAAATGGAACTGAAGTTATCAGGCTTCCTGACTTCAGATTACAACACAAAGCTGGAGTCATCAAAGAAGTATGGTACTGGCTTTAAAACTAAAATACAGGTCAGAAAGATCTGGAACAGCATAGACAGTCCAGAAACAGACCCACCCACCTATGGTCACCTTATCTATGGACAAAGGAGGCAAATATATACAGTGCAGAAAAAGCCTCTTCAATAAGTGATGCTGTGAAAACTGGACAGCTGCATGTAAAAGAAGGAAACCAGAATACTGCCTAACACCATACAGAAAAATACACTCAAAATGAGTTAAAGACCTAGATGTAAGGCCTGATACTATAGATCACTTAGAGGACAACACAGGCAGAACGCCATTTGATGTAAATCACAGCAACATCTTTTATGTCCCACATTCTACAGTAATGTAAATAAAAACAAACCAAAAAAATGGAACCTAATTATCTCAGCTTTAGCACAGCAAAGGAAACCATAAACACAACCCTCCTAATGGGAGAAAATATTTTAAAACAAAGAGACCAGAAGGGATTAATCTCCAAATATAAAAACAGCTCATGCAGCTTAATATTAAAAAAAAAAAATCAAAAAATGGACAGAAGATTTAAATGGACATTTCTCCAAAGAAGGCATAGAGATGGCCAACAAAAACAGAAAAAGATGCTCGACATGGCTAATTATTAGAGAACTGCAAAAGAAAAACTAAAATGAGGTATCGCCTCACACCATTCAATATAGCTATCAAAAAAATCCACAGACAGATTCTAAGAAGAAATGACACAAATGAACTTATTCACGGAGCACAAAGAGACTCACAAACTTAGTAAATGAACTCACAATTGCAGGGGGAGGAGGACGCTTGGGAACTTGGGGAAACTCAAATACACACTGCCATATTTGAAATGGATAACCAACAAAAATTTACTGTATAGCACATGGAACTCTGCTTAATGTTATTTACCAGTCAGGATGGGAGGGGAGTTTGGGGGAGAATGGATACATGTGTATGTATGGCCAAGCCCTTTCACTGCTCATCTGAAATTATCACAAAGTTGTTAATTAACTATACCTCAATAAAAATGTTTTGGTATAAAAATATAAATATAAAATAAAATAAAACATATATATAAGAAATTTAAAAAGAATCCCAAGACAATAAATGCTGGAGAGGGTATGGAGAGAAAGGAACCTTCCTACACTACTCGTAGAGTGCAAACTGGTACAACCGCAATGGAGAAGAGTGTGGAGTTTCCTTACAGACTAAAAATAGGGCCACCACATAACCATGGAATCCTGTTCAGGGGTATATAACTGGAGAAAAACATGTCCCCAAAGGATACATGCACCCCAATGCTCACTGCAGCAGAATTTACAACAGCCAAGATATGGAAGCAACCTAAATGTCTACTGACGGAAGAACTGATAAGATGTGGTATACACATACAATGGAATATTACTCAGCCACTAAAAAGAATGAAATAATGCCATCTGAACTAACACGGATGGACCTAGAGCTTCTCATATGGAATGAAGTAAGTCAGAGAAGGATAAATATCATATGACATCCTTTGTATGTGGAATCTAAAAAGAAATGATACAAATTAACTTAAAAACAGATTCACAGACTTAGAGAACAAACTTATGATTGCTGGGGAGAAAAATGGTGGGGGGAGGGATAGTCTGAGAGTTTCGAATGGTCATGTACACACTGCCATATTTGAAATGGATAACCAACAAAAATTTACTGTATAGCACATGGAACTCTGCTTAATGTTATTTACCAGTCAGGATGGGAGGGGAGTTTGGGGGAGAATGGATACATGTGTATGTATGGCCAAGCCCTTTCACTGCTCATCTGAAATTATCACAAAGTTGTTAATTAACTATACCTCAATAAAAATGTTTTGGTATAAAAATATAAATATAAAATAAAATAAAACATATATATAAGAAATTTAAAAAGAATCCCAAGACAATAAATGCTGGAGAGGGTATGGAGAGAAAGGAACCTTCCTACACTACTCGTAGAGTGCAAACTGGTACAACCGCAATGGAGAAGAGTGTGGAGTTTCCTTACAGACTAAAAATAGGGCCACCACATAACCATGGAATCCTGTTCAGGGGTATATAACTGGAGAAAAACATGTCCCCAAAGGATACATGCACCCCAATGCTCACTGCAGCAGAATTTACAACAGCCAAGATATGGAAGCAACCTAAATGTCTACTGACGGAAGAACTGATAAGATGTGGTATACACATACAATGGAATATTACTCAGCCACTAAAAAGAATGAAATAATGCCATCTGAACTAACACGGATGGACCTAGAGCTTCTCATATGGAATGAAGTAAGTCAGAGAAGGATAAATATCATATGACATCCTTTGTATGTGGAATCTAAAAAGAAATGATACAAATTAACTTAAAAACAGATTCACAGACTTAGAGAACAAACTTATGATTGCTGGGGAGAAAAATGGTGGGGGGAGGGATAGTCTGAGAGTTTCGAATGGTCATGTACACACTGTCATATTTAAAATGGATAAAGAATAAGGGCCTATTGTATGACACATGGAAATCTGTTCAGTGTTATGTAGGAATCTGAAGGAGAGGAAAGTTTGGGGGAGAAAAGATACGTATGGCTGAGTCCCTCCCTTTGATGTTTAGTCAAACTATCACGATATTGTTAATCAGCTATTTCCAATACAAAATAAAAAAGTTAAAAAACACTGGAGAGAGTATGAAGTAAAGGGAACCCTTTTGCACTACTGGTGGGAATTTGAACTGATACAGCCACAATAGAGGACAGCCTGAAAACCTTGTATGAAAAGTTGGCTTAAAACTCAACATTTAGGGCTTCCCTGGTGGTCCAGTGGGTAAGGACACCACCGCCTTGCAGTGCAAGGGGCGCCGGTTCGATCCTTGGCCTGGGAAGAGCCCACGTGCCGCCGAGCTACTGGACCGATGTGTCCAATTACCAAGCCGGAGCTCTGGAGCGCATGCGTCCAAAGCCAGTGCTCTGCGACAACAGAGGCCACCGCAATGGGAGGCCCACGGGAGCCAAAAGAACAAAGACGGATGAAAATAGAGAAATGAAAGACCAATAGAAGTGGCCTGCCTGTCCCCCTCCCTCCCCACCCCCCAAAAGATAAATAAATAAAATAAATGTAAAAAAAAACACACACAAAAACTCAACATTCCAGGGCTTCACTGGTGGTCCAGTGGGTAAGGACACCGCCTTGCAGTGCAAGGGGCGCTGGTTCAATCCCTGGCCTGGGAAGATCCCATACTGAGCCGGAGCTCTGGAGCGCATGCGCCCAGAGCCAGTGCTCTGCGACAACAGAGGCGACCACGATGAGAGGCCCATACAGGCCAAAGAACAAAGACGGATGAAAATAGAGAAATGAAAGACCAATAGAAGTGGCCTGCCTGTCCCCCTCCCTCCCCACCCCCCAAAAGATAAATAAATAAAATAAATGTAAAAAAAAACACACACAAAAACTCAACATTCCAGGGCTTCACTGGTGGTCCAGTGGGTAAGGACACCGCCTTGCAGTGCAAGGGGCGCTGGTTCAATCCCTGGCCTGGGAAGATCCCATACTGAGCCGGAGCTCTGGAGCGCATGCGCCCAGAGCCAGTGCTCTGCGACAACAGAGGCGACCACGATGAGAGGCCCATACAGGCCAAAGAATAAAGATGGATGAAAATAGACAAATGAAAGACCAATAGAAGTGGCCCGCCCGGCCCTCTCCCTCCCCCAAAAAAATTTTAAAAAATAAAAAATTAAAAAATAGAAAAACCCTCAACATTCCAAATATTATCCTTAATAGTGAAAAACTGAGAACATTCCCTCTAAGATCAGGAACAAGACAGGTGTGTCTGCTTTCACCACTATTATTCAACATAGTCCTGGAAGTTCTAGCAACAGCAATAAGAGAAGAAAAAGAAATAAAAGGAATCCAGATTGAAAAGGAAGAAGTAAAACTCTCTCTTTTTGCAGACGACATATTATACATAGAAAATCCCAAAGACAGTATTATGAAGCTATTAGAACTAATCAACAAATTCAGAAAAGTTGCGGGATACAAAGTCAACACACAGAAATCACTGGCATTCCTATACACAAACAATGAAAAATCAGAAAACGAAATCAAAGAGGCGATCCCTTTCACCATTGCAACCAAAAGAATCAAATATCTAGGAATACACCTACTCAAAGAAACAAAAGAACTGTACACAGAAAATTACAAGACACTCATGAAAGAAATTAAAGAAGACCTAAACAGATGCAGAGATAATCCATGTTCCTGGGTTGGAAGAATCAATATTGTGAAAATGACCATACTACCAAATATCATCTACAGATTCAATGCGATACCTATTCAACCGCCATTGACATTTTTCACAGAACTAGACCAAAGAATCACATAGTTCATATGGAAACACAAAAGACCCCAAATAGCCAAAGCAATCCTCAGGAAGAAGAATGGAGCTGGAGGGATCAGCCTCCCTAACTTCAGGCTATACTACAAAGCAACAGTCATCAAGACAGTGTGGTACTGACACAAAAACAGAAATATAGACCAATGGAACAAGATAGAGAACCCAGAGATAGACCCAAGCACCTATGGGTACCTTATTTTTGACAAAGGAGGCAAAAATATAGAATGGCACAAAGACAGCCTCTTCAACAAATGGTGCTGGGAAAACTGGACAGCTACATGCAAAAAAAATGAAGTTGGAACATTCCCTGACACCATACACAAAGATCAACTCAAAATGACCCGTCTACTAGAATAGTGGAACTAAAACCAAAAATGAACATGTGGGACCTAATGAAACTTATAAGCTTTTGTACAGCAGAAGAAACTACAAAAAAGGTGAACAGACAGCCCACAGAATGGGAGAAAATCATAGAAAATGAAACAACAGACAAAGAATTCATCTCCAAAATCTACAAGCAACTCAGACAACTCAGCACTGGAAAAATGAACAACCCAATCAAAAAAAGGTCTAGCAACAGCAATAAGAGAAGAAAAAGAAATAAAAGGAATCCAGATTGAAAAGGAAGAAGTAAAACTCTCTCTTTTTGCAGACGACATATTATACATAGAAAATCCCAAAGACAGTATTATGAAGCTATTAGAACTAATCAACAAATTCAGAAAAGTTGCGGGATACAAAGTCAACACACAGAAATCACTGGCATTCCTATACACAAACAATGAAAAATCAGAAAACGAAATCAAAGAGGCGATCCCTTTCACCATTGCAACCAAAAGAATCAAATATCTAGGAATACACCTACTCAAAGAAACAAAAGAACTGTACACAGAAAATTACAAGACACTCATGAAAGAAATTAAAGAAGACCTAAACAGATGCAGAGATAATCCATGTTCCTGGGTTGGAAGAATCAATATTGTGAAAATGACCATACTACCAAATATCATCTACAGATTCAATGCGATACCTATTCAACCGCCATTGACATTTTTCACAGAACTAGACCAAAGAATCACATAGTTCATATGGAAACACAAAAGACCCCAAATAGCCAAAGCAATCCTCAGGAAGAAGAATGGAGCTGGAGGGATCAGCCTCCCTAACTTCAGGCTATACTACAAAGCAACAGTCATCAAGACAGTGTGGTACTGACACAAAAACAGAAATATAGACCAATGGAACAAGATAGAGAACCCAGAGATAGACCCAAGCACCTATGGGTACCTTATTTTGACAAAGGAGGCAAAAATATAGAATGGCACAAAGACAGCCTCTTCAACAAATGGTGCTGGGAAAACTGGACAGCTACATGCAAAAAAAATGAAGTTGGAACATTCCCTGACACCATACACAAAGATCAACTCAAAATGACCCGTCTACTAGAATAGTGGAACTAAAACCAAAAATGAACATGTGGGACCTAATGAAACTTATAAGCTTTTGTACAGCAGAAGAAACTACAAAAAAGGTGAACAGACAGCCCACAGAATGGGAGAAAATCATAGAAAATGAAACAACAGACAAAGAATTCATCTCCAAAATCTACAAGCAACTCAGACAACTCAGCACTGGAAAAATGAACAACCCAATCAAAAAATGGGAAAAAGACCTACAGAGACATTTCACCAAAGAGGACATACAGATGGTCAAAAAGCACATGAAACAATGCTCAACCTCGCTTATTATTAGAGAAATGCAAATCAAAACTAGAATGAGATATTCCTTAAAAAACTAAAACTAGAAGCACCATATGACCCAGCAATCCCACTATTAGGCTTATATCCTGATGAAATCAAAACTGAAAGAAGCACCTGTACCCCAATGTTCATTGCAGCTCTCTATACAATAGCTACAACATGGAAGCAACCAAGATGTCCATTGACGAATGAATGGATAAAGAAGCTCTGGTACATATATACAATGGAGTACTACTCAGCTGTAAAAAGAAATGTAGAAGAATCAGTCCTAATGAGGTGGCTAGATCTAGAACCTATCATAAAAAGTGAAGTAAGTCAAAAAGAGACAGACAAGTACAGTATACTAACACATATATATATGGAATCTAGTAAGAGGGTAATGATAACACATGCAGTAAAACGATGGAAAAACAGACATAGAGAACAGACATATGGACATTGTGGGGAATGAACAGTGGGTGGGAGGCATAGAGAGAGTAACATGAAAACCTATACTATCATATGTGAAAAAGATAGCTATGGTCATTGCACTGCGGGAATAGGAGATCCTGCAGGGGTGAGGTGCGATGGCCTGGAGGGGTTGGATGGGGGGGACTTGAAGTGGGGAGAGGGCCAGGGATATGCATATGACCGATCTGAGAATATACATGTCTATGAACAACAAAAATATGGGAAAAATTGGCAAAACGACAACATGCAAAAAGGTTGGAACATTCCCTGACACCATACACAAAGATCAACTCAAAATGACCCGTCTACTAGAATAGTGGAACTAAAACCAAAAATGAACATGTGGGACCTAATGAAACTTATAAGCTTTTGTACAGCAGAAGAAACTACAAAAAAGGTGAACAGACAGCCCACAGAATGGGAGAAAATCATAGAAAATGAAACAACAGACAAAGAATTCATCTCCAAAATCTACAAGCAACTCAGACAACTCAGCACTGGAAAAATGAACAACCCAATCAAAAAATGGGAAAAAGACCTACAGAGACATTTCACCAAAGAGGACATACAGATGGTCAAAAAGCACATGAAACAATGCTCAACCTCGCTTATTATTAGAGAAATGCAAATCAAAACTAGAATGAGATATTCCTTAAAAAACTAAAACTAGAAGCACCATATGACCCAGCAATCCCACTATTAGGCTTATATCCTGATGAAATCAAAACTGAAAGAAGCACCTGTACCCCAATGTTCATTGCAGCTCTCTATACAATAGCTACAACATGGAAGCAACCAAGATGTCCATTGACGAATGAATGGATAAAGAAGCTCTGGTACATATATACAATGGAGTACTACTCAGCTGTAAAAAGAAATGTAGAAGAATCAGTCCTAATGAGGTGGCTAGATCTAGAACCTATCATAAAAAGTGAAGTAAGTCAAAAAGAGACAGACAAGTACAGTATACTAACACATATATATATGGAATCTAGTAAGAGGGTAATGATAACACATGCAGTAAAACGATGGAAAAACAGACATAGAGAACAGACATATGGACATTGTGGGGAATGAACAGTGGGTGGGAGGCATAGAGAGAGTAACATGAAAACCTATACTATCATATGTGAAAAAGATAGCTATGGTCATTGCACTGCGGGAATAGGAGATCCTGCAGGGGTGAGGTGCGATGGCCTGGAGGGGTTGGATGGGGGGGACTTGAAGTGGGGAGAGGGCCAGGGATATGCATATGACCGATCTGAGAATATACATGTCTATGAACAACAAAACTGTAAAAATTTAAAAAGATATATATATGTAAACCATGATTAGCTATAGAATTGACAGATGAATGAATAATCACTCTTCAATTATTAGGAAAAAGATCCCTTCTTATTTACAAGTTAATATATTTCTTTAATTATAAACATAAAATATAAAGTTGACATCAATATATGTAGTAACTGAAATATGACCCCTAAGTTTGCTCTCTTTCAGGGTCAGCCTTTATTTAAAGGGTGTTCTGCAGACAGCTAGCACTCCTTGAGATGCTGCTTAGAAAATAATATTTTATGAAGAAATTTTTGGGAAATGTTGGATTCAAACAAACAAACAAAAAAACCCTCAACATTCAAAAAACTAAGGCCATCACATCCGGTCCCATCACTTCATGGCACTTTATGACAAATAGATGGGGAAACAATGGAAATAGTGACAGACATTTTTTTCCTGGGCTCCAAAATCATTGCAGATAGTGACTGCAGCCATGAAGAAAAATTACGGCAAATCGAGACAGAGCATTAAAAAGCAGGACATCACTTTGTCAACAAAGATCCCTATGGTCAAAGATATTTTTTTCTAGTAGTCACGGATAGATGTGCGATTTGGACCATAAAGACGACTGAGAGCCAAAGAACTGATGCCTTCAAACTGTGGTGTTGGTGAGGACTCTTAGGAATCCCTTGGACAGCAAGGAGATCAAAGCAATCAATCCTAAAAGAAATCAACTCTGAATATTCATTGGAAGGATTAATGCTGAAGCTCTAATACTTTGGCCACCTGATGTGAAGAGATGACTTACTGGAAATGACCCTAATGCTGACAAAAATAGAAGGCAGAAGAAGGGGACGACATTGGACGAGATGGTTGGATGGCATCACTGAGTCAATGGACATGAGTTTGAGCAAACTTTGGGAGATGGTGAATACTATCATATGTGAAAAAGATAGCTATGGTCATTGCACTGCGGGAATAGGAGATCCTGCAGGGGTGAGGTGCGATGGCCTGGAGGGGTTGGATGGGGGGGACTTGAAGTGGGGAGAGGGCCAGGGATATGCATATGACCGATCTGAGAATATACATGTCTATGAACAACAAAACTGTAAAAATTTAAAAAGATATATATATGTAAACCATGATTAGCTATAGAATTGACAGATGAATGAATAATCACTCTTCAATTATTAGGAAAAAGATCCCTTCTTATTTACAAGTTAATATATTTCTTTAATTATAAACATAAAATATAAAGTTGACATCAATATATGTAGTAACTGAAATATGACCCCTAAGTTTGCTCTCTTTCAGGGTCAGCCTTTATTTAAAGGGTGTTCTGCAGACAGCTAGCACTCCTTGAGATGCTGCTTAGAAAATAATATTTTATGAAGAAATTTTTGGGAAATGTTGGATTCAAACAAACAAACAAAAAAACCCTCAACATTCAAAAAACTAAGGCCATCACATCCGGTCCCATCACTTCATGGCACTTTATGACAAATAGATGGGGAAACAATGGAAATAGTGACAGACATTTTTTTCCTGGGCTCCAAAATCATTGCAGATAGTGACTGCAGCCATGAAGAAAAATTACGGCAAATCGAGACAGAGCATTAAAAAGCAGGACATCACTTTGTCAACAAAGATCCCTATGGTCAAAGATATTTTTTTCTAGTAGTCACGGATAGATGTGCGATTTGGACCATAAAGACGACTGAGAGCCAAAGAACTGATGCCTTCAAACTGTGGTGTTGGAGAGGACTCTTAGGAATCCCTTGGACAGCAAGGAGATCAAAGCAATCAATCCTAAAAGAAATCAACTCTGAATATTCATTGGAAGGATTAATGCTGAAGCTCTAATACTTTGGCCACCTGATGTGAAGAGATGACTTACTGGAAATGACCCTAATGCTGACAAAAATAGAAGGCAGAAGAAGGGGACGACATTGGACGAGATGGTTGGATGGCATCACTGAGTCAATGGACATGAGTTTGAGCAAACTTTGGGAGATGGTGAATGACAGGGAAGCCTGGCATACTGCAATTCATGGGGTCTCAGAATCAGACATGACTAAGTAACTGAACTGAACTTATGAAAAAAAAAGCCTGAAAGTAAAAGTGTTAGTCTTTGTGACCAGAAAGCATAAAATTCTTAGAGGAAAATATAGGCAGAACACTCAGTGACATAAATCAAAGCAAGATCTTCCATGACCCGCCTCCTAGAGCAGTGGAAATAAAAACAAACAAGTGGGACCTAACTAAACTTAAAAGCTTTTGCACAGCAAAAGAAAAAATAAACAAGGTAAAAAGAGAACCCTCAGAATGGGAGAAAATAACAGCAAACAAAACAACCAACAAAGAATTAATTTCCAAAATACAAAGCAGCTCAAACAACTCAACATCAAAAAAACTACCCAATCAAAAAATAGGGAAAAGACTAAACAAACATCTCTCCAAAAAAGGCATATAGATGGCCAACAAACACATGAAAAGATGTTCAATATCACTCATTATTAGAGAAATGTAAATCAAAACCACAATAAAGGCTTTCCCAGTGGTCCAGTGGGTAAAGAGTCCAGCTTGCAGTGCAAGGGGCAGTGGTTCAATCCCTGGCTGGGAAGATCCCACATGCTACTGAGCGACCGGTCCAATTATGAGCCAGCGCTCTGGAGCACATGCATCCAGAGCCTGTGCCCTGCAATGAGAGAGGCCACTGAGATGGTAGGCCTACACATGCCAGAGAATAAAAAAGATGGATGAAAATAAATATGAATAAAAAAGAGAATTAAAAAAAAAGAGAGAGAGGCATGATGAGGAAAGAAGAAAAGGAAAACACTACAATGAGATACCACCTCACACCAGTCAGAATGGCCATCATCAAAAAGTCTACAGACAGTAAATGCTGGAAAGGGTGGAGAGAAAAGGGAACCCTCTTGCATTGTTGGTGGGAATTTAAGTTGATATGGCCACTATGGAAGACACTATGGAGATTCCTTAAAAATTAGGAATAGAACCACCATATGACCCAGAAATCCCACTGCTAGGCCTATACCCTGAGGAAACCAAAAAAGACACATATACCCCATTGTTCATTGCAGCACTATTTACAATAGCTAGAACATGGAAAAAACCTAGATGTCCATTGACAGATGAATGGATAAAGAAGCTGTGGTACATATATACAATGGAATATTAATCAACCATAAAAAGAAATGCATTTGAGTCAGTCCTAATGAGGTGGATTAACTTAGGACCTATTATACCAAGTGAAGGAAGTCAGAAAGAGACAAATATTGTATAGTAGCATATATATATGGAATATAGAAAGATGGTACTGATAAATGCATATGCAGGGCAGCAGTGGAGAAACAGACATAGAGAACATTATGGACATTGTGGGGAGGGAGGAATGAGTGAGATATATGGAAAGAGTAGCATGGAAACTCACATTACCATATGTAAAATAGACTACCAATGGGAATCTGCTATAAGATTAAGGGAACTTATATGGAGGCTATGCAACAACCCAGAGGGGTGGGATAGGGAGGGAGATGGGAGGGAAATTCAAGAGGGAGGGGACATATGTATACCTATGGCTGATTCAGGTTTATGTGTGGCAGTAAACAACAAAACTCTATAAAAGTAAAAGAAATAAAATTTAAAAAGAAGCATGCATCCCAATGTTCACTGCAGTACTTTACAATAGCCACAATATGGAAGCAAGCTTAATGTCCATCAACAGAGGAACTTCCCTGGTGGTTCAGTGGCCAATACTCTTTGCTCTCAGTGCAGGGGACCTGGGCAAGAAACTAGGTCCTGCATGCTGCAACTAAGACTTTATATGCTGCAACTAATGATCCCACATGCCAAACTAAAAGGTCTCACATCCCGTAACTAAAATATCCCTTATGCAACAAAGATTGAGATCCCATGTGTCACAACCAAGACCTGTCACAGTCAAAGAAAGAAATAAGTAAACATTTACAAAACAAAAAAAGGAAAGAATAGATAAAGATGTGGTATATACATACAATGGAATGTTACTCAGCCATAAAAGAAATGAAATAATGCCATTTGCAGCAACACTGATGGACCCAGAGATTGTCACACTCAGTAAAAGTCAGAGAAAGACAGATATACAATATAGCTTATATGTGGAATCTCAAAAAAAAAAAAGTGTACAAATGAACTTATTTACAAAACATAAACAGAATTACAGATGTAGAGAAGAAACTTATGGCTACCAGGAGGAATAGGGGGATAAATTAAGCAGTTGGAACTGACATATACACACTACTATATATAAAACAGGTGGCTAATAAGGACCTACTGTTTAGCACAGGCAACTCTAATCAGCACTCTGCAGTGGCCTATATGGCAGAAGAATCTAAGAAAGAGTGAATATATGCCCCAAAGAACTGATGCTTCCGAATTATGGTGTTGAGAGGCCCTTTGCCTGCAAGGAATTCAAACAAATCAATCCTAAAAGAAATCAACCCTAAATATTCACCGGAAGGACTGATGCTGAAGCTCCATTATTTTGGCCACCTGATGTCAAGACCCTGATGCTGGGAAAGCTTGAGGGCAGGAGGAGGAAGGGGCGAGAGAGGATGAGATAATTGGATGGCATCACTGACTTAATGGACATGAATTTGAACAAACTCTGGGAGACTGTGAAACAGAGGGAAGCCTGGCGTGTGGCAGTCCATGGGGTGGCAGAGTTGGACATGACTTAGTGACTGAAAAACAACAAATGGCTGATTCACTTTGCAGGTCACCTGAAACTAAGACTACATTATAAATCAACTCTACTTCAATAAAAATTATTTTAAAAGACTATACAATGGGAAAAGTCAGTGTATACAACAAGTGGTATTGGGAAAGCTGGGCAGCCGTATGTAAATCAACGAAATTAAGATTTACCCTGTCAGTATCCTCAAAAACAAAAAGTGCAAAATGGCTTTAAAAACATAGTCATAACATCATAACATCATAAAACTCCTAGAAGAGAACATAGGCAAAATAGTCTCTGACATACATCATACCAGTGTTTCTTAGGTCAGTCTCCCAAAGCAATAAACTTTACCTCAGTCAAGAGGCATAGAAGCCATCCCAAGGCAATAGAAATAAGAACAAAAATAAACAAATGGGACTTAATCAAACTTAGAAGCTTACGCACAGCAGAGGAAACCATAAACAAAATGAAATGACAACCTACAAAATGACAGAATACATTTGCAAATGATGTATCTGACAAGGATTTAACTTGCAAAATATACAAACAACTCAAGAGCAGAAAAACAAAAAACTCTATATGAAAATGGACAGAAAACCTAACTAGACATTTCTCCAAAGAAGGCATACAGATGGCCAACAGGCACACAAAATGACTCATTATTAGAGAAATGAAAATCAAAACTACAGTGAGGTATCACCTCACACCAGTCAGAAAGAACATCATTTTTAAAAAATCTACAAATAGCAAAAGCTGAAGAGGGTGTGGAGAAAAGGGAATTATATACAGTATTACATCTGTGAGATTACAGAAAAGCAAGAGAATTCCAGAAAAACATCTACTTCACTGACTACACTAAAGTCTTTGACTGTGGATCACAACAAACTGTGGAAAATTCTTAAAGAAATATGAATACCAGACCACCTTACCTTCCTCCTGAGAAACTTGTAGGCAAGTCAGGAAGCAACAATTAGAACCAGACATAGAACAATGGACTGGTTCCAAATTGGGAAAGGGGCATGCCAAGGCTGTATGTTGTCACCCTGCTTATTTAACTTAAAGACAGAGTACATTATGTGAAATGCCAAGCTGGATGAAGCACAAGCTGGCTCAAGATTGTCAGGATAAATGTCAACAGCCTCAGGTATGTAGACGATACCACCTCAATGGCAGAAATTGAAGAGGAACTGAAGAGCCTTATGATGAAGGTGAAAGAAGAGAAATGAAAAAGCTGGCTTAAAACTCAACATTCAAAAAACGAAGATTATGGCATCCAGTCTCATCAATTCATGGCAAATAGATGGGGAAACAATGGAAATGGACAGAGTTTATTTTCTTGGACTCCAAAATCACTGTGGATGGTGACTGCAGCCATAAAATTAAAGGAAGCTTGCTCCTTGGAAGAAAAGCTATGACAAACCTAGATATTGTATTAAAAAGCAGACATCACTTTTTTGACAAAGATCCATGTAGTCAAAGTTACAGCGTTTCCATTAGTCATGTATGGATGGCACAGTTGGACCATAAAGAAAGCTGAATGCCAAAGAATTGATGCCTTCGAACCATGGTGTTAGAGAAGACTCTTGAGCCTCCCAAGGAGATTAAACCAGTCAATCTGAAAGGAAATCAATCCTCAGTAATCATTGGAAGGACGGAAGCTGAAGCTCCAACACTTTGGCCACCTGATGCAAAGAGACCATTCACTGAAAAAGACGCTGGTGCTGGGAGAAATAGACAGTAGAAGGAGAAGGGGACAACACAGGACAAGATGGTTTGATGGCATCACTGAGTCAATGGACATGAGTTTGAGCAAGCTCTGGGACGTGGTAAAGGACAGGGAAGCCTGGCATGCTGCAGCCCATGGAGGTCTAAAAGACTCAAGAAATGACTGAACGAAGGGATTAAACTGGACTTATATTGTTGCTAGGAACATAACTTGGTGCAGCCAATGTGGAGAACAGTATGATTTTCCTTAGAAAACTAAAAGAGAATTATCATATGATCCAGCAATCCCATTCATGGACATATATTCAGACAAAAGTATGATTCAAAAGATATATGGACCCTTTGTTCATAGCAGCACTATTTACAACAGCTGAAACATGGGAACAACCTAAATGGCCACTGACTGATGAACGGATAAAGAAGGTGTGGTACACATATACAATAGAATACTACCCAGACATCAAAAAGAATGTAGCAATATGCCATTTGAAGCCACATGGATGGACCTAGAGATTATCATACTAAGTGAAGTAAATCAGAAACAGAGATACCATATGTTATCACCTATAAGCGATATGTATAATATGACATAAGTGAACCTATCTTAGAACCAAAGACATAGAGAACAGGTGTGTGGTTGCCAATAGAATGAGGGTGGGCAAGGGATGCATTGGGAATTTGGGATTAAGCAGATGCAAAGCATTAACAGAGAATAGATAAATAACAAAGTATTACTTTTGGATAAACAATAAGGTCCTCTAAATAAATCACTTTGTTGTACAGCAGAAATTAATACAACATTATAAATCAACTATAATTCAACTTTAAAACCTTTTAAAAGGGGGCTTCCTGATGGTCCAGTGGTTAAGAATCCACTTGGCAGTGCAGGGGACACCAGTTCTAACCCATGTGCCACAGAGAGATTAAGTCTGTGAGCCACACCTACTGAGCTTGTGCTCTAGAGCCTACAAGCTACTACTATTGAAGCCCGTGTGCTGAGCCTGTGCTCTGCAACAGGAAGCTACCACAATGAGAAGCGACTAGAGAGTAGTCCCACTCACTGTGACTAGAGAAAGCACAACAATAATGACACACAACAGTCAAACAATAATCATCATAATAAAACAAATAAATCTGTTTAAATATTTGTTAAAATACTAAGCACTCAGTTTTTTCATTAAAATTAGCTACTTTTAAAAGTAAAATAAAATCAAATAAAAAAATTAGCTACTTTTTTTCTTTTTTAACTTATCACCCATGGCCTCAGCACGAGTATGTGAGCAATGCCCTGGTGAAGGCAAGATACTGGTAAAGTGAGAAAAGCAAAGTGCAACTTGTGCTGTCAGAGCCAACAAGGAAGGCTCTCATGAATCCCTGTGGTGGCAATGCGAGCATAAGAATTCATGCTGCAGTCAAAACAGAATCAACAGGCAACAGGAAATCTGAGGAAATGAAAAGCTCTCACACACGGATACTCCGACTCAACTCATTCTCTTCTCACCCATCTCCACCCTGCGGTCTACTCCTGTTTTCTGTACTATGCCCCCAATACACAGCTTCCCAGTCACCCTCCTCGCTTAGTCCTCCATCACCAGGACCTTCAAAACATCATTTTCATTCACTCCCAGCACACTGCTGCTCCTGTATATCCTCTCTTTTGGCTTGGTGGGTCTAATAGTCTTCTTACAAGTCTCTACTTCTACAGTTTCTCCAGGCCAATCCTTCTCGTCAAAACCTCCAGAAGAGCCTTTCCAGCATGCAAAACTAACCATGACACTTCAATAAAGCCTCCATGTCTTTCAAGCCACACCCCTCCTCCTCTCTCTGTTCTCAATGCCTTCCACCCCCTCAGTCCTATTTTACACACACCATATGGAATCAAGACAGGTTCCTCAAGCTCCCACACGCTCTCCCACCTCTGTGCCTTGGGCACAAGCCCTTGCTTCTGTGCAGGATTCTTCATTGGTTTCTATCATTGGTTTCTACGTAGAAATCTCCAGCTCACCCTCAAAGCCCTGTTTCAAAGGCTGTCACCTCTCTGGAGTCGTCTATAACTTTTGCAAGCTGACCCAGATGCTCTATATTCCACATGTGTATGATCTCATACACAGCTGCATAATCAATGTGCTCACCACTTTGTAATGGTTTGTTTGCAGGAACATCTCTGGCACTGAGTCTGAACATTGTATGTCATGATAATACTAATGAGAACAATGAAATAGCAATAATAAACCCTTTCTTTTGTTTCTAAAAAGTGCTATTAATGCTGAGTATTTGAAAGATGCTAGGTACTTTGCTAAGCCACTGATTAGGCTGAACCACATAAAACTGCTAGTTTTTTGGTCAAAATCGTCACACATAGATGATTACATGTACTTTAACCCAAAACATGCACCTTTTAAATTTAATCATCACAACAACCCTAAGGTAAATATGTTATTATTCCCATTCTATAGGTAAGAAAACTGAGGCTCAGAGGTTTAAGTAACTCTACCCTAGATTCCAGGACAACAAAATCAGGAAAGTGAAAAAAAGTTAGTGTTAGTCGCTTAATCATGTCTGACTCTGCAACCCCATGGATTGAGGCCCACCAGGCCTCTCTGTCCATGGGATGTGCATGCCATTTCCTTCTCCAGGGAATCTTCTCGACCCAGGGATTGAACCTGCATCGTAGGCAGATTCTTTATCATCTAAGTTACCAAGGAAGACCAATGGAGTCAGGACTTTAACCCCAAACTGCCACCTCTCAATGCTTTTACCTAGACCTATATCCTGACTCCCAGAATTTTTATTTAGTTGTTTAACCACCTAATAAGGCAATGACATGAGGGTCCCTGAAGATAGAATGATGGCTGGCTAACACAGAGATGCAAGTCTGTGTTCAACTAGCCCAGAGAGGCCATTCTGATGTCCATGTGGGAGGTAAATAAAGCAGGTTTCTCAGCGGCCTGCTAAGGGCTGTTAAATACCGAAATGAGTTAATAAAGGTTATAGAATCTCCTTCAAGGGAAGGATTTCTTCCCCCAACGGAGGATA
The DNA here is from genome assembly GCA_022376925.1 of Tragulus kanchil. NCBI lineage: Eukaryota > Metazoa > Chordata > Mammalia > Artiodactyla > Tragulidae > Tragulus > Tragulus kanchil. The sequence goes on along the minus strand of JAIOJX010000023.1, from coordinate 115,933,364 downwards.
GATTTTCATCTGTCTGAGATGGTTTAAATATAATCCTCTGTGAAGGTCAATAAATTGGGCTCTCCAAGTCCTTTCCAGATTCCATATGATACTCAGATACACAAGCTTAATGTGGCTCAGCGCATGGCCTGAAATTGGGAGGGGGCTGATCCTCCAGCAGACATAATCTCTTCCGCCTTTAAATGGTCTCAGCCTTCTGACTTGACCTTTTTTAGGACATATGTATTGATTTCTGCATAATCAATGTGCTCACCACTTTGTAATGGTTTGTTTGCAGGAACATCTCTGGCACTGAGTCTGAACATTGTATGTCATGATAATACTAATGAGAACAATGAAATAGCAATAATAAACCCTTTCTTTTGTTTCTAAAAAGTGCTATTAATGCTGAGTATTTGAAAGATGCTAGGTACTTTGCTAAGCCACTGATTAGGCTGAACCACATAAAACTGCTAGTTTTTTGGTCAAAATCGTCACACATAGATGATTACATGTACTTTAACCCAAAACATGCACCTTTTAAATTTAATCATCACAACAACCCTAAGGTAAATATGTTATTATTCCCATTCTATAGGTAAGAAAACTGAGGCTCAGAGGTTTAAGTAACTCTACCCTAGATTCCAGGACAACAAAATCAGGAAAGTGAAAAAAAGTTAGTGTTAGTCGCTTAATCATGTCTGACTCTGCAACCCCATGGATTGAGGCCCACCAGGCCTCTCTGTCCATGGGATGTGCATGCCATTTCCTTCTCCAGGGAATCTTCTCGACCCAGGGATTGAACCTGCATCGTAGGCAGATTCTTTATCATCTAAGTTACCAAGGAAGACCAATGGAGTCAGGACTTTAACCCCAAACTGCCACCTCTCAATGCTTTTACCTAGACCTATATCCTGACTCCCAGAATTTTTATTTAGTTGTTTAACCACCTAATAAGGCAATGACATGAGGGTCCCTGAAGATAGAATGATGGCTGGCTAACACAGAGATGCAAGTCTGTGTTCAACTAGCCCAGAGAGGCCATTCTGATGTCCATGTGGGAGGTAAATAAAGCAGGTTTCTCAGCGGCCTGCTAAGGGCTGTTAAATACCGAAATGAGTTAATAAAGGTTATAGAATCTCCTTCAAGGGAAGGATTTCTTCCCCCAACGGAGGATAGATTTTCATCTGTCTGAGATGGTTTAAATATAATCCTCTGTGAAGGTCAATAAATTGGGCTCTCCAAGTCCTTTCCAGATTCCATATGATACTCAGATACACAAGCTTAATGTGGCTCAGCGCATGGCCTGAAATTGGGAGGGGGCTGATCCTCCAGCAGACATAATCTCTTCCGCCTTTAAATGGTCTCAGCCTTCTGACTTGACCTTTTTTAGGACATATGTATTGATTTCTGAATAATGCTGTGCTTTCTACCACAGAAACGTAGCTAAAGCATGAAGTATGTGTGGTTCACTTTTGTAGCTCCTAATAGTGTCCAGCACTACATTTAAAAAATGTTGGTTACATGGTTCTTTTCTCTTCTAAAAGAATCCCACAGTCCCAAAGTGAAATTAAGCCCCTGATTTTCATCCAAAACCTATTATCAAAACTCAGCAACTCATACCAAGGGGGCAAAGTTTTTCTTAAATATGCTTTTGGTCCAGTCATTATACCAGACACAATTTTTTTTCTTTCTCCTTGCATCATTTTGAAATATGGTCATTTAGATGTTCATTTCTTCCAGGTAAAATGTCTGAAAAGTGAGCCAGTGCCTCAGCCAATAAGAAAGGAATCTGGCTAGATAATTAACAGAAAATAACACCCAGGTATCTAAGTGATCCCCATTTCCCACAGTCACTACCATCTCAAAATAATTACAATGGAAAAAATTTTCCATAATTGTCACTCCACAGAAGCATATTTTTCCTGATGATAAGTACAATAAAGAATTGCTCTAGCTGTACACCTGAAACTAAACACTGTAAATCAACTATGCTCCTATAAAAAGATTTAAAAATTGCTCTAGACCCTTATTCTCAATAAAAATAACAATACTTGTACTAAACATTAAAATAAAAAACTTTCAAATGATCTTGCTCATCTGATCCATATAACAGTCCTTACCATTTATATCACCACTTCAGAAGATATTTAGAGGAAACTTGGATCAGAGAGATGAAGAAAATTGCTATGACTCACAAAGCTAGAAATAGCAGAGTCTAGACTGGAACCCAGGCATTTTCCTGATTCCAAATCTCATGATCTTTCTACTGAATCTTTCTGTCCACATGGCCAGTCTTTAAAAAAAAAAAAAAAAGAGGCATTTCTACCTCATCAGTATATAAAAAATACTTGACGCAAGTGCACAGGATTCATACATAAATGACTAACTTCCTAGAGGGGGCATATACTTTCTTAATTTTAGTAATTGAGCTTGAACATTAATTTCTCACATCTGGTTAAAGAAATACCACCAACTAACATTTCACTGAGAATTTATATCTTGCCACTGTACTCAGTGCTTTATATGGATCAATTCATCTTACAAGCTTAGAAAGTTACTTCTCTTTCCATTTTACAGTAGCAGAAATTGCAATTTACAAAGACCTTAGCTCTTCCAAGGTCACATGGTTGGGAAAGTTACATGGTAGAACTGTGATCTCAAGCCATATCAGCAAAACCCAGAGTGCAGACTCTTAGCCACCATGGTAATCCGCTATACCAGTGGCTTTCAAGGTTTGGTCCTGGCCAGGCAGCATCCCTGGAACTTGTTAGCCATGTGAATTCTCTGTCCACACCCAGACCTATTCTGGGAGAGGGGCTCAGCAATCAATGTTTTAAAAAGTCCTCTAGGTGCTTCTAAGTTACACTAAAATCCGAGAACGTCTGTGCTAGACTAAAATAAGAGTAAATGGTAACCGTATAGAGGCATTCCGTGTATGCTCTGTGCTATCAAGGAATACAAAAATAAAAGAGTTGGAGACAACTAATAAGGCTGTTGTAAATGAAAATCTTCAGGGGATAGAAAAGCCAGAAGAGGAGAAATAACCTTAACTAGTGCACACAGAAGCTGAAAACAGCAATGATGAGCAATTAATCAGGCAATATGTTACACTGTAATCAAGGATCAGAAAATTCCAGAAGGACTAAATGACACAAAGTTTATTACTGCACGGTAAATGATCATTAATAAATTGTGGCTGATAAAAGAACTAAAGAGATGAATAATCATAGAAAGGAAATGTCAGCTGTAGAAGGAAAAAACTTGTAGTCTTAATCACTTGGAGGAAGTGTAGGTCCGGACACAGAATTAGAAGAGAAGAATGGAAATTGGCAGAGTTATAAGTATATGGCACAAACCTGATTGCTTTTTTCATATACAAAATTAAGCTAGTTACAAAAACACCATGCACTGGTGAATAACAAGTTTGACCCAGCTGGCATCTCAACCACTGAAAATAAATTTACGTAATTGTAGTTGCACATTGTTTAGCATTAATCCCCATCTCTGGTGTAGAAATAAGAAATTACTCTACTGGAATTGTTAAAATGTAGAGAACACCTGACTTGAAATTTATCTAGCCTCATTGGTTATTCTTTGGATTTATCTGGCAGATGACCTCTGCTGACCTGCAGATTTCCTAAAGGACTAACTCTGCACACAAGCTTCCAAGGAGAGAACTGGGAGCAGCTTCCAAAGGCATGTCATTCCAATATCATTCATTATATCTCTAAAGAGGACTACCTTTTCAAAGCATCATGTGGAGGGACTGAAAAGTGATACCAAGAAGAAAAAAACCCTGCCACCAAGTATAAAAAGAAAAAGGATTCCAACAGTGACACCCAGAGTCATTACACTACAAAACTGTGTGTTAGTCCTTTCATTTGAGGGCTACTAGTTTGAGATCTTTAATATCTGTCTATCTATCTATATCAGTAAAGTCGAAACAAATGAAAAAGAAAATGGCAACTAAAGCTGCTAAAGGAAATACTAATCAGTAATATTATCTAACTGGAATTATGAGAAGATACCATAATTTCCATGGAGGAAAAATTATATTCTTATCTAACTTTGGCAAGAATTTTTCACTTTCTCATAGCAACATAAATTAGCTAAATTAGTTAAACTGTATTGGTATTTCCCTGGCTGTCCAATGGTTAAGACTTTGCCTTCTAAAGCAGGGAGTGTGGGTTCAATCCCTAGTTAGGGAGCCAAGATCCCATATGCCTTGTGGCTGAGAAACCAAAACATAAAACAGAAGCAACATTACAGAAGCAACATTACAGTAAATTCAATAAAGGCTTTAAAAATGGTCCATATCCAAAAAAAAAAAAAAAGGATCATCTACTTGAAATCTTTTTGCCAGGAATCATTTTAAATGTAGAGCTAATGCCTGTCCTTCTAAATCTCTTTCAAAAAATTGCACAGGAAGGAAAACTTCCAAACACATTCTATGAGGCCACCATCACTCTGATACCCAAACCAGGCAAAGATAACACAAAAAAGGAAAATTACAGACCAATTGCACAATCCTGATCGCTTTCTTCATCTACAAAATTAAGCTAGTTACAAAAACACCATGCACTGGTGAATAACAAGTTTGACCCAGCTGGCATCTCAACCACTGAAAATAAATTTACGTAATTGTAGTTGCACATTGTTTAGCATTAATCCCCATCTCTGGTGTAGAAATAAGAAATTACTCTACTGGAATTGTTAAAATGTAGAGAACACCTGACTTGAAATTTATCTAGCCTCATTGGTTATTCTTTGGATTTATCTGGCAGATGACCTCTGCTGACCTGCAGATTTCCTAAAGGACTAACTCTGCACACAAGCTTCCAAGGAGAGAACTGGGAGCAGCTTCCAAAGGCATGTCATTCCAATATCATTCATTATATCTCTAAAGAGGACTACCTTTTCAAAGCATCATGTGGAGGGACTGAAAAGTGATACCAAGAAGAAAAAAACCCTGCCACCAAGTATAAAAAGAAAAAGGATTCCAACAGTGACACCCAGAGTCATTACACTACAAAACTGTGTGTTAGTCCTTTCATTTGAGGGCTACTAGTTTGAGATCTTTAATATCTGTCTATCTATCTATATCAGTAAAGTCGAAACAAATGAAAAAGAAAATGGCAACTAAAGCTGCTAAAGGAAATACTAATCAGTAATATTATCTAACTGGAATTATGAGAAGATACCATAATTTCCATGGAGGAAAAATTATATTCTTATCTAACTTTGGCAAGAATTTTTCACTTTCTCATAGCAACATAAATTAGCTAAATTAGTTAAACTGTATTGGTATTTCCCTGGCTGTCCAATGGTTAAGACTTTGCCTTCTAAAGCAGGGAGTGTGGGTTCAATCCCTAGTTAGGGAGCCAAGATCCCATATGCCTTGTGGCTGAGAAACCAAAACATAAAACAGAAGCAACATTACAGAAGCAACATTACAGTAAATTCAATAAAGGCTTTAAAAATGGTCCATATCCAAAAAAAAAAAAAAGGATCATCTACTTGAAATCTTTTTGCCAGGAATCATTTTAAATGTAGAGCTAATGCCTGTCCTTCTAAAACTCTTTCAAAAAATTGCACAGGAAGGAAAACTTCCAAACACATTCTATGAGGCCACCATCACTCTGATACCCAAACCAGGCAAAGATAACACAAAAAAGGAAAATTACAGACCAATTTCCCTGATGAACTTAGAGGCCAAGATCCTCAACAAAATCCTAGCAAACAGAATTCAACGACACATCAAAAAACTCATACATCATGATCAAGTCGGGTTCATCCCAGGCATGCAAGGATTCTTCAACATCCGCAAATCAATCAATGTGATACACCATATCAACAAACTGAGAGACAAAAATCACATGATCATCTCAATAGATGCAGAAAAAACCTTCGACAAAGTACAACATCCATTTATGATAAAAACTCTTCAGAAAATGGGCATAGAAGGAACCTATCTCAACATAGTGAAAGCCATATATGAGAAGCCCACAGTGAACATTGTCCTCAACGGTGAAAAACTGAAAGCATTCCCTCTAAGATCAGGAACAAGACAGGGGTGTCCACTTTCACCACTACTATTCAACATAGTCCTGGAAGTTCTGGCAATGGCAATAAGAGAAGAGAAAGAAATCAAAGGAATCCAGATTGGAAAGGAAGAAGTCAAGCTCTCTCTTTTTGCAGGCGACATGATATTATACATAGAAAATCCCAAAGACTCTATTACAAAGCTACTAGAGCTAATCAACGAATTCAGCAAAGTCGCAGGATACAAAGTCAACACACAGAAATCACTGGCATTCCTATACACAAACAATGAAAAATCAGAAAATGAAATCAAAGAGGCAGTCCCCTTCACCACTGCAACCAAAAGAATCAAATATCTAGGAATACACCTACCCAAAGAAACAAAAGAACTGTACACAGAAAATTACAAGACACTCATGAGAGACATTAAAGAAGACTTAAACAGATGGAAAGATATTCCATGTTCCTGGATTGGAAGAATCAATATTGTGAAAATGACCATACTACCAAATATCATCTACTTGACATCTTTTTGCCAGGAATCATTTTAAATGTAGAGCTAATGCCTGTCCTTCTAAAACTCTTTCAAAAAATTGCACAGGAAGGAAAACTTCCAAACACATTCTATGAGGCCACCATCACTCTGATACCCAAACCAGGCAAAGATAACACAAAAAAGGAAAATTACAGACCAATTTCCCTGATGAACTTAGAGGCCAAGATCCTCAACAAAATCCTAGCAAACAGAATTCAACGACACATCAAAAAACTCATACATCATGATCAAGTCGGGTTCATCCCAGGCATGCAAGGATTCTTCAACATCCGCAAATCAATCAATGTGATACACCATATCAACAAACTGAGAGACAAAAATCACATGATCATCTCAATAGATGCAGAAAAAACCTTCGACAAAGTACAACATCCATTTATGATAAAAACTCTTCAGAAAATGGGCATAGAAGGAACCTATCTCAACATAGTGAAAGCCATATATGAGAAGCCCACAGTGAACATTGTCCTCAACGGTGAAAAACTGAAAGCATTCCCTCTAAGATCAGGAACAAGACAGGGGTGTCCACTTTCACCACTACTATTCAACATAGTCCTGGAAGTTCTGGCAATGGCAATAAGAGAAGAGAAAGAAATCAAAGGAATCCAGATTGGAAAGGAAGAAGTCAAGCTCTCTCTTTTTGCAGACGACATGATATTATACATAGAAAATCCCAAAGACTCTATTACAAAGCTACTAGAGCTAATCAACGAATTCAGCAAAGTCGCAGGATACAAAGTCAACACACAGAAATCACTGGCATTCCTATACACAAACAATGAAAAATCAGAAAATGAAATCAAAGAGGCAGTCCCCTTCACCACTGCAACCAAAAGAATCAAATATCTAGGAATACACCTACCCAAAGAAACAAAAGAACTGTACACAGAAAATTACAAGACACTCATGAGAGACATTAAAGAAGACTTAAACAGATGGAAAGATATTCCATGTTCCTGGATTGGAAGAATCAATATTGTGAAAATGACCATACTACCAAATATCATCTACAGATTCAATGCGATACCTATTCAACTGCCATTGACATTTTTCACAGAACTAGACCAAAGAATCACACAGTTCATATGGAAACACAAAAGACCTCGAACAGTCAAAGCAATCCTGAGAAAGAAAAACGGACCTGGAGGGATCAGCCTCCCTAACTTCAGACTCTACTACAAAGCAACAGTCATCAAGACAGTATGGTACTGGCACAAAAACAGAACTATAGACCAATGGAACAAGACAGAGAACCCAGAGATAGACCCACGCACCTATGGGTACCTTATTTTTGATAAAGGAGGAGAAACTATAAAATGGGACAAAGTCAGCCTCTTCAACAAGTGGTGCTGGGAAAATTGGACAGCTACATGCAAAAAAATGAAGTTGGAACATTCCCTGACACCATGCACAAAGATCAACCCAAATGGATTAAAGACCTAAGTGTAAGACCAGAGACCATCAAACTCTTAGAGGAGAATATAGGCAAAACCCTCAAGAACATCAATCAAAGCAAGATCTTCTCTGACCCACCAACTAAAATAGCAGAACTGAAAAGACAAATGAACATGTGGGACCTCATGAAACTTAAAAGCTTTTGTACAGCAAAAGAAATTACAAAAAAGCTCAACAGACACCCCACAGAGTGGGAGAAAATCATAGCAAATGAAACAACAGACAAAGAATTCATCTCCAAAATCTACAAGCAACTCAGACAACTCAGCACTGGAAAAACGAACAACCCAATAATCCAGATTGGAAAGGAAGAAGTCAAGCTCTATCTTTTTGCAGATGACATGATATTATACATAGAAAATCCCAAAGACTCTATTACAAAGCTACTAGAGCTAATCAACGAATTCAGCAAAGTCGCAGGATACAAAGTCAACACACAGAAATCACTGGCATTCCTATACACAAACAATGAAAAATCAGAAAATGAAATCAAAGAGGCAGTCCCCTTCACCACTGCAACCAAAAGAATCAAATATCTAGGAATACACCTACCCAAAGAAACAAAAGAACTGTACACAGAAAATTACAAGACACTCATGAGAGACATTAAAGAAGACTTAAACAGATGGAAAGATATTCCATGTTCCTGGATTGGAAGAATCAATATTGTGAAAATGACCATACTACCAAATATCATCTACAGATTCAATGCGATACCTATTCAACTGCCATTGACATTTTTCACAGAACTAGACCAAAGAATCACACAGTTCATATGGAAACACAAAAGACCTCGAACAGTCAAAGCAATCCTGAGAAAGAAAAACGGACCTGGAGGGATCAGCCTCCCTAACTTCAGACTCTACTACAAAGCAACAGTCATCAAGACAGTATGGTACTGGCACAAAAACAGAACTATAGACCAATGGAACAAGACAGAGAACCCAGAGATAGACCCACGCACCTATGGGTACCTTATTTTTGATAAAGGAGGAGAAACTATAAAATGGGACAAAGTCAGCCTCTTCAACAAGTGGTGCTGGGAAAATTGGACAGCTACATGCAAAAAAATGAAGTTGGAACATTCCCTGACACCATGCACAAAGATCAACCCAAATGGATTAAAGACCTAAGTGTAAGACCAGAGACCATCAAACTCTTAGAGGAGAATATAGGCAAAACCCTCAAGAACATCAATCAAAGCAAGATCTTCTCTGACCCACCAACTAAAATAGCAGAACTGAAAAGACAAATGAACATGTGGGACCTCATGAAACTTAAAAGCTTTTGTACAGCAAAAGAAATTACAAAAAAGCTCAACAGACACCCCACAGAGTGGGAGAAAATCATAGCAAATGAAACAACAGACAAAGAATTCATCTCCAAAATCTACAAGCAACTCAGACAACTCAGCACTGGAAAAATGAACCACCCAATAATACACCCACCCTGAAGCAAGGAATTACTGGGAAAGATTTGAAGGAAACTTGTAGTGGGGATAGCAGAAAAGTGGAAGTAAGCTTGTAGAGTAGATCAATAGCAAAACAAAACAAGTGTGTGTGTGTGCACATGCACATGTAAGAAAGGAAGACAAAATATGATTAATGGTATTAGGGTAAGGAAAATATAAATCATTCAAATTTATCTGTGTTCAAATTTATTTAATCTTTTATTTATCTGCATGCACACAATACTCCTATGGTAAGGTCCATGGAATTATTCTAACCAAATAGAATGTCAAAGAATTCTTTAAAAATGGTTACTGAGGGGCTTTCCTGGTGGTCCAGTGGGTAAGGACACCACCTTGCAGTGCAAGGGGCGCTGGTTCGATCCCTCGCCTGGGAGGATCCCACATGCCATGAAGCAGCTGGACCGATGTGTCCAACTGCCGAGCCAGAGCTCTGGAGCGCACGTGCCCGGGACCGGTGCTCCAAGGCGAGAGGGGCCACTGCGATGGGAGGCCCACACAGGCAAAAGAACAAACATGAATAAAAATAAAGAAATGAAAGACCAATAGAAGTGGCAAAAAAAAAAAAAAATGGTTACTGAGACTTTAGATTCCTCCATCAGGGTAGCATCTCTGAGGTCCAGCAGCAAGCAGAAGCCTCCTCCCATCAAGGAGCAATGAAACTAAACAAACTGTGAGTCATACCTAGTTGGCACTTTAAAAGCTGATTCCTCCATCAGGTAGCATCCCTGACACCATGCACAAAGATCAACCCAAATGGATTAAAGACCTAAGTGTAAGACCAGAGACCATCAAACTCTTAGAGGAGAATATAGGCAAAACCCTCAAGAACATCAATCAAAGCAAGATCTTCTCTGACCCACCAACTAAAATAGCAGAACTGAAAAGACAAATGAACATGTGGGACCTCATGAAACTTAAAAGCTTTTGTACAGCAAAAGAAATTACAAAAAAGCTCAACAGACACCCCACAGAGTGGGAGAAAATCATAGCAAATGAAACAACAGACAAAGAATTCATCTCCAAAATCTACAAGCAACTCAGACAACTCAGCACTGGAAAAATGAACCACCCAATAATACACCCACCCTGAAGCAAGGAATTACTGGGAAAGATTTGAAGGAAACTTGTAGTGGGGATAGCAGAAAAGTGGAAGTAAGCTTGTAGAGTAGATCAATAGCAAAACAAAACAAGTGTGTGTGTGTGCACATGCACATGTAAGAAAGGAAGACAAAATATGATTAATGGTATTAGGGTAAGGAAAATATAAATCATTCAAATTTATCTGTGTTCAAATTTATTTAATCTTTTATTTATCTGCATGCACACAATACTCCTATGGTAAGGTCCATGGAATTATTCTAACCAAATAGAATGTCAAAGAATTCTTTAAAAATGGTTACTGAGGGGCTTTCCTGGTGGTCCAGTGGGTAAGGACACCACCTTGCAGTGCAAGGGGCGCTGGTTCGATCCCTCGCCTGGGAGGATCCCACATGCCATGAAGCAGCTGGACCGATGTGTCCAACTGCCGAGCCAGAGCTCTGGAGCGCACGTGCCCGGGACCGGTGCTCCATGGCGAGAGGGGCCACTGCGATGGGAGGCCCACACAGGCCAAAGAACAAAGATGAATGAGAATGAATAAATGAAGGGCCAATAGAAGTGGCCAAAAAAAAAAAAAATGGTTACTGAGACTTTAGATTCCTCCATCAGGGTAGCATCTCTGAGGTCCAGCAGCAAGCAGAAGCCTCCCTCCCCATCAAGGAGCAATGAAACTAAACAAACTGTGAGTCATACCTAGTTGGCACTTGGCTTTCCCCATTACCCATGCCACTAGAGCCCAACGGAGGCCTGAACCTCCATGCCTGTCTGGCATCAATGAGGAGGTATGAGGTGCAGTTAGTGGACACTCAACCCCCTTCCTCGCTGTCAAGGAGGCCTTGCTGAGCTACCTCCTTCCCCTGTAGTGACAAAGCAGGTGAGTCAGCCCTCGGCCCACCCCCACCGCTTGATGTCACCAAGCCATAGTTCTACACCCCTTGGAGGGAATGAGGAGGCACCAACTGATGCCCCACTTTCATGGGAAGGTATCAGTAGGACCAAATGGGGAGCATCCACTTGCAAGGAAACAATGCGAGTCAGCTCTCCACTTCCTATACTGGCAGAGCCCTTTATACCCATCCAACCCTCACTTAAGCTACACCTTAACAGTGGGACTACCTCCTAAAAAAAGAAAAAAAGATGAAATAGGATCCAAATTCTCAAGAAAATGATACCTAAATTGTCCAGGATACAATCGAAAGTCACTCACCATACCAAGAATCAGGAAAATCACAAAGTAAATGAGTAAAGTCAAACCCCAGCCACCAACGGTGAAATGAATCAGACACTGGAATTACCTCACAAGGATTTGAAAGCAACAATAAAAAAAAAAAAAAATGCTTCCACAGCAATTATGAATTCACTTCAGACAAATGAAAAAAAGGGGTAATTATCAACAACATTGTCTCTTAAGTTATTAAGTTTATGTAACTGGCAACTATGCCACCTTTTCTTCCTGGAGGTACACACGTTGTTTGCTCCTTAACAAAAAAACAGTTGTAGGGGCTTCCCTGGTGGTCCAGTGGGTAAAGAGTCCACCTTGCAATGCAGGGGGCACTGGTCCAATCCCTGGCCCAGGAAGATCTCATGTGCTGTGGAGTGGCTGGACCGGAGTGTCCAATTACGAGCCAACACTCTGGAGCTCATACGTCCAGAGCCAGTGCTCTGCAGCGAGGGAGGCCACTGCAATGGGAGGCCCACAAAGGCCAACAAATAAAAAAATCAATGAAAATAAATATAAATAAAAGAGGTATGATGGGAAAAAAGAAAAAAAAAATTCAGCAAAAAGACAGTTGTATCCACTTGAAAGCATTTATAGCATGGGTCTTCACCTAAGACATTATTATGCAATTGATTTTTCTAAAGCACCCGGAGCCAGCACAATGCTGTTGGAGGAGGTCATCAAGGGGATGTGACCATCAGTTGAACCGCAAGCTGGATGTGGGAAATTGGAGGCTCCTTCCTTCCTTCCGTCCTAAGACTGTAGCCCTCGGCCCACCCCCACCGCTTGATGTCACCAAGCCATAGTTCTACACCCCTTGGAGGGAATGAGGAGGCACCAACTGATGCCCCACTTTCATGGGAAGGTATCAGTAGGACCAAATGGGGAGCATCCACTTGCAAGGAAACAATGCGAGTCAGCTCTCCACTTCCTATACTGGCAGAGCCCTTTATACCCATCCAACCCTCACTTAAGCTACACCTTAACAGTGGGACTACCTCCTAAAAAAAGAAAAAAAGATGAAATAGGATCCAAATTCTCAAGAAAATGATACCTAAATTGTCCAGGATACAATCGAAAGTCACTCACCATACCAAGAATCAGGAAAATCACAAAGTAAATGAGTAAAGTCAAACCCCAGCCACCAACGGTGAAATGAATCAGACACTGGAATTACCTCACAAGGATTTGAAAGCAACAATAAAAAAAAAAAAAAATGCTTCCACAGCAATTATGAATTCACTTCAGACAAATGAAAAAAGGAGTAATTATCAACAACATTGTCTCTTAAGTTATTAAGTTTATGTAACTGGCAACTATGCCACCTTTTCTTCCTGGAGGTACACACGTTGTTTGCTCCTTAACAAAAAGACAGTTGTAGGGGCTTCCCTGGTGGTCCAGTGGGTAAAGAGTCCACCTTGCAATGCAGGGGGCACTGGTTCGATCCTTGGCCCGGGAAGATCCCATGTGCTGTGGAGTGGCTGGACGGGTGTGTCCAATTATGAGCCAGTGCTCTGGAGCGCATGCGCCCGGGGCCGCTGCTCTGCAGTGAGAGAGGCCACTGCAATGAAGGCCCACACAGGACAACAAATAAAAAGATCAATGAAAATAAATATAAATAAAAGAGGTATGATGGGAAAAAAGAAAAAAAAAATTCAGCAAAAAGACAGTTGTATCCACTTGAAAGCATTTATAGCATGGGTCTTCACCTAAGACATTATTATGCAATTGATTTTTCTAAAGCACCCGGAGCCAGCACAATGCTGTTGGAGGAGGTCATCAAGGGGATGTGACCATCAGTTGAACCGCAAGCTGGATGTGGGAAATTGGAGGCTCCTTCCTTCCTTCCGTCCTAAGACTGTAGTTCCACTCACCATTCCCACTCCGGGAGTTGTTTCAAGGACATAGCTTAGAGAGAGTAAGGTGTTGTTAAGACCACCTGGACTGAATAGTATCTGAAGGAGTTAAGGCTTCCATGTAAACTTTTAGGATTCTGGTAGGAGGATAAGACTGCCCTGTCTTTTGGCTGCCCAAGACAAGCCTCGTATGCAAGTTGCCTTGCTTATTAAACTCTCCACCTACAATTCTGGAGTAATTTGCCTTTTTCTTCTCTCTCTCCTCACTCTCTGTGTACAGGGGCCAGTTTCAGATTTCACCTGGGAAATTCCTGAGTTTCTGAAGCAGCAAATGCACAACATGTAACCCAGTAATTAATTCCATTGTCATGTTAGGCGCTCACCAATTTCCTGTGAATTTCATGCCCTGTATTTATTTAACATCTCTCTCAAACTTAAAAACCTCTAATTAAAATGTTCTAGACCATAGTAAATAAAAGCAATGCTGAATATTTGAGCTGCCTACTGACTTGTTTACCTCTGACACACAAAAATGTACTTCCCTTTTTTTGAAGAAAAGTATTTGTCAAATGCCTACCATGGGATAAGACTTTAGAGGGAGAAATGCTTCTGATGGCTCCCCTTCATTAAGGTTTCTGGCTTCCATGGTATAAATCAAGAGGTGTCACCGATGTACACCTTTGCCTAATTGCTGCCATAAAGCCTGAAATTACATGTCAGGGTCTCTGTGCATTAAATACCCTTCCATCTCCAGGTATGTCTTCTCTCAAAGCGAAACTACTTTATGAGAAAATGCATCCCCGTGACAAATGCCCTGTTAGATCTCAGAAGACCTGAGTTCCATCTGATTCCACTGCTCATTGTCCAGTGTGACTCTGGGCAAGTCTTTCACCCCAGCCCTGCATGATGAGTAGTTGTATGGGAAAAAAGAAAAAAAAAATTCAGCAAAAAGACAGTTGTATCCACTTGAAAGCATTTATAGCATGGGTCTTCACCTAAGACATTATTATGCAATTGATTTTTCTAAAGCACCCGGAGCCAGCACAATGCTGTTGGAGGAGGTCATCAAGGGGATGTGACCATCAGTTGAACCGCAAGCTGGATGTGGGAAATTGGAGGCTCCTTCCTTCCTTCCGTCCTAAGACTGTAGTTCCACTCACCATTCCCACTCCGGGAGTTGTTTCAAGGACATAGCTTAGAGAGAGTAAGGTGTTGTTAAGACCACCTGGACTGAATAGTATCTGAAGGAGTTAAGGCTTCCATGTAAACTTTTAGGATTCTGGTAGGAGGATAAGACTGCCCTGTCTTTTGGCTGCCCAAGACAAGCCTCGTATGCAAGTTGCCTTGCTTATTAAACTCTCCACCTACAATTCTGGAGTAATTTGCCTTTTTCTTCTCTCTCTCCTCACTCTCTGTGTACAGGGGCCAGTTTCAGATTTCACCTGGGAAATTCCTGAGTTTCTGAAGCAGCAAATGCACAACATGTAACCCAGTAATTAATTCCATTGTCATGTTAGGCGCTCACCAATTTCCTGTGAATTTCATGCCCTGTATTTATTTAACATCTCTCTCAAACTTAAAAACCTCTAATTAAAATGTTCTAGACCATAGTAAATAAAAGCAATGCTGAATATTTGAGCTGCCTACTGACTTGTTTACCTCTGACACACAAAATGTATTTCCCCTTTTTTTGAAGAAAAGTATTTGTCAAATGCCTACCATGGGATAAGACTTTAGAGGGAGAAATGCTTCTGATGGCTCCCCTTCATTAAGGTTTCTGGCTTCCATGGTATAAATCAAGAGGTGTCACCGATGTACACCTTTGCCTAATTGCTGCCATAAAGCCTGAAATTACATGTCAGGGTCTCTGTGCATTAAATACCCTTCCATCTCCAGGTATGTCTTCTCTCAAAGCGAAACTACTTTATGAGAAAATGCATCCCCGTGACAAATGCCCTGTTAGATCTCAGAAGACCTGAGTTCCATCTGATTCCACTGCTCATTGTCCAGTGTGACTCTGGGCAAGTCTTTCAACCCCTCCAGCCCTGCATGATGAGTAGTTGTAAATGTAGACAACCCATTTGTCTGTTCTACTTGGCAGAGTTAACAAGAAAAATAAAACTGTGCCTATGAGGGTAATTAATATAGTGAGTTATACAAATACAAGTAATTAGTATCAGCAGATCACTTTTTGTAGAATTTTACAAAAGTTAGTTAACATGTCATAACAAAATAATAAAACATACAAAGAGGATTTCAGGGGCTGCCAGAGGGTTAGTAGGTATATCAAAAGGATAGAGTTAAAGAGTCATGAGAGGGCTTCCACTGGTGATCCAGTGGGTAAGGACACCGCCTTGTAGTGCAAGGGGCGCCAGTTCGATCCCTGGCCTGGGAAGATCCCACGTGCCGCGGAGCGGCTGGACCGATATGTCCAATCACCGAGCTGGAGCTCTGGAGCGCGTGCGCCCAGAGCCAGTGCTCTGCGACAACAGAGGTCACTGCGATGGGAGGCCCACAGGAGCCAAAGAACAAAGACGGATGAAAATAGAGAAATGAAAGACCGATAGAAGTGGCCCGCCCGCTCCCCTCCCTCCCCAACCCGACCCCCGGCCCCCAAAATAAATAAATAAATAAATCTTTAAAAAAAAAAAAAAAAGAGTCATGAGAGGGAAGAGAGTTGTTGACAGTAACACATTTTGCTGCATCTAAAGTTGTTCCTGCAGGTGTTTCATTGGAACAAATGGTCCTTGCAATGCATCCGCTGAATTGTATACTCAGGACCGAGAGGAGGCCTGGAGCAAAAGATACTGTGTATACACATGATACACGGATTCAAGGATGTGGGCAACCTCAAGAGAGCTCAAAATTTAGACAGCCTCCCTCTATAGTTAACACTACTCCTCGAGTGTCTTAAACACTTTTTCCTCCACCATTCATTTTTGTTAAAAAGTTGTTCTCCCCCAATGTTCTCCACCAGCTTCCCTGGTAGCTCAGATGGTAAAGAATCTGCCTGCAATGCTGAAGACCCAGATTCGATCCCTAGATCAGGAAGATCCCCTGGAGAAGGAAATGGCTACCCACTCCAGTATTCTTGCCTGGAGAATCCCATGGACAGAGGCGCCTGGCAAGCTACAGTCCATGCGACTCCAAAAGTCAGACATGACTGAATGACTAACAATTTCAACTTTCTCCTAATACATGAGAAGCTTCAGAGGTATCATGAAAAAGGACTGGAATGAATATCCAAACGCTGGATAAGGTTCCATTACTAATTTACTGTGTGACTGACCTTCAGTATGTCTCAATCTTTTTAGGACACTGAAATAAATATTATATTTATTTTTTCTGTGTGGTTGGGAGACTTTTAAAATTTTCTTGACTCCTTTGTTGGCATCTGTTTTTATATATCCCAGCCCCACAAAAGTTACTGGTCTTGGGAACTATTTTCTGACAGAGTTTAATTTTCTTGCAGCCAAACTATATGTAACATCGTTCAAGAGTAGTGACTCGCACTACAGTTTCACAAGTATGTACATGTGTGGATGCTGAGAATTCTGTACTCTGTAGGGCAGGAAGAAAAACACAACTCAAGTTGAGAAAAAATTATCCTCAAGAATGTTTCTTTGTAACTGTTTTTAGAGACCTTCATTAAGATTAGAGATGGAAGTAGGGCTAACATAGTAAACTGGGCCAGAAAACATGGAAAAAGGGCAGGCTAAGTGGCTGAAAAGACCCAGGTTGAACCCTTGGTTCTGCTACCCACCAACGAAGTGACTTTAACAGAACTGCAAATTAGTATAACATCTAGCTTGCAGATCAGATTTTCTATGGTGATTAAAAATAACACAAAAGATTGTTGTCGTACAAACAGGGAAGAAAGTCAATAAGTGGTACCTGCATGGTGACGACAGCTGTGATCCACAGGGGCAAAGAACGTGGCAGGAGGAGATGACCCTTGGTTCCTACAGTGGCAAAGTCCACCTCAGTGCCGGAGAGCCTTCCAAGAGGGCCTAGTGCCATGCGTTTCCAGAACCTCAATCCATGTGCTCTGGCTTCTCTGCAGCCTTCCAAGCTCAGGACTAGTGTAAAGAATCTGCCTGCAATGCTGAAGACCCAGATTCGATCCCTAGATCAGGAAGATCCCCTGGAGAAGGAAATGGCTACCCACTCCAGTATTCTTGCCTGGAGAATCCCATGGACAGAGGCGCCTGGCAAGCTACAGTCCATGCGACTCCAAAAGTCAGACATGACTGAATGACTAACAATTTCAACTTTCTCCTAATACATGAGAAGCTTCAGAGGTATCATGAAAAAGGACTGGAATGAATATCCAAACGCTGGATAAGGTTCCATTACTAATTTACTGTGTGACTGACCTTCAGTATGTCTCAATCTTTTTAGGACACTGAAATAAATATTATATTTATTTTTTCTGTGTGGTTGGGAGACTTTTAAAATTTTCTTGACTCCTTTGTTGGCATCTGTTTTTATATATCCCAGCCCCACAAAAGTTACTGGTCTTGGGAACTATTTTCTGACAGAGTTTAATTTTCTTGCAGCCAAACTATATGTAACATCGTTCAAGAGTAGTGACTCGCACTACAGTTTCACAAGTATGTACATGTGTGGATGCTGAGAATTCTGTACTCTGTAGGGCAGGAAGAAAAACACAACTCAAGTTGAGAAAAAATTATCCTCAAGAATGTTTCTTTGTAACTGTTTTTAGAGACCTTCATTAAGATTAGAGATGGAAGTAGGGCTAACATAGTAAACTGGGCCAGAAAACATGGAAAAAGGGCAGGCTAAGTGGCTGAAAAGACCCAGGTTGAACCCTTGGTTCTGCTACCCACCAACGAAGTGACTTTAACAGAACTGCAAATTAGTATAACATCTAGCTTGCAGATCAGATTTTCTATGGTGATTAAAAATAACACAAAAGATTGTTGTCGTACAAACAGGGAAGAAAGTCAATAAGTGGTACCTGCATGGTGACGACAGCTGTGATCCACAGGGGCAAAGAACGTGGCAGGAGGAGATGACCCTTGGTTCCTACAGTGGCAAAGTCCACCTCAGTGCCGGAGAGCCTTCCAAGAGGGCCTGGAAGCCTGCCATGCGTTTCCAGAACCTCAATCCATGTGCTCTGGCTTCTCTGCAGTTGACCACAGTACACCCTCCAAGACACCGAACTGTCCGCCATGAGCTTCGGTGAAGACTGTTTCCCTATGAGGAGGAAAAGGCCCATCTTCTAACTTTTGCAATAGACGATGATCATAGCTATAAGAATAATTCCTATAACAATTGTACTTACCACTTATTCATTTTTGGGTTTTATTTTACATAAAGGCCAAGCATTGTGCTAAGCCCTTTACATATATTATCTTATTTCATCTTTCCTTCAGTCTTGTGAGGTAGGCATTATTACTCTATTAAAAGATAAGAAACTCAAGGCTCAAAGAGATTAATAACCAAAACAGTCAGGATTCAAACTTACTTGCTTATTCACTACTCTACTCTGCCTTATGTGATGCACTAAAATACCTAGCCTTGTTAATACTTACCCAGACTCTCCAGCTTCTAAAAACTTATGATAATTACATAATCAGAATTTCAAATTTAAGTCAGTGACTGAGAAATTATTATACTTCATTATGTGACCTTACAAAAGTATTTACTATAATAAATTTGTCAGCACTATCTTTTGGAGAAGTCTACAGTCTTCTTAAGCAAAGTCATGCATACTTAAACAGAAAAGAAGTATGAATGAGACTATCCTCAACAGAGAAGAAGATTCTCAAATTAAATAATAACTGTAAACACTGTCACTGGAAATATATATATGCAGACATTGTGAGCCAGGCACAATTTTAAGCATCTTACATATATGATCTAATTTAATCCTTACAACAATTCTATGAAGTAAATACTATTTAAAATCCCTGTCCTCCAGATGAGGAAATATAAATAACTAATTCTGAAAGAATTGATTAAATATCCAGGACAGGAAAAACTCTTTCATAAGCGAAGAACACAGAATGAATGCAAATTAAAGAATCATTGTTCATTTTCAACTGAGAACAAGAACAACACAGGAGATGTACCTTGACCAAAGGACACTAATAATCAATTTACAAATAAATTGAGTTTGAAAGAAAAAACAAATCAATTGAGTTTGTATATTTCAGATATGTGGACTTCACACAATTACGCCAAAGCATCAAATATTTTCATTTTGCTAAGACTGACTCCTCAGAAATCTCAACAGCAGGCATACTATTAACATTTGGTCTTAGACCTCCACCACACTTTTCTATGCTTCTGGAATTGTTTTGATCACCTAGGTTTTACAATCTGTTTCATCAGTACTTGTTCTTATTTTTCGTATAAAACTTAATGGGCTGTGATGCCTTCATTTATGAAGTTAGTGATACACACTAAGTATTCTAACTAATACATAGTTAACTTCCCTCTTGTGCTTAGTCTGAGTCATGTCCAACTCTTTGTGACCCATTGGACTGTAGTCCACCAGGCTCCTGTGTCCATGGGATTTTTCAGGCAGGAATACTGGAGTGGGTTGCCACTTCCTCTTCCACAGGATCTTCCTGACCCAGGGACTGAACTCAAGTCTCCTGCATCTCCAGCCTTGCAGGCAGATTACTTCTCTTTAAATAGATCAGTACCTGCTTGTGCTATGTTCAATGAGATTAAACAAATAGATACCTGACCATCCTTTATTATAGGGAGTCAGTAAGTCCAAATATCCCCAAAGTGACCTTGAATCTGTGAGCTCCATCACCCACCTTTGGTAGTTCTTTAACTGGAACAGTTTATTCCAATAATGTGAGACACAGCCTGAGGGATGCTTCAGTTCACCATTTGAAAATGAAATTTTTAAACATTTAAAAAAATTAGCTAATTGCCCTTCTCTATTTTCCTAAAAGTTGTGCTAGCTTTAATATATACATTCCCAAAATATAAATTCTAATACCTACTAAAAGCCACACCATGTGTGAGGTGCTGGAGTCTATTTTCCTAACCAGACAGGGCACCAGAGCCACTCCGCTGTCACTGAAATTAAAACCCCAGATGAGGAAATATAAATAACTAATTCTGAAAGAATTGATTAAATATCAGGACAGGAAAAACTCTTTCATAAGCGAAGAACACAGAATGAATGCAAATTAAAGAATCATTGTTCATTTTCAACTGAGAACAAGAACAACACAGGAGATGTACCTTGACCAAAGGACACTAATAATCAATTTACAAATAAATTGAGTTTGAAAGAAAAAACAAATCAATTGAGTTTGTATATTTCAGATATGTGGACTTCACACAATTACGCCAAAGCATCAAATATTTTCATTTTGCTAAGACTGACTCCTCAGAAATCTCAACAGCAGGCATACTATTAACATTTGGTCTTAGACCTCCACCACACTTTTCTATGCTTCTGGAATTGTTTTGATCACCTAGGTTTTACAATCTGTTTCATCAGTACTTGTTCTTATTTTTCGTATAAAACTTAATGGGCTGTGATGCCTTCATTTATGAAGTTAGTGATACACACTAAGTATTCTAACTAATACATAGTTAACTTCCCTCTTGTGCTTAGTCTGAGTCATGTCCAACTCTTTGTGACCCATTGGACTGTAGTCCACCAGGCTCCTGTGTCCATGGGATTTTTCAGGCAGGAATACTGGAGTGGGTTGCCACTTCCTCTTCCACAGGATCTTCCTGACCCAGGGACTGAACTCAAGTCTCCTGCATCTCCAGCCTTGCAGGCAGATTACTTCTCTTTAAATAGATCAGTACCTGCTTGTGCTATGTTCAATGAGATTAAACAAATAGATACCTGACCATCCTTTATTATAGGGAGTCAGTAAGTCCAAATATCCCCAAAGTGACCTTGAATCTGTGAGCTCCATCACCCACCTTTGGTAGTTCTTTAACTGGAACAGTTTATTCCAATAATGTGAGACACAGCCTGAGGGATGCTTCAGTTCACCATTTGAAAATGAAATTTTTAAACATTTAAAAAAATTAGCTAATTGCCCTTCTCTATTTTCCTAAAAGTTGTGCTAGCTTTAATATATACATTCCCAAAATATAAATTCTAAATACCTACTAAAAGCCACACCATGTGTGAGGTGCTGGAGATACAAAGATAATTAAGACATATCCGCAAGGAAATCAACCAGACAGGGCACCAGAGCCACTCCGCTGTCATCTTGAAATTCTGGATTCTGTGTCAAAACTCATCACTCACATTCTGCCCTAGCCTTTCTCATACTTGGCATGAATTTTTCTTTCCTCAGCCTTGACCTCTCCTCTCCTATTCTCTTCTTCCATGGCTGCACTGGGAACAAAGGCTCCTTGGAATAGATGTAAAACTCAGCTGTAACCAAAGATGCCAAGATCAAAGTTGGCAGAGACACTGACGTTCAGGATGAAGAGGCTTCCTCTTTAAGATCCAAATTCCAGACAATCCAAATATAGGCAAATGAGCCCCAGTAGAACACTCAGTTTTCTGCGCTGATTCCAGGAAAGAAGCCGAAATCACCATAGAAGCAACTCCGTTTCACTCTTTCCAACCCCGTGGGCTTGATGCTAATTGCCTACCCCAACAGTGAGATCGCATTTCAAAATATGGTCAAACACAAAACAGCCAAGTCAATCAAGCATTAAGTATTCAGGCACAATTATCCCAACACATGCCCAAGCACCAGCAGTGAAGCAGCTTCCTTTAGGAGCAGCTCTGTAATCATCTCTCCGGGCAGCTGAGATTCTAACCTCTCCCCTCGGGGCCTCCTGTTGGGGATGCTGGGCTGGCGCGCAGGGTGTGAGAGATTACAGCGCCAGTCGCGACCCCCCACCCCCACCTTAACCCACTCTCATTTAAATGTGTGCTCATGGTGGGGGAGGGGAGGGGCAGAAGGTCCGCAGAAGTCCCCATTGTTGGGGTGGGATGTGTGGAAGCAGATGGTGAGGCTGGACACTCAGTCTGCTGTCAGACGCTTTCTGTCAAGGTCCCTGGGGACTGCAGGGGCTTTCTTTCCAGTCTCGGCTCAGGTTATGTGTGTTTTCAGGGTTGCGGGGGAGGTCCTTTCTTTATCGCCTCTCCCATTCCCAGGAGGCTGAGTTGCCGCCTCCTTTCCCCAATCCTTCCTTCTGCTTCCTCTACTTTTTTTGGACCGGCCGGTTCCAAGCATCGAGGACCCACTCGATGCAGGGAAAAGCGAGCTGTTCCCTTTGTCTCTAACTGATGCTGCTCTCTCATCCAGCGGGCTTCTGACTGGCATGCTCACTCGGGTATTTAACAAATTACTCCACAGTCCTCCTTAGGACTATTGACATTTACAGCTAACCAACCCCTACAGTTAACTGCAACGTGGTAACTGACTTTCACAGTCTTCCTTTCTTTTATTTCAATCCTCCAATGGGATCTTGTGCTTTGGTTTGACCTGATGCTCCCCTTTCATAAAATGTCAGGATCTAAAAAAAGTCAATAAAAAAAACCCTGGGTTACAGATGTGACTCTTTTCTGCATCCGTAAAGGACCATAGGAGCCTCTGAATATATAACTCTCCTCTCTAAAGTATTAGCTGTTAAACATAAATCTTGGCCTCAAAACCTGCTCCCTTTCAAGATTCCACACAGTGATGCCAAGGCAGCCCTTCCTTGTATTTCTCAGTTAAAATCTCCTCCAGCTCAGGGTGTTAAATTTGTTTTAGTTTTTAAGTCATACAAGCAGCCTGGTGCTTCACTAATGATGTCTTTGTGAGCTTGCCCCAACAGTGAGATCGCATTTCAAAATATGGTCAAACACAAAACAGCCAAGTCAATCAAGCATTAGCAGCTTCCCTTTTTAGGAGCAGCTCTGTAATCATCTCTCCGGGCAGCTGAGATTCTAACCTCTCCCCTCGGGGCCTCCTGTTGGGGATGCTGGGCTGGCGCGCAGGGTGTGAGAGATTACAGCGCCAGTCGCGACCCCCCACCCCCACCTTAACCCACTCTCATTTAAATGTGTGCTCATGGTGGGGGAGGGGAGGGGCAGAAGGTCCGCAGAAGTCCCCATTGTTGGGGTGGGATGTGTGGAAGCAGATGGTGAGGCTGGACACTCAGTCTGCTGTCAGACGCTTTCTGTCAAGGTCCCTGGGGACTGCAGGGGCTTTCTTTCCAGTCTCGGCTCAGGTTATGTGTGTTTTCAGGGTTGCGGGGGAGGTCCTTTCTTTATCGCCTCTCCCATTCCCAGGAGGCTGAGTTGCCGCCTCCTTTCCCCAATCCTTCCTTCTGCTTCCTCTACTTTTTCTGGACCGGCCGGTTCCAAGCATCGAGGACCCACTCGATGCAGGGAAAAGCGAGCTGTTCCCTTTGTCTCTAACTGATGCTGCTCTCTCATCCAGCGGGCTTCTGACTGGCATGCTCACTCGGGTATTTAACAAATTACTCCACAGTCCTCCTTAGGACTATTGACATTTACAGCTAACCAACCCCTACAGTTAACTGCAACGTGGTAACTGACTTTCACAGTCTTCCTTTCTTTTATTTCAATCCTCCAATGGGATCTTGTGCTTTGGTTTGACCTGATGCTCCCCTTTCATAAAATGTCAGGATCTAAAAAAAGTCAATAAAAAAAACCCTGGGTTACAGATGTGACTCTTTTCTGCATCCGTAAAGGACCATAGGAGCCTCTGAATATATAACTCTCCTCTCTAAAGTATTAGCTGTTAAACATAAATCTTGGCCTCAAAACCTGCTCCCTTTCAAGATTCCACACAGTGATGCCAAGGCAGCCCTTCCTTGTATTTCTCAGTTAAAATCTCCTCCAGCTCAGGGTGTTAAATTTGTTTTAGTTTTTAAGTCATACAAGCAGCCTGGTGCTTCACTAATGATGTCTTTGTGAGCTGGACAAAGTCAACATAAGCCCAGAAGATGGCTGTCTGGGGTTGAGTGGTAAAAATAAAGTCAGAAATACCATCTATTCCCCCTCATCTGCCTGGAATTAATCTTTTCCTCCCTCCCCAGGGCTGTTCTCTAGGCTTAAATGCTTTAATGTTTCATTTTGCACTCACCAACAGAATTTCCGTTTCACTTCTATTAACCGTTCTCCCTAAAATTGTGAAAGCTGTGAAGACTGGGCCTATAATATTCATATTTATTAGTTCAGGACTCAGTATGAATTCCTTGGTACATCTAAGCAGTATAGTAAATGTTGAATGAATAAATGAAATTAACAAATGGTAGAAATTAACAAAAGGGAATATACTGAAATATGAAAGAAGAGTGTCTCAAGTGTCAAACATTTCTGCCATACCTCAACTACTTCAGGTACTCCTTGTAGTAAACACTACATTTTACTTGGAAGTAAAATAGTTATGAGGAATTAGGAAAAAACACGTGAAATCACAAAACACTCATAGCCCAAACTATCTAAGAATTCCAAGTGTCCAAGTGCTAATGTCCCAAGAAAACAGTCCCCCTAGCTGGCAATCTGTTCAAGCAGTCTTACAAGAAGCACCATGGATACACCTGGGGCAATGGGACGGGAGCTTAATGCAGCCTCTGGACCCCACCTACTCCCCAGTGTGAGCCCTCTGCAGACAGAGGCCGCAAGGCAGAAGTTGTGTATTCCCTACGTGTAATGCTGTCTTCTGGCCCAGAGTGTAAAATGTGTCCACCACCAACCGCCCTCACTGAATTACAACTGTCACAGGCCCTTGAGGATTTACAGTTTCAGAGCATCTGTAAATGGCATCCTTGGCATCAGACTTTTCCCCTGGGTGCCTAAGCAGCAAGTCACCATTCAGTGGTTTCCCAAATATCAATGCAGATAGGGATCTAGAGAGAAATTGGAGATATGGATGTATCCCACTGTGGGAGAGAATACTATTGCAAACACCCCCAAGGAAAGTAAAATCCTGATTGAAAATTTGAAGCCTACCTACCCTATGTTAGCAGACAGAGGTAAAAGCTAGGATGCTGATTATGCACACTTAAGCACATAGTTTTTCTTTTCATTGTATGTAGACATAGCACCAGAAAATCCATCTTGTACATATAACAATGAACCCTTCCAATGTGAAACCATAAAACACTGTGCTTAGGAATGAGAACTCTTTAGTTTGTATTTTATCATTTTTCTAAGTCCCTCTGATCCATCCAATCTGCTATTTTGTACCTTAAAAAAAAAGGTTACTGTTTGCACAAGAATAAAAAAGACTATAAAATAGGATAACAGGACTGGCACATGCATTACGGGCACACTGCCAACATCCCATCCCATATCCATTACAGACATTGCTAATCAATTGAGGCCTGGATGGTAGCTTTAGAATTCTGATAAAGCACAATATAGCATCAGCCTTTCTGGTATTTGAGGCTACTTCAATTTGTCACTTTCACTTTAAAGATAATAATATATTCCAAAGATTAAAATACAGCAAATGAGCTTCATCGCTCAAGGTGTACTGAGACTAACCCATGACCCAGGTTTTACTATGAAAAAGGGCATTGCCTACCATTGCTGGTTTCCGCAGTCCATACGTTACAGCCTCATTCGAGGAAGAGCTTGCTCAGGTGGCAACCTGGTGCACCTGCACTTGCCTTAGTACGTGTCCTGGTGGCACTGCTGAGTACTCAGTCGCACTGGGGAAACTGAGGAAGACTAGTACAACTTCCAAGGAGGTGGTTTCTCAGGATTAGCAGGCCACAGGATAGGAACAGGAGGCCATTCTCCCTGACCATCTTTTCCTAGAAGTGATAAGGCAAAGCACTGCCTCATTTCCTGTCTCCTGGGACATGTGAAGGCCCTCCATCAGTATGCTTACACATAAAAAAAACCATCACAGAAACAGAAAAATATCACAACACAAAGAGTGCCTCAGGCCAGGAGCATCTTCCCAGCCTTCTCTTCACGCTGTCTAGAAGACAAAAATTGAAAAGTTGCTTGTTTTGTGGTTTTTGTTTCAGCTATCAAATGGAGTGTTATGTGTTTTGCATATACAGATCCCCTATTTGATCCTCACAACCACCCTATGAATTCTCGCCATTGTGAAATGAGTGTATGCAGATCCAATGGGACTAAAATGTCCAGAGTCACAGAGCCAGAAATGGCCAGATCAGTACTGAGAGCAGGTCCATCAGAACAAAGCCAAGGTTTCCTCCCCACACATGGAAGTCCACTTCAGGGGTCAATCACCTGAGTACACAGAATACTTCTGGTATCATGTGTGTCCCTTCTTCCCACTCTCTGGCCTGAAGTTTTGAGGGCCTTCTTTATTCTTGGCCCATCCTGACTGCTTAGTGAGTTACGTCTGGTAACGAAGCCACAGAGATGGCCCACCCCTAGTGTCACTCTGCAACACAAAAGAATTCAAGGGACTCTCTTCTGAGGGCTTATTCCCTGATCCACGAAGCATCTACCCAAACTATAAAAATGCTCTTGTGGGGTCTATCTCTGCTCATTTTCAACCAGAAGCAGACATGATTTCATGATATAAATGTTATTGATAGGCTATTCATTGGTCTGAATAGAAAATGGTGAAACAGAAATAAGATCATTGTCTGAGACTTCAGTTCTTCAGCAGCAATATGAAACAGGTGTCAACCACTGAGAAGATCCTGGAAACTCCCCTGCTGTGCCAGACATCAGGAGCTTGCAGATTGCTGGCTTGTGGGGAAATGAGGCAGGATGGTGAGGAGTGTCACAGCAGGATTCAGGATGGTGACTGCACTCACTAGTAAGAAAGTTTTTCAATATTTTACGCACTGGTAGGGCCATGAAGGTAGCACAGCAGTGGAACAAGAGCCCTGGAGAGGTTCTCAATAACAAGACTGGAATATTTTAACACGGTAAAGAGTGCATTGATTAGTAGAGAGAAGTGGTTAGTCACAGAGGCAAATGCCAGAGTCTGTGCTCGCTCTGATGGTGATCCAGAAGAGATTTGGTCCACTTAGCAAGACTCATCAACGGTGAAGACTGATCCAGCTTGCTCTCTGAGCCTGCATCTCTTGAACATTCAAGCTACAGAATATTCTATTTCTACATCACTTTTAAAATTTGTCTTGTTTGAACTTTTCTGCTGCTTTTGCTCTGTGAAACAGTTGAAAATTTTTATACAGTAAAGTGCATATTGAGCTAACGTGGAGGAAGTAGGAATACTATCACTGCTTTCCATATCATTTCCTGATCAAGTTTTCAGTCTAATAATTGACATAGACATTGGGCAAGAGTATATTCCTAGGAAAAGCTTGATTTCATCATGCCTCATATGTTTAATAGGGAAAGTCTTGAAAAAAAAAAAACCATTAGAGGGACACCAACCAAGTTTTACATTATATTGGAGTTATAATGAAAAATAAAGGAAGACAACCGGAATTACTTCCCAAGGATCGGTAACACTGAAAATGTTAACAGTTTCAACGAGGGTTTGATGACTCCAAGGATGTCAAATTTGAGCAGATTAATGTCTTCTCAAGTCCTCTGAGATTTATGTGATAGAGAGATACTGTCTTTCAGAAAGATGGTACTGTCAGGGGGGATTACTGGACTGGCTGAAGAATGAGATATCAAATCCTAGGCACCAGACCACCAGGGAACACATTAAAGGAGAAATATGACCCATATGATTACATCATATGGGACATCAGAAGTTGGCTGTTTTCAAAAGGGTTAACAGAACTGACCCCACACACGAGTGTCTAAACTTCCAATCTTTAAGTGTTCCAAACATGAAGAATTTGAATACTCAAAAGACAACTCTACATATGGATATCATTAGATGATCAGTACCAAAATCAGACTGATCATATTCTTTGCAGCTGAAGATGGAGAAACTCTATACAGTCAGCAAAAAAAAAAAAAAAAAATTAATTGAAAAAAATAACTATTTGCATTAAAAATTTGTACTGTGGTAAAGTTTTCAAAAAAAAAAAATCCAAATATAAAAGATGAATAAAAATATGAGGAAAAATAAATAAATAAACAGGACCAGACCAGGTGTTGACTGTGGCTGAGATCATGATTTCCTTATTGCAAAATTCAGATTTAAACTGAAGAACACAGGGAAAACCTCTAGACTATTCAGCTATGACCTAAATCAAATCCCTTATGATTATACAGTGGAAATTACAAATAGATTCAAAGGATTAGACAGAGAGACTGAAGAACTATGAACAGAGGTTCGTAACACTGTACAGGAGGTAATGATCAAGACCCTCCCCAAGAAGGAGAAATGCAAAAAGGCAAAAAGTTTGTCTGAAGAGAAGTTACAAATAGCTGAGAAAAGAAGAGAAGTGAAAGTCAAAAGAGAAAAGGAAAGATATACCCACCTGAACAGAGAGTTCCAGAAAACAGCAAGAAGAGATGGGAAAGTCTTCCTAAGTTAACAATGCAAAGAAATAGAGGAAAACCATAGAATGTGAAAGACTAGAGACCTCTTCAAGAAAATTAGAGATACCAAGGGAAGATTTCATGCAAAGATGGGCACAATAAAGGACAGAAATGGTATGGCCCTAACAGAAGGAAAAGATATTAAGAAGAGGTGGCAAGAATACACAGAACAACTATACAAAAGCATTGTAATGACCAGGGTGATCACAACACTGTAGTCACTCATTTAGAGCCAGACATCCTGGAGTGTGAAGTCAAGTGGGCCTTAGGAAGCATCACTATGCACAAAGCGAGTGGAGGTGATGGAATTCCTACTGCGCTATTTCAAGTCCTAAAAGGTGATGCTGTTAAGGTGCTATGCTCAACATGTCAATAAATGTTCAAACTACTGCATAATTGCACTCGTTTCACATGCTAGTAAGGTCATGTTCAAAATCCTCTAAGCTAGGCTTCAACGGTATGTGAACCAAGAACTCCCCGATGTACAAGCTGGATTTAGAGAAGGCAGAGGAACCAGAGATCAGATTGCCAACATCCATTTCATCACAGAAAAAGAAAGAGAATTCCAGAAAAACACCTACTTCTGCTTCATTGATTACACTAAAGCCTTTGACTGTGTGGATCACAACAATCTGTGGATAATTCATAAAGAAATAGAAATACTGCAGGGAGGGGGTACATATATATACCTATGGCGGATTTGGGTTGATGTGTGTCAGTAAACAACAAAACCCTGTAAAAAATAATAATAATAAATAAAATTTGTATGGAATAAAAAAAAAGAAATAGGAATACCAGACTACCTCACCTGCCGCCTGTGAAATCTGTAAGCAGGCCAAGAAGCAATAGTTAGAACAGGACATAGAACACAGACTGGTTCCAAATAGGGAAAGGAGTACATCGAGGCTATATGTTGTCATCCTGCTTGCTTAACTTATACGCAGAGCACCTCATGCAAAATGCCAGGGTAGATGACTCCCAAGCTGGAATGAAGATTGCTGGGAGAATTATCAATAACCTCAGATATGCAGATGACATCATCCTAATGGCAGAAACTGAAGAGGAACTAAAGAGCCTCATGATGAAGGTGAGAGAGGAGAGTGAAAAAGCTGGCCTAAAATTCAACATTCAAAAAACAAGGATAATGGTATCTTGTCCCATTACTTCATGGCAAATAAATGGACAAACAATGGAAACAGTGACAGATTTTATTTTCTTGGGCTCCAAAATCACCTCAGACAGTGACTGAAGCCATGAAACTAAAAGATGTTTGCTCCTTGAAAGAAGTGCTGTGACAAACCTGGACAGTATATTAAAGAACAGAGACATTACTGAGCCAACAAAGGTCCATATAGTCAAAGCTATGGTTTTCCAGTAGTCATATATGGGCAAGCATCACTATGCAAAGGTTTCCTAAAAGGTGATGCTGTTAAGGTGCTATGCTCAACATGTCAATAAATGTTCAAACTACTGCATAATTGCACTCGTTTCACATGCTAGTAAGGTCATGTTCAAAATCCTCTAAGCTAGGCTTCAACGGTATGTGAACCAAGAACTCCCCGATGTACAAGCTGGATTTAGAGAAGGCAGAGGAACCAGAGATCAGATTGCCAACATCCATTTCATCACAGAAAAAGAAAGAGAATTCCAGAAAAACACCTACTTCTGCTTCATTGATTACACTAAAGCCTTTGACTGTGTGGATCACAACAATCTGTGGATAATTCATAAAGAAATAGAAATACTGCAGGGAGGGGGTACATATATATACCTATGGCGGATTTGGGTTGATGTGTGTCAGTAAACAACAAAACCCTGTAAAAAATAATAATAATAAATAAAATTTGTATGGAATAAAAAAAAAGAAATAGGAATACCAGACTACCTCACCTGCCGCCTGTGAAATCTGTAAGCAGGCCAAGAAGCAATAGTTAGAACAGGACATAGAACACAGACTGGTTCCAAATAGGGAAAGGAGTACATCGAGGCTATATGTTGTCATCCTGC
This sequence comes from Tragulus kanchil, assembly GCA_022376925.1. NCBI lineage: Eukaryota > Metazoa > Chordata > Mammalia > Artiodactyla > Tragulidae > Tragulus > Tragulus kanchil. The sequence continues at coordinate 115,902,287 of JAIOJX010000023.1, read as the reverse complement.
TTGCTTAACTTATCCAGAGCACCTCATGCAAAATGCCAGGGTAGATGACTCCCAAGCTGGAATGAAGATTGCTGGGAGAATTATCAATAACCTCAGATATGCAGATGACATCATCCTAATGGCAGAAACTGAAGAGGAACTAAAGAGCCTCATGATGAAGGTGAGAGAGGAGAGTGAAAAAGCTGGCCTAAAATTCAACATTCAAAAAACAAGGATAATGGTATCTTGTCCCATTACTTCATGGCAAATAAATGGACAAACAATGGAAACAGTGACAGATTTTATTTTCTTGGGCTCCAAAATCACCTCAGACAGTGACTGAAGCCATGAAACTAAAAGATGTTTGCTCCTTGAAAGAAGTGCTGTGACAAACCTGGACAGTATATTAAAGAACAGAGACATTACTGAGCCAACAAAGGTCCATATAGTCAAAGCTATGGTTTTCCAGTAGTCATATATGGATGTGAGAGTTGGACCACTTGTAGTCAACTACAAATTGGCACTTACCAAGTATATTGTCAATGATTGAACAATAAGGACATTTGCCATCAGCCTCTTTGGCAACTGAACCCTCTGCTGTAGCAGCTGCTGACCTTCAACACCCCTTGAGGGTGGAATGAGACACACTCTGTTCCAGGGAATATGGTGGGACAGGTCTTTAGATAGGTGGACATTTTTAGGAACAGATTTTATGACCTCAATCCTTGCATCTCCTCATATCTAGAAAAGCACTAAGTCCTTTCAGATCCTCGCGATGAACAGAAAACCCTTTGTAAAGTGACTGTTTAAGGATACTGAACTCCCCCTTCATCAAAATCTTATATATTGTCCTTTCCCCTCACTAGCTCTTTGGAGCAATCTCTCAGAGCTATCTGAGGTGCTGCCTCCTAGGCTGCAGTCCTCATTTAATCCCCAATAAAACTTAACTTGTAACTCTTAAGTTGTACATCTCTTTTAGCCACAACAATAAAGAAGATTGTGTATAGAAGAATTGATGCCTTTGGACTGTGGTGTTGGAGAAGACTCTTGAGAGTCCCTTGGACTGCAAGGAGATTAAACTAGTCATTTCTAAAGGGAATCAATCCTGAATATTCAATGGAAGGACTGATGCTGAAGCTGAACCTCTGATACTTTGGCCACCTGATGCAAAGAGATGACTCAATGGAAAAGACTCTGATGCTGGGAAAAATAGGAGGTAGAAGGGATGACAGAGGCCAAGATGGTTGGATGTGTTGAGTAAAAAAGATAACTTGAGAGTTGTGGATTAAGTTTTTATTCTTTTTTAATTTTGGGCCCCTTTTATTATTTTTCCATTCGTTTATTTTTCATCCATCTTTATTCTTAGGCCAGTGTGGGCCTACCATTGCAGTGGCCCCTCTCGGTGCAGAGCACTGGCTATGGGCATATGTGTTCCAGAGCGCTGGCTTGCAACTGGACACACTGGCCCAGCCGCTCTGTGGCACGTGGGATATTCCCGTGTCAGGGATCGAACCAGTGCTGCTTGCACTGCAAGGCAGACTCTGTACCCACTGGACCACCAGGGAAGCCCCTGGTTAAGTTTTTTTTTTGAGGGAAAGTAAAGTTTATTAGAGGGAGAAGGAGAGTCACTGCCAGTACAGCGGGCGGTTTAAGGGAGAATCGCATGGAAGCTGCTGACCTTCAACACCCCTTGAGGGTGGAATGAGACACACTCTGTTCCAGGGAATATGGTGGGACAGGTCTTTAGATAGGTGGACATTTTTAGGAACAGATTTTATGACCTCAATCCTTGCATCTCCTCATATCTAGAAAAGCACTAAGTCCTTTCAGATCCTCGCGATGAACAGAAAACCCTTTGTAAAGTGACTGTTTAAGGATACTGAACTCCCCCTTCATCAAAATCTTATATATTGTCCTTTCCCCTCACTAGCTCTTTGGAGCAATCTCTCAGAGCTATCTGAGGTGCTGCCTCCTAGGCTGCAGTCCTCATTTAATCCCCAATAAAACTTAACTTGTAACTCTTAAGTTGTACATCTCTTTTAGCCACAACAATAAAGAAGATTGTGTATAGAAGAATTGATGCCTTTGGACTGTGGTGTTGGAGAAGACTCTTGAGAGTCCCTTGGACTGCAAGGAGATTAAACTAGTCATTTCTAAAGGGAATCAATCCTGAATATTCAATGGAAGGACTGATGCTGAAGCTGAACCTCTGATACTTTGGCCACCTGATGCAAAGAGATGACTCAATGGAAAAGACTCTGATGCTGGGAAAAATAGGAGGTAGAAGGGATGACAGAGGCCAAGATGGTTGGATGTGTTGAGTAAAAAAGATAACTTGAGAGTTGTGGATTAAGTTTTTATTCTTTTTTAATTTTGGCCTCTTTTATTATTTTTCCATTCGTTTATTTTTCATCCATCTTTATTCTTAGGCCAGTGTGGGCCTACCATTGCAGTGGCCCCTCTCGGTGCAGAGCACTGGCTATGGGCATATGTGTTCCAGAGCGCTGGCTTGCAACTGGACACACTGGCCCAGCCGCTCTGTGGCACGTGGGATATTCCCGTGTCAGGGATCGAACCAGTGCTGCTTGCACTGCAAGGCAGACTCTGTACCCACTGGACCACCAGGGAAGCCCCTGGTTAAGTTTTTTTTTTTTTTTTTGAGGGGAAAGTAAAGTTTATTAGAGAGGGAGAAGGGAGAGTCACTGCCAGTACAGCGGGCCGGTTTAAGGGAGAATCAGCATGGAAGACGCTGCTAGAACAGCAGGTTGGTTCAAAGAAGAACCGACCCCGGGTTAAGTTTTACTTGGGGCACAATCAGGAGGCAGCCCAGGAGGCAGAACCTCAGATAGTTCTGAGAAACTGCTCCAAAGAGGCAACAGGAGGAAAATCAGTATCTAAGGTTTTGATGAAGGGTTTTTTTCATAACATTAAACACTCATTTTACAAAGAGGGTTTCTGGTTAGTCACAAGGGTCTGATTTATCATGAAGGATTTACTGTTTTTCTAAGCATGAGGAGATGCAAAGATTGAGATTATAAAATCTATTCCTAAAAACATCTGCCTGTATAAATACCTGTCCTACCAGATCCTCTGGAGCACGGAGTGCTTTAGTCTATCCTGAACTCCCTCAGGTGGTTTTGAGAATCAGCAGCTGCCACAGCACAGGGGTCAGTCTCTGCAGAGTAGATGGCAAATGCCCTTGTTGTTCACTCACTGGCAATGTAATTGGTAAGTGCCAATTTGTAGTTGACAGATGGTATCACCAACTCAATGGACATGAGTTTGAGCAAGCTCTGGGAGATGGTGAAGGACAAAGAAGCCTGGTGTGCTGCAGTCCATGGGGCTGCAAACAATTGGACAGGACTGAGCAGTTGAATTGAACTGAACTGAACCACGAATGAAAGGCTGATCCTGAGCAGAACCCTGTGGGGCTCTGGGACACAAACTTCTTGATTCCAGGAAATAGGATTCATTCAGTCTCCAGACCTTCTCGTAAGTTCTAAGAGGAGGTTCAAACAGTTGCTAATTAGGGAAGGGGCGATGTGGAGACAAGGAAGGAACAGTTCAAAAACAATAGTGCAACCTGGAGGATAGTTTCCCTCAAGAGATATACATAACAATATCTTTGCTCTGTCAGATACTGAAACCCCAACTAGGATCGAACCAGTGCTGCTTGCACTGCAAGGCAGACTCTGTACCCACTGGACCACCAGGGAAGCCCCTGGTTAAGTTTTTTTTTTTTTTTTTGAGGGGAAAGTAAAGTTTATTAGAGAGGGAGAAGGGAGAGTCACTGCCAGTACAGCGGGCCGGTTTAAGGGAGAATCAGCATGGAAGACGCTGCTAGAACAGCAGGTTGGTTCAAAGAAGAACCGACCCCGGGTTAAGTTTTACTTGGGGCACAATCAGGAGGCAGCCCAGGAGGCAGAACCTCAGATAGTTCTGAGAAACTGCTCCAAAGAGGCAACAGGAGGAAAATCAGTATCTAAGGTTTTGATGAAGGGTTTTTTTCATAACATTAAACACTCATTTTACAAAGAGGGTTTCTGGTTAGTCACAAGGGTCTGATTTATCATGAAGGGATTTACTGTTTTTCTAAGCATGAGGAGATGCAAAGATTGAGATTATAAAATCTATTCCTAAAAACATCTGCCTGTATAAATACCTGTCCTACCAGATCCTCTGGAGCACGGAGTGCTTTAGTCTATCCTGAACTCCCTCAGGTGGTTTTGAGAATCAGCAGCTGCCACAGCACAGGGGTCAGTCTCTGCAGAGTAGATGGCAAATGCCCTTGTTGTTCACTCACTGGCAATGTAATTGGTAAGTGCCAATTTGTAGTTGACAGATGGTATCACCAACTCAATGGACATGAGTTTGAGCAAGCTCTGGGAGATGGTGAAGGACAAAGAAGCCTGGTGTGCTGCAGTCCATGGGGCTGCAAACAATTGGACAGGACTGAGCAGTTGAATTGAACTGAACTGAACCACGAATGAAAGGCTGATCCTGAGCAGAACCCTGTGGGGCTCTGGGACACAAACTTCTTGATTCCAGGAAATAGGATTCATTCAGTCTCCAGACCTTCTCGTAAGTTCTAAGAGGAGGTTCAAACAGTTGCTAATTAGGGAAGGGGCGATGTGGAGACAAGGAAGGAACAGTTCAAAAAAACAATAGTGCAACCTGGAGGATAGTTTCCCCTCAAGAGATATACATAACAATATCTTTGCTCTGTCAGATACTGAAACCCCAACTAGGAGCTGTCCACATCATGAAGACCCGGACAGGTTAGAACCAGATGCTGACTCCCACTTACCTCACCACCAACCAAAGAGAAGAATATCCATGAGCTGACCACATCTTCTTTGAACAAAACTGTAAAACCTCTCACTACCGTCTCCAAGTCGGGACATAAATTTTGTGGTCATTAGCTCCCTGGGGCCCCCCTTGCCTGGGAAAGCAACAAAGCTATTATTTTCTCTGTATGTGTCTGATATTCATTCAGTCTTGTCCAACTCTTTGTGATTCCATGGACTGCAGCCCACCAGGCTCCTCTGCCGATGGCATTCTTCAGGCAAGAATACTGGAGTGGGTTGCCATTTCCTTCTCCAGGGGATCTTTCTGACCCAGAGATTAAACCTGGGTCTCCTACACTGCAAGTGGATACTTTATCGTCTGAGCCACCAGAGAAGTCCTGGTAAGTATTATTTTCTACTTCTCCCCAAACTCTGTCCCTGAGATTTATTTTGGTGTTGGGGTACAGAGGCCAGATTAGGCTTCAGAGCTAGGGCATCAAAGACCACAGAAGCTGGCACTGAAGACGTGCCTGCTGTGATGGAACAGGTGGTTCCCAAGAAGCTTCTGCAAATTCCAAGAACCTCCAAGAAGCGCTCACTGTGTTTCCAGGCTGACAAAACTGAATGAATGAAGGATTCAGAAGTAACCAGGCTGATCATCTCCACTGCCTAGAGCAGAAAGCAGGTAATTTACAGGTGCTTGCGGGAGGACTCCGCAAGCCTAAGTCTGCCATCTGTCCACACATCTGTCTAAACTGCCTCTGGAGTATAATGGCATTTTACTTTTCAATCCGCCTTCTAAATCTCACGTGAGTGGCTTTAATTGGCAACTTCAACCAGGAATCACGTAGGGAAGGGGATTCTGGGAAATATGGCTCCTAGCTTCTCCTCCGTAAGCCCTTAGATGCGGAAGGATGTGATTTCAACCTGACAACAGACTCAGCACAAAAGAGTAGGTCGTGGCTGCTAAGTAAATGAGTACAAGAATTTGAACTTCCACCCTGAATGCTCTAACGTCGTTACATCTTCACGCAGCCTTTCAAAAACTAGTCAGACATACAGATGGCCAATACACACATGATAAGATGTTCAACATTACTAATTACTAGAGAAATGCAAATCAAAACTACAATAAGATACAATCTGATGATGGTCAGAATGGCCATCATCAACAAATCTACAAACAGGGCTTCCCTCATAGCTCAGTGGTAAAGAGTTTGCCTGCCAATGCAGGAGACACAAGTTCGATCCCTGATCTGGGAAGATCCCACATACTGAGGAGCAACGAAGCCCATGAGACACAACTATTGAGCCTGTGCTCTAGCGTCTCAAAGCCACAACTACTGAGTCCATGTGTCGCAACTACTGAAGCCCATGTGCCCTAGAGCCCAAGTTCCACAAGAGAAGTCATCCCAACAAGAAGCTTGCTCACCTTAGCTAGAGAGTAGCCCCCACACCTGGCAACTAGAGAAGACCCTGTGGCAGCAGTAAAAATCCAGAATAGCCAAAAATAAATAAATAAATATATAAATGTATATTCTTAAAAAATCTACAAACCAGGGCTTCCCTGGTGGTCCAGTGGGTAAGGACACCGCCTTGCAGTGCAAGGGGCGCCAGTTCGATCTGGACTGATGTGTCCAACTACTGAGCCAGAGCTCTGGAGCGCATGTGCCCAGAGCTGGCGCTCTGCAGTGAGAGACACCACTGCGATGGGAGGCCCACACAGGCCAAAGAACAAAGACGGAAATGAAAGACTAATAGAAGTAGCCAAAAAAAAGAAAAAAAAATCTACAAACCATACATGCTGGAGAGGATGTGGAGAAAGGGAACTCTCCTACATCGCTGGTAGGAGTGTAAACTGATGCAGTCATTATGGAGAACAGTATGTAGATTCCTTTAAAAACTAGGAATAAATAAACCATATGACCCAGCATCCCCACTACTGGGCATATACCTTAAGAAAACCACAATTCTAAAAGACACATGTACTTCAATGTTCATAGCAGTTCTGTTTACAACAGCCAGGATATGGAAGCAGCCTAGATGTCCATGAATGGATAATGGATAACAGATGAATGGATAAAGAAGTTGTGGAGCATATATACAGTGGAATATTACTCAGCCATAAAGAAGAATGAATCTGAGTTAGCTCTAGTCAGGTGGATGAATCTAAGGACTGTTATACAGAGTGAAGTAAAAGAGAAAAAAAAATATAATATATTAACGCATACACATGGAATCAAGAAAATGGTACAGATGAACTTATTTGGAGAAAAGGAATTGAGACACAGATGTATAGAATGGACTTGTGGACGCAGTGGGAGATGGAGTAGGCGCGATGAATGGAAGAAGGAGCATCAGCATACACACTCTATCGTGTATAAAATGGACAGTTGGTGAGCAGTTGCTGCATACCTGTGATGACCTAGAGGGGTGGGATGGGGGGAAGGCAGGGAGGCTCAAGAGGGATAGGGATATATATATATATATATATATAAAATTTTGGCTGATTTGCGTTGGTGTATGGCAGAAACCAACACAACATTGTAAAAAATTTTAAAAAAAAGCAAGAACTAGTCAGATATATTCTAAGGGTCTGACAGCAGAGAAATTTATTTGCAGACTTTCTAAGAGAGGGACCTCAGCTGACTCCTGAAACTCAATGGTTCCCAAATTATTAAAAAGAAAAACCTGGAAGAAATGATACTCTGCAAAATGCCATGCTCTGCCAAACACCTTAAAATATCACCAGAGTGAACTCCATTAGATGAAGCCCCAGTAATTTTACTAGGAGAAAAATTCTATATGTAGAATGGGGAACCCACACGTCCGCAAAGAAACAAGCTGTCAAACCAAGCATTATCAAGTGTTTCAGAATTTTTCCATTAATATTCATTTGCTGCTTGTTCATTTCTATCATGTGAGAGATGGAAAAACTCTCCTACATCGCTGGTAGGAGTGTAAACTGATGCAGTCATTATGGAGAACAGTATGTAGATTCCTTTAAAAACTAGGAATAAATAAACCATATGACCCAGCATCCCCACTACTGGGCATATACCTTAAGAAAACCACAATTCTAAAAGACACATGTACTTCAATGTTCATAGCAGTTCTGTTTACAACAGCCAGGATATGGAAGCAGCCTAGATGTCCATGAATGGATAATGGATAACAGATGAATGGATAAAGAAGTTGTGGAGCATATATACAGTGGAATATTACTCAGCCATAAAGAAGAATGAATCTGAGTTAGCTCTAGTCAGGTGGATGAATCTAAGGACTGTTATACAGAGTGAAGTAAAAGAGAAAAACAAATATAATATATTAACGCATACACATGGAATCAAGAAAATGGTACAGATGAACTTATTTGGAGAAAAGGAATTGAGACACAGATGTATAGAATGGACTTGTGGACGCAGTGGGAGATGGAGTAGGCGCGATGAATGGAAGAAGGAGCATCAGCATACACACTCTATCGTGTATAAAATGGACAGTTGGTGAGCAGTTGCTGCATACCTGTGATGACCTAGAGGGGTGGGATGGGGGGAAGGCAGGGAGGCTCAAGAGGGATAGGGATATATATATATATATATATAAAATTTTGGCTGATTTGCGTTGGTGTATGGCAGAAACCAACACAACATTGTAAAAATTTAAAAAACAAGCAAGAACTAGTCAGATATATTCTAAGGGTCTGACAGCAGAGAAATTTATTTGCAGACTTTCTAAGAGAGGGACCTCAGCTGACTCCTGAAACTCAATGGTTCCCAAATTATTAAAAAGAAAAACCTGGAAGAAATGATACTCTGCAAAATGCCATGCTCTGCCAAACACCTTAAAATATCACCAGAGTGAACTCCATTAGATGAAGCCCCAGTAATTTTACTAGGAGAAAAATTCTATATGTAGAATGGGGAACCCACACGTCCGCAAAGAAACAAGCTGTCAAACCAAGCATTATCAAGTGTTTCAGAATTTTTCCATTAATATTCATTTGCTGCTTGTTCATTTCTTTGGTTGTCTGCTAGTGCTTGCTACCAGACAAGTGGTAGCAGGCATCAAAGTTTAAGAATACATTTGGGGAGAAATTTGAGAGAAAATGATCTTCTTTAAAATGAAAGGGATTTTTTCCTCCCCCCTGCACATTTTGAGCAGATTTCCATTATCCCGATCTAACCCCAGACCACTCCCCTCCTGTGCTCAACTGGACAGTTTGTTACACTGTAATGGATTTGAGAGAGTATGAAAGTGCTGGCCTAAATTAAAGGCAAAGCAACGGTAATAACTTGCCACCCAATTACCTCAATAAACTGTTCCTACTAGAAACATTTAAAGGTGAGAATCTTTAATAATCTTTCCAAGCCTCAGATTCCATGAATTACACACCTCTATAAGTCCCAAGGAGATTAAACCAGTTAATCCTAAAGGAAATCAACCTTGAATATTTATTGGAAGGGCTAATGCTGAGGCTGAAGCTCCAATACTTTGGCCATCCTGATGTGAAGAGACAACTCGTTGGAAAAGACCCCGATGCTGGGGAAAATAGAAGGCAGAAGGAGAAGAGGATGACAGAGGACAAGATGGTTGGATGGTGTCACTAAGTCAATGGACATGCGTTTGAGCATGCTCTGGGAATGGTGAAGGACAGGGAAGCCTGGTGTGCTGCAGTCCATGGGGTCCCAAAGAATCAGATACAACTGAGTGACTAAACTGAATTGAACAACTGCCATGCCAAAAATGTTTTTATGACTCAAAATGTTAGAAATCTGCTGAATTAGTTTACCTGCCCTACACTGGAAACCCACAATGAAGAAAGTAAAAAAACGTGTGGGGGGTCCTTTTACCAGAGTTAAGAGTGGGAGACAGAGACAGAGAATATGTTCTCAAGCATGTGGTCCAAGGGCATAGCTTGGTGTTTAGACTTTGATCTATTGTCAGCCTCTATGACTTAACTATTGGTTTCAAGGGAGAAATGAAGCAGAGCCCTCCCCTGTGTGCTATGTGCTAAGTTGCTTCAGTCGTTTCTGACTCTGTGACCCTATGGACTGTAGCCCACCAGGCTCCTTTGTCCGGGGGATTCTCCCGGCAAGAACACTGGAGTGGGTTGCCGTGCCCTCCTCCAGGCTTCAGGATCCCGTCCTTCTGAATCGATTAGACAAGTGGTAGCAGGCATCAAAGTTTAAGAATACATTTGGGGAGAAATTTGAGAGAAATGATCTTCTTTAAAATGAAAGGATTTTTCCTCCCCTGCACATTTTGAGCAGATTTCCATTATCCCGATCTAACCCCAGACCACTCCCCTCCTGTGCTCAACTGGACAGTTTGTTACACTGTAATGGATTTGAGAGAGTATGAAAGTGCTGGCCTAAATTAAAGGCAAAGCAACGGTAATAACTTGCCACCCAATTACCTCAATAAACTGTTCCTACTAGAAACATTTAAAGGTGAGAATCTTTAATAATCTTTCCAAGCCTCAGATTCCATGAATTACACACCTCTATAAGTCCCAAGGAGATTAAACCAGTTAATCCTAAAGGAAATCAACCTTGAATATTTATTGGAAGGGCTAATGCTGAGGCTGAAGCTCCAATACTTTGGCCATCCTGATGTGAAGAGACAACTCGTTGGAAAAGACCCCGATGCTGGGGAAAATAGAAGGCAGAAGGAGAAGAGGATGACAGAGGACAAGATGGTTGGATGGTGTCACTAAGTCAATGGACATGCGTTTGAGCATGCTCTGGGAATGGTGAAGGACAGGGAAGCCTGGTGTGCTGCAGTCCATGGGGTCCCAAAGAATCAGATACAACTGAGTGACTAAACTGAATTGAACAACTGCCATGCCAAAAATGTTTTTATGACTCAAAATGTTAGAAATCTGCTGAATTAGTTTACCTGCCCTACACTGGAAACCCACAATGAAGAAAGTAAAAAAACGTGTGGGGGGTCCTTTTACCAGAGTTAAGAGTGGGAGACAGAGACAGAGAATATGTTCTCAAGCATGTGGTCCAAGGGCATAGCTTGGTGTTTAGACTTTGATCTATTGTCAGCCTCTATGACTTAACTATTGGTTTCAAGGGAGAAATGAAGCAGAGCCCTCCCCTGTGTGCTATGTGCTAAGTTGCTTCAGTCGTTTCTGACTCTGTGACCCTATGGACAGTAGCCCACCAGGCTCCTCTGTCCATGGGATTCTCCCGGCAAGAACACTGGAGTGGGTTGCCGTGCCCTCCTCCAGGGGATCTTCCCGATCCAGGGATCGAACCTGTACCTCTTCCATCTCCTGCACTGGCAGGTGGATTCTTTACCACCTTCCCACCTCTTGAACTTAGGAGAGGTCCAAGCCCTCTCTGAAGAATCTAAAAACAGATGCAGGGGTAAGGAAGCCCTCTGGAAAATATAGGAATGGCACCTTAACTTTTTCCAGTGTCAAATATATTTATTTTTTAAACCCTTTTGTGAAGAACTGTCTTGCTAGAACCAAAACAAGATGATGGAAAAGGATGTCCGTTCTGTATCCCCAGAAAGGAAACTTTCCATAGAGCAGACTCTGGACTGTGTAACCCAGACCTACCAGCTGGGTCAAGTGCAGTGGAGCTACAGGCAAAGCATACACTGTGGATACTGAAACCTGAGCGAACCGGGACCCTGCCTGCCTGGCTTCATGGATGATGTCTCCTGAATCTTATAATGAAGTCTCAGCTGCATACCATGGTCTACAAGAACCAACCACCAATCCAGGCTCTCAGCATGTCCCCTGCTGGTCTCTCATCTCCAGCCACACTGGATTTCTCAGTGTTGCTCAAGTGCACTCCACCTATTCCAGACTCAGAGGCTTGACACCTGCTATTTTCTCAATTCTTCCTTTGCCCAGGTCTTCTGAAACAGTGAAACTTCTCCTAACACTCCATGTGAAAGAATTTCCATCAGTCCAGCCATTCCCTTGCCTGCCTCTTGCTGAATTAGTTTACCTGCCCTACACTGGAAACCCACAATGAAGAAAGTAAAAAAACGTGTGGGGGGTCCTTTTACCAGAGTTAAGAGTGGGAGACAGAGACAGAGAATATGTTCTCAAGCATGTGGTCCAAGGGCATAGCTTGGTGTTTAGACTTTGATCTATTGTCAGCCTCTATGACTTAACTATTGGTTTCAAGGGAGAAATGAAGCAGAGCCCTCCCCTGTGTGCTATGTGCTAAGTTGCTTCAGTCGTTTCTGACTCTGTGACCCTATGGACAGTAGCCCACCAGGCTCCTCTGTCCATGGGATTCTCCCGGCAAGAACACTGGAGTGGGTTGCCGTGCCCTCCTCCAGGGGATCTTCCCGATCCAGGGATCGAACCTGTACCTCTTCCATCTCCTGCACTGGCAGGTGGATTCTTACCACCTTCCCACCTCTTGAACTTAGGAGAGGTCCAAGCCCTCTCTGAAGAATCTAAAAACAGATGCAGGGGTAAGGAAGCCCTCTGGAAAATATAGGAATGGCACCTTAACTTTTTCCAGTGTCAAATATATTTATTTTTAACCTTGTGTGAAGAACTGTCTTGCTAGAACCAAAACAAGATGATGGAAAAGGATGTCCGTTCTGTATCCCCAGAAAGGAAACTTTCCATAGAGCAGACTCTGGACTGTGTAACCCAGACCTACCAGCTGGGTCAAGTGCAGTGGAGCTACAGGCAAAGCATACACTGTGGATACTGAAACCTGAGCGAACCGGGACCCTGCCTGCCTGGCTTCATGGATGATGTCTCCTGAATCTTATAATGAAGTCTCAGCTGCATACCATGGTCTACAAGAACCAACCACCAATCCAGGCTCTCAGCATGTCCCCTGCTGGTCTCTCATCTCCAGCCACACTGGATTTCTCAGTGTTGCTCAAGTGCACTCCACCTATTCCAGACTCAGAGGCTTGACACCTGCTATTTTCTCAATTCTTCCTTTGCCCAGGTCTTCTGAAACAGTGAAACTTCTCCTAACACTCCATGTGAAAGAATTTCCATCAGTCCAGCCATTCCCTTGCCTGCCTCTTGCTGTTATTTTCTTCAGAGCACTTACCAACATCTGAAATTAAAGTATGTACATACCATCTGCCTCTACCATGAGAACATAAACTCCATGAAAATGAGAATCTTTCTCTGAGATGACATGAATGAAAGCACGTGCCAACTGAAGAGGGAACTCTTGGAGCACATGTGCCTTCTCGATAATTTATTCATTCATTCTTTCACTCATTTGAAAAAAATCTGCCCGGTGCCATGCACTATCCTAAGTGCTGGGGATAAAGCAAATATCGCTGTCCTTCTGGAATTGACATTCTAGTCTGTAGAGACAACCAGTACATAAATATAATATCTCTGTCCTCCCGGAGTTGACATTCCAGTCTGCAGAGATAACCAGTACATAAATCTAACAAGACGACTATGTGTGTGGCTCAGATGGTAAAGAATCTGCCTGCAGTGCAGGAGATTCATCTTCGATCCCTAGGTTGGGAAGATGCCCCTGGAAAAGGAAATGGCTACCCACTCTAGTCCTCTTGTCTGGAGAACTCCATGGACAGAGGAGCCTGGCAAGCTATAGTCTATAGGGGCCACAAAGAGTCCGACACGACTGAGCGACTAACACTTGCACTTTCAACTATAATAATGTCGGGTATTCCATGAAGAAAAATAAAGCTGGGTATGAAAAAAAAGTTATTTCAGTTGGTAGTCCGTGTAGGATTTTCAGCTCTAGGGAAATGGCACTTAAACGTGTAAAAAAGAATTCTCTCAGCTACAGGCAAAGCATACACTGGATACTGAAACCTGAGCGAACCGGGACCCTGCCTGCCTGGCTTCATGGATGATGTCTCCTGAATCTTATAATGAAGTCTCAGCTGCATACCATGGTCTACAAGAACCAACCACCAATCCAGGCTCTCAGCATGTCCCCTGCTGGTCTCTCATCTCCAGCCACACTGGATTTCTCAGTGTTGCTCAAGTGCACTCCACCTATTCCAGACTCAGAGGCTTGACACCTGCTATTTTCTCAATTCTTCCTTTGCCCAGGTCTTCTGAAACAGTGAAACTTCTCCTAACACTCCATGTGAAAGAATTTCCATCAGTCCAGCCATTCCCTTGCCTGCCTCTTGCTGTTATTTTCTTCAGAGCACTTACCAACATCTGAAATTAAAGTATGTACATACCATCTGCCTCTACCATGAGAACATAAACTCCATGAAAATGAGAATCTTTCTCTGAGATGACATGAATGAAAGCACGTGCCAACTGAAGAGGGAACTCTTGGAGCACATGTGCCTTCTCGATAATTTATTCATTCATTCTTTCACTCATTTGAAAAAAATCTGCCCGGTGCCATGCACTATCCTAAGTGCTGGGGATAAAGCAAATATCGCTGTCCTTCTGGAATTGACATTCTAGTCTGTAGAGACAACCAGTACATAAATATAATATCTCTGTCCTCCCGGAGTTGACATTCCAGTCTGCAGAGATAACCAGTACATAAATCTAACAAGACGACTATGTGTGTGGCTCAGATGGTAAAGAATCTGCCTGCAGTGCAGGAGATTCATCTTCGATCCCTAGGTTGGGAAGATGCCCCTGGAAAAGGAAATGGCTACCCACTCTAGTCCTCTTGTCTGGAGAACTCCATGGACAGAGGAGCCTGGCAAGCTATAGTCTATAGGGGCCACAAAGAGTCCGACACGACTGAGCGACTAACACTTGCACTTTCAACTATAATAATGTCGGGTATTCCATGAAGAAAAATAAAGCTGGGTATGAAAAAAAAGTTATTTCAGTTGGTAGTCCGTGTAGGATTTTCAGCTCTAGGGAAATGGCACTTAAACAGAGACCTAAGAGAAATGAGGAAGAGACAGTGAGTCAATATTTCTCCATGCAGCATGCATAGGAAGTGCAAAGGCCCTGTGGTGAGAGGATGCTTGGCATAGTCAGGGAACATCAAGGGGCCAGGGTGGCGGTGTGTGGCTGAAGCAGGGTGCACAGAGAGCGCTAGAGCAGGCAGGTAGCTAGGTACCAAGCAGAGAAATGGGAGGCGGGGCCGGGGGCAGGAAATCTTGACAACAGAGGCGGTCCAGAGGGAGACAAAAGAAAGCAAGAACGCCCAGACTGACAGGAAACCACACATCTTGTGTGATAAAGGTCTGGGTAGCAAACAAAGAAAGGAGAGGAAAAGTGGGAATCTCAGCTTCTGAATATCCTGTTGCTCATTATGTGCTCACTGCAATACAAAAGCCTTGGAGGTAAGAAGCACCCATCAAGAACTGACACCATGACACTCCTGATCTGAGTAAGGACAAAACTCCCTCCTTCCCTTGGGAGATTGGAGCTGGGATGAAAGAAAATCACGCTTTCTCTAGTGAATGTTTCCACCCCTTCACCTGCAAGCCCCTCAAAAGTGAGAGGGGCTCCCAGGTGGCTCAGTGGTAAAGGATCTACCTGCCAATGCAGGAGACACAGGAGATGCAGGTTTGATTCCTGGGTTGGGAAGATCCCTGGAGAAGGGAATGGCAACCCACTGCAGTATTCTTGCCTGGAGAATTCTATGCACAGAGGAGCCTGGCAGGCTACAGGCCATGAGGTCTGCAAAGAGTCAGACACGACTGAGTGACTAATACTTTCACTTTTCTTCATAACCAGCTTGTCAAATGAACCCTGGCAGCTGCTTACTCGCCTGCCCACTCTACCTCTGAGAGTGTGATGGTGGTTTAGTTGGCAAGTCATGTCCAGCTCTTGCAACCATTTCCTCCTCCAGGGAATCTTCCCAACCCAGGGGTTGAACCCAGATCTCTTGC
The DNA here is from genome assembly GCA_022376925.1 of Tragulus kanchil. Lineage (NCBI taxonomy): Eukaryota > Metazoa > Chordata > Mammalia > Artiodactyla > Tragulidae > Tragulus > Tragulus kanchil. The sequence goes on along the minus strand of JAIOJX010000023.1, from coordinate 115,886,715 downwards.
ACTGCAGGTGGATTCTTTATTCACTGAGTCACAGGGTAATTCCCCTGAGAGTGTATTCTAGCTTAAACAAATTCTCGCTTTACTTTCTTAACCTCTCAGATTTGTCTCCAAATTCTTTCTCGAAGGAGGAAGAACCTTCAATTCACCAGTGACAATGTGACAGAGGTAGAAAATGATACTAAATGATCAGCAGGTCCATATCCTCAGAGAGGAGCAGTGGAGACTTAAACTCAGGTCCCTGAGGAATCCAACAAGTCCCTGGGAAAGCAGGGCTTGGAGGCCTGGTCAATCTCAATCTCTTTGGGACTTCCAGGTTTCAGTATGAAGCTCATAACTTGGTCACATGTCCACATTCGTGGCAGGCAGCTTGAGGGCTGTGTCCACTTTCTATCCTCCCGTAAAGAAGCATCAAATCAGCAAGGAGCAGAAGTCCTCTGCAGAAGGGTGGCAACCCCGAGAGGCCACAGGGAAACGTGAGAAAGGAAACAGCTAGAGGTAACAGCATCTGTGGTTCAGCTATTAAAGGAATTTAGGGCGCAGTCCGACCTTGTTTAGGGAATCTCGGATTACTGACAGTGAGTTATTTGTGAAACATATCCTGAATACGTCTGAGTGTTCACTGTGGTGACTGCCTATGTGAACACATGGTATGAAGTCTTACAGATATTCTCTGGTGCCTCAGTGAAGACAGACGTGTGTGCTAAGTCGCTTCAGTCACATCTGACTCTTTCAACCTTATGGACTCTAGCCTTCCAGGCTCCTCTGTCCATGGGATTCTCCCGGCAAGAATACTGGAGTGGGTTACCATGCCCTCCTACAAGGGGATCTTCCCAACCCAGGGATGGAACCCAGGTCTCCTGCATGGCAGGCAGATTCCTCACCCCTGAGCCATCAGGGAAGCCCCATATACATTTATCTGAGATGAGACTTAATGGACTGCAGCCCTCCAGGCTCCTCTGTCCATGGGATCCTTTTGGCAAGAATACTGGAGTGGGTTGCCATGCCTTCCTATAGGGGGATCTTCCTGACCCAGGGATTAAACCCACGTCCCTAATGTCTCCTGCATTGGCAGTCAGGTTCTTTACCACTAGTGCCACCTGGGAATTCTGGAGACATCACACCAAGTTTTTCATTCACATAGAAGATACTAAGGTCCATGAGAGTGTATTCTAGCTTAAACAAATTCTCGCTTTACTTTCTTAACCTCTCAGATTTGTCTCCAAATTCTTTCTCGAAGGAGGAAGAACCTTCAATTCACCAGTGACAAAGTGACAGAGGTAGAAAATGATACTAAATGATCAGCAGGTCCATATCCTCAGAGAGGAGCAGTGGAGACTTAAACTCAGGTCCCTGAGGAATCCAACAAGTCCCTGGGAAAGCAGGGCTTGGAGGCCTGGTCAATCTCAATCTCTTTGGGACTTCCAGGTTTCAGTATGAAGCTCATAACTTGGTCACATGTCCACATTCGTGGCAGGCAGCTTGAGGGCTGTGTCCACTTTCTATCCTCCCGTAAAGAAGCATCAAATCAGCAAGGAGCAGAAGTCCTCTGCAGAAGGGTGGCAACCCCGAGAGGCCACAGGGAAACGTGAGAAAGGAAACAGCTAGAGGTAACAGCATCTGTGGTTCAGCTATTAAAGGAATTTAGGGCGCAGTCCGACCTTGTTTAGGGAATCTCGGATTACTGACAGTGAGTTATTTGTGAAACATATCCTGAATACGTCTGAGTGTTCACTGTGGTGACTGCCTATGTGAACACATGGTATGAAGTCTTACAGATATTCTCTGGTGCCTCAGTGAAGACAGACGTGTGTGCTAAGTCGCTTCAGTCACATCTGACTCTTTCAACCTTATGGACTCTAGCCTTCCAGGCTCCTCTGTCCATGGGATTCTCCCGGCAAGAATACTGGAGTGGGTTACCATGCCCTCCTACAAGGGGATCTTCCCAACCCAGGGATGGAACCCAGGTCTCCTGCATGGCAGGCAGATTCCTCACCCCTGAGCCATCAGGGAAGCCCCATATACATTTATCTGAGATGAGACTTAATGGACTGCAGCCCTCCAGGCTCCTCTGTCCATGGGATCCTTTTGGCAAGAATACTGGAGTGGGTTGCCATGCCTTCCTATAGGGGGATCTTCCTGACCCAGGGATTAAACCCACGTCCCTAATGTCTCCTGCATTGGCAGTCAGGTTCTTTACCACTAGTGCCACCTGGGAATTCTGGAGACATCACACCAAGTTTTTCATTCACATAGAAGATACTAAGGTCCAGAGAATGACATCACGGGCTATGTGCCCACAGTGCTCAGGAGTCAAAGTCTACCTCTGCCTTTAACTTCCCCTTAATGGACTCCTCCGGGTCACTGCTCTGATCCCTGATTCTCAGACTGTGTCCACACAGTGAAGCACAGGACCCGGGTAGCCAAGGGAGGGAGCCACACGTGAGCATCAGGAAGCGCTTCCTCGACTGCCGTCTGGGAGCCACTAAACCTAAGGTGCTGATGAAAGGCCTTTTACTCCATTGCTCTGCATCACACTGTCACTTCCTTCCATGCTCTGAGGCTATTCTGGAACTCACTGACTACACAGAATCCCATCGGTAGGCAAAGCAGAGTAAAATATTTGCTTAAACGTCTCTCTCCCAAATTTACCCTTCAAAGCCGAGTCCAGCCCATCTGGCTCAAATCAGCTGACCATGTGGCTGAGGGGTGCTCAGTGTGTGTGCGCCTGTGTGTGTCTGTGTGGGTGTGCGCGAGTGCACACAGGCCTGCTAGCATCTGATTCTCACTGAGCATCACCCAGTCTTCCTTGACGGTTTTAGTACAGCCACGCCTGAATGAGATGATGGATCTAACTAATGGGATCCTGCTCTTCTCCCTCTTCTGACAAAGGGTTAGTCACCTTAAATCCAGGTGTCTTCAAGGATGTGCTTGAAACGGAGAGGATGCAACTCAAGGCTTTGTAACACCCCTCCCCTTCCTCTCACACCCTTGGAACACCACTAAGCTTCAGTGTTCCTTCCTCTTCATTTTTCACTCTCCCATCCATTGTCTCCCTTTTCATGTGGTATTAGTCAGGACGCGCCAGAGAGAGAGAACCAAAGGAGACACAGAGAAATGTATAAACACACATGTGCATAGGATGGGGTGACTGGGAGCGGGGAGGGGACCAGAGATATGCATATGACTGATCTGGGAACATACATGTCTGTGAACAACCAAACTCTGTAAAAAATTTTTTTAAATAAAAAAAAAAATTAAAAAAACACACATGTGCTCACAGACACACACAAACACACTTACGTATGTGTGTGAATGCATTTATCTCTATAGAACCAATGATATATATATATACCCATATATTTAAGTACTTCTATGTAAATATATAAATGCACGTATGTATGTGTATCACTCTCTCTATATGCATGCATATACACATGTCCATAGAAGAGAGAGGTTTACCGTAGGCATTGGCTCACGTGACGGTGGAGTCCGAGAAGCCCCCAGCTCTGCCGTGTGCAGGCTGAAGACCCAGAAGAGACAGGGGCAGAATTCAGCGCAAGTCCAAAGACTGGAGAACCGGGGCTGCTGATGATGGAACAGCCAATCGGAAGCCAAAGGCCTGAGAACCTGGATGGAGGAACGGGAGGGGAGTGGACGGGCTGCTGGTAGAACTCAGAGTCCGGAGGCCAAGGGAGTTTCCCCAAGAAACTCCCTGAACTCAGGAGCAAGGCTCTACCAGCTGTCTGGGCCTCCCTTAGCCAAGTCAGGCTGACACATAAAATTAACCACCACACGTTGCTCCTCTGATCAGTCATCTACCACCGGTTCTGGAACAGCTGCGTCCAAGGCCCTCCAACTGTCCAGGGCCAGAGCAGCATGCCTGAGGTCTTCAAGGGAGCACCCTGCCCACTCCCACCGCCCCTCCCAACTCCCCTAAGAAAATCGTGCCTCTTCCTCCCACATCCCGTTAGGAAGTGGCGGTCGGGCTGTCAACACCATTTCCAAAGCTTCTCCCCTCCCCTCTCTCGTCAGATCTGTCACTGCATGCTTTCAATTCTCTCTCCCGTCTGCTCTTGCTTCTGCCACGGATGCTCTTGACCTCACTCAGCTCGTCTCCTGCCTAGACTTTGACAAGAGAATCCTAACCATGCCCTCGACTGCTCGTCAAACCCACCTGCAAGAAGCAATAACTCACTGTTATTGACTCTCTTCACAAGAATGAAGGAAACTCCCAACAGGAATCCAATAAAGTGTGGACATGAACTCTGCTTGTGGAACAGGGCCTGCCAGGATTTCCTCTTTGAAGATGACAATCACATATTTAAGTGCTGATAGGCTTGTTGAGGAAAGAACGGCCAGTGTTTTTAAGCCATGGTCTTTAATAGGGCCGTCTTTCCAGTTATGTAGCTGCTTACTTTAAAAATGCTCATCCTTGGTGTGAGTCTATCTTTATGATACCTTCTATCTTTTTGTTTTAAGCACGAGTGAACCGTGAGGAAAATAACATAATCTCCTTCAACTTTTTCTATGATGCAACAGATGTTGGCAATTTGATCTCTGGTTCCTCTGTCTTTTCTAAATCCAGCCTGTACATCTATAAGTGCTCAGTTCACATCCTAATGAAGCCTAGCTTGAAGGATTTTGAGCACGACCTTGCTGGGATGTGAAATGAGCACAGCTGAACAGTAGTTTGAACATTCTTTGGCATTACTCTTCTTTGGAACTGGAATGAAAACCGACTTTTCCCAATCCTGTGGCCACTGCTGAGTTTCCTAAATTCACTGTAACACGGAGTGTAGTACTTGAACAGTATCATCTTTTAGGATTTGAAATAGCTCAGCTACAATTGCACCACGTCCGCTTTTGCTCGTTTATCAATCTTGTGCTATATTCAGTAAGAGATAAATACCACAAACCTCTTCTGAAAATGAAAAGCATGAGAGAAAGGTGCTCTGAGAACTTCCCTATAGTTCCTATTCTCTTTCTTTTTCTTAAGTGACATCATAGCATCAACCACAGCACCTTATAAGCACATGCCCTAGGGAAGAGAAGGAGCATGGGGATGGGGGGGCGATTCTGCTAACTTTCAAGCTACAAGGCCTCTCTGAGCTTTGATCATCCCATCTGTAGATTAAGATACTAACAGTGCCCACTCGGCAGGGCTGTTGTCAGAAGTGTCATAGTGTGTGCAATACACATCTCTGTCTGCCTGACTCAGAGCAAACGACATGAGATCCCACGTTCTCTTCTCACTGCCTAGTTACTTCCTCCTCGTCCACACTCACACGCCTCCTCAGCCGTATCTGCCCGGAGCACGAGAGCCTGCCTTGCCCATGTGCTAGCCCAAAGGGGATTTACAGGTAAGCACCTCTATGTCCTGCATCCCTAGCCTGGGCGCCAGGCAAATGTTCCCACCGGCTGGCTGACATATGTGGCCGCAGCAGACTAATTTCTCCTGACACGTTGCCTTGAATGCACAGTCACAGAGCATGTGCTGAAGTGCTAAACACCCCCAAACTGTGCACTTTCCAATCTGTGAAAGCTTTTTCGTGGGTCCAGGCTTTTTTTCTCTCTCTCTCGACCCAAGGCATCACGAGGAGAAGCACATGGATACTCCGGGGAGGCATATGGCACCTTGTGCAGGCTCTCCAGAGCAGCGCTACCTTTGGTGTTGTCCCCTTGGCCAGCCAGATCGCCACCCCAGGCAGCTTCTGTGGGAGTTGGGGCTGCCTGAACCAGCTTGCACACAAAGGACGGACTCTGTGATGGGTGGCTCAGGGTCCACCCGCAGGCCGGAGGCAGAGCCCAGAGTGAAAATTACACTCAAAAACCCTATTACCTCATTTCCAAAAATTGGTTGGGGGCCCCAGTGAGCAAGCAGGTTTCCTAAGACTTCAGATTTACAAAAGGCTGGACTATCCCTCAGTGGTCTCGAACCATCTCGACAGCAACTATCGGTTATCTGGCACGGAGAGTTGACACTTGGAACCTCACTATCACCCTCGGAAAGTATTATGTTCTAGATGAGGAAACTGAGTCCTTGAAAGGTTCAACAACATATATGTGGTCACATGGCTAATCTAAGGCAGGGCCGTCCTCCACGCGAGCTCTGTGGATCTCCACTGTCATGCCTTCCTGAAGAATCAGCACTGACCTTAACTCTCGGCCCCTCCACCTATTGAGATGTCTCCGCAACAGCTAAAAGGAAGCCTCTGAGAAGCAGGAGCTTCCAAGGGACCCAGCTTTCCTGTGAAGATGTGAAGTCCCTTATCTGCCAGCGAGTTAAGGGGAAAATGTGAGGGCATCCCAGGCTTCTCTCAAATCCTCACCATCACACCATAAAGGAAGTCACTTGTCTGATCTACCTGTGAAGACGCTGCGGGAACACTGCATGAGGAATACTCATGGAACACCCCGTTACCAGAGAGCAACCACTGACAACTACCGAGGAGACAACGATGTTGAAATCAAACCGCAAACAGCAGCTGCTACCACTGCTGCCGTGACGACCATCACTAAAACACGACGACAGATCAAACTGCACCAACAGAAGCGCTGCGACTGAGAGGTGGCAGCTCGTTAACCTCTGCCAGGTGGGAACGCTGGGTATTCTCATTTGCTCGGCCTGGAGAGGGCACAGAGCTTGTACACAACAAAATCAGATGCGATGCTCCGGCTTCTGGGCCCCAAGGCTGTGCTCTTCCCATGGGCTCATTTCTATCTCCTCTAAGAGGGACCAGCAGTCACCAGACGCGTGTCCAGGAGGCGAGCACCTGTCCACAGCCCAGTCGAGCCAAAGGTAGAAAAGACCAGGAGGTGTGCAGCTGTTTCTTCCGGCTTTCCCATGGGGACCATTATTCCTGGGCATCCAGAAAATGGGTTTCCACTGTGTTTCTCCTCCTGTCCGGCTGACAAGAAATAATGAACAAAAGGATCGGTTCTTTTTTTAAAAAAAAAAAAAAAAGAAAGAAAGAAAAAGAAAGCCTGGCTTCAGGTGTGAGTTCAATCAAACCTTCTGACAGCTGTTTTAAAATATGTGTGCGCACAACCCCACAACCGTGTCACCCGGGTGGAGAACGAGAGCAGAGAACAGTAGGCTGATTTCGTGTCCTTCTCTGCCTCCTGACAGCTACGAAACGACAAGTGGGTAGATTATAGTTGAAGATAAAAATAGGCATTCTACTGCCGCTTTCTCTTCCCAGCTTTTGAGTCGCTCCAGCTTGAAAGCATATTGTAGCATTTGATTGTAGTCTGGGCTTTCTCTTTTTTCGCAGAAACATCCCTCCTTTATTGGGGGATTTTTGTTCCAAGGGACCCACTTTCCTGTGAAGATGTGAAGTCCCTTATCTGCCAGCGAGTTAAGGGGAAAATGTGAGGGCATCCCAGGCTTCTCTCAAATCCTCACCATCACACCATAAAGGAAGTCACTTGTCTGATCTACCTGTGAAGACGCTGCGGGAACACTGCATGAGGAATACTCATGGAACACCCCGTTACCAGAGAGCAACCACTGACAACTACCGAGGAGACAACGATGTTGAAATCAAACCGCAAACAGCAGCTGCTACCACTGCTGCCGTGACGACCATCACTAAAACACGACGACAGATCAAACTGCACCAACAGAAGCGCTGCGACTGAGAGGTGGCAGCTCGTTAACCTCTGCCAGGTGGGAACGCTGGGTATTCTCATTTGCTCGGCCTGGAGGGGGCACAGAGCTTGTACACAACAAAATCAGATGCGATGCTCCGGCTTCTGGGCCCCAAGGCTGTGCTCTTCCCATCGGCTCATTTCTATCTCCTCTAAGAGGGACCAGCAGTCACCGGGCGCGTGTCCAGGAGGCGAGCACCTGTCCACAGCCCAGTCGAGCCAAAGGTAGAAAAGACCAGGAGGTGTGCAGCTGTTTCTTCCGGCTTTCCCATGGGGACCATTATTCCTGGGCATCCAGAAAATGGGTTTCCACTGTGTTTCTCCTCCTGTCCGGCTGACAAGAAATAATGAACAAAAGGATCGGTTCTTTTTTTAAAAAAAAAAAAAAAAGAAAGAAAGAAAAAGAAAGCCTGGCTTCAGGTGTGAGTTCAATCAAACCTTCTGACAGCTGTTTTAAAATATGTGTGCGCACAACCCCACAACCGTGTCACCCGGGTGGAGAACGAGAGCAGAGAACAGTAGGCTGATTTCGTGTCCTTCTCTGCCTCCTGACAGCTACGAAACGACAAGTGGGTAGATTATAGTTGAAGATAAAAATAGGCATTCTACTGCCGCTTTCTCTTCCCAGCTTTTGAGTCGCTCCAGCTTGAAAGCATATTGTAGCATTTGATTGTAGTCTGGGCTCTTGTGGCTTCTCGTGTTTTGTGATTCCTTTTTGGAAAACTAGAAACATCCCCTCTCCATGGAGAAATGAACTCAAGTGAGGCTGAGAGAGGCGGCAGTGTGTGTGTGGTGTGGGTTCCTGTCCCTCCCTGCGCCTCGAGAGAAGAGAGGAGGCAGAGTGTGAACCTGAATAGAGCGGAAATTGGGAATTGACACAGCTGTTTTTGTTTAAATGTAACCATTTTTAGAATTTCAGGATGCACTGAGCTTCCAAACTAGGCAGCCTTATCTGGGGATGGATAAAGATTTGAACACCCAGGATAGATCATCCCAAGGTCTAGGGGAGACCATTATCCCCAGCACCACAGGTCCCTCAGTGAATTACATGCTGAGCACCCTTTTTGGTAATTAAACAGAACTCTACAAGGACTTGCATGCCAGGTCTCACCCCAAACTCCTTCCATTTCCACTTGCCATTTTCATTGTTTCCCTGTATTTTTTATCTTGGGCTCACTTCAAACACAGCCAAGTAGTTTAGTGTTTTGCAAAAAAGGTTTGCTGAGGGCTTCCCTGGTGGTCCAGTGGGTAAAGAGTCCACCTTGCAGTGCAGGGGGCACCAGTTCAATCCCTGGACCGGGAAGATCCCACGTGCCGAGGAACCGCTGGGCCTGTGTGTTCAATTACGAGCAAGCGCTCTGAAGCGCATGCGCCCAGAGCCAGTGCTCGGCAACGAGAGAGGCCACTGTGATGGGAGGCCCACGCATACCAAAGAATAAAGATGGATGAAAAATAAACGATGACTTAGAGGCAAAAAAAAAAAAATGTTCGCTGAATCACAGCACCCCTAATCCCTGTAGGTGTGTTTTAGAATACATATCCCTACATCCCACAGGTCTACTGGTTGCAAATCCATCAGGAATATGAATTGTAATAAGCTCCCTGAGGTTATTCTAACAAACACTACATTTTTCAAATTTCTAGTAAAGTGGCAAAGAAAAAAGGACTTTAGTATTCCACTGACCGAGTCTTAATATAGCATCTACCACTTTATAAAACCTGGGGAGAAAAAACAAGGCAGAGATAGTATGTATTCACAACTGGTTTACAAGCTGTATGACATGGGTCGACTCACAGTTTCTCTAAGTTCTGTATATTTATCTGCAAAAGGGGATTGACGATAGCACCTAGCGTATGGGATCGTGAGAACTGACACCCCACAGGTACAACATCCCTCCCTGGGAAACTCAAGTGAGGCTGAGGGGGCATTGTGAGAGAAGAGAGGAGGCAGAGTGTGAACCTGAATAGAGCGGAAATTGGGAATTGACACAGCTGTTTTTGTTTAAATGTAACCATTTTTAGAATTTCAGGATGCACTGAGCTTCCAAACTAGGCAGCCTTATCTGGGGATGGATAAAGATTTGAACACCCAGGATAGATCATCCCAAGGTCTAGGGGAGACCATTATCCCCAGCACCACAGGTCCCTCAGTGAATTACATGCTGAGCACCCTTTTTGGTAATTAAACAGAACTCTACAAGGACTTGCATGCCAGGTCTCACCCCAAACTCCTTCCATTTCCACTTGCCATTTTCATTGTTTCCCTGTATTTTTTATCTTGGGCTCACTTCAAACACAGCCAAGTAGTTTAGTGTTTTGCAAAAAAGGTTTGCTGAGGGCTTCCCTGGTGGTCCAGTGGGTAAAGAGTCCACCTTGCAGTGCAGGGGGCACCAGTTCAATCCCTGGACCGGGAAGATCCCACGTGCCGAGGAACCGCTGGGCCTGTGTGTTCAATTACGAGCAAGCGCTCTGAAGCGCATGCGCCCAGAGCCAGTGCTCGGCAACGAGAGGCCACTGTGATGGGAGGCCCACGCATACCAAAGAATAAAGATGGATGAAAAATAAACGATGACTTAGAGGCAAAAAAAAAAAAATGTTCGCTGAATCACAGCACCCCTAATCCCTGTAGGTGTGTTTTAGAATACATATCCCTACATCCCACAGGTCTACTGGTTGCAAATCCATCAGGAATATGAATTGTAATAAGCTCCCTGAGGTTATTCTAACAAACACTACATTTTTCAAATTTCTAGTAAAGTGGCAAAGAAAAAAGGACTTTAGTATTCCACTGACCGAGTCTTAATATAGCATCTACCACTTTATAAAACCTGGGGAGAAAAAACAAGGCAGAGATAGTATGTATTCACAACTGGTTTACAAGCTGTATGACATGGGTCGACTCACAGTTTCTCTAAGTTCTGTATATTTATCTGCAAAAGGGGATTGACGATAGCACCTAGCGTATGGGATCGTGAGAACTGACACAACACAGGTATTGCTGTGGGCTTTCCTGGTGGCGCTAGTGGTAGAGAACCTGCCTGCCAATGCAGACACGTAAGAGGTGTGAGTTCGATCCCCAACTGGGGAAGATCCCCTGGAGGAGGAAACAGCAATTCACACCAGCATTCTTGCCTGAAGAATCTCAAGGACAGAGAAGCCTGGTGGGCTATAGTCCATGGGGTCCAAAACAGTCTGACAGGACTGAAGTGACCGAGCACTCAAACATGTATTATCGTAAGACAGTGGGTCTCAGCTGGGACTAGAGTGATGCTGTTTGCCAACAGGACATTTTTGGTTATTTCACGTGCGGTTTGGGGCTGGGAGTCCTATTATCTATGATAAAAACCAAGAACACTGCTAGAACTTCTACAAGCATAGGGCAGCCCCGAACAACAAAGAATGATCACCCGCCAATACCAACCGTTGACATTTTGAAACACCCAGCCAAGAAGCCCAGCACATCAGGCCTGATTGTGAAGTCAGGGTGCCATCAGTCTAGCTGCGCAAGTTGGGGTAGGTGGCTCAGTTGTTTGGAATTCTGATCTGTCTGTAAAATGAGGCTAAAAATACCCATCTCACAAGGTGCGTGAGGGTTCAGTGAAGTAACAGAAAACACATCTGGTATACTTGCAGTAGATCTCCTTATCTTAGTGCCTCATGCTGGCAGGTCTCAAAAGGGACTGATTCCCACCCTCTTAAGGAGCAAGGGAGCCTAAGGCCTCCTCACCTTTCATTTGTCAAGTGAGGTACTGGGACTTGAGCCAAGCAGGGCACAGATGGCTCGTCATCTGGCGTGCACGCATGGCATTTCAGTCTGAATTGTAATAAGCTCCCTGAGGTTATTCTAACAAACACTACATTTTTCAAATTTCTAGTAAAGTGGCAAAGAAAAAAGGACTTTAGTATTCCACTGACCGAGTCTTAATATAGCATCTACCACTTTATAAAACCTGGGGAGAAAAAACAAGGCAGAGATAGTATGTATTCACAACTGGTTTACAAGCTGTATGACATGGGTCGACTCACAGTTTCTCTAAGTTCTGTATATTTATCTGCAAAAGGGGATTGACGATAGCACCTAGCGTATGGGATCGTGAGAACTGACACAACACAGGTATTGCTGTGGGCTTTCCTGGTGGCGCTAGTGGTAGAGAACCTGCCTGCCAATGCAGACACGTAAGAGGTGTGAGTTCGATCCCCAACTGGGGAAGATCCCCTGGAGGAGGAAACAGCAATTCACACCAGCATTCTTGCCTGAAGAATCTCAAGGACAGAGAAGCCTGGTGGGCTATAGTCCATGGGGTCCAAAACAGTCTGACAGGACTGAAGTGACCGAGCACTCAAACATGTATTATCGTAAGACAGTGGGTCTCAGCTGGGACTAGAGTGATGCTGTTTGCCAACAGGACATTTTTGGTTATTTCACGTGCGGTTTGGGGCTGGGAGTCCTATTATCTATGATAAAAACCAAGAACACTGCTAGAACTTCTACAAGCATAGGGCAGCCCCGAACAACAAAGAATGATCACCCGCCAATACCAACCGTTGACATTTTGAAACACCCAGCCAAGAAGCCCAGCACATCAGGCCTGATTGTGAAGTCAGGGTGCCATCAGTCTAGCTGCGCAAGTTGGGGTAGGTGGCTCAGTTGTTTGGAATTCTGATCTGTCTGTAAAATGAGGCTAAAAATACCCATCTCACAAGGTGCGTGAGGGTTCAGTGAAGTAACAGAAAACACATCTGGTATACTTGCAGTAGATCTCCTTATCTTAGTGCCTCATGCTGGCAGGTCTCAAAAGGGACTGATTCCCACCCTCTTAAGGAGCAAGGGAGCCTAAGGCCTCCTCACCTTTCATTTGTCAAGTGAGGTACTGGGACTTGGAGCCAAGCAGGGCACAGATGGCTCGTCATCTGAGCGTGCACGCATGGCCAGGCCCTGTTACTAAGGTGAGGAATCACAGGGCCCCTGCCAGGCCAAAACTCCAGGACAACCCCACAGACAGCCCCGGGCTTCAACGCCTGCCCAGAATGCACTATTAACCCCATGATGCTATTTCAAAATAATGGGGAACCAGTTATATTGGGAAAGGATAGTACAAAAAATCAAAACAAATCCAGCTAATGAGATGAAGTTTTCCACCTGGAAAGAACAGACTGGCTGCCCTCTAACATTTAGGCCATGGGATCTACGATCTCTCCAAAGTACCCTCAACGGCTCAATCATCTGGGCTTCCCCCATGACTCAGTAGTCAAGAAGTTTTCAATGCAGGAGACACAGGAGACATGGGTTTGATTCCTGGGTTAGGAAAGATCTCCTGGAGGAAGAAATGGCAACCCAATCCAATATTCTCGCTTGGAGAATCCCACAGAGGAGTCTGGTAGGTTACTGTCTATAGGGCTGCGGAGTTGAACACAACTAAAGGAATGAGTATGCATGTGTTCAATTATCTAGATGAATGAAAGAGAGCAGAGGTGGGTAATGATTTAGATTTTACACATGGCCTCAGAATGCATAGGGCCTCAAGGTCGCACAAGATTTAGATGTATCCTTCCGAGTCTGCTGGTGTTTCTGGGTCCCCCACCCCAGATACTCTCACATCAAGCTTGGCTCTACTTGTTGTGGGAAGTGGAGGTTTGGAAGGTCACTCCTCTGGGTCCAAACTTGAACACACAATGATCAAACATAGGACTAGGCTGAGTCCTTAACTTGCATGAGAAGAGACCCTACTCCATCCCTGAGACAACCACCCTGTAGGTCTCAAGGTCATTCAAGTTTTCTTCATCCCCCTCCTTCACTTTCTGGTATAAGAAATCCCAACTGATCCTTGGTCAAGTGAACACCCATTTTTCTGGCCACCGAAGATGTTCAAAGCACAAAAGAACCACAGGCATGGTTCAGGCCCTCCAGGAGTGGTCAAAGTAGAGGAAAAAAAAGATCACCCCCCCCCACCAACTCCCCAGAAAATCAAGGGCTCTGGTGCCACACCTTAAGATCCAAGCCAGAATCTGGCCTCTCACTCTGGGGCTTGAGCCCAGTCACCTGCCTTCCTCCTGGGATAGGGTGGAAAAGGAGCAAGTGAAGGGCTCTGGGCTAGGATTTTTCCTTCAGACTGAGACAGAAACAAGCAAACACCTCACAACTGCTGCCACAGCATGGAGCCCGGTCTGAAGTCAGCAGGCAGATGCGCCTCACTCTCCCACATCGCCATCACGCACCCCACTCTCCCACATCACCATCATGCAGAGCTGCATCAGCCCGTGCGTCTCACTGCCTTCAAATCAACTCCGACTGCATCCTGCCCATCAGGCAGTCTCCTGCTAAGGAAAGGAGGGTCTGACGGATGCCACCAGAGCGCCAAGGCCAGAAAAGCTCTGGAACCCCAGTCCAGCGCTGGGCCAGGGGAATTCAGCCCCAGATTCAGTCCTTGGGTCTAGGGCATTCTGCCATGCAAATGGAAAGCAGTTTGTATAAAGGGGCACGGGTCTAGGGCTCCTTCCCGTCACCTTCTACTCCTCATCTGCTCCCTACTGCAGCCTTTGAGGGTTTGAACTCACGTCTTCGTTTTAGAGTGGAACAAACTGAGGCTCAGAGGAAACAAAGCAGGGAAAGGCCTCTTTGCCCCAAAGTCTCCTCAGCAATAAACTTCACTTTCCATTGAAATATGTGGTGAAGAAAGAATCTCATCTTGTTACTCTCTTGCTTAAAACCTTCTAAGAGCTTCCCCATGGCCCGAGGCAGCACTTCTCAACCCTGGCTGCACAATGGAAACACCTGGGGAACTTTCAGAAATGCCAGCGTCCCAGCCCCGCAAGCCAGACCCAATTAAGCCAGAACCTATGGGATGGAATTGGTGGTTTTTTGTTTTTGTTTTTTGTGAGCTGTTGAGCAAGTCTCAAACACAGTCAAGATGCACCAATGCCCTAAGGGATTTATGTCAAGCTCCTGAGCCTCTCTAGCAGGTTCCAAGCAGCCAGGTACTTGTTTATCTCTTCAGCTTCATCTCTCACCCTGTCTCTCACCTCTGTGCTTCAACCATCTCAGTTTGACATGGGCTTCTACAGAAGCATACACACACACACACACACACCCCTCTTTGCTTAGGTGTCCAACCATCTCCCTAGAATGCCCTTCTCTCGCCTCTTCACCTACTTTCTAACTTTTCTTTCAGATTGAGTTCAGCACCACCTCCTCCAGGAAGGAAGCCTTCCCCAACCCCACTGGGGACCCTTCCCCAGGCACCTTGCATGAGCATGTCCCATCACTCAGAGATGATAACTGATCTTCATGTGTCTCCTCCCTCATCCAAGTGAGTGTCACAACTGCTCAGGCCCTATACATACCTTCTTATCCACAGCATGAGAGCACTTACAAAGCCTGCTGGCCCAGACTCACAGACCTACTTGTGCACCTATGTTCATAACAGCATTATTCACAATGCCCAAAAGGGGGAAACGACTCAATCTCCATCAACAGACGAGTGGATAAACAGAACACGCAGTGGAAAATCTTCAGCCTTAAAGAGGGAGGAAATTCTGACATCTGCTATAACAGAGATGAACTTTGAAAGCAATCATGCTAAGTCAAATAAACCAGACACAAAGAGCAACTATTATGTGATTCTACTTATATGAAGTATCTAGAATACCCAAACTCAGAAAGAGAGAGAGAGAGAGAGAAAGCATTGAAAGAGGTTACCAGGGGCTAGGAAGGAGAGGGGAATGAGACTTCCTGTCTAATGGATAAAGTTTCTATTTGGATGATAAAAAGGTTCTGGAAATGCATAGTGGTGATGGTTGCCCAACACCATGAATGTACTTCATGTCATTAAATGGTACATTTAGAAATGATTAGAATGGTAAGTTTTACGTTATATACACTTAGCCAGAGGCATTGGAGCATGAGACAGTTGGACAGCATCTCTGACTCAATGGAGGTGAACTTGGACAAACTCTGGGAGACAGAGAGGGACAGGCAGGCCTGGCATGCTGCAGTCCCTAGAGTTGCAAAGAGTTGGACATGACTGAGTGACTGAACAACAAAAACACTACTTTACCACAATTAAAAAAGCATGTCAAGCTCCTGAGCCTCTCTAGCAGGTTCCAAGCAGCCAGGTACTTGTTTATCTCTTCAGCTTCATCTCTCACCCTGTCTCTCACCTCTGTGCTTCAACCATCTCAGTTTGACATGGGCTTCTACAGAAGCATACACACACACACACACACACCCCTCTTTGCTTAGGTGTCCAACCATCTCCCTAGAATGCCCTTCTCTCGCCTCTTCACCTACTTTCTAACTTTTCTTTCAGATTGAGTTCAGCACCACCTCCTCCAGGAAGGAAGCCTTCCCCAACCCCACTGGGGACCCTTCCCCAGGCACCTTGCATGAGCATGTCCCATCACTCAGAGATGATAACTGATCTTCATGTGTCTCCTCCCTCATCCAAGTGAGTGTCACAACTGCTCAGGCCCTATACATACCTTCTTATCCACAGCATGAGAGCACTTACAAAGCCTGCTGGCCCAGACTCACAGACCTACTTGTGCACCTATGTTCATAACAGCATTATTCACAATGCCCAAAAGGGGGAAACGACTCAATCTCCATCAACAGACGAGTGGATAAACAGAACACGCAGTGGAA
This sequence comes from Tragulus kanchil, assembly GCA_022376925.1. NCBI lineage: Eukaryota > Metazoa > Chordata > Mammalia > Artiodactyla > Tragulidae > Tragulus > Tragulus kanchil. The sequence continues at coordinate 115,870,424 of JAIOJX010000023.1, read as the reverse complement.
AATCTTCAGCCTTAAAGAGGGAGGAAATTCTGACATCTGCTATAACAGAGATGAACTTTGAAAGCAATCATGCTAAGTCAAATAAACCAGACACAAAGAGCAACTATTATGTGATTCTACTTATATGAAGTATCTAGAATACCCAAACTCAGAAAGAGAGAGAGAGAGAAGAGAAGCATTGAAAGAGGTTACCAGGGGCTAGGAAGGAGAGGGGAATGAGACTTCCTGTCTAATGGATAAAGTTTCTATTTGGATGATAAAAAGGTTCTGGAAATGCATAGTGGTGATGGTTGCCCAACACCATGAATGTACTTCATGTCATTAAATGGTACATTTAGAAATGATTAGAATGGTAAGTTTTACGTTATATACACTTAGCCAGAGGCATTGGAGCATGAGACAGTTGGACAGCATCTCTGACTCAATGGAGGTGAACTTGGACAAACTCTGGGAGACAGAGAGGGACAGGCAGGCCTGGCATGCTGCAGTCCCTAGAGTTGCAAAGAGTTGGACATGACTGAGTGACTGAACAACAAAAACACTACTTTACCACAATTAAAAAATCATATCCAAAAGCCTGTTCAACACATAAATCACACTGTACTCAGAAGAGCCCTGAAGCCTCAGCCCTGGCCTTTGGAGGCTATGTGACCGGCCTTGGCTTTCCACTCTGATCTTTTCTCCTGCTCTTTCCCCAGCATCATTCTACTCTGACCAGACTGATGCTCTTTTCTGTGCCACCTCACTTTTTCCCTTAAGTTCATTGCAATGGCTTTCCATTGCTTAAAGTGATGTGCCTACAGCTCTAGGTGGTTCCCTCCCCCAATTAAAATGGCACTGCCTCCGAACTGCTTTGCACGACCATGTCACTTCAAGTTGCTAACCCCAGCCCCAGCACTCAAATTACTCTATAGTTAAAAATAATAGCAACTGATGGAATAGATAAAACCCACAGGGCAGGGCTCACCCCTCCAAGTCTTGGACTCAGTATGTCTAGGGCTGGGCCCAAGAATGTGCACTGAAAACACCATCCCAAGGGATGCCAGTGCTGCTGGTCAAAGGACCCTACTCTGAGAACCACTGGGTTTAACAGCAGCAAAGCTTGTGTTTCATCCATGCAGCCATAAGATGCAGGCACTCCTAGGACAGCTTTCCTCCCACAGTGATGGACTTGTGGTCCCACTCTTTTAACATAGCATGCCCATGGGGGTCTTGGGAGTTGTCTCCATCCAGACCAGTCAAAGTGGAAAAGAGTTCGCAGGCCTGCCAGTGGGAATTCTTCACAGGCCAGGCCATGAAGTGACACATGTCACTTTTCCCCACATTTCAATGGCCAGAACTCAGTCAAATGGTCACATCTGAACTTCAAGAAAAAGTTGGGAGAGTCTATCATTGTGTCCATGTGGAACAGTAGATGAGATTGGGGATCAACCCCATCCAGTGACCCCTTATGCTACCATATTTGTCTTCCTGGGCTTCCCTTGTAGCTCAGCTGGTACAGAATCTGCCTACAATGCAGGAGACCCCAGTTTCAATTCCTGGGTTGGGAAGATCCCCTAGAAAAGGGATAGGCCACCTACTCCAATATTCTTGGGCTTCTCTGGTGGCCCAGATGGTAAAGAATCTGCCTGCAATGTGGGAGGCCTGGGTTTGATCCCTGGGCTGGGAAGATCCCCTGGAGAAGAGAAAGGCTACCCACTCCAATGTGCTTGCCTGGAGAATTCCATGGCTCGTCCATGGGTTGCAAAGAGTCAGACACAACTGAGTGACTTTCACTTTCCCCTTGTACAGGCTTATGTCTACCTGATGGGCTATCACATACTTCTTTGCTTACCTTTTCATTGCCTTCCAGCATTAGTGTAAGCTGCACTAGGGCAGGTGCTATGGCTTGCCCACCACTGTGCCTTCAGTATGTAGGATGGCACTGGGCACAAAGAAGGCACCAGTAATTATTTCTTGGATTCCTAAATGTTTTTTTCATAGAATACTCTATCTGATGATCTCTCATCTCCTGTGAGATGTTCCTGAAGCCCTATTCCTTTTCTTGATTATGCCACTGGGCCTCTGCCATCACACCAGGCCACGCTGATGCCAACAGATAGGGCCAGTTTTTCCAACCATATTAGGGGTGTCATGTGACCCTCTCAACTGCTCTGTCCTGGGCATGGTGGTCATGTATCTTCTACCCCCAGGGCCCCTTTTCTAGCTTATCCCAGTGGCTTTCTTTGTGAAGGAAAAGAGAAATCCCCAAGGATGTTCATTCCCAGCCAGGCTGTAGGCCCATAAGCTGGCAAAACACACTCGAGATGGGGTGATGGGAACTAAGTCAAACAGCTACCTTGGGTGATTTGGACGAGAGGAGGCAGGTCACTAGCAAGACATAAAAGAGTAAATGTACAGAGAGAAGCCAACCCACCGTGACAGTGAAGTGAGAGAGTCCAGAGGGAGAGAGTGACCGTCTTGGAACCTCAGTCTTCCTGTTTCATTTGCAAGATACCCTTAAAATGAGCTTATTTTTAAATAGGGTCTAAATGAGTCCCTCTTTCCCCATATGGTGATAAGCCTGACTAAGACAAGCTAGCACCTACTGGCAAAACAGCCAGCAGCTCAGTAAGGGGGTTCACAGAGTGGCTGTCCCATTCATCTGCCACTTAAATAGCTCAACAATGTTACCCACCCCACCCAGATCCCAGTCTGTAACTACACACAAGACAGCCCTTTTCCGCTCATACGAAGAACACGGCAGAAATTTTTTTTCACCCCTTCCTCAGCCGCTCTGCACCTGGCCACCACAGCCATTTTTCACAAGGCACCTGACCTTCGATGCACATGCCTGTTACAGGAATCCTCACAGTCAGACACAACTGAGTGTTTCACTTTCCCTTGTACAGGCTTATGTCTACCTGATGGGCTATCACATACTTCTTTGCTTACCTTTTCATTGCCTTCCAGCATTAGTGTAAGCTGCACTAGGGCAGGTGCTATGGCTTGCCCACCACTGTGCCTTCAGTATGTAGGATGGCACTGGGCACAAAGAAGGCACCAGTAATTATTTCTTGGATTCCTAAATGTTTTTTTCATAGAATACTCTATCTGATGATCTCTCATCTCCTGTGAGATGTTCCTGAAGCCCTATTCCTTTTCTTGATTATGCCACTGGGCCTCTGCCATCACACCAGGCCACGCTGATGCCAACAGATAGGGCCAGTTTTTCCAACCATATTAGGGGTGTCATGTGACCCTCTCAACTGCTCTGTCCTGGGCATGGTGGTCATGTATCTTCTACCCCCAGGGCCCCTTTTCTAGCTTATCCCAGTGGCTTTCTTTGTAAAGGGAAAAAGAGAAATCCCCAAGGATGTTCATTCCCAGCCAGGCTGTAGGCCCATAAGCTGGCAAAACACACTCGAGATGGGGTGATGGGAACTAAGTCAAACAGCTACCTTGGGTGATTTGGACGAGAGGAGGCAGGTCACTAGCAAGACATAAAAGAGTAAATGTACAGAGAGAAGCCAACCCACCGTGACAGTGAAGTGAGAGAGTCCAGAGGGAGAGAGTGACCGTCTTGGAACCTCAGTCTTCCTGTTTCATTTGCAAGATACCCTTAAAATGAGCTTATTTTTAAATAGGGTCTAAATGAGTCCCTCTTTCCCCATATGGTGATAAGCCTGACTAAGACAAGCTAGCACCTACTGGCAAAACAGCCAGCAGCTCAGTAAGGGGGTTCACAGAGTGGCTGTCCCATTCATCTGCCACTTAAATAGCTCAACAATGTTACCCACCCCACCCAGATCCCAGTCTGTAACTACACACAAGACAGCCCTTTTCCGCTCATACGAAGAACACGGCAGAAATTTTTTTTCACCCCTTCCTCAGCCGCTCTGCACCTGGCCACCACAGCCATTTTTCACAAGGCACCTGACCTTCGATGCACATGCCTGTTACAGGAATCCTCACAGGGGCTGCCTGTCCGTTGTTCTAGTTAATCCTCAGAACCACCATGCAATTAAAGACCTACTGTTTTTACTTTGCATCTCTGGGGACTGGGTCATGTAGAGATTCAATGAATTACCCACCAACCTAAAGCCAGGAACCAGGACAATCAAAGCAGAACTCCAGGCGTGCTGATTTCTAGAGTCGCTCCTGCTTCTGCTACACATTCATTCATTCACTCACATGCGAGTGTCAACCATGCACCAGGCCCTGTGCCAGGCGCCACGATGGATCATGGACAATGGATCATTCACTGGAAGACAATTTTAAGAGTACTATGAGCAGAGTTCCCTGGGTTCTCCAGCAGGAAACTCTGCTCAGTACTCTGTAAGAACTACAAAGAGAAAAGAATTTGCCAAAGAAGAGATATAGGTATGCAGATCACTGCATCACTCTATTGTATACCTGAAACTAACACAACATTGTTCATCAACCATAATCCAATACAAACTGAAAATTAAAAATATAAGAATGCTATGAGACAATGAAGCAGGTACTGGATGGGGAGGGAGGGGCTGAGGAAGTGGGGTACAGGAGCTCCATGCCCAGCCTCATTGGCCAGGGAAGCCCTCCTCAAGGCAGTGGCCTCTGACCCGATATCTGAAGGACGGACAGGAGTTCAGTGATCTGCTTTTCTTTAGGGAAAGTTATCCTCGTGGCCAAGCGGTGAAGAATCTGCCTGCCAATGCAGGAGAAGTGGGTTTAATCCCTGAGTCAGGAAAATCTCCTGGAGAAGGAAATGGCAACCCACTCCAGTATTCTTTCCTGGAAAATTCCATGGATAGAGAGGCCTGGTGGACTACAGTGCATGAAGTCACCAAGGAGTCAAACCTGACTTACCAACTAAACAACAACAACAATAATCCTGGTGGCAAAGGGGCTGCCCAGCACCTCATCTCTCACTGTGACTCTCCTAAACGGATGAGTTTCCAGGGAAGAGGGAGAGGGAGAATAGAAGGGATGAAAAGAGAAACTGAAAAACCCTGTTATCAAATGATATTACCAAATATATTCTGTATTCTAGCAATGCCTATCCTCTGGGTTTACAACAGTCCCTGTGCAATTTGAAACTAAAATCTATTTTCTTACCCTGCAGCACCTCTTTCTTTTTCCATACACACAGAGATGTAATCTCACGGCTGGTCCATCGGCAGTGCTAATTACGCTCTCCATAACACATTCCTGATTGCATAGGTTAAATAAAGCAGGTGTGGAGGTGACGGAACAAAACAAAATATGTGGCTTATCTGACAGAAGGATCTGTTTGTTGGGCACAGGGTGAAAGCAGCAAATGTAATATATGAAGATTAGGATAAAAGGCCTAATAATGTCATGTTTATAAATATAAACAACAATCAAACCAAAATAATTGTCGCAGTTTCTCCTATTACAAATGCAATGCGAAACGGTGTCTTCCTGTTTTTCATCCTTTCACAGGCTTCTGATTTACGTTCTACTTAAGATTCCACTAAATTAATAGAGGAAACTATTTTGACAGGATATTTCATTTGTACCTGTAATTTGAATTCACCATCCTCACTTCAACAACAGAGTGAAAGTGACAGGTAGAAACACGTTTACTCTGTTAAGAGTTTGACAAATGAGGGAAGGGACATGAAAAAAGAAATTTTGTGTAAGGAGAGGATATAGATGATCTAGGCAAATAAGCTCAATGATAAACCTAAACTTAATTAGCTAACTTTCATAAATGAATAAACACTTGTTAACAATGGGATGTTCCCCAAACTAGAAAGTCCAACTTATGGTTGGGTGATACCTCCCTTAAGAGTGAACATCTTGGGGCTTCCCTGGTGGTCTAGTGGGTAAAGACACTGCCTTGCAGTACAAGAGGCGCCAGTTCAATCCCTGGCCTGGGAAGATCCCACGTGCTGCAGAGCAACTGGACCGATATGTCCAACTGTGAGCTGGTGCTCAGGAGCGCATGCGCCCAGAGCTGGTGCTCTGCGACGAGAGAGGCTACTGTGATGGGAGGCCCACACAGGCCAAAGAACAAAGATGGATGAAAATAAATGAATGAAAGGCCAATAGAAGTGGCCAAAAAAAAAAAAAAAACAGTGAACATCTTGGAAAACTAATATTGTGTACTAATGCATATACATGGACTCTAGAAAGATGGTACTAATGACCCTATTTGCAGGGCAACAAATTTTAAGGACAGACTTTTCAGCACAATAGGAGAAGGAGAAGGTGTGATGCTTTGAGAGAGTAGCATTGAAACATATGTATTACCGTATATAAATTAGATGACCAGCGGGAATTTGCCATATGACGTAGGAACCCAAATCTGGTGCTCTGGGACAACCTAAAGGGGTGGGAGGCAGGAGGGAAGCACAAGAGGGAGGAGATGTAATATATGAAGATTAGGATAAAAGGCCTAATAATGTCATGTTTATAAATATAAACAACAATCAAACCAAAATAATTGTCGCAGTTTCTCCTATTACAAATGCAATGCGAAACGGTGTCTTCCTGTTTTTCATCCTTTCACAGGCTTCTGATTTACGTTCTACTTAAGATTCCACTAAATTAATAGAGGAAACTATTTTGACAGGATATTTCATTTGTACCTGTAATTTGAATTCACCATCCTCACTTCAACAACAGAGTGAAAGTGACAGGTAGAAACACGTTTACTCTGTTAAGAGTTTGACAAATGAGGGAAGGGACATGAAAAAAGAAATTTTGTGTAAGGAGAGGATATAGATGATCTAGGCAAATAAGCTCAATGATAAACCTAAACTTAATTAGCTAACTTTCATAAATGAATAAACACTTGTTAACAATGGGATGTTCCCCAAACTAGAAAGTCCAACTTATGGTTGGGTGATACCTCCCTTAAGAGTGAACATCTTGGGGCTTCCCTGGTGGTCTAGTGGGTAAAGACACTGCCTTGCAGTACAAGAGGCGCCAGTTCAATCCCTGGCCTGGGAAGATCCCACGTGCTGCAGAGCAACTGGACCGATATGTCCAACTGTGAGCTGGTGCTCAGGAGCGCATGCGCCCAGAGCTGGTGCTCTGCGACGAGAGAGGCTACTGTGATGGGAGGCCCACACAGGCCAAAGAACAAAGATGGATGAAAATAAATGAATGAAAGGCCAATAGAAGTGGCCAAAAAAAAAAAAAAAACAGTGAACATCTTGGAAAACTAATATTGTGTACTAATGCATATACATGGACTCTAGAAAGATGGTACTAATGACCCTATTTGCAGGGCAACAAATTTTAAGGACAGACTTTTCAGCACAATAGGAGAAGGAGAAGGTGTGATGCTTTGAGAGAGTAGCATTGAAACATATGTATTACCGTATATAAATTAGATGACCAGCGGGAATTTGCCATATGACGTAGGAACCCAAATCTGGTGCTCTGGGACAACCTAAAGGGGTGGGAGGCAGGAGGGAAGCACAAGAGGGAGGAGACGTAAATATAGCTATGACTGATTCATGCTGATGCACAGCAGAAACCACACAATATTATAAATTATCTCTGACTAAAAATAGAATGAAATAAGAAAACGCCTTGGATTACTATAGTTATATACATGTACACTGGAGAAGGAAATGGCAACCCACTTGAGTATTCTTGCCTGGAAAAACCCCATGAACGGAAAATCCTGGTGATCTACAGTCCATGGGGTCACAAACACACATATATAGGGGCTTCCCTGGTGTCTCAAGGGTAAAGACTCTGCCTGCAATGCCGGAAAACTAGGTTTGATTCCTGGGTTGGGAAGATCCCCTGGAGGAGGGCACAGCAACCCACTCCAGTATTCCTGCCTGGAGAATCCCATGGACAGAGGAGCCTGGTGGGCTTCAGTCCATGGGGTCGCCCAGAGGTGGACACGACTGAGCGACTAAGCAGCATTAGCAGCAGCACGCCTCTGCATTATAGCTAGGTGTTCCCAAACTTCATTTCCCTTTCTCCTGGCACAACTTTTCCTCCTCACATCCCCAGCCCCCTCTGCATCAAGTGTGGAACTTGAAATGGAGTTCTGGCCATTGCGATAGGAGTCGACTTCCTAGGGGAGTCTGAGACCAGGAAAGACTGGCGGGAGCACAGTCATCACAACCCTCCGCACACACCGGCCCCGACCCGCGTTAGACGCAATGGGAGGAAGCAGAGGCACAAAGTGACTGAGCTAGGGGCTGTTTTTACAGCAGTGGACCAGCCTGAAGGGATACCTCCCAGAAGAAGAAAGGACACGGGGTCCTCCAGAGTAGAATACGATTCTATAGGCCATAACTGAGTTAGCTGCAGACATCCTAGACGGTCGCACAAGACACTGAGGATGCCCCCTAGAAACCTCTGAAACCGGCACCTCACTCTCCTGGTGTTTCATTCCTTAACGTCACCTTCAACCACAGTCAACAAATTTTAAGGACAGACTTTTCAGCACAATAGGAGAAGGAGAAGGTGTGATGCTTTGAGAGAGTAGCATTGAAACATATGTATTACCGTATATAAATTAGATGACCAGCGGGAATTTGCCATATGACGTAGGAACCCAAATCTGGTGCTCTGGGACAACCTAAAGGGGTGGGAGGCAGGAGGGAAGCACAAGAGGGAGGAGACGTAAATATAGCTATGACTGATTCATGCTGATGCACAGCAGAAACCACACAATATTATAAATTATCTCTGACTAAAAATAGAATGAAATAAGAAAACGCCTTGGATTACTATAGTTATATACATGTACACTGGAGAAGGAAATGGCAACCCACTTGAGTATTCTTGCCTGGAAAAACCCCATGAACGGAAAATCCTGGTGATCTACAGTCCATGGGGTCACAAACACACATATATAGGGGCTTCCCTGGTGTCTCAAGGGTAAAGACTCTGCCTGCAATGCCGGAAAACTAGGTTTGATTCCTGGGTTGGGAAGATCCCCTGGAGGAGGGCACAGCAACCCACTCCAGTATTCCTGCCTGGAGAATCCCATGGACAGAGGAGCCTGGTGGGCTTCAGTCCATGGGGTCGCCCAGAGGTGGACACGACTGAGCGACTAAGCAGCATTAGCAGCAGCACGCCTCTGCATTATAGCTAGGTGTTCCCAAACTTCATTTCCCTTTCTCCTGGCACAACTTTTCCTCCTCACATCCCCAGCCCCCTCTGCATCAAGTGTGGAACTTGAAATGGAGTTCTGGCCATTGCGATAGGAGTCGACTTCCTAGGGGAGTCTGAGACCAGGAAAGACTGGCGGGAGCACAGTCATCACAACCCTCCGCACACACCGGCCCCGACCCGCGTTAGACGCAATGGGAGGAAGCAGAGGCACAAAGTGACTGAGCTAGGGGCTGTTTTTACAGCAGTGGACCAGCCTGAAGGGATACCTCCCAGAAGAAGAAAGGACACGGGGTCCTCCAGAGTAGAATACGATTCTATAGGCCATAACTGAGTTAGCTGCAGACATCCTAGACGGTCGCACAAGACACTGAGGATGCCATTCCCATCAAGCCCAAAACCTCTGAAACCGGCACCTCACTCTCCCTGGTGTCATTCTTGCCTATGTCCTTAACGTCACCTTCAACCACAGTCGAACCTCTGTTTGAGTCATCCAGGACTGCGGAGGTATCCTGCACAAACCCCACCTCTATGCCTTTATGCACCATCTCCCCTCTTAAGGCCCGCCCTCTCCACTTTATCTGCCTCCAAAATTCGTAATAATCATCCTTTCAAGCCAAGTCTGAAACCAACTCTCCCTAGGAAACATGCTTCTTGAGCAGGGAGAGCATAAGCCTTGACCAGTGTTGCTCACTACTGTTGCACATGGAGGAACACAGGTGTGCTCAGGAGTAGCAGTGGGGAGGTGGGAAGATGTAGCACTCAAATAATAGACATTGCCCTCTGAGGGTTTAGTCAAGATTACGCAGGGACTCGAGCTTGGTAAGTCACTGGTTCCTTGCCACGCAAAGCTCAGTCCCCTCCTTTGCTCAACGCAGCCGCCAGGAGAGGAATGGCATGGGAAGGAAGATACGAGTGATTTTCATTTTCATTCTCATTTGCTTTTGTCCATTTTCTCACCGCCCCCTTCCTTTCATTTGTATTTTGTCTTAGCTGCCAATTTTGCGCTTAATTGGTGGAATACAGAGAAGCTGAAGTAAAACAAAGCTCAGTAGACTCTAAAGAGAGAAGGAACCAAAAAGGAAAAAGATAGAAAGGCATGAGTGGCAGTCTCGACTTCAACCATCATCAGCGAGGCAGGCTGGTGCAGCACTGCAACACACACGACCTCCCGGAAGGAGTCGCTGCTTCATTTACTGCTCCATTTTCTCACGGCAGAGATAGATTACAAGGCATGCTACGTGGCAGTCTCGACTTCTAGGAGCAAATCATCCAGGAAAGACTCAATCACAACCCTCCGCACCCCCCCTAGCGCAATGGGAGGAAGCAGAGGCACAAAGTGACTGAGCTAGGGGCTGTTTTTACAGCAGTGGACCAGCCTGAAGGGATACCTCCCAGAAGAAGAAAGGACACGGGGTCCTCCAGAGTAGAATACGATTCTATAGGCCATAACTGAGTTAGCTGCAGACATCCTAGACGGTCGCACAAGACACTGAGGATGCCATTCCCATCAAGCCCAAAACCTCTGAAACCGGCACCTCACTCTCCCTGGTGTCATTCTTGCCTATGTCCTTAACGTCACCTTCAACCACAGTCGAACCTCTGTTTGAGTCATCCAGGACTGCGGAGGTATCCTGCACAAACCCCACCTCTATGCCTTTATGCACCATCTCCCCTCTTAAGGCCCGCCCTCTCCACTTTATCTGCCTCCAAAATTCGTAATAATCATCCTTTCAAGCCAAGTCTGAAACCAACTCTCCCTAGGAAACATGCTTCTTGAGCAGGGAGAGCATAAGCCTTGACCAGTGTTGCTCACTACTGTTGCACATGGAGGAACACAGGTGTGCTCAGGAGTAGCAGTGGGGAGGTGGGAAGATGTAGCACTCAAATAATAGACATTGCCCTCTGAGGGTTTAGTCAAGATTACGCAGGGACTCGAGCTTGGTAAGTCACTGGTTCCTTGCCACGCAAAGCTCAGTCCCCTCCTTTGCTCAACGCAGCCGCCAGGAGAGGAATGGCATGGGAAGGAAGATACGAGTGATTTTCATTTTCATTCTCATTTGCTTTTGTCCATTTTCTCACCGCCCCCTTCCTTTCATTTGTATTTTGTCTTAGCTGCCAATTTTGCGCTTAATTGGTGGAATACAGAGAAGCTGAAGTAAAACAAAGCTCAGTAGACTCTAAAGAGAGAAGGAACCAAAAAGAAAAAAAAGATAGAAAGGCATGAGTGGCAGTCTCGACTTCAACCATCATCAGCGAGGCAGGCTGGTGCAGCACTGCAACACACACGACCTCCCCGGGAAGGAGTCGCTGCTTCATTTACTGCTCCATTTTCTCACGGCAGAGATAATTTACCTGTGTGATGATTACATCCTGCCTCCAGGCTCTCTGCAACTCTTGCCTACCTACTGTTGGATCTTGAATTTGGGAAATCTGTCTGCCTTTATCTTTCGCTGAAGATAACTTAGGAGGCCAAGAAATCTCATTTCCCCTCCAACACAGTGGCAGACTTGGATCCAAGCTATGAAAGTCAAATCGGTAGATCTGCGCAAGTTGTCTAATTAGAGATATTCAGATAGCGGGCACAGGCTCCGTTTGTATTCCAGGTTTAAAAAAAAGAAAGAAAAGAAAATCAATGTCCACACACAGGAAAAAATGGAGCACTTATTTTGAAGCCCCAGACTGCAACAGTGGCCTGCAAAGAAAACCAGTCGAGGCGGTAGAGGTCAATCTAAAACTACCACCTCATAGGGAAGAATGATTAGAAGGAACAGACAGAACTTTCACCTCCAGGTCACAAGCTCAAAATGCAGCCCAGCCCTGCCTGTATGACGCTCATAACCCACGGACAGTTCCTGTGAAAAGAGCAGGTATGAGGACTGCATTTTCACCAGAAATCGTCATTCAGCTGAGAGGCTGAAAAACAGTAGGATCCCTCAAATGAACTCACCTACTCAGCTCCTAAAGGTGTATTCCCACTGGCAAAGCAGAGTCAAACTATACGTCTTATACAGTTCACTTCCAGAGTTCTTGACCCAGCTCTGTGGCTGTGGACCCTGGAAAGGTGAGACTTCCAGGTAGGAATGCAGTTCAGGGCACTCACCCCACCTCCTAACTTTCAGTCACAGAGTCAGAAACAGCGAACAGGAAACACAAAGGCAGGTCTTAATCTCTTTCTTCTGGGCTCCCCAGGCTCTAATTCCTCTGAACGTCCAAGTCTAACCAGTGCCTACAAACTGGATCCAAAGATGAAGGAATGATCTAATAATTGTTAACTCAGTTTAAATAAGAAATGAATATGTATTAAACCATAACCATGTGACGAGTGCTCTGTGAAGTACTTGCCTCAGGTTCATTCATCTGCAAACATTTCCTTCACAGCCACTAAGCAAAAAAATGAAAATTATAAGCTGGGATTCAGAGATGAGGGAATATGCACCCTGATGCAGAGGATTCTGCAAGTGTCTTTACTTCTCAAGCTGGGTGGTAATGTTGACCTTTGTCTCACTCCAAAGAGAATTCCTGGCAACTGAGAGTTAGGCGGTATCACCATCACCATAATCACCATCATCACCCTCATCCCCCTTTTACAGAGTGGGGATCTGGGCTTGAAGAATAGAAGGACAATGCCCAAGATGACACAACTAGAAAGTGGAAAAGCCCCTAACTTAACATAGACATCAACTCAGTATTTTCTGCTTTTTAACATGCCATCTCTTATTATGGTTTAGAAATGCTCTGTCCTAGCTTAGGTTTGCCTAAGAGATCGGCTAGATTAAAATGGAGGCAGCAGAATACTTGTTCTAAAAACCAGAATAAAACAGAAAAATCACTTTTTTTTTTTTCCTTTTAGCATGATCACCTGAATCACCCAAACTGAGCACTGCTAGATCCAGGAATGTCAAGTCCTCTTGCCTCAAGACTTCACTTTCATGTGGGACTAAAAATAATTAGCAAACACTTCACAATATACTTGACCTCAGCTCCTGTGAAAGCGTGTGGAATCCCACTGGAAAGGATCCTCAAATGAACTCACCTACTCAGCTCCTAAAGGTGTATTCCCACTGGCAAAGCAGAGTCAAACTATACGTCTTATACAGTTCACTTCCAGAGTTCTTGACCCAGCTCTGTGGCTGTGGACCCTGGAAAGGTGAGACTTCCAGGTAGGAATGCAGTTCAGGGCACTCACCCCACCTCCTAACTTTCAGTCACAGAGTCAGAAACAGCGAACAGGAAACACAAAGGCAGGTCTTAATCTCTTTCTTCTGGGCTCCCCAGGCTCTAATTCCTCTGAACGTCCAAGTCTAACCAGTGCCTACAAACTGGATCCAAAGATGAAGGAATGATCTAATAATTGTTAACTCAGTTTAAATAAGAAATGAATATGTATTAAACCATAACCATGTGACGAGTGCTCTGTGAAGTACTTGCCTCAGGTTCATTCATCTGCAAACATTTCCTTCACAGCCACTAAGCAAAAAAATGAAAATTATAAGCTGGGATTCAGAGATGGGGGAATATGCACCCTGATGCAGAGGATTCTGCAAGTGTCTTTACTTCTCAAGCTGGGTGGTAATGTTGACCTTTGTCTCACTCCAAAGAGAATTCCTGGCAACTGAGAGTTAGGCGGTATCACCATCACCATAATCACCATCATCACCCTCATCCCCCTTTTACAGAGTGGGGATCTGGGCTTGAAGAATAGAAGGACAATGCCCAAGATGACACAACTAGAAAGTGGAAAAGCCCCTAACTTAACATAGACATCAACTCAGTATTTTCTGCTTTTTAACATGCCATCTCTTATTATGGTTTAGAAATGCTCTGTCCTAGCTTAGGTTTGCCTAAGAGATCGGCTAGATTAAAATGGAGGCAGCAGAATACTTGTTCTAAAAACCAGAATAAAACAGAAAAATCACTTTTTTTTTTTTCCTTTTAGCATGATCACCTGAATCACCCAAACTGAGCACTGCTAGATCCAGGAATGTCAAGTCCTCTTGCCTCAAGACTTCACTTTCATGTGGGACTAAAAATAATTAGCAAACACTTCACAATATACTTAACATAATCACGACACTGCAATCTTGCCATGTGAGTTACCAAGAAGAGCTGTCCTTGCCTTTTTTTTTCCAAGACGGGGGTGGGAGGGCACTTCTATTGGTCTTTCATTTATCTATTTTCATCCATCTTTGTTCTTTGGCCCGTGTGGGCCTCCCAATGCAGTGACCTCTGTTGTCACAGAGCACCGGCTCTGGGTACATGCGCTCCAGAGCTCCGGCTTGGTAGTTGGACACATGGGTCCAGCCACTCCACAGCATGGGGGATCTTCCCAGGCCAGGGATCGAACTGGCGCCCCTTGCCCTGCAAGGTGGTGTCCTTACCCATGGGACCACCAGGGAAGCCTCTGTCCTTGCCTTTTTGAGAACATTCAAGGAAGAGAAGCTGTGTGGCTGGGTGGAGAGGGCCCAGCAGGCGCAGCAAGTAGATCTCAGAGTGAATTCTGAATCCACCCTGGTTGGCACTCCGAGTCTGGGCATCAGTGTCCACAACTGTGGATGGGTGACGATAAATTCCACTTGGCAAGATGCTTGACCAAAAGCCTATGGTGGGGCTTCCCTGGTGTTCCTGTGGGTAAGGACACCGCCTTGCAGTGCAAGGGGTGCCGGTTCAATCCCTGGCCTGGGAAGATCCCACGTGCCGCGGAGCGGCTAGACTGATGTGTCCAATTACCGAGCCGCAGATCTGGAGCGCATGTGCCCAGAGCTGGTGCTCTGTGACGACAGAGGCCACTGCGATGGGAGGCCCACACGGGCCAAAGAACAAAGATGGATGAAAATAGATAAATGAAAGACTAATAGAAATGGCCTGCCCGCACCTCCCCCGCCCCCCAAAAAAGCCTATGGTGCACTCAGAGCCCTCCCAGGACATGGGGAAAACTCTGTAACCAGACACCATGGTTTTTAACTGGTTCCTGATCCCGAGCCTCCGGGAATAGCTTTGCAGCTTCCCTCATAGCTCAGTTGGTAAAGAATCTGCCTGCAATGCAGGAGGACCCAGCTTCAATCTCTGGATTGGGAAGATCTCCTGGAGGAGGGTACAGCAACCCACTCCAGTATTTTTTTTTTTAATTTTGGCCTCTTTTTATTGATTTTTTATTTATTTATTTTTCATCCACCTTTATTCTTCAGCCTGTGTGGGCCTCCCATTGCAGTAGTCTCTCTTGCTGCAGAGCACCCGCCCTGGATGCATGTGCTCCAGAGGGCTGGCTCATAATTGGACACACTGGTCCAGTTGCTCCTCGGCACATGGGATCTTCCTGGGCCAGGGATTGAACCGGTGCCCCTTGCACGGCAAGGCAGACTCTTTACCCACTGGACCACCAGGGAATCCTCCACTCCAGTATTCTTGCCTGAAGAACCCCATAGACAGAGGGGGCCTGGAAGGCTACAATCCATTGTGTCGTAAAGAGTCAGACATGACTGAAGTGGCTAAAGCACCACCATGCAGAAGATGAGCAAGTGTACAGCATGCGCCATAGACTTACCTGTTCTGACTTCCCAGACACAGCATAGGGCTCATTGCCTAAGGCACACACATCAGCAAGTAGATCTCAGAGTGAATTCTGAATCCACCCTGGTTGGCACTCCGAGTCTGGGCATCAGTGTCCACAACTGTGGATGGGTGACGATAAATTCCACTTGGCAAGATGCTTGACCAAAAGCCTATGGTGGGGCTTCCCTGGTGTTCCTGTGGGTAAGGACACCGCCTTGCAGTGCAAGGGGTGCCGGTTCAATCCCTGGCCTGGGAAGATCCCACGTGCCGCGGAGCGGCTAGACTGATGTGTCCAATTACCGAGCCGCAGATCTGGAGCGCATGTGCCCAGAGCTGGTGCTCTGTGACGACAGAGGCCACTGCGATGGGAGGCCCACACGGGCCAAAGAACAAAGATGGATGAAAATAGATAAATGAAAGACTAATAGAAATGGCCTGCCCGCACCTCCCCCGCCCCCCAAAAAAGCCTATGGTGCACTCAGAGCCCTCCCAGGACATGGGGAAAACTCTGTAACCAGACACCATGGTTTTTAACTGGTTCCTGATCCCGAGCCTCCGGGAATAGCTTTGCAGTTTCCCCTCATAGCTCAGTTGGTAAAGAATCTGCCTGCAATGCAGGAGGACCCAGCTTCAATCTCTGGATTGGGAAGATCTCCTGGAGGAGGGTACAGCAACCCACTCCAGTATTTTTTTTTTTAATTTTGGCCTCTTTTTATTGATTTTTTATTTATTTATTTTTCATCCACCTTTATTCTTCAGCCTGTGTGGGCCTCCCATTGCAGTAGTCTCTCTTGCTGCAGAGCACCCGCCCTGGATGCATGTGCTCCAGAGGGCTGGCTCATAATTGGACACACTGGTCCAGTTGCTCCTCGGCACATGGGATCTTCCTGGGCCAGGGATTGAACCGGTGCCCCTTGCACGGCAAGGCAGACTCTTTACCCACTGGACCACCAGGGAATCCTCCACTCCAGTATTCTTGCCTGAAGAACCCCATAGACAGAGGGGGCCTGGAAGGCTACAATCCATTGTGTCGTAAAGAGTCAGACATGACTGAAGTGGCTAAAGCACCACCATGCAGAAGATGAGCAAGTGTACAGCATGCGCCATAGACTTACCTGTTCTGACTTCCCAGACACAGCATAGGGCTCATTGCCTAAGGCACACACATCGCTATTGCCTCTGGAGCATTCACTCCCTCTGCGTTTCTAGGGCCAACCATGAAGGCTAAAAAAGCCTCAGAAGTCACAGAGAAGTTGTTTTTTTATAGAGTGCGATTCCCTGACCCAAATCAGTCTTTGCTTTTGAATCAGTTTATGTTGCCAGTTATTTAGCAGATTGATTGCTGCCATGGCAACCGCACATGCCTCCGCACAGACACAGGCAGAAGTCCTTGATACAATCCTGGCTTAGTCTCTCTGACTGCATTCAGTCCATGCCCCAAAATTAGAGAATATGGGGAAAATCAATTGCCTTCTGCGCTGAAGGCACCGGAGCTGCCTTGTGGTGTGAAGAAACAAGGAAGCCTGATGTGTGAAGCGAGGCCTGGGCTTCTCACCCAGCAGCAGCGAGGAGGGAGAACCAAAGCCCCAACTGGGCTCTGGTCACACTGCTCACCTTTGGTTTCCACAGTTTCTGCCAAGTATCAACGCAAGATGAACCCAGAGACTTCCAAGGCCACTTGGCAGTGAGGTAGAGTCATCCAGAGAAACGTTCCACTTAGGGTCAGAAAGGAACAGCTTTTCCTTGTACCAGAAAGTATCGGATGCAAACTCTGAGTACCACAACCTAGCTGTATAACCCTGGGCAAATCCCTTCCACATGAAAACCTCGGTTTCCCCATCCACGACATGAAATTAAGAATAGTCCCGGGGCTTCCCCGGTGGTCCAGTGGGTGGAGAGTTGGCCTTGTGGTGCAGGGAGCACCGGTTCCATCCCTGGCCTGAGAGGATCTTGCGTGCCGCAGAGCGGCTGGACCGATGTGTCCAATTGCAAGCTGCTGCTCTGGAGCGCATGAGTGCAGAGCTGGTGCTCTGCGGCGAGAAAGGCCACGGTGATGGGAGCCCCACACAGGCCAAAGAACAAAGATGGATGATGGGGCCTGGGGGAGGGATGGGGGGAAAGGACAAGGGAGTTTGGGATAGATGTACACAGACTGCTATGTTTATAATGGATAATCAACAAAGACCTACTTGTATAGCACACAGAATTCTGCTCAGTGTGGCCACCTGGATGGGAGTCGAGTTTGGGAGAGAATCGATATATGTATATGTATACATATGGCTGGGTCTGTTTGCTGTTCACCTGAAAGTATCACAACATTGTTAATGGCTGTCCTCCAATTCTAAACAACAACAAAGAAAATTATTTTTAAAGAATGATCTCTCTTCCCCACTAGTTGTTACCAGGATGGTATGAAATCACAACCCTGACATGTAGACAGAATCTGGTAGCTCTCAGATCATTCTACCTTCTCATTTTCCCTCCTTGGTATTCTTAAACCTTTTTTTTTTTTTTTCTTAAATCCGTTCTGCCTGATTAGCAAGAGAGATGATGAGACTCATTAGGAGCTGGTTCTATGCAGTCCTCTAAACATTTCTGATTTGGAAGCTTGAGTCTCAAGATCTGCTAAGTTTCTCAAATTCTCTGTATGATACAGGCCAATGTTACAGGCTAGTTTCAACCCACAGGACAGGCTGGATCCTCTGAGTCTAACTCTGTCTTGTTCTGGTGCCTCTGGTCCCCCTTTATCCACCAGACCGACTTGTGTGTGCTCCATTGTACCGTCAAATCTGACTCTCTGTGACCCCATGGACTGAAGCCCACTGGGCTCCTCTGTTCATGGGAATCCCCAGGCGTGAATACAGGAGTGGGTTGCCATTTCCTTCTCCAAGGGATCTTCCCAACCCAGGCGACAATCAAACCTGCCTGTTCCGCAATGGCAGGTGGATTCTTTACCAGTGAGTCACCTGGGAAGTCCCAATCTTCTCTGAGCATGGCAGACTGTCATCGTGGAGGCAGCTGGAAAGCCAGCGTGTGCATGCAGAGTGGTAGCCTTCCCTAACGAGGCCCTCAGCTCACGGATTCTGAGAGCGGCTGAGGCTGTGATCTCTGCTCACTGAGGAACCCGTGTTATTAGCAGTCATGCTATTTCTGTATCCAGAGATGCCTGGAGCCCTTAGGGAAATTCTTCTAAACCATATGTTGTTTTTATATTTCAGCACTCTGTATGTATATATGATTTGCATAAATACAAAAATAAATAGTTGTCCTCTGTTTCTTTGAAGGTTGTAAACTCCAGAGAAAGACGTAGCAATCCTCCCATACACTGGCCTTAATGGCACCATGCTTGATATACAGCCATCCGTAATGTGGCCCAAGCTGACTTTGGAATTCAACAGTTAATAACTTGTGATGCAAATATTCTCACTTTACAAGCTGACTCACTGGAAGAGACCCTGATGCTGAGAAAAATAGAAGGCAGAAGGACAAGAGGGCGATGGAGGATGAGATGGTTGGGTGGCATCATCAACTCAATGGACATGAGTTTGCGCAAGCTCTGGGAGACAGTGAAGGACAAGAAAGCCTGGTGTGCTGCAGCCCATGGAATCGCAATGAGTCAGACAGGCCTTAGAGACTGAACAACAACAACAGATGCTTTTTTACCATCTAGGATGAGAACGAATGGTGCCATCAGATTTAAGACCAGAAGCATCACCACATCAGAAATCAACACCACCTCCATCAGCTCATGCTGAAGATCCTAGGCCTCAGGGCTGGTAGGAAATGTTCACAGGGTGTAAGCAGAGCTAACTCCTCTGGTCTCTCTCTTTTTTATCCACCAGACCGACTTGTGTGTGCTCCATTGTACCGTCAAATCTGACTCTCTGTGACCCCATGGACTGAAGCCCACTGGGCTCCTCTGTTCATGGGAATCCCCAGGCGTGAATACAGGAGTGGGTTGCCATTTCCTTCTCCAAGGGATCTTCCCAACCCAGGCGACAATCAAACCTGCCTGTTCCGCAATGGCAGGTGGATTCTTTACCAGTGAGTCACCTGGGAAGTCCCAATCTTCTCTGAGCATGGCAGACTGTCATCGTGGAGGCAGCTGGAAAGCCAGCGTGTGCATGCAGAGTGGTAGCCTTCCCTAACGAGGCCCTCAGCTCACGGATTCTGAGAGCGGCTGAGGCTGTGATCTCTGCTCACTGAGGAACCCGTGTTATTAGCAGTCATGCTATTTCTGTATCCAGAGATGCCTGGAGCCCTTAGGGAAATTCTTCTAAACCATATGTTGTTTTTATATTTCAGCACTCTGTATGTATATATGATTTGCATAAATACAAAAATAAATAGTTGTCCTCTGTTTCTTTGAAGGTTGTAAACTCCAGAGAAAGACGTAGCAATCCTCCCATACACTGGCCTTAATGGCACCATGCTTGATATACAGCCATCCGTAATGTGGCCCAAGCTGACTTTGGAATTCAACAGTTAATAACTTGTGATGCAAATATTCTCACTTTACAAGCTGACTCACTGGAAGAGACCCTGATGCTGAGAAAAATAGAAGGCAGAAGGACAAGAGGGCGATGGAGGATGAGATGGTTGGGTGGCATCATCAACTCAATGGACATGAGTTTGCGCAAGCTCTGGGAGACAGTGAAGGACAAGAAAGCCTGGTGTGCTGCAGCCCATGGAATCGCAATGAGTCAGACAGGCCTTAGAGACTGAACAACAACAACAGATGCTTTTTTACCATCTAGGATGAGAACGAATGGTGCCATCAGATTTAAGACCAGAAGCATCACCACATCAGAAATCAACACCACCTCCATCAGCTCATGCTGAAGATCCTAGGCCTCAGGGCTGGTAGGTGATAAAACAGTTCATACAAAGTTTTGCTTTGTTCACAGGGTGTAAGCAGAGCTAACTGATGACCAGAAACGACCACATGGCTTTACAGTCAGAGAGACCTGGGTTCTGGGTTCTAAAGCTTTCTAAGCCTCAGGTTCAACTTCTTTCAAACTGGTAATATCTGTATTATTTACCTTGCAAAGCTATAGAATGTGACAGCTTAGAGTGCAAACTCTGCAGTTAGCAGGATCTGGGTGGGGCTCCCAAGCTGACCTCTTAGAGCTGAGTGACCCTGAACAAAGTGCCTTTACCTCTCTAAGCCGCTGGGTCCTCATCCGGGGACTGGAGGTGATCACTGTCTTGCCTCACAGAGCTGCCGTGAAGCTGAGTTCAGATGATCTACATGAAGGGCTTAGCACAGGGCCTGACACAAGGCAGAGCTCAATAAACGTAGCTGCCATGAGTCACTGACGTAGTGAATGACAGGATGGCCTAGCTCTTAGTGGATTTTTTAAAAAATGGAAACATTAAACAAACGGAGAGTGTGTTGTCAAGAAAATTCCCCAGACACCATTGCAAACCTCTTTAGATTCAAAGAGCTGGAGAGGCTCCCACTATGGTAAGAAATGAACCCTCTTAAATCCATCTTCTCAGTGAAATTATTTCATTACTCATAGCAGTAAGGGGAGAGTCTGACCTCCCCCTGATTCTGAAAGGATCTTGCTGGAACACACAAACCAAGGGCTTCTGACACATTGTTCAGTCCCAGGAAGGGGTGATTACTAAATGCTGCCAAGGATGGAGAAGAGAAGAAGAAAAAAGTCAGTTTTCAAATTGAATCAGTATACCAAGACTGTGGGGGATCCAGGTGGCTCAGTGGTAAAGAATCCACATATAATGCAGAAGATGTGGTTTGATCTCTGGGTCAAGAAGATCTCTGGAGGAGGGAATGGCAACCCACTCCAGTATTCTTGCCTGGAAAATTCCACGGACAGAGGAGTCTGGAGGGCTACAGTCCATGGGGTTGCAAGAGTTGGACACAATAGAGCGACTAAAAACCCACCTAGACAGTGACCCCAAACCCCTCCCCTTCAAACCCATTGACGGACAAGTTGACCTTTCAGCCCCTGAGAGCAGTGGAGTGACCATCTGTGTGGCCAGAAAGACAGTTCCATAAAAGGCAAGGCAATAAATAAAACACTGATTTTTATAGACACCTAGCACAGATCAGATTGCTGGTCATGCTTTTTTTGTTTTGTTTCTTCAAAGATACACCCACACACCTTTGGCAGTGTTATCCTCAAACGACAAGATGTTACTTCTAAGCTGCAAGACCTCAGGCGCTATCTGTCCTCACCCACACCCAACTGTCTACCATCTTCAGCACCAAACATATTCCTGAAGACAAAAATGGCCCTTCAGTTCCTGAGTCGTTTCAACTGAAACACCAGTTAAAGTGCCATTCCCCAAATAAAACAGAAGTATGGCCAGTGGCATGAAATATTTGCAGCTGTGAGACCAAAAAAAAAAGCCTCACTTGACCCAAAAGGCAGGGGAAGGAGAAGGGGAAGGATACACACACAGGAAGGAAGCGCTTTACCCCGAACTGTTCTTTCTTCAGGGACCCCTGCCTGCCAAGGTCCCTAGCCTCTGGAATTGAATGCCTCATGATCCAAGCTGGAGCTTCTGTAGTAATAACAATAAATAGAAATAAAGTGCACAGTAAATGCAACACATATGACTCATCCTGAAACAAACCCTGCCCTGGGATGTGGAAAAGCCGACTTCTGCAGAATCAGTCCCTGGTGTCAGAAAGGTTGGGGACACTACGTGCATCCGGCAAGAAAGCGAAGATCAGGCGTCGTTTACTGAAACAAACCCTGCCCATGTGGGCACTCTCAGATGCTGCCAAGGATGGAGAAGAGAAGAAGAAAAAAGTCAGTTTTCAAATTGAATCAGTATACCAAGACTGTGGGGGATCCAGGTGGCTCAGTGGTAAAGAATCCACATATAATGCAGAAGATGTGGTTTGATCTCTGGGTCAAGAAGATCTCTGGAGGAGGGAATGGCAACCCACTCCAGTATTCTTGCCTGGAAAATTCCACGGACAGAGGAGTCTGGAGGGCTACAGTCCATGGGGTTGCAAGAGTTGGACACAATAGAGCGACTAAAAACCCACCTAGACAGTGACCCCAAACCCCTCCCCTTCAAACCCATTGACGGACAAGTTGACCTTTCAGCCCCTGAGAGCAGTGGAGTGACCATCTGTGTGGCCAGAAAGACAGTTCCATAAAAGGCAAGGCAATAAATAAAACACTGATTTTTATAGACACCTAGCACAGATCAGATTGCTGGTCATGCTTTTTGTTTTGTTTCTTCAAAGATACACCCACACACCTTTGGCAGTGTTATCCTCAAACGACAAGATGTTACTTCTAAGCTGCAAGACCTCAGGCGCTATCTGTCCTCACCCACACCCAACTGTCTACCATCTTCAGCACCAAACATATTCCTGAAGACAAAAATGGCCCTTCAGTTCCTGAGTCGTTTCAACTGAAACACCAGTTAAAGTGCCATTCCCCAAATAAAACAGAAGTATGGCCAGTGGCATGAAATATTTGCAGCTGTGAGACCAAAAAAAAAAGCCTCACTTGACCCAAAAGGCAGGGGAAGGAGAAGGGGAAGGATACACACACAGGAAGGAAGCGCTTTACCCCGAACTGTTCTTTCTTCAGGGACCCCTGCCTGCCAAGGTCCCTAGCCTCTGGAATTGAATGCCTCATGATCCAAGCTGGAGCTTCTGTAGTAATAACAATAATAATAGAAATAAAGTGCACAGTAAATGCAACACATATGACTCATCCTGAAACAAACCCTGCCCTGGGATGTGGAAAAAGCCGACTTCTGCAGAATCAGTCCCTGGTGTCAGAAAGGTTGGGGACGGATGCTACGTGCATCCGGCAAGAAAGCGAAAGATCAGGCGTCGTTTACTGCTTCCTTACCTCCCCCAACACCCAACCACTGACTTGGTTTTGTCTAATCCATGTGTGGCACATCTCAGGAGCCTGTGCCCTCCTTGCCGGGGGGTGCCCTCCACAGTTCAGGTCCTCCTGTCTCCCCACTGACCAACATACCCACCTCCCTCCCTGGTCCTCCAGCTCAGCCTCCCCTCCCCGCAGTGGCTTCTCACACTGCAGCAGCGTGGCTTCAGAGATCCTTTGAGATCAAGTTCCTACCTACATTTCCAGTTTCATCCTTTGCCCAGCCTCAAACCCTGTTCCCAGCCTACCATACCCCAATTCTCCTGAAACATATCGTCTGTGTGTGTACATTCATGCTGTGGGGTCTGCTTTTCTGTCTGTATGGTTGTCTCAGCCCTGACACACCCTCCTCCGCAACGCTCAGTGCTCACCTTTTCTTTATCATTTCTGGATTCCTCCAGTTGGGTTCAGTGGTTGCCGACCTGTGCTCTCTTGGTCACGTCTGTACTTTCATTTACAGCATGTTTCAGACAGTATGACAATCGGTTTGTAAGTCCATTGCTGTTCTTTGCTTTTTTCTGTGATGGTCAGTCAGGAGAGGCTCAGGAAAACTAAGTTGAATATACTTACAAGTCCTTGAAACATAAGGCACCATGTGCCACACAGGGTCTCCAGCGGGGAGCCCCGGATTTTGGTCAGGAGGCAGGAGACACGAAGAGAAAAAGTCTTAATTAAGGGTTTCCTCAGAAAAGGCAGATGGTAAAAAATCTACTTGCAATGTGGGAGACCCAGGTTCAATCCCTGGGTCAGGGAGATCCCCTGGAGAAGGAAATAGCAACCTATCTAGTATTCTTGCCTGGAGAATCCCATGGACAAAGGAGCCTGGCAGGCTACAGTCCATGGAGTCATGAAGAGTTGGACACAACTGAAAGACTAATGCTTTTTCACTATCAGGAAAGGCAAGGCAGGGTAAACATTTCAGGACTGGCTACTACTTTGAATAGTACCTTCCTCTTTAAGCTCTAAGGTGGTCCTTAGTTGTCTAGTATGGTGCTCTGGGATGATGCAGGTAGGGGTAACATTGTATCCTGGGATGTTCCTCCATACCTGGATGGAGGAGGTATCATCTGCCCCGGTTAGTTGGCTTTCTCAGAGGAAAGCTCTCGGTTGAGCCCTTTGCAATCTCAAAGTTCGTGAAGGGCCAGTCTCCCTCCATCCAGGCAGGGTTTTAAGATATCAAAATACCAGAATACACATAACATTAACAATATAGACAGTACAACTCTCAGCCCTCAAACTACAGCCCGGGCTCTTTCCTACTATACACTAGGGCCTGGGATTTTAGCATAGCTTCTAGAAGGACTCATATTCCATAGATATACACACACATACTAGCTGACTGGTTTTCTCCAGCATTGGTTCTTGCTGATTCATCAATGCCCTTCCCAATCTGGTTTGTGAATATTTTGAACATCATTCCAGATTACAACTGCCTTCTATCTATTATCACAGCCTTGTGAGGCATGTATTATTATCCACATTTTAGAGACTCATAAACTAGGCTCAGAGAAGCTAAATAACACACCCAAGTCACAGAGTACCAGTAGAGAGCAAAGTGAGAATGGGACACTATGTTTGCTTACATCAGGACCTGTGTTTTTTCCTCATCATACTGCCTCTTTGCTTTTTGTTTTTTCTCTTCTAGATTCACACATCCAGAACAGAGCACTGCATCTAACAGGCTCTCATTAAATGATTTAATGAATTAAGGCCTAAGTAGTCGTAAAACCCATGGACAGAGGAGCCTGGAGGGCCACAGCCCATAAGGTTGAAAAGAATCAGACACAGTAAAATCAGACAGTTCAAACTTGGGATTCCCGTGACTGATACATTCTGTGGAACAGAAAGGCGGGAGCCTCCATTTTAACCAAAAGACACCGCCAGGTCACAACTGCTTGCTTCATCAAAATGTCATCTATTCCTGCGGACAGGAGCGCTCTCTCAACAGCTACTTCTAGTGCCCTGTACTAAGAGTCCTGGGTTCAGTATCTTATTTCATTCTCCTACAAGCCTCAAACTGTATCTTTGTCCCCATTTTCCATGAGGAACCCGAGGCTCAGAAAGGGTATGGAATATGAAGAAGGGTTCAGAGCTGGGAAACGGCAGAGCGCAGATCAAGAACAAGGTCAGACTCTTCAAATAACTGCCACTCAAATACCTTTCCACTTGACCACACAACCACTTTCCTTCCTGCTCAGGTATCATCTGCAGGCTGAGTGTACAGGGCAGGAAATGGGACTTCATACTACCCGGAGGTCTTAGAGACAAGAAGGCGCTACATCACCACTAAGTAGCCTTGCCAGTAATGGATTACTGTGGCTTCCGTCTTCCGGGCCCAATGGGAGGCTTGGTCATGGGCTCAGGACCCATCTCCTGCTGGAATCTTATTAGTGCTTCCTCTGCACAAATAAGAACTGGTGTATTGTGTTAAATTGACTGACACAAACAACCATGCTTTATCCAGAAATAGAAAATGCAATTTTCTTCAGCAAAATAGAACATAGGAAGTGGTGGGGGTTGAAATGTCATGCACGGAACAGAGGTTTGGCAGAGGAGAAAGGTTAAAATCAATCACCCAACAGGGGGAAGAAAAAAAAAGAAAAGGTCTGCCGTATTTTATAGCAATTATCCACCCAAAGTCATACTAGAGAATCAGGAACCACTGCTACTTAAAAACTTTAAAAAATAAAAAAAAAAAGGAAAGAAAGAAAATCCCTCCCCCTGACAATGTTAATGTTGTATTTTTCACGAATCATTTGGAAAGATCATAGATATACTACTGAAAATAAAACAGAGAATACCATCTACATATTCTCGCCTCCTAGGGGTAGAAAATGACCTTTTCATAGAAAAATGAAGTAAGGAGAAGCCAAACTGCTCCTTCAATGAAAACCGCCAGCATATGGCCACTCTGTCATGTAGGCCAGGGGAAATTAGAACTGAAGTCAAAAATGAAGAATTAGCCATCACTCAGATCTTCTGGTCTTTAACCAAAAGACACCGCCAGGTCACAACTGCTTGCTTCATCAAAATGTCATCTATTCCTGCGGACAGGAGCGCTCTCTCAACAGCTACTTCTAGTGCCCTGTACTAAGAGTCCTGGGTTCAGTATCTTATTTCATTCTCCTACAAGCCTCAAACTGTATCTTTGTCCCCATTTTCCATGAGGAACCCGAGGCTCAGAAAGGGTATGGAATATGAAGAAGGGTTCAGAGCTGGGAAATGGCAGAGCGCAGATCAAGAACAAGGTCAGACTCTTCAAATAACTGCCACTCAAATACCTTTCCACTTGACCACACAACCACTTTCCTTCCTGCTCAGGTATCATCTGCAGGCTGAGTGTACAGGGCAGGAAATGGGACTTCATACTACCCGGAGGTCTTAGAGACAAGAAGGCGCTACATCACCACTAAGTAGCCTTGCCAGTAATGGATTACTGTGGCTTCCGTCTTCCGGGCCCAATGGGAGGCTTGGTCATGGGCTCAGGACCCATCTCCTGCTGGAATCTTATTAGTGCTTCCTCTGCACAAATAAGAACTGGTGTATTGTGTTAAATTGACTGACACAAACAACCATGCTTTATCCAGAAATAGAAAATGCAATTTTCTTCAGCAAAATAGAACATAGGAAGTGGTGGGGGTTGAAATGTCATGCACGGAACAGAGGTTTGGCAGAGGAGAAAGGTTAAAATCAATCACCCAACAGGGGGAAGAAAAAAAAAGAAAAGGTCTGCCGTATTTTATAGCAATTATCCACCCAAAGTCATACTAGAGAATCAGGAACCACTGCTACTTAAAAACTTTAAAAAATAAAAAAAAAAAGGAAAGAAAGAAAATCCCTCCCCCTGACAATGTTAATGTTGTATTTTTCACGAATCATTTGGAAAGATCATAGATATACTACTGAAAATAAAACAGAGAATACCATCTACATATTCTCGCCTCCTAGGGGTAGAAAATGACCTTTTCATAGAAAAATGAAGTAAGGAGAAGCCAAACTGCTCCTTCAATGAAAACCGCCAGCATATGGCCACTCTGTCATGTAGGCCAGGGGAAATTAGAACTGAAGTCAAAAATGAAGAATTAGCCATCACTCAGATCTTCTGGTCAATAACCTTTGCTTCAAAGTGTCATGTTCACGTACTCTGCTAAAGTCTCAAAACTCTCACATTGCTGTACAACTTTTCCAGGATTATTCTGTTGTTTTTTTTTTTTTTTTTTTTTGCAGCAAGCTTTTCCTATCACTTTCTACCTAAGATTAAAAATCTTCCAGCTCCTTTACAACTGATGCTTTGCCCCAATCCCCATTGTTTTAAATTCTATGACACTTTACATTCAGACCAAAGGAAACCATTAGGAGGAAACATATAAAAAAAAGGCAGCAGAATATTGGCTTTTAGGGTCAAATACTAAGATACAGAGTAAAATGGAAAGATCTCACAAATATAATTCATCAAGGAACAGTCAAGAAAAGTGCAAAAGAACAAATGCTCTGTCTTTGAGACCCTGCATTCTGTCTGTCTGGCCAAGTCCAGGAAAAGACCAGATGGTTTATGGAGACGCTGTTGCCCGTTCAGCTGAAGACAGAAGAAAATATGAACATTATAGCAAAAGAGATATGAATCAGAGATAAGTCTTTCATTTGTTTATTTTCTTTGTTGGTTGGGCTGCTTTATGTAACACAGGACAATTAACTGAAGAATTAAGTTATCGACAGTGAGAAAATCATTTAAAAGCAAAAATTATGTGGCATGTTTTAACCTTGCTTAGGCCTGAAAGCTTAAGTATTAGATCAAGAATATAAACTGGCTCTAAGTTTCATGGAGTTATTTGGGTCCTCTTCTCTGATAACCTACATAAAATATGATTACTAATAGTGATTTCCCACATCCAAAGCCTTTTCTTTGCTGAATCTCCTCCAGAAAGTCATTTCTTCCTCCATCTCATGTTCTCAATTCCTTTTTTAAAATTTATTTATATTTTTATTTGACTGCATTGGGTCTCAGTTGTAGCATGTGGGCTCTAGTTCCCTGACCAGGTATCGAACCTGGGTCCCCTGCATTGGGAGCACAGAGTCTTAGCCACCAGGGAATTCCCCCTCTCAATTCCTTTTTATCTTTAACAAGTCACATCACACCTTCTGAGTATTAACTGTCCCCATGAACCCATGTCCCTGACTTAATACATTGTGAAATGACAGAAATGGACTATGAGGTATCCTGACTTCTCAGAAAAATCAGTCTATAAAAATTTTAAGAGTTTTAATAGAAGTCAAAGAATTTTACCATTTAAGTGGGTGAATCTTAATAGAATTTGGGTTTGCTTTTGGAAAGAAAATGATCAA
Source organism: Tragulus kanchil (assembly GCA_022376925.1). Classification (NCBI taxonomy): domain Eukaryota; kingdom Metazoa; phylum Chordata; class Mammalia; order Artiodactyla; family Tragulidae; genus Tragulus; species Tragulus kanchil. The sequence continues at coordinate 115,841,565 of JAIOJX010000023.1, read as the reverse complement.
AGATGATATAGATGAGAAAAGACCATTGCTGAGTTGCTTTGAGCAAGTTGCCGTTTTCTCTCGGGGCCTCAGTTTGCTCATCTGGGCCTCAGTTTGCTCATCTGTAAAACGGAGGAGTTCAGCTATGTGAGAACCTCTAGGTATCTTTCTGGGGCTTCCTGATGACTCAGTGATTAAAAAAAAAAATAAAAATCCACGTGCAATGCAGGTCTGATCCCTGGGTCGGAAAGATTCCTTGGAGAAGGACACAGCAACCGTCTACAGTATTCTAGCCTGGAGAATCCCAAGAACAGAGGAACCTGGTGGGCTATGGTGCATAGGGTTGCCAAGAATCAGACACAACTGAAGCAACCAAGTACGTATGCAGAGGTCTCTTCCTGGCTATAACATTTATGAACAAATCAAAGCTAAAATTAGAACTTAAGAGTTCTAGATATTTAGTTAACTGCTTAGGACATTTTAAAGAGCTGTTTTCTCTTTTGAATTGTTTTCTGTGCCTTTATATTTCTGAATACTGAATGTTGAGAGAAACATTTAATATTCAGGAGAGAAAAATAGTCTCTTTTTTTGTCCCTATCCCACCTCCAAGTCCAGCTGTTGGATAACACAAGCCAATATAGTGACAATCCAAGGCAGACCCTTATTCCGGCCTCTCCATTCAAAGGACTTTCACAATGATTCTGGTTTCTGAGTAAAATGATTCCCTCTTTCACCTCCAACACTTATCTTTTTGGCTAACCGTTAAAAGGGATGAAGCAAAAGCCCTGCCAGGCAAGAAACTCCTGCCACTGGCAGAAATGAAAAGCAAAGATCCTCCCTCACAGGTCACATCTAACTGACACCACACAGATAACTCTGAGCTGTGAGAGAAAAGGCAGGCTCACACGCAGTTGAAACTATAGAGAAAACTATTTTGAGTTCCTCTTACCAAAAACTGTAACATATTCCTGCTTTGTTATCAGAGCTCCCTGGAACTTGTCGGCTTCTCTTCGTTAATCATTTCATTTATGACTAAAAGATTTGTTGTCAACTTGCTAACCAACTATTGCTTGATTAGCTGGAATATTCTTGCTCTTTTCAAAACCTGCTGTCCTACTATCTAGTGTTCCATCAGAGCCCTGGGGGGCAGCCTGAAACACACAGTTTCTTTATCTCATTGAGGTCTAGGCTTTGAAGCACCCACCTCAATAGTGCTGGAGTTATTTGAAAAATTGCCTATCTCCCCAGAGCCCTAGGCTGTTTCAGAGAGAAAGTGACCTGGGATCTGCCATTTGGCAGAAAGCACAGTGGAAAGCACACAGGGTTTGCCCCAAACTGGCTTTCTCCTCACAGTCCCCCTCAAAATGGGAATGGAAATCCCTGGGTGGCCAGTGGAAGTGCGGGTTTTCACACCGCAGGCTTCTTCAACAGCTGGAGACAGAGCGATACTCAGAGAGCTCAGTGCTAAGTCACTTCAGTCTTGTCTAACTCTTTGTGACCCTATGGACTATAACCCGCCAGACTCTTCTGTTCCTGGGACTATCCTGGCAAAAACACTAGAATGAGTTCCCATGCCCTCTTCCAGGGGATCTTGCTTACCCAGGGATCAAACCTGTGTCTCTTAAATCTCTTGCACTGGCAGGTAAGTTCTTTACCACTAGTGCCACACCTGGGAAACCCGAAGACAAAGGTAGTAGTAGTATGCATGCTCAGTCATGTCTGAGTTTTTGTGACCCCATGGACTGTAGCCCACCAAGCTCTTCTACCCATGGAATATTCCAGGCAAGAATACTGGAGTTCGAACAGAGGGCAAAATCTCCACGATCCAACCTCAAAGTTTCAATGGAAGAGAGAGAGGCATGCCGGACAGCCGTGAAGGAAAAGGAAACTGGGAAACTGGACCCTCAAAGGAGGATTTGTTTTAAATACGGGAGATGGAGTGGCCAGGAAATTCTTTGGCAGTTCTGGAAAGTGGCCACCCTTCTTCCTGATCCTTGAAATTGGGGAGGATTAGAAAACCAACCTTTACGGCAGAGCAAGTTGGTAGAAACTATCCTGAGGAACATGATTTTAAATTCTGGTTGAATAGCATTTTGATAAAAGGTTGAGGGTAGGGGCTTCCCTGGTGGTTCAGTGGTGAAGAATCCTTCTGCCAGTGCAGAAGACGAGGGTTTAATCCCTGATCTGAGAAGATCCTATATGCTAAGGAGCAGTTTAAGCCCCTGAGCCACAAATATTGAACCTGTGCACTAGAGCCCAGAAGCCGCAGCTTCTGAAGCTTGTGCGCCACAGTGCCTATGCTCTGCAATAAGAGAAGCCATCACAATGAGAAGCCTGTGCATCACAACTAGAGAGTAGACCCTGCTCGTTGCAACTACAGAAAAATCCATGCAGCAATGAAGATCCATCACAGCCAAAATAAATTAATCAAACAATAAAATATCTTTAAAAATGTTGACAGTCCCCCTCAAAATGGGAATGGAAATCCCTGGGTGGCCAGTGGAAGTGCGGGTTTTCACACCGCAGGCTTCTTCAACAGCTGGAGACAGAGCGATACTCAGAGAGCTCAGTGCTAAGTCACTTCAGTCTTGTCTAACTCTTTGTGACCCTATGGACTATAACCCGCCAGACTCTTCTGTTCCTGGGACTATCCTGGCAAAAACACTAGAATGAGTTCCCATGCCCTCTTCCAGGGATCTTGCTTACCCAGGGATCAAACCTGTGTCTCTTAAATCTCTTGCACTGGCAGGTAAGTTCTTTACCACTAGTGCCACACCTGGGAAACCCGAAGACAAAGGTAGTAGTAGTATGCATGCTCAGTCATGTCTGAGTTTTTGTGACCCCATGGACTGTAGCCCACCAAGCTCTTCTACCCATGGAATATTCCAGGCAAGAATACTGGAGTTCGAACAGAGGGCAAAATCTCCACGATCCAACCTCAAAGTTTCAATGGAAGAGAGAGGCATGCCGGACAGCCGTGAAGGAAAAGGAAACTGGGAAACTGGACCCTCAAAGGAGGATTTGTTTTAAATACGGGAGATGGAGTGGCCAGGAAATTCTTTGGCAGTTCTGGAAAGTGGCCACCCTTCTTCCTGATCCTTGAAATTGGGGAGGATTAGAAAACCAACCTTTACGGCAGAGCAAGTTGGTAGAAACTATCCTGAGGAACATGATTTTAAATTCTGGTTGAATAGCATTTTGATAAAAGGTTGAGGGTAGGGGCTTCCCTGGTGGTTCAGTGGTGAAGAATCCTTCTGCCAGTGCAGAAGATGAGGGTTTAATCCCTGATCTGAGAAGATCCTATATGCTAAGGAGCAGTTTAAGCCCCTGAGCCACAAATATTGAACCTGTGCACTAGAGCCCAGAAGCCGCAGCTTCTGAAGCTTGTGCGCCACAGTGCCTATGCTCTGCAATAAGAGAAGCCATCACAATGAGAAGCCTGTGCATCACAACTAGAGAGTAGACCCTGCTCGTTGCAACTACAGAAAAATCCATGCAGCAATGAAGATCCATCATAGCCAAAATAAATTAATCAAAAAATGTTCCACATAAAAGTATCTTTAAAAAAATGTTGAGGCTGTAAGTAATTGTTAACAAAGCAAGGAAACATTTCGAGTGCAAAATGGAAACAAAACAAAACAAAACCCATAGGAGTCTTACCATTTGGAAGAACCAGAGGTAAGGAATGAAAGCATAATCAGGGCCTTTGGGCTTAAGAGAAAGGAGACAATTAGACAGGAAAGGAAGGGCACGGCTAACAAATGACCAGCTTCACTGGACTAACTTTGACAAATAAGCTAAACTTTCCAAAGTTCAAGAGAGAGTGGGAGTCACCCTGTGCTGGCAAGTGCATGCACTGGCAGGGGCAGAGAAAGTCTGTGGTTTATTCAGAGAGAAATGAAGCAATACGTGGGGTGAGAAGGAGATGACAATGTACATAAACCTATAAACAGTACATGAAAGTCGAGTCCCTGTTTCTCCTGAGCCCTCCACGCCTGCTGCTGTAGTTTGGTGCTAGAGCAGGAAGGAAACGGGTGCTTAGGAAATGGGTCCATGAATTTCAATAAAGCCTGAACATGCTACTTTTACTGAGGAATATGAAACCATATTACTAAATTCTAACCTTGACGGAATTCTGCATTCAATAAACTTCCAACATGCTTTAGTAGAGTAAGTAATAACCTGGGAGTCAGGAGATTTGAATTCTGGTCCCAGAACCCCGTTCACCCTTGAAGGAGATTTTAAATTCTGGTTGAATAGCATCTTGATAAAAGGTTGAGGGTAGGGGCTTCCCTGGTGGTTCAGTGGTGAAGAATCCTTCTGCCAGTGCAGAAGATGAGGGTTTAATCCCTGATCTGAGAAGATCCTATATGCTAAGGAGCAGTTTAAGCCCCTGAGCCACAAATATTGAACCTGTGCACTAGAGCCCAGAAGCCGCAGCTTCTGAAGCTTGTGCGCCACAGTGCCTATGCTCTGCAATAAGAGAAGCCATCACAATGAGAAGCCTGTGCATCACAACTAGAGAGTAGACCCTGCTCGTTGCAACTACAGAAAAATCCATGCAGCAATGAAGATCCATCATAGCCAAAATAAATTAATCAAAAAATGTTCCACATAAAAGTATCTTTAAAAAAATGTTGAGGCTGTAAGTAATTGTTAACAAAGCAAGGAAACATTTCGAGTGCAAAATGGAAACAAAACAAAACAAAACCCATAGGAGTCTTACCATTTGGAAGAACCAGAGGTAAGGAATGAAAGCATAATCAGGGCCTTTGGGCTTAAGAGAAAGGAGACAATTAGACAGGAAAGGAAGGGCACGGCTAACAAATGACCAGCTTCACTGGACTAACTTTGACAAATAAGCTAAACTTTCCAAAGTTCAAGAGAGAGTGGGAGTCACCCTGTGCTGGCAAGTGCATGCACTGGCAGGGGCAGAGAAAGTCTGTGGTTTATTCAGAGAGAAAATGAAGCAATACGTGGGGTGAGAAGGAGATGACAATGTACATAAACCTATAAACAGTACATGAAAGTCGAGTCCCTGTTTCTCCTGAGCCCTCCACGCCTGCTGCTGTAGTTTGGTGCTAGAGCAGGAAGGAAACGGGTGCTTAGGAAATGGGTCCATGAATTTCAATAAAGCCTGAACATGCTACTTTTACTGAGGAATATGAAACCATATTACTAAATTCTAACCTTGACGGAATTCTGCATTCAATAAACTTCCAACATGCTTTAGTAGAGTAAGTAATAACCTGGGAGTCAGGAGATTTGAATTCTGGTCCCAGAACCCCGTTCACCCTTGAAGGAGATTTCCAGATTCAACACTGACCCTTCCTCACCTCTCAGCTTCCCCAAAGCTGATCTCTGCGTCCTCCCTTCTGACAAATCTACTCAAGAGAAGGTCACCAGCGACTCCTTCCTGCCACAGTTGCCATCCATGGATAGTTTTAGTCTTAACATGAGACTCTTTTCCTCCCTTGAGTGCCCATGAGCCAAGTTAGCCTGTTTCTCCTCCACTGAAGCCATGCCCCAAGCACTAAGTTCTGCAAACTTAGGACCAATCACTCAAGCATCTCTGTACCTGTAGTAAGAGCATAAGCAAGTGTTTAAAAAAAAATTAATAAAATGTTTTTTTTTTAATCATCAAGCTTCTATTTTTTTTATCTTTTCAAATTAAAAGTCCAAACTTTAAACTCAAATACGTGATGGTATGGCACAAGGGTTTTCCCTGTAGCTCAACTGTTAAAGAATCTGCCTGCAATGCAGAAGACTCTGGTTCAATTCCCAGGTAGGGAAGATCCCCTGGAGAAGGGAAAGGCTTCCCACTCCAGTATTCTTGGGCTTCCCTGGTGGCTTAGACGCTAAAGAATCTGCCTACAATGTGGGAAACCTGGGTTTGATCCCTGCGTTGGGAAGATCTCCAGGAGAAGGGAAAGGCTACCCACTTCTGGCCTGGAGAATTCCATGGCCCATCCATGGATCACACAGAGTCGGAAGCGACTTTCACTTTTCATGATCTTAAAGTGGCTTTATGGAGTCGAAAATCAAGAATTCAATTCAAGAATCAAATTCAGGGGAAAAAACTCAACGGAAGATTCTGAAATCTGTTACATAAAAAAGGTAAGTGAGAATATGGTCTCTGCCTTTTCAGGGTTCCAGGAACAAGGTGTCAGCACCTTTACATTACTGGTATGAAAGCTTTGGACATGTAGAACTAGCTGCTTAATAAATAGGTCCTAATGCATAGATACATACTACATGGATGTAGTAAATGTAATGGTTTTTATGTCACCATTATCTCCTTAGAATATGATCTAACTTATTGTGGTATATATTATAATAAAACTCAACTTCAACTTGAGTAAACAGGGCTGTTCTATTTAGCAGGATCTGCTTATGAGGCTTAATGATAATGATACAGATTTATATAAACACATTAAAATGCTTCTGCTGTTTCTACGTCAATTCATTTGTCATGACTTGGTATGTAGTTCCTTACACTCTTTCTTTTAAGAGTATAAAAATAACACTTTCTAATTACCATAAAATTAGAATAAACTCAGAAACACAGAAAGAACTTCTTGGTCTCACAAAATTTCAACATTCAATGGCCTTACATGATAATGTGGTATATTATCTTTTTAGGATCTCTCTTAAGATTATTATTTTTACAGGAGTTATTTAAACAGAATTTACATATAATTTTTGAGAAGACTCTATCATCTTCCCTCAAAATATTAATATACAATCAGAAAGATATTTGGGAATAAACTGTTGCTTCAAAAATACACCTTACAAAACGTATTCTTGTGGTTTTTAAATAGAAATCTTTAAATACCTTATTCACAATTTACCGTGGGAATGTACCTTTTAAATAAGTAAGGCTAAATAAAGTACTCGGAAAATTTAAAGCTATTTATCATCAGACTGATAGAAACACTACCGACACCCCTCCTCTCTCAACAGCTCAATCACCAAGTATAGATGTCACTGAAATGACGAGAGTACAGGATGAGAGCAGAGTTCAGGCGGGAAGTTATCCCAGGTCTCTCTGCCTGACGGCTACCCTGCCATCCCTCTAGTGGATCCACCTCTTCGCTCCAGTCCACAGGAAGAGAAGTCGAAGAACACACAGGGCACTGAACCTTCCCCATTAGGCTGTTGCCCAGGGTTCTTTTCAGGCTTAAAGGCTGAGATCTATCAAGGGCCCAAGTGTCATATACCTTTGTATCCCATGACTCACATTTCATATAGCCTTTGGCCAAAGATCTTTTAGTTGCATAAAGGCCATGGTCAAATGATCATTTAGGGAAACTTTCATTGCAAGTAGCAGAAAACACAAAAGTGGTGATTTAAACAAACAGGTGTTCCTTGTTTCTATGTAGCAACAAGTCCAGAGCAGTGCAGCTGTTGGACTTTGTTCCAAGGCATGGCAATGTCAGGATCGATGTTTCTAAGATTCTCTTAGCCTTTCCCTTATGATGTGAAGATAGCTGTATTTGTTCCAATCATGAAGTCATGCTGAAATCAAGAATGGGCCATGAGCAGTCCCCAGCTGTCTTCCACTTAAATCTCATTGTCAGTTATCACCTGACTGCCCCTAGTTGCAAAGAGGCATGGGAAAATGATTCTCTTTCCTGGAATGTAGAAGTGAAGTCGCTCAGTCGTGTCTGACCCTTTTCGGCCCATGGACAAGCCACGGAATTCTTCAGCAAAGAATACTAAAGGTTTGGTCCCAACCCAGGTAAAATTTCAAAAAATTCAATGGCCTTACATATTTTATTCATTTTATTATTATTTTTACAGGAGTTATTTAAACAGAATTTACATATAATTTTGAGAAGACTCTATCATCTTCCCTCAAAATATTAATATACAATCAGAAAGATATTTGGGAATAAACTGTTGCTTCAAAAATACACCTTACAAAACGTATTCTTGTGGTTTTTAAATAAAAATCTTTAAATACCTTATTCACAATTTACCGTGGGAATGTACCTTTTAAATAAGTAAGGCTAAATAAAGTACTCGGAAAATTTAAAGCTATTTATCATCAGACTGATAGAAACACTACCGACACCCCTCCTCTCTCAACAGCTCAATCACCAAGTATAGATGTCACTGAAATGACGAGAGTACAGGATGAGAGCAGAGTTCAGGCGGGAAGTTATCCCAGGTCTCTCTGCCTGACGGCTACCCTGCCATCCCTCTAGTGGATCCACCTCTTCGCTCCAGTCCACAGGAAGAGAAGTCGAAGAACACACAGGGCACTGAACCTTCCCCATTAGGCTGTTGCCCAGGGTTCTTTTCAGGCTTAAAGGCTGAGATCTATCAAGGGCCCAAGTGTCATATACCTTTGTATCCCATGACTCACATTTCATATAGCCTTTGGCCAAAGATCTTTTAGTTGCATAAAGGCCATGGTCAAATGATCATTTAGGGAAACTTTCATTGCAAGTAGCAGAAAACACAAAAGTGGTGATTTAAACAAACAGGTGTTCCTTGTTTCTATGTAGCAACAAGTCCAGAGCAGTGCAGCTGTTGGACTTTGTTCCAAGGCATGGCAATGTCAGGATCGATGTTTCTAAGATTCTCTTAGCCTTTCCCTTATGATGTGAAGATAGCTGTATTTGTTCCAATCATGAAGTCATGCTGAAATCAAGAATGGGCCATGAGCAGTCCCCAGCTGTCTTCCACTTAAATCTCATTGTCAGTTATCACCTGACTGCCCCTAGTTGCAAAGAGGCATGGGAAAATGATTCTCTTTCCTGGAATGTAGAAGTGAAGTCGCTCAGTCGTGTCTGACCCTTTTCGGCCCATGGACAAGCCACGGAATTCTTCAGCAAAGAATACTAAAGTGGGTAACCTAACCCTCCTCCGGGGGATTTTCCCAACCCAGGAATCAAACCAGGGTCTCCTGCAATGCAGGAGGACGCTACACCAACTGAGCTACAGGGAATCCCTTCTTACCTGGAGCTGAGGGAAAAAAGTCGATTCTGTTAGCAAGGAAGGAGGAGGAAATGAACGCTAGATAGGCAGCTAGCAATGTTCGCCTCAGCTTAACTCATCTTATGTCAGGACATGCTCTCTTTGGGAGAGGATCTCATACAGGACAGACCTCAAGTTGTATTTGCCAGAGTTAGCTGAATTATGAATATTTTGTCCTTGTTCTTAACATAGTTCAATATTTAAAAAATAATTCAGTGGATTCAGAGAGTGGGAATTGGAGGAGATCCTGTCCAGTCTCCTTTTCACTACATCTTGCAGCTTCTGTTGGCAATTTCCAGCACTGAGGAGCTTTCTAGTCTATGAGGTGGTCCTTTCAACTTTTGAATTCTTTGAGCTATCAGAAAAGTCTTTCCTAACTAGAAATGAGTTTTACCTCTTAATATTATAAACTCATTGGTTCTTACACTGATTTCTAGAATAGTCAGCATCAGTTTGTCTCTCCTTGGCTCAGACGGTAACGCGTCTGTATTACAGGAGACCAGGGTTCAGTTCCTGGGTCAGGAAGATCCCCTGGAGAAGGGAATGGCTACCCACTCTGTTATATTCTTGTCTTGAGAATGGACAAAGGAGCCTGGCAGGGTACAGTCCATGAGTTCGCAAAGAGGTGAACATGACTGTACAAGTCCATGAGTTTTTTTTGTCATCAGAAAAGTCGGGTGCAGCTGTTGGACTTTGTTCCAAGGCATGGCAATGTCAGGATCGATGTTTCTAAGATTCTCTTAGCCTTTCCCTTATGATGTGAAGATAGCGGTATTTGTTCCAATCATGAAGTCATGCTGAAATCAACAATGGGCCATGAGCAGTCCCCAGCTGTCTTCCACTTAAATCTCATTGTCAGTTATCACCTGACTGCCCCTAGTTGCAAAGAGGCATGGGAAAATGATTCTCTTTCCTGGAATGTAGAAGTGAAGTCGCTCAGTCGTGTCTGACCCTTTTCGGCCCATGGACAAGCCACGGAATTCTTCAGCAAAGAATACTAAAGTGGGTAACCTAACCCTCCTCCGGGGGATTTTCCCAACCCAGGAATCAAACCAGGGTCTCCTGCAATGCAGGAGGACGCTACACCAACTGAGCTACAGGGAATCCCTTCTTACCTGGAGCTGAGGGAAAAAAGTCGATTCTGTTAGCAAGGAAGGAGGAGGAAATGAACGCTAGATAGGCAGCTAGCAATGTTCGCCTCAGCTTAACTCATCTTATGTCAGGACATGCTCTCTTTGGGAGAGGATCTCATACAGGACAGACCTCAAGTTGTATTTGCCAGAGTTAGCTGAATTATGAATATTTTGTCCTTGTTCTTAACATAGTTCAATATTTAAAAAATAATTCAGTGGATTCAGAGAGTGGGAATTGGAGGAGATCCTGTCCAGTCTCCTTTTCACTACATCTTGCAGCTTCTGTTGGCAATTTCCAGCACTGAGGAGCTTTCTAGTCTATGAGGTGGTCCTTTCAACTTTTGAATTCTTTGAGCTATCAGAAAAGTCTTTCCTAACTAGAAATGAGTTTTACCTCTTAATATTATAAACTCATTGGTTCTTACACTGATTTCTAGAATAGTCAGCATCAGTTTGTCTCTCCTTGGCTCAGACGGTAACGCGTCTGTATTACAGGAGACCAGGGTTCAGTTCCTGGGTCAGGAAGATCCCCTGGAGAAGGGAATGGCTACCCACTCTGCTATATTCTTGTCTTGAGAATGGACAAAGGAGCCTGGCAGGGTACAGTCCATGAGTTCGCAAAGAGGTGAACATGACTGACCAACTAACAAATGCTCCTTGCATACGACAGCTCTTTAAATTAATCAATAAGATACCTATTCTTTTAGTCAAACAGTTCATGTCATGGAACTCTTTCTTAGCTGGCCTAGGTCCCATAGACCTCCTCCTCCACCCCTTCTTCAACCTCACAGTCCTTTTCTGGAAACTCTGTCCTAGTATTCAGCTCCTGCAATGATACAATACGTTGGAGGGGATCTGACTACCCCAGAGTAGGAATCCATGAACAACTTGAAAATTATTGCTGTGAAAGTTTGCCCTTTTGATTTTGGTCCACAACTCTGAGCCTAAGAAAAATTCTTAATATCCTCATTGATCTCTCTCCTGATACACTTGCCAGGGAAGCCCTTCACAACTGCATCCAAGTCATTAAGAAAAATGGAGAAGGAAAGGGCAACCCATTCCAGTATTCTTGCCTGGAGAATCGCATGGACAGAGTAGCCTGGTGGGCTACAGTCCATAGGGTTGCACAGAGTCAGACACGACTGAGTGACTTTGCACACTCACATGCACTAAGAAAAAACCAGTTCAACAAGCTTGGGATGACATGCAATGAGAAATTTCCCTTTAAGCTATCTAACTATTACTATTTGGGTCAGTCTCTTGTTAAACTATGAATATACTTTGAAAGCTAACTCTGTATTTCTCCATTTCATGTAAAGTTCCTGCCATTTTCCTTTCCATACCTCCACTTGGCAATTCAGAGCCATCCTAAGTCATTTACTTGCCATGTTCTCTAGCACACTCTAAACAGGACAACACAGAGTCCAGCACTCCCTTAACAACCAGGTGACAAGTGAAGGAGGGGAGTTAACATTTATGTACAATTACCAAAGAACACACATGGTGCTTATGAGATTTATAGACCTCATCCTCTTCATTTCTCATACTCTGAGGTTTTTATAATGTCCCACCTACTTTTTTTTTTTTTTAAGAGATTACAAAGTTCATTGTAGTATAAAAAAAAGAAAAAAAAAAGCTTCCTTAAGATTTGTGCTGCTTTTTCTGATACCAAATACATGTCATTTTTCCACACCAATTCTCCAACACCAGCTAGGCACCCAACAGTCAATTTTGACAAAAACTACCCAGAGTTAGCACAAAACTCACAGATGAAGGGTTCAGTCCTACAAGACTGCACCCACCTCAGATGGCACCTACAAATGAGGAACTTAGTCTACCCACAGTTCTGCCTGGTCAGTGATAAATTCAGGGGTTCCCATTACCTCACTGTCAAGTTTGATTATTACCTAAAAGGACTCACAGAATTCAGGAAAATGTTATACTTAAAGGATGCAAGTCAAGGTCAGCCAAATGGAAGAGATGCTTAGGACCAGATATCAGGAAGGGAGAAGGTAATGAAGAACTTCCATGCCCTCGGCAGGCTAACTATCTTCCTAGTGCATCAACGTGCTCACCACCCAAGAAGCTCCCTGAACCCCACTGCTTAGGAGCTTTTATGGAGGTTTCATTGGGCTTCCCAGGTGGCACTAGTGGTAAAGAATCCACCTGCCAATGAAGGAGATGCAAGAAGTGCAAGTTTGATCCCTGGGTGGGAAAGTTGACCTGAAGGAGGAAATGACAACCCACTTCAGTATTCTTGCCCTGAAAATCCCATGAAGAGAGGAGCCCAGTGGGCTATAGTCCATAGGATCTCAAAGAGTCAGACATGACTAAAGAGACTTAGCACACGTGAATGGAGGCTTCATTACCTCGATAAAACTGACCAACTAAATCACTGGCCATTGGTAATTGAACCCAGTCTTTAGTCCCTTTCCCTTCCCAGAAACTGAGGGGTTAGGAATAAAAGTTTTAATTCACTAGTAAGGTTCAATAAATTTTAAGGTTCAGAGCCATCCTAAGTCATTTACTTGCCATGTTCTCTAGCACACTCTAAACAGGACAACACAGAGTCCAGCACTCCCTTAACAACCAGGTGACAAGTGAAGGAGGGGAGTTAACATTTATGTACAATTACCAAAGAACACACATGGTGCTTATGAGATTTATAGACCTCATCCTCTTCATTTCTCATACTCTGAGGTTTTTATAATGTCCCACCTACTTTTTTTTTTTTTTAAGAGATTACAAAGTTCATTGTAGTATAAAAAAAAGAAAAGAAAAAAAAAAAGCTTCCTTAAGATTTGTGCTGCTTTTTCTGATACCAAATACATGTCATTTTTCCACACCAATTCTCCAACACCAGCTAGGCACCCAACAGTCAATTTTGACAAAAACTACCCAGAGTTAGCACAAAACTCACAGATGAAGGGTTCAGTCCTACAAGACTGCACCCACCTCAGATGGCACCTACAAATGAGGAACTTAGTCTACCCACAGTTCTGCCTGGTCAGTGATAAATTCAGGGGTTCCCATTACCTCACTGTCAAGTTTGATTATTACCTAAAAGGACTCACAGAATTCAGGAAAATGTTATACTTAAAGGATGCAAGTCAAGGTCAGCCAAATGGAAGAGATGCTTAGGACCAGATATCAGGAAGGAGAAGGTAATGAAGAACTTCCATGCCCTCGGCAGGCTAACTATCTTCCTAGTGCATCAACGTGCTCACCACCCAAGAAGCTCCCTGAACCCCACTGCTTAGGAGCTTTTATGGAGGTTTCATTGGGCTTCCCAGGTGGCACTAGTGGTAAAGAATCCACCTGCCAATGAAGGAGATGCAAGAAGTGCAAGTTTGATCCCTGGGTGGGAAAGTTGACCTGAAGGAGGAAATGACAACCCACTTCAGTATTCTTGCCCTGAAAATCCCATGAAGAGAGGAGCCCAGTGGGCTATAGTCCATAGGATCTCAAAGAGTCAGACATGACTAAAGAGACTTAGCACACGTGAATGGAGGCTTCATTACCTCGATAAAACTGACCAACTAAATCACTGGCCATTGGTAATTGAACCCAGTCTTTAGTCCCTTTCCCTTCCCAGAAACTGAGGGGTTAGGAATAAAAGTTTTAATTCACTAGTAAGGTCTTCCCCTCTAACATACAAAACAGTATGTTTCAAGGCTTCTGTAGCTCTGCTTTAAGAAAAGTGGACAAAGACCACATGTTTATTTTTTTATTATATCATAAGATTACACTGTTAGTGATGATGTAGCTATATTTCAAACTCAGGTCTGTGTGCCTCTGAACCCCATATTCTCTTATGAAAAAACTTCCTTCTGATGAATCAAATCTTTTAAAAGTTTGAATGAGCAGCTATATTCGTACGAGATATTTTGAGATGTGCACCGAGTAGAAATATCCTGTGTCAAAGTCACATCATCTGAAAGCTGGTAATCAAGAAAATGAGGTTTGAGAAATTTGTTTTTCTTATTCTGAATAATCATGCTCAGCACTTTCATTGTCATGTTTATCCTTCAAAGACTAAAGCATGTCAAATAGGTAAGGCTTTGTTCTCCATCCATGGCTTGTTACTAATTGTGGGTTAAGAATTCAGCTAATATTTCACAGTAACTTTCCCATTTGTCATTCACCCAGAGATCTACCCCCTTCTACACAAATATTTGGGATTTAAATATTGTGCATTTCCAACACTCAAAGCAAAATAATTTGATTTCTCACATTCAAAAAAAATAAAACATTTAATGAATAAGGTGATAAAATACATGACCGTAGTCTGAGTTACCTATATATCACAAGGTACAGTACGTGCTTTGCAGACTCACTCGGTTGCTGTCGGCTACAAAAGTGGACGGAAGGCATCCTTAAGATGGGAACTGGAGCCACTGTGTGATACTCTACTGCCTTTTTAAGACTTTGGTAAAATGGCTAACATAGTATTCAGTTTACTGAAAAAAAAAATGGTTTGTAAATTTACATTCCAAGTTTTTCCTCAACCAGGTAATTTACACCATTTCCTGAGTTTCTTGATGCCAATTAATAACGGCAGGCACTTAATTCTAAATGTCTTCACAAGATAGTTGCCATATCGCCATTTTACAAGTAATAAAAAATGAAACTCAAAAGCTGAGTGGCCAACAATGTGTGTCTTTTTCCTGCATCGTGTTATTCCAAACTTTCAAAGGTTCATTTCCTTAAGAAAGCTTTCTAAATCAATTTAAATATATTTTCTTGCAAAGGAAAGGAAAAGAAAGGGTTAGAGGGAAAGGAAGGGGAAAAGAAAGAATAGAGAGGGAAGAGGAAAGAGGGCAGGGCAAAATAACTACCCTAAACCAGAACATCTGGAGAAACAATAGCTCAATCTCCATCGGTTCTTCACTACAGAATAAAGGTCAGACTGACACTGTGTCTCCACTCGAGCCCCAGCTATGAAGCTGGAACCAAAGTGGATGAGATGGCCAGACACCTCCCTAAATGGGCGTTCTTCTGTAATCAATATGCATTTGTACAAAGAACAAAGGGACGGAACACGACTCTGCCAACAATAAACTGAAAGTGCACGGTGTGTGGTTTGTATGCACAGACAATAGCAGATGCTACTTTAAGGCCATTATTTAAAAGGAGAGGCTCTTCCTGTGGCCTATCAGCAAGCGGCTGGATCTTGGTCCTAAACATTTTATCCTAAGGATATCTTCAACAGCTCAAAGCCCAAAATAATTTTTGATTTCCCATTTGTCATTCACCCAGAGATCTACCCCCTTCTACACAAATATTTGGGATTTAAATATTGTGCATTTCCAACACTCAAAGCAAAATAATTTGATTTCTCACATTCAAAAATAAAACATTTAATGAATAAGGTGATAAAATACATGACCGTAGTCTGAGTTACCTATATATCACAAGGTACAGTACGTGCTTTGCAGACTCACTCGGTTGCTGTCGGCTACAAAAGTGGACGGAAGGCATCCTTAAGATGGGAACTGGAGCCACTGTGTGATACTCTACTGCCTTTTTAAGACTTTGGTAAAATGGCTAACATAGTATTCAGTTTACTGAAAAAAAAAATGGTTTGTAAATTTACATTCCAAGTTTTTCCTCAACCAGGTAATTTACACCATTTCCTGAGTTTCTTGATGCCAATTAATAACGGCAGGCACTTAATTCTAAATGTCTTCACAAGATAGTTGCCATATCCCCATTTTACAAGTAATAAAAACTGAAACTCAAAAGCTGAGTGGCCAACAATGTGTGTCTTTTTCCTGCATCGTGTTATTCCAAACTTTCAAAGGTTCATTTCCTTAAGAAAGCTTTCTAAATCAATTTAAATATATTTTCTTGCAAAGGAAAGGAAAAGAAAGGGTTAGAGGGAAAGGAAGGGGAAAAGAAAGAATAGAGAGGGAAGAGGAAAGAGGGCAGGGCAAAATAACTACCCTAAACCAGAACATCTGGAGAAACAATAGCTCAATCTCCATCGGTTCTTCACTACAGAATAAAGGTCAGACTGACACTGTGTCTCCACTCGAGCCCCAGCTATGAAGCTGGAACCAAAGTGGATGAGATGGCCAGACACCTCCCTAAATGGGCGTTCTTCTGTAATCAATATGCATTTGTACAAAGAACAAAGGGACGGAACACGACTCTGCCAACAATAAACTGAAAGTGCACGGTGTGTGGTTTGTATGCACAGACAATAGCAGATGCTACTTTAAGGCCATTATTTAAAAGGAGAGGCTCTTCCTGTGGCCTATCAGCAAGCGGCTGGATCTTGGTCCTAAACATTTTATCCTAACAGGACATACACTTCAAACCTGGAAACCCTCAGTGATAATGAAACATTCTAAGCCCATTGGGACACTGCTTATTTCCGTTTCCACAGTACTGCAGTAGGCACCTGGCAAAAATGATAAGAAAAATGGAATCATACTCTATAACCACAAGCGAGTTCTTGATATTCAATTTCCTGACGCTTCCATGTCTATTTCTTAATCCAAGGTGACAGACAGGAAGCAGACACTTGAACGACAAACAACTAAGCTAAACCTTGGTATGAGTCCCTCTTCGGAATCTGGCCAGGTTTATGTTGATATGTCAAACCCAATCCCAGAGCAGCTGACATCTTTTGTTGAGGTCTCTTTCTGACTGGTGGGAACCATTTTAGTCATTTTGAAATCGTGGTTTGAAAAACACATGAACTCTGGCCTGAATGTTTCCTTCTTAAATTTGTATGTTGAAATCCTAACTCTCAAGGTGATAATATTAGGAGGTGGGGCCCTTGGGAGGTGATTAGGTCATAAGGGGTGAGGCCTCCATGAATGGGATTAGTGCCCTTATAAAAGAGGCCCAGAGAAATCCTGTGCCCCTTCTGCCATGTGAGGGTATAAGGAGAAGGTGGGAGTGCAACCCAGAAGTGGGTCCACACCATCCTGATGTTGGGCTTCCAGCCTCCAGAACCATGAGCACTAACTTTCTGTTGTTTATAAGTCATCTGTTCTACAGTATTTTGTTACAGCAGCTCAAACAGACT
Organism: Tragulus kanchil; assembly: GCA_022376925.1. NCBI lineage: Eukaryota > Metazoa > Chordata > Mammalia > Artiodactyla > Tragulidae > Tragulus > Tragulus kanchil. The sequence goes on along the minus strand of JAIOJX010000023.1, from coordinate 115,824,429 downwards.
AAGACAACATCCTAGCACACATCTAGAGGAGGATGGGCAATCCCCATACTTTCTGGTATCTCCCAGAAATTGTCTAGCATACAATGCTTACTGATTGGTGATACATACCAACATTCCCTTAGAGAAGATGTCAGAGAAAGAATAGCACAATGTGAACTTTAGATTCACATATCTCCATAAAACTTCATCTAAGAAAAATCCAACCGTCTTTTCTGTATGGGCACCTGTGGGTTCATGACAGTTTCGAGAAATTCAAGGATAGATTTCTGTTTCCTAATACTTTCTGCTAAATTCCTTTTGGCCCAACTGTACTTAAATAATCTGGCATTTATTCATCCTGAAACTTAGCTGGCTGGCTCTCTGAGCACCTGGTTTTCATCCAACAAACTTTACTGAGCAACTACTGTATTATAGGTCTTGGGCCCTGTGTTGGGATAGACAGATGAACAGGACCCATTCCTGACCTCATTAGGCTGCCATCCAACAAAATTTCTGAGCATAAGAAAAATGGAATCATACTCTATAACCACAAGCGAGTTCTTGATATTCAATTTCCTGACGCTTCCATGTCTATTTCTTAATCCAAGGTGACAGACAGGAAGCAGACACTTGAACGACAAACAACTAAGCTAAACCTTGGTATGAGTCCCTCTTCGGAATCTGGCCAGGTTTATGTTGATATGTCAAACCCAATCCCAGAGCAGCTGACATCTTTTGTTGAGGTCTCTTTCTGACTGGTGGGAACCATTTTAGTCATTTTGAAATCGTGGTTTAAAAAACACATGAACTCTGGCCTGAATGTTTCCTTCTTAAATTTGTATGTTGAAATCCTAACTCTCAAGGTGATAATATTAGGAGGTGGGGCCCTTGGGAGGTGATTAGGTCATAAGGGGTGAGGCCTCCATGAATGGGATTAGTGCCCTTATAAAAGAGGCCCAGAGAAATCCTGTGCCCCTTCTGCCATGTGAGGGTATAAGGAGAAGGTGGGAGTGCAACCCAGAAGTGGGTCCACACCATCCTGATGTTGGGCTTCCAGCCTCCAGAACCATGAGCACTAACTTTCTGTTGTTTATAAGTCATCTGTTCTACAGTATTTTGTTACAGCAGCTCAAACAGACTAAGACAACATCCTAGCACACATCTAGAGGAGGATGGGCAATCCCCATACTTTCTGGTATCTCCCAGAAATTGTCTAGCATACAATGCTTACTGATTGGTGATACATACCAACATTCCCTTAGAGAAGATGTCAGAGAAAGAATAGCACAATGTGAACTTTAGATTCACATATCTCCATAAAACTTCATCTAAGAAAAATCCAACCGTCTTTTCTGTATGGGCACCTGTGGGTTCATGACAGTTTCGAGAAATTCAAGGATAGATTTCTGTTTCCTAATACTTTCTGCTAAATTCCTTTTGGCCCAACTGTACTTAAATAATCTGGCATTTATTCATCCTGAAACTTAGCTGGCTGGCTCTCTGAGCACCTGGTTTTCATCCAACAAACTTCACTGAGCAACTACTGTATTATAGGTCTTGGGCCCTGTGTTGGGATAGACAGATGAACAGGACCCATTCCTGACCCCTCATTAGGCTGCTCACAATCTCAAGGGTCTGCTCTGACCAAAAGGCAATTACAGTGCAATGTAGAGATGCTCAAGTACAAGGCGATACGGAGGAGATGGTGGGGTGGGTGAGGGAGGTGCTGGCACACTAGCCTTAACGGGGGTAACAGAAGCCTTTCTTGAGGTAAATTCAGACCTGGTCAGAGACTACAGTACCCTTTTGAGTCATGGGTCCTGAATCAATGTGACTGACTGATTCTACTTCTAAGAAGTCACAATTAAGTGAAATATACTTTCCTATAGTTTTAATTGGTGAAATGGTTTATACTATGCCACTGAAGGAGGCTTGAACTTACTGCTAGAGGACACTGGTCAAATAACACAGTCTCTCAAACCTTCAATTTCCTCTTCCGTGAAACAGGGTTATAAGGCCTGCATCCCATGGCTGTTTGGAAGGGCACCTGGACACAGAAAGCAAAGGCCCTGCACTGGTCATCCAGTGAGGGAATGGATACTTCCCCTTTTCTGTCAAGGACAGACTAACGAATTGGGCACTGAAATAGACCCACTGGGATCTGATACCTCAGGTGTGTGCAATCAGCTACAAGACAGCTAAGGGGTTGGGGAAAGCATGGCAAGGCAGCAATAATGCTTAAAAGTAACCAGAAGAATAACAGATCGAGCACCTGCTCACACAGAATCTGTGCTTTCTCAAGACCAGTTTGGTGTGATTTATACAAAACCCATTTGACTGGATACACGAGGTCAACTTGGTAATCCAGTTGAAAAGCCTGCAATCAGTATTTCTATTTCAGGAACGGTAAACGAAGGTATTGTACATAAGATGGGTTTAATGTGCCACTTTATTAAGCAGAGGAAAATGATTTTTCTAGCGAGACCTGAAATTCGGCTCCTACTTAGACACTGTGGCTGTGCTGCAGAAAGAAGGGAAGAGTTAATCCCCAACTGTGCCCACATGTGCAGAGGCAGCAGAAACTGGCGGAAAGAGCCCTGAACTAGCCTTGAGTACTATTCCTGTCTCCACGCTCTCCAACTGCAGGCTCCCTGCCAACAACTGCTTTTGTGAAGCCACCAGGAGCTGCTGCTGACTGGTTGCATTTCCTTGTTCATCCAAAAGCTATATTTAGAGTGACAACCCCTGGAGATTTGGGGGACCCTGAAATGGGTCAAGGAATATGGTCCTGCTCTGATCAACAGTCACCTTGTAGGAAGCCTCTCATGACCCAGATCAAGGGAGTAAACTCAGTGTTGAGGGGAAAGGGTGGGAGGAGGGGGAGAAGTAACAAAGAGGGACCTCGTGGAGGAGCAACCCTATGCCAGTCCTAGAGCTCAGCACTCTCCTTCACTGACCTCCTTTCAGCCTAACAACTGTGCAGAGCAGGTATTATCCATATTCCCTGTTCTATAATGATGGGCAACTTTGCTAAAGTAAAAACTTAAGTAGAGATTCAAACATAGGGCTCCAAAGGTGTCTTTCCATTGCTATGGCTCACTGCCTCTGTAGAGCGCCCTCTGGTGGTCAGGGGCACACTGCATCCCATGGCTGTTTGGAAGGGCACCTGGACACAGAAAGCAAAGGCCCTGCACTGGTCATCCAGTGAGGGAATGGATACTTCCCCTTTTCTGTCAAGGACAGACTAACGAATTGGGCACTGAAATAGACCCACTGGGATCTGATACCTCAGGTGTGTGCAATCAGCTACAAGACAGCTAAGGGGTTGGGGAAAGCATGGCAAGGCAGCAATAATGCTTAAAAGTAACCAGAAGAATAACAGATCGAGCACCTGCTCACACAGAATCTGTGCTTTCTCAAGACCAGTTTGGTGTGATTTATACAAAACCCATTTGACTGGATACACGAGGTCAACTTGGTAATCCAGTTGAAAAGCCTGCAATCAGTATTTCTATTTCAGGAACGGTAAACGAAGGTATTGTACATAAGATGGGTTTAATGTGCCACTTTATTAAGCAGAGGAAAATGATTTTTCTAGCGAGACCTGAAATTCGGCTCCTACTTAGACACTGTGGCAGTGCTGCCGAAAGAAGGGAAGAGTTAACCCCCAACTGTGCCCACATGTGCAGAGGCAGCAGAAACTGGCGGAAAGAGCCCTGAACTAGCCTTGAGTACTATTCCTGTCTCCACGCTCTCCAACTGCAGGCTCCCTGCCAACAACTGCTTTTGTGAAGCCACCAGGAGCTGCTGCTGACTGGTTGCATTTCCTTGTTCATCCAAAAGCTATATTTAGAGTGACAACCCCTGGAGATTTGGGGGACCCTGAAATGGGTCAAGGAATATGGTCCTGCTCTGATCAACAGTCACCTTGTAGGAAGCCTCTCATGACCCAGATCAAGGGAGTAAACTCAGTGTTGAGGGGAAAGGGTGGGAGGAGGGGGAGAAGTAACAAAGAGGGACCTCGTGGAGGAGCAACCCTATGCCAGTCCTAGAGCTCAGCACTCTCCTTCACTGACCTCCTTTCAGCCTAACAACTGTGCAGAGCAGGTATTATCCATATTCCCTGTTCTATAATGATGGGCAACTTTGCTAAAGTAAAAACTTAAGTAGAGATTCAAACATAGGGCTCCAAAGTCTCCTCCGTGTCTTTCCATTGCTATGGCTCACTGCCTCTGTAGAGCGCCCTCTGGTGGTCAGGGGCACACTTAGCTTGAAGGTTTTCCATGGACCCTTCTCCCTGCGTGCGCATGCTAAATCGCTTCAGTTTGTTTTCCATTTGTCCAGCTCTTCGCGACCCTATGAACCATAGCCCACCAGGCTCCTCAGTTCCTGGGATTCTCCAGACAAGAATACTGGAGTGGGTTGTGGTGCCCTCCTCCAGGAGATCTTCCCGACCCAGGGATCGAACTGGTCTCTCATGTCTCCTGCATTCACAAGCGGTTCTTTACCACTACTACCACCTAGAGAGCCTTAAGACGTCCTGAAAAGCCCTGCTTCAGCTTCCTGGTTGTTAGGAGTCTGTCTGGTTTGAAAGAGACAAACATTTAAGGACGAATCCTTCTTTGGGGATATTGATTCTTTTAACAGAAAGGATATCTGTTTAAATAATAGACAGTTGTCTGTTTTGTCCTTTTATCATAGTCCTCCTCTCTGTAAACAAAATTGGCAAGTACTGTCCACCTGGCAGTAATATAGGCTGGCAGAAAGTGTTTCAGGAAAAATTGTTAACTATTAACTCATTTACAGGAAAAGAAACATAGAACCATAGAGTTTTCATAGATGTTAACTCACTGGTTCCCACAGGAACTGGTGATACAAACATCATCTCCATTTTACCAAAGCACAAGGGGTGCAGTGATTTGCTTGAGATAAAATGGTGAATACGAACCATGCTCTGACTAGATATCTGATCCTCAAAAGGCATGTCTTTCTCACTAAAATACTCACGTTCTAATGATCTCAGATAACAAGCTTCTACCAGATAGAAGAAAAGTGGGGAGGTGATATAACAGTAAGTCACTGTCTTATCCTGAAGAAGACCACAGGGGTAACAAGGGAAAATCCTGGGCCCCCCACGGGGGAAACAGAAGCAATCATTTTCTCCCAGTGGAAGCGAGGTGAGGTGGCAGGGAGGAGGGTGGAGATACTCCATCGAGGCTTGTGACCTAGGCAGCAACTGAAATGTGTTCTGTGTTGAAAGATGTCAAGCATTCAGATCAGGAATCCAGGCAGTGGAGTGAGGAAAGGCAAGTCGAGGGAAAACTCAGGCATCTAATAATGCTGGAGTATGGGTTGCTTGCATGAGAGCAAAGAGTGGAAGACTGCGCTGGAAAGGTTGACATGGATGATCTTCAATGGCCACGCTAGACAAAAACATGAGACCTTTATTCTTCCAGTGAAGTGGAACCACTCAAAGTTCTGAGCAAGGGATAAAGTGATCCAGCCTATCTGGATGTACCGTGAAGGGCTGACTGAAATGGAGAGGGACTAGAAACTACTGAGGAGACATTGGCCTCAACACAGGTATGACCAAGCGGGGGCCCTGCCATGGTTATGAACTGGGAATCTAAAGGTGGGGTGAAATGCTAGAAGGACCCCCTTAAGACGTCCTGAAAAGCCCTGCTTCAGCTTCCTGGTTGTTAGGAGTCTGTCTGGTTTGAAAGAGACAAACATTTAAGGACGAATCCTTCTTTGGGGATATTGATTCTTTTAACAGAAAGGATATCTGTTTAAATAATAGACAGTTGTCTGTTTTGTCCTTTTATCATAGTCCTCCTCTCTGTAAACAAAATTGGCAAGTAATGTCCACCTGACAGTAATATAGGCTGGCAGAAAGTGTTTCAGGAAAAATTGTTAACTATTAACTCATTTACAGGGAAAAGAAACATAGAACCATAGAGTTTTCATAGATGTTAACTCACTGGTTCCCACAGGAACTGGTGATACAAACATCATCTCCATTTTACCAAAGCACAAGGGGTGCAGTGATTTGCTTGAGATAAAATGGTGAATACGAACCATGCTCTGACTAGATATCTGATCCTCAAAAGGCATGTCTTTCTCACTAAAATACTCACGTTCTAATGATCTCAGATAACAAGCTTCTACCAGATAGAAGAAAAGTGGGGAGGTGATATAAAAGTAAGTCACTGTCTTATCCTGAATAAGACTTCAGTGGTAACAAGGGAAAATGCTGGGCCTCCTATGGAGGAAACAGAAGCAATCATTTTCTCCCAGTGGAAGCGAGGTGAGGTGGCAGGGAGGAGGGTGGAGATACTCCATCGAGGCTTGTGACCTAGGCAGCAACTGAAATGTGTTCTGTGTTGAAAGATGTCAAGCATTCAGATCAGGAATCCAGGCAGTGGAGTGAGGAAAGGCAAGTCGAGGGAAAACTCAGGCATCTAATAATGCTGGAGTATGGGTTGCTTGCATGAGAGCAAAGAGTGGAAGACTGCGCTGGAAAGGTTGACATGGATGATCTTCAATGGCCACGCTAGACAAAAACATGAGACCTTTATTCTTCCAGTGAAGTGGAACCACTCAAAGTTCTGAGCAAGGGATAAAGTGATCCAGCCTATCTGGATGTACCGTGAAGGGCTGACTGAAATGGAGAGGGACTAGAAACTACTGAGGAGACATTGGCCTCAACACAGGTATGACCAAGCGGGGGCCCTGCCATGGTTATGAACTGGGAATCTAAAGGTGGGGTGAAATGCTAGAAAAATGGCAGAGGTCAAACACTGACAGAATCCAGTGACTGAAATCACTCATCATGAGCTGAAATCTAGAGCTCTCAGGAGCGCCAGATAACTTAAAGGATAATGACCAAAGTGAGGAAGACACAAAGGGAAAAAACAGGAAGAGGCCCTGGTTGGATGGAAACCATGGCAGTCTTGCACATGCTGAGTGGAAGTTCTGATTGATCATTCGGATTGAGAAGTTCAGCAGACTACTGGTGACATGAAGTGATTTGGAACACGGGAAGGAAGTCAAAGCTGGAGACCAGGCAACCAAAGCACACACAGGTGGATAAAAGTGAACAGAAGAGCTGCTGGAGACAGACTGGGTCACGAGCAGAAACCCAATAGACCCTCAAAGAAAACACACTGAAAGAGACCACAGAATAACAAGAAAGGGGGCAGGAGAAGAATATGAAGAACGCATTGCACAGGACAAAGGGGCTGAGAAGGACCAAATGCAGATGATGGCCAATTGCATCAAACCCCACAAAGACATAAAGGAGGATGTGGGTCAAGACTAAACTATTAGATGCATTTCCGGTGGTCGTGGAGAGCGATGCGAACAGAGCTGTGTGGGCTTGCACCAGGTGGAAAGAAGTTGCAGAGAGAGCAAGTGAGCGAGGGAGCAGGAAGTGGAGGCAGGCAAAGTGGAGGCTACAACTTTGGGGCAACAGACAGCCTGAGGCTCACAGTCAACCATCTGGTTCTAAATTACCTTTCCAGCTCCATCCACCATTGCACTCCAAGAAATACACATCTCCATGGACTGGTCGTGATAGGAAAGGCAAGTCGAGGGAAAACTCAGGCATCTAATAATGCTGGAGTATGGGTTGCTTGCATGAGAGCAAAGAGTGGAAGACTGCGCTGGAAAGGTTGACATGGATGATCTTCAATGGCCACGCTAGACAAAAACATGAGACCTTTATTCTTCCAGTGAAGTGGAACCACTCAAAGTTCTGAGCAAGGGATAAAGTGATCCAGCCTATCTGGATGTACCGTGAAGGGCTGACTGAAATGGAGAGGGACTAGAAACTACTGAGGAGACATTGGCCTCAACACAGGTATGACCAAGCGGGGGCCCTGCCATGGTTATGAACTGGGAATCTAAAGGTGGGGTGAAATGCTAGAAAAATGGCAGAGGTCAAACACTGACAGAATCCAGTGACTGAAATCACTCATCATGAGCTGAAATCTAGAGCTCTCAGGAGCGCCAGATAACTTAAAGGATAATGACCAAAGTGAGGAAGACACAAAGGGAAAAAACAGGAAGAGGCCCTGGTTGGATGGAAACCATGGCAGTCTTGCACATGCTGAGTGGAAGTTCTGATTGATCATTCGGATTGAGAAGTTCAGCAGACTACTGGTGACATGAAGTGATTTGGAACACGGGAAGGAAGTCAAAGCTGGAGACCAGGCAACCAAAGCACACACAGGTGGATAAAAGTGAACAGAAGAGCTGCTGGAGACAGACTGGGTCACGAGCAGAAACCCAATAGACCCTCAAAGAAAACACACTGAAAGAGACCACAGAATAACAAGAAAGGGGGCAGGAGAAGAATATGAAGAACGCATTGCACAGGACAAAGGGGCTGAGAAGGACCAAATGCAGATGATGGCCAATTGCATCAAACCCCACAAAGACATAAAGGAGGATGTGGGTCAAGACTAAACTATTAGATGCATTTCCGGTGGTCGTGGAGAGCGATGCGAACAGAGCTGTGTGGGCTTGCACCAGGTGGAAAGAAGTTGCAGAGAGAGCAAGTGAGCGAGGGAGCAGGAAGTGGAGGCAGGCAAAGTGGAGGCTACAACTTTGGGGCAACAGACAGCCTGAGGCTCACAGTCAACCATCTGGTTCTAAATTACCTTTCCAGCTCCATCCACCATTGCACTCCAAGAAATACACATCTCCATAGAGCCCTGCCACTGGTCTATCACCTGACCACACAGATTAGCCATGCAGGTCCTGTTCTTTCCTCTTTACATCTTTGACCTCTCTCTGCCCTGCTGAGTCTTCCACATTTTTCAGGACTCAGAATATGTCCAATTGCCTACATGAATCGTTTCCCACTATTTTACCTTGACTGATTTCTGAGGTCTCAGAGCTAGTCAAGTAACTAAAATAACAGTGACTATGCAATTGCATTTCACTAGAAAGAACTTTCCAGTTTGAGTCACCAGGAGCCTCCCTGATGGATCAGATGGTAAAGAATCTGCCTGCAATGCAGGAGACCTGAGTTTGATCCTGGGGTGGGGAAGTGCCCCTGCAGAAGGGAAGGGCTACCCACTCCACTGTTCTTGCCTGGAGAATTCTATGAACAGAGAAGCCTGGTGAGCTATAATTCATGGGGTCACAGAGAATCAGACACGACTGAGTAACTAACACACATACCTATGAAGAACTTTACCTAGTTATTTAAATAACTTACATACACAGCTGGGGGGGACATAAGTCTTCTTACAGGACACAAAGTAAAAATTATCAGCCTTTACACTGTAAAAGTTCAGACTCTGACAATGTAGTTTGGGCAACAGATGTTTTCAACTTGCTCATGATACTTAGCTTAAACATAGCTCGTATACAACAAAATTTAACTTCCATACGTCTAACTCCTTTTTAATAAGGAGCTGGTGAACCCTTCACCTAGCATACCTGAGAAGAATGTGTGGCCGGTCCAATCTGGATTCCCATGGCCCCCCGTTTTTCAGAGGGCAGCAGGATGTGGCTTCATTGCATAAACCCACAAAGACATAAAGGAGGATGCGGGTCAAGACTAAACTATTAGATGCATTTCCGGTGGTCGTGGAGAGCGATGCGAACAGAGCTGTGTGGGCTTGCACCAGGTGGAAAGAAGTTGCAGAGAGAGCAAGTGAGCGAGGGAGCAGGAAGTGGAGGCAGGCAAAGTGGAGGCTACAACTTTGGGGCAACAGACAGCCTGAGGCTCACAGTCAACCATCTGGTTCTAAATTACCTTTCCAGCTCCATCCACCATTGCACTCCAAGAAATACACATCTCCATAGAGCCCTGCCACTGGTCTATCACCTGACCACACAGATTAGCCATGCAGGTCCTGTTCTTTCCTCTTTACATCTTTGACCTCTCTCTGCCCTGCTGAGTCTTCCACATTTTTCAGGACTCAGAATATGTCCAATTGCCTACATGAATCGTTTCCCACTATTTTACCTTGACTGATTTCTGAGGTCTCAGAGCTAGTCAAGTAACTAAAATAACAGTGACTATGCAATTGCATTTCACTAGAAAGAACTTTCCAGTTTGAGTCACCAGGAGCCTCCCTGATGGATCAGATGGTAAAGAATCTGCCTGCAATGCAGGAGACCTGAGTTTGATCCTGGGGTGGGGAAGTGCCCCTGCAGAAGGGAAGGGCTACCCACTCCACTGTTCTTGCCTGGAGAATTCTATGAACAGAGAAGCCTGGTGAGCTATAATTCATGGGGTCACAGAGAATCAGACACGACTGAGTAACTAACACACATACCTATGAAGAACTTTACCTAGTTATTTAAATAACTTACATACACAGCTGGGGGGGACATAAGTCTTCTTACAGGACACAAAGTAAAAATTATCAGCCTTTACACTGTAAAAGTTCAGACTCTGACAATGTAGTTTGGGCAACAGATGTTTTCAACTTGCTCATGATACTTAGCTTAAACATAGCTCGTATACAACAAAATTTAACTTCCATACGTCTAACTCCTTTTTAATAAGGAGCTGGTGAACCCTTCACCTAGCATACCTGAGAAGAATGTGTGGCCGGTCCAATCTGGATTCCCGATGGTCTTTTCCTCTCCTTCTCTGTTCTTATCCCATCAGAGGGCAGCAGGATGTGGCTTCATTGTATCAGAGTTCTGACTGCACAACCATGTCTCGGTCTGCAAGTGATCAAAGTTCAGGTTTTACATCAACAACTCAGGTCCATAATACCTCTAAGGAGACTGCTCTCCATCAATACCATTGGCTAGATGCCTTTCCGTCTCACCTACCCCCTGCTAAACATTCTCTCTCGGGCTACCCTGTGTTATTTGGGCCACAGAGGTCACTGGGGGTGGTGTGATCTTCACTTGCTAGCTCTTTAGGGGGAATCAGAACTTCCTGATTGTATCAGGACTAGAAGCTGGCCTCCCACTGGGTTGGCATATAGTATCCTTATGTTTCCTTTCTCATGCTCACCCTTCCACAGCTCCCTGCGGCTTTTCCATTTGACTGATTCATGCCCAGTGCCATGCAAGTGTCACTTGGCACATCACAGACATTCAATACTTGTTCCATGTATATTAACTTGACACAAATAAAGCACCAAGATACAGGAAACTACCAGCAACCACCCCCTTCCACACACACACCAGTAAGTTGTTATAGATCTGTCTGGATTCTGTTTCCTGGAAACAAGGAAACCTTTCCAAGGTTGAAAAGGAATTTTTTAAAGAAAACAAAAAGAAAAGCAACTCTACACTACAGCAAAAAAAAAAAAAAAAGGAATTTTAACATGTGTTGAATTTAAAATATCATATACGCCGTATGTTAGAGTGAAAGGTTACAGGTTGCTTGTTTGTGATGTTTGTTATTACTTTTCTTTGTTTTATTTTCATAATTTGGGTCTGCATTTCAACTCCTAAAACCAGTGGCAGAGGCAAGGAAACTACCAGCCAAGGGAAGGCTTAAATCTCGGACTGGTACCAAGAGAAGCAAAAGGAAGACAGCAAGACAAGTCAGGGTAACAGTGCTATTTGCACAGGTGGCTGCAGGTGTGGATGGCTGACCTTTAATCCAAAAAGAGAGTCTCATTAAAGATGGAAAAGAGATTAGTCTGGTAGGAAGATTTTAGACAATTGTGCTGATAGAAGGAGAAAGGCTGGCATTAAATTGTATAGGGAACTGTGAGGGCTTCCCTGGTGGTTCAGTGGTGAAGAATTCATCTGCCGGTGCAGGAGGTGCGGGTTCGATCCCTGATCCAGGAGCATCCCACATGCTGCAGAGCAACTGTGTGGGCCACAACTACTGAGTCTGTGCTCTAGAGCCTTGGGGCCGCAACTATTGAGCCCATGTGCCGCTACTACTAGAGCCTGTGTGCCCTAGAGCCTGAGTTCCACAACAAGAGAAGTCACCGCAACAATAAGCCTGCTCACCTCAACTAGAGAGTAGCTCTGACTCCCTTCAACAACTAGAGAGGATCCTTGTGGCACCAGTGAAAATTCTGAATAGCCAAAAATAAATTAATTAATTTTAAAAAATTGTATAGGTAGCTGTGGATCAGAAGAACATGGTCTCCAAGAAAAGGGAACAAAACAATCAGGCCTCCAAATAACTTTCTGTCACAGGGCCAGGGAATGGGATGGCAGATGTCAGGAGAGATCTGTAACGGCAAAAATTTAAGGACACAGATCTAGTAACGTGTGGTAATTTATATGCCTTTACTTAGTACAATTTGCTTTTGTGTCCCAAGACGAATTATAGCATCATCAATAAAAATAACAGCTTGAATATAAAAAAAATTGACAGTTCACAAATTATTGCATACCAGACCCTGCATAAGGGACTCGCCTTCATGATCTCTTTTAATTCTCAGAGCCATATCAAAAGTAAAGTAACATCATCCCCGTTTTATAGATAAAAACACAAAGGTTTAGGTAAGCAACTTACAGAAGGTCCCTGATTCCCAGAAGGAAGAAATGAAACCTAGTGCCTTCATGTTACAAAGCCAATGCTCTTTCAATGAAAAGAAAACTAGATGACAGCATAAAATAAATTTGAATTTGCCTCTGGTTCTTAGCTTACTGGGTAGCTGACCTTGGGCAAGTATGTTCTATAGTCTCACTACCCAATTCTGTAAAATGGAATTGCTAGCCCATTGGCAGATTCAATGAGGTTAAACTGAGACCATTTATCTTAAACACTTTGCAAATTAACTGGTCCTAGTATTCAGTAAATCACTGGACAAATGTCTTTTTTTCTCCTAAGCAATCTCAAGAAGTATACATTGTACGTTAGCATTTTAATATGATTTTTAATTATTTCAGTGGTCATGTCTGTGTGTACACCTACACAACCTAGGTGCATGGAGCCAGGATAACATATCAAAACCAAAGGGGAATGGATTCTAGCAAACTTAGCTACCAAGGAGATGCCTAAAAACACAGAGCGACAAGACTCATCAGTGAGATGCTTTTAAAGAGGAAAAATGCGAAGCCACAGGAACTGGTCAAGGGGAAAATGAGGAACAAAGGAACAAGTACTTGGCACGTCTTTGAGGAAAATTAGGAATTCAAATCCATCTGCTCAATTTCCAACAAAGTTACAAAAAAAAAAAAAAAATCAACAGAAGGCTAGGTCCGCTCTAATAGCTGGGTAAGAATGAAAGACAAACTGGAGACACCATTTGGCATTAGAAAGCAGGCTGCGGTGACACCCAAGAGCCCATGTGTGCCCCCACATGAGGGAACTTGGGATGAACCCCCAGAAAATGCTGGAGAAGGGAGCACAATCAAAAACAGGAACGGGATTTGCCATTCTTTCTGAAAGCTGGACCCTGCTTTTGTAAAATGCTGAATGAGGCCTGGACTCAACTACATTCTGCCCTTTGATTTCCATATGCCCACTCACATGTCTGTTGCTTTTAACTGCCAAGAACATAAGCCATCAATTACCCGGGAGAAAAGTCAAAGAAGAATCTTTTCCTCTTGTATCTCCCAGCTTGGAGTGTGCAGAAAAGAACCGATGGTTACAATTCACTTTTATTTCTGTCTGATATAGGAGAAAAATGGTTCTCAATTCCTCCTAGTTCCTTTCTAATTAGTTCAAGAAAGAGAGGTGCACCAGCTCTAACATTTTAGAAAGCAGAAAGGGCCCCCGAGGAAAAAGATACCTCGTCTCTATGTCTTGATGATTTACACCTTTTAAAAATAACCAATTGCTGCTAAAATGGAATTGCTAGCCCATTGGCAGATTCAATGAGGTTAAACTGAGACCATTTATCTTAAACACTTTGCAAATTAACTGGTCCTAGTATTCAGTAAATCACTGGACAAATGTCTTTTTTTCTCCTAAGCAATCTCAAGAAGTATACATTGTACGTTAGCATTTTAATATGATTTTTAATTATTTCAGTGGTCATGTCTGTGTGTACACCTACACAACCTAGGTGCATGGAGCCAGGATAACATATCAAAACCAAAGGGGAATGGATTCTAGCAAACTTAGCTACCAAGGAGATGCCTAAAAACACAGAGCGACAAGACTCATCAGTGAGATGCTTTTAAAGAGGAAAAATGCGAAGCCACAGGAACTGGTCAAGGGGAAAATGAGGAACAAAGGAACAAGTACTTGGCACGTCTTTGAGGAAAATTAGGAATTCAAATCCATCTGCTCAATTTCCAACAAAGTTACAAAAAAAAAAAAAAAATCAACAGAAGGCTAGGTCCGCTCTAATAGCTGGGTAAGAATGAAAGACAAACTGGAGACACCATTTGGCATTAGAAAGCAGGCTGCGGTGACACCCAAGAGCCCATGTGTGCCCCCACATGAGGGAACTTGGGATGAACCCCCAGAAAATGCTGGAGAAGGGAGCACAATCAAAAACAGGAACGGGATTTGCCATTCTTTCTGAAAGCTGGACCCTGCTTTTGTAAAATGCTGAATGAGGCCTGGACTCAACTACATTCTGCCCTTTGATTTCCATATGCCCACTCACATGTCTGTTGCTTTTAACTGCCAAGAACATAAGCCATCAATTACCCGGGAGAAAAGTCAAAGAAGAATCTTTTCCTCTTGTATCTCCCAGCTTGGAGTGTGCAGAAAAGAACCGATGGTTACAATTCACTTTTATTTCTGTCTGATATAGGAGAAAAATGGTTCTCAATTCCTCCTAGTTCCTTTCTAATTAGTTCAAGAAAGAGAGGTGCACCAGCTCTAACATTTTAGAAAGCAAAAAGGGCCCCCGAGTAAAAAGATACCTCGTCTCTCTATGTCTTGATGATTTACACCTTTTTAAAAATAACTGTCAGAATAGTTTTTTGAGCAGTTTTAGGTTTATGGAAAAAATAATCAGAAGGTACAGATAGTTCTCCCCCATAGCTTGCCCTATTTTTACTTTGCACTAGTGCAACATATTGGTTATAACTATTGAACCAATGCACTGTTATTAAATGAAGTCCACAGTTCACATTAGTTCACTCTTCCTGTTTGTACAATTGTCTGGATTTTGACAAACGTACAGTACCATGAGTCCACCATTGCAATACAATACAGAATGTCAGTGCCCTAAAAATTCTCTGAGTTCCATATATATTACCTTTCTGCCCTCCCTGCATAACCTGATTTTTTTTCCACTGTTGCCATAGATTTGCCTTTTCCATAATGTCAGATAGTTAGAACTATACAGTATAATTAGATCGGCTCCTTTCACTTAGCAATAGGCATTTAAAACGTTCTTCCGTGTTTGTTCATGGCTAGTTACAGAGGTTTCTTAGCACTCTTCATTTGCATTATAGAGTTAAGTAAGTCATATACTTGGAGCTGAAAAGTCAGCAAAATTACCTCTGCTATTCAGGCTAGAACAAATCTAAGACATAGAGACCTCTCAAGATGCTCATTTCCCCTCAGTTTTTCTTTTTTTATTTTCATCCATCTTTATTCTTTGTCCTGTGTGGGCCTCCCATTGCAGTGGCTTCCTCTGCTGCAGAGCACTGGCTCTGGGCTCATGCACCCAAGAGTGCTGGCTTGCAATTGGACACACCAGTCCAGCTGCTCCGCGGCACATGGGATCCTCCCGGGCCAGGAGTAGAACAGGTGCCCCCTGCACTGCAAGGTGGACTCTTTACCCATTGGACCACCAAGGAAGCCCTTCCCTTCAGTTTTTATTTTATGGGGTAATAATTTCTTACCAGAAAAAAAGGCTTCCTTCATATCATCACCCTAAATTTCAGGAATGCATTTGGATATCCATGAGATATAAGTGTTCTTTTTCTTACTCGACAGGCATCTATTAAGTCTGTGCACCAGACTTCAGGCACCAGGGGTTTCAAAACAAACAAGATGCTGTCCTTTCCTTAAAAATCTAAATGTCTTGCCTTCCCGGATGGCTCAGACAGTAAAGAATCTGCCGGCAATACACAGACCAAGATTCAATTCCTGGGTCAGGAAGATCCCCTGGAGAAGTGAATGGCTACCCACTCCAGTATTTTTGCCTGGACAACCCCATGGACAGAGGAGCTTGGTGGGCTATAGTCCATGGGGTCACAAAGAGTTGGACACAACTGAGCACAGTATTTTTTGCATTCATCGAATGTAAGCCTTTTTTTTTTTTTAGCCTTGTCAATCCTCTTCCAGAAAGACTGCAATTGTTTTTAGTTGCCAAATGTATCAAGTCAAAAATCCCATTCAAGCACTCCAGGTTCTACCGTATTAACTCACCTAAATCAACTTACTGAATCATCATTCATCATTTCCCAAACAGAGCTTAGAACAGTCACATAGTCAAAAGATGAAGACCTCTTTTTTGTAAGGAGGTTTCAGAAGCCAAGATCTGCTGTCTGGCCACCCATCTGCTAAGACACACAGTGCTCCCCTCTGGCGCTCACCACCATCTTCCTGATGCAGCTCCGAGCTCTTGGCTCACATTGCACCTCGGTAGGCCATATACCACTGCAATGGGTTGCTCTGCTCGCCAGACCACCAGGGCATGGCAACTCTGAACCGGCCCCCATCTGCCTGGGCACCTCAGCCATTCTAACCTCAGCTCACTCTGGCCACTCAGTTTTTCTTTTTTTTTCATCCATCTTTATTCTTTGTCCTGTGTGGGCCTCCCATTGCAGTGGCTTCCTCTGCTGCAGAGCACTGGCCCTGGGCTCATAAGGTGGGGGAAAACACACCAGTCCAGCTGCTCCGCGGCACATGGGATCCTCCCGGGCCAGGAGTAGAACAGGTGCCCCCTGCACTGCAAGGTGGACTCTTTACCCATTGGACCACCAAGGAAGCCCTTCCCTTCAGTTTTTATTTTATGGGGTAATAATTTCTTACCAGAAAAAAGGCTTCCTTCATATCATCACCCTAAATTTCAGGAATGCATTTGGATATCCATGAGATATAAGTGTTCTTTTTCTTACTCGACAGGCATCTATTAAGTCTGTGCACCAGACTTCAGGCACCAGGGGTTTCAAAACAAACAAGATGCTGTCCTTTCCTTAAAAATCTAAATGTCTTGCCTTCCCGGATGGCTCAGACAGTAAAGAATCTGCCGGCAATACACAGACCAAGATTCAATTCCTGGGTCAGGAAGATCCCCTGGAGAAGTGAATGGCTACCCACTCCAGTATTTTTGCCTGGACAACCCCATGGACAGAGGAGCTTGGTGGGCTATAGTCCATGGGGTCACAAAGAGTTGGACACAACTGAGCACAGTATTTTTTGCATTCATCGAATGTAAGCTTTTTTTTTTTTTTTTTTTTAGCCTTGTCAATCCTCTTCCAGAAAGACTGCAATTGTTTTTAGTTGCCAAATGTAT
Source organism: Tragulus kanchil (assembly GCA_022376925.1). Classification (NCBI taxonomy): domain Eukaryota; kingdom Metazoa; phylum Chordata; class Mammalia; order Artiodactyla; family Tragulidae; genus Tragulus; species Tragulus kanchil. Next base: position 115,807,132 of record JAIOJX010000023.1, on the reverse strand, counting down.
CAAGTCAAAAATCCCATTCAAGCACTCCAGGTTCTACCGTATTAACTCACCTAAATCAACTTACTGAATCATCATTCATCATTTCCCAAACAGAGCTTAGAACAGTCACATAGTCAAAAGATGAAGACCTCTTTTTTGTAAGGAGGTTTCAGAAGCCAAGATCTGCTGTCTGGCCACCCATCTGCTAAGACACACAGTGCTCCCCTCTGGCGCTCACCACCATCTTCCTGATGCAGCTCCGAGCTCTTGGCTCACATTGCACCTCGGTAGGCCATATACCACTGCAATGGGTTGCTCTGCTCGCCAGACCACCAGGGCATGGCAACTCTGAACCGGCCCCCATCTGCCTGGGCACCTCAGCCATTCTAACCTACCACCTGCTCACTCTGGCCACTGTGGCTTCACTATGAGACTTCCTAACTCTGGGCTTGACTTCCTGGAACAAAGGATATCCAGAAAACAAAACCTCCAGTACTGTTAGGCGGTGTATCTGTGCCTTGCAGCTTCAGAATTCAGCTATGAAACCCCAAGTCTTAACATTGCCTGTCCTATACTTGCACAATATAGGCTATAGCAAACATACCCTAAGAGAGGGAACACGGAAATGTCATTAGTGCCTGAGAAGGAACATGACCAATTCAGCAGAAAATAAGCATAGTTACCATATTTCAAAATACTATTCTGCTCTACGGGTAGAAAATTCTAGTCGTGCCTCTATTTTGGTTAATGAGGCAGAGACCTTATCAAATCATGGTCGGTTTGAATGTCTCTAGTTACCCTTCAGCGATATTATATATTTTCTCCTGGAACTCCAGATCTGCATGACTTGGCTGGGAGGAGTGGGTGGATATATTTAGAAACATTCAATAATTAAAATCACTTTCTACTTACCTTCTGCAAACACATCTTAATGACAGAGTTCCCTTCAATTCCATTAAAGCACAGTTTTAATGAAATCTGTTATCTCAGCTTCTTTTAAGGAGATATGTTGCCAGTAGTTCTATTTTAAGGGGGCTATCTTTTCTTTCCAGTGCCTACTGAGAATACACACACACACACACATACACACATGCACTGCTGTGATCACTCCAAAAAGAAATGAAGGAAGAGTGAAAAAAAAGGGAGCAGAGGTGGGCAAGAAAGAGCCCCCAAGAGAAGCTAATTAGTTCTTCTCAAGTCCTTAGGACTACAAAGCATAAGCAAACACACCTTTTCAGCTGTGGAATCTTTAAATAAACTTAAAAATTCATGTCTCACTTTCAAGAATAGCTCCTTGGACTCTGCTTTCTGGTTGGGGTCTCACCACCTTACTGATTCCCCCTTCCAAGGGCTGTGGAGGTCACACCTCCGGAGCTTCTTTTGAATGGTCTTGGCTCAACAGGAAAGAGTGGTTTATGTAAAGTTGCTTGTTTGCTTTCTGAACCACACACACACATGGGATACAACAGAGCATTAATAGACCAGTAGCATGCAACATCAGTAGAACTACATGGGCAAATCAACAACCTTCTTATTGGCTAAGGGATATGGTCCACAAGACAGTCAGATCATGCTGGGACCTCCCTGAGTCAGTTAGGGAGTCCTAATGGGACGTGAAGATCAGAGGGACAGGACTCAAAGGATGGCTTACTGATGGCAGCAGAAATGCCAAATAAAAAGATATCAGATTATGGTTAGTGCTATGAAGAAAAACTGAAGGACATAAGGCATACATATTGAGGTGGTAGTGTGGGTGATTCAGTTACAGAAAAGCCCTCTTTGATGATCCACAAACCAGAAATATGAAGGATGGGAGAAAGTGAATCTCTAGGGGAAGAACATTCTAATCTGAGACATATTTATTGAAAACTGACTTTGTGCCAGTGCTGAGCCAAGTGTCATAGCTAGAAAGATTAATAAGGCATGGTCTTGATGCACCAGGAGCTCTCTACTTGTGGAGACACATATAAATAAATTATTACAGTACGAGAGATGCATGTTCATGGCATTATAAGGGAGGAGGGTGGATATATTTAGAAACATTCAATAATTAAAATCACTTTCTACTTACCTTCTGCAAACACATCTTAATGACAGAGTTCCCTTCAATTCCATTAAAGCACAGTTTTAATGAAATCTGTTATCTCAGCTTCTTTTAAGGAGATATGTTGCCAGTAGTTCTATTTTAAGGGGGCTATCTTTTCTTTCCAGTGCCTACTGAGAATACACACACACACACACATACACACATGCACTGCTGTGATCACTCCAAAAAGAAATGAAGGAAGAGTGAAAAAAAAGGGAGCAGAGGTGGGCAAGAAAGAGCCCCCAAGAGAAGCTAATTAGTTCTTCTCAAGTCCTTAGGACTACAAAGCATAAGCAAACACACCTTTTCAGCTGTGGAATCTTTAAATAAACTTAAAAATTCATGTCTCACTTTCAAGAATAGCTCCTTGGACTCTGCTTTCTGGTTGGGGTCTCACCACCTTACTGATTCCCCCTTCCAAGGGCTGTGGAGGTCACACCTCCGGAGCTTCTTTTGAATGGTCTTGGCTCAACAGGAAAGAGTGGTTTATGTAAAGTTGCTTGTTTGCTTTCTGAACCACACACACACATGGGATACAACAGAGCATTAATAGACCAGTAGCATGCAACATCAGTAGAACTACATGGGCAAATCAACAACCTTCTTATTGGCTAAGGGATATGGTCCACAAGACAGTCAGATCATGCTGGGACCTCCCTGAGTCAGTTAGGGAGTCCTAATGGGACGTGAAGATCAGAGGGACAGGACTCAAAGGATGGCTTACTGATGGCAGCAGAAATGCCAAATAAAAAGATATCAGATTATGGTTAGTGCTATGAAGAAAAACTGAAGGACATAAGGCATACATATTGAGGTGGTAGTGTGGGTGATTCAGTTACAGAAAAGCCCTCTTTGATGATCCACAAACCAGAAATATGAAGGATGGGAGAAAGTGAATCTCTAGGGGAAGAACATTCTAATCTGAGACATATTTATTGAAAACTGACTTTGTGCCAGTGCTGAGCCAAGTGTCATAGCTAGAAAGATTAATAAGGCATGGTCTTGATGCACCAGGAGCTCTCTACTTGTGGAGACACATATAAATAAATTATTACAGTACGAGAGATGCATGTTCATGGCATTATAAGCAGGGCCAGGAAGAGCGTAAGATGAGTGAGGAACTTCATTTTAAATGAAGAAACTATCAGGTTAACCGATTTTTCCTTTTGCTTCTAGTATGGGTCTTCATGGCACCGATTAGGCACACATTCCAAAAGTGTTACTTATCTAGTTTTCTGGGAGCTCGTGGTCATTGAGCTGGTAATATTCAAGCTGAGCCAGTAATAGAGGACAGCCAAGTTCAGGGTCTTACCAGAAACACAGAGTCAGAAGGTACAGAACAAGGACTCAAGACACACAATTCTATGTTCAAGATCATGGCTACACTGATCAGGACTTCCTGAAGTTTATTTACAGAGCAAGGAACCATAGGATGCTATCAGTATAACTGGGGAGAAAATGGTTTTAGTAATGTAAGAATCTGATAGGCTTCTTTAATGCAGGGTTTTTCAGACCCTTCTGGATTCATCCAAATGGAAGGGTAGTTCACAGAATTTCTAGAAGAGATTTTTGGATTTTTACCATAGAATTAGTCTTCTCCCTTAAGCCACAATAATTAAAGGAAGAAGCCCCCAACACTGAGAATAGTATTTCTTCCTTCACAGAGACAAGACAGGAACAAAGCCTGCAACAAACAATAAACAGCTGTAGTTCATTGCACCTGTACACTATATGCAAGCACTTTATACACACACACCTATATGTGAAGCGACATATATATATGTATATACATAAAACACACACATATTCATATATACAGTTGACACCTGAACCACACAAGTTTGAACTGCATGGATCCACTTACATGAAGATTTCTTTTCACTAAATATGAGTACCAGTACTGAGGTTGGCTGAATCTGCGGGCACAGAATGGAGTATAAAGAGGGTAAGATTATATGCAGAGTTTTGACTACATGGTGTTACCATCCTCAGCCTCTGCATTGTTCAAGGGTAGGTGGGTGTATATATGCATGTATTTATGGATGATTTCACCCTCCTAACAACCCTAGCAATACCTGTTATGTCTATTTGGCAGCCGAAAAGATCTGAAGGCCTTAAAGAACATGAATCATTAACCCAAAGTCACAGAGCTTGTCAGTGACAGACCACAGATGATACCTAGATTTGGACTCATGAGCCTGGGTTCTCGGCCCCTGAACTACTGCGTCAGCCTTAAGCCTAGGCAGAATTCAGAGACTGCGCGAAAGCTGGCTACGAGTATCTCTGGTGGACGCGGATCTGAATAATATAACAGAACATTATTAATTCTAAGTGATTTGAGAAATAAGCCTGTAGAACAAAATGAGCTCTGAACAGGTTTCACCCTGCAGAGCTGATTTTGGTTTGATTTGGTTGTTCGTTTTCTGAGCCTAGTGTTTAACCATCTATTTTGCAGATTTTTAGTAATTTATGCAAAAACATACCGTTTCCTAGGGTTTTTTTCATAGGCAATACTATTTTATATCTGCCCATTTTTCCACTCAACAGAGAGCCTGTGAAACAATCCTCGGTACATTCTGAACTTGAAGTGACCAAGATTTGGGGCTACAGCATCCAAATGGAAGGGTAGTTCACAGAATTTCTAGAAGAGATTTTTGGATTTTTACCATAGAATTAGTCTTCTCCCTTAAGCCACAATAATTAAAGGAAGAAGCCCCCAACACTGAGAATAGTATTTCTTCCTTCACAGAGACAAGACAGGAACAAAGCCTGCAACAAACAATAAACAGCTGTAGTTCATTGCACCTGTACACTATATGCAAGCACTTTATACACACACACCTATATGTGAAGCGACATATATATATGTATATACATACACACACACACATATTCATATATACAGTTGACACCTGAACCACACAAGTTTGAACTGCATGGATCCACTTACATGAAGATTTCTTTTCACTAAATATGAGTACCAGTACTGAGGTTGGCTGAATCTGCGGGCACAGAATGGAGTATAAAGAGGGTAAGATTATATGCAGAGTTTTGACTACATGGTGTTACCATCCTCAGCCTCTGCATTGTTCAAGGGTAGGTGGGTGTATATATGCATGTATTTATGGATGATTTCACCCTCCTAACAACCCTAGCAATACCTGTTATGTCTATTTGGCAGCCGAAAAGATCTGAAGGCCTTAAAGAACATGAATCATTAACCCAAAGTCACAGAGCTTGTCAGTGACAGACCACAGATGATACCTAGATTTGGACTCATGAGCCTGGGTTCTCGGCCCCTGAACTACTGCGTCAGCCTTAAGCCTAGGCAGAATTCAGAGACTGCGCGAAAGCTGGCTACGAGTATCTCTGGTGGACGCGGGATCTGAATAATATAACAGAACATTATTAATTCTAAGTGATTTGAGAAATAAGCCTGTAGAACAAAATGAGCTCTGAACAGGTTTCACCCTGCAGAGCTGATTTTGGTTTGATTTGGTTGTTCGTTTTCTGAGCCTAGTGTTTAACCATCTATTTTGCAGATTTTTAGTAATTTATGCAAAAACATACCGTTTCCTAGGGTTTTTTTCATAGGCAATACTATTTTATATCTGCCCATTTTTCCACTCAACAGAGAGCCTGTGAAACAATCCTCGGTACATTCTGAACTTGAAGTGACCAAGATTTGGGGCTACAGCATCCTGGCCTCCCAAACATGTGGCCAGGTCCAGGTCAGCCTTTCGGCAGCCCTGCCGTGGTCTCCATACCTCAGCCGCAAACATTTGATTCAGTCAAGTATCTTCCACACGCCCAGGGGCAGACCTGTTAGCTTGAACTCCATGAGCAGAAAGTATAAAAACACAAGATGAATATGGAAGGGAGACCCAGGTGGCAGATTTCACGTGTTATTTTTAGTTAGACTGCCAAAATCTTTTCACCCTTATAAATAGAATGTATCTGGACTGAGCCTTATTCCTTTGGAGAGGCTGATTAAATAAGAAAGGAGTTTTGCTGCTAATAGGCAGTGCCCAACAAAAACGAGGCTCTCGTGGCTCATCTCAAAAGGAAAAGCTACAAGAAAGCCCTGAATTTGCAAAGAAGTGAACCTCATAAACTGTATACAAAAAGGTTTTGAAGATTCAGATGAAAAGCTCAGTTCCAACATGACCATCTGTTATTTCCCCCTAAAAGAAGAGAGCTAGTAGTTTATAAAAGCAATAAAACCGTTCCAAAGCTCAAAAGCAACAGCAAAGACTCACAGTCACAAACCAGGGAATGTACAGACTGACAGGCAGCTGAACACGCTTCTCTTACCCCTCACCTCCTGGCCAAAGAGAAAACAGACTTTTCTAGTAACTGAGGGTTGATCTACTCTTTTTTTCTCTCCCTCAAAACGGTAATGATTGGTCATCAAACTTGCCTTCCCTTCCTTTTTCATCTATGTTTGCCATTTGTGTGATTTTTTATCCTTTCTGTACATTAATTGTACAGATTAATTTATCTTCTTTGACCCCTGTCTCATCCCTATACTCCAGTCCCTTTTGATTCTCATTTAGTCCTCTTAGAAGATTCTCTCTTCTCTAAGTGGTGAATCACAAATGGAAGTGAAACCTGATTGGTCGGTTTATGATACATAGGCATTTGGGCTTCTTTGGTGGTTCAAGTAATAATGAATTCACCTGCCAGTGCAGGAGACGCAGGTTCAATTCCTGGGTGGGTTTGGGGAAGAGTTCCTAGGGTTTTTCATAGGCAATACTATTTTATATCTGCCCATTTTTCCACTCAACAGAGAGCCTGTGAAACAATCCTCGGTACATTCTGAACTTGAAGTGACCAAGATTTGGGGCTACAGCATCCTGGCCTCCCAAACATGTGGCCAGGTCCAGGTCAGCCTTTCGGCAGCCCTGCCGTGGTCTCCATACCTCAGCCGCAAACATTTGATTCAGTCAAGTATCTTCCACACGCCCAGGGGCAGACCTGTTAGCTTGAACTCCATGAGCAGAAAGTATAAAAACACAAGATGAATAGGGAAGGGAGACCCAGGTGGCAGATTTCACGTGTTATTTTTAGTTAGACTGCCAAAATCTTTTCACCCTTATAAATAGAATGTATCTGGACTGAGCCTTATTCCTTTGGAGAGGCTGATTAAATAAGAAAGGAGTTTTGCTGCTAATAGGCAGTGCCCAACAAAAACGAGGCTCTCGTGGCTCATCTCAAAAGGAAAAGCTACAAGAAAGCCCTGAATTTGCAAAGAAGTGAACCTCATAAACTGTATACAAAAAGGTTTTGAAGATTCAGATGAAAAGCTCAGTTCCAACATGACCATCTGTTATTTCCCCCTAAAAGAAGAGAGCTAGTAGTTTATAAAAGCAATAAAACCGTTCCAAAGCTCAAAAGCAACAGCAAAGACTCACAGTCACAAACCAGGGAATGTACAGACTGACAGGCAGCTGAACACGCTTCTCTTACCCCTCACCTCCTGGCCAAAGAGAAACAGACTTTTCTAGTAACTGAGGGTTGATCTACTCTTTTTTTCTCTCCCTCAAAACGGTAATGATTGGTCATCAAACTTGCCTTCCCTTCCTTTTTCATCTATGTTTGCCATTTGTGTGATTTTTTATCCTTTCTGTACATTAATTGTACAGATTAATTTATCTTCTTTGACCCCTGTCTCATCCCTATACTCCAGTCCCTTTTGATTCTCATTTAGTCCTCTTAGAAGATTCTCTCTTCTCTAAGTGGTGAATCACAAATGGAAGTGAAACCTGATTGGTCGGTTTATGATACATAGGCATTTGGGCTTCTTTGGTGGTTCAAGTAATAATGAATTCACCTGCCAGTGCAGGAGACGCAGGTTCAATTCCTGGGTGGGGAAGATCCCTTGGGAGAGGAAATGGAAACCCACTGCAGTGTTCCTGCCTGGAAAATCTTATGGACAGCAGAACCTGGAGGGGTACAGTCCATGGGATCACAAAAGAGCTGAACACGACTTAGCAAGTAAACAATACCAAATGTATTACACCTCACAGATACTGTTTTTTTTGTTTGTTTTTTTACAAACCGAAGGTTTGTGACAACTCTGCATCAAGCACATTTTTTTACAATGGCATTTGCTCATGTCCTGTCTCTATGTAGCATTATGGTAATTCTCATAATATTTCCAACTTTTTCCCTATTATGTTTTTTTTTTTTTAAAGATTTATTTATTTATTTATTTTGGGCAGGGGTCGGGTTGGGGAGGGAGGGGAGCGGGTGGGCCACTTCTATTGGTCTCTCATTTCTCCATTTTCATCCGTCTTTGTTCTCTGGCTCCTGCGGGCCTCCCATCGCGGTGGCCTCTGTTGTCGCAGAGCACCGGCTCTGGGCGCATGCGCTCCAGAGCTCCGGCTCGGCGATTGGACACATCAGTCCAGCCGCTCTGCGGCACGTGGGATCTTCCCAGGCCAGGGATCGAACTGGCGCCCCTTGCACTGCAAGGCGGTGTCCTTATCCACTGGACCACCAGGGGAAGCCCTCCCTATTATGTTTGTTACGGTGATCTATGATCAGTGACCCTTCACGTTATAACTGCAAAAAGACTACAACCTGCTGAAGGCTCAGATGGTGGCTAGCATTTTTTAGTGATAAAATGTTTTTTAATTAAGATATGTATATTGTTTTCTAAGAGATAATGCTACACTTAATAGACTACAGTGTAGTGTCAACATAACTTTTCGGTGTAATGGAAAACCAAAAAAACTTTTGTGACTCACTTTACTGGGGGAGTCTGGAACTGAACCTGCACTGTCTCCTAGGTCTGCCTGTACCTGGTTCACAAAGAAGAAAGTTTATAAACAGAAGCCAGTAATATTAACACCTGAAGCTGAAATACACATGCCCCTTAGCTGCTCTTCCACAGCTTCTTTTCAGCTCCTTCATGGAGCATTATGCCTAAAAGCTGAGCAAAGACTCATTATGCCTGGACTTATAAACCTGGCTCTACATCAAGCCTTGTACCAAACGTCTAGTACCAAATGTCTAGCCTTAGCTGAGTCATTTGACTTCTAGACCCTGAATTTCTCTGTGGTAAATGGTATATAATAATGAATCTTCCTCAGGGGGTTGTTAGAAGTAAATGAAATAATTCATTTAAAGTGCATAATGCCTGACCCATTTTTAAGTCCCCAATTAATGTTATTCATCATTATGAGCAGCGGCATCTATATCCTTCTCTAATTAAATTGTTCATACTGGACCTAAACATCTTTTTGCAGTAATTACTAAGATCCCAACTGTATTTCTCCTGTTAAAGTAACTTTTATTATTATTATTTTTTGGGGGGTGGGCGGGTTGGGGAGGGACGGGGGTGGACGGGCCACTTCTATTGGTCTTTCATTTCTCTATTTTCATCCATCTTTGTTCTTTGGCCTGTGTGGGCCTCCCATCGCAGTGGCCTCTGTTGTCGCAGAGCACCGGCTCTGGGCGCATGTGCTCCAGAACTCCGGCTCGGTAATTGGACACATGGGTCCAGCCGCTCCACAGCACGTGGGATCTTCCCAGGCAAGGGATCGAACTGGCACCCCTTGCACTGCAAGGCGGTGTCCTTACCCACTGGACCACCAGGGAAGCCCTTCTCCTGCTGTTTTTCTACAAATATACACTGCAATGACTTAAATATCACTGGAGTCGAAGCCTGGCCTCAGTGAAAAGTCAAAGGAGGAGAAGCAAGGGGAAGACCCGGGTTGCCTGCTGAGATGCTGGTTCTGGGCCCAACAGAACCTCGGGAGTGCTCTCAGGGGTCTACTTCCATCAGCCTGCCAAAAATGGACTCATATCTGAGATGTACACTACATTTAACTGAATTTAAGAAACATTTCTGGGCTTCCTAGGTGGCGCTAGTGGTAAAGAACCCACCTGCCAATGCAGGAGACATAAGAGATGTGGGTTCAATCCCACAGTTGGAAAGATGTCCTGAAGCAGGGCATGACAATCCACTCTAGCATCCCTGCGTGGAGAATCATGGACAGAGGAGCCTGTCCGGCTATAGTCCGTGGGGTTGCAAAGAATTGGACATGATTAAAGTGACTTAGCAGGCACATGCAGGAAACCCTGCTAGAACTGCTATCCTTATCTTTCACTTTAAAATGATAAATACAACTCTGATGGGCTGATAAGACTTGTGGCTGAAAGACCAGAGAAATCTCTCCCTGAGGGCAGATCTATTTAAGAAGCCCAATTCTAACCAGAAATTGTTGGGTGGATATGTAAATAAGAGAATGAGCTGATGTTAATTCTATCGCCTAAAATAACCTGATGTATCTGTCTTGCAGAGGCCAGTCCCTTTAGAGGCTGTTGGCTAAATAAAACTCCCTCCATCCTGTGCAGCACTGCCCTGGGCCTGCCGGTGGACAGCCCAGACACTCCCCCTTCTCCGTTCTCCCAGGGCTGATGAAGAAGCTTCTGACTTATGTCTCCCTTTTCTGGATAACATCTTACAGGTAGCTCATATGAGAAAGAATCTGCCTGCAATGTGGGAGACCCAGGTTCGAACCCTGGATCGGGAAGATCCCCTGCAGAAGGGAATGGCAACCCATTCCAGGATTGTTGCCTGGAGAATTCTATAGACAGAGGAGCCTGGTGGGCTATAGTTCATGGGGTTACAAAGAGTCAAATATGACTGAGCAACTAACACTTTCACACTTGAGAGGCCCAGATGCTGTACAGATTTTTAAAAGATAACTTTGCCTATTTCTGTTCTGATCAATTTTACACCTCCTCAGGGGACATTTTTATTTCCCCTCACATACAAGTTCTTAAGATAAACCTTGATGGACTGACAATGTTTAGTTGTTCCATTACATGAAAAGCAGGCATGTGGGAAGGGGTTTTGATGAAATCCAACAATGGATCAAATTATTCTAAAGGAAAACTAACTCCAAATTCCAAGTAAATACTTTACAAATTGATTTGACCCTTGCCCCCACCTGCCAATGCAGGAGACATAAGAGATGTGGGTTCAATCCCACAGTTGGAAAGATGTCCTGAAGCAGGGCATGACAATCCACTCTAGCATCCCTGCGTGGAGAATCATGGACAGAGGAGCCTGTCCGGCTATAGTCCGTGGGGTTGCAAAGAATTGGACATGATTAAAGTGACTTAGCAGGCACATGCAGGAAACCCTGCTAGAACTGCTATCCTTATCTTTCACTTTAAAATGATAAATACAACTCTGATGGGCTGATAAGACTTGTGGCTGAAAGACCAGAGAAATCTCTCCCTGAGGGCAGATCTATTTAAGAAGCCCAATTCTAACCAGAAATTGTTGGGTGGATATGTAAATAAGAGAATGAGCTGATGTTAATTCTATCGCCTAAAATAACCTGATGTATCTGTCTTGCAGAGGCCAGTCCCTTTAGAGGCTGTTGGCTAAATAAAACTCCCTCCATCCTGTGCAGCACTGCCCTGGGCCTGCCGGTGGACAGCCCAGACACTCCCCCTTCTCCGTTCTCCCAGGGCTGATGAAGAAGCTTCTGACTTATGTCTCCCTTTTCTGGATAACATCTTACAGGTAGCTCATATGAGAAAGAATCTGCCTGCAATGTGGGAGACCCAGGTTCGAACCCTGGATCGGGAAGATCCCCTGCAGAAGGGAATGGCAACCCATTCCAGGATTGTTGCCTGGAGAATTCTATAGACAGAGGAGCCTGGTGGGCTATAGTTCATGGGGTTACAAAGAGTCAAATATGACTGAGCAACTAACACTTTCACACTTGAGAGGCCCAGATGCTGTACAGATTTTTAAAAGATAACTTTGCCTATTTCTGTTCTGATCAATTTTACACCTCCTCAGGGGACATTTTTATTTCCCCTCACATACAAGTTCTTAAGATAAACCTTGATGGACTGACAATGTTTAGTTGTTCCATTACATGAAAAGCAGGCATGTGGGGAAGGGGTTTTGATGAAATCCAACAATGGATCAAATTATTCTAAAGGAAAACTAACTCCAAATTCCAAGTAAATACTTTACAAATTGATTTGACCCTTGCCCCCACCCCTCACCTCCATTTATAAGGTTGTATCCTGCTAATTTCACCTTGAAGCAGAAGGATTTCTATTTCTAATACTCTTCTTTCTGATGATAAAGAAGGTCACTGTACTTATTTTGGCATCAGGTGGCATTAGTACTTTCAGGGGTCTGCTTTCATCAGCTTGCCAAAAATAGCCCTATATCTGAGAAGTATACTTGATTTAACTGAATTTAGGAAACATTTCTGGGCTTCCCAGGTGGCGCCAGTGGTGAAGAACACATCTGCTAAAGTAAGAGATATAAGAGAGGTGGTTTCAACCCCTGGGTGGGGAAGATCCCCTGGAGGAGGGCATAGGAAGCCACTCCAGTATTCCTGCCTGGAGAATCCCGTGGACAGAGGAGCCTGGTGGGCTACAGTCCATGGAGTTGTAACGAGTCAATGACTGAAGCAACGTAGCACACATGCACGTATGTGATTCTCAAAGACAGCTGTCAACATCATGAGGAAATCTTTAAAGGGTAAGTGAAAAAAAATCAATAGTAAAAATGGTATATTCAGAATACAGGCAGTATTAGCATAGGATTAAGTTGTGCCCTGAAACTTAGTGCCTGAGACAGACGCGCTCCCCTGCCATGTCCTATATAGATATACAAAGCATCATACATGCACGTGCATCTTCCTGCCTCAGTTTCTCTATCTGTGCAGTGGGAAAACTGCTTGTCCCACAGACTGTCATGAGGATTAAATGACTTAATATTAGAAAAACATTTAGAACAGGGCCTTCCACATAATAGTCATTCAATAGCTTTAAGTTCATAAGCATTGCCATCTTCATAAAAAATGTGAATATAAAACTTAGAGGCAATATCACCCAATATTATTAGTATCCACCTCCAAGAAGGAAGATGTAGCCACCTGCTTTATTCTTCTTTATAAAGTTCTGTGCTTTCTCCAAATTTTCTGTCATGACCATAGACTACTTAGATCACTAAAACAACGATATACTGGCAAAAAGAAACAAACAAACCCATCTCAGTTGGCATCCTGTAGCCTGAAATAATGTTTGTCCTAAAGCTGCTTTAAATGATGCCATTTGAGGCTTATAACCAGTACTCTTCTATTGCTGCCAAAACAAATTATGACATATTTAGTGGTTTAAAACAATAGAAACTTATTATCCTGTAGTTCTATTGGTCCAAAGTCTGACACAGGTCTCACTGGTCTAAAATCAAGGTGTGGGGAGATCGACCATCCATCCAGAATGGGAATGTGCAGGACAGCGGCGACTGGCCATACATAGCTGTTTAAATTTACACTAATGAAAGTGATATTGCAAACCCAGTTCCTTCTCAACGCTAGCCCCATTTCCAGCATTCAACAGCCACCGGAGCTAGTGGCTTTTTTCCTGGGCAGCACAGTTATGAGACGTTTTCATCACAGCAGAAAGTTCAACAGGACCGTGTGAATCTAGAGCCACGACTCACCCTGGCCTCCTGACCGGTGTTCTGGAGGAGTCTTACTGCCAGTGTTATCCTTCCAAAGACTGCCTCACATCAACCCCTTGGTTTAAAATTTCCGTGCGACTCTTTTCCCTGTATCAGACTTTGTGCCAATGCTTTCAATCTATGAAATCCTTAATCCAAACCAAACCTCATATATAAATTGTAGCGTGTAGCTACTCCAGTCACAGCTCTGATAGGCAGGGACACCGAGATCACCTCTCCACCCCTCGATTTGCTGCGTTCCATGCCAGTAATGCTCTAAGGATGGCCAGACTCTGGGTTGAGACAAAATTCCTGGGCATGATAGCAGAAACAGTATTTACTTAGTCTCCAGCTCAAATGATAAAGAATCCGCCTGCAATGCAGCAGACCTAGGTTTGATCCCTGGGTTTGGAAGATTCCTCGGAGAGGGAAATGGGTAGCCACTGCAGCGCTCTTGCCTGGAGAAATGCACGGACAAGGGAGCCTGGTGGGCTGCAGTCCATGGGGTTGCAAAGAACTGGACACGACTGAGCAACTAATGCTTTCTTCTTTTCGTCTCAGCCTATTTTCTGTTCCCTAAGACCTCCCACCACTCACTTTCACTCTTTAAGTTCATCCACAAAATCCCCTTTGCTGCTATGTCTTCCCCTCTGTTAAAAATTAATTATTAAAAATGATAGCTTACGTGATAGGAGCAAATGCTGACCCTCTTGAAGTGATCAGTCTCTGTCCCCAAGGTCTGGAGAACTATAAAATGGGGCAGAAGACAGGAAACTTTCAAAAGAACCAAGAATAAGGAAAAGAAGCACAGAGCCCAGAGTGGGCGTGAAGTGATCAGTACTCATGTCCCCAAGGTCTGGAGAACTTGGCAGGACACGACTGGCCATACATAGCTGTTTAAATTTACACTAATGAAAGTGATATTGCAAACCCAGTTCCTTCTCAACGCTAGCCCCATTTCCAGCATTCAACAGCCACCGGAGCTAGTGGCTTTTTTCCTGGGCAGCACAGTTATGAGACGTTTTCATCACAGCAGAAAGTTCAACAGGACCGTGTGAATCTAGAGCCACGACTCACCCTGGCCTCCTGACCGGTGTTCTGGAGGAGTCTTACTGCCAGTGTTATCCTTCCAAAGACTGCCTCACATCAACCCCTTGGTTTAAAATTTCCGTGCGACTCTTTTCCCTGTATCAGACTTTGTGCCAATGCTTTCAATCTATGAAATCCTTAATCCAAACCAAACCTCATATATAAATTGTAGCGTGTAGCTACTCCAGTCACAGCTCTGATAGGCAGGGACACCGAGATCACCTCTCCACCCCTCGATTTGCTGCGTTCCATGCCAGTAATGCTCTAAGGATGGCCAGACTCTGGGTTGAGACAAAATTCCTGGGCATGATAGCAGAAACAGTATTTACTTAGTCTCCAGCTCAAATGATAAAGAATCCGCCTGCAATGCAGCAGACCTAGGTTTGATCCCTGGGTTTGGAAGATTCCTCGGAGAGGGAAATGGGTAGCCACTGCAGCGCTCTTGCCTGGAGAAATGCACGGACAAGGGAGCCTGGTGGGCTGCAGTCCATGGGGTTGCAAAGAACTGGACACGACTGAGCAACTAATGCTTTCTTCTTTTCGTCTCAGCCTATTTTCTGTTCCCTAAGACCTCCCACCACTCACTTTCACTCTTTAAGTTCATCCACAAAATCCCCTTTGCTGCTATGTCTTCCCCTCTGTTAAAAATTAATTATTAAAAATGATAGCTTACGTGATAGGAGCAAATGCTGACCCTCTTGAAGTGATCAGTCTCTGTCCCCAAGGTCTGGAGAACTATAAAATGGGGCAGAAGACAGGAAACTTTCAAAAGAACCAAGAATAAGGAAAAAAAGAAGCACAGAGCCCAGAGTGGGCGTGGCATCTGGGGGCTGGCTGACTGGACACACTGCAATACACTGGATACACTGGGACATGGCAGTTATCCAAGTGTCAGTTTGCTGAAGTAGCACTCAGGCAAGAGCGGCCCCCTTTGGGGCCCAGAAAGTTATACCCACACCTGTTTTTCAACCCACAAAGCTCCTCTTCAATCCTCAACCTCCTACTCCCTCATCACCACTGAGGAAAGGCCCTGATGGAAACGACTCATCAGTGTCCCAGAGGCCTTTCTAAGAGCCTGCGAGAAAACACACACATGAGCTTTAGAGGGTGTTTTTGTGAACCCCAAAACGGTATGCATAATTCTCTGTGTGTGTGTGTGTGTGTGTGTGTGTGCGCGCGCGTGCACGCATGCACACTAGGAGGGCAGATTTTCCCAGCTGTCCTACAGTTATCAATGGCTCTGTGTCTCTCAAAGTTTAAAATCATTGCTGGGGAAACTCAAGGTTCACAAAGAAATCCTTTTAGCACTTTATGATCCCTCTTTTAACTTCAATTTCCAAAAGCAGTTTGTTTTAACATTTCCTCCCACACATATATGACACCATGTTTATTTAGTCAGTCCTGCAATCTTTTCTCCAAGTTAGAAGCATCTGTCCACTCGGCTTCATTCCTTCATCATCTAGACCACCAAGCACTCCAATCCATGCTTTCAGAGACAGAAAACACGGGTGAGGCCATGCACACCTCTGAACTAGGAAAACGGCTGCACATTAAGAACTGGACACGACTGAGCAACTAATGCTTTCTTCTTTTCGTCTCAGCCTATTTTCTGTTCCCTAAGACCTCCCACCACTCACTTTCACTCTTTAAGTTCATCCACAAAATCCCCTTTGCTGCTATGTCTTCCCCTCTGTTAAAAATTAATTATTAAAAATGATAGCTTACGTGATAGGAGCAAATGCTGACCCTCTTGAAGTGATCAGTCTCTGTCCCCAAGGTCTGGAGAACTATAAAATGGGGCAGAAGACAGGAAACTTTCAAAAGAACCAAGAATAAGGAAAAAAAGAAGCACAGAGCCCAGAGTGGGCGTGGCATCTGGGGGCTGGCTGACTGGACACACTGCAATACACTGGATACACTGGGACATGGCAGTTATCCAAGTGTCAGTTTGCTGAAGTAGCACTCAGGCAAGAGCGGCCCCCTTTGGGGCCCAGAAAGTTATACCCACACCTGTTTTTCAACCCACAAAGCTCCTCTTCAATCCTCAACCTCCTACTCCCTCATCACCACTGAGGAAAGGCCCTGATGGAAACGACTCATCAGTGTCCCAGAGGCCTTTCTAAGAGCCTGCGAGAAAACACACACATGAGCTTTAGAGGGTGTTTTTGTGAACCCCAAAACGGTATGCATAATTCTCTGTGTGTGTGTGTGTGTGTGTGTGTGTGCGCGCGCGTGCACGCATGCACACTAGGAGGGCAGATTTTCCCAGCTGTCCTACAGTTATCAATGGCTCTGTGTCTCTCAAAGTTTAAAATCATTGCTGGGGAAACTCAAGGTTCACAAAGAAATCCTTTTAGCACTTTATGATCCCTCTTTTAACTTCAATTTCCAAAAGCAGTTTGTTTTAACATTTCCTCCCACACATATATGACACCATGTTTATTTAGTCAGTCCTGCAATCTTTTCTCCAAGTTAGAAGCATCTGTCCACTCGGCTTCATTCCTTCATCATCTAGACCACCAAGCACTCCAATCCATGCTTTCAGAGACAGAAAACACGGGTGAGGCCATGCACACCTCTGAACTAGGAAAACGGCTCCACCTTTATCAATTCAAACTGTGTACACACTGCAGGAAATGATTAATGGAACTTGGAGTTCTTGTGTGTACCAGGGGCAGTACTATGTACTTTACACACACAGTATCTTAAGCCTCATATCCCTTGAGATGTAAGTATTACCCCAATTTTTACAGATGAAAAAAACAGGCTTAATTCTCAGAGCGAGTGATCAGCACACTGGGATTTTAGCCCAGGCCATCAGGTAAGTGGGTACTGAGATACCACCTTCTTGTACTGTTCCTAGTTCCACCTGAATCTCTGCAAAAAGTCTGTGTTAAAGTTACGTCTGTGATGGAGGTCCAACAGAAACCTGTGAAGAAGACTTTAGCCTAAACATGAGTGAGAATCATTCCCTTTAAAAATGGAGGCAAAGGCTAGCATTAGATGGTGACTGTATTTTGGAATCCACAGACAATCCAGTCACTCACTGGCTCTATAGCACTGGGCACATTCCCTAAGCTCTCAGAGCATACTGTCTCTTGATCTAAGGATCATAAAACTTCTGGTTCTTAGAGAACCAATTAAATAATAGAATTGAAGTATTTAGTGTACTTAATATTCTAAGCATTTAGTGGTTCAGCAGACAAAGTATCCACCGGCAATGCAGGAGACATGGGTTCAATTCCTGGGTCAGGAAGATCCCCTGGAGAAGGAAATGGCAATCCATTCCAGTATTCCTGCCTGGGAAATCCTCATGGACAGAGGAGCCTGGCAAGCTACAGTCCACGGGGTCACAAAAGAGTGGGACACAACTTAGCAGCTTAACATTGACTTTTCACTCTTAAAAGTAATTTAGCTGATTATATTAAAAGGTAATCTCACCTGGGGAAACTCAAGGTTCACAAAGAAATCCTTTTAGCACTTTATGATCCCTCTTTAACTTCAATTTCCAAAAGCAGTTTGTTTTAACATTTCCTCCCACACATATATGACACCATGTTTATTTAGTCAGTCCTGCAATCTTTTCTCCAAGTTAGAAGCATCTGTCCACTCGGCTTCATTCCTTCATCATCTAGACCACCAAGCACTCCAATCCATGCTTTCAGAGACAGAAAACACGGGTGAGGCCATGCACACCTCTGAACTAGGAAAACGGCTCCACCTTTATCAATTCAAACTGTGTACACACTGCAGGAAATGATTAATGGAACTTGGAGTTCTTGTGTGTACCAGGGGCAGTACTATGTACTTTACACACACAGTATCTTAAGCCTCATATCCCTTGAGATGTAAGTATTACCCCAATTTTTACAGATGAAAAAAACAGGCTTAATTCTCAGAGCGAGTGATCAGCACACTGGGATTTTAGCCCAGGCCATCAGGTAAGTGGGTACTGAGATACCACCTTCTTGTACTGTTCCTAGTTCCACCTGAATCTCTGCAAAAAGTCTGTGTTAAAGTTACGTCTGTGATGGAGGTCCAACAGAAACCTGTGAAGAAGACTTTAGCCTAAACATGAGTGAGAATCATTCCCTTTAAAAATGGAGGCAAAGGCTAGCATTAGATGGTGACTGTATTTTGGAATCCACAGACAATCCAGTCACTCACTGGCTCTATAGCACTGGGCACATTCCCTAAGCTCTCAGAGCATACTGTCTCTTGATCTAAGGATCATAAAACTTCTGGTTCTTAGAGAACCAATTAAATAATAGAATTGAAGTATTTAGTGTACTTAATATTCTAAGCATTTAGTGGTTCAGCAGACAAAGTATCCACCGGCAATGCAGGAGACATGGGTTCAATTCCTGGGTCAGGAAGATCCCCTGGAGAAGGAAATGGCAATCCATTCCAGTATTCCTGCCTGGGAAATCCTCATGGACAGAGGAGCCTGGCAAGCTACAGTCCACGGGGTCACAAAAGAGTGGGACACAACTTAGCAGCTTAACATTGACTTTTCACTCTTAAAAGTAATTTAGCTGATTATATTAAAAGGTAATCTCATTTCATTCTTTTCTCATGTAAGCTTGAACATCTGTTGATTTGAACTTAATCAAACACTGTGACTATTAGAACTAGTATAAAGTTTAAGAATACATGAAAATGTCTTGTTAATAAAGCAAATCACAAAATTTTTTAAATGATAAGTGGGGGTGATAGGGTGACAAAATGAAAAAAAAAAATTGAGGACTGTCTTGGACCCAGCTCTGCTCCTTTAGCTCTCCCCTTGCCTGGACATCCCAGAACTCAAGTGACTGGACATGGTCCACAAAGAAACACTGTATCTGACAGAGCCACATCCATTTCAGGAAATACTTCTAGACTCACGAATCTTCCATCCTGGGGTTAGGAATAGGAAAGTACAATGGTTCAGTGACAAATGAATTTCCATTCTTTTCTCTGGGAACACGAAAATCCCAATAAATTCTCCTATAGTCTGGTTTTAGATATATAGCATAAATGAGAATTTAATACAGATATGGTGTTGGAGAAGACTCATGAGAGTCCCTTGAACTGCAAGGTAATCAAACCAGTCAATCCTAAAGGAAATCAACCCTGAATATTCACTAGAAGGACTGATACTGAAGCTCCAATAGTTTGGGCACCTTATGTGAAGATCTACGTCACTGGAAAAGATCCTGATGCTGGGAAAGATTTGAGGGCAGGAGAAGGAGATGACAGAGGGTTAAACAGTTGGATGGCACCACTGACTCAATGGACATGAGTCTGAGCAAACTCAGGGAAACCGTGAAGGACGTGGAAGCTTGGCATGCTGCAGTCCATGGGTCACAAAGAGTCAGACACAACTTAGTGACTGAACAACAACAATGCAGATGAACCAAACAGGCTACGAGAACTGGAAGTGTGTAGTTATTACCAGTAAAATTAACTCACCAAAGACATTTTACAACAACTTTTTGAGCTAAAACAAGACTATCCTAAAACTTGGGATGAATTTTCCATAGCTTAAATTTAGGTTTGGCATCTGAAGGCAGTCCTCAGCCACAAAGCATATCTTGCATGTTGCCAACCCTATCGCCCCAACTTCTCCTTAGTGTTCTGAAAAACATACTGAAGCCATTCCTCACTCCCAGACTTAAGTCCAGGCTGTGTTCCATCCCCCACCTGCAATATGTTTACCCCTCTTTACATACTCATAACTATCCAATCTTCACATTTTATCCCAAGTCCCATCTTCTGCTTAAATGTTAAGACTTACCCAATGCCTGTCATCTCCTGTCCCCTTGTGACTATATTCCACAAATACTGAACGTATTCTCTGTGCCAGTCAGGATGCTAGGTATCTTTTTAAATGATAAGTGGGGGTGATAGGGTGCAATGAAAAAAATTGAGGACTGTCTTGGACCCAGCTCTGCTCCTTTAGCTCTCCCCTTGCCTGGACATCCCAGAACTCAAGTGACTGGACATGGTCCACAAAGAAACACTGTATCTGACAGAGCCACATCCATTTCAGGAAATACTTCTAGACTCACGAATCTTCCATCCTGGGGTTAGGAATAGGAAAGTACAATGGTTCAGTGACAAATGAATTTCCATTCTTTTCTCTGGGAACACGAAAATCCCAATAAATTCTCCTATAGTCTGGTTTTAGATATATAGCATAAATGAGAATTTAATACAGATATGGTGTTGGAGAAGACTCATGAGAGTCCCTTGAACTGCAAGGTAATCAAACCAGTCAATCCTAAAGGAAATCAACCCTGAATATTCACTAGAAGGACTGATACTGAAGCTCCAATAGTTTGGGCACCTTATGTGAAGATCTACGTCACTGGAAAAGATCCTGATGCTGGGAAAGATTTGAGGGCAGGAGAAGGAGATGACAGAGGGTTAAACAGTTGGATGGCACCACTGACTCAATGGACATGAGTCTGAGCAAACTCAGGGAAACCGTGAAGGACGTGGAAGCTTGGCATGCTGCAGTCCATGGGTCACAAAGAGTCAGACACAA
Organism: Tragulus kanchil; assembly: GCA_022376925.1. Taxonomy (NCBI): domain Eukaryota; kingdom Metazoa; phylum Chordata; class Mammalia; order Artiodactyla; family Tragulidae; genus Tragulus; species Tragulus kanchil. The sequence goes on along the minus strand of JAIOJX010000023.1, from coordinate 115,785,955 downwards.
CTTAGTGACTGAACAACAACAATGCAGATGAACCAAACAGGCTACGAGAACTGGAAGTGTGTAGTTATTACCAGTAAAATTAACTCACCAAAGACATTTTACAACAACTTTTTGAGCTAAAACAAGATTATCCTAAAACTTGGGATGAATTTTCCATAGCTTAAATTTAGGTTTGGCATCTGAAGGCAGTCCTCAGCCACAAAGCATATCTTGCATGTTGCCAACCCTATCGCCCCAACTTCTCCTTAGTGTTCTGAAAAACATACTGAAGCCATTCCTCACTCCCAGACTTAAGTCCAGGCTGTGTTCCATCCCCCACCTGCAATATGTTTACCCCTCTTTACATACTCATAACTATCCAATCTTCACATTTTATCCCAAGTCCCATCTTCTGCTTAAATGTTAAGACTTACCCAATGCCTGTCATCTCCTGTCCCCTTGTGACTATATTCCACAAATACTGAACGTATTCTCTGTGCCAGTCAGGATGCTAGGTACTGCACATGCAGCAGTGAACAGACAGGTGGCAAAGAAGGTAGAGCAAGAAGAACAGAAGAATAAAGGAAAGATACTGCCATAGAAAAGGGTACTACCACAAGATGATTGTCTAGGAAGGACTATCAGAATGAAAAGGGATCTCATCAAGTTTCCTGGGAGCTTGGGTCAGACTCCACCGTGTGGTTTTTAAAGATTTATTTATTTATTTATTTTGGAGGGGTGGGGTGGGGAGGGAGGGGAGCAGGAGGGCCACTTCTATTGGTCTTTCATTTGTCTATTTTCATCCATCTTTGTTCTTTGGCCCGTGTGGGCCTCCCATCGCGGTGGCCTCTGTTGTCGCAGAGCACCAGCTCTGGGCGCATGCACTCCAGAGCTCCGGCTTGGTAGTTGGACACATCAGTCCAGCCGCTCCGTGGCACGTGGGATCTTCCCAGGCCAGGGATCGAACCGGCGCCCCTTGCACTGCAAGGCGGTGTCCTTACCCACTGGACCACCAGGGAAGCCCCACCATGTGGTTTTTAAAAAGAACCAAAGTGTGAGGCGGGTAGTGACCACTATCTACACCCTATGAAGTACAAGACAGACCACCAGGGAAACCCCACCATGTGGTTTTTAAAAAGAACCAAAGTGTGAGGCGGGTAGTGACCACTATCTACACCGTATGAAGTACAAGATAGAAATAAACCAGGAGCACACACACACACGCACAGGAAATTGTGTGGCTATGTCTGAGCTCATGCAAAGCCTATCTTGTCCTCTGTACATGCAAAGCCTGCTGTGCTCTTAATGATACTGATGCTTCGCTTTCCCATCTTTATAAAATGAACAAGTCTTTTACGGTTCTGGCAGTTATGGTTCTTTCAATATATCATGTCAATGCTATCTTTCTTCGAGCAGCTTAAAGTGAATTTTTGAAGTGCTTTATCATGAAATGTTTACCCCTCTTTACATACTCATAACTATCCAATCTTCACATTTTATCCCAAGTCCCATCTTCTGCTTAAATGTTAAGACTTACCCAATGCCTGTCATCTCCTGTCCCCTTGTGACTATATTCCACAAATACTGAACGTATTCTCTGTGCCAGTCAGGATGCTAGGTACTGCACATGCAGCAGTGAACAGACAGGTGGCAAAGAAGGTAGAGCAAGAAGAACAGAAGAATAAAGGAAAGATACTGCCATAGAAAAGGGTACTACCACAAGATGATTGTCTAGGAAGGACTATCAGAATGAAAAGGGATCTCATCAAGTTTCCTGGGAGCTTGGGTCAGACTCCACCGTGTGGTTTTTAAAGATTTATTTATTTATTTATTTTGGAGGGGTGGGGTGGGGAGGGAGGGGAGCAGGAGGGCCACTTCTATTGGTCTTTCATTTGTCTATTTTCAGCCATCTTTGTTCTTTGGCCCGTGTGGGCCTCCCATCGCGGTGGCCTCTGTTGTCGCAGAGCACCAGCTCTGGGCGCATGCACTCCAGAGCTCCGGCTTGGTAGTTGGACACATCAGTCCAGCCGCTCCGCAGCATGTGGGCTCTTCCCAGGCCAGGGGTCAAACTGGCGCCCCCTGCACTGCAAGACAGTGTCCTTATCCACTGGACCACCAGGGAAGCCCCACCATGTGGTTTTTAAAAAGAACCAAAGTGTGAGGCGGGTAGTGACCACTATCTACACCCTATGAAGTACAAGACAGACCACCAGGGAAACCCCACCATGTGGTTTTTAAAAAGAACCAAAGTGTGAGGCGGGTAGTGACCACTATCTACACCGTATGAAGTACAAGATAGAAATAAACCAGGAGCACACACACACACGCACAGGAAATTGTGTGGCTATGTCTGAGCTCATGCAAAGCCTATCTTGTCCTCTGTACATGCAAAGCCTGCTGTGCTCTTAATGATACTGATGCTTCGCTTTCCCATCTTTATAAAATGAACAAGTCTTTTACGGTTCTGGCAGTTATGGTTCTTTCAATATATCATGTCAATGCTATCTTTCTTCGAGCAGCTTAAAGTGAATTTTTGAAGTGTTTTATTCTGATGTCCCTTGAAAGACATCCATTTGTTAAATATCTCTCATGCAATTTTCAGTCTAAAGTCCATCATTTGTAGCCAGAAGTGAGGACAGCACAGTTGGAAAGAGGTCTAAAGCCGTTTTTTAAACAAACAGCTGGTTACAAGTGCTGGTAAGGGAGAGCGTCTGCATTTTTCTTTTCATACATCCACTAGTTTGTCACTACGGCACTCGTGTCCTTAATCTGATTAGCTAGAGGGGTGTCCAGAAATCCCTTAGCTACAATAGCCACTTGCAAAATCCAAATACATCAAAACAATGATTAATAAAATATATCTATAAGTGTGTTTCTAGTCACAGGGGGTTAAGAGGGAAATGAAACAGCAGCTCCTGCAAGCTCCTTTCCCCCGGAATTCATAACTTATTTACCTCGTCTGTCTTGCTCCCAGTGTGGCTGCAATCAATTTTATTCAATGTCAACTCCTCGTACAACAGTCTACTGTGCAATTGGAGCTTGAGGAGCTAAAAAGTCTACAAATGCTTTTACAGAAACATGAGCATGGAATTTTACTGATGCAGATGAAATCTAATTGCTTCCAGAAAGTGATCTGAGGGTTTATCTCTCCCCCTAAAAACATTTTTTGACGAGAAATGTATTAGTCAGGATAGGCTGACTGCTGAAAGAAACCCCCAAACTTCAATGGCTTAAGAGAAAAAACATTTATTTTACACTAATGCCAAGTCCAGTGGGAATATCCCTGGTCCAGCAGCTCGTCTGGGTGCATCTCCTTTAAGTACAACTTCTGTTGCTTGCACGTGTGACACTCATTCATGCGCGCATGCTGAGTCGCTCCACTCATGTCAGATTCTTTATGGACTTATTCCTTGAGACCTTATGGACTATTGCCCACCAGGCTCCTCTGACCATGGAATTCTCCCCGCAAGAATTCTGCAGTGGGTTGCCATGCCCTCTGCTAGGGATCTTCCCAACCCAGGGATTGAACCTATGTCTCTGATGTCTCTCTGCATTGGCAGGTTGGTTCTTTACGACTAGAGCCTATGATGTGACCCCACACAATTTCCATGGAAAGACGTGGAAGAGAGTGTGGATGTGTTATCAGAAACTTAATTACTTCTTGTAAAGGAATACACATCATGTAGGCTGACATTCCATTAGCCAGAATCAATGCCCTCATGTGCCCTCAGCTAGACAGACCCAGTAGCCCTGGGAAATGGAGTCTCAGCTGAATAGCACTTCACAAGTCAACATCACAAGGGGAGCACCAGGCTGCTGATCAGCTGCCCACCAGTGGTCTGAGAACCTCAAGCAGACATATCTTAAAGAAAACATGATCTTCTGTCCAATCTCAATTCCTCTCTATTCAACAGCAGATATCAACACACGCTCCCAAAGTAAGTGCTAGGGGTGTCCAGAATCCCTTAGCAAAACATTGCAAAATCCAAATACATCAAAACAATGATTAATAAAATATATCTATAAGTGTGTTTCTAGTCACAGGGGGTTAAGAGGGAAATGAAACAGCAGCTCCTGCAAGCTCCTTTCCCCCGGAATTCATAACTTATTTACCTCGTCTGTCTTGCTCCCAGTGTGGCTGCAATCAATTTTATTCAATGTCAACTCCTCGTACAACAGTCTACTGTGCAATTGGAGCTTGAGGAGCTAAAAAGTCTACAAATGCTTTTACAGAAACATGAGCATGGAATTTTACTGATGCAGATGAAATCTAATTGCTTCCAGAAAGTGATCTGAGGGTTTATCTCTCCCCTAAAAACATTTTTGACGAGAAATGTATTAGTCAGGATAGGCTGACTGCTGAAAGAAACCCCCAAACTTCAATGGCTTAAGAGAAAAAACATTTATTTTACACTAATGCCAAGTCCAGTGGGAATATCCCTGGTCCAGCAGCTCGTCTGGGTGCATCTCCTTTAAGTACAACTTCTGTTGCTTGCACGTGTGACACTCATTCATGCGCGCATGCTGAGTCGCTCCACTCATGTCAGATTCTTTATGGACTTATTCCTTGAGACCTTATGGACTATTGCCCACCAGGCTCCTCTGACCATGGAATTCTCCCAAGAATTCTGCAGTGGGTTGCCATGCCCTCTGCTAGGGATCTTCCCAACCCAGGGATTGAACCTATGTCTCTGATGTCTCTCTGCATTGGCAGGTTGGTTCTTTACGACTAGAGCCTATGATGTGACCCCACACAATTTCCATGGAAAGACGTGGAAGAGAGTGTGGATGTGTTATCAGAAACTTAATTACTTCTTGTAAAGGAATACACATCATGTAGGCTGACATTCCATTAGCCAGAATCAATGCCCTCATGTGCCCTCAGCTAGACAGACCCAGTAGCCCTGGGAAATGGAGTCTCAGCTGAATAGCACTTCACAAGTCAACATCACAAGGGGAGCACCAGGCTGCTGATCAGCTGCCCACCAGTGGTCTGAGAACCTCAAGCAGACATATATTAAAGAGAAAACATGATCTTCTGTCCAATCTCAATTCCTCTCTATTCAACAGCAGATATCAACACACGCTCCCAAGTGCTTTTGGAAAGAGTCAGCAAGAGGCACCAGTTTAAATATAACATATGCGCTTCACAGTGCTAGAAACCTAGATTCAAATCCTGACCTATCATTTAGTGGTGGCTGGATCTGGTGCAGATAACTTATCCCCGTCTATGCCTCATCAGAACAATGGAGATAACAGTATATTCATAGGGTTGCCATGACTATTCAGTGATAAAATGTGTACAAATAAAAACAACCCCAATGAGAACCAACACAGGCTGGGTACAGTGAGGAGTCACATACCATCACCAGGCAGAGACTCAGACAGGCTGGCAGTGGAGAGCGCTGAAATAAAGAAGGGAAGGTTTCACATAGCCTTTGATGGGAGGCGGTTTGCATGGCATGTCTGGTAATGGGCTAAGTAGACTCAGAGCATCTTAAAGTGACTGGTTTGAAAAGCATGCTTGACTTTTTCTCTGACTGATCCTAAATTGGAAAACTGACAAAAAATAGGGGATCTGGCCATTACTGACTAAGCCTGACCTTAATGGGCTAACTGCTGTGGAGGATATGGGTCATGGTTCTCCTATATCATCTGGCCCTCGTCCCTTTGAATGTTCATCTCACATTGTTGCAGGAAGAAAATCAATTCTGGCTCCATCCTGCAAACTGTTTCTTTGACTTGCTTTCTGCTGCTGCTATTATTATTATTATAATCATACTTAATGGCTTGCCTTGAGGACCCTGGCCCTCTGCCTGAGTGTAAAGTACCTTTGTTCAAGAAGAGAGAAGTTAACACTTTCCCTGCCTGAGACTTGCCCTTCTAGGAGATGTTTGCAAAATTAATGGCCTTTATGCTTTGCTTCTTTATCTCCTCTCATCTCTGATCTATAAAATAACCTGGCATCCAAACCCCAGAAGATGGTTTATTTCAAGGCGCTAGCCTGCCATCTTCTTGGTCAGCTGCTTTCCGAATAAAGTCGTTTTCCTTGCCTCAACACCTCATCTCTTGGATTCATCGGCCTGTCATGCGGCGAGCAGAGCAGGCTTGGACTCGGTAACAACACGGTCCATTATGCTCCCAAGCAGGTGATGGGTCTACTCACTGACAGAGATGCCCAGGCAAACTCTCCTCTGAAAAAACTTTCATCAGGACTTTAAATTTCTTAAACCCCAGGTACTGAGGGAGGCAAGGTAGAGAAAACAAAAGAAAGCAGCTTTAAATCCTGTGCTGTTTCACAAAGCAGGTCTACCAGAGCACCACAATGCATAAGGCAAACCTCTCTCCAGCCAGGTGAAGTCACTCCTGTTGCACTAACAATAAGGAGCTCCAGGTGCTGGGAACAAATGGACTTCTGGGGAGGGTGGAGAGCGGAGGGCAGAGAGAGAAGCTCAGAAAGCCTGCACCCTGATTAGTTTTTCCTGCAGCTGAAGATAGAACCCTCTACTCTAAGCTTGGCTCAGCCACTAATAGCCCTTAACATTTGTAAATATCCCCTTACTTTGAAGAATTACACAAAGAGGTGTCTTTTGTTTTTTACTGAATATGTAAATTATTTCTAAACAGAAATGAAAGACACAACAGAAAGTGACTCTGGCCCAGGGCAAAATTCATATTCTTAGATTCTACAGGACCTGGTTTTAAGTGGACAGTGTTCCTGGGGCTGCAAGTTGCCTCCCGTCCACTCTGGCCATTACTGACTAAGCCTGACCTTAATGGGCTAACTGCTGTGGAGGATATGGGTCATGGTTCTCCTATATCATCTGGCCCTCGTCCCTTTGAATGTTCATCTCACATTGTTGCAGGAAGAAAATCAATTCTGGCTCCATCCTGCAAACTGTTTCTTTGACTTGCTTTCTGCTGCTGCTATTATTATTATTATAATCATACTTAATGGCTTGCCTTGAGGACCCTGGCCCTCTGCCTGAGTGTAAAGTACCTTTGTTCAAGAAGAGAGAAGTTAACACTTTCCCTGCCTGAGACTTGCCCTTCTAGGAGATGTTTGCAAAATTAATGGCCTTTATGCTTTGCTTCTTTATCTCCTCTCATCTCTGATCTATAAAATAACCTGGCATCCAAACCCCAGAAGATGGTTTATTTCAAGGCGCTAGCCTGCCATCTTCTTGGTCAGCTGCTTTCCGAATAAAGTCGTTTTCCTTGCCTCAACACCTCATCTCTTGGATTCATCGGCCTGTCATGCGGCGAGCAGAGCAGGCTTGGACTCGGTAACAACACGGTCCATTATGCTCCCAAGCAGGTGATGGGTCTACTCACTGACAGAGATGCCCAGGCAAACTCTCCTCTGAAAAAACTTTCATCAGGACTTTAAATTTCTTAAACCCCAGGTACTGAGGGAGGCAAGGTAGAGAAAACAAAAGAAAGCAGCTTTAAATCCTGTGCTGTTTCACAAAGCAGGTCTACCAGAGCACCACAATGCATAAGGCAAACCTCTCTCCAGCCAGGTGAAGTCACTCCTGTTGCACTAACAATAAGGAGCTCCAGGTGCTGGGAACAAATGGACTTCTGGGGAGGGTGGAGAGCGGAGGGCAGAGAGAGAAGCTCAGAAAGCCTGCACCCTGATTAGTTTTTCCTGCAGCTGAAGATAGAACCCTCTACTCTAAGCTTGGCTCAGCCACTAATAGCCCTTAACATTTGTAAATATCCCCTTACTTTGAAGAATTACACAAAGAGGTGTCTTTTGTTTTTTACTGAATATGTAAATTATTTCTAAACAGAAATGAAAGACACAACAGAAAGTGACTCTGGCCCAGGGCAAAATTCATATTCTTAGATTCTACAGGACCTGGTTTTAAGTGGACAGTGTTCCTGGGGCTGCAAGTTGCCTCCCCGTCCACTAGAGACTTTGAAAACCAAGTCAAAATTTCCTGCATCTGCCTTTGCACACACGCAAGGACACTGGTCCTGGGGTGGAGGGTGGTTTATCACTCAAACAGAAGGCACCTGAAACTCGTGCGGCCTGCTCAGGCCACAAGCGGTGCCCAGGCTCAGTCCAAAATCTTCAAAAACAACAGGAAGCTCAACAGAAAGTGATCAGGCAGGACAAGAAAGAGACTGAAACGGATGTTACACGAGAACAAATAGCTGAAGAAAGATGGAAGGAAGGAACTGGAGATGTTACACCAGGAGGAAACCAAGCTCATGTTAACACCACATTCCAAAAATTAAAAGTATCTACCCTGGGTGGGAAGGAGGAAAAGGAGTTGGTTGCTTTTTTGCCCTGAAGCAGATGTAAGGATGGTATTTTTGAAATGTTAATTGACTCCCTCCACCTACCTCCGAGAGGAATTTTCCTCCTTCTTAACCCTTCCTTCTCGGTTTCCTTAGGAGCCAGGTGGCCGGTGCTCATTGCCCCAGGGAAGGAAGGAACAGAGAGTAGAGACAAATGGAGCCCTTTCTTGCCTTTGTATTCCCAAAGCCTGAACTCTTCAGGGACTGAGAAGTGGTGTCAAACAAACAAACTCAACTTTAGAAAACAAAATTTGGGGAGGCAGGCCTTGTCTTGCCCCCTTTGTATTCCCAAAGCCTGAACTCTTCAGGGACTGAAGTCACTCCTGTTGCACTAACAATAAGGAGCTCCAGGTGCTGGGAACAAATGGACTTCTGGGGAGGGTGGAGAGCGGAGGGCAGAGAGAGAAGCTCAGAAAGCCTGCACCCTGATTAGTTTTTCCTGCAGCTGAAGATAGAACCCTCTACTCTAAGCTTGGCTCAGCCACTAATAGCCCTTAACATTTGTAAATATCCCCTTACTTTGAAGAATTACACAAAGAGGTGTCTTTTGTTTTTTACTGAATATGTAAATTATTTCTAAACAGAAATGAAAGACACAACAGAAAGTGACTCTGGCCCAGGGCAAAATTCATATTCTTAGATTCTACAGGACCTGGTTTTAAGTGGACAGTGTTCCTGGGGCTGCAAGTTGCCTCCCCGTCCACTAGAGACTTTGAAAACCAAGTCAAAATTTCCTGCATCTGCCTTTGCACACACGCAAGGACACTGGTCCTGGGGTGGAGGGTGGTTTATCACTCAAACAGAAGGCACCTGAAACTCGTGCGGCCTGCTCAGGCCACAAGCGGTGCCCAGGCTCAGTCCAAAATCTTCAAAAACAACAGGAAGCTCAACAGAAAGTGATCAGGCAGGACAAGAAAGAGACTGAAACGGATGTTACACGAGAACAAATAGCTGAAGAAAGATGGAAGGAAGGAACTGGAGATGTTACACCAGGAGGAAACCAAGCTCATGTTAACACCACATTCCAAAAATTAAAAGTATCTACCCTGGGTGGGAAGGAGGAAAAGGAGTTGGTTGCTTTTTTGCCCTGAAGCAGATGTAAGGATGGTATTTTTGAAATGTTAATTGACTCCCTCCACCTACCTCCGAGAGGAATTTTCCTCCTTCTTAACCCTTCCTTCTCGGTTTCCTTAGGAGCCAGGTGGCCGGTGCTCATTGCCCCAGGGAAGGAAGGAACAGAGAGTAGAGACAAATGGAGCCCTTTCTTGCCTTTGTATTCCCAAAGCCTGAACTCTTCAGGGACTGAGAAGTGGTGTCAAACAAACAAACTCAACTTTAGAAAACAAAACATTGTTCTGGGCAGAATTTGCAGGCAGGCGTTCTGTCAATGTCCTGTAGAGTCCACAAACATCCTACAGTGTGAGTGCAACCCAGGGGTGACCGTATCTCTCACTTGGAAAGACCCTACAGGTAAGAACTAACTCCACTTCACAGAAAGCACACGCTCCCCTGGAACCACCTGAGTACCTTGCCTGGACCTCAGGGTGCTGCCTGCCCCAGGGACCCTCACCAGCACTGCAAGCACACACACTCACTCACACCCAGGGTCTTTGCGCAGCCCTGGAGAAAACTCACTCCCGCTACAGCTTTATGATGTCCTAGATCCTGTCAGCTCCAGAGACGAAAGGGTAGAAGCCCGAGAGGGAAGGTCTGTTAAGGGGAAACACTGACTGAAACCACCCGCTCTGGCCGGGGACCACAGTAACCATCTTCACCAATTATTTTACAACAGGAGATCCTGATAAGGAACACAGAACTAAGAAGCCACCACTCACCGGGAGAATCGGGAAAGGTCAAAAAGAGGCGCCAGTTCACAAGTCCTACCAAGAATCCTCCTCGCTGGAATCCATCTTGGTGGCGAGATGCGTGTGCATCAGAGTGACTGGCCGGAGACAACCCGGAAGCTAATCTCAGCACCATAAGACAGGGGCTTAGCGCCAGGTGGTAGAGCAGTCCTCCTGAGCGCTCTTACCTGCCTACTCTCCACCTGGGCGCAATTACCTATCAAGTCTCTTTTCAGCAGGTGAGCCTCCTCAGACAAATCATTTCCCAGTGTTAGACAAGAGCTCCCTTTCGGGCCCTGGAAGGGGTCCTCCATCTTGCAACATGAACTCATAGATTTTGACAAAGCTGAAGGGGCTGCCTCACTTCTCCCTGAGCCAGGAGAGTGTAGGAAATGCTTTCTAATTACAGGCCGACTGAATGATCACATGGCATGGCGTTATGTAGGAACCCATTAGGAACCCGGCTGTGCAGTGAGGTGAGCTGTGGGCAAAATGCAAAACTCCATGTGTTGTCCCCCACCACCACCCCTCTCCCCCGGCAGAAAAACTGTCCTCCATGAAACCAGTCCCTGGGGCCAAAAAGGTAGAGGAAATCTTAACAGTCTTATAAGAGCCAGAGAGACAGAATCAACAGAGTGTAAGTGCGTATAATGGAGAGACTTGCTATCAGGAACTGGCTCACACTATTACAGAGGCAGACAAATCCTAGTGTTGGCAGGGTCAGTACAGTTTCCATCCAAAGGTCAGCATTCTATTAACAAACGTTAATGTTACCCAGAAGCACCCTCACAGACATACCTGGAGTAATGTTTGACAACCTGAGCACTATTCCCCATCACCAAGATGACACATAAAATTAACACAAGGGTCTCAAGAAAATGTAATGTGCTCAGTCATGTCCAACCCTTAGCAAACCCGTGGACTGCAGCCCACTAGGCTCCTCTGTCCATGGGGATTCTCCAGGCAAGAATACTAGAGTGGGTAGCCATGCCTTTCTCCAGGGGATCTTCCCAACCCAGGGACTGAACCCAGGTCTGCTGCACTGCAGGCAGATCCTTAACTGTCTGAGCCACCTGGGCATTTCCAAAATTAGGATTCTAGTTTCATCAGGAGGGCATGAAGACATCCAGAACTAGAAAAATAAAACAAGGAAGTGGGGGGGATTTGTCAAGGCACGTGTCCACTTCATCTTGCTATTAGGTGATGTTTCTTTCTAGACAATTTCAGTGGAAGCCAGTCTGTGTTGACCCTCCATGGAACATGCAGGTATGGCTGTTAGGTTGGTAGGCTATGGCACCTACAAACTCGCAGGCCTTGCAGGGTCAGCAGCAAGGGGCCTGTTGCTGACCTGCTGGTGCCTGAGAGTCTCTCAAGGCCGGCGATAAGGAGCTCACCCTGGCCATGAAGATTGTCCACCTGGTCTAGAAAGTAACAAGAACTGCACACCCCCATGCCCACAGACAACTCAAGGACAGCCGACTCATCACTAATTTCCCACTTAGTTTAAACAAAGACTTTGTTTCTGTGCCTGCTCTAAGAAACCTCCTCCCCTTTCTCTTTTTCCCCTTCTCCTCCCAAATAAAACCTCCTCAATCCATCTGCTGGTGTGACTTCACTGGCCCACCTTTTGGACCTGTGGATCTCACCCGGGAACTCTTCTCAAATAGGCTCTTTCCCTAACAGCTTGCTGTCCGTCGTGTCTTTGTGATTCTTACAACGGCAAAAGTGCTTAGCACATTTTTTAAATTTTCCTCATTCATCCAGCATCAAACAAGCTTTAAAATTGGAACTGGCTCACACTATTACAGAGGCAGACAAATCCTAGTGTTGGCAGGGTCAGTACAGTTTCCATCCAAAGGTCAGCATTCTATTAACAAACGTTAATGTTACCCAGAAGCACCCTCACAGACATACCTGGAGTAATGTTTGACAACCTGAGCACTATTCCCCATCACCAAGATGACACATAAAATTAACACAAGGGTCTCAAGAAAATGTAATGTGCTCAGTCATGTCCAACCCTTAGCAAACCCGTGGACTGCAGCCCACTAGGCTCCTCTGTCCATGGGGATTCTCCAGGCAAGAATACTAGAGTGGGTAGCCATGCCTTTCTCCAGGGGATCTTCCCAACCCAGGGACTGAACCCAGGTCTGCTGCACTGCAGGCAGATCCTTAACTGTCTGAGCCACCTGGGCATTTCCAAAATTAGGATTCTAGTTTCATCAGGAGGGCATGAAGACATCCAGAACTAGAAAAATAAAACAAGGAAGTGGGGGGGATTTGTCAAGGCACGTGTCCACTTCATCTTGCTATTAGGTGATGTTTCTTTCTAGACAATTTCAGTGGAAGCCAGTCTGTGTTGACCCTCCATGGAACATGCAGGTATGGCTGTTAGGTTGGTAGGCTATGGCACCTACAAACTCGCAGGCCTTGCAGGGTCAGCAGCAAGGGGCCTGTTGCTGACCTGCTGGTGCCTGAGAGTCTCTCAAGGCCGGCGATAAGGAGCTCACCCTGGCCATGAAGATTGTCCACCTGGTCTAGAAAGTAACAAGAACTGCACACCCCCATGCCCACAGACAACTCAAGGACAGCCGACTCATCACTAATTTCCCACTTAGTTTAAACAAAGACTTTGTTTCTGTGCCTGCTCTAAGAAACCTCCTCCCCTTTCTCTTTTTCCCCTTCTCCTCCCAAATAAAACCTCCTCAATCCATCTGCTGGTGTGACTTCACTGGCCCACCTTTTGGACCTGTGGATCTCACCCGGGAACTCTTCTCAAATAGGCTCTTTCCCTAACAGCTTGCTGTCCGTCGTGTCTTTGTGATTCTTACAACGGCAAAAGTGCTTAGCACATTTTTCGTAAATTTTCCTCATTCATCCAGCATCAAACAAGCTTTTTAGAGACATGAATGCCAAAAAATACCCAAGGCTATAAAAGTGTACCTTTTTAAATATTTTCTGATACACCAGTTAGTGTTGATCCCAGTCAGGTTAGTACAATGTAGTGATTAAAATGTGTGGCAGAACACAGGCCCAGAGCCAAGCCCAGGCGCCACCAAGACACACAATGACCTTCAGCAAATTAAATTCTTTGAACCTCAGTTTTGACATCCACAAATGGGGGGCTAACACTACTATTCAATCTTAACAAGCATCTGTCACACACCAAATGCTTAATAAGCATTAGCAGTGATTAATATTATTTTATTATAACTCAGGTGGAGTCTTTAAAATGGGCTGTCAGCTAAACCATTTAAGTTTGTCTTTAAAAAAACTACTTACTCCAAGCAACCTTTCTCCTCCTTCCTTCCACAACCAGGGCACCCACAATAGAACCAGCACTGATTCCAGAGGTGAACAGACAAACGGCTGGACAGAAAATACTGGTCATGACTGCCAAGGAAGCCTGGGAACCCCATTCAAAGGCAGGCTTCTGATATGAATGCCAGAAAGTTGGAAATATGAAAACAGAGATAAATAAATCAATTTCCTCCTTCAAATTTGAGCTTTGTGTGCATGTCTGTGTACCAGAAATTTCTGGCTTAATCAGAGGCATCCAATTAGGATTAGACAAAGTAAAGTACAGCATCAGAACTGAGGTAAACACAGTAATCGAGTGGTTTTTTTCTAAAAAGTCCAACCTCAGGACAAAGGTCGGCACTGCACGTGTGGATATGAGCAGATCCAGAAAGCAAGATCATTGCACCATCTGACAGTAATGGAAATTCCCTTTCCCTCATTCTGTCATTTTGTCTCCAGCTGTGAGTCCAGAATTTTCCAAACAGAAGGTACTTGAGATTTTGCCTTAACGCTTTCTAAAGATAGACTTCTTAATAAATTTCTAATTCACAAATTTTGAGTCACATCAAGGAAAGGAAGGCCGGAGCAACAGTCTACTAAAATTACTACTCTGAATTTAAGCAACAGTTTCAAGTCAAAAAACTTTGAGAGAATTCTTTGCAACTAGTTTCTCTAGAAGAGTTTCACAGATACGACAAGGGAGAGGCTGTATGACTGGACTGTCATTATTCTACATAGAAATAACATCTTTGTGCCCAGGAAGTTCAGGAGAGTTAGTCTATATACAGAAAAATTTTACCTAACAGAACATCCTCAGCATCTGTGTATGTATGTCAGACTCCTTGAGACCCCATGGACTGTAGCCTGCGAGGCTCCTCTGTCCATGGAATTTTCAAGGCAAGAATATTGGAGCAACTTGCCATTTCCTACTTTAGGGGATCTTCTTGACCCAGGGATTGAACCTGTGCCTCCTGCATCTCCATCATCTCTAGGCAAGACATGACATCAAAACAAGACTGTGTTTCTGGTTACCCAAAAAATGCATATTTAAAACACACACACATTAGAATAAATAAAGTTTAAAAAAATTGACCATACAATAGGCCAAGAAATGGAGCAACCGGCACTCTCAATGCACTGCTAGTAGGAATGTAAAATGGTAAAACCACTTGAGAAAACAATTTGTCAGCCTCTTACAAAGTTAAACAACACCTGCCATATGACCTAGGCATTCTGCTCCTAGATATTTACTAAGATAAGTCAGAGCATATTTTCATACACAGAGATGTGCATGAATGTTCATTGCAGCCTTATATGTAACAGCAAAAAAACTAGAAACAAGCCACATATCCATCAACAAGTGAACAGAAAGACAAATTAGAATACATCCTTACAACTGGAATGCTACTTAGCCACAAAGAACATGTTATCACTATATACAACAAAGACGAGCCTCAAAACCATTACACTGTGTGAAAAAAAAAAAAACTTACATAAAATGAAAATCACTGATCCACAGTGATACAAAGCAGATTCAAGAGATTGTCTGGGGAAGGAGAGAAGGGTACTGGGTACCATGACAAATAAGCACAAAGGAGCATTTTGGGGAAATGGAAATGTTTGTTTTATAGGTGCAGTGACAGTTTCATGTAAACAAAATAAAACAAAGTCACTCAATTGTGTCCGACTCTTTGCGACCCCGTGGACTGCAGCATGCCAGGCTTCCCTGTCCTTCATTATCTCCCAGAGCTTGTTGAAAGTCATGTCTATGGAGTCAATGATGTCATCTAACCCTCACGTTCTCTGTTGTCCCTTCCTTCTTCTCCCTTCTATTTTTTCCAGCATCAGGGTCTTTTCCAATGAGTCAGCTCAATGCATTAGGTGGCCAAAGTACTGGAGCTTCTGCATCAGCATATTTATTGAATATTTATTGTTGATTGCCTTTGCAATTGACTAGTTTGATCTCCATGCAGTTCAAGGGACTCTCAAGAGTCTTCCAAAACACCACTGTTCGAAAGCATCAATTCTTCAGTACTCAGCCTTCTTTATGGTCCATCTCTCACATCCATACATTACTACTGGAAAAAAAACCATAGCCTTGACTATATGGACCTTTGTTGGCAAAGTGATGTCTCTGCTTTTTAATATGCTGTCTAGGTTTGTCATAGCTTTCCTCCCAAGTAATAAGGGTCTTTTAATTTCATGGCTGCAGTCACCATCTGCAGTGATTTTAGTTATATTTGTATTACATTTTACTATGACTGATGCCCTTCACATATGTATGTTTGTTATATGCATATGGAGGAAATAGTATAAAATGAGTCTCTTACAATAACCCTAGACCTAGGCATTCCTAGATATTTACTAAGATAAGTCAGAGCATATTTTCATACACAGAGATGTGCATGAATGTTCATTGCAGCCTTATATGTAACAGCAAAAAAACTAGAAACAAGCCACATATCCATCAACAAGTGAACAGAAAGACAAATTAGAATACATCCTTACAACTGGAATGCTACTTAGCCACAAAGAACATGTTATCACTATATACAACAAAGACGAGCCTCAAAACCATTACACTGTGTGAAAAATAAACTTACATAAAATGAAAATCACTGATCCACAGTGATACAAAGCAGATTCAAGAGATTGTCTGGGGAAGGAGAGAAGGGTACTGGGTACCATGACAAATAAGCACAAAGGAGCATTTTGGGGAAATGGAAATGTTTGTTTTATAGGTGCAGTGACAGTTTCATGTAAACAAAATAAAACAAAGTCACTCAATTGTGTCCGACTCTTTGCGACCCCGTGGACTGCAGCATGCCAGGCTTCCCTGTCCTTCATTATCTCCCAGAGCTTGTTGAAAGTCATGTCTATGGAGTCAATGATGTCATCTAACCCTCACGTTCTCTGTTGTCCCTTCCTTCTTCTCCCTTCTATTTTTTCCAGCATCAGGGTCTTTTCCAATGAGTCAGCTCAATGCATTAGGTGGCCAAAGTACTGGAGCTTCTGCATCAGCATATTTATTGAATATTTATTGTTGATTGCCTTTGCAATTGACTAGTTTGATCTCCATGCAGTCCAAGGGACTCTCAAGAGTCTTCTCCAACACCACAGTTCAAAAGCATCAATTCTTCAGTGCTCAGCTTTCTTTATAGTCCAACTCTCACATCCATACATGACTACTGGAAAAACCATAGCCTTGACTAGATGGACCTTTGTTGGCAAAGTAATGTCTCTGCTTTTTAATATGCTGTCTAGGTTGGTCATAACTTTCCTTCCAAGGAGTAAGCGTCTTTTAATTTCATGGCTGCAGTCACCATCTGCAGTGATTTTAGTTATATTTGTATTACATTTTACTATGACTGATGCCCTTCACATATGTATGTTTGTTATATGCATATGGAGGAAATAGTATAAAATGAGCCTCTCTTTCCAACTCCACATGCTATGACTCATGCTGACAGCTTGCAATCAGTCATGAGGAGGAGTTTATATCACGGAAGTCAGCAAATGCAACTCAGGGCTTTCCCTCCACTCCCAACACAGAGTCAGTTGCTAACCATTTACTGGTATACCACTGGTTTTATCTTTTCCACATCTGTAAACTGCTTTAACGAGTTTATTAGCTCTTTGACAACAGTACTGTTTCACATTTCTCTTTGTCCTCTGTGTTGTCCAACATAGCATGGCATACACAGTAGGTGCTAATATTTTGCTACTTGCCGGAAGCCTAGAAAGAGACACTCATCTCACAGAGAAGAACTTGCTATGGTTACATCCATGTGACCTGATGCATTTAAAAATATTAGCCACACTAAAACCCTGCAGGTCTATCACGGCTTGAGTGGTAAACAATGCAGAAAACACCAAACATGATAGCAGAGTAAAAATATTGTAGCCTGACAGTCAAAGTGAATGCATACTGACACAAAGAGCTGAGATCACTCAAATTCTTGTCAACGGTCAAAAACCAGTGCTGTTTCATGTACAGAAAGGAAAAATGGCAGATGCACAGAGGGCAGTAAAAATGTCTCCAAATGGCTGAAAGGCTATCACAACAGGAAAACACTGGGTACGTTCTGTATTAAACTAGACAATAATGCAAGGATCAATTGCATTTCTCCTTACTTTTGGACCTTTGCAATTGACTAGTTTGATCTCCATGCAGTTCAAGGGATTTAGCTTCCAAAACACCACAGTTCGAAGCATCAATTCTTCAGCACTCAGCCTTCTTTATGGTCCAACTCTCACATCCATACATGACTACTGGAAAAACCACAGCTTTAACTATATGGACCTTTGTTGGCAAAGTGATATCTCTGCTTTTTAATATGCTGTCTAGGTTTGTCATAGCTTTCCTCCCAAGTAATAAGGGTCTTTTAATTTCATGGCTGCAGTCACCATCTGCAGTGATTTTAGTTATATTTGTATTACATTTTACTATGACTGATGCCCTTCACATATGTATGTTTGTTATATGCATATGGAGGAAATAGTATAAAATGAGCCTCTCTTTCCAACTCCACATGCTATGACTCATGCTGACAGCTTGCAATCAGTCATGAGGAGGAGTTTATATCACGGAAGTCAGCAAATGCAACTCAGGGCTTTCCCTCCACTCCCAACACAGAGTCAGTTGCTAACCATTTACTGGTATACCACTGGTTTTATCTTTTCCACATCTGTAAACTGCTTTAACGAGTTTATTAGCTCTTTGACAACAGTACTGTTTCACATTTCTCTTTGTCCTCTGTGTTGTCCAACATAGCATGGCATACACAGTAGGTGCTAATATTTTGCTACTTGCCGGAAGCCTAGAAAGAGACACTCATCTCACAGAGAAGAACTTGCTATGGTTACATCCATGTGACCTGATGCATTTAAAAATATTAGCCACACTAAAACCCTGCAGGTCTATCACGGCTTGAGTGGTAAACAATGCAGAAAACACCAAACATGATAGCAGAGTAAAAATATTGTAGCCTGACAGTCAAAGTGAATGCATACTGACACAAAGAGCTGAGATCACTCAAATTCTTGTCAACGGTCAAAAAAAACCAGTGCTGTTTCATGTACAGAAAGGAAAAATGGCAGATGCACAGAGGGCAGTAAAAATGTCTCCAAATGGCTGAAAGGCTATCACAACAGGAAAACACTGGGTACGTTCTGTATTAAACTAGACAATAATGCAAGGATCAATGTTTATACGTTAGGATGTAACTGAGTAGGACCCTTTGGGGCCTTCCGAAGACAGACCCCTTGCCCAAATCCTCTGCTGTAGCTGACTAATAGTAGCTGATAACCCATTTCCTGTTGTTTCACAGATGCAAAAACACCCACCAAATGAAAGAAACTACTTGATGGCCATGAAACCCTTCAGACCTACTGGTGCGTAAGGACTGATTATGTTCACTCCTGGAAGCCTGTCCTGTTCCCGCACCATGAACCAGTCACTGAATTGTGTGCTAACAGATCTGATACCCTGGACCGCCCCTCTCTTGCCTGGCCTTTAAAAATACTTGGCTGAAACCACTGAGGAGTTTGGGTTTTCTGGATACCACCTGTCCCAGACTTCTTATACCATGCTTTACAATAAACAGCACATTCCTCCACCACAACCGAACATCAGCAGATTGGCTTTATCACATGGAAGGGCAGACCCAAGTTTGGTTCTATAGCAACAAGAGATGCATTTTGATATCACGAGGAAGAAGTGTCCTACAAAGATGACTGAAGATGGACAGAATAAGAAGCAGTGAATTCCTGCCTCAGTGTTATTCAAATATAGAGACTTAGTCACGGGCCTGGATAAAGACAATGGGCCAGCAAAGGTTCTCAATGAGGGGGGGTGGGGGGCACTACTGTCCCCTAGAGGTGCTGGGAAATTCCCAGAGGCACTTAGTGAGTGGGATGGGATGCAAGGCAAGGGATGTCCTACCCAACAAACAACTCTACTATCCAACATGGAAATCCTACTGTCACTGAGAAACAATGGGTCAGACAAATCCTGGAGGGCATGTTTTAGTTCATACTCAGTAATCTATCATGCAGCAAGTATGTGGCTGAGAAACTAAGTTTAAAGCACATTGCTCAATGCTATAGAGTTAGCAGCACAAGATGAACTTTTTTCTTGCAGGATGCTCAGGACTAGTAGAGAAATATGGAAGTAAGTAACCAACTTCAAGAGAGTGATACATGGCTAATTGAGAAATTTGAACAGGTGCTAGAAGAACATCAGGTTCCTCTAACTATTAGAGTGTGGGTTCTCCAAATGGCTGAAAGGCTATCACAACAGGAAAACACTGGGTACGTTCTGTATTAAACTAGACAATAATGCAAGGATCAATGTTTATACGTTAGGATGTAACTGAGTAGGACCCTTTGGGGCCTTCCGAAGACAGACCCCTTGCCCAAATCCTCTGCTGTAGCTGACTAATAGTAGCTGATAACCCATTTCCTGTTGTTTCACAGATGCAAAAACACCCACCAAATGAAAGAAACTACTTGATGGCCATGAAACCCTTCAGACCTACTGGTGCGTAAGGACTGATTATGTTCACTCCTGGAAGCCTGTCCTGTTCCCGCACCATGAACCAGTCACTGAATTGTGTGCTAACAGATCTGATACCCTGGACCGCCCCTCTCTTGCCTGGCCTTTAAAAATACTTGGCTGAAACCACTGAGGAGTTTGGGTTTTCTGGATACCACCTGTCCCAGACTTCTTATACCATGCTTTACAATAAACAGCACATTCCTCCACCACAACCGAACATCAGCAGATTGGCTTTATCACATGGAAGGGCAGACCCAAGTTTGGTTCTATAGCAACAAGAGATGCATTTTGATATCACGAGGAAGAAGTGTCCTACAAAGATGACTGAAGATGGACAGAATAAGAAGCAGTGAATTCCTGCCTCAGTGTTATTCAAATATAGAGACTTAGTCACGGGCCTGGATAAAGACAATGGGCCAGCAAAGGTTCTCAATGAGGGGGGGTGGGGGGCACTACTGTCCCCTAGAGGTGCTGGGAAATTCCCAGAGGCACTTAGTGAGTGGGATGGGATGCAAGGCAAGGGATGTCCTACCCAACAAACAACTCTACTATCCAACATGGAAATCCTACTGTCACTGAGAAACAATGGGTCAGACAAATCCTGGAGGGCATGTTTTAGTTCATACTCAGTAATCTATCATGCAGCAAGTATGTGGCTGAGAAACTAAGTTTAAAGCACATTGCTCAATGCTATAGAGTTAGCAGCACAAGATGAACTTTTTTCTTGCAGGATGCTCAGGACTAGTAGAGAAATATGGAAGTAAGTAACCAACTTCAAGAGAGTGATACATGGCTAATTGAGAAATTTGAACAGGTGCTAGAAGAACATCAGGTTCCTCTAACTATTAGAGTGTGGGTGTGGCTATACCAAGAGTGGGAAAGGCCTCACAAAGGTGGTGGTCGTGCCCTCCAGCTGGTTTTACAGATAGTCTATGCATATTGTACAGAAATTCACAAGTTGGAGGAAGGAATTTCAGGTAGAGAAAACAGTATATATAAAGGGACAAGTGTGAGGGAACATGGTGCTAGAATTCTAGGAAAGCAATTCATGAAAAAAAAAAAAAGGTTTAAATAGTCACATAGGGGCACTTGCATATTTTTAAAACACTTTGAGTGTTTACAGAGCCACTGAGGAGGGGGCACTGTAAGAACCCGAGTACCGCCTGAGTGAAGGCTGAGTATGAGTATGTGGAGAAGAAAGACTGCGGCATTTGGGAAATGTCCCTTCCAACCCCAGGAAGGTTTAAACTTTGTGAATGCAAGAGGAGAGTTGTTGCTTGGATCCAACCTGACGGGCAGAGACCTAGACTGTCATCCTACTGCTCTCTCCTCCTCCTGTGCATCCCCTCTGCTCCAGAAACATGTCCTTTCCTCTCTGTGGCTTAGTTGGTTCCCATGTGTGCTCGGTTGCTTTCGTCATATCTGACTCTTTGTGGTCCTATGGGCTGTAGCCTGCCAGGCTCCTCTGTCCATGGGATTCTCCAGGCAAGAATACTGGAGTAGGCTGCCATATCTTCCTCCAGGAAATCTTCCCCACCCAGGGATCAAACCTGTGTCTCTTGTGTCTCTCACTGCAGGTAGATCCTCAGGATAATTGCACCTGGTGTTCTCTTTGCCTGAAATATCCCTTCCTAGATAAGTCACACAGTTGGTTCCTTTCTGCCTTCTCCACTTGTGATGTCCTCAAAGAGGCCCTCCCTGTCCATCCAACATGAAACAGAATTGCCTGTCTTCATCACCAGAATGCAGCTCTATGAGCATGGGGGCTCCTCCATCTTATTACTTGTGTGCCACACTCTAGTTCTCAATGGGCTCTTCATTCAAATCCAGATATCCCACCCTAGGACAGGTAACAGATAAGGAGAAAATAGACCCAAGGAGATCTCAACACCTAGGATAATGAGGACACCCCAGACCACATGATATGAAGGAGGAACTGGTGAGTGTCCTTCCAGTAGCCTGGGATGAGGCTAGAACTAACTCGCAAATTTGGTCTTTTCACAGAAAATGATAGGACCTGGGGTATTTCGCCCAGTGAAAAGCACTCTCCAATGGCGCACACTCTTTTCAAATATCAGGAGGGCAGCAGGTGGAAGAAGAACTGAAATTCCTCTGAGCTGATCCCCAAGGCGAAAGGCCAAGGGTAGAAGCCACATGAGCCAACAAGAGATATCAGCTCTACACAAGAAAGGGAACAAACAGGGCAGGTTCACAGGCCCCTTCAGAAGGTTCTGACTTCCATCAGTGGACTTGTTGAGAGGAAGTTGGGCAACCAACCCCAACAGAGACAAAAAGCTCAGGCTTTGGGCAGGGGAGCAGACCAAAACACTAACATGTGGATGCCACTTACTGCATGCCAGCTGCACTCCTGAAGGTACAGCAAAGATAACGACTCATGTAACCCTTACAACAAGCACAGAGGCAGGTGGTATTATCACTTTACAACAGAACAAACTGAGACACAGAGTCCGATAACATGACCAAGATTACCTTTCTGAGACAGCTAGTACCATGTTTTCTTTAAATGACCTTTAATGTCTTCTCTAGATTCCCCAGTAATTCTTTTATGCCCTCTATCAACTAGAAATGAGTTCCTATCCTATTTTTATCAGACCCAGGGAAAAACACGACAGAATGTCTAAATATGATTGTCAGCCACCACGTGGTGAAGGCTGTAGACGGTACCTAACACAGCACTTTCCCAGAGCACAGACCAAGAACACCTGGGCTGAATGAGGGACTCGTCCCATGTCATAGGCCATGTGTCTTTATTTTTATTGTCTATCTGTCTCCTCATATATTCCAGAGCCACAAGAGCAGGGGTTTGTCTTGTTAACCACTGAATCCTCAGGTGTTCAATAAGTATTAGTAGAAAACAGAAAGAAAGGAAAAAAGGAAAGGGGGAAGAAAGTATCTTCAGGGGTCCTCTCCCCCAAACTCTGCACATTATGCTCTCTGGGGCCCTATTTATGTGAACCTACCAAGAGGAAGAAAGCCCTAGGAGCCCAGGTCCCAGACAAAGTCAACATGCAGCCCTTGTGATTTTGAACAGAATCTGTCACCAACAGTTTGGTTTCTATATTAAAAGAAAAAAACAAAACAAAACAAAACACGTCTTTCAAGGAAGGTAGCTGAAGCACAGATAAAAGTTTAGAATACATCTCTTGGTGGCTGTCAAAATCTCACTCTGATTAAACATAATAAAATAGAGTCAATACTAAAATGTTAATAAAATGCTGTTTTTCCCCTGTCACTCCCATCTAATAAAGGTGTTTTGATCCTATTTATGAAATAAATTATATTACTTACCACCAAAGGGAGCTATTTTGGCTGTGGGAGGTAATCATATTCTAATCTAATGGCAGAGGGGGGAAAAATCAGGCATGACTAAAATAAGTATAATGCAGGCTATCCAGGAGACTACATCTTGTGAGGGGCTACAGACATGCCATGCCTGTTCAAGTATTAAAATTAACATGTTTGAATTTTTTCATTTACTATATATTCCATTTGCCTTCTTCCAGATCCCACACTCTTTCTCATGAATATATATTTTTTCTTCCTGGTAAGTTAACTCCGTAATCTAAAAACACTGTAAACAAGGCTGAGACACAGAGTCCGATAACATGACCAAGATTACCTTTCTGAGACAGCTAGTACCATGTTTTCTTTAAATGACCTTTAATGTCTTCTCTAGATTCCCCAGTAATTCTTTTATGCCCTCTATCAACTAGAAATGAGTTCCTATCCTATTTTTATCAGACCCAGGGAAAAACACGACAGAATGTCTAAATATGATTGTCAGCCACCACGTGGTGAAGGCTGTAGACGGTACCTAACACAGCACTTTCCCAGAGCACAGACCAAGAACACCTGGGCTGAATGAGGGACTCGTCCCATGTCATAGGCCATGTGTCTTTATTTTTATTGTCTATCTGTCTCCTCATATATTCCAGAGCCACAAGAGCAGGGGTTTGTCTTGTTAACCACTGAATCCTCAGGTGTTCAATAAGTATTAGTAGAAAACAGAAAGAAAGGAAAAAAGGAAAGGGGGAAGAAAGTATCTTCAGGGGTCCTCTCCCCCAAACTCTGCACATTATGCTCTCTGGGGCCCTATTTATGTGAACCTACCAAGAGGAAGAAAGCCCTAGGAGCCCAGGTCCCAGACAAAGTCAACATGCAGCCCTTGTGATTTTGAACAGAATCTGTCACCAACAGTTTGGTTTCTATATTAAAAGAAAAAAACAAAACAAAACAAAACACGTCTTTCAAGGAAGGTAGCTGAAGCACAGATAAAAGTTTAGAATACATCTCTTGGTGGCTGTCAAAATCTCACTCTGATTAAACATAATAAAATAGAGTCAATACTAAAATGTTAATAAAATGCTGTTTTTCCCCTGTCACTCCCATCTAATAAAGGTGTTTTGATCCTATTTATGAAATAAATTATATTACTTACCACCAAAGGGAGCTATTTTGGCTGTGGGAGGTAATCATATTCTAATCTAATGGCAGAGGGGGGAAAAATCAGGCATGACTAAAATAAGTATAATGCAGGCTATCCAGGAGACTACATCTTGTGAGGGGCTACAGACATGCCATGCCTGTTCAAGTATTAAAATTAACATGTTTGAATTTTTTCATTTACTATATATTCCATTTGCCTTCTTCCAGATCCCACACTCTCTTTCTCATGAATATATATTTTTTTTCTTCCCTGGTAAGTTAACTCCGTAACTGCCCCTCCACAAAAAGCACTGTAAACAAGGCTAAAGGGAAAAGTGAGACAGGGAGATGAGGCAAGAGCAAATGTCAAAGGACAGATGGCTAAGAAAAGCCGAGCGCACCAGAGTCACCCTCCAAGGAGGAGAGAAACAATTAGAACCCAGAAGTGAGGAGATTCACTGTGGAGGCATTTAGAGCCCTGATACCTTATCCACATGGAGGAATGGGTTCTATTCTGAGGTAAAGGGGAAGCTTATGAATTCTTTATAATGTTTGCATTAGAGCCCAGTCAGCATGAATAGACTGCATCCTTTGCGTGAGGAAGCCCCTCCCTGGTCAGTGGTTAGAAATTTTAAATATCTTCCCCAAAGTAAATTTCCTGGGGCCGGTTGACTCACCAATCAGGTGATTTAGAGGCAGACTGAAAACCGTAAGGAAGAAATACTGAACTACTTTGTCAGCATCCACTAGACCCACGAGGATACTTGACCTCTGAATAAAGTTGAGCAGAAAACCCTGAGTGTAGCCCTTCCAGAAGCTGCATGAAGATGTCTGTGCAAGGGTTTAAAGAGGAAACCCTCTCCTCAACCAGAACATCATTATTTTCTACCTTATGTTGGGATGAGATTCCTGGGAATTGATTTTGGCAGAAAACAGGGGTTGGCACCTTTTATTAACATTCGAATTGTTGAATCAAAACTTCCAGAGAGAAAAATATCCTTTTCTAACATCCAGGCACTGTTCTCAAGAGCAGGCTACTACCAGAGCCTGTTTTTCTTTCCTGTGAGTGAGAGAAGCGTTGGGCTTAAGTACCAAAGTCAGTAGATCCTATTTATGAAATAAATTATATTACTTACCACCAAAGGGAGCTATTTTGGCTGTGGGAGGTAATCATATTCTAATCTAATGGCAGAGGGGGGAAAAATCAGGCATGACTAAAATAAGTATAATGCAGGCTATCCAGGAGACTACATCTTGTGAGGGGCTACAGACATGCCATGCCTGTTCAAGTATTAAAATTAACATGTTTGAATTTTTTCATTTACTATATATTCCATTTGCCTTCTTCCAGATCCCACATCTCTTTCTCATGAATATATATTTTTTTTCTTCCCTGGTACGTTAACTCTGTACATGACACTCCACAAAAAGCACTGTAAACAAGGCTAAAGGGAAAAGTGAGACAGGGAGATGAGGCAAGAGCAAATGTCAAAGGACAGATGGCTAAGAAAAGCCGAGCGCACCAGAGTCACCCTCCAAGGAGGAGAGAAACAATTAGAACCCAGAAGTGAGGAGATTCACTGTGGAGGCATTTAGAGCCCTGATACCTTATCCACATGGAGGAATGGGTTCTATTCTGAGGTAAAGGGGAAGCTTATGAATTCTTTATAATGTTTGCATTAGAGCCCAGTCAGCATGAATAGACTGCATCCTTTGCGTGAGGAAGCCCCTCCCTGGTCAGTGGTTAGAAATTTTAAATATCTTCCCCAAAGTAAATTTCCTGGGGCCGGTTGACTCACCAATCAGGTGATTTAGAGGCAGACTGAAAACCGTAAGGAAGAAATACTGAACTACTTTGTCAGCATCCACTAGACCCACGAGGATACTTGACCTCTGAATAAAGTTGAGCAGAAAACCCTGAGTGTAGCCCTTCCAGAAGCTGCATGAAGATGTCTGTGCAAGGGTTTAAAGAGGAAACCCTCTCCTCAACCAGAACATCATTATTTTCTACCTTATGTTGGGATGAGATTCCTGGGAATTGATTTTGGCAGAAAACAGGGGTTGGCACCTTTTATTAACATTCGAATTGTTGAATCAAAACTTCCAGAGAGAAAAATATCCTTTTCTAACATCCAGGCACTGTTCTCAAGAGCAGGCTACTACCAGAGCCTGTTTTTTTCTTTCCTGTGAGTGAGAGAAGCGTTGGGCTTAAGTACCAAAGTCAGTAGCACCCTGCAGGCAATGCGTATCCCGAGACTGCTAAAGGCTAACTAAATTCCAAGCCTAATTTATCACATTAAAGTGGCACTTGTTTGAGGTTCTTTTAAAGCTTAGGTTCTACTAGCATAGGTCTAGAAGTGGATAATGCGTGCGTAGATAATGTGTGCATGCGTGGATAATGCGTGCACGCTCGGTCACGTCTGACCACGGACTGTAGCCGCCAGGCAAGAATACTGGAGCGGGTTGCCATGTCCTCCTCCAGAGGATCCTCACGACCCAGGAATTAAACCTGCATCTCCTGAGGTTTCGCACTGGCAGGTGGATTCTTTACCACTGGAGCTACCTGAGAAGCTCCCTAGAGCTGGGTATCAGAATATACCTAAGACGTGACTGGGAAAAACATCAGTAAAAACATGAAACAGGGAAATGGAAGAGAGCTATTCAAGGTGTCACTATCAACTGGTCACCAGATGGGCAACTGGAACTCAGCTCCACTGAGGAATTCTGAGAACAGCCACACTCTCCCACACCCAAGGAAGGAGGGGCTGGTGTGTTTAAACACCGACTCTGCATCCTTTGCGCTTGCCTGGGGCGGAGGGAGGGCCTTACTTGCCCGGCTTCCTCCAGCCTGCCCGCCAGTCTGCAGCGGGTGGAGACAGCGCTGAGAACTGGAAGTCAAGCCCGGTGAGCACTGACAGGGCTCAGGCCAGGAGAGGCAGGAGGAGCAGCAGTTACAGTTGTGGCTACAAGAACCAAAGCCAGAAAGGAGGCAAGGGCAGACCTCGAGGTGGACTGCACGGAACCAGCAAGCACAGACTGAGTGTCAACCTTCCGATATTGATGTGTGTTGGCTTCAACCACAACCAGATAAAGGTCCCTGGACTTCTCTTCATC
Organism: Tragulus kanchil; assembly: GCA_022376925.1. NCBI lineage: Eukaryota > Metazoa > Chordata > Mammalia > Artiodactyla > Tragulidae > Tragulus > Tragulus kanchil. The sequence goes on along the minus strand of JAIOJX010000023.1, from coordinate 115,758,403 downwards.
TCAGATTGAATATCCTGATGTGCCTTAAACCCCAAGTTTTTTGGGATGAGATTCCTGGGTATTGATTTTGGCAGAAAACAGGGGTTGGCACCTTTTATTAACATTCGAATTGTTGAATCAAAACTTCCAGAGAGAAAAATATCCTTTTCTAACATCCAGGCACTGTTCTCAAGAGCAGGCTACTACCAGAGCCTGTTTTTTTCTTTCCTGTGAGTGAGAGAAGCGTTGGGCTTAAGTACCAAAGTCAGTAGCACCCTGCAGGCAATGCGTATCCCGAGACTGCTAAAGGCTAACTAAATTCCAAGCCTAATTTATCACATTAAAGTGGCACTTGTTTGAGGTTCTTTTAAAGCTTAGGTTCTACTAGCATAGGTCTAGAAGTGGATAATGCGTGCGTAGATAATGTGTGCATGCGTGGATAATGCGTGCACGCTCGGTCACGTCTGACCACGGACTGTAGCCGCCAGGCAAGAATACTGGAGCGGGTTGCCATGTCCTCCTCCAGAGGATCCTCACGACCCAGGAATTAAACCTGCATCTCCTGAGGTTTCGCACTGGCAGGTGGATTCTTTACCACTGGAGCTACCTGAGAAGCTCCCTAGAGCTGGGTATCAGAATATACCTAAGACGTGACTGGGAAAAACATCAGTAAAAACATGAAACAGGGAAATGGAAGAGAGCTATTCAAGGTGTCACTATCAACTGGTCACCAGATGGGCAACTGGAACTCAGCTCCACTGAGGAATTCTGAGAACAGCCACACTCTCCCCACACCCAAGGAAGGAGGGGCTGGTGTGTTTAAACACCGACTCTGCATCCTTTGCGCTTGCCTGGGGCGGAGGGAGGGCCTTACTTGCCCGGCTTCCTCCAGCCTGCCCGCCAGTCTGCAGCGGGTGGAGACAGCGCTGAGAACTGGAAGTCAAGCCCGGTGAGCACTGACAGGGCTCAGGCCAGGAGAGGCAGGAGGAGCAGCAGTTACAGTTGTGGCTACAAGAACCAAAGCCAGAAAGGAGGCAAGGGCAGACCTCGAGGTGGACTGCACGGAACCAGCAAGCACAGACTGAGTGTCAACCTTCCGATATTGATGTGTGTTGGCTTCAACCACAACCAGATAAAGGTCCCTGGACTTCTCTTCATCTCAGCAGCACCACTACCACCACCATGGAGAATCCCGGATGAAACTGGGCTGCTCTGCTTGGTAAAGGGGACTGAAATTTGAAGAACCTGAGAGCATCAGGGGCTTTCCTGGCGGTTCAGCAGTGGAGACTCCGTGTGCCAATGCAGGAGACAAGGGTTTGATCCCTGGGCCAGGAAGACCCCCCGGAGAAGGAAATAGCAACCCACTCCAGTGTTTTTGCCTGGAGAATCCCATGGACAGTGGAGCCTGGCAGGCCCCATGGGGTCACAAAGAGTCAGACACAACTTACTGACTGAACAACAACAACCGTGACAGTCAGGGAAGGAGACAGAAAGAAGCCTATGTTTCTAAGTAATATGTGAAGGTTGAGGCAGAAAAAGAAAAGTCCATTCTGCTTCACACTCCAAGCATGGCAGCCGTATAAAAGACTGAGGGGATATATATATATATATACACACACACATATATAATAGGGATTTGTAATATGGTTTTGCTTGTATTTTAACATGGCATGAGTGCATGGACATGCATTAAATGCCCTCTCCTCTTATTCTTTAGAATCTTCAGTAGAAACTCCATTGTTCACCAGTGCTTTGGTCTGAGCTGATTCTAGGGACGCTCTGACAGTCACGGAGTTCTAACCTCTCTGGGGCACAGAATGACAGGTGGACAGATAACATCAGGTTACACAACTATTCAGAGCACTTTCATAACAAAGCTCTAAAACAAGTGACCTCCAGGTTCACCCGAATTTTTCCCTGCATCCTTTGCGCTTGCCTGGGGCGGAGGGAGGGCCTTACTTGCCCGGCTTCCTCCAGCCTGCCCGCCAGTCTGCAGCGGGTGGAGACAGCGCTGAGAACTGGAAGTCAAGCCCGGTGAGCACTGACAGGGCTCAGGCCAGGAGAGGCAGGAGGAGCAGCAGTTACAGTTGTGGCTACAAGAACCAAAGCCAGAAAGGAGGCAAGGGCAGACCTCGAGGTGGACTGCACGGAACCAGCAAGCACAGACTGAGTGTCAACCTTCCGATATTGATGTGTGTTGGCTTCAACCACAACCAGATAAAGGTCCCTGGACTTCTCTTCATCTCAGCAGCACCACTACCACCACCATGGAGAATCCCGGATGAAACTGGGCTGCTCTGCTTGGTAAAGGGGACTGAAATTTGAAGAACCTGAGAGCATCAGGGGCTTTCCTGGCGGTTCAGCAGTGGAGACTCCGTGTGCCAATGCAGGAGACAAGGGTTTGATCCCTGGGCCAGGAAGACCCCCCGGAGAAGGAAATAGCAACCCACTCCAGTGTTTTTGCCTGGAGAATCCCATGGACAGTGGAGCCTGGCAGGCCCCATGGGGTCACAAAGAGTCAGACACAACTTACTGACTGAACAACAACAACCGTGACAGTCAGGGAAGGAGACAGAAAGAAGCCTATGTTTCTAAGTAATATGTGAAGGTTGAGGCAGAAAAAGAAAAGTCCATTCTGCTTCACACTCCAAGCATGGCAGCCGTATAAAAGACTGAGGGGATATATATATATATATATACACACACACATATATAATAGGGGATTTGTAATATGGTTTTGCTTGTATTTTAACATGGCATGAGTGCATGGACATGCATTAAATGCCCTCTCCTCTTATTCTTTAGAATCTTCAGTAGAAACTCCATTGTTCACCAGTGCTTTGGTCTGAGCTGATTCTAGGGACGCTCTGACAGTCACGGAGTTCTAACCTCTCTGGGGCACAGAATGACAGGTGGACAGATAACATCAGGTTACACAACTATTCAGAGCACTTTCATAACAAAGCTCTAAAACAAGTGACCTGCAGGCCAATTTTGTCTCAAATGTAGATTTTTGCTTCCCGCATTCCCAGCATCCAGTTATTTTTAAAAATTGATACAAACACCTTTCCCTTCTTTTTTTTTTTTTTTTCAAATTTTTGGCTCGTAATTGGACACACCGGTCCAGCCGCTCCACATCACGTGGCATCTTCCCAGGCCAGGGATCCAACCAGTGCCCCTTGTACTGCAAGGTGGGCTCTTTACCCACTGGAACACCAGGGAAGCCCCAAACATATTTCTTGTAAGAGATTTCACATTAAATTTCCAACTTTTTCTGGAATACCAAACAAAAGATGTTAGCACATACCAGGATAATCACAGCAATAATTAGCCAACTAGTAGACATTATTGAGATTGTTACAATACCGACCACTCTTAATTGCTCCTCAAAGATCACATCCGCACTGATTTTTCCTTTCCTAGGAAAAATGTGCCCATCAAAAATGGAAAAAGGAAAACTACCTAAAAGATTGCATGATTGTAGCAAAAAAAGGAATGCACTTCTCTATGGAGAGAGTGAAGAACAATTCTATGTTAAAGACAAAAAGTGTGCATTAAACATGAGGTTTCTAGAGTCCTTGGAGGGTGACCTTTGTGCTTAGAAAAGATTAGTCTAATGGTGCTTTGGTTTTAAATATTAATGTTTGAGTTATTCAAGTTACAAATTTAAAACCCTAGTTTTTCCTTAAACTTCTCATTTCAGCTTACAAATTTCATTCTATTTATAATCTATTAAAATTCAGCAATTGCTTTTAAAGGGACCTAAAGGAACATTTAGCTCCATTTATAAACAGTTAATTAATGCTCTTCAAACATTTTAAAATTCACTTATAAATTTAATGTATTTGATTTCCTTTAAGTACTTCAATTGTCTGACTTAAAACCTTCCTGAGTAATTAAATAAATCTCCTAAATCAAATAAATTAAATTCATAAATATAGTGAACCAAGTTCTTTTAAATATTCTAACACTGTAGATTAATTTAGTAATATTTCATCCTAAAACCACAAATCTAAATCAATTACTCAATTACATATTTTAAATTGGAATTATGAAACTGATCTGTTACTTTATCAGACCAAATTATCTTCCATGTTATAAAACTTTAAATACCAAAGACACACACAGATTCCTTTTTAACACAAAAACACCTTGTATTAATTTTGATTCTCTTACATATTTCTGTATTTAAAAACTTGTCTGGCTAAAAAAGAACATTACAAGTTTTTCAGGTAATAAACACCACTACTGATTTTGACCTGGACACTCATTGGATTCTTGGCCAAACTTACAGGACAGTCTGAGTCCTGTTTATACTCTACATGAGGGACTTTAAATAAAAGTTGTGGTCACATAACCAGCTTCCTAAAATTTTAGTCACATCATTTCTAAATGTCAAATCGGACTAGAGCCTATAACTGCCACTCCAACGGTTATACCCCTTTGACTGAATTACATATTTTGGGGGGTCCTGATATCTGTTCTTTTCTGAGTCTAAGGACCTATATCCTAACAACAGAATACACGTTCTTTGCCTGTATTTCCTACCTCTGCCCCAGTACTCTTATCATTAACAGGATATTCTAATGGATTTTGGACATTCCAGGTCTGCTTCTGTTTGATCACAGTGCCTTAAGACAGCTGTACTTGTCAATGTGCTATGTGGAAAGAGTACACCACCCCTCCCTGCCATCTGTTACTGGTAGGAATGCCCTATGGCTGACCATGAGCTAGACCTACAAGGCTGGAAATAGGAAGACTGTTAACAATGGATCTCAAGTTAAAATGGTGAAGAACAATTTATTACAAATTTCATTCTATTTATAATCTATAAAATTCAGCAATTGCTTTTAAAGGGACCTAAAGGCACATTTAGCTCCATTTATAAACAGTTAATTAATGCTCTTCAAACCTTTTAAAATTCACTTATAAATTTAATGTATTTGATTTCCTTTAAGTACTTCAATTGTCTGACTTAAAACCTTCCTGAGTAATTAAATAAATCTCCTAAATCAAATAAATTAAATTCATAAATATAGTGAACCAAGTTCTTTTAAATATTCTAACACTGTAGATTAATTTAGTAATATTTCATCCTAAAACCACAAATCTAAATCAATTACTCAATTACATATTTTAAATTGGAATTATGAAACTGATCTGTTACTTTATCAGACCAAATTATCTTCCATGTTATAAAACTTTAAATACCAAAGACACACACAGATTCCTTTTTAACACAAAAACACCTTGTATTAATTTTGATTCTCTTACATATTTCTGTATTTAAAAACTTGTCTGGCTAAAAAAGAACATTACAAGTTTTTCAGGTAATAAACACCACTACTGATTTTGACCTGGACACTCATTGGATTCTTGGCCAAACTTACAGGACAGTCTGAGTCCTGTTTATACTCTACATGAGGGACTTTAAATAAAAGTTGTGGTCACATAACCAGCTTCCTAAAATTTTAGTCACATCATTTCTAAATGTCAAATCGGACTAGAGCCTATAACTGCCACTCCAACGGTTATACCCCTTTGACTGAATTACATATTTTGGGGGGTCCTGATATCTGTTCTTTTCTGAGTCTAAGGACCTATATCCTAACAACAGAATACACGTTCTTTGCCTGTATTTCCTACCTCTGCCCCAGTACTCTTATCATTAACAGGATATTCTAATGGATTTTGGACATTCCAGGTCTGCTTCTGTTTGATCACAGTGCCTTAAGACAGCTGTACTTGTCAATGTGCTATGTGGAAAGAGTACACCACCCCTCCCTGCCATCTGTTACTGGTAGGAATGCCCTATGGCTGACCATGAGCTAGACCTACAAGGCTGGAAATAGGAAGACTGTTAACAATGGATCTCAAGTTAAAATGGTGAAGAAAACAGGATGTATGGCTTAATTATTCTTAATTATATCTAATTTTCAAGGCGTCACTAATCATTTCAAGAAGCCTTCCCAGGTGGCTGAATGAATCCACCTGCAATGCAGGAGATGCAAGTTTGACTCTTGGGTCAGGAAGATCCCCTGGAGGAGGAAATGGCAGCCCACTCCAGTATTCTTGCCTTAGAAATCCCATGGACAGAGGAGCCTGGGGTGCTATAGGCCATGGGGGTTAAAAAAGAGTTAGATACAACTTAGTGACTAAATAACAACAGCCCTTTAGAGAATCTGATAAAATGTTCAGACTTTCTGCATAAACAGACACACACACAAGCCTTTAGTTAATGATGTATAAGACTTCACATTTCCCATGATATTCATAAATGAACACACCAAGTTAAAAACAAACAAAAGTTCTTGGACTATACGGCTTTTAAAATCCTTTCCCAACATGGTCTTGAAAACACAATCTATCCAAGTGACATATTACAGAGATGTCAGAAATTTGGTTCAGAGGATTTGTTTCCAAAATGACCCATCTAGGGAGCTCACCAAGCCACAACAGAACAAAGTTCAATGGAGACTGGATAGAGTATTTTTCTTATACAAGTTTACAGTCTGTTCTAATTTTCATTAAACACGTATACTAGAAGTAAGATGTGGTAGAAAAATAACCTACAGGGTCAAAATTTTTAATTTTATTTGGCATTTAGAAGCAACAATGAGGAAAATTTTTATGATGAGTCTTCCAAGTAGGAGAAGGGCTTTTATACAATGGAAGCTACTGAGTTTTTTCTCCATTTTTCCTATAATTTTTAGACAGGAAATTTGTGTTTGGTTTCTTTGAATGAGATACTGAAGATAAAAAAGAAACAACTTCTCTGGAAGGCATGACCTCAGTATTCCTCATCTGTTGAGGATAATTAAGTTGTTACTGAATACCATGAGGAAGAAATACATGTTTTGTGAATGAATGAGCAAACAAATGAATGAAAGACATCTTAATATTTCAAACCCACAATTTGAAATATATCTTGTAGTTTCCATGAACTTCAGCGGTTGTTTCATCCATACACACTAAAACCATAGTATCTACTAAACAGTTGTGTTTCATATTGTATTTTTAGCATCCACATTTTGTCTAGTAACGTCAGTTCTGTTGAGTGAAAATTCCACATTGACAGCACAAATGACAGCTCTAGACTTTCTGTGTCCCCTCTGTGCTAAAAGCTCAAGGCAAACTTCCAACCTGGTTTTACCTTCTGGAGTATTTTTAGAGGTGTGGTGTGGTTTTGAAACTATTTTATTCTTGCCGTAGAAATCCCCTGGACAGAGGAGCCTGGGGCGCTATAGGCCATGGGGGATAAAAAAGAGTTAGATACAACTTAGTGACTAAATAACAACAGCCCTTTAGAGAATCTGATAAAATGTTCAGACTTTCTGCATAAACAGACACACACACAAGCCTTTAGTTAATGATGTATAAGACTTCACATTTCCCATGATATTCATAAATGAACACACCAAGTTAAAAACAAACAAAAGTTCTTGGACTATACGGCTTTTAAAATCCTTTCCCAACATGGTCTTGAAAACACAATCTATCCAAGTGACATATTACAGAGATGTCAGAAATTTGGTTCAGAGGATTTGTTTCCAAAATGACCCATCTAGGGAGCTCACCAAGCCACAACAGAACAAAGTTCAATGGAGACTGGATAGAGTATTTTTCTTATACAAGTTTACAGTCTGTTCTAATTTTCATTAAACACGTATACTAGAAGTAAGATGTGGTAGAAAAATAACCTACAGGGTCAAAATTTTTAATTTTATTTGGCATTTAGAAGCAACAATGAGGAAAATTTTTATGATGAGTCTTCCAAGTAGGAGAAGGGCTTTTATACAATGGAAGCTACTGAGTTTTTTCTCCATTTTTCCTATAATTTTTAGACAGGAAATTTGTGTTTGGTTTCTTTGAATGAGATACTGAAGATAAAAAAGAAACAACTTCTCTGGAAGGCATGACCTCAGTATTCCTCATCTGTTGAGGATAATTAAGTTGTTACTGAATACCATGAGGAAGAAATACATGTTTTGTGAATGAATGAGCAAACAAATGAATGAAAGACATCTTAATATTTCAAACCCACAATTTGAAATATATCTTGTAGTTTCCATGAACTTCAGCGGTTGTTTCATCCATACACACTAAAACCATAGTATCTACTAAACAGTTGTGTTTCATATTGTATTTTTAGCATCCACATTTTGTCTAGTAACGTCAGTTCTGTTGAGTGAAAATTCCACATTGACAGCACAAATGACAGCTCTAGACTTTCTGTGTCCCCTCTGTGCTAAAAGCTCAAGGCAAACTTCCAACCTGGTTTTACCTTCTGGAGTATTTTTAGAGGTGTGGTGTGGTTTTGAAACTATTTTATCTGTGGAGCCCCCAGAGCTAGGACTCCTGCATGGAACACATTTGAGGCTTAAGTTTAAGCTGCTTGGCTTTTAGAGTAACACAGAACACACGCTCCGATGCGTGAGGCTGCCAACAAAAGCAACAGGCTTTCTTTAAAGTTTCAGTTCAATCAATGTTTGCCTTACAGAAAATGTCTTTGCTTCCTGAGACTTTTTCACGCAAAAGCTCTCATTTTAAATCATGGGTTTTTTTCAAAAAAAATCTTCATTGTTGTTGGTAGAGATGGGACTAATTCAGGTACTGAGAAGACGATGGGGCTGGAGTGAACTGAAAGGAGGGAGGCTTGAACTCTGCAACCCTGGGCCAGTCCTTAAACCTCTGGGGCAGAAACAGTGAGAGTAAAACCCAAGACAGAAAGAGAACAAGAGTGTACCGAGGAGATGTATTCAGCATTTGGACAGCTACCTTAAGACAGGCTCCGGAGGGCGAGTTCCTGTCTCCTCTAAATGCACTAGAATTTGATTTTTCTCTTATTAACACAGTAGAAGAAATGTCCACGAAGTGGGCTAAACCCAAGGATTCAGAGTCTGAAGTGCCTTTTGTCCCCTCCTCCAGACATTCCTGATCAGGGAAGAAGATGGCAAATCTTGCACCCTCACCCTGCAGGAAAAGTGGCCTGGAGGTAAAAAGAACTTCTGTCAGGTTCCTCTGCACTGTTGAAGCCAAACCTGTCATTATTTCAGCAAATGTCTCCTTTTTAGCCTCACTTCCTTTAGGGCTCAGTCCTTCTTTCAACGATACGCATTTTTCATAGAACTCTAATGATTTCAAAAATGAAATACGTTAAAAACATATCATATATCAGGACCTAAACTCAGGATATGCGAACCCATAAAAGAAAAGAAAAATGATAAGCGAAGATACATTGGAAGATGTATTTTAGCCCAGTCATATATAAATCCAGAAATGATACTAACTCAGCAATCACTGAGAAAATTTCCTGTGAGAAAATGCTTTTACGTATCTATCTACTCATCCAATTCATTCATTTATTCTCTCATCATATACTAAGCTCCTGTTATGGGACAGGTAGTGAGGGTAAAAACACAATAGAAAACAGACAAACTTTCAAGAAGACATTGCCTGGGATCCAGCAGAGATGAATCACTGATCATCAGACAGTATATTAGAGGATTACAGATGATGGTATGAGCTAAGAGAAGACATAGCTAGCTTAGACTCGGACAGGGTGGGAGAACTAAAGAGTTCTTGAATGAAGATTTTAAAGGATGCTAAGCAGAAATTGGATAAAAAGAGTACCCTTTTAAAGTTAACAACTTTCTCATAGGTAACCACAAAGCACATTTCAAGTATGTACAAGTTTTCCAAGTCTACTATAACCATGTGAGATTCAGATCTGATCTGAACATAGCCAATCAAATGATCTCTCTGATGACCATGGGAAGTCGGCTTCCTCTGATGGCCTCGCGGGCACACGGGACAAAATCTACAGCATCTCAAAGAGTTTCAGTTGGGAAAAGAAACCAATTAAAACCCAATCTCTTCTGTGCAGCAGCATGCACACCCACAAACCACACAATACTGAGTCCCAGAATCCTAAAACCCTATCCTTTCAAAGGACTCATGTCCCCACCAACCGGTGAAGTACATTTAAAAACAAAGGAAAGGATCTTTTAGAAATAACTGAAATACTTAACAAGGAAGATAATTCTTGAGACTCTGCATATTTCAAGTGAGCCAGAGGAGCTGTACTTTGTCTTTTCTACCAGCTGAAGTCACTTTTGTTTTCAGCTCACTGTACCTTTATCAGTACTAATTGGAACATCCTTCCTGCCAGCGTTGAGCCTTGCCAGATGATTTCTGTAGGTACTGATTTAATGGCCCTGACATTAAAGTTTCTATCTACTGGGTCACATAAAAGTCAACTAAAATGCGCTGCAAAAGGAGAAGAGTGTTGAAAATCAAAAGGAAAGGGAGGGCCGAGACAGCACTGTCGATGTGCGTGGCTCCAGTCATCAGCAGCGCTTGTTCAGGGCCTACTGAGAGCCTCCAACGTGCCTCCTCCTGATGGGAAAAAGCTCAGGAAGGAGGAGAGGGCTACAATCTGTCTTCTCTGATCTCACAGGCACTGAATTAGACATTCCTCTTTTGGAGGAAAGAGAGAAACAAGCCAGTCTCCAAGTCAGCTATAGAGCCTTTCTCAAAGGCTTCAATCGCTCTGGCCATACCAGTGACACTCAGGCACTTCTAGAGGAAACATTTTTTCCGCATTTTCCTGGTGGCTCAGACAGTGAAGAATCTGCCTGCAATGTGGGAGACCTGGGTTCGATCCCTGGGTTGGTAAGAAGGTAATAGCTACCTACTCCCGTATTGTTGCATGGAGAATCTCCATGGCCAGAGGATCCTGGTGGGCTACAGTCTATGAGGTCCAAAGATTTGGACACGACTGAGTGCCAAACACACACAGGAAACATTGATGCACAGGCTTTCAAGATGAGGGCACAAAGGCATGAAGTGATGATCAAGAGTTTAGTTTTCCCAAGCCCACACTGAATCAGTTACTCCCTGGATTCTGCAAGCATCAGACCTGTAACTGAGAGAAGCAAGTCTGGATACCACTAGAGAGGGGAGAGGACCGTGGCAAGCTGAGCACTCAGGCACTACCGAAAGGACAGTCACCAGTCAACTTCAGTCCCATGTTTGGTCACCACATCACGGAGGTCCCAAATGGACACATCTCATATTTCACAAGAAGCAGAAATATACATTTTTAATGTGAACTTCCCTGACTTTGAAGTGCTGACAACAAATGGAAAATACATCCAGGTCAAACAAAACAGACCTGGTGCTAGATACAGCTGAGACCAAAGGTTTGTGTCGTCTGATCAAGGTTTTCTTGTCCTTTATTAAATTTTTTTATGTGGTCCATTTTTAAAGCCTTTATTGGATTTGTTATAATACTGCCTCTGCATTATGTTTTGGTTTTTTTGGTCGTGAGGCATGTGGGATATTAGTTCCCCAACCAGGGATTGAGCCCACACACCCTACTCCCTGCAGAAGGCAAGGTTTTCCCTACTGGACTGCCAGGGAAATTCCCTGATCAAAGTTTTAAGGCCAAGGTTTGGGGATCATCTCAGCAGCAGAAAATACGACAGAGTAGAGGTCCTGATAAAACTTAAACATCTGAAATGCTACTCTAACCCTGCAGAGGCATTCAAGCTAGCCTTGAATATAAATGCCTTTTATGTTTTCTCTTCTCAAAGCAAAGTTAACATTGGGTTCAATATTTCCAAGGAAGAAAAATAAAAAGGGACCTAGTTTGGGTATTTTGTAAGGATTTCAGGGGCACATGGCACTATGAAATAGTCTGCACTGAGTATCTACACTCAGTCTTATTGACTGAAGCAAGTTTGTTGGTTTTCTCTGTTTCTCAAGATAACTTACTCTCAGAGATATTAGGGCTGAATGATCGGAGTCTCCTGATGAGTTTTATTGGCAAAATGAAGGGTTTTTAAAGCTGGCTTTCTTCAGCATTTCAGGGACTGTAAGAATAATCTCCCTACATAAGGACAGCCCAGTTGAACTTCATGATCATCAAAAGTTTGTTCAGGGTGGGCGTCCCTGGTGGTCCAGTGACTAAGAATCCACTTTGCAATGCAAGAGACATCGGTTTGATTCCTAGTCCAGGAAGATCCCACATGCCACAGAGCAACTAAGCTTGTGTATCACAGCTACTGAGCCAGTGCTCTAGAGACGGCGAGCTGCAACTGCTGAAGCCTGCGTGAGCAACAGGAGAAGCCACGGTAGTGAGATGGCCACACATCACAACAAAGAGTGGTCCCCACTCGCCACAACTAGAGAAAGCTCCTATGCAGCAACAAAGACCTACCACAGCCAAAAAATAAGTCAATACATCTTAAAAAAAGTTTGCTTAGAGCTAGAAATCACAGTTAAGAGTGATAAGGGCTTCAGCGTCACTGACCCTGGCTTGCGAAGTGGGTGGTCAGTGGGTGAAGGAATAATGCTTTATCTGGACAGACAGGGGTTGAGCCTTTCGTTCTGAGAATCTGCAGCCAGGCAGTGCACAGGTTGGAGCAGACTGAAGCACTCGAGTGGATTCACATGTTTGTCCAGTAAGACTGTATTTAATGCCTACTGCAAAGCCAGGTACTGTTCTAGGTTCTGGGGACCAGGAGCAAGTTACACATAGTTTCTGCCACCACTAAAAAAATGAACAATCTCAACAAATCAATGTACAGGATAATGTTAGACAGTGCTGAGTGCTATGGTGAGAGAAAGGCCAGAAGAATGCATGAGTCATGATAGGATAATAAGGCAGCTCCAGGAAGTGCTCTCTAAGGTCACAGAGAGCATTCAAGCTAGCCTTGAATATAAATGCCTTTTATGTTTCTCTTCTCAAAGCAAAGTTAACATTGGGTTCAATATTTCCAAGGAAGAAAAATAAAAAGGGACCTAGTTTGGGTATTTTGTAAGGATTTCAGGGGCACATGGCACTATGAAATAGTCTGCACTGAGTATCTACACTCAGTCTTATTGACTGAAGCAAGTTTGTTGGTTTTCTCTGTTTCTCAAGATAACTTACTCTCAGAGATATTAGGGCTGAATGATCGGAGTCTCCTGATGAGTTTTATTGGCAAAATGAAGGGTTTTTAAAGCTGGCTTTCTTCAGCATTTCAGGGACTGTAAGAATAATCTCCCTACATAAGGACAGCCCAGTTGAACTTCATGATCATCAAAAGTTTGTTCAGGGTGGGCGTCCCTGGTGGTCCAGTGACTAAGAATCCACTTTGCAATGCAAGAGACATCGGTTTGATTCCTAGTCCAGGAAGATCCCACATGCCACAGAGCAACTAAGCTTGTGTATCACAGCTACTGAGCCAGTGCTCTAGAGACGGCGAGCTGCAACTGCTGAAGCCTGCGTGAGCAACAGGAGAAGCCACGGTAGTGAGATGGCCACACATCACAACAAAGAGTGGTCCCCACTCGCCACAACTAGAGAAAGCTCCTATGCAGCAACAAAGACCTACCACAGCCAAAAAATAAGTCAATACATCTTAAAAAAAAAAGTTTGCTTAGAGCTAGAAATCACAGTTAAGAGTGATAAGGGCTTCAGCGTCACTGACCCTGGCTTGCGAAGTGGGTGGTCAGTGGGTGAAGGAATAATGCTTTATCTGGACAGACAGGGGTTGAGCCTTTCGTTCTGAGAATCTGCAGCCAGGCAGTGCACAGGTTGGAGCAGACTGAAGCACTCGAGTGGATTCACATGTTTGTCCAGTAAGACTGTATTTAATGCCTACTGCAAAGCCAGGTACTGTTCTAGGTTCTGGGGACCAGGAGCAAGTTACACATAGTTTCTGCCACCACTAAAAAAATGAACAATCTCAACAAATCAATGTACAGGATAATGTTAGACAGTGCTGAGTGCTATGGTGAGAGAAAGGCCAGAAGAATGCATGAGTCATGATAGGATAATAAGGCAGCTCCAGGAAGTGCTCTCTAAGGTCACAGAGAGCATTTCCTAGACACGGGAAGAAGCAAGAAGCACTGTCACAGCCCTGCCTTCCTAACCCCCTGCACCCTGGAGGGAAAAGCGGTTGGCAACCCAGTCAAACCAGTTAAAACTCATGTTCTTAGGCAGACATACTTATGGCTTCCGTTTCCTAACCTGTACATCCAGGATAGTATCGGCCACCCACCACCAAGTTTAAACACAGATGACACGTGACCATGATGCCATGCACTGTGTAGAGAGCTCGGGACAGAGCTACCACCATGTCGGCTGAAGTCACTGTCCTCACGTTCCCAGCACGGTGTCACCGCTTCCATGCAATCCCTTGGTTGAAATCAGCTCCTTTCCCCGTTCCGCTCCTGTCGACTGGTGGCAGAGGGGCTGGGAACATGTCAGGCTGCAGCCAGTTTCTTTATAGGAGGGAGTTATATTGGAGACATGCCGGTGTTGAGGGGGGCTAAAGAGTTTTTCTTTAATTAATTTTCATTGGAGCATAGTTGCTTTACCTTGATGTGTTAGTTTCTACTGTTCAGCAAAGTGAATCTGCTACATGTACACATACATCTCCCTTTCTTTGGAGTTCCTTCCCATTTAGGTCACCACAGAGCACTGAGGAGAGTTCCCTGTGCAAGACAGTAGGTTCTCCCAGTTCTTCCCACTCTGGCTTCCCCTCCTTGGGGTAACAGAGTTTTCCCAATTAAAGAGTAGAATTCCCATTTAGCTCTTTTCTTCCTTTCTACACATGCAGTTACAATGTACACACTTTACTTAGGCTTTCGTTCTGAGAATCTGCAGCCAGGCAGTGCACAGGTTGGAGCAGACTGAAGCACTCGAGTGGATTCACATGTTTGTCCAGTAAGACTGTATTTAATGCCTACTGCAAAGCCAGGTACTGTTCTAGGTTCTGGGGACCAGGAGCAAGTTACACATAGTTTCTGCCACCACTAAAAAAATGAACAATCTCAACAAATCAATGTACAGGATAATGTTAGACAGTGCTGAGTGCTATGGTGAGAGAAAGGCCAGAAGAATGCATGAGTCATGATAGGATAATAAGGCAGCTCCAGGAAGTGCTCTCTAAGGTCACAGAGAGCATTTCCTAGACACGGGAAGAAGCAAGAAGCACTGTCACAGCCCTGCCTTCCTAACCCCCTGCACCCTGGAGGGAAAAGCGGTTGGCAACCCAGTCAAACCAGTTAAAACTCATGTTCTTAGGCAGACATACTTATGGCTTCCGTTTCCTAACCTGTACATCCAGGATAGTATCGGCCACCCACCACCAAGTTTAAACACAGATGACACGTGACCATGATGCCATGCACTGTGTAGAGAGCTCGGGACAGAGCTACCACCATGTCGGCTGAAGTCACTGTCCTCACGTTCCCAGCACGGTGTCACCGCTTCCATGCAATCCCTTGGTTGAAATCAGCTCCTTTCCCCGTTCCGCTCCTGTCGACTGGTGGCAGAGGGGCTGGGAACATGTCAGGCTGCAGCCAGTTTCTTTATAGGAGGGAGTTATATTGGAGACATGCCGGTGTTGAGGGGGGCTAAAGAGTTTTTCTTTAATTAATTTTCATTGGAGCATAGTTGCTTTACCTTGATGTGTTAGTTTCTACTGTTCAGCAAAGTGAATCTGCTACATGTACACATACATCTCCCTTTCTTTGGAGTTCCTTCCCATTTAGGTCACCACAGAGCACTGAGGAGAGTTCCCTGTGCAAGACAGTAGGTTCTCCCAGTTCTTCCCACTCTGGCTTCCCCTCCTTGGGGTAACAGAGTTCTTTTTGAACCAAATTAAAGAGTAGAATTCCCATTTAGCTCTTTTCTTCCTTTCTACACATGCAGTTACAATGTACACACTAATGAAGAATTAGAAAGCAGCTTTCAAAGGCATTTGTTGGACTGCACTACTTCCTTAAAGAGGCTTTCTTTGTGGTCAAAACAAAGACTCCCTATTTCTGGTAAAGAAAAAGCTAAGAAAAAATTAACCACTGTGTTGAGCAGAAGCCCTTAAAATCGTATTGCTATGAGTTTTAACTTTGGTTTATATGGGTTGATGACTGCCAAAAGGTTGAATGATAAAAATTTGCAATGCAAAAACAGTAACTTCTGTGAAATGAATAAAATGTTCTCAATATATACGTGATGAATAAATTCTAACACTAGTTGAATAGTGACTGACAGATTTTTACAAAGACTGTTGAAAAGGGGTCCCTTTAGCCATTCGATGAGAGAAAACTAGTGAAACTGATTTTAAATTAAATCTACAAACTTAAACAGTTGCCTTACTTACATTTGCCCAAATACAAATTTAATAGATTTTCCCCTCTTACCATTAAAAAGAATGTGTCAGTCTCTTGAAAAACTGCCCCTAGGAAATCTATTTGAGAGATAATAGAAAGAAGGAAACAATCATTTTATGAAGAACACTTAATTTATAGACTGCAATACAGCATTATCTCTAGTCATTATATCTGTATCGGAGACCTGCTGGGATTGAAGGAAGTAAAAGAGTTCTTTTTGAACCAAAGTAATTATTTTATAAAATATTTATAATTATACCATAAATTCATTCCAAATCTTTAAAAGTAATTACATCAGAAGCTGCATAAATCACTATATAAGAATTAAAGTTTATTTCCAGAACTAATATACATGTGGAGAAACCATGCTAGTTCATTTTCATGGATTGTCACAGAAAGAAAACAAGATCCTCTGTCTTTGACTGGAAACAATGAACCTGCATTGCCATTATCATCATGCACTACCCCACACAGAAAGCACATGCTACATAACTAGGTCTAGCACTAATTACATTTTGTAAACCCTTGCTGAGTTTATTCAAACTTAGCAATAGCCACTCTATGGCCATGTATCTCTATCCTTTGGATCACTGTATTTAATGATTCAACACTCCCCAGCCTGTCTCCTGATGTCCCTGACTTTGTTATCCACAACACTTGTCTTATTTCTTCTACGTCTATGTGTATTTATGTATACATTATATAATACTTGTGGCCTATATCCCCTCAGAAAACTGTATAATCTACCAGCGTAGAAATCGTCCTTTTGTTCGTTAGTATGACCCAAGCACTTAAGCCCTCCAGTAGTGGAAGTTTCTTTTTAAATAAGAAAAATTCTTCCATCTAAAAAATGTATATTCTTTTTTTTTTCAATTAGCAATAATCATGCCTTGGATAAACTTCACTGACTACCATACTGCCACTGCGCAAAACTGTATATTCATTTCTTAGTCAAGAGCCTGTATTTGTACTCAGGTGCTCTTAAAACAAGGATTAACTGCAGTTTATGAATCAAGAGCAAAAAAACAAAGTCACAGAAAACCACCATGTACGTTCACATCCTCATAACCAGCAATACTCATATATAACAGCTCTAGACCATCAACATAAAAAAATCAACCAAAAATGCTGAAGTATCAAAATACTCACCACCATGCAAACATGGCCTTGGGCTCAGAAATCAAAGGCATGGCTTGAGACCCTCATGGAACACGCAGGCTTTCTGTAGGAAACCATCCTTCACACCACAAGCACCCACTCAGCCACAATCACAATTTCATCTATATTTATATTCACCTTGATTTCCTTTTTAAAGGCAAAATGCAAAAACACTTAAGTTGAATAAAGTGCCAATATAATTCTAAGGCATAACATTCTCTTTCAAATGGCTAGCCAAGGGCCTTTCCTCTCTCATTCTGAGCCAATCATCAAGTGATCTAGCAAGCAAATCTCATATATTAAAAGATCCACTCTCTACTCTGAGCTCTATCATTGAACAACTGTGTGTCCTTGAGCATGTCATTTACATGCTTGGAGCCTCAGTTTCCTCATTTGTTGAACAAGATCAATACCACGTAGAATTATCAAGGTTTAGGGGTAATGAACAGAAAACTTTGAGCCGGATTTCTGGACTGTGGCACAGGATCTATTGAGATGACTGTTTGATTTAGACTCACAATTTTAGCTGAGTTTATTCAAACTTAGCAATAGCCACTCTATGGCCATGTATCTCTATCCTTTGGATCACTGTATTTAATGATTCAACACTCCCCAGCCTGTCTCCTGATGTCCCTGACTTTGTTATCCACAACACTTGTCTTATTTCTTCTACGTCTATGTGTATTTATGTATACATTATATAATACTTGTGGCCTATATCCCCTCAGAAAACTGTATAATCTACCAGCGTAGAAATCGTCCTTTTGTTCGTTAGTATGACCCAAGCACTTAAGCCCTCCAGTAGTGGAAGTTTCTTTTTAAATAAGAAAAATTCTTCCATCTAAAAAATGTATATTCTTTTTTTTTTCAATTAGCAATAATCATGCCTTGGATAAACTTCACTGACTACCATACTGCCACTGCGCAAAACTGTATATTCATTTCTTAGTCAAGAGCCTGTATTTGTACTCAGGTGCTCTTAAAACAAGGATTAACTGCAGTTTATGAATCAAGAGCAAAAAAACAAAGTCACAGAAAACCACCATGTACGTTCACATCCTCATAACCAGCAATACTCATATATAACAGCTCTAGACCATCAACATAAAAAAATCAACCAAAAATGCTGAAGTATCAAAATACTCACCACCATGCAAACATGGCCTTGGGCTCAGAAATCAAAGGCATGGCTTGAGACCCTCATGGAACACGCAGGCTTTCTGTAGGAAACCATCCTTCACACCACAAGCACCCACTCAGCCACAATCACAATTTCATCTATATTTATATTCACCTTGATTTCCTTTTTAAAGGCAAAATGCAAAAACACTTAAGTTGAATAAAGTGCCAATATAATTCTAAGGCATAACATTCTCTTTCAAATGGCTAGCCAAGGGCCTTTCCTCTCTCATTCTGAGCCAATCATCAAGTGATCTAGCAAGCAAATCTCATATATTAAAAGATCCACTCTCTACTCTGAGCTCTATCATTGAACAACTGTGTGTCCTTGAGCATGTCATTTACATGCTTGGAGCCTCAGTTTCCTCATTTGTTGAACAAGATCAATACCACGTAGAATTATCAAGGTTTAGGGGTAATGAACAGAAAACTTTGAGCCGGATTTCTGGACTGTGGCACAGGATCTATTGAGATGACTGTTTGATTTAGACTCACAATTCTAACCAGAAAAACCCTGAGCAGTATTTTTCCTGTTATAAGAACATAGGTACGTCCTTGTGAGTGGAATTTGGGGGCTTTCTGTGGGGTTAGAAGGGATGGCAGCTGGCAAGAGAAGTCGGTTAAGCTTCCTGTGAATGAGAAGGTAAGTAGGTGCCCAAGTGCATTTTCTGCCTGGTACCTGGAAAGGATACACCAAATCCTGCAGCTTAGAGCCTGGATGAATGTCTGTGGTGCCCAGCAAACCCTAGTGTAGGAGGATCCCATATGCCGTGGAACATCTAAGCCCATGTGGCAAAACTGCTGAGCCTGTGCTCTACTAGCCTGGGAGCTACGACTGAGCCCAGGTTCCACAACTACCAAAGGCCATGCCCTAGAGCCTGTGCTCTCCAACAAGAGAAGCCACTGCAGTGAGTAGCCCCTGCTCACCACAACTAGAGAAAAGCCCACACAGCAATAAAGACCCAGCATAGCCAAATAAATAGATGAAAGAACTATGTAAGGTCTTAGGAACTTACAGGAAGCCTTAGGAAGATCTCAACTCCATCCCAATAATGGGTTGCGCACTTCTTCACTTTGGCTGTTTCACTAGAGCGATGCCATGGCATCTTCAGCACAGCTGCATCATACTCTCAAGCTCCTAGCACACTGCAACAGCCAGTCTGTGTGGCACTGGGACAGGGTCACCAGCTTCCCCCACAGAGGAGCAGCCATTCCCCTGCAGAGCCACTAACTACTCTAAATTTAATGCATCAAGACAAGTGTTCTGCTTAAAACGAGCTTCAGAAAGGTGAGTCACCCTTTACAACAGAAAGAAAGAGAACTTCAAGACTGCAAGGGGGGGGCTTCCCTGGTTGTCCAGTGGGTAAGGACACCGCCTTGCAGTGCAAGGGGTGCCGGATTGATCCCTGGCCTGGGAAGATCCCACGTGCGCGGAGCGGCTGGCTGTCCTGGGAGTTAGATGTGCCCAGAGCCGGCGCTCTCAACGACAGACGCCACGCGTACCAGCCGTTGAACAAGATCAATACCACGAAATTCAAGGTTTAGGGGTAAGGAACAGAAAACTTTGAGCCGGATTTCTGGACTGTGGCACAGGATCTATTGAGATGACTGTTTGATTTAGACTCACAATTCTAACCAGAAAAACCCTGAGCAGTATTTTTCCTGTTATAAGAACATAGGTACGTCCTTGTGAGTGGAATTTGGGGGCTTTCTGTGGGGTTAGAAGGGATGGCAGCTGGCAAGAGAAGTCGGTTAAGCTTCCTGTGAATGAGAAGGTAAGTAGGTGCCCAAGTGCATTTTCTGCCTGGTACCTGGAAAGGATACACCAAATCCTGCAGCTTAGAGCCTGGATGAATGTCTGTGGTGCCCAGCAAACCCTAGTGTAGGAGGATCCCATATGCCGTGGAACATCTAAGCCCATGTGGCAAAACTGCTGAGCCTGTGCTCTACTAGCCTGGGAGCTACGACTGAGCCCAGGTTCCACAACTACCAAAGGCCATGCCCTAGAGCCTGTGCTCTCCAACAAGAGAAGCCACTGCAGTGAGTAGCCCCTGCTCACCACAACTAGAGAAAAGCCCACACAGCAATAAAGACCCAGCATAGCCAAATAAATAGATGAAAGAACTATGTAAGGTCTTAGGAACTTACAGGAAGCCTTAGGAAGATCTCAACTCCATCCCAATAATGGGTTGCGCACTTCTTCACTTTGGCTGTTTCACTAGAGCGATGCCATGGCATCTTCAGCACAGCTGCATCATACTCTCAAGCTCCTAGCACACTGCAACAGCCAGTCTGTGTGGCACTGGGACAGGGTCACCAGCTTCCCCCACAGAGGAGCAGCCATTCCCCTGCAGAGCCACTAACTACTCTAAATTTAATGCATCAAGACAAGTGTTCTGCTTAAAACGAGCTTCAGAAAGGTGAGTCACCCTTTACAACAGAAAGAAAGAGAACTTCAAGACTGCAAGGGGGGGGCTTCCCTGGTTGTCCAGTGGGTAAGGACACCGCCTTGCAGTGCAAGGGGTGCCGGATTGATCCCTGGCCTGGGAAGATCCCACGTGCCGCGGAGCGGCTGGACCGATGTGTCCAATTACCGAGCCAGAGCTCTGGGGAGCATGTGCCCAGAGCCGGCGCTCTGCAACGACAGACGCCACCGCGATGGGAGGCCCACAGGAGCCAAAGAACAAAGATGGATGCAAATAGATAAATGAAAGACCAATAGAAGTGGCCCGCCCGCCCCACTCCCTGCCCACCCCACCTCCCGCCCCCTAAAAAGACTGCAAAGGGTGACCTAAGAAGTGCCTCACCTGATGCCATTCAAAACAATAGGACGTGAGTAACCATGGCCACAGACATCAAAAGGCACTCCCCAGGGTGACCGTGCAAGCAGCAGCAGAGAGAAAAATGGAAAATCCTTAATTCAGAGCTTACTTACGTGCTAACCATTGCCCTACACACATCGCATATTATCTCATTTAGTCCTGACTACAACCCACAAATATTATTATCCCCCCCTTTTTTAAGATAAAGAAATTTATATTTAAAAGGATTAAATAAACTGCTGAGGAAATGATGAGTTAAACGGCAGAGTTGAAGCTCCAGGGCCCAAGTTCTTCATCCCAATGGCAGTAGCCTGGCATCCTGGTCACGGGCTCTCCATGCTACCGCTTCTCAGCTGAGCCTCTTACTTCCTAGTCATCAACCAGCCCTCCTACCTTCTGTTCTTATGCCACTTCTACTGACACTGTAATCACCACATCTTTCATCCTGGATCCTGCGAGGAAAACAGGAACCAAACCAAGTATTTTACCAGAGACTTGGATACAAGGAATTAAACAGGTGTTGAGGAAATGGAAAAGTGAACAGGGAACCGTGTGTTAACGCAGAAATAAAAATCCAAGGAAAAAAAACAAAACTCACTACACTGAGGAAAGAAAACACTCTAGACACTGGAGAAAGGGCTCTGAGCTGGGTGCAGACTTGTGAGGAGTGGGTGCTAGGTGTGTCAAAACAACAAACTGGAGGCTGAAACTAAGGACCACAGCCAGGACAAAAGAGGACCGGCAAGCACACAGGAGGAGCAACCGTTCCTCCCCTTTCCACCAGGCCATCTTCCCTCAGTGCCATGGGAGACACCTTCAAGGTCCAAACACCAAGTGGAGGACAGAGCGTGAGTCTGGAGTCTGGCAAGGGGGCCAATAGAAGTGGCCCGCCCGCCCCACTCTGGGAGCATGTGCCCAGAGCCGCGCTCTGCAACGACAGACGCCACGCGATGGGAGGCCCACAGGAGCCAAAGAACAAAGACGGATGAAAATAGAGAAATGAAAGACCAATAGAAGTGGCCTGCCCGCCCCCCCCCTAAAAAAAGACTGCAAAGGGTGACCTAAGAAGTGCCTCACCTGATGCCATTCAAAACAATAGGACGTGAGTAACCATGGCCACAGACATCAAAAGGCACTCCCCAGGGTGACCGTGCAAGCAGCAGCAGAGAGAAAAATGGAAAATCCTTAATTCAGAGCTTACTTACGTGCTAACCATTGCCCTACACACATCGCATATTATCTCATTTAGTCCTGACTACAACCCACAAATATTATTATCCCCCCCTTTTTTAAGATAAAGAAATTTATATTTAAAAGGATTAAATAAACTGCTGAGGAAATGATGAGTTAAACGGCAGAGTTGAAGCTCCAGGGCCCAAGTTCTTCATCCCAATGGCAGTAGCCTGGCATCCTGGTCACGGGCTCTCCATGCTACCGCTTCTCAGCTGAGCCTCTTACTTCCTAGTCATCAACCAGCCCTCCTACCTTCTGTTCTTATGCCACTTCTACTGACACTGTAATCACCACATCTTTCATCCTGGATCCTGCGAGGAAAACAGGAACCAAACCAAGTATTTTACCAGAGACTTGGATACAAGGAATTAAACAGGTGTTGAGGAAATGGAAAAGTGAACAGGGAACCGTGTGTTAACGCAGAAATAAAAATCCAAGGAAAAAAAACAAAACTCACTACACTGAGGAAAGAAAACACTCTAGACACTGGAGAAAGGGCTCTGAGCTGGGTGCAGACTTGTGAGGAGTGGGTGCTAGGTGTGTCAAAACAACAAACTGGAGGCTGAAACTAAGGACCACAGCCAGGACAAAAAGAGGACCGGCAAGCACACAGGAGGAGCAACCGTTCCTCCCCTTTCCACCAGGCCATCTTCCCTCAGTGCCATGGGAGACACCTTCAAGGACTGACTCCAAGTCCAAACACCAAGTGGAGGACAGAGCGTGAGTCTGGAGTCTGAGACAAAACTTAAGTGATAAGCAACACACATTCCCTTGTTGGGGGGCACGGATAAACAGTAACAGAGCAGCCCCCAGGTACCCCCACCAATGATCCTGTTTCCTCACCTGATGAGGACGTGTGACCCACATTATTGAAAAGACATCTCCCATTTCATCTGGCTCCCATTAAACAGCTTCATGAATGGAAGAAAATCAGCCTCATGGATGCCCATAATATAGATAGACTGTACTAAGAACTGTGTCATAGCATCCTAACCTTTAATCTTTATAGAACCATCAGTTCTGCTATAGCTCGAGACAGGCCACCTTAAAAACCACTGTACTACAGGACACCCCTAACAGGTGGTTAAGACTCCATGCTTCCAGTGCAGGGGGCATGGGTTCAGTCCCTGTTCAGGGAACTAAGATCCTGCATGCTGCATGGTGCGGTCTAAGAAAGAAAAAGAAAGAAAATCAATCTACTACACAAAAATCGCACCACAAAAACTACAGGGCTCACGGGGAAAAATTTCAGCTAGGGATCCAACACTCACAAAATTTTGTCAGGGACACAGAGAAACCTAATAAGAGTGGCACTGTTTTATACATACTAAATGATTAAGAAATACATAAATATGTACGGAATTTTATGCAACTTTACCTTGAAAAAGACCAGAAGTCTGCTTGTAGAAATGAGTGGGCCCATGAGACAGGCGTAGCTCAGGCATGACCGTGAAGTGATGGAGGGATGGTTGTAACAGCAGGTGTGGGTGGCTGGGGCTTACAACCCGTGCGGAGGACTGAGGCGGTTGGCAGACTTTTGAAGCGGGGGTTTGTGATCTCTATTCTTATGTGTCCTGGGTCAGCTGGTTACAGACTTCTGTGTTCACCTAAGGTTCCTTGCAGACAACATCTTGTGTGAGCAAATACAAAATCTATGTTACAATCAAATTTTCCCCTGATTGAACATATGAGAACAAATTAATGAGTTCAAAAAACAAAAAAAACTGATTATATTCTGCAGGCCAGTTGAGTTTTAAAATACAAGGACCAGCAACAAAGAGGACCGGCAAGCACACAGGAGGAGCAACCGTTCCTCCCCTTTCCACCAGGCCATCTTCCCTCAGTGCCATGGGAGACACCTTCAAGGACTGACTCCAAGTCCAAACACCAAGTGGAGGACAGAGCGTGAGTCTGGAGTCTGAGACAAAACTTAAGTGATAAGCAACACACATTCCCTTGTTGGGGGGCACAGATAAACAGTAACAGAGCAGCCCCCAGGTACCCCCACCAATGATCCTGTTTCCTCACCTGATGAGGACGTGTGACCCACATTATTGAAAAGACATCTCCCATTTCATCTGGCTCCCATTAAACAGCTTCATGAATGGAAGAAAATCAGCCTCATGGATGCCCATAATATAGATAGACTGTACTAAGAACTGTGTCATAGCATCCTAACCTTTAATCTTTATAGAACCATCAGTTCTGCTATAGCTCGAGACAGGCCACCTTAAAAACCACTGTACTACAGGACACCCCTAACAGGTGGTTAAGACTCCATGCTTCCAGTGCAGGGGGCATGGGTTCAGTCCCTGTTCAGGGAACTAAGATCCTGCATGCTGCATGGTGCGGTCTAAGAAAGAAAAAGAAAGAAAATCAATCTACTACACAAAAATCGCACCACAAAAACTACAGGGCTCACGGGAAAATTGCAGCTAGGGATCCAACACTCACAAAATTTTGTCAGGGACACAGAGAAACCTAATAAGAGTGGCACTGTTTTATACATACTAAATGATTAAGAAATACATAAATATGTACGGAATTTTATGCAACTTTACCTTGAAAAAGACCAGAAGTCTGCTTGTAGAAATGAGTGGGCCCATGAGACAGGCGTAGCTCAGGCATGACCGTGAAGTGATGGAGGGATGGTTGTAACAGCAGGTGTGGGTGGCTGGGGCTTACAACCCGTGCGGAGGACTGAGGCGGTTGGCAGACTTTTGAAGCGGGGGTTTGTGATCTCTATTCTTATGTGTCCTGGGTCAGCTGGTTACAGACTTCTGTGTTCACCTAAGGTTCCTTGCAGACAACATCTTGTGTGAGCAAATACAAAATCTATGTTACAATCAAATTTTCCCCTGATTGAACATATGAGAACAAATTAATGAGTTCAAAATAAATAAATGGTTTTCAAAAAATTATAGCAGAACTGATTATATTCTGCAGGCCAGGTAGTATGAACTCCGATTTTACAGATGAGGAAACTGACTCAGAAAAGATTAAACATTTTGCTTCACCTTCCTTAAAGAAAAAAAAAGCCACAACCTTTCTTGGGCCAGCACTGTATCTTCTCATCTAAGGTGTGTTACTTAACAGCAGAGGTGGGAGCGGGAGAACCTGAGGACGGTGACCTTTTCCAGGTGGAGTAAGTATTGCAGGATGGAAAGAGCTCCATCTTCTCTAGGGCCAAGCTCAAGGGAGAGCTGCTGAGCAAAGGAATTCATGTCTCTCATACACGTTCTCATAAATGTATGTCTAGACCTGAGTCACAGTGATCTGCAAAAGATGTCTGATCATAGTTGACACCCATGGAAGAACTTTTGAGGTCCAATTTATTCACAAAAAATGGAACAGTTTTCTAATGATTTATACTCTAATGATTTCATATGATTTATACTCTGCTACAGGCTTCCCAGGTAGCGCCAGTGGTAAAGACCCCACCTGCCAATGCAGGAGACATGGGTTGGATCGCTGGGTCAAGAAGATCCCCTGGAGGAGGGCATGGCAACCCACTCCAGTATTCCTGCCTGAAGAATCCCACAGACAGAGGAGCCCGGTGGGCTACAGTCCGTGGGGTCACAAAGAGTTGGACACAACTGAAGTGACAGCTCACACGCATGCTCTGCTACAGTGATGTTTCCAAAACTGCAGGTCAATGTCATCGCCAACGTCATACCCTTCAGTGGTTCCCTAACACCCAAAAGATAAGGTCCAAATCCCGATGTGGGATGGGGTCCTCCTGCATAGGGCACCCGCTTACACATCCGGCTTCCCTAAGGCCTCACCTGAAACCCAGCGCGGGTGGCTGGGGCTTACAACCCGTGCGGAGGACTGAGGCGGTTGGCAGACTTTTGAAGCGGGGGTTTGTGATCTCTATTCTTATGTGTCCTGGGTCAGCTGGTTACAGACTTCTGTGTTCACCTAAGGTTCCTTGCAGACAACATCTTGTGTGAGCAAATACAAAATCTATGTTACAATCAAATTTTCCCCTGATTGAACATATGAGAACAAATTAATGAGTTCAAAATAAATAAATGGTTTTCAAAAAATTATAGCAGAACTGATTATATTCTGCAGGCCAGGTAGTATGAACTCCGATTTTACAGATGAGGAAACTGACTCAGAAAAGATTAAACATTTTTCTTCACCTTCCTTAAAGAAAAATTTTGCCACAACCTTTTTTGGGCCAGCACTGTATCTTCTCATCTAAGGTGTGTTACTTAACAGCAGAGGTGGGAGCGGGAGAACCTGAGGACGGTGACCTTTTCCAGGTGGAGTAAGTATTGCAGGATGGAAAGAGCTCCATCTTCTCTAGGGCCAAGCTCAAGGGAGAGCTGCTGAGCAAAGGAATTCATGTCTCTCATACACGTTCTCATAAATGTATGTCTAGACCTGAGTCACAGTGATCTGCAAAAGATGTCTGATCATAGTTGACACCCATGGAAGAACTTTTGAGGTCCAATTTATTCACAAAAAATGGAACAGTTTTCTAATGATTTATACTCTAATGATTTCATATGATTTATACTCTGCTACAGGCTTCCCAGGTAGCGCCAGTGGTAAAGACCCCACCTGCCAATGCAGGAGACATGGGTTGGATCGCTGGGTCAAGAAGATCCCCTGGAGGAGGGCATGGCAACCCACTCCAGTATTCCTGCCTGAAGAATCCCACAGACAGAGGAGCCCGGTGGGCTACAGTCCGTGGGGTCACAAAGAGTTGGACACAACTGAAGTGACAGCTCACACGCATGCTCTGCTACAGTGATGTTTCCAAAACTGCAGGTTAATGTCATCGCCAACGTCATACCCTTCAGTGGTTCCCTAACACCCAAAAGATAAGGTCCAAATCCCGATGTGGGATGGGGTCCTCCTGCATAGGGCACCCGCTTACACATCCGGCTTCATCTCCAGCTAAGGCCTCACCTGAAACCCAGGCTGAACTATGTGCATTTCCATACACACCAGGTCATTTCAGAGCTACATAAATTGGCCACACTGATTCTTCAGTTAAGCGCCCGCATGCTCTGTGCCTGACTTCTGAATACCACTGTTGCTCACAGGCTCCTCTGGGAGGATCTACTCCCCCATACTTTTAGGCAGAAAAGTATTTCTATTGTTGGGTCCCCACCATGGCCTACACTAGCTCCTATCACAGCACTCAGTCGGGAATATTTGGGTAAGCGTGGACTTTTTAACTGAAAGCTACCTGAAAGTACTGACCATGTCTGAAAAATCTTTGCATTCTTAGCACTTAGCTCACTATCTGGTATTTGAATGTGCCACTGATGTTCAAGGACTGAATGAATAAATAAATAAAAGGTTATCCTAACAAGAGTGTCATCAGGGTGATTCATATGTACCTTTCTCTTTCTTCCACCTGAGATCTGGAAAAGATCCTCAGCTCCACTAAGTTTCTGTGTAAAATCTACTAGACTAACAAAGGTAGGTGTTACAGGCTGTGTGTCATATTATATGTCTCCTGACCTCAAGGTAATGAGATCTGAAGGGGAGACTGCTGGGAGGTGACTAGGTTAAGATGAGGTCCTGAGGGTGGGGTCTCAGGATGGGATGAGTATTTTGTACAAGAAAAACAGAGACTGCTCTTGTCCATGCGTGTAGTACCCTGTGAGCTCACACTGAGGTTGCCATCTACAAGCCAGGGATTCGGTCCTTACTGGGAACCAAACCAGCCAGCACCTCCATCTTGGACTTCTCACCTCCAGAACTGGGAGAAACGAATTTCTGTTGTTTAAGCTACCTGGTCTGTGATATTTTGTTACAGCACTCCAAAAGAGAGCAATTACTAGATGTGTCACAAGACTTTTCCAAGATGAAGGTGGCCTAGTATACCGTCTTGTATCAAGGTGTAAGATTCTTGAGGATAGGAAACTCACAGATGCTTAGCCTTAAAAGGCATATTCAATTAAAGGCAGATAGTACTGATGGAGGGAAAATTAAACCTTAGGAAACGCTCACCCAGGTTGAAATAGTAAATGAAGTATGTGCATAAGAAACTACGGAGGAAGAATCTAATTTTGACTACTGCAGACAAGTCTTTACAGAACCAGAGGACTGGCAGAAAATGCCTTCCCCCCGATACAAGGTTAACACTCTTTTTAGTACAAGCAATGGCAATATTCTCCAGTATTCTTCTCTGGGAAACCCCATACTTTTAGGCAGAAAAGTATTTCTATTGTTGGGTCCCCACCATGGCCTACACTAGCTCCTATCACAGCACTCAGTCGGGAATATTTGGGTAAGCGTGGACTTTTTAACTGAAAGCTACCTGAAAGTACTGACCATGTCTGAAAAATCTTTGCATTCTTAGCACTTAGCTCACTATCTGGTATTTGAATGTGCCACTGATGTTCAAGGACTGAATGAATAAATAAATAAAAGGTTATCCTAACAAGAGTGTCATCAGGGTGATTCATATGTACCTTTCTCTTTCTTCCACCTGAGATCTGGAAAAGATCCTCAGCTCCACTAAGTTTCTGTGTAAAATCTACTAGACTAACAAAGGTAGGTGTTACAGGCTGTGTGTCATATTATATGTCTCCTGACCTCAAGGTAATGAGATCTGAAGGGGAGACTGCTGGGAGGTGACTAGGTTAAGATGAGGTCCTGAGGGTGGGGTCTCAGGATGGGATGAGTATTTTGTACAAGAAAAACAGAGACTGCTCTTGTCCATGCGTGTAGTACCCTGTGAGCTCACACTGAGGTTGCCATCTACAAGCCAGGGATTCGGTCCTTACTGGGAACCAAACCAGCCAGCACCTCCATCTTGGACTTCTCACCTCCAGAACTGGGAGAAACGAATTTCTGTTGTTTAAGCTACCTGGTCTGTGATATTTTGTTACAGCACCCCAAAAAGAGAGCAATTACTAGATGTGTCACAAGACTTTTCCAAGATGAAGGTGGCCTAGTATACCGTCTTGTATCAAGGTGTAAGATTCTTGAGGATAGGAAACTCACAGATGCTTAGCCTTAAAAGGCATATTCAATTAAAGGCAGATAGTACTGATGGAGGGAAAATTAAACCTTAGGAAACGCTCACCCAGGTTGAAATAGTAAATGAAGTATGTGCATAAGAAACTACGGAGGAAGAATCTAATTTTGACTACTGCAGACAAGTCTTTACAGAACCAGAGGACTGGCAGAAAATGCCTTCCCCCCGATACAAGGTTAACACTCTTTTTAGTACAAGCAATGGCAATATTCTCCAGTATTCTTCTCTGGGAAACCCCATGGACAGAGGAGCCTGGTGGGCTACAGTCCATGGGGTCACAGAGTCAGACATGATTGAGCACGCAGTCAGTCATCCGGTCCTACACTAAGGCCAACCTAAAACAAATACCATAAAAGGTTTGCAGACAACAGATCTATGATGTTACAATGCACATGGCTCACTTGATAGTTTCCAGGGGGTTCTGCTGGATTCACATTCCTCAAGAGATCTCTTGTACTCAAGGGTGGTTCACTCTCTCTGGGAAACTGTGCACCAAATCATAAACCACGTGGTGGAATACCCAGTCCCGAAAGACAGCATATTAAAAAGCAAAGACGTCACTTTGTCTACAAAGGCCCATATAGTTAAAGCTAGGGTTTTTCTAGTAGTCATGCATGTTTGAGAGAGCTGGACCATAAAGAAGGCTGAGCACCAAAGAAATGATGCTTTTCAACTGTGGTGCTGGAGCAGACTCTTGAGAGTCCATCCCTTGCATAACAAGATCACACCAGTCAATCCTTAAGGTGATTAACCCTGAATATTCATTGGAAGAACTGAGAGTGAAGCTCCAATACCTTGGACACCTGATGTGAATAGCCAACTCACGGAAAAGGCCCTGATGCTGGCAAAGACTGACAGCAGGAGGAAAAGGGAAAGATAAAGGATGAGATGGTTGGATGGCATCACCAACTCAATATACACAGTTTGGGCAAACTTTGGGAGACAGAGGACAGGAAAGCCTGGTATGCCACAGTCCATGGGGTCACAAAGAGTTGTACACAACTTAGGGACTGAACAATGAACAAAAGGTTACACTAGGCACTGTCTTCTCAAGAATGCATGTTCTTTAAATAAAAAGAAGAAGAACTTCTAAAAAAGTCTAGTTTTTCCCCACTATTTGGGTGCATGAAGAAAAGGCAATTCCTGAGCATCATTCTGACAGCTCAGTATCTAAGATGGATATAGGTCAAGGTGTCCCCATTTAGGAAAAACGGCCACGGACGCCTAGGCCTATGTTTCCAAGTGTCTAAAGACCTTCCATAGCACCCTTCACTTGCAGACAAGTCTTGACAGAACCAGAGGACTGGCAGAAAATGCCTTCCCCCCGATACAAGGTTAACACTCTTTTTAGTACAAGCAATGGCAATATTCTCCAGTATTCTTCTCTGGGAAACCCCATGGACAGAGGAGCCTGGTGGGCTACAGTCCATGGGGTCACAGAGTCAGACATGATTGAGCACGCAGTCAGTCATCCGGTCCTACACTAAGGCCAACCTAAAACAAATACCATAAAAGGTTTGCAGACAACAGATCTATGATGTTACAATGCACATGGCTCACTTGATAGTTTCCAGGGGGTTCTGCTGGATTCACATTCCTCAAGAGATCTCTTGTACTCAAGGGTGGTTCACTCTCTCTGGGAAACTGTGCACCAAATCATAAACCACGTGGTGGAATACCCAGTCCCGAAAGACAGCATATTAAAAAGCAAAGACGTCACTTTGTCTACAAAGGCCCATATAGTTAAAGCTAGGGTTTTTCTAGTAGTCATGCATGTTTGAGAGAGCTGGACCATAAAGAAGGCTGAGCACCAAAGAAATGATGCTTTTCAACTGTGGTGCTGGAGCAGACTCTTGAGAGTCCATCCCTTGCATAACAAGATCACACCAGTCAATCCTTAAGGTGATTAACCCTGAATATTCATTGGAAGAACTGAGAGTGAAGCTCCAATACCTTGGACACCTGATGTGAATAGCCAACTCACGGAAAAGGCCCTGATGCTGGCAAAGACTGACAGCAGGAGGAAAAGGGAAAGATAAAGGATGAGATGGTTGGATGGCATCACCAACTCAATATACACAGTTTGGGCAAACTTTGGGAGACAGAGGACAGGAAAGCCTGGTATGCCACAGTCCATGGGGTCACAAAGAGTTGTACACAACTTAGGGACTGAACAATGAACAAAAGGTTACACTAGGCACTGTCTTCTCAAGAATGCATGTTCTTTAAATAAAAAGAAGAAGAACTTCTAAAAAAGTCTAGTTTTTCCCCACTATTTGGGTGCATGAAGAAAAGGCAATTCCTGAGCATCATTCTGACAGCTCAGTATCTAAGATGGATATAGGTCAAGGTGTCCCCATTTAGGAAAAACGGCCACGGACGCTCTAGGCCTATGTTTCCAAGTGTCTAAAGACTTCCATGGCACACCTCACAGTGGCCTTTAGCACCCTTCACTTGTCTTTTTCTCACAAAGTTGCTGACCTGCCACTAATCTCTACTTCCTACAATGTAAGAATCATCAGCCTTGTTAGAGTGAATACTTCAAACTCTCAAATCCTTCTTCCTGCCTCCTCTTATCTCCCGACACCAAAATCTCACTGCTTCTTCCTTTAAAATATTATTCAGTCATCAAG
Source organism: Tragulus kanchil (assembly GCA_022376925.1). Lineage (NCBI taxonomy): Eukaryota > Metazoa > Chordata > Mammalia > Artiodactyla > Tragulidae > Tragulus > Tragulus kanchil. The sequence goes on along the minus strand of JAIOJX010000023.1, from coordinate 115,726,223 downwards.
TCATGTCCGACTCTTTGCAATCCCATGAACTATAGTCCACTACAATCCCCATCCTTCACTATCTCCCAGAGTTTGCTCAGATTCACGTCCATTGAGTCAATGATGCTATCTATCTCATCCTCTGCTGTCCCCTACTCCTTTTGCCTTCAGTCTTTCCCAGCCAGCATCATTAAAATATCAGATGCAGATACAATACACAAACCTTCACTTGACCATGCTTTGGAACCAGAACACACATTACACAGTTGGCTAGCTGGTCTCTACTCTACAGAGAGGGTGCAGGCATTTTAGAGTTTTACTGAGAAGTGCTGCCCACCCAGAGGCTCTACTTCTTAGTCCCACAGCTTGCAGTCTGGTGTGAAGCTGTGAATTAGTCCTAGAGCACGAAAGGTGAGCAAAAGTGACATGCACCACTTCTAGCCAGAACCATGGAAAACCCTCTCACAATGTTCCTTTAGGCTTCTCCCTTCTCTGCTGACACCAATTAAATTTGAGGTCTAAAGGGATGGTGGTGCCACAGAATGTTAAAAAAAAAAAACAAAAAAAAGGGAACTTGGAATCCAAATCACTGTGAAGGATTTCTCTCATAGTTCAGCTGGTAAAGAATCTACACACAAGGCAGAAGACCCAAGTTTGATTCCTGGGTTGGCAAGATCCCCTGGAGAAGGGAGAGGCTACCCATTCCAGTGTTCTTGGGATTCCCTGGTGGTTCACAAGATAAAGAATCTGCCTGCAATATGGGAGACCTGGGCTTGATCCATGGGTTGGGAAGATTCCTTGGAGAAGGGAAAGACGACCCACTCTAGTATTCTTGCCTGGAGAATTCTATGGCTTGTCCATGGGTCACCAAGAGTCATACACTATTGAGCGACTTTCACTATGTGTAAGAAAGTGATCCTCTGCCCAGCAACATCCCACTTAACAGATACATTAAGAAATTCTCTTATTGTACTAAGTCACTGAAAAAGTTTATTATCATAAAAAACCCAAGAGGACTAGAACCATGGAAGGTTATAAGGTCATCTTCATATACATGATCATGAGGGTCATGGTATCACATTTGATTATATGACTTAAACCCATCAAGTATGCTACTGCTTTAAGAAAATAATGATGATTATATATATCATACTGAACAACAGTCACCATTTACTGACCTCTGTCTGTGTGCTAGGCAGGGATCCTACCACGTGTTTTCTGTATTTTATTCTTATAAATATCCTGTAAGGTAGATATGGCTACCCAACTCATGTCATAAATTAGAAATCTTAGGCCCAGGGAAGGGTAACAGATACAAGCCTAGGTCACACAGTTAGAAAGCAGCACAGCTGGAACTCAAGCCTTACGCTGTCTCTCTCCAAAGCTCGTGTTTTAACCGCTACCTGCCTTCTTTAAGAAAAACCAAACACGAGAAGAATGCCATATAATGGCTCTCACTCCACTAACCACATGAGACTCTGCCTTTTACAACCTGAATGTAAATTTATTTTCTGCCACATAGAATACTCAACCTGGTATTTCAGTTAGCCCCACTGCAGAGCTGTTTAAGTCTGGTTTCCGGGCTCCCTAGCCCACTCTTGGCAGCTGTGTAATGAAAGGATATTTTCCTGATGCTCATCTCTGTTTTCCCTACGCCCCAAGAACCATGTTCAGCTCTTCACCCAGCGAGCACTTCACTTGCCTCTGAAGTGACACCAGGACCATCTTTTACTTCATGCCCTCATTTTCGTCCCGTCTTCAAGAAAATCAGATGATAGGTATCCTGCACTGTGCCTTCAACTGTTCTTGAGGAATGAATCAGAGGCCCAAATAAATCTACCATAATGAAATTTTTTCTTTACATTAATGGTCTTTACATAAATCTCCTTGTTTATGACTGACTGCTTTCCAAATTACAGGCTGATGGGACACTCATCAGTCACTGCGTCTCCCTGGGCAGAACAACTAACATGACCAATGGTAACTGACAAAGCCCTTCCAGTGGAAGATAGGGGAGGCAATTGTGAAACAGGATAACCAGGAGGGCTGAGGTCATCTCCAGGCAGCACTGACCTTCTGACGCAGGAGAGATTCCCAACAGGCGTTTTATGTGCTAACAAGGGTACAAGACCTAACTTTCTGAGCTAAAATGAAGACCATGACAAATTAGCCCCTTCCATGCATACTGATTTTTTTTTTGCTATTGCTATGGTAACATACTCCATTTTAGGAAAGGGGAAAGAGTGGGCCTTAAAAACTGAGCTTAAAAATTGTCAATGACACATCAAGAAAGACTTTAAAAAGAAATTTCTTTAATTGTATCACTGCCAGAAATTTTTTTTTTTTTTTTTTGGCCACTTCTATTGGTCTTTCATTTATTTATCTTTGCCCTTTGGTCTGTGTGGGCCTCCCATCGCAGTGGCCTCTCTCGTCACAGAGCACCCACTCTGGGTACACGTGCTCCAGAGCTCCGGCTCAGTAGTTGGACGCATCAGCTCAGCCACTCCGCGGCACGTGGGATCTTCCCAGGTCTGGGATCGAACCAGTGCCCCTTGCACTGCAAGGCTGTGTCTTTACCCACTGGACCACCAGGGAAGCCCCAGACTGCTAGGAAATTATCCAAGAGAAACAGTCTGATACATGTACAAATGTGTACATAAAGATTTTATTAAACAGTAAAATTGGGAATAAAAATCTAAGTGTCAAACAATGAAGTAAACTACAGTACATTTGTACAAAGAAATAACAGGGAGTCATTATCAGTTAGGATGTCGATGTGTATTTAGTTACATGGTGAACCGTGAAGTCAGGACCTATGTGACAGGAGGACAGCCTAGATCATTTGACTGTCTTATAAAAACTTTCTAGGGAAAAATATCTGAAGATAGTTACATCACAATTCTAACAGCAGCAGTTATTTCTAGTGAGAGAAACTTGGGGTGACTGGAATTGTTTGCCATGTGCTTTTCTGTATTATCTATGATGATTTTCAGTATTTGTGTCATTAAAAATAGGGAGAAAGGTAACCAGAGCTGACTGTATTATCTGTTAGAAAATATTTGCTGCCCCAAAGGAGCTCTTTCCCAGTGTCTCTTCTTGTGAGAGGAATGTAATTCTTATCCCCACAGACACCAGGTTTCACTATGTGCTTGGCTTCACTAATACAATAAAAATAAAACATGGGAAGGACATGTGCAACTCCAAGCAGACTCTGAGAGTAATCAGGTGCTTTATCTCTCCTCCACCCTGAGACAGAACTGTTCTAGACAGAGCTGCAGCTTCTGCCTGATTACCAGACAGAGAGGATGTGAAGCAGATCTGAGCTGACTTGGAACAGTCGTAATATGAGTGAGAGGAAGTCTTGGGTTATGATAAGCCACCAAGCTTTTGGAGCTGTTTGTTGCAATAGCATAATAAAGTTTAAGCTGACTGACGCATGAATTTTTACTACCACTTCCAAACAAGGCCAAACTAAGATTTAATATAAATGTAAGTCTCTCAGCTACCTATCTCTGATTAATTCTAAAGTTTCATCTTTAGCACAAACCTCCTGGTTAACAGTCTTTAAAAACTATTATCTGTGGCAGAGTTGAGGGCACCCAGTCTTCCCTTTTCTTTTCTTTCTGCCTCCTCACTGTCTCCTGAGCCACACTGATTATTTTTGTCTTTCATGACTGTTTCTTTTGGGCCCCGCTACTCTGCCTCTGGTACAAGCCTGGATCATGACATGCCTACATGTGGTGGCCATGGTCAGTGCGATGCTGTGCATGTTCCATCACTAAGTCATGCCCGACTCTTTGTAAGAATACTGGAGTGGATTGCCATTGCTTCCTCTAGGGGATCTTCCTGACCCCGAGACTGAACGCATGTCTCCTACATCTCCTGTACTGGCAGGCAGATTCTTTACCACTGACCCACCAGGGAAGCCCCATAGTCAAAGCCACTGTCCATCTTTATATATTGTTGTGAAATGTCTTCCTTAAATACTACTTTGTGAGTTACTACCAACAGTCCAAGGCTTTCTTAGCCTTAGTCTTGAATTCAGGCCACTGTTTAATTCTTCAGACTCATTACCCTCCTAACACGAACCCTCACTGCCAACCAAACTAGCTCATTCACTATTCCCTGTGCACACCTCACCTATTCCAAGAATCAGACCCTCGCTGCCCAAGGTTATAGTGATAATGCCAGTAGACTGAATTCTTATCCCCACAGACACCAGGTTTCACTATGTGCTTGGCTTCACTAATACAATAAAAATAAAACATGGGAAGGACATGTGCAACTCCAAGCAGACTCTGAGAGTAATCAGGTGCTTTATCTCTCCTCCACCCTGAGACAGAACTGTTCTAGACAGAGCTGCAGCTTCTGCCTGATTACCAGACAGAGAGGATGTGAAGCAGATCTGAGCTGACTTGGAACAGTCGTAATATGAGTGAGAGGAAGTCTTGGGTTATGATAAGCCACCAAGCTTTTGGAGCTGTTTGTTGCAATAGCATAATAAAGTTTAAGCTGACTGACGCATGAATTTTTACTACCACTTCCAAACAAGGCCAAACTAAGATTTAATATAAATGTAAGTCTCTCAGCTACCTATCTCTGATTAATTCTAAAGTTTCATCTTTAGCACAAACCTCCTGGTTAACAGTTTTTAAAAAACTATTATCTGTGGCAGAGTTGAGGGCACCCAGTCTTCCCTTTTCTTTTCTTTCTGCCTCCTCACTGTCTCCTGAGCCACACTGATTATTTTTGTCTTTCATGACTGTTTCTTTTGGGCCCCGCTACTCTGCCTCTGGTACAAGCCTGGATCATGACATGCCTACATGTGGTGGCCATGGTCAGTGCGATGCTGTGCATGTTCCATCACTAAGTCATGCCCGACTCTTTGTAAGAATACTGGAGTGGATTGCCATTGCTTCCTCTAGGGATCTTCCTGACCCCGAGACTGAACGCATGTCTCCTACATCTCCTGTACTGGCAGGCAGATTCTTTACCACTGACCCACCAGGGAAGCCCCATAGTCAAAGCCACTGTCCATCTTTATATATTGTTGTGAAATGTCTTCCTTAAATACTACTTTGTGAGTTACTACCAACAGTCCAAGGCTTTCTTAGCCTTAGTCTTGAATTCAGGCCACTGTTTAATTCTTCAGACTCATTACCCTCCTAACACGAACCCTCACTGCCAACCAAACTAGCTCATTCACTATTCCCTGTGCACACCTCACCTATTCCAAGAATCAGACCCTCGCTGCCCAAGGTTATAGTGATAATGCCAGTAGACTGAACTCTTAGGAAACAAGTTATCTTCGTGGTGGGATAAAGGAATAATCTCACGGGTGAGTCTGATACACTGAAATACAGGTAGAATGACCTTGAGAAAACAGATGAAAAAGTGGACAGTGTGGCAAGACATGGTGATAATCTCCAAATATGACCACGGACAATTCCTCCTGTCTCTGGACACACAAGAACTATTTCCTCTCTCTTAGAATCTGGGCTGGTTTTGTGACTTCTTTTTACCCTCAAAATGCAGCGAAACTGAACTTCTAAGACTTCCAAGACCACGAGAGACCTGGCAGTTCCCCCCTTCTCTGAGCCTAACCGCCTTCCTGTAAGGACATCTGGGAGAAGCTCCTGAAGCGACGAGCGCCATGTGAGCAGGGTCGTGAAGACTGAGTGCCCGCCTCAGATTCACCAGCTCCAGCCAGGTTCCCTGTTGAAAGCAACCTCCTGAGCAGCCCCAGGCACCAGACACAGAGCAGGATAACTGCCCAGTTGAGCCCAATCAACCCAAAGACTTCTGGAAAAAGATAAAACTGGAGTTGCTTGTTTCACAGCAATAGATAACTAAGGCAACAGCAATTCTCCTTATTTCTGCCCTAAACACAATACCACTGCAGCCTCTTGGGGGATACTGGTTGACGGAGCCCCAGTTGGTATTCTTGGCGCAGCAGCAGCAGCACGAGGGTGCCCCCAGGTGACAAAGGCAGTGAGTTTACATCCTGGGATAAGGGGTGGATAAGGATAAGATGGTTGGATGGCATCACTGAGTCAACAGACATGAGTTTGAGCAAGTTCCAGGTGATGGTGAAGGACAGGAAAGCCTGCAGTCCATGGGGACACAGAGTCAGACACGACTGAGTGACTGAACTGACAAAGGGTGGATGCACATGAAATGGGAGCCACAAAATGTGGAAGGTAGCATATTGCACCCATTGCTAATAGCCCGACCTATAAGATACAACTAGATGAACACCTAGAGAGGAACACCAGAAGATCCCTGCTGAAGCTGTGGACCAGAGCCTCAACAAGCTGAGCTGCATTTTCTTGGCTGCATCTGTACCCACAGGTCTGTAAGGACTTGGGAAAAGTCAAGCGGTATCAGGAATGATGTCAATTCCTACTGCCCACACCCTCCTTGCTGATGACTAGGAAAAGAACAGAAGCCCACCATGAGCAGAAGCACAAGGCTGCTAACATCAGAGCACCTGGGGCTGAGATGGCAGAGACAGCAGACCGTCGAATGTGTTTCTGCTTGTTCCTGGGCACACGTCAGACCCTATTTCCCTGCCTCCCTTGCAGTCATGGTGCAGTCATGTGACTGAGCTGCAGACAAGAGAATGGGGATGGAAACGATGACCCTCCTTCCCACCCTGCCTGTTAGAAACTTCCATGCTCCCTCCCTGACACAATCTTAGAAGTCGCACACTGACAATGCTTGACTCTCAGAAAGAACAGACCCTGGATCTCTGAACAACTGATCAGAGGAAAGCGACAGCACAGCCCATGCATCAGTTTTGGTCAGTGAAAAAGGGATACATGCTAAGACTTGGGGGCTTCTCTTTCATACTTTGTTAGTACACCCTTGTTGCTGTAGTCAGCACTCAGTAACTATCTAAAAAATGTCCTTCTAAGACATTTAGATGCCTAAGACATCTAGCTAGCAGTCTCCAAATGCGTTGGAAAACTATAGCATAGTAATGAAAACCCTTGGCTATTTCCAATATGAAAACGCTTAATGGAAATGGAAATTCTACGTTAGGTTTACAAACTAATTAAGACATGAAACATCTCTGCCTTTGTTTAGGATGTATCACCTTAGTGTAGCAGTACTGGTGACATCATGCCAATCAGGAGTCCTGCACAGTCATTATGGCAAAATAACTATAACTTTAAGGTACAGTTTCTTTACTCAACAACGTCTTTCCTCCCATGAAGTAATAAAAGTGATATGTGAGGGTACAAAGACTTGGAATCACTGCAGGCATATATCATATACACACAGTTGGTTACCTGCATGTTTTAAGACAGTAAGCATCCCCAAAAGGCACTTTAAAAGCAAATTCAAAGATTGCTAAGCTATCCATGAATATTACTGTACCTTTTTGAAAGCATCAAGAATAAATCTCGGCCTACCTCAAGACTAGAAAATTCTGGGTACATTACTGAGCCTTGCTGAATCTCAATTTTGTTCAACTGTTAAAGGAGGCTGTTTCCATTTCCCTGCAGTGGCTCTCAAGTCTAAGGGGCAAGGAGTCATCAGCATCCATTGGACAGTTTGTTGAGGAAGATTGTTGAGTCTCAACGCTGCTGTTTCTGATTCAGCAAGTCTGGAGTGGGACCTGAGAATCTGCATTTCTAACCAACCCTCAAGTGTATTAGGGGTTTCCAGAGAAACAGAACTAGTGCAGTGTGCAAATACCCAGGCTGTGCAGTTGGTGAAGAATCCACCTTCCAATGCAGGAGACACAAGAGATGCAGGTTCAGTCCCGGGGTCAGAAAGATCCCCTGGAGGACGAAACGGCACCCCGCTCCAGACTGAGTGCACATGCATACACATATATAAAAGTATGCACACTCAGACACGCACATACCACACACACTTATTTTAAGGAATGGAATCACATAATGGTGTGCCCAGCAAGTGTGAATGAAGTCTGCAGGGCAGGTTAGAAAGCTAGAAATTCTAATTCTAATGGGAGTCGAGAGTATCAGGCAGTCTGAAACAGAACCTAAGGACCTCAATCTTTTTCCCTAAGGTCTTCAACTGACTAGATCCACCCAAGTGATAGTGAGTTATCTGTTTTGTTCAAAATATCTTCACCAACATCTAGACTGGTGTTGGGCCAAACAACTGGCATCACAGGCTAATCAAGTTTATACTAAAAGTAACCAGCACGCCAGGTGGTGCTGAAGTCCTGGGGTCCCCTCAGAGCCACTGCCATATGAGGACAGTGAGCACACACAGCATCCCCTGGTGGAAAAAAGCTTCCAGTTACACTGAGCTCTTCTCTTCCTTTATAGGCCCAATCGACCAGGGAAGTCAGGGTTTCATTCCCCAAATACTGGACAGTGTATTTGTGTGGAAAGGATATGTATCAGTGTATACACCTGAGCTGTGCTTAGTCACTCAGTCGTGTCCAACTCTTTGTGACCCCATGGACTGCAGCCCACCAGGCTCCTCTGTGTATGGGGATCGTCTAGGAAAGAATACTGGAGTGGGTAGCCATTCTTTCCTCCAGGGGATCTTCCCAACCTAGGGATTAAACCCAGGTCTCCCACAATGCAGGTAGATTCTTTACCATCTGAGTAACCAGGAAAGCCCTGTAGTTGCTTTCTACATTCAAATAAGCAATTTTCAGATTAGCCACTTGTTTACATTACCTGAGTCCCTTCTTGATTCCATAAGCATTAAATTCAAAAGTTTAATTATGGTTCTGAGGTCACCAATTTCATTTGACAGACACAGACACTAAAACAAAGTTGGTGTGGTTTTCTATCCCCCACCAAGATTTCTCCAGTCCTCAAAGATCTAAATTTAGAAACATGAATTTCAAAATTTATGCTGGTGTTCTGACCATGCACTTAATAATTACATGTTACATAAACATGACGAATAATTTTGTATGTTGAAAAGTTGTAAAATGATGATATAAATGAAATGCTAATTATTCTCTTTTAAGAGAGTTGTTTCCTACCAGGATTAAATTCTTGCTTTTTTGACACATTTTAAAAATCTGCACTTCACAGCAGTTAGGAAATAGCTGAATTTGGTTCTGATTTAATCAGATGAGAACTAATTCAGCTTCAGGCCAAAATGACACTTGGTGGGAGAGGTTGGGAAGCTTTCACACCACATTTTTTTGTAAAACAAACACATTTCTTTCGCTCTTCCCTTGAACTTTCACTCTGATTGATACTATTCCTAGATTTTAATTCCTAACTCCCCAAAGGGTACAGAAAAGTCATCTAACGTATTATAATTTAAGATATCATTAGTTTAAAAAAATAAGTTTTTTAATACTAGAATCAAATAAGCCACTTTTTAAAAACTTTGATTTTGGCAAGGATGACAACAATACTCTTTGTACAGAGAGATGGATACACACACACATATTGACCAACCAAAATCCTATCACACCAAAAACATTTGGATATCCCTTATCTAAATAATTATGCTCCACATAATTCTTGTAGCAGGCATTAGAAAATGACCTATCAGTCAGCTGAAGGAAAACTCCAGGTTAATCAGATTTCTTTATTTGAGAAGGTCTCTAGATTTTTAGAATGTTAATATGCACTGTGACTATTAAAACATGCACGTGCATGTGTGGTTTCCCAAACTGACTTGTTCCTTTTGTGTCTCCCTCTGAGCCTCTCTCAGGATTGGGGTTCTATGAAGACACACTAGAAAAATGGCTTAAAGACACATTCAAGAAGAACTTGCCCTAATAAGTGATGGCCTTCCATTTAAGGATATGCTTGCAAATAACCAGATCTCCCCGTACCCGACTCGAACTCAGTGTCAGTAACGCCACCTCTCCAGCTGTCGGAAGAAAGCCGAGTCTACATGAACAGCACTGCCTCTTCAGTTTTCCAGCATTTCAGAAAATCCTACTTTTTGACAATAATAATGATTGTGCTTCAACCCAGCGTGGACAAACGGCATAACTGCTAAACACTCTAGGGAGAGAGCTCATGGCATATGATAAAAGAAGCTGAAATATCAATAGTCGTCATTTCTAGGTTGTTAAATTATACAGGTTTTTTACTTCTTCATGCTGTTCTGGGTTTTATAAATTTCCGAAAAATGAGCTATCCTCTTCTAATGTTAGATATCATTTTAAAAGGTAGTCTAATGTATTTGCTTCTCTCGGGAGCTTTCAGAAAAGAACTATTTACAATGTCATCATTTTCATCTCCATGCCCAATAGAATATAGAAAACCTAGATCAGAAATTAAAATTAAAACATGAAAAATGAGCCCAATGTGCTAAAGCTGTCTTAGTTTTTCTCTGTCAAGGTATAGGAGCTGCCCTTCTTTAGAATAGAAAACCTTCAGTTTTGTAAGAGACAGACAGCGTAACACTGTGATGATATATTCGTGTCTATCAAAAATACAGATTTTTTTTTTTCAAGTTCAGCGTTACAGTTGGGAGGTCACTTCCAGAATAGCTTAGTGGCCTGTGATAGGCTGAATAAAGCGTTTTCTTCCCCTTTCTCCCCAGAAGATATCCACATCCTCATCACTGGAGTCTGTGACTGTTCCTTACATGGCAAAACTGCATTTTGCACATGACTAATTAAAGGATCTTGAGATGGAAGATTATCCCAGATTACCTGGGTAGGCCCTCTCACGACAACATAATTCTTGTAGCAGGCATTAGAAAATGACCTATCAGTCAGCTGAAGGAAAACTCCAGGTTAATCAGATTTCTTTATTTGAGAAGGTCTCTAGATTTTTAGAATGTTAATATCTTAAAATGACACCAACTGACTTGTTCCTTTGTGTCTCCCTCTGAGCCTCTCTCAGGATTGGGGTTCTATGAAGACACACTAGAAAAATGGCTTAAAGACACATTCAAGAAGAACTTGCCCTAATAAGTGATGGCCTTCCATTTAAGGATATGCTTGCAAATAACCAGATCTCCCCGTACCCGACTCGAACTCAGTGTCAGTAACGCCACCTCTCCAGCTGTCGGAAGAAAGCCGAGTCTACATGAACAGCACTGCCTCTTCAGTTTTCCAGCATTTCAGAAAATCCTACTTTTTGACAATAATAATGATTGTGCTTCAACCCAGCGTGGACAAACGGCATAACTGCTAAACACTCTAGGGAGAGAGCTCATGGCATATGATAAAAGAAGCTGAAATATCAATAGTCGTCATTTCTAGGTTGTTAAATTATACAGGTTTTTTTTACTTCTTCATGCTGTTCTGGGTTTTATAAATTTCCGAAAAATGAGCTATCCTCTTCTAATGTTAGATATCATTTTAAAAGGTAGTCTAATGTATTTGCTTCTCTCGGGAGCTTTCAGAAAAGAACTATTTACAATGTCATCATTTTCATCTCCATGCCCAATAGAATATAGAAAACCTAGATCAGAAATTAAAATTAAAACATGAAAAATGAGCCCAATGTGCTAAAGCTGTCTTAGTTTTTCTCTGTCAAGGTATAGGAGCTGCCCTTCTTTAGAATAGAAAACCTTCAGTTTTGTAAGAGACAGACAGCGTAACACTGTGATGATATATTCGTGTCTATCAAAAATACAGATTTTTTTTTTTCAAGTTCAGCGTTACAGTTGGGAGGTCACTTCCAGAATAGCTTAGTGGCCTGTGATAGGCTGAATAAAGCGTTTTCTTCCCCTTTCTCCCCAGAAGATATCCACATCCTCATCACTGGAGTCTGTGACTGTTCCTTACATGGCAAAACTGCATTTTGCACATGACTAATTAAAGGATCTTGAGATGGAAGATTATCCCAGATTACCTGGGTAGGCCCTCTCACGACAACACACACAATCCCCATGTGTTGTCATGAGAGGGAGACAGACATGGCAAAGACTGGTGAGGAGAAGTCCTGTGGCCAAAGAGGCAGACATGAGAGTGATGGGGTCACAAGCCAAGGACTGCTAGGAGCCTCTAGCAGCTGGAAGAGGTATAGAGTGCCTCAGAGCTCCCAAGGAGGAGCATAGATTTGCCACTGCCTTGATTTCAGCCCAATGGAACTGGTTTGAGACTTCTGGCCTCCAGCTCCCGAGAATTTCAAGTTTGCGGTCCTTTGTCAACAGCAGCCCTAGGAATCAAATGCAATGCTCCAGTCTGAAGTAGGCAAATGAGACCTTCCTAGAGGTCCAGAGGTTAAGGATCCACCTGTCCATGCAGGGGACTCAGGCTTGACCCCTGATCTGGGAAGATTTCACATCATTGGGCAACTAAGCCCATGGGCCACAACTACTGAGCCCATGTGCTGCAACTACTAAAGTCTGCACACTCCAGAGCCTGTGCTCTGCAACAAGAGAAGCCACCATGATGAGAAGTCTGACCACCGTGGCTAGAAGGCAGCCCCACGCTCCACAGCTAGAGAAAAGTCCCTGAAGCTGCAAAGATGCAGTGCAGCCACAAATACATCAACAAAATACATACACACACAACAAAAAAATTATGTAGGAAAGTGGTCTCGATTCACCTCAGTCCACAGAAGATTCACTCTCTGGGCGACCACTGGTGCCTGAAGGCAACTGCCATCTTGGCCTTGGTTCAAGAATGACCAGGACATTGGCTTACCAGCTCCTGACACAGCACCTTCGAGTGGCACATTGTTAAAGAGAGCTACACCTAGGAGACAAGAACCTAGTCATGTGAGAACTACCTGGGGTAATGTGTATCTACCTGAGGTCAAACAAAAAGCTCCACAAATCTAGAAACCAGAGAATGTTTTAAATGGGCCACAGTTGAGAAAAAGACATTGCACTTACTTTAGCTATGGATTAAACTTTGAAAGAGCAAAACATATACTGTGGAAAACATCAGCAATTGAAGACAGAGTTGCTGTTCTTGTAAATCAAATTCATTCCACTTAAGAGCTCCATTAGCTCCTACTAGTACCACAATTGAAAAGAGGTTATTGCTTTTAAAGGTTTAATTTAAATTTAGGCCCTTCAACAGCAAGTTCAATGATTTATCACACTGATTGAATTCTAATTCTCTTACTAAGCTGAATTCCAGAAAGCCATTTCCTTCCAACACATACCACACACTTACAGGAACTCCCTCATCCTCCAAAAATAACGTAATTTACACAACATTTAATTGAATAAGACACAGTTACTGCCCCATAGTGACGAAAGCAGTGGTGCCTCATACAGAAAGCTTGATCAGGCATGGTATGTATTTGTTTCATATGGTCATCTAGAAAATATAGCTTTGCAAAAGTAAGAAAGTATCGACACCTTAATGTATCCTAAATAAGGAAGGAAAATATATAACCACTAGAATGCAGAGAGAACTATCTAACCTACTCACATTTCTTTAAAAGGAACTTAACTCCCTCTTTCTGCTACTCACCCCATACCACATTCTAAATCAAAGTTTGGGATGGACATGCACACACTGCGGTATTTAAAATGGAAAACCAACAAGGACCCTTGTAAAGCACAGGGAACTCTGCTCAATGTTACAGGGCAGCCTGGATGGGAGGGCAGTTTTGGGGAGAATGGATACATGTATATTACAACTGAGTCCCTTTGCTGTCCACCTGAAATTATCACAATCTGTTTATCAATTATACTCCAATACAAAATAAAAAGCTAAAAAAAAGTGGCTGAGTATCTTAACGGAAAGCAATGGGACTTCAAATCACAACACAGATTAATTCTAAGTAAACATAGAGATCTAGACCATGGAGGCAACTGTTGTTAAATGGGCCTCCCAGCTTAAAAGCACCTTCGAGTGGCACATTGTTAAAGAGAGCTACACCTAGGAGACAAGAACCTAGTCATGTGAGAACTACCTGGGGTAATGTGTATCTACCTGAGGTCAAACAAAAAGCTCCACAAATCTAGAAACCAGAGAATGTTTTAAATGGGCCACAGTTGAGAAAAAGACATTGCACTTACTTTAGCTATGGATTAAACTTTGAAAGAGCAAAACATATACTGTGGAAAACATCAGCAATTGAAGACAGAGTTGCTGTTCTTGTAAATCAAATTCATTCCACTTAAGAGCTCCATTAGCTCCTACTAGTACCACAATTGAAAAGAGGTTATTGCTTTTAAAGGTTTAATTTAAATTTAGGCCCTTCAACAGCAAGTTCAATGATTTATCACACTGATTGAATTCTAATTCTCTTACTAAGCTGAATTCCAGAAAGCCATTTCCTTCCAACACATACCACACACTTACAGGAACTCCCTCATCCTCCAAAAATAACGTAATTTACACAACATTTAATTGAATAAGACACAGTTACTGCCCCATAGTGACGAAAGCAGTGGTGCCTCATACAGAAAGCTTGATCAGGCATGGTATGTATTTGTTTCATATGGTCATCTAGAAAATATAGCTTTGCAAAAGTAAGAAAGTATCGACACCTTAATGTATCCTAAATAAGGAAGGAAAATATATAACCACTAGAATGCAGAGAGAACTATCTAACCTACTCACATTTCTTTAAAAGGAACTTAACTCCCTCTTTCTGCTACTCACCCCATACCACATTCTAAATCAAAGTTTGGGATGGACATGCACACACTGCGGTATTTAAAATGGAAAACCAACAAGGACCCTTGTAAAGCACAGGGAACTCTGCTCAATGTTACAGGGCAGCCTGGATGGGAGGGCAGTTTTGGGGAGAATGGATACATGTATATTACAACTGAGTCCCTTTGCTGTCCACCTGAAATTATCACAATCTGTTTATCAATTATACTCCAATACAAAATAAAAAGCTAAAAAAAAGTGGCTGAGTATCTTAACGGAAAGCAATGGGACTTCAAATCACAACACAGATTAATTCTAAATAAACATATGGCAGAAACTTGCTAGCTATTCACAAACCATATCCATCTTTCTTGTGGATGTCTAGCTAGACTAGGTTTTCCAGCCTCTAGGGCCTTTAGGGTTGAATACAGAACTGAGTTCAGGTATAGACAGACATGGCTTCCAGGCCTGGCCCATAAGCCCTGTCCCCATTCCTTATCCTTCTGCACCAGCCTTCAGAGATGTGTGAAAGAAGGCTGGCAGAGCCACAGTATGAAAGGAGCCTGGAGGAATAAACCACTGCCGTTATTTCTTGAAGTGGCTAACACTAGCTTAATACAAATGTTTTGCTTGATTTGTTAACTTCTACATTGATTCAGTTAAAGCAATAACACACTGGCTACTCCACAAACAATAAATGACTCAACCCAGAAAACCCCATCACAGGGAAACAGCACAAGCAGACCAAGATCCAAGGATGCATGGTCCTCAGTCTATCTGATAAACAAAATACGGGCTGAGTTCTTAAAGTCTTTGTGGAAACCTGAGAGTGGTGCTAGGGAAACATGGACCCTGATTCCCAAATGGATTCTTTTTTTATTTCTTAAAGATTTTTTTTTTGTGAACCATTTTTCCTGAAGCCTTTATTGAATTTATTATAACATTGCTTCTGTTTTCTGCTTTAGTTTTTGGTCACAAGGCATGTGGGATCTTCACTCCTCCACCAGGGATCCATTAAACCAGCATTCCCCCGACACCCCTAGCATTGGAAGGCAAAGTCTTAAACCCAGGGCCACCAGGGAAGTGCCCCTCAAGTTGACTCCTGAGGCACAAGTATGGCAGGAGCTTTTCCAATCACAGGAAAAACCACGTGAAAAAGTGGTAAGGGGCCAGACTGTGGGTTCTGCGGAGAATGGAAAGGAGGAAAGGAGGGGAAGATACAGGCAGGGGAGTGGTAACCACAGGCTTGTGTTCTTTGCAACAGCCTCACACACACTAGCTCCACTGGCTAAACAATGGCATGGTCTTTGCAAGGCAAGTAGATTCTGCCCTTAAAGCAGTGCAATGTCACTGCAGGTCATGGTGGGCACAGAGAGCTAAAGCTGTCTTCGGGTGGGGAACACTCACATATTAAGTAGTTGTTGTCCAGTCGCCCAGTTGTGTCCAACTCTTTGTGACCTCATGGACTTCAGCACACCAGGCCTCCCTGTCCTTCACCATCTCCTGCAGTTTGCCCAAGTTCATGTCCATTGCATTGCTGATGCCATCTAGCCATCTCATCCTCTGTAGGATGGATGTATTAAGTAGAGGATACGTTGTGTGTGTGTGTGTGTGTGTGTGTGTGTGTGTTTTCTTTTAGAGGTGAGATAGTTAAAGGAAGGAAAGGAATCAAAAATAGGGAGATAATGCTTATAAGCACTACTGGAATTCTTATATCACAAGTCAAAGGTTCTGCAAGTATAACTTTAAACCCATCTCCTAAATTTACTCAGGATAATATTTCCCCAAATGCATATATTCAGTTAGGCAAAGGACTCTCCTAAATCTACAAGGTTTATTACGTTTTACATGTTCCCATTACTCACTAATCACAGAGAATTTCCATCAGAAGGGACAAAAAATGTAAAGAAACATCACACCTATCCAGAGATGGGATGTCAACCACGCGTGTGAGAACCTTTTGAAAGTGAAAAGGTTTCTGAGAGGCAAAGAGAACCATCACATGGGCTAGTGGCACTTTCTACCACAGGAATGTCTTTTAGAATCTTAAAATTTTGTTAAAACTGTACGGAAATAATTGTGTGGAAAAGGCAAGCATCTAATTTCTTACATGAACAGATTTTTTCATAAGCAGTTTTACGTTTACAGAAAAATTGTGCAGAAAGTACAGAATTCCATATGCCTTTTATCCCATCCCATGCATATTGGTTCTCCCATTATTAACACCCTGGATTAATGTGGTACATTTACTAAGGTTAATGAACCATTATAAATACCTCATCATTAACTAAGGCCCATAGCTTACCTTAGGGTTCCCTCTTTGTGCTGCACTGTTCTGTGGGTTTTGACAAATGCGCAGTATCACAGATCCACCAGTACAGCATCACAGAACAGTTTCATTGCCCTAAAAATTCCCTAGCCTCTGTCAGTTCTTCCCTCCTTTCCTCTCTCTCTGAAACTCTGCCAACGACAGATCTTTCCACTGTCTCCAGAGTTTTACTGTTTCCAGAACTTCATATAGTCAAAGTCATAAACTTGGTAGTCTTTTCAGATTGGCTTCTTTCACTTACTAATATGTATTTAAGGTTCTACCATGTCTTTTCGTAGCTTGTTAACTCTTTTTATTCTGATCACTGAACAAATTTTTACTGTATGGACATATCAGAATTTGCTTATTCTTTCACCTGCTAAAGGACACCTTGGTTGCTTCTAAATTTGGGCAGTTATGAATGAAGCTGCTATAAACATTCATGTTTTTCTATGGATATAAATTTTCATCACTTGGTTAAATAGCTAGGAACGCGATTACAGGAGTAAGCCACAGGACTACACTGATCTTTATAGGAAACTGCTACAGTGTTTTCCAAAGTGGCTATACAACTTTGCATTCCCAATGGCAGTTAACGAGAGTTTCTTTGGCTTCATATCCTTGCCAGCATTTGGTAGTGTCAGTATTCAGGATGTCAGCCATTCTAACCGGTGTGTAGTAGGTATATATGGCTTTAGTTTGACATATAAGTGGGTTCCCCAGGTGGCTCAGTGCTAAAGAAGATGCCTACTAATGCAGGAGTTGCAGGAGCTATGGGTCGGGAAGATCCTCCAGAAGGAAATGGCCACCCAACTAATTTAAAATTTTGTTTTAAAATTTAAAACTGTACGAATTGGGAAAAGGCAAGCATCTAATTTCTTACATGAACAGATTTTTCATAAGCAGTTTTACGTTTACAGAAAAATTGTGCAGAAAGTACAGAATTCCATATGCCTTTTATCCCATCCCATGCATATTGGTTCTCCCATTATTAACACCCTGGATTAATGTGGTACATTTACTAAGGTTAATGAACCATTATAAATACCTCATCATTAACTAAGGCCCATAGCTTACCTTAGGGTTCCCTCTTTGTGCTGCACTGTTCTGTGGGTTTTGACAAATGCGCAGTATCACAGATCCACCAGTACAGCATCACAGAACAGTTTCATTGCCCTAAAAATTCCCTAGCCTCTGTCA
The DNA here is from genome assembly GCA_022376925.1 of Tragulus kanchil. Lineage (NCBI taxonomy): Eukaryota > Metazoa > Chordata > Mammalia > Artiodactyla > Tragulidae > Tragulus > Tragulus kanchil. Next base: position 115,708,254 of record JAIOJX010000023.1, on the reverse strand, counting down.
GTTCTTCCCTCCTTTCCTCTCTCTCTGAAACTCTGCCAACGACAGATCTTTCCACTGTCTCCAGAGTTTTACTGTTTCCAGAACTTCATATAGTCAAAGTCATAAACTTGGTAGTCTTTTCAGATTGGCTTCTTTCACTTACTAATATGTATTTAAGGTTCTACCATGTCTTTTCGTAGCTTGTTAACTCTTTTTATTCTGATCACTGAACAAATTTTTACTGTATGGACATACCAGAATTTGCTTATTCTTTCACCTGCTAAAGGACACCTTGGTTGCTTCTAAATTTGGGCAGTTATGAATGAAGCTGCTATAAACATTCATGTTTTTCTATGGATATAAATTTTCATCACTTGGTTAAATAGCTAGGAACGCGATTACAGGAGTAAGCCACAGGACTACACTGATCTTTATAGGAAACTGCTACAGTGTTTTCCAAAGTGGCTATACAACTTTGCATTCCCAATGGCAGTTAACGAGAGTTTCTTTGGCTTCATATCCTTGCCAGCATTTGGTAGTGTCAGTATTCAGGATGTCAGCCATTCTAACCGGTGTGTAGTAGGTATATATGGCTTTAGTTTGACATATAAGTGGGTTCCCCAGGTGGCTCAGTGCTAAAGAAGATGCCTACTAATGCAGGAGTTGCAGGAGCTATGGGTCGGGAAGATCCCCTCCAGAAGGAAATGGCAACCCACTCCAATATTCTAGACTGGAAAATCCCATGGGCAGAGGAGCCTGGTGGGTTACAGTCCGTGGGGTCCCAAAGAGTCAGACATGACTAAGTGCACACGCTCGCCATACCATGTGGAACATCTTTTCCATGTTCATGTCTTCCGTGCATCTTCTTTGCTGAAGAGTCTCTTCAGATATTTTACCCATTTTTTAAATTGGGTTGTTTCATTATTGTTGAGTTCTGAGGGTTTTTTAGGTATATTTGAGATACACAACTATTACGATATATGTGATCTTGGAAAGCTTTTCTGCCAGTCTGTGGCATGTCTTGTCATTCTCTGACAGAGTCTTTTGCAAAGCAAAAGTTTTCCATTTTAACAGAATCCAACTTGTCAATTAATTTCTTTCATGGTTCGTGCTTTTGGGGTTTTATCTAAAAACCTCATCGCTAAGTCCAAGGTCTCCGAGATTTCTGCTAGATTATTTTCTCGGACTTTCACAGTTTACATCTAGGGCTATGATCCATTTTGAAGGAATTTTTGTGAAAGGTGCAAGGTCTGTGTCTAGGTTCGTCTTTTTACATATGGATGTCCAGCTGTTTCCACAGAGAAAAGATATCCTTTCTCCATTGTGAGGCCTCTGCTCCTACAGTCAAAGGTTCATTGACAGTATTTGTGTGGATCTACTTCCAGGCTCTCTCCTCTGAGTCAATGACATATTTGTCTGTTCTTTCACTCATACACACTGTTTACTGCCGCTTTATAGCAAATCTTAAAGTCAGGTAGTTATTTTTCAACTGTTAAATAAAAAAGGGGAAACAAGATTCATCATCCAAAGGTTCATGGGCAGCTCGTGACACATCTATACACTGGAGAGAACAGAGGACAGAGTAGGAACCCAGGAAGTTCACTGAGCCTGGACCCCAGAGTGAGAATGAGCAGGCAGAGCCTGCTGCTGAGGCACAGAACTCCTAACTAGGGAAACTCTGTACAACTTTAAGGAAGGAAATCACTCTTGGGGAATTCTCTGGCGGTTCAATGGTTACGATTCCATGCTTCTACCCTAGGAGGCACAGGTTAGACCCTTGGTTGGGGAACTAAGATGCCGCATGTCGCACAGCATAGCCAAAAAAAGAGAGACAGAGAAAGAATACACCTTTGGTCTCTAAATCCTTCATCATATAAGCACAAAAAGTGCTCCCGGAGGTTTAAGTCACCTAACATTAAACATGGCCCTTCAGGAAAGAAGAAGGGAGTCCTTTTGTTTCGGCAGATAAAGGCAGGGGCTTCCCAGCAGGTTCAAGCAGTAACTGAAGAGTCTCTTCAGATATTTTACCCATTTTTTAAATTGGGTTGTTTCATTATTGTTGAGTTCTGAGGGTTTTTTAGGTATATTTGAGATACACAACTATTACGATATATGTGATCTTGGAAAGCTTTTCTGCCAGTCTGTGGCATGTCTTGTCATTCTCTGACAGAGTCTTTTGCAAAGCAAAAGTTTTCCATTTTAACAGAATCCAACTTGTCAATTAATTTCTTTCATGGTTCGTGCTTTTGGGGTTTTATCTAAAAACCTCATCGCTAAGTCCAAGGTCTCCGAGATTTCTGCTAGATTATTTTCTCGGACTTTCACAGTTTACATCTAGGGCTATGATCCATTTTGAAGGAATTTTTGTGAAAGGTGCAAGGTCTGTGTCTAGGTTCGTCTTTTTACATATGGATGTCCAGCTGTTTCCACAGAGAAAAGACATCCTTTCTCCATTGTGAGGCCTCTGCTCCTACAGTCAAAGGTTCATTGACAGTATTTGTGTGGATCTACTTCCAGGCTCTCTCCTCTGAGTCAATGACATATTTGTCTGTTCTTTCACTCATACACACTGTTTACTGCCGCTTTATAGCAAATCTTAAAGTCAGGTAGTTATTTTTCAACTGTTAAATAAAAAGGAGAAACAAGATTCATCATCCAAAGGTTCATGGGCAGCTCGTGACACATCTATACACTGGAGAGAACAGAGGACAGAGTAGGAACCCAGGAAGTTCACTGAGCCTGGACCCCAGAGTGAGAATGAGCAGGCAGAGCCTGCTGCTGAGGCACAGAACTCCTAACTAGGGAAACTCTGTACAACTTTAAGGAAGGAAATCACTCTTGGGGAATTCTCTGGCGGTTCAATGGTTACGATTCCATGCTTCTACCCTAGGAGGCACAGGTTAGACCCTTGGTTGGGGAACTAAGATGCCGCATGTCGCACAGCATAGCCAAAAAAAGAGAGACAGAGAAAGAATACACCTTTGGTCTCTAAATCCTTCATCATATAAGCACAAAAAGTGCTCCCGGAGGTTTAAGTCACCTAACATTAAACATGGCCCCTTCAGGAAAGAAGAAGGGAGTCCTTTTGTTTCGGCAGATAAAGGCAGGGGGCTTCCCAGCAGGTTCAAGCAGTAAAGAAACTACCTACCAAGGCAGGAGACACAGATTCCTGTCCCTGGGTAGGGAAGAGCCCCCGGAGAAGGAAACGGCAACCCACTCCTGTATGTTTGCCTGGAGAATTTCATGGACAGAGGAACCTGGCAGGGTACAGTCGGATACAACTCAGCATGCATGCAATACAACAATAATAATTCAGAGGTTTCAGGGTATATCTGTACCCTGTAACGAAATAGCTCTTAGAGGAACCTCAGTTAGACAGAAACCTTACCACCCAACAGAGCCGCGTGTGACTCCTCCTGCGCTGCAGGGAGGCTGAAAGCACGGGTAGGAAATGAGAGCAGAAAACAGCCACCGCAGCACAGAGAGAGCAGTTCCTTGACCACCATGACTGGCTGCATGCACTCTGTGGAAGAACGCGGACTCAGATCAATTGAAAAGATCCTGTATCTTAAGGAAGTTTTCATTTCATTACGAGACTGAGAAGCCCCTGCAAAGATGGCAACTGATTCCAGAACAGGATCTTGGGGAGGAACAAGAACAAGAAAACCTGTACTATCGTATGTGAAGAAAATAGCTATAGTCATTGCTCTGTGAGAAAAGGGGATCCTGCAGGAGTGCTGTGTGACAGTCTAGAGGGGTGGGATGCGGGGGATATACATATGACTAATCTGGGAACATACACATCTGTAAACAACAAAACTCTGTAAAAGTTAAAAGTAAAATAAAAGTTAAACAGAAAAAAAAAGAAATCTGAAAAAGAAAAAAAAGAACAAGGCAGGACAATCAGCCTAGCGGAAAAGGGGTAAAACCAGACTGGCCCCAAGGGAAACTACTCTCAGCCACGGGATACAGGTCCACGTCAGACCTCTTGGCAGGAAGAGATCAAAGTGCACATCTCATCCCATCCTCTGAGCTGCACAGTTATTGTGAATGTTCACAATTCAAAACTTACAACATCTTTTTTTTTTTTTTTAAACCTTTTATTTATTTATTTGTGACTGTGCTGGGTCTTCGTTGGTGTGTGGGCTTAGTTACTCCGTGGCAGGTGGGATCTTCCCAGATCAGGGATCGAACCCGTGTCTCCTGCATTGGCAGATGGGCTCTTATCCACTGAGCCACCAGGGAAGCCCACAACATCTTTTAATGAGAGCAGTGCACATTAAGCACATCGAGTTTTATCGTCATGACCCTTTAATGCATTCTCTAGGGTAGTTTCAGCACTATGCCAGCATTGCAAAGAGCCGAGAAGGCTTGTAAGCCTACCAAGTATTTATTAGCTGGCCCTTTACAAAGAAAAACTCTGTCAACCCCTGATCAAGAGTAAAGATCTACTCATCCAGTAAGTCCTCTTGTTGTCAAATTTCTAGTTTAAGAACACAGTTCCACAGACATTACTTTAAAAGGCCCTGTCTGACCATTAATGTTGGCATTCTTGGACCCCCAAGGAACGATGACCACACTTGCTTTGAGGAGGAGGAAGAGGACTGGAGGGTTTGGAAAGGAACAGATACTCTCGCTTTCCTACGGATCATTTTGACTATTTTACCAACAGCATGTGTTAAACTCAACTTCTATTATACATGTATGTGTGCATACATACTTTTAACTGTTTATTTTGTATTGGGTATGTGGTAAGTCACTTCAGTCGTGGGCAACTCTTTGCGACCCCATGGACTGTAGCTCACCACGTTCCTCTGTCCATGGAATGCTCCAGGCAAGAATACTGGAGTGAGCTTCCCCTGGTGGTCCAGTGGGTAAGGACACCGCCTTGCAGTGCAAGGGGTGCCGGTTCAATCCCTGGCCTGGGAGGATCCCACGTGCTGCGGAGCGGCTGGACTGATGTGTCCAATGACCAAGCCGGAGCTCTGGAGTGCATGCGCCCAGAGCCGGTGCTCTGCGACAACAGAGGCCACCACGATGGGAGGCCCACAGGAGCCAAAGAACAAAGACGGATGAAAATAGAGAAATGAAAGACCAATAGAAGTGGCCTGCCCGCTCCCCTCCCTCCCCAACCCGACCCCCACCCAAAATAAATAAGTAAATAAATCTTAAAAAAAAAAAGAATACTGGAGTGAGTTGCCATGCCCTCCTGCAGGGGATCTTCCCTATTCAGGGATCAAACTGATGACTCAGGCATCTCCTGCACTGGCAGGCGGTTTCTTTACCTCTAGCACCACCTGGAATCCCCTACTGGAGTATAGCTGAATCAGCAATGTTGAGGTAGTTTCAGGTGAACAGCAAAGGCACTCAGCCATAGATATACATCTATCCATTCTCCCCTAAACTCCCCTCCCATCCAGGCTGCCACATCACATTGAGTACAGTTCCATTCCACACATACTTTTTTAATTAGTTCATTAAAAAAACAGTTCCAGCAACCAAACATATGTGGATTAGAGGTTTTATGAGAGGATTCATTTTATTAACATTGCAACTGCAATGGTAAAGTAAAGAAAAACAGAGTGCTGAAAGAGTGTTCATAAAAGTGAAAGGTGAAAGTCACTTAAATACCCAATTTTCCAAGAAATAAAGGGATGAGTTTTATAAACAGTGGTATATCTATTCAGTGGAATCTCACACTCATTATGACAGTGAATAGATGTGCATTTCCTCATATGGACATGATGTGGTATTCAGAAAAGTCAGAGGACAAGATAAATCTAGTGAACTCTTTTAGTTTGAAAAACACATCTATGTGCATAGATGGGCACTGAAAAGACTGGAAGGATATACATCAAAAAGGAAAAAATTTATGTATTACAAGAGTGTAAGGTTCCTCCCCTTTTGCTTCTCTATATTTTTAAAATTTTGAACACTGAACATGGACTCCCTTTCATTCTTGAAAGGTAAGAAACATTTTAATGATTATAGCGTGAGCAGAAGAAAGCACAAGATGAAGCTTCTGACATACTGGGCATGCTCTGCTCCTGACCTGGGGGTGTGTCACACACAAATCTTTAATATGTGAAAACTTATCAAGCATGTAGGGTTCCCTGATGGCTCAGTGGTAAAGAATCCACTTGCAGTGCAGAACACTCGGGTTCAATATCTGGGTTGGGAAAATTCCTTTAAGAAGGGAATGGCTACCCATGCTAGTATGCTTTGCCTGGGAAATCCCATGGACAGAGGAGCTTGGCGGGCTACAGTTCATGAGGTTGCAATGAGTCGGACATAACTTAGCCACTATACAACACCACCACCACCACACCTGTATTATAATGTATATTTTATATATATATATATATATATATATATATATATATATATATATTATAGAGACACCTTTAAAAAATACGTTCTAAAGGGAGGAAAAAATACAAATACACCATCCCTTATAGAATTTCATTCATCCAGTTGGTATTTATCAACTACCTCTCAAAGATTGGACTCCGCCCTGGGTATTAAAGCTACACAAAATGTACATTTACAGAGCCTTGTGGACTACGCATGCACTATATATAAAATCACATAGAGAACTGCATACTTATGTGTATCTAAGTAGTAGGACTGAACAACAGGCTCAAAAATAACTAGTTTCAGCAAAAGGCAACTTCACTGTCTCAGAGAATCTAAAGAGGCACTGAAAAGCAAACTAAGAACAGAGAAGCAACTAGGCCAGTGGTTCTCCAAAAATGATTTTACCCCACCCTGACCCCCTTGGTTATTTGTCAATGTTGGAAGACATTTCAGTTTGCAGCTCTCAGAGAATGCTAGTGGTGTCTAGTCAGAAGACACCAGGGACGGCGCTGGACATTCTACAGTGCATACGAAAGCCCCTACAACAAATCTGGTCCAAAATGTCAATAATGCTAAGGTTGAGAAACCTGTTACTATGTGTGGTCAGCTGACCAGAAGCTCTGAGCAAGCAGCTAAAAGCAACTCGGAAACTCAGAACTGTGGTCCCAGTCCCAACTACTTAAATCAGAACCTGCCTAAGGTCCCAAGTGTCTCTTAAGCACATGAGGTTTGAGAAGCACCACCTACAGCTCCAAGAACTACTGGAGTCAGGTGATGCCTCTGTCAAACAAGTCTCTCCCAGGGCTCCTCTGTGCCAAGAATCCACCTGCCAGTGCAGGAGACGGGTTTAATCTCTGATCAGGGAGGATTCCACATGCCATGAAGCAGCGAAGCCCATGCGCCACAACTACTGAGCCCTGCAATCGCAGCTACTGAAGCTTGCGAACCTCAGAGCTTATGCTCCATAGCACCTGGTCACCGCAATTACAGAAAGCCTGCACACAGCAATGAAGACCCAGACTGGCCAAAACCAATAAATAAATGAAATTATTAAAAAAAAATAAACCAAGCCAAGTGTCTGCCTATGTGATTCCCCTTCTGCTGAGGCTGAGGTTGTTTCCCACGCAGGAGTGCTGGCTGCTGTGAATGCCTGAGGTTTACACCTCAGATCTCCTGTCAATGGAGAGAAATGACCCTTTTTCTCAGTGCTGGGCTTACCCTATGATAGATGGCTTTTATAGCCAAAAAGGAAAACAGCAGAGCCCTGCAAGAGACCCACTGCCTGAGCTTAGGATCACGAAAGCTGATTCCTGAACAATAAGGCCAGACATTAAGACAAAGGCATCTGACAAATACTTATTAAGCATCTATTATGTTTGACCCTGTTCTGGCCAGGAGACTTTATCAGTAAAAAGAACTTTGTCCTGGCCTTGCCCTTGAGGAAGGACTTACCCCCTGCTGAGCAGAAGCAGACAGACCTGGAAACAGAGACAACACAGCCACAGAATGTGAGGACGTGGAGGAGAGGACGGCAAGAATCGGAAGGTAAACGATGACAGGACAGAATGCCTGGGGCACCAGGACCCGTATTTTAAGCAGGACTCTCCAAATAAGGTGACATCGGAACTGAAACCTGAGGTATACAGAGTCCAGCCAGCACTCAGGGGGAGGGCATTCCATCAAGACAGACTTGTGATGAGAAGGTCCCGAGGACGACCAGAGCTTGGCAGGTTCAAGGAGGAGGGCAGGGCTGGGGGGTGGAGGGGGTGGCGGCGCTGCAACAGAGCTGAGGGCGCAGATGAAGAAACACACGGTCTTGGTGGTTACACTGAGTACAGTGATGACCTCCTGGCCCGAGGGGGTCAAGTGCAGACTGGGCGGGGGGAGTCCGTCGGCCTGAGTGTGTATCTGGGCTCCACCATTTATCAGAAGTGTGGCTACTTCAGAACATGCGAAGATGGCCTAACAGGCCCACTGCCTTTATGGATGGGACTGTGACCTGTGGTCCTACTCACAACTACTGAGCCCTGCAATCGCAGCTACTGAAGCTTGAACCTCAGAGCTTATGCTCCATAGCACCTGGTCACCGCAATTACAGAAAGCCTGCACACAGCAATGAAGACCCAGACTGGCCAAAACCAATAAATAAATGAAATTATTAAAAAAAAATAAACCAAGCCAAGTGTCTGCCTATGTGATTCCCCTTCTGCTGAGGCTGAGGTTGTTTCCCACGCAGGAGTGCTGGCTGCTGTGAATGCCTGAGGTTTACACCTCAGATCTCCTGTCAATGGAGAGAAATGACCCTTTTTCTCAGTGCTGGGCTTACCCTATGATAGATGGCTTTTATAGCCAAAAAGGAAAACAGCAGAGCCCTGCAAGAGACCCACTGCCTGAGCTTAGGATCACGAAAGCTGATTCCTGAACAATAAGGCCAGACATTAAGACAAAGGCATCTGACAAATACTTATTAAGCATCTATTATGTTTGACCCTGTTCTGGCCAGGAGACTTTATCAGTAAAAAGAACTTTGTCCTGGCCTTGCCCTTGAGGAAGGACTTACCCCCTGCTGAGCAGAAGCAGACAGACCTGGAAACAGAGACAACACAGCCACAGAATGTGAGGACGTGGAGGAGAGGACGGCAAGAATCGGAAGGTAAACGATGACAGGACAGAATGCCTGGGGCACCAGGACCCGTATTTTAAGCAGGACTCTCCAAATAAGGTGACATCGGAACTGAAACCTGAGGTATACAGAGTCCAGCCAGCACTCAGGGGGAGGGCATTCCATCAAGACAGACTTGTGATGAGAAGGTCCCGAGGACGACCAGAGCTTGGCAGGTTCAAGGAGGAGGGCAGGGCTGGGGGGTGGAGGGGGTGGCGGCGCTGCAACAGAGCTGAGGGCGCAGATGAAGAAACACACGGTCTTGGTGGTTACACTGAGTACAGTGATGACCTCCTGGCCCGAGGGGGTCAAGTGCAGACTGGGCGGGGGGAGTCCGTCGGCCTGAGTGTGTATCTGGGCTCCACCATTTATCAGAAGTGTGGCTACTTCAGAACATGCGAAGATGGCCTAACAGGCCCACTGCCTTTATGGATGGGACTGTGACCTAGGAATGGTTTCTTTTTATACCCTTAAAACAGCCACATTTTAAACGGTTATATAAGTGTCTGCATGGTATCCTTGATTTTGCCCTTAGTCCGCAAAGCCTAAAATATTTTCCATGTGACCCTTTATAATGCAAATTCGCCCCTGAGCCAGGTCTGCATGCAGTAGGTGCTCAGGAGGTGAGGGGCATTGTTGCCCTCGGCCATCACGCAGGCTACCTGGACCACTAGTGACAGAGAAGAGGCTCCTCATGCAACCCTCCCCAAACAACCATTTGCCTAATTTTCTGCATTTGAAGCAGGAAAGTGGTTTCCCACGAACATGTAACTTAACTCGAATTCTTGAATTCAAACCCTGATTTCTATGTCCCTAAAACCCATGTTATTTCTAGAATGCAAACTCCATACAATTAATCTGTTCTCCAAGCCAGATACTTTGTTTCCTGCATCTCTGACACATACAGTTCAGATGGAACTGGATGAATTTGTATCACACTCATGGTATAACAAAAAAAAAGGTGGAGGAATAAGAAGGAAGAGGTGGTTGTTTTGGGGGGTGGTACTTAAACCAACTGATCGTCCCTCTGTTTCCTTTTCCCAATGTTCTATAATAAATGTTTCTTTTATAATAAGGGAAAAAGACTTCTTTTTTATAAAGAAAGCAAGCAGATAAAATCAGCATTACCCAGAGTATCTACATTGTACTTTTTAAAGACAGCACTATTTTGACAGCCAAAAAAGACACTTAGGAATACAGCATTACAAATTCAAGATCATGTCTATGAACTTGGCTTGAAAAAAAAAAACCCTCCGCAAAAATACAACCTACCATCTGTACAACGTATTCAGAAATGATTAGCATAGTACGAAAAAATAATGCTGGAACAGCAGAATATTTTTCTTCTTTTTTAAAGAATGCTTCCTGTTCAGTATTCTTTTCAGACTTCTCTAGGAAGTAGAAGCAAAGGCAAGATGGAACATCAGGTCAAGAAGATAGAAACAGGAAGTAAATCAAGACTAGAAAGGAACCCCAAACACTCTTTCCTGAGGAGTCTTTACCTGGCACAGCGCTGTCAGTTTCAGCAAGCTTGAGGATCTCTGTCAGCATGGACCAGCGTCAAGGGCTGTATGGAGAAGCCTCTCTGCTCTGGCTTCGGGGTTAAGCCGGAGTCCTCTCCAGACGGTCTCAGCCCTCTAAAGCTATACTGCCATGTCTCTGCTGGTCACATGAGAGAGAATCTGCCGCTCATGGAACGAGCAGAGCTTGCAGACATGGAGCTCAGAAAAGTGCTTCTCAGATGGCTGTGCACAGAGCACAAAGGCAGTGTGGACAGAAACCCAATGGCCTCGGGAAGCTGGGCTTCCCCACCGACAAGAGCAAAGCTGTGCAACCTTCCCTCAACCCTCTGGAGCCTTAGTCAAAAGGGTTAGGGCAAGAACTGACCCCATGCCAAACGAAAGAGACATTCTGTGCTACGGTGATGGCAAATCATGAAGCCACACTCAGATTTGTAGAAATATACCCTGATAATGTCAATTCTGAGCAATGTTCATTTCAGGAAACTATGTCCCAACCAGTTACTTCCTCCCAAATGAAAAAGACTTTGTATCAAATTCATTCCAGAGAAAGAATATTTACCACACCCGTGCAGGACCTACCCTACCCACAAAGTACTCAGGATTACCACCCTTTGTATCTAAAAAAGCAGGTGGGGTGGGTTTTGCTCCTATGTTGACAAGGGGCTCTGGAGGATCCCTACTGAGGACCTTGTATTTGTATAAAACTCAGTCCCAGCAAGAGGGGATCGATAGAATGACCTCCAGTTCTGTATGGCGGCAGAGGCTGGACACCTAACACGCAACTTCATCTCCCAAGGAGCCAGAAACAGCTGAACGAACCGGACGATAATTTCTGCAGAATTCAAATTCTATAATGACAAGGGTTAGGTCTGAGCTACTGTCAGGCACCTTTCCTCCCTTACCTCTAGCAGTTGGTCTCTCCGCCCTCAGGGTGGGCAATGTCCTCTGGTTTGTTTTCCCCCAGGACACTGAGTGGCCGGTTCCTTCCAGGACAGAGGCGGGCTGTGCTCATGATCCTTGTCCACCACCTCTATAATCTCTTCAATTTGAGAAGCTGCCTTAATTGGCTGTTGGAATAGGTCAAGGCACTAATGCTGGTGAACAAAGTGCCCCTTTAATGCTGGCTTTCTTCAGTTCACGGACTGCAAAGACAGAACAATTCACATCTCTGACAATGCCCTTGCTAAGAGATGTCTCAGGGTTAGATAAGACGGATGGATACCAACGTGTTTTTCCAGAGACCACTAGCACAGGATCAGCAAAACTTTCTGTAAGAGGCCACAGCATAAATAGTTTAGGTTTTGCAAGCCACGGTCTCTGCCATTCTAGGGCAGAGGCATCTACGGCACCATGCAAACATTCCCGTAAGACTTATTTGTGAGCACTGAAATTTGAATTTCATGGAATTTTTAAGAGGTCACAAAACACACGACTATGTGGGGATTTCTGACTGCATGGAAAGTCAGCACCCATCACTTCCGCTTTGTTCAAGGGTCAATGGTAGTCTTTGTTTGGTCTTTCTTTCAACCATATAAAAACGTAAAGGGCGTTCTTAACTTGCAGGCGATAGGTGTGGGCTGTCGTTGGCTGCATGAGACAACTGTCATATCCAGCATCATACCCCAGAGGCCGCAGAGCACAGAGCCTTGCTCACACCCAACTCATCTCTTTCCTTCCCCAAACTCAACCCTTCGCAATACCCCTCCACCTCCCATCATCCTGTCTCATCTTGCACAGCTCCTACATTCAAAGAAACCTCCACCCAAGCCTGAAACGTGAGGGATGGGCTTGGAAAGGAGACAGAGCCAGGCTTTCTGTGTCAGAAGCATCTTCAACAGCTTCCCAGTACTTTCAGAATGAACACTGGACGAGCCCATGCATTTCTCTCCACCCTCATTTGTACCCCTCTCCTGTCTCTGACCCTGTGTGATGTTTACATTTTACTGTCAAACAGATGGGCCAAAGGGCTCCCCAACAGTTGGCCAAGTATTATCCTGGGTATGTCAGTGTGGTTGTTTGGGGATGAGATTAGTTGCTCTTCAATTTGCCAGACACTGAGTGGCGGTTCCTTCCAGGACAGAGGCGGGCTGTGCTCATGATCCTTGTCCACCACCTCTATAATCTCTTCAATTTGAGAAGCTGCCTTAATTGGCTGTTGGAATAGGTCAAGGCACTAATGCTGGTGAACAAAGTGCCCCTTTAATGCTGGCTTTCTTCAGTTCACGGACTGCAAAGACAGAACAATTCACATCTCTGACAATGCCCTTGCTAAGAGATGTCTCAGGGTTAGATAAGACGGATGGATACCAACGTGTTTTTCCAGAGACCACTAGCACAGGATCAGCAAAACTTTCTGTAAGAGGCCACAGCATAAATAGTTTAGGTTTTGCAAGCCACGGTCTCTGCCATTCTAGGGCAGAGGCATCTACGGCACCATGCAAACATTCCCGTAAGACTTATTTGTGAGCACTGAAATTTGAATTTCATGGAATTTTTAAGAGGTCACAAAACACACGACTATGTGGGGATTTCTGACTGCATGGAAAGTCAGCACCCATCACTTCCGCTTTGTTCAAGGGTCAATGGTAGTCTTTGTTTGGTCTTTCTTTCAACCATATAAAAACGTAAAGGGCGTTCTTAACTTGCAGGCGATAGGTGTGGGCTGTCGTTGGCTGCATGAGACAACTGTCATATCCAGCATCATACCCCAGAGGCCGCAGAGCACAGAGCCTTGCTCACACCCAACTCATCTCTTTCCTTCCCCAAACTCAACCCTTCGCAATACCCCTCCACCTCCCATCATCCTGTCTCATCTTGCACAGCTCCTACATTCAAAGAAACCTCCACCCAAGCCTGAAACGTGAGGGATGGGCTTGGAAAGGAGACAGAGCCAGGCTTTCTGTGTCAGAAGCATCTTCAACAGCTTCCCAGTACTTTCAGAATGAACACTGGACGAGCCCATGCATTTCTCTCCACCCTCATTTGTACCCCTCTCCTGTCTCTGACCCTGTGTGATGTTTACATTTTACTGTCAAACAGATGGGCCAAAGGGCTCCCCAACAGTTGGCCAAGTATTATCCTGGGTATGTCAGTGTGGTTGTTTGGGGATGAGATTAACATTTCAATCAGGAGACTGAGGAAGGCAGACGGCCCTCTGTATCAGGCAGGCATCTCCCAAAAAAACAGAACATACACTGGCTAGCAGGACGTATGAAGGCTGGGGAATCCAAAGATCTAAGTCCAGTCCAACGGCATTGATAAGAATGTTATCCAGCTCATGTCCTTTCGTTTTCCTCCCTTGCCAATCTAATCAGAAGCCACCAAGTGAGTAAGGAAATCAAGTAGGTGAGTTGATTCATTCAGCAAAAACCTTTTAAGTACCTGCCAGGTGTGGGAGACACAGAAACAAGGTAGGACAGGACCTTCAACAGTGCTCACAGCCCGAGAGTAGGAGTCTTAGCCTTGAAAAGTAGAATTTGAGCACCCACTGGCTTTACATCACCTTCTACCAGCACCAGGCTTCCGTGATGGCTCAGATGGTAAAGAATCTCCTGCCATGCTGGAGACCCGGGTTCAATACCTGAGTTAGGAAGATCCCCTGGACAAGGAAAGGCTACCCTCCAGTATTCTTGCCTGGAGAAAGCAATGGCTCGTCCATGGGTTGCAGAGTCAGACACAAGAGAGCAACTTTCACTACTAGCACAACTACCTTTTGCCTATGACTTACAGCTAACTTTGGCAGGTTCCGCTCAGTCTGTGCTTGCCTCCCAGTCTTCACACTGGTCTATGAGGAGAGCTCAAACGTCCACAGCGAGCCGAAAGCAGAGTGAAAGTAGGACACATATGCACTGCTGTGTCTGTGGTTGGTCTGTGATAAAGCTGACGCGCCTCTAACTGCTGTGGTCCGACCCATCCTCTGAGCCTGTCGCCTGCTTCACCAACTGCAACAGAAAGAACATCTTTTTAAGTCGAACGATCTGATCTTAGAGCAGACTACAACTTAATTGAAGATAAAATAACCTGTCAGCCCTAGTTATGTGCGTTTGTCTCCCTACAACCTGAGAGCTTCCCAGTGAGGCCAGACTGAGTTAACCGAAACCTGCCAGCAACTCTGGGAATGGGGCCCTGGGCAATCTTTCTGTGCTTCAGTCAGGAGGAGCTTCAGATCCTAAAAGATTTTCAGGGCTGTGAGTGTCTGGGATAGAATCCTGCTCACCTCGTTCTTTAATGTACAACACGGATGGGATTGGACTGTGAAATGAAGCATGTCCATTTCCCATACCACAATCTCCCTTCCAAGGAGGAAGGCCCCTGTACCTGCTTTACTGAAAGAGGCATAATCCTTTCACTTTTCCAGTGTGAATTGCATGCCGCAAAGGGTCGGGCATTTATTTTTACACTTGCCCAGCTTTCTGTTCACACAGGCAAACGGGAGTATCAGTGGTAATTCTTCTTGAGATCTCTTGAAAAAGTATCCTGGATTTAATGGTGACTTAGATCTGGGCAGTCCCCATTTTGGCTTTAATTCTCTTCACAAAGCAGCACCCTTGAGGTGCAAACTTCAGAACAGCAACAAGGGCAAAACTGCAGGCATTATTCTTTCCTAGCTCCAGACACTGCTATGCAGGCGGTTTATTTTTCAGCTCTCTGATAGAATGTTGGGGTTCTATGTCTGTCATATGACAGTAAGAAAACCAATTACGTGGGTCACACTCTAAAGTGATTAAGGGCTGGCCAGTGAAGCCAGAGCCGCTTTTGATTCACCAGAAATGACGTTTTCCAGCCCTGCGTTTTCAGAAGGCAATGCGGTTCAGTTTGTACTGCAGCTCTCTTTATATAGTACTTCTTTATTTGACTCCAAGTACATATTTGTGAGCTAGAGCTGAAAGTCACAAAGGCAAGGAGGGCATTAATCGATTGTACAGCTCCTAAAGCTTTATTTCCACAATATGCGGTAAGTGCTGGAAATGAAGGAGTGTCTCCATTCGCCTGAAAACCTCCAATATGGCTTTCTAATAAATATGACTACAGGGTAAAAAGCATTCCTCGGTATTCGACTCATGAAGCTTCCCACAGCTGCTAGGATTAGCTTTCCAGAAGGACTTGTCCCTCTCTCAATTGCATGAGTGAGAAATACAATGGTCTCACAGCTTGATTCCAGCTATACTTGATTTCCTGAACTCACACCCTGGTCTTCCCTATGACAGAGGTGTTTAAAGTCAACTGCAGCAGTAATAATAATAGTAAATGACAACGTTATAAATATTCTTACTGAAAAACTGTTATACTTCAGTTTGATTCCTGAATTTATGACCAGTCTGTCAAAGAATGCAGGGCCACAAAAGTCGATTCTTGTGACAAGAACTATCTATCCTGATGATCAGAGCTGGCTGGCATTCTCAAAAGTAGAATTTATCAAGCGGGGAATTAGAAGCTTTCTCAGAGCGAAAAGTACAAGCAGCTCAGAGTGAAATAAAAGTTACTGGGATGCTCCCCTGCAGAATTTCCCGGAGCCTTTAATATTCAGACATGTGTCTAAATCTTAAAACGTTTCACCACTGAATCCTTCTTCATCAAGTGCCGTGCTTTACAGGGTTAGCGTTCCCATGGGACAAACTTGGAATCTCTGAAACTGGTCACTTAAAAGTGTTAGGAACCTCCTACTGGTTTTTCTGTCATGCACACCCTAGCCACGATTTCCCATTTTTCTATGAGGCTATGTTGCATAAGCAATCTAAAACAGTGTCATACTCTAGAGAAGTGCAGGATGGTGAATGCACTTCACAATGCTCCCTGGCACTGCCACTCCTCCTGCCTGCTCAGCTCAGATCCAGGGCAATTCTGGTACGGGTCTGTTCACCGGGTGGTTTGAAAAAAGCATGAATGAACCAAAGCAGGGGCTGCCCAGTGTGACTGCCACATCTGTTAGCAGTGTACTTGGTAAGCCTTCTCCTGTCACTAGATGGATTCAGAAATAATGACAAAAGAAAGGCAGTTCCTCTGGGCAAATGAAATGGAGGTGCAAATTAGAATCACACCTCCAGTCTCATTTTGGTATCACTTCTTGTCTGGATAAACAACACTTACTCTCAACTTTCCTACTCATGGCAAGTAGCCATTGTTAACACTTGCATTAGGGATCAGTCACAACAAATTACAGTTAAGGTTTACACTGCACTACAGGGGCACAGCCTGGGCCCCGGGGAAGGACTTGTCCCTCTCTCAATTGCATGAGTGAGAAATACAATGGTCTCACAGCTTGATTCCAGCTATACTTGATTTCCTGAACTCACACCCTGGTCTTCCCTATGACAGAGGTGTTTAAAGTCAACTGCAGCAGTAATAATAATAGTAAATGACAACGTTATAAATATTCTTACTGAAAAACTGTTATACTTCAGTTTGATTCCTGAATTTATGACCAGTCTGTCAAAGAATGCAGGGCCACAAAAGTCGATTCTTGTGACAAGAACTATCTATCCTGATGATCAGAGCTGGCTGGCATTCTCAAAAGTAGAATTTATCAAGCGGGGAATTAGAAGCTTTCTCAGAGCGAAAAGTACAAGCAGCTCAGAGTGAAATAAAAGTTACTGGGATGCTCCCCTGCAGAATTTCCCGGAGCCTTTAATATTCAGACATGTGTCTAAATCTTAAAACGTTTCACCACTGAATCCTTCTTCATCAAGTGCCGTGCTTTACGGGGTTTAAAGCGTTCCCATGGGACAAACTTGGAATCTCTGAAATCTGGTCACTTAAAAGTGTTAGGAACCTCCTACTGGTTTTTCTGTCATGCACACCCTAGCCACGATTTCCCATTTTTCTATGAGGCTATGTTGCATAAGCAATCTAAAACAGTGTCATACTCTAGAGAAGTGCAGGATGGTGAATGCACTTCACAATGCTCCCTGGCACTGCCACTCCTCCTGCCTGCTCAGCTCAGATCCAGGGCAATTCTGGTACGGGTCTGTTCACCGGGTGGTTTGAAAAAAGCATGAATGAACCAAAGCAGGGGCTGCCCAGTGTGACTGCCACATCTGTTAGCAGTGTACTTGGTAAGCCTTCTCCTGTCACTAGATGGATTCAGAAATAATGACAAAAGAAAGGCAGTTCCTCTGGGCAAATGAAATGGAGGTGCAAATTAGAATCACACCTCCAGTCTCATTTTGGTATCACTTCTTGTCTGGATAAACAACACTTACTCTCAACTTTCCTACTCATGGCAAGTAGCCATTGTTAACACTTGCATTAGGGATCAGTCACAACAAATTACAGTTAAGGTTTACACTGCACTACAGGGGCACAGCCTGGGCCCCGGGGGAGCACCGGAGTGAAGCCAGGCCCATTACCAATTTGGAGATAACCAGCATTGGGGTGGCAAAGGCCTTTGTGCCTCAGCCACAGGAAGTGGCTGAAATGCTAACACTCTTAAGTGGTATCTTAGTATTTCTGTGTAGTAGTTCATTATCCACTGTGGAGAGCAACTATGGGTAGCTGCTTGCAAAAAAGGGTGATTTTAAACACTGAGCATTTTCAAAAACACAAGAGATCAGTCATACTCAACTATGAAAAGCGGTAGCATAATGGGAATTGGGCTGCCTGGATTAAAAACACAAACAGATTTCACGTCAAGATAATTATATTAGACACCAAACTTTTCGGATATGGAGAATATCTACAGACCACGAGCCACACAAAAAAAGTCCACAGGGAGGATGGGCAGGAGACAGCCCACAGGAATCTGCCCTATTATTTCCTGATCTGATGAGCAAAGCAGCATTTTGTAACTTGGAGCCTAAAATAGCCTATTTATTACTCACTCAAGTGCAGCAAAAGAGAAAGCAGGCAATGAAGAAAACATAAAGTGAAATTAGACCTTAAAAGAAAAGAATCGGCAATGTGTATAAATGTGAAAAATAGCTTTGATACACCCTTTAGATGAAACAAATTCAGATGAGCCCTTTCATTACCAAATTTTTAGGCATATTCCTTACCTAGGGCACCTCTAAAAAGTTCCCTGAGCATTCCTGAATGAGAAGGCCCTTTGTGATTGATACGGGAGGAAAGCCAAAGTCAAAGGGTTAGTCACTCAGTCGTGTCCAACTTTTTATGACCCCATGGACTGTATCCTGCCAGGATCCTCTGTCCCTGGGATTTCTAAGGCAGGAGTGCTGGAGTGGGTCGCCGTTTCCTTCTCCAAGGGATCTTCCTGACCCAGGGATTGAACCCAGGACTCCCGCATTGCAGGCAGATTCTCTTATCATCTGAGCTGCCAGGGTTAATATAATTTAGTAGATTAAGAGGAGGATGGCTTACCCGGTGGTCCAGTGGGTAAGGACGGCCTTGCACTGCAAGGGGTGCTGGTTCAATCCCTGGCCTGGGAGGACCCCACGTGCCACAGAGCACCAGGACGGATGTGTCCAATTACAGAGCCAAAGCTCTGGAGCGCATGTGCCCAGAGCTGGTGCTCTGCAACGAGAGAGGCCACTGCGATGGGAGGCCCACCCAGGTCAAAGAACAAAGATGGCTGAAAAATAAATAAATGAAAGACCAATAATAAAAGTGGCCAAAAAATTAAACAACAACAAAAAAAGAGGGGGGAGGGCCAGGGGAGAGCGGAAATTATAGATATGCTTTAATCTCAAGTAAAACATGATGGTTTTATACTGGTTGCAGGTTTATTTTCCACAAGATGTCTACTGGTTACATTCCAGGTTATCTGTTAGTTCTTCTAAAAGTACAGGAAAACGATGAGAATCCATGACTGGGACATACTCTCTCATATACCTTCGGACATTCATTAGTGCTGGTGCTCTCTCTTCACTACAAGAAATGATTATGTGACATATCACCCCCACCCCCGCCCCCCATAAACCAATATCCACAAGGCTATTAATAGCAAGAGCACTCCATAATGGCAACTGTCACATACCAAATATCAGGCAAAGTAGAGGATACGTGTGACCTAACACCCTTCACGAGAAATCTGCTTTGCACAGGAAGCAGCTGAGGCTCTAAGGACGAAATCAATTGCTCCAGGTAACAAAAACAGTTAAGTGCTACAAAACAGATCCAATCCCAGCCTGTGGGACTCTAGCAAGCATGAGTACATCTTTACTGAGAAAACTACTGGGTACAGAAGAAGGAAAACAGACCGGAGAAGTCAAGACATAGGCTGACGGGGAGGTGAAGGCTAATGGAGCCAGAGTGAGAACCAGCTACAAAGATACCCTACAACAGATTTTAGGCCAAGGGCAGAGGACGTGGGAAGGGACGTTTTGAAGTGAAGCTTACCAAAAGGGAAAGATCTCTTTTCTTACTGAAGTCCTAGTCTTTCTTCCAGGCTCATAGATGTTTGATTAACTGGGACAAGGGCAATTTTGGGAAGTAAATTTTGGGGGGGCTTACCCGGTGGTCCAGTGGGTAAGGACGGCCTTGCACTGCAAGGGGTGCTGGTTCAATCCCTGGCCTGGGAGGACCCCACGTGCCACAGAGCACCAGGACGGATGTGTCCAATTACAGAGCCAAAGCTCTGGAGCGCATGTGCCCAGAGCTGGTGCTCTGCAACGAGAGAGGCCACTGCGATGGGAGGCCCACCCAGGTCAAAGAACAAAGATGGCTGAAAAATAAATAAATGAAAGACCAATAATAAAAGTGGCCAAAAAATTAAACAACAACAAAAAAAGAGGGGGGAGGGCCAGGGGAGAGGGGAAATTATAGATATGCTTTAATCTCAAGTAAAACATGATGGTTTTATACTGGTTGCAGGTTTATTTTCCACAAGATGTCTACTGGTTACATTCCAGGTTATCTGTTAGTTCTTCTAAAAGTACAGGAAAACGATGAGAATCCATGACTGGGACATACTCTCTCATATACCTTCGGACATTCATTAGTGCTGGTGCTCTCTCTTCACTACAAGAAATGATTATGTGACATATCACCCCCACCCCCGCCCCCCATAAACCAATATCCACAAGGCTATTAATAGCAAGAGCACTCCATAATGGCAACTGTCACATACCAAATATCAGGCAAAGTAGAGGATACGTGTGACCTAACACCCTTCACGAGAAATCTGCTTTGCACAGGAAGCAGCTGAGGCTCTAAGGACGAAATCAATTGCTCCAGGTAACAAAAACAGTTAAGTGCTACAAAACAGATCCAATCCCAGCCTGTGGGACTCTAGCAAGCATGAGTACATCTTTACTGAGAAAACTACTGGGTACAGAAGAAGGAAAACAGACCGGAGAAGTCAAGACATAGGCTGACGGGGAGGTGAAGGCTAATGGAGCCAGAGTGAGAACCAGCTACAAAGATACCCTACAACAGATTTTAGGCCAAGGGCAGAGGACGTGGGAAGGGACGTTTTGAAGTGAAGCTTACCAAAAGGGAAAAAGATCTCTTTTCTTACTGAAGTCCTAGTCTTTCTTCCAGGCTCATAGATGTTTGATTAACTGGGACAAGGGCATTTAAGGTAAAGGAAAAATGCAGGGAGAAAATACAAAAAAATGAAGCTCACAAGTTCATGAAATTGCAAACTATCCAGATTGGCAAAGAATGTTAAGTATATATAAGGAAGTAAAAGGTGAGACTAGGAAAGGATGATTGGGCCAGTTGTACAAAAGAGTGTTTCAGAGTTGTGTTGAACTCCCCTGTGTCACGACCATGTTCCATCATCCACCCTTGTGTTTTCTTACAAGCCTCTTCTTCCATTTCCACAGACACGTCCCCTTCCTCTCACCTAGTTTACAGCAAAGGCCACTTAGTCTCGTAGTTCTTTTCCACCTCTCTTGAGTTCTTCCTTCTATTAAAACTCAAATTCTGTCACCATTCCTTATCTGCAGCCATGAAATTTAAAGACGTTTGCTTGTGGAAGAAAAGCTACGAGAAATCTAGATGGCATATTAAAAAGCAGAGACATCGCTTTGCAAACAAAGGCCCATGTAGTCAAAGCTATCCTCTTCCCCGTAGTCATGTATGGATGCGAGAGCTGGACCATATAGAAGGCTGAGTGCCAAAAAACTGATACTTTTGAACTGTGGCACTGGAGAAGACTTTTGAGAGTCCTGTGGACAGCAAGGCGATCAAACCAGTCACTCCTAAAGGAAATCAACCCTGAATATTCATTGGTAAGACTGATGCAGAAGCTGACATGCCAATACTATGGCCATCTGATACAAAGATTGGACTCACTGAAAAAGACCCTGATGCTGGGAAAACCTGAAAGCAGAAGGAAAAGAAGGCAGCAGAGAATAATGAACATGAGTTTGAGCAAATTCCAGGAGACAGTGAAGGACAGGGAAGCCTGGAATTCTGCAGTCCATGGAGTCACAAACAGCTGGCCATATCCTAATGACAAAAAAACAAATTCCTTATCTGCAAATTTGCCTTCATAGGCCTCCTGGCCCCCAACGTGTTCCCAAGCCTCATCTCTTGCTCCACTTCTTGATGCTCTTTTATACCTGTTCAGTTAGGGCTCTTCCCAAGCAGCTGTAATGGCTTCAACAATGTACCAGTAATAACTCATCTCCTTCTTTCCCAAACCTGTTTGTCCCTCACTGTTCTCCATCTCAACAAATAAGCAACTGAATATATAGCAAAATCAGGTTACCTATCTCACCAAACTATCCAGATTGGCAAAGAATGTTAAGTATATATAAGGAAGTAAAAGGTGAGACTAGGAAAGGATGATTGGGCCAGTTGTACAAAAGAGTGTTTCAGAGTTGTGTTGAACTCCCCTGTGTCACGACCATGTTCCATCATCCACCCTTGTGTTTTCTTACAAGCCTCTTCTTCCATTTCCACAGACACGTCCCCTTCCTCTCACCTAGTTTACAGCAAAGGCCACTTAGTCTCGTAGTTCTTTTCCACCTCTCTTGAGTTCTTCCTTCTATTAAAACTCAAATTCTGTCACCATTCCTTATCTGCAGCCATGAAATTTAAAGACGTTTGCTTGTGGAAGAAAAGCTACGAGAAATCTAGATGGCATATTAAAAAGCAGAGACATCGCTTTGCAAACAAAGGCCCATGTAGTCAAAGCTATCCTCTTCCCCGTAGTCATGTATGGATGCGAGAGCTGGACCATATAGAAGGCTGAGTGCCAAAAAACTGATACTTTTGAACTGTGGCACTGGAGAAGACTTTTGAGAGTCCTGTGGACAGCAAGGCGATCAAACCAGTCACTCCTAAAGGAAATCAACCCTGAATATTCATTGGTAAGACTGATGCAGAAGCTGACATGCCAATACTATGGCCATCTGATACAAAGATTGGACTCACTGAAAAAGACCCTGATGCTGGGAAAACCTGAAAGCAGAAGGAAAAGAAGGCAGCAGAGAATAATGAACATGAGTTTGAGCAAATTCCAGGAGACAGTGAAGGACAGGGAAGCCTGGAATTCTGCAGTCCATGGAGTCACAAACAGCTGGCCATATCCTAATGACAAAAACAACAAATTCCTTATCTGCAAATTTGCCTTCATAGGCCTCCTGGCCCCCAACGTGTTCCCAAGCCTCATCTCTTGCTCCACTTCTTGATGCTCTTTTATACCTGTTCAGTTAGGGCTCTTCCCAAGCAGCTGTAATGGCTTCAACAATGTACCAGTAATAACTCATCTCCTTCTTTCCCAAACCTGTTTGTCCCTCACTGTTCTCCATCTCAACAAATAAGCAACTGAATATATAGCAAAATCAGGTTACCTATCTCACCATCAATCAAAACTCCTACATTCTCCTTGCTCTGATTTTGAATATTATTTTTCAAAGTATTCGACAGCAGGCTGCCCTGGTGGTCCCATGGGTAAAGAGTTTGCCTTGCAGTGCAAGGGGCACCAGTTTGATCCCTGGCAAGGGAAGATCCCACATGCCACAGAGTGTCTGGACTGGCGTGTCCAATACTGAGCCAGCGCTCTAGACTGCATGCGCCCAGAGCCGGTGCTCTTCAGTGAGAGAGGCCACTGCAATAGACACAGGCCAAAGAACAAAGATGGATGAAAACAAGTAAATGAAAGACCAATAAAAGAGGCCAAAATTTTTTTAAAAAGATACTCGACAGCCACTAATTTCTGACTGGACCGATTTCAGAAATGGATACCACCATCTCTCATTGGCTTCAAAGGAACAGTCTAACCAACTGCCTCGCTTTGAATCTTATCCTCCTCCCAACACTTCATCCATATTTTCCATAGTGATCAAACATAAATGAATCACTCCCCTGCTTAAAACTCTTCAAGGTACACTGCAAGGGTTAATTAAAAAAGAAAAAGAAAGAAAAAACCCCTTTTAACATGGTATGTAAGACCTATTAAAATCTGGACCCTGGAATCTCCTTGGTGGTCCAGTGGTTAAGAATTTGTCTTCAAACGCAGGGCACGCAGGTTCAATCTCTAGTCAGGGAGCTAAGATCCCACACGTGGCACAATGCAACTACTGAGCCTGCCCAACTAGACAGAAGCCTGAGTGCTGCAATGAAGTGCACACATTGTGCAACTAAGACCTGATGCAGCCAAAGATAAATAAATCCTAAAAAAGAAAAAGACCCAGCGTTTGTATCTGCAAGACTACTCTTCTCATCCACTGTCCTCTCCCCCGTCCCTATACTTCAGCTAAAATTAACTACTGTAAAGTCCCTAACCTCACGAATGTATTCTCTTCTCCAAACAGGCCAGGCTCTGCACAAGGCAGGTGTCACCCTGCTTTTTCCTTGCACCCAGCTAACTCCCCTCCTCTTTCAGTGGCTCAGCTTCTACGTGACTTCTACCAGAAAGACCTCTCTGCCTCCCCAAACCTCATTGAGGAGCTTCTCTTCTCCTCCTGGTTAGCACCCTCAACTTCTGTCCTGCAAGTACCTTTCTGTCTTTCTCACTCATTAACTTAAGAAGCTGTGGGAGATCTCTTTAATAAGGAAGGAAAGTCCCAGCAAGCACCAGTTTGATCCCTGGAAAACCAGAGTGTCTGGACTGGCGTGTCCAATACTGAGCCAGCGCTCTAGACTGCATGCGCCCAGAGCCGGTGCTCTTCAGTGAGAGAGGCCACTGCAATAGACACAGGCCAAAGAACAAAGATGGATGAAAACAAGTAAATGAAAGACCAATAAAAGAGGCCAAAATTTTTTTAAAAAGATACTCGACAGCCACTAATTTCTGACTGGACCGATTTCAGAAATGGATACCACCATCTCTCATTGGCTTCAAAGGAACAGTCTAACCAACTGCCTCGCTTTGAATCTTATCCTCCTCCCAACACTTCATCCATATTTTCCATAGTGATCAAACATAAATGAATCACTCCCCTGCTTAAAACTCTTCAAGGTACACTGCAAGGGTTAATTAAAAAAAAGAAAAAGAAAGAAAAACCTCTTTTTAACATGGTATGTAAGACCTATTAAAATCTGGACCCTGGAATCTCCTTGGTGGTCCAGTGGTTAAGAATTTGTCTTCAAACGCAGGGCACGCAGGTTCAATCTCTAGTCAGGGAGCTAAGATCCCACACGTGGCACAATGCAACTACTGAGCCTGCCCAACTAGACAGAAGCCTGAGTGCTGCAATGAAGTGCACACATTGTGCAACTAAGACCTGATGCAGCCAAAGATAAATAAATCCTAAAAAAGAAAAAGACCCAGCGTTTGTATCTGCAAGACTACTCTTCTCATCCACTGTCCTCTCCCCCGTCCCTATACTTCAGCTAAAATTAACTACTGTAAAGTCCCTAACCTCACGAATGTATTCTCTTCTCCAAACAGGCCAGGCTCTGCACAAGGCAGGTGTCACCCTGCTTTTTCCTTGCACCCAGCTAACTCCCCTCCTCTTTCAGTGGCTCAGCTTCTACGTGACTTCTACCAGAAAGACCTCTCTGCCTCCCCAAACCTCATTGAGGAGCTTCTCTTCTCCTCCTGGTTAGCACCCTCAACTTCTGTCCTGCAAGTACCTTTCTGTCTTTCTCACTCATTAACTTAAGAAGCTGTGGGAGATCTCTTTAATCCCCTGCAATCTCACACATGAGAAAGTGAACTATTTTCTACAGTAAAGCCGAGACTACTGTATTTACTGATATCTGTGTAGTACTTACTCATTTTTCACAATACTTCCTCCAATTCTGAAAAAAACCCTAACAGAAAAAACCTGTATACTCACATGTACCATTTTTCATGACACCACTATATAAATCCCATTAACATCAATTCATGGTGCCTAGAAGCTTACAGACCACTGGACCAAGATGGGAGAAAATGCACACCAGTCTTCATCCCTCTGTCTCACTGCAAGGTCTTACTTTCCTTATTTCTCATTCATTCTCTGTTGTCTTGACAGTGAATTTTCCTTACAAATACAAGCTCAGATAATAAGGTCTACCATGTGCACCTGAGGTTAACACGTGTCTCCAAGAAACTCACCCAGTTCAAGAAAATGAAGTCTTAAAACAAATGTTTAAGTACTGTCTGTCAGTCATCTAGTAAAGAGGTCAGCCTCTTTCCCTACCAACATAATCCTGATCACAAATAAAAAAGCAAACACTGCACATGTCTAAAAAGGCATTCTCTCTCTAAATTGGGCAGTAAAAGTAGAGCGTTCAGATGGGCACAATTACCATCCCTCCCCTTGGAGAATGAAGAGAAAGGAAATGATACAAAATAATGCGGGGATATTTGACTGGTATTCACATTCTAGCTTGTAAACAATCTCTAATTCACTTGCCTAGAGAGTTAACCATCCGTCTGGATGTAAAGAATTTAAGCCCAACCAAGAAACAGGAAGCGTCGGCTTTGTCACAAGAGCGTTTATTTTGGTGGCTCACATCTGCAGCTTTCTGCCTTCAATGTTTCCTTTCAGAGCCAAAATGGGGAAAGGAACACAGTGACTGGGCCCAAATCCATCACCATAATTGTGATAAGCCGCACACCCACAGCATCTTTAGAAGGAAGTTACAGCTTCGTGATCAAGAACTCCAATCCATATGGAGGCAAAATCTAGAAGTAAAGGAACAGTCTCTTTAACGTGATTGACTTTATTCAGGAGAGCCAACAACATCCAGGATTGAAGCTGGTCACCCTCAGTTTAGAAGCAGCATTAACTAAGTGGATGTTTTCAGACAGACATTCCAACGCATCTGGTGTTCTTCTGCGAGTCCAACATCAGCACCGAATCTTCCTGGTATCATTTTGTGTTGATGAAATTACTTCCTGGTAATCAGAACTGTGACATAAAACTGAACACCGTGGAAGTGGAGGGCAAAACTGCTTTTAAAATACCCTACACATCCAGAAGTATACATGGCTCAACATCAGCCTGGACAGCTACACCACATGCATCCAAATCCTTGAATGGGAAAAATCCCCCTTATATACCAAAATCTCACAGTCTAGAACAGGGTCAACAAACCAGAGTCTGCAGGCAATCTGCCTGGCCCTTTCTTTTTGTATATAAAGTTCTCCTGGGACACAGCCACATGTCCCATGTGTTCAAATTTTTTTATGAATTATCTGTGGCTGCTTTTGTGCTACAGTGGAAAAGCTCCATAGCTGTGATAGACTGCTCTTGTTCAGTCACTAAGTCATGTCTGACTCTTTGCAATTCCATGAACTGCAGCATGCCAGGCTTCCCTGTCCTTCAGGATCTCCTGGAATTTGCTCAAACTCATGTCCATCGAGACAGTCTGCACATGACTCGCTCTTTATAGAAAAAAATCAGCTGACCCGTGCTTTAGAGAGATGGGTCACCCACCAATCCTTGCTCTACACAAAACTAGGTTCTGGATCAAAACTATTGTGTCTTCATTCTGTAACTCCTCACTGAAGAACTGCTACTTGAGGCTTCAAGTTGGCCCAAAGACAGCCCAACCAACCCTCTACTTGGAAGCACTGTAGGAACAGGTCCAGGTGGCAACCCTGCAGATCTGAACACATGCCTAGTTTCCTTCTGCCCATGAGACAGATGGTCCTTAGAGAGGGGAGAAGAATTAATCCATGAGAGAGAATTCTCGGTGTGGCGCTAATTTTGGAAATGTATCCCTGATCCATCTGGCCAAGGAGGATTCCTCAGGAGTACCTGTGCTATTTGAATTGGTTTAGCATTCAGAAGGGAAACCCTAGGTACCATGGCTAGAATCTCAGGTATTTGCTGTCAAAATGTCAGGAATGCATTCCAACTCTGCCCTTGAGATGAGGTATCTCAAATTAAAAGGGCAGGAAACGATGATAAGGATGAAGACTACAAGAACAGCTAATACTCATCTAGGGGCCCCATTTCAAACAATCTGTTCACTCCACTTATAGGAAATAATCCCCCAGGGAGGAAAAGAACACCCAGATATTTGTACCATATGCAGGAAGTAGGAGCAGCAATATTTACTTTTTGACCTGCTACCAGCTGCTCTCCTCCCTACAAAGCGATGCCTCTCCTCAAAGTCTCAACTCACTTTTGCTACTGACCTTGTTCTAAAGAGTAACAGACCATACGTTTGCAAAGTTAATTAGACCAGGAAAACTAATGTTTTCCTCCATTTTATTTCTAATTGTATTTCACAGTGTGGTGTATACGCTGGGTCTGTTCTGTGTCTAAGGGAGGAAGAGACAAAATTAAGAACTGACAAAGAAGAGACAGAGCACTGAAGAAAGTTAAGTCCAAATGAGTTCTTTCTATCCAGTCTCTGTTGACAGGCTTTTCACATCTGATGGACTTAAGTTCAAGTCCCAGTTCTACCATTTACTCTTTGGAAAATCAGGATCCTTGTCTACAAAATAATCAGCTTACCTGTTGAGTTATTTCTAGAAGAACGTCACTGTTGTTGCTGTTCAGTCACTCACTCGTCCCTATGAACAACCCTACGAACTGCAGCATGCCAGGTTCTCTATCAATATGTCCATGAGCTTGCTCAAACTCACGTCCATTGAGTCAGTGATGTCATCCAACCATCTCATCCTCTGCCACCCCCTTCTCCTTCTGCCTTTTATTTTTCCCACATCAAGGTCTTTTCCGAGCAGTCACCTCTTCCCATCAGGCTGCCAAGGTATTGGAGCTTCAGCTTCAGCATCAGTCCTTCCAGTGAATATTCAGGGGTGATTTCCTTCGGACTGCCTGGTTTGATCTTCTTGCTGTCTTACTACCCCACAGTAAGTTCTTCATATGTCCTTAAGTCCTTAATATCTACTTTAAAACCATTACTGAGCAAAGTTTCTGCTATACTGAGCAAAGTTCCTGCTAAAAGCACAGTTGTTGTTACAAACAGAAACATAGGTAGGCTAGGGAAAGAGTCACAAGGGAACGATTTCTTTCTAGACTTTCTTTCAAGCCAAACACGTGGTGGTGGTTTAGTCGCTAAGTCATGTTCAACTCTTGTGACCCCATGGACTGTAGCCTGCTAGGCTCCTCTGTCTATGGGAATTCTCCAGGCAAGAATACAGGAGTGAGTTGCTATTTCCTTTTCCAGGGGATCTTCCTGACCCAGGAATCCAACCTGGGTCTTCTGCCTTGCAGGCAGATTCTTTACCAACTGAACTAAGCACTTGGAGACAAAGGCAAATTCTCAGTAGAAAATATAGTATTCTACTTCCACCATTCCTGTCCTGAGCAATACTGAAACAACTCCCACCTTAAAAGTGCTTTAGTCCCAAAACCCTCTGTGGGGTTACCTGTGAGTCAGACACAGCCCTCGACTCCCACCTTAACTACACAAGAAGAGACAGAGCACTGAGAAGTTAAGTCCAAATGAGTTCTTTCTATCCAGTCTCTGTTGACAGGCTTTTCACATCTGATGGACTTAAGTTCAAGTCCCAGTTCTACCATTTACTCTTTGGAAAATCAGGATCCTTGTCTACAAAATAATCAGCTTACCTGTTGAGTTATTTCTAGAAGAACGTCACTGTTGTTGCTGTTCAGTCACTCACTCGTCCCTATGAACAACCCTACGAACTGCAGCATGCCAGGTTCTCTATCAATATGTCCATGAGCTTGCTCAAACTCACGTCCATTGAGTCAGTGATGTCATCCAACCATCTCATCCTCTGCCACCCCCTTCTCCTTCTGCCTTTTATTTTTCCCACATCAAGGTCTTTTCCGAGCAGTCACCTCTTCCCATCAGGCTGCCAAGGTATTGGAGCTTCAGCTTCAGCATCAGTCCTTCCAGTGAATATTCAGGGGTGATTTCCTTCGGACTGCCTGGTTTGATCTTCTTGCTGTCTTACTACCCCACAGTAAGTTCTTCATATGTCCTTAAGTCCTTAATATCTACTTTAAAACCATTACTGAGCAAAGTTTCTGCTATACTGAGCAAAGTTCCTGCTAAAAGCACAGTTGTTGTTACAAACAGAAACATAGGTAGGCTAGGGAAAGAGTCACAAGGGAACGATTTCTTTCTAGACTTTCTTTCAAGCCAAACACGTGGTGGTGGTTTAGTCGCTAAGTCATGTTCAACTCTTGTGACCCCATGGACTGTAGCCTGCTAGGCTCCTCTGTCTATGGGAATTCTCCAGGCAAGAATACAGGAGTGAGTTGCTATTTCCTTTTCCAGGGGATCTTCCTGACCCAGGAATCCAACCTGGGTCTTCTGCCTTGCAGGCAGATTCTTTACCAACTGAACTAAGCACTTGGAGACAAAGGCAAATTCTCAGTAGAAAATATAGTATTCTACTTCCACCATTCCTGTCCTGAGCAATACTGAAACAACTCCCACCTTAAAAGTGCTTTAGTCCCAAAACCCTCTGTGGGGTTACCTGTGAGTCAGACACAGCCCTCGACATCACCTCACCAGGTGTGATATCAAGAGGAAAGAACATGCTCCCTCAAGTAACTGGCAGTTCCTACAGCTGATGCCACGCCATATAAATTCACCAAGAAACAGTTACCCGCCCAGCGTAGTTTAGGCAGAGTGGGTGGTGAAACAAAGAGCTCCTTGGACAAAGGAAGTGTAAGTAGCTATGACATTAGCAAAATATGATAACCCACCTCGATGCAATACAATGCTTACACTTAGTCTTACAAGATTTTCTTAGCAATAGACTTTTTGTTTACAAAATCAAACTCAGTGTTTTCTAAAACTGTTAACACCTTCTTCATGAGATCCCCAGACACATGGACAACAAGTAGGAACAGAGACAAGGAACAAGTAATAAATGGAGGAGTGACAGTCAATCTCATGAAAACCAAGCTGGGGATAAAGGGCTTTATACATGAAAATCAATACTGGAATTGTATCTGGAAGGAAGAGGGCGGCCAGGACGGACTACGGGACACAGCTGCAATGACTTCCAGCTGCCGTTAATTTCAATGAGCTCACCTCTGGACAACACCCTGAACGCCAAGGGAGAATCTGGCTCCTCTCGCCAGATGCTTCTCTTTCTCCAAGCTCCACGGCTTCAGGTTACATCTGAGCTCACTTTCACCCATGTCGCGAGCTAATTACAAAGAGTCCAGAAACGTGGGAATGAACTGGGAATACTGTACGCTGCTTTAACCAACCTTAGCACCATCTGCTGAAATATTAAGATGCTGTTTTCAAAGCTGGCTGCCAGAGAAGGAGGTCACAGCACTGATAGTGGGGGAGTTCTCTTTAATAATTACTTTTATTTTTCTCTGCTATACACAAGCAATAGGGCACTGAGCCAAAGGTGAACATCAGAGATAAAAAAAGACTGTCTCTGCTTACCTTCTTTTCCTGGTCCAGGCGTCAGCAAAACTGAACCTAGAGAGCCCTGGTCACCAGAGGAGGACAGCCCCAGTAGAAAGACTCTGGTCTCTGTATTTCAGTGAAAAACAGTTGTCTGGGGAAATGCATAGGGATGTTACTAAAATTCCTTTTTTTATAAGTGGTTGGGACAGGCACATAAGAAAAACACCAGATGATTTTTTTTTTTAATTTTGGCCTCTATTATCAGTCTTTCATTTATTTATTTTCATCCATCTTTGTTCTTTGGCCTGTGTGGGCCTCCCATCGCAGTGGCCTCTCTTGTTGCAGAGCACCAGCTCTGGGCACATGTGCTCCAGAGCTCTGGCTAGTAATCAGACACACCGGTCCAGTTGCTCCGCGGCACATGGGATCTTCCCGTGCCAGGGATCAAACCAGCACCTCTTGCAATGAAACGCGGACTCTACCCACTGGACCACCAGGGAAGCCCCAACACCAGATGATTTTATCCTGGCATGATAATCTTTCAGTAAAACTCATGGGATTTGGGCCTCCCTTTGTATGCTCTATGTTTCTCTCTCAAACAAGAACAGTAGAAAAAAGCCTCAGGTTTATGGACAAAGATCAGTCCAACTGAGTTCTAAGGGACTTAGGGAAAGGAAAGAAAAGGAAAGAAAAGTCTTATAAAATTTACCATCACTGTTGCAATACCCCAACACAATCAATCAGGCCAGTGGTCAAAAACTAGACAACGCTAACCTTGGAATTTTGTATACTCTCAGGAAAGAGAAGTGTATTCACATGGTCTCCTCTGAGTGGTAGCAATGACAATAAATAATAATAACCATAATGACAGAAGCTAACGTCTCTTGAGCACATACCATGACCACGCACTATGTTATGCAGTGCATCTGTTACATATTTATTCTTCCAACACTCTTGAGGCAGCTGTTGTTATCTCACTGTAGAGGCAAGAAAACTAATGCTTACAGAAGGTGAGCATCTAAGAAGTCCTCAGCTAGGAATGGGCAGAGATGGCACTGAAGTCAAGCTGTCTGACGGAGTTCCCAACCACACTATAGCCACGTGTCCATCAGCTTAAATCAAGACATCTCATCATATGGATACGCTGGTAATGAGGAAGACAGAAATCTTACAATAGAGTCCAATGATATGCTCTGTGGAGCCAAAGTACCTAGAGGGATTCCAGGAGGCACAAGTTCAAGTCTTCCCTCTTGAGTCCAGGACTACTGGGACTCAGCTAACCTGCTGGTCTGCTTAACTGCTTTAGACTAACTTGCTTCCACTTTGTAACTAACCCAAGTCACTCACTGGCTAGCTGACTGCCTGGCTGTCCTTGAGTGACGTGCAAGAAGTCTAAGGAGTGGATGCCAGGTAGAGAAGCCTGGGCCACAGGGGCTGCAGAGGGCCATGGCCTCGGCATGAATGCCAGGAGAGACGGACAACCGTGGAAGGGGCTGTGAGCATAGCAAGCCCCATGCTGCTCCCACAGGACCCTCCTGGGGATTCTGCCTCATATTTCTGGCATTTATAATGACTATTTATATTCAAAAAGGACACAAAGGATAATTTCTCAGTCTCAGCAGTCTGTGTGTGGTGGCTATACAGATAAAACGGTACGTATAAGAAGAATTTTCTACTACTAAGTGCAGGGAGTCCTGACAAAGACAGTCTGGTAACTCAGGAAAGGTCTTCCTCCCCTCTGCCCTTTGTGTCTGTTTCAACGTCCTGTTTACCAAAACTCAAAGGTGCATGGGTTCTGGTTCCCACTTACCAGGAGGCTGCTCTTTTTCTATCCTTAGTAGAGGGGTGGCTCTGAATTTCACTCGACCATCTGTTGTCCCTCACAAGCCTGAGGGATTCACAGCAGGACCAAGAGGGTCTGTCAAGGCTCTCAAGGCAGGGTCAACAAGTCACTTCTGAGGCCTAGGCTGCCCAGACAGAAAGAATAGATCCCCCACCCCCGCCAGGATTAGACAGAGTGGGCCTGACAGATCAAAGCAAAAGGAAAGTCACTCCACAGGAACTAAAACCCACCCCCGGGGCTTCCCTGGTGGCCCAATGGGTAAAGAGTCCACCTTGCAGTGCAAGGGCAGCGGTTCGATCCCTGATCCAGGAGGTCCCTTGAGCAACAGAGCGGCTGGACCAGTGTGTCCAATAATGAGCCAGCGCTCTGGAGTGCATGCACCCAGAGCTGGTGCTCTGTAGTGGAGAGGCCAGTGCGATAGGAGACTTACACATGCCAAAGAATAAAAAGATGGATGAAAATAAATATACATAAAAGAGGCATGATGGGGGGAGAACCCCACCCCCCGCCCTGCCGTATTCCCAACCAACGTACCAAGTGTTCACACTGGACACTACCTTCAAACTCCAAATGTCTTCTGAGATGCAAAGAGGCTAAAAATGTTCCAAAACATAAGTAAAACCAAATAAAAACTAATGATGTGAATCAATAGAAGCCAAAGGATCAACAAACTTTTATAGTATGTGTGATCAATCCGCTGAACAAAAAAGGAAATTTTTAACAAAATTTATAGTATGGCCTAGACGGACAACCGTGGAAGGGGCTGTGAGCATAGCAAGCCCCATGCTGCTCCCACAGGACCCTCCTGGGGATTCTGCCTCATATTTCTGGCATTTATAATGACTATTTATATTCAAAAAGGACACAAAGGATAATTTCTCAGTCTCAGCAGTCTGTGTGTGGTGGCTATACAGATAAAACGGTACGTATAAGAAGAATTTTCTACTACTAAGTGCAGGGAGTCCTGACAAAGACAGTCTGGTAACTCAGGAAAGGTCTTCCTCCCCTCTGCCCTTTGTGTCTGTTTCAACGTCCTGTTTACCAAAACTCAAAGGTGCATGGGTTCTGGTTCCCACTTACCAGGAGGCTGCTCTTTTTCTATCCTTAGTAGAGGGGTGGCTCTGAATTTCACTCGACCATCTGTTGTCCCTCACAAGCCTGAGGGATTCACAGCAGGACCAAGAGGGTCTGTCAAGGCTCTCAAGGCAGGGTCAACAAGTCACTTCTGAGGCCTAGGCTGCCCAGACAGAAAGAATAGATCCCCCACCCCCGCCAGGATTAGACAGAGTGGGCCTGACAGATCAAAGCAAAAGGAAAGTCACTCCACAGGAACTAAAACCCACCCCCGGGGCTTCCCTGGTGGCCCAATGGGTAAAGAGTCCACCTTGCAGTGCAAGGGCAGCGGTTCGATCCCTGATCCAGGAGGTCCCTTGAGCAACAGAGCGGCTGGACCAGTGTGTCCAATAATGAGCCAGCGCTCTGGAGTGCATGCACCCAGAGCTGGTGCTCTGTAGTGGAGAGGCCAGTGCGATAGGAGACTTACACATGCCAAAGAATAAAAAGATGGATGAAAATAAATATACATAAAAGAGGCATGATGGGGGGAGAACCCCACCCCCCGCCCTGCCGTATTCCCAACCAACGTACCAAGTGTTCACACTGGACACTACCTTCAAACTCCAAATGTCTTCTGAGATGCAAAGAGGCTAAAAATGTTCCAAAACATAAGTAAAACCAAATAAAAACT
Source organism: Tragulus kanchil (assembly GCA_022376925.1). Classification (NCBI taxonomy): domain Eukaryota; kingdom Metazoa; phylum Chordata; class Mammalia; order Artiodactyla; family Tragulidae; genus Tragulus; species Tragulus kanchil. The sequence goes on along the minus strand of JAIOJX010000023.1, from coordinate 115,673,542 downwards.
AATGATGTGAATCAATAGAAGCCAAAGGATCAACAAACTTTTATAGTATGTGTGATCAATCCGCTGAACAGAATATTTGTAAAGGGCAGCAGGCCATGTAAAAACTTTTTCCTAAGAAAATTAAGCTCTGAAGACATGGGTATTAAATATGATTAGATTAGATTCTAACTATTAACACATTTCATCCAGCTGGCCCTTACCAGCACACAGTTCCCTGCTAGAATCAACTTATAAAGGACGCTGGCTGGGGTGGGGAGGGTGTGGAAGGAAAGGGGAGGTTTACAAGCCTTTTCATGAGATGTTACAATCCTGAGACGCTCTGCTTAACAACACCTCCAGCCTCTATGAAATGCACTTTTAGCAAACAGGGAGGGAAGGCATGAGAAAACACATGGGGTCTGAAGTCAATAGGGGGTTCCAATTAGAGACCGTGCTGTCCCCCAGCCTTGGTCAATTCAGCAAGTCCTTCAGCTCCTGATTTTCAGACCCTTACCCACCTTTCCCCTCTCCTACCTGTAAATGAGCACATGAGCACCTGCCCTATTTCACAACATTTTGAGGATCAAATTAAAATATACATTTACAACTTTGACATCCTCGGGTGTAGGCATTAAGATTTGTTCTTTTTCGAATGACTTCATGTAATCAACTCTCTTTTATCTAACTTTCAATAAAGTAAGGCACATGCTGAGAATGGGTTCCAGAATCCACATTCAAAACTGAATGTAAATCTCAGCTCTGCAAATAATCTGGAAATTGATAATCTGGTTCCTCAGCTGTTAAGAACCCACAACTTGCTTCACAGAATTGAGAGGAGTGTCACACAGTGCTGGCTGATGGCGGCTACTCCAAGAAACACTGGTTTTCTCCTTCTAATCCTTCTAGACTTAATTATCAACTTTGTGATAATATAGTATTTTAGTATATATCAGATTGACCTCATATGCATAGCATTTATGAGACATATATAAATACTGTAAGTAATACACATGCCATGTCCAAAATGAATGCTAACCTAAGATATATTTTCTAGAAAATATCCATCCAGTGTTTTCCACTTACATTGTTTCAAAGGCAAAAAAAAAAGTTGAAACAAAAGAAATTTACAGGGTTAGCAGCTTTTAAAACCTTGATATCTGTCATAGAGAAATTGACTTCTCTTACATAGTTTACCTATCTATGAGTAAGTAACTGAGTATAACTGAAGGAGTTAGCTAAAAACTAAGGGCAAATGAGTAAAACCTCACATACTCAAAGCTTCACTTGCACACTTAAGCAGAGTTTGCTGAAGATCACACTTGCCACAAGCAGTGAAGCAACTTTTTCCCTGAAGACACACCAAATACTTAATGTCAACCAACCACAGAAGATAAACAATAGCTTAAACGTTGAAGAGAAAAAAGTCCTCAAGAAAAACGTACTTTTGCGGGGGATGTGAATTTTCCAGTGTGTCTGCTGTTTTAAAATTTCACGGTGGTCCAGTGGGTAAAGAGTTCACCTTGCAGCGCAAGGGGCACCATTTGATCCCTGGCCTGGGAAGATCCCATGTGCCGTGGAGCATCTGGACCGGCGTGGCCATACCAAGCCTTCAGCTCCTGATTTTCAGACCCTTACCCACCTTTCCCCTCTCCTACCTGTAAATGAGCACATGAGCACCTGCCCTATTTCACAACATTTTGAGGATCAAATTAAAATATACATTTACAACTTTGACATCCTCGGGTGTAGGCATTAAGATTTGTTCTTTTTCGAATGACTTCATGTAATCAACTCTCTTTTATCTAACTTTCAATAAAGTAAGGCACATGCTGAGAATGGGTTCCAGAATCCACATTCAAAACTGAATGTAAATCTCAGCTCTGCAAATAATCTGGAAATTGATAATCTGGTTCCTCAGCTGTTAAGAACCCACAACTTGCTTCACAGAATTGAGAGGAGTGTCACACAGTGCTGGCTGATGGCGGCTACTCCAAGAAACACTGGTTTTCTCCTTCTAATCCTTCTAGACTTAATTATCAACTTTGTGATAATATAGTATTTTAGTATATATCAGATTGACCTCATATGCATAGCATTTATGAGACATATATAAATACTGTAAGTAATACACATGCCATGTCCAAAATGAATGCTAACCTAAGATATATTTTCTAGAAAATATCCATCCAGTGTTTTCCACTTACATTGTTTCAAAGGCAAAAAAAAAAGTTGAAACAAAAGAAATTTACAGGGTTAGCAGCTTTTAAAACCTTGATATCTGTCATAGAGAAATTGACTTCTCTTACATAGTTTACCTATCTATGAGTAAGTAACTGAGTATAACTGAAGGAGTTAGCTAAAAACTAAGGGCAAATGAGTAAAACCTCACATACTCAAAGCTTCACTTGCACACTTAAGCAGAGTTTGCTGAAGATCACACTTGCCACAAGCAGTGAAGCAACTTTTTCCCTGAAGACACACCAAATACTTAATGTCAACCAACCACAGAAGATAAACAATAGCTTAAACGTTGAAGAGAAAAAAGTCCTCAAGAAAAACGTACTTTTGCGGGGGATGTGAATTTTCCAGTGTGTCTGCTGTTTTAAAATTTCACGGTGGTCCAGTGGGTAAAGAGTTCACCTTGCAGCGCAAGGGGCACCATTTGATCCCTGGCCTGGGAAGATCCCATGTGCCGTGGAGCATCTGGACCGGCGTGCCCAATTACCAAGCCAGTGCTCTGGAGCACATGCACCCAGAGTTGGTGCTCTGCAGTGAGAGAGGCCACTGTAATTGGAGGTCTACACAGGCCAAAGAATAAAGATGGATGAAAATAAATAAAAAAATAATAAAAGAGGCCAAAAATTAAAAAAAAAAAATTTCATAATACAAACAAGAGTACACTAAAGCTCTAAAAATACCCTTGCAATAATGATGATGGGAAAGAATTTGAAAAAAATATATAAATACCTTTGAGTAACTGAATCATCTTACTGTACACCAGAAAAATAACACTGTAAATCAATTAATTATAATTCAATTAAAAGAAGATAAAAACCCATCCAGTGTCTACTTTCCGTTGGCAGACTTAGTTGTTGTAAATGGGTGGGGTTCAGTCCTTCCTGACTCCTTGGATCGACAGAATTGTTTACAATCCTCAAAGGTACCTTTCTCTCAATGGATAAACACATTAAAAATGCCTTAAGGCAAAGCAGTAGGGAGCCGATCCTCAGCTGTACACTGCCCTAGATCAGCCTGAAAGGGGAGGCAGGATGGCCAGGTCAGCTACCCTGATCTGATCTGGGTTTGCTATACTCGGCAAGGGAAGCAATCAGAATTCTTAGAAGGAAGAAATCTTAGAAAAGCTGAGAAGTGCAATTTTTCCTCTTTGATGGACAAAGAGGGCAATGCTTCTGGTCAACCCAATAAATGGTTTACTAGAAATTGTTCAGCTGTTATTCTCTTGTTCTATTTATCTTTATATATAGAGATTTCCCTTTCTCTCAGTGGGCACTGAACAGCTTTCCATCAACCTTAGTCCTCTGCAGGGCAACTTTTCAACAAATAAATCTGAAACTGATGTGGAATCCATTTCTCTTGTTCTACTTGCAAGGAAGCACTTTCCCTGAATGTCCCCTGCGTTGAAGATCCCATTTGTGAATTTTCCAGTGTGTCTGCTGTTTTAAAATTTCACGGTGGTCCAGTGGGTAAAGAGTTCACCTTGCAGCGCAAGGGGCACCATTTGATCCCTGGCCTGGGAAGATCCCATGTGCCGTGGAGCATCTGGACCGGCGTGCCCAATTACCAAGCCAGTGCTCTGGAGCACATGCACCCAGAGTTGGTGCTCTGCAGTGAGAGAGGCCACTGTAATTGGAGGTCTACACAGGCCAAAGAATAAAGATGGATGAAAATAAATAAAAAAATAATAAAAGAGGCCAAAAATTAAAAAAAAAAAATTTCATAATACAAACAAGAGTACACTAAAGCTCTAAAAATACCCTTGCAATAATGATGATGGGAAAGAATTTGAAAAAAATATATAAATATCTTTGAGTAACTGAATCATCTTACTGTACACCAGAAAAATAACACTGTAAATCAATTAATTATAATTCAATTAAAAGAAGATAAAAACCCATCCAGTGTCTACTTTCCGTTGGCAGACTTAGTTGTTGTAAATGGGTGGGGTTCAGTCCTTCCTGACTCCTTGGATCGACAGAATTGTTTACAATCCTCAAAGGTACCTTTCTCTCAATGGATAAACACATTAAAAATGCCTTAAGGCAAAGCAGTAGGGAGCCGATCCTCAGCTGTACACTGCCCTAGATCAGCCTGAAAGGGGAGGCAGGATGGCCAGGTCAGCTACCCTGATCTGATCTGGGTTTGCTATACTCGGCAAGGGAAGCAATCAGAATTCTTAGAAGGAAGAAATCTTAGAAAAGCTGAGAAGTGCAATTTTTCCTCTTTGATGGACAAAGAGGGCAATGCTTCTGGTCAACCCAATAAATGGTTTACTAGAAATTGTTCAGCTGTTATTCTCTTGTTCTATTTATCTTTATATATAGAGATTTCCCTTTCTCTCAGTGGGCACTGAACAGCTTTCCATCAACCTTAGTCCTCTGCAGGGCAACTTTTCAACAAATAAATGTGAAACTGATGTGGAATCCATCTTCAGCCTCTGGCAACAAAGTTGCCCGAACTGGTTCTGCAGTATCTTCAGGTCACTGAGTTCAACCACCCAAATGATAAAAATCATTAGAACATGCCAACACCAGACGATACCCAACCAATGCTACCAGTGTCCATGGACAGAGTAATTCTCAGTGCATGCACCCCAAACCTACCCAATTCATCTGTTGCGCTCAGACATCTGTTCTGTTTTAATTTTGGCCTCTTTTATAGATCTTTTATTTATTTTCATCCATCTTTATTCTTTGGCCTATGTGGGCCTTCCATTACAGTGGCCTCTCTCACTGTAGAGAACTGGCTCTGGGCGCATGTGCTCCAGTGCTGGCTTGTAATTGGACACACCGGTCTGGACGCTCTGCGGCACGTGGGATCTTCCCAGGCCAGGGATCAAACCAGTGCCCCTTGCGCTGCAAGGCAGACTCTACCCACTGAATCACCAGGGAAGCCCAGGCATCTGTTTTACCAGGCTCTCTCAGTTCAATCTTAAGCCTGCTCAGGTTTGAGAAACTGACTTAGAGCATGTCTTCTTAAACTTAGATCTGCATTTGGATCAACCCAGGAATTTTGCTAACATGCAGATGACAGTGGAGCAGGCTGGGGATTGAAGATACACTGAGCCTACATTTCTAACCAGCTCCTCAGTGCTACCATGATCATGAATATTATGAATCCTACAAATACAAAATATTAGGAACAGAGTCCAATACTCTTATTCTGTGCACTGTAATCATATTACTATTGGTTCTCTAGTCTGGGAACCAGGACCATGTCATAGTGAATGAGGATAGGTAATAATGGTAAGTAAGAGGACCAATCCCTGAAACACTGCATTTTAGAAAAGCTGAGAAGTGCAATTTTTCCTCTTTGATGGACAAAGAGGGCAATGCTTCTGGTCAACCCAATAAATGGTTTACTAGAAATTGTTCAGCTGTTATTCTCTTGTTCTATTTATCTTTATATATAGAGATTTCCCTTTCTCTCAGTGGGCACTGAACAGCTTTCCATCAACCTTAGTCCTCTGCAGGGCAACTTTTCAACAAATAAATGTGAAACTGATGTGGAATCCATCTTCAGCCTCTGGCAACAAAGTTGCCCGAACTGGTTCTGCAGTATCTTCAGGTCACTGAGTTCAACCACCCAAATGATAAAAATCATTAGAACATGCCAACACCAGACGATACCCAACCAATGCTACCAGTGTCCATGGACAGAGTAATTCTCAGTGCATGCACCCCAAACCTACCCAATTCATCTGTTGCGCTCAGACATCTGTTCTGTTTTAATTTTGGCCTCTTTTATAGATCTTTTATTTATTTTCATCCATCTTTATTCTTTGGCCTATGTGGGCCTTCCATTACAGTGGCCTCTCTCACTGTAGAGAACTGGCTCTGGGCGCATGTGCTCCAGTGCTGGCTTGTAATTGGACACACCGGTCTGGACGCTCTGCGGCACGTGGGATCTTCCCAGGCCAGGGATCAAACCAGTGCCCCTTGCGCTGCAAGGCAGACTCTACCCACTGAATCACCAGGAAGCCCAGGCATCTGTTTTACCAGGCTCTCTCAGTTCAATCTTAAGCCTGCTCAGGTTTGAGAAACTGACTTAGAGCATGTCTTCTTAAACTTAGATCTGCATTTGGATCAACCCAGGAATTTTGCTAACATGCAGATGACAGTGGAGCAGGCTGGGGATTGAAGATACACTGAGCCTACATTTCTAACCAGCTCCTCAGTGCTACCATGATCATGAATATTATGAATCCTACAAATACAAAATATTAGGGAACAGAGTCCAATACTCTTATTCTGTGCACTGTAATCATATTACTATTGGTTCTCTAGTCTGGGAACCAGGACCATGTCATAGTGAATGAGGATAGGTAATAATGGTAAGTAAGAGGACCAATCCCTGAAACACTGCATTTTACTTTAGAAAAGCCCACCCCTTCCACCTGTTCGCACGTCAGTCTAGACAATGAGTGCTCCCACCATGTGTTCCAGGTACTGCTTCACATGACGCTGCTCAGTTTCTAAATCACAGCTTGGTACTCGACAGTCTGCAGTTCTAATTACACAGAGAATGTATATCAGTTAAATCAATTGCTTCTCCTTTACCCAACTTTCTCATCTGCCAAATGAAGGCATTTGTAGCAACTAATCCAGACTTATATCCTCCTTACAGGGACAATAACATGTATGACCAATTGGAAGCAGTAAAAACAGAAATCATCACAAATGTTACTGGGATAAGAAAGGAGTAAGATAACTATTTACCGCCCAAAGAACAAATGCTTTCTTGTAAGCCTGCAACATTTCTGATCTCTTGGGAGATGCATGTACTGCAAAACACAAAGCGAGGGAGGTCCAGTCCCCAAATGTTTCCCCTGGCCATGCTTTAGTTATCAAATATAACACATCATTTACCATAAACATACCTGGAAATGGAGAACTCTCTTTTCCATTTTATGTAGCAATGACGAAAAAGGCTAAAACATTTTTATTCCATCAGAGCTCTCGCCAAGTCTCAGGTCTTCCTATCTGTAAAATGGGAATATTATTATGTACCTTTCAGCAGTATCATGAAAATTAACAATTAGCTCATGTGACATGCCAACCCTTATGATTGGGTCAACATAAGAAAATCATCACGACAAGAACAACTTCATATGATGAGAGTTTCAGGGTGAGTCAGAGAGATGTCTGCCCCAAAAGATCTTAGAACCCCACACTATACGTTACGCATTGTATGTTTGTTTCCTCCAAAATTTATTTATTAAAATCTAATTGCTTGGGATTAGCAGATAAACTGTTATATATAGGACAAAAAAGAACAAGGTTCTGGGCTTCCCTGGTGGCCCAATGGTTAAGAATCCACCTGCCAATGAAGGGGACATGGGTTCCATCCCTGGTCCACAAAGATCCGGGGGTGAGGGGCCACTCAGCCTAGTAGCCACAACTACTGAAGCTCGAGTGCTCTGGAGCCCGTACTCTGCCACAAGAGAACCCACCACAACGAGCAGCCCAGGCATTACAACCTGAGTGCAGCCTCCACTTGCGGCAACTAGAGAAAAGTCTGAGTGCAGCAACAAAGACCCAGCACAGCTCAAAATAAATAAAGTAAAATTAAAAAACAAGTTCCTACTGTATAGCACAGTGAACTATAGTCCATAGCCTATGACAAACCACAGTGGAATATATAGATATGTATAACGGAGTCACTTTGTGTACTGAAGAAATTAACATTGTAAATCAATTACCTCAATAAAAGTTTTTTTTTTTAAAAAAAAAGACAAACTCCAAAAAAAAAAAAAAAATCTAATTTCCAATGTGATGTTACTTGGCGGTGGAGCCTTTGGGAGGACTTGGGTCATGAGGGTAGACTCAAAAATAATATGAGGGCCCTTATGTGAAGAGGCCAGAGAGCTGATGTGCTCTTTCTACCCTGTGAGGCCACAATGAGAAGGTGGCAATTTGCAACCTGGAGGTGGACCCTCACCAGAACCTTACCATCCTGACCCCCTGATCTCAAATATATAGCCTCTAAAACTATGGGAAGTTTCTGTTGTTTGGAAGCCTCCCATCTATGGCACTCTGATACAGCAGCCTGAACTAAAACACAGGACGTAACATTCTGATACTCTTGAATGACCTTCACTAAGAACTTGCATTTGGTCAAGAGATGGCATGAGTCAAGCTATAACCTTAAGCAGAAGACATTCTATCACTCTGAGTCAATCCAAAAAGAACAGTTACTTCCTGCCTGTTAACACCAAAATATCGTCATTAAAAAAAAAAAGCAAAGAGGGACTTTTCCTGGTGGGCCAGTGGTTAAGACTCCAAGCATCCAATGCAGGGGGTCCAATCCCTGGTGGGGAACAAAGATCCCATGTGCTGTGTGTCACAGCAAAAAAAGAAAAAAATAATGAAAAGAACTGTGGTACACATTTTTAAACATTTATTTTAAAAGCTACACCGAACACTGGGTACTCAGATTCCTGAGCAATAGAACCAAAGAGATTTCAACTTTCTTTACATTTCTATCTTATGCACTATTCAGTCAGAGGACCAGCTTAAACGCTATCCAAGCAAAAGAAATTAATTGATCACATCCCTAACATTCACGTCCGGAAGAGTTTTTTTTAATCCAAGAAGAACAGAAACCAGAATGTCCCTGGGTATACAGACTTGCATTTTCTCCCAGAGCACAGTAATTCCTTTCCATATCTTTGGGATCATCATTTTACAGTTGGGTATATTTTCAATGTTAACTCATCTGCAAAACAAGCAAGATGTTGTTGAACACTGAACATCTGAACAACATTCAGGAAACATGAAACAGTATCAAGCACTAGTTTTCCAATGGAGAAAACATTAAGAATATACCAGGTCTCATACCAGCCTGAATTCTGAGTAAGAAGCAGCTCCTCAAATTTCCTTCTTCTATTTTATGTACTACACAACCCACTGGGCACTCATGATGCATGTACAAGGTCCATGGTGGATGTAATGGGGAAACAAACACCAAGCCAGATCACAGAAAGACCCTACCCTAAGGAACATCCCCAGTCTAGAAAGTGATCTCAAATATATAGCCTCTAAAACTATGGGAAGTTTCTGTTGTTTGGAAGCCTCCCATCTATGGCACTCTGATACAGCAGCCTGAACTAAAACACAGGACGTAACATTCTGATACTCTTGAATGACCTTCACTAAGAACTTGCATTTGGTCAAGAGATGGCATGAGTCAAGCTATAACCTTAAGCAGAAGACATTCTATCACTCTGAGTCAATCCAAAAAGAACAGTTACTTCCTGCCTGTTAACACCAAAATATCGTCATTAAAAAAAAGCAAAGAGGACTTTTCCTGGTGGGCCAGTGGTTAAGACTCCAAGCATCCAATGCAGGGGGTCCAATCCCTGGTGGGGAACAAAGATCCCATGTGCTGTGTGTCACAGCAAAAAAAGAAAAAAATAATGAAAAGAACTGTGGTACACATTTTTAAACATTTATTTTAAAAGCTACACCGAACACTGGGTACTCAGATTCCTGAGCAATAGAACCAAAGAGATTTCAACTTTCTTTACATTTCTATCTTATGCACTATTCAGTCAGAGGACCAGCTTAAACGCTATCCAAGCAAAAGAAATTAATTGATCACATCCCTAACATTCACGTCCGGAAGAGTTTTTTTTAATCCAAGAAGAACAGAAACCAGAATGTCCCTGGGTATACAGACTTGCATTTTCTCCCAGAGCACAGTAATTCCTTTCCATATCTTTGGGATCATCATTTTACAGTTGGGTATATTTTCAATGTTAACTCATCTGCAAAACAAGCAAGATGTTGTTGAACACTGAACATCTGAACAACATTCAGGAAACATGAAACAGTATCAAGCACTAGTTTTCCAATGGAGAAAACATTAAGAATATACCAGGTCTCATACCAGCCTGAATTCTGAGTAAGAAGCAGCTCCTCAAATTTCCTTCTTCTATTTTATGTACTACACAACCCACTGGGCACTCATGATGCATGTACAAGGTCCATGGTGGATGTAATGGGGAAACAAACACCAAGCCAGATCACAGAAAGACCCTACCCTAAGGAACATCCCCAGTCTAGAAAGTGAGCTAAAACACAAGCATACATATCTCTCTATTATAAACTTTACACACAGCCACCACCAACAGCTGGACTCCTCTCCGAGAGGGGATGTACTTACAGGAGTAAAGCTAAACGAGCTCACGTTAGAGTAAAATCCAGTATTTGCACCACAGCTGCCCACTGTAACCATGCACGGGGGCTGTGTCGTTACACCCACAGCTCTGAAAACAGACAGTGGGCTGCAACTCCAGCTCAACTGATGAGCTGAGGTTCTTGGACAAGGTGCTCCACCTCTCCAAGTCCCATTTTATTCCTGTTTAAAAGTAAGGATCATTAGAGGACCTTTCGTGATGTTAAGATTGAGATGCTACACAGAGTGCCTAGTATGTTGCTTGACCCCAAATATCGCTGTTTACTGGGTAAAAATTGGGCGAGGAATAGACAACTGGGGGCTTCCTAAAAACTAAACAGAATATAGTACATCAGAAGAAGAAAGAATAGGTAGAGTAAAGCACTTGGAACACTCGAAACTTCTACACTCTTGATAGCTCATTCCAACAGACACTAGGCCAGAAATGTCCTTACCTTGGCTGACAATCCTCCCTCTATTTTGAAACCTATCTGGGACTCCCTCTAGAGGCCCTGAGTCAGCATCGGAGGTGACCCTCAGCATCTCTATTAATAAGCTTCACAGGTGAGCATCATGCATATCTAAGCTTGAGAATGACTATGGAAGAATAACTATTTTGTGTTTCAAGTTATTTGTTTCTGTCACAATTTAGCAAAGATCTGTGCTTTACTATGAGCCTCACAGAGCCTCCAGTCTTCAAAATCTCAGACAGACTGCCCAGAGTTCTATCCAGAAGTCTTCATGAATGAACAACATTCAGGAAACATGAAACAGTATCAAGCACTAGTTTTCCAATGGAGAAAACATTAAGAATATACCAGGTCTCATACCAGCCTGAATTCTGAGTAAGAAGCAGCTCCTCAAATTTCCTTCTTCTATTTTATGTACTACACAACCCACTGGGCACTCATGATGCATGTACAAGGTCCATGGTGGATGTAATGGGGAAACAAACACCAAGCCAGATCACAGAAAGACCCTACCCTAAGGAACATCCCCAGTCTAGAAAGTGAGCTAAAACACAAGCATACATATCTCTCTATTATAAACTTTACACACAGCCACCACCAACAGCTGGACTCCTCTCCGAGAGGGGATGTACTTACAGGAGTAAAGCTAAACGAGCTCACGTTAGAGTAAAATCCAGTATTTGCACCACAGCTGCCCACTGTAACCATGCACGGGGGCTGTGTCGTTACACCCACAGCTCTGAAAACAGACAGTGGGCTGCAACTCCAGCTCAACTGATGAGCTGAGGTTCTTGGACAAGGTGCTCCACCTCTCCAAGTCCCATTTTATTCCTGTTTAAAAGTAAGGATCATTAGAGGACCTTTCGTGATGTTAAGATTGAGATGCTACACAGAGTGCCTAGTATGTTGCTTGACCCCAAATATCGCTGTTTACTGGGTAAAAATTGGGCGAGGAATAGACAACTGGGGGCTTCCTAAAAACTAAACAGAATATAGTACATCAGAAGAAGAAAGAATAGGTAGAGTAAAGCACTTGGAACACTCGAAACTTCTACACTCTTGATAGCTCATTCCAACAGACACTAGGCCAGAAATGTCCTTACCTTGGCTGACAATCCTCCCTCTATTTTGAAACCTATCTGGGACTCCCTCTAGAGGCCCTGAGTCAGCATCGGAGGTGACCCTCAGCATCTCTATTAATAAGCTTCACAGGTGAGCATCATGCATATCTAAGCTTGAGAATGACTATGGAAGAATAACTATTTTGTGTTTCAAGTTATTTGTTTCTGTCACAATTTAGCAAAGATCTGTGCTTTACTATGAGCCTCACAGAGCCTCCAGTCTTCAAAATCTCAGACAGACTGCCCAGAGTTCTATCCAGAAGTCTTCATAATGGGGTCCTCACTGATCCATCGGCACCTTACCCCAGCTTCCACTCACTGTGATAGAAAGGAGAGCATCACACAGAGACGCCTTGACACTCCAGTCACATGTTCTGGCCTAACGACTCATCCTTAGGTTTCCATATCCTCCTCATCTCACTTACACTCATCACCCTTGAGTCCTTAACTGATTTATCCAGCATGATGTTGCCACATTCCTTTCAAACATATTTAGAGTCAACTCTAACATGTGTGGTGTCCTAGCAGATACTGTCTAGGTGTCCAAGATTTAAAAACACTGTGCGGGGTGTGCACTCAGTCGCTAAGTCATGTCCGACTCGCTGAGACCCAATGTGCTGTAGCCCACCAGGCTCCTCTGTCCATGGGATTCTCCAGGCAAGAATATTGGAGTGGGCTGCCATTTCCTCCTCCAAGGGATCTTCCCGACTCAGAGATCAAACCCACATCTCTTGCATCTCCTGCACTGGCAGGCAAATTCTTTTATCACTGAGTCACCAAGGAAGCCCATTAAAAACATAAGTTATTTTTAAAAGTTTAAAGAAACTAGAAATCTATCAGTAATTTATATTACTACAGCCTGGTGAAGGAAACGGCAACTCACTCCAGTATTCTTGCCTGGAAAATGCTATGGATGGATGGAGGAGCCTGGTGGGCTACAGTCCATGGGTTTGCAAAGGGTTGGACACGAATTAGCAACTGATACATATTATTTAATCTTGGCAGAGCCGCTTGAAATTATGGTGGGTTCTACACTCTTGATAGCTCATTCCAACAGACACTTGGCCAGAAATGTCCTTACCTTGGCTGACAATCCTCCCTCTATTTTGAACCCTATCTGGGACTCCCTCTAGAGGCCCTGAGTCAGCATCGGAGGTGACCCTCAGCATCTCTATTAATAAGCTTCACAGGTGAGCATCATGCATATCTAAGCTTGAGAATGACTATGGAAGAATAACTATTTTGTGTTTCAAGTTATTTGTTTCTGTCACAATTTAGCAAAGATCTGTGCTTTACTATGAGCCTCACAGAGCCTCCAGTCTTCAAAATCTCAGACAGACTGCCCAGAGTTCTATCCAGAAGTCTTCATAATGGGGTCCTCACTGATCCATCGGCACCTTACCCCAGCTTCCACTCACTGTGATAGAAAGGAGAGCATCACACAGAGACGCCTTGACACTCCAGTCACATGTTCTGGCCTAACGACTCATCCTTAGGTTTCCATATCCTCCTCATCTCACTTACACTCATCACCCTTGAGTCCTTAACTGATTTATCCAGCATGATGTTGCCACATTCCTTTCAAACATATTTAGAGTCAACTCTAACATGTGTGGTGTCCTAGCAGATACTGTCTAGGTGTCCAAGATTTAAAAACACTGTGCGTGTGTGTGCACTCAGTCGCTAAGTCATGTCCGACTCTCTGAGACCCAATGTGCTGTAGCCCACCAGGCTCCTCTGTCCATGGGATTCTCCAGGCAAGAATATTGGAGTGGGCTGCCATTTCCTCCTCCAAGGGATCTTCCCGACTCAGAGATCAAACCCACATCTCTTGCATCTCCTGCACTGGCAGGCAAATTCTTTTATCACTGAGTCACCAAGGAAGCCCATTAAAAACATAAGTTATTTTTAAAAGTTTAAAGAAACTAGAAATCTATCAGTAATTTATATTACTACAGCCTGGTGAAGGAAACGGCAACTCACTCCAGTATTCTTGCCTGGAAAATGCTATGGATGGATGGAGGAGCCTGGTGGGCTACAGTCCATGGGTTTGCAAAGGGTTGGACACGAATTAGCAACTGATACATATTATTTAATCTTCAGAGGAGACGAGAGAATAAAGTCTTCATTCTGCTTGAAATTATGTGTATTCAACTCAAATCATAATCCTTCAGGAGACTATAGTATCATTTAAACTGTGAGAAAGATAAAATATTTTACAGAAAAGTTTCATTATAATTACTAAATGTTTAATTTACCAGTGTTCATACCTCTCTAATTATATAAAATTTTTTACTGGGGGAGGGGCAATTAAAGAAGAATGACCCACCTGACTTAGTAAAAGATCCAAGCTGGCTGACTGAGCAAACTGCCATCTGGTCAATCAACTGCCATTTGAAAGGCTGTTCTAAAAATACCGTCATATAAGTAACTAAATCTCATCAAAATGTAATGACTGCTAATTTAATTTATGCTAGCTAGCAGGAAATAAACTTTCACTGTACATTTTGGATTCCTACTTGTAATACGATTACCAACCCTCTCCAAGATTACCAAATAATTTTCCCAAAATAAAGACGAAACAACATATCCTGATTCTCTACCATTTTACTGGGTTCTCACTCCAGCTTTGTACTTTGAACAATTCTCTAGCAGTCTTTCAAATACAGCAAAGTATACCAACCTGCTTTAGGCTCAGGACACTACCATGGAAATATACAAAATACATATTTTTTAATTACACAAGTAAACGGTCACAGTGCAGAAAGCCAAGCAGGTGGCTGGCTATCCACCAACCATGAGACTATCTACTCTTCTGTAAATCAGAGAAAAACAGAATCCCTTGCCTAACAGGTTACTGACATTCAAATTAGAAAAGCATATAGTGACTCTTATAGCTATATAACTATTAAATATGGATACATGAAGACTTTTCTATCAAAATTATACTCAAAGGCCAAAGTACAGACACTATAAAAACAGTGAAACAATCCCTTCATTTGGGTTGCTGTTTCTGAAGTGTCAGCTATTCAAATGGAGCCAAGATTTTCTAAGAAGCCAGTCTTTATCCTAAAGAAGGAAGTAATTTATATTACTACAGCCTGGTGAAGGAAACGGCAACTCACTCCAGTATTCTTGCCTGGAAAATGCTATGGATGGATGGAGGAGCCTGGTGGGCTACAGTCCATGGGTTTGCAAAGGGTTGGACACGAATTAGCAACTGATACATATTATTTAATCTTCAGAGGAGACGAGAGAATAAAGTCTTCATTCTGCTTGAAATTATGTGTATTCAACTCAAATCATAATCCTTCAGGAGACTATAGTATCATTTAAACTGTGAGAAAGATAAAATATTTTACAGAAAAGTTTCATTATAATTACTAAATGTTTAATTTACCAGTGTTCATACCTCTCTAATTATATAAAATTTTTTACTGGGGGAGGGGCAATTAAAGAAGAATGACCCACCTGACTTAGTAAAAGATCCAAGCTGGCTGACTGAGCAAACTGCCATCTGGTCAATCAACTGCCATTTGAAAGGCTGTTCTAAAAATACCGTCATATAAGTAACTAAATCTCATCAAAATGTAATGACTGCTAATTTAATTTATGCTAGCTAGCAGGAAATAAACTTTCACTGTACATTTTGGATTCCTACTTGTAATACGATTACCAACCCTCTCCAAGATTACCAAATAATTTTCCCAAAATAAAGACGAAACAACATATCCTGATTCTCTACCATTTTACTGGGTTCTCACTCCAGCTTTGTACTTTGAACAATTCTCTAGCAGTCTTTCAAATACAGCAAAGTATACCAACCTGCTTTAGGCTCAGGACACTACCATGGAAATATACAAAATACATATTTTTTAATTACACAAGTAAACGGTCACAGTGCAGAAAGCCAAGCAGGTGGCTGGCTATCCACCAACCATGAGACTATCTACTCTTCTGTAAATCAGAGAAAAACAGAATCCCTTGCCTAACAGGTTACTGACATTCAAATTAGAAAAGCATATAGTGACTCTTATAGCTATATAACTATTAAATATGGATACATGAAGACTTTTCTATCAAAATTATACTCAAAGGCCAAAGTACAGACACTATAAAAACAGTGAAACAATCCCTTCATTTGGGTTGCTGTTTCTGAAGTGTCAGCTATTCAAATGGAGCCAAGATTTTCTAAGAAGCCAGTCTTTATCCTAAAGAAGGAAGTCAACAGGCACCAGATTATACCCATGCATTTCCTTCTCACAGGCAGATGATCTCACAAAAGCCTCAACAAGTTAAGAGCAACAAATAAGGAATAAACACACGAGGACAAATTCCTGAGAAAACACAAAGTTTCAGGCTTAGCATTTGGGGACAAGGTATACCTAGGTTTGTAGTAAAGATACAGAGCGACAAGAATGGGACAGCTTCCTTCCACAGGCAGTAGCCACAGCCAACCTGGCTTCTACAAAGCAAGGGGCTTAAGTGACTCTGATCAACACAGCAGGTTTAGAATCCCATTGTAGTTAGACTTGGCTCAGGAACATTCAACTGAATGTGCTAACACAGTAGACTCCAGAAGAATCTCCCATTAAGAACAATCCAAATGCAGACTCTACATGTGCAGAGAGCCTTTTGTGATCTCCGCTGGAGCCTGGAGTATCTAACAGCTGCAACTGTGACTGTTCTAGCTAATTGCTCTCAGCAACAAAAATAAACAATCGCTCCAGGAAGAAGACTGTAACCCGCCCAGTATTAAGGAAATTTTCAACAGTCAGAAACCTCAAATCTTGGTTTAAAAGCCTCGCTAGTGGTTGAAAAAGTCTCTAAGAACCAATACAGGGTGTAAGAGGCCCAGAAAGAAAGTCATTGCTTTGTATTTCACCCTCCTCTGTCACCCTCCACTTCTCCCCCCAAGAAAAGAAAAAAGGAAAGTGCCTTGTGTCTGGAAGAATTTAAGCAATCTGAGATATTTTAACTCATGTATAACTTTTTAACATATGGGGGAAAGAGTCGCACTTGATTGAGCTAAAACAGGTGGCTGGCTATCCACCAACCATGAGACTATCTACTCTTCTGTAAATCAGAGAAAACAGAATCCCTTGCCTAACAGGTTACTGACATTCAAATTAGAAAAGCATATAGTGACTCTTATAGCTATATAACTATTAAATATGGATACATGAAGACTTTTCTATCAAAATTATACTCAAAGGCCAAAGTACAGACACTATAAAAACAGTGAAACAATCCCTTCATTTGGGTTGCTGTTTCTGAAGTGTCAGCTATTCAAATGGAGCCAAGATTTTCTAAGAAGCCAGTCTTTATCCTAAAGAAGGAAGTCAACAGGCACCAGATTATACCCATGCATTTCCTTCTCACAGGCAGATGATCTCACAAAAGCCTCAACAAGTTAAGAGCAACAAATAAGGAATAAACACACGAGGACAAATTCCTGAGAAAACACAAAGTTTCAGGCTTAGCATTTGGGGACAAGGTATACCTAGGTTTGTAGTAAAGATACAGAGCGACAAGAATGGGACAGCTTCCTTCCACAGGCAGTAGCCACAGCCAACCTGGCTTCTACAAAGCAAGGGGCTTAAGTGACTCTGATCAACACAGCAGGTTTAGAATCCCATTGTAGTTAGACTTGGCTCAGGAACATTCAACTGAATGTGCTAACACAGTAGACTCCAGAAGAATCTCCCATTAAGAACAATCCAAATGCAGACTCTACATGTGCAGAGAGCCTTTTGTGATCTCCGCTGGAGCCTGGAGTATCTAACAGCTGCAACTGTGACTGTTCTAGCTAATTGCTCTCAGCAACAAAAATAAACAATCGCTCCAGGAAGAAGACTGTAACCCGCCCAGTATTAAGGAAATTTTCAACAGTCAGAAACCTCAAATCTTGGTTTAAAAGCCTCGCTAGTGGTTGAAAAAGTCTCTAAGAACCAATACAGGGTGTAAGAGGCCCAGAAAGAAAGTCATTGCTTTGTATTTCACCCTCCTCTGTCACCCTCCACTTCTCCCCCCAAGAAAAGAAAAAAGGAAAGTGCCTTGTGTCTGGAAGAATTTAAGCAATCTGAGATATTTTAACTCATGTATAACTTTTTAACATATGGGGGAAAGAGTCGCACTGATTGGAGCTATTTTTAAAGTGCAGCTCTACCGTAAAAATAGACATTTACTCATAAGGATGCTTGAATAGAGAACAAGCCCAATCTACATCTCATTGTTAAGAAAGGGGTGAGAAAAGGCTGTCGCGCCTGCTGGAGAGCCACTTAGGGTCCGCCTGTGACGTCACGGCAGCATCCAGGTGCACTCTAACAAGCATCTCTCAGGCTCCTGCCCAGCGACAAGTGCTCTCTTTCCATCAGCTACTTCTCCCAACACACGCAATAAAGAGCCGGTATCCATGCAGACCCTCGCTGCAGAGAAGAGCATTGCAATCAGAGACCCACGGAAGGAGGAAAAACTACTCACCCACAACCAAGTTAATTGTCGTCCTCTCCTCTGAGCCTCTGTACACAAAGGGAGCACACCTTCTTCTAAGGAAAAGAAAGGATCAGAACAGCTGACTTATCAGTATGCCAGGGCATCCACATGTCTCCGTTCAGAGAGAGAGAAAGTAGCTTCACATGTCTCCCCTCCTTCCCATCCAGGCCCCTGTTGTTTAGTTGGAAGTTTGCAACCTAACTGTGCACCTTAGACAGTGGCAAGCAGGTATTTAGGCACCTCTCCATGGGCTTCTCCAGTGGCTTAGATGGAAAAGAAATGTACTGCAATGTAGGAAACCTGGTTTCAATCCCTGGGTTTGAAAGATTCCCTGGAGAAGGAAATGGCAACACACTCCAGTATTCTTGCCTGGAGAATCCCATGGACAGAGGAGCCTGGTGGGCTACAGTCCATGGGGTCGTAAGAGTCAGACACGACTCAGTGACTAACACTCATTCATTCACGCCACACAGACTTACAGATACTGCCCTAGTTTCTATATTTCAATTAGTCTTCAGTATTTATTAAAACCTGGAGGAATGGAGTTATAATGGAAAACCATAGAGAATTCCTGGTTTTTATAAACCTCCCTGATGTGTCAGGGGCAATTGATACAATCAAAACCAGACAGCAGCTTTCATGTGCCTTATCATAAAGCAACATCAAAATGCACTATTTTATGTCTGTTTAAAAATTCCTCCATACGATCATCAACAAAATCAGAAAAGTTTTATCAAGAAAAAGTAAAAAAATTAAAATTTGAATGTTTAAAATCTTTATGAAGAAGAGATATTGGGACTTCCCTGGTGGTCCAGTAGGCAGACAGTCCACTTTGCAATACAGGGGGCACCTGTTCGATCCCTGGCCCAGGAAGATCCCATGTGCCACGGAGCAGCTGGACCGGTGCGTCCAATTGTGAGCCAGCACTCTGCAACGGGAGAGGCCACTGCAGTGGAAGACCCACCCACGTCTAAGAATAAAGATGGATGAAAAATAAATAAATAAATAATTAGTAAAAAAAAAAAAAGATGAGATACATAATCATAACTTCAAGCAAAAAAGTATTAGAGGGGGGAAAAATGTATCTTTTTCAGAAAAAATATTGAGTAATCTTTGACTTGTTACTTTTTGTACTTTATAAATTCTCTACAGTAACCATATTTATACTGGTTAACATCATCCACAGGGTGGTAAATTACAGCATAATAAAACACAAAATGCACTTATCTATCTTCGACTTCTAAATACCCAAATCCTGCAAGCACAAAGAAATCTGATCCCATTAAAGGACACAGGTTATGAAAACTAATGCAGTGTGAGTTTTAGTACCTGAATGATAGCAAAGGACAGATTCCAAGACTTAGAAGAACTGGGTTCAAGTGCCAGGTCTCAGTAGCAGAACTTTAACTTCTCTGGGCCTGACTCACATCTGCAGAATTCAGGTGAGGTGAGAATTAAGGACGCCAGAGTGAAGATGGACATAAACAAAATCTTCAGCCCTGAAACAGCAAGGCAACTGCAACACAGCAGGAGCTCAATGTACTTTTAATGAAAGAATTACCCAAAGGGAAGTTTTTTTTCTTAAGGAAAAAAAAAAACAAAAACTAATGTATTTAAAAGACAGTTCCCCAACCTGTGTACCCTGGTGTGCTGCCACATCACAGAAGAATCAAGGGCATGTAGAAATATTGATCTTCTCAGGACTGCAGCCCAGAGCATGAGAAAGTTTGAGAAGCACAACTGACACCACCAAAAATCAAATCATCATTATTAGGATAAGTACCAGATAAACTTCCAAGAAGTTCTCACCACCCAGGGCACTTAGGAAGACAGAAGAGCTGCCTTATCATCTGGAAGGCAGAAAACACAAGGAGTGATTTACTTAAAAAGCAAAGAGGCTTTCCACAGATGATTTACTGGTGCAAAATAGTACTTCTCAGAGTCACTTCTGAAAAGCAGAATGCTCTCACCATGTACTTGGGCTCCTATGGAGAATACACAGCAGCAACCATTCTCAAGAGAGGAAATTTTGCTGAAGATATTTAAGTAATACAATAACAAGAGCAACTTCTGCTTCCATATACATAGCAATATCTACTTCTTATCCTTTTTGGTAAGTACTCAAGGATTTTTTTTTTTTTTTGGTATAAAATATGCCTCATTTCTTGTAATTACTACTACTTGCAACTTGACAAAAGTTACATTTTGAGAAAGGAAAAGACCGAGGACACCCCTGTCAATAGACAAGAGTTTACTTTCAACATGGTGCTTAACATGGTACTTCTGGGTCTCAGCAAGAAAAGCTGTGCCTCTTTGGGGATGTTGGACCACTTGCATCGTGGCTGGTGGCCTCCCTCCCCCACTCTCCCCACAGCTGCTCCACCTCTGTCACCATCCAGCCCCGTCCAGAGAACGCAGTTACCTTGCCGGCTGTGCTTTACTCCACAGGGTGGGTCCCCCTGAAGACGGCCGCCAGTTTCTTCACATCTTCTAGAAAGTCCACAGTAGCAGTGGTGGCTTCCAGGATTCTCAGGAGGGGTGCACTTCTCAGAAGGGGTGCACAATAAAAATCAGAGTTAAGAGATAGCACCTGGCTACAGACAATCTGTCAATCCAAGGGCCCTTCAGGACAAACCAACCAACCAACCAACCTCTTCCCTGGAGTCTATTTAAATGGACTGCCTCTCTTTTCTGTGGTTCTTCACTGAAATGCAAAGTGTGGCTATTTAAGGAAGCATTCAAAACAACAGAAAGGTAAAAAGCTGTCCAGCTAAAACCTCATCTTGGAAATACCTGAGAAACACTAGGATTTTATCATTTCCCCCTCATCTGCTACAAAGGTGATAACTGAGTGACAGGTAAGAAAAATAAGAAACACATACCCGTCTACAAGTGAACCAGGCTCTATGGCACTAGAAATAGTATAAACAGTAAGGAAGGGTCACTTTACCATTTTAAAGCACTGAGTTTTAAAAGGATACACTGTGAGAGATGGGTCCACTTCTATGACTGGGGAGATCCAGCTTCTTCTGATCTTGTTGCATGTACTGAACAACATGCTCCAACTGTCTTCTTTTAAATGAAGTCCACGTGCTTAATAGCAACTCCAAAAATTGCATCTAATCTCTCACAGCAACTATTTCCAGTGTTACAGTAGAAATGGGGAATGCAAGGAGAACAAAATTTCAATGTTTAGGACTCAAATTTCTGAATAATCTGAGACTGAACTAGTTGTGGACACAAAACTGTTTAATGAGCTCATAGATCTGTATGAAATATGGCTTGACAGCCAAGAAAATGTCACAAGTAGGCAGAAGCTTACCTACACATCTTTGCTCAGTGTTCTCTTTGTGAATTTCCTCTCCCCATCTTTTTAAAATCCTACTTACTTTTAATGATGCAGTTCAATTGCTACTACTTTTGCAGGGCAGCCCATTTGAACACCACTAACTATCCTCCCCCAACACACCCAACACACACACACACACACACACACACACACACACACACATACACACGCAGAGTCTTTTCAATGACTCCCTTTGTACTGTAGTTACTTGTGGGATGTGGACGAATCCTCAGGAGAACAAGACAGGCTAGGTGAGAGGAAGACTGTCTTCCAAACAGGGGTTCATGCTTGACATCTATATGGTATTTGAAAATGTAACATCTACGAGTATTCTTGGGGGCTAGTATAAACTACTTCATCTATACCTTTAGTTTTTTAAACTAAAAGTAGTAGTCATAACAAGCTTGAGATCCTAGGATTGTGACATGTCCTCATGTTGAAGTAGAATAAAGCTAGTCAGCACACCAATATTCAAGATACTTATATTTTATATAAAAGGTTTTGCAAATTGTCCCTCCAAATATCCTATGTTCAGACAGAGCAAGATTGCCCAGCCAATTCCTCTGTCAACCCAACTATTCATATAGGCTGTGTCTTGATGGTGTATCATAACTTTCACTTTGCTTCGGAAAGGATATGGACAACTTCCCGGATAGAGAGCATCTCAAGAGTCACTTCACTAAACAATACTGATGTCAGACTGAAAATTATACAAATGAGTTCACCATCCATTCAAGGAAGGAAAAGCAAGAAGAACAGAATTTGGTTCACTCTCTGGAGGTGTAAAGGGGTTTGTAAGGACTCCAGCAAGCTGATAGCTAGATGCCTGCTGCTGGGCTGTCAGGGCTCTTAGGACATGGCAGCCATGGCAGACAGGGCTTGTCTGTTCTCACCTCTAACTAACAGTGCCCAAGGAAGTAAAGAGCACATCCTGCTCCTTTGTACAGACCCAGGACACAGCATAAGTGTCAGGCAATCAATAACCTGTGCTGAGCAACCAAAAAATACTTCTGCTTATTTTTATGAACCCAAACACTGGAAAGGTTCATTTCAGTAACCCTACATGAACGGGCTACCTATATTAATGGTGTAGATGTTTTAATCCTTCCAACTTTAAAGGAATGAAGCCCATTTCTGGAAATTTTCAGAGAAAGAATACAAACAACGGTAGAAAAAAAAAATGACCCACTTGCTGAAATAACTGAGGCTGCAAATGCTCTTCTGTAATTGATTCTAGCAATATTTTTCCTTTCTTCTACTGTTGAGGATCCAATATGGTAAGAGAGACATAAAGGATCAAAATCATTCTTTGTCTTTTTTTTGTATCTTCTACCTACAAAGCGTATGTATATTATTCTGGAAGTTTATTAAAACTATATGCATTTTCTTATTTCCTGGTTACCCTTTGAATAGGAAGTTAAAAGTTTGTTCTACATTTAAGATCAACTTATAAAGGTTAGGACAGTTGCAATCTGTTTATTTTTTAAAAACAGTAAGGTTAAATAGCTAACACATTTCCTCAAATCAGATTATAATAATGTAAAATGATGTTAAGATTAAAATTTTATATTGGCTACTCTTAACACTGAATTGTGACATCCTGGACGATTTGCAAGCAGAAAGTGAGAAGGAAAAAACCTTTTATCTCAAGCACACCAGGAGAGTCACAAAACTTTATGGAGAATTTCCCCCCATCTGCTCCAATATAAAAGAACTGCTGACACGCAAACCAGTCAAAATACTGATAAGCTAACAAGAGGAAAAGGTGAGGGAGGCTGTTCCAACATCACAAAATTAGAGTATTAAATTCATATAATAAAAATGGAGTATGGAGATTTGAGATTAACAATCTGAGTCAACTGATGTCAGACTGAAAATTATACAAATGAGTTCACCATCCATTCAAGGAAGGAAAAGCAAGAAGAACAGAATTTGGTTCACTCTCTGGAGGTGTAAAGGGTTTGTAAGGACTCCAGCAAGCTGATAGCTAGATGCCTGCTGCTGGGCTGTCAGGGCTCTTAGGACATGGCAGCCATGGCAGACAGGGCTTGTCTGTTCTCACCTCTAACTAACAGTGCCCAAGGAAGTAAAGAGCACATCCTGCTCCTTTGTACAGACCCAGGACACAGCATAAGTGTCAGGCAATCAATAACCTGTGCTGAGCAACCAAAAAATACTTCTGCTTATTTTTATGAACCCAAACACTGGAAAGGTTCATTTCAGTAACCCTACATGAACGGGCTACCTATATTAATGGTGTAGATGTTTTAATCCTTCCAACTTTAAAGGAATGAAGCCCATTTCTGGAAATTTTCAGAGAAAGAATACAAACAACGGTAGAAAAAAAAAATGACCCACTTGCTGAAATAACTGAGGCTGCAAATGCTCTTCTGTAATTGATTCTAGCAATATTTTTCCTTTCTTCTACTGTTGAGGATCCAATATGGTAAGAGAGACATAAAGGATCAAAATCATTCTTTGTCTTTTTTTTGTATCTTCTACCTACAAAGCGTATGTATATTATTCTGGAAGTTTATTAAAACTATATGCATTTTCTTATTTCCTGGTTACCCTTTGAATAGGAAGTTAAAAGTTTGTTCTACATTTAAGATCAACTTATAAAGGTTAGGACAGTTGCAATCTGTTTATTTTTTAAAAAAAACAGTAAGGTTAAATAGCTAACACATTTCCTCAAATCAGATTATAATAATGTAAAATGATGTTAAGATTAAAATTTTATATTGGCTACTCTTAACACTGAATTGTGACATCCTGGACGATTTGCAAGCAGAAAGTGAGAAGGAAAAAACCTTTTATCTCAAGCACACCAGGAGAGTCACAAAACTTTATGGAGAATTTCCCCCCATCTGCTCCAATATAAAAGAACTGCTGACACGCAAACCAGTCAAAATACTGATAAGCTAACAAGAGGAAAAAGGTGAGGGGAGGCTGTTCCAACATCACAAAATTAGAGTATTAAATTCATATAATAAAAAATGGAGTATGGAGATTTGAGATTAATTGCATGTTGGAAGAAAAGGAATTGTCTTGTCACTCAGCTAAGCTCTTGACTACTAAGTTGTGAATTCAGGACAATTACTTTTAGAATGGCTTTTTACCAAAAAAAAAGCTGACAGATAACATCAAATTAAAAGAAGCCATTTAGTATACTTTGTTTAAAAAAAAAGGGAAAGAAAAAAAGTAGTTCATTATCATATCAAATTTTCTTAAGCTCTATAGAAGCAGAATCTTTATAGAAAAGATGAGCAAGGTATCTTTTCTTCTTCCTCCAGACATTGCTCGAGGTTGTGTTGAATATATGCTCGAGGTTGTGTTGAATATATACGTGAAACCGCGCAGCCAGACTTCATAATTTGTACACATGTACTACCTAACATCAACCTAACCTAATGGAAACTGAGTTTCTGACTTTGGAGATGGGTCTGATGATCCGGCACTGGTAAGCAAACTTAAGTCTCCCTCAACAACAGCTGATGCTATGGGTGAGTTAAATCTGTCAGGAACAGCAGAATCAGTTACCTTCCTTCTATATGATTTTTCCTGAGCTCAAGTCAATGTGTGACGACAATTTCCATCTGCTTTTTGGGTTTTTTTTAAGTTGATGTTTATTAAATCAGAGGTATGGAATGATGTCAGCATCCAATGAAACAACTAGCCAATGAAAGCCCATACCCCTATTAGGATTACTCATCAAGTCATATTTGAAGGCTAACCAATCAGAAGGTGCCATTCAAAGAGAAAAATTTTGTACATTCTGCTTCATTTAACATGCCTTTTGCAATCTGTTAGGTAACAATGTCTGCAACTACAGTGTTGAGGAAATCTCTCAACTAATGAGAGCACATTTATCAGACTGAGCACAGGCGCCCCCAAGAATGTAGAAAGACATACTCACCACACTGTTCTTTCCCTTCAACTTTGTTTATTGATGTACTGAACATGAAAAAGTACAAAGAATCCAAACACAAAAGAAAACATGTACAGCCTCTTAAATACTCAACAGAATATATTTTCTATTCCAACAGATGTGAATTAAGTCATACTGTACAACTTCAAATAAATACCAGCCTTACATTTTATTAAGTGCTCTGATAAACACTGTAAAGTGAAGCACAATTTGCATGCCCTCTCATCAATGCCTTGGTTTGCTACAGTAGTATAGGAAAGAAGCATGTAGCTGCTGTTTTCCCGTGAGGGAAACCTTATTTTTTTTTTAAGTATATACATGTATTTTGTTTTTTTAGTTTTTTTTTTTTTTAAACGCAGGTTAACTCTGACAATCTAAATGCACCTAAGGATATGAGAAAGTGCTAAGCCAATTGATTTCTGAATAGCATTGAGTGGGTCAGCATGAAAACTCGCTTATTCACTTTAGCACGCGCCTCACAGTATATGTACTGTACTATACTGAAAATTTTTATAACTACAGTTTTAAATAATAAAAAACAAAACTCAACGCAACTGCAAAGATAATGTACAACTATGTTATGCATAGCACATTGCCTGTTCTAAGGGGAAGCATGTGAGCATCTCAGTTTATACAAAAAGCAGGACGTAACTATATAGTTCTCAGTGCATCCTGATGAAGGCATGTTTGCCTTCAGCTTTTTTGAAAATTTATTATAAGCTAGATGCTAATCAGAAAATATTTTGTATTTTTTAAAATTTCTTTCATACATGGTAAAGACTTATTTTATTATTTCCCCAAATAGTGGTTTAAGCATCATACAAAGTTAAATTTCAATAGCATACAGATATTTATGATTTTTGTATGAAAAATGTAAGGAAATTTGTTCAAAACCTATGGTTATACTCATTTTTTTACCACAAACATATTTATAAACAAAAATGTAGCATCACCATAAACAGCGGAAGCTAGACTATCTACAGACAAAATTAGCAACAAATCTGATGCACTGTAAATTCAAGTCCTCAGGACAACAAAAGTGATTAAGCAAGACCTCAAGTAACAATGTTAATGCCATTTACAAAGGAAAAAACTGATACAAAAACATTCAAAACCTGAACATCACTTGGCATGTAAGGGAAAAAAAAAAATCAAATTAGCTGAAAGGTTCATAAACACAAGGTCTTATTTACATTACACAAAGCTCAGGTGTTAGCCTTGAATGTAACTTTCAAAATACCTTCAAATATATCCAACTCAGATCACTTTTGCCGATTTGCTGCAGTACAAATCATGTGCAACATCTTTTTTCCTTAAGACAAAACAACTTTTCAAACAATACTGCAAGTACATCACTAAACACCATGAGCTCTATCTGAAGGGATTTCTTTAGGAAGAACAGATTTTTTTTTTCCCCCATCTCTTGGTAATTTAAATTTCTTGCCTGCTCTTATATATTCTTTTGTAAATTTTTTTTTATTTGTTTCAAAATCACAAATCAATGTGAGCCACCTATCACATAATAACCAGGATGATCAGACGCTCCACTGGTGATTACAAAAACGAAACCAGCAGTGTTTCCCCCATTGATTCTCCTCCTTTCATACAAAGATCTCAAAAGTATTTTCTACATCATAAATCTTTCTAAATTTCCCAACCACTGCAAATTTCCTGGTAAATTTTAAAAGCTCACTAGGTGTCATATGAAGAGATTTCTCAAAGTATTCAAGTCAAAATATTTGTTCCAGGACCAGTAAAAAGTTTCTCCAAATTTTCTTTTTTATAAAAATAGATGCTTTTTTTAAACCCACATCAAAGAGGCTCTTATCTCTTTGGCAAGGTACTGCTTTACGAAAAGTTCTCCAGTATTCTTACAATAAGCGTTTATAATGTAGCCCCCCCCTTCCCCAACCCAAATCATAATTACAAAATAAATACTGTTTTTAACTTCATAAATAAAAATGTAAACTTCAAAATACTTTTCTTAGACATAACAGCAATGCTTTAAATGTAAACCAAACACAAAGCTAATGAGAAAAAGAAAAAAAGGGGGGAAAAAAAGATACAACCAACTGAAGAATTACAACACAAAGCCTCAATATTTACTCACAGGTTCAAGGCAGTTATGTAAAAAGAAAAGATATGTCTTCCCTTAGCTGAAACACTTTTAAAAGGTCCACCTTCTTCAAAGAAGGCAATAGAATGCAATGTGACAGGTAAAAACCCTGTACCTCTTGTCCATATTCAAACATAAAAGATATTTAAGAAGTTTTAATTCAAATACTAGCAATAAAAAATCTCACATATTTCTTAGGATGCTAAGTAGTCATTTTATCCCCATCTCAACACTGACTTACAAAGACATTTACTAATGTATAAAGTTTCTCTTAACTTGCCTTTGTTGTATAGTTTTCGTATATAAATGGACTGAGGACAAGAGCACATTAGGCTTTGTGCGTTTTGTTTGTCTTAAAGGAGACCTGCAGTACTCTGTCTCCCAGACGGTATCCATTGAGGCTAGCTATTGCCATGGCGGCCTCATCATAGTTTGTCATAGTCACAAATCCAAAACCTTTGCATTTATTGGTGTTAAAGTCACGAATGACCTTCACGTTGGTGACAGCTCCGAAAGGCCCAAACATCTGCCACAGGATGCTCTCGTCTGCGTCAGGAGCCAGGTTGTACACAAAAATACACCACCCTGTTCCTGGGTGCCCAGGGATATTAATTCCAGCCAAACTGGTCATTCCATCAATGGTCATTGGAGAAAACCTACTAAACAAAACAGGAAACACACACACACACACAAACGAAACAGAGGCTGGTTACAGTGATGGATTTATATCTTTCCCCCATTCCCTCCCCACAACAGATACACAACTATTTGATGTTTCAACCAAAGTCCAGGTGTGGCTTGCAGCAGCATGCTCTGCTATCACGATATGAACAGGTTATGAAATGGCAATTATACGCTGTATTGGATATTACCCACAAGAGCAAGGATATATATTTGGAACTGGCTTCATGAACTTAAAACAGGAATTGGGAGCAGGAACGACCAACATAGACATAAACATGCTGTAACACTGCAATGCAACAGAAAACAAATAATGAGGTTTTTAAAGACCAGGTGGCATCCAGTGGTATACAAATACTCCTTGAGTCAACCGTGCTTCAAACAAACAAAAAAAAGCTTTTCATTAGGTTGTACATGCAAAAGAAAACCCAATATAAATTTAGGAAGGGTGTCACTGCCCAAAACAAAGAAACTCATCAATTACAGGGAAGAATTATGAGCATTGTGAACCTCTGTCATTACCTCTTTACTCCATAAGCCATATTGAGCAGATTGTCCAACCTGCAAAACACACATTTATCGAGGTTCAGTTTTTAATTTTTTCCTTTGATGTCCAAGAAAGCTGGGTTCGTTACTGCCACCTTCCAAGGAGTGGGTGGTTATGTATTATTGTATGTGGAGTCTCACAATAGTGGGTCTTCTTGCATTTCTAAGCAAATGGGTACACTGACATAAGACAGTAGCTCTTCCAACAGACAGAGTTTATCTCTAGGTCAGTGCAATCTGGGCAAATCATTGGTAGTCATCTGAGAAAACCCTTCTGAGAGGAAACGTGGAAGCTCTGGAACAGTTAACATGTGGGTTGTCACCTCTGCAGACAAGTTCTAAGCTCTCCCCATGCACCTACATGGTCTTTATGTTACTTTTGATTGTCATAGCTGTTGGTTCCTCAGTACTGTAAGGCACTAAGATTAAGGGATTCATTCAAGACCACAGAGTTAGCAGATGATGTCAATGATACTCAAATTCTGCAGTTTACACAAAATTTCATCAATTCCCCTTCAACCTCTCCAATACAAAGGATTTTCATTTCTTACAATCAAAATAGTACTAACACAGATTAAAAAAAAAAAAAAACCTTACAACTTTAGCTAAACCTCCTATTTCTCAATGTGCTCAGCTAATGTCCACAAAATGTAGGACTACAGCCTCACTGAGAAACAGAGCTCAGACCACTGTCTGATGCTTATTTTGATGGTTCTACAAGACATACAAGCCCTTCTCCTCGAGGGGTAAGAGACCACGTAGATGGAAACAGACCAAGGGGAGCTCCTCTTACAATTTTTACTGTTTTTAAGAACTCGATGGCAGTGGTGGGTACTATTTAAAACTCTCTGCCCTTTTCCTGTTTCGGAAATTAAATTGACGTTATAGCACTTGATGCTTCTTGCTTTATCAGTCTCCAAGAGACCATTCTGATGTTCTATATTTCCACAGAGTGTACCAATTAATGACTGTCTGTCAAGAAGGAAGGCATAACTTAATAACTCAATTCCACAATGTTCAACACTCTCCAAGTAAGTGCCTGCGTTGAGCATCCATTTCTTCTTTAACACCTATGAACCACTCAGTTTGAAAGGCCTCCAGTGAGGCCAGAGCACACATGAGAAAGCAACTCCTCCTCATTTTGCAGAAGCGCCAAGACACCTCTTTCTGGTCTTCTGGAATTAGACAAGGAATCTTCATGTGCTCCTTATATCTCTCACATTTTTTCGTTACTTGCCAAAACCTTCCAAGGAGTGGGTGGTTATGTATTATTGTATGTGGAGTCTCACAATAGTGGGTCTTCTTGCATTTCTAAGCAAATGGGTACACTGACATAAGACAGTAGCTCTTCCAACAGACAGAGTTTATCTCTAGGTCAGTGCAATCTGGGCAAATCATTGGTAGTCATCTGAGAAAACCCTTCTGAGAGGAAACGTGGAAGCTCTGGAACAGTTAACATGTGGGTTGTCACCTCTGCAGACAAGTTCTAAGCTCTCCCCATGCACCTACATGGTCTTTATGTTACTTTTGATTGTCATAGCTGTTGGTTCCTCAGTACTGTAAGGCACTAAGATTAAGGGATTCATTCAAGACCACAGAGTTAGCAGATGATGTCAATGATACTCAAATTCTGCAGTTTACACAAAATTTCATCAATTCCCCTTCAACCTCTCCAATACAAAGGATTTTCATTTCTTACAATCAAAATAGTACTAACACAGATTAAAAAAAAAAAAAAACCTTACAACTTTAGCTAAACCTCCTATTTCTCAATGTGCTCAGCTAATGTCCACAAAATGTAGGACTACAGCCTCACTGAGAAACAGAGCTCAGACCACTGTCTGATGCTTATTTTGATGGTTCTACAAGACATACAAGCCCTTCTCCTCGAGGGGTAAGAGACCACGTAGATGGAAACAGACCAAGGGGAGCTCCTCTTACAATTTTTACTGTTTTTAAGAACTCGATGGCAGTGGTGGGTACTATTTAAAACTCTCTGCCCTTTTCCTGTTTCGGAAATTAAATTGACGTTATAGCACTTGATGCTTCTTGCTTTATCAGTCTCCAAGAGACCATTCTGATGTTCTATATTTCCACAGAGTGTACCAATTAATGACTGTCTGTCAAGAAGGAAGGCATAACTTAATAACTCAATTCCACAATGTTCAACACTCTCCAAGTAAGTGCCTGCGTTGAGCATCCATTTCTTCTTTAACACCTATGAACCACTCAGTTTGAAAGGCCTCCAGTGAGGCCAGAGCACACATGAGAAAGCAACTCCTCCTCATTTTGCAGAAGCGCCAAGACACCTCTTTCTGGTCTTCTGGAATTAGACAAGGAATCTTCATGTGCTCCTATTCCCAATGATCTCTGCACATGTGTGTGTTTTGTAAAACTGCAAAGACTCAAGCTGATATAATGCCAAGTATTAAAATAAAAAAAAATAGAGGAGCAAACCACGACGACAAAGGAGAGCCTTGTGTGTGTACGCTGTCCCTCTACCCTCTCAGGAACAAGGACAAGTTCATTACTAAGCAAGAAACACAGCGTAGGTCAAGACAGATTAACAATCAGTATCTGCTGACTGCTCACTAACTAAATGTTAGTGAGGTTACTAACAGTATCCTAATTACTTAATCCAGAATAAGAACTATCAGGAGGTCCGGCTGTGGGCCTGTCTGTACATGCAAGGGAGACAGCACATTTGTGGGACAAGCACACAAGTAGAGGGGCTCTGTTTAGTCAAAGATGCTGTACCTTGCCCTCTAAAACACAAGTCACAGATACCAGAAATAGAGATGTAAATGAATCAGTATCATCAACCATAAAGTAATGACTCAGATAATTGCCTAAAACTGCTGGAATGGTCATCACAAAAGGCATTTAGCACGTGATATCTGCAAAACAGTACAGTTTTACTGAGGTCTCCTTCCAAAGCACTCAAGAGCCCAGAAGCAGAGACACCAAAGCAGAGTCGCATCATCTCTGCCCATGAGCTGTGCACACTCTGTCAGCACCAGTGAGGACATTAGCCTAAGAACTCGATGGCAGTGGTGGGTACTATTTAAAACTCTCTGCCCTTTTCCTGTTTCGGAAATTAAATTGACGTTATAGCACTTGATGCTTCTTGCTTTATCAGTCTCCAAGAGACCATTCTGATGTTCTATATTTCCACAGAGTGTACCAATTAATGACTGTCTGTCAAGAAGGAAGGCATAACTTAATAACTCAATTCCACAATGTTCAACACTCTCCAAGTAAGTGCCTGCGTTGAGCATCCATTTCTTCTTTAACACCTATGAACCACTCAGTTTGAAAGGCCTCCAGTGAGGCCAGAGCACACATGAGAAAGCAACTCCTCCTCATTTTGCAGAAGCGCCAAGACACCTCTTTCTGGTCTTCTGGAATTAGACAAGGAATCTTCATGTGCTCCTATTCCCAATGATCTCTGCACATGTGTGTGTTTTGTAAAACTGCAAAGACTCAAGCTGATATAATGCCAAGTATTAAAATAAAAAAAAATAGAGGAGCAAACCACGACGACAAAGGAGAGCCTTGTGTGTGTACGCTGTCCCTCTACCCTCTCAGGAACAAGGACAAGTTCATTACTAAGCAAGAAACACAGCGTAGGTCAAGACAGATTAACAATCAGTATCTGCTGACTGCTCACTAACTAAATGTTAGTGAGGTTACTAACAGTATCCTAATTACTTAATCCAGAATAAGAACTATCAGGAGGTCCGGCTGTGGGCCTGTCTGTACATGCAAGGGAGACAGCACATTTGTGGGACAAGCACACAAGTAGAGGGGCTCTGTTTAGTCAAAGATGCTGTACCTTGCCCTCTAAAACACAAGTCACAGATACCAGAAATAGAGATGTAAATGAATCAGTATCATCAACCATAAAGTAATGACTCAGATAATTGCCTAAAACTGCTGGAATGGTCATCACAAAAGGCATTTAGCACGTGATATCTGCAAAACAGTACAGTTTTACTGAGGTCTCCTTCCAAAGCACTCAAGAGCCCAGAAGCAGAGACACCAAAGCAGAGTCGCATCATCTCTGCCCATGAGCTGTGCACACTCTGTCAGCACCAGTGAGGACATTAGCCTAGAGTCCAGAGACAGAAACTCCTGAGTGAGTTCTCAGTACTTTCAAGGCAGCATGGAAACCGAAACCACCCAGAAGGGAAGCACACGTTACAGGGAGAGACAACTGACCATCTGTCACTCTCCACCCTCTGACACCGTCATTCTGACCACCAGTATCTTCCCTCGATACCTGCTTTAGGAAAACATTAATTCCTATGGAGTTTAATCTAAGTTATTAACCTCTCTCCCCCTTGCTCTTTTTGCCCCTCTGTGCTCTCCCACCCATAAGGAGAATTGGCAGGAACACAGCACCAAAGAAACAGGATGCGGGCAATGCTGCAGACGCCTGCCTGCGCACAGCTGCACCGGGCAGTCTCCCCTGCTCTCAGCACCATACGCCCACGGGGGCTGGAGAAGACAGTAGGGGCTCCACGAGGGCATCAGGTACCCCTGAGTCCTGTGGCAGTGTGCAAACCACCAACCAGGCAGTTAGCTCAGACCACTGTTATTCTATATGTTCAGAATTCAGGGACAGTTTTCATATGCGCTCATTTAATGACAGACACCCATTTTCAACAGAGACTAAGTCAGCAGCCTCTAGAATGACCCAGGGGATGTGCATAATGATGTACAGGAGTATGGTGAACACACACTGAAGCGTCCATGAAAAACACAGTCCTAACTTTACAGTAAGGCAATTTTTATTCTTACTGAGCCAATGCTCTGCCCTCAACAGCCTCACTCAGTCCCAGGAGTCACACACTTTCCTGAGGAATGACTGAGCAACCCTCAAAGAGACAGGGACACAGTCTCCTGCTCTTTAGCATGGACATAATCCACTCCACTAGGAATACGTTAAGTGGGTTTGAAGGATCGGACTGGGAAATCCTGCTTTAATTAAATCACCCTCAAAGCAGTAGTAGTTTAACAGAGATAGCTGCAAATAAACACCATCATCGCCATCATCATCAGAGCAAGGATGACACCAGTCCGAGAAGTCAAAGTAAGTAAGAAAAGGGAGTGCTGATTATTTCTCCAACTCCTAGGACAAGCTACACTAGGAGGCGAGACAAAATAATCTCATATGGTGCACATGAAGTCAGACAAGAAATCTCAAACCATCAAGACCATAATTTTATGACTCTTGCTTTAAAGGTATATCACTAAATATTTATTAAGATATAGAATTATTTAAGTGAAAAATGAGTCAGCATGATATTCATCAGAACACTGATACACTATTTTGTGCTTAACTTTATTCTCTATGTCTGATTAAGATTTATGAACTAATCAGTGTACTAGCTTAAGTTCTCATGTACATGTATGTTATGACAATATGCCTAATTTCAACTTATATGTGGGCAATATTTTGAATAGAAACATATTCCCATTTCACAGCCAGATGTTTAAAAGTAGAGAAGAAGGAGGTATCTGCCTAGTTTCCAAGAAATTTAGCAGACAGACTATACTAGGGTCTTCATGCAGATAAAGGGCAATGTCAGTCCAAGTTAGGAACAAAAATACAAAAAGATTATTAATAGGTTAAGAAAATAAAACTCTGAATTGTACAAATAATGGTTCTCAAAATCTCTCTAGAGATCATGAACCAAGACTGCTTTGAAGTTAACCCACAGCAAGATCATCAACTTTATCTAATTCCTCCGAAAGAGAAAAAAATTATTCAGGAGGACGGATACCAGTCTCGCCCCAAGAAACAGTGATAATCCAACCAGTGCATGCCTTGAATGAGTCTCAAGTGCTGACTTAGAAGCTCCTTAAAATATGCATAAAGGCTTCTAGAAGCAGGCACACAGGCCATTAGACCAGATCACATTTAATAAAATTAAGGCTGATCCACAAGGAGAGAGATAAAAAAAAATTCGCTGAAGTTTAATTCAGATACCATGTCCCAGGAATATACTTAAGGGACTTAGAGTATCCATCCAAATAAATAAGGCCAGTCTTACTTGGAAAACTGTAGTTAATTAAACACACATATTAGATCAGCAGTGCTCATGTTAAAGTAACTTACTAATTATTCATACAGGTTGACTGAGTCATAAACCTCATAAGTCCACTTTTAAACTTAACCCTTACTACATTATTTTTTTTTACCTTAAAAGATATAGTATATTTCATAAATATTAAAATCATGGACATAATAAAAATTTAAGTTTTGACTCTTGCTTTAAAGGTATATCACTAAACATTTAATAAAATACAGAATTATTTAAGTGAAAAATGAGTCAGCATGATATTCATCAGAACACTGATACACTATTTTGTGCTTAACTTTATTCTCTATGTCTGATTAAGATTTATGAACTAATCAGTGTACTAGCTTAAGTTCTCATGTACATGTATGTTATGACAATATGCCTAATTTCAACTTATATGTGGGCAATATTTTGAATAGAAACATATTCCCATTTCACAGCCAGATGTTTAAAAGTAGAGAAGAAGGAGGTATCTGCCTAGTTTCCAAGAAATTTAGCAGACAGACTATACTAGGGTCTTCATGCAGATAAAGGGCAATGTCAGTCCAAGTTAGGAACAAAAATACAAAAAGATTATTAATAGGTTAAGAAAATAAAACTCTGAATTGTACAAATAATGGTTCTCAAAATCTCTCTAGAGATCATGAACCAAGACTGCTTTGAAGTTAACCCACAGCAAGATCATCAACTTTATCTAATTCCTCCGAAGAGAAAAAATTATTCAGGAGGACGGATACCAGTCTCGCCCCAAGAAACAGTGATAATCCAACCAGTGCATGCCTTGAATGAGTCTCAAGTGCTGACTTAGAAGCTCCTTAAAATATGCATAAAGGCTTCTAGAAGCAGGCACACAGGCCATTAGACCAGATCACATTTAATAAAATTAAGGCTGATCCACAAGGAGAGAGATAAAAAAAAATTCGCTGAAGTTTAATTCAGATACCATGTC
Source organism: Tragulus kanchil (assembly GCA_022376925.1). Taxonomy (NCBI): domain Eukaryota; kingdom Metazoa; phylum Chordata; class Mammalia; order Artiodactyla; family Tragulidae; genus Tragulus; species Tragulus kanchil. The sequence goes on along the minus strand of JAIOJX010000023.1, from coordinate 115,637,403 downwards.
CCAGGAATATACTTAAGGGACTTAGAGTATCCATCCAAATAAATAAGGCCAGTCTTACTTGGAAAACTGTAGTTAATTAAACACACATATTAGATCAGCAGTGCTCATGTTAAAGTAACTTACTAATTATTCATACAGGTTGACTGAGTCATAAACCTCATAAGTCCACTTTTAAACTTAACCCTTACTACATTATTTTTTTTTACCTTAAAAGATATAGTATATTTCATAAATATTAAAAACATCCCTGACTATTAATATTTATGACTTGTATTCTCCAGCCTCTCTTAACTCCCGAGATAGTATGACAACATAAAAACACACAGTGCAAAATTTTCTATGTGTCAGCAGGAAGGTAACAGTCTCAAGGCTAAGAGCATCAGAACACAGATACTAGGGACAACAGATCTAGGTAATGAATGAGGCCTGAACTACAGAAGAGCAAAATACATACAAAGCAAGCCAGTTCTTCACTCAAGAGTCTTTATGAGTTGAAAGAAGATTTGGTCTTAATTCAATAGAGGAAGGAGAAAAAAAAAAATCAAGGAAATGACAGACCAGATTCAAAGATATTAAAGAAAAGCTGCCAAACACATAACAGGCTAAACTTGAATTCTAGGAACAGAAGCTCTCAATTTCCTCTTCCACTGAATCTAGATCAAACGCCTTCACTGAGCTCAAAGACTAAGTCATAATTTATTACCTGAAGATGGATTATGAGAAGAGTAGGGAGTGAGGTTACAGAGAAGAGTTCAGGATCAGAAAGAACAATAAACATCTTCCCCATTTTCTGAAACTAAGTTTCCCTTAAAATAGACAACTCTTATTCCCTTTTTCCAAAACAGTTTTTATAAAAGACAAGGAAAGAAAGAACCGTGATATTAATTACATATGCAACTAAATTATAAAAGCACTGGGCACTTCTTAAAATATTAAACTTGAGGGAGGGGGCTTCCTTGGTGGTCCAGTGGGTACAGAGTCTGCCTTGCAGTGCAAGGGCACCAGTTTGGTCTCTGGCCCAGGAAGATCCCACATGCTGGAGTGGCTGGACCAGTGTGTCCAATTACGAGCCAGCGCCATGGAGCACATACGCCCAGAGCCAGTGCTCTGCAACGAGAGGCCATTAGATACAGAATATACTTAAGGGACTTAGAGTATCCATCCAAATAAATAAGGCCAGTCTTACTTGGAAAACTGTAGTTAATTAAACACACATATTAGATCAGCAGTGCTCATGTTAAAGTAACTTACTAATTATTCATACAGGTTGACTGAGTCATAAACCTCATAAGTCCACTTTTAAACTTAACCCTTACTACATTATTTTTTTTTACCTTAAAAGATATAGTATATTTCATAAATATTAAAAACATCCCTGACTATTAATATTTATGACTTGTATTCTCCAGCCTCTCTTAACTCCCGAGATAGTATGACAACATAAAAACACACAGTGCAAAATTTTCTATGTGTCAGCAGGAAGGTAACAGTCTCAAGGCTAAGAGCATCAGAACACAGATACTAGGGACAACAGATCTAGGTAATGAATGAGGCCTGAACTACAGAAGAGCAAAATACATACAAAGCAAGCCAGTTCTTCACTCAAGAGTCTTTATGAGTTGAAAGAAGATTTGGTCTTAATTCAATAGAGGAAGGAGAAAAAAAAAAATCAAGGAAATGACAGACCAGATTCAAAGATATTAAAGAAAAGCTGCCAAACACATAACAGGCTAAACTTGAATTCTAGGAACAGAAGCTCTCAATTTCCTCTTCCACTGAATCTAGATCAAACGCCTTCACTGAGCTCAAAGACTAAGTCATAATTTATTACCTGAAGATGGATTATGAGAAGAGTAGGGAGTGAGGTTACAGAGAAGAGTTCAGGATCAGAAAGAACAATAAACATCTTCCCCATTTTCTGAAACTAAGTTTCCCTTAAAATAGACAACTCTTATTCCCTTTTTCCAAAACAGTTTTTATAAAAGACAAGGAAAGAAAGAACCGTGATATTAATTACATATGCAACTAAATTATAAAAGCACTGGGCACTTCTTAAAATATTAAACTTGAGGGAGGGGGCTTCCTTGGTGGTCCAGTGGGTACAGAGTCTGCCTTGCAGTGCAAGGGGCACCAGTTTGGTCTCTGGCCCAGGAAGATCCCACATGCTGCGGAGTGGCTGGACCAGTGTGTCCAATTACGAGCCAGCGCCATGGAGCACATACGCCCAGAGCCAGTGCTCTGCAACGAGAGAGGCCACTGCAATGGAAGGCCCACACAGGCCAAAGAACAAAGATGGATGAAAATAAATAAATGAAAGACCAATAAAAGAGGCCAAAAAATTAAAAACAAAAATATTAAACTTCATCATCAGAACAACCTATAAAGCTTCTTCCCGATAAAAAATTTATGTATTAAAAAAAAAAAACCCACAAAGCATGTGGGGGTGTGGGGAGTGGAGATGAAGTTGAGAACAGATAAAACAGCTATCAACAACCTAATACGTGAGTCACCTATATCCTTGCCATTTCAATTATTGGGCATTTTCCTGTAGATTCTATCATTTCAGTCCTCTTGCCCAGTCTTTCTCAGAATGCAATCCTGATTTTTAAGAGCACAGTTTTACTCAATAACTATCATAAAACGAAAACCAGAGCTTAAATTAGGAAACACCAAAAATAATTTGAATTAATATAGCTTTCTTCTAACATCAAGCATCTTTCAGTGTTAAAATCAACCAGTAAGTTTCAAAGAACTTTCTTCTACCTAAGCTCAAAATTTTTTTCTATGTCCCAAAGAGCTCTAGGGTTAACTGGATAAGCTGCCCAGGAAACATCTCTACAATTCCTTCATGCATGTCTGTGGTAAATTTGCACAAAGAAATATTACTCACTTAAGACGCCACAGAGGAGACCTGTAGGCAGATGTACACAAAGGCTTTGTGAAATTTCCTTCTCCACAAGGGCAGCTCCATGCAGCTCCTCCTCCAGCCCAATCACCACTACTAACGACCACAGTCAAAAAGGTGGTCGTGTTTCTTTTCTGCCAATGCTTTTTAACCGTGCAGAGTTAAGCAGAGTAAACACAAGACTCAGTCAACTGGGTACCAAGTCATCCAGTTCCAAATGGAGCTTCCTGACAGTACAACCTCTTCTCCCAAGGCAAAAGCCTCCTCACATAGGAACTGATCACGGTGTTCATGGAAAACTTCTCTTTCATACCTCAGGTAATGTAATTGAGTCTATTCTTTTTAAAGGAGATATTTGATTTTTATCTTCATTCTCTTCAGCATTCTAAATACTTGAATAAAAAATGTATGAGATATAAGCTAGAAAACATACAATTTTTTACTAAATTAAATCTATGATTATATTTTTGGTAATTAACTATTCTGTCTCAGCAAGAATATAAAACTGATATGCACTTGTGATAAAAAAGCAAAACCATGGAGGTTAGATGGTATTATGGCTACAGCGTAACATATGGCCAAAAAGGATCTTAAAAGTGTTCCAGAAAACAAAACTATCTAAGTATCTATGATCTGTTTAACATCTAAAAGTCAATGTTCTCTTAAATGCAGATTAGGGATATTTTTAATGACTAGATCTGGTTGTTGCCCCAGTATTAGAATAAACTTAAAGGATTACAATATTTATACCTGTCCATGAGACAGAGTATCTACTTTGGTCTAAAAATGCATGGTCATTCCGTGGGCTATACAGAGGTTAGAAGACTACCACCCACAGGCCAAATGCAGACTGCCATCTGTTTCTGTATAGCCAAAGAGCTAAGAATGGTTTTTAAATTTTTAAAGAGTTGCTTAAAAAAAAGAAAAAAGACATGCATCAGATACTGTGATCACAAAGCCTAAAATATTTACTATCGGGGCCTTGACTGGGGTTGTCAACCTCTAAATCACAAATAAAAACTCAAAAAGGGAAGATGGGCCTGTTTGTAAAAACGTAATGTAATGTGAGTTACAGATCCTTGGTGGTGCACATATTATAAAACCAAGTCACTGAAAGAGCTTGACCTAAAAAATTAAAACACAAGGATAAGATCTCCTTAGGAAAAAAAAAAAAAAAACTAAAAAGGGGAAATCAGAAGCAATGGAAGCATTAGGAATACTCCAGTGTTCTGCAGGTCAGGGCTGCTCAGCCTGGGACCACGGACGTTTGGGACTTGATGAGTTGTTGCTGCCAGGGGCTATCCTGTGCACTGCAGGATGACAAGCAGCACCTCTGGCCTACGCCCACTAGACGCTGGGCACCTGTACGCAACAGACGCCAACATCAACGTCTCCAGATGCTGCCAATGCCCCAGAGGAGCAGAGCTACTCCCGGCTGAGAACCACTGTTGCAGGTTAGTGTCCTTCTGTCCCCACCCAGGATATCAGCAAAAGACACTATTTCCCAAGTAGGTTTTCTCTGCGTCCATAAGAAAAAGAAAACACCACCAGTAACAGCCAACCAGAGAGATCCTGTCAATAGAAGTGCTGGAGAGTGAACCTGAGAGGTCTGAGTTGAGTAGCTGGGCATAAGCACCAGACCAGACTTACCTAAAACGCTGTGCCTGCTGAGCTAGCGGTCCTGGATACCTTCTGTTTGGAGACTGGTACAGCTGGGAAAGGATGGCCTGATTGGTTTTTTGACTTGGATTATTAGCAAACTTTACAGTGATTGGCTCTGTGGCACCAGGAGGTTTCTGGCCATTTAGGCCTTTGATAGCTTCTTCTGCCTCAATCCGCTTGTCAAATCGAATAAACCCTACACCCCTTGATATGCCTATGGTAGATTTGGGTAAGGATTTGGGAAGGAGGGAGTGGAAGGAGACAGGAGGGAGAGAAGAAAGGATACATTAATTTTCCCTTCCCAAGAACATGTTTTCACCCACATATAACATAGCCACAAAAATCACATCAGGAAAAAAGTTTTACCTTAAGTATACTTATTTGCAATTCATTACAATTTTTTTAAATACATGAAATGCATTAATTAATTAATGCATCTGAAAGTCCATTACCACATGCTACCAATAAGCCAGGAAGAAGAAAGCACACAAGTATATCCATGTTTCCTTTTCCCACCTTCTTCTCTCCCTCTCATGCACTCACATTCTTTAATAATATCAACTGCATGCCTGACTTGCACTTTTCAAATTATGTTACTAGACAAACAATTCAGAAATGAAGGGCACAGGAGTTCTTTTTCTTGCAAAAAGGAGAAAAGAACCAGGCATTTGCGAAAAATGCCAAAAAGCCATGCTAAAAATATACGCACAGGGGTAGAAATATAGATTTCAGCTACACTGTTAAATAATAAAATTCTACTTAATTATATAGGCTACAGACCCTTTAAGAAAATGTCTGAAGAGGTTTTTCTGGTTCCCTGAAGCTCCCCCATTGGTTTTAACTGGCTATTCTTTATTAGAGAAATAATATTGAATGGAGAAAAAGAGGTAAAAGAGAAAGTAGAGTTTAAAAATAAACAAGACAGAAGCCAAAACCTCAAAGCTTGCTTTCTTTGGCAGCATTACTTCTAACTACAGAAATCTATTCCCTGGCTCACGCTTTCCCCACCTTGAGAGACAAGGATAGGGGGAAGCAAAGGGATGGTCAAGCACCTGTCCAGCTTCTGAGAAATGGTAGCAGGAAACCCAACTCATTCCATTTAATTAGCTTAAAAGGCTATTTGGGGCTTCCCTGGTGGTCCAGTGGTAATGACACCGCCTTGCAGTGCAAGGCACCAGTTAGCGGGAAGTCCCATAAGGCCGATGTGTCCAACTACCAAGCCGGAGCTTTGGAGTGCTCTGTGGCACCAGGAGGTTTCTGGCCATTTAGGCCTTTGATAGCTTCTTCTGCCTCAATCCGCTTGTCAAATCGAATAAACCCTACACCCCTTGATATGCCTATGGTAGATTTGGGTAAGGATTTGGGAAGGAGGGAGTGGAAGGAGACAGGAGGGAGAGAAGAAAGGATACATTAATTTTCCCTTCCCAAGAACATGTTTTCACCCACATATAACATAGCCACAAAAATCACATCAGGAAAAAAGTTTTACCTTAAGTATACTTATTTGCAATTCATTACAATTTTTTTAAATACATGAAATGCATTAATTAATTAATGCATCTGAAAGTCCATTACCACATGCTACCAATAAGCCAGGAAGAAGAAAGCACACAAGTATATCCATGTTTCCTTTTCCCACCTTCTTCTCTCCCTCTCATGCACTCACATTCTTTAATAATATCAACTGCATGCCTGACTTGCACTTTTCAAATTATGTTACTAGACAAACAATTCAGAAATGAAGGGCACAGGAGTTCTTTTTCTTGCAAAAAGGAGAAAAGAACCAGGCATTTGCAAAAAATGCCAAAAAGCCATGCTAAAAATATACGCACAGGGGTAGAAATATAGATTTCAGCTACACTGTTAAATAATAAAATTCTACTTAATTATATAGGCTACAGACCCTTTAAGAAAATGTCTGAAGAGGTTTTTCTGGTTCCCTGAAGCTCCCCCATTGGTTTTAACTGGCTATTCTTTATTAGAGAAATAATATTGAATGGAGAAAAAGAGGTAAAAGAGAAAGTAGAGTTTAAAAATAAACAAGACAGAAGCCAAAACCTCAAAGCTTGCTTTCTTTGGCAGCATTACTTCTAACTACAGAAATCTATTCCCTGGCTCACGCTTTCCCCACCTTGAGAGACAAGGATAGGGGGAAGCAAAGGGATGGTCAAGCACCTGTCCAGCTTCTGAGAAATGGTAGCAGGAAACCCAACTCATTCCATTTAATTAGCTTAAAAGGCTATTTGGGGGCTTCCCCTGGTGGTCCAGTGGGTAATGACACCGCCTTGCAGTGCAAGGGGCACCAGTTCGATCCCTGGCCTGGGAAGATCCCACGTGCCGCAGAGTGGTTGGACCGATGTGTCCAACTACCAAGCCGGAGCTTTGGAGTGCATGTGCCCAGAGCTGGTGCTCTGCAGTGAGAAGGGGCACTGCAAAGGGAGGCCCACACAGGCCAAGGAAGAAAGATAAATAAATGACAGATCAACAGAAGTGACCAAAAAAAATGTTTAAAAAGAAAGGCTATTTGTGGGTGGCCAGAACTGGCCATCAAGAGATTAGCAGTTGCTGGGAAAGACTTTCTCAGCAAGCAAATCAGTAGTAGCAGTACCAGCTTGGGATGAGCAGAGAGAATAGCCTAGATGATTCAGAATATATCTCTGAAGGAAAGAGTGAGACACGATTAAGGAAGATAGGCTAAGAAAATCCCATAGACCATTATGATTCATAGGAACCTAAAAAAAAAAGAATAAAGGTCTGCTTGCTTTACAGTTAATATCGTGTACGTTGAAGGGCTCAGAATGTTATTGTAAGCTGGGTAAGGCATTTTTTTCCACATACACGTATCTCAGACAGCCTCTATCACTTCATCTTCCTTATTTTTTAGCTATACCTACTGCAGATTATGACTGCCTGATGGCTGAACAACAAAATTGCAGGATTTTTCATTTTAAGTAAAATGGATAATTACATACTGAAAGTCTTAAGTATAAAGATGAAACGGCGAAATGACAACAAACTTAGCCTTTCAATGATCTATTAAGAATGAATAACCTCTAAGATTTGACTATTTCATAAGGAAAGCATTAGGTGGACAATGAAACAGCCTCTATATAGGATGAGTCACCTAAACCTATGGTCCTCCAACTTGAGCATGCACCAGAACAGTCCGCAGGGCTTGGCAAAATGTCCACTCAACGAGTTTTCTTCATTAGGTTTGGGGTAAGGCCCAAGAGTGTGCATTTCTAACAAGGTTCCAGGAGGGTGCTTTGGCTGCAAGGCACAAAGCCACTGATGTTTAAACAGGAGGTGGCCAGAGAGTTCCCCTGTGAACCTACATACTCAGGACAGACCTGGAGTTGAGAGATGGGCTTTGTGTATCACAGGTGAAATTTACTTTTGATTCAAGTCCTCATTAAGAATGAATGAATTAAAAAGCATGAATAATAAACAAAAGACCACTTTTTGTTGCTCCAAACAAATGTAGCTGTATTGCTAGACCGAGATTTCTATTCAACCCTATGTGATAAAATACACTGTAATCCAATTGAAAGCCATCAAATGTAGCTAAGAAAATACCACATTTTTATACACCCTCACTGGACACATTTTCTCCATACAGTAAAATCTACAGGCCACTCTCCCAAGCAGGTGGATGCTAGTAGATACCACTTTACTCAGAACTCAGAAGTATGTGTTCAGACTCTGTAAGAGGTTAATTAACAACACAGAAGGACATAACATAGGCTGCTTCTGATCAAATTCAGATAAACTAAATTGATCATCACTTGAAGAATTAAAAACTGGCCTAATTTTATTTTGTGGTCCACTGTTTCTTAAAAAAAAAAATCATACATTATAACGCACAACTATTTCCACTGATATTATAATTAGGAGAGACAGAGAGGAAAGGAGAGATCAATAGTGAAGGAGGGAAGCGAGAAAGAAGAAACACACAGCAAGTCTATTTTCTTTAAAACAAAACAATAGACTACCCACAAAGTCTTAACGTGACAAGTCCCCGGGTTATTCCTGATGGCTGAACAACAAAATTGCAGGATTTTTCATTTTAAGTAAAATGGATAATTACATACTGAAAGTCTTAAGTATAAAGATGAAACGGCGAAATGACAACAAACTTAGCCTTTCAATGATCTATTAAGAATGAATAACCTCTAAGATTTGACTATTTCATAAGGAAAGCATTAGGTGGACAATGAAACAGCCTCTATATAGGATGAGTCACCTAAACCTATGGTCCTCCAACTTGAGCATGCACCAGAACAGTCCGCAGGGCTTGGCAAAATGTCCACTCAACGAGTTTTCTTCATTAGGTTTGGGGTAAGGCCCAAGAGTGTGCATTTCTAACAAGGTTCCAGGAGGGTGCTTTGGCTGCAAGGCACAAAGCCACTGATGTTTAAACAGGAGGTGGCCAGAGAGTTCCCCTGTGAACCTACATACTCAGGACAGACCTGGAGTTGAGAGATGGGCTTTGTGTATCACAGGTGAAATTTACTTTTGATTCAAGTCCTCATTAAGAATGAATGAATTAAAAAGCATGAATAATAAACAAAAGACCACTTTTTGTTGCTCCAAACAAATGTAGCTGTATTGCTAGACCGAGATTTCTATTCAACCCTATGTGATAAAATACACTGTAATCCAATTGAAAGCCATCAAATGTAGCTAAGAAAATACCACATTTTTATACACCCTCACTGGACACATTTTCTCCATACAGTAAAATCTACAGGCCACTCTCCCAAGCAGGTGGATGCTAGTAGATACCACTTTACTCAGAACTCAGAAGTATGTGTTCAGACTCTGTAAGAGGTTAATTAACAACACAGAAGGACATAACATAGGCTGCTTCTGATCAAATTCAGATAAACTAAATTGATCATCACTTGAAGAATTAAAAAAACTGGCCTAATTTTATTTTGTGGTCCACTGTTTCTTAAAAAAAAAAATCATACATTATAACGCACAACTATTTCCACTGATATTATAATTAGGAGAGACAGAGAGGAAAGGAGAGATCAATAGTGAAGGAGGGAAGCGAGAAAGAAGAAACACACAGCAAGTCTATTTTCTTTAAAACAAAACAATAGACTACCCACAAAGTCTTAACGTGACTAGTTTAGTATACAGCACTACAGGTGATTTATTTTTTCCCCTCTTTATGACGTTTAATTAGTTTTAATGTTTAAAAAAGAATATTGCTTTTATAATAGAAAAATACGCCTATATGTGAAGATCCATAATCAAATCTGTATTGTTGGTTTTTCTTTCACTGAAAGTTTTAGCAGAAGAGCTCCCCTTTCAACAAAAATTTTTAACAAACATTTTAGTCTTCTTATTTAGGTTTTGTTAAAAATAACATAAAATTTTCAATACTCAAAATTTCAAATTCTTACACATGCCGATCTATACAACACAGCATGGATGTCAAAAATAGCCTTAAGGGCTTCCCTGGTGGTCCAGTGGGTAAGGACACCGCCTTGCAGTGCAAGGGGCGCCGGTTCCATCCCTGGCCTGGGAAGATCCCACGTGCCGCGGAGCGGCTGGACCGATGTGTCCAATTACCAAACTGGAGCTCTGGAGCGCATGCGCCCAGAGCCGGTGCTCTGCGACAACAGAGGTCACTGCGATGAGAGGCCCACACGGGCCAAAGAACAAAGATGGATGAAAAATAGATAAATGAAAGACCAACAGAAGTGGCCCACCCGCCCCTCTCCCTCCCGAACCCGCCCCCATCCCCAAAAAATACAATTTAAAAATATATATATATATATAGCCTTGACGGCAATTACTAATAGAGATGCAGTATAATTCACCCCTGTAGAATTAGTTGCATTAAACTACGCTTTTCATAAAAAAAATGAGATTGTTTCCAAATGCTTTATAAGGACACTGGGGGCTTTTTTCATGTAATATATAGGAAATGAAGATTATTAATTTATAATCATTATTTGCAATAACTTATATGTAATAATTATAAATTTATTATAAGTCACAACACAGGTTGCAAGCCTGCACATTTAGGGGAGGAAATGCCTCAAGCTTGCTCACTACGCCCTACAATCTACCCTTACCCATGCATATCTGTAAACAATCCCAGCAGAAAATTACATCTGCTGGCTCACATACACCTTTGATGTGTTCTAAAGGCAAGACTTCTTTTGGGGAAAGTTGAGCATTTCACCATCTGCCAGAGAGCAGAGGCTGCCTACTTACCAGTGACCTGGTCAACAAGAATACGGGAAGTAATGATGCGTCCATATTGTGAAAACAGTTGTTCCAGCTCCTTCTGGGTCATTGTTTTTGGAAGTCCACTGACGTACAAATTTGCATCTCTGATGGAAGCTGAACTTGGGCGAGCATAGGAAACCTGGAAAAGGCAATGAAATACATATGCACATTCAGTGACCCTCCTTCCAAAATCCAAAAACTGCACAAAATAAAACATTCAAGCATGTTCAGCATGAACAGTTTCACTCATTTCTGGAGAAGCTTTTGACAAATGAGAAATATCATTCCCCTAAGTGGAAAGAAGAGAATATTTGCCCCTTAGGTCGTTAAGCCTTCAAAACTGATCAGTAGTGCACAGAGCTGAGTACTACTCCTGGTAGTTAAGTTGTCCTCTAGGGGCCCAATCCTCCTAAACAAGGGATTGAGGCTCAATCGAATGGTCAAGCTTATGGATTCTAAATTCATCTGACACATATGTGTGAGCTGTTTTCTAGCCTCCCATTCCGGAGGTAGGGTGAAGTGGGGGAGAGGGAGTGGTACAAACTTTCTAAAGAACTTAGAAAAGTATGTCCTTTTGAAATTATTCAATAATTCCAATTAAACAATGTATTATTTAATAAACATGATAAACATCTTGAAGCAGATTATCGTGATTTTAAAAAATCACTATCATCCTTAAATCTCAGAAGTATTAACTATAACTCCTGTCATCTTTGTCTATTGTCTTCTTGTCCACAAATCTCTTCAAGCTTGATTTAAAAGGTCTTAAGTCTACCGGTTTATTAAATTTACCTGCCATTTTATGTGTCCTTTCAAAAAGCTTACCATCTTTTGAGATACAGTGCCCCAAATCATACAGGCATGGAAGGTGAGAGTGAGCCCACATGTATTTATCATCAGCACTCTTTACATACACTCCAGGAGGAAAGGAGCTGTACCTGTCTCTCTCTCATTGCTGCATCTCCATTGTCTCAGCACATCACATGTGCTAGAGTATCTACTGAGTGAAGCCAACCTAGTACCCCACCCATCCCCTGGGTCCACAACCATTTATAGCGTTCAAGAGAGAGTGCAGGGCTTCCTGGGTGGCTCAGTCAGTAAAGAATCCTCCTGCAGTGTGAGAGTCTTGGTTCAATCCATGGCTTGGGAAAATCCCCTGAAGAAGGGAAGGCTACCCACTTCACTATTCTTGCCTGGAGAAATCCATGGCTTGTCCATGGTCACAGAGTCAGACAAGACTGAGTGACTTTCACTTTCACTTGTCTAAGGCCATATCGCCCTTAATGCGCTCGCTTCTCAACGGAGAGTTCATCAAGCCATCAAGATCTTGCTCAAACTATAACCGATACCTCTCTATAATGCTTATCTGCCAGTTTTAAGGAGATGAGTCTCTTGTGCTATTCTGACCCCATTTTCTTTAGTTTAACAGTAAGCTCTTCTAAACCAGCTATGACGATGGAACCTTCACAGAACATCCCATCTGCCAGATCATTCATAAAAATGGGCAATGGGTCTAGCTCTAGGCTTCATCTGGCAGAGCAGCATGACAAGTAAACTTCTGCCTCATGATTGCAGCCACTGGTATCCACCTTTGGGCTCCTCTGGTGGCTTAGACAGTAAAGAATCTGCCTGCAGTGCAGGAGACCTGGGTTTGATCCATGGCTTGGGAAAATCCCCTGAAGAAGGGAAGGCTACCCACTTCACTATTCTTGCCTGGAGAAATCCATGGCTTGTCCATGGTCACAGAGTCAGACAAGACTGAGTGACTTTCACTTTCACTTGTCTAAGGCCATATCGCCCTTAATGCGCTCGCTTCTCAACGGAGAGTTCATCAAGCCATCAAGATCTTGCTCAAACTATAACCGATACCTCTCTATAATGCTTATCTGCCAGTTTTAAGGAGATGAGTCTCTTGTGCTATTCTGACCCCATTTTCTTTAGTTTAACAGTAAGCTCTTCTAAACCAGCTATGACGATGGAACCTTCACAGAACATCCCATCTGCCAGATCATTCATAAAAATGGGCAATGGGTCTAGCTCTAGGCTTCATCTGGCAGAGCAGCATGACAAGTAAACTTCTGCCTCATGATTGCAGCCACTGGTATCCACCTTTGGGCTCCTCTGGTGGCTTAGACAGTAAAGAATCTGCCTGCAGTGCAGGAGACCTGGGTTTGATCCCTGGATTGGGAAGATCCCCTCCAGAAGGGAATGGCAGCCCATTCCAGTATTCTTGCCTAGAGAATTCCATGGTCAGATGAGTCTGGCAGGCTACAGTCCATCGGGTTACAAAGAATCAGACATGACTGGGCGACTAACATTTTTACTTTAATCTGGTTCACTGCTTATTGCAAAACAAAACAAACTCCACTTCAATTTAAACAGTTTTTGATATTTTGCATGAAACACCAAATATTTTCCCCAGATTTTCAGTTAGGTCCACAGCTATGATACCACCATTTTGTCTTTCCAGAAGAAAAAGATAGGTTTTATAAAGGTCTTGCTATCTTTCACCCCAACTCACAAAGTGTTAACATTTAGTACTCTTATCCTTTATTCAGCAAGTTTGCTCATTAACAAGTGAAAATATACCTGTTGCTCCAAAAACTGTATGTGGAATTCACATTAGCAGTGTCTTGTACTAGACCTGGGAACTTGGAACAGTGGTGGAGAGAACATAACTATTCACATACTACTCTTTTTTCTCTTTACACACAAACACTTCAGAACAGAGATTCGGGAACTTAAATATAAGTGAAAATTAAGAAATGAAAAGAATTTCCAAGTTCTCAAAACGATTCAAATGGAATCTAGTCTTGGGACTGCTAAACATTGGATTTTTAAAAAATGAAGTGAACGAATTACATGTGCATTTGGTGATGTGAATACATGAATATCAATTTCTTTTCTAAAGAACAATCCTCAATTATCTGGGTAAGCTACACATGCCACCACTCAAGACTCCCTTAAAATCCAGGACTCCAGGGATTTATTTCCGTGGCAGAGAACGCACAGCAAGTCAGCTGTTAGTCCACTCCAGAATGTGTGACTGCAGTATTCCCTCTAGGAAGAGCCACTTCCACAGGCAACAGAATTAGCATCTACACACGCTCAGAGTTAGGAGGTTAATTTCCAATGGCTGATGAAACAGGCTGCCCCAACAGGAACTCAAGTAGGATGTGGGACAGGGTGGCTGTGGGTGTGGCTCAGTCTGTCCAACTCTGCAACCCCATGGACTGCAGCCCGCCAGGCTCCTCTGTCCATGGAGTTCTCCAGGCAAGAATACTGGAGTGAGCTGCCATTTCCTCCTCCAGGGATCCTTCTCAATCCAGAAATGGAACCCCAGTCTCCTACACTGCAGCTAGATTCTTTACCATCTAGCTACTAGGGGAAGCTCTAACGGTAGTTAAAAGAGACACCTCTCTCTAATGAATGTGCCTGGACTCAAAACTCAATTTAATTCATTTAGGGCTCTTGAATTTGAAAAAATTTTACCTTCTTTGTATGGTTAATAGGAATAATAAAATAATCCCTAGTCCACATAAAATGCTATTAGTACAGAGTCTAAAAACCCCAGTGAGTATACTATAAATATTTACTTCTATGTGCATCTAAGAATGTAGGTAAATATCTAGACCACTAAAGTTGAGAGTAACCTAAGTCTCTTGCTGTGTTCCATAATAATTTACTCATGCAGTAACATTCACTGCTTTGTGCATTTCAGAGGAGTGTGGGTGGAGTGTTTTAAAAGTTATCCTAAAATATATTTAGGAAAACGGGTTTATATTTAGTGCTTATGTAAAAGCTTTGAAAACATACTTGGGTCAGTTATGTTATCGGCATTTGTTTTTTCTTGCAGTGTCTACTCTTCAGTTCACACTGCTTCTTTAATTCCCAACCGATACTATATTTTCTTATCATCTGCATTCCTGATGCTCAGACCATCCCTCCCAGGAATAGCTAATTCTTTGGTTTGTTGTTAGTCAATCAATAGTGTCCGACTCCTTGCAACCCGTTATGCAATTCTGCAGGCAAGAATACTGGAGTGGGGGGCTTGCCCTGGTGGTCCAGTGGGTAAGGACACCGCCTTGCAGTGCAAGGGGCGCCGGTTCAATCCCTGGCCTTGGACCCATGTGTCTAATTACCGAGCTGAAGCTCTGGGGCGCACGCGCCCAGAGCCGGCGCTCTGCGATGACAGAGGCCACCATGATGGGAGGCCCACAGGAGCCAAAGAACAAAGATGGATGAAAATAGATAAATGAAAGACCAATAGAAGTGGCCCGCCCGTCCCCCTCCCTCCCCACCTCACCCCTCAAAAGATAAATAAATAAAATAAATAAAATAATTTTTTTTTTTTAAAAGAATACTGGAGTGGGTTGTCATTCCCTCCTCCAGGGGATCTTCCTGACCCAGGGATTGAACCCAGGTTGACCTTCCCACACTACAGGCAGATTCTTTACCATCGGAGCCACCAGGTGGTGGTAGCTGATTCTAGAGAGAGCAAACAAATCCCCTGTGAAGTACTTCTGATATACAAACCAGAAGCCAAATGTCACTTCCTTTATCAAACCCTCATACCAAGCCAATATTCCTCCTACTCCAAAACAGCCTAGGGTCAGGTGCCAGACCATCAAGAGACCACCCCTACAGCCCAGAGCCCTCCAAAACTACTCAAATTCTCCAATGCCAAACTCACCCAGTGTACCTGTGATGTCTTCTCCTTAGCTTTCCACTAGGAACCCAACAAAGGTTCTGGGCTACTCTCTGACCTCTCCCCTGTGGCTCCTGGCCATGCCTGGTGCCTGCCCACATGGTCCTGCCTGGCATGTTGTGTCTTCTATTTCTGGAGATCTTCAAAACAATCATTTATATGTCTGTATGTCTTACCCTGATTGAAAAAAACCCCAAGTGCATTTTGGGGACACAGCTACATTAACAGGACTCCAAGAACCAAAATGACTGTCAGAGAATTGGTTCCTATCACTACCGGCAGGACAGGGTGACTATATCGTATAGAAACTCATAGTGGTAACAATTTCCATTTAACTTATACTTAGATGCTTTCCTGGTAGCTCAGCAAGAATCCACCTGCAGTGCAGAAGACCCCACCTCGATTCCTGAGTCACGGAGATCCCCTGGAGAAGGGATAGGCCACCCACTCCAGTATTTTTCACTGGAGAATCCCCAGGCTCGCCCACGGGCTTGCAAAGAGTTGAACATGACTGAGCAACTTCACTTCACTTTAGGAGCTTGTGGGACCTCACCATTTGCAAAGCATTTTCAGATACTGTATTTTGTGCCTCACAACACCGTGAGAAGTTAATAAGTAGGGCACATATCAGTACCTTATAGCTGGTAAAACATATACAGAAAAGGTAAGTAAACATTTCTAAGGTTATATACAGGTGCTGAACTCTAGATTCAAATTCTGATCTTCTAAACCCATGTCCTTGTCTCTTTATCCAGTTTTCCTGCCATGCTACCACATTATAGTAACCAGCTTATCAGTGTCTTTGTTCTCACAGTTTAAAAAATTAAATGCACACAGAGTGAAACTGAGGAGAGACAGCAGAACAGGATGGCACTAGAAATTTCAATTAAGTCAAAAGTCATTTTATTGCATTTTTTCATGAATACTTTTTAAAGCAACTTCTCCCAAGAAAGGGTAAGTGGCAACTAATTGTGATTAACTGGAGAAACTGCACATAATTAGGATTACTTTCTAAATATTAGCGTACTATTAAATGAGCATTGTACCAACAACCCCTATTCCACCTCTGCCCACTTTTTTTTTTTTTAATTTTGGTTTCTTTTATTGATTTTTTGGTTTATTTCTTTTCATCCATCTTTATTATTTGGCCTGTGTGGACCTCTCACTGCAGTGGCCTCTCTCGTTGCAGAGCACCAGTTCGGGGCACATGTGCTCCAGGGTGGCAGCTCGTAATTGGACACACTAGTCCAGTCGCTCTGCAGCATGTAGGATCTTCCCAGGCCAGGGATCAAACTAGTGCCTCTTGCACTGCAAGGCAGACTCTTTACCTACTGGACCACCAGGGAAGCCTCATTCTGCCCACTTCTTAAAATATAAACATGAAAGAAAAATAAAGGAAAATAAACATAAAGCAAAATAAACATGAAGGAAAGTAAACATGAAGCAAATGCCCTCCTCCCAAACCAATGTGCTCTGTCTTCCCCTTATTATATAAACAAACACATTTATTGTTTCTTGGATTTACGACAGCCCCCTTTCCCTGCTCTACTGAGGAAACCACAGTCAACAATATCCTCCCTTCCAGGAAAGGGAAAGTATTTCTTCCTCTTCTTCCCCCAGAAAGGATTAAAAGCAGAAAAAGTACTTAGATCAAAATAGGAAGAAGACTGCCAATGGAATAATAACTTATACTTTGAAGATTCAAGTCACTTCCAAGACCAAGTTTTCTGACAATTATCAGCAATTCTTTTTTTTTAAATCAGCAATTCTTGTTTCTGATTTTTCTATGGACTTAAGAGCTCAAACTGATGCTTTGCTTCAATTTTCACCTAGAGAACCACTCTTGGACTATCTCAAATGTCGAAGTATCAGGCCCATCTTTAGGGTTCTTCAAGACTAAAATAAAACTGCATGGAGAAGATCCAAGAGATGGTTTTCAGTTCACTTCAGTTCAATTGCTCAGTCATATCCCCATGGATCACACTACACCAGTCTTCCCTGTATTTTGCCATCTCCTGGAGTTTGTCCGAAGTCACATCCATTGACTCAATGATGCCATCCAACCGTCTCATTCTCTGTCGTCTCCTTCTCCTTCTGCCTTCTATTTTTTCCCAGCATCAGGGTCTTTTCCAACTAGTCATCTCTTTCCATCAGGTAGTCATAAGTATTGGAGCTTCAGCTTCAGAATGAGTCCTTCCAATGAATATCCAGAGTTGAATTCCTTTAGGATTGACTGGTTTGATCTCCTTATAGTTTAAGGACTGTCAAGAGTCTTCTCCAGCACCACAGTTTGAAGGCATCAATTCTTCAGTGCTCAGTATTTATGGTCCAACGTGACACCCATACACGACTACTAGGAAAACCATAGCTTTGACTATATGAACCTTTTTCAGCAAAGTGGTGCCTCCGCTTTTTAACATACTGTCTAGGTTTATCATAGCTTGTCTTCCAAGGAGTGTCTTTTAATTTTACAGTTGCAGTCACCGTCCATAGTGATTTTGGAAACCAAAAAAATAGTCTGTCACTGTTTCCATTGTTTACCCATCTGTTTGCCATGAAGTGATGTGAATGGATGCCATGATCTTCCCTTTTTTGAATGTTCACGTGATGTACTCTGCTTTTAAGTTAAATAATCAGGGTGACAATATATATCCTTGACGTACCCCTTTCCCAGTTTGGATTCAGTCTGTTGCTCAACGTCCAGTTCTAACTGTTGCTTCTTGTCCTGCACACAGGTTTCTCTCAGGAAGCAGGAAAGGTGGTCTGGTATTTCCACCTCTTCCCAAATTCTCCAGTTTGTTGTGACCCACATGGTCAAAGGCTTCAACATAGTCAATGAAGCAGAAGCAGATGTTTTTCTGGAATTTTCTTGCTTTTTTTATGATCCAACGGATGTTGGAAATTTGATCTCTGGTTCCTCTGCCTTTTCTAAGCCCAGCTTGTACATCTGGAAGTTCTTGGTTCACGTACTGCCAAAGCCTAGCTTGGAGGATTTTCAGCATTAGTTTGCTAGCGTGTGCAATGAGAGCAATGGTACACTAGTCTGAACATTCTCTGGCATCGCCCTTCTTTGAGATTGGGATGAAAATGTAACTTTTCCATTCCTGTGGCCACTGCTGAGTTTTCTAAATTTGCTGACATATTGAGTGTAGCAGCTAAATATCATCACCTTTAGGATTTGAAATAGCTCATCTGGAATTCCACCACCTGCACTAGCTTTGTTTGTAGTGATGCTTCCTAAGGCCCACCTGACTTCACCCTCCAGAATGTCTGGCTCTATGTGAGTGATCACAACATCATGCTCATCTGGGTCATTGAAACCTTTTTTTTTTTTTTTAATAGTACTGTCAAGAGTCTTCTCCAGCACCACAGTTTGAAGGCATCAATTCTTCAGTGCTCAGTATTTATGGTCCAACGTGACACCCATACACGACTACTAGGAAAACCATAGCTTTGACTATATGAACCTTTTTCAGCAAAGTGGTGCCTCCGCTTTTTAACATACTGTCTAGGTTTATCATAGCTTGTCTTCCAAGGAGTGTCTTTTAATTTTACAGTTGCAGTCACCGTCCATAGTGATTTTGGAAACCAAAAAAATAGTCTGTCACTGTTTCCATTGTTTACCCATCTGTTTGCCATGAAGTGATGTGAATGGATGCCATGATCTTCCCTTTTTTGAATGTTCACGTGATGTACTCTGCTTTTAAGTTAAATAATCAGGGTGACAATATATATCCTTGACGTACCCCTTTCCCAGTTTGGATTCAGTCTGTTGCTCAACGTCCAGTTCTAACTGTTGCTTCTTGTCCTGCACACAGGTTTCTCTCAGGAAGCAGGAAAGGTGGTCTGGTATTTCCACCTCTTCCCAAATTCTCCAGTTTGTTGTGACCCACATGGTCAAAGGCTTCAACATAGTCAATGAAGCAGAAGCAGATGTTTTTCTGGAATTTTCTTGCTTTTTTTATGATCCAACGGATGTTGGAAATTTGATCTCTGGTTCCTCTGCCTTTTCTAAGCCCAGCTTGTACATCTGGAAGTTCTTGGTTCACGTACTGCCAAAGCCTAGCTTGGAGGATTTTCAGCATTAGTTTGCTAGCGTGTGCAATGAGAGCAATGGTACACTAGTCTGAACATTCTCTGGCATCGCCCTTCTTTGAGATTGGGATGAAAATGTAACTTTTCCATTCCTGTGGCCACTGCTGAGTTTTCTAAATTTGCTGACATATTGAGTGTAGCAGCTAAATATCATCACCTTTAGGATTTGAAATAGCTCATCTGGAATTCCACCACCTGCACTAGCTTTGTTTGTAGTGATGCTTCCTAAGGCCCACCTGACTTCACCCTCCAGAATGTCTGGCTCTATGTGAGTGATCACAACATCATGCTCATCTGGGTCATTGAAACCTTTTTTTTTTTTTGTAATAGTACTTTTGTGTGTTCTTGCCACTTCTTCTTAATCTCCTCTGCTTCTGTTAGATCCAAACCATTTTTGTCCTTTATTATTGTGCCCATCTTTGCATGAAATGCTCCATTGGTATCAAGAAGTGATTTTGATTTATGGCAACTCCTGTATTAGAAATGCTTCAATAGGATGACCCTCCAGCGTATGTTCCAGTGAAGTTTAAATAGCTTCTTCCTTCACCAAGTGCAAGGTGTTCTCCAGTCTGCATTTACTGGATTAACAGATAGGCTTGGGTTTTACATTTTCACTGCCATTTAAACAAGCGAATATTTAATGCCTGAGGAGCAAGGTTACGAAATGTCAAAACTACTAATTGAAGTATCTAATTTAACAGGCAGCTAGAAAGCATGCAATTTAAATATTTAAAGATGATACAGGAAGTACAACACTGAACACCAATCTAATCTAAAGATAGCAATTTAAAACTCAGGTTTGTTCTGGAATTCCTCACAACCCTGCAAGTGATATTATAAACAAAGACAAGCAATGCTGAGATTACATGAAGGGAAAAGGAAGGGAGACAGAAGTGCCAGGTAAATAAATGCTTCAGTCTATGGCTTCTCAAACTGTTCTTCACAAATAAGACTAGACTGGACAAACAGATAAAAATAGATTTTTCAAAGTAATTAAGTCCTGAAAATGGAATAACTTGAGACACAGTATGTTCCTTGCAATTAAAAATTCATTTCAAAAAAAAAAACAACCTCATTTCTTCATCAATCGTGTTTGACTCTTTGCAACCCCATAGCGTGTGCAATGAGAGCAATGGTACACTAGTCTGAACATTCTCTGGCATCGCCCTTCTTTGAGATTGGGATGAAAATGTAACTTTTCCATTCCTGTGGCCACTGCTGAGTTTTCTAAATTTGCTGACATATTGAGTGTAGCAGCTAAATATCATCACCTTTAGGATTTGAAATAGCTCATCTGGAATTCCACCACCTGCACTAGCTTTGTTTGTAGTGATGCTTCCTAAGGCCCACCTGACTTCACCCTCCAGAATGTCTGGCTCTATGTGAGTGATCACAACATCATGCTCATCTGGGTCATTGAAACCTTTTTTTTTTTTTGTAATAGTACTTTTGTGTGTTCTTGCCACTTCTTCTTAATCTCCTCTGCTTCTGTTAGATCCAAACCATTTTTGTCCTTTATTATTGTGCCCATCTTTGCATGAAATGCTCCATTGGTATCAAGAAGTGATTTTGATTTATGGCAACTCCTGTATTAGAAATGCTTCAATAGGATGACCCTCCAGCGTATGTTCCAGTGAAGTTTAAATAGCTTCTTCCTTCACCAAGTGCAAGGTGTTCTCCAGTCTGCATTTACTGGATTAACAGATAGGCTTGGGTTTTACATTTTCACTGCCATTTAAACAAGCGAATATTTAATGCCTGAGGAGCAAGGTTACGAAATGTCAAAACTACTAATTGAAGTATCTAATTTAACAGGCAGCTAGAAAGCATGCAATTTAAATATTTAAAGATGATACAGGAAGTACAACACTGAACACCAATCTAATCTAAAGATAGCAATTTAAAACTCAGGTTTGTTCTGGAATTCCTCACAACCCTGCAAGTGATATTATAAACAAAGACAAGCAATGCTGAGATTACATGAAGGGAAAAGGAAGGGAGACAGAAGTGCCAGGTAAATAAATGCTTCAGTCTATGGCTTCTCAAACTGTTCTTCACAAATAAGACTAGACTGGACAAACAGATAAAAATAGATTTTTCAAAGTAATTAAGTCCTGAAAATGGAATAACTTGAGACACAGTATGTTCCTTGCAATTAAAAATTCATTTCAAAAAAAAAAACAACCTCATTTCTTCATCAATCGTGTTTGACTCTTTGCAACCCCATGGACTGTAGCCCTCTGGGCTCCTCTGTCCATGGGAATTCCCAGGGAAGAATACCTAAGTGGGTTGCCATTCCCTTTTCCAGGGGGTCTTCCTGACCCATAGATCGAACCTGGGTCTCCTATAATGCAGGCAGGTTCTTAACCTCTGAGCCATCTTCATCAGCAAATGAAACTAACTATGTATTAAATGTTCAAAAACAAGTAACACATATACTAAGAACAACCCAAGTTACTCAAAATACACAGAACTAAAAGAAATGAAAATATCTTATGGGCAAGAACTGGCACTTTATTACATGTACATAGTAAAGTTTAAAATCCCTATATATCACTTTAACAGAAGTGCATCTAAATGCTTCTGTCCAAAAATACAACTGCTCTCAATTCTCTCCACTTCATCAAGGGAAAGATCAGTGACGGTGGACATTAATACCAACAGATTAAAGTGATAAGGACTATAAATGAACAAAGCAATCCCTTCTTTATTAAACTAAGGACATCTGAAAAATCTCCCGCTGGTGAGATCACCATTGAACAACTTCTTGTCAATTACTGACCCAGGACTACAAACATTAAACCTGAAAATCAGATACTTGCCACTTTGGACTTATTGTTTAAAAGCTCCATTCAATCTCTTCAGCTGAAAGCAGTGGACAAGGTCATAGTTATGCCTATTTAAACTGAGAGTTAATTGCTGTTCATATCAAAAAATGGAGTCTTGATGGGACTGCGAAAAAGCACACTATCGCTAAATAAAAATTAATTCCAGCTATGGCAGTCAGTAGCAAAGGTTATGTGAAAGCATCAAGGCTTCAGAGGCAGGAGCTACATCAGACCCTCCAAGAGAAGCTCAGAAACACAGAAAGACATGACTAACCACAATTTAAGCCACAAACCTCAAAACCCACCAAAAAGGTAGCAGGGTCCTTTGATCTACTTCTAAGTATAAAACCTTACCAAGAACAGGTCTCAAACACACCACAGTATGTATATATCAGTCCTAGATGAGGTTTTGCATAAGGGCAAGCGTGTTTCACAGAGGGATGCAAATAAGTACACGTGAGAGAACAAAGCATACAGAAATAAATCCTAAGAAATTAAAGATTAACTCTAGCAAAGGTGTGGGAGCTAAAAGGAATAATCACACCTAACAGGAAGGCTTATCAAAGGTATTAGGGATTAGAGCAGCTGCCTTTAAGAGGTATTCCAACACACAGAATGTAGAACATTGTCATCAGTGAAAAACACACAGAGAACCTCAAATTTTATTGAAGACTGGGTTGGTTGAATGCTTTTGTCTATATAAAAGATTGTTTTGATTCAGAAGAGAAGTTCAGAGATACCACAGAATATATTTGAGTGGGTTATTCTCTGCTTAAACTCTCTCGGGGACTCCCTAATGCTTTGAGATTAATCAAGCTTCTTAGTCTTTTATGCTCAGGCTACTGACTACCTTTTCTATATAAACACACACAACCTTCAGTAGTTACCCCAAAACTTTCTTTTCTCCGCTTTTCCTGTTAAGCTGCTCTTTCCGCTCATCTAAATTTCCATCATTTCAGACTGTGTGGGCATCACCTAGGCCTGAAAGTCAACTCTCAGCCATCTTCTCCACTCTCGTCTCTGAGCTGGCTCCCCCTTACCTATGCCCACACTGCATTATATGCCTGTGCTCCTAAATACTGTGGAACCAAGAGGTACTCATCTGTTGCCATGTCTTGTGACTGTCTCAATTATTTGAAATATGAAGCCTACTCTTTATCCTCTTTGTACACCCTAGTATGTACCACACATTAATATAATGAAGATAAACGATCTTCACACATTTACAGAGGAGGCTTTATTTCTGAAATCTTGTCTAGAGAGTTAGGAAATGCCATCATCTGCTAATAAACCAAAAATCCTATGTGATGGTACTCTGTGCATATATTAGACTGCAGACTTTATTAAAACATTAAAAAAAAATTTTTTTTTGAAGTTTCATGTTGTATATTGAGGATTCAAACCCAGAGAGACAATAAACTCAAACACAGTAATATGTTGCAGAGGTGAGGGTATCTTAATTTTGGAGCAAAAATATAGATATTATTTAGTCCAATTTATTTGTATTTAGGGGGAAAAAAAGGAAATTTCCTAAGAGTGAAGTAACTGGTCCAAAGACACAGAAGAGTTGAGTGTAGAATTCTGGAGTCTTGACTCTTCACCCAAGGGTTTTCTATTAAGCCACTGGCTGTAACACTGTCTAAAATCAGGTGAATTCCTAGAGAAATGATCAGATATTTATAAGGATATACCAGACAAGATATTCAAAAAGGAAAGAATCTTAATTTTGTTTAATTTTTTCTTATACATGTATAAGGAAATCTGAAATATATCAAATGAGTCTTTTTCTTAGGACAGTTAATATATTTCTTCTCCTAGTAGTACCTGAGAATTATTTAGGAGATATTTGATAAAAAAAAAAACTAATATGGGTGAGGAGAGTTGAAGAGAAGGAAAAAATCAAACTATGAATTCTGAGACTAATGCTTTATCTCCTTCTGAAAAATTATTATACCTTTAACATAAAGTGAAAAGAACAACTGGCTATCTTATGCTAGAGAGACTTTCTCTGCTTCATATTATTTCCAAGTTTTAGCACACCATCACTAAGTAAAATCCAAGTCAGGTGACTGTTATATCTAACTTAAAGATGAACTAAGAATCATTTAAAAATCAACTAGGAATCATTGAGGGCAGGAGAAGGGGACAACAGAGGATGAGATGGCTGGACAGCATCATCATCACCATGGACATGAATTTTTTTTTTTTTAATTTTTATGTATTTATTTTTGGCTTTTCGGGTTTTCACTGCTGCCATAGGTTTTTTTAGGGGGTGGGGCGGAGGGAGGGGGGCAAGCGGGCAACTTTTATTGGTCTTTTCATTTATCTATTTTTCATCCATCTTTGTTCTTTAGCCCGTGTGGGCCTCCCATTGCAGTGGCCTCTGTTGTTGCAGAGCACTGGCTCTGGGCGCATGCGCTCCAGAGCTCCAGCTCGGTAATTGGACACATTGGTCCAGCCGCTCCATGGCACGTGGGACCTTCCCAGGCCAGGGATTGAACCCGCACCCCTTGCACTGCAAGGTGGTGTCCTTACCCACTGAACCACCAGGGAAGCCCCATGGACATGAATTTGAGCAAGCCCAGGACATTGTGAAGGACAAGGAAGCCTGGTGTGCCTCAGTCCATGTGGTTATAAAGAGTCGGACACAACTGAGAGACTGAACAACAATCAGTAATATCTTAGGAATATGTGATCATATATGCATCATTTAAAACAATACTAAAACTACTAAAGAGCCAGAGAAAAACAAAAGTATACTGGTTGTAAAATTTGTTATTAAGCAACTAATCATAAACAGAGGACTTAGCAGATTAGATTTCCCTTTTTCCATAGCTTAAACATCCTCTGAAAAATTACAGTGAGCCGAGTTTATTAAATATTACTTCAAACTGTTTCACCCATGTGTACCAATTAAATGAGGATCCCTAGTGAGGCTGTCATCATAAACATCTTTATATTTTTATTCAACTACTGTAGTTGACAGCTATCTGTTCTTTTCTTGCTCTGCTTTAGCTGTGGTACAGTTGGTTCAACAAGAACTCTTGTCCTGGTAAAGGCAAACAGGAAGTCTGTGGTAAAGATATTCTTGAAATGCAACTTGGAGGGGTCACAAATACCTTTCAAATTCCTCCAGATTCTTGCACGCAAAGAATTTAACAAAAAATAAAGCACAAGTAGAGCAATGGTAGTAGAAACAGCATCTGAATGGGAGTGTGTGGTTAAACCATATCCGCTACTGCAGCATGGTGGATTAGTCATCCCAGGGCCTAAGCAGGAATCTGTCCATCAAAATATCAAAATGTTCCACATTCCATTTCCAACTCCATACCTTCAGTTAGTCCATTAACATTTTAGAAAGTGATTACACTAAAGTGTCATGGGGAAAAAAAAAAAAAAAAGATGTGAATTTCAGCAGTCACCACTGAAGAATCCATTCCTACCTTCAACAGTGGTTAAGAAAAAGCAAATTCTTTTACTTTTAAGATTAAAAATGAGAAATGGAGCCTGTGTTTATCTGGCCACAAAAATCTTCAGAAATGTCAAGTAACATGAATAGACTGGAACTGAGATCAAGAAATCTCTATTTTGAAATTTGATGTTAATGATAGTCCTTACCTCATGGATTAAATGAAATAATAAAACTAACAGCACAGACCTGGAGAACAATAATACTGTTTTAATCATAAAGGGCTAAAGAAAATGCACTATTACTGGTGAAATGCAGGCCACAAGAGAGCATATTTTGAACTACTAGTGGCCTGAAACTGATGCTCGTACTACACCTCTCCGAAGTCATGAAGGAGCAAAAACATAGGGCCTGGAGTCTCACAGAGCTAAGTCCAGGTCCTGGCTCTGTCACTTGCCAGTTATCTAACACAGGACTATTTCCTTAGGTCCTTTCAAGCCTCTATTTCTTTATTTGTAATGTGATGTTAATTACAGGTCTTACCTCATTGATTAAATGGAATAAAAAAACTAAGAGCACAGTCCTAGAGAACAATAATAATGTTTCAATCATAATATAATGGTTTCATATATATAAAATCATGTCACAATATAGATGATGATAGTACCTAGTGTTTATGAAGCGCTTACCATGTGCCAGGTACTGTTCTGGGTATGTTACATTTATTAATTCAGTTGATTCTCATAATAAGGGTATTAACTGGTTATTATTCCCAGAGGTTCCAATTTATGGAAGAAAAGAACTCAAATGTTTAACATTATCGCTGAGATGAGAGAAGATGACAAAGAGAGAGATCTGGTACAAGGCAGATGTATTTTCTTTAACAGAGAAACAGTTCAAAGATTAAGGCTTCCAAATCTATTGCAGTTATTATCAAAATTTGTATCATTACAATAAAATTTTTAATTACAGTATTATAAAATGGTACAAGTATTTTGTAAGACAGTAGCAGATGAGTAGGTGGGAAAGCCTGAAGTCCGGCTGAAACAAAGAATAATGGAAAGGCCACGATATCCAACACCCCCTTTTTTTAGCATGTGTCTCCAGGTTTGTAGGATCTTAGTTCTCAGACCAATGGGGAAGGGGGGAATCAAATCCAGGGTCTCAGCAGTGAAAGCCTGAGTTCTAACCACTGGACCACCTTTCTTATCAGCATCTTTAAATGGGCTGATAAGAAAGGTCAACTTAACGCCTCCCAACAAACTGCCGCACATCAAATCCTCCCACTTCCTCACTTCCTCTCAGTGGTCTCTTAGAGCTTAATGTGAAATGCAAAATGAGAAAGGGGGCTCTCCTTTGGGAGACAACAGTAGGCCCAATAAATGGATTTCATAAAATAGAGCCTAACATCCAGTTAGAATATGATTACATGTATGTTTCTCAATGTGATGGTCACAAGTCACCATGCAGCCAGTGCCTAATGAGTCCATATGAACTCACAGTATGAAAAAAACACTAAGAATGCTACATTAGCAGGTAATAATGTAAAGTTTTCACCTTAAACCCTTTCACTAAATATACTGTGAGGACATTAGAGATTTAGAGAAGCAAAATCCTAGTACTTAAACTTAAGACTCAATACTCAGATGTCCATGGGCTTCAAAAGGGCCAGAGCAGCAGACTGTCTCAGAGCCTTCCCGCTGCCCCCAAGTGACTGCGAGTACTGCACAGCACTTACAAGGCTTTTATGGTATGAGGCTTTACGCTCCTAGAGGGCTGAAGCGTCCTCTTCTACAGTCATCCCTCATTATCCACAGAGCCCCTGTGGATACCAAAATCCACAGGGGCTCGCAGTCCTCATATAAAATAGTGCAGCACAATGCACAGAGCCAGCCCTCCATGGCCACAGATGTGAACCCCAGGGCCGACTCTATGTCTGGAGCTACAGAGAGCTCCACCCACCAAGTAAGCAGGACAGTGTCTGCTGAGGGACTCTATCGCAGGGCCTCCTGCAGGGGTTATTTCTGAAGCATCTCTCAGGTCAGATGACTAGAAGAAGGATGCTTGTCCAAACAATCTGGCTTTTTTTGTACTTCACTGGAAACAATACAAGTTAAACTCGTTTACAGCAAAACAGCTAGTACTCCCCCAATTCTTAGGAAGCTTTCTGCAGTGAAAGCTTCTTAAAGAGCTCTTTTAAGGTTCTGAGATTTGATCAGATGCAATCTCCAACAAAAACCATACTATCAGGATACCCGTCACAACTTTACCTCCAAAAATAAACTTTAAATATAATTTAGGTAATATCTGAGCATCTAGTGTGTCTAAGGCATTGTCAATGATTAAAAAGCTGAGTTAAAAAGTTAAAGCTAAAGAAGATACTACACACTACACTTGCTATAAGCAAACTGGAGCTGTTTAAGAATAAAAACTAAGTCGTTTTTTAATGGTTGGTAAAAATGTGGAAAAACAAAAAGATCCTCAGTAAGCCAATTTCAGTAGGTTACACATTTTAGGGGCTTTCATAGACTCCATCTAATACTACTTGAGAGAGAAAGAATCTACGAAAGAGACACAGGCTCATGGGCAGAAAATCTCACATAAAAAATCGCCGTTAATTCTTCATTTACAGTAGAAAAGAGAAAAGAGCTGATAAGTCCATTAATCACCCTTCACCTGACCATATCTTCTTAGAACACCTAATAGGAAGTGATGGTTTCACTTTTGTTTTCACTTAAATTGTGAGTTCTCCCACCTTTGAATATGTTGAGCAGGTCTCCACTCTTTCTTGTGAACCAACAGATAGAAGCGTCCTCACCAAAATTATAAACAAAAGCATTAAGTACTCCAATGTTCTGAAGACTAAAAATTGCCTGCCCTCAGAAAGCAGACCACCAAACAGGCAATAAAGGCCATGCGCAGTAAAAAATAAATGCTTTCTTGGCCAAATAAAACTTAACGATAATTAAGAGACTTATAGGCAGGGATAACCCAAAGCAGGAGGTAAGAATCAGACATGACTCTTGGAGGATGAAGAACACAGCAGCGACAGGATAAAAGTTTCAATAGGACAATGGCCACTGGAATAGTAATTCTAGAGCCTTACATGTCACAGTGAAACTTTTTAAAGAGGGAAGAACAGGCTATAGAAATACAGATGTGTGTGTCATACATGTACAATATTCAGATAGTTTCTCCATTATTAGCTAGCTGAGAATAGTCAAAAATCACTGTAGCAAGAAAATAAAGTCAATATGAAAACCTTCTACAGTAAGTTTCCTTTTGTTCTAGAACCAGAAGAAAAAAAAACACTTCACTAAAATTTTAGCTCCAATATCTAAGTCTTTTTGGACCTACTTACACATACAGCAATGAAAACATAATGATCGTATCTCTGTGTGGACTAAATATTCCATAGAGAAGTTTCTTCCTAGTAGCATTTGTAAATACCGCATATGAATCTCATAGGTCACAGTGGATCTTTTCAAAACAAAGCAGATACATGTCTATAAGCAAGTGAACTAATCTACCCAAATTCATTCCTACAGTTCCTCTTATACATTAGGCCTTCACTATTAAAAAAAAATGTAAAATATGGGGCTAGGTTGGATCAAAAAATTTCTTCTTATTAATCATTTTTGTAGATGGTTATTACTTGATAGAATAAGCACATTCTATAGTTTTTCAGAGGTAGTTTCCTCTGAAAGCACACCTGTCTCATAATGGCCTCTGTGTCTCTGGATGAGGCATTCCTTCACGTGTTATACCCTTCTCTGTCTGCCTGATAATCCTACTTTGTAAAACCTATCACCCTTCACCTGACCATATCTTCTTAGAAAAAAGGTGGCTTTTTTTTCACTTAAATTGTGAGTTCTCCCACCTTTGAATATGTTGAGCAGGTCTCCACTCTTTCTTGTGAACCAACAGATAGAAGCGTCCTCACCAAAATTATAAACAAAAGCATTAAGTACTCCAATGTTCTGAAGACTAAAAATTGCCTGCCCTCAGAAAGCAGCCCACCAAACAGGCAATAAAGGCCATGCAGTAAAAAATAAATGCTTTCTTGGCCAAATAAAACTTAACGATAATTAAGAGACTTATAGGCAGGGATAACCCAAAGCAGGAGGTAAGAATCAGACATGACTCTTGGAGGATGAAGAACACAGCAGCGACAGGATAAAAGTTTCAATAGGACAATGGCCACTGGAATAGTAATTCTAGAGCCTTACATGTCACAGTGAAACTTTTTAAAGAGGAAGAACAGGCTATAGAAATACAGATGTGTGTGTCATACATGTACAATATTCAGATAGTTTCTCCATTATTAGCTAGCTGAGAATAGTCAAAAATCACTGTAGCAAGAAAATAAAGTCAATATGAAAACCTTCTACAGTAAGTTTCCTTTTGTTCTAGAACCAGAAGAAAAAAAAACACTTAACTAAAATTTTAGCTCCAATATCTAAGTCGTTTTGGACCTACTTACACATACAGCAATGAAAACATAATGATCGTATCTCTGTGTGGACTAAATATTCCATAGAGAAGTTTCTTCCTATTAGCATTTGTAAATACCGATATGAATCTCATAGGTCACAGTGGATCTTTTCAAAACAAAGCAGATACATGTCTATAAGCAAGTGAACTAATCTACCCAAATTCATTCCTACAGTTCCTCTTATACATTAGGCCTTCACTATTAAAAAAAAATGTAAAATATGGGGCTAGGTTGGATCAAAAAATTTCTTCTTATTAATCATTTTTGTAGATGGTTATTACTTGATAGAATAAGCACATTCTATAGTTTTTCAGAGGTAGTTTCCTCTGAAAGCACACCTGTCTCATAATGGCCTCTGTGTCTCTGGATGAGGCATTCCTTCACGTGTTATACCCTTCTCTGTCTGCCTGATAATCCTACTTTGTAAAACCTATCACCTCTGAAACCACTACAGAGGCCTCTCAACAGCCGGGGACATAGCCTTTCCACTGCACGCTATATTTACTTACCACTCATCCACACAACAGTCACAGGAAGCTAAGCGCTGTCTCCACTGCTACACAACGATATCAAGGGCAAGAATGCACCATGTCGGGGCTTCCCTGGTGCTCCAATGGGTAAGGACACCGCCTTGCAAGGGGCACCGGTTCAATCCCTGTCCTGGGAA
Source organism: Tragulus kanchil (assembly GCA_022376925.1). Lineage (NCBI taxonomy): Eukaryota > Metazoa > Chordata > Mammalia > Artiodactyla > Tragulidae > Tragulus > Tragulus kanchil. Next base: position 115,606,385 of record JAIOJX010000023.1, on the reverse strand, counting down.
GATCCCACGTGCTGCAGAGCAGCTGGACCGATGTGTCCAATCACAGAGCTGGAGCTCTGGAGTGTGCGACAACAGAGGCCACTGCGATGGGAGGCCCACACAGGCCAAAGAACAAAGACGGATGAAAATAGATAAATGAAAGACCAATAGAAGTGGTCCGCCAGCCCCCTTCCCTTCCCAACCAGTGCCCCCCCGCAAAAAAATTAATACACACACAGACACAAAAAAAAGACCGCACCATGTCATATTCTAACACTGTTCCAACATTTGGCAAAGCCGACTTAGACACACTTGCCATTCAAAATGCCCCCAGAATTATTTACTTACAGATATCCCCTGTCCAAGATGGAATAACCATGATTGTATGGTCTTAAAATAATTCACAATTAATTATTTTTAATATTATAATTAATATATTTGCCCTTGGGGGCAGGCCAGAAGGGGAAAAAAGAACACATGAATGATGAACAGAATAGCTTTTAAACTATATGACCTTCCCTGCAAACTTAGAGGCTGACTGCTGGTCTTGTTACGACTCCATATAACGCAATAAGGCTCTAACAGGATGAGGCTCTTTTACTAAACCTTTAGCCTAAGTTAAAAAAAGCATTCCTTGAACTTCTGAACGAAAAGTTCTAACAATCTTTCTCTTCGAAACAAAGGAGACAATAGTTTATTTCAAAATTCCCTTTAAACACTTATAAGAAATATAAACAATCTGAAACCCATACCTGTATTACAAGTATACTACAATAGCCAAGACTTGTTGTTTGAGGGCCTCTGTGTCTCTGGATGAGGCATTCCTTCACGTGTTATACCCTTCTCTGTCTGCCTGATAATCCTACTTTGTAAAACCTATCACCTCTGAAACCACTACAGAGGCCTCTCAACAGCCGGGGACATAGCCTTTCCACTGCACGCTATATTTACTTACCACTCATCCACACAACAGTCACAGGAAGCTAAGCGCTGTCTCCACTGCTACACAACGATATCAAGGGCAAGAATGCACCATGTCGGGGCTTCCCTGGTGCTCCAATGGGTAAGAACACCGCCTTGCAAGGGGCACCGGTTCAATCCCTGTCCTGGGAAGATCCCACGTGCTGCAGAGCAGCTGGACCGATGTGTCCAATCACAGAGCTGGAGCTCTGGAGTGTGCGACAACAGAGGCCACTGCGATGGGAGGCCCACACAGGCCAAAGAACAAAGACGGATGAAAATAGATAAATGAAAGACCAATAGAAGTGGTCCGCCAGCCCCCTTCCCTTCCCAACCAGTGCCCCCCCGCAAAAAAATTAATACACACACAGACACAAAAAAAAGACCGCACCATGTCATATTCTAACACTGTTCCAACATTTGGCAAAGCCGACTTAGACACACTTGCCATTCAAAATGCCCCCAGAATTATTTACTTACAGATATCCCCTGTCCAAGATGGAATAACCATGATTGTATGGTCTTAAAATAATTCACAATTAATTATTTTTAATATTATAATTAATATATTTGCCCTTGGGGGCAGGCCAGAAGGGGAAAAAAGAACACATGAATGATGAACAGAATAGCTTTTAAACTATATGACCTTCCCTGCAAACTTAGAGGCTGACTGCTGGTCTTGTTACGACTCCATATAACGCAATAAGGCTCTAACAGGATGAGGCTCTTTTACTAAACCTTTAGCCTAAGTTAAAAAAAGCATTCCTTGAACTTCTGAACGAAAAGTTCTAACAATCTTTCTCTTCGAAACAAAGGAGACAATAGTTTATTTCAAAAATTCCCCTTTAAACACTTATAAGAAATATAAACAATCTGAAACCCATACCTGTATTACAAGTATACTACAATAGCCAAGACTTGTTGTTTGAGGGCCTGATTTGATCTATTTGTCAGGGATCTAGTTTGAGTGAGTGAGTGAGTGTGTCTGTGTCTGTGTCTGTGTGTATGCACACGTCCTTTCAAAAAAAAAAAATCAGAAATCCAACTTCTTTCAAGGGTAGATTGTTTTTGGTAAGCCTCCATCATTACAAGCTACACATCAATTTAACAACAACAACAACAAAGACAGACAGTAAGAGAAAACATTTTGGATCAGCTATGGCATTTCTTCTCTCTTAGAATAGGCCTAGATGGAGATCTGTGTGTCAAGATCCATATGCATGAATGTTGTGTGTGTGTGTGTGTCTATAAACATACGATAAAAGAATAACAGAAATGTTATTACAGACCTTCCCCACAGCCAAAGAAAGTTTTACCTACACAGATGTTGTGCACCTGACCTAAGTTATACAACTATGAAAAATGTGTCCAAAAGCTGATCTAAAAGGAATAACACCTAAATTATTACTGAATGCTTTATAATGTTAAATGTACCAAGGTATCTTGCTCTTAAAATGATTATATGTTAGAGAATAACTTTGGGAAAAGCTTTCTTAAATGAACTGATCTGCAGGACTAACAGTCTCAAAGACCATTTCTCGTTTCCCAGATATCTATTAGACACCTGACCTGTATATTACCCCAAACAGCTTAAACAGAAAGTAATTACTGTATTCCTAAAGGCTTTTGAACAACTGTTGTGAAGATCTGACAAGAGAGAGGGTTTTTAAGGAAAATACCAACAACCGTAACTGTGCACAAAGAAGAGACCGAACCACCACCATTCACAGAACTCCTCCAGAAATGTAAAGGTGGCCGTAAGGAGAGGATAACCAGCTTCACCTTTGCTGCAAGATAAACTGTCCTCTGGCTTCAGATGTGCACAAGCACCTCACTTTACCTTGAGAATCCAGTCCTTCAGTATTTAATTACACTGTTGGGAGCACAGAATAGTCTGGCACCATGCCCTTTCCTTGGGTCTTACTGATTGAGAGCATCAATAACATTCACTGGCTGTAATTAAACCGCCAAATAGTATCCTATTCGCCACTTGGCAGATCAATGTTCTTTAATACTCAAAGAACAAAGTACAAAGGTCTCTGAGAGGGGTGTTCCTAGCCTTCACCTTCACAGCTCATTTGACTTTGTGCTTCAGAGAAGTTTGCAGACAATGCATATTTCACAATTCCCCCAAGAACACTGGTTAATGAAGAAGAGCAGGAAGGAAAATTCTGCAAGTTGGTCACAAGTACTTATTAACCCTTTTTGCAAATCTCTGCCAAACTGAGACATACTAAGCCTTTAGGCCATAGTATGTACACACTGCTTTCCTGCAGCTTTGAGACAAAATACAGTTTACAGGTCAAAAGGTATATAAATTCAAGTAGCATGCATCTTTTCTTTAAATATTTTTTAACACACTATGTGGAAGAGTCCTTTATGATAAGAGTGCCAATTTTCATTTATTCAGACCCTGCCTGGAAAAGTTCAAATATCCAGAAACCAGGAGGGTGGGTCAGGAGTAAGAGCTTATGAAAATGAGACAAACTTTTATTGTATTGCAAAAGCAAACTTCCATCATCTTTTGGATTCCCACAACCATCTGGGATCATGAAATTCAACTTCCAATCTCTACACTATGAAATACCCATTTTAAATGAAAGGGTCCCCAAAGAGTCATGCTGCAAATTCCCCACTCTCAGACTCAAATACTACATGATGTTTCTGTATGTGTAATGCTAGAAGTATTTAAGGACATTCAAATGCTCTAAAAATGAGTGTGAGAGGGAGAATGTGTGTGTGTGTGTGTGTGTGTGTGTGTATGACACAATGAGTATGGGAGAGGGGGGTAAGTACAATACTACAGTCATTAAAATTACACCTGTTAATCACAAGTTTATGAGAGGACCCCAAAAGGGAAATCTTACTTACACGTAGATTTGTTTTGAAACTAGCACCAGAGAGCTATCCAAGGGTAACCAGTGAACAACGGTCCTCAGGTTAGACAAAGTCACCTGTTAGGAAGCAGCTGTGGTGGTTGTTCAACTACAGTTTCCTTGATTTCACTGTGTAGATAATCCTATTCATTAAGTCTTGACTTGGGTGGAGAAATCCGCATTGTATCACCTAGCCCACCCCAGTATTATGGGCCGCTTTCCTTGGGTCTTACTGATTGAGAGCATCAATAACATTCACTGGCTGTAATTAAACCGCCAAATAGTATCCTATTCGCCACTTGGCAGATCAATGTTCTTTAATACTCAAAGAACAAAGTACAAAGGTCTCTGAGAGGGTGTTCCTAGCATTCACCTTCACAGCTCATTTGACTTTGTGCTTCAGAGAAGTTTGCAGACAATGCATATTTCACAATTCCCCCAAGAACACTGGTTAATGAAGAAGAGCAGGAAGGAAAATTCTGCAAGTTGGTCACAAGTACTTATTAACCCTTTTTGCAAATCTCTGCCAAACTGAGACATACTAAGCCTTTAGGCCATAGTATGTACACACTGCTTTCCTGCAGCTTTGAGACAAAATACAGTTTACAGGTCAAAAGGTATATAAATTCAAGTAGCATGCATCTTTTCTTTAAATATTTTTTAACACACTATGTGGAAGAGTCCTTTATGATAAGAGTGCCAATTTTCATTTATTCAGACCCTGCCTGGAAAAGTTCAAATATCCAGAAACCAGGAGGGTGGGTCAGGAGTAAGAGCTTATGAAAATGAGACAAACTTTTATTGTATTGCAAAAGCAAACTTCCATCATCTTTTGGATTCCCACAACCATCTGGGATCATGAAATTCAACTTCCAATCTCTACACTATGAAATACCCATTTTAAATGAAAGGGTCCCCAAAGAGTCATGCTGCAAATTCCCCACTCTCAGACTCAAATACTACATGATGTTTCTGTATGTGTAATGCTAGAAGTATTTAAGGACATTCAAATGCTCTAAAAATGAGTGTGAGAGGGAGAATGTGTGTGTGTGTGTGTGTGTGTGTGTATGACACAATGAGTATGGGAGAGGGGGGTAAGTACAATACTACAGTCATTAAAATTACACCTGTTAATCACAAGTTTATGAGAGGACCCCAAAAGGGAAATCTTACACGTAGATTTGTTTTGAAACTAGCACCAGAGAGCTATCCAAGGGTAACCAGTGAACAACGGTCCTCAGGTTAGACAAAGTCACCTGTTAGGAAGCAGCTGTGGTGGTTGTTCAACTACAGTTTCCTTGATTTCACTGTGTAGATAATCCTATTCATTAAGTCTTGACTTGGGTGGAGAAATCCGCATTGTATCACCTAGCCCACCCCAGTTATTCTGATGAACACTAAAGTTCAAGCAGACCCTTAAGGTTGAGGGATTTTGAATAGGTAATCTTCGAACTCCGGGATGTATTCTGGGTTTCCTGGAGAGCTCATAAAAATTACAGATGTTAAGCCCTCCTCTTTTACCATCAACCAATGTTGATTTCTGAATAAGACATATTCCCAGGTAGTTTGAAAGTATATGTGACTATAAATCACCAGTGAATACAAAAATCCAAAAGTAAAACAAACTCCGTAAGACCCACCCAAAGTTATTTCCAAGAGCTCGACCCACTGTATACAGCTCAGCTGGGCTGGGGACCCCATCAGTATGGCCAGTCTCTGGAACAGGCTGCCATGCTCGATTCTATGGGGCTGGAGTCACTCTCCACAACTCCAGAATCTTTCCAGGGATGTGAACACGGTTGTCTGGGTGAAGCAAGCAGAAGTGGTCAGATTTTTAAAGAATCCATTAACAAAATCTGGGGAAACTAAAGCATTTTCTGAATGATCAGTTTCTGGGGTCATGCGGAGGCTCTGTTTGCCCTTCCTGCAGCTCAACTCAGGGTCATTTCAAGACTCATTAGCAAGCCCAGAACCTGTGCAGGAAGGATTAAAGTTCTCACTCCCTTGGGAGGAGGTAACCTGGTACTAATGACCCAAAAGAAAGCCTATTAGCATGATGTATTTCCTTCCACAATCCATTTCTCTGTAACACAAGGCAGCTAGAGTCATTTTTAAAACAGCCAACAAAATTAAACCAAAGAATTAAACATTGTGTCTACTTTCTTCAGAATAAAAGTAGTTTCTTAATTCCTTCCAACTAGACTCCTAAAATACCACTTTAACATAGAAAATACAATGTGAAAAACAATGAAATATATTTTTGATCCACTGTTTCTAAAAATAACAGGCCAACCCAAGTATTTTCTACCTCTAAATGTCAGGTCAAATGTTTCACAGGAACTGTGTATCACCAGGAACCTGGTATCATCTGGACCATTTTATAGATGAGCAAACTAGACTAGCCGACAAGAGCACAATATGAATCCGAGACTTGGGACTCTACATCCTAACGCAGCATTCAAAGGAGTTCTTCAAAGAAGGGCGGCACAGTAAGGAACAGATTTCCTGTATAGTTTTCAAATCACAGCTGCCTCTAGCTTGCTCATACACAGCATGCCAAGAAACTTCCCAAAGCAACGGCTCCACCGGGAATTCTGATGCAGGACTCATGCCGAAGAACTGACGCTAAAGGAAAACCTGGCAGAGGTGGGAGTAGAAGAAAATGGACCACACATGCTTCTCTAAAGTCTACACGAATTTAGAGAAAGAGAAACGTGCTTCTCTGTGATTTTTAAACTAGCATCTAGGACTCAAAGGAACCTGCCAGAAAAACATTCATAAGAATGAATGGTCTCCTACAAAACAGAGGTGCAGAAAGTTACTACAGTCATTCTTTTACTGTCCAATTACCACTAAAATGTTAACTTGCCTATCTGCCACACAGGCTGCCATGCTCGATTCTAGGGGCAGTCACTCACAACTCCAGAATCTTTCCAGGGATGTGAACACGGTTGTCTGGGTGAAGCAAGCAGAAGTGGTCAGATTTTTAAAGAATCCATTAACAAAATCTGGGGAAACTAAAGCATTTTCTGAATGATCAGTTTCTGGGGTCATGCGGAGGCTCTGTTTGCCCTTCCTGCAGCTCAACTCAGGGTCATTTCAAGACTCATTAGCAAGCCCAGAACCTGTGCAGGAAGGATTAAAGTTCTCACTCCCTTGGGAGGAGGTAACCTGGTACTAATGACCCAAAAGAAAGCCTATTAGCATGATGTATTTCCTTCCACAATCCATTTCTCTGTAACACAAGGCAGCTAGAGTCATTTTTAAAACAGCCAACAAAATTAAACCAAAGAATTAAACATTGTGTCTACTTTCTTCAGAATAAAAGTAGTTTCTTAATTCCTTCCAACTAGACTCCTAAAATACCACTTTAACATAGAAAATACAATGTGAAAAACAATGAAATATATTTTTGATCCACTGTTTCTAAAAATAACAGGCCAACCCAAGTATTTTCTACCTCTAAATGTCAGGTCAAATGTTTCACAGGAACTGTGTATCACCAGGAACCTGGTATCATCTGGACCATTTTATAGATGAGCAAACTAGACTAGCCGACAAGAGCACAATATGAATCCGAGACTTGGGACTCTACATCCTAACGCAGCATTCAAAGGAGTTCTTCAAAGAAGGGGGCGCGGCACAGTAAGGAACAGATTTCCTGTATAGTTTTCAAATCACAGCTGCCTCTAGCTTGCTCATACACAGCATGCCAAGAAACTTCCCAAAGCAACGGCTCCACCGGGAATTCTGATGCAGGACTCATGCCGAAGAACTGACGCTAAAGGAAAACCTGGCAGAGGTGGGAGTAGAAGAAAATGGACCACACATGCTTCTCTAAAGTCTACACGAATTTAGAGAAAGAGAAACGTGCTTCTCTGTGATTTTTAAACTAGCATCTAGGACTCAAAGGAACCTGCCAGAAAAACATTCATAAGAATGAATGGTCTCCTACAAAACAGAGGTGCAGAAAGTTACTACAGTCATTCTTTTACTGTCCAATTACCACTAAAATGTTAACTTGCCTATCTGCCACACAGGGCCTCCAGACACCAGTATTCGTCTCACACTGGAGGTCCAGCCGTCTCCAGTGCTCAGTTTGAGAGGCAGCTGAGTCTTTCACCCCCACAGTCACTGTTCCACTCCCTACACCTAACAGATGTGGTTCAGAAACTCTCAGGACCCTCCCAAAAGCCCCAAATAAAGGTCCTCGAGAGACTATCTGGTTTGTCTATGGTGGTATGGACACCTGACTATCAATGATGCGGAATGGAAAGAAAACCATCAAAGGTACTGGCAGCAGCCAATATGGCCCATTTCTGGTCCCAGCAGTACTATTATCAGCTATATTACTTCTCGAACAAGCCTTTTAACCTGAGCTCCATTTCACTGGCCAAAGGGCTTTAAGAAACAACTGTTGTTGTGGCATGAACCCAGATGTACTCATAGGATAAAAGTTCTACGAAAATACTACACAAAAGTAGATACAGCAAAGAATTGAGACTCTTTGTTATAAGGTGGCACACCTAGCTAAGTTTGGAAGAAGGGGCTAAAGCCACCAAACTGAGCCAGGACTACTTCTGGCATATACATGAAAGACAAGCCCTGCCCTACCCTTAAAGAGGAGTAGAGAAACTAAGCAGCTAAGTGCTAACACTGCCTCGCAGAAATGCCTTCGCTGGTGCATATGTATGAAATAGGCAGGAAATGCAAAGCCATGCCTGGGTGATAAAACGATCTATAAAATCCCTAAGGAAGATGGGCTACATCAGCTGCTAAGACTCTCTCCCACTGCCACCCTCTGTGGTTCACAAGCAGGGATGAACAGGAAGTGGGCTGCGACATGGCAGCCAGGAAGCCTCCTCCTCATCCTTCCCTCTGTGGAATCCTAGCCTTTGCTCCAGCAACTGTGGAAAAGTAACTTCTACAGAAAATCTATTCAGAGAATGTCAAGGTATTGCCCCCTGGGAACTTTCAAATGTCTAATTCCCACTATGGGCAAAGCTTGTAAGGAGCAAAAGTAACACAACAGGCCTGAAGTGAGGACAACCGGGTTTTGGACCCTGCTATCCCCCCAAAATAAGTAACAACCTCTGGAGCTTTTTAATGTTAAGGAAAAAAGTCGAAAGTAAAGCATTCCACGAAATGCATGATGTGCATTACACAACATAGTGCTCAAAAAAGTTTACTACTGGGGCTTCCCTAGTGGTCCACTGGGTAAGGACATCGCCTTGCAGTGCAAGGGGCGCCAGTTCGATCCCTGGCCCGGAAAGATCCCACGTGTCGCAGAGCGGCTGGACCCATGTGTCCAATAACGCAAGCGTGCGCCCAGAGCCAGTACTCTCAAATGGCCTCGAAAAGGAGACTATCTGGTTTGTCTATGGTGGTATGGACACCTGACTATCAATGATGCGGAATGGAAAGAAAACCATCAAAGGTACTGGCAGCAGCCAATATGGCCCATTTCTGGTCCCAGCAGTACTATTATCAGCTATATTACTTCTCGAACAAGCCTTTTAACCTGAGCTCCATTTCACTGGCCAAAGGGCTTTAAGAAACAACTGTTGTTGTGGCATGAACCCAGATGTACTCATAGGATAAAAGTTCTACGAAAATACTACACAAAAGTAGATACAGCAAAGAATTGAGACTCTTTGTTATAAGGTGGCACACCTAGCTAAGCTTGGAAGAAGGGGCTAAAGCCACCAAACTGAGCCAGGACTACTTCTGGCATATACATGAAAGACAAGCCCTGCCCTACCCTTAAAGAGGAGTAGAGAAACTAAGCAGCTAAGTGCTAACACTGCCTCGCAGAAATGCCTTCGCTGGTGCATATGTATGAAATAGGCAGGAAATGCAAAGCCATGCCTGGGTGATAAAACGATCTATAAAATCCCTAAGGAAGATGGGCTACATCAGCTGCTAAGACTCTCTCCCACTGCCACCCTCTGTGGTTCACAAGCAGGGATGAACAGGAAGTGGGCTGCGACATGGCAGCCAGGAAGCCTCCTCCTCATCCTTCCCTCTGTGGAATCCTAGCCTTTGCTCCAGCAACTGTGGAAAAGTAACTTCTACAGAAAATCTATTCAGAGAATGTCAAGGTATTGCCCCCTGGGAACTTTCAAATGTCTAATTCCCACTATGGGCAAAGCTTGTAAGGAGCAAAAGTAACACAACAGGCCTGAAGTGAGGACAACCGGGTTTTGGACCCTGCTATCCCCTCAAAATAAGTAACAACCTCTGGAGCTTTTTAATGTTAAGGAAAAAAGTCGAAAGTAAAGCATTCCACGAAATGCATGATGTGCATTACACAACATAGTGCTCAAAAAAGTTTACTACTGGGGCTTCCCTAGTGGTCCACTGGGTAAGGACATCGCCTTGCAGTGCAAGGGGCGCCAGTTCGATCCCTGGCCCGGAAAGATCCCACGTGTCGCAGAGCGGCTGGACCCATGTGTCCAATAACCAAGTCGGAGCTCTGGAGTGCGTGCGCCCAGAGCCAGTACTCTGCAACCAAAGAGGCCACTGCGATGGGAGGCCCACACAGACCAAAGAACAAATAGATGAAAGACCAACAGAAGTGGCCAAAAAAAAAGTCTACTATTCTTCATGTCACATAAGGACCATGTAAACTAGATTCAATATAGACACAAGAAGTTTATTTAGACGCATTGAAGAGTTTCTGATTATTAGATGTAGTAACACACTTAAAATATGACTCTAGAAAGTTCGAGACCATGGGTTAAAAATGAAGCTAGAAAAACATACAACTCAATCTGTATTTTTAAAAAAAGCACTCAAAAGTTTCCATTTCAAGAAGTTTATTTAAACGCATTGAAGAGTTTCTGATTATTAGATGTAGTAACACACTTAAAATATGGCTCTAGAAAGCTCGAGACCATGGGTTAAAAATGAAGCTAGAAAAACATACAACTCAATCTGTATTTTTAAAAAAAGCACTCAAAGTTTCCATTTCGGCCTCCACGTTTTCAGCTTTTTTGTCTCACCACAGACATCTGACCAGCTAAATTAACAGTTTAGAATAACATCTCAAAAGCTGCCAGTGAATGCCAGGTCTGTCCTGCAGACTACTGCTTTCAAAATGTCCAAATCTGGTCAAGGTAAAAGGTAATCTATACTCTTTTTGAGTACAGATGCTTTACTTACAGAATATGCTTTAAAAATCTGTAAAGCCCACTTCTATATATAAGCATTTAAAAATCTTCTACCGAAAATCCCTTCCGAGACTGTCAAGGTCTTGCCCCCTGGGAACTTTCAAATGTCTAATTCCCACTATGGGCAAAGCTTGTAAGGCGCAAAAGTAACACAACAGGCCTGAAGTGAGGACAACCGGGTTTTGGACCCTGCTATCCCTCAAAATAAGTAACAACCTCTGGAGCTTTTTAATGTTAAGGAAAAAAGTCGAAAGTAAAGCATTCCACGAAATGCATGATGTGCATTACACAACATAGTGCTCAAAAAAGTTTACTACTGGGGCTTCCCTAGTGGTCCACTGGGTAAGGACATCGCCTTGCAGTGCAAGGGGCGCCAGTTCGATCCCTGGCCCGGAAAGATCCCACGTGTCGCAGAGCGGCTGGACCCATGTGTCCAATAACCAAGTCGGAGCTCTGGAGTGCGTGCGCCCAGAGCCAGTACTCTGCAACCAAAGAGGCCACTGCGATGGGAGGCCCACACAGACCAAAGAACAAATAGATGAAAGACCAACAGAAGTGGCCAAAAAAAAAGTCTACTATTCTTCATGTCACATAAGGACCATGTAAACTAGATTCAATATAGACACAAGAAGTTTATTTAGACGCATTGAAGAGTTTCTGATTATTAGATGTAGTAACACACTTAAAATATGACTCTAGAAAGTTCGAGACCATGGGTTAAAAATGAAGCTAGAAAAACATACAACTCAATCTGTATTTTTAAAAAAAGCACTCAAAAGTTTCCATTTCAAGAAGTTTATTTAAACGCATTGAAGAGTTTCTGATTATTAGATGTAGTAACACACTTAAAATATGGCTCTAGAAAGCTCGAGACCATGGGTTAAAAATGAAGCTAGAAAAACATACAACTCAATCTGTATTTTTAAAAAAAGCACTCAAAGTTTCCATTTCGGCCTCCACGTTTTCAGCTTTTTTGTCTCACCACAGACATCTGACCAGCTAAATTAACAGTTTAGAATAACATCTCAAAAGCTGCCAGTGAATGCCAGGTCTGTCCTGCAGACTACTGCTTTCAAAATGTCCAAATCTGGTCAAGGTAAAAGGTAATCTATACTCTTTTTGAGTACAGATGCTTTACTTACAGAATATGCTTTAAAAATCTGTAAAGCCCACACTTCTTCTATATATAAGCATTTATACTTTACACATTCATGGGAGATACCAACTACGTAAAAAAGCTACAAGAACTGTAGGGTGGCTTGAGATGCTCGGGTGTGTAGCTTAAATGCGAAGCTGTTCCTCCCCTCCTAATAAATATCCAAGTTCAACCCTGTCACTGCTCTGCTCAAAACTCTTGGGTGGCCCTCCCTCACCTACGGCATAGAACCACCGCTCCTCACTCAGCAGGGCACACCTACCTTTTCAGACCCCTAACTGTTCTCAGGCTCATTTTCACACACACACCCATAACCCTGCTTTCTACTCCAGTTACTTGTACATGATTTCCCCAACGCCTGTTTTCAAACTTCCCAAAAGTAGTATAAACGCTCAGCTTTCCTGCTACTGTAAAACCCACAGCCCCGGTGCCGCCATCACTTCACACAGAGTGCTCACAAGAGGTGAGCCTGCAGCTCTGCTCCACTCCCATTACTGCTTCTGTGGCCTTTCCTCTTCCTCACCAGTCGGGGAGCTGATTTACACAGGATTCACAAGGTATTTCCTCAGGCTCAGAATTCACTTTTATAAAATGACAACTTAGAAAGATAAACAAAAACCAACCCCATCCCAGATAATCTTGAAATCAAAAAGAGGATTGACAAGTTTTCCAGTACAAATCTGATTCTGGCTGCTAAACATTCAACAGCGTAAAGGGTTCATTGTTACCTTCTCAGGACAGGGTGCTGCACCTCATTCTAAATGCATTCTCAACTAAGCCATCCTATGTGCTAACCATGAGTTCATCAAAAAGAGTTACACCTTTTCTTAAAATGCAGTTCGGCACCCTATGGAAAGTTAAGAAAGTCAGGCAATACACATACTCAGTGATAAGCTCATTCACTAATTTTAAAGATTTACAGATATAAATAGAAACTTAATTTATTAAAAGATGAATCCAGGATTATAGAGCCAGTTAAATCACTTAAACAGCATCAGAGAAAGTAAAATTTCAGAAACGTAATTCTATATTCCTTCTGTATCACAGATATAGTTCATGCTTAACAGAAGAAAGTCTAAAAACATGATACTAATTGAGAAAAGGATAAGCTATAGGGAGAAAAGGCATACATTCAACAAAAAATTAAGAGCAATTAGTAGCTCAGAATAAAGCTGTATTAAGTTTTACTTAATTGTTCTCTAATAAACTGAACACGTTAGAGAATAGACATTACTATTTGTAATTAATATTTAATTTTGTAAGGTTTTCTATAGGAATGGAATGGCAGTTTAATTACTTTAATATGAGAAATTCGACATTAGTGTATGTCAATTAATAATTTTTAAGCAAATGTAAGATTTAATCTGACTTATGTCTGAATGATTAAGAAAAATCAATTCAACCAAAAGCAAATTTAGGCAGTTCTTCCATGCGCGTAGCCTTTCCACACAGGGTTCTTTCTGCTGTGAGAGAGAAGACGTGGGCATCCAGAGGTACTGCCTATCAATAATGAGGAAGTTCCCTACTCCTTGAGACAAGAGTTCCTTGTGGTTGCTGACATTTAGTCAGTAAGTTATCTCCACCCTTTATGCAACCCCATGGACTGTAGCCCACCAGGCTTCTCTGTTGACAGGATTCTCCAGACAAGAACACTGGAGTGGACAACTTAGAAAGATAAACAATTTTTTTTTAATCCAACCCCAAGGTATTTCCTCGGGAATTAATTTTTCCTTAAAAAATCAAAAAAAAAAGGAAAAAAATTGACAAGTTTTCCAGTACAAATCTGATTCTGGCTGCTAAACATTCAACAGCGTAAAGGGTTCATTGTTACCTTCTCAGGACAGGGTGCTGCACCTCATTCTAAATGCATTCTCAACTAAGCCATCCTATGTGCTAACCATGAGTTCATCAAAAAGAGTTACACCTTTTCTTAAAATGCAGTTCGGCACCCTATGGAAAGTTAAGAAAGTCAGGCAATACACATACTCAGTGATAAGCTCATTCACTAATTTTAAAGATTTACAGATATAAATAGAAACTTAATTTATTAAAAGATGAATCCAGGATTATAGAGCCAGTTAAATCACTTAAACAGCATCAGAGAAAGTAAAATTTCAGAAACGTAATTCTATATTCCTTCTGTATCACAGATATAGTTCATGCTTAACAGAAGAAAGTCTAAAAACATGATACTAATTGAGAAAAGGATAAGCTATAGGGAGAAAAGGCATACATTCAACAAAAAATTAAGAGCAATTAGTAGCTCAGAATAAAGCTGTATTAAGTTTTACTTAATTGTTCTCTAATAAACTGAACACGTTAGAGAATAGACATTACTATTTGTAATTAATATTTAATTTTTGTAAGGTTTTCTATAGGAATGGAATGGCAGTTTAATTACTTTAATATGAGAAATTCGACATTAGTGTATGTCAATTAATAATTTTTAAGCAAATGTAAGATTTAATCTGACTTATGTCTGAATGATTAAGAAAAATCAATTCAACCAAAAGCAAATTTAGGCAGTTCTTCCATGCGCGTAGCCTTTCCACACAGGGTTCTTTCTGCTGTGAGAGAGAAGACGTGGGCATCCAGAGGTACTGCCTATCAATAATGAGGAAGTTCCCTACTCCTTGAGACAAGAGTTCCTTGTGGTTGCTGACATTTAGTCAGTAAGTTATCTCCACCCTTTATGCAACCCCATGGACTGTAGCCCACCAGGCTTCTCTGTTGACAGGATTCTCCAGACAAGAACACTGGAGTGGAATGCCATTCCCTCTTCCTGGGGATCTTTCCAACTCAAGGACTGAACCGCAACTCTTGCATCGGCAGGTGGACTTTTTAAATTTTTTTAAAGAAATGCATTTCATTCATTTATTTTTGGCTATTCTGGGTTTTCACTGCTGCCACAGGCTCTTCTCTAGTTGCAGAGAGTGGGGGGCTACTCTCTAGTTGAGGTGAGCAGACTTCTTGCTGCGGTGACTTCTCCTGTTGTGGAACTCAGGCTCTAGAGCACATGGGCTTCAATAGTTCAGGCTCACCTGCCTAGCTGCTCTGTTACATGTGGGATCTTCCAGGATCAGGGATTGAACCTGAGTCTCCTGCACTGGCAGGCAAACTCTTCACCACTGAGTTACCAGGCAAACTCTTCACCACTGAGTTACCAGGGAAGCCCTGGTAGGTGGATTTTTCTACCAGAGTCACCTGGAAAGCCCAACAGCTCCTACTACCTTCAAATAAAGCCAAGTCTCTGTGGAATAAAGCTTCCCAGCCCTACTGTGGAAGCGGGAGAAGCTGGAAGTCAAGACATCCATTTTACTGTGTATCCAATATTCTCTTATTCACACACTTGATGTGAGAGGAAGAGTCTAGGCATTTTCAGAAATGAGTGATTTTACTCTGGCTAAGCATGAATCTCAATACCACTAACTTATGCGAAAAATATACTTTCCCTTAGGAGTGGGAAGAATTGTGCATACACTCCGTTTTTACTATCCTCCCTAATGTCTAAAGTTAAAAACATCTTGTAATATCCACACTTTACTTACCAGCTTATTACAAGGGACAATATGGGCAGGTTTTACCCATCATGACTACCTCTTGTACCACTGTTGGGATGTCGCCAGCAATGTAAGCTGCTGCGACATTAACCCAACCAGGAAAAAAACAGTGAACCCTGGGATTCCCTGGTGGTCCAGTGGGTAAAGAGTCCACCTTGCAGTGCAAAGGGCACCAGTTTGATCCCTGGCATGCTGCAGAGAGGCTGGAGCTGTGTGTCCAATTACGAGCCAGCGCTCTGGAGTGCATGTACCCAGAGTTGGTGCTCTACAACAAGAGAGGTCACTGAGATGGGAGGCCCACACAGGCCAAAGAATTAAGATGGATGAAAATAAATGAAGGACCAATAAGAGGCCCCCCTCAAAAAAAGTGAACCTTAACAGAATCGCCAAACTTGAACCTGTAAGCTATGAATGCTAACAAGTATATCTCTAAGTCGTATCTTTTAAAAAGTGAACACTGTATGAACTACTTTTTACTCCAGCTGCTAAAATGGCATTTCAGCATGCTCAAAAATAAAGCCATAATTAATATTCCAGTTAAGAGAATGACTCCAAGATTATCAAGATAGAAGATGAAAAGAAAAAGAACTCTGCATGCAACAACACCAGCATTTAGAAAACCCACATACACTTTGGTGGCTCCTAAGTGCGAGGTCTTAGATTCGCTGTCACAGGTCACCTGCATCTCACCTCTGGACATAGACTGAGTAGGACTGAAGTGGGCCCCAGAACCTGTATTCGTTAAGTCACCCTCCTCGTGGTTTTGCAGCCACATTTGGGAATAACGGTTTTAGGATGTTTCAGTGCCTGAAGGACTTTGCTTCACTCATTACAGAAATAGTGCATATTTGCCAGTTATTCAACATACCATCCGTCTATTGCACAAAACCCTACTGGGCTAACGCTGTTAGGGAGCCCCGGGAGAAACGGATAAATAAACCACCTTTCACACACTTGACTCACTGTTTCAATATCCCAATCAGTAGGAATTCTACCAAATGCATAGCTGGTTTGGAAGACGTAACAGAAACCTGAGCTTAAGGAATGCACAAATACTTGTATACTTATATATAATCTATATATAAATTAAGCTACTACAGCTTTCTAAAGGAAAATATGTTAAGAGTCTTAATACAGATATCAAAAGACAAAGACATGAGTCATAGCTTTATCTTCAATCGCCTGGTCTAAGCTAACCTCTGACCACCGTCCAAGTCTCGACTGTTGTTTTTTTTTTTCACTGGGGGCAGAGATTAGTGTTTAAATCAAAATCAACTGAAGTCTCCTTGAATCTCCAAACTTCCGTGATTCTTTGTGGAATATTCCAAAAGAAGGGGGGAGACCCAATCTTAGAAAAACCCAGAAAGGCAGCAGAAGAACAAACTTCAGAATGGGCTCCAAAAGATGGAGTTACGGATGGTCGCTTATCAACCTGAGTGAAAAAGAGTATGCCAGAGGAGTCATATAAGCATATGTACAGAGGCTGTGAATAAGACAAGCTTGCAAGGCAAGAGCCAGGCAGACTACTGTGGAGAACAGTAATCAATAATAACACTGGGACACTCCAAAGTTGAGCCAAATGATATGATAAAACAATAGGAGAACAAAAGTTTTGAGTGAGGAAAGCAGTGTTTCTGTAAGATTAGCTTAACAGACACCACCAAGATGGACTGGAGAAAGCAAAAGCAAACTAATTTACAGAATAGGGGATAGAACAACCTAACTACAGCTTCCAAAAAGCATGAAAGCAGTGAATATTAAGAAAAACCTAATTCATATGTTATATAAGAACACAAGACACATACAACTGAAAATAACGGGAAAAAAAAAAAAAACAGAAAAGAATTGACAAAAATGGTGGTATGTTGTTTTGGAAAATGGTTTGTTGTGCCTCATACAAGTCAAGGTCAAACCGAGGATACCAGCTATTATTTGATATTTTTCCTGGAACCGAATGGGGGCAGGGAAAGAAGTAGCCTGCTTCTTGCCCACAACCCCTACCTCCATCACAGAAAATCTGAAAAGAAGCCACAGATGTCACAGTGAAAAAACCACACAAGGCATGACCATCCTTTCTTCCATGTACCCTGCCTGAGCAGCTGGGCCCTGAAGAGAAGGCCTGGTGATGGACAATGAGAAAGCAGCTGTGGCCACTGCTCTCTCTGCAGGCCACGGACATCTCTCCTATGGAGACCTGCTTCCCCTGCATTTGTACCTTCTTGTGGACCTTTCTGCGAAAGAACTCATGTAGAGCAAAAGAGCTAACCCACTAGAATGAAACGAGGGGGCTTACTTCTGGAATGGAGAACAGGCCATGTCAATCCAACCATCTATTTCACTTTCTTCTTTATTACAGCTCACCAGCTCAAAGCTGTAACAAATTAGCAGCAATCCTGAAATCAATTTACATGAGGGAGCCTCTTGAAACTCTGCAGTAGGACAGTGTTTGCAAAACTATCAGAAAGCAACTGGACCTTGGAGGTCTTCTTTTCAAGAGTACTTCATCTTATACTTAAGAATACTATTAAAAGGTTAATCTCTGTGATACAAACAGAGAGTAGGCAAAGAAGTGTGGACAAGCAGAAAAAATACTCCAGACTGAAAAAGCAAGGTGAAAACAAACCAGTCCTTTGTGGTTTTAGAATATACTAGAAATCTAATAATTAGACATTTCATACATAGGATATTTTCCTGACCAAGAAGCATGCAGAATCTTGGGTGTCTTACATCCAAGTATATTTGGCGGCCACTGCATACAGTTTCCTTTAGATGAGACAGCGGTGGGAGGCATTTTTCCTCTGAGCCAATATATCTAACGAATGAGATGTCAAAACTTCCCAGGGCTAATGAATTACCTTAACTGACAACTCTAAGAGAAGCAACTTTTAAGCACAGAGATGACAATGCATTTCCAGATAGCTGAAAAAAATGAGCAGGAATCTTCTAGACAAGTCTCTAAGCAAGATGGATGCCACCGTCAGCCTTGACTAACTTCCCCTTGCCACTCCAGGCGATGGTCTGAGCTGACTTCTTAAATCAAGGGTGGAAAATCGGTCCAACTTGAGTCAATTGATAGAAGTTGCCTGGAACACTATTTTGACAAATATTTGGGAGCGATCTCCAGACTCAGTGAGAAAGACCGCCTTGATTGATCGGCCATGTCTGCGCTGGGCAGGGGAGGGAAAATGGATGGCACGTGTACTAAGCGTTTGCCAGAGGCAATGTCGCTTTTATCCTCTAAAGGAAAAGAGGTCTACACGGCAAACTGGATTAACTTCTTATCCAGAGAGAATTTACATCAGAATTTCAAAAATTCAAAAAAGCAAGGAAAACATCCATCAAGGTATTTACTGTTTGTCTTGAAAAGAAAACTGAAACAAACAATAACCTATGTGGTAGGCATACCCCTCTAGTCAGTCTCCTCAAAGTAAACTGAATCTGCTAGAACAGAGTCAAACTATAGCTCAAGAACCTCTTTTTTTCCAAGACCCAAGAGCTAAGAATAATTTTTACCTTTGATACAGCCCACAAAGCTAACATATGTATTGCCTGGTCCTTTACAGAATAAAACTGTCCATCCTGGGCTAGAAGAAACAGCACAGGGTTTGTTCAGGTTATGGGCAAGTAATTCTCTATATAAACAATGGAAATTTAGTTCAGCAAGTTTTATAACATACTTAACTAAGAAAGTCGGTGCTCTGTCCCTGTGTTCGTACACAAGTAGCCAAAAAGTTCATTTGGGTTCTTCTGTAGAATGTAATGGAAAAACCCAAAAGAACTCTGTCCAACTCAATACAGGTAGTACTCATAAAATAAAGTTTCCCCCATCATACAACCAACAAAAACAATTCTGCTATGCCTCCAAGAAGCATGCAGAATCTTGGGTGTCTTACATCCAAGTATATTTGGCCACTGCATACAGTTTCCTTTAGATGAGACAGCGGTGGGAGGCATTTTTCCTCTGAGCCAATATATCTAACGAATGAGATGTCAAAACTTCCCAGGGCTAATGAATTACCTTAACTGACAACTCTAAGAGAAGCAACTTTTAAGCACAGAGATGACAATGCATTTCCAGATAGCTGAAAAAAATGAGCAGGAATCTTCTAGACAAGTCTCTAAGCAAGATGGATGCCACCGTCAGCCTTGACTAACTTCCCCTTGCCACTCCAGGCGATGGTCTGAGCTGACTTCTTAAATCAAGGGTGGAAAATCGGTCCAACTTGAGTCAATTGATAGAAGTTGCCTGGAACACTATTTTGACAAATATTTGGGAGCGATCTCCAGACTCAGTGAGAAAGACCGCCTTGATTGATCGGCCATGTCTGCGCTGGGCAGGAGGGAAAATGGATGGCACGTGTACTAAGCGTTTGCCAGAGGCAATGTCGCTTTTATCCTCTAAAGGAAAAGAGGTCTACACGGCAAACTGGATTAACTTCTTATCCAGAGAGAATTTACATCAGAATTTCAAAAATTCAAAAAAGCAAGGAAAACATCCATCAAGGTATTTACTGTTTGTCTTGAAAAGAAAACTGAAACAAACAATAACCTATGTGGTAGGCATCCCCCTCTAGTCAGTCTCCTCAAAGTAAACTGAATCTGCTAGAACAGAGTCAAACTATAGCTCAAGAACCTCTTTTTTTCCAAGACCCAAGAGCTAAGAATAATTTTTACCTTTGATACAGCCCACAAAGCTAACATATGTATTGCCTGGTCCTTTACAGAATAAAACTGTCCATCCTGGGCTAGAAGAAACAGCACAGGGTTTGTTCAGGTTATGGGCAAGTAATTCTCTATATAAACAATGGAAATTTAGTTCAGCAAGTTTTATAACATACTTAACTAAGAAAGTCGGTGCTCTGTCCCTGTGTTCGTACACAAGTAGCCAAAAAGTTCATTTGGGTTCTTCTGTAGAATGTAATGGAAAAACCCAAAAGAACTCTGTCCAACTCAATACAGGTAGTACTCATAAAATAAAGTTTCCCCCATCATACAACCAACAAAAACAATTCTGCTATGCCTCCGAGAAGTGTCTATACGAGCACAAAATGAATAAAGGGAAGAACTACAAGTAGAACTTAATTTTTTTTTTTAACCTCTGTTTTGCTAGTAGATACAAAAAAATGCAAACATACTTTTATTGTTTTGGTTTGAAGTCTCAGTCCATTCAGGGTGTTGATGGCTTTCTCTGCATCCTTAGGGTCAATGTAGTTCACAAAGCCATATCCCAAGCTCTGCCCTAATGAAAAGGAAGGGGAGAAAGGCATACATTAGTCTCCACCACTGATGACAGACATCCACGTTCATTCTGGCATACCCTCTTGTGATTAATGCCAGCATGTTTTCTCATGAGTAAAAAGAAGTCTACATTAACTCTCCTAGAAGTATACATGTGGCCTTGTTCATCTCCTGTCTATTACAGCTGCAAGTTGAAACATCAGTCAGAACTCAGCAAGCTGTGCTGTTTAACACACACACATCCCCGAAGGGTTCCGTCGCACACGTCCTGCCTCGCCCAGGCACTCAGCAGCAAAGTAACTGTGGGTGAAAGTCTCCACGGAGCTGCTGTGTGGGCTTCACGGGCATGACTTGTTCAGCTTCAGTTTCCTTATGCTGAAAACTGGAAAGTCAAAGCATCAACCAAGAATCTGTCAGTGCTCTATATGCATCAGCCTGACAAATTTACAGCCTTTACCAAGTAAAATTATTTTAGAGTCTAAAATGGTGGAGAATCGTGAGTTTGTGTGCATGTAATCTATGTGTGTGTGGGTAAGTACATAAGTTTTAGAGGACAGCTTAGTCAAATGAACTAAATCCAGTTTTCTAAAGGAGCCTTAAGAACTAGCTAAGGGATAAAGGGAAAATATTAATACAACGATTTAACAGTTGAGGACATTCAAGGCCAGGCGAATATGTGGAAAAGAAAGAAAAAAAAAAAAAAAACATGAAAACAAAACAGAAGAAGAATTTTGGAGTAAGAGTTGCTTCCAAATGAGTCTGTTGTTACTTTGTATCCATCATCAGAGCACTCTGCTTGGCTCACTGAGTTCGTACATGTAAATACCGAAGCCAACAAAATGACATAAAAGTTTCCCCATCATCCAACCAACAAAAACAATTCTGCTATGCCTCCGAGAAGTGTCTATACGAGCACAAAATGAATAAAGGGAAGAACTACAAGTAGAACTTAATTTTTTTTTTTAACCTCTGTTTTGCTAGTAGATACAAAAAAATGCAAACATACTTTTATTGTTTTGGTTTGAAGTCTCAATCCATTCAGGGTGTTGATGGCTTTCTCTGCATCCTTAGGGTCAATGTAGTTCACAAAGCCATATCCCAAGCTCTGCCCTAATGAAAAGGAAGGGGAGAAAGGCATACATTAGTCTCCACCACTGATGACAGACATCCACGTTCATTCTGGCATACCCTCTTGTGATTAATGCCAGCATGTTTTCTCATGAGTAAAAAGAAGTCTACATTAACTCTCCTAGAAGTATACATGTGGCCTTGTTCATCTCCTGTCTATTACAGCTGCAAGTTGAAACATCAGTCAGAACTCAGCAAGCTGTGCTGTTTAACACACACACATCCCCGAAGGGTTCCGTCGCACACGTCCTGCCTCGCCCAGGCACTCAGCAGCAAAGTAACTGTGGGTGAAAGTCTCCACGGAGCTGCTGTGTGGGCTTCACGGGCATGACTTGTTCAGCTTCAGTTTCCTTATGCTGAAAACTGGAAAGTCAAAGCATCAACCAAGAATCTGTCAGTGCTCTATATGCATCAGCCTGACAAATTTACAGCCTTTACCAAGTAAAATTATTTTAGAGTCTAAAATGGTGGAGAATCGTGAGTTTGTGTGCATGTAATCTATGTGTGTGTGGGTAAGTACATAAGTTTTAGAGGACAGCTTAGTCAAATGAACTAAATCCAGTTTTCTAAAGGAGCCTTAAGAACTAGCTAAGGGATAAAGGGAAAATATTAATACAACGATTTAACAGTTGAGGACATTCAAGGCCAGGCGAATATGTGGAAAAGAAAGAAAAAAAAAAAAAAAACATGAAAACAAAACAGAAGAAGAATTTTGGAGTAAGAGTTGCTTCCAAATGAGTCTGTTGTTACTTTGTATCCATCATCAGAGCACTCTCGTGCTTGGCTCACTGATGTGTCCCAACGCTCAAGAAACAGGAAATAACAAGACACTGGAGTCAGTGGAATGACAGACAAGTAAAGCCAAGCCTAAAAGATCTCCATTTTTCAACTAGGGGAAAGTTTCTCAGTCTGAAAAGTCGAGAAACACTATATAGGTGGTAATAAAAAAAATGTACATTAAAAAGGTTCAGTTTACTAAAAGTCAAGCCAAAGCAACTGAGGGTTTCCTGCAAGATTCCCAGCAAAGGTCCAAATGCTTTCTATTAATTACCATTTTGGTGTCAATTTCATAGCAAAGTGAAGGTTTTTGTTTTATTTTTCTTTCAAGGGGCACCTTAGGTCTAAGCGTTTATGAACACAGATATTTAGAATGGCCACTCTGGTTTTCCTAACGTGGTTCTTCCTAAGTGTACAAAGAGAGAGGGAGAGAGAAGACTAAAGACAATACCTAATAACCGTGAAAACCTGTGATTGTATTTTGAGGATAATCATTGGTAACGTATACTCTTTCATCAAATTGCATATCTACGGTTTCTATAAAAAGGGGTGAAGGGAAATCTAAAACTATCTCAGTTCTTTTTTCTTTTCTCACACTCCTCATAGAGTCTGTGCTTGACTCGAGGCTCTATCTTTTTAAAGTTGCTTAAAGTTTTTAAGCAATCACTCCAGTTACGAGCATTCAGCTTTTTCCTAATTTGACATTTATCACGTGTCTACTGCACACACAGTGCCCTCCTATGAAATGCATCAGCCTGACAAATTTACAGCCTGAAAACTAAATACCAGTAAGTGTGTGGTAAGTACATAAGTTTTAGAGGACAGCTTAGTCAAATGAACTAAATCCAGTTTTCTAAAGGAGCCTTAAGAACTAGCTAAGGGATAAAGGGAAAATATTAATACAACGATTTAACAGTTGAGGACATTCAAGGCCAGGCGAATATGTGGAAAAGAAAAAAAAAAAAAAACATGAAAACAAAACAGAAGAAGAATTTTGGAGTAAGAGTTGCTTCCAAATGAGTCTGTTGTTACTTTGTATCCATCATCAGAGCACTCTCGTGCTTGGCTCACTGATGTGTCCCAACGCTCAAGAAACAGGAAATAACAAGACACTGGAGTCAGTGGAATGACAGACAAGTAAAGCCAAGCCTAAAAGATCTCCATTTTTCAACTAGGGGAAAGTTTCTCAGTCTGAAAAGTCGAGAAACACTATATAGGTGGTAATAAAAAAAATGTACATTAAAAAGGTTCAGTTTACTAAAAGTCAAGCCAAAGCAACTGAGGGTTTCCTGCAAGATTCCCAGCAAAGGTCCAAATGCTTTCTATTAATTACCATTTTGGTGTCAATTTCATAGCAAAGTGAAGGTTTTTGTTTTATTTTTCTTTCAAGGGGCACCTTAGGTCTAAGCGTTTATGAACACAGATATTTAGAATGGCCACTCTGGTTTTCCTAACGTGGTTCTTCCTAAGTGTACAAAGAGAGAGGGAGGAGAGAGAAGACTAAAGACAATACCTAATAACCGTGAAAACCTGTGATTGTATTTTGAGGATAATCATTGGTAACGTATACTCTTTCATCAAATTGCATATCTACGGTTTCTATAAAAAGGGGTGAAGGGAAATCTAAAACTATCTCAGTTCTTTTTTCTTTTCTCACACTCCTCATAGAGTCTGTGCTTGACTCGAGGCTCTATCTTTTTAAAGTTGCTTAAAGTTTTTAAGCAATCACTCCAGTTACGAGCATTCAGCTTTTTCCTAATTTGACATTTATCACGTGTCTACTGCACACACAGTGCCCTCCTATGAAATGCACTGCAGCTCTGTTATCACTGAGCAGGATTCAAATTGGCTGAACATTAAAAAATCTGCTCAAAGTATCAGTTTATGATGGAAAGAAGATGGGCTTTGAAGATAAACACACACCAAGTTCTATTTCTGGCTTCAAAGTCACAAACCAGCTGTGTGACTTTGAAGAACTGCTTAACCTCTCTGAGTCATGAATTTCCTTTTTTTAAAAAGAGAAAAAAAGGATTTTTTGTTGTTGTTTTTTAATGTTTTTGGCTATTCTGGGTTTTCACTGCTGCCACAGGCTTTTCTCTAGATGCAGGGAATGGGGGTACTCTCTAGTTGAGGTAAGCAGGCTTCTTGTGCTGACTTCTCTCTTGTTGTGGAACTCGGCTTCTAGGGCACATGGGCTTCAAGTAGTTACGGCCCATGGCCTCAACAGTTGCGGCCCCGAGGCTCTAGAGCACAGGCTCAATAGCTGTGGCTCACGGGCTTAGTTGTTCCGCAGCATGTGGGATCTTCCTGGATCAGGGAAAAAACCCATGACCTGCATTGGCAGGCAAACTCTTTACCACTGAGCTACCAGGGAAGCCCCTTCCTTTTTTCTAGAATAAGGATAATTCCTACCCAATGAGGTTGCTGAGGTAGTAATAAGAACATTCACTACTGGAGGAGACAGACCACTGCAGTGAAAGAAATAAAGTGAGGAAAAACAACAATCTACTACATGTTAAGGAGTTTACATACACTCATTTAAAATTAAACCAGAAAAGATGCTACCAAATAATAGGGGATGGAAAGGCAAAGTGAACATTCATGGTTTTGTCACACTGCTCTTCTATAACAAAATAAATCAACTTATCAACAGTACGAGCAGTGAGTCCATTTCTCTGTCTACAGGCACTGCCCTAACATTTGTATTTTACCAGCTTCTAATCAAAGTCCTTTCTCAATTTTAGTATCCTGGAATCATCTACAGAGCTTAAAAAAAACAAAAAACAAACAAACATGTCTGAGTCCTTTTCCCAAAGGCTTTTTTTTTACATTGGTCTATTACAAAGCATTGATAACCAGGTTTCTCAAATTCCGGTGACTATAACACACGCAGCCAAGGCCAAGTTTCGACAGTGAGAGGTATCTGAGGTGCCAATAAGGCTTCTAAGAGCCCTCAGAGGGGCCAGATGCTGATGGTCTGGATATATGACGTGACTCTGCAAGGAAGACTGCCTTTTGACAGATGTCATTTTAAGGTACCAGGAGATGTCTTTCTTCTAAAAATCTTCAAGTTTCCATCCCTCGGGAGGCACTGTCACTCTCTGGCACAGCAGGGCCTGCTGGAGTGGGGTGCAAGGAAGACCCCCTGGGTCTTTCAAAGTCACAAACCAGCTGTGTGACTTTGAAGAACTGCTTAACCTCTCTGAGTCATGAATTTCCTTTTTTTAAAAAGAGAAAAAAAGGATTTTTTGTTGTTGTTTTTTAATGTTTTTGGCTATTCTGGGTTTTCACTGCTGCCACAGGCTTTTCTCTAGATGCAGGGAATGGGGGTACTCTCTAGTTGAGGTAAGCAGGCTTCTTGTGCTGACTTCTCTCTTGTTGTGGAACTCGGCTTCTAGGGCACATGGGCTTCAAGTAGTTACGGCCCATGGCCTCAACAGTTCTGCCCCGAGGCTCTAGAGCACAGGCTCAATAGCTGTGGCTCACGGGCTTAGTTGTTCCGCAGCATGTGGGATCTTCCTGGATCAGGGAAAAAACCCATGACCTGCATTGGCAGGCAAACTCTTTACCACTGAGCTACCAGGGAAGCCCCTTCCTTTTTTCTAGAATAAGGATAATTCCTACCCAATGAGGTTGCTGAGGTAGTAATAAGAACATTCACTACTGGAGGAGACAGACCACTGCAGTGAAAGAAATAAAGTGAGGAAAAACAACAATCTACTACATGTTAAGGAGTTTACATACACTCATTTAAAATTAAACCAGAAAAGATGCTACCAAATAATAGGGGATGGAAAGGCAAAGTGAACATTCATGGTTTTGTCACACTGCTCTTCTATAACAAAATAAATCAACTTATCAACAGTACGAGCAGTGAGTCCATTTCTCTGTCTACAGGCACTGCCCTAACATTTGTATTTTACCAGCTTCTAATCAAAGTCCTTTCTCAATTTTAGTATCCTGGAATCATCTACAGAGCTTAAAAAAAACAAAAAACAAACAAACATGTCTGAGTCCTTTTCCCAAAGGCTTTTTTTTTTTTTTAAATTGGTCTATTACAAAGCATTGATAACCAGGTTTCTCAAATTCCGGTGACTATAACACACGCAGCCAAGGCCAAGTTTCGACAGTGAGAGGTATCTGAGGTGCCAATAAGGCTTCTAAGAGCCCTCAGAGGGGCCAGATGCTGATGGTCTGGATATATGACGTGACTCTGCAAGGAAGACTGCCTTTTGACAGATGTCATTTTAAGGTACCAGGAGATGTCTTTCTTCTAAAAATCTTCAAGTTTCCATCCCTCGGGAGGCACTGTCACTCTCTGGCACAGCAGGGCCTGCTGGAGTGGGGTCGCTGGGTAAAGTGAAAATTCTGTCTGCTTAGGCACCTCTTGCCCTGCCCTCTGAGTTCTTACTCCCAGCACACTGAGGGCACTCCCAAAAACTTGCCAGAGGGGCTTCCCTGGTGGTCCAGGAGGTAAAGAGTCCGCATTGCAGTGCAAAGGGTACCGGTTTGATCCCTGGCCCGGGAAGATCCCACGTGCCACAGAGCGGCTGGAGTGGTGTGTCCAGTTACGAGCCAGCGCTCTGGAGCGCATGCGCCCAGAGTCGGTGCTCTGCAGTGAGAGAGGCCACTGCAGTGGGAGACCCACACAGGCCAAAGAATAAAGATGGATTAAAAATAAATAAAGAAAAAACCAATAAAAGAGGCCAAAATTAAAAAGAAAAGTTTGCTAAATGCACGAATGAAAAGCACAAGTGATGTTATTCATTTAACCAAAGGTAATGTCGACATCACCATCAGATGGTTTAGCCACTGAATGAGTCTTTGATCTGACCCCCTCGAGCAGCCATGGTCACCTTTAATGATGAATCGACCAAATTTCAACTATTGGAAACTGAGTATACTCAAACAATATTAATCCCTAAATGAGCTCCTGCCACAAAGTTTCTAACTGTCATAGTGGTAGTATTAGGAAGAACAATACCCATCAATTAGTATTTCAGGTAAGCAAAATGTTATCACTAAGCAAAATAATTTATAAAGGGAAATATTTGCTGCTGAATGGCCTCATTCCTAAATCCACTGTAGCAGATGCATTAATATGTTGGCAATGGAGTTAGTAACTTCATAGCTTTTCATTTTCGAGTGAGCTCATCAAGTCAGCATTGATAACCAGGTTTCTCAAATTCCGTGACTATAACACACGCAGCCAAGGCCAAGTTTCGACAGTGAGAGGTATCTGAGGTGCCAATAAGGCTTCTAAGAGCCCTCAGAGGGGCCAGATGCTGATGGTCTGGATATATGACGTGACTCTGCAAGGAAGACTGCCTTTTGACAGATGTCATTTTAAGGTACCAGGAGATGTCTTTCTTCTAAAAATCTTCAAGTTTCCATCCCTCGGGAGGCACTGTCACTCTCTGGCACAGCAGGGCCTGCTGGAGTGGGGTCGCTGGGTAAAGTGAAAATTCTGTCTGCTTAGGCACCTCTTGCCCTGCCCTCTGAGTTCTTACTCCCAGCACACTGAGGGCACTCCAAAAGCTTGCCAGAGGGGCTTCCCTGGTGGTCCAGGAGGTAAAGAGTCCGCATTGCAGTGCAAAGGGTACCGGTTTGATCCCTGGCCCGGGAAGATCCCACGTGCCACAGAGCGGCTGGAGTGGTGTGTCCAGTTACGAGCCAGCGCTCTGGAGCGCATGCGCCCAGAGTCGGTGCTCTGCAGTGAGAGAGGCCACTGCAGTGGGAGACCCACACAGGCCAAAGAATAAAGATGGATTAAAAATAAATAAAGAAAAAACCAATAAAAGAGGCCAAAATTAAAAAGAAAAGTTTGCTAAATGCACGAATGAAAAGCACAAGTGATGTTATTCATTTAACCAAAGGTAATGTCGACATCACCATCAGATGGTTTAGCCACTGAATGAGTCTTTGATCTGACCCCCTCGAGCAGCCATGGTCACCTTTAATGATGAATCGACCAAATTTCAACTATTGGAAACTGAGTATACTCAAACAATATTAATCCCTAAATGAGCTCCTGCCACAAAGTTTCTAACTGTCATAGTGGTAGTATTAGGAAGAACAATACCCATCAATTAGTATTTCAGGTAAGCAAAATGTTATCACTAAGCAAAATAATTTATAAAGGGAAATATTTGCTGCTGAATGGCCTCATTCCTAAATCCACTGTAGCAGATGCATTAATATGTTGGCAATGGAGTTAGTAACTTCATAGCTTTTCATTTTCGAGTGAGCTCATCAAGTCAGCAAACATGTACTGGATGCTTAAAATATATAAAGGCATCATAAATGATACCAAGGTAGGCAAGACTCTTCCCATTCTCATCTTTCAGCTGTGTGGTGTTTTAGTGATTTTAGCCTTGCAGTGATCTTGTGAGATACTCAGATTTTTCTCCTGTAAGGAAGAAATAGTATCTGCAGCTCAGGGAGGTCAATCAGCATCTTCAAAAGAAAAAAAGAAAAAAATATATAGTGGACAGAATAATCTCAAACACTATGTTCTTCTCCCCTCAATTAACAACTAGTTTATACATGAACCTGGACCATCTTCAGTATGCCTGAAATATAATGTAACCACACATTTTCTAACAGAGCTCTAACACAAAAAGTTGTTTTGAGAAAGTTGCCTACTCTCTTAAATTGCAGTATTTCTTGTGCAAATATCAATTTCAGTACATATGAATTTCTACGCTGTTGTTCATTCCAATGATAGTGTAAAGGTACCTTATTTATACAGTGCCTGTTTCAAGCTATTGTGAGTGCAGATTTAAAAAAAAAAAAAAAATGCAGTAGCAAGTCAAACATCAAGAAAAAATATTTAGCTTGAATCCACTTTTTCCCACTTTTGTATGCATCAGCTAGTAACAGTCATAAACTACCAGGAAAAGCTTAGTAGACACCAAGCATCATTTATCCATATCCTCCAAGTCTATTCTTCAAGCCATTCTGAATTTAGAATGTGCATATTGATGATCTCAAAACCAAAAATCACTTCTTAAAAAAAAAAAAAAAAAACTTAGAACGCTCTACATTTACATGCCAAGCATAACAATTACAGAAAACACTATCATCAAAAGAAAATTCTGAACAAAGTGACAGAGCTAAGGCTCACTCAAAAAAGCCTTCAAGACAAATAAATTCTGTCTTTAGAACCCAAAAAACTCCTCTGGTAACTGAACATCAAAAACAAGATAAACACCACTCATCCTCACAAGCTACCTGTGGTCCCACGTTCTTAAGACATTTTGAAGCCATTCATCTAAAGCCTTGGTCCTAACAGCCGTGGCAGGGAGTCTAGAACTTCCCTATGGAGGAAACTACCTGAACAGTCACAGGCCCAGGACTTCAAGCAGGTACTGAAAACTCCAGGTCAATACTGCATTTCAGCGCATGGCACTCTATACACCGTGTGTATGTGAATTGCTTTTGTTTCGCACCCTTCTTTTTAATCTAAATATACACCACAGAGAAGGATAGCTTCTTCACAAGAGATAGAAAAATCACTTATAAACTGCTCCTTGGCATAAGAAGAACAGTTATAAACAGGCTGCTCAGAACCATGGTCAAGTGATCTAAAGCACTGAGCTGAAACACTCCAAGGGCCTCTGAACGAGATGGAGGCCCATTGAGAGCTGCATGGGGGTCAGAGCAAGAAGAGGAAAACAGGAAGAGAATCTGTTTAGTGACAGAGTGCCAGTGGGAAACACGGTAAACTCCAATTTATCCCAAACTGTGCATAATTCAAAGCAGCAGCCGTTCCCTTGCCACCTACACTGCTTTTAATAGCACACTTTAATTAAAAATTTAATTGCATATTTTAATTAAAAATACACAATCTTCTGAATCCATTTAATTCAAAGGTCATTTTATTTAGTCTTTTCTATTTCAAATTACTACCAGTGTTCCAAATATCAAATTACCCCCTCAGGTTTAAAGGTAAAGGCAATAGATCACCATAATTCTTGATTACAAACCTGGTATGTTCATTTGATTTAACCAATGCTAAGTGAGACCCTTCTCAACATGGAATTGTGAAAAATAAACTTCTGTATTTAAAAGTCATCCTACGTATTTTTCACCAACGTTCAGCCTTCATTTGTTCAATGATTATAGAAAAGCTACCTTTTGCTAATCCCAGAGGATAGAGCAGAGACAGAAAGTTCCTCTTTCTTTATACAACTTGCATTCTGATGAGGAGACAACAGAAGAACAAGCTCTACAGTATATATTACAAGAAAATAAGGGCTAAGG
Organism: Tragulus kanchil; assembly: GCA_022376925.1. Classification (NCBI taxonomy): domain Eukaryota; kingdom Metazoa; phylum Chordata; class Mammalia; order Artiodactyla; family Tragulidae; genus Tragulus; species Tragulus kanchil. Next base: position 115,575,274 of record JAIOJX010000023.1, on the reverse strand, counting down.
GGGGAAAAAGTAGCAGAGAGAGCAGAGTTGGAAGTATGGGGTCAGGGCTGCTGACCTAAACGTAGTGGCAAGAGTGGCCCCCACCTGAAGGCAACATTTGATTCAACACTTGAAGGAAGCAGCTCATGGTTTTATTAGGGAGGCTGTGCAAGCAGATGCACTCCACAGTGCACATTCCACTTTCCGGGTATCTGGATGCTTCACCAGCTCAATCTGCCCCACCCTTAGCTCCGGCATTGGCACAGGTCCTCATGTATTATTCTAACCTGCATGACTGCTACAACATCCCAACCCATCATCCCTCCCTTAAACCCAAAAGCATTTTAAAAAAGGGCTTCTTCACAAGAGATAGAAAAATCACTTATAAACTGCTCCTTGGCATAAGAAGAACAGTTATAAACAGGCTGCTCAGAACCATGGTCAAGTGATCTAAAGCACTGAGCTGAAACACTCCAAGGGCCTCTGAACGAGATGGAGGCCCATTGAGAGCTGCATGGGGGTCAGAGCAAGAAGAGGAAAACAGGAAGAGAATCTGTTTAGTGACAGAGTGCCAGTGGGAAACACGGTAAACTCCAATTTATCCCAAACTGTGCATAATTCAAAGCAGCAGCCGTTCCCTTGCCACCTACACTGCTTTTAATAGCACACTTTAATTAAAAATTTAATTGCATATTTTAATTAAAAATACACAATCTTCTGAATCCATTTAATTCAAAGGTCATTTTATTTAGTCTTTTCTATTTCAAATTACTACCAGTGTTCCAAATATCAAATTACCCCCTCAGGTTTAAAGGTAAAGGCAATAGATCACCATAATTCTTGATTACAAACCTGGTATGTTCATTTGATTTAACCAATGCTAAGTGAGACCCTTCTCAACATGGAATTGTGAAAAATAAACTTCTGTATTTAAAAGTCATCCTACGTATTTTTCACCAACGTTCAGCCTTCATTTGTTCAATGATTATAGAAAAGCTACCTTTTGCTAATCCCAGAGGATAGAGCAGAGACAGAAAGTTCCTCTTTCTTTATACAACTTGCATTCTGATGAGGAGACAACAGAAGAACAAGCTCTACAGTATATATTACAAGAAAATAAGGGCTAAGGGGGGAAAAAGTAGCAGAGAGAGCAGAGTTGGAAGTATGGGGTCAGGGCTGCTGACCTAAACGTAGTGGCAAGAGTGGCCCCCACCTGAAGGCAACATTTGATTCAACACTTGAAGGAAGCAGCTCATGGTTTTATTAGGGAGGCTGTGCAAGCAGATGCACTCCACAGTGCACATTCCACTTTCCGGGTATCTGGATGCTTCACCAGCTCAATCTGCCCCACCCTTAGCTCCGCGGCATTGGCACAGGTCCTCATGTATTATTCTAACCTGCATGACTGCTACAACATCCCAACCCATCATCCCCTCCCTAGACTCCTCTTAAACCCAAAATGCATCCCTCCATCATAATGTTGTCTGGGTTATCTTTCTAGAAGACAATGCCAATCACATTCTGATTCCCAAGGTCATCGTCAGCTTCTTGTTTACTTCTAGGACTCCTACACCTGTGTATACCCTGAAACTCATATTCAGTCCCCTGGGCCTGGAATACACATCTTCCACTGGCTGCCCTCCCCCCACCTCCACAAACTCTCTAGGAGAGGGGTCTCCAACCTCTGGGATCTAATGCTTTATGATCTGAGGTAGAGCTGATATGATGATAACAGAAATAAAGTGCACTAGAAATACAATGTGCCTGAATTATCCTGAAACTATCCCCCCCCAACCTGGGTCCATGGACAAACCGTCTTCTATAAAACTGGTCCCTGGGGCCAAAAAGGTTGGCGGGTGCTGCTTGAAGGCTTGCTCTGAGACCTTCTGCTGTAATTTGTCTCATTCCCAATGCTCAGTGCACACAGTATCCCTCGCTAGTCCCTCCACAGCCCTGTATTAGACACATTTGTCTTAGTACATATGGGTACCGAGGCAATTTGGACATCCCCTCCCTTAGATTGTTGAGCAATGGCAAGCTGAACATAGATACTGATATAGAAGACCCTAGCATAGATTATTAACATGCTCACTGAAACAATGAATGAAAAGAACAAGCTAATAAAAAATAATTTAAAAAAAGACTGAACAAATGAAGAAACAGCCGTCTGCCTTCCAGGAACTTATGGTTTAGAAGAGAAATGCCCTTATAAACATGTTCCCCATGTCCCCACATCGTACCAGATGGCTGCAGAACAAAAGGAGACAAGATGCTCAAATGTGACAGAATTCTAAGGGAGTGATGTGAGATACGTTTTTTGGTTTTTGTACCAAACATCTCATGCAAAATTTTTCTTATGAAAATTCTCTACAAGTACCATTTAAACGAAATCTCAATTTAAAAAACGAATGTCACCTAGAGTAATTTGATAGATTTACATAAACCTGTTTCACAAATCTGTAAGTATGAATTATGGGATGTCAGCATATAATTTTGTTGAAAGTGCTTTTTTCACTAAATAATTAAGTCTGCCGAGACTATTCATGTACAAGTCAAATAAAATGCAGAATGAATTCTGTAAAACCTAGCAGTTGAATCAACAATAAAAGGTGACTATGCTGATTGATGTGTATCTATTATTTTATTTAGAACAGTAGTAATCACATTCTGATTCCCAAGGTCATCGTCAGCTTCTTGTTTACTTCTAGGACTCCTACACCTGTGTATACCCTGAAACTCATATTCAGTCCCCTGGGCCTGGAATACACATCTTCCACTGGCTGCCCTCCCCCCACCTCCACAAACTCTCTAGGAGAGGGTCTCCAACCTCTGGGATCTAATGCTTTATGATCTGAGGTAGAGCTGATATGATGATAACAGAAATAAAGTGCACTAGAAATACAATGTGCCTGAATTATCCTGAAACTATCCCCCCCCAACCTGGGTCCATGGACAAACCGTCTTCTATAAAACTGGTCCCTGGGGCCAAAAAGGTTGGCGGGTGCTGCTTGAAGGCTTGCTCTGAGACCTTCTGCTGTAATTTGTCTCATTCCCAATGCTCAGTGCACACAGTATCCCTCGCTAGTCCCTCCACAGCCCTGTATTAGACACATTTGTCTTAGTACATATGGGTACCGAGGCAATTTGGACATCCCCTCCCTTAGATTGTTGAGCAATGGCAAGCTGAACATAGATACTGATATAGAAGACCCTAGCATAGATTATTAACATGCTCACTGAAACAATGAATGAAAAGAACAAGCTAATAAAAAATAATTTAAAAAAAGACTGAACAAATGAAGAAACAGCCGTCTGCCTTCCAGGAACTTATGGTTTAGAAGAGAAATGCCCTTATAAACATGTTCCCCATGTCCCCACATCGTACCAGATGGCTGCAGAACAAAAGGAGACAAGATGCTCAAATGTGACAGAATTCTAAGGGAGTGATGTGAGATACGTTTTTTGGTTTTTTTTCCAAACAGTTCATGCAAAATTTTTCTTATGAAAATTCTCTACAAGTACCATTTAAACGAAATCTCAATTTAAAAAACGAATGTCACCTAGAGTAATTTGATAGATTTACATAAACCTGTTTCACAAATCTGTAAGTATGAATTATGGGATGTCAGCATATAATTTTGTTGAAAGTGCTTTTTTCACTAAATAATTAAGTCTGCCGAGACTATTCATGTACAAGTCAAATAAAATGCAGAATGAATTCTGTAAAAACCTAGCAGTTGAATCAACAATAAAAGGTGACTATGCTGATTGATGTGTATCTATTATTTTATTTAGAACAGTAGTAATGTTTTATGAAATGAAAAAAGACAAAACCAGCATGATTCTTTTCTAAATCCCCAAGAAAGAAGAAATAGGTCACTATGGTTCTCTCTGACAAACAAGACTATTTGCAACCTGAGGTGGAATAATGTAACACTTAAAAAAAAAAAGGCAAATTGAGAAGATCACTTTCTCTAAACATAGTACCTATATAAAGCTGCATCCCTTAATCCCTTAACAACAACCAAAAAAAAGGCAAATAATTTCACTTGGGAAAAGAAGTTTTCACTTCAAGGGAGACAACTTTCATTTTTAAGACAGATCCACCCTTCTCCCTCCTTCTAACACTATACCACCATCCTTCCTTCCTCCCCCAAACACAATAAAGTTGCAAATATGCTGTTTCTTCAGATGGACTTGCTGTTCCTGGGCACTGGTTTTGTGTGTCTGTTCAGACAGGCTGTGCACTGCAACTTTGGCAACAAAACAACATGCACCAGACTTTACAAAGGAGCTTTCTTAATATCTCAGATCAGATGTGTAACAAAATCATGTAAGTGTCACACATCAGGCGAATGCTCTGAGGGAAGCTTAGGAGAATGCAATCTCATCTAGTCATGTTTCTCTCAAACTGTAATTCTTGACTTAGCCCGAGTCTCCTCAGAGGCAGCATGCCAGATGCAGGAAGTCTTTCCTTTAAAGATTCAACTAACTCAGGTCAAATTAAACAGGTCCTCCTCATATCCCTCTAACGGGAAAGATCAAATTCTGAAGTAGAGAACAGGCAAGCTTCTATTACTACAAACCAAGCCAGACTCCTTGAAAGCTCGGAGCATTTCACCAGTTTCCCAAAGGACATTACCAGGGATTATCACCAGGATGGAGAGTTCAACCTAGACACTCACATAGTACAGAAAACAGATGGCTCACTCTAAGACTCATCTTCCACCCGAATGCTAATAAAGCTGGCCCAAGACTCAAGTGCCCAATTTTAAAATGGCTTTCAGGACTTTACAGATACACTAATATAGAAGAGTTTAAATCATAACTATTCTGCTGAAATCAAAGTGGTAAATAATCATTTGGTAAATATTACCTAAGCAGTCTAATTCAAGAGAAGCAGTAACAACCCAGCACCAGAGCATCTTCCTATTTAGTCAATTTTAATGGCCTTATCTGTCCTCTGATTACACAACTAGTAAAGCTCCATTTTCCTATAGTTCCAGTCCCAGTAATTATAAAGCTGCATCCCTTAATCCCTTAACAACAACCAAAAAAAAGGCAAATAATTTCACTTGGGAAAAGAAGTTTTCACTTCAAGGGAGACAACTTTCATTTTTAAGACAGATCCACCCTTCTCCCTCCTTCTAACACTATACCACCATCCTTCCTTCCTCCCCCAAACACAATAAAGTTGCAAATATGCTGTTTCTTCAGATGGACTTGCTGTTCCTGGGCACTGGTTTTGTGTGTCTGTTCAGACAGGCTGTGCACTGCAACTTTGGCAACAAAACAACATGCACCAGACTTTACAAAGGAGCTTTCTTAATATCTCAGATCAGATGTGTAACAAAATCATGTAAGTGTCACACATCAGGCGAATGCTCTGAGGGAAGCTTAGGAGAATGCAATCTCATCTAGTCATGTTTCTCTCCAAACTGTAATTCTTGACTTAGCCCGAGTCTCCTCAGAGGCAGCATGCCAGATGCAGGAAGTCTTTCCCTTTAAAGATTCAACTAACTCAGGTCAAATTAAACAGGTCCTCCTCATATCCCTCTAACGGGAAAGATCAAATTCTGAAGTAGAGAACAGGCAAGCTTCTATTACTACAAACCAAGCCAGACTCCTTGAAAGCTCGGAGCATTTCACCAGTTTCCCAAAGGACATTACCAGGGATTATCACCAGGATGGAGAGTTCAACCTAGACACTCACATAGTACAGAAAACAGATGGCTCACTCTAAGACTCATCTTCCACCCGAATGCTAATAAAGCTGGCCCAAGACTCAAGTGCCCAATTTTAAAATGGCTTTCAGGACTTTACAGATACACTAATATAGAAGAGTTTAAATCATAACTATTCTGCTGAAATCAAAGTGGTAAATAATCATTTGGTAAATATTACCTAAGCAGTCTAATTCAAGAGAAGCAGTAACAACCCAGCACCAGAGCATCTTCCTATTTAGTCAATTTTAATGGCCTTATCTGTCCTCTGATTACACAACTAGTAAAGCTCCATTTTCCTATAGTTCCAGTCCCAGTAATTATGAATCTGCTGGCAATGCAGAGTGACCTTGCTTAAGCTGGCAAAACTATGGGCTCTTAATACATCGCCATTTCAGACAACATTAAGAACTCCCACACAATCCAATCTTAGGCTTCTGAGAACAGTATTATTTAATCCTCTAAATTCCCATGTAGTGCACATGGATACTAAGAGGTCTTGCATCTAAGACCAGGGTGATTAGGAAAATTGATCTTTATTTTAAGTGGGAAAATAAACTATTTCCTCCAATACACACATCTTAGGGAAAGACTTTAACTTGGACTAGGTTCTCTAGCTTGAGAAAAATTAAGATGATACAGCATCTCAACACCACTGCTAAAAAAGAAAAAAAAACACAAGTCTCATTACGTGTTGATTTATGTAATTGATTTTTCTTAAAGAAAACTCAGCAGGCCCACCTTCAAATGCTGGAGCTATTCCCAAGGTGAGAGCAAAAACAAAAAAAAAACCTGTTGGCCAGAAAGTCAGACTCTACATTTCAAAAAAAGTTAGGATATTAACATACTCTGAGCCAACTTTTAGTTCAGATCTGAGTTACCTGCAATACTCTCCGTTTTTCATTATAATTAATCCTCCCCTGCCACACACACACACAGACACGGGTTTGTGTGATCTGATCATTTTATCTTGTGCTTACTTGAAAAGCAGAGAAGTCCTTCAAATAAACTGGAGATGAGCGCCAGGGAATTATATTCCTCAAAATATTATTGCGGTAAAGAGGGAAACCAGTTAACAACTGCAGTAGTAAAAAGGGCATCTGTTGTTGCTTGCACTACCAGCTGGTGTCAATCTATATACACACGGAAATCAGTAAGCAGTGCATCAAAAAGCAGTACAGCTTCTTAATGGGTTTCTCTCTTTGTAAAAGATTTGTTTTATTCAGATACTGCAAGAAAACAATTGTAAGGCCCTAAACACTATAATTAGCCCAGTGCTCTTTCTGAAACTGTATCAGTGTCTTGCAGATCACTACAGAGGGCTCTGTGTTGTTTTGTACAGAAGAATGGGAAACATTAGTCTGACCATGCAAATTTCACCAGAGCATCTTCCTATTTAGTCAATTTTAATGGCCTTATCTGTCCTCTGATTACACAACTAGTAAAGCTCCATTTTCCTATAGTTCCAGTCCCAGTAATTATGAATCTGCTGGCAATGCAGAGTGACCTTGCTTAAGCTGGCAAAACTATGGGCTCTTAATACATCGCCATTTCAGACAACATTAAGAACTCCCACACAATCCAATCTTAGGCTTCTGAGAACAGTATTATTTAATCCTCTAAATTCCCATGTAGTGCACATGGATACTAAGAGGCCTTGCATCTAAGACCAGGGTGATTAGGAAAATTGATCTTTATTTTAAGTGGGAAAATAAACTATTTCCTCCAATACACACATCTTAGGGAAAGACTTTAACTTGGACTAGGTTCTCTAGCTTGAGAAAAATTAAGATGATACAGCATCTCAACACCACTGCTAAAAAAGAAAAAAAAACACAAGTCTCATTACGTGTTGATTTATGTAATTGATTTTTCTTAAAGAAAACTCAGCAGGCCCACCTTCAAATGCTGGAGCTATTCCCAAGGTGAGAGCAAAAACAAAAAAAAAACCTGTTGGCCAGAAAGTCAGACTCTACATTTCAAAAAAAGTTAGGATATTAACATACTCTGAGCCAACTTTTAGTTCAGATCTGAGTTACCTGCAATACTCTCCGTTTTTCATTATAATTAATCCTCCCCTGCCACACACACACACAGACACGGGTTTGTGTGATCTGATCATTTTATCTTGTGCTTACTTGAAAAGCAGAGAAGTCCTTCAAATAAACTGGAGATGAGCGCCAGGGAATTATATTCCTCAAAATATTATTGCGGTAAAGAGGGAAACCAGTTAACAACTGCAGTAGTAAAAAGGGCATCTGTTGTTGCTTGCACTACCAGCTGGTGTCAATCTATATACACACGGAAATCAGTAAGCAGTGCATCAAAAAGCAGTACAGCTTCTTAATGGGTTTCTCTCTTTGTAAAAGATTTGTTTTATTCAGATACTGCAAGAAAACAATTGTAAGGCCCTAAACACTATAATTAGCCCAGTGCTCTTTCTGAAACTGTATCAGTGTCTTGCAGATCACTACAGAGGGCTCTGTGTTGTTTTGTACAGAAGAATGGGAAACATTAGTCTGACCATGCAAATTTCACCAGGTCGATATGATAAAAAGAAAAAAAAAAAAAAAACTGTTAAAGATGGTAAGTTTTCTTCTTGAACACATGAAGGTTAAAAAAAAAAAAAAATCTCTCACTTGCCCAAAAGTTAAAAGGTTCACCAGCCAAGACCTTCCAATAGGGAAAGCTTGGCAAGTCTGGGGACGAAGTCTGTTCCCACTGTCCCATGAATGCCTTTATCTAGCTGTTGGGAAGCAAACAGCACCACTGCCTAATTACAGACTGTTATCAAGCAACATAGAGCCTTGTATTACAAACACCTATCAGACTTAATTCTCACAACAAAGCTCTATATAGATACATCTGTACCGATTTTATAGATAAAAACACGGAGGTCCTGGTATACTAACTAACGTGTTCAAAGGCACAAAGGTAGGGCTTCCCTGGTGGTCCAGTCGGTGAAGAATCCACCTAGAAGTGCAGGGGGCACCGGTTCGATCCCTGGCTCGGGAAGATCCCATATGCTACGGAGCTGCTAGACCGGTGTGTCAAAATTACAAACCAGCACTCTGGAGCGCTTGCACCCAGAGCTGGTGTTCTGCAAGGAGAGAGGCCGCTGCAATGGGAAGGCCACACAGCTGAAAAATGGGGATGGATGAAAAATACATACATACATACATACATACATAAATAGAGGCCAAAATTAAAAAGAAAGAGATAGAGGAGGAACAAGCACATGCTACAGTAGGCAGATCAGAAATTATTACAGTTAAAAAAAAAAGGCACAAAGGTAGCTGGTAAACAGTAGCTACTCTTTGAAACCAAAATTGGCTTATCCAAACCATGTCTTTTCAGCATACATTTCACTGCCTTTGGCCAAGCTTGTGAATTATTTTGAGACAGACTCCAGTGCATCCAAAGCACACAACTTTTCAACCAGGATATTCATAGTCTTGTAATACACCTGCATTGTTTTTCTTGTTCCTTGTCATGTAATTGACTTACTGGAATGTTACCATTCTTTCTCAATCCAACAAGACACTATGTATACAATAAAAGAAAAAAACAAGAAAAGGTTCATCATCCCACAGGTGCACAAACCACTTCAACCTTCAAAACGAATCCATCACTACAAAAGATTAGAGATCTTCACATTATAAAAATATTCATTTAAAACAGGACTTGATTTACATACTCCTTTTGCAGAAACTCAGAAAGCAATTCTTATGGCTAACGCCAAACGTGTTTGTTACTGCCAAAATCATCTCCCACACAAGACACTTCCCTCGTCAGCAGATTGCATTAAAATGCTTTCACACGCAGAGCACGCTTTTCTAGCTGTAGAAAAGCAAGTGGGATCAATACCACATGGTCTGCCCTCTAAGATCTTAGCTCAAAAGTTTAACACAAGACAATAAACAAGAGAGATGGCACTTCATCAGCCCAGAACACCTATCACCAATAGTGTTTCATGCTTAACCAGGAAGAACATGAAGAGAAGGCATTAGTCGTTGGAAACAGAGCAGATGAAATTCAGGAGTTTCCTGACAGCAGCTGTGGAAACAGGCACGTGGAGGAGAGTGAACTGGTAGAGACGTACAGAGGAGCTGGTTAGACCAAATGACACTGAACAAAAGGTGCTCTGTGCAGAGGCAAGAAGCAGGGGCTGAGAAGAGGGCTCCCCATGACAAGCTCTGGAGTGGTCCTACTACAGGATGCACCAAGCAGGGAGGGACGGAGAAACACATGAGAAACCTAGGGAGCCAACCCTGGCAGCCTGAACAATCACAAGGAGACGCATACCTAGGAGATCACTACGGAAGAAGCTGTGTCACCCAGAAAGGGGATCTGACCCCAAATTCCTTTCAAAAAGTCCCCAGAGATCTCTGAAAAGACAAAAATAAGAGGATAAAAAACCCATCCTATCTTTCGCTAGTCCCTACAAATTGTCCCAATCCTAAATGGCTCACTTCTCATCTGGACAAATTCCAGCCCAAATCTCCCAAATTTCCCTATTCCACAAAACCTTTTCCTCAGGCTACCTTTCTCTGAGCCTCAGCCAGGTACACTCTTTTCTGAAGATGAGCATGATTAGTTCAATCCAAGTGGCGTTTTACTCAAAAATGAACTCTCAGAACAAGTACTCTCTTCTCTGGAATGTTCCCATCTTATCCCACAGGAAAACAAGAAAAGGTTCATCATCCCACAGGTGCACAAACCACTTCAACCTTCAAAACGAATCCATCACTACAAAAGATTAGAGATCTTCACATTATAAAAATATTCATTTAAAACAGGACTTGATTTACATACTCCTTTTGCAGAAACTCAGAAAGCAATTCTTATGGCTAACGCCAAACGTGTTTGTTACTGCCAAAATCATCTCCCACACAAGACACTTCCCTCGTCAGCAGATTGCATTAAAATGCTTTCACACGCAGAGCACGCTTTTCTAGCTGTAGAAAAGCAAGTGGGATCAATACCACATGGTCTGCCCTCTAAGATCTTAGCTCAAAAGTTTAACACAAGACAATAAACAAGAGAGATGGCACTTCATCAGCCCAGAACACCTATCACCAATAGTGTTTCATGCTTAACCAGGAAGAACATGAAGAGAAGGCATTAGTCGTTGGAAACAGAGCAGATGAAATTCAGGAGTTTCCTGACAGCAGCTGTGGAAACAGGCACGTGGAGGAGAGTGAACTGGTAGAGACGTACAGAGGAGCTGGTTAGACCAAATGACACTGAACAAAAGGTGCTCTGTGCAGAGGCAAGAAGCAGGGGCTGAGAAGAGGGCTCCCCATGACAAGCTCTGGAGTGGTCCTACTACAGGATGCACCAAGCAGGGAGGGACGGAGAAACACATGAGAAACCTAGGGAGCCAACCCTGGCAGCCTGAACAATCACAAGGAGACGCATACCTAGGAGATCACTACGGAAGAAGCTGTGTCACCCAGAAAGGGGATCTGACCCCAAATTCCTTTCAAAAAGTCCCCAGAGATCTCTGAAAAGACAAAAATAAGAGGATAAAAAACCCATCCTATCTTTCGCTAGTCCCTACAAATTGTCCCAATCCTAAATGGCTCACTTCTCATCTGGACAAATTCCAGCCCAAATCTCCCAAATTTCCCTATTCCACAAAACCTTTTCCTCAGGCTACCTTTCTCTGAGCCTCAGCCAGGTACACTCTTTTCTGAAGATGAGCATGATTAGTTCAATCCAAGTGGCGTTTTACTCAAAAATGAACTCTCAGAACAAGTACTCTCTTTCTCTCCACAGGGCCTTTCACATTAAGGACCAGGGGTGGGACACAAAGCAACCCCTTAAGCCCCTTGGCACAGGGTAACTTTTCACCTTCATAAAAATAAGACAACACAAGGAACCCTTAGAATCTTAGGTTAATTGACATTAATCCAGAACATTCATGTAACAACTTTTCAAACAATCATCTATGTATCCCAGTTGGCTCAGTGACGAAGACTTTGCCTGCCAATACAGGAGACATGGGTTTGAACCTTTGGGGCAGGAAGATCCCTTGGAATAGGAAATGGGAACCCACTCCAGTATTCTCACCAGAGCCTGGCGGCTAGCCATGGGGTCGCAAAGAGTCAGACCCAGCTGAAGCAACTGAGCACCCATTGCACATGTAACAGATAGGCAAGGAAACAAGCCAACAAACAGCAAAACTGAGGATGAGTGCCCCAGGGAATGCTTAAGATTTCCTGAGATCTCTTTCACAAAGGTATAAACACATGCATACCTGAATCCTCTTCTAGTCCCAGTTAAGCTGTTATTATGACAGAGTTATCAATAACTACCCTAAAATGGGCACAAAGTGTTAACAATCTTCTATTGACATTTTGTGTAGCAGTCACAAAATTATATAGGACTTCTGAATTCCCACACATACCTAAGTCCTTTACATACAATATGGTGATACCAAGTCAAAAAAGAAACAGGGGAATGGGATATACATATGACTAATATGGAACTATACATTTTAAAAAACATAAAAGAAAGCAAAATAAAAACTTGTGATTGTGGGGGGGAAAACCCAGAAAGGGATCTGACCCCAAATTCCTTTCAAAAGTCCCCAGAGATCTCTGAAAAAAAAATAAAAACCCATCCTATCTTTCGCTAGTCCCTACAAATTGTCCCAATCCTAAATGGCTCACTTCTCATCTGGACAAATTCCAGCCCAAATCTCCCAAATTTCCCTATTCCACAAAACCTTTTCCTCAGGCTACCTTTCTCTGAGCCTCAGCCAGGTACACTCTTTTCTGAAGATGAGCATGATTAGTTCAATCCAAGTGGCGTTTTACTCAAAAATGAACTCTCAGAACAAGTACTCTCTTTCTCTCCACAGGGCCTTTCACATTAAGGACCAGGGGTGGGACACAAAGCAACCCCTTAAGCCCCTTGGCACAGGGTAACTTTTCACCTTCATAAAAATAAGACAACACAAGGAACCCTTAGAATCTTAGGTTAATTGACATTAATCCAGAACATTCATGTAACAACTTTTCAAACAATCATCTATGTATCCCAGTTGGCTCAGTGACGAAGACTTTGCCTGCCAATACAGGAGACATGGGTTTGAACCTTGGGTCAGGAAGATCCCTTGGAATAGGAAATGGGAACCCACTCCAGTATTCTCACCAGAGCCTGGCGGCTAGCCATGGGGTCGCAAAGAGTCAGACCCAGCTGAAGCAACTGAGCACCCATTGCACATGTAACAGATAGGCAAGGAAACAAGCCAACAAACAGCAAAACTGAGGATGAGTGCCCCAGGGAATGCTTAAGATTTCCTGAGATCTCTTTCACAAAGGTATAAACACATGCATACCTGAATCCTCTTCTAGTCCCAGTTAAGCTGTTATTATGACAGAGTTATCAATAACTACCCTAAAATGGGCACAAAGTGTTAACAATCTTCTATTGACATTTTGTGTAGCAGTCACAAAATTATATAGGACTTCTGAATTCCCACACATACCTAAGTCCTTTACATACAATATGGTGATACCAAGTCAAAAAAGAAACAGGGGAATGGGATATACATATGACTAATATGGAATTATACATATTTATAAACAACAAAACTCTATAAAATTGAAAAAGCAAAATAAAAAACTTGTGATTGTGAAAAAAACAAAAGGAGAGGAAAGGAACAAGGCTGGGTCACTCAAGGAGGATAGCACTGTATCATCGAGGGAAAAGCAGTTTTGGGATTTCCCTGGCGGTCGGGTGGTTAAGATTCTGCATTCCCAGTTCAGGAGGCATGGGTTCAAACCCTGGTTTAGGGCAGTGAGATTTTACATGCCTAATGGCATGGTCAACCAAACAAAATAAATAAACCAAAAAGTTTCAAGTCAAGTAGAAGCAGGTAACATCATTTGCATCGCTGATAAAGCATCCTCTATACAAGAAACAAGGCTTGCATCTGGGACCAACTCTCCACTTCAGTTCATTTTAAAAAGACAGACCATAATGAAATTAGTGTGGTATTTTTAGCAACAACAAAGGAAGTAAAATTCCAAAGGACATCCATTGTCCCCGATCTACACGAAGATTTCGGTATAAATAACATATGATTTTCCTTCTTTTTGTTCTGGACATTTTGTTTAGTCTATATTTAATAAAGAAAGGCAGTTACACTTCCAAGATGGTCTATGGAGTGTGGCTGTTGTTTTTTTTTTTTTTCCCTCCCCCTCAATTTAAAATAGTCAAACAAAAGCACTGATTTTTAAACTTAGGAGAAATCCCCAAACAAACCAATTGTGTTTGGGCAGGTTAGGGTATGAATGCCGACTATAAAGGAAGCCTATCTAAATACTGCAGATACAGCTTCAAAGAACTCAAAAGAGCCCTCTGTGAAGCAGTAAAGAGGAAAGAGTCCCAGTGGAACTAAATCTACAGAGGAAGCTGAGCAGAATGTGGTAAAAGTTGTGAAGGCGCTGGTCAGATGGGCTCCACGGCTATAATTAAGTCAAATGCCTGAAGTTATTATGACAGAGTTATCAATAACTACCCTAAAATGGGCACAAAGTGTTAAAAATTTTAGACATTTTGTGTAGCAGTCACAAAATTATATAGGACTTCTGAATTCCCACACATACCTAAGTCCTTTACATACAATATGGTGATACCAAGTCAAAAAAGAAACAGGGGAATGGGATATACATATGACTAATATGGAATTATACATATTTATAAACAACAAAACTCTATAAAATTGAAAAAGCAAAATAAAAAACTTGTGATTGTGAAAAAAACAAAAGGAGAGGAAAGGAACAAGGCTGGGTCACTCAAGGAGGATAGCACTGTATCATCGAGGGAAAAGCAGTTTTGGGATTTCCCTGGCGGTCGGGTGGTTAAGATTCTGCATTCCCAGTTCAGGAGGCATGGGTTCAAACCCTGGTTTAGGGCAGTGAGATTTTACATGCCTAATGGCATGGTCAACCAAACAAAATAAATAAACCAAAAAAAAGTTTCAAGTCAAGTAGAAGCAGGTAACATCATTTGCATCGCTGATAAAGCATCCTCTATACAAGAAACAAGGCTTGCATCTGGGACCAACTCTCCACTTCAGTTCATTTTAAAAAGACAGACCATAATGAAATTAGTGTGGTATTTTTAGCAACAACAAAGGAAGTAAAATTCCAAAGGACATCCATTGTCCCCGATCTACACGAAGATTTCGGTATAAATAACATATGATTTTCCTTCTTTTTGTTCTGGACATTTTGTTTAGTCTATATTTAATAAAGAAAGGCAGTTACACTTCCAAGATGGTCTATGGAGTGTGGCTGTTGTTTTTTTTTCCTCCCCCTCAATTTAAAATAGTCAAACAAAAGCACTGATTTTTAAACTTAGGAGAAATCCCCAAACAAACCAATTGTGTTTGGGCAGGTTAGGGTATGAATGCCGACTATAAAGGAAGCCTATCTAAATACTGCAGATACAGCTTCAAAGAACTCAAAAGAGCCCTCTGTGAAGCAGTAAAGAGGAAAGAGTCCCAGTGGAACTAAATCTACAGAGGAAGCTGAGCAGAATGTGGTAAAAGTTGTGAAGGCGCTGGTCAGATGGGCTCCACGGCTATAATTAAGTCAAAGAGATGCCCTGACAGAAATAAATAATGCATTTCATTTCTTGCTGAGGGACAGCTCTCCTACAGCAAACCCACTCAGAGACCTCAGCGCCATTTCTCCACCAATTAACAGATGGTTTTCCAAAGAGATTTACCAAATAAGCTAGCTCCTGCAGTTGTCACATTCATATTGCAGGGAAGCACTCCTTCCACAATCATCTAGCTTTAAATGCTGAAAAAATTATGAACAGGTCCTGTAATTCTCTAAATTAAAAATTTACTTAACGCACAAGGACCAAAAAGCACCCAGTGAGAAGACGCGGCCTAGGTAACAACTCATCCAGCAAACAAAGAAGATTTGGGACTGGCCACACCAGCCCTGCAGCAAATGCACCACCGCAAGGAATGAGAGAGCGAGGCAGTGTGTCTTTTACCACTGACTGAAAGTATGTTAAAATTAATATTCAAACATACAGTCTACAACTTAGTCCAGCTGACCAACGCTGCTAACTCTTGGAAACATTATCTCCCCGCAAGACAGGGAAAACCTAAACACAAAAATAACTTTTAAAATTCATTACCATTTTATTGTCTTAGGTACCCACGAATCTACAAGCAGGGTACGGGTAAGAAATGCTATTCAAGAAGAACACCTCAATTTCATCTTAGGAAGTTTTTAAATGTTTTCTCTCATCCACTATTACTCACATTATGGGACTACTTGCTTATTCCCATATCTGAGGCTCATTCTTGGAGAAGGGGATGTGTTTTTTGGTTTGTTTTTTCTTTTTTTCCAAAAAAATTGGGGGGGGGGGCACTTCTATCGGACTTTCATTTATCTATTTTCATCCATCTTTGTTCTCTGGCCTGTGTGGGCCTCCCATCGCAGTGACCTCTGTCGCTGCAGAGCACTGGCTCTGGGTGCATGTGCTCCAGAGTTCTGGCTGGATAGTTGGACACATCGGTCCAGTCATTCAGCAGCACGTGGGATCTTCCCAGGCCAGGGATTGAACCAGCTCCCTGTGCGCTGCAAGGCAGTGTCCTTACCCACTGGACCATCAGGGAAGCCCAAGGTGCTGTGTTTTTATGGCACCAGATTAGTACCAAGTGCCATCTGATGCGGGAAGTAACTTCTATAGACAGAGCTTCTAGGTTCCTGAGACCATCTTACACAATTCACAGCAACTCTATAGTCAAAGAACTGGGTAAAGACAGGTAGACTAAAGAGCTCTCATTCATACATATCCATCTTTTGGCCACCAAGTGTCCCCTAGAGAAAAAGGGGTCAAGGGGCTTATGGCCTCCTGCTAAGTTAAAGACCTGGATGCATTAAAAGATACCTCATCCATGACAAGTGCTGGACTAAAAGCACACTGCAATGCTCACCCCTTTGACTCCACCATCTACCTTGTTCTCGCCAAGCAAATTTCACAAAGACTTCGGGCCTGTGCTGGCCTGAATCAGCCACCTTAAACAGAGCCCTATGCTAGAGAAAGCTAAACAAAACACCAGGAATTCAACTAGACCGCCACTCAAATGAACATTGCACCAAACACTAGTATTTACCTATTCAACAGCCTTCAGTGCTGAGTCATTTTCCTATCTTATTTCCTACTTGCTAATTACAAAGGAACGTGGCATTAAACAGTTATATATTACAAACTCACCTTCTTTATTTGGGGGAAAACTTAAAGAGCTTATGCACGCTGCCACATCACTGATGAAGCCCTGTTTCTCAAAATGCTAGAATGCTTATTCTAGTTCTCTTAAGAAACACTAACATTATTAAGGGATTCCATATATACTTAAATTACCAATCTTATTTTCTTCAAGCACGAATATTTCCAAGTAAGAAACCTAACATAACCCAAAAGCCTTCTATACTTTATTTGGGTTCTTGATACTCTGCTCCTCCTTAAAGTTACATCTAAGACTAAAGGAAGCAGAACTTTATCTTGGTTTAAAAGGTTTTATCATCTTACAGTTGTGACTTGTACATGTGTAAAAACCTCAAATACCTCTGAGATTTAGTTAAGATTCAGATAAAGATTGACTGGCTCTAAATGGCATTCTTTTGAAGCAAGGAAGAGAGACAAATTCTTTTTCATAAGCCTCCAGCATGTGAAAGATTACATTAAACATATAATTTAAAAATTCAATTAACTATTCTATGCTACTTGGCTATCTTAATTATAGCCCTTCCACTGTTAAAACATGGAAATTAACCCTTAATTTCTTTTCTTCCTAGCAATTCAAGACTTCTGGCTGAATATCTAGACATAGAAAACTAAAATGAATCCTAGTGATAACTATATTTGTTAACAAATATCAAATATTTGTCCTTTGTCTAGACAGAGCTTCTAGGTTCCTGAGACCATCTTACACAATTCACAGCAACTCTATAGTCAAAGAACTGGGTAAAGACAGGTAGACTAAAGAGCTCTCATTCATACATATCCATCTTTTGGCCACCAAGTGTCCCCTAGAGAAAAGGGGTCAAGGGGCTTATGGCCTCCTGCTAAGTTAAAGACCTGGATGCATTAAAAGATACCTCATCCATGACAAGTGCTGGACTAAAAGCACACTGCAATGCTCACCCCTTTGACTCCACCATCTACCTTGTTCTCGCCAAGCAAATTTCACAAAGACTTCGGGCCTGTGCTGGCCTGAATCAGCCACCTTAAACAGAGCCCTATGCTAGAGAAAGCTAAACAAAACACCAGGAATTCAACTAGACCGCCACTCAAATGAACATTGCACCAAACACTAGTATTTACCTATTCAACAGCCTTCAGTGCTGAGTCATTTTCCTATCTTATTTCCTACTTGCTAATTACAAAGGAACGTGGCATTAAACAGTTATATATTACAAACTCACCTTCTTTATTTGGGGGAAAACTTAAAGAGCTTATGCACGCTGCCACATCACTGATGAAGCCCTGTTTCTCAAAATGCTAGAATGCTTATTCTAGTTCTCTTAAGAAACACTAACATTATTAAGGGATTCCATATATACTTAAATTACCAATCTTATTTTCTTCAAGCACGAATATTTCCAAGTAAGAAACCTAACATAACCCAAAAGCCTTCTATACTTTATTTGGGTTCTTGATACTCTGCTCCTCCTTAAAGTTACATCTAAGACTAAAGGAAGCAGAACTTTATCTTGGTTTAAAAGGTTTTATCATCTTACAGTTGTGACTTGTACATGTGTAAAAACCTCAAATACCTCTGAGATTTAGTTAAGATTCAGATAAAGATTGACTGGCTCTAAATGGCATTCTTTTGAAGCAAGGAAGAGAGGCAAATTATTTTTCATAAGCCTCCAGCATGTGAAAGATTACATTAAACATATAATTTAAAAATTCAATTAACTATTCTATGCTACTTGGCTATCTTAATTATAGCCCTTCCACTGTTAAAACATGGAAATTAACCCTTAATTTCTTTTCTTCCCTAGCAATTCAAGACTTCTGGCTGAATATCTAGACATAGAAAACTAAAAATGAATCCTAGTGATAACTATATTTGTTAACAAATTCATCAAATATTTGTCCTTTGTCAAATTTTAATCTTACTCTATAAAATTCCTCCCCAATTTTGACTGATGCCTAACCCCTTGATTCCATCATTCCTTACAAAGCTAAGGTTTTCCTTCATTTTAATTTTATATCATTTTCATCTAGAGCCAGGGAAGCTGCCTGCCCACCTGGGCTGAGATGCCTTTCCTTGGTTTTGAGGCCCAACACCAATCCTGCCTTGGTGCCTCGCGTAAGACCTGCTTTGAGTCTGATTTGCATCTTTCTTAGCCTTTACTCACTGTATCATAGTGTACATTTCATGCTTTATAGCAGCAGAGTTTTCTGAACGCAGTGTCCAGAGCTGCGTACATAACCCTGAATAAGCACAAGTGACTTGTATAGGTTTTGTGAGCTGATTGTCACAATGAATGCATTTTATAATTCAAATGCTGTAGATTTACACTGTCTTTTATTTATTTTGTATCAATTTATTCGTATATTTTGTGATTTTTTAAAAGGTTTCTGTTCATTTCTATTATTCTATTTAGATAAATGACGATTTCTGTTCAAAGAAAAAATTAAAAAAAGGGGGGGGGAGCAAAATTTCTAAGAAAATTAAAATCAAATGACCAGTAGCTAAGTGAAATTTTTACTACTCCTCCAGAGGATTTTTGTTTTCTGAGTGCATAAGGCAGGGCCTAATGAAGGTGTCATTCAAAGCTTTTCTGTATCGTTTCCTAAGCCTGGTAATATCCTGGCTAGGCCATCCTTCTTCCCTCCTCCAGGCTGTTTTCACTTTAAGCTACTTGAACAGATATCCCATTATAATCCTTTAAGCTTACATAAATATCTTAACAGGTTGCAAGGTAAGAACATAAAATTGATTGGATATTATTTCAAACAAAGCTATGATTCTGTATCAATGATGAGTTAGAAATAAATATGCTAAAATAAAGATAAAACTAGAATTTGACCTTTTCAAAGAGAACTGAAGGCTGTTCAAAAAAAATCGATACTGATGACATGCACCCCAACTCCATGGAACATAGAAATGTAGTATCTCTAAGCATACCTACAGTCCCACATGACTAGACACCAACAGGTTTTAATTAAACAATGACTAAGCAAGCAGAGGGAATAAATGAAGGTCATTCACAAGCAAGCTGTTTTTTCTATGCCTCTCACCAGCTACTATAAACAACAGGAGCCACCAAACATTGCTGACCTCTGAAGATTAAAAGCTAGAGAAGAAACACCCAGAAAGATTAGCTGAGTGATGACCGTTACTACTGGTCATTTTGGCCATTCTTCAGGATGTTCTTGGCTACACTCAAGGAGGAAAGTGATGACCACAAAACATAAGGAAATGGGAGAGAAGTCACAGATGTTACTTAGGACGGAATAACAATTATCTCCATTGCATCTACGATTTTTTGTATAGTTATATCACAACTATGCTTTTCTCCAATAATGACAATGTGAATCAAATAGGAGTCAACTATTCAAAAGAGAGGGACAGTTGACTTTATAAAATACACATTCATACACACCTCGCAAAACAGAGACAAACATCTTTACCAACAGTGTGTGTTTTCCTCAAAGCTAAAAGTCTTGGGGCAAGTAGGCAGTGTTCTTGGGCAGTTCATCTATTACAGGTATGACAAATTTAACAGGTTCAAAGGAGGGAAAACTGTGACCCTATAAAATGGTCAGGATGCAAAGGCTGGAGGGTTACTGGCAATGAGAAGTACCATACAAAACAGGGTAATAGCTTTGTTGGAAATGAGAAAGAGTCCTTAAACAACCCTCACACTCAGGGGGAAAAGCTGCTCCAAACAAACCAAAATAAAAATCACAACACCTTTTGTCTCTACGAAGCAGTAATATATCTGAGCATCTGATGACTCTAGACTGCAGCTTAACCTCTTCTACATCACAGATGCCTTAGAGAATCTAGTTGAACACATATGGCATGTTAAAGAACTAAAAATTCAGGTTAGAATGACACAGATGTGAAAGGTATCCAACTCACTGGAGATGTCTTACTCAGGCCAGAAAAGGGCTCAAATGCCCATTCAGATTCAAATGACTTCGTAATGGAAAACACTCCGGCTTAAATGAGGTATTACCTAAAAAGCAGGGCCTGGAACTGGCACCTTTTCTGATAGTCCTGTGTGAAAAGATGGCAAGTTCAAAAGAAGGGCATTTAAGCTATTACAAAAGTTACGCTTATAAGTCTAAATGATACCAACTCTCTCAGCAAGAAAATCGATAAGCTTACTTTTGGGTGTGTTGAACTCCTTTCTAGGTCATTCACAAGCAAGCTGTTTTTCTATGCCTCTCACCAGCTACTATAAACAACAGGAGCCACCAAACATTGCTGACCTCTGAAGATTAAAAGCTAGAGAAGAAACACCCAGAAAGATTAGCTGAGTGATGACCGTTACTACTGGTCATTTTGGCCATTCTTCAGGATGTTCTTGGCTACACTCAAGGAGGAAAGTGATGACCACAAAACATAAGGAAATGGGAGAGAAGTCACAGATGTTACTTAGGACGGAATAACAATTATCTCCATTGCATCTACGATTTTTTGTATAGTTATATCACAACTATGCTTTTCTCCAATAATGACAATGTGAATCAAATAGGAGTCAACTATTCAAAAGAGAGGGACAGTTGACTTTATAAAATACACATTCATACACACCTCGCAAAACAGAGACAAACATCTTTACCAACAGTGTGTGTTTTCCTCAAAGCTAAAAGTCTTGGGGCAAGTAGGCAGTGTTCTTGGGCAGTTCATCTATTACAGGTATGACAAATTTAACAGGTTCAAAGGAGGGAAAACTGTGACCCTATAAAATGGTCAGGATGCAAAGGCTGGAGGGTTACTGGCAATGAGAAGTACCATACAAAACAGGGTAATAGCTTTGTTGGAAATGAGAAAGAGTCCTTAAACAACCCTCACACTCAGGGGGAAAAGCTGCTCCAAACAAACCAAAATAAAAATCACAACACCTTTTGTCTCTACGAAGCAGTAATATATCTGAGCATCTGATGACTCTAGACTGCAGCTTAACCTCTTCTACATCACAGATGCCTTAGAGAATCTAGTTGAACACATATGGCATGTTAAAGAACTAAAAATTCAGGTTAGAATGACACAGATGTGAAAGGTATCCAACTCACTGGAGATGTCTTACTCAGGCCAGAAAAGGGCTCAAATGCCCATTCAGATTCAAATGACTTCGTAATGGAAAACACTCCGGCTTAAATGAGGTATTACCTAAAAAGCAGGGCCTGGAACTGGCACCTTTTCTGATAGTCCTGTGTGAAAAGATGGCAAGTTCAAAAGAAGGGCATTTAAGCTATTACAAAAGTTACGCTTATAAGTCTAAATGATACCAACTCTCTCAGCAAGAAAATCGATAAGCTTACTTTTGGGTGTGTTGAAAAGTAAATCCTGACACACAAAGATAGAAATTTGAATTAAGCAAAAATTGTTTTACTAGAGCTCTATCTTATAGGTAATATCAACTGGCTCTAGCTACCGGGAAAAGGGAATTTATTAGAAGAGGCAGAAAAATGTTCAGAATCAGGAAGGGCTAGGAACCAGGCTCCAGTGAGCTAAGCAGTGCAAAGAACCATCTCAGAGCTGAGACAGACAGGGTGTCTGATGAGATAGGTCACCATCGCCGTCTCATCCTTCTGTCACCTCTTTGAGGTCTTGGGAGAAAATACCTGACTGATCTCACTTGGGTCCCATACTGGCCCTTTGCCTATACTAAGACAGGGACAGAGAAAACAAAGAGAATACCTCTGGATGAAATGATCGTAATGAAGTTAGAGAGACAATCTTCTCCTGGATTCAAGAAGGGTCTTACAAATTTCTCCAAACAAACTGAAAAGAAATATCTCTCCCATTTCAATTCAAATCAAAGACTGCTTCAAAGATTCAACCATCAAATGGAATAATCAAGAACTCATTTAGTGGACCAGACCTTCTTTTGCACATAGGAAGCACTGCTTCCAAATCCTACCTCAGAAACAAAAGAAAGTGACCAGTGTAGAGCATTCTTCATTCCCCTCTGCAAACTAACTTCTAACTCACCTTATAAATAAGGTGCCATTAATGTAAGAAGTTACCTTATGAGAAGATGTTGGGATTCAGGGATCTCTTAAGAGACAGTCACCCCCTGGAAATCAAGTACTCAGACTGACATTCGCCACTGCGCTGACATTCTCAGTGAACAAAAGCTGCGAATCTGAGTCACCTTCACCACCAACACCAGACAAAACTTTTCAGCTCCAGAGGTACTTCTCCCCTATCCCAGTAAGAGGCCTTCAGAAGCTCCCCACAAAGAATGCAGGGTGGAGAAGCCTGTATGAAGTTGAAATTCAGATCTTAAAACCCAAAGAGGCATTACCTTATTATTATTATTATTGTTTGATTAACACCTCCACCACAGGGGAGGCTTTCTAAGTCTCAACTCAGAATTACTTGTAAGTTGTCAATAGCTAGAATTTGAAAATGAACATAGTCACCAAATGTAGAATGATGTTTCTGTAGCTAGAAAGCATTTTGGGAGATGCCAACAGCGAAGGAAAGGGGCCAAGGAATGGTACCTAAAATATTAAAGGAAGACTGCTCTACTCAGAAGCAGAGAACCTGAAATAATGTAAAGGCAGAAATAAGACACAGGCCACCTGCCTCTAAATTCAACCTACATCAGCATATATCTCCCAAAGGTGCAGCAGGAAGATGCTTAAGGCTTCCCTTACTACAATAACTGTTCCTATGGTCTAAAAAGATCTCCCTGACTGGGTTTTTTGCTTTTTTTTGTGATTTTTTTCTTCTTTTTTTTACAGGAGGTGGAATGGGCTTGGGGTGGGCAAAAGGAGTGCTGGAGGAGGAGGAAAAATGGAAGGAAAAGTTAAAACTACAGAAAAGAATTTCTATTTTTCCCTCTTTGGCTCCTTCTAATTGAGCAACAGCTTTCTGCCAAGATTTCCTTCAGGTTCTCAGAAGAAGAGGGGATGAAGCAAGATAAGGAGAAAGTAGTCTGGGACCACTGCCTTGTGGTCCAGGACCCCGCACAGGGATCATTCCTGGTTGCTGTGACTCTCTGGGAGAAGAGGAAGTAGAAAAGTATGAAGGCAGAGAGGACTGCTGAGGAACAAAGCTGCTTCAGTTCTCTCTCCTGAATCTGCTGTACGTGTCACCGCCTCTTCCTCCAGGTGGGCTGCTGTTGGCAACTTCTAAAAGAAGTTCCAACTGAGCTCAACTTCCAGCTGAGTCAGGCTGGACCATGCAAAGGGATGAGATGAAGTCCTGCAAGCAGTGAGCAATATGCTGAAACAGTACACAAACTCATCTTTTTTCTTGGATATTTATTTTATGGGGAAAGTGACAAAAACTAAATTTGAAGACAAAGAAATTGTTTCAAAAGGAGGGGCTGGTTCGTGAAAGTACATTGAAATGAAAGGAAATAAGATACGCAGAAAAGCCCATGACCCAAGAAAGCAATTTAATGCCTCTTGAAACAATGATTATAATTTACTTTTAAAATACTCTGGGGGTATTTCCCTGGAGGCCCAGTGGTTAAAACTCCTCACTCTGGTATAACACTCTGCTCATGTGCTTAGTCGTGTCTGATTCTCTGCAACCCCATAGACTATAGCTTGCCAGGTTCCTGTGTCCATGGAATTTTCCAGTCAAGAATACTGTAGTGGGTATCCATTTCCTCTCTACAGGATCTTCCTGACTCAGGAACTGAACCCATGTCTCTGTTTCTCCTGCATTGTCAGGTGGGTTCTTTACCACTAGCGCCACCTGGGAAGCCTTGGTATAACAAATACTATACATTTTCACTGTTCTACTTATATGA
Organism: Tragulus kanchil; assembly: GCA_022376925.1. NCBI lineage: Eukaryota > Metazoa > Chordata > Mammalia > Artiodactyla > Tragulidae > Tragulus > Tragulus kanchil. The sequence continues at coordinate 115,550,568 of JAIOJX010000023.1, read as the reverse complement.
GGTACCAAGAGGTACCAAGAGGTAGCAAGAACAAATTCATAGAGATCAAAAAATACAATGGTGGTTACCAAGGGCGAGGAGAAATCAGGTGAGCTATATTTAATGGGTACAGAGTTTCCGGTTGGAATTATGAGCCGGTTCTAGAAATAGTAGTGATGGCTGCACAACATTGTGAAGGTACTTAATGCCACAGTGTGACCATCTAAAACACTAACCTGAACGCACAGAGTCCAGAAATAATTAACTAGTATAACACAAGTAAGGACCAACTACCAGGAGTGACTACTTACAAGACTATCTACTCTCCATATCTACGTCAACAGCCAATTCTCTAATAATTAGTATAATGAATGTTAAAATGGGTCTTTATTCTTTAAGCTACTTGTTTGTTAATTAGTGTAATAAGCATTAAAAATGGAGTCTCCCTGGTCAAATTAAAGATATTCCTGATATGCAGATGTACTAAGCTAGTTTAGAGACACTACCCACCATTGAACGGACAGGACACAACAATCCAAGGTGGCCTTCATCTGCATCTATGGACAGAACTCCTGAGTACGAAATAGTCCTGAGTTCAGCCCTTGTTCAAAAGGATTTTTTTTTTATTTTTGCATGATGCAAACAGAGGACACAAACTCTTTTTCTTGGATATTTATTTTACGGGGAAAGTGACAAAAACTAAATTTGAAGACAAAGAAATTGTTTCAAAAGGAGGGGCTGGTTCGTGAAAGTACATTGAAATGAAAGGAAATAAGATACGCAGAAAAGCCCATGACCCAAGAAAGCAATTTAATGCCTCTTGAAACAATGATTATAATTTACTTTTAAAATACTCTGGGGGTATTTCCCTGGAGGCCCAGTGGTTAAAACTCCTCACTCTGGTATAACACTCTGCTCATGTGCTTAGTCGTGTCTGATTCTCTGCAACCCCATAGACTATAGCTTGCCAGGTTCCTGTGTCCATGGAATTTTCCAGTCAAGAATACTGTAGTGGGTATCCATTTCCTCTCTACAGGATCTTCCTGACTCAGGAACTGAACCCATGTCTCTGTTTCTCCTGCATTGTCAGGTGGGTTCTTTACCACTAGCGCCACCTGGGAAGCCTTGGTATAACAAATACTATACATTTTCACTGTTCTACTTATATGAGGTACCAAGAGGTACCAAGAGGTAGCAAGAACAAATTCATAGAGATCAAAAAATACAATGGTGGTTACCAAGGCGAGGAGAAATCAGGTGAGCTATATTTAATGGGTACAGAGTTTCCGGTTGGAATTATGAGCCGGTTCTAGAAATAGTAGTGATGGCTGCACAACATTGTGAAGGTACTTAATGCCACAGTGTGACCATCTAAAACACTAACCTGAACGCACAGAGTCCAGAAATAATTAACTAGTATAACACAAGTAAGGACCAACTACCAGGAGTGACTACTTACAAGACTATCTACTCTCCATATCTACGTCAACAGCCAATTCTCTAATAATTAGTATAATGAATGTTAAAATGGGTCTTTATTCTTTAAGCTACTTGTTTGTTAATTAGTGTAATAAGCATTAAAAATGGAGTCTCCCTGGTCAAATTAAAGATATTCCTGATATGCAGATGTACTAAGCTAGTTTAGAGACACTACCCACCATTGAACGGACAGGACACAACAATCCAAGGTGGCCTTCATCTGCATCTATGGACAGAACTCCTGAGTACGAAATAGTCCTGAGTTCAGCCCTTGTTCAAAAGGATTTTTTTTTTATTTTTGCATGATGCAAACAGAGGACACAGATCCCCACCTCTGGAGTGTTGTCAGCCACAAGTGAATATTTCATAAAAGGTGTGTTCGAAGCACCTAAAAAAAACCCTGAGAACTAGGACTTCATCAAGCTTCCAAAGTAATTATCCCAATCACTCAGGGCTGCCTTGCTAGATGCCTGTACATGTGGCAGAATTTAGTCTTAAGAAGCAACTAAGCTTCACTCCCACTCCTCCTCTTAGATGTTTACTTTCAACTAAAGCATGGTTTTCCCAGTAGTCACGTATGGGTATGAGAGTTGGGCCATAAAGAAGGCTGAGCGTCAAATAACTGATGCTTTTGAACTGCGGTGTTGGAGAAGACTTTTGAGAGTCCCCTGGGGTGCAAGGAGATCCAACCAGTCGATCCTAAAGGAAATAAACTCTGAATATTCATTAGAAGGACAGATGCTAAAGCTGAAGTTCCAATACTCTGGCCATCTAATGCAAAGAGCCAACTCACTGGAAAAAACCCTGATGCTGGGAAAAACTGAGGGCAAGAAGAGAAGGGGGCAACAGAGGATGAGATGGTTGGATGGCATCACTGACTCAATGGACATGAGTTTGAACAAACTCGGGGAGATAGTGAAGGACAGGGAAGCCTGGCATGCTGCAGTTCATGGGGTTACAAAGAATTGCACATTGTGGGGCCCTGAAGGAAAGAGGGCCTTTATAAGCATAAGGAAGCTTAAGCACATATTTGCAGTTTGGTGCTAAAAGGATGCCTACAGGAAGAGACAGGGCATGATCTAAGGTCCATTGTCTCTGACGGAACCCCTTTCACATCTGATTGTCCCCTGCACGAGCCAGGGGGCTGGCGGGCGGGCAGTCAAGATTTGCTTTCTCCGAGATCTCCCGGTTCAGCCAGGGGCAATCCCGCTGTCTTCCCTTTCAGGTCCCCGCAGGACATAACTTAGCAACTGCACAACAACAATCCAAAACTACCTAAGAACTGTATACAGTAGATAAATTTCATCTACAGTTTCTCACTACCACCCCCACCTAAAAAGGGGGATGGACTCTTTAAAAAAAGTCTGATGTCCAACCCTAGAGATCAGTCAAGAATATCAGACGCCTTCCTTCTTACCAATGGCTACTGTCCACATATGTTATCTTGCATAAACAGTCTGAGAACTAAAATCTCAAATACAATCAAGGAACCAAAGATTAACAGATTTTGCATTCTGATTTTTTTTTTAATTTTTGGCCTCTTTTATTGGTTTTTTATTTATTTATTTTCACCCATCTTTATTCTTTGGCCTGTGTAGGCCTCTCATCGCAGCAGCTTCTCTTGTTGCAGAGCACTGGCTCTGGGTGCATGCGCTCTGGAGCACTGGCTAATAACTGGACACCTTGGCCCAGTCACTCCGTGGCACATGGGACCTTCCCAGGCCAGGGATCGAACCAGTGCCCCTTACACTACAAGGCGGATTCTTTACCCACTGGATCACCAGGGAAGCCCCATGTTCTGATTTTTAATAGTTCATTAGGTCTGGTTTTGTTGGGGTTTTTTTTTTTTTGGCCACTTCTATTGATCTTTCATTTATTTGTCTTTGTTCTTTGGCCTATGTGGGCCTCCCATCGCAGTGGCCTCTCTCGCTGCAGAGCTCGGTTCTGGGTGCATGCGCTCTAGAGCTCCGGCTCAGCAGCTGAACACATCGGTCTAGCTGTTCCGCGGCACACGGGATCCTCCCAGGCCAGGGATCGAACCGGCACCTCTTGCACTGCAAGACAGTGTCCTTACCCACTGGACCGCCAGGGAAGCCCCACATTCTGATTTTTAATAGCTCATTAGGTCTGTTTTTAATGTGCAAAATATGAAACTGAGGGAAACAATGCACTGAAGAATGATATTATGCCTTTCTACAAAGGCTTTCAATTTCCAGCACCTGCAAAAGGAATGTATTAATAAATATCACAGTAACCAATCAACATTGACAATCCTGTATTTTAGCCTGATTGCAATGTGAATGTAGGGAATTTACCCCTGAAATGAAGCCCCAGGAATATTAACAATATAAGGGTCTAAAAACAACCCTAGTTAAACATCTTGAGGTTAAATGTTAGATCTCAAATTGTCCCTCTTGAGAAGGTAGCATGTTGTCTGCAACATGTATGTCAGAATCCCCTTGGCATTATGCTGAAGAGCTAATATAGCAGTTATATTCATAAAGGGGAAAGGTCACAGAATTCTAGGGCTAGATAAGATTTCAGATCATTTAGGAGACCGAGGTTGGGAAAAAATGATTCAGAACACAGCATCTCGGAGGTCACTGTGTTAATGACCTAGTGACTCCTTAAGATTGGATGTAAAGCATCAAAATGTGAAGAAATAAAATTGCTCCCTCAGACTTCAGTGACCCTGAATACAATTAAATAACTCTAGTTTGCCTGTTTGCAAGCAGCTATGCCTCCTTTAAACCTTACTTTAAAAGGAGACTCTGACAATCCCAAAGGTCAATCAAGTGGCAAAGAGTCAAGGACATCACCGCATTTACTCTACAAAGCAATAGATAACCAGATGTATTACCACAAATGAAAGAAACAAATTCTAGTTGAGCTGGAGTGGAGACTGGGGATGGATGTAGGACTTGTGAGCCATACTAACTCCCCCTTCAAAACCAAAGCATTATGTAGAAAACAGAGTTCCAGCAAAAAGTACAATGATGAGAAAAAGAACTCATTAAGAGCTAAAAATAAACTCTAATTCACAATATGCATAAAGATTTAACAAAAAAGGAAAACAAGATGTAAAATTGCATCTGCTAAGTTAACCATGCCCTCATGGAAATCGCCACCCCCACCTTCCACAAACTGGAATCTGTAAAGTCTGTGATGACTGAATAAAGCAATGCTTTAAATATTTTCAATGAATATTTCGACAGAAAGAAAACAAAGGGACAGCAATTTTCTTTTCCTAAGTCCTCTGATCTCTTAATACTACAGGAACACTGAGCTTCTTAACATCCAAACACACAGATCTCTTTATTTTTCTACTTGAAAATCTTACTTGATGACATTAGAATATGTAGTTTTGGTATTTACAGTTTACATGAAAGATATTAATGTTAATGAGGAAGCTATTAGTAACAATGAAAACAAGTCTCAGTTAGTTTTCAATCTTGATACCTCAGGGCCCAATTTACACCTGAATGTTAAAATCCCTTCAAATATAAAAACCCTAGTTAAACATCTTGAGGTTAAATGTTAGATCTCAAATTGTCCCTCTTGAGAAGGTAGCATGTTGTCTGCAACATGTATGTCAGAATCCCCTTGGCATTATGCTGAAGAGCTAATATAGCAGTTATATTCATAAAGGGGAAAGGTCACAGAATTCTAGGGCTAGATAAGATTTCAGATCATTTAGGAGACCGAGGTTAGGAAAAATGATTCAGAACACAGCATCTCGGAGGTCACTGTGTTAATGACCTAGTGACTCCTTAAGATTGGATGTAAAGCATCAAAATGTGAAGAAATAAAATTGCTCCCTCAGACTTCAGTGACCCTGAATACAATTAAATAACTCTAGTTTGCCTGTTTGCAAGCAGCTATGCCTCCTTTAAACCTTACTTTAAAAGGAGACTCTGACAATCCCAAAGGTCAATCAAGTGGCAAAGAGTCAAGGACATCACCGCATTTACTCTACAAAGCAATAGATAACCAGATGTATTACCACAAATGAAAGAAACAAATTCTAGTTGAGCTGGAGTGGAGACTGGGGATGGATGTAGGACTTGTGAGCCATACTAACTCCCCCTTCAAAACCAAAGCATTATGTAGAAAACAGAGTTCCAGCAAAAAGTACAATGATGAGAAAAAGAACTCATTAAGAGCTAAAAATAAACTCTAATTCACAATATGCATAAAGATTTAACAAAAAAGGAAAACAAGATGTAAAATTGCATCTGCTAAGTTAACCATGCCCTCATGGAAATCGCCACCCCCACCTTCCACAAACTGGAATCTGTAAAGTCTGTGATGACTGAATAAAGCAATGCTTTAAATATTTTCAATGAATATTTCGACAGAAAGAAAACAAAGGGACAGCAATTTTCTTTTCCTAAGTCCTCTGATCTCTTAATACTACAGGAACACTGAGCTTCTTAACATCCAAACACACAGATCTCTTTATTTTTCTACTTGAAAATCTTACTTGATGACATTAGAATATGTAGTTTTGGTATTTACAGTTTACATGAAAGATATTAATGTTAATGAGGAAGCTATTAGTAACAATGAAAACAAGTCTCAGTTAGTTTTCATCTATCTTGATACCTCAGGGCCCAATTTAACAACCTACTGACCTTCCCGGCCAAGAGGAGTCCACTGGGGAAGCTTGGCTGAGAGGACCTTCATATTTTAAGTCAAACTAATTCATTCTGAGCAACATACAATACCACCCAGAGCAGTAACTCTACACTCCAGTGCTCCAGTTCATAGAGGCTGGTGTAATATCATTAATCTTCTTTTTAGGTCCCAAGTCTCCCCTTTATTTCCTAGTTCCACTTTGTCCCATTCCTAGAAAATCAATTCTGTTGGTGAAATCATCTAGGAAGGAAAAAATTGAAAATTTGTTCTGCAAACTTTCCAATGTCATGAGAAAAAAATCTAAAACTCTAAAATTCACATCTAAAAATTCTAGGATGAGCTTTATTTAGAGATTTTTTTTTTAATCAGTTTACCCACAGCAGGGGGAAAAAGTCTGCAACTGTCTTCTAACTGAATGAATATTAACTTGTAAGAAGGGACTGGGGAGAGAGAAAGAGTACTCCTATGCGCTAGGCACGTTACTGGCAGAAATTCAAGTTCAGAGTCCAATGGCTGATATAAGGCTACAGTACAAGTAAGTGGCTAGGCTTGGATTTGAATTAACTGTAACACGTTCTATCTAGGCTAAAACCTCCCAAACTAGTGTTCATTAGCCCACCTCCCTAGTAGGGGAGTTGAAGATAGCAGGCAGGCATTTTGTTTCATTTGTTTCTTAGTTGATCCCAAGAATTTGACCCCAAGCTAAGCTAATAACAACCCTGAGGTACTTAGGGGTTTAGTAAATCCTATTACCACTGCATTCAAGTCCATTTCACATGGAAAGATGGGGAGAAACGCTTATCAACTCAGCTTAAACTGAATACCACTTTTTTCCTCCTTTTCCCCCTACTTATTTTCAAATGGCCCGAGAGTCTCCTGGGCCCAAAGAGGAGGCGATGGCTGTCTCCTATCCTCCCACTCAGCCCACCTGGGGGCTTTGGGAAGATTTTGGTATTTACAGTTTACATGAAAGATATTAATGTTAATGAGGAAGCTATTAGTAACAATGAAAACAAGTCTCAGTTAGTTTTCATCTATCTTGATACCTCAGGGCCCAATTTAACAACCTACTGACCTTCCCGGCCAAGAGGAGTCCACTGGGGAAGCTTGGCTGAGAGGACCTTCATATTTTAAGTCAAACTAATTCATTCTGAGCAACATACAATACCACCCAGAGCAGTAACTCTACACTCCAGTGCTCCAGTTCATAGAGGCTGGTGTAATATCATTAATCTTCTTTTTAGGTCCCAAGTCTCCCCTTTATTTCCTAGTTCCACTTTGTCCCATTCCTAGAAAATCAATTCTGTTGGTGAAATCATCTAGGAAGGAAAAAATTGAAAATTTGTTCTGCAAACTTTCCAATGTCATGAGAAAAAAATCTAAAACTCTAAAAATTCACATCTAAAAATTCTAGGATGAGCTTTATTTAGAGATTTTTTTTTTAATCAGTTTACCCACAGCAGGGGGAAAAAGTCTGCAACTGTCTTCTAACTGAATGAATATTAACTTGTAAGAAGGGACTGGGGAGAGAGAGAAAGAGTACTCCTATGCGCTAGGCACGTTACTGGCAGAAATTCAAGTTCAGAGTCCAATGGCTGATATAAGGCTACAGTACAAGTAAGTGGCTAGGCTTGGATTTGAATTAACTGTAACACGTTCTATCTAGGCTAAAACCTCCCAAACTAGTGTTCATTAGCCCACCTCCCTAGTAGGGGAGTTGAAGATAGCAGGCAGGCATTTTGTTTCATTTGTTTCTTAGTTGATCCCAAGAATTTGACCCCAAGCTAAGCTAATAACAACCCTGAGGTACTTAGGGGTTTAGTAAATCCTATTACCACTGCATTCAAGTCCATTTCACATGGAAAGATGGGGAGAAACGCTTATCAACTCAGCTTAAACTGAATACCACTTTTTTCCTCCTTTTCCCCCTACTTATTTTCAAATGGCCCGAGAGTCTCCTGGGCCCAAAGAGGAGGCGATGGCTGTCTCCTATCCTCCCACTCAGCCCACCTGGGGGCTTTGGGCTTCAGGGCACCCCGTTCAACTTCAGCTCTTTGGAAGTCTGAAGAAATGAACAGGTAGAGGGTGCTAGGAGTGGACAACAGGCTGATCTGAAAGACAGGAAAGCCCTCCTGGTTCTTCTCATTGAACAGACTTGCCCTGTGCTCAGGCTCGGGGCAGGTTCAGGCTGAGCCACAGGACTACGCTGGGCAAGGGAGGCAGGACAGGCAGGGGTCTTCCAACAGGGAGGACAGCAGGTCCTAGACCGTGGTCTCTGCCATCACCCCTCAATTACTTAAGGTGCTGGAGGATTTAAGAGATTACCGGGTAATGGGGTCACGAAAAAGAGTTTTAAATGTGGCTCCGTTTCTTCACAATACTTGGAAGAGCTGCCAGTGCTGCTTTACAGTTTGAAGTCCCTCAAAAAATGTGTAAGGGACAGCCAATGAGGTCATACTATTGACATTCTGGTACTTTAAGCAAAATCAGATACATTAATAAGTAAAACATGCTAAGGAATGCCCTGGCAGTCCAGTGGTTACAGGACGCTTTCACTGCCACAGTCCAGGTTCAACCCTGGTCAGGGAACTAAGATTTCACAAGCCATGCAGCACAGCCAAAGCATTAATTGTTAAAAGATAGAACTAAAGCATGCTAAACGGGCCACTGAACAGACCTGACAGATCAGGAAACACCACAAGTAAAACACCAGAAAGTTATTTTTAAAATTAGTGTTTTCAGTTGGTCTTCACATGGCTTTCTCAGCTTTCAAAATTCAGGAGCAGCAATGGACTCGAGTTAAAAGTCAACATTCAACTTAAAACAAGTTCAAAAGAAGGTGGAATAGGGCTTCCCTGGTGGTCCAGTGGGTAAAGAGTCTGCCTTGCACTGCAAGGGGCGCTGGTTCGATCCCTGGCACAGGAAGATCCCACGTGCCGCGGAGCTGCTGGATTGGTGTGTCCAACTGCGAGCCAGCGCTCTGGAGCGCATGCACCCAGAGCTGGTGATCTGCTACAGAAGAGGCCACTGCGATGGGAGGTCCGAATGGGCCAAAGAACAAAGATGGATGAAAATAAATAAATGAAAGACCAATAAAAAAAGTGGCCAAAAATTTAAAAGAAAAGGAAAAAAAGAAGGTGGAATAGTCTCAAGTACAACTTTAGTTTTAATAATCCACTGTTCTGTTCAAGAAATAACTTAGGGCTTCCCTGGTAGTCCAGTGGGTAAAGAATCTGTCTTGCAGTACAAGGGGCACTGGGTCAATCCCTGGCCGGGGAAGATCCCACATGCCCTGGAGCGGCTGGGCCCCTGTATCCAATTACAAGCCAACGCTCTGGAGCACATGCACCCAGGGCAGGTGCTCTGCAACAAGGGAAGCCACTGCAATGGGAGGCCCACACAGGCCAAAGAACAAAGATGTATGGAAATAAATAAATAAATAACCAATAAAATTTTTTAAAAATAATGAAAAAGAAATAATTTAAAATGCTCAAACAGGTATAAAAAAGTGCTTTGCTGTACTCATAATTTAGAAAGCCAAAAAAGATGGTGCTAACGTAGTGCAATAGGTAAGGTAGTAAAACAGAATAAAAACCATCAAAAGAAAAAGATTCATAAATCAACTGCATACTTGAGAAATAAGATTTTAACTTTCTATAGATTAAAATACATAAAACTGAGCAACTGAACTGATAGATTTAAAAAGAGGAAGGAGGGCTTCCCTGGTGGTCCAGTGGGTAAGGACACCATCGCCTTGCAGTGCAAGGGGCGCCGGTTCCATCCCTGGCCTAGGAAGATCCCACGTGCTGCAGAGTGGCTGGACCGATGTGTCCAATTACCAAACTGGAGCTCTGGGATGCATGTGCCCAGAGCCAGTGCTCTGCGACAACAGAGGCCACTGCGATGGGAGGCCCACACGGGCCAAAGAACAAAGATGGATGAAAATGGATAAATGATAGACCAACAGAAGTGGCCCGCCCACACCCCCACCTCCCCAACCCGCCTCCCCGTCCCTCCAAAAAAGGGAAGGATTCCCAGATCAGAATATGCGCTGTATGTTCTTCCATTTAGTTCACTCTTTTTTCTCATCCACATTTTCCAACATTATGATGATAGCCATTGAGTAATAAAACTGAAAACAGGGCTTCCCTGTGGTCTAGTGGGTAAAGAGTTCACCTTGCAGTGCAAGGGGGCACGGGTTCAATCCCTGGCCCAGGAAAATCCCACATGCTGCGGAGCACCTGAACCAGCGTGTCCAATTATGAGCCAGCGCTCTAGAGCGCGTGTGCCCAGAGCCAGTGCTCTGCAAAGATAGAGGCCACTGCAATGGGAGGCCCATACAGGCCAAAGAATAAAGATGGATAAAAATAAATAAATTTTTTAAAATCAATAAAAAAGAGGTCAAAATTTAAAAAAAAAAAGCTGAAAATGTTTTCTGTTCTATATCATCTGATACACAGATGTATGAATGCACATATACTTTTTCCAATGGACAAATCGACAAAATATAGAAGAAACACTGTGTCTGGAGAGAACACAGGCATTCGTATTTTGCAAATTTTTAAGAGGAAAAACCCTTACAGAAGAATTTCAACTGTACCCTGTTTTTTTATGAATTTGAATACATTAAAAAAGTTTGTGCTTCATATCAGACTAATAAAGGGGAAAAGTCAAGGGCACTAAAACACTATGCTCTGAGTCTACTGGCAAAACAGGTATGGTCAATCTACAAGTCTCAGTGGTAATCAAGAAAGCATAAAATCAAAACTCAACTTCATATAACCAACAGGTTCAAGGTCATTTTCAGAGTAAATGGTCCTTATGATCTGCTGGAAAACTAGGTAACCTGCTCTTGGGAGTTACAATGCACTTCTTCATTTTTTTTTTTCCCTCATGAAATAATACAAAGCTTTGCAAAGACCACGATAAAGAAATGAGAGATTGGGCTTCCCTGGTGGTCCAGTGGGTAAGGACACCGCCTTGCAGTGCAAGGGGCGCCGGTTCGATCCCTGGCCTGGGAAAATCCCACGTGCCACGGAGCGGCTGGACCAACGTGTCCAATTGCAGAGCCGGAGCTCTGGAGCGCATGCGCCCAGAACCGGTGCTCTGCGACAACAGAGGTCACTGTGATTGGAGGCCCACACAGGCCAAAGAACAAAGATGGATGAAAATAGACAAATGAAATGAAAGACCAATAGAAGTAGCCTACCTGCTCCCCTCCCTCCCCACCCACCCCCAAAATAAATAAGTAAATCTTTAAAAAAAAAGAAGAAGAAATGAGAGATGGAAGGGGTCAGGGATATACCTATGACAGATCTGGGATTATGTATAGCTGTAAACAACAAAACTCTGTAAAAGATGTGTAAGATAACTTTGCTGTACACCTGAAACTAATGCCACATTGCAAATCAACTATATTCCAATAATAATAAAGAAAAATGAGAGAAACAAAAACGCTAAGGATTTACAAATTAACTGGAAATGGTTCTCTTTCAAACTTTTCCATACCCTCACAACAGATGTTTTTCCTCCCAGAAACTAGTCATTTAAAGGTTTCATTACCATACACAATCAGACAAAGAAACTTTACTGTTTCAGTTTTGGTAATTGAGAGTTAATCTTATCTCAGAGTGAAGAGAGTCAGAATATGCCCTGTCCCCTCACCCCAAAATTGGAAAAGACCCTGATGCAGGGAAAGACTGAAGGCAGGAGGAGTAGGGGTCGACAGAAGATGAAATGGTTTGACAGCATCACCCACTCGGATGGACATGAGTTTGAACAAACTCTGTGAGACGGTGAAGGACAGGGAAGCTTGGAGTGCTGCAATCCAAGGGGTCTCGAAGAGTCTGATATGACTTAATTCCTGAATCACAACAGTCAGAAAAACTTTGAAACTTTCCGGTTTTAGTTTGCTAATTGAGAGTTAATCTCACTTCATAGTGAAGACAGTCACTATGCCCTCTCCCCACACCTCAAAATATGGCACTTATAGGCATAAGAATTATTCGGAGTTAAAGGCAGTGAACAATCAACAGATGCAGGATGAGCACTCTCCTCTGCCCTAAAGGCCGGCTATAAACATCCCTTCCTCTACCAGGAAAAGGAGAGCAACTCTTGACTATCAGAGATCATCTGCACCAAGATGAATCTACACAAATAAACTCTAAAACATCTCTCATCTTCCATTAGTCTCCCCTATAGAGTTTCTTGCTCACTCCACTACAATTCATCCATCCTCAGAACCCAACCCACCTCTGCTTTATTAAAATAGCATATAAACCCCAGAGTCTAGCCACTTATTTGCTTCCCTTCTTTTCTGTGAACTCCAATGCATGTGAATTACCAGTAAAAATTCTTGCTTCCTCTTTTCCTGTTAAGCCCTCCCCTCCCCCGTTTTGCTGATATACTATGGACCTGTAAAAGGTATAACCTGTCTTTAGTTAGGTTCAGTAATTGGGGGCTTGCAAATTAAGAGGGTACAAGAAAAGTTTTTCCTCCCCAGCAATGATTAAAAAAGTCAAATTTTAAAAATTTAAAAATCAATGTATTTAGTTTTTTAAGTCCTATAAATTTCTGATTTCATCACCCTGGAATCATTCATCTAAATTCATCAATACTGACACTTAAAAAATTATTCTATAAAACATCCAAGTGAAAGGTCTGAGTGGAAAAAAATGAACCTAAAAGAATGATGTTTCTAGTTTTTTCCCTGAAACTTTATTTTAGCTGAAGTAGTAACGTAAGATTTTTGAAATGACCTTTGGACGAAACAAAGGTACATGGAAAAATAATTTAAAATATTGACAGTTTCTTCAATACCATGAAAAAACAAACTTCATCTTATTTTAAATAAATTTCATTATTTATACAGAAGATGAAATGGTTTGACAGCATCACCCACTCGGATGGACATGAGTTTGAACAAACTCTGTGAGACGGTGAAGGACAGGGAAGCTTGGAGTGCTGCAATCCAAGGGGTCTCGAAGAGTCTGATATGACTTAATTCCTGAATCACAACAGTCAGAAAAACTTTGAAACTTTCCGGTTTTAGTTTGCTAATTGAGAGTTAATCTCACTTCATAGTGAAGACAGTCACTATGCCCTCTCCCCACACCTCAAAATATGGCACTTATAGGCATAAGAATTATTCGGAGTTAAAGGCAGTGAACAATCAACAGATGCAGGATGAGCACTCTCCTCTGCCCTAAAGGCCGGCTATAAACATCCCTTCCTCTACCAGGAAAAGGAGAGCAACTCTTGACTATCAGAGATCATCTGCACCAAGATGAATCTACACAAATAAACTCTAAAACATCTCTCATCTTCCATTAGTCTCCCCTATAGAGTTTCTTGCTCACTCCACTACAATTCATCCATCCTCAGAACCCAACCCACCTCTGCTTTATTAAAATAGCGTATAAACCCCAGAGTCTAGCCACTTATTTGCTTCCCTTCTTTTCTGTGAACTCCAATGCATGTGAATTACCAGTAAAAATTCTTGCTTCCTCTTTTCCTGTTAAGCCCTCCCCTCCCCCGTTTTGCTGATATACTATGGACCTGTAAAAGGTATAACCTGTCTTTAGTTAGGTTCAGTAATTGGGGGCTTGCAAATTAAGAGGGTACAAGAAAAGTTTTTCCTCCCCAGCAATGATTAAAAAAGTCAAATTTTAAAAATTTAAAATCAATGTATTTAGTTTTTTAAGTCCTATAAATTTCTGATTTCATCACCCTGGAATCATTCATCTAAATTCATCAATACTGACACTTAAAAAATTATTCTATAAAACATCCAAGTGAAAGGTCTGAGTGGAAAAAAATGAACCTAAAAGAATGATGTTTCTAGTTTTTTCCCTGAAACTTTATTTTAGCTGAAGTAGTAACGTAAGATTTTTGAAATGACCTTTGGACGAAACAAAGGTACATGGAAAAATAATTTAAAATATTGACAGTTTCTTCAATACCATGAAAAAACAAACTTCATCTTATTTTAAATAAATTTCATTATTTATACAAATTTAGCCGCTAAAATCTAAGGATAGCTATATTAAAGTGTTTTGTATTCCACTGCTAATACACTCAGCACCAGTACATTGACCCTGTGCTTCTAAGTTGTCTTGTTTTGTGAACACCTAGACATACACCCAGCCTTTCTGCCAAATTTCTAATTAAATACACCAAGTCAGCAAAATGAGGTATTTATTTATTTATTTATTAAGCTACCACCACCCACCCAGCCAACTCACTCAAGTACCCTGCTCTTTTCAACTACTGGTCTGCAAGAATCAGGATTCTTAATCTCCTGATACTATGAATACCTACAATTAACAGCTGGCTTTAAGGTTGTAATGGATGCACAAAACCACATTTTCAAATTAATGTTCATCACAGGTTTGGGCACACTGTTACTGACTTCATTCCTTTGAAAAAAAAAAAAAAGCTATGAAATTTGAAGGTATGCATTAGACTAGCTAAGATCATATTTGTTTTTAAAAAGAGGAGGGAAGAATACCATGCTGTCAAAATAAAGTTTGAAAATCATATAGTCCTCATAAAATAAACCAGCATTAAAAACGAAGTTTCAAATTCTCAGGAAGCAACAGACCTAAGCTAAACCAAGCTAAGATCCCTCAAGCTTTACGTGAGACTTTAAAGGACCTGTGTTCCTCTCCAAGCCATTGCCTGTCCAGAGAAAATCTACATCTGCAAAGCCCCTCCTCTGGCCCTTGTAATTTGTATTATTGTATGTTTATTTTGGCCTTTGTCTTTTGTTTTTGTCTGAAAGCTTCTAATTGGCAAGGGGCAGCCTAGGGCCCAATTTCTGATTTCATCACCCTGGAATCATTCATCTAAATTCATCAATACTGACACTTAAAAATTATTCTATAAAACATCCAAGTGAAAGGTCTGAGTGGAAAAAATGAACCTAAAAGAATGATGTTTCTAGTTTTTTCCTGAAACTTTATTTTAGCTGAAGTAGTAACGTAAGATTTTTGAAATGACCTTTGACGAAACAAAGGTACATGGAAAAATAATTTAAAATATTGACAGTTTCTTCAATACCATGAAAACAAACTTCATCTTATTTTAAATAAATTTCATTATTTATACAAATTTAGCCGCTAAAATCTAAGGATAGCTATATTAAAGTGTTTTGTATTCCACTGCTAATACACTCAGCACCAGTACATTGACCCTGTGCTTCTAAGTTGTCTTGTTTTGTGAACACCTAGACATACACCCAGCCTTTCTGCCAAATTTCTAATTAAATACACCAAGTCAGCAAAATGAGGTATTTATTTATTTATTTATTAAGCTACCACCACCCACCCAGCCAACTCACTCAAGTACCCTGCTCTTTTCAACTACTGGTCTGCAAGAATCAGGATTCTTAATCTCCTGATACTATGAATACCTACAATTAACAGCTGGCTTTAAGGTTGTAATGGATGCACAAAACCACATTTTCAAATTAATGTTCATCACAGGTTTGGGCACACTGTTACTGACTTCATTCCTTTGAAAAAAAAAAAAAAGCTATGAAATTTGAAGGTATGCATTAGACTAGCTAAGATCATATTTGTTTTTAAAAAGAGGAGGGAAGAATACCATGCTGTCAAAATAAAGTTTGAAAATCATATAGTCCTCATAAAATAAACCAGCATTAAAAACGAAGTTTCAAATTCTCAGGAAGCAACAGACCTAAGCTAAACCAAGCTAAGATCCCTCAAGCTTTACGTGAGACTTTAAAGGACCTGTGTTCCTCTCCAAGCCATTGCCTGTCCAGAGAAAATCTACATCTGCAAAGCCCCTCCTCTGGCCCTTGTAATTTGTATTATTGTATGTTTATTTTGGCCTTTGTCTTTTGTTTTTGTCTGAAAGCTTCTAATTGGCAGCTTATGTGGAGCCAGCCTAGGGCCCACCTCAAGCAATCCCTAGGTAAGAATGAAGCTCTCCCATTCAGATGTAAAAGAGGGGCTTCTTTGGCTGGTCCAGTGGTTAAGCATCCACCTTGCAATGCAAAGGACAGGGGCTCAATTCCTGGTCTGGGATGATCCTACATGCCCTGAGGCAACCGAGCCTGCTAGCTGCTACAAGAGAGCAGTCCCCACTTGCTGCACCTAGAGAAAGCCTGTGTGCAGCAATGAAGACCCAACACAAAGACGAAAATAAATAAATTTTTAAAAAAATGTAGAAGAGCAGCACTCATTTCCTGAGGTCTTCAAGTATAATTCTCTTATCTCCTCTTTCAGAAGGAAAAGAAACAGTCACAGAACAAACTCTCCTGGAATTCTGACACACACACACACACACACACACACACACACACACACCCTCTCTCTCTCTCTCTCTCTCTCTCTTTTAGGGACAGGTCAGGCTTTCAGTAAAGACACAGTCAAGCAAGTTTTACACGAAACGTTTCTAGTTCTGAATCCCAAGAGATCAAAATTTGGGGTGGGAATAGCATCTGAAACTTAAGTTTGCCAAACAGTTGGGCATTGCAATTATACCCACCTGGCCCAGCCCCCTCCAGCCAGAATTCAGATATATCTGGAAATCCCTGGTTCTATCTCCCTGCAAAATGTTCAGAAAAAGATTCACTAACTCCCAGGTAATTGGCACATTCCAGGCCCTCCCTACATAGACTGATTCCATAAGTAGGTCTGGGCAGGGTCCAGGAACTTGCATTTCTGACAGCCATCTGAAGCCATTCCCATGCAGATTCTCTACAGACCAGACTTTGAAGACTAATTCTCCCATTACATCACTGAAGGAGCTTTCGTGAAAACAGATTCCCAAGCCTTCCCAAATCTTTATTTTTCAAAACTCCTCACGCAAAAGTATAGCCAGATTTGGGAACCACTGGACTAGACTAGCTGAATTGACAACCAGAGATTATAAAGCTTCTAGAGAAGCATTGTATTATTGTATGTTTATTTTGGCCTTTGTCTTTTGTTTTTGTCTGAAAGCTTCTAATTGGCAGCTTATGTGGAGCCAGCCTAGGGCCCACCTCAAGCAATCCCTAGGTAAGAATGAAGCTCTCCCATTCAGATGTAAAAGAGGGGCTTCTTTGGCTGGTCCAGTGGTTAAGCATCCACCTTGCAATGCAAAGGACAGGGGCTCAATTCCTGGTCTGGGATGATCCTACATGCCCTGAGGCAACCGAGCCTGCTAGCTGCTACAAGAGAGCAGTCCCCACTTGCTGCACCTAGAGAAAGCCTGTGTGCAGCAATGAAGACCCAACACAAAGACGAAAATAAATAAATTTTTAAAAAAATGTAGAAGAGCAGCACTCATTTCCTGAGGTCTTCAAGTATAATTCTCTTATCTCCTCTTTCAGAAGGAAAAGAAACAGTCACAGAACAAACTCTCCTGGAATTCTGACACACACACACACACACACACACACACACACACACACTCTCTCTCTCTCTCTCTCTCTCTCTCTTTTAGGGACAGGTCAGGCTTTCAGTAAAGACACAGTCAAGCAAGTTTTACACGAAACGTTTCTAGTTCTGAATCCCAAGAGATCAAAATTTGGGGTGGGAATAGCATCTGAAACTTAAGTTTGCCAAACAGTTGGGCATTGCAATTATACCCACCTGGCCCAGCCCCCTCCAGCCAGAATTCAGATATATCTGGAAATCCCTGGTTCTATCTCCCTGCAAAATGTTCAGAAAAAGATTCACTAACTCCCAGGTAATTGGCACATTCCAGGCCCTCCCTACATAGACTGATTCCATAAGTAGGTCTGGGCAGGGTCCAGGAACTTGCATTTCTGACAGCCATCTGAAGCCATTCCCATGCAGATTCTCTACTGACCAGACTTTGAAGACTAATTCTCCCCATTACATCACTGAAGGAGCTTTCGTGAAAACAGATTCCCAAGCCTTCCCAAATCTTTATTTTTCAAAACTCCCTCACGTACAAAAGTATAGCCAGATTTGGGAACCACTGGACTAGACTAGCTGAATTGACAACCAGAGATTATAAAGCTTCTAGAGAAGCACAGAGGCTCTTGTTTGTTTTCTGTATCCCTCAGTCCTTGACCCTCAAACATCTTGCACTCTCCTCCTATGGAAGACTCACCACTCACCCGATGATGTCCCTTTGTGATCCTGTACAAGTTATATGTCTCACTAGAAATTCAAACTGCTGATCCTGGAGTTAGTTTTTAAAGAGTGAGTTCTGACTCTCTAACAAAAGGCAAGAAGGAAACATGCTCAGAAAGCATGAGAAAACCGGAATTAGGGTTCCTGGTCTGCCACATCAAGTAACTGATGTGTAGTCCTGGGCTGGACAAGTCAACAAACCTGGGCCTCTCATCACTGGGCAGTGAAGGAGTCAGCTAAGGTCACCCTCAAGGGATTTTCCACCTCTAAAGCTCTATTATTCATTCCTTGCATCATAAAATCCATTTCACTCCTCCAGAATGCAGCATCAGCAGGTGTCAATGACTCTGAAGTGCGTTTGAGAACTCAAAGGGACAGACCAACGTCAGCTAAGCAGTACAAACAGAAGCTTCTCATAATTAATGCCTATAGATAGGAAACAGGGTGAAGCACAAAGCTGGCTGGAGCCCAAAGTGAAAGCCTGAGAAATAACATAATAAAGAGAATTTCGACTAGTGAGAAGATTATTGTACTCGAAAGAGCAGACGTTTCTTCCCTAATCCTCCTTTATCAAAATAGTGACACTCATTTGCCAACACTGACATGATCTAAAAATTATGTACCATCTCTTAGGACTTCAAGCCCAAAGAGGTACCTTTTACTCTCAGAATTGTTTTTGACAGAAAAGATTCACTAACTCCCAGGTAATTGGCACATTCCAGGCCCTCCCTACATAGACTGATTCCATAAGTAGGTCTGGGCAGGGTCCAGGAACTTGCATTTCTGACAGCCATCTGAAGCCATTCCCATGCAGATTCTCTACTGACCAGACTTTGAAGACTAATTCTCCCCATTACATCACTGAAGGAGCTTTCGTGAAAACAGATTCCCAAGCCTTCCCAAATCTTTATTTTTCAAAACTCCTCACGCAAAAAGTATAGCCAGATTGGGGAACCACTGGACTAGACTAGCTGAATTGACAACCAGAGATTATAAAGCTTCTAGAGAAGCACAGAGGCTCTTGTTTGTTTTCTGTATCCCTCAGTCCTTGACCCTCAAACATCTTGCACTCTCCTCCTATGGAAGACTCACCACTCACCCGATGATGTCCCTTTGTGATCCTGTACAAGTTATATGTCTCACTAGAAATTCAAACTGCTGATCCTGGAGTTAGTTTTTAAAGAGTGAGTTCTGACTCTCTAACAAAAGGCAAGAAGGAAACATGCTCAGAAAGCATGAGAAAACCGGAATTAGGGTTCCTGGTCTGCCACATCAAGTAACTGATGTGTAGTCCTGGGCTGGACAAGTCAACAAACCTGGGCCTCTCATCACTGGGCAGTGAAGGAGTCAGCTAAGGTCACCCTCAAGGGATTTTCCACCTCTAAAGCTCTATTATTCATTCCTTGCATCATAAAATCCATTTCACTCCTCCAGAATGCAGCATCAGCAGGTGTCAATGACTCTGAAGTGCGTTTGAGAACTAAAAGGGGACAGACCAACGTCAGCTAAGCAGTACAAACAGAAGCTTCTCATAATTAATGCCTATAGATAGGAAACAGGGTGAAGCACAAAGCTGGCTGGAGCCCAAAGTGAAAGCCTGAGAAATAACATAATAAAGAGAATTTCGACTAGTGAGAAGATTATTGTACTCGAAAGAGCAGACGTTTCTTCCCTAATCCTCCTTTATCAAAATAGTGACACTCATTTGCCAACACTGACATGATCTAAAAATTATGTACCATCTCTTAGGACTTAGCAAAGAGGCATACACTTTCCTAAGGAGGTATTCTGTACTTAAGGTACAGTTTACTAATTTAAGCATTATTGAAATAAAGACCTAAGAAAAATGAAAAGGGGGATTTAAATGTTCTTCCCACATGGTGATTCCAGTCTTCTTACAACCCAATCAACTAATGCTCTTGCTCCTACAATAATCAGATACCAGGAGCTGTCCCACCAGCTCCCCAAGAAATACAGTAAACTGGATAATTAGAGAGGGATTGAAAAACACTGCCTTGACCTTAAAAATGTATACTGAAAAACTCTTCGTGATTGCTAATACTCAAGGCCACAGAGCAGAGTCCAAATCCCACAGATTCTTTCAAAAACCTTTTTACAGGTATGTTAATCATATAGCTTGTTCAGAAGATATGCGCACTTTGCCAAGTACAATTCAAAACCCAGTTTAGAAATCTTATGTACTAGGCTATTTTATTCATACAAATCTACTAAGAAACTCAGAAATAACAACAACGAAAAATTGAAGGTAATCTTGTGTTTGAAGCTAAACAGGTCAGACCCTCTGAACACCAACTATGCCCAAGAATAAGATGGTAGTGGGCTAAATCAAAACAAGGTTACTAGAAGAGGGACTTAGTAGTCTAGTATGCCTACCCAACTTTTTAATATATAGTTCATGACTATGGATGTTCAGTTCATGAAACATGTTCATATTTTATTAATGTGAACAGGTTTTAAAATGTGCCAATCCATTTCACTCTAAAGCTCTATTATTCATTCCTTGCATCATAAAATCCATTTCACTCCTCCAGAATGCAGCATCAGCAGGTGTCAATGACTCTGAAGTGCGTTTGAGAACTCAAAGGGACAGACCAACGTCAGCTAAGCAGTACAAACAGAAGCTTCTCATAATTAATGCCTATAGATAGGAAACAGGGTGAAGCACAAAGCTGGCTGGAGCCCAAAGTGAAAGCCTGAGAAATAACATAATAAAGAGAATTTCGACTAGTGAGAAGATTATTGTACTCGAAAGAGCAGACGTTTCTTCCCTAATCCTCCTTTATCAAAATAGTGACACTCATTTGCCAACACTGACATGATCTAAAAATTATGTACCATCTCTTAGGACTTAGCAAAGAGGCATACACTTTCCTAAGGAGGTATTCTGTACTTAAGGTACAGTTTACTAATTTAAGCATTATTGAAATAAAGACCTAAGAAAAATGAAAAGGGGGATTTAAATGTTCTTCCCACATGGTGATTCCAGTCTTCTTACAACCCAATCAACTAATGCTCTTGCTCCTACAATAATCAGATACCAGGAGCTGTCCCACCAGCTCCCCAAGAAATACAGTAAACTGGATAATTAGAGAGGGATTGAAAAACACTGCCTTGACCTTAAAAATGTATACTGAAAAACTCTTCGTGATTGCTAATACTCAAGGCCACAGAGCAGAGTCCAAATCCCACAGATTCTTTCAAAACCTTTTACAGGTATGTTAATCATATAGCTTGTTCAGAAGATATGCGCACTTTGCCAAGTACAATTCAAAACCCAGTTTAGAAATCTTATGTACTAGGCTATTTTATTCATACAAATCTACTAAGAAACTCAGAAATAACAACAACGAAAAATTGAAGGTAATCTTGTGTTTGAAGCTAAACAGGTCAGACCCTCTGAACACCAACTATGCCCAAGAATAAGATGGTAGTGGGCTAAATCAAAACAAGGTTACTAGAAGAGGGACTTAGTAGTCTAGTATGCCTACCCAACTTTTTAATATATAGTTCATGACTATGGATGTTCAGTTCATGAAACATGTTCATATTTTATTAATGTGAACAGGTTTTATAGAAGAATCACAGATTGCTAACCATTAGTGAATGACTTCCAAAGTAACATGTCCAATGGAAATTTAGTGTCATGGAGATATCACCCTTCCCCAGAGTTCTATGATTAAGTAAGACTGGAGAACTGTAACCAAACTGGTTTCTTTTTTTTTTTTTTAATTTTTTTATTTATCTTTTTTTTGGAGGGTGTGGTGGGGAGGGAGGGGGATGGGTGGGCCACTTCTCTTGGTCTTTCATTTCTCTATTTTCATCTGTCTTTGTTCTTTGGCTCTTGTGGGCCTCCCATTGCGGTGGCCACTGTCGTCGCAGAGCACTGGCTCTGGGCACACGCGCGCCAGAGCTCCGGCTCGGTAATTGGACACATCAGTCCAGCCGCTCGGCAGCACGTGGGATCTTCCCAGGCCAGGGATCGAACCGGCGCCCCTTGCACTGCAAGGCGGTGTCCTTACCCACTGGACCACTAGGGGAAGCCCCAAACTGGTTTCTTTACTGCAGGGCTTTAACATGGTTTTTAAGTATGCTAATAATCTGCAGTAGAACTTAAGAACCAGATTTTTCTCAAAAAACACTAATGCAGTGTAGATTTTTCTCTAACCTGTCCCTCAGTGGAACACTTATTTTGAGGAATATTTATGACTAAATGTCATGGAACTAAGCTTAAAAAAAAAAAAATGTCTTTCAACCTTGGTGCTCCCCGTTCATTTTCTTGGGTACTCAGTTTGCTTATGAGAAATTTTAAACAGGAATTTTACAGTGACGGAAACCCTCACTGTCCAGCTCTCCCTGAAAAGACCATGGCATAGAAGACTGAAAAAAATGCATAACAAACACTAACCCACTCTGCCAGTACCTAAGTATCTAGTTGAAATGTACTACTTCAGATTACCCATGCACTGTGGGTTCTATACCACCATTCTCCACATAGAACCATAGAAGCTAAGCATGAGGATAAAGAAGCCAAATTCATCCAATTTTGCCATATAGCACCCTCTAGTAAAAGGTTAACAGAGAGTAAGATAATTTAAGACTGACCAGAGATAAGAGATGAAAATCTTTGAGATGCTTCCCGTGGAAAATGTCTAATTCAAAAAATGTATGATTTGCTTACTGTTTTCATCTACCGAAACAAAAAATGTGACCTTTTTAAGTAGCTCAAGCATCATTTTTTTAAAACTTTTTTTTCTTTTCCCCATCATGCGTCTTTTATTTATATGTATTTTCATCTTTTTTATTCTTTGGCATGTGTGGGCTTCCCATTGCAGTGGCCTCTCTCACTGCAAAGCACTGGCTCTGGGCACATGTGTTCCAGAGCACTGGTTCATCATTGTACACACCTGTCCATCTGCTCCGCAGCACATGAGATCTTTGCGGGCCAGGTATCGAACCAGTGCCCCTTGCACTGCAAGGCGGACTCTTTACCCACTGAACCACCAGTGAAGCCCAAGCACCATTTAAAAAAAAATAAAATAAAAATAACTATTAAGCAATCAACTCAGAAATCTCACCATTTAATACCATTTATCACATTTATTTCAAACAGGGTGCAAAATTCACATATAAAAAGACGCTGTTTTGCTAAAAACATAAGGTAAAATTCAGTCTCAAGACAGACACATCTGAATAAAACCTTTGTTCTCTACCTTTCCCAACTTTTCAAAACCTTTTTTTTGAAACAACAAAAAAAACTGCTACCAATGATTCTGGGGGAGAACCGGAAAAACATAATCCTTTTTGATTATCAATATTTAGAAACAAAAAACAAACCTTCCTGATAATCATGAACATTTTAGTAACATAATTAGTTAAAATATAACTATGGATTGATGAAAAACAAGTCTCACTTGATTATTACTTGATTTTTTTTTTTTTAATTTTTGGCTTTTTAATTGATTTCTTATTTATTTATTTTCATCCATCTTTTTTCTTCTGCCTGTGTGGGCCTCCCATCGCAGTGGCCTCTCTCACTGCAGAGAACCAGCTCTGAGCACATGCACTCCAGAGCGCTGGCTTATAATTGGACACACCCGTCCAGTCGCTCTGCAACACATGGGATCTTTCGAGGCCAGGGATCGAACCAGTGCCCCTTGCACTGCAAGGCAGACAGACTCTTTACCCACTGGACCACCAGGGAAGCCCTTTACCTGGTTTTAATGAACACATCATCGTTGTGAACTTCAATCTGTGTCTCAAGGATATATGAGCATGAGGCCAAGACCAGGCGATAGCTCTAAGTCACACTGGTGACAATGAGCCTTACTCTCTTGAAAACAAACAGCTAAAGGTATCCTCCCAGAAAAAGTCACAACTGGCCTCAGAAATTAGCCAGGGAGCCCTTCCTCTGCCTTCTACCTCATCTCACCAAGGAAACCTGAAGCTGAAGCCAAAGGATGATTCGTCCAAGGTCACATGACCAGTCAAAGTTCAGACTCTTGGTCCAACTCCTCTGGTTACCTGTATCACTTGGCTATTTCAAGTATTTTGTTTAATATTCTGGTGACAAGCCATTTGACTAGCACCATCACTCATATTTAACCGTAACATGAAAAAGCTGCAGAGTCTGTCTCCACTTAGTCCATCTTCAGCGTCTAGAAATGACGCCTCTAAGAGGCATTAACCCTTGTATGCCAAGAACACTTACCTAGGTTTTGCTTTATTCTAAAAGTTTAGTCAAATCTTCCAAAATACTAAGGAGATTTTCCACTACCTACTATTCAAAACATGCTATTAAAAAGCCTAATTACTCATCTTTTCATTCTTATCTTCATGAGAGGAGCACTCAGACACCCCGTTTTCCCTTCCTTGCTAAGGAACAGAAGCTAAGATACTGCCACCCTCAAAGTGTATCAGTACAAGTACTTATACACTGACAATCCCAATATTACCATTTACCTGGTCAGATATAACCAGAACTATAGACATTTAAGGAAAAGGACATTTTAAGAGGTCTTTTTCCTCTGCTAACCACAATTCTCCCCTAGTTCACTGTTGAAATGCTAAACCATGCAAGCTCAAAACTAAAGGTTAACATGACGCTAGCTGCTCCCAGATACACACACACACCTTTAAAACATTTTCAAAGATGTTATTATCAAAGTCTAGCTGTGTTATATACTGCTCATAAAAAATAGTCTATGCTTTAAAAAGAAAACTTAAAACCTTCTAAAACTAACTTTCATACTGCTGATGTAGCCAGGGAACAGAAAGAGAAAAACTAGATGTCTAAAATTACAGCACTGCACGATTTACAAGCAGTCAACTTATTTTCTCACACCTTGAAACATAATCCTTTACCCGCGAGGAACCTTATATAAAACTGCATACCTGTTATTTTGTCTCTTACAAGCTTACAGGACTCTATCTCACCGATGCTCCCAAAGAGACTCTTAAGTTCCTCCTGTGTCATGTTCTGAGGAAGATAGTTGACTATTAAGTTGGTCTTGCTGTCCTCCGTGTTCCCAGAGTCAACTGGTGACGAGCAGTTGTTGTTTATGGTGGTTGGACCGTTGGCTGTGTTATTGCAAGTTGGCCCATTAGACAGTTGTGTTTCCATGGCAGCAATTACCTGCTAAAAACAGAGAAAATAAGAAATATCAGATTCCACTTCGGACTATTTCAAGTATTTTGTTTAATATTCTGGTGACAAGCCATTTGACTAGCACCATCACTCATATTTAACCGTAACATGAAAAAGCTGCAGAGTCTGTCTCCACTTAGTCCATCTTCAGCGTCTAGAAATGACCCCTTTAAGAGGCATTAACCCTTGTATGCCAAGAACACTTACCTAGGTTTTGCTTTATTCTAAAAGTTTAGTCAAATCTTCCAAAATACTAAGGAGATTTTCCACTACCTACTATTCAAAACATGCTATTAAAAAGCCTAATTACTCATCTTTTCATTCTTATCTTCATGAGAGGAGCACTCAGACACCCCGTTTTCCCTTCCTTGCTAAGGAACAGAAGCTAAGATACTGCCACCCTCAAAGTGTATCAGTACAAGTACTTATACACTGACAATCCCAATATTACCATTTACCTGGTCAGATATAACCAGAACTATAGACATTTAAGGAAAAGGACATTTTAAGAGGTCTTTTTCCTCTGCTAACCACAATTCTCCCCTAGTTCACTGTTGAAATGCTAAACCATGCAAGCTCAAAACTAAAGGTTAACATGACGCTAGCTGCTCCCAGATACACACACACACCTTTAAAACATTTTCAAAGATGTTATTATCAAAGTCTAGCTGTGTTATATACTGCTCATAAAAAATAGTCTATGCTTTAAAAAGAAAACTTAAAACCTTCTAAAACTAACTTTCATACTGCTGATGTAGCCAGGGAACAGAAAGAGAAAAACTAGATGTCTAAAATTACAGCACTGCACGATTTACAAGCAGTCAACTTATTTTCTCACACCTTGAAACATAATCCTTTACCCGCGAGGAACCTTATATAAAACTGCATACCTGTTATTTTGTCTCTTACAAGCTTACAGGACTCTATCTCACCGATGCTCCCAAAGAGACTCTTAAGTTCCTCCTGTGTCATGTTCTGAGGAAGATAGTTGACTATTAAGTTGGTCTTGCTGTCCTCCGTGTTCCCAGAGTCAACTGGTGACGAGCAGTTGTTGTTTATGGTGGTTGGACCGTTGGCTGTGTTATTGCAAGTTGGCCCATTAGACAGTTGTGTTTCCATGGCAGCAATTACCTGCTAAAAACAGAGAAAATAAGAAATATCAGAATTCATATCTCACCAACTATTAGAGATTCCATCCAAGAATTTAAACACTTGTCACTAGACACAAGTCGTCCTGTTGAAATTACAACAAAGCTTCAACAAGTACAACACCTATGCTAACTTTTACTTCACATTAAGCTACGCAATTTAAGACCACAAATGTACTTATCACATACATACTCCATACATGCAGATAAGCACAATTTGTAACATTCTCTAGAACCCCACTGTGGGTCTATTCACACACCCTTACTCACCTGCTATGTCCACAGATTTGAGGAAATTTAGTACCAAAGGGCACAGAATTAAATTATGACTAAAAATACCAGAAAAGTAAAGTGTTTAACATGCTACCAGAAACAAAGTTAAAAAAGAAAAAAAAAAAAAGGTCTACCTAACTTTGCAGAGATAGTTAGCCTAGGAGTTCATATATTCTCAAAATGACAGACATCCATTAAGTAAAATCAAGGAGCAAGAGCACTTTAAAAAATTTACAAATTTGTCAACATGTACTGTTTTGGTTACATATTGAAAATACGTTTTTAATGGATAGTATGTTATAACTCTAACATTGGTAAGAAATAAGAAAATAGCAAATGTTTTATGTTAGGGCTTGCAGGATAGTTTGGAGAATAAACTGAGTACTTAGTGTACCTTGTAGAATCTAACAAGCCATTCTTGTCAACCTTGGCAGCTAAAGATCACCAACAAGGCAGCTGATCTATAACATCCAAATAAAATCCCCAAACAATTCAAATGTATTGCCTTATGACTTTTTACAAGCAGTCAACTTATTTTCTCACACAAATTTTTGAGGAACTTTCTGCCTTAGAAGAAGGGACTCTATCTCACCGATGCTCCCAAAGAGACTCTTAAGTTCCTCCTGTGTCATGTTCTGAGGAAGATAGTTGACTATTAAGTTGGTCTTGCTGTCCTCCGTGTTCCCAGAGTCAACTGGTGACGAGCAGTTGTTGTTTATGGTGGTTGGACCGTTGGCTGTGTTATTGCAAGTTGGCCCATTAGACAGTTGTGTTTCCATGGCAGCAATTACCTGCTAAAAACAGAGAAAATAAGAAATATCAGAATTCATATCTCACCAACTATTAGAGATTCCATCCAAGAATTTAAACACTTGTCACTAGACACAAGTCGTCCTGTTGAAATTACAACAAAGCTTCAACAAGTACAACACCTATGCTAACTTTTACTTCACATTAAGCTACGCAATTTAAGACCACAAATGTACTTATCACATACATACTCCATACATGCAGATAAGCACAATTTGTAACATTCTCTAGAACCCCACTGTGGGTCTATTCACACACCCTTACTCACCTGCTATGTCCACAGATTTGAGGAAATTTAGTACCAAAGGGCACAGAATTAAATTATGACTAAAAATACCAGAAAAGTAAAGTGTTTAACATGCTACCAGAAACAAAGTTAAAAAAGAAAAAAAAAAAAAGGTCTACCTAACTTTGCAGAGATAGTTAGCCTAGGAGTTCATATATTCTCAAAATGACAGACATCCATTAAGTAAAATCAAGGAGCAAGAGCACTTTAAAAAATTTACAAATTTGTCAACATGTACTGTTTTGGTTACATATTGAAAATACGTTTTTAATGGATAGTATGTTATAACTCTAACATTGGTAAGAAATAAGAAAATAGCAAATGTTTTATGTTAGGGCTTGCAGGATAGTTTGGAGAATAAACTGAGTACTTAGTGTACCTTGTAGAATCTAACAAGCCATTCTTGTCAACCTTGGCAGCTAAAGATCACCAACAAGGCAGCTGATCTATAACATCCAAATAAAATCCCCAAACAATTCAAAGTGATATTCGCCTTGACTCTGACTTTAAAGGGAAAAACAAAAAACCCTATCCAGTCCACCAAAACAACAATGTAAATGTATCAATTTTTGTAAA
This sequence comes from Tragulus kanchil, assembly GCA_022376925.1. Classification (NCBI taxonomy): domain Eukaryota; kingdom Metazoa; phylum Chordata; class Mammalia; order Artiodactyla; family Tragulidae; genus Tragulus; species Tragulus kanchil. The sequence goes on along the minus strand of JAIOJX010000023.1, from coordinate 115,522,104 downwards.
CAGACCAGCCCAAGGAATTTTCATTTGAGCACAGAAGCCTGTTGAAAATGCAAGTGATAAGGTATCTATCTGTAAACTCCAAATACAGAAATAAATAGCAGAGGTGGGAAAAGTGGCCTCCAACTGTTCAAACTACTCTAAAATCACTTATTAAGCAAATTGGAATCTAGTTTCCTAAAAACCAATCCTATCCTCATTGAGCCAAAGCGTTACAAACCAAAGCCCCCAATTCTCTAAAATCATCTTCCAATAACTATCTACCTTAGACAGCCAAGAGTGCAGGGGAATCCAAAAATCAAAGCATCACTGGAAGGCTTTGCCTTCATATTCCATCCATCTCTCAGCTCCACAAAGAACTACTGCTCAAAACTGACAATCTTGAATTGATAGAATGCTAGCTGTAGGGAAGTTTTAACATATAAAAGGCAAAGAATTTAAGGTAAAATTTAAAAAAGCAAAGTAGAGGCAAAGACTGTTACAAGAAAAGAGAAAAAAAATCTTTTAAAAAGCATATTGCCTAAGAAAAATAAAAGGGCACAACTGTGGATAAGCAAATAGGAAGAAATCTCTACTGCCAAGAGATGTTTATAAAAGAAGGCAGCATGGGATAGACTGAGACTGGTCAGACTGGACAAGAATCAGAGCTGTCAGGATAAAAAATAGGAGACAAAAATCAAGCCTATCTGTTAAATATCAAACCGCCTATAACCCCTTTCAAAACTTCATTTCCTTTTCAAAGAAACGGGTTGTTTACTCTGCAAGCTACAAATTAACTCTCATGAGTATGTATTTTCAGAGAATACTTCAGCAAGGTAAAGGGAAATAAATCTTTGGAAATCTATATGGAAAAAAAAAAACTGAAGCAATTCAAGATATGCATTTTATTATAATTAACCAATTTATCTGAAACTGGAAAAGGAGGTTTCAGATTTCTTAATAAAGCAGAAGCGTTCCAGTTTATAGAATATCAGTCCTGGGTCACTCTTTTCACAGCAAAATGCACGTGGGATTAACCTTTGTCCAGCAATTAGGAAAACAAGGATCTGCAAGAGGAGTGGCCAAGGCCAATTAAAACAAATCACTGTTGAAAACTTAGGGTCTATATGGAGACCATATGATACCCAAATAGGAGATTCAGACTAAAGTTCAATGGGATGGCATTTGAAATATAAAGTGTTCGTTGACTGAAATTAGCAGGATTTAGCAAGGACAACAAACACTCCTCACTTAATTGCGCGTTTATTTCCATGCTCAGGTGGCAAGAATGAGCTCCTAAGCCAACATTCAAGTGAACAGCTGCAGTAGGCTGTGTGCGTTGAAAATTACAGCATCTCTCAGCTATAGGACCATCTGCTCAGAATAAAATGATACTAATGTGCTATATTTTACAAATAATGCATATTCCATTGATAGGCTCAACACAACTGTTCACAGAATGCAAACTCTTTCAACAGTTACTGGGCAAATAATTTTCAGCCAGATTTACAATTTTGACATTTTTTAAGCATCAGGAATTGTAAATAACTTCAAAATTTAGTAACCAAAAAAATACATAGTAAACAGAATGTAAAAAAATTACGGTAACTTAGGATTCAGACCATACCAAAACTTTTGTTTTTTTGTTTTTTGAAAAAGCTTGTCTTTTGAGGCTGCACTACATCCTAATTAAGATAATAAAAATCACATACAAAAGCAGGTTCTGATGCTACATAATACCACTAAAATTGCAATGTGCTTTATATCCTAATGATGGCCATACCACAATAGGTTAAATGTAAGAATAATTAGTATGCCAAATGAAAAGTTCAAGTGTTTGGTATGGCCTCAGCACTCCTGCAACATGCTAAAAAAAAGTAGCCTACAGAATTTAAGAAAAATCCCACAGACCCCGGTCCAAGGCTCTGCTGCCCACGAACCACTTCTAAGCAGAGAGGCCACATCACACAGTCTGACTGCCATGTTAGTTTGGAGTTGCCGTCTGCAATATGGACACAAAAAGTACCGTATGTTAGATGAGCAAGATAATGCAACAAATCAGCTTGTACAAAATTTACAGTGATTGTATTGATATTCCCAGCACGTCCATGCAGTGTGGCTTAATTGAATTTGAGGCAATTCCAATCTAATCTTTCCAAATTCATTTTAACATGTAGTTTTCTTGCACAAATTAAGCATTTTTAATTAAGAGCCTGATCTTAAAACAGTATTAACTAGGTACCTTGGCATCTATCCTAAAGAACTACCTTAAACCGTATCTTTAAAAAAAACCGTTTTTTAAATAATAAAGTAAAGCAAAACACTGCATGCTGTCCTCTCTCTTAAGGATGTGGGAGAAGGGAGGAAATGTGAATGAAATTATAGTGAGAAAAGGCAGTCGTGTAACTCATTAGTGAATGCTTTGCAAAAAGCACTCTTTCCCACAAATATCAGAAGGGCATTAAGAGAAGCTGTATTTGCCCCAACTGTTACATTATATTATAAATGATCCTTAATCCTGGGACTTAAAATTAAAAGTTAGTTGAAGCCCTGTGAGGTTATTCTGCCATTATAGTCAAAAAATCTTTGAACGGTTTTGCTCAGAATTGTTCACATATATTAAGAGGCAGTAAACTAGCATCTTCCAATTCAAACAACTGGACCAATAAATAGGACTATTTGGAGTAATGTTTATGTACGATGTCAGCTTTGTCCCTGAACAAAATCAAGTGAACATTTTTTAATATGTGAATTGTAAACCCAGCACGATTTGAAATGAGTGCCGCTATGAGGCCTCCAATATAGTTAATGGGCCATTCACCACTTATTACAACTTGCCCAAATATTAAAACAGAGTCACAATATTCGCACAGAAACTAAAGTTTACATCTTAGCCATATAGGCAGCTACTTTAAATGGTCAACATAATATTTCGAAAAAAAATTGGTCTATGAAAATAAATGAACAACAAAGGAGGACTGAAAAGGTGTCTTACTTGCATATTTATGATTATAAAAATTTCACCCTCAGAGATAAACCTGGCGGTACATGATTTACTCTTGATGCAAATGTGATGAAATTTATAACATGTGACAATGGATTCCATTTTCTGGCATCTATCTAAAGGGTTTAACGCACTCTTTATGGGATGCCATGAAAATGTTTTACTCTTCTTCCCTTCTCCCACTGTTTTCAGGGAATTCAGTTTGATTCTATGCTATTAAAAAAAAGGGGTGGGGGAATCACTAGTTAGAACTGAACTGAACCTGTGAAAAAATAAGTTGCTTTCATAGCCATGAAGTGTTGGTATTTTGACAAGAATCTAATTGTGGTTAGACTACATGGGAAGAACAGTTAGGGGGACCACATCCAACAGGTTAAATCAAGCTTAAATATATGTCCTCAATACCCTGAGGAGTTAATATCTAAACATTCTTAAAACCAGATTCAAATTTAATCTCTTAAGGATGTGGGAGAAGGGAGGAAATGTGAATGAAATTATAGTGAGAAAAGGCAGTCGTGTAACTCATTAGTGAATGCTTTGCAAAAAGCACTCTTTCCCACAAATATCAGAAGGGCATTAAGAGAAGCTGTATTTGCCCCAACTGTTACATTATATTATAAATGATCCTTAATCCTGGGACTTAAAATTAAAAGTTAGTTGAAGCCCTGTGAGGTTATTCTGCCATTATAGTCAAAAAATCTTTGAACGGTTTTGCTCAGAATTGTTCACATATATTAAGAGGCAGTAAACTAGCATCTTCCAATTCAAACAACTGGACCAATAAATAGGACTATTTGGAGTAATGTTTATGTACGATGTCAGCTTTGTCCCTGAACAAAATCAAGTGAACATTTTTTAATATGTGAATTGTAAACCCAGCACGATTTGAAATGAGTGCCGCTATGAGGCCTCCAATATAGTTAATGGGCCATTCACCACTTATTACAACTTGCCCAAATATTAAAACAGAGTCACAATATTCGCACAGAAACTAAAGTTTACATCTTAGCCATATAGGCAGCTACTTTAAATGGTCAACATAATATTTCGAAAAAAAATTGGTCTATGAAAATAAATGAACAACAAAGGAGGACTGAAAAGGTGTCTTACTTGCATATTTATGATTATAAAAATTTCACCCTCAGAGATAAACCTGGCGGTACATGATTTACTCTTGATGCAAATGTGATGAAATTTATAACATGTGACAATGGATTCCATTTTCTGGCATCTATCTAAAGGGTTTAACGCACTCTTTATGGGATGCCATGAAAATGTTTTACTCTTCTTCCCTTCTCCCACTGTTTTCAGGGAATTCAGTTTGATTCTATGCTATTAAAAAAAAGGGGTGGGGGAATCACTAGTTAGAACTGAACTGAACCTGTGAAAAAATAAGTTGCTTTCATAGCCATGAAGTGTTGGTATTTTGACAAGAATCTAATTGTGGTTAGACTACATGGGAAGAACAGTTAGGGGGACCACATCCAACAGGTTAAATCAAGCTTAAATATATGTCCTCAATACCCTGAGGAGTTAATATCTAAACATTCTTCACTACATAAAACCACAGATTCAAATTTAATAGCCACATCCCTTTCATTCCACAGGAAGTAGAGGCTAATGAGCTAATCTATTGACACCCCTCTTTCTGAAAGCCCCAGGGATGCGGACACTTTATTGCAGCAACTAGCTAGGAAGGCTGTGTATGGAAAATGATTCTACTGCACTTTTACATTTTTCAAGCACCCCAGACAGTTTCTCTGCTTGAGGCAGACACATACCTTTATGGGAAGTTATAAATAAGTTGCTCACATGGCCCTTACCTTTATGCTGGCCAACAATTCAGTTACTAAAAATGTAAAGCAACTTCCCCTTCACTTAAGGACAGGCAATTCGGCTCTACTCAATCTACCACAGACAACCAGGCTGTGCACTATTTATAGATTCTACTGGCTCTGAATCTCTTTGGAAGGAAAATAAAAGGCCATATTCCAGCAACACAGAACCATTAATTTTAAAGCTTAAAAAAGTGTTTCAATATATGTTCCCCTCTTAATTTAGATGTCAATTATGCCAACTAGACTACTTTTTCTCCTGTTAGTCTCCATGAAAACATTTATGAAAAGATACTTGAGCACAGATCAATCTAGACTATTCTAAACATTTCCTGGTTCTGAGAGATGATGATGAGGTGTTACCCTGATGGGAACATGGATTGTGAAGCGGGAGGTAGAGGGCAAGGAAGGAGAAGCCTTTATGCTTTCACTCATAGTTTACTTCCAAATTTCTAAAAAGACTTTTTAAATAGAATCTCTCCCTCTCCCTCTTTTTTTTTCTTTTTTACTTAAACAGCCCTCTGTGTTCTTTAACATCTTAAGTTTCTTACAATAATGAATTTGGGAAAACCAATGCTACTGCCTGACTGCTCATAGCAGGGACTAACAGCTTCCTGGTCACATGAGTAGAAAAAATGAAAGTCCCTATTTTCTAAACTCGAACTGTGAAAATAAGTTGCTTTCATAGCCATGGTTTGATTTTGACAAGAATCTAATTGTGGTTAGACTACATGGGAAGAACAGTTAGGGGGACCACATCCAACAGGTTAAATCAAGCTTAAATATATGTCCTCAATACCCTGAGGAGTTAATATCTAAACATTCTTCACTACATAAAACCACAGATTCAAATTTAATAGCCACATCCCTTTCATTCCACAGGAAGTAGAGGCTAATGAGCTAATCTATTGACACCCCTCTTTCTGAAAGCCCCAGGGATGCGGACACTTTATTGCAGCAACTAGCTAGGAAGGCTGTGTATGGAAAATGATTCTACTGCACTTTTACATTTTTCAAGCACCCCAGACAGTTTCTCTGCTTGAGGCAGACACATACCTTTATGGGAAGTTATAAATAAGTTGCTCACATGGCCCTTACCTTTATGCTGGCCAACAATTCAGTTACTAAAAATGTAAAGCAACTTCCCCTTCACTTAAGGACAGGCAATTCGGCTCTACTCAATCTACCACAGACAACCAGGCTGTGCACTATTTATAGATTCTACTGGCTCTGAATCTCTTTGGAAGGAAAATAAAAGGCCATATTCCAGCAACACAGAACCATTAATTTTAAAGCTTAAAAAAGTGTTTCAATATATGTTCCCCTCTTAATTTAGATGTCAATTATGCCAACTAGACTACTTTTTCTCCTGTTAGTCTCCATGAAAACATTTATGAAAAGATACTTGAGCACAGATCAATCTAGACTATTCTAAACATTTCCTGGTTCTGAGAGATGATGATGAGGTGTTACCCTGATGGGAACATGGATTGTGAAGCGGGAGGTAGAGGGCAAGGAAGGAGAAGCCTTTATGCTTTCACTCATAGTTTACTTCCAAATTTCTAAAAAGACTTTTTAAATAGAATCTCTCCCTCTCCCTCTTTTTTTTTCTTTTTTACTTAAACAGCCCTCTGTGTTCTTTAACATCTTAAGTTTCTTACAATAATGAATTTGGGAAAACCAATGCTACTGCCTGACTGCTCATAGCAGGGACTAACAGCTTCCTGGTCACATGAGTAGAAAAAATGAAAGTCCCTATTTTCTAAACTTCCTAATAAAAAATTCTGAGAATTAATCAGCTTCTTTCCTATTTTTCGAACCTCCTTCAGCCAGCCACCAAACAAGACAGATGGCTTATCAAAAACAGACTAAATATACTCTGAGAATCCTCATTAAGGTACACTGTCTTCTATGGGAAAAAAAGGTTTCCAAGACCTAGAACCCACCTGATTCAGGGATCAGATCTCTGTGGTTTATCACAGTCACAGAGGGACTGCCGGAAAAAAGACCACTGCACATTCCCTGATGAGGCCTTGTCTATCTGTACCAACTTGCGATCTGAATCTTCAACTCTTATCTGGACCACCGAATGACGGCCTCCCAAAAAGTCTCCCACCATCCTAAACCACATTGAACACTATTTCCAGATAGATTTTCCTAAACTCTCAATAGTTCTCTGCTGCCTATCAAATAAAGTACAAATTGCTTACATTAAGAATATACACATATGGGCTTCCCTGGTGGTTCAATGGGTAAAGAGACCGCCTTGCAGTGCAAGGGGCGCCAGTTTGACCCCTGGCCTGGGAAGACCCCCAAGTGCTGCAGAACAGCTGGACCGATGTATCCAACTACCGAGCCAGAGCTCTGGGGTACATGAGCCCAGGGCGGGAGCTCTAAAACGGGAGAGGCCACTGCAATGGGAGGCCCACACAGGCCAAGGAACAAAGACAGATGAAAATGGATAAATGAAAGACCAACAGAAGTGGCCAAAAAACAACAAAAAGAATATACACATCTGAGATATTTTACAATTGCTCTCACCAGACCACTTTTTCAAGCATCTAAAAACCTCAGCCACCCCTTGTCCTTCATGCAGTTACAGTACACGAAAGATCACACTTTCTTCCAGCTTGGCCTGCACAGTTTCATCTGCCTAGACGGCCCCTGGTCATACCTATCCTATGTTCATTTCTGGAGACTGCACATATTAAGCATTCAAAAACATACACAAAGACAAGAGTATGTTTAAAAAAAAAAAAAACTGGACCATGAAAGGACAATCACCTCTCTATAAATATATACCACCTTGGTACCTTGCTTTTCTATCTCACTTTAGGTATTTCAAACCACATATAATTACGAAAGCAGGTTTTCACTTTTTGGTGCAATGCTTCAGCCATCTTCACCCACTGAAATCCAAATTCTTATTAAATGGTACAACAAAGGAATCTACCTTTTGAGTGCTCTATTGTATACTGTCATTTCAAGAACCTACTATGGCTACTTGCCCACAACTAAAAAGCTGGAAAGCATGGTACAAATGTGCTCCGAGCCTCTGGCCAGCAAGGGTCATGGAGCTGTGTGGGTCTCACTTCCAAAAAAAAAAAAAACCACACACACACAACAAACCAGCTTCAGAAATACAGGTACGTGTGAAAAAGTGAAATCGTAACCCAAAAAGCACATCAGGATTAAGCTACAGATCTCAAAAGGTATTACTTCAATAGAGACTAGAAAAAGTTGTAAGCAAACATAAAAGGTAACATCTCCAGAAAGAATAATATTGAGGAGCAAAGACAAGCATCTCATACTCAAAAGGTCCGGCTTGGATGAAGTGACCTTGGCCTGGGTGCTTGTTTACACCTAGCAGGTTCTCAACACCTCGAGGAACACAGAACTAAGGGCAGCATCAATACAGTGCAAAGCCCTTCTTCAGACGACATCAAACCTCTCTACAGGCCAAGTCACAAGCTGAAAGGAAGCAACATCGCCGTGGTTTAAGAGCAAAACCCACTGTCTTTAAGTTAAAGAGAGTCACTGTAGCCAAAAAGCAGTCTCCTTTGAGGAACTCAAGGCAAGGAGCTAAAGCTCTCAAAACAATCAGTGAAGAGTAACGAGAGCTCACAAATGAGAACTGGGTGAGCAGCAGGTGGGTCATCTGTCTACCAGACACTGTTCCTACAGAATATTTTATCTTTCCCATTCAAATCACTAAAATGGCATTTTCAGGATACATTTTGGTTTTGCCGAATTAAAACAAAAGAGTCCACCAAGACTTAACATCATGGGGCTGACGTGTTGGCTACAAAACTTAGCCATTTCTTTGTTTTCTTTAACCAGCTTCACTTTGCTTTGTGGTTCCTACAGTAATAAAGGTTAGTGGCTTTATTAAACTTATCTCCTCAATCCTGGAATCTCTGTCAATTCCTCACCCCACCCCCAACACCATTTTAGCTGCCTCCAGCTCCATGGATTCTTCAGGCGTGTCAAGCTTAGATTTTTGGCCTTGGGGCCAACAAGGGTCCAAGAGCTGCCAGAGAGAGTGCCCTGACAGCTGCAGGATTCACAGGGAGGACGTTCTTTGGCAGCAAATGCAAACATTTCTCTGACTCTTAGCCCTTCGTGGCTCCTACAGAGTCCTTCTGACGCCAGTCTTTCTGAGGTTTTGCAGTTTCAGAGCTGGCAGAATTAAAAGCTTTGAGGTCAGAGAGTAAAGTATGAGTTAACCGGTCAGTCCTAAGTCCTTCCCTTCATTCTAGGCTTACATGCTGAGCAACAGGAAAGCAAAGATCCTGTGAAAAAGTTTTGCTTTGGGTTCACAATCTGTTCACTCATCCATTCAGCCAATCAACATTTGTTCACAATCGCCATGACCTACAGACTCTCCTACGTCCTTGTGAGGCAGCAATGAAGAAACATTCTGGAGTGTATATTTGCAACAGGGGGTGCACACATGTACAAAACCGGATATGAGCTAGAAGTAAGTGGGCTTTGGAATAAAAGAAATGTAGAGTAAACAGAGTAAGAGGGTTGAGAATGTGGAGACAGAAGATGGATAGTTTCCAGTATTCAACAGGAGGCTTCAGTGAGAACATGAGCTTTCAAGATTTAAAGGAGACGTAAGCCACCCCTGTAGTAGGCAGAATAATAGCTCACCTTAGATGAGCACATCCTCAACTCTGAAATCTGTGAACATGTTATGTGACAGGGAATTAAGATGCAGATAGAATTAAGGTTGCTCATGAGATGACCTTGAGATGGGAAGATTATCCTGGATAACCAGTTGGGCCCAGTGGAATCAGGGGAATACACAGGAATGGAAGAGGGAGGCTGAAGAGTTGGTGTTAGAGTGATACAACCTGAGAAAGACTCAACCCACAGTCTCCAGCTTTGAAGACGGAAGAGAGCCGTCAACCAAGCAATGTGGGCAGCCTCCAGAAACTGAAAAAAGGGAAGGAAAACCATTTTTTTTGCTTCACTTTGCTTTGTGGTTCCTACAGTAATAAAGGTTAGTGGCTTTATTAAACTTATCTCCTCAATCCTGGAATCTCTGTCAATTCCTCACCCCACCCCAACACCATTTTAGCTGCCTCCAGCTCCATGGATTCTTCAGGCGTGTCAAGCTTAGATTTTTGGCCTTGGGGCCAACAAGGGTCCAAGAGCTGCCAGAGAGAGTGCCCTGACAGCTGCAGGATTCACAGGGAGGACGTTCTTTGGCAGCAAATGCAAACATTTCTCTGACTCTTAGCCCTTCGTGGCTCCTACAGAGTCCTTCTGACGCCAGTCTTTCTGAGGTTTTGCAGTTTCAGAGCTGGCAGAATTAAAAGCTTTGAGGTCAGAGAGTAAAGTATGAGTTAACCGGTCAGTCCTAAGTCCTTCCCTTCATTCTAGGCTTACATGCTGAGCAACAGGAAAGCAAAGATCCTGTGAAAAAGTTTTGCTTTGGGTTCACAATCTGTTCACTCATCCATTCAGCCAATCAACATTTGTTCACAATCGCCATGACCTACAGACTCTCCTACGTCCTTGTGAGGCAGCAATGAAGAAACATTCTGGAGTGTATATTTGCAACAGGGGGTGCACACATGTACAAAACCGGATATGAGCTAGAAGTAAGTGGGCTTTGGAATAAAAGAAATGTAGAGTAAACAGAGTAAGAGGGTTGAGAATGTGGAGACAGAAGATGGATAGTTTCCAGTATTCAACAGGAGGCTTCAGTGAGAACATGAGCTTTCAAGATTTAAAGGAGACGTAAGCCACCCCTGTAGTAGGCAGAATAATAGCTCACCTTAGATGAGCACATCCTCAACTCTGAAATCTGTGAACATGTTATGTGACAGGGAATTAAGATGCAGATAGAATTAAGGTTGCTCATGAGATGACCTTGAGATGGGAAGATTATCCTGGATAACCAGTTGGGCCCAGTGGAATCAGGGGAATACACAGGAATGGAAGAGGGAGGCTGAAGAGTTGGTGTTAGAGTGATACAACCTGAGAAAGACTCAACCCACAGTCTCCAGCTTTGAAGACGGAAGAGAGCCGTCAACCAAGCAATGTGGGCAGCCTCCAGAAACTGAAAAAAGGGAAGGAGACAGACCCCCACCTAGCATCTCCAGATGGAGGGCAGTCCTGCCAATACCTTGATGCTAGTCCAAGGAGACTCACACATCAAGGGACTCTGCCCTTCAGAACTGCAAGCTAATAAACCTGTGTTGTTTTAAGCACCGAGCCCAAGTGCTTACAGACTTACAAGTAAATAAACATCCACGTGGGGATATCTAGAAGACAAACATCCCAGGCAGAGCCCAGCCATGGTGAAGCTAGAAGGAGGTGACAAAGAGATGGATCTTAATAAGTGTAAGGCCAGACCACACAGGACCTTCAAGGTATAGAAGAGGAAAAAGTTTCTTTAACATTCTTAGGGTTCTGACTGGGTCTGCAGATTACACTGACAAGAACAAATTAACAGAAGAAAAGCATACACATTTTATTGAATTCATACATATACAAGGGAGCCTTCACAAGAAAGAAGTGATCTGAGCAGGAAGTTTAAATACCTTTTAAAATAAAGACACAATACATTTGTGAAGACTTGACAAAGGGGCTGGGGCTAGGGGTAGTGAGTGATAAGGATTAAACTAGGAAGATAGGGTTAGTTTAACAAGGTTTGTTCATACAGATTTCCAGGTCCCAAATCCCTGTTAAGAATATCTTCCTTCTTCTGGTACAGGCAAGGTACCTTCCACATGGGAACTTTACTACCTATTTCAGAGAAGAATGGAGAGGGAGAAGGTTAGAATGACCTTTCTGCTTCTGCTGTTTTCTCAAACTCCTTCAGCTTAAAATATTCAACATGCCAAAGCACCCTACTTTGGGGTATTATGTCCTCAACTTCATCAGGGGCCACCATAAGAAGAAAGGGAACCATAGAAAGGTCTCTTGAGTGGCTACTATGAAAATAAATTGTACATGGTTGTGGGGGAAAACTCGGCAACTTTAAAACAAGAAGACCAACCAAGAAATAATTGCAGTAACGAAGATGGATGACAGTGACTCCAACGAGGGTGATCCTAGGGGAGAAGTGGACAAACCTAGCAAGAAACACGTCACCAATGTGCTAGTTTAACTGCATCAGTAACAGAGGATGAGATGGTAGGATGGCACCACCTATTCAATGGGCATGAGCTTGAGCAAACTCCAGGAGACAGTGAGGCACAAGGCAGTCTAGAGGGCTGCAGTTCATGGGATGGCAAAGAGGCAGACACTGACTTGGCAAGTGAACAAACAACAACAATAAACTATTTAAATCCATTACCAAGAACTGGGTTTAGACAACTACTCACATTCAAGTCTATTCCTTTATTACTTTCTGAGCACTAAGACTACATGATCATTAATAAAAGGATTAGCTTCTATACAAAGTTGTGTCTTACTTTGGGAGTGGGAGTTCTCCTTAAAGAAACCCAACATAAGAAATCCTGATATAAATATCCAATCAAGAGTTATTCAATTTATGGTGTCTTTAAAAAATTCTGTAAGGGACTCAATTAAAAGCAAATGCAAAATTTATGAAAACCAGAAATATTTAAAAAATACAACTCTCAAGAATATGTCAGCAATTGATTTGTAACCTATGACAGCCTAGTAAATCTGCAGATTACACTGACAAGAACAAATTAACAGAAGAAAAGCATACACATTTTATTGAATTCATACATATACAAGGGAGCCTTCACAAGAAAGAAGTGATCTGAGCAGGAAGTTTAAATACCTTTTAAAATAAAGACACAATACATTTGTGAAGACTTGACAAAGGGGCTGGGGCTAGGGGTAGTGAGTGATAAGGATTAAACTAGGAAGATAGGGTTAGTTTAACAAGGTTTGTTCATACAGATTTCCAGGTCCCAAATCCCTGTTAAGAATATCTTCCTTCTTCTGGTACAGGCAAGGTACCTTCCACATGGGAACTTTACTACCTATTTCAGAGAAGAATGGAGAGGGAGAAGGTTAGAATGACCTTTCTGCTTCTGCTGTTTTCTCAAACTCCTTCAGCTTAAAATATTCAACATGCCAAAGCACCCTACTTTGGGGTATTATGTCCTCAACTTCATCAGGGGCCACCATAAGAAGAAAGGGAACCATAGAAAGGTCTCTTGAGTGGCTACTATGAAAATAAATTGTACATGGTTGTGGGGGAAAACTCGGCAACTTTAAAACAAGAAGACCAACCAAGAAATAATTGCAGTAACGAAGATGGATGACAGTGACTCCAACGAGGGTGATCCTAGGGGAGAAGTGGACAAACCTAGCAAGAAACACGTCACCAATGTGCTAGTTTAACTGCATCAGTAACAGAGGATGAGATGGTAGGATGGCACCACCTATTCAATGGGCATGAGCTTGAGCAAACTCCAGGAGACAGTGAGGCACAAGGCAGTCTAGAGGGCTGCAGTTCATGGGATGGCAAAGAGGCAGACACTGACTTGGCAAGTGAACAAACAACAACAATAAACTATTTAAATCCATTACCAAGAACTGGGTTTAGACAACTACTCACATTCAAGTCTATTCCTTTATTACTTTCTGAGCACTAAGACTACATGATCATTAATAAAAGGATTAGCTTCTATACAAAGTTGTGTCTTACTTTGGGAGTGGGAGTTCTCCTTAAAGAAACCCAACATAAGAAATCCTGATATAAATATCCAATCAAGAGTTATTCAATTTATGGTGTCTTTAAAAAATTCTGTAAGGGACTCAATTAAAAGCAAATGCAAAATTTATGAAAACCAGAAATATTTAAAAAATACAACTCTCAAGAATATGTCAGCAATTGATTTGTAACCTATGACAGCCTATTAAATCTGTCAGAGTTTAAAAAACAAAAACAAAACTCAAAGTTCACCCCAAAGGATGAAAAACAAAGTAGATGAAGATGACAGTAACTTACATTTCTGTGAAATGTAATTAAACTTTAAAATCTATATTCTTCAACAGGTGATTTATATACCTCCACAGTAGTCAAGGTTAAGCCAGGGATTAACTTAATCTTGGTTACACGCTGCCACACACTACCATCTAGTGATGAATCATTCCAACCTCAGTGGGCATTATTAATTTCCACACCATTATGTGACTGTAGAACCTAAAATAGGATATCAACATAGTAAGAATAAAATCAACTACTCCCACAGTTTTATAACAGAGTTCTTATTTGGTATAGGCAGATAAATTTGAATTGCTAAATTAAGACAGTTAACATAGTAATCAACATAGGAATTGGATTAACTTTACATTCTTCTACAAAAGTCACAGCTAAGGGGAACCCCCTCAGGGTAGTACAAATTGTGAAAAGGCTGATTGGAAATCCTCAAATTAATCCCAGTAGCTGAGTGTATTCATTAGGTAGGTTATAAACATAGCTCCTCTCTAAGACACAGCCACTAAAATAGTCATATTTGCGTTCCAAAAGAGGAAGTAAGCCTAAATGTAAATGGAATAGAAAAGATAAAGAAGGTTTTATGTAATTATAGATACTATTTTTAACTCAGAAGTATTTTAAAGGGCCACAATATTCCATCTGGCCACTACAGTTATTTTACTCTCAAGTGTCATCTGGCAGGACTTACAGAAAACCAAAAACTGTAACTAGTGTTTAACCCCAAAGAAGCTTATACTAAAATAAAGTGAAGAAAATAAAATGTCAACAAAGTATACTTCCTTAATAATGCTGGGAGGTTACAAATATTCCTACTGAATTTTAAAGAAACTGAAAATTAAGAGAGACTACCCTGGGACATATAAAATCTTATAATTATTAATGCATTGTGGAGCCCGTAACAAGGGGCTCTCCCCCCTCATCTATGCTACTAGGACCTTGGGAGGGTAAACCTTGATCAATACAGATGGCCAGTTTCTTCCCTGTCTTGAAAGGTGGAACAGTGCTTTCACTAGGTACCTTGCCGAGAGGTCCTTGATGAAAAACAAAAACAAAACTCAAAGTTCACCCCAAAGGATGAAAAACAAAGTAGATGAAGATGACAGTAACTTACATTTCTGTGAAATGTAATTAAACTTTAAAATCTATATTCTTCAACAGGTGATTTATATACCTCCACAGTAGTCAAGGTTAAGCCAGGGATTAACTTAATCTTGGTTACACGCTGCCACACACTACCATCTAGTGATGAATCATTCCAACCTCAGTGGGCATTATTAATTTCCACACCATTATGTGACTGTAGAACCTAAAATAGGATATCAACATAGTAAGAATAAAATCAACTACTCCCACAGTTTTATAACAGAGTTCTTATTTGGTATAGGCAGATAAATTTGAATTGCTAAATTAAGACAGTTAACATAGTAATCAACATAGGAATTGGATTAACTTTACATTCTTCTACAAAAGTCACAGCTAAGGGGAACCCCCTCAGGGTAGTACAAATTGTGAAAAGGCTGATTGGAAATCCTCAAATTAATCCCAGTAGCTGAGTGTATTCATTAGGTAGGTTATAAACATAGCTCCTCTCTAAGACACAGCCACTAAAATAGTCATATTTGCGTTCCAAAAGAGGAAGTAAGCCTAAATGTAAATGGAATAGAAAAGATAAAGAAGGTTTTATGTAATTATAGATACTATTTTTAACTCAGAAGTATTTTAAAGGGCCACAATATTCCATCTGGCCACTACAGTTATTTTACTCTCAAGTGTCATCTGGCAGGACTTACAGAAAACCAAAAACTGTAACTAGTGTTTAACCCCAAAGAAGCTTATACTAAAATAAAGTGAAGAAAATAAAATGTCAACAAAGTATACTTCCTTAATAATGCTGGGAGGTTACAAATATTCCTACTGAATTTTAAAGAAACTGAAAATTAAGAGAGACTACCCTGGGACATATAAAATCTTATAATTATTAATGCATTGTGGAGCCCGTAACAAGGGGCTCTCCCCCCTCATCTATGCTACTAGGACCTTGGGAGGGTAAACCTTGATCAATACAGATGGCCAGTTTCTTCCCTGTCTTGAAAGGTGGAACAGTGCACTGGTATTCATCTATGAAATGTATCTTTCTTTTCAGTTGATGTTTAAAGCCCTGAGACTCCCCAAAGATAGCTAGATTTTATTTAGAAACATCATTATGAATTATTTAGTTACAGAAAGTTTGAGCATCTTTAAAAAACAAGATTCACACTAAGAAAGATACTTTATTTCCTTTGGTCCATCTCTTTTCCTCCTTCGGAAAAGACCACTTTCTTAAAAAGCTACATCCTAGCTAGAAAAACAAGCTACACACAGCTGGGATTTCTTTTGGTAATTAAGCTTCTAGCTATTTACTACATTTCAGGAAGGGGCAAGAATCCACATGCAGTTAAAGTGTTATTTTAACTTCCTGATATCCCAATTGGGGGAGGGGACCTAAATGACAGAATCACCTGGACCTTTTTGAATAACTGCAGCTTACAAAGGCAAGAATTAATGTTTGTATATATGTTACTAGGTACAAAACAGATCAATTAATGAAAACCTACTGTATAGCACAGGGAACTCTACTCAGTGATCTGTGGCGACCTAAATGGAAAAGAAATCTAAAAATGAGAGGATACATACATATAACTTGATTTACTTTACTGTGCAACATAAACGCACAACACTGTAAAGTAACTATACTCCAATAAAAAAAATTTTTAAAGATTCTCAGCATATGATTCACCCTTTTCCAGAGATCAGCATTCTAAAATGTTGGTAAATCATGCACTTTAAGACACAGAAAAGGACTCAAAAGTTCTTTTCACATGACCATGGTGCATAAGTAATTGTTACCTTTACAAAATGAACCTAACTCAACTAATTATTGTTGTTTAGTCACAAAGTCATGTCCAACTCTCTTTGCAAACCCCATAGACCCCGCCAGGCTCCTTTTGTCCATGTTATTTCCCAGACAAGAATACTGGAGTGGGTTGCCATTTCCTTCTCTAGAGGATCTTCCTGACCCAGGAATCTAAACTATGTTTCCTGTATTGGCAGACATGGATCCTTTATGCTAAGCTACAGGGACGCCCTTACTCAAGTGATACTTTTCAAAAAAAAAAATAATAATAAGAGAGAGAGAGAGAGAAAGTTAATATTTAAAAAAAGAAAAAAGAAAGTAAGTCAATGCAATACCCTACAAATCAGGTAAGGTCTTTTTTAGTATCAGACCTTGCCTACTTATGTCCATAGTGGGAGCACACACCCAAGCCCAGATCTTGGATCCTCTCTAACAGAAAAAGGATGTAAGATATTTGGGTTCCCTGTCAACAACTGTCATTTCAGCTACTGTCAGAGTTCCCACTTCACAAGCTATCTTATCACTAAGGGAAAGTACGTGTCAAATAAATGCTTAAAGAACTCAAAGAGTGCACTGAAGCAAGTCTCCCCAAGTCTCCCCACTCTCTAAGTGAACAATGAAGCAAATGTGTAAGACCCTCATATCACACCACAGAACCTACTAACGTAAGTACATACATAGCTCCAAACGTTGAAGAGAAGCAGCCTCCCTCTCCTACAGGTCTGACATGTGTGATACAGGCTATATTTTAGCAAGAAGAAAATTTTAAAATCCCCCATTGAGCCTTTGAATTATTTCTACTGTGGCAAGAGGGAGAGAAGGTAAAGGAGCCTGTTTTCTATAAAAGCTTCAATTATATGCATATAATTTAGACAGACAATATGTGAATGCACTTTACAAATTCTGAAGTGCTGTTATGATTGCCAGGCAAAAGAAGATGCATCTTAAAGTGTTGGCATAGAGAACCTGCTTATCTATCCTTTCGGTGAAGGCACAGGTTGCTCTGTTTGTTTTCATGTCTAAATGGGCAACAGAGTGCAGAGGTGTACTGGGAGCTTCTTAACATAAAAAGGGAACACTGGACAGAAAGTGCAGTGTGCAGACCACCCAAGCATAACCGGCAACTCCCGTGCTGAGCCCCTGGAGCACATGCTATGTTAAACTACATTTAGCACATGATCACAAATGGTGACGATGGAGGATTAGGATTTTTAGTTAAAATGCTGCCATCTTTTAACTCCTGACTTCCAAATACTATATATTAAGTACACAGGGTGCCAATAGCCTAAATGTTCCACATCAGAATGACAGCCTTGTCTATTTTAAAGAGTACAGCCCATACACACAGATGTAAAAGATGACACACAGTTTCCATCTTCCTCAACTCAGTCATATTAGCTTCTCAGCCTTCTGGAATTTTAATACCTAAGATTAGAAACTGCTACCTCACTTAAGCTAGGAACTCCAAGGATGACATAAGCATCTTCCAATTACATTCAGATTTATTTACAACACAAGGCAGACAGGGAACAAAGTCTCATTCACAACAGTACCTGAGAATCTGATTTGCACATTGAGATGCACTGCATGGTGTCAGTTTCTACAATTCACAGATCAGTGATCCACACACATCCACAGACAACTTCTATGGCCTCCCACAATCTTACATCTCCCATGATTTTCAAAATCACCTGACTTTAAACATTTTCTAAGCCCGCCAATGCGAGAGACACAAAGACGCGGGTTCAACCCCTGGATCAGGAAGATCCCCTGGAGAAGGAAATGACAACCCACTCCAGTATTCTTGCGTGGAGAATCCCATGGACAGAGGAGCCTGGCAGGCTACAGTCCACAAGGTCACAAAGAGTCAGACATGACTGAACACAAATCCGAGCCTGCACTAGGTTTTAAGATCATGTTTAATTACAATAAAAATAAATAAGGCATCCTCCAGAACACTCCAAAGGATTGGGGATCTTCTGCAATTATATGCATATAATTTAGACAATATGTGAATGCACTTTACAAATTCTGAAGTGCTGTTATGATTGCCAGGCAAAAGAAGATGCATCTTAAAGTGTTGGCATAGAGAACCTGCTTATCTATCCTTTCGGTGAAGGCACAGGTTGCTCTGTTTGTTTTCATGTCTAAATGGGCAACAGAGTGCAGAGGTGTACTGGGAGCTTCTTAACATAAAAAGGGAACACTGGACAGAAAGTGCAGTGTGCAGACCACCCAAGCATAACCGGCAACTCCCGTGCTGAGCCCCTGGAGCACATGCTATGTTAAACTACATTTAGCACATGATCACAAATGGTGACGATGGAGGATTAGGATTTTTAGTTAAAATGCTGCCATCTTTTAACTCCTGACTTCCAAATACTATATATTAAGTACACAGGGTGCCAATAGCCTAAATGTTCCACATCAGAATGACAGCCTTGTCTATTTTAAAGAGTACAGCCCATACACACAGATGTAAAAGATGACACACAGTTTCCATCTTCCTCAACTCAGTCATATTAGCTTCTCAGCCTTCTGGAATTTTAATACCTAAGATTAGAAACTGCTACCTCACTTAAGCTAGGAACTCCAAGGATGACATAAGCATCTTCCAATTACATTCAGATTTATTTACAACACAAGGCAGACAGGGAACAAAGTCTCATTCACAACAGTACCTGAGAATCTGATTTGCACATTGAGATGCACTGCATGGTGTCAGTTTCTACAATTCACAGATCAGTGATCCACACACATCCACAGACAACTTCTATGGCCTCCCACAATCTTACATCTCCCATGATTTTCAAAATCACCTGACTTTAAACATTTTCTAAGCCCGCCAATGCGAGAGACACAAAGACGCGGGTTCAACCCCTGGATCAGGAAGATCCCCTGGAGAAGGAAATGACAACCCACTCCAGTATTCTTGCGTGGAGAATCCCATGGACAGAGGAGCCTGGCAGGCTACAGTCCACAAGGTCACAAAGAGTCAGACATGACTGAACACAAATCCGAGCCTGCACTAGGTTTTAAGATCATGTTTAATTACAATAAAAATAAATAAGGCATCCTCCAGAACACTCCAAAGGATTGGGGATCTTCTGCTACAAGAAAGACGATCTAACTGCCTCTTGTAGAATTTAGTGAATCCTATGATTGAAATAGAGGAAAGTGAGGAAGGAAAAGAAACATTTACTGATTCCTTACCCTGGGCAAGGCTTGAAAGTACGTATTTTACAGACAAAGTCCCACTTGGTCATCTCATGCACCATCAGCTATGTACATTAGCTTCCATTTACAAATAAGGATTTAAAAATTTCAGCAGTTTAATCAGGTATAAATAGCAAAATTAGGATTTGTAACCAGTGCTGAAGCCTCCTACCTGATCTCTGCTTCCGGGCTTATCCCTTCTCCAATCCATCCTCCATTCCACTGCCACTATGATCTACCTAAGTACAGTCAGGATCCCAGGATCATTTCTCTATAGGTCTTTCAAACGGACCCCCACACTGCCTACAAAGTACTATCTCGGCACTTCCCAGGTGGTCCAGTGGGTAGAGAGCCCACCTTGCAGTGCAAGGGGCGCCGGTTCGATCCCTGGCATGGGAGGATTCCATATGCCGTGAAGCGGCTGGACTGTTGTGTCCAACTGCGAGCCAGCGTGCTGAAGCACACGCACCCAGAACCGGTGCTCTGCAACCAGAGAGGCCACTGTGATGGGAGGCCCACACAGGCCAAAGAATTAAGATGGAAGAAAAGGAATACATGAAGAGCCAATAAAAGAAGCCAAAATTAAAAAAAAAAAAAAAAAAAAAAAACCATCTCAGCCTTCAGGAAGGCATGATCAGACGACCTGGTGCCACCTTTCTTCTCCAAGGGCTTGCCCACCTCTCTGCATCACACACAGAAGCTCTAACCATCTCCCAGCGGTTCCTCCCACACCCAGGCTGCTTCCCATTGTTACTCAGGCTCTTTTCTCTGCCCATAAGAGCCCCACTACCTTTCTTCTTCCAGGAATGGAAACATCCTCAGCACAGGAAAAGGAGGCACAACACCTCCAGGAAGCCTTCTGTGAACCGTGGGGCTGAGCCAGATACTCCTCCTCTGTGCTTTTAGCCCACACTCACCTTTGTCTCTTCAGGGATAAATGTGCAGAGATCCATTAAGAAAAAAAAAAAAAAAGTGCATCAATGCAGTGAAGTGTAATTCAAGGTGACGAGCAAAATAAAAACATTTTCACTTATTTATGGGATTTTTCATGTGGTTTTACCTTTCTCACCAAGCAGGAAGTACGGCAACTCAATATACCCGGAAGAGCCAGAGTCACATCTCAGGTTGTAAATGAAGGGGAAGGAAGGTAGACATACAGTATAGGCTATCATGTGTGCTGTGCTAAGTCACTTCAGTTTTATCAAACTCTTTGCAATCCCATTGACCATAGCTTGCCAGGCTCCTCTGTCCATGCGGATTCTCCAGGCAAGAATACTGGAGTGGGGGGCCTTGCCCTCCTCCAGGGGATCTTCCTGACCCAGGGATTGAACTCACATCTCCAAAGGCTGCATTGCAGGTGTATTCTTTACTGCTAAGCAGGGCATGGCAGCCTACGATATATATGCTTATATATCATGCCTCTCCACTAACAAAGGTACACATGACTTTCCAGATACACCTACTAATTCTTATGTGCTCAAGCATCAAGTTGAATCAGATTTTTAAAAAGAAAGGAAAAAAACCTAGCTACAAAGCCTTTGTTAAAACGATGTAAGCCTTAGGAAGGAAGAGAGAGGAATATAACAGAAGTGGTCCACTGCCATCACATCAGTTTAAAACAGCAAACTTCACCATCAATGCAGAAAAACAAAGACCACATGGGGAGTTAACACCTCTCTTGCCACCCAGCCAAGGTCTAAGGAAGCTGGGAGTACAGAAGAAGCCAACCAGGGCAGAAAAGCAACATCCTTACTCACTGGATGTGACAAGCATACTGCGCAAGATGCTATGAAAACAAGGGTAGAGAAAACAGAATCACATTCCACCCCTTGGGGAGCTTCTCTGGAATACACCTGCACCCAGAGAAGTCAAAGTCTCCCCAAGAAGTCTTTAAGAACCCACAGCCAGAAATAATAATCTCTCTGGACAACCTATGCTAAATATCATGCTGTCTAAGAAAAAGATAAAAGGCCAAAGTCACGGCTGCCATGGAAACTACCACTGCAAACTTAAACGTCTGAGCCTGAACATGTATTTGAGCAGAAATGAAGCATCTCGCTTCCCGATGTTTAAAACACTAGAGGATAACAGGAAACGGTACACAGCTTTCCCAATTAAACATTAAACTAGATTTCTGCCTTATTATGAAAACATGAAATTACAAAGAAGCACAAGCTGACAAGTTTTCCTGCTTTAGGACTGCTAGGAGTTTCCTGGTACCCACTTCCCGCCATACTTTAATCCCATATTAAGAGCAAGTTTCTTTACAAGAATTTTCTCACTCCAGTAGACAGAACACTTGAGTTCTTGAAAGTAAAACGCACAGTGTATTTACCTCTGATAAGACTTTCAGAAAGTACCTATGTAACAACATACACTAGTCCAGAGCAGTTATGACTGCAATCTCTTTCAGATCAGCCAAAAGATATTTTTATCATCATCTACTACTTTAATCTCAGAATTCAAAAAAAAGAAAAAATTCCTCAAGTCAACCCTGAGGCTATAACCCCAAACCCAAATTTTCACTCTTTCTATAAAGAGAGTGGAGATATACTCAAGTACACACTCAGACCTATTTTAAAGTTTCTTGACTTAATTCTGATTGCCAATCTCTGGTTGAGAATCATCAATATAAGAGAAGTAGAATGATTTCAAAAAATTACTTTCTATACCCTAAGTTCCATTCAAGCATGATTTTTAAAGCCATCTTGTCTCAAGCTAAAGTCCAAGATTCACAACAAAGATTGGGGCGGGCAGTGGACCTTAGGAGTAAGTTGAAGGAAAAAGGATACTATTCTTCACTCTGATTTCAAGAAGTGCAAGGACAGAGGAAGGCCATCAGTGAAGTAGAAGCAGCAGTAGTAAATTAAGACTGGACAAAACTGTCACTGCACTGAAACACTCATTAGTGTGGATTTCACTGCCATCAGATCAAGAAAGAACAATTACTATGCCTCACTGGCCAAGACACAGCAGTATTTCACCAATACAATCTCACCAGTAGTACTCCTTGTTCTAACTGAAAATGACCCACATTTTGACTGGTTTCCTACATTAAGAACTGACGGAAAGACAAACAAATGAACCCTCGTATTTATCTCTCAAAGGTGGCTGCACATTAACTAGGAACTACTCAATCTAGTCAACAGAAATGACAACAGCCATGGGGTCACTTCTGACATCCTTTGTGGTGTACAGGTCATCATCCACCAATGGCATGCTGAGCAATCCCCAACAGTGGCCCGGACCACCAGGAAGAAAATGTGCAGAAGATACTCAAAAGTCTTTCTTACTAAGGTATTACACATTCAATTAAATGGTTGAGTCAGCGATCAGAGTAAATTAAAACAAAAAATAAAAGACAACAGTGGACTTCACTTAACTCATACACAAAGTCATTAAGAGGTTACAGGATCACATCTAAAAGAAGAAGGAAGGAAAGGTGCCAAAGCACAGTCATTAGTAACCACATACAATCATGCATATGCCCCTTGGAAGCCAGGACATAGACGAAAACAAGCAGTCAGGCTCAAGATCCAGAGGCCAGTTGCAACTGGACACCAGCAGGCAGATTTAATCTGCAAATATGTGTTATTTGGACTGTCCAATGTCTTTTTTTAAAAGTAACAGTGTTCAACATATAACACTTTACCAATTTAGCAACTTCACATTTATTAAAAAGACTCCCAGCTTCTCTTTTAAAAAAAATAAACAGATTGGCATCAGCGGTCATATTCCCCACAGAGCTAAGAGCCAGCAGATTGCCCTTCAATGGAGCATGTTCTCCACTCTTCTCCCAGGACTAGCTTTTCTCTTTGACTCGGGCCCTGCAAGGGCTGAAACTCAAGGAAAACATCACAGCCTAAAGGTCAAACTTGCTGAAAGGTGTACAGCTTTTCTATTATGGTGCCAGAGAGGCTCCCAAGACCTGAATATTGGTAGGTGGGCAGCAGAACAGAAATGACAAGAAACCCTAGTGTACAATGTGTGAAAATGTCACTGTAGGTACAGCACGGAGATGCACTAAATAAGAGTGGGCTGTAGTAGAGTGAATTCATCTAAACTACTTATAAGGTATCATGTTCATCTAAGGAACTCAGGACTTTTAATCTTGGACTTAAGTATCTATGAAATATTTTAAGGACTAAGTACCACAAAGAAAGGGGGGAAAAGTTAGATTAAGACTTCCCTGTCACTCCAGTGCAGGGGGCACGTGCTGGGAAACAGATCCTTCAGACTGCATCCCCCACAAAAAAAAACACATCAATTCCAGGTTATTATACACCCTAGTAAGACTGTCCACTTGACATTCAGAACATTCTTCAAAGGAGATCTGCTTTGGCATGTTCTACTACCCTGGATTAGGGCTAGCTGAAAGCCATCTTGTCCATACAGAGTTAAGTATATCCTGTCCTTTACAGAGACTGAGGAGAAAGTGAAGTCAGAACTAATTAAATAATTCGAGACCATAAAAAAGGGAAGGGACACATTAGGTGTTTTATCCTCAGGATCTGGGGCAGGCAACGGGGATGATCCACACAGAAAAAGATAAAAATTACCTTGCCAGAAGCCCTTGAAAGAATAGGAACAAATTTCAAAGTCATCTTCTCTGAACACTGTCTTATGACATCCCAAAAATTTTGGAAGTAGAAGAGAGGGGCAAGTAGGAACAGAAGTGTAAAGAGGTCTTCCTTCACACTTTCCCTGCTGCCTTCAGTTTACCCAAATAGATTCCCGTGAAAAACTGTCTCAACTCTGCAGAGTGGGCAGGCAGTGGAACAAAGAAAATCCAGGGCCTGCAGAAAGCCCTGCCTAGGACGGGCTGCTTTCCCAGGGGGGTGAATGCCCCAGTTGGGAGGTGGCTGAAGAAATGAACCACTAGGGGGTAGGCTCAATGCATTCTTCCAAATCCTAAGTAATTGACTCATCATTCTTTCTAATTTTCCAGAAACAATCAATTTTCTACAAATAGAGAACAAAGCAAAAGATACCATCACCCAATACCTAATAATGGGCTCCCCTCACGGATATCCTGAACTGTCTCAGCATTCAAAGCTTTAATAATTTCACACAGAGACTAAGAGAAAACTACAGTTTTCACCTCTTCTTGTTAACTAAAAGTCACAACTAAAAATAAAAAGCCAGAGGAACTAGAAAAATTGGGTTTTATAGGGCACATTAAATAATGCTTTATCAACTGCCATAATGCTATTGATTTTTTTTTGGTCCAAAATCCATGATAGTTTTACTTAGAGAAAAAAAAAAAGAACAAACCTCATGAACTCCAATCTTTATATAAACGGTCAAAAGGCTTGAATTCCTAATGTGCAGAGTATACTGCCCACTGTGCTAAAACTCAGATGTGCATATGTGTGTGCGCGGGTCGCACAGTCGTGTCTGACTCTTTTGCGACCCCATGGACTGTAAGCCTGCCAGGCTCCCCTGTCCATGGGAGTAGGTTGCAACTGTCCAGGGGATTTTCCCCACCCTGTGAGTGAACCCATGTCTCTTGCATCTCCTGCACTGGCGGGCAGATTCTTCACTACTCTGCCACCTGGGAAGCCCCAAAACCTCGTATGTGTGATTCTCTTTTCTTCAAGGGCAGTATTATAAAACAAAATGGGAACAGACCAACATTTGACATTAAATATTTTTGACCTGTTTACTAGTCCAGTATGATATTTCAAAATAAGAAAGTAGTCAAGCAATAGCGAACTTACTAAACAAAATCTGAAACTGTCACATTTAAACAAGTGTTTTTGTTCTCCCCTTGAAGTCTCGTTGTTATTAACTTTTACAGTAGGCTTTCAACCTAATAAACTTGGAAAAATTACTTTCCATGTACTAAATACCTCCGATATGACAAAGTTTTAATAAGTACTGACTCTTTATGGGTCTTTGTATAATCACTTCCTTACTATATTTTTGAATAATATAACCTTACAAAAGTTAAACTTCAGAATATGTGAATTTCTTTTAAACATTTTTTTTTTTTATTTATCTTTTGGGGGTGGGGTTGGGTAGGGAGGGGAGCGGGCGGGCCACTTCTATTGGTCTTTCATTTCTCTATTTTCATCCGTCTTTGTTCTTTGGTCTGGGTGGGCCTCCCATCGCGGTGGCCTCTGTCGTCTCAGAGTACCGGCTCTGGGCGCATGCACTCCAGAGCTCCGGCTCGGTAATTGGACACATCAGTCCAGCCGCTCCACGGCACGTGGGATCTTCCCAGGCCAGGGATGGAACCGGTGCCCCTTGCATTGCAAGGCGGCGTCCTTACCCACTGGGCCACCAGGGGAAGTCCGTGAATTTCTGATAAGAGACACACTCCTTAGGCTCACATTAGCTATGCAGCCTCCACCATGCTGCTTCTTATATTCCTCATTAAGGACCAATGTTACAGAAATGAGTGCACTGGACCAGTCTGCACTCAAACCAAAATTATCATTATAATACACTGCAACTCCCAAGTATAGCTACTATTTCCCTTACCTAAGATATCAGAACAAATTGCACCCATTTGTATCAAAATACAAGTTTCAGTTTAGTTCTTCAAAAGAGTTAAGAGGCAGTCAGGTCAACTAAACTAAGGTCAAGGAAAAACAAGTCTCATATCTATGTAGCATTAGAGAGAACTCTGGAATTTAAGCTTTCACCATCAAACAAAGTTAGGGGTTAGGAACTAATGAGGGCCGGATGTATCTCACTTCTAGGTCCAAGTCTAACAGACAACTAATGGAGATACGGAAACAGTGAAGAATCAAAGTAAAGGCCCAAAAGAAGTGAAGCAGCTGGCTGCTGACAAGTTGCGAACTTACTAAACAAAATCTGAAACTGTCACATTTAAACAATGTTTTGTTCTCCCCTTGAAGTCTCGTTGTTATTAACTTTTACAGTAGGCTTTCAACCTAATAAACTTGGAAAAATTACTTTCCATGTACTAAATACCTCCGATATGACAAAGTTTTAATAAGTACTGACTCTTTATGGGTCTTTGTATAATCACTTCCTTACTATATTTTTGAATAATATAACCTTACAAAAGTTAAACTTCAGAATATGTGAATTTCTTTTAAACATTTTTTTTTTTTATTTATCTTTTGGGGGGGTGGGGTGGGGAGGGAGGGGGAGGGCGGGCCACTTCTATTGGTCTTTCATTTCTCTATTTTCATCCGTCTTTGTTCTTTGGTCTGGGTGGGCCTCCCATCGCGGTGGCCTCTGTCGTCTCAGAGTACCGGCTCTGGGCGCATGCACTCCAGAGCTCCGGCTCGGTAATTGGACACATCAGTCCAGCCGCTCCACGGCACGTGGGATCTTCCCAGGCCAGGGATGGAACCGGTGCCCCTTGCATTGCAAGGCGGCGTCCTTACCCACTGGGCCACCAGGGGAAGTCCGTGAATTTCTGATAAGAGACACACTCCTTAGGCTCACATTAGCTATGCAGCCTCCACCATGCTGCTTCTTATATTCCTCATTAAGGACCAATGTTACAGAAATGAGTGCACTGGACCAGTCTGCACTCAAACCAAAATTATCATTATAATACACTGCAACTCCCAAGTATAGCTACTATTTCCCTTACCTAAGATATCAGAACAAATTGCACCCATTTGTATCAAAATACAAGTTTCAGTTTAGTTCTTCAAAAGAGTTAAGAGGCAGTCAGGTCAACTAAACTAAGGTCAAGGAAAAACAAGTCTCATATCTATGTAGCATTAGAGAGAACTCTGGAATTTAAGCTTTCACCATCAAACAAAGTTAGGGGTTAGGAACTAATGAGGGCCGGATGTATCTCACTTCTAGGTCCAAGTCTAACAGACAACTAATGGAGATACGGAAACAGTGAAGAATCAAAGTAAAGGCCCAAAAGAAGTGAAGCAGCTGGCTGCTGACAAGTTGTAACTGTATTTCTTCGTAGTTTGTGATCTCTCACAAAATTTTCAACCTTAGTGATTTTCATCATCTATACAGTATAGATTTTTCTCACTGTACCAAGTCAATAGGGCTTTTATAAGAAATAAGATAATAGATAAAAGAAGAGCTTATACCTTCAAATTTAAGTATTTCTCCCACATCTTCCTCTTACCACTCCTCCCCACCCCCACCTGATATAACAGCTTGATATATTCTATCATTTTCACCATACTTTTTAATATACACTTACAGACAGGTTGTTCTTTGAATTCTTTTGATAAAAAAAATTTAAAACACTATGCAAAGGGGGAGTATTGTTCTTACACATGCACCTTCTAGGGAACTGTTTACAGTCCTCCTCTCTTCTAATCTGTGCTAAGGGTCAAGCAGTCACAATCACTGTAACTCAAGAAATACAAGTTAACAAAGGCCCTGCAAAAGGGCCAGGCTGCATTTGCTTATAAAGGAAAAGAGGCCAGTTTCCTGTCTTAAATTTACCTGCGAGCAAGCCAACAACTCTCGAATACTAAGCTCCAAGTACCAAATATTTAAATATCAAGAGCAGATAGAATAGACTATCTGGATAAAGTTTAAACATAAAAATGTTTAAACACACAGAGTTAGAACACTTCACTGTGAAACAGTTCACAGGGATGTTCAGATGATGATTTAAGGACCATGTCTACAGATATCCTGTGATAATTAATAACAAAAGCACATGGTAGGCATCTGCTCAGAGGGTAGCAGAGTGCTTAACAGAGGGTCTTAGCATAGTCAACAAATTGACAGCTGTAACTAATGTTAAATGTAACTTAGTATTCTTTAAAACATACAAGAGATTGGACTATTTTAGAGAGCCACAATTATGAACTAAAATTAAGTCTAACTTTGCTTGGTATGTATCATACTACACCAAGAAAAGCACTTGACACAGCCAAATACTTTCCGGTACAATCTGCTCGTGAGGCAATCCTACCTGAATCTACTGATAAAGAAACTACTTACAAACCTAGCAAAGAGATTTAGGCACAAAGGTAAAGTATAACTGACGGTAAAGATCCCAGAGCACTGAAAAAAAAGAGGGTGCGGTTAAGAGGAAGAGAAAGAAAAGCAGGAAGGAGGCCAAATTTCTTTGACACTTTGGTACTTATCCTACCAACCCTCTTCTCCCCTGCAACCAGCTTCTTGTCTCTGCTGCTCCATGTGCCCTCTTCCTCTCTCCTATTTGAGAGGTCAGCTGGGTACCCAAATACCCGAAGATACTAACTGGTAAATACCCGGTTCTAAGAGAAGGAAATGCATTTTCTCTGCATCCAAGGAACCCATACCTCAAAAGGCGGGAAATATGTCTAAATGTATTCCAGTACTTATGAAAGACTGAGAAACTCCCTGGAGGATGGAGTCATCCCCATTCCCAGAGGACCCATTGGGCAGAACTAGCCTTACCTCACCGGTTAACCTTTACTGCTCAAAAGAAAACAGCTAAAGTGAACATAAAAGGAAATACTTTAAAGGGCCAAAAATGGAAAACAGCAAGATCTCCGCTTACAATCCAGGAGCCACTTAAACCAAGTGACTGCAAGTAAAACTGAAGAAGTACACACCATTGCTGACAGGATGACAAACCCATATGTGTCCAATGACAAAGTGGCCATCTACCAGCCTGCAAGCGAGGAGGGCTATTACATAAGAAAAGGCATCAGGGATCCTCTGAGATGCAGCTTTCCAGTGAGTCACAACTAAAAGGACACAGAAAAAAATAGATATGCCTCAAAAAAACATATGTGAAGGACAAAGACATCCACATCCATGCTAATATGTAAATCCCGTGACAAGGATACTCAAGATGGCTTAGATGAGTTCCCACTTAAGTGTCTAGCAAAGGGAACACATGCAGAACCACAACACAGGACGCAATCTGGCACCTGTGGGATGGAGGGATTATTTCCTGATGAGAGGGAAAAGAAAACATCAGGTTCAGAAAACAGAAAGGACACAAGCAGTAAGCATTCACTCTCATAGGGTCACAAAAACATGCATGGATTCAGTCATTTAATGAACGCACAGAGTACAATCTGCTCGTGAGGCAATCCTACCTGAATCTACTGATAAAGAAACTACTTACAAACCTAGCAAAGAGATTTAGGCACAAAGGTAAAGTATAACTGACGGTAAAGATCCCAGAGCACTGAAAAAAGAGGGTGCGGTTAAGAGGAAGAGAAAGAAAAGCAGGAAGGAGGCCAAATTTCTTTGACACTTTGGTACTTATCCTACCAACCCTCTTCTCCCCTGCAACCAGCTTCTTGTCTCTGCTGCTCCATGTGCCCTCTTCCTCTCTCCTATTTGAGAGGTCAGCTGGGTACCCAAATACCGAAGAGACTAACTGGTAAATACCCGGTTCTAAGAGAAGGAAATGCATTTTCTCTGCATCCAAGGAACCCATACCTCAAAAGGCGGGAAATATGTCTAAATGTATTCCAGTACTTATGAAAGACTGAGAAACTCCCTGGAGGATGGAGTCATCCCCATTCCCAGAGGACCCATTGGGCAGAACTAGCCTTACCTCACCGGTTAACCTTTACTGCTCAAAAGAAAACAGCTAAAGTGAACATAAAAGGAAATACTTTAAAGGGCCAAAAATGGAAAACAGCAAGATCTCCGCTTACAATCCAGGAGCCACTTAAACCAAGTGACTGCAAGTAAAACTGAAGAAGTACACACCATTGCTGACAGGATGACAAACCCATATGTGTCCAATGACAAAGTGGCCATCTACCAGCCTGCAAGCGAGGAGGGCTATTACATAAGAAAAGGCATCAGGGATCCTCTGAGATGCAGCTTTCCAGTGAGTCACAACTAAAAGGACACAGAAAAAAATAGATATGCCTCAAAAAAACATATGTGAAGGACAAAGACATCCACATCCATGCTAATATGTAAATCCCGTGACAAGGATACTCAAGATGGCTTAGATGAGTTCCCACTTAAGTGTCTAGCAAAGGGAACACATGCAGAACCACAACACAGGACGCAATCTGGCACCTGTGGGATGGAGGGATTATTTCCTGATGAGAGGGAAAAGAAAACATCAGGTTCAGAAAACAGAAAGGACACAAGCAGTAAGCATTCACTCTCATAGGGTCACATAGGGATAAGACATGCATGGATTCAGTCATTTAATGAACGCCTACTACGAGAGTCCACAAGACAGGCACTTGAGGGAACTGAGTGGAAGAGAGAGTGAACAAGCAAAGGGATAAACTACTGTTTAAAACCGTAACCTATGCCATGAAAAAAAGCATCCATGTGAATAAAATAGGGAGGGTGATCAGGAAAGGTCTCTAGATAAGTGGCATTTAAACTGAGAGCTGAAGACCAGATAAGTGTCTCCTTGGAGGGAGGGGATGGAACCAGGCCAAATGCCAGCTGGCGATGTGGGAGACGAGAGGGAACCGTGAGATACAACCTACACCTTGAGGAATCTCTTCCTAGAGAAGCAGGCACACAGAGGATGGAGAGGCTGAGGAAGCATAACTTTTACCTGGATGGAAGCTTAAGGACCTGGAGAGATCCTGAAACCCACCATTCCTTTTTTTATTTTTTAAATGAAGGAAATGAAGCCCAGAGACTGGCTCTGGGTCCCTGAACTAGGTAGGGGCAGAGGTGGGAGCACTAACCTAGTAACTCTCATTATTTGGTGCTGCCCGTTAGTGTTTTGATCAGAACACTCATTTGGACAATCAGAGCTCAGAAAGTGGACAATGTACAAGGAACACTTAATATCTGTAATGAAAATGAGCAGACTCAGATACAGGCACTTCACTAAACACTGTGGAATCACCTTCCCTCTTCACAACAAATGAAAACATGTAGCCAGTTTTTCCTGAAGTGAATGTATTCATTTTCTCTTCTGAAGTTGTTACGCATCCTACTTTGGGATATCTAAGCATCCAGGAAATGATAACAGCGATCCTGTCAGATATTTTTCAATGTGTTTCCTTGGCTAAAAAAAAGGCTGGCAAATCTATCAGTCCCCTTCCTTCCAAACAGCTATTTTTTATTGTACTTGCCTGAGAAATATCAATATAAACATTGAGGGACTACCTGTTACAGAGAGTAGAGAGAATGTGAGGCACCCAAGAGGAAAGTTCATTAAAGAAAAAAAATGAAAATTCCAGTACCAACAAAATAAATGGAAAGATATGAAGATAAATAAGTGGTTATTTACATTCACACAACTGAATAGTATTCAGCAGTGAAATAAGAGGGCACACGCATAGACAAAAGTATATTACAAACTGAGAATTTTGATCAGTTTAACTCTGTGTCCAGCTACACAAAAGGGGATTTATAATTGTTAAAAGTTATTACCAGCTTCCCTGAAAAGCCACACATAGTCAAAAAGGAAACATTACATTTCAATCACGTATTTTTCAGCTCTTACTAACATGGGGGGAAATACCCTTCCAACTGGAGCCACTACAACTCACCCCTTCACTGCTCTTGTCTGGTTGACCCAGAACTTCCACCACAAGTACCATTAGTGCTAAGACAGAAACCTGGACCTATTTTGCCAATTAACTGCTGCTCAAGGTCCAGGTCAGCCTGTAGACAAGCATTTCTCAAGTGTATGACCAGGTTTAGCCTGAGCAGAGTTAAGAAGCTGAAAACAGAGAATGGGAAAACCATTTAATCAGTTTACAGAATTCTGCATAGAGCTGTCAAGATCCTGGGTCTCTCTTAAAAGAGGTTTCTCTCACCTTTTCACTTTAATCCACAGTCCCAAAGGAAAGACAGTAAGAATTCTAGACCTACGCTGAAAAGGAATTCTCCCAGAATATGGACTGATCTGGTGGAAAGAACAGGCTGGCTGGTCTTCACTGATGCTTCACTCTATTTTCAACACTGTCTGCAGCTAGCTGAACTTGAGAGATTTCTAAGTCTTTCAAGGACATCAGAAACATTTTTGTCTGTACCAGAACATTTATCTCTGTTACTGAAGAAAAGTCACCTTCCAGAAAAATTGCCGTAAAAGCCTACATCATGTGCACTAATTTAAGAAAAAAAAAAGTAACACAGAACAGGAAAGGTAGCTTTAAAACACTCTTCCATTGTATATTAGGAACGTCAAGGTTAACTTAATGAAAATTAAAACCTTGATACCTAACTTTATAAAAATAATGTAAGCAATAAAGATGTAATTTATACTGTGACCAAACTACAGAGCTCAGACTATTTTAGGCAAGAACTCAGATGTATGCTAATTTCATACTGAGATGTATAAGACATGAATGACTTAGAAATTATACATGGACTCTGAGCTACTAAAATGGTGACAACCCAAAGTGATTACTCACACATCAGAAAAATAACAATGGGAGTTTTGAAGAAGAATCTTTTACTCTAAAAAGAAGCTCAGTTCAATAAAAAATCCATCTTTTAAAAATAGAAAGTTATCCTTTTCAAGGAGTGTTGATCTCCCCTTTATCACTGAAGGTAGAATGTAACACTCAGAAAGTCACCCTGAAGCTATAAGAAGCTTGGGGGGAGGGGATTAAACTTCAGGTAAGGACAGGACTAGGAGCCTATTAAGACAAAACACTAAGACATAAATATTCAAAAAGTATATTAGCAGGAAACTTGCAATGGATTCAGAAACAGCCTTTAGTGGCAAGAGAAAAAGAAAAGAGGGCTTCCCCTGGTGGTCCAGTGGGTAAGGACACCGCCTTGCAGTGCAAGGGGCGCCAGTTCGATCCCTGGCCTAGGAAGATCCCACGTGCCGCCGAGCGGCTGGACTGATGTGTCCAATCACCGAGCCGGAGCTCTGGGGCGCAAGCACCCAGAGCCGGTGCTCTGCGACAACAGACGCCACCGTGATGGGAGGCCCACAGGAGCCAAAGAACAAAGACGGATGAAAATGGAGAAATGAAAGACCAATAGAAGTGGCCCACCCGCTCCCCTCCCTCCCCAACCCGACCCCCGCCCAAAATAAATAAATAAAAATAATAAAAAAAAAAAAAGAAAGAAAAGAAAGCCTTTAAAAATCTAAGTCACTGAAATTTTAAAATGACACCCACATGACCCAGTTTACTTTTTTATTCAAAGAATTTTGATGCTAGGTATCTATTTTCCTTTGGAAGCTTTTCATGTCTAATATATATTTAAGATTAAAAGGTACACTTTTACTTAGGCACACAATGGAATAAAACATCACTGAGGACAACCGTGGACCTGTAAACAAATTTTATTGGGAAAGAAATACACAAACATGGGCAAAGGCAATACATAAATGGCAACTGTGACAGAGTATGGGTATTTAGAAAAGGAAGACAACATGGTTGGCTGGGTGAGAAAGACCCTCACTCTTACTTGTTTAACTCAGGGTGTATCAGGCACTAAAAACATTTCCACAGGCACTATTCTCATGCGGTCCTAAAAACTTAAGGAAACGAGTCATTTTATTCCTATTTTTCAGATGAGGAAATGGGCTTAGGAAAGATTAACTTGCCCTGAACTATAAAAACTTGCAAATCCAGGTCTAATAGACTGGAAAGCACATGCTCTTTGCACCACTTCAGTAAAGCAGTTACAACAACCAATGCCTTGCCTCACGCCAGCCCAATTAAATAAGAATCTCTCCCTTAAGGGCCCATGACACTGGGATTTATTAAAGCACCTCATTGGATTCTAACGTCCAGCCAGGGTTAAGAGCCACTGCAAAGACCTTCATTAAACAAGGGAAACAGCAGCTAGGACATGCAGAACAGGTAAGAGTCAAATAGAGAAGGTATCCGGCTTTTAGGGGCACATGGGGCTGCGAGTATGAGTGAAACTGTGGCGGCAGGGCCAGGTCGGAGGTCATTCAGGAAATCTCAACAGAGCAGAGACTAAAAGCCAGAGAAAGTCAACTGGAACCTTCCTACTGATAGCACAAGCAAGGAAGTCTGTGCTCAGAAGACTACAGTGAGAGAGGGACACAACATAATTTGCATACCCAAGGTGACCAAAACTTTGGCTGGGAATGTTACGAAGATAAGAAGCAATTGATGACAAATCTAAAGCGAATTTGGGTAGAGGTACGAAGTGCAGGAAGGGACAGATAATAAGCCGAGCTTGCTGAGCTGTCAGATGTAGCTCAGTGGTTATAGCCACCAGCTCCGCAGTGATCCTTTCTAACATTCACCATTCCAAGCATCGACGTCCTCATTTAGAACACGGAGAAAATAAACACGTCATCCTGTCCACTTACTGGAAGGAATAAATGAGAAGATAATCCAAATAAAACAAAGTAGACTTTGAGCATCTGTGTTTCACAAGTCTAAGAAAACAGTATTCCAATGTCTTCCTTCCTCCCAGGACACAATTACACGGCCTTGATATATCGCTTTAAAGACTTACAAATGTAGAACTGAAACTTGGCCTGCCTGCTTAGTTTCTATTTTCAATCACTCTCTACATTAGTCCAGGCAAGTATCCAGGAAGCTAAGATGCAGCCATTTAAAGACAGTAATTTTTCCTTAATAGTAAGGTGGAATGTACCCCACCACCTGCAAATGATGGTCATTTGAATTAATTAGTAGATTTACCTATTAAGCAATATACTAACTTTGTATAAATTATGCAATACAATATACTCTGCATGTCCTCAACTGTATTCTTGGAGACAAATATTCAGGAAACAAATCTAGTGACAGAGTTGGTTAACTTTGTAAAAAAATAAGACATATACTACTTTGTCTAAATTTCCCACACACTTGACACTGGGATTTATTAAAGCACCTCATTGGATTCTAACGTCCAGCCAGGGTTAAGAGCCACTGCAAAGACCTTCATTAAACAAGGGAAACAGCAGCTAGGACATGCAGAACAGGTAAGAGTCAAATAGAGAAGGTATCCGGCTTTTAGGGGCACATGGGGCTGCGAGTATGAGTGAAACTGTGGCGGCAGGGCCAGGTCGGAGGTCATTCAGGAAATCTCAACAGAGCAGAGACTAAAAGCCAGAGAAAGTCAACTGGAACCTTCCTACTGATAGCACAAGCAAGGAAGTCTGTGCTCAGAAGACTACAGTGAGAGAGGGACACAACATAATTTGCATACCCAAGGTGACCAAAACTTTGGCTGGGAATGTTACGAAGATAAGAAGCAATTGATGACAAATCTAAAGCGAATTTGGGTAGAGGTACGAAGTGCAGGAAGGGACAGATAATAAGCCGAGCTTGCTGAGCTGTCAGATGTAGCTCAGTGGTTATAGCCACCAGCTCCGCAGTGATCCTTTCTAACATTCACCATTCCAAGCATCGACGTCCTCATTTAGAACACGGAGAAAATAAACACGTCATCCTGTCCACTTACTGGAAGGAATAAATGAGAAGATAATCCAAATAAAACAAAGTAGACTTTGAGCATCTGTGTTTCACAAGTCTAAGAAAACAGTATTCCAATGTCTTCCTTCCTCCCAGGACACAATTACACGGCCTTGATATATCGCTTTAAAGACTTACAAATGTAGAACTGAAACTTGGCCTGCCTGCTTAGTTTCTATTTTCAATCACTCTCTACATTAGTCCAGGCAAGTATCCAGGAAGCTAAGATGCAGCCATTTAAAGACAGTAATTTTTCCTTAATAGTAAGGTGGAATGTACCCCACCACCTGCAAATGATGGTCATTTGAATTAATTAGTAGATTTACCTATTAAGCAATATACTAACTTTGTATAAATTATGCAATACAATATACTCTGCATGTCCTCAACTGTATTCTTGGAGACAAATATTCAGGAAACAAATCTAGTGACAGAGTTGGTTAAACTTTCAATTATCGTCAAAAATAACCCACACAAGATAAAGCTTGGTACTGGACTTTTATTTTCATATACCTTACTTTGTCTTATAATTTCCCACACACTTAGTGGGTCATCCTTTCACTAAGCGGCCTTTAAACCCACACTGTGACTGGCAAAAATAATTGCTTCTACTATCATAATGTGGTCATTATGATGGAAACCTGATTCGACAAACTAGAAAGGAACTTGGGTTCCTTCTCCAAGAAAATAATGAGAGGACAGGAGGGTGGGAAGGATGTTCAAGAGGGAGAGAACAATGGTTTAACTATGGCTGATTCATGTTGTATGGCAGAAACCCACACAATGTTGTAAAGCAATTATTCTCCAATTAAAAATAAAAATAAATAATTTTTTTAGAAACAAGGGAGGAGGGCTTCCCTGGTGGTCCAGTGGGTCAAGAGTACACCTTGCAGTGCAAGGGGCACCAGTTCCATCCCTGGCCCAGGAAGATGCCACGTGCTGTGAAGCAGCTGGACTGGTGTGTCCCATTACAAGCCAATGCTCTGGAGTGCATGCACCCAGAGCCAGTGCTCTGAAGTAAGAGAGGCCACTGCAATGGGAGGCCCACACATGCCAAAGAATAAAAAGATGGATGAAAATAAATATAAATAAAAGAGGCATGCTGGGGAAAAGAAAAAAAGGGGAGGAAGAGAGCTAACAAGAGGAAAAAATAAGAGCATAGACATAAAAACAGCTAACTTCTACTGTTCGAGTCTTTACTAAGTATAGCTTACAAATTATTTTTAGAAAGATATTTAATCATCAATAAATCGACAGACAATAACTGCTGGAGAGGGTGCGAAGAAAAGGGAACCCTCTTGCACTGCTGGTGGGAATGTAAACTGATACATCCTCTATGGAAGACAATATGGAAATTCCTCATAAAACTAAAAATAGAAGCACCCTATGACCCAACAATTCCACTATTGGGCCTATATCCTGATGAAATTAAAAATGAAAGAGGCACCTGTACCCCAATGTTCATTGCAGCTCTCTATACAATAGCCAGAACATGGAAGCAACCCAGATGTCCATCGACAAATGAATGGATACAGAAGTCCTGGTACATATATACAATGGAATACTACTCAGCTATTAAAAGAAATGCAGAAGCCTCAGTCCTAATGAGGTGGCTAGCTCTAGAACCTATCATAAAAAGTGAAGTAAGTCAAAAAGAGAAAGACAAGTACAGTATACTAACTCATATATATGGAATTTAGTAGGATGGTCATGATAACACACGCAATGAACTCATGGAAAAACAAACATAGAATAGACATAGGGACATTGTGGAGACCGAACAGTGAGAGGGAGGCATGGAGGAAGTAACATCGAAACCGTATATACTGGCACATGTGGAAGGGATGGCTATTGTCATTGTGCTAAGGGAATAGGAATGCCTACAATTACTTGGGGTGATGGTCCGGAGGGGTGGGAGGGGGGAGCTGGGTCGGGGGTGGGGGGGTGGTCCAGGGATATGCATATGAATGATCTGGGAACATACATGTTGGTGAACAACAAAACTCTGTAAAATCTTTAAAATAAATAATAATAATAATAATAATAAAAGATAATTGAAGGTGTTTTTAAAAGATCTCAAGAGTGTAGAGAGGTAGGGAGCTCTTGTTCCTAGACTGAAGTAATTATTAACGTTATTTTCCAATTCCTGAAACCAGTTCTCACAGGGAAACACTATAATGCTTTGGGTAACTCTTTAAGACACAAATAAAACGGCAGTTGCTAGAAGGAAAAAAGCCTTTGAGAAAGTGAGAGATTGTCTCCTAAATCGTCCTTTGGCTAGAGAACCAAAAAGTGGAGGAGGCTGTTTCCTGTTCTGTGCCTGAAGCAATAAAGATGTAATAGTTACAATGAACACCAGGAGAGACCAGAGACAGAGTCCTGAAACTGACAGCATTCTGTGGTGAAAAGGGTAGAAGACACAAAAACACACTGACACAACTGCTTGGATGAAAGGACAAGATATTTTGAATAACCAAACCATTAAAATCCACGGTCTCAGAGATTCACAACTTTTCTTTCCTACTTGTGCCTACACAGATAAAGCAAAACTAGTTTGGGTTCTGAAATGGATTTTCTACTTAGGATTAATTTCAGGCATATTGGCTGCCCTGAGAGTTCACTTTCAAATAAAATGAGGCCACACTAAAAACTTGACTGATGGAAATGGGGTAATACCCATCTCAGGCTCCATCCTGCGCTCACAACTCAATCTCACCACCACCTCTAAACCTCAGCCCAAAGAAAGCTAGAAATCTCGTTGCATTCCCCCAAGAAAACAAAAGGTCTGAGTCTCTCCTAGTTACTCTGAATAAGTAAGAAAGCAATAGTCAAGCTAGGTCAGAACCAATAACCGCCAACTGACTAGCTAAGGGGCTCCTCCATTGATTCTTTAAGTTTGAAAACCAGGGCCTCACGAAAAAGTTGTAACTTCTGCATCACTACGCAAAAGTAACAGTACACAAAAGTATCACAAGTTCCACCAAAAACACTTGACCTCTTGCTGTTCCTCCAAGTAAAGGGGGCCCAGAAGGTCTCAGAGCTGCACACACACTTCAGCAAACATTCAGGAAAACCACTGCCAAGACTCTCTTGACACCTGTGGCAAAATCACTGTGTCTGTTAAATGCCCCATCTATTTAAGTGGCATTTAAAGCATAAGCACCGTGCCATTAAACACAGTTTGTACGAGGTCAGAGTATAAAGTTGACGAGATAAGAAATCAATTGTATATCAACTGTCAAAAACCAACTTTCAAAGATAGAGCTGGTCAGAAACTGTTGTACAGGGGTACAAGGGGGAAAGAAACTCCACATTGGAAAAACTCAATCCCTGGGGCTGAAGCAAGAAAAGGAGTCTTTGACTGGTAGTAAAGATCAGAAAGTATTTCTCTTCTGCAATGAAAAAAAAAAAAAAAAAGTGACAGAGAGAAAAAAGTATACAGAAATACAGGGGAAAGACTCATCTCTCTTCATCCTTGAAGGAATTCAGTATCTTTACCTCTCTCTTCTAAAATTCCTCTGTCGAAGTCCTAACCCTCAGTGTGACTGCATATGGAGACAGAGCCTTTAAGCAGGTTAACAAAGGAAAATGCAGGTAACTTAAAAGTAGGTTGCAATCCAACAGCACTGTTGCCCATGTAAGAGGAAGAGGATTCTCCAGGAGCACACACAAGTTAACATCACACGAGGGGACAGTCAGAAGGTAGCCCTCCACAAGTGAAGAAGCAACGTCTTACCAGAAACCAGCTCTGTCATCACCTTCATCTTGGATTTCTAGGCTCCCAAAACTATAAGAAACTACATTTCTTTAGTTTAAGCAACCCAGGCTGTGGTATGCGGCTATGGGAGCCCAAGTAAACTGATGGAACCTCTAACCTAATCCTTTTTTTCTCCATTATCTTTTTCTTCCTAATGCTGCCAGCCAACCTTTATGGACTACTAGTATCTGAACCATGGGTGTGTGTGTATGTATGCATATACATATTTGTGTGTGTGTGTGTATATATATACCCACTGAATAATACCTCCTTACTTATGAATTTACAACGATGAATCTTCCCTCACTATGACATCCTCTTCCATCTGTTGAATCATTCCCATACAAGTTCCACCAAAAACACTTGACCTCTTGCTGTTCCTCCAAGTAAAGGGGGCCCAGAAGGTCTCAGAGCTGCACACACACTTCAGCAAACATTCAGGAAAACCACTGCCAAGACTCTCTTGACACCTGTGGCAAAATCACTGTGTCTGTTAAATGCCCCATCTATTTAAGTGGCATTTAAAGCATAAGCACCGTGCCATTAAACACAGTTTGTACGAGGTCAGAGTATAAAGTTGACGAGATAAGAAATCAATTGTATATCAACTGTCAAAAACCAACTTTCAAAGATAGAGCTGGTCAGAAACTGTTGTACAGGGGTACAAGGGGAAAGAAACTCCACATTGGAAAAACTCAATCCCTGGGGCTGAAGCAAGAAAAGGAGTCTTTGACTGGTAGTAAAGATCAGAAAGTATTTCTCTTCTGCAATGAAAAAAAAAAAAAAAAGTGACAGAGAGAAAAAAGTATACAGAAATACAGGGGAAAGACTCATCTCTCTTCATCCTTGAAGGAATTCAGTATCTTTACCTCTCTCTTCTAAAATTCCTCTGTCGAAGTCCTAACCCTCAGTGTGACTGCATATGGAGACAGAGCCTTTAAGCAGGTTAACAAAGGAAAATGCAGGTAACTTAAAAGTAGGTTGCAATCCAACAGCACTGTTGCCCATGTAAGAGGAAGAGGATTCTCCAGGAGCACACACAAGTTAACATCACACGAGGGGACAGTCAGAAGGTAGCCCTCCACAAGTGAAGAAGCAACGTCTTACCAGAAACCAGCTCTGTCATCACCTTCATCTTGGATTTCTAGGCTCCCAAAACTATAAGAAACTACATTTCTTTAGTTTAAGCAACCCAGGCTGTGGTATGCGGCTATGGGAGCCCAAGTAAACTGATGGAACCTCTAACCTAATCCTTTTTTTCTCCATTATCTTTTTCTTCCTAATGCTGCCAGCCAACCTTTATGGACTACTAGTATCTGAACCATGGGTGTGTGTGTATGTATGCATATACATATTTGTGTGTGTGTGTGTGTGTATATATATATACCCACTGAATAATACCTCCTTACTTATGAATTTACAACGATGAATCTTCCCCTCACTATGACATCCTCCCTTCCATCTTTCAGTTCCCAAAACATGAGGGCAATTCATATCCCCATATCCACTGCTTTCTGTTTGTCTCACCATTTACTTTTCATCCAAACCTGGCTAACTTCAACTTCCCATGAACATCTCACTCTGTTACCTACTCAAATTCCATCAATTGCATACATACAGGCCTGCATTCAAAGGCCTTTTCAACTCTGTTACAACTTACCTGCCCTTATGTTTTCTTCCAATTTCTCATGCAAAACCCCTGCACAAGGTCAAAGTGACCCACAGCCATCCTGTGAGTATCTCTTAAATTTTCCTGTTTATTTTTTTCTCATTGTTACAAATGACAATGTCCTCTCTGCTCTACTTCCTCTTTCTTACTGGTGCTGGAAGAGAAGTTACAGAAGAGCATTATACAAGGGGCCGTGGCAAAACCTTCCTCTCCAAAATGCTGCTCATCATAAAATTTATTTTTACTCAAACAGGCTTTTAGCCCTGGCAAGCCATCATGCCAAGGTCCTTCACAAGATATGAAAGACAGTACCATCCAATAAAAGAGAAACTATCAAATTTGACTCCGCAAATTCCACATCAAGTCTGCATGTCATAATTTACCCTGACTATTTCTGGCTTAGGAGTAGGGAGGGAAAATCCATGAGGTTTCAACTGGCCCTTGAAAACAGGCATTTGAAAACAGACTGCATGATCTACTTAAAATCAATGATGCTTAACTTTCACAACACATAAAAATTTCAGCTCCATATAAATAGGAAATAGGGGAGATCATACATAATTAAATTCAGAAAGTTTCCAAAGACTTTTATCTCCTCCTAAATCTTAG
Source organism: Tragulus kanchil (assembly GCA_022376925.1). Classification (NCBI taxonomy): domain Eukaryota; kingdom Metazoa; phylum Chordata; class Mammalia; order Artiodactyla; family Tragulidae; genus Tragulus; species Tragulus kanchil. The sequence goes on along the minus strand of JAIOJX010000023.1, from coordinate 115,479,933 downwards.
TAAGCATCCTAGTAAGCATCACATAAGGTCTGAAGAGACCATGAGGCATCTGTGAACTTGTCTCCAAGTTCAACCAGTTCCCCCTCTCAAACCCCACTGCTTTATTTCCCAGCTTCATTCCCATCTATAACCCAGCAACGAAATCTCGAAGTAACGGTCTAGTCTCTCTCTGCAGATCTTTCCCTACCAACTATCCAAAGAACTTCCCAGGCGTCATCAACCCTCCTTTTCTGAGGATGTATATAATTGAGCTCCATAACCTCCAGTATATCCTCACTGATTTTTACCACGTGAGTGACAAATGCAGTAACATGTCAAGGCTTAAACAAAGTGAATGCCTGGCTCATAATTTTACATGCACTAAAGCAGCCTCTATCCCACTAACAAGACCTTCTCTTCCATACTTTCCTGTTATTTTCCCCATTTATCACAGACACAAGCTGATCACTATAAAAACTTCACACACCTTCAAACTCTTCCTTCCCCTTAAAAGTAATCCTCCAAGAGATTTTTCCAGTTAACTTAGCATGCACTACATCATACAGACACTTTTAAGACCCCTTCAACAACTTCACTTATATGGAGTGGCTTTTATGTAGAAACCTAACCAGAGTAGAAAGGAAGAGCCTAAGTTCTATTGCTCCAAACCAGATCAAAGTACCCTATAGACAGTAGCACCCAGAGATACTCCAGTGTCACTCATTAGCACCCCAAGAGCACCCAAACTGCGTGAGGAGCCTATCTTTCCCTTTCAAACAAAGGAGTCAAAGGACAGAGAAATGATACCGAGCCATTTTACAATCCAGGTCCAGAATCAGAAGCAAACTGACAGTGTAACATTCAGAGACGAGAGTGACTGTTTCAGGTTTCTCATTTCCTGGAACACCAAGTGCCCAGGAGGGCTGGGCCATCAGCTTCCCATCAAAAGGGGAAAAGAACCACCCACTTTCTAAGACAGATTGACTGTTAAACACATGTACAGCAGGCCTCTCAAAGGAGAAAAGGCAAGCTGTCCTGCCAGAGTTCTTAAAAGCTTCTGAGGACAACAATTTCTTGTTTTTAGAGGTGACAAGATATATATTAACCCATACTGGATAGACAGCAACCCTTCTCAAATTCAGGACTTAATAAGATACCTTTCTGTTCTAAAAATTCCTACAACTTGAGAATTCCAAAATATCAACCTTTTACAGGTCAAATAATTACATTTGTTAAAGCAGACTAATTATTAAAATCACACAAAACCTTGGTTAACCAATCTCTAGTATTTAGGGAAATCATTTTAAAATCCAAGTGGTTAAAAGGTACCTGACCTTTTCAGTGCCAGTTCATCCACCACTTGGTGTGGGTGAGTGCTAAGTCACAGAGTCCTGTCTGACTCTGTGAGACCCTATGGACTGTAGTCCAGTGAATGCCTGGCTCATAATTTTACATGCACTAAAGCAGCCTCTATCCCACTAACAAGACCTTCTCTTCCATACTTTCCTGTTATTTTCCCATTTATCACAGACACAAGCTGATCACTATAAAAACTTCACACACCTTCAAACTCTTCCTTCCCCTTAAAAGTAATCCTCCAAGAGATTTTTCCAGTTAACTTAGCATGCACTACATCATACAGACACTTTTAAGACCCCTTCAACAACTTCACTTATATGGAGTGGCTTTTATGTAGAAACCTAACCAGAGTAGAAAGGAAGAGCCTAAGTTCTATTGCTCCAAACCAGATCAAAGTACCCTATAGACAGTAGCACCCAGAGATACTCCAGTGTCACTCATTAGCACCCCAAGAGCACCCAAACTGCGTGAGGAGCCTATCTTTCCCTTTCAAACAAAGGAGTCAAAGGACAGAGAAATGATACCGAGCCATTTTACAATCCAGGTCCAGAATCAGAAGCAAACTGACAGTGTAACATTCAGAGACGAGAGTGACTGTTTCAGGTTTCTCATTTCCTGGAACACCAAGTGCCCAGGAGGGCTGGGCCATCAGCTTCCCATCAAAAGGGGAAAAGAACCACCCACTTTCTAAGACAGATTGACTGTTAAACACATGTACAGCAGGCCTCTCAAAGGAGAAAAGGCAAGCTGTCCTGCCAGAGTTCTTAAAAGCTTCTGAGGACAACAATTTCTTGTTTTTAGAGGTGACAAGATATATATTAACCCATACTGGATAGACAGCAACCCTTCTCAAATTCAGGACTTAATAAGATACCTTTCTGTTCTAAAAATTCCTACAACTTGAGAATTCCAAAATATCAACCTTTTACAGGTCAAATAATTACATTTGTTAAAGCAGACTAATTATTAAAATCACACAAAACCTTGGTTAACCAATCTCTAGTATTTAGGGAAATCATTTTAAAATCCAAGTGGTTAAAAGGTACCTGACCTTTTCAGTGCCAGTTCATCCACCACTTGGTGTGGGTGAGTGCTAAGTCACAGAGTCCTGTCTGACTCTTTGCGACCCCATGGAATGTAGTCCAGCAGGCTGCTCTATCCATGGGATTCTCCAGGCAACAAAGAACAGGTTGCCATGTCCTCCTCCAGGGGATCTTCCAGACCCAGGGATAGAACCAGAGTCTTTTTTGTCTCCTTCGTTGGCAGGCAGGTTCCTTAAGACTAATGCCACCTGGGAAGCCCCAACCACTTGGCATTGCTCTCTAAATCTAGGGACATTTCCTGACCAATGAAATACAGATAAAATACAGCAAAGTAAGTATTAGTATTTCCACCCTCTACTGTTACAATAATAAGCAGAGGGTCAGGAGAATACTGGTAGATAAACACAACTCCTAGAAAAAGTAATTTCATGAAAGTTAAAATGATTAACAGTTCTCTTTTATCAAATTTTCTTATTTTATCTTAGACACACAGAAAACACATGCACACACACATATACATAAAACACACCCTACATATCAATAGCTATCAAAACAAACTGCAGAAATAAAATGACATTAATGCTCTTTAGACATTAACACATTTTTAAGCAGTATTTTCAAAGCCAACAACCTTGAAAATCAAATTAAGTCCCTACCTTTATATACCATAAGAATAATAGGCTTACAGTTGTGTAATTTATTTGTTTACATTTTATATAAAGATTCCCAAAGAGTCCAAGATTCTATCCTGCCAGTGACTACACCTAAGACACTGAAAAGACAGAATTTTAAGTATGGATCAATAAAAAGTTCACAGTCTTTTAACAGCATATAAAATTACCCCAAAGAGAATGGATCTCTTCTAAAACACAGAACATCTTACACAAAGAAGAAATCTTCAATTGCTAGCATTAGGAAGGAATTTAAAATATGAAGATTCCATGTATTTAAGAAAGAACATTCCTTTGTTCATTACAAAGCTTACAAAAAACAAGACATTTAATGGCAATGTGTCTCCTCCCTGAAAGCTGATTTACTGCTACTTAGCATTTTTAAGGAAGTAGTTCCAAGAGCTAAGCAATAGTTTTCAATACGGACTGAAAGTCCTGTCTGATTTTCAGTGCCAGTTCATCCACCACTTGGTGTGGGTGAGTGCTAAGTCACAGAGTCCTGTCTGACTCTTTGCGACCCCATGGAATGTAGTCCAGCAGGCTGCTCTATCCATGGGATTCTCCAGGCAACAAAGAACAGGTTGCCATGTCCTCCTCCAGGGGATCTTCCAGACCCAGGGATAGAACCAGAGTCTTTTTTGTCTCCTTCGTTGGCAGGCAGGTTCCTTAAGACTAATGCCACCTGGGAAGCCCCAACCACTTGGCATTGCTCTCTAAATCTAGGGACATTTCCTGACCAATGAAATACAGATAAAATACAGCAAAGTAAGTATTAGTATTTCCACCCTCTACTGTTACAATAATAAGCAGAGGGTCAGGAGAATACTGGTAGATAAACACAACTCCTAGAAAAAGTAATTTCATGAAAGTTAAAATGATTAACAGTTCTCTTTTATCAAATTTTCTTATTTTATCTTAGACACACAGAAAACACATGCACACACACATATACATAAAACACACCCTACATATCAATAGCTATCAAAACAAACTGCAGAAATAAAATGACATTAATGCTCTTTAGACATTAACACATTTTTAAGCAGTATTTTCAAAGCCAACAACCTTGAAAATCAAATTAAGTCCCTACCTTTATATACCATAAGAATAATAGGCTTACAGTTGTGTAATTTATTTGTTTACATTTTATATAAAGATTCCCAAAGAGTCCAAGATTCTATCCTGCCAGTGACTACACCTAAGACACTGAAAAGACAGAATTTTAAGTATGGATCAATAAAAAGTTCACAGTCTTTTAACAGCATATAAAATTACCCCAAAGAGAATGGATCTCTTCTAAAACACAGAACATCTTACACAAAGAAGAAATCTTCAATTGCTAGCATTAGGAAGGAATTTAAAATATGAAGATTCCATGTATTTAAGAAAGAACATTCCTTTGTTCATTACAAAGCTTACAAAAAACAAGACATTTAATGGCAATGTGTCTCCTCCCTGAAAGCTGATTTACTGCTACTTAGCATTTTTAAGGAAGTAGTTCCAAGAGCTAAGCAATAGTTTTCAATACGGACTCCTCTTCACAACCTGCTCCGTGGCACCATCTCCTTATAAATTGGGGGAAATGTTTAACTGGATGCTTAACTGACTTACTTGATCTCAATATTTTTTCCCACCAGATTGTGGAATATCATACAAAGGAAGTGTCTTCATTTTGGTCCTTGGATTTTTCTACTGAGTCTTAATTTTACAAGAAATGAAACTACAAAGAGTAACATACTTCAGAAATTCAAGGACGAACAACAAACTCTTCAGGTCCTATTTCAGGAGTGCCTAAAACAAAACTCAAGTGTTCTAAGGGTGAGGAAAGGAAAGCATGATTCTGGTTCAAGCCTCAGTCTTAGTGCTTTCACCGAGTTATTTAGGTTCTGGTTATTTACAAATGTGGAAGCTTATTACAAATAAAAGCTCTCAGTTCCAATGAGCTTTGGATAACTTCCTATCTCCATTCTAAAAGACTCTTCTTCACAATTACCATCCATTTGAAGAGTGATTTGACCCACACTCTGTCCTCTGAGATACTACATAAAAGGACTCACACCTACTCAAAAATCAATCTTTTCAATTAGATGAAAACTTAATGAAAGCTGAGATCATCTTGATGAAAGCCCAATACTGCCAAAAGGCAAAAACAGCTTCACACTCTAACGGTAAGCCCACAGGGTTGCCAGATCATAATTCTGCTACCTAGTCATTAACGGTCCAGAGGTTTATCTCATTGGGGCAAAGAGTTTCTGCACCGATTCTCTTTACAGGGAGCCTTGTCAATTCTATGTACACATCTGGATCCCTGAACAGAAAAGCATTTAAGTCACAGTTCTATAATTAAGTCTCTTCAAAACAAAGAGTAATATCCCAAACGGGCAAAAGGTATTCTGAGAACAATTGCACTTGCAGATTTCTCTACTGATTCAATCTCAGGACCACAGAACACAATAGAGGGACGGACTTTTGGTTTGCTTATCCAGTCACTTGAACCGCATTCTCCCTATGATGGATAAGAAGGATGCATTTGGTAGACAGAAACCCATAAAGGACATGGGTTAGGATAATGGCAGGTAAAGGTGGCTGATATGTAGAGGTCCAACCCACAGGAATGACATAGCAGCCAATTTAGCTATGTGGACACAGGCTGAATTAACCTGTCCTTTATACTTTAATGTTCTGATCAATACAATGGTTATTATCTGCCCAGATGAGTTCTGAGTCACTAACAATAAGATTTAAATGACTTAAGATTTAAGACAAAAATTAACCAAAATCCAGAATAAATCCTACTGTTTATACCCAAAAATGAGCCTTCATCTTTTAAAAAAAAAAAAAGTAGTTCCTGCACAGTGCAAACTAACAAAAGCATGTTGAAAAGAGAACTATGCTCTGAAAATCATTACTCACGCCTCAAAATATAAGCAGCCCAAAGTTAAATGTTCAAACCCTGAGTAAGTCCCTCATACATCATAAGAGCACTGTAAACGCAAAGGGAAAGAACTGCAAGGCATCTTTATGTTATTAGGTAAATTTCATGTAAATCACACATAAATGAGACCTGAATGTCAGGCACTGGGAATTCAAAGCAGAGATAAGGGGATTGAGGAGGAGGAGGAGGAAGGACAGAGAAGTGGGGGAGATGATGAGAGAGTAAAAGATGGGCTCAGAGAGGACAAAAAAAGGCAACCTGTGTAGGACCATAATAAGATACATAGGTGAATAGAAAACTATGGGTTAAGAATTCACTGATCATGTTCCAGAGAAAGAAGAGTATTTGACTAGTCCACAAAGTGAACACTGCATCTGAGAAAGAATGGAGAAGTTGAATGCAAGTGCTTGAAATCTGCCCTGAAGGCCACCAGCAGTCAAGGAAGGTTTCAGGCAGGAGTGAAAGCCAGAGTTTCCCCTTACCTGTCTTTTGCAAAGATCCAAGTCTAACGTGCCTGAATTCTACAAGGTTATTTTTATCCTGGGAGATAGTTCATAAAAATCAATGCTAAAAAGGTTACAAAAGTGGAACAGTTCTCCCATTGATCCACAATTCAGGTCTAATACCTGGGCCCAGAGAGCTTGAGCATAGTTAAAATCTTGCACTCAGGAGCCAGCGTGCACAGGTTCTAATTCCAGCTCTGCCACTTACTATATGTCTTTGGGTCAGTAATTTATAGATCTCTTCATGCTACCATTTCTCCCTATGATGGATAAGAAGGATGCATTGGTAGACAGAAACCCATAAAGGACATGGGTTAGGATAATGGCAGGTAAAGGTGGCTGATATGTAGAGGTCCAACCCACAGGAATGACATAGCAGCCAATTTAGCTATGTGGACACAGGCTGAATTAACCTGTCCTTTATACTTTAATGTTCTGATCAATACAATGGTTATTATCTGCCCAGATGAGTTCTGAGTCACTAACAATAAGATTTAAATGACTTAAGATTTAAGACAAAAATTAACCAAAATCCAGAATAAATCCTACTGTTTATACCCAAAAATGAGCCTTCATCTTTTAAAAAAAAAAAAAGTAGTTCCTGCACAGTGCAAACTAACAAAAGCATGTTGAAAAGAGAACTATGCTCTGAAAATCATTACTCACGCCTCAAAATATAAGCAGCCCAAAGTTAAATGTTCAAACCCTGAGTAAGTCCCTCATACATCATAAGAGCACTGTAAACGCAAAGGGAAAGAACTGCAAGGCATCTTTATGTTATTAGGTAAATTTCATGTAAATCACACATAAATGAGACCTGAATGTCAGGCACTGGGAATTCAAAGCAGAGATAAGGGGATTGAGGAGGAGGAGGAGGAAGGACAGAGAAGTGGGGGAGATGATGAGAGAGTAAAAGATGGGCTCAGAGAGGACAAAAAAAGGCAACCTGTGTAGGACCATAATAAGATACATAGGTGAATAGAAAACTATGGGTTAAGAATTCACTGATCATGTTCCAGAGAAAGAAGAGTATTTGACTAGTCCACAAAGTGAACACTGCATCTGAGAAAGAATGGAGAAGTTGAATGCAAGTGCTTGAAATCTGCCCTGAAGGCCACCAGCAGTCAAGGAAGGTTTCAGGCAGGAGTGAAAGCCAGAGTTTCCCCTTACCTGTCTTTTGCAAAGATCCAAGTCTAACGTGCCTGAATTCTACAAGGTTATTTTTATCCTGGGAGATAGTTCATAAAAATCAATGCTAAAAAGGTTACAAAAGTGGAACAGTTCTCCCATTGATCCACAATTCAGGTCTAATACCTGGGCCCAGAGAGCTTGAGCATAGTTAAAATCTTGCACTCAGGAGCCAGCGTGCACAGGTTCTAATTCCAGCTCTGCCACTTACTATATGTCTTTGGGTCAGTAATTTATAGATCTCTTCATGCTACCATTTCTCATCTGCAAAACCGGTAAACTTCTACTATATGCACCTTAAGACTGCTAAACACATGAGTGAGAGAATGCAGGCTGCTTGCAGCAGTGCCTACCACAGGGAGAAAGCATCCACGTGAGGCTACGACAGCCACTTCTACTATGCCACATCCTTTCGACATCTGATAAAAGTTTTGTAATATTTCCTTAAAAAAATCAACGAAATGTTAATCCAGGAGGCTTTGTAGAGGAGTTTGGTCGGGGATGGAGGTAAGTAAGGGTCAGACTTTTCTGATTTTATAGGAGAGTTGGACCATAAAGAAGGCTGAGCACCAAAGAATTGATGCCTTTGAACTGTGGTGGTGGAGAAGACTCCTGAGAGTCCACTGGACTGCAAAGAGATCAAACAAGTCAGTCCTAAAAGAAATCGACCCTGAATATTCATTTGAAGGACTGATGCTGAAGCTCCAATAATTTGGCCATGTGATGCAAAGAGATGACCCTTTTCATTGGAAACGACCCAGATGCTGGGAAAGACCGAGGGCCATAAGAGAAGGGGACAGCTGGGGACTAGATGGGTTGGATGGCATCACTGAGTCAATGAACAGGAGTTTGAGCAAGCTCCATGAGATGGTGAAGGACAGGGAAGCTTGGTGTACAGTCCACAGGGCTGCAAAGAGTCAGCCATGAGAGTGACTGAACCGAATTCTTCTCAAACCACAAGCCAAAGACTATACACCTAAGTGAACGTTTCCTTTTTCAGTATGTCTCACCCATTTTTCCCCTCTCAATGGCTTAAAATGGTTCCCAGGCACACATATGTAATTAAAATTCATTACCTTAAAAGACTGCTTTAGGAAATCCAACAATCAAATTTGCTATCATCTTTTTTTATGGGTAGATATAATTACAACCTAATAGGCACCATTTAATCAAGACTTAACAATTAGGTTCTTAAATCCAAAACTTGATCATTTTCTTCCACGAAAGGTGCACAAAATTTTCTCCCAGGTGCTGGCCCTGTAAAGTGAAGGGCGGAAGCACTATTAAAACCCTTATCATAATGGCCTTCTGAAATGCTAATTATTACCCAATTATGACAGACATAATCTGAGAGTAGAGAGCCTAACACCACCTAATGCAATCTCGTAACAGCTTTTTAAAATTTTTCACCTCCATCTCTAAACAACGGCCCACAAAAAGCCTGAAATAGACGGTAGTATTTCACTCTCACCTACTGCATTCTGAACAAGAAAACAGTCACTGATAACAGCATCCAACCCTTCCTCTGGTTCTGACATCAGCCAATCAGAACCTCAAAGGAGAAATGCAACCCTATGTCTGTTTCCTATTCCACAGTTTAGACACAAGAAACAGAGACCCTTAAAAGTGCTACCCCTCCTAAGACACTGAAACTCAGGCTAGAACCTAGGTCTCCTCTGGTTTAAAAAAAAAACAAAAACAAAAACAAAAAAACAGGAACTCTACCCAATCACGTGGGTAGATAAAATTGAAATAATTCTGAGGGCCTCCATTTTCAAGCCACAGCTATGTCTCTTACATCTAATTACAATATCTATCTCCATTTCCAGCTAAATAAGATTAATTCTTAGTCACTGATGCTTAATAGTAACTCCTGCTACTCCCAGCAACCAACACCCTAGTTTGAAGGGGATGCAGATCACTAATTAGTGCATCATCTATTGAGAGCCTGTAATTGCCTTACCACACCCAAGCGCCTTCTGGTTAGACTAAGCTTTACAGCTGTAAGACAAACAAGAGACACGCAGTTGCCCAAGAAATCTATTGAGAATTAGAAAACCCTGAGAGGGCTCTATTCATCACTGAGAAGAAATCTCTCTTTAGTTTTCTTTTTCCTTTCTCAAAAAGCTACGAGGGTCTCCCAACAAATCTATATACCAAACCTTTACTTTTAAACTTCATTGTCCAAGGACTATAGTGCAGAGGACACATGTGATCTTTATGCAGGATTCCAACCAGTCAATCCTAAAGGAAATCAACCCTTAATACTCACTGGAAGGAATGATGCTGAAGCCGAAGCTCCAATACTTTGACCACCTGATACAAAGAGACGAGTTATTGGAAAAGATCCTGATGCTGGGAAAAACAGAAGGCAGAAGGAGAAGGGGACAACAGAAGACTTAATGGTTGGATGGCATCACTATAATGGACATGAGTTTGAGCAAGCTCTGGGAAATGGTGAAAGAAAGGGAAGCCTGACATGCTGCAGGCCATGAGGCCACAGAGTGGGACTGAGTGACTGAACTGAACTGATTGTAGAAACAAAGCCTTAAAATTTCTCCTGAAACAATGTCATTCTCTTCAGTTTTCCAAAGAACTCCAATTCAAGAATGAAGAAAGAAAATAGGTACTATGGTGGGGGGCAGCTTTACCATAGCATCCCAATTAACCTTTCATCATAGGTATCATCACTATTTCCATTTTGTAGATTAGAAACTGAATGGCTAGAGAGTTTGGGTACTCAAATAACGGTAGGTGTAACAATCAAGCTCTGAAATGGCTTATTTCTTATACTTAGCTTTTCTAACCCTGGCAGAAGTAACCAGCTTGCCAGCTCCTACACAGGTCACCTCACACCCCAGAAGGTGCAGCCAGAGAGAAGCTCTGCCAGGCTGGGACAAGCATGCAGGCCGACTCATTCTCTAGGTTGTATCCAACTCTTTGCAAACCTATGGGCTGTAGCCTGCCAGGCTCTTCTGTCCATGGGATTCTCCAGGCAAGAATACTGGAGCGGGTTGCCATTTCCTCCTCCAGGGGACCTTCTCAACTCAGGGATCGAACCCGTGTCTTCTGCATTGGCAAGTCGATTCTTTACCTACCACTGAGCCACCAAGAAAGTACTGGTATGAGCAGGTTTCAATGCCAAAAGTGACTGAAACCTGCAATACAGCATCTGCCCAGCCTCTTTTACTGCCATCCAAAGGTAACGTGAAATGGACCGCATCCCCATTCAGTTTCTTAAAAAACTAAGAATGAAATTTTAAAGCACCCTTCAAGAGACCAAGGTTCCCATCTTTACTAAGAGTAACTCCTTGTGACCTAAGTGGTGTGAGAATGAAAAGCTACTTCAGACGACTTGTCTGCAAATGCAGAGTCAGTCTAGAATCCTTCTCAGCAAATAAAACTGCAAAATTAGAAAAAAATTTAACTTATTTAAAATTAAGGTAAACATTTGAAACTAATTTTTAAATTTAATTTTGGAGAAGCATATCATGTTTGAAGTTCTTACTCAAATACTAACTTAGATCTACTTCATTGGATATGGGTGCCTTCAAGGGCAATGCATATGCTTCTTACATGCTTGCTAAGTCACTTCTGTCATGTTTAACTCTGTGCAACCTTCGGAACTATAGCCCAACAGGCTCCTCTGTCCATGGGACTCTCCATCCAGGGGATCTTCCCAACCTGAGGATCGAACCTGAGTCTCCTACACTGCAGGCAGGTTCTTCCATCTGGTTCAGGCTGTCTGAGCCTCTAGAGAAGCCCAAATATGCTTCTTAAATCTCTTCCAGGATCTCATACTTATTTATTAAGCAGAAACCACAGGAAAACTGGCAGACATTCTCTTCCTGCTCTTCTGAAGCAAGAGCACCTCATCTGGGCTTTTCAGATCAAGAACACCCTATATATCAGTAAATCTTAAGCTGGGCCCAGTTTCAAGTCTAGACATCGTGAACTGTATAGCACTCCTTTCTTCTTTCCAATTTCACTTTCCCTTTCCATTTGGAGCTGTATAACATGGACACGGTTGTCCTCCAGACTTTTCTTAATCAAAAATTTACCTTTAGAGACACCATTACCCTGAGACAGCTTTAAGTACGAAATATAAACGCCTAAAAGACACGAAAGCAGTACTACTGGAAATAGTCTCAAATGTATATGGTTGTATATGTGTATTCTTAACTGCAGCCTTATTTCCTTTTTACTAGGCAGAAATTTTCTCAGGTTTATTTTATTTTTATAGCTACAGGGATTTCTAAAATAAAAAAAGTGGTTAATACTTCTTGTTCTGAATCCTGTATTTGAAAGAAATAAGTTTCACTGTCATTCACTCAATAAATATTGAGTTCTGTGTACATGAGACAATCTGAATATAAAAGTCTCTCTTTGTTCTCAGGGACTTCAGAGTTTTCAGAAAAGGAAGTTTCTTGCAACCTGAAATTCCAAAATATCAATAATCCTCACCACCATCCAACCAGAGGTATCCTAGCAAGGGGTCTCTGGTTTTAAATAGAAAGCAACATCATGAAAAATAGTAGAGGGCTTCCTGGTAGTCCAGTGGGTAAAGTATGCCTTGCAGTGCAAGGAAACCGGTTTGAAGTTCTTACTCAAATACTAACTTAGATCTACTTCATTGGATATGGGTGCCTTCAAGGGCAATGCATATGCTTCTTACATGCTTGCTAAGTCACTTCTGTCATGTTTAACTCTGTGCAACCTTCGGAACTATAGCCCAACAGGCTCCTCTGTCCATGGGACTCTCCATCCAGGGGATCTTCCCAACCTGAGGATCGAACCTGAGTCTCCTACACTGCAGGCAGGTTCTTCCATCTGGTTCAGGCTGTCTGAGCCTCTAGAGAAGCCCAAATATGCTTCTTAAATCTCTTCCAGGATCTCATACTTATTTATTAAGCAGAAACCACAGGAAAACTGGCAGACATTCTCTTCCTGCTCTTCTGAAGCAAGAGCACCTCATCTGGGCTTTTCAGATCAAGAACACCCTATATATCAGTAAATCTTAAGCTGGGCCCAGTTTCAAGTCTAGACATCGTGAACTGTATAGCACTCCTTTCTTCTTTCCAATTTCACTTTCCCTTTCCATTTGGAGCTGTATAACATGGACACGGTTGTCCTCCAGACTTTTCTTAATCAAAAATTTACCTTTAGAGACACCATTACCCTGAGACAGCTTTAAGTACGAAATATAAACGCCTAAAAGACACGAAAGCAGTACTACTGGAAATAGTCTCAAATGTATATGGTTGTATATGTGTATTCTTAACTGCAGCCTTATTTCCTTTTTACTAGGCAGAAATTTTCTCAGGTTTATTTTATTTTTATAGCTACAGGGATTTCTAAAATAAAAAAAGTGGTTAATACTTCTTGTTCTGAATCCTGTATTTGAAAGAAATAAGTTTCACTGTCATTCACTCAATAAATATTGAGTTCTGTGTACATGAGACAATCTGAATATAAAAGTCTCTCTTTGTTCTCAGGGACTTCAGAGTTTTCAGAAAAGGAAGTTTCTTGCAACCTGAAATTCCAAAATATCAATAATCCTCACCACCATCCAACCAGAGGTATCCTAGCAAGGGGTCTCTGGTTTTAAATAGAAAGCAACATCATGAAAAATAGTAGAGGGCTTCCCTGGTAGTCCAGTGGGTAAAGAGTATGCCTTGCAGTGCAAGGGAAACCGGTTCGATCCCTGGCCCTGGAAAATCTCACGTGCCACAGAGCGGCTGGACTGGTGTGTCCAATTACGGGCCAGCGCTCTGGAGTGCATACGCCCAGAGCCAGTGAGAGAGGTCACTGTAATGGAAGGCCTACACAGGGCAAAGAATAAAAGATGGATGAAAATAAATTTAAAAAAAAACAATAAAAGAGGCCAAAGTAAAAAAAAAAAAATACTAGACAATGCTGTTGTGGATATTTCGTTTTTTTTTTTTTTTTTTAGCTAAGCTTCTTTCTTAATTAAAGTGTAGCTGACATACAGTATTATAGAAGTTACAGGTGTTCAACAGAGTGACAATGTTTTAAGATTATGCCCTACCTGTAAGTATTACAAAATACTGGCTACAATCCCTGTGTTATACAGCATATCCTTGGAGCTTACTTTACACACAATAGTTTGCACATCTTAATCCCTTATCCCTACACTGCTCCTTTCACCCTCCCACTTTCCCACTGGTAACCACTGGGTTTGTCCTATCTTTGAGTCTGTTTTCCTCTTTATTATATTCACTAGTTTTAATTTTTAGATTCCACAAATAAATGGATATTTCTTGATAACATCTAGGTATATGAAGCGCTCAACAGATGACAACATAATGTTCAGGAATGTGTCATCCAAATTAAAACCCAGGAAATGCTTAAATGAACAAATATGAAACTTAAAGGAAATATATTCTGTAAGGATATTAAATGTATGTCGTATCACAAAAAACAAACAAACAAACAACATAAAAGGGCCAGACTTCACCACCACAAACTCCATTTTGCTTTTCAAAGGAAGGGACTACAGTGCCATTTTCTTCTCACAAGGACCTCAGCAGCCTGGAACGGATAAGGGGAGCCCTGTCTGACAACGGTGGCCTGCAGGACATCTCGCCTTCCTCCTTCCTTACCTACCTAGTCCTGTGACTAAACTGAGGCGAGAGGGGTAAATAAATGCAGTGGAAGGTTTAAAAAAAAAAAACTGCAGGTGTGTTCAACAGATGACAAAAGAGGTTAAGATTCTATATACACTCACAGTACCATTTAGTCAATTTCTATTTAAGAAACAAACTAGGACAATGAAACCAATGTAGAAGAAAGAAAACGCTTAGGTGAAGTACTCCAACGTGCATTTTTAGCTCATGTGACCTTCCACAGTGCTCCAAATGTGTGTACGTGGATGTGTGGGCATGTGTGTATTTATAGCAAGAAAGTGTTGAGAGCACTATAAAAAAAATACATGAATAAATCATAGAATGTTAGTGCTACAAGAGACTTCTGAGAGCTAGTTGCAGCTTCAATTTTGAGGTAAAGAAAATAAGAACCAGGATTTGGGCCAAGACAAACCGGCGTAGACAGAAGCTGGTCCCACCATTCGGGGCTTCGATTTACACAGTCTCACCTTCGATTATTCTAATCCCATTCCTTTATTCTTAAATTTGCACTTTCGCTGGAAACATGTCTGTCCATTGATCCCCATGATATAGATTCTAAATTTTCCTTTAAGGCTCAAATGAGCTTTGCCTTGTTTGTCCCAGGAAGACATTAGTCCAACCCAACAGTTCTCAAAAGTGTGCTCCAGGAATCTCTCAAAGTCCCTGAGACCTTTTCATAGATTCAGGAGGTCAAAACAATACCTTTTTAACTTCCATTCTCTCACAAATGTATAGCAGAGCTTTCCAAAGATCCTACGACATGCGACAGCTGCTTCTACATTCAGCCTGGTGCAATAGAAGAATACAGCTGATTTTTATTAAGTCAGACAGGAAAAATATGAAAAAAATGTAAAATCATGACACTCTTATTACCACTATTTTTGTTTTAGAAAAAGACACATTATCAGTCACTTTAAAAATGTTATTTTTGTTCATATAATTTTTAATGGAATAATTTTTTTTTTCTTTTTTCTTAAATTTTGGCCTCTTTTATTGGTGTTTCATTTATTTATTTTCACCCATCTTTACTCTTTGGCCTGTGTGGGTCTCCCATTGCAATGGCCTCTCTTGGATGCATGTGCTCCAGAGCGCTGGCTCGTCACTGGACACACCAGTCCAGCCACTCCACAACATGTGCAGTCTTCCCAGGTCAGGGATCGAACTGTCGCCCCTTGCAGTGCAAGGTGGACCCTTTCCCCACTGGAGCACCAAGGAAGCCCCCAATAAAAATATGGATAGAACATAACATATAAACAAAATGTCTTCCCAGTCCTCAGTAGTTTAAGTGCAAAAAGGGTTTCAAAGACAAAAAGTCTGACAATCACTGGTCTAACCCAGTGCTAGGAAAGTTTTCTTCCATGGTGAACTCTTAAAGCAAATATAGATAAACCTTGTAATAGTGTCCTATCGTTCTCCTTACCTTCCAAGAGATGTTTCTCAAGCCCTGGGACTGTATAAGCTACTTCTTATCCCAGTTACTTACTTTAATCAACATTCTTTGATATAGAATCTCTATAAAACCATGACAGGGAGCCACGAATATAATTCTATATTCTGGTTCTCAGAGAAGACACTTTATAAGGCATCATGTTCCAAAGTTACTTTGGTCTAGAGAATACTAAGAACATACAACATAGTAAGCGATAGTTTCCACTTACTAGATTCCAACAGAGTCAGGAACCAAGCCACATTCTATTTTTCTGCCAGAAGCCCCGGTCCTTCCTTTCTAGGGCTGTTTTTGCCATATGAACCTACATCCTTTATTTCTGTCTTCCTCACACCAGGTCATTCTACAAAACTGTGCCCAATCTAATTTCTCTCCAGTTTTCATGCTACTATGCCCAGAGTTCAAAGGTCTTAGGACAGTTTACATCACACAGAAAAGGAACATTCCTTCCTGAGTTTCAAGGCCCCTCTGGAAACTTAACCACTCTCTAACAGGTAAAACCATTTCCTCAATATGCTGGAAGTACATCATGCTTAATCCCTTTGTTCTGAGCAAAAGAGTCTCCCTCCATCTCGACAAAATCTCCCTGTACCTACCTAGTCTCACAATACTTCTGCCAACAATGCAGTAGCCCTCGCCAAGACTACCTCTCCCACAATCAACTCACACATTTCCTGACTACAGGCTGTCAACAAGAGTTAACCCACTGAGAGCATCCACATTCTTCTGTTCCTGAACTCACCAAGACCTGGCACAAGGCTGGGCTCTACAGAGACACCAAACACTAAGCAATAGTTGAGATGTAGAGAACACTGAAAATCTGCTAAACTGCTTTCAAAACTACATGAGGGATTTTTTTTTTTTCAATTAGTAACTAGTATGTTCGCAAATTAAAAAATATATATATATGATGCCAAAAAAATTGTAACTGTTGAACCTTGTAAAATAAAAGAGAGAAATCTAATCTTCCAATGCGCACACCAGAGTTTAACAGTTTCATTAACAATTCAGACATTTTCAAAGCCAACATAAACATATACAAGCACAGGTGAAGAAAGCAAACAGTTTTGTACATTCAGAGTTACACTCTGTAACTGTCCCCGCAACTTGCTTTTCACATTTAAAAATCAGCACAGAAGAAAATTCTAGAAGACAGCTACACTAAGTGATCTCTTTGTATCTGCAGGTGATGGTTCCAGGATCCCCACAAATACCAAATTCCAGAGGATTCCCAAGTCCCAGAGTCTGTCCTCCATATCAACCAGTGTCAGTTGCATATCTGCGGATTGTCAACACAGTACCCAGTCCACAGCTCGCTGAACCTGTAGACGTGAAAACCCCTGTATTATCTGATACAGAGGAACAGACAGTAACAGACATGTGCCCAAAGTAATATAACTGCTCTCCTGATAAATATCCAAAGTCTTACTATGTTTACACCAGGTCATTCTACAAAACTGTGCCCTTTTTGTTTTCATGCTACTATGCCCAGAGTTCAAAGGTCTTAGGACAGTTTACATCACACAGAAAAGGAACATTCCTTCCTGAGTTTCAAGGCCCCTCTGGAAACTTAACCACTCTCTAACAGGTAAAACCATTTCCTCAATATGCTGGAAGTACATCATGCTTAATCCCTTTGTTCTGAGCAAAAGAGTCTCCCTCCATCTCGACAAAATCTCCCTGTACCTACCTAGTCTCACAATACTTCTGCCAACAATGCAGTAGCCCTCGCCAAGACTACCTCTCCCACAATCAACTCACACATTTCCTGACTACAGGCTGTCAACAAGAGTTAACCCACTGAGAGCATCCACATTCTTCTGTTCCTGAACTCACCAAGACCTGGCACAAGGCTGGGCTCTACAGAGACACCAAACACTAAGCAATAGTTGAGATGTAGAGAACACTGAAAATCTGCTAAACTGCTTTCAAAACTACATGAGGGATTTTTTTTTTTTCAATTAGTAACTAGTATGTTCGCAAATTAAAAAATATATATATATGATGCCAAAAAAATTGTAACTGTTGAACCTTGTAAAATAAAAGAGAGAAATCTAATCTTCCAATGCGCACACCAGAGTTTAACAGTTTCATTAACAATTCAGACATTTTCAAAGCCAACATAAACATATACAAGCACAGGTGAAGAAAGCAAACAGTTTTGTACATTCAGAGTTACACTCTGTAACTGTCCCCGCAACTTGCTTTTCACATTTAAAAATCAGCACAGAAGAAAATTCTAGAAGACAGCTACACTAAGTGATCTCTTTGTATCTGCAGGTGATGGTTCCAGGATCCCCACAAATACCAAATTCCAGAGGATTCCCAAGTCCCAGAGTCTGTCCTCCATATCAACCAGTGTCAGTTGCATATCTGCGGATTGTCAACACAGTACCCAGTCCACAGCTCGCTGAACCTGTAGACGTGAAAACCCCTGTATTATCTGATACAGAGGAACAGACAGTAACAGACATGTGCCCAAAGTAATATAACTGCTCTCCTGATAAATATCCAAAGTCTTACTATTTCAAACAATGCTTGCAATAAAGACCTTATTCAAGGGAGCAAAAATACACATTTAAAGATAGAAACTGTTGGTTCATAGTCAATTTATATGTATATTTATGCTAGTTGCTGCCTAAATGCCCTCTGAGTTTTCTATCCATTTACAATCCCACCAAGACATTGCCTGCATTTTTTAAAATAAAATGGAAATAATGCAGCAATGTGTAAAGGGAACTGGGAGAAGGAAAAGTATGTCAGGACCCAGCCATGGGTTGAGAATCACCAATTGCTGACACTATTATGAAACATTTGAGCCTTCACCATAAGCTCCACATATACTAAAATGAAAGTGTTAGCCAACCCTGTGGATAAGGGCCCCTGACTCCAACTCTGACATTCTCTGATGTCACTCAATTTGTTGTATGTAAGAAACACGTATGATATCTGAAGACAAAACAGTTATTCTCTTGGGCAGCCCAGAAATAAACAAGTGCTGGGAAAGTCAAACTGCTGCCCTGGGAAAGTAAATGCTCTGATAAAACCCCTGCTAGGAATTTAAAAATGGAAGTGAAATTGAGACTGGAGGAAATGACCACCTAAGAGGAAAGATAACAAGCCATTTCAAAAATAACAACAAAAAAGGATCATTTTAAATCATTTGAGGGTTCTCCTAGTTAAGACAAGCAGCCTCTCAGTAGAAGAAATGCCGCTAAATGGCTATCACACGTGATGACCAAAGCACCCTGATGGCTACTAATTAATAAAAAGTCACAAACATCCCTTTCAAGTTTACTGTATGAAAGGGTGGATGTTAACAGGAGATATGATTTGCTATGCTAAATAAAAGCCTTCATTAACAAGAAGTGACAGGATCACAACCCTGCTGCTGATAAACTGCCAACATACCCAGAGCCTTCAATGAAGGGCTGCCCATTTAACATACTGCAGCTTTAAAATGAGTTGCTTTAGAACCAAGAGTCCTAGGTGGCGGCAGGCCTGTGACATACCAGATGGAGTTGCTGCTGTACCCTAGACTGTGTGTGTGTACAGCAGGAGTGTAATACCTCAGCAGGACCCAGCCCAAACATCCCTTCCTAAGACTAGCCTTCCTTGATCAGAGCATCCACCTTGGACATCAACTTCTCTGCTTCCAATAAGACTCAGTGATGAGCAGAAAGTGGCCAGTTCTTCACACTGCTGTTAGACTGGCCTGGCAGTCGTCCCTGGAGCCTGCCTCCTTACTCCTGGCAAATACTGCCACTTCAGTCCAGTCCTGAAGCAGTGACACTGTTTTAATACAGCATGCTTTGAAGCTGTATAAGACAAGTCATAAATTCATGTAAAACCCATAATCTCAGTCGTGTCAAAGCGGTTACAGAAGCATCACACCATGTCTTTTCCTGTGTGGTCCAAGTAAATTGTTAAACTCACCAGCTAGAGGACTGCAAATAGAAATGGGAAAGCCTTAATTATTCCCAGGAAAGGACAAATGGAAACAGCACTGTTCATTTAATATTTTAAGATGACTTTTTGAATTATCTACTATCCAGCATTTAAGTACTTTTGTATGGTAATAGTTAATGCCTATAATGCCAAGTTTAAACATTAGGAAATTTAACTAACTCCAACTGGTCAAATAAATATGCTATACATGGCAACTTCTCTGGGACTGAGTACCAAGTCTGCGTATGCTTTTAAAGCAAAAGAACTTATATGCAGTATTTACTTCTGGCATGTATAATTTTATAATTTATAATTTTTAAAAATTTACAATCTGAGGCTTCCCCTGGTGGTCCAGTGGGTAGGGCCACCGCTCTGCACTGCAAGGGGCGCTGGTTTGATCCCTGGCCTGGGAAGATCCCACGTGCCGCGGAGCGGCTGGATCCATGTGTCTAATTGCCGAGCCAGAGCTCTGGAGCGCAAGTACCCAGAGCCAGCGCTCTGCAGCGACAGACGCCACCGCGATGGGAGGCCCACACAGGCCAAAGAACAAAGACAGATGAAGACAGAGAAATGAAAGACCAATGGAAGTGGCCCGCCCACTCCCCTCCCTCCCCAACCGGAACCCTGCCCAAAAAAAAAAAAAAAAAAATTGACAATCTACCACAGTCAAGGAATAAAACTATAAAATACAATCACTAACATCAAGGAGCTTCTATGCAGCTGAAAACACTTAATAAGTGTCCTAAAAAGGAAAACTCATTTAGAACAAGCTCCACAACAATGGGAAACTGTTAACCTCAAACCCACTTCCCTCACCAGCCCCTTAACTCCTACACTTGCTATTCATGTAACGCAGGAAATAACATTAGAATTCAAACAAATTGAACTTCATGAAAATTAAAAACTATAGTGCATCAAGACATTATCAACAGAGTAAAAGGTAACTTACAGAATGGAAGAAATGTCTGTAAATTACATAGAAGAAATTACCATCCAGAATATACAGACACACTTAAATCTCAACAAGAAAACAAAGAATCACATTCAAAAATGGGCAGGATTTGAACATACATTTCTCCAAAGAAGATATGCAACCGGCTGAGCACATTAACAGATACTCAACATCACCAGCTAGAGGACTGCAAATAGAAATGGGAAAGCCTTAATTATTCCCAGGAAAGGACAAATGGAAACAGCACTGTTCATTTAATATTTTAAGATGACTTTTTGAATTATCTACTATCCAGCATTTAAGTACTTTTGTATGGTAATAGTTAATGCCTATAATGCCAAGTTTAAACATTAGGAAATTTAACTAACTCCAACTGGTCAAATAAATATGCTATACATGGCAACTTCTCTGGGACTGAGTACCAAGTCTGCGTATGCTTTTAAAGCAAAAGAACTTATATGCAGTATTTACTTCTGGCATGTATAATTTTATAATTTATAATTTTTAAAAATTTACAATCTGAGGCTTCCCCTGGTGGTCCAGTGGGTAGGGCCACCGCTCTGCACTGCAAGGGGCGCTGGTTTGATCCCTGGCCTGGGAAGATCCCACGTGCCGCGGAGCGGCTGGATCCATGTGTCTAATTGCCGAGCCAGAGCTCTGGAGCGCAAGTACCCAGAGCCAGCGCTCTGCAGCGACAGACGCCACCGCGATGGGAGGCCCACACAGGCCAAAGAACAAAGACAGATGAAGACAGAGAAATGAAAGACCAATGGAAGTGGCCCGCCCACTCCCCTCCCTCCCCAACCGGAACCCTGCCCAAAAAAAAAAAAAAAAAAATTGACAATCTACCACAGTCAAGGAATAAAACTATAAAATACAATCACTAACATCAAGGAGCTTCTATGCAGCTGAAAACACTTAATAAGTGTCCTAAAAAGGAAAACTCATTTAGAACAAGCTCCACAACAATGGGAAACTGTTAACCTCAAACCCACTTCCCTCACCAGCCCCTTAACTCCTACACTTGCTATTCATGTAACGCAGGAAATAACATTAGAATTCAAACAAATTGAACTTCATGAAAATTAAAAACTATAGTGCATCAAGACATTATCAACAGAGTAAAAGGTAACTTACAGAATGGAAGAAATGTCTGTAAATTACATAGAAGAAATTACCATCCAGAATATACAGACACACTTAAATCTCAACAAGAAAACAAAGAATCACATTCAAAAATGGGCAGGGATTTGAACATACATTTCTCCAAAGAAGATATGCAACCGGCTGAGCACATTAACAGATACTCAACATCACCGGATTTCCCTGGTGGCTCAGCAGTAAAGAATCTGCCTGCAATGCAGGAAACGCAGGCTCAACCCCTAGGTCAGGAAGATCCCATAGAGGAAGGCATGGCTACCCACTCCAGTATTCTTGCAGGAAAATCCCATGGACGGAGGGAGCCTGGCAGGCTCCAAAGGGCTGGAGGGAATCGGACACAAGTGAACATAAACGCACAACATCGCTAGTCATCAGGAAAATGCAAATCAAAACCACAATAAGATACTACAACTCACACCTGTCAGGATGCACACTATCAAAGAAAACAAAAAATTACAACAGTTGGTGAAAATGTAGAGAAATGGGAAACCCTGTACACTGTTGGTGGGAACATGACATGGTATAGTTATTACAGAAACAGTACGGTAGTTTCTCAAATAATTAAAAATAGAATTACCATACAATCCAGCAATTCCACTTCTGGGTATACACTCAATTAGTCTCAAAGAGGCACTGGTACACTCATGTTTGTGGTAAGATTTTACACAATAGCTAAAAGGTAGAAGCAACTCAAGTCTTCATCTACAGATGAACAGCAAAATGCTGTATATACAGACAATGGAAAATACTGCTCTGCTTTAGAAAGTAACAGGGGGTTTTGACACATGCTACAATACAGATGATCACTGAGAACATTATGCCAAGTAAAGAAAGACCGACACAAAAGACAAATACTGAATGATTTCACCGATATGAAGTATTTAGAGTAGCTACAATTATAGAGATAGAAAATAGAACTGTGGCTACCACTGCCTAGGGAGAGAGAAGAAAGAAGAGCTACTGTTTAATGGAGTTTCGGTTTTTCAAGATGAGAACAGTTCCAGAGATGTGTGCTGGTGCTGCTGGTTGACCAAATGTGAACATGTGTAACGCAGGAAATAACATTAGAATTCAAACAAATTGAACTTCATGAAAATTAAAAACTATAGTGCATCAAGACATTATCAACAGAGTAAAGGTAACTTACAGAATGGAAGAAATGTCTGTAAATTACATAGAAGAAATTACCATCCAGAATATACAGACACACTTAAATCTCAACAAGAAAACAAAGAATCACATTCAAAAATGGGCAGGATTTGAACATACATTTCTCCAAAGAAGATATGCAACCGGCTGAGCACATTAACAGATACTCAACATCACCGGATTTCCCTGGTGGCTCAGCAGTAAAGAATCTGCCTGCAATGCAGGAAACGCAGGCTCAACCCCTAGGTCAGGAAGATCCCATAGAGGAAGGCATGGCTACCCACTCCAGTATTCTTGCAGGAAAATCCCATGGACGGAGGGAGCCTGGCAGGCTCCAAAGGGCTGGAGGGAATCGGACACAAGTGAACATAAACGCACAACATCGCTAGTCATCAGGAAAATGCAAATCAAAACCACAATAAGATACTACAACTCACACCTGTCAGGATGCACACTATCAAAGAAAACAAAAAATTACAACAGTTGGTGAAAATGTAGAGAAATGGGAAACCCTGTACACTGTTGGTGGGAACATGACATGGTATAGTTATTACAGAAACAGTACGGTAGTTTCTCAAATAATTAAAAATAGAATTACCATACAATCCAGCAATTCCACTTCTGGGTATACACTCAATTAGTCTCAAAGAGGCACTGGTACACTCATGTTTGTGGTAAGATTTTACACAATAGCTAAAAGGTAGAAGCAACTCAAGTCTTCATCTACAGATGAACAGCAAAATGCTGTATATACAGACAATGGAAAATACTGCTCTGCTTTAGAAAGTAACAGGGGGTTTTGACACATGCTACAATACAGATGATCACTGAGAACATTATGCCAAGTAAAGAAAGACCGACACAAAAAGACAAATACTGAATGATTTCACCGATATGAAGTATTTAGAGTAGCTACAATTATAGAGATAGAAAATAGAACTGTGGCTACCACTGCCTAGGGAGAGAGAAGAAAGAAGAGCTACTGTTTAATGGAGTTTCGGTTTTTCAAGATGAGAACAGTTCCAGAGATGTGTGCTGGTGCTGCTGGTTGACCAAAAATGTGAACATGTGTAAAGCCACTCAACTGTACACTTAAAAATGATTACAATAGCACATTTTGTTATGTGGACTTTATCACAGTAAAAATACTGAAGGGCTTCCCCTGGTGGTCCAGTGGGTAAGGACACCGCCTTGCAGGGCAAGGGGCGCCGGTTGGAGCCCTGGCCTGGGAAGATCCCACGTGCCGCGGAGCGGCTGGACTGATGTGTCCAATTACTGAGCCAGAGCTCTGGAGCGCATGCGCCCAGAGCCAGCGCTCTGCAGCGACAGACGCCACCGCGATGGGAGGCCCACAGGAGCCAAAAAACAAAGATGGATGAAAATAAAGAAATGAAAGACCAATAGAAGTGGCCCGCCCGCTCCCCTCCCTCCCCAACCCGACCCCCACCCTAAATAAATAAATAAATAAATCTTTAAAAATAAATAAATAAATAAAAATACTGAAAAAAAGTGGAGGAAAAAAAATTACAGAATTATTTCCTGAGCCAAAACTTTACTTCTCTCAAGTTCCCTTCATCAGGAGTGGTGGAGGTTATTAGTGTGTCATTTCACTGACATCAATTTCCAACTAAGGAAAAGGAATTAAGATTTGAAAGTTTGGATGAAATTAAAACCCGAATGGATGAAACAACTCTAGATGATGAAAGCTATAGGGGAATTAAAGTTTTGATTATCAATTAGTCTCAAAGAGGCACTGGTACACTCATGTTTGTGGTAAGATTTTACACAATAGCTAAAAGGTAGAAGCAACTCAAGTCTTCATCTACAGATGAACAGCAAAATGCTGTATATACAGACAATGGAAAATACTGCTCTGCTTTAGAAAGTAACAGGGGGTTTTGACACATGCTACAATACAGATGATCACTGAGAACATTATGCCAAGTAAAGAAAGACCGACAAAAAAAGACAAATACTGAATGATTTCACCGATATGAAGTATTTAGAGTAGCTACAATTATAGAGATAGAAAATAGAACTGTGGCTACCACTGCCTAGGGAGAGAGAAGAAAGAAGAGCTACTGTTTAATGGAGTTTCGGTTTTTCAAGATGAGAACAGTTCCAGAGATGTGTGCTGGTGCTGCTGGTTGACCAAAAATGTGAACATGTGTAAAGCCACTCAACTGTACACTTAAAAATGATTACAATAGCACATTTTGTTATGTGGACTTTATCACAGTAAAAATACTGAAGGGCTTCCCCTGGTGGTCCAGTGGGTAAGGACACCGCCTTGCAGGGCAAGGGGCGCCGGTTGGAGCCCTGGCCTGGGAAGATCCCACGTGCCGCGGAGCGGCTGGACTGATGTGTCCAATTACTGAGCCAGAGCTCTGGAGCGCATGCGCCCAGAGCCAGCGCTCTGCAGCGACAGACGCCACCGCGATGGGAGGCCCACAGGAGCCAAAAAACAAAGATGGATGAAAATAAAGAAATGAAAGACCAATAGAAGTGGCCCGCCCGCTCCCCTCCCTCCCCAACCCGACCCCCACCCTAAATAAATAAATAAATAAATCTTTAAAAATAAATAAATAAATAAAAATACTGAAAAAAAGTGGAGGAAAAAAAATTACAGAATTATTTCCTGAGCCAAAACTTTACTTCTCTCCAAGTTCCCTTCATCAGGAGTGGTGGAGGTTATTAGTGTGTCATTTCACTGACATCAATTTCCAACTAAGGAAAAGGAATTAAGATTTGAAAGTTTGGATGAAATTAAAACCCGAATGGATGAAACAACTCTAGATGATGAAAGCTATAGGGGAATTAAAGTTTTGATTATCTTCCAAAAGACCACATAGCTTAAAAAAGAGAGAGAGAGAACACAACTGCTTTAGCAACAGAGTGCACCTCTCTGAGGAAACCAGTGAGCATAGAACATATTCTAATCCAGAACAAAGATGCAACCTAGGGCTTCCCCTGGTGGTCCAGTGGATAAGGACACTGCCTTGCAGTGCAAGGGGCGCCGGTTCGATCCCTGGCCTGGGAAGATCCCACGTGCCGCGGAGCGGCTGGACAGATGTGTCCAATTACCGAGCCCGAGCTTTGGAGCGCATGAGCCCAGAGCCAGCGCTCTGCAACAACAGACGCCACCGCGATGGGAGGCCCACAGGAGCCAAAGAACAAAGATGGATGAAAATAGAGAAACGAAAGACCAATAGAAGTGGCCCGCCCACTCCCCTCCCTCCCCAACCTGACCCCCACCCAAAAATAAATAAATAAATAAATCTTTAAAAAAACAAACAACAAAAAAAGATGCAACCTAGATGCCCACTGACAGATGAACGGATAAAGATGAGGTGCATACATACAATGGACTATTACTCACCCATCAAAACGAACAAACCTGAGTCACTTCTAGTGAGGTGAATGAACCTAGAGCCCATTATACACAGTGAAGTCAAAGAAAAATAAACATTGTGTATTAACACATACACATGGAATCTAGAAAAATAATACTGATGAATCTATTTGCAGGGAAGGAATGGAGACAAAGACATAGAGAACAGACTTGTGGACACAGCAGGGTCGGGGGGGAAGGAGCAGGATGAATTGAGAGAGCACTGTTGATGTAGGTACACTACTGTGTGTAAAACAGTTAATGGGAAGCTGCTATATAACACTGGGAGCCCGTCCTGGTGATCTGTGATGACCTAAAGGGGTACACACACACTTACATGTGTGCATATAATTATGGCTGATTACAGTTGTTGTACAGCCAAAACCAATGCAACACTGTAAAGCAATTACCCTCTATTAAAAAAATAGGGCTTCCCTGGTGGTCCAGTGGGTAAGGACACCACCTTGCAGTGCAAGGGGCCCTGGTTCAATCCCTGGCCTGGGAAGATCCCGCATGCCACGGAGCGGCTGGACTGATGTGCCCAACTGCCGAGCTGGCGCTCTGGAGCGCATGCGCCCAGAGCCGGTGCTCTTAAGCGAGAAAGGTCACTGTGATGGGAGGCCCACACAGGCCAAAGAACAAAAGACAGATGAAAACAGATAAATGAAAGACCACTAGAAGTGGCAAGAAAAAAAAAAATACATATATATATATATATATATACATATATATATACATATATATATACATATATATATACTCTAGCAAATGTAATTATTTAATAGGTAGGTAAGATATTATTTTAAAATACCAAGTCATGAGTTCACAGTACTGTTCTGATGTTGTATATGGGACTGGAAATAAGCCATATGGAGAATTTACTTCCTTATTTTCTTTAACCTTTTTCTTGTCTTTTTCTGATCGCTTAAAGTAATTTCCCAGACTCTACCACCAATCTCTTACAAACATAGATAGATAGCCCTTTATGATTAAGGAACTGTTCAAAAGACGTTCAGGCCATTTTAAGAAAAAAAAAGTAGTTCCCAGTAAATGTCTTCCAAGATTTCTACAAAGAAAACTGCCTAAGCCTCTCCCATCCCAACAAATGTTTCAAAAACAATTTTAAAATAAGATACTTGATTTTAGCTCAAATTTAAATGATTATTGGGAGGAACACAGTACTGTGAGGATGGGTCGTCTCAATCTAGCAGAAGGATTCTATAAAAGATTCTATGAAAGGAATTTATAGAAAAGGAGCTCTATAAATTTTACTCATATTTAACCAAATAATGCAGATGATGATAAACTACAATTTGGGGTAAACTGGTAAAGTTATTCAGAAAAAGCAGAAAGCTTAACAGACACTCCTCTTTGCAGTTTATACAAGTACAATCTGTATACCAGAAGAGTATTAACAAATAAACGTTGATAAGTTATAGTTCAAAAGTGGGTAAGACAGCATATTTTCAAAGCCAGAAGTAAAGAGAATAAAGGATGCAGACTATGCACACAACGCTGCTGGGTCTGGCAGTGGTTGTATAGGTTTTGATGCGAAAATTTGACAAATTACTGTTACACTGAACAACAGATCTTTGGTGAAATATAAACTATTAATAGATGACAGATCAGATCCAGGATTCAAAGTTCACCACGAATTTATCAGGGAGAAGAGAGTTCAACTTCAGGACCTCTTTCTATTCTAATATTCTAATGCCTACTAAATTAACAAAACAAAAACTCTGCTTTTGCGGGAATTAAGGCAGAAAGTTGGGGTATGGGAGGGAAGACAAAGTTCACAAAAACTTCCTGACAATTCGCACGAAGTTAGGAGCCCCAAAGACTCTTTCCTGTCATAGCACAAATCACAATTACAAATAATAATTTCCAGAACTAACATGCATCTCCTCCAGTACTGTTCTGATGTTGTATATGGGACTGGAAATAAGCCATATGGAGAATTTACTTCCTTATTTTCTTTAACCTTTTTCTTGTCTTTTTCTGATCGCTTAAAGTAATTTCCCAGACTCTACCACCAATCTCTTACAAACATAGATAGATAGCCCTTTATGATTAAGGAACTGTTCAAAAGACGTTCAGGCCATTTTAAGAAAAAAAAAGTAGTTCCCAGTAAATGTCTTCCAAGATTTCTACAAAGAAAACTGCCTAAGCCTCTCCCATCCCAACAAATGTTTCAAAAACAATTTTAAAATAAGATACTTGATTTTAGCTCAAATTTAAATGATTATTGGGAGGAACACAGTACTGTGAGGATGGGTCGTCTCAATCTAGCAGAAGGATTCTATAAAAGATTCTATGAAAGGAATTTATAGAAAAGGAGCTCTATAAATTTTACTCATATTTAACCAAATAATGCAGATGATGATAAACTACAATTTGGGGTAAACTGGTAAAGTTATTCAGAAAAAGCAGAAAGCTTAACAGACACTCCTCTTTGCAGTTTATACAAGTACAATCTGTATACCAGAAGAGTATTAACAAATAAACGTTGATAAGTTATAGTTCAAAAGTGGGTAAGACAGCATATTTTCAAAGCCAGAAGTAAAGAGAATAAAGGATGCAGACTATGCACACAACGCTGCTGGGTCTGGCAGTGGTTGTATAGGTTTTGATGCGAAAATTTGACAAATTACTGTTACACTGAACAACAGATCTTTGGTGAAATATAAACTATTAATAGATGACAGATCAGATCCAGGATTCAAAGTTCACCACGAATTTATCAGGGAGAAGAGAGTTCAACTTCAGGACCTCTTTCTATTCTAATATTCTAATGCCTACTAAATTAACAAAACAAAAACTCTGCTTTTGCGGGAATTAAGGCAGAAAGTTGGGGTATGGGAGGGAAGACAAAGTTCACAAAAAAACTTCCCTGACAATTCGCACGAAGTTAGGAGCCCCAAAGACTCTTTCCTGTCATAGCACAAATCACAATTACAAATAATAATTTCCAGAACTAACATGCATCTCCTCCAATCCTCTGAGTTTCATGTCAACAAAGACTAGACCACATTCACCACTATGTCTCAATATCTAAGGTAGTGGGTGACATACAATATGAGCCAAATGTTTACTAAGTAAATAAAACTAAGACGCTTTCACAAATAAGCTGAAAAAGATAATTGTTTTTAATCAACAGTCCAAAAAACAGTGAATGGATAAAAAAGTCAAAAAAATAGCAAAATATCCTCAAGATCAGGACAGGCTCAAGAGTCATAAAAGTTTAAATCCTATAAAGTTGTTGGTTCAGAGCAAAGTCTAAAGTTTTCAGAAGCTACTTTATTAGCAAAAAAGTATCATGAACATTTTCAAATATTCATGAGCTATTTATAAACTGTCAGCAAACTTAATTCCTTTAGACAGTAACCAACAGGAAATAATCATAGGGAATGGGGAAGAGAAAGGAGTGCCAGTCACAATAAAAAAAAATGCCGTAAGATAAAATTCCATAAAACTCATTAAGGAAACTCAATATAAAATGCCCAAGATCTGATGACAAGTCCCCTCATCTCTTTATGTTTTAGAATTTCTCAGAGAACTGGGGAACTGTAGAACCCTTTCACTCAAGATCTTCGGTAGTGAAGGCCAACTTTAAAAAATCTTAAGAGAAATTAAAGGGTTGGGGTATTTATTAAAGTCAGAAAGTTTAGAATTGTGGTGTCCTCTAGGATGAAATGATACAAAAAGCGATGCAGCTTTAAATTCTTAATACTTATCTTAACTTCCGTTCCATCTTGTGATGTCCTAAATCTGGCTAAACTGTGTGGAGAACCCTTGGCAGGATTCCACCTGACGGTTATGCTATACTTTTTGCTGTGTGCATAGCCTGTTGGGCCAATTTTACATCAGAGACACTTGCTTGAAATATGTAGAGATGATTTTCTTTTCTTTTCTTTTTTTTTTTTTTAAGATTTCCAACAGCTTCTCAGAGCACAAGGATAATATTTACAAGCTTGAAAAACTAAAATGTAAAATATACATAAGGCTAAGAAACCAAGAAGTTTCTCTCTTCCACAATATCATGGATTGAACGAGGCACCACTAACTTCCCAGCCCTGAGAGGAATAAAAGTCATTACATTAAGTGGATCTATCTGCTGCTGCTGCTGAGTCACTTCAGTCGTGTCCAGCTGTGTGTGACCCCACAGACTGCAGTCCGCCAGGTTCCTCTGTCCATGGAATTCTCCAGATAGGAATACTGGAGTGGGTTGCCATGCCCTCTTCCAGGGGTATCTTCTCAACCCAGGGATGGAACCTGGGTCTTCTCCATTGCAAGCAGATTCCTCATCACTGAGCCACCAGGGAGGAATATATATATATATATTTACAAATGAGACCCCCCGGATTGCAGCTTGCCAGGCTTCTCCGTTCATGGAATGTTCCAGACAAAAATACTGGAGTGGGTTGCCATTTCCTTCTCCAGGGAGACCTATCTAGGAGATTCAAAAACAGTGTTAAAATTGTACATCTAGGACTTGAGGAAATACAGCATTAGTTGAAACAATGTTTTTTGCTAAAATTTCCTCAATGTGGCTAAAATTTTAATAAGATCACCTATCATTCATGATTTACCTACAGAGGCAAAGAGAACTTTCTCAGTTGATAGCATGTTTCAGGTACTGTATTATCTCAATTCCAAGCACTGAATTCAAGTGAATTAAGCAAGTATTTCCTGAATTTCTACTGCAAACAAGTAGCACACTAGGTGAAAGACATAAAATAACAAACAAGACAGATGTCTCCTTTCTAGGGAAAAACAAAAAGATTATCTGGAATCTATATTTCTTCTCAATCTTAACTTCCGTTCCATCTTGTGATGTCCTAAATCTGGCTAAACTGTGTGGAGAACCCTTGGCAGGATTCCACCTGACGGTTATGCTATACTTTTTGCTGTGTGCATAGCCTGTTGGGCCAATTTTACATCAGAGACACTTGCTTGAAATATGTAGAGATGATTTTCTTTTCTTTTCTTTTTTTTTTTTTTAAGATTTCCAACAGCTTCTCAGAGCACAAGGATAATATTTACAAGCTTGAAAAACTAAAATGTAAAATATACATAAGGCTAAGAAACCAAGAAGTTTCTCTCTTCCACAATATCATGGATTGAACGAGGCACCACTAACTTCCCAGCCCTGAGAGGAATAAAAGTCATTACATTAAGTGGATCTATCTGCTGCTGCTGCTGAGTCACTTCAGTCGTGTCCAGCTGTGTGTGACCCCACAGACTGCAGTCCGCCAGGTTCCTCTGTCCATGGAATTCTCCAGATAGGAATACTGGAGTGGGTTGCCATGCCCTCTTCCAGGGGTATCTTCTCAACCCAGGGATGGAACCTGGGTCTTCTCCATTGCAAGCAGATTCCTCATCACTGAGCCACCAGGGAGGAATATATATATATATATATTTACAAATGAGACCCCCCGGATTGCAGCTTGCCAGGCTTCTCCGTTCATGGAATGTTCCAGACAAAAATACTGGAGTGGGTTGCCATTTCCTTCTCCAGGGAGACCTATCTAGGAGATTCAAAAACAGTGTTAAAATTGTACATCTAGGACTTGAGGAAATACAGCATTAGTTGAAACAATGTTTTTTGCTAAAATTTCCTCAATGTGGCTAAAATTTTAATAAGATCACCTATCATTCATGATTTACCTACAGAGGCAAAGAGAACTTTCTCAGTTGATAGCATGTTTCAGGTACTGTATTATCTCAATTCCAAGCACTGAATTCAAGTGAATTAAGCAAGTATTTCCTGAATTTCTACTGCAAACAAGTAGCACACTAGGTGAAAGACATAAAATAACAAACAAGACAGATGTCTCCTTTCTAGGGAAAAACAAAAAGATTATCTGGAATCTATATTCTTCTCAATCCACCCTCCTACCAACCAAATTTTCTGACAGTTTATTTGGAATACCAAAATAAATCAATAACAATCTTTACTGAGTATATATTCTGTTGATTCAAGTTTATCCATCATACATCCTATGGTGCACCTGACCTGGTAACTTTTTCTAAGAACAAAGACAGCTGCATTTCTATAACCAGATTTGGAACATATTAGTCTCAGAAACCTAACAAATTTAAGAACTAGCCCTTATAGATTCTCTTCTATAACAAGCTAGGGTTTGTGGGAATGATTTGCCAGGAACAGAGAACACAGTATCACAATCTTTTTTTCTTGATTTTAACAGAATCCTAAATTAAGTCTGAAAAAGAGAGGGTCTTCGTTTCCTTGCTTACAGATCCATGTTTTATACGGTTCCAAAAAGTACTCCTGCAAGTCAAGACCGCTAGCTGGCATCACACCACCAGCCTGTAATGAAATCCTCCTGGAAGACACCTGGTCACAGACCTAAAATAAAGGCAGGTCAGAATCCTGGCCGGCGAAAACTGATTTAGGTACTCTGCTGGGAGTGCTAGAGACCAGAGTGAAGCTTTTTTTTAGAAAATAAAAACAAAAAAGAAGAAAACCTGTTATGACAGCCCCACCACTAAGGAGACAAACAATAAGGGCTAGAGACGATATATACAGTTGTGGAGGCACCACAGAATGCCAGCCACCTTAAACTATCAACAGTACTAGCAGAGGTAGAAAGAACATCATTCTGGAGTCTAGGGTAATAGGTAGTGAACTAGGGATCACCGACTTAGGCCTTTCATCTCCACTCAGCAGGAAGTCTCATTTCTCTCATCTATAAACTTTTGTCCTAGGGAACCCTGGTAAGGTCCTTGAAGAACAAAAGCTCTGGGTGTCATTACTGTTCCTAGAGGAAATTCTTATCTCCCGGCTCCATCACAGCTGCAGAGGCAGTACACTGAGCTCCATTAGTGATTTCACCTGTTTTTCTGTCCTAACAGCCAGGACTTCCAGCAACTGAAATGGACAGCTTCTTGCTGCCTCACCACCCAGTATGATGCAACTTGACTGCCCACTGCAAAATTTTTTGTTCTAATTACACTCTTACAAGGCAATAGTTTAGAACTTAACTGTGAGAAGTTGTACCAAAGCCTGCATTTCTATAACCAGATTTGGAACATATTAGTCTCAGAAACCTAACAAATTTAAGAACTAGCCCTTATAGATTCTCTTCTATAACAAGCTAGGGTTTGTGGGAATGATTTGCCAGGAACAGAGAACACAGTATCACAATCTTTTTTTCTTGATTTTAACAGAATCCTAAATTAAGTCTGAAAAAGAGAGGGTCTTCGTTTCCTTGCTTACAGATCCATGTTTTATACGGTTCCAAAAAGTACTCCTGCAAGTCAAGACCGCTAGCTGGCATCACACCACCAGCCTGTAATGAAATCCTCCTGGAAGACACCTGGTCACAGACCTAAAATAAAGGCAGGTCAGAATCCTGGCCGGCGAAAACTGATTTAGGTACTCTGCTGGGAGTGCTAGAGACCAGAGTGAAGCTTTTTTTTAGAAAATAAAAACAAAAAAGAAGAAAACCTGTTATGACAGCCCCACCACTAAGGAGACAAACAATAAGGGCTAGAGACGATATATACAGTTGTGGAGGCACCACAGAATGCCAGCCACCTTAAACTATCAACAGTACTAGCAGAGGTAGAAAGAACATCATTCTGGAGTCTAGGGTAATAGGTAGTGAACTAGGGATCACCGACTTAGGCCTTTCATCTCCACTCAGCAGGAAGTCTCATTTCTCTCATCTATAAACTTTTGTCCTAGGGAACCCTGGTAAGGTCCTTGAAGAACAAAAGCTCTGGGTGTCATTACTGTTCCTAGAGGAAATTCTTATCTCCCGGCTCCATCACAGCTGCAGAGGCAGTACACTGAGCTCCATTAGTGATTTCACCTGTTTTTCTGTCCTAACAGCCAGGACTTCCAGCAACTGAAATGGACAGCTTCTTGCTGCCTCACCACCCAGTATGATGCAACTTGACTGCCCACTGCAAAATTTTTTGTTCTAATTACACTCTTACAAGGCAATAGTTTAGAACTTAACTGTGAGAAGTTGTACCAAAGCCTTCATTTTTGCTTTATGGATCACAAAGTAAGTTGTTCACCATGAAATCAAACTTTGCCCCCTACTGTCAACAGCAATACAGACAGCTTAACCAAATTCTTTTTAAAAAGTCCAAGAAGCAAGAATACATTTCCAAAGAGTCAGTTCCACGGAACGGAATGTGACTCTCCAGTAAAACAAGGAGATGACACAAGCTGTCCCATCACCTTTCAGAAGTAAAAAAGAAAAAAAGTAATAACGTAAACTCAATTAATGGAGAAAAGCAAGAGGCAGAACTAAGAATACCAAGAATCAGTGCTCTGAAAAGCATCCCAGATTGTGACTTCCCACTGGCTTACTGCTACTGGAACCACACTAACAAGGAAGGAGTCAAAGAAATCTTATTATCCTTACGACTTCTGCCTAAATATTTTGAAACATAAATGTTATACATGGGAGGAAGCTCCTAACACATCATGCTATTAAGAGAATAACACTTCGGGGGAAAGACTAAGGCAGGCTTCAAGTGGTTCCATGCCTAAAATCCAATCTTCCATTGACAATAGCAGAATTAAGACAGTCACAGTGATATTTCTCTCCAGCTACAACTTAAACTTGGCAGATGCTGCACTGCATAAACATTCTTTACCTGTGACTGGACTCCTGGCACACCAGGAAGCAATTATTCAAACAAAACAAGAGACCCAAAAGGAACAACAATGACATGGGAGGAGGAGGAAAGACACAAACACTAAGCAGACGTAATATACACCCAAAACGATCAAAACCAGAAACACCACACACTGCTGTTCCCAGAACAACATGCAGTATCTTGGCCATCGCCTTAATGCCCAGACTATAGGAGGTATGTCCCTTTTCTCAAGTCCTCAAATGACTATTAAGTTGGAGGGAGAGGTTTGTGACATGTTTTAGTTTTTATTTTCTAAAGTTAACAGCCAGGACTTCCAGCAACTGAAATGGACAGCTTCTTGCTGCCTCACCACCCAGTATGATGCAACTTGACTGCCCACTGCAAAATTTTTGTTCTAATTACACTCTTACAAGGCAATAGTTTAGAACTTAACTGTGAGAAGTTGTACCAAAGCCTTCATTTTTGCTTTATGGATCACAAAGTAAGTTGTTCACCATGAAATCAAACTTTGCCCCCTACTGTCAACAGCAATACAGACAGCTTAACCAAATTCTTTTTAAAAAGTCCAAGAAGCAAGAATACATTTCCAAAGAGTCAGTTCCACGGAACGGAATGTGACTCTCCAGTAAAACAAGGAGATGACACAAGCTGTCCCATCACCTTTCAGAAGTAAAAAAGAAAAAAAGTAATAACGTAAACTCAATTAATGGAGAAAAGCAAGAGGCAGAACTAAGAATACCAAGAATCAGTGCTCTGAAAAGCATCCCAGATTGTGACTTCCCACTGGCTTACTGCTACTGGAACCACACTAACAAGGAAGGAGTCAAAGAAATCTTATTATCCTTACGACTTCTGCCTAAATATTTTGAAACATAAATGTTATACATGGGAGGAAGCTCCTAACACATCATGCTATTAAGAGAATAACACTTCGGGGGAAAGACTAAGGCAGGCTTCAAGTGGTTCCATGCCTAAAATCCAATCTTCCATTGACAATAGCAGAATTAAGACAGTCACAGTGATATTTCTCTCCAGCTACAACTTAAACTTGGCAGATGCTGCACTGCATAAACATTCTTTACCTGTGACTGGACTCCTGGCACACCAGGAAGCAATTATTCAAACAAAACAAGAGACCCAAAAGGAACAACAATGACATGGGAGGAGGAGGAAAGACACAAACACTAAGCAGACGTAATATACACCCAAAACGATCAAAACCAGAAACACCACACACTGCTGTTCCCAGAACAACATGCAGTATCTTGGCCATCGCCTTAATGCCCAGACTATAGGAGGTATGTCCCTTTTCTCAAGTCCTCAAATGACTATTAAGTTGGAGGGAGAGGTTTGTGACATGTTTTAGGTTACTGTTTTCTACCTCATCTCCTTCAGCAGACAAACTAAGGAATGAGGACAGGGCTCATTCCCAGTACCTAGCACTCAGTAATAAAGTGCAAGGAAAGCATCAGTATTACAGAAACTTCCTGGTTTCTGAGCAGAGTCCCAATAAGAAAAAAGTTGGACATTTTAAGATCCTTTAATAAAACTAGAAGAAAAACTGCAGATGAATTTGGAAAAGGTCTAATCTCCAAGACGACTAGCCCACCAGCTCACCAAATACCAAAGTTTTCTACTAACATAGCAGAAGTTCCATGACAATGATTCTCAACCTTTAGGAAGATAAAGCACTATTTAAAAAAAAAAAAAAAAATTCTCAATTCCCTCAACAAGAAATACACCCTGAAAGACATCCTGGCAGCCTCTCAACCAGATACTCCTGGGCATGTCAAAATAAGCAACATATCCATCTACAAAAAAAAATCTTATCATCATGGAAGATGCTTGGCACCAAGAATTCTTTTTAAGTGCCTCTGAAAAATAAGTTCAGAAGAGACCTATAATATTTTTTAAACTATACACAGAGATAATTCAAATTTAGTTTTGGGTTTTTTTCTTCCTTTCAAATTAAAGACACACTTTTACTCACACCTGAAATAGCGAGGAAACAAAGAAAAGAAAAATCCGGCTGGGCTAAAGACTGCACCAATTTTTAAAACTCTCAGTATCAAGCTCCCATTATTCTGAAGGGTTTTGCAAAGATGTTCAATACGGGACACATTTCTGATTCCTCGTTATGACTAGCCCAGCTCAAGTGGCTGCCAGGAGAGTAGGGCTTTAACAGACATGGTTCCGTCCTCAGAAGCTACATTAATGCTGGCTTGATAAAACAGATCTTCCTATCTGTGTGCCAGGCTGAACAAAAAGTTAACTAGAAATGTAAGTGCTTAAAGTCACCAAAACAAAAGCTCTACACTGACATTTTCTACTTACTTAGCATTCATCTGTATTCATCTCACTAGACATTAACACACACCAAAGTTGCTCTCTGCTATTCAAATTATGCTATTATGCTCAGGAGTAGATTAATAATATCCACCTTCCTTATTGTAAAATAAAATTACAGCATTGGTCCAAACATGACATGTGGAGCCTCTTTCTACTTCTGCTGGCGCATCAAATTGCTCTACCACACATGTGGAAGGAAGCTTTGCTGAGCTGCCCTGCTGTTCTAGAGAGGAGAAAAGGCTGAAAACTTACCAAAAAAGGGGTCGGGGGGTGGGAAGAGAGAAAAACAACATATATAAACCTCCCACCTGGTAACCTCCCATACTAGCTCTTTACAGCATTCTGAGGGGAGAAGGTCTTGTCTTAGCTGACACCATCAGCAATGAGGTTAGCAGGTGGGCCACAGGCCTCTTTTAAACAGCTCCTAACATCCTGTTAGTTTTCACAGCACCAAGCAACTTCTGCCGACCTGGAAGCAACTGAACAAATAAAAGCAGGCAATGGGCAGGAAGAAATCTCTGCTCCCAATGGGGCAGGTCTAAAATCCCAGGAGAGAGGAGAGAAAAGGTAAGATAACTGAAGGAAGCACAGCCTGTAAAGGAAAGGAGGAGATATCTTGAGACCAGGCATTAAGGAAGAGAAGGTCCCAGCCAAGACTTCTCTACCTAAAATAAAGAAGACTTGAAGATGTACATGTATAAGGAACACTTTTAGCAAAAAGAAATTCAAAGTTTAAGAAATAGCGAGGAAACAAAGAAAAGAAAAATCCGGCTGGGCTAAAGACTGCACCAATTTTTAAAACTCTCAGTATCAAGCTCCCATTATTCTGAAGGGTTTTGCAAAGATGTTCAATACGGGACACATTTCTGATTCCTCGTTATGACTAGCCCAGCTCAAGTGGCTGCCAGGAGAGTAGGGCTTTAACAGACATGGTTCCGTCCTCAGAAGCTACATTAATGCTGGCTTGATAAAACAGATCTTCCTATCTGTGTGCCAGGCTGAACAAAAAGTTAACTAGAAATGTAAGTGCTTAAAGTCACCAAAACAAAAGCTCTACACTGACATTTTCTACTTACTTAGCATTCATCTGTATTCATCTCACTAGACATTAACACACACCAAAGTTGCTCTCTGCTATTCAAATTATGCTATTATGCTCAGGAGTAGATTAATAATATCCACCTTCCTTATTGTAAAATAAAATTACAGCATTGGTCCAAACATGACATGTGGAGCCTCTTTCTACTTCTGCTGGCGCATCAAATTGCTCTACCACACATGTGGAAGGAAGCTTTGCTGAGCTGCCCTGCTGTTCTAGAGAGGAGAAAAGGCTGAAAACTTACCAAAAAAGGGGTCGGGGGGTGGGAAGAGAGAAAAACAACATATATAAACCTCCCACCTGGTAACCTCCCATACTAGCTCTTTACAGCATTCTGAGGGGAGAAGGTCTTGTCTTAGCTGACACCATCAGCAATGAGGTTAGCAGGTGGGCCACAGGCCTCTTTTAAACAGCTCCTAACATCCTGTTAGTTTTCACAGCACCAAGCAACTTCTGCCGACCTGGAAGCAACTGAACAAATAAAAGCAGGCAATGGGCAGGAAGAAATCTCTGCTCCCAATGGGGCAGGTCTAAAATCCCAGGAGAGAGGAGAGAAAAGGTAAGATAACTGAAGGAAGCACAGCCTGTAAAGGAAAGGAGGAGATATCTTGAGACCAGGCATTAAGGAAGAGAAGGTCCCAGCCAAGACTTCTCTACCTAAAATAAAGAAGACTTGAAGATGTACATGTATAAGGAACACTCTAGCATGATTCAAATATATTTGCAAATGCAAAGAAATTCAAAAGAACTAAAGTCTTTAAGACTACTGCCCTTGCCTAGATATTTGAATAAACTTTTTTAATTTGCATGGCTTTAAAGGAATCCCAGTGTTAGACTCACAGGCTCAAATACCCATAAAGGTCGGCCAGTTCATTTATTTTGAAGGGAACTAAACCATGCACTGTATAAAGGGTTCAGTTAACAAATATGGGCTCGGTGTTGCCCCAGCTTCCTACATTTCTGAGACACACAATATAGGGCTCTATATCTTTATATGGTATTTCCCTATGGCTGAATCAATAATTCACTAGGTTTTAATAACAGAATTTAGGTCAAATAAAACAGTCCCACAAGATGCAGCCCACGGGACATTATTTGGGACCAGAGGCAGAATCCACTCATTCGTTAATCCCTATTTGTCCCTCTCATCCTCTAATAGCTGCAATCATCTTGGTCACAGAAGGTCATCTTCAGAAAGCAAAATGCAACAGAACATTTCAAGTGCCATGCAAAAGTGCAAGCTGAGTAAGAAAGGAATGGGACGGACGAGTAGGTTACACCTGACCCAGAACTGCCAGGCTCGAAGTAGAGCTGGCACCGGGCTCAAAAGCACAGACAGGTGACTAAGGGCTAGCACAGAGGTACCACAGACAGGAGGGGACAGCTGTGGGTGGTTCAAGTTCTCTGGAGAGACAACAGGCGAGGAAGGGATGAAAGCCTAAGGCAATGGCGACCTGGTATTTGGGGAAAGTCTGTGAGTCATCCACAGCCAGAGGCCAGCAAGGACCCCAAGGGTTTAAACAAAATAAGCCAGCCACCTACATACAGTAAGTAGCACCCAGGGAAGAGAAAGTGGTGTTGAGTAAACTCGTACAGAAATAGACCTTACCTGGGAAGAGGTTACAAAAACTTGCTCAGCCTATAATAAACTTCGTGTATTTAAAACATTCTAGATAGCTCTGTAATAAAGGTGGGTGACACTCACGTCACCAGAGGTACCTCCAGGAGAGCACCTGCAACAGTGAAATAGAAAGGACCTCACTTCTGAAAAGCAGTTCAGAGGAAAATCAAGATCAAAGACTATCCGTTCCAGGAACATTTTCCCCACCTTACCCGATTCAGCTCATTTATTTTCAGATACACTGTGTTTGCTTTGAGACATACCTCTTACATTTCTGATATACACAAATGATGTCAAAATGATTAAAAAAAAGTGTTAAACATCCTTTAAAAATTGAACAAGTGAACAATTTCCAATAACTTACTTGACAGGGCATTCATCTGTGACTTTTCACTTGGGGTGGTGAGAGGGTATCGAAAGAAACGGGAAACAATGTTATTTCTGTGTGAACTTCATTTTTTCTTTTGGTATATAGGAATAGATCCTTGATAAAAGAGATTAAACAAAATTCAAACCAAGAAAATATGAACTGATTGTTTTAATGTAAATGCTTAAATTTTAGATTTGATTTCTCATTGAAAAAAAGATGGAAAATTTAAATCAAGACATTTATATGCCTGGTATGTTAGCTAACTAAATTCTCATAATTTCACATGTAATCTCTTAACTTTATATTTTCAAGAAATAAAATGCATTTTAAACTTCCCTTCCAAATTTCATTGATATATTTATATCTATTTCCATATTGAAATGTTCAAAGACACAATTCTCCCAAAACCTCCCTACAGTCTGGGAATTATCTTTCTCCAAGGCAGAAATATACATTATATGACAGTATGTTGTAAAGACGGTATGTTATAAAAACAACAGTTCATAAAAAACATTGAGAGTCAACCATATAAAATTCATCTAGGAATACCTCCTCTTACTACCTTTCCAGCTTAGGCACATGGTCATTCCCCTGCCAGAAACCTCATACTTCAATATGCTCATCTTCACGCCATCACTGAGATGTGGAGAGTGAGGTTTCATACTCGCAGGTTAAGAAACCAAGGACACAGGTAACTGAGCCAAAATCAGACGACGGATACTTCAGAATTCCAGCCTAGTATTTTCCACCAGACTCTGCTAAATTGAGAATTTCAACCGGAGTAACAAAACCTACTCAGGCAAGACAACTCAGCATCTAATCTGGATTCAGATGTCTCTCCACCTTACCCGATTCAGCTCATTTATTTTCAGATACACTGAAAAGCAGTTCAGAGCAAAACCAAGCACAAAGACTATCCGTTCCAGCAACATTTTCCCCACCTTACCCGATTCAGCTCATTTATTTTCAGATACACTGTGTTTGCTTTGAGACATACCTCTTACATTTCTGATATACACAAATGATGTCAAAATGATTAAAAAAAAGTGTTAAACATCCTTTAAAAATTGAACAAGTGAACAATTTCCAATAACTTACTTGACAGGGCATTCATCTGTGACTTTTCACTTGGGGTGGTGAGAGGGTATCGAAAGAAACGGGAAACAATGTTATTTCTGTGTGAACTTCATTTTTTCTTTTGGTATATAGGAATAGATCCTTGATAAAAGAGATTAAACAAAATTCAAACCAAGAAAATATGAACTGATTGTTTTAATGTAAATGCTTAAATTTTAGATTTGATTTCTCATTGAAAAAAAGATGGAAAATTTAAATCAAGACATTTATATGCCTGGTATGTTAGCTAACTAAATTCTCATAATTTCACATGTAATCTCTTAACTTTATATTTTCAAGAAATAAAATGCATTTTAAACTTCCCTTCCAAATTTCATTGATATATTTATATCTATTTCCATATTGAAATGTTCAAAGACACAATTCTCCCAAAACCTCCCTACAGTCTGGGAATTATCTTTCTCCAAGGCAGAAATATACATTATATGACAGTATGTTGTAAAGACGGTATGTTATAAAAACAACAGTTCATAAAAAACATTGAGAGTCAACCATATAAAATTCATCTAGGAATACCTCCTCTTACTACCTTTCCAGCTTAGGCACATGGTCATTCCCCTGCCAGAAACCTCATACTTCAATATGCTCATCTTCACGCCATCACTGAGATGTGGAGAGTGAGGTTTCATACTCGCAGGTTAAGAAACCAAGGACACAGGTAACTGAGCCAAAATCAGACGACGGATACTTCAGAATTCCAGCCTAGTATTTTCCACCAGACTCTGCTAAATTGAGAATTTCAACCGGAGTAACAAAACCTACTCAGGCAAGACAACTCAGCAGCTAATCTGGCAGCACTGTGCTCACAAGAAGACCTTGCATGTATAACATTTGTCTACAAAATCAGAATGGATTTTAAAACAAACTATGAAGAGACTAGGGAGCTTGGAGTCCGCCTTGGATGAAAGGTAAGGGCCCACACCGCTAACACAATGGAACGCAAGACCAGAGTTGAGTGACTTCTCCCTGCTCTCCCCAATGTAAGACAACTTCCCAAAGAGAACCTTATTTTAAGTCTTTACTCCAGAGGGCAAGATGGCAAAAACTGTATGGAAATTTCTGTACATGTGAATTTCTCCAGGGAGAGAAGGCCCACGGCTTTCTTCAGATGCTCAAAGAGTCTCAAAACTCCTCAATCTTAACAAGAAATTTCAATTTTAGTGACTCCATAATAAGGAAATACAGGAAACCTGAGAATTCTCAAACAACTACTGCTCATAGTCTCATAAGGAGATAAAATCGGCCAAAAGGAGTACTGAGCTTGAAGTGAGTCAGATCACTAACTAAAAGCTAAATGACATAAAATGAAAATCCATCCTGAAAGAACAGTTAAGCAGTCTGATATTTGTGAAAATAGGGATTTTTCTGTGATATTCCATTAATATAGTCTTCAAAGTTTCTGAAATAATCTCCAGTAATCAATAGTCCACAACAACAAAAGTCCTGGGGGAAATGAAAAGCTAGTCGTGTAAAATAAAAATTTCCTTTTTATAAGACTCCTTTTCCAAGTCAAGGGAAAAGGTTGGTATAAATCTATCACTATAAGATTAGACAAGAGAATATACAGATACCTCAACCTAGTGGTTCAAAACTTAACTGATGCTAAAACAAAACCTTTATGATTAAAAAAAAAAAAATCTAAGTGCCTTACTATAACTGTTTCACGATAAATAAGTCTACTGAAAAAATCCTTCAGTTTTTTCAAATAAACAATTTCTAAAAGCAGAAAAGAGACTCCTGTCAAACCTTATTTGCTATTTGTTTCCAGTCAGAAACTGATATAATGAAATCAGTAATATAGACAAGTATTAGGAAAGTGCAAGTTAAAAAATAATAATAAGGCCCAATTACATGGAGGCTATGTGTTGGCCTGGAGGAGTGGGATGGGGGGACGAGCAGGGGAGCACGGGAGGAAGGGGTCAGGGATATACATATGACTCATCTGGGATTAAACATATCTGTAAACAGCAAAACTATGTAAACACAAAAAGCAAAATAAAAATAAGTAAAAAAAAAAAAAAAAGGGCACAATTACTCACAATTAATAAGGCAGCCTCCAAACTGGTTTGCTTTCAACCCAACGCCACCTATTCCTGTGACCTTCTCCATTATTCTACTTATTCCACTCCTTGCCAAAGCGCCTATCCTTCTCTGCATAAAGGCTGCTTACAAGGAAAATTCTTTACTGAGCAACACTGTAAAGGGAAACGTACAGCTAAGAATATTAATGAAATGGATGCACTCAAAACCTAACCCACAGCTCTGAGAAGATAAATAACACTTTAACCAAAAATAAATAGGTATTTTTATGTAGACTAATCTCTGGAATCTTAGCATTTGTATTAGAGGGGTTGAGAGCCCCCGTTGAAGATGCACCTACACATGAAAATAGGGATTTTCAGATCACTAACTAAAAGTGATATTCCATTAAATAAGCAGTCTGATATTTGTGAAAATAGGGATTTTTCTGTGATATTCCATTAATATAGTCTTCAAAGTTTCTGAAATAATCTCCAGTAATCAATAGTCCACAACAACAAAAGTCCTGGGGGAAATGAAAAGCTAGTCGTGTAAAATAAAAATTTCCTTTTTATAAGACTCCTTTTCCAAGTCAAGGGAAAAGGTTGGTATAAATCTATCACTATAAGATTAGACAAGAGAATATACAGATACCTCAACCTAGTGGTTCAAAACTTAACTGATGCTAAAACAAAACCTTTATGATTAAAAAAAAAAAAATCTAAGTGCCTTACTATAACTGTTTCACGATAAATAAGTCTACTGAAAAAAATCCTTCAGTTTTTTCAAATAAACAATTTCTAAAAGCAGAAAAGAGACTCCTGTCAAACCTTATTTGCTATTTGTTTCCAGTCAGAAACTGATATAATGAAATCAGTAATATAGACAAGTATTAGGAAAGTGCAAGTTAAAAAATAATAATAAGGCCCAATTACATGGAGGCTATGTGTTGGCCTGGAGGAGTGGGATGGGGGGACGAGCAGGGGAGCACGGGAGGAAGGGGTCAGGGATATACATATGACTCATCTGGGATTAAACATATCTGTAAACAGCAAAACTATGTAAACACAAAAAGCAAAATAAAAATAAGTAAAAAAAAAAAAAAAAGGGCACAATTACTCACAATTAATAAGGCAGCCTCCAAACTGGTTTGCTTTCAACCCAACGCCACCTATTCCTGTGACCTT
This sequence comes from Tragulus kanchil, assembly GCA_022376925.1. Classification (NCBI taxonomy): domain Eukaryota; kingdom Metazoa; phylum Chordata; class Mammalia; order Artiodactyla; family Tragulidae; genus Tragulus; species Tragulus kanchil. The sequence continues at coordinate 115,435,138 of JAIOJX010000023.1, read as the reverse complement.
CTCCATTATTCTACTTATTCCACTCCTTGCCAAAGCGCCTATCCTTCTCTGCATAAAGGCTGCTTACAAGGAAAATTCTTTACTGAGCAACACTGTAAAGGGAAACGTACAGCTAAGAATATTAATGAAATGGATGCACTCAAAACCTAACCCACAGCTCTGAGAAGATAAATAACACTTTAACCAAAAATAAATAGGTATTTTTATGTAGACTAATCTCTGGAATCTTAGCATTTGTATTAGAGGGGTTGAGAGCCATGAAATGCACCTAGCACAGTGTTACAGAGGAATTGCCTTTTGTTTTGTACAACAGATTAATAAACAAGGTTATTGACACAGAAAGTCATTTCTCCTTAAAAAAACAGTTCTCCTGTGGCTTTACTAAAATTAAAGTCATGATAGATATGATGAATGGTAAAAGCCAGATCTGTTCATTTCTTGTTAGTGAGATTTTTCTTAAATACACCATAAAAACCTCTGTAAGATTTTACTCTTCACTAATTCCTATTTTTAGTTCTGATGTTACCATCCCTACTTAAACCGTAAAAAAAGCCTATCTTTTAATACACAAAAGTCTTAAAACAAATTATTGCCTTTAAAGCTTAAGCACTTTTTCTACTGAGCACTTGAAATCAAAGAAATATCAACAAGCGTTGCAAACTACCCAGTATCTAGAATCAAACAGATGATAAATGTTCTTTCCGAATTAGAAACCTAACTGGATTTGGCATCAGAGTACACAACATGTGGGTTTTGTGAGCAACCAGAACGAGTGGTGACCACTACATCTGTAAAACCAAATTGGCCAAAGTAAGTAAACATTCTGGGCATATAACGTCCTCCAAGGAGTTAATTCAAGAGTTGGGTGTGGCATCACCCATGCATAAAGCCATGGATTTTCCACACTTCTATAGCATAGAACTAGCCTAAAGCAGAAATGCAAGAAGCTAAACATTAACTATTGACAAAGCCTCTAACCAGCATAAGTTGCAAAATCTCTGGGTACCAGTACAAAATGAAAGTTCCAGTTCCCTTGTTCAGAAATCAAGAATTTCAAGGGGCAGGTGTTAGGCTCGTGTGCCCATTCAGCGGCCTGCCTCCAATCAAATACCCATGCTACAGAAAACAGTAACAATATCAACACTTTGATGTGGTAGCTTACTACGATTACTGGCCTATTCAGCTGATTTGCCAAAGAATCAGAAACAGCTAGGGTAGTTCTCCACAGGGTAACACACCATTCAGGCCCCATACCATCTAACCCATAGAATCCTCCATGCCATCAAAAAAATTAACCTGACCAGGATAAATACTGTATCTCCAACCTTCCTTACAGACTCTAAGTAAACGTTATCAGTGAGAAAGGTAGCCGTAAGAATGTGATAATGCAGTAGATTTAATAAGATTCTAAGCAACAGCCAAAGAACTGACCTATCATTCGGACCAAGCCATCAAAAAAGATAAGGATATACTCAGTCTTGATAAGATGCTATTTCAGAGTATTTAGCCCTTTGGGGACAAAGAACATAAAGAGTAGTTTGCCACTGTTCTGCTCTCACACCATGCTGATGCCTAAAAGGCATCAGACTTTTCAGAGATTTTTCTCCAATCAAATGAAGAAAAGGTTGATCCCAGCCTAGTAGCTAAGTATTCTGGATGGCTCTGTTGTGTCTTAAGAGAACTTGGGACTTCCTTCTGGAAGAGAAGAGAAAAAGACGTTTAAGGGGGTAAAAGCAGTATTTTTTTAGCAATCACATTAACAGGAAAAGCACAGAAAGCTAGAATGGCTGAAAGTGGCAACAAGGATTCAGTCAGGAACATCTGTCTGTATAAAAAGAACCAAAAGCTGGATTAAGCAATGAAGCAGCAGAAATGCCACTTAAGAGCATTGTTCTTCTGTAACCTGCTTGGAGCTGGGAGCTGGGTCTTAACTAAAAGTGCACAACCAGACAGAAGAATCTTGCTGCTTTGGTGAAGAAGCATTAACCAGAACTAACCAACCAACCAACAAATCAAAACCGAAAAAGGAACCCTATTAACACAAAGATCTTAAGCCTAGAAAAGGCTAGAAAAGGAAATAGAAAATAACAGGCCCAGCGGCCACTGACCAGTTTCGGTACCTGTTCTATTTTAGGAGTATATCCTAAAAGCAAACTCTGGAACCATCGGAAAAGAGTGTGTGCAGATTAAAATAGCTGACCCGACATGATTCCTAACAGTAAACAAGACACAGCGAAGGAAACACCTAAACACAGGGAGAAAGGGGGCCTTAAATGCCTTCCGCTCTTGTATAGGAGAGAAAACAGAAAACCTTATTCCCCGAGAGGTGGCAGCACAAAGTTACCCAAAAGGACCTTAAGGGGCCAGTTTTGAGCACATAAGTACAAAAATATTCTCTTGAGAAGGAAAAGAAAGTAGAGAAAGCACAGAAAATTGGATGGAATGTGTTTCTTCAACACTAGATTTTTCCCACCCCATCTTCCAGAAATATTTTCCTCTTGCTACCTCAGCGCTCTTCCTCCATTTCCAGAACTTTCTCTAAATACGTATGCCGCCCCCACCTGAACAGTGTTAAATCAACATTCCTACGGACCTATTATAAGGAACAGCTCAAAAGCAAATGCAGTAACCTTGCAGTTCCTCCTGCAAGAGTCTCCCATTTCTAGAGCCAAAGGTCCAGACGAAAAAGTAGATCCAGAAGACCTCTTCCGCCCGCTCATCAAAATGGAGCCTCCAGGTCAGTTTCCGCAAGAACGACCTTAGCACAAACGAAAAATTCACACGACTGTGGGGGAAACGATTCCTGACAATGTTGTCTTCAAGGGCAACTGAACAGTATCTCAAAACAAGCCGATTTTACAAAAGGGGATGGGGAAATTACACCCCAAGTGGTACTAAGTGTTCCTAAATGGACAAGTTTGGGACTGAGTTACGTTTTTCCGAAGACAAAATTATTATGGGTAGGTCCACCGAAATATTAAGTTTTTAAAAGCTCTTTGTCCTTGCCGGGCAAATTTCGTTTGGCATTGTTAAACACCATGTAGATAGCTGTTAGGAAACCTTCCTCTCATATTTTCAGAAAATGTAGAGAACACAAAATTTGTATCGTCATGCAAAGCACACTATTTTAAATGACCATCTGAAAGACTATGAGCCCATTATGGCTAGAAAAGGAAATAGAAAATAACAGGCCCAGCGGCCACTGACCAGTTTCGGTACCTGTTCTATTTTAGGAGTATATCCTAAAAGCAAACTCTGGAACCATCGGAAAAGAGTGTGTGCAGATTAAAATAGCTGACCCGACATGATTCCTAACAGTAAACAAGACACAGCGAAGGAAACACCTAAACACAGGGAGAAAGGGGGCCTTAAATGCCTTCCGCTCTTGTATAGGAGAGAAAACAGAAAACCTTATTCCCCGAGAGGTGGCAGCACAAAGTTACCCAAAAGGACCTTAAGGGGCCAGTTTTGAGCACATAAGTACAAAAATATTCTCTTGAGAAGGAAAAGAAAGTAGAGAAAGCACAGAAAATTGGATGGAATGTGTTTCTTCAACACTAGATTTTTCCCACCCCATCTTCCAGAAATATTTTCCTCTTGCTACCTCAGCGCTCTTCCTCCATTTCCAGAACTTTCTCTAAATACGTATGCCGCCCCCACCTGAACAGTGTTAAATCAACATTCCTACGGACCTATTATAAGGAACAGCTCAAAAGCAAATGCAGTAACCTTGCAGTTCCTCCTGCAAGAGTCTCCCATTTCTAGAGCCAAAGGTCCAGACGAAAAAGTAGATCCAGAAGACCTCTTCCGCCCGCTCATCAAAATGGAGCCTCCAGGTCAGTTTCCGCAAGAACGACCTTAGCACAAACGAAAAATTCACACGACTGTGGGGGAAACGATTCCTGACAATGTTGTCTTCAAGGGCAACTGAACAGTATCTCAAAACAAGCCGATTTTACAAAAGGGGATGGGGAAATTACACCCCAAGTGGTACTAAGTGTTCCTAAATGGACAAGTTTGGGACTGAGTTACGTTTTTCCGAAGACAAAATTATTATGGGTAGGTCCACCGAAATATTAAGTTTTTAAAAGCTCTTTGTCCTTGCCGGGCAAATTTCGTTTGGCATTGTTAAACACCATGTAGATAGCTGTTAGGAAACCTTCCTCTCATATTTTCAGAAAATGTAGAGAACACAAAATTTGTATCGTCCAGATGATCTTTTTAAATGCACACTATTTTAAATGACCATCTGAAAGACTATGAGCCCGTGCTTGTGGCTCACATCTATCTAGTAGCAGGGTTCTGTGCTCCAGTCCTCTAGGATTACAAGTCAGGTTTTAAGGAAACACCGTGTAAAGACTGGTGGCTGGTCATTGTCACGATCCCTGGAGGAGCACCTGCTACCCCTCCAGGAGCCCCTGGAGTCCGGGTCCGCCCGAGACTCCATTGGCCTCACCAGGGCATGCTCACACATCCGTGCCCGGGGGCGCCGCTGGCCCGGCGGGAGGCAGCCGCCGCCACCGCCTGGAGCCGGCCACAGCCCAGAGCCGGCCTCGCCCGGCGACCCGCCCCGCCCCGCGGTTCCCGCCCAGCGCACCGCTCGCGCGCAAACCCGGGTGTGACCTCGAGCTGCGACCTCGCGCGGCAGCGCCCAACCTCACCTAACGCGGTGCAAGGGGGAGAGCGGCCCGAGGAGCCCTTCCGCTCTGCCCGGGACGCCCACGGCCCCAAACCACCTCCGCACACTGCGCGACCGCCGCACGTCTCGAGACGCCCCGGGAGCGCCGACCACCACGCGCGAGGCGGCGCCGGACCATGGGGCACGCCACCTTGACACCACCCGGCGGGAGCAGCCCGTGCACGCCGCTTCCCACCAGGCGGAGGTGTCAGTCCACCGCCGGCATCCTGCCCTTTTTCTAGAAGAGCCCCCTCCCCCGCTTTCCCTCCAATACACTCACCTGCGTCTGGCGCACTCGGCACAAACGAAAAATTCACACGACTGTGGGGGAAACGATTCCTGACAATGTTGTCTTCAAGGGCAACTGAACAGTATCTCAAAACAAGCCGATTTTACAAAAGGGGATGGGGAAATTACACCCCAAGTGGTACTAAGTGTTCCTAAATGGACAAGTTTGGGACTGAGTTACGTTTTTCCGAAGACAAAATTATTATGGGTAGGTCCACCGAAATATTAAGTTTTTAAAAGCTCTTTGTCCTTGCCGGGCAAATTTCGTTTGGCATTGTTAAACACCATGTAGATAGCTGTTAGGAAACCTTCCTCTCATATTTTCAGAAAATGTAGAGAACACAAAATTTGTATCGTCAGATGATCTTTTTAAATGCACACTATTTTAAATGACCATCTGAAAGACTATGAGCCCGTGCTTGTGGCTCACATCTATCTAGTAGCAGGGTTCTGTGCTCCAGTCCTCTAGGATTACAAGTCAGGTTTTAAGGAAACACCGTGTAAAGACTGGTGGCTGGTCATTGTCACGATCCCTGGAGGAGCACCTGCTACCCCTCCAGGAGCCCCTGGAGTCCGGGTCCGCCCGAGACTCCATTGGCCTCACCAGGGCATGCTCACACATCCGTGCCCGGGGGCGCCGCTGGCCCGGCGGGAGGCAGCCGCCGCCACCGCCTGGAGCCGGCCACAGCCCAGAGCCGGCCTCGCCCGGCGACCCGCCCCGCCCCGCGGTTCCCGCCCAGCGCACCGCTCGCGCGCAAACCCGGGTGTGACCTCGAGCTGCGACCTCGCGCGGCAGCGCCCAACCTCACCTAACGCGGTGCAAGGGGGAGAGCGGCCCGAGGAGCCCTTCCGCTCTGCCCGGGACGCCCACGGCCCCAAACCACCTCCGCACACTGCGCGACCGCCGCACGTCTCGAGACGCCCCGGGAGCGCCGACCACCACGCGCGAGGCGGCGCCGGACCATGGGGCACGCCACCTTGACACCACCCGGCGGGAGCAGCCCGTGCACGCCGCTTCCCACCAGGCGGAGGTGTCAGTCCACCGCCGGCATCCTGCCCTTTTTCTAGAAGAGCCCCCTCCCCCGCTTTCCCTCCAATACACTCACCTGCGTCTCGGCGCAGTGCCTCTCGCGCTACACGCGGCGGTACCCGGGCACGTCCACGCCTGTGCACGCTGCCGGGCGCGACGGGCCCCGCTAGGCTCCCGCCGCCCCCAACCAGTCTGTGCCCACACGAGGGGCGGTGCCACCCAGGAGGCGCCCAATTCCCTCGACTCCCGCCGCCCGGGGCCGAGCTCTAGGAACTTCCCGTGCGCCACCTCCGCCGCCCCCCACCAGCGTTCCCGCCCAGAGCCCGGACGAGGGCTCCGGCCGAGGCGAGGCCGGACTCCGCAGCCCAGCGCCGCGCCACCGCGCGCCGCCCGCAGCCTCGGTGTCCGAAACAGACTCGCGGCCCGGCGAGGCGGACCGCCCCCACCCCCACGCCCCCCGCACTTGCCTGCGGCGACTCGGAGCTGCAGCTACTACGGCTCGCGCCGCCGGCCGTCACACAGCCGCGGAGGATTCGCTCCGGGCGGGCTCCGCGGAGAGGCGGTGGTGGCGGCGGCGGCGGCGACGTCCCCAGTTCTGACGGTGGCGGGAAGGCGGACTGGAACCCGGCAGAATCCCCGCCCCACCCGCGCGCGCCGGCGACCGGCCTCCTCACCCGGCCCGCAGCTGCCTCAGTGACGCCGTCCGCCGCGGTCCCGCCGTTTGTAGCGGGGCGGGGAGGAGGGGCTTGCTCGGAAGAGCGCCAGGAGGCGGGGCCGGCGGCGAGTTCGCGGCGCCGCGGCTGCTGCCGCCGGCGCGTGCCCTGCCCGGCCGCCCCGAGGACCGGTGCCTGGGAGCAGATGCCCGGCTGCGGTCGCTCGGCTCGTTCCCTCTCGGCTCGTTCCCTCTCGGCTTCTGATGCCGAGCAGGCTCCCTGACCAGGTTCCCCTGGCAAGCGCGGAGAGCGTCGCGCGGCCCAGAAGCGTCAGATACCAGGTGCAAGTTTGCAAACCCCAGCGCCGACCACCACGCGCGAGGCGGCGCCGGACCATGGGGCACGCCACCTTGACACCACCCGGCGGGAGCAGCCCGTGCACGCCGCTTCCCACCAGGCGGAGGTGTCAGTCCACCGCCGGCATCCTGCCCTTTTTCTAGAAGAGCCCCCTCCCCCGCTTTCCCTCCAATACACTCACCTGCGTCTCGGCGCAGTGCCTCTCGCGCTACACGCGGCGGTACCCGGGCACGTCCACGCCTGTGCACGCTGCCGGGCGCGACGGGCCCCGCTAGGCTCCCGCCGCCCCCAACCAGTCTGTGCCCACACGAGGGGCGGTGCCACCCAGGAGGCGCCCAATTCCCTCGACTCCCGCCGCCCGGGGCCGAGCTCTAGGAACTTCCCGTGCGCCACCTCCGCCGCCCCCCACCAGCGTTCCCGCCCAGAGCCCGGACGAGGGCTCCGGCCGAGGCGAGGCCGGACTCCGCAGCCCAGCGCCGCGCCACCGCGCGCCGCCCGCAGCCTCGGTGTCCGAAACAGACTCGCGGCCCGGCGAGGCGGACCGCCCCCACCCCCACGCCCCCCGCACTTGCCTGCGGCGACTCGGAGCTGCAGCTACTACGGCTCGCGCCGCCGGCCGTCACACAGCCGCGGAGGATTCGCTCCGGGCGGGCTCCGCGGAGAGGCGGTGGTGGCGGCGGCGGCGGCGACGTCCCCAGTTCTGACGGTGGCGGGAAGGCGGACTGGAACCCGGCAGAATCCCCGCCCCACCCGCGCGCGCCGGCGACCGGCCTCCTCACCCGGCCCGCAGCTGCCTCAGTGACGCCGTCCGCCGCGGTCCCGCCGTTTGTAGCGGGGCGGGGAGGAGGGGCTTGCTCGGAAGAGCGCCAGGAGGCGGGGCCGGCGGCGAGTTCGCGGCGCCGCGGCTGCTGCCGCCGGCGCGTGCCCTGCCCGGCCGCCCCGAGGACCGGTGCCTGGGAGCAGATGCCCGGCTGCGGTCGCTCGGCTCGTTCCCTCTCGGCTCGTTCCCTCTCGGCTTCTGATGCCGAGCAGGCTCCCTGACCAGGTTCCCCTGGCAAGCGCGGAGAGCGTCGCGCGGCCCAGAAGCGTCAGATACCAGGTGCAAGTTTGCAAACCCCGAGGCTCCGGACGCTAACGGGAAGCAGGCGCGATTCACGCGAGGGGTACTTTGACATATGTGTGTATCAAGTATATATACATAGACATATTCATATCTTGCAAGCAAAGCTAGAGGACTCTTTCCCTACTTCAGAGCTCAAGGGTCCGGGTCCTCTGGGAAAAACTAGACTTGCCCGCGCTGCCCTTCTCTAGCTCTTTAGATGGAGTCTGATGTTCAAATAAGCCCCGAGTACCTGTGCGGGGTGCTATACTCTGCTTCAAACGCAAAGTAGGAAATCCTGCACTCGACTGTATACTCGCCTGCCTCTCGCCGCATCCTTCCAACGCCCCCCGCCCCCACTGAAGCCCCGAAATGGCCAACTCTTCACCGAGGGGGCGTCCCACCTCTGCCTTTCCTTGGCCCGCCCATACGCTCAGCTCAATCTCTTTTCTCAGGAAAAACCTGTGCCTGTCCTCAGACCCAAGACTGGGAGTCAAAATCGACTCCAAGCCACGCAGCGGGAGCACGTTTTTACACCTGCTCATCCGCTTAATTACAAGAGCACCTGTCGTTTTTTGTTTTTTGGGGTTTTTTTTTTTTTTTGGCTTTTTTCATTGCAAAGACTTCCGTTTTAACCCTTCCCCCTAAAAAGCTATATTTAAAAATATCACCTGTCAAACCTACCTGTAATCGCAAGAGGTAAGAGAAAGGAAATGAGCAGCGGACGGCTGAGTCGCCGCAAGAACGTGACCGAGGTTACAGCTTCAAGGGCATGGTGCGGGTTTGATGCAGCAAGGTCCGCTAAGGGCGGCCAGCGCTCCCCGCCCCCACGCGACGGGCGGGGCTGGGGGTGAAAGGGGGAAAGACTCACCTAACCCAGGACGAGGGTAGGGAAGACAAAATTGGGCGAGGTCAAATCAGACACAGTAAAGTAAGAGGCTCAGCCATGACCGAAATGGAAACAGTCCATACCTCAATTTGGGGGACCCGAACTGGGGACACTGGAAAGACCTAATTGATTCTATATCAGCATTTCTGTTATCACTCTGGTTACGATTTGCAGTTAAATGACCTTAATTGACTTTGTACGGGTTTCTGGGAAAACGGTTCAAAGCGCCTGCGCCTCTCTGACCTCCCTCTAAACAGTTAATTATAATAGCCCCATCCCAGGCAGGCAGGATTGCTAAGAATGGCTGTTTCCAAATGTCAGGCAAAAATGGGCCTACCAAATTTGCCAATCGAAGCCTGTAACTCTTGGAATGCCCTACGATGCCCTACTTCCTGAAACTGACTTCTTGAAGTTACGGGAGACCTCTCTCTGTCAACAGAGTGTGCCAAGTCTTCCAAACCGCTTTTACCTGGCGAACATGGCATTGTCGTGGAGAACTCCACAGCAGGTTAAGCTTTATAAAGTGGGTTGCCAATCACTTGGTTAAAAAAGGCAAGGGAAACCAGGAGTACCTGGGTTGTTGACAGACTCTCAACAATAACTAAGAAAAAGAGTTACTTTTTAATCTCCCTCAAGGTGATATATAAACACTCAACATTTTCTCTTTTTTTTCCTCAGACTTATTTGTTAAGATTCTAATAAATCTTTCAGCTGCCCCATTTAAGAAGCCATTTTATCAAGGAATTCTTATGGGCCCCAGACTTCTATCCTTCCATCTCCCAAGCACTCACACCTTTTCCCCTGACTTTTAGGAACAAATTTCCAACTAGGAAAATAATTTCTTAGGTTATTATTATCCACTCTGTACCACCCCCAAAATTAAGGCTACATTTTAGAGATTGCACTGTAGGCCTAAGAAATAAATCACCTTCATTTCCCTTCCACTCTCAACATCCAGGGGATGGATATAATTAATATAGGGAAAGGCTGAAGGTTTAGACTTAACCAACAGGAGTTGGTTTGAACCTGAGTAGCGGAAAGAACCTGTTCATTTCCTTGAGAAAGTACAGAGACATCCATCCTGGCCCAGCGGTGTTAAGAGAAAATTCTAAATGGTTGACTATTTCTCTCACTCGGGCCACAATAAAGCCAGATCTACAGCTGGTAATTACTAGAGAAAATACCCAGTCACAACATCAGTTTCGCTAACCTATACTTGAAAATGGAAAACAGGGAATGTATCCAACCTCCAATTTTCCACAGTTGTATAGCTCTCATATTAATTCTTTACAGACGTGAAATAGGTGGGTACATGGCAACGTGCTGGGCATAAATTAAGCAACAATGGCCACAGCGAAGTCCTGCTCGCCGCTGAGATCCCGGGGTAGGGCACTGCCACCTTGCTGTCCCCAACCCCCACCACCCCAGAGATGGCAGAATCGAGTCTGGAGGAGGCCGGCGGAGCATTGGCTTTTCAAACGGAGGGTGGGTGGGGTGGAGAGCAGAGAGAAATTAACCCCAGCTGGCTTTGTATATTTTCCCTATCCTCTCCCTCTCAAGCATCACACTGGCGCTCTCACGCACACACACTCACCCCCACCTCCGTGCCAATAATTTCAACTTCTCTTAAGCAGAGGCACTGCCACCACCACTCCCTCCACACTCCTTGCCCCAAGAACCCCCACCTCCAGCGAACATCCTCCCCCTTTCCCACCTTTACCCTTAGCTCTCATTTTCGCAGTAGAAAGCCAGCCGGTTTCTCCTAAACCCTGAGAAATCACAAAAGTTACAGTGAAGCAAGAGTCTGCCCAGCGTCTCATCCCCAACCATCTTTCTTCAGGCGTCAGTTTAACAATAGCTACAAAAGGGGGTTACAGTGGCAAGGTCTGCAAAGCTCACACCTTTTCCCCTGACTTTTAGGAACAAATTTCCAACTAGGAAAATAATTTCTTAGGTTATTATTATCCACTCTGTACCACCCCCAAAATTAAGGCTACATTTTAGAGATTGCACTGTAGGCCTAAGAAATAAATCACCTTCATTTCCCTTCCACTCTCAACATCCAGGGGATGGATATAATTAATATAGGGAAAGGCTGAAGGTTTAGACTTAACCAACAGGAGTTGGTTTGAACCTGAGTAGCGGAAAGAACCTGTTCATTTCCTTGAGAAAGTACAGAGACATCCATCCTGGCCCAGCGGTGTTAAGAGAAAATTCTAAATGGTTGACTATTTCTCTCACTCGGGCCACAATAAAGCCAGATCTACAGCTGGTAATTACTAGAGAAAATACCCAGTCACAACATCAGTTTCGCTAACCTATACTTGAAAATGGAAAACAGGGAATGTATCCAACCTCCAATTTTCCACAGTTGTATAGCTCTCATATTAATTCTTTACAGACGTGAAATAGGTGGGTACATGGCAACGTGCTGGGCATAAATTAAGCAACAATGGCCACAGCGAAGTCCTGCTCGCCGCTGAGATCCCGGGGTAGGGCACTGCCACCTTGCTGTCCCCAACCCCCACCACCCCAGAGATGGCAGAATCGAGTCTGGAGGAGGCCGGCGGAGCATTGGCTTTTCAAACGGAGGGTGGGTGGGGTGGAGAGCAGAGAGAAATTAACCCCAGCTGGCTTTGTATATTTTCCCTATCCTCTCCCTCTCAAGCATCACACTGGCGCTCTCACGCACACACACTCACCCCCACCTCCGTGCCAATAATTTCAACTTCTCTTAAGCAGAGGCACTGCCACCACCACTCCCTCCACACTCCTTGCCCCAAGAACCCCCACCTCCAGCGAACATCCTCCCCCTTTCCCACCTTTACCCTTAGCTCTCATTTTCGCAGTAGAAAGCCAGCCGGTTTCTCCTAAACCCTGAGAAATCACAAAAGTTACAGTGAAGCAAGAGTCTGCCCAGCGTCTCATCCCCAACCATCTTTCTTCAGGCGTCAGTTTAACAATAGCTATTCGAGAAAACGGGTGTCTGTGGTGGGGGGGGGGGGGGGGCGGGGAGAAGGAAGAGGGTGAGTTGGCTACTGAGGTGGCTGCAAAGCCTTGTCAGCTCCGAAGGGGTTCCCCCTCGCGCAGACGGCGAAGTCAGCCGCGTAGGACCAAGGACAGGGCTTGGACGCCACTTCCCAGCGCCCAGCACAGCTAGGATTTCAGGCAGCCGCCCCTCCACACACAGCTCCAAGGATCTTATTTACGCTTTTCTGAACAAAGGGAATCTCATATCCGGTACAGGCTTAAGAATTCGGCCCTAAATTGGCTATCTTCTTTTAAGAGAGAACGACGATAATTGGCGGCCGTGAATTAGAGCCCGCACACCTCGCAATGATGAGTTTTGACAGCTTCTACCCACCCCGGCCCCAGCCCAGCCTCAGCCCTCAGGCGGCATGTACTTTTTTCAGTCAACTACAACTCGCTGCCTGGTGCAGCATCTAAATTCCATCTGGCAAGCCCATCTCCCCAGCACATGTTATCTGGTTAATGCAATTAAGTCTGGGGTTTTCGCTGGTCTAATCTGCAAGTCCAGGCTTCTGATTTCCCTTAATGGTCCTAAAGCCTCTCAGGTCCTTTAATTGCTTCGTGAAAGTAGAGGCATGCATCCTCCACCCGCCACCCTCCGCAAACCCAAGTTATCCCTCTCTTCCCACGAAATGAACTTCCAGCCTCGATCCCGAAGCTCACTCAACATCTAGGCTCCCACTGTACCCCTGTTCTACACTGGCCACATTTACCACTTAAGTTTTTGCCACTGACATTTGCGAATATTCAGTACGTCAAGCATGCGTCCACTGTCTTTTAGCCTAGCTCTCTAGAATTAAAAAGCAGAGCAGTAGCTTTGAAATGAGACAAACATGTGCAATTAACTTCGTATTCTGTATTCCGCTCACTTACAGGTTTTCTGGGTTTGCCAGCGCATCGCTGCAACTAATGATTAAAGAAACCAAACCGAAACTTACCTTTCTCCCTTAAGGTTTTTGTGTATGTGTGTTTTTAAAGTAACGGTGCAGATCTCCCAATAAGGATGAGCAAGAAGCTGCTGGATAGTTCTCTTAAGACAGCACGAAACCTAAACTGTGCTCGGCTTAAAAGAAGCAAATAAAAAGAAATGCTTTCGACCCCAAAGTCCAACGTTAAAAGAAATGGCGAAAAAAAAATACGAAAGGGGAGGGGAAACTTAAAAAGAGAGTTTAAAAAGACTGAGAGACTACCCTCCTATTGCCGTTCAACTAAACAAAAAGGGGCAAGAAAAAACAAACGAAGGAACAAAGAAAGAGACGAAAGAACGTTTTTTCAAAAAGACGATGTCTTTCTCCTTGTTGCTTTTTAGTAGGTCGCTACAGGAGTAAGCTGCTGCATCTCTAACTAAGAACAGAAATAAAGGGGGAGGACGTCTTAAAAGGGAGGTGGACTGGACCACAGATTTATAGCACCGTATCACCAACCCCTTCTCTGCCTCCGCACTGCCGTGTGTGCAGCTGCTCTGCCAGGCTCCTATCCCGAGCAGCACGCGCGGAAGTATACGCTGGGTCGCTTCACAACGCAACTTGCTCATCTCTCCAGGGCTCTGATTGGTCTAAACGGTCCTATTGAGTCCGCCCAGGCGAGGCCACGGGATATGATTGGCTAAGTGTTTGTGTCACTCTGAAGAGCTCAATGGAGTCCCGTTTCAAGGTAAGTTGTGCAGAGCGGTACACACTTAACACTGGCGGCGAAGGGAAATGCAAGAAGCAAAAAGAGATGGGGATAGAGCAACGTGGGAGGGTTGGAACTGTACTATCAGAGTTTGCGATACGGCTCGGTCTCCTTTCTTCTTAAATCTTTTTTCTTCGAAAAGACTCATTTCCTTTGCCATCACTGCCACATCTATGGCACGTTTCTTTATAACATTAAACTCTGTTCGGTATGTATGAATCATTGAGAGCTCCCTGTCTTTGATCTGAGTGAAAGGGATGAATGTACATCCCTTACTTGCACGCATGCCTTTTTTCGATTTGTGTTCCAGTATTCTATATTAGGTATTTGGGAATTTTATGTGTTTCTCTACTCTAATATACGCATACTGCTGCTCAGTTTTGTTTTGTTGTTGTTGTTGTTGTTGTTTAAGCCTCTTTTTAGGATAAGAGTGAAGTCAGAAATGCTGTCAAATAAGGCTGCACGGTTTGAATTACCTGTCACTTCATGTTAGAACAACAAAGTGCGGGATAAACATCCTGTCCAGGGAAGGAGGTACTTAGTTGAGCTAAAGTCCTTCACTTTGAGGTGTATGATGACTCTCAAAAAGAGCAGCTGTATATAAAATTAGAACAAGCCACTCCTCTGCATTTGCTGGCGGTACAGTTCTTGGACCACACATGTGCTGCTGACAGTAAAGATAGTCGAGCCTTTATCTGGGCTGTTTCTCTGAGTATTTAGAAGGTTTAACCAGAAGACCAAGTGCTGTCAACCCTTCTGCTTTATAGATGAAGACTTGTTTATTAAACCCCTTTATTTTAATAACATTCAGGAAGCTGAAATAGAGTTTTATTCACAGTATTTATTTCATGCTCCAAGTGCAACTGGAGTCCTCAGGATCAACTTGATGTATAAGTAGAGATAGTGTTCACTTGACCTAGGTTATTTTCCAGCTTGAATTTCTTCCTTTAATCTTGAAAAAGAGCACCAGCTTCCTACATAGTATTTACAATTCTTACACAATGTAATACCTTCTCTAGAAGATCATTCCGTTCCAAACGAAATTCCTTGTTTTTTACTAGCCCCTATCTTTTAGAGTGCTGGAGAGAGAGGGAAGCGAAACTGGCGGCGAAGGGAAATGCAAGAAGCAAAAAGAGATGGGGATAGAGCAACGTGGGAGGGTTGGAACTGTACTATCAGAGTTTGCGATACGGCTCGGTCTCCTTTCTTCTTAAATCTTTTTTCTTCGAAAAGACTCATTTCCTTTGCCATCACTGCCACATCTATGGCACGTTTCTTTATAACATTAAACTCTGTTCGGTATGTATGAATCATTGAGAGCTCCCTGTCTTTGATCTGAGTGAAAGGGATGAATGTACATCCCTTACTTGCACGCATGCCTTTTTTCGATTTGTGTTCCAGTATTCTATATTAGGTATTTGGGAATTTTATGTGTTTCTCTACTCTAATATACGCATACTGCTGCTCAGTTTTGTTTTGTTGTTGTTGTTGTTGTTGTTTAAGCCTCTTTTTAGGATAAGAGTGAAGTCAGAAATGCTGTCAAATAAGGCTGCACGGTTTGAATTACCTGTCACTTCATGTTAGAACAACAAAGTGCGGGATAAACATCCTGTCCAGGGAAGGAGGTACTTAGTTGAGCTAAAGTCCTTCACTTTGAGGTGTATGATGACTCTCAAAAAGAGCAGCTGTATATAAAATTAGAACAAGCCACTCCTCTGCATTTGCTGGCGGTACAGTTCTTGGACCACACATGTGCTGCTGACAGTAAAGATAGTCGAGCCTTTATCTGGGCTGTTTCTCTGAGTATTTAGAAGGTTTAACCAGAAGACCAAGTGCTGTCAACCCTTCTGCTTTATAGATGAAGACTTGTTTATTAAACCCCTTTATTTTAATAACATTCAGGAAGCTGAAATAGAGTTTTATTCACAGTATTTATTTCATGCTCCAAGTGCAACTGGAGTCCTCAGGATCAACTTGATGTATAAGTAGAGATAGTGTTCACTTGACCTAGGTTATTTTCCAGCTTGAATTTCTTCCTTTAATCTTGAAAAAGAGCACCAGCTTCCTACATAGTATTTACAATTCTTACACAATGTAATACCTTCTCTAGAAGATCATTCCGTTCCAAAAGAAATTCCTTGTTTGTTACTAGCCACTATCTTTTAGAGTGCTGGAAAGAGGAGGCAGAGGGAAGAGTTAGAGACTGCAGGAGGGTGGAGTGGGATGGAGGGAAAAGGAACAGAGAGTCACAAAGCAAAATGACTAGAAAATCAATGTTGAAGTAAATCATAGTTCCTTGAAAGTGTCCTTGAGTGTTGATAAATGCTTACTGGCAATGAACAGAAGACCTGTTTATCTCCATACAGCCCATATGGTATATCTGAGATCTTCAGATAATAATAACTGGGAGTTGGAAAAGAGGGCCTGAATCTGTGTAACTGCCATTTATAATTATCATGCCTTAAGTTTCCACCTCTACTTTTTATATAACAACAGGACTGGGGTTCTAATTTCACTTAAAACTCCTTTCTAGACCTGGATGGAACTCAGGGGAAGAAAAAAGCAAAGCTGAATGAAGAAAGACAGTCAAAGGGCAAAGGGAACAACAAATCAAGGGAAAAAAATAGAATGCCTCCACCTCATCTACAAGAATCAATGTATGAATAAACAGCTGTAAGATTCTGTTTGTTGTCATCCTTGTTCAAACCTTCCCTCCCCTCCTATACCTGTATAAAGAATAAAATAAATGCAAGTTGGGTAAAAGTGTAATACTGTTTAGTCAGAATTACCAATGAAGTAAATTGTCTTTTCTCCTTGTTAATATGCTGTTGATATTGAATAAGCTGCATTTGTTCATGAAATGCTTTCAGCAATTTGAAGAAAATTCTTTACCATTAACTTACAATTACTTAAGTTTTGTCTAGCTATGAAACTAACACTTTGTTTTATTTTTTTTTGAGGTTTGTTTGTATCCACAAGAAGAATATTGTAGATTAGAGTACTATATTTTGCCAAGGATAGGGGGAGGATGGATATGAAAAGTTGGGTGTGGTATAAAGTGATAAAAATCCAGCATTATGTCATTATTATGACATCCAGTGTTATGTCATCAAAGAAACTACCTGAAAAATGGTAAACCTGTCCATTTAAATGCAAAATTCTAAATTCCTTGTTTGTTACTAGCCACTATCTTTTAGAGTGCTGGAAAGAGGAGGCAGAGGGAAGAGTTAGAGACTGCAGGAGGGTGGAGTGGGATGGAGGGAAAAGGAACAGAGAGTCACAAAGCAAAATGACTAGAAAATCAATGTTGAAGTAAATCATAGTTCCTTGAAAGTGTCCTTGAGTGTTGATAAATGCTTACTGGCAATGAACAGAAGACCTGTTTATCTCCATACAGCCCATATGGTATATCTGAGATCTTCAGATAATAATAACTGGGAGTTGGAAAAGAGGGCCTGAATCTGTGTAACTGCCATTTATAATTATCATGCCTTAAGTTTCCACCTCTACTTTTTATATAACAACAGGACTGGGGTTCTAATTTCACTTAAAACTCCTTTCTAGACCTGGATGGAACTCAGGGGAAGAAAAAAGCAAAGCTGAATGAAGAAAGACAGTCAAAGGGCAAAGGGAACAACAAATCAAGGGAAAAAAATAGAATGCCTCCACCTCATCTACAAGAATCAATGTATGAATAAACAGCTGTAAGATTCTGTTTGTTGTCATCCTTGTTCAAACCTTCCCTCCCCTCCTATACCTGTATAAAGAATAAAATAAATGCAAGTTGGGTAAAAGTGTAATACTGTTTAGTCAGAATTACCAATGAAGTAAATTGTCTTTTCTCCTTGTTAATATGCTGTTGATATTGAATAAGCTGCATTTGTTCATGAAATGCTTTCAGCAATTTGAAGAAAATTCTTTACCATTAACTTACAATTACTTAAGTTTTGTCTAGCTATGGAAACTAATACTTTGTTTTATTTTTTTTTGAGGTTTGTTTGTATCCACAAGAAGAATATTGTAGATTAGAGTACTATATTTTGCCAAGGATAGGGGGAGGATGGATATGAAAAGTTGGGTGTGGTATAAAGTGATAAAAATCCAGCATTATGTCATTATTATGACATCCAGTGTTATGTCATCAAAGAAACTACCTGAAAAATGGTAAACCTGTCCATTTAAATGCAAAATTCTAAATTCTATTGATTGAGTGTATATGCTTTTCTTCAGTGTTTTTCAGAGGAGCAAATATTTTTCAAAATGTCATTTTCTACATGTCCTTTCTCTGGTAAAGTGGAGTTAAATACTTTAAGAAATTGAAAATACCTTAAAATACTAGTTTGCCTCCTCAATAAAACAGATGTTTTTAAATTTGAAAATATTTACATTGATATAGTATCAGTAACATGTACTTTTCCTACTTTTAAGGATTAAAATTGAATACAATCACTTTAAAACAAATGATATCTGAATGTAGATTTCACTTTGAAATTCATACTGTTATAGACTGAAATATTAACATACTCTACCTTGCAATTAATAAAGACCATGCATGAACATCACACTGTACATTAAGCAACAATAATCAATCCCTTTTCATTCATAGTTAGGTAAAGACGTCTACAGCATCTGATCTTGCACTAGAAAAGCATCTGAATTATGATTGTCTTGTTGGCTCTGGTATTTCTTCAAAGTACTTGGTGTGATTTTAAACTTCAGTAGAGAAGGAAGAGGTATTGGGAGTCATTGAGCTTGGAGAAAAACTCTGATGTGGAGAAAGCTGCAAAAGGAATGGTTCTTGAAGCAGGAAAAAAAGAATAAATTCGATTGATTATTTTACTATTTTTATAAAGGAACAATCATTCACAGGAATACTCATAAGCTTTTGTGGGCAATGTGTTTTATGATAAACGCCCCCCCCCCTTACACTAGATCTGAGGAGGAAGAGGGGGTACTTTCAGGATTTTATGATAAAGGTGGGTGTAAATTACAATGTAACTTTTTTAAAAAAAGTAAAGCAGTTAAGCTATTAAATGAGTTTACAAGGTTTGGCTTAGGTAATAGTTCCAAACATCATACCCTCTCAGATAAGTGAAAATGTCTGTCTGTGTTAATTTGTTGGGCTGTTTGGGATGGGGGAGGGGGGTGTCTGTGGTTCATAATGTTGAAACTGTGACAGTTTACCGCCTGCGTGAGACATAGAGGTATAATATAGCTTTATGATTGTATCCACAAGAAGAATATTGTAGATTAGAGTACTATATTTTGCCAAGGATAGGGAGGATGGATATGAAAAGTTGGGTGTGGTATAAAGTGATAAATCCAGCATTATGTCATTATTATGACATCCAGTGTTATGTCATCAAAGAAACTACCTGAAAAATGGTAAACCTGTCCATTTAAATGCAAAATTCTAAATTCTATTGATTGAGTGTATATGCTTTTCTTCAGTGTTTTTCAGAGGAGCAAATATTTTTCAAAATGTCATTTTCTACATGTCCTTTCTCTGGTAAAGTGGAGTTAAATACTTTAAGAAATTGAAAATACCTTAAAATACTAGTTTGCCTCCTCAATAAAACAGATGTTTTTAAATTTGAAAATATTTACATTGATATAGTATCAGTAACATGTACTTTTCCTACTTTTAAGGATTAAAATTGAATACAATCACTTTAAAACAAATGATATCTGAATGTAGATTTCACTTTGAAATTCATACTGTTATAGACTGAAATATTAACATACTCTACCTTGCAATTAATAAAGACCATGCATGAACATCACACTGTACATTAAGCAACAATAATCAATCCCTTTTCATTCATAGTTAGGTAAAGACGTCTACAGCATCTGATCTTGCACTAGAAAAGCATCTGAATTATGATTGTCTTGTTGGCTCTGGTATTTCTTCAAAGTACTTGGTGTGATTTTAAACTTCAGTAGAGAAGGAAGAGGTATTGGGAGTCATTGAGCTTGGAGAAAAACTCTGATGTGGAGAAAGCTGCAAAAGGAATGGTTCTTGAAGCAGGAAAAAAAGAATAAATTCGATTGATTATTTTACTATTTTTATAAAGGAACAATCATTCACAGGAATACTCATAAGCTTTTGTGGGCAATGTGTTTTATGATAAACGCCCCCCCCCCTTACACTAGATCTGAGGAGGAAGAGGGGGTACTTTCAGGATTTTATGATAAAGGTGGGTGTAAATTACAATGTAACTTTTTTAAAAAAAGTAAAGCAGTTAAGCTATTAAATGAGTTTACAAGGTTTGGCTTAGGTAATAGTTCCAAACATCATACCCTCTCAGATAAGTGAAAATGTCTGTCTGTGTTAATTTGTTGGGCTGTTTGGGATGGGGGAGGGGGGTGTCTGTGGTTCATAATGTTGAAACTGTGACAGTTTACCGCCTGCGTGAGACATAGAGGTATAATATAGCTTTATGATTGCTACTTTATTTAGCCTTCCTAAAGACGTATGTCAACTTTACTTGCACGGTTTAGAAAACCGGGATGGGGAAAGTTGTTGATAAAACTGATACAACGTGAGTTTAGAACATGGCAACCAGGCAAAAGAATGAGGCGGGAGTTAGCACCATGGACAGGGACAGCCGAGCCTGACTAAAGGTTTGCAAAGCTAAACAGCCTTTTCTGTCCCTCGCAATGAGACACGGAAACTGCAAGGTGGGGGAACATTTCATTTCCAGAGACTTTAAGGAAGAGGCTTTCCTATTCCATAGAAACACGTTTATTTTGAATTAGGCTGGTTTGGGCTAGGACTCGGCCACAGTGACAAACCGCCAGGAAGGTGAAGTGCCCCGAACTCGCTGCGCACCCTCCACTGTCCTCCTTTAGGACGCTTCTTCCTCTGGTGAGCCTGCCAGTCATCAACGTGGTCATACAAACTAAATGCAAATCCAGGTAGTCATCGAAAAGTCTGCTCAACCTACTCCAGAGCTTTTAATCCTCGAAACTCCCAGAGGGAATCGCAACAAAAAACGTCTACCCGTCAAATCTCTCTCCCCTCCCCCAGTTCACACCCCCCACCCCGCCCCGGCTGCCTCTATCTCCTGGCAAAGGGGCAAAGCCTTTTATAAGAAGGTGAGTGACCTCCGAGACTATTTTGCAAAGAACCCTTTACATTGGAAACACTTTCCATTAGGGACTGTGCCAGAGACGGCAGTGAGCAGGATCACAAACATCCTTTACTTTCTCTTTATATTTTGAATCCTTGGGGGGAAATGTACACTAGATCTGAGGAGGAAGAGGGGGTACTTTCAGGATTTTATGATAAAGGTGGGTGTAAATTACAATGTAACTTTTTTAAAAAAAGTAAAGCAGTTAAGCTATTAAATGAGTTTACAAGGTTTGGCTTAGGTAATAGTTCCAAACATCATACCCTCTCAGATAAGTGAAAATGTCTGTCTGTGTTAATTTGTTGGGCTGTTTGGGATGGGGGAGGGGGGTGTCTGTGGTTCATAATGTTGAAACTGTGACAGTTTACCGCCTGCGTGAGACATAGAGGTATAATATAGCTTTATGATTGCTACTTTATTTAGCCTTCCTAAAGACGTATGTCAACTTTACTTGCACGGTTTAGAAAACCGGGATGGGGAAAGTTGTTGATAAAACTGATACAACGTGAGTTTAGAACATGGCAACCAGGCAAAAGAATGAGGCGGGAGTTAGCACCATGGACAGGGACAGCCGAGCCTGACTAAAGGTTTGCAAAGCTAAACAGCCTTTTCTGTCCCTCGCAATGAGACACGGAAACTGCAAGGTGGGGGAACATTTCATTTCCAGAGACTTTAAGGAAGAGGCTTTCCTATTCCATAGAAACACGTTTATTTTGAATTAGGCTGGTTTGGGCTAGGACTCGGCCACAGTGACAAACCGCCAGGAAGGTGAAGTGCCCCGAACTCGCTGCGCACCCTCCACTGTCCTCCTTTAGGACGCTTCTTCCTCTGGTGAGCCTGCCAGTCATCAACGTGGTCATACAAACTAAATGCAAATCCAGGTAGTCATCGAAAAGTCTGCTCAACCTACTCCAGAGCTTTTAATCCTCGAAACTCCCAGAGGGAATCGCAACAAAAAACGTCTACCCGTCAAATCTCTCTCCCCTCCCCCAGTTGACGCCCCCCACCCCGCCCCCGGCTCCCTCTATCTCCTGGCAAAGGGGCAAAGCCTTTTATAAGAAGGTGAGTGACCTCCGAGACTATTTTGCAAAGAACCCTTTACATTGGAAACACTTTCCATTAGGGACTGTGCCAGAGACGGCAGTGAGCAGGATCACAAACATCCTTTACTTTCTCTTTATATTTTGTCCTTAAACTCCTGTTTAAGGGAAAAGGCTGTAAAGGGAGCTGCCTCAGCAAGAATTTACCCTAAATTCTGAGATGACTGTTTATATTTACAAGTGAATTGTATAATTTTTAAATTTAAACATAACGTAGTGTCTCGGTAAAAATTTAAGATCAGCCTATATTTTTCTCCCTCCCTACCACCATCACCTTTTTTGTTGTTTCTCCGCAAAATTTGTATGAGATGCATTCTCCTTTAGGTGATTTGCCAGCGGATATTCAGGCTAAAATCTGTTGCACGTGCCCCAGAGTGTCTCGGAAAATTTATTTGCAGCTTCGGATCAACGACCATTTACGTAAAGGCTCTTACAAATGCCCTCGAATTTCCTTCCCTCCTCTATTTTACTGAGGATCAACTTTTAGCAAGATA
Source organism: Tragulus kanchil (assembly GCA_022376925.1). Classification (NCBI taxonomy): domain Eukaryota; kingdom Metazoa; phylum Chordata; class Mammalia; order Artiodactyla; family Tragulidae; genus Tragulus; species Tragulus kanchil. The sequence continues at coordinate 115,412,713 of JAIOJX010000023.1, read as the reverse complement.
AACTCACATCTTTCCTGAGCATGCAAAGGGTGATCTAGGCGACTAGGGAGGGTGATGTAAGAAAAACTAGAGGTGAGAAAGGGCAAATCAGAGCTTTGTGTCCATTTCTAACAGGGATGCTAACAGCCTTCCCTAAGCTTCCTCCCAGAGCCGATACATCTCATGCAAAATTAATACAAGTAATTAAAAATAGCAGTTTGCAAAGTTAAAGGAAACCATCTGTCTCAGCTGGTGGTGATCAGTCTTTTCGTCGGTCCCTTTACCGGGACCTGGGAAGAAACAGTTTTTCTGCTTCGGAGGCTCGGAGGCTCTTTCTTATAGTCAAGATTTATGCTTCCACTTGTGTGCGATGCACGTCTAATTTGAAATAATAAAGCCGGGCTGAGCAACCAGTCAATCAGAGCGATCAGCAGCGCTCGGCTCGCGGCCCTCCCCCCACCTCCTCGGATCTCCTACCTCCCCACCTCCCCCCATCTCGCTTTCCTTGCTCTCCCCCTCCTCTTTCCTCTCTCCTCTGCTCTATCACACACTCCCACTTTTCCCCCACGTGTGAGCAGATCAAACCCTTGCCCACAGAGCAAGTGACCGCACCGGGGCCCGGTGACAAAGGCAGAGTTTGTATCAGAAGAAGACTGAGGCCCGGGGAGACAGCGGTAGAGAAACAGCTGTCTTATCAGCCCGCTGCAGAGATGGAGATGGCTGGAGAGGTCCTCAACAGATAATCACTTGAATACGTTTGCAATGCGCCAAACTTCACGCTTGATAAGGCCAACCCAATGTAGAGAGCAGCCCAGATCCTGCTCCATGTCTGTTTTCTGGGCTGTAAATTAAGAAATTGTATAATTTTTAAATTTAAACATAACGTAGTGTCTCGGTAAAATTTAAGATCAGCCTATATTTTTCTCCCTCCCTACCACCATCACCTTTTTTGTTGTTTCTCCGCAAAATTTGTATGAGATGCATTCTCCTTTAGGTGATTTGCCAGCGGATATTCAGGCTAAAATCTGTTGCACGTGCCCCAGAGTGTCTCGGAAAATTTATTTGCAGCTTCGGATCAACGACCATTTACGTAAAGGCTCTTACAAATGCCCTCGAATTTCCTTCCCTCCTCTATTTTACTGAGGATCAACTTTTAGCAAGATAAACTCACATCTTTCCTGAGCATGCAAAGGGTGATCTAGGCGACTAGGAGGGTGATGTAAAAAAAACTAGAGGTGAGAAAGGGCAAATCAGAGCTTTGTGTCCATTTCTAACAGGGATGCTAACAGCCTTCCCTAAGCTTCCTCCCAGAGCCGATACATCTCATGCAAAATTAATACAAGTAATTAAAAATAGCAGTTTGCAAAGTTAAAGGAAACCATCTGTCTCAGCTGGTGGTGATCAGTCTTTTCGTCGGTCCCTTTACCGGGACCTGGGAAGAAACAGTTTTTCTGCTTCGGAGGCTCGGAGGCTCTTTCTTATAGTCAAGATTTATGCTTCCACTTGTGTGCGATGCACGTCTAATTTGAAATAATAAAGCCGGGCTGAGCAACCAGTCAATCAGAGCGATCAGCAGCGCTCGGCTCGCGGCCCTCCCCCCACCTCCTCGGATCTCCTACCCTCCCCCACCTCCCCCCATCTCGCTTTCCTTGCTCTCCCCCTCCTCTTTCCTCTCTCCTCTGCTCTCTCACACACTCCCACTTTTCCCCCACGTGTGAGCAGATCAAACCCTTGCCCACAGAGCAAGTGACCGCACCGGGGCCCGGTGACAAAGGCAGAGTTTGTATCAGAAGAAGACTGAGGCCCGGGGAGACAGCGGCTAGAGAAACAGCTGTCTTATCAGCCCGCTGCAGAGATGGAGATGGCTGGAGAGGTCCTCAACAGATAATCACTTGAATACGTTTGCAATGCGCCAAACTTCACGCTTGATAAGGCCAACCCAATGTAGAGAGCAGCCCAGATCCTGCTCCAGTCTGTTTTCTCTGGGCTGTAAATTAAGAAATTGAAATTCAGGTGGCAGAGGCAGCAGTCGGCTGATAGAGCGCTAAAGTAAACTGTCATTAATGTGCTTTTGGCAGGCAGAGAGGGGGCGCCTGGAATGGGATATATTCTTTTAATGGGGGAAGGAGGAGAGGTGAGACAAGTCCTTCAGTTTTAAAAATTATCTGGGGAGAGGAAGCGGTGAGAAAAAGTTGCAAAGGGACACATCATAGTCATGATTCCTAGTCCTAGTTACTGTGTAGAAACAATTTGAAAAGAATAAAGGTTGTATGACATTTGATGTAAATAGAGATTAAGGGACAATTTAAACCAATCAGATTTAAAAAAAAAAAAAAAAAGAATTCCACCTTTTTTCAGAGCATAGGGTAGAGGAAGCTCTCTGACTCCAGTATTAGAAACAGACTCCAAATGGGCTCTAAAATTTTCCTTTTGTTGTAAGAAAAGTAGATGAACCAGATACAGAGGACCTCTACCATGAACGGAGGCAAACCTGACCTTTCTGTTGAAGTGATGAGGTCACGGAAGTGATTCCAGAGTGGTTTTTAGAATAGCCAAATAAGTTGTCAACCACAGAAATGAATCTGCTTTAGCTCCTTAAAAGAATAAGAGTCATATTTCATCCACACACCGCCCATCTCCTTTACCCAGGTAATTACTATGGGTGATTTCGGGAAACTCAAGTTATTCCAAATGTGTACTTTGACATCACCTGATTCTCTCATCTACACTTCTCTCTGCTTTTATGGATATGGGGCATGAAATTATATGCATTACTTGAATAAATGTTTGGTAAAAATTTAAAATGTAAAATGACTAGAATATAGCCAGTGACCTTGTTGTCTTGATTCACTGATGACTCTGCATTCTATCTTGTTCTCTGCATTGTTGATAGTTTGTAAATTCACTGGTGTGCATTTTTGGGTGTGTGTAAATATGAGAAGATGCAGTGCATTTTCCAGGCAGAGTTTATCTTTTAAGTTTCATCAACCTTTCTAAAAAGATACCTTCAGCTAATAACACATGGTTAACACAGTTTTAGAAAATGGATCAGTTTTTGTTTAATCCAAAAACTTTGATCAATGTCAGAGCGCACTTAATTAGCAATATGAGGCTGAATAAATCCAACTAGAGTGAGAAAGAATTAAAAATAAATTTGTTGGGAAAATGATGAGAAAAAAATTCAAGATGTCACTATATGCTTCAAAAGTTACTGAACTATTTAGATATATTAAAAAACAGTTCTGTTAAACTTTGAAATCACCATTTGATTACTCATAGAGAAGTAAGCAAATAAATATGCCATGGAATCTCAAATATGTTTCTGTTGAACATTTTTTGCGAAAATCCTTCATGCCTTGTAACAGTGAGAGGTGTTAAAAATATTCAAGCACAATGAGTGCTGCACGGGTTCTTTCAAAAGAGGAAAATCTAAGTTTATGTTAAATAACTTCTCCCCTCCATAACACTGCTTTCCATAATATTATGGTATTAGTTTAAATAATGGCTGCTATATACACATTATAATAAATCATTCTTAATGAATTCCAGCCTTTTTAGGCAATATTGTATAATTTTCTGATAATAAGACATTTTCCTGCTTGTTACAAATACTCAAACAAATTTAAATTGCCAGCTTTAATGAGTCTCTTTTTAAGCTATGGGTTTTATTTTTCTTAAGTAAATTGAAAATATGCATACAAGAAGTAGTTTAATCTATTTAGTGTCACTACAAGCAGGACTTTTCAAAAATGAGAAGCTGCCTAAGGTTTCTAAGGTCCAGTCTAAGTTTGAAATGTTAAAAAAAATATATTTTACAAATATTAATTATTGTAACATTTCAAAAGAAAAAGATCATTTTATAAAGAAAAATTTCATCATTAAACAGAAAAGCATTTTAGCATGAAATTATTATAAAGACCACTCCTGTCAATTTTCGTCACAAGTGACATATGTAATTTCTAAAAGCATAGCAATGCATTATGAATGATAAAAAATAATTTAAAAATTTAAATGGTAAGTTTATTTTTAAAGTCAGTCCCTACTGTTAAGTCTTCTCCATGGGAACCTGGATCACAGATTTTTAAGGTAAACATTCTCTCTACGATCTATAAAGGCAAAATGTTGGAAGCTTTTAGAAATATCTAAAAGTTAAAGTATTTTTATTTGAAACTGATTATAATTTTATTATGAAAAAAAAATTAGATAGCTAAATGTGTCTTTCCAGATACAACATTTATCTTCAATTGAAGATCAGATGATAATACATAATCATTTCCTCTAACTATTTATTTCTGAACTTTGACAAAAGACCCATTTCAGTTTGATTTAAGCATCTTTTGAGCGCCCGTATTTATATATTTCTTCATAAGTTTTTTAATAGTATCGTCTGTCCAAAAATTGGTCCTTTAAATACAAATCGATATGTTGCTTTACCAGGAGCTACAATTTTGAAAATCTTAAGAGCTTGGGTTTTTACTTCGGCTACATCTGTATTTGAACCTGACTCCACTCCTATGGGGTCTTGGACAAGTTATTTTATCTCATTTAAGCCTTGATTTCCTTATCTATAAAATGGTGATAATAATGCTTAATTTAAGATCACTACGAGGTTAAATGAAGTCATGAGTGTGCAGTACTCCAACTTCCTGGTATGGAGGAAGCAGTCAATATACAGTAACTAAGATTACGGAGCAAAATGGTGACTTAGCATATTTATTTGATGAAGTCAGAATCAGAATTCCTCCACTTACATACTGTCTCTTAAACATTTTCATTTGCTCTCAATTTCCTAACTGATATATCTTACGCTGAATATTTTCTTACATTTCTAATTGCAATCAAGTTTAAAAGGCTCCAAAAGGCATAACATCTTTTGTCTGCCGTTACATAGCTTCAATATGTTTTCCAATACAATGTCATTATTCAGTCATAAAAAAGTTGTGGGTCTTCAAAAATGAACTTAGTCTGAGATCTCAATTGATTGATATAATAATAAAAACACTTTAGGTTTTTATAGTACATTTTATCACAAAAAGCTCAATGTACTTTTACATATTCATCATTGTAACTCAGGAGGTAAGAAACGATGTAAATTTTCCTCGTTATCAGGGGCATAACGGAGGCATTAAGAATTTATATAACATTTCTAAGATTAATAGGAATACACAATAGGTTTCCCTAATATCAGTCTTTCTGCAATGTGTTACTCTTTGACATTAATTACAACCATTGTTCCTTTAGTTAGGCTACCAATATTAGTGTTTGGCATTAAGCATAGGCTATAATTCAGTTAAGTACTCATGGAAATCAAGGTAAGTCAAATATATATTATCACAGTCTAAAAAGTCAAAATATTTTCATTTTATGCTGAGAAGCTTTTATTATTCAAGTATATTATAGATACATATGTACACATTATCCAATCTTGTTACCTTTACAGCAATGTTTTTTAAAGTTACCTGCCATTTATGGCCTTGAAAGAAATCAGTTTCTACCTCCTTATCACTTGCCTCTCCCCAGGCTCATTCCGTCTCTCCACAGATATTTTTGTAGGCTATTATATTTATTCCGTTTACATAGGCTAACAGTACTTGCTGCTCTAGTTTTCTATGTCTTAGGTTGTCTGTGCTTGAAAAATCTATCAAATTAAATATCCAAAGGAACATAAGGGTAGTCTCTATAAAGGGCACAGGAGACTATGCTTTTCATAATAGTTTGTTTGTTTTGAATGGAACAAAATGGAACTGTAACGTCCACTTGACATTGTAAAATATAGGATGTCAAAGTTATACTAAAACTTGTGCATGGTTTATGGTTGTGCAGTTCCCTACTGGGCTTACTCTGCCATGGATTGACACAGATGCCGCTATAGATGTGAACTTCCAGTGAATAAGCAGAACAGAAGGAAACCAAACTGCAGCCTGATAAAAGAATATGCCTGAATTGTTTTGGATATCTAAGTTCAGAGGTTACAAAGGAAAAACAAACTTTTTGTTCTTTAAACTTTAATAGGCATCTCCCTATAGCCAAAATATATCTTATAATTTGATAGGAATGACTCATTCAAGTCAATTCCAACCATGTGACTGCCAGACTTTTATAAGGAAGTACAAATACCACCAAAAGTAAATAAAAGTGTGCATACACACACAGAGAATATCCAGAGCTGCTCTTCCACTTCACACCAACCCCTTTTAGCCCTTCACGTTGATGCGACTAAGTGGAAAATCTGTTTTTCTGGGTAGTTAATACATTTCTAAGATTAATAGGAATACACAATAGGTTTCCCTAATATCAGTCTTTCTGCAATGTGTTACTCTTTGACATTAATTACAACCATTGTTCCTTTAGTTAGGCTACCAATATTAGTGTTTGGCATTAAGCATAGGCTATAATTCAGTTAAGTACTCATGGAAATCAAGGTAAGTCAAATATATATTATCACAGTCTAAAAAGTCAAAATATTTTCATTTTATGCTGAGAAGCTTTTATTATTCAAGTATATTATAGATACATATGTACACATTATCCAATCTTGTTACCTTTACAGCAATGTTTTTTAAAGTTACCTGCCATTTATGGCCTTGAAAGAAATCAGTTTCTACCTCCTTATCACTTGCCTCTCCCCAGGCTCATTCCGTCTCTCCACAGATATTTTTGTAGGCTATTATATTTATTCCGTTTACATAGGCTAACAGTACTTGCTGCTCTAGTTTTCTATGTCTTAGGTTGTCTGTGCTTGAAAAATCTATCAAATTAAATATCCAAAGGAACATAAGGGTAGTCTCTATAAAGGGCACAGGAGACTATGCTTTTCATAATAGTTTGTTTGTTTTGAATGGAACAAAATGGAACTGTAACGTCCACTTGACATTGTAAAATATAGGATGTCAAAGTTATACTAAAACTTGTGCATGGTTTATGGTTGTGCAGTTCCCTACTGGGCTTACTCTGCCATGGATTGACACAGATGCCGCTATAGATGTGAACTTCCAGTGAATAAGCAGAACAGAAGGAAACCAAACTGCAGCCTGATAAAAGAATATGCCTGAATTGTTTTGGATATCTAAGTTCAGAGGTTACAAAGGAAAAACAAACTTTTTGTTCTTTAAACTTTAATAGGCATCTCCCTATAGCCAAAATATATCTTATAATTTGATAGGAATGACTCATTCGAAGTCAATTCCAACCATGTGACTGCCAGACTTTTATAAGGAAGTACAAATACCACCAAAAGTAAATAAAAGTGTGCATACACACACAGAGAATATCCAGAGCTGCTCTTCCACTTCACACCAACCCCTTTTAGCCCTTCACGTTGATGCGACTAAGTGGAAAATCTGTTTTTCTGGGTGAGCACAGGTATACACATCTCAAGGCTGAGAGTACTGTTGTAATAGAAATAATGTTTGCTGTCTTTGGTCACTGTCATTCCAGGATGAGAAATTAGAGAATAGGTTGTTTGAAATGTCAGTTTTTGTAAACACTAGTTGGAAGATGTAACATAAATGAATGGTGTTACAGACTGCTTAAGCTGTCTGAGTAACAAACAGACATTCCCTCGAATTATTTTGACACAATTCACTGTGAAATTTCTTTCTTTTTTTCCTCTTGCTGATATTTTTAGATTTCTTGTGTAAACAATAAAAAGTAGTCTTTCTTTTATGTCGTGCGTGCTCCGTCAATCAGTTGTGTCCAACTCTTTGCGACCCCATGGACTGTAGGCCACCAGGTGTCTCTGTCTGTGGAATTTCCCAGGCAAGAATACTGGGGCTTCCCTGGTGGTCCAGTGGGAAAGGACACCGCCTTGCAGTGCAAGGGGCGCCAGTTCAATCCCTGGCCTGGGAAGATCCCACGTGCCGTGGAGCAGCTGGACCGATGTGTCCAACTACAGAGCTGGAGCTCTGGAGCGCATGCGCCCAGAGCTGGTGCTCTGCAGCAAGAGAGGCCACTGCGATGAGAGGTCCACACAGGCCAAAGAACAAAGATGGATGAAAATAGATGAATGAAAGATCAGTAGAAGTAGCCAAAAAAAAAAAGAATACTAGAGTGAGTTGCCATTTCCTCCTCAAGCATCTTCCTGCACCCAGGGATGAAACGTGCATCTCTTATCTTCTGCATTGCAGGTGGATTCTTTACCAGCAGAGCCAGCTGGGAAGCCCATTTTTATGTCAGGGTTTACTATTTAACTCATAGAGCACTGTTTTATACAATATTAGTATTTCCTAAATGTAAAATCAATACTAAAATAGAGGTATATCTCCATATTCATCATATCAAAATGATGCAGAAAAATTTGAGACTCTTTATAAGTTTTTTATAAAAGAGGAAAATATAAATATATATTATGGTGTTTTACTTGTTAGTTTTAAAAGAACTTTATATAAGTCTACTTTATTGCAGGGGCATGTGTGTGTGAGAGAGTGTGTATCTTCAGAACAAATGAGATGGAGGGGTGGGGAGACTCGGCCAGCTGTCAGGGAGGAAGTGTGCTGGAGAGCAAGAGAATTACCAGGGTGTTAGGCTTTGTGGCCACACATCATAGACAGCATGGAAACTCAGCAGACCAAAGTACTGACATAAGACTACTGGGTACGACGTATATACATCCATAAGTGTAATTTTGGACCTGACAAACAGGAAGAGACTCAAAGCTATAGGGATCAGAATAAAGACAGAAGGAGAGTGAAGAAGCTTTTTGTCTAAAACTCTTAAAACTCTCAGGAATGAGGTGGCACACGATCAGGGGACAGAAACGTGGAGAAGACTGATGTATATAAAAAAGGGGTTCACACCGACAATCATGCAAATGTTTTGACAGCCAAAATATTTATGGCAAGTGATGGGGAAGTGATGGTGTTCTGAACAAATAACACTTTAAGAGTCAAAAAAAGGCCAAAAAAGCTATGAGGGAGAGAAATCAGTAATCAGAGCTTACATAATGCACCCTACTTAGCTGTGGATGACCCTTAAACATGTCTGTGCTTAAGAGGGGGCTTTACAAACAATGCTAGGGAATGATACATTGGCTAGGATTTCCAGGTTTGAAGAAAGGAAACATGAGTCTGAGTATTATTTCTTCCTCTAACTAGATGATTGGCTTCAGAAAGTCCCTCTGACTAAATCTCATGATTCCTAGGAGAAGACTGGATTAATAAAAATGCTAATTATGTGTAACAAGCATTGAGTATGTACCATGTGCTAGGCAGCATTTTGATGTTCAGTCACATCATAGTCTTTGCAACCCCATGGACTGTAGCCTGCCGGGTTTCTCTGTCTTTGGAATTTTCCAAGCAAGAATACTGGAGTGGGCTGCCACTTTCTACTCCAGGGAATCTTCCCAGCCCAAAGAACAAACTCCTGTCTCTGTGTCTCTGGTAATGTTAGGTGGATTCTTTAGCACCGTGCACCTGGGAAGCTGCTGATGCTTTATGTGTATTAAATCATTTTACTCTCACAATAACCCTATCATTTGAAAGATGAGGAAACTGAAGATGTTAAGTAATTTGCAGAAGATCACACAATGAGAAGCTGACAAAGCTGGGCTTTAACCTTAAGTAGTCCATTTTTGTGGTCCAAGTCTTATATCACTGTAAGGTACTTTCTGGATGCAAAATTCAGTAATTCTAAAGAAATATAGCAGAAATTAATACTTGAAAGAGAAGAGGCATAAGGAAAGCAGACATTACAGTTAAACAAAACTCTTTATAATGAAAATAATTATACTCATATCTTGCCATGCTACCTTTGCTGACAAATGAAAAAGAGAAAAAAGCAACAACTAGGTGATTTGCTTCTATGATTCAGTTGAATTACAATAAAATTTTGAGAAATATTACATAGCATGTCCTAGAAGGTCCTAACTCCCAACAATTCCAAGAGGGTTGAAGGAATTTTAATTATTTAGCTTTTTTATGGGAATTTCTTGGGAAGCCCAGTGGTTAGGATTTCATGGTTTCACAGCCAAGGGTGCAGGCCCAGTTCCTGATCAGGAAACTAAGATCTCACAAGTCATGTGGCATGGACTAAATAAAGTTATTTAGGTTTTTTAAATTTTCATTTTCAGAGGTCTACCCCATAACCATAGAGGAAACAGTTAAAAATACCAAGGATGGTATATATTGGTGATCTGATGATATACAAAAGTTTTCAGGAAACATTGTTGAAAGTATTAAACATTGTATAAGGGATGGTCACTAGAACACTGAACATGCCTATTTTGAGGCAAATGGGAGCTGGTTTTTTAAGATTTTTGGGATTTTAAAAATTTATTTATTTTTTTAGCTTTTTCTTAACATTTTCTGCATTATTGACTTTGTAAAAATTCTTAGCATGATTTTTTTTTTCACAAATCAGAAAAAAAGGTAGTTCTGTGTTTTGAGGAGGAAAAACATTTCTACAGCTCCAGAGCTCAAATTTTAGCCTTGTAGCTGACAGGTGGGAGCAGCACGTGGATACAGTCATGAGGACCAGTGATCTCTTCAAAGACAATTTAAACTTAGAGAAGGGCACATTAATAGCCCTTGGGCTTTATAAACAAAATAAAATTCATTTAGAAAGATAAATCTTGATATTTCGTGCCTATGAAAAGATAAATATAATAGAGCAAAATGAAAAAAAAAATCCCAGAAACTGCTCTACCAATTTCTTAGAATAATACAGTATCAGATGTAATATCTTGTCCAATTAGAATTGCCTAACATTAATTGCACACAGGCAACTATGTCCTTCACTCACTGCCTGTGACCAGATCCCTTTCCATTTAATTAATCATTTCTTTTTCCCTACTACCCTTAGAAAAAAAATTAACAATTCGAAAGAGAAGAGGCATAAGGAAAGCAGACATTACAGTTAAACAAAACTCTTTATAATGAAAATAATTATACTCATATCTTGCCATGCTACCTTTGCTGACAAATGAAAAAGAGAAAAAAGCAACAACTAGGTGATTTGCTTCTATGATTCAGTTGAATTACAATAAAATTTTGAGAAATATTACATAGCATGTCCTAGAAGGTCCTAACTCCCAACAATTCCAAGAGGGTTGAAGGAATTTTAATTATTTAGCTTTTTTATGGGAATTTCTTGGGAAGCCCAGTGGTTAGGATTTCATGGTTTCACAGCCAAGGGTGCAGGCCCAGTTCCTGATCAGGAAACTAAGATCTCACAAGTCATGTGGCATGGACTAAATAAAGTTATTTAGGTTTTTTAAATTTTCATTTTCAGAGGTCTACCCCATAACCATAGAGGAAACAGTTAAAAATACCAAGGATGGTATATATTGGTGATCTGATGATATACAAAAGTTTTCAGGAAACATTGTTGAAAGTATTAAACATTGTATAAGGGATGGTCACTAGAACACTGAACATGCCTATTTTGAGGCAAATGGGAGCTGGTTTTTTAAGATTTTTGGGATTTTAAAAATTTATTTATTTTTTTAGCTTTTTCTTAACATTTTCTGCATTATTGACTTTGTAAAAATTCTTAGCATGATTTTTTTTTTCACAAATCAGAAAAAAAGGTAGTTCTGTGTTTTGAGGAGGAAAAACATTTCTACAGCTCCAGAGCTCAAATTTTAGCCTTGTAGCTGACAGGTGGGAGCAGCACGTGGATACAGTCATGAGGACCAGTGATCTCTTCAAAGACAATTTAAACTTAGAGAAGGGCACATTAATAGCCCTTGGGCTTTATAAACAAAATAAAATTCATTTAGAAAGATAAATCTTGATATTTCGTGCCTATGAAAAGATAAATATAATAGAGCAAAATGAAAAAAAAAATCCCAGAAACTGCTCTACCAATTTCTTAGAATAATACAGTATCAGATGTAATATCTTGTCCAATTAGAATTGCCTAACATTAATTGCACACAGGAACAACTATGTCCTTCACTCACTGCCTGTGACCAAGATCCCTTTCCATTTAATTAATCATTTCTTTTTCCCTACTCTACCCTTTCTTGCAGTTCATTCCCAACTAACAAAGCCCTTATATTTCTATGGCAAATAAAAATGAAAACTGTAATACAGTAAAGAATTATAATAAGATTGAACAAAAGCTGGCTTTCTGACAGGTACCATTTAGTGAATTGCTATTTCAGTGTCCTGAACAGTCACCTGAGTTAATGCCATTTTCATATTGCTTAATTTTTGTCTTTAAAAACATTCCTCACTGTCTCCACTGTATGGGATGGTGCAGTCCAAACAGCCTCATTTATTTAACACTGTGACCATGAATCTAGCAAGAACTGCATCCAGGAATCATTTATTTTTAAAGGAATACTAGCAATAAACTTGTATGGACAGAAGTAAAAAAGAAGGTACTAAGAAACAATGTCAAAATAAAGAGAATTTTATTTTTTCACATGATGTGTTTTAATGTGACTATTACTATCTTTTAAGCTTTATAAAATGAGAACATATATTAACTTTTATATATGAATTATGAGCACTTGGGGAAAAAGTTGTTCGTCATAAACAGAGGACTTAAAATGCCGCTGCCCTCACTCAAGCACTCTTTTGACTCATGGTGCAGTCTTGAATAATTTTAAACCAAACACGACTGCGGCAATCAATTTTCGTCCAATTTATTGGGCATGAGTTAAAGCTAATTAAAAAACCATTTTTGGTGCAATTCAAGGGGAAAAATGTATAAACCCATGAAAAACAGATTTCAATCCTAGACATGAGTCATCACTATTCTAAATAATGGCGTCAGCCCCAAATCAGAAAGAACATATCCTAAAATTGCATATTCCACACTGGAAACTGCACGTCTCAGCAATGATTTTATACAATTTAAAAATATTTTTTAAATAAGAAATTGACCTGGAAGGAAAATTATGCTCTTCTAACACTGTCTTATTTCTGAATATTTTTCAGCCACAAAATTAAAAGGTAGTTTACAGCAGCTCCTGAACTTCTGAATTAAGAACTGAGGTAGAAAGCCATCTGTGACCTTTATACAATGAAAGCAAAACATTTTGCCTATAATTTTAAAGTTATCTTTTACCTATTAGACCATGTCTCCTCTCACATGAATACAGTGGCTCTCTTTTAAGGTCATAAAATGAAACAATCCCTGTACGCTCTGGATGATCTAAGAGTAATCAAAGCAGCAAAATGGAAGCTTCTAAGTTGGAAATTACAGCCATAAAATGCAGCCACACATTTGCAATCTGTATATTCAAATGGCCTTTTCAGGGTTGTAGCTGTTCAAAGTATTCCAGCAGCCCAGTATTCCGGTCCTGCCTCTCCCCTCTCCATGGTATTAGACTGCAGGATGTTGCCTGATCTCTCCAAGCCTCAGCTTTCTCATTGGTAAAAGAAGTATCAAAATAATAGCTGGAACTTTTCTGGTGGTCCAGCGACTAAGACTCCTCCCTCCCAATTCAGTGAGCCTGAGTTCAACCTATGGTCAGGGAACTAGATCCCACATAACACAGCTAAGACTGGGCACAGCCAAATAAATACATATTAAAATAATAGCTACCTTTTAGGAATGTTATGAGCATTATGTGAAAAAACATCTGTCAGGTGTTTAGGAGAGTGCCTGGCACACAGTGGATCTTCAATGAAGAACAGAGCCTGGTGAGATCAGATGAAATTGCCTGTGTACTTCAACCCACCTGTGGAGGCTTTTTTCTTTGAAAGTACAGATACCTGGTCTTGATCCCAGGAGTAATTCTACTTGGCAATTCCAAGGTGAGGTCTAAGCATATGTGTTTATAAAAACCTCTATGGATGATTCTGATTGAATGGAGCTACTGATTTACAACAACAAAAAAGATTTTTCGGTTGCTCAACTGAATATGGAGTTAAGAGTAAACTCTAGCTGGAACTGTTTTAGTTCGGCTTTCGCCACTGAGCAGATTAAGTGGAGTAATGGCCAAATACGTATTCTGGATTATGCTGAGAGATTTAACAGGAGACTTTTTAAATGTTTCATTTGTATTCAGAGGTCAGTGAGGTCACAGAGTAAGCACAATTTTCCACAACTTTCTGTTATTATAATAAAAGAACAGACATGGGAGATAACCCTGGGAAAGTGCAGAGTTACTTCACTGGCGTAGATATATTTTAGTGTTTAATACATCCTGTAGCCTTTGCTTCTGTTTAATAAACTTGGGCAGATAAGCCAATACTACCAAATCAATTTTTTCCAGCATTATATTTTCCTGTTGAGTTCATTTCTAACTGTCCTATTTCATGTGAGCCATCTCCTCGGTGACTCAGATTAGGAGCACCACCCTGTTAAGAAAAGCAACTACCAGAGAAAGATGTATTTTGGCCTGATAGGATGACCACACAAGTTATTCATCACCTTTGTTTAACAGAAATGGGGGCATGTTCCCTGGGAACAGCTTTGAAATATTAACTGAAACCAGGACTCTCCTTAATATCATCCTTTAGTGGAGATTAGTTGATTAGATTAACCTGTCTGTCATCTGGGAAGGGAAAGATTGTTCTAGTAGAGTTTGGATTTTTAGCAAGTTCTGTAAAGGGGCAGAGAGAACCTAGGGGAACAAGGAATAGCCAGGTCCTAAGGGTATTGAAAGAAAGTGATGGGGAGGTGAAATAACCAACCATTCACCATTTTCCCACCATTTTCGCCTAGGGTTGCTCTAGGTGCAGCTGGTATGGTCTCAGACTTAAAGCCTTCCTTGTTGGGAGGCAATCAGAATTATTTATATCCTAGCACATCTCTATATGAGCTTCCCAGGTGGTCCTAGTGGTAAAGAGCCTGCCTGCCAATGCAGGAAATGTAAGAGACTCGGGTTCAATCCCTGGGTCAGGAAGTTCCTCTGGAGGAGGACAGGGCAACCAACTCTAGAATATTCTTGCCTGGAGAATCTCATAGACAGAGAAGCCTGGAGGGGTACAGGCTAAACAGTGGCAAAGAGTAGGACACAACCAAAGTGACTTAGTACACACACATCTCCATACAGGAATGTAAGAAAATTCCAATACTGCCATACCATGAAATAGAATTTTGAATCTAGAATTTTTAGAGAGCAGACCATTGATATACCCTCTCCTTGGACCTAAACATGCAAATTCACCTATGATCTCATTGGGAAAATATTATACCGGAACCTTCTACCCCTCCGCCCACCTCGGGGTTCACAGATGACTCGCTAGGATCAACACCATGTATTGCCAACCTGTTGATAGATCAAAGAGATGATTAAGATACTGACCAAGAAGTGGGTTTACCCAAATTCTAATTGTATAACTATTTGTAAATCTCTGTTTCTATAAAAGTAAATGAAATTATAGTATTTGCTTTTCTTACTTTATGAGGCATCATGAAGTCAAAATAAGGTTACATATATGAAAATTACAAAAAAGTATTGTTGTAACATAAGAATTGAAAGGAAAATAACTATTTTTAAATTATACAATTTTCTAACAAATTATCCAAAGTCTTTCAGGAGCATAGTTCCTTTTATTTATTAAGTAAACCTCCTCTTTTTTATTTTTCAACACAATTCCCCAAAAGTTTCAAAATCAAGCTGAAAGATAATAATAAAATTTCAAAAAGTGAAATTGCATCAGACTTGCTGAACTATGGAATATGAAAATGAAATCTGTAGAAAATCTGAAACCTTCCTTTTTTGGTTGTTTATGAATTTAATGTTTTATCTAAGTCTAGCCTTAGACAATTACCTTCTAAAATGTGGCACTCTGAAAGTTTAGAGGAGAGATATCTTTCATAACTTTTCTTTTAACCAATAGAGAATTGCTTTTTCACATCTGGAAGCTTGGACAGCTGTCGACCTGGCACTTTTCTATTCCTCTAGTGAGAGTTCATGGACCATCACTGTGCCATCAGGAGGGCAGTCAGTGATGCATGGTGTATTTCAACTCAATTTCTGTGAGTGCCAGGGAAGTTCCTCTGGAGGAGGACAGGGCAACCAACTCTAGAATATTCTTGCCTGGAGAATCTCATAGACAGAGAAGCCTGGAGGGGTACAGGCTAAACAGTGGCAAAGAGTAGGACACAACCAAAGTGACTTAGTACACACACATCTCCATACAGGAATGTAAGAAAATTCCAATACTGCCATACCATGAAATAGAATTTTGAATCTAGAATTTTTAGAGAGCAGACCATTGATATACCCTCTCCTTGGACCTAAACATGCAAATTCACCTATGATCTCATTGGGAAAATATTATACGGGAACATTCTACCCATCACCCCACCTCGGGGTTCACAGATGACTCGCTAGGATCAACACCATGTATTGCCAACCTGTTGATAGATCAAAGAGATGATTAAGATACTGACCAAGAAGTGGGTTTACCCAAATTCTAATTGTATAACTATTTGTAAATCTCTGTTTCTATAAAAGTAAATGAAATTATAGTATTTGCTTTTCTTACTTTATGAGGCATCATGAAGTCAAAATAAGGTTACATATATGAAAATTACAAAAAAGTATTGTTGTAACATAAGAATTGAAAGGAAAATAACTATTTTTAAATTATACAATTTTCTAACAAATTATCCAAAGTCTTTCAGGAGCATAGTTCCTTTTATTTATTAAGTAAACCTCCTCTTTTTTATTTTTCAACACAATTCCCCAAAAGTTTCAAAATCAAGCTGAAAGATAATAATAAAATTTCAAAAAGTGAAATTGCATCAGACTTGCTGAACTATGGAATATGAAAATGAAATCTGTAGAAAATCTGAAACCTTCCTTTTTTGGTTGTTTATGAATTTAATGTTTTATCTAAGTCTAGCCTTAGACAATTACCTTCTAAAATGTGGCACTCTGAAAGTTTAGAGGAGAGATATCTTTCATAACTTTTCTTTTAACCAATAGAGAATTGCTTTTTCACATCTGGAAGCTTGGACAGCTGTCGACCTGGCACTTTTCTATTCCTCTAGTGAGAGTTCATGGACCATCACTGTGCCATCAGGAGGGCAGTCAGTGATGCATGGTGTATATAGTCAGAAATATGTTCCAACACAACCCATTTCCAAGGTTATCCTTCCACCCTCTTCCTAGGGTGCAGGGAACTCAGAGCCCCAGGTCACCTGGTGGGAAATACCCTCTCAGTTGAGGAAAACCTATCTCCATGAAAGTCTGTGTTCTGACCCATAGTTAGGCCACAAGGCTCCTGTGACCATAAAGATTCCCTGAAGGACTTTTTTTTTTTTAAAGGTTTTTATTTATTTATTTATTTTTATTTATTATTTTATATTTATTTTATTATAAACTTATATAATATAATAAAATATAATATATAATATAATATATATATTATATATAATATATACTATATTAAAATATAATAAACTTATATTTATTTTATTTATTATTTATTTATTTTTATTTATTTATGTGGGGGGAAGGGAGGGAGGGGAGCAGGCGGGCCACTTCTATTGGTCTTTCATTTCTCTATTTTCATTCATCTTTGTTCTTTGGCTCCGGGGGGCCTCCCGGGTCGGTGGCCTCTGTGGTCGCAGAGCGCCATGCTCTATGCGCCCCAGAGCTCCGGCTCGGTAATTGGACACATCAGTCCAGCTGCTCGGTGGCACGTGGGATCTTCCCAGGCCAGGGATCGAACCCGCACCCCTTGCACTGCAAGGCGGTGTCTTTACCCACTGGATCACCAAGGAAGCCCCCTAAAGGACTTTTGATGTCGATCAGTCTCAGGATTTGGCATCCTTTTAGGCTTTATAAATATCCACCTCCCTTTTGTTTACATTTTATAGGAAATTTCCCTTTTGTTCAGGGTGCATTTCTGAGGATTTCTTAATGGATTGTTTGTTGTTGTTTAGTTGCTCAGTAGTGTCTGACTTTGCCGCCCGATGGTCTGTAGCCTGCCAGGCACCTCTGTTGATGGGATTTTTCAGGCAAGAATACTGGAGTGGGTTGCCATTTCCTTCCCCATCTCCTGCATTGGCAGGTGGATTCTTTACCACTGAGCCACCCGGCAAGCCCCAGTATTGCTTTTTCACATCTGGAAGCTTGGACAGCTGTCGACCTGGCACTTTTCTATTCCTCTAGTGAGAGTTCATGGACCATCACTGTGCCATCAGGAGGGCAGTCAGTGATGCATGGTGTATATAGTCAGAAATATGTTCCAACACAACCCATTTCCAAGGTTATCCTTCCACCCTCTTCCTAGGGTGCAGGGAACTCAGAGCCCCAGGTCACCTGGTGGGAAATACCCTCTCAGTTGAGGAAAACCTATCTCCATGAAAGTCTGTGTTCTGACCCATAGTTAGGCCACAAGGCTCCTGTGACCATAAAGATTCCCTGAAGGACTTTTTTTTTTTTAAAGGTTTTTATTTATTTATTTATTTTTATTTATTATTTTATATTTATTTTATTATAAACTTATATAATATAATAAAATATAATATATAATATAATATATATATTATATATAATATATACTATATTAAAATATAATAAACTTATATTTATTTTATTTATTATTTATTTATTTTTATTTATTTATGTGGGGGGAAGGGAGGGAGGGGAGCAGGCGGGCCACTTCTATTGGTCTTTCATTTCTCTATTTTCATTCATCTTTGTTCTTTAGTCCGGGTGGGCCTCCCATCGCGGTGGCCTCTGTTGTCGTAGAGCACCGGCTTTGAGCGCATGCGCCCCAGAGCTCCGGCTCGGTAATTGGACACATCAGTCCAGCTGCTCGGTGGCACGTGGGATCTTCCCAGGCCAGGGATCGAACCCGCACCCCTTGCACTGCAAGGCGGTGTCTTTACCCACTGGATCACCAAGGAAGCCCCCTAAAGGACTTTTGATGTCGATCAGTCTCAGGATTTGGCATCCTTTTAGGCTTTATAAATATCCACCTCCCTTTTGTTTACATTTTATAGGAAATTTCCCTTTTGTTCAGGGTGCATTTCTGAGGATTTCTTAATGGATTGTTTGTTGTTGTTTAGTTGCTCAGTAGTGTCTGACTTTGCCGCCCGATGGTCTGTAGCCTGCCAGGCACCTCTGTTGATGGGATTTTTCAGGCAAGAATACTGGAGTGGGTTGCCATTTCCTTCCCCATCTCCTGCATTGGCAGGTGGATTCTTTACCACTGAGCCACCTGGCAAGCCCCAGTATTCCTAATGGATACTAAACATTAACTCATTTTGAACATACAGAAAGAAGAACAAGCAGAAAGAGTATTTTTGAGTAGCTGCCACTGCAGTACTATTTACTATACCCGCCAAAGGACACCTCTCAGAATGGCTCAACATATCTCCCCTCTCATTCCCTGTGGCCTCTGGCATTTGATGTTCAACTAACTCTTGATCTGGGCCACTGGCTACATATCGGTGTTAGAATGAAAACATTCCCCCTACTTTAATACCTCCTGCTAGTTCAATAAAGCGATGTTTAAATAACTGAACTGGCTTCAATGAACTGTACTTGCCATTTTTTCCTTCTTCTTAGCTAGATAAAATGGAGATAATTATGAAGTGGATGAGCAGGTTTAATGAAAGCCAGTTTCTTTTGGTATACTCCTGAAGCAGCAATCATCATCTGTTTGGCTTTTGAAGAGCAACAATTATAATCACTTAAACCCCCAAGGGGAACAAAAATAGAATTTACATTAGCATATAAAATATACAGCTGGATTGGGCAAGCCTATAAAATTCTGGGGAAATCATTCTAATCTGAATGCTATTCAAACTAACAAGTAAAATGAGTTCAAGAATATTTTACATGCTTCCTTCCTATAAAATAATACATATAACAATATTGAGAGGATTTTCCTAAAAATGAACACAAGGAAATAATAATAATAATAAAAAAAGTTCCCAAGAGAGAATCCGAGAAGGAATGGGCTAAACATTGTCAAGATACTAGCGAGCACGATATTCACAGGAAGTACCAATCACTCTGAAGAGAAGATTTTCCATGCATTTGGTAGTTTAAAAAAGAAAATGGGGTGATCTTAGTCTGATCAATAATGAAACTTCATCATAAATAAGAAAATAGGAGATAAACAGTACTTTCCTTCTCCACTGTAAATGTGAAGGCAATACAAAGGAAAGTGGAATCACTTAACTTGATACCTGATTGTTATGAAGCAGAACCCAGTTGAATTCCCTACTTTTAAAATACTGGAGTGGGTTGCCATTTCCTTCCCCATCTCCTGCATTGGCAGGTGGATTCTTTACCACTGAGCCACCTGGCAAGCCCCAGTATTCCTAATGGATACTAAACATTAACTCATTTTGAACATACAGAAAGAAGAACAAGCAGAAAGAGTATTTTTGAGTAGCTGCCACTGCAGTACTATTTACTATACCCGCCAAAGGACACCTCTCAGAATGGCTCAACATATCTCCCTCTCATTCCCTGTGGCCTCTGGCATTTGATGTTCAACTAACTCTTGATCTGGGCCACTGGCTACATATCGGTGTTAGAATGAAAACATTCCCCCTACTTTAATACCTCCTGCTAGTTCAATAAAGCGATGTTTAAATAACTGAACTGGCTTCAATGAACTGTACTTGCCATTTTTTCCTTCTTCTTAGCTAGATAAAATGGAGATAATTATGAAGTGGATGAGCAGGTTTAATGAAAGCCAGTTTCTTTTGGTATACTCCTGAAGCAGCAATCATCATCTGTTTGGCTTTTGAAGAGCAACAATTATAATCACTTAAACCCCCAAGGGGAACAAAAATAGAATTTACATTAGCATATAAAATATACAGCTGGATTGGGCAAGCCTATAAAATTCTGGGGAAATCATTCTAATCTGAATGCTATTCAAACTAACAAGTAAAATGAGTTCAAGAATATTTTACATGCTTCCTTCCTATAAAATAATACATATAACAATATTGAGAGGATTTTCCTAAAAATGAACACAAGGAAATAATAATAATAATAAAAAAAGTTCCCAAGAGAGAATCCGAGAAGGAATGGGCTAAACATTGTCAAGATACTAGCGAGCACGATATTCACAGGAAGTACCAATCACTCTGAAGAGAAGATTTTCCATGCATTTGGTAGTTTAAAAAAGAAAATGGGGTGATCTTAGTCTGATCAATAATGAAACTTCATCATAAATAAGAAAATAGGAGATAAACAGTACTTTCCTTCTCCACTGTAAATGTGAAGGCAATACAAAGGAAAGTGGAATCACTTAACTTGATACCTGATTGTTATGAAGCAGAACCCTTTTCCCTCTTTTAAAACACTTTCCTATCATTTCCTCTCAAAATAACCTCTTTCTTACATCTCTCTTTCTAATGTTAGCCCAGATCATAGGCAATCTCCCTCACCATTTATGTTATTTAATTCCTTTTGCTTTTGTGTGCCTTTCAAGGTTTTACAAAATACCTTTTTTTTTTGGTAGAGCCTTGAAGAATAAAAATGGAGCCTTTGCGTTATCCATTATGCTACTAGCAACAAAACACTAACATAATCAATATATTAAAGGCTTTCCCAGCTGTGCACATTTGTCAAAGGCAGTGTGTCTGAGAAATCACACTAATGAATCTGGAAAAACTCAGCATCCTACACAGAAAACTTGCTCTCCCTCATTGTAACTACATATCAAAATGTAGAGTAGGAAATATATGTATACTTTCATCTTTCTTTATGTTATGTGGAGTTCCACTATTAATGGGAAAAAAGTGAGTATGTAAAACATCACCTCCACTGGGAAGCACTTCCTGAATACCCACAGGAAAGTCAACTGTGGGCATAAAGGCAATGGCTTCCTCCGTCTTTCTAAAAGCACTTTGTATACACTTCTGATAATGATCTCAATGCATTATAACCAAGGAGACTGACATGGCCTTCTCCTACATGGACTGTGTATTGCCTGACAGCAAAGCCATCTTCTTCAACAGGATATTCCTGGGCTTGAGCACTGTATCTTAAACCTAGTAAGCATGCAATAATATTTGTTGAGTGAAGCTTATCATTTCTGTACTCCAAGACACATCAAAATGTTATGGTGATTGCTAAGGATCAACCACATATTAAATACCATCTCTACCAGAACATCAAATTTAATGGTGATCTATTAAGCACTGAGAAATTAGAAATTCCAATGTCTAGATAAGATTGCAGCAGTCCTTGTTCTTCTTTTCTTTAACAAAGGATAAGGGTAATTCTTTAGATTGTATTAAATATAATGTATCCAGTGGTTAGTTGTTTTTTTGTTTTTTTTAACTGGAAACACAAAACTGAATTCTTACTTCTCAATGGTAATGACTTCAGGTTTCTTAGCTTGATATATCTTTATAAGTTAGAACATTAATACTGCCTTCTCAGCCATTGTCAAAGTCTGTCGAAGCAGAACCCTTTTCCTCTTTTAAAACACTTTCTTTTATTCATTTCCTCTCAAAATAACCTCTTTCTTACATCTCTCTTTCTAATGTTAGCCCAGATCATAGGCAATCTCCCTCACCATTTATGTTATTTAATTCCTTTTGCTTTTGTGTGCCTTTCAAGGTTTTACAAAATACCTTTTTTTTTTGGTAGAGCCTTGAAGAATAAAAATGGAGCCTTTGCGTTATCCATTATGCTACTAGCAACAAAACACTAACATAATCAATATATTAAAGGCTTTCCCAGCTGTGCACATTTGTCAAAGGCAGTGTGTCTGAGAAATCACACTAATGAATCTGGAAAAACTCAGCATCCTACACAGAAAACTTGCTCTCCCTCATTGTAACTACATATCAAAATGTAGAGTAGGAAATATATGTATACTTTCATCTTTCTTTATGTTATGTGGAGTTCCACTATTAATGGGAAAAAAGTGAGTATGTAAAACATCACCTCCACTGGGAAGCACTTCCTGAATACCCACAGGAAAGTCAACTGTGGGCATAAAGGCAATGGCTTCCTCCGTCTTTCTAAAAGCACTTTGTATACACTTCTGATAATGATCTCAATGCATTATAACCAAGGAGACTGACATGGCCTTCTCCTACATGGACTGTGTATTGCCTGACAGCAAAGCCATCTTCTTCAACAGGATATTCCTGGGCTTGAGCACTGTATCTTAAACCTAGTAAGCATGCAATAATATTTGTTGAGTGAAGCTTATCATTTCTGTACTCCAAGACACATCAAAATGTTATGGTGATTGCTAAGGATCAACCACATATTAAATACCATCTCTACCAGAACATCAAATTTAATGGTGATCTATTAAGCACTGAGAAATTAGAAATTCCAATGTCTAGATAAGATTGCAGCAGTCCTTGTTCTTCTTTTCTTTAACAAAGGATAAGGGTAATTCTTTAGATTGTATTAAATATAATGTATCCAGTGGTTAGTTGTTTTTTTGTTTTTTTTAACTGGAAACACAAAACTGAATTCTTACTTCTCAATGGTAATGACTTCAGGTTTCTTAGCTTGATATATCTTTATAAGTTAGAACATTAATACTGCCTTCTCAGCCATTGTCAAAGTCTGTCAGGTTTGGTGGTACCTAGTTAGTATTATTCTGCCTCTTCCTATAAACTTTTCATGTTCTGACAGGCTTTGAAAGTTCATAACATGTAACTTTACTTTGAATACAAGATGTAAAGATTTCATGTTTGAAAAAAGTTTAAAGTAATAATTGAAATGCATATCATTAAAGATTCCAGGACCTAGGCAGCAACTATCTTAAGGTCTTTTCATTCTTTTCCAGATTTAAACAGAGTCCACATTTTCCTAATTTTTCAAGAGAAATTATTATTTTGTTGACATTATAGGACTGGGATGGTGGAGAGGTACAAGAAACTCCACAGATCTATCCTGAAATACTCTTATATTGCTAGTATATAATAAATGTTCATATTTTTATCAGAAAAAAATCAGTTTTGTGGCATTATCCCACAAGCTGTAACTGAAAAGTTGTTTTGATAACTTTTTTGCTTCATACTAATATATTTTTTTGTATAGTTATTATTTATACATATGCTTATGTACTTTGATGAATTTGAAGGGAATAAAAATTGTATATAAAACTCCATGATTTTAGTCTGTACTAACGTAATGCATATTTCCAAATCAAGCATAAAATATACTACAATAATAAATATATATATTAGTATAAACCTATATTTATACTAATATATATTCATAAATTTATTTATAACATTATGCACATATATAAATCTACTTGTAACAATAAATATGTATGTAAACATATATATATATAATAAAATAAAACATTATACAAACATTAATTCTGATAACCAGCCTAGCCTGAATTTTAATTAAAATGAGGCTATAACTAGAAATGGGTTTGGGGAACAGAGGTAAAAATCCAAAAGTGCCTTTTAAGACATGGTTTCCAAAGTCAAAGTGAAGTAGAATTCAGTTATACGTGGGTGACTACTAGACAATTTGGGAGTTTGAAATGATTAAGCCTCACCATTCTCTCCTTTATAACATGGTTCTTAAAAGCCCAAAATGATCAGACTTTGAAGAAAGCTATTGGAATTCTCCTAGTCATAGGACTTTAACAAGATAGAGCTGGATCCTTTCACTTTTAAAAAATCAAACTTACAAAGTAGATGAATCAGTTTTTTAGAAGTCCTTTACCTAAGGAGGGGCATTAATTCAAGTGTCGTTTTAAATATGTGTGCTCTCTGTATTAAAAAAAAAAGTAACTCTTTTTTTTTTTTTAAATGAAAGTGCCAAGATTAACAGGTAATCATTCCTATGTTTGGAATTTGGGGAGATAACATGGGTTTCATGTGGAAGGTCTCTTTAAGTTTAGTAAATTAGCTGTCACTTTCTAATATTTCATTTTCATTTTGCTTGCTGTTGAACACAAGATTAGAGTGAGATTCAAGTCTTCTCTTCATGGTTTATGAGCTGACTTAACTACTCAGTTTCTAAACCTACCACTTAAAGCATTCTGAAGATTAACTGAGATAATACATATACAGCACTTACATATATGATGGGATGCATGACAGGATCATGATAGGAAGACAACAAATGTTAACTATTAAAGCTAACATCTTAACTGTTTTACATTGTGTATTTGATATGATATACATTAAGTTTAATACTAATTAGACATAATAGATGAAAGTTATTTTTGCACTTTTAAAATCACAGTTTCAGCCATTTCTTTCTTTTTTTCTTTTTTTGCTTGCAGGTGTATGTTATGTCCAAGATATGGTACAAGAGGAAAAAAATCTACCATATAACATTAGATGATCCTGGCTACCACGCTCCTCTGCTCCCCATATCTCGTGCATTTTTTCCTGTTTATCATAACCTCTTCACTTAAAGTGAGTCAGTGTTATGGGAAATGAGTATTTCTTTGAGAAAACACTTATAATTTTGTTCTTATAAATACTGTAAGTTTTCTGTTATTTGTAAAATTTATTCCAATGGAATAAGGTTTAGGGAAAACATCAAAACATGGCCACTATATTTCCAATATGCCAATAACATATAATTAGAACACCAAAGAAGAAGTGATTATAGTATTATATTCTAATATAAAGAAGTTTTCATATTGAGAATACTTAGCAAACCTACAATTGTCACAGAATTAGGGTATTAGTAACTGAAATGATTAAGCCTCACCATTCTCTCCTTTATAACATGGTTCTTAAAAGCCCAAAATGATCAGACTTTGAAGAAAGCTATTGGAATTCTCCTAGTCATAGGACTTTAACAAGATAGAGCTGGATCCTTTCACTTTTAAAAAATCAAACTTACAAAGTAGATGAATCAGTTTTTTAGAAGTCCTTTACCTAAGGAGGGGCATTAATTCAAGTGTCGTTTTAAATATGTGTGCTCTCTGTATTAAAAAAAAAAGTAACTCTTTTTTTTTTTTTAAATGAAAGTGCCAAGATTAACAGGTAATCATTCCTATGTTTGGAATTTGGGGAGATAACATGGGTTTCATGTGGAAGGTCTCTTTAAGTTTAGTAAATTAGCTGTCACTTTCTAATATTTCATTTTCATTTTGCTTGCTGTTGAACACAAGATTAGAGTGAGATTCAAGTCTTCTCTTCATGGTTTATGAGCTGACTTAACTACTCAGTTTCTAAACCTACCACTTAAAGCATTCTGAAGATTAACTGAGATAATACATATACAGCACTTACATATATGATGGGATGCATGACAGGATCATGATAGGAAGACAACAAATGTTAACTATTAAAGCTAACATCTTAACTGTTTTACATTGTGTATTTGATATGATATACATTAAGTTTAATACTAATTAGACATAATAGATGAAAGTTATTTTTGCACTTTTAAAATCACAGTTTCAGCCATTTCTTTCTTTTTTTCTTTTTTTGCTTGCAGGTGTATGTTATGTCCAAGATATGGTACAAGAGGAAAAAAATCTACCATATAACATTAGATGATCCTGGCTACCACGCTCCTCTGCTCCCCATATCTCGTGCATTTTTTCCTGTTTATCATAACCTCTTCACTTAAAGTGAGTCAGTGTTATGGGAAATGAGTATTTCTTTGAGAAAACACTTATAATTTTGTTCTTATAAATACTGTAAGTTTTCTGTTATTTGTAAAATTTATTCCAATGGAATAAGGTTTAGGGAAAACATCAAAACATGGCCACTATATTTCCAATATGCCAATAACATATAATTAGAACACCAAAGAAGAAGTGATTATAGTATTATATTCTAATATAAAGAAGTTTTCATATTGAGAATACTTAGCAAACCTACAATTGTCACAGAATTAGGGTATTAGTAACTGAAAGGACTAAGACTATAAAGCTTTATTCTAAGTACTTTTACAGGAAACTAACCATATACACTCTTAATATGATCATTTAGAAGACAACTTTCAACTACGCAACTTACTTTAATAATAATTGTTATGATTATCCCAAACTAAAATTGTATTTTTAATGTGCAAATAAAAAACTACAGACAAGTTGAGGATGTGTTTGAGATTATGAGTACGATAAAGTAAATCCGATGAAAGGTGTTTTTCTCAGCTCATATATCAAAGCAATTTAATTTTCCATATTTACAGGCTATACATTTAAATTAAATAGGTATAAGAGTTGAATAGGATGGTCCAAGATAAAGTAAATGGTTAGAAAGCATTGTTAGTTATCTGTGCTCTAAGAAGAGCAGTACCTAAGAAAAGCAAACTTCCCAACTGCAATAGGATTTAATTATGTATTTTTAAAAAATATAAAATACTATCATCTAAACTCTCCTGAGAGCCAATACTTTACAGAATTGATTTATCTTGTACCAGCAGAAGTTTATTTTATTTTATTTTATTTTCCAGCAGAAGTTTAGTTAGTCATGTGGGGTCTAAATGCTCACACTGGAAACTGTCTTAAGAGTAATTGAAAAGACTGACGACTTTAAAAGTTAACCATAAGGTGTCACTTTCCTTGGATAGTTACAGGTGGCTTCATGTAAAACTAATAAAAAATAAGTCTGTTTTAAAAATAAGTTATTAAAGTATATGTCTAATAAAATGCACTAATCTTTATTGCAAAATAATCAGCTATAAAAGTTCCTATCTGTGTTTCTCATGATCAAGTTATCTCCATAGCAACAGCCATTGACAAGTTAAAAGGCAACTAGACTCACAAATAGAAAAAGTTAGGACTATTGAGAGCTGTCCAAACAACTGAGAATTTTCCAGAGGAAACGTTGAGCCTTTTTTATCAAACTTGAAAACTGTTTGATTTTACCACAAATATTAAGTTGGAGAGTTACTCTCGAAAGTTAATGAAATGAAGGGGCAAACCCCAGAAACCCTTCCCTGGAATATACCTCCCATTTTAAAAGAAATAAAAGGAATCAGGAGAGGAGCTGGGGGAAAGATCCTTAAATGAACCTGTTCTTCATTTTAGCTCAAAAAGAGGATGCGGTGGGAGGAGAGCGGGGAGGAGTGGGAAGGAGGGTAGCAAGTAGCCCTCCCCAGTATCCAACCTTCTAGTAGCACAACTTCCCAAATGCATCTTCCGATCATCGTTTAGTTAAAAATTGGTCTAAGAATGATGGCTTCTAAGGTTGCTACCTGAGGAAGCGAAGGAGGTCTGACTGTGCGGGTGAAGGCACAGACATAGTTGTAGTAACTTGCAGTGACCCCCATTGTTCCTTTCCTCCTTAGAATTTTGATCAGGAATGACCCAGCTACTTTGCTGAGTTCAGGAAGTCAGAACTGCAGGGCTCTTTTGAAAACCAGACAATAACCTAGTTCCCTTCTCCTCTCTCCTCAGCACCTAGACTCTGCTGACTGCCAACTCACCGGCTTTAAACGCATCAAGCCTATTGCCATCCCAAGCGTATCAAACAGATCAACACGGTGTATGTCCACTGATCACAGTAAAGAGAAAACAATTAAAACTACTATTTTTTGTTTGTTTGTTTCACCGCCCCCTGCTCCCAGCTCCCAGCCCCCAGCCCTTTGTGTGTGGTGAGTCCCCTTCAAACCACCCACAGACCGAACACACGAGAAGAAATGGTAATTTTTTGTTTAAAAGTTCACTTACCACGGCAACCTCATATTGCTTTGTCATGCTTTTTTGCACTTAATTTTTCAAAACTGCTTGTGCAGGGCGCAGAACTGGGAAGGCACGACTAAAGTGTCTCTAGTAATCACAACAGAAAGGAGAGAACATTCACCAATCAGAATTACATTAAAATGCACAACCCCCAGAGCAAGATGCAAGGTTCAGACCACACCGGGGAGGGGGTGGGGTGGAAAAAGCCCAGATAACAAAACAAAAGGTAAAGAGTGGTTGGAAAGGAAATTGGTCCCAAACGCCTTTTGACTGAGGACGGGCTTAAAATCACCACCACCATCACCCCCGCCCCCACCCCCAGCACCCCGCGAATACCTGAGTGACTGCACTTGCCTCCAGCCAGCTCAACTGCAGGAGAGGAACGCCTCATCTAAGTTCACTAGCCCTGCCAGAGTCCTCCTCCACTGTGATGGGTTCGTTCAGAAAAACACTTCCAGAGGCGTCCATCCACTTGAGCTCTGGGCTTGGCTGCTGCTGCGGGGCTGCTGCGAGCAGCTGCTAGGATCGCTGCCGTCTTGCTCCTGCCTCATTCGCGCT
The DNA here is from genome assembly GCA_022376925.1 of Tragulus kanchil. Classification (NCBI taxonomy): domain Eukaryota; kingdom Metazoa; phylum Chordata; class Mammalia; order Artiodactyla; family Tragulidae; genus Tragulus; species Tragulus kanchil. The sequence goes on along the minus strand of JAIOJX010000023.1, from coordinate 115,383,698 downwards.
GCACAATAGCCCCGGCTGGGTGCACCTCATTAAGCCAGCCCGAGAGCCCCAGGAGCAGGGCAGGCAGTGTGACAGCGCTGCCCCTTTGTAATGACTGTGTGATGGATGCAACCGAAGGGTGGGGTCTGGGTGGGTCAAAACTGTTAATGACAATATGTATCATTCTGTCTGTCCTCGAGGAGAGGGAAGCCCCTTGCCCTCCCCCTAGGTCGGACGGTCGGTCCCTCTCTCTCTCTCACTCTCACTCACACACGCGCGCGCCCGCGCGCGCACACAAACACGCACACACACACTTCCTTCTTTCTCCACCGCCCTCTGGGATTTTCTGCTGTCAGCGTTCAAAAAAGTATGAAAACCATCGGGTCATTTCCATCTGAACAGATAATGGATAGCTAATTTATCCTCAAGGAAAGAGAAGATCCTAAAATCGAAGCATAGGCGGAGGAGCAGGCGTGCGTCGGCACTTTAACTGGCGGATAGTTTACAACTGTCCATCAACTCGCGTTTGCACCTCCGCGCGGCTCCGAGAGGCTCGGGACCGACCTCCCTGCTCCCCGCCTTCCTCCCAGAACCAAGCTGGGGGCCCGGCGCCGAGCGGAAGGAGTGGGATGAAACCCACCCGAGAGGCCGCCAGTCCAGAAGCAGACTGCAGAAGGGGTCCGTGCACCGTAACCGCTCGTGGCCGGCAAGGGAGGAACCCTGCAGCCGGACGGAAAGCCAGATCGGCAGGGCTGGGCGTGCCAGGGTGCTGGAGTGCAATGAGGCCCAGATAACAAAACAGAAGGTAAAGAGTGGTTGGAAAGGAAATTGGTCCCAAACGCCTTTTGACTGAGGACGGGCTTAAAATCACCACCACCATCCCCCCCGCCCCCACCCCCAGCACCCCCGCGAATACCCGAGTGACTGCACTTGCCTCCAGCCAGCTCAACTGCAGGAGAGGAACGCCTCATCTAAGTTCACTAGCCCTGCCAGAGTCCTCCTCCACTGTGATGGGTTCGTTCAGAAAAACACTTCCAGAGGCGTCCATCCACTTGAGCTCTGGGCTTGGCTGCTGCTGCGGGGCTGCTGCGAGCAGCTGCTAGGATCGCTGCCGTCTTGCTCCTGCCTCATTCGCGCTGCACAATAGCCCCGGCTGGGTGCACCTCATTAAGCCAGCCCGAGAGCCCCAGGAGCAGGGCAGGCAGTGTGACAGCGCTGCCCCTTTGTAATGACTGTGTGATGGATGCAACCGAAGGGTGGGGTCTGGGTGGGTCAAAACTGTTAATGACAATATGTATCATTCTGTCTGTCCTCGAGGAGAGGGAAGCCCCTTGCCCTCCCCCTAGGTCGGACGGTCGGTCCCTCTCTCTCTCTCACTCTCACTCACACACGCGCGCGCCCGCGCGCGCACACAAACACGCACACACACACTTCCTTCTTTCTCCACCGCCCTCTGGGATTTTCTGCTGTCAGCGTTCAAAAAAGTATGAAAACCATCGGGTCATTTCCATCTGAACAGATAATGGATAGCTAATTTATCCTCAAGGAAAGAGAAGATCCTAAAATCGAAGCATAGGCGGAGGAGCAGGCGTGCGTCGGCACTTTAACTGGCGGATAGTTTACAACTGTCCATCAACTCGCGTTTGCACCTCCGCGCGGCTCCGAGAGGCTCGGGACCGACCTCCCTGCTCCCCGCCTTCCTCCCAGAACCAAGCTGGGGGCCCGGCGCCGAGCGGAAGGAGTGGGGATGAAACCCACCCGAGAGGCCGCCAGTCCAGAAGCAGACTGCAGAAGGGGGTCCGTGCACCGTAACCGCTCGTGGCCGGCAAGGGAGGAACCCTGCAGCCGGACGGAAAGCCAGATCGGCAGGGCTGGGCGTGCCAGGGTGCTGGAGTGAATTCCGGGTCCGAGACCAGCGGGGCGGGTCAGGGATTCGGTTCCCTATCGTGGGGTACCCTCGGCCCGACGCCCCGTCCCACTAGCTAGTTCTGCGCGCCTCTCTAGAAGTGTCTCACTCTGGAAGGGCCGCCCTCGCAGGCGCGCACATTAGTCTCCGCTCGGATCCCTAGACCTCGCCTCTTCCTCTCCCCTCCCGGCAGCTCTGGCACGGCTCTGGGTCTCACTCCTACGTCTCTCTCGCCCTTTAGCCCCACAGGAGGCAGAAAACACCAGAAAACGTCTCTCCTTTCTCCCACTTTATGGAGAGTCTTGAATCGTTGCTTCGCTGCCTGCCTATTGCCCCACTGAAAACATCGCGGATACTTTTTCCATTTTACGAGCCCTGATTTTTCAAGTATAGGAAAGCCTTACGGTCGACTTTATTTTTCTACGTAGACAAATGGACTGTTATTTTATACTCAACTTTCCATTTCCAACTTACTGTGATGTTATCCACTCGATGTGGCTATATAAAGTAGCTGTCCCGAACATCCTGAGCGATTTCTCCAGAAGCGCGTGGATGATATTTATCTATTTTTATTAAAGTTTATGGAGCTCCACTTCTCTGACACTGTAATCGACTTCTATATTTTCTTCATGCCTTATAGCAGTTAAAAGAAAACAGGACGTTTATGTCTAATGAAGCATCTCTCCCTTTTCATGTCAGCTATTTTTATATTAATCACTTAAAATTTGTGCTTGTATAAATAGGTTGTGAGGCTGTTCTAGGCCGTGGGAGAGCACTAAGGACGGTCTGTATGCCACCACTTCAAAGAGCTTCTGCGCCAAAGGCAAGGGAAAGGAACCTTCAGCTTTTAATTGCTTCTACTAAGAAACCGCTTAAAAAAGGATGTGGTGTTGACTTTACCTGGTTCCTTCAGTTCTTATAAACCTTCAACGGCACAAAATCTTTCCCCTTTCAAACCAACTACTTTTCACAACTCTACAGTTGTATGATTTGAAGGTAGTACCAGACTTAGGCTCACCTATTTCTTATAATTAAATCGATGGGGGAGGTTGGGGAGACCAGGTGGAATTAGTGAGGAGCTAAATTAATTGACTAACAGTCCCAACCTGCAGCCGGACGGAAAGCCAGATCGGCAGGGCTGGGCGTGCCAGGGTGCTGGAGTGAATTCCGGGTCCGAGACCAGCGGGGCGGGTCAGGATTCGGTTCCCTATCGTGGGTACCCTCGGCCCGACGCCCCGTCCCACTAGCTAGTTCTGCGCGCCTCTCTAGAAGTGTCTCACTCTGGAAGGGCCGCCCTCGCAGGCGCGCACATTAGTCTCCGCTCGGATCCCTAGACCTCGCCTCTTCCTCTCCCCTCCCGGCAGCTCTGGCACGGCTCTGGGTCTCACTCCTACGTCTCTCTCGCCCTTTAGCCCCACAGGAGGCAGAAAACACCAGAAAACGTCTCTCCTTTCTCCCACTTTATGGAGAGTCTTGAATCGTTGCTTCGCTGCCTGCCTATTGCCCCACTGAAAACATCGCGGATACTTTTTCCATTTTACGAGCCCTGATTTTTCAAGTATAGGAAAGCCTTACGGTCGACTTTATTTTTCTACGTAGACAAATGGACTGTTATTTTATACTCAACTTTCCATTTCCAACTTACTGTGATGTTATCCACTCGATGTGGCTATATAAAGTAGCTGTCCCGAACATCCTGAGCGATTTCTCCAGAAGCGCGTGGATGATATTTATCTATTTTTATTAAAGTTTATGGAGCTCCACTTCTCTGACACTGTAATCGACTTCTATATTTTCTTCATGCCTTATAGCAGTTAAAAGAAAACAGGACGTTTATGTCTAATGAAGCATCTCTCCCTTTTCATGTCAGCTATTTTTATATTAATCACTTAAAATTTGTGCTTGTATAAATAGGTTGTGAGGCTGTTCTAGGCCGTGGGAGAGCACTAAGGACGGTCTGTATGCCACCACTTCAAAGAGCTTCTGCGCCAAAGGCAAGGGAAAGGAACCTTCAGCTTTTAATTGCTTCTACTAAGAAACCGCTTAAAAAAGGATGTGGTGTTGACTTTACCTGGTTCCTTCAGTTCTTATAAACCTTCAACGGCACAAAATCTTTCCCCTTTCAAACCAACTACTTTTCACAACTCTACAGTTGTATGATTTGAAGGTAGTACCAGACTTAGGCTCACCTATTTCTTATAATTAAATCGATGGGGGAGGTTGGGGAGACCAGGTGGAATTAGTGAGGAGCTAAATTAATTGACTAACAGTAACACCGGCTTAAAGCATGGTTAGAACTTTTTAGAGATATACTTTAATGAATAAGAATAAATTATATATAATTAACAAAATAATTGTTTCTATGTAAGTAGCTCTTTAAAGAGCATAGAAAACTTTTAAAAAAGACATTTCCTCTTACTGTTTTCTCATAATTTGCATGGTGTATAAAGGCTTCATAAAAGCAATTGTGAGTGGAGACAGCATGAACGCTTTTCGTAGTATATTAATGTAAGTGTAAAATAAAGAATAAAAGTTTGTGTTCTTAAAACTCACTATTTCCTCAAAACATAGTTGGGCAAAGACACTAAGGACTTTTCTTCTTTAGCATATTTTCCTGGTTGAAGGCAACTAGGACATTGTTCAAAGAACAGCTCATTAAGTGACTGGGTAAGTTCCCCCTACACTCCTGTGAGCCTTTCAACAGTTTTGAAGACATTCTGGAATTTTTGTACTTGGCTAAGTTCACTTTACTCTGATCTCCGGCTCTGCTCCTCCAACCTAAAACTACAACTTTTAGGAGGGGGGAAATGGAAGGAATGGGAATGCTAACTAAAGGAGTAAAGGTTTTTTCCTTGACAGTCTGAGAAACAGACTAAAGAAATGAACAATAAATTTGGAAGCTGGGTCTTTAAACAGATGAAATTTTTCAGATGTGGTAAAAATAGCTCCAGTAAACATATGCATTAAATGTATTAACCTTGCAAAACATGAGTTTGCACCTGGGAGACGTTAACACAGTTGGAGATTATTAAGACGTATCAACTCACTCAGCATTAATGAGGAGAACTTGAGCCTAGTGTGGAATACAGTTATACTATATTGGCAAGAATCGTATGTCTAAATGTAAATTGAAATTTTTCTAGAAGAGAAGGATGTATCAAGCCCAGAGAAAAGCTGTAGATGTGTTAAAACAAACAAAACAAACAAAAACCTACCAGTGTTTGTCCTATCAAAATTTCTAGCCCATTCCATAATAACCTATGTGACAGCATTAGGACACTCTGAAAAGACAATGTTTAATATCTGAAAAAGGTAGTATGTTCTATTTTCTATTTTATTATAATCAGAAGTCTGATTTATTTTCTTTGCTGTATATAGCAGGGGAACAGATGAAAAATAGTTTCTCTGACATACATCAAGAACTACATTATCATCAATAAATGCAAAGCAAGTCAGGAAAATATATAGACCAGGTATTAAAATAATTTGGGGCTTCCCAGGTAGTTCAGAGAGTAAAGAATTCGCCTGTTAAGTGGGAGATGTGGGTTCAGTCCCTGGATTGGGAAGATCCTCTGGAGAAGGGAATGGTAACCCACTCTGGTATTCTTCTGTTTGGTTGGTTGGTTGGTTGCCTCTTAAGTCATCATTTTGTTTTCATCCATCTTTCATTCTTTGGCGTGCGTGGGGCTCCCACTGCGTGGCCTCTCTTGCTGCAGAGCACCAGCTCCCAGCACATGTGCTCCAGAGCGCTGACTCATAATTGGACACTTGGGCCCAGCCGCTCCGTGACACGTGGGATCGTCCCAGGCCAGGGATTGAACCGGTACCCCTTGCACTGTAAGGTGGATTCTCTGCCCACTGGACCACCAGGGAAGCCCACAGTATTCTTGCCCAGTGAATCCCTTGAACAGAGGAGCCTGGCGGGCTGTAGTCCATACGGTTGCAAAGACTCAGTCACAACTGAAGCAACTCACAAACACACACAAATAAGTAATTTACCATCTGTAAATCTCCCACCAGTGGGTAAATATTGAGAGTCATGACAAGGGTAAAGTTTTTGAAAACAGACTAAAGAAATGAACAATAAATTTGGAAGCTGGGTCTTTAAACAGATGAAATTTTTCAGATGTGGTAAAAATAGCTCCAGTAAACATATGCATTAAATGTATTAACCTTGCAAAACATGAGTTTGCACCTGGGAGACGTTAACACAGTTGGAGATTATTAAGACGTATCAACTCACTCAGCATTAATGAGGAGAACTTGAGCCTAGTGTGGAATACAGTTATACTATATTGGCAAGAATCGTATGTCTAAATGTAAATTGAAATTTTTCTAGAAGAGAAGGATGTATCAAGCCCAGAGAAAAGCTGTAGATGTGTTAAAACAAACAAAACAAACAAAAACCTACCAGTGTTTGTCCTATCAAAATTTCTAGCCCATTCCATAATAACCTATGTGACAGCATTAGGACACTCTGAAAAGACAATGTTTAATATCTGAAAAAGGTAGTATGTTCTATTTTCTATTTTATTATAATCAGAAGTCTGATTTATTTTCTTTGCTGTATATAGCAGGGGAACAGATGAAAAATAGTTTCTCTGACATACATCAAGAACTACATTATCATCAATAAATGCAAAGCAAGTCAGGAAAATATATAGACCAGGTATTAAAATAATTTGGGGCTTCCCAGGTAGTTCAGAGAGTAAAGAATTCGCCTGTTAAGTGGGAGATGTGGGTTCAGTCCCTGGATTGGGAAGATCCTCTGGAGAAGGGAATGGTAACCCACTCTGGTATTCTTCTGTTTGGTTGGTTGGTTGGTTGCCTCTTAAGTCATCATTTTGTTTTCATCCATCTTTCATTCTTTGGCGTGCGTGGGGCTCCCACTGCGTGGCCTCTCTTGCTGCAGAGCACCAGCTCCCAGCACATGTGCTCCAGAGCGCTGACTCATAATTGGACACTTGGGCCCAGCCGCTCCGTGACACGTGGGATCCTCCCTGGCCAGGGATTGAACCGGTACCCCTCGCACTGCAAGGCAGACTCTGCCCACTGGACCACCAGGGAAGCCCACAGTATTCTTGCCCAGTGAATCCCTTGAACAGAGGAGCCTGGCGGGCTGTAGTCCATACGGTTGCAAAGACTCAGTCACAACTGAAGCAACTCACAAACACACACAAATAAGTAATTTACCATCTGTAAATCTCCCACCAGTGGGTAAATATTGAGAGTCATGCCAAGGGTTCAGTGACTCATAGAGTAGAGTTCTTAATCCCAAGTGACCTTGACTCTCTCCTTTCAGGACCTGCTCATTGAGTTGTTTTACAAGAAATAACAAGATAATTGTGTAAGAATCCAGTAAGGAATCTAAAGATTCTCCTACGTGCTGTTTTTTTTTTTTTTTTTAATTTTTATTTTACTTTTTACTGTTACAGAGTTTTGCTGTTTACAGATACGTATGATCCCAGATTAGTCATATATATATCACCCCCATCCTACCCCTCCAGGCCGTTGATGTGCTGCCTTCATAAGAGGAAGTGTAGTACTCAGTCTGTGGGAAAGCATTATTTTTGTGCTGTTAAGATTTCTTTGCCCATGTTAGGTAGTACAGTTTCTGGAGTCATATAGAAATTGGTTCCAGTTCTCATAAACTGGATGAACTTGAACAAGTGTCTTGAGCAATCTAGATTATACTTTTAGTAAAATTAAAAGACAAACTACCGCCATGATAATTTAATGATACAAAGAATGAAAACACACTGCCTAATAAAGTGTGAACCCCATTGCAGTTGGGCTCATTCAACACAAAATCTCAACCACCATTCCCCTTGTCTTACTCTAATTTAAAAGCTAGAAAGTTGAAAATTTGATTTTCTAATTTTCCTTGCAGTTAGTTGTGGCTGTTTGACATATTCCTTGAAAATTAAATGCTCATACATATTTGCTGAGAAGCCTTCTGGGAAACCTTGCTTTCCTGATGAAAGAGAAAAAGACACAGCTACCAGCACTATTTTTTTTTAATTTATTTATTTGTGGGGGTGGGGTGGGGCAGGCGGGCTACTTCTATGGGTCTTTTTCATTTGTCTATTTTCATCCATCTTTGTTCTTTGGCCTGTGTGGGCCTCCCATCACAAGAGGCCTCTGTTGTTGCAGAGCACCAGCTCTGGGCGCATGCGCTCGGAGGCCCCGGCTCGGTGATTGGACACATCCGCACAGTCTCTCCACGGCACGCGGGATCTTCCCAGGCCAGGAAGTGAACTGGTGCCCCTTGCACTGTAAGGCAGTGTCCTTACCCACTGGACCACCAGGGAAGCCCTACCAGCACTTTTTTTGTCCCTTTGCCCTACCCACTTTTTCCTACTTGAATATTGTGTGATGTCTGGAAGTGGAGCAACCATCTTGCAATTATGAGTCAATAAATTGTAGATTAATACCTGAAAGATAGTGGAGAAGAAAGATGGGAAGAATTGGAATTCTTTTTGTGTGTGTCCATTTATTTTAATAATTTTATATTTAAAATAGAATTTTAATCTGTCTACTCACAAAACCTAATTCAAAACATGGTACATTTGTGTTTCTAGCTGATCTCAGTTATTTTATTTTACTTTACTGTTACAGAGTTTTGCTGTTTACAGATACGTATGATCCCAGATTAGTCATATATATATCACCCCCATCCTACCCCTCCAGGCCGTTGATGTGCTGCCTTCATAAGAGGAAGTGTAGTACTCAGTCTGTGGGAAAGCATTATTTTTGTGCTGTTAAGATTTCTTTGCCCATGTTAGGTAGTACAGTTTCTGGAGTCATATAGAAATTGGTTCCAGTTCTCATAAACTGGATGAACTTGAACAAGTGTCTTGAGCAATCTAGATTATACTTTTAGTAAAATTAAAAGACAAACTACCGCCATGATAATTTAATGATACAAAGAATGAAAACACACTGCCTAATAAAGTGTGAACCCCATTGCAGTTGGGCTCATTCAACACAAAATCTCAACCACCATTCCCCTTGTCTTACTCTAATTTAAAAGCTAGAAAGTTGAAAATTTGATTTTCTAATTTTCCTTGCAGTTAGTTGTGGCTGTTTGACATATTCCTTGAAAATTAAATGCTCATACATATTTGCTGAGAAGCCTTCTGGGAAACCTTGCTTTCCTGATGAAAGAGAAAAAGACACAGCTACCAGCACTATTTTTTTTTAATTTATTTATTTGTGGGGGTGGGGTGGGGCAGGCGGGCTACTTCTATGGGTCTTTTTCATTTGTCTATTTTCATCCATCTTTGTTCTTTGGCCTGTGTGGGCCTCCCATCACAAGAGGCCTCTGTTGTTGCAGAGCACCAGCTCTGGGCGCATGCGCTCCGAAGCTCCGGCTCGGTAATTGGACACATCCGCACAGTCTCTCCACGGCACGCGGGATCTTCCCAGGCCAGGAAGTGAACTGGTGCCCCTTGCACTGTAAGGCAGTGTCCTTACCCACTGGACCACCAGGGAAGCCCTACCAGCACTTTTTTTGTCCCTTTGCCCTACCCACTTTTTCCTACTTGAATATTGTGTGATGTCTGGAAGTGGAGCAACCATCTTGCAATTATGAGTCAATAAATTGTAGATTAATACCTGAAAGATAGTGGAGAAGAAAGATGGGAAGAATTGGAATTCTTTTTGTGTGTGTCCATTTATTTTAATAATTTTATATTTAAAATAGAATTTTAATCTGTCTACTCACAAAACCTAATTCAAAACATGGTACATTTGTGTTTCTAGCTGATCTGACGAATCAGGATTTTTTTTTTTTTAATTTTAGCCTCTTTTTATTGCTTATTCATTTATTTATTTTCATCCATCTTTGTTTTTTAACCCGTTTGGGTCTCCCTTTGCAGTGGCCTCTCTCGTTGCAGAGCACCAGCTCTGGGCGCATGCACTCCAGAGATCTGGCTCCTAATTGGACACACCCGTCTAGTCACTCTGCTGCATGCGGGATCTTCCCGTGCCAGAGACGGAACCGGCGCTCCTTGCACTGCAAGGCAGACTCTCTACCCACTGGACCACGAGGGAAGCCCCTCAATCAGGATTCTTTTTTTTTTTTTTTTAAAGATTATTTATTTATTTATTTATTTATTGGGTGGGGGTCGGGTTGAGGAGGGAGAGGAGCAGGCGGGCCACTTCTATTGGTCTTTCATTTCTCTATTTTCATCCATCTTTGTTCTTTGGCTCCTTTGGGTCTCCCTTTGCAGTGGCCTCTCTCGTTGCAGAGCACCAGCTCTGGGCGCATGCACTCCAGCGATCTGGCTCCTAATTGGACACACCCGTCTAGTCACTTGCTGCATGCGGGATCTTCCCGTGCCAGAGACGGAACCGGCGCTCCTTGCACTGCAAGGCAGACTCTCTACCCACTGGACCACGAGGGAAGCCCCTCAATCAGGATTCTTTTTTTTTTTTTTTTAAAGATTATTTATTTATTTATTTATTTATTGGGTGGGGGTCGGGTTGGGGAGGGAGGGGAGCGGGTGGGCCACTTCTATTGGTCTTTCATTTCTCTATTTTCATCCGTCTTTGTTCTTTGGCTCCTGTGGGCCTCCCATCGCGGTGGCCTCTATCGTCGCAGAGCGCTGGCTCTGGGCGCATGCGCTCCAGAGCTCCGGCTCAGTAACTGGACACATGGGTCTAGCCTCTCCGCGGCACGTGGGATCTTCCCAGGCCAGAGAGCAAACTGGCGCCTCTTGCACTGCAAGGCGGTATCCTTACCCACTGGACCACCAGGGGGGAAGCCCGTCAATCAGGATTCTTGATGGCATATTTGAGCTGCTTAGTTTGTTGTGGACTGCCTAACTTTGGATTTTTTGTTTCAATTGAAGAAACAAACGCTTATTTGTTTAATCTGTATTTAGCTGAATACTCTGTAATGTGAAACTTTCCTAGTTGATGTATCTACTCTGTTTTAGTTTCCTGCTTATAGATAAAATCTGCTTGATTATTCATATAACTCTGGATATCTGCCATTTTGAAGAATTCCAGGTAAAGGTTTCTCTGAGACTTCACTCATAATCAGGTCACTAGTACTGGTGGGATGATCTGCTCAAGTTATTGAACCAGGAATGGGACCATTTATTTGTAAGGACCATTTATTTGAGGAAGTCCTGCGATTTCTTCTTGAGGAAGTCCCATAATTATCCTATAACAGAATAGATTGAACTTAAAGTTTGTTTAATCCATGTATCTTTCGACCTTCCTTTTATAATAAACTATCTCTTTGTTTTTGTTTTCAAACAAACATATAGGCACAGTCATCTTGGAATGTATTCATATTGCAATATTAAGAATACTCACCTTGGAAGACTATAAACACTTAATTGATGACTCCAGTTTACCAGCATAGCCAAACCAATTTTAAATACCTTTTTTGGTAATTATGTTCAGAATCTGTATCATAATCTTACGGATTTCCAGAAAAATCAACAAATATGTGCTCTGAAGACTGAATCTGATTTCGGAAAATAACCAAAAAATTGTTCAGAATCAAATCTAGTAAATCAAGTAAGCAACCACAGACTGGAAAATACACATTTTTTGTTATTGTTAAAGACAATTAGATATGTACACAAACTAATCAGGCTTAAAATGTGTTGCAACCATGATGGCATGATTAAATAAACATATGTCCTCCCAAGGGGACTGCTTTGGAGGGTCACTCACTTGGTCACATGTGTTAGCAAAACTCAGTTTTATAGCTATGTTGTTGTTGTTGTTTAGTCACTAAGTCATGTCCAACTCTTCTGAGACCCCGTGGACTGTAACCAGTCAGGTTCCTCTGTCTTGGGATTTCCCAAACAAGACATGTCATAGCCATGTGCAGGTGCGATTTCTTTGGATAAACCAGATGATTCCTTGTCATCTTTCCCCTTCTATTCTATCATAAATTTCTTCTTCTGAAACAAATTTTTTCGCCAATCTGTATTTAGCTGAATACTCTGTAATGTGAAACTTTCCTAGTTGATGTATCTACTCTGTTTTAGTTTCCTGCTTATAGATAAAATCTGCTTGATTATTCATATAACTCTGGATATCTGCCATTTTGAAGAATTCCAGGTAAAGGTTTCTCTGAGACTTCACTCATAATCAGGTCACTAGTACTGGTGGGATGATCTGCTCAAGTTATTGAACCAGGAATGGGACCATTTATTTGTAAGGACCATTTATTTGAGGAAGTCCTGCGATTTCTTCTTGAGGAAGTCCCATAATTATCCTATAACAGAATAGATTGAACTTAAAGTTTGTTTAATCCATGTATCTTTCGACCTTCCTTTTATAATAAACTATCTCTTTGTTTTTGTTTTCAAACAAACATATAGGCACAGTCATCTTGGAATGTATTCATATTGCAATATTAAGAATACTCACCTTGGAAGACTATAAACACTTAATTGATGACTCCAGTTTACCAGCATAGCCAAACCAATTTTAAATACCTTTTTTGGTAATTATGTTCAGAATCTGTATCATAATCTTACGGATTTCCAGAAAAATCAACAAATATGTGCTCTGAAGACTGAATCTGATTTCGGAAAATAACCAAAAAATTGTTCAGAATCAAATCTAGTAAATCAAGTAAGCAACCACAGACTGGAAAATACACATTTTTTGTTATTGTTAAAGACAATTAGATATGTACACAAACTAATCAGGCTTAAAATGTGTTGCAACCATGATGGCATGATTAAATAAACATATGTCCTCCCAAGGGGACTGCTTTGGAGGGTCACTCACTTGGTCACATGTGTTAGCAAAACTCAGTTTTATAGCTATGTTGTTGTTGTTGTTTAGTCACTAAGTCATGTCCAACTCTTCTGAGACCCCGTGGACTGTAACCAGTCAGGTTCCTCTGTCTTGGGATTTCCCAAACAAGACATGTCATAGCCATGTGCAGGTGCGATTTCTTTGGATAAACCAGATGATTCCTTGTCATCTTTCCCCTTCTATTCTATCATAAATTTCTTCTTCTGAAACAGGTTAAGTGTTCATTTGATTCAAAGCCATTTTTACATTATAATTTTATTCAAGTTACTTTTTTTAAAAGTACAAATAGCGTGACAAAATAATAATACCAGTAAGATCTTAAATCAGAATTTTATTTGAGCACTAATCTTATTATTCACTAGCTGTGTAATTTGAGTGATTATTTAATCATTTAAGTCCACTTTTATCTGTAAAATGAAGATAAAAATAGAAGCCATTAATATCTTAGAATTGTGAATATTAAGTATAATAGAATATATATATATAAATTTTGTGTAATGATTGGGGCATAGTGGGTGATCAACAAACATCCCTTAGGATAAGACCATGTTTGGCAAACAGAGAAGTCTTTGAAATACTAAAAAGGTAAGCAATATTAGGCCATTTATAGGAGTTTCTACCAAGAACTGCATGCAATTTTACACTTCTAATTTTCAACAGTTTCTAAGGCTTTCTGAAATATATACTTTTTACTAAGTCCACTTTTCCCTGATCTCCCTTTCAGTCCCTCCAAACTAGAGCCATGTCTCTTAGAAAAGGAAAAATGGAAAGAATGGATATGCTTCCCTAATGGGATAAAGCTGTTTTCTTTGGCACTTTCCCTCACTGACTTAATTGCAGTTGTGAAGGAGAATAGAAAGTAAAAGGGGTAGAGAAAGATAGAGAGATAAAAGAAGATCTTTCAATAGTTTTTGGTTGACTAGATTTTATTATGTGTTTAGAATGCCACTTCCAAGGGGAAATTATATTTTTCAGAAAAAGGCAAAATGAGTCAATATCCTCTAAAAGTTCTTGGATTTTAAATTTTCTCATTTTACTAGAAAAGAAATATATCATGAACAATGTATCTTGTGTTATGCATGGAATAGATTATTCAGAAATAAAATTGCATATATGTTAATTTTAATTTTTTTTGATAGCGAGAACTCAACTACAGACCATTGGTTGTCAGGGTATGACCTACAGGTGTCATCACCATCATCATCTGAAAAACTGTTAGAAATGCAACATTATTGGGCCTCATCTCAGACTTACTGAATCAGAAACCCAAGTAGATTTAGTAATCTAAGCTTTAAGAAGCTTTCCAGGGGATTCTGCAGCATCTCTGTGAACACTTGAGAACCACTGTTGCAGGCTTGAGCAAAGGAACATATCCTTTATAATAAGACCCTGCAGCTCCTCCCATCAAGAGAAGTTGCCTCTGTCAACACCCTTGGCATCTGGACTGGTTTTGTGAAGTCCTTTGCCCAACAGAACATGGCAGTAGCGACAGTCTGTCATTTGCGTACCCTGGCCTCACAAATCCTTTCACTTTTCCTCTTCCTTGGTACCCTGACACTGCCATGTAAATAATCTCAGAGTAGCCTATTCAGACATGAGAGGAGAGCCCAGGTATGCTAGCTGAGGGCATCTGGGCCAGACTATGGCCAGTCAACTCTCAAAGACATGAAGAGAGCCCAGGCAAAATCAGGAGAGCTGCCTACGGGATCCACAGGTGATGCGTGAATAATGCCAGTCAAGAGTGGAACTGCCCAGGTGACCCATAGACACGTGAACAATAATAAGTGTCTATTGCTTTAAGCCACTGAGGTTTGGAGTAGTTTGTTATGCAGCAGCATGTTAATTGATAACACTCTATTTCAGATGGTAAAGAATCTGCCTGCAATGGGGGGGGCCCAGGTTTGGTCCCTGAGTCAGGAAGATACTGTGAAGAAGGGAATGGCTATCCACTTCAGTCTTCTTGTCTGCAGAATTCCATGGACAGAGGAGCCTGGCAGGCTACTGTCTATGGGATCACAAAGAGTCAGACATGACTGAGGAACTGACACTTTGACGTTTTCACCTAAAGTGTAGAATACATTCTATTCCAGTTCCTCCTTAAGAAGCCTTATATTGGGGCTTCCCTGGTGGTCCAGTGCGTAAAGAGTCCGCCTTGCAGTGCAAGGGGACTGGTTGGATCCCTGGCTGACCGGTGTGCCAGATTTAGAGCCAGCACTCTGGAATGCATAGGCCCAGAGCCAGTGCTCTGCAACGAGAGGCCACTGCAATGGGGAAGGAACATCACCATCGTCATCTGAAAAACTGTTAGAAATGCAACATTATTGGGCCTCATCTCAGACTTACTGAATCAGAAACCCAAGTAGATTTAGTAATCTAAGCTTTAAGAAGCTTTCCAGGGGATTCTGCAGCATCTCTGTGAACACTTGAGAACCACTGTTGCAGGCTTGAGCAAAGGAACATATCCTTTATAATAAGACCCTGCAGCTCCTCCCATCAAGAGAAGTTGCCTCTGTCAACACCCTTGGCATCTGGACTGGTTTTGTGAAGTCCTTTGCCCAACAGAACATGGCAGTAGCGACAGTCTGTCATTTGCGTACCCTGGCCTCACAAATCCTTTCACTTTTCCTCTTCCTTGGTACCCTGACACTGCCATGTAAATAATCTCAGAGTAGCCTATTCAGACATGAGAGGAGAGCCCAGGTATGCTAGCTGAGGGCATCTGGGCCAGACTATGGCCAGTCAACTCTCAAAGACATGAAGAGAGCCCAGGCAAAATCAGGAGAGCTGCCTACGGGATCCACAGGTGATGCGTGAATAATGCCAGTCAAGAGTGGAACTGCCCAGGTGACCCATAGACACGTGAACAATAATAAGTGTCTATTGCTTTAAGCCACTGAGGTTTGGAGTAGTTTGTTATGCAGCAGCATGTTAATTGATAACACTCTATTTCAGATGGTAAAGAATCTGCCTGCAATGGGGGGGGCCCAGGTTTGGTCCCTGAGTCAGGAAGATACTGTGAAGAAGGGAATGGCTATCCACTTCAGTCTTCTTGTCTGCAGAATTCCATGGACAGAGGAGCCTGGCAGGCTACTGTCTATGGGATCACAAAGAGTCAGACATGACTGAGGAACTGACACTTTGACGTTTTCACCTAAAGTGTAGAATACATTCTATTCCAGTTCCTCCTTAAGAAGCCTTATATTGGGGCTTCCCTGGTGGTCCAGTGCGTAAAGAGTCCGCCTTGTAGTGCAAGGGGACTGGTTGGATCCCTGGCTGACCGGTGTGCCAGATTTAGAGCCAGCACTCTGGAATGCATAGGCCCAGAGCCAGTGCTCTGCAACGAGAGAGGCCACTGCAATGGGAAGCCCACACAGGCCAAAGAATAAACACTGGATGAAAATCAATATAAAATACAAGATGCATTATGAGGGAAAAAAATTCAGAGTATTTTTTTTAAAAAAAGGAGTCTTATATTGATAACACTTTAATGAGTTTAAGACATCACATTATTTGAGGTATTAACACTGGATTTATAAAGATTATTTTAAGAATTGTCAAATAATTTATACACACTATTGAGAATTCTTACAACAACCCTGCAAAGTAGATATTATTATCAACCCCACTTTTAGAGGAAACAATCGAGAGTAATATAGGTTGAATCTTTCACTCAATGTAACACAGTAAGTGGTAGAGTTGATACTGAAACCCATGCCTTTTGATCGCCTGTATTTCCCACTCTGTTACACTGCAGAAACTGGAAGAATTATACATACCTCCCAGCCTAAACCTCTTCTTTTCCAGGTGAAGAAACCAATGAAGTGACATAATTTGGCAAGAGCACTTCGATTTTTATAGTACCAGATACTTTTGATCACAAAATTGGACACTCTGAGCAACAGTCTGAGTCGTTTCGATGTGGGCAGGGGAATCTTCACTTTTAAATAAGCATAAAAGTGACTCTGTAGCAGGTAAGCTATGAATGACCTGAGAAAGACTGGGTCAAATTAGTGCTGGAGTCAGGACTCAAGTGAGGTCAACTGTAAACTATACCAGTGCAAGGGGGCCCAGGTTTGGTCCCTGAGTCAGGAAGATACTGTGAAGAAGGGAATGGCTATCCACTTCAGTCTTCTTGTCTGCAGAATTCCATGGACAGAGGAGCCTGGCAGGCTACTGTCTATGGGATCACAAAGAGTCAGACATGACTGAGGAACTGACACTTTGACGTTTTCACCTAAAGTGTAGAATACATTCTATTCCAGTTCCTCCTTAAGAAGCCTTATATTGGGGCTTCCCTGGTGGTCCAGTGCGTAAAGAGTCCGCCTTGTAGTGCAAGGGGACTGGTTGGATCCCTGGCTGACCGGTGTGCCAGATTTAGAGCCAGCACTCTGGAATGCATAGGCCCAGAGCCAGTGCTCTGCAACGAGAGAGGCCACTGCAATGGGAAGCCCACACAGGCCAAAGAATAAACACTGGATGAAAATCAATATAAAATACAAGATGCATTATGAGGGAAAAAAATTCAGAGTATTTTTTTTAAAAAAAGGAGTCTTATATTGATAACACTTTAATGAGTTTAAGACATCACATTATTTGAGGTATTAACACTGGATTTATAAAGATTATTTTAAGAATTGTCAAATAATTTATACACACTATTGAGAATTCTTACAACAACCCTGCAAAGTAGATATTATTATCAACCCCACTTTTTAGAGGAAACAATGGAGAGTAATATAGGTTGAATCTTTCACTCAATGTAACACAGTAAGTGGTAGAGTTGATACTGAAACCCATGCCTTTTGATCGCCTGTATTTCCCACTCTGTTACACTGCAGAAACTGGAAGAATTATACATACCTCCCAGCCTAAACCTCTTCTTTTCCAGGTGAAGAAACCAATGAAGTGACATAATTTGGCAAGAGCACTTCGATTTTTATAGTACCAGATACTTTTGATCACAAAATTGGACACTCTGAGCAACAGTCTGAGTCGTTTCGATGTGGGCAGGGGAATCTTCACTTTTAAATAAGCATAAAAGTGACTCTGTAGCAGGTAAGCTATGAATGACCTGAGAAAGACTGGGTCAAATTAGTGCTGGAGTCAGGACTCAAGTGAGGTCAACTGTAAACTATACCAGTGCAAGATGGGAAGGATTCCCTCTGGTGATGCAGTGTGGGCAGAAGGCAGACTGTAATAGAACCATTCTAAGGAGTTTTTCAGGCTTCCCTGGTGGATCAGTAGTAAAGAACCTACCTGTCAGTACAGGAGAAGAGGGTTCAATCTCTGGGTTGGAAAGATCCCCTGGAGAAGGGAATGACTACCCATTCCAGTATTCTTGCCTGAGAAACCTCTTGGACAGAGGAAGCTGGTGGGCTACAGTCCATGGGGCCTCAGAGAGTCAGACACTACTGAGCGACTGAATACACACACAAAGGGCTTTTTCAGACCACCTGACAAATCCTCTCCCCAAATGAGAACCTTTGCTGGAGTAAACTACTGTCATTGATGGATTTATAGAATCATCTCCAGCCCCCAGATACACAGGGTTAGCAACAAAGTTGAGAAGACGGCTGCACTGTGTTATGCTCCCTCAATTATTTTACTTGGCTAAATGTATGAAATCTAGTGAATAAAAGCTTCAGTGAAAATGGGACTCATAAGTATTATGATTTAACACGGTAGATATAAAATGACATGCCTGGGTCCTGCTCATACAGTTTTTAACCGTTTTCTGGTGGTAGCATGTAACGCCAACTTCACCTTGAGGTAACACCTAACCCAGGGTAGGGCGATATAAGGATCTCTGTGTTTGAAGTTTTTAGCTTAGCATTGCTTCAGCCTAAAGGTTTTTCTACTTTGAACATAGTTTTCTAGTTAAAGAGCTCCTACTATATTCTCCATTTTCTTTGTTAGTGGGGATTACTATATTCTCATATAATTAACTGACTGCTATGCCTATGCACGAATCTTGTTCATCAGCTGTCCTGGTATTCAATACCTGCCTTTCAACTTCCCTGATATTAACCATCTACCTGCCTAGGAATCTGCTCGTTGTTGTTCTTTTTTTTTTTTTTTGCTGCAGGATTTACTTGCCAACTGTTCTATATTCTTTCTGCTCTGCGTCCTTATCCCCCTTACATTCTCCCCAAGGAGACAAAAGATGGAACTCTTTCCTTGGAGTGCCTGTCTTCTGAATAATGAATCTCCTGCCTTGTTTCTATGCTCAGACACCCAGTCGTTTGTGCCCTGCAGTCTTCTCATTGCAGCTGTTGTGGCCACCACGCAGGTCTTAGAACTGAATATAGGGGGCAGAAAATGAAGCAGGAGTTATGGCCTCATCCTGGAGAGGCAGTGCCGTATAAGTATATAGCAGACAGTACCCTTTTCATTTTTAAAATTCTATGGGTTTATGAGGCAAGGTTACCCAAAAGGAGCAGTAAGATGCTGACACACAGCAAGTTGCTCTAGACAGCTACTTTATGTTTTGCCTAAGGCCTGCCCTGTATCCATGGAAATTCAAAAGCATGGTCCAGGGAGAACGGTTTTGCTGTGTCTTCACCTTTTATTTACTGAATTAGATGTCTATTGTTGCTGCAACAAGTTACCACAAGCAATGGCTTAAAACAACCCAAAACTGTGTAGGTCATATGTCCAGGTCTTTTGGGGCTAAGATCAAGATGTTAGGAGGGCTGAATTCCTTCTGGAGGCTCTGAGGAAGAATCTGTTTCATTGTTTTGTCTAGTTCCTAGAGGCTGCCTACATTCCTGGGCTGGTGGCCCCTTGCCATCTTCAAAGCCATTGATGGTGGTAGAGTCTTCCTCATGTTGTATCCCTCTGATACTGATTCTCTTGTTTCCTTCTTTCACTTATAAGGACTGTTATGATTACATAGGGCCCACGTGGATAATCCAGGATACCCTCTCCATCTCAGGGCCATCTGATTAGCAACCTTAATTCTATTTTCAACCTTAATTACCTTTTGCCATGTATTTACAAATTTGGGGAGTTAGGACATAGATATCTTAGGGAAGGGTCATTATTCTACTTACCACATCCATGTAATAAATACTTTAAACAAGTATCTTCTAATGACTATCTACTCACTAGGACCTACAAAGACAAAACTGTCCCAGGCTCTTTCACTTGAGGGAACTCATATTCTGAAAATTCTAAGGAGACTGAGAAGGAAATTTTTTTGCAGTGAGTAGTCGATGGGCTTCCCAGATGGTGCAGTGGTAAAGAATCTGCCTACAAATGCAAGAGACACAAGAGATGTGGGTTTGATCCCTGGGTCAGGAAGATCGCCTGGAGGAGGGCATGGAAATCTGCCTGGAAAAACCTCATGGACAGAGAAGCCTGGTAGGCTACAGTCCTTGGGGTGGCAAAGAGTTGGACATGACTGAGTACACACACACACCCCCCACAGGTAACCTGTATGAATGTATATATTTTAAAAGCCTATGTAGTTCTGTAATTCATCTTCTGTGAGTATTGTTTTTGTAGCATACTCATGTCGGTGAGAAGAACATTTGTGAAAATGAACTTCCCTCAAAGAAACAGGGACCAATTCAAATGGGTGCAGGAATAAGCAGAAGGGAACAGAACCTGCCCTGTATCCATGGAAATTCAAAAGCATGGTCCAGGGAGAACGGTTTTGCTGTGTCTTCACCTTTTATTTACTGAATTAGATGTCTATTGTTGCTGCAACAAGTTACCACAAGCAATGGCTTAAAACAACCCAAAACTGTGTAGGTCATATGTCCAGGTCTTTTGGGGCTAAGATCAAGATGTTAGGAGGGCTGAATTCCTTCTGGAGGCTCTGAGGAAGAATCTGTTTCATTGTTTTGTCTAGTTCCTAGAGGCTGCCTACATTCCTGGGCTGGTGGCCCCTTGCCATCTTCAAAGCCATTGATGGTGGTAGAGTCTTCCTCATGTTGTATCCCTCTGATACTGATTCTCTTGTTTCCTTCTTTCACTTATAAGGACTGTTATGATTACATAGGGCCCACGTGGATAATCCAGGATACCCTCTCCATCTCAGGGCCATCTGATTAGCAACCTTAATTCTATTTTCAACCTTAATTACCTTTTGCCATGTATTTACAAATTTGGGGAGTTAGGACATAGATATCTTAGGGAAGGGTCATTATTCTACTTACCACATCCATGTAATAAATACTTTAAACAAGTATCTTCTAATGACTATCTACTCACTAGGACCTACAAAGACAAAACTGTCCCAGGCTCTTTCACTTGAGGGAACTCATATTCTGAAAATTCTAAGGAGACTGAGAAGGAAATTTTTTTGCAGTGAGTAGTCGATGGGCTTCCCAGATGGTGCAGTGGTAAAGAATCTGCCTACAAATGCAAGAGACACAAGAGATGTGGGTTTGATCCCTGGGTCAGGAAGATCGCCTGGAGGAGGGCATGGAAATCTGCCTGGAAAAACCTCATGGACAGAGAAGCCTGGTAGGCTACAGTCCTTGGGGTGGCAAAGAGTTGGACATGACTGAGTACACACACACACCCCCCACAGGTAACCTGTATGAATGTATATATTTTAAAAGCCTATGTAGTTCTGTAATTCATCTTCTGTGAGTATTGTTTTTGTAGCATACTCATGTCGGTGAGAAGAACATTTGTGAAAATGAACTTCCCTCAAAGAAACAGGGACCAATTCAAATGGGTGCAGGAATAAGCAGAAGGGAACAGAATAAAAGATGACTTCATGAAAGTAGCAGCAGTCTTTTGCATTCTTATTATAATGTGATAATTCCACTCTCAAACCTTCATCATTTCCTCTGGCTCCAACCCTGAATCCCATCTATGCTGTTGATTTAGCAGCCAAGTCAGTAATTTAAGTGTTAGGACTTATTCTGCATGCTAAATTCTGTTTACAGAATCAAAGGATTTTCAAATGGAAGCGCTTATCTGGAATTTGAAGATGAAATCTGAGTGCACAGAAAGTCTTAAGTCTGAGAAATAATTAAATTACAACACTGTTTCTATTGAACTCAACATAAGCTTATTAAAAAAAAAGAAAAGTTTCCCTGTTTTTATCTTTCCTGTTCATTTTTAGAAGAAAAATCACTTTATTGATTTTGTAAATGTAACACTTGCTCATTTTAATGAGTTCATGTCACACAGAAAAGTAAAAAGAACTTTTTTTAAAAAAATCACCCCCAATCTATTTTTGCCATTATTAGCACACAATATTTGCTATTTTTATGTTATAATCCTTGCTATTTTTATAAATAAGTAATGAAGTAGAAGTCAAATGAAGCTAAAATGAACTGGAGTGGATTGCTAAAATTCAAATAAAT
Source organism: Tragulus kanchil (assembly GCA_022376925.1). Lineage (NCBI taxonomy): Eukaryota > Metazoa > Chordata > Mammalia > Artiodactyla > Tragulidae > Tragulus > Tragulus kanchil. The sequence continues at coordinate 115,361,693 of JAIOJX010000023.1, read as the reverse complement.
GTTGTATCCAATACAAAGTATATTATTTCTTAAGAGATCCCTCTAAAATTAAGAAGAGATGACTAAACACATTAAAATGTTGAGGTCATAGCTTTAAAACCTACACATTTTAATTGCAGATGGCATCAATCGTCTCCCTGTTCTGAAAGATGAAAACATTAGCTTCTCTCTTTGCCCCTCTTCCCTCCTCTCAGTCTTGTTATTTATATTATTATTTACATATTGCCAAGATTTTTATGTTAATATTCTGTTTATAATTTAGGCATATTTTAAATTGATTTAATGTTTGCCAAAGACTTTTTATGTTTTCTCTTTTCTTTATTTTTCCACCATCTCTTAAGTAGTTGGAATTCATTGTGGTCCTCTGATTTTTGGTCTCTGTGTTGGTTCTGGTGAAGAAGTGTGCATGGATGCTCTATTCCTCACAGTTCTTTCATGTTTAAAAACATCTGCCTGTTCTACTTATGCTGTTGTCTATCTTGTATACATGTATACTTTGTGTAATTTGGACACTTATATTACTGCTGTATTTCTTTAATCCCAGATTTCTTAGGTATTTTCCAGTGGCTTCTCTCACCAATTATTACTGCGAAATAATATGAAACCAGCATGGATATTTCCCTTTGATAGAGATTTGCTCTGCTTTTTCAGGTGCCTGAAGAATTCTTTATCCTTGAGGATTGGTAATTAAACTATGGATTTATCTCAGCGATGAGTCTTCCTACTCCAAACATATGATACTTTTCAATCTGCAGATTGAACTTTTGCCTCCATTCAAAGGAAGATCCTCCTTAATTAAAGAAACAAAATTACATCTTTGGGTACATTGCTATGTTATTCTGAGTTTTCCACCTAAGAGACACTACTCTGTTGCTTGGAATTTGTCAATTCTCTCCTTCTATGAGTGCATGCCTCCTCAGTCCAGTCAGACTCATTACGACTCCATGGACTGTAGCCCACCAGGCTCCTCTGTCCACGGAATTTTCCAGAGAAGTATAGTGGAGTGGATTGCCATTTCCTACTCCAGGGGACCATCTTCAAACAGGGATCAAACCCATGTCTCCTGGGTCTCTTGCATTGGCAGGTGGATTCTTTACCACTGCACCATGACCTTCTAATTTATTAATTTTTTCTCTTTTACTTGCATCCTTATGATTACCTCAGATTAAAATTTATTATTACTTTGTTACACTGTTTTATAATTCTCCACTGCCTTAGGTTAGCAATTCCTTTTTTCTTCATTCTGCTATTTTAAAACTCATTTTGAGTTCTTGTTTTTATTTTCCTGAAGTTATTCTAGATGGCATCAATCGTCTCCCTGTTCTGAAAGATGAAAACATTAGCTTCTCTCTTTGCCCCTCTTCCCTCCTCTCAGTCTTGTTATTTATATTATTATTTACATATTGCCAAGATTTTTATGTTAATATTCTGTTTATAATTTAGGCATATTTTAAATTGATTTAATGTTTGCCAAAGACTTTTTATGTTTTCTCTTTTCTTTATTTTTCCACCATCTCTTAAGTAGTTGGAATTCATTGTGGTCCTCTGATTTTTGGTCTCTGTGTTGGTTCTGGTGAAGAAGTGTGCATGGATGCTCTATTCCTCACAGTTCTTTCATGTTTAAAAACATCTGCCTGTTCTACTTATGCTGTTGTCTATCTTGTATACATGTATACTTTGTGTAATTTGGACACTTATATTACTGCTGTATTTCTTTAATCCCAGATTTCTTAGGTATTTTCCAGTGGCTTCTCTCACCAATTATTACTGCGAAATAATATGAAACCAGCATGGATATTTCCCTTTGATAGAGATTTGCTCTGCTTTTTCAGGTGCCTGAAGAATTCTTTATCCTTGAGGATTGGTAATTAAACTATGGATTTATCTCAGCGATGAGTCTTCCTACTCCAAACATATGATACTTTTCAATCTGCAGATTGAACTTTTGCCTCCATTCAAAGGAAGATCCTCCTTAATTAAAGAAACAAAATTACATCTTTGGGTACATTGCTATGTTATTCTGAGTTTTCCACCTAAGAGACACTACTCTGTTGCTTGGAATTTGTCAATTCTCTCCTTCTATGAGTGCATGCCTCCTCAGTCCAGTCAGACTCATTACGACTCCATGGACTGTAGCCCACCAGGCTCCTCTGTCCACGGAATTTTCCAGAGAAGTATAGTGGAGTGGATTGCCATTTCCTACTCCAGGGGACCATCTTCAAACAGGGATCAAACCCATGTCTCCTGGGTCTCTTGCATTGGCAGGTGGATTCTTTACCACTGCACCATGACCTTCTAATTTATTAATTTTTTCTCTTTTACTTGCATCCTTATGATTACCTCAGATTAAAATTTATTATTACTTTGTTACACTGTTTTATAATTCTCCACTGCCTTAGGTTAGCAATTCCTTTTTTCTTCATTCTGCTATTTTAAAACTCATTTTTGAGTTCTTGTTTTTATTTTCCTGAAGTTATTCTATATGGCAAAGTCATTGCAGAGAAATTAATTCACTTTCATATTTTTTCTAGACTTGGTTCCATGTTGGTCTTTCATATATTTTTCTTCCCTTCCTAATATGTTTGTATTATTGCCTGTTTTCATTGTGTGTGTACATGGGGATCTGTCTGGACCTGCATTTGTTTTCTTATAATTAAAGGAATGCTTTGATGACTTGCTGCTTTAACTAAGACCAGTGTGCTTTCTCCTCTTATTAATAGCTGATGGCTAGAGATTTAGGGTTTTAGACTCTTTTCCCCAGACCAAAAAGACAAAGCAAGGAAGAAGATTCTGTGAACCTCCTAGTTCTGAGATCACCTTGCACATGCTGAAGATCTTCTACCAGGGTTCATTGTTTCTGCTTGGGCAATTGTGGTAGTATATCTAATTCTTACAAAGGAATTTACTTGGAATTAAGATGGTCTCTTAATTCTGAGTGTAGACCTCACTTCTTTCACACCATTGATCCACTGCTTTGTATCATCTCCTTTTCCTTAGCAACCATTTCTACTACTCTCCAATCAGGGGAAAGAAAAGAGGAAGTTGCCCACTTCTGATGGTACTTTTCCCATTGAATGAGATCCATTAGCACAGTACTCTGGTCTTTCTTTACTCTCTTTGTGCCAAAGATGATAGTTACTTCTCTGATGGGTAATGATGCCTCTGACTTGGTAGATAAATATGATGAATTCTGGGCTTTAGTTGGTGGCCTAATTTGCTCTAACGCTAAACCATGTCATCCACTTAATGTCTTTCAACTACAAATGTAATACTTATGCCTCCCATCTGCCTATACCTTGTGTTATCTTCAAACAGGGATCAAACCCATGTCTCCTGGGTCTCTTGCATTGGCAGGTGGATTCTTTACCACTGCACCATGACCTTCTAATTTATTAATTTTTTCTCTTTTACTTGCATCCTTATGATTACCTCAGATTAAAATTTATTATTACTTTGTTACACTGTTTTATAATTCTCCACTGCCTTAGGTTAGCAATTCCTTTTTTCTTCATTCTGCTATTTTAAAACTCATTTTTGAGTTCTTGTTTTTATTTTCCTGAAGTTATTCTATATGGCAAAGTCATTGCAGAGAAATTAATTCACTTTCATATTTTTTCTAGACTTGGTTCCATGTTGGTCTTTCATATATTTTTCTTCCCTTCCTAATATGTTTGTATTATTGCCTGTTTTCATTGTGTGTGTACATGGGGATCTGTCTGGACCTGCATTTGTTTTCTTATAATTAAAGGAATGCTTTGATGACTTGCTGCTTTAACTAAGACCAGTGTGCTTTCTCCTCTTATTAATAGCTGATGGCTAGAGATTTAGGGTTTTAGACTCTTTTCCCCAGACCAAAAAGACAAAGCAAGGAAGAAGATTCTGTGAACCTCCTAGTTCTGAGATCACCTTGCACATGCTGAAGATCTTCTACCAGGGTTCATTGTTTCTGCTTGGGCAATTGTGGTAGTATATCTAATTCTTACAAAGGAATTTACTTGGAATTAAGATGGTCTCTTAATTCTGAGTGTAGACCTCACTTCTTTCACACCATTGATCCACTGCTTTGTATCATCTCCTTTTCCTTAGCAACCATTTCTACTACTCTCCAATCAGGGGAAAGAAAAGAGGAAGTTGCCCACTTCTGATGGTACTTTTCCCATTGAATGAGATCCATTAGCACAGTACTCTGGTCTTTCTTTACTCTCTTTGTGCCAAAGATGATAGTTACTTCTCTGATGGGTAATGATGCCTCTGACTTGGTAGATAAATATGATGAATTCTGGGCTTTAGTTGGTGGCCTAATTTGCTCTAACGCTAAACCATGTCATCCACTTAATGTCTTTCAACTACAAATGTAATACTTATGCCTCCCATCTGCCTATACCTTGTGTTATTTCTCATTTTTCCCCTTCAAAAAACAGGAAGGACAGAAAGACCCTCTCAGAGACCTCACCAGTACAGTTTATATAGGCTAAGGCAGGTTGGAGGTTGATATTGGGACACACATCATGTTGTCTTCCAAAATCATCTCCTTATTTTGTTGGCTACTTTCTTTTTCCATGATTTTAATTTTTCTGGCTGTGCTGAATGGTAGGTGAGGTCTTCGTTCCCCTGACTGAGGGTCGAATCAGTGCCTCTTGCATTAGAAGCACAGAGTCTTACCCAGGTTCCTCTCTCTTAGGCCAAACTACAGATGGCCCCAGCCTGGTTCCTTCTTTAATATCCACAGCTTCTGCATAGAGAGTCATATCTTTTGCCTTGATAATTTTGGGACTGTGGTCCACTCAACACAACAGACCTCTCTTGGCTTCATTAAGTGGTTGGTTAACTCTCATTTTCTACCCTGTGAACGTCTCAGCTCCTGTGGGTCCTCTACAGGGTACACATCTCAAGCTGTCCCACTGTCTACAACCAAAGCTGTTTTCTAGTATCTTTTTTATAATTTATATGTCATTTTTAAAAATTATTTATTTATTTATTTTGGCTATTGTGGGTTTACACTGCTGTCACAGGCTCTTCTCTAGTTGCAGGGAGTGGGGGCTACCCTCTAGTTGAGGTGAGCAGGCATCTTGTTGTGGTGACTTCTCTTGTTGTTGAACTCAGGCTCTAGGGCACACAGGCTTCAGTAGTTGCGGCACATGGGCTCAATAGTTGCGGCTCCAAGGCTCTAGAGCACAGGCTCAATAGTTGTGGCTCACAGGCTTAGCTGCTCCACAGCATGTGGGATACTCCCGGATCAGGGATGGAACCCGTGTCTCCTGCATTGGCAGGTGAACTCTTCACTACTAAGCAGCCAGGGAAGTCGTGCTTTCCACTATTTTGCTAAATTACAGTAGTGTCTGAAGCGAAAGAAAGATGTGCACCTTTCTATGTAGTTAACAAAATATCCTCCTGTATTTTGAACCAAGTAAAAGAAAGTGAAAAGCTTCCCCTTATGAGTATATACAAAGTCTCAATTTAAAAAAATTTAAATTATACTTTCTTTAATTTTTTTTTTTAAATTTATTTATGACTGTGCTGGGTCTTTATTGCTATACACAGGCTTTCTCTTGTTGTGGTGAGCAGGGACTACTCTCTAGTTATCGGGTGCAGGCTTTTCATTATGGTGGTTTCCCTTGTTGCAGAGCATGGCCTCTAGAACCCTGGCCTTCAGTAGTAGTGGCACACGGGATTAGTTGCCCTGAAGGATGTGGAATCTTCCCAGACCAAGGATTGAACCCTTGTCCCCTTCATTGACAGGCGGATTTTTAAGCACTAGACCACCAGGGAAGTCCTATAAAGACTCACTTTTTTTTTTTTTTAATTTGGCCTCTTTTTATTGTTTTTTAAAATTTTATTTATGTTCATCCATCTTTATTCTTTGGCCTGTGTGGGCCTCCCATTGCAGTGGGCTCTCTAGGTGCAGAGCACTGGCTCTGGGCGCATGTACTCCAGAGTGCTGGCTCATAATTGGACACACAGGTCCAGCCGCTCCGCAGCACATGAGATCCTTCTGGGGCAGGGATTGAACCGATGCCCCTTGCACTGCAAGGCAGACTCTTTGCCCACTGGACCACCAGGGAAGCCCTAAAGATTCACTTTTGTCCAATGAGTTTGTATACTTTTGCAAACCCACAGAGACATGCTTAGAGGAAGAACCCAATGGCTGTGCTGCCTTGGAAGGAAGGCTGTTTGGAAATGACTCTTTCCTTTCACAATAATGCAAGGTCCTAAAAACAAGCAACTTTATATAAAATTTGGTATTTTGTGCAATGTGGATAAGTTTTACATTAATTTTGACTTCTAAAAATCTTACATTAACTATTATTTATCTGATTAGTGTTTGGGGAATCCTCTTAAATTTTTAAAATAACTTTATTGAGGTACAATTCACATCATAGCATTTATGTATGTGTAGTATTCAATTAAATGAATTTTAGTGTATTCTCAGAGTTTTTAACCAAAACAATTTTAGAACACTTTTATCACCTTCCCCAAAACACATTAGCAGTCATGTCTTTCTCCTCCTCAGTCCTAGGCAACTGCTAATCTGCTTTTTGTCTCTATTGATATGCCCAAGAGAAATGAAAAAATATACCTCCACAAAAATGTTCATTGCAGCATTATTCATAATAGCCAAAAGACAGCACCCTTAAGGTTTGCATTTGGATCTGTTCCTTCCTTGAGGTGAAAGGCTGAAAATCCCTCATTGTTTTCCCTTCACAACAGTTCTCTCCCAAAAATAATCTCTTCACAAAATCCTCCCTCTTTCCATACTTGGAAGTAATTTTTTCAAGTTTAGTTGATCTATCATATTGGTAGTTTTAGATGTATAGCATAGGGATTCAGTTTCTTTGCAGATTATATTCCATTATAGGTTATTACGAGATAATGAGTATAATTCCCTGTCCCATTCAGTAAGTCCTCTTTGCTTACCTATTTTATGCATAGTAGTTTATACCTGGTAATCCTATACTGCTAACTTGTACCTCCTCACCTCTCTCCTTTGGTAACCACGAGTTTGTTTTCTAGAAGTCTATTTCTATTTTGTATATATATATATATATATATATATATATACTTGTATCATTTTTTAGGTTCCATATATAAGTTATATCAAGTATATACTATTTCACTACACACATTATTTTCTAGGTTCATACACACTGTTGCAAGTGGCATTATTTTTTTCTTTTTTGTGATTGAGTACTATTCCATTATATCTATCTATCTATCTATCTGTACACACCACATTTTCTTAAACCGATCTTCTGTTGATAGGTTCTTGGGTTACTTCCATGTCTTGGTTATTATAAATAGTGTTGCTAATAGGGGTGCATGAATCCTCTTGAATTAGACTTTGTTTTTTCCAGTTACATGCTCAGGAATGGAGTAGCTGGATCATATGGTAACCCTATTTTTAGTTTTTTAAGGGATCTTCATACTGTTCTTGACAGTGACTGCACTAATTTACATTCCCACCAACAGTGTAGGAGGGTTCCCTTTACTCTACATCCTCCCCAGCATTTATTATTTTAGACTTTTTGATGACAGGTGTGAGGTGATACTTCATTGTGGTTTTGATTTGCATTCTTCTAATCATTAGTGATGTTGGACATCTTTGCATGTGCCTCTTAGCCCTTGGTATGTATTCTTGCAAAAATGTTATAAAGGTACCCTACTCATTTTTCGATTGGGTTGCTTTTTTTTTTTTTTTTTTGGTATTGAATTTTATGAGCTGTTTGTATATTTGGGATTTCAATCTCTTATTTGTTGAATTATTTACAAATATTTTCCATGGGGCCACCCTCACTTCATAGGTTGTTGCTTTGTTTGTTTGTTTTACTGATGATGGCTTGATTAGGACCCATTTGCTTATTTTTGCTTTTATTTCTTTTGCCCTGGGAGACTGACCTAAGGAAGTAATGCTACAATTTATGTCAAAGAGTGTTCCACCTGTATTCTCCTATAGGTGCTTTATGGTCTTATATTCAGGTCTTTAAACCATTTTGGGGGGGAAGGGGGGCAGGCGGGTCATTTCTATTGGTCTTCCATTTATCTATTTTTCATCCATCTTTGTTCTTTGGCCCGTGTGGACCTCCCATCACTGTGGCCTCTGTTGTCACAGACCGCCGGCTCTGGGTGCATGTGCTCCAGAGCTCCAGCTCGGTAATTGGACATATCAGTCCAGCTGCTCCACGGCACATGGGATCTTCCCAGGCCAGGGATCAAACCAGTGGCCCTTGCACTGCAAGGCAGTGTCCTTACCCACTGGACCACCAGGGAAGCCCTCTGAATTATTTTTATAGCTAAGTGATAGCTTGAACTGGCTGAAGAATCCACTAGTCTTGAAACTGGCTCTGAGTAGGTGGTAAATAAGTAATATGGTTAGCTCTTTGAGAAGTAGACTGTAGAAATCAATTGACTGGATTCGCATCCTGCTTTTGCCAGTTACAAGTGAAATTACTAAAGGTCTCTGAACTTCAGTTTCCTTATCTGTAAAACTGAGATTACAGTCTTATGTTCCTCACAGAGTTCCCATAAGGTTTAAAAGAATCAGTTCATACAAAGTGCTTGGTAGTCATGATGGATTCTTAGTCATTACTTTTATTTTTTTATTGTGGTACAAAACATAAAATTAGCTAATCTTAATAATTTTTGAGTGTAGAGTTTAGTAGTGTTTATTTACATTGTTAAGAAACAGATCTCCTTATCTTATCTTGCAGAACCGGAAGTCTATACCTACTAGACAATTCCCCTTTGCTTCCTGTCCCCAACCCCTGGTAACTACCATTTTACTTTCTTTTTTATGTTTTTATAGAAGTTAACTTTTTTTTTTTTTAGAAGTTAACTTTTTAATTTATTTATTTTGCCACTTCTATTGATCTTTCATTTGTTTATCTTTGTTCTTTGGCCTGTGTGGGTCTCCCATCGCAGTGGTCTCTCTCACTGCAGAGCACTAGCTCTGGGCACATGCGCTCCAGAGTTTGGGCTTGGCAGCTGGACACATCAGTCCAGCTGTTCCGTGGCATGTGGGATCTTCCCGGGCCAGGGATCAAGCCAGTGCCCCTTGTACTGCAAGGCGGTATCCTTACCCACTGGACCACCAGGGAAGCCCCCTACTTCCTATATGTATCAATTTGACTACTTTATATGACTCATATAAGTGAAATCATACAGAATTTGCATATTGAAGCTTATTTCACTTAGCATGATATCCTCAAGTTTCATCCATGTTGTAGCATGTGAGAGAAATTGTTTTCTTTTTAAGGATACATAGTATTCCACTGAAAGTGTAAGCTACATTTTGTTTATCTGTTCATTCACTGGTGAATCTCTGGGTTGTTCTATTACTTGGCTGTCGTGAACAGTGCTGCAGTGAAGACAAGTGTTACAAATGCCTTTCTGACACCTTACTTTCAATTCTTTTGACTGTAAATCCAGAAGTGGGGTTGCTGGATCATATTGTGGCTCTAGTTTTACTCTTTTTTTTTTTTTTTTAATTTTGGCCTTTTTTAGTTGATTTTTTATCCATTTATTCTCATCCGTCTTTACTCTTTGGCCTGTGTGGGTCTCCCATCGCAGTGGTCTCTCTCACTGCAGAGCACTAGCTCTGGGCACATGCGCTCCAGAGTTTGGGCTTGGCAGCTGGACACATCAGTCCAGCTGTTCCGTGGCATGTGGGATCTTCCCGGGCCAGGGATCAAGCCAGTGCCCCTTGTACTGCAAGGCGGTATCCTTACCCACTGGACCACCAGGGAAGCCCCCTACTTCCTATATGTATCAATTTGACTACTTTATATGACTCATATAAGTGAAATCATACAGAATTTGCATATTGAAGCTTATTTCACTTAGCATGATATCCTCAAGTTTCATCCATGTTGTAGCATGTGAGAGAAATTGTTTTCTTTTTAAGGATACATAGTATTCCACTGAAAGTGTAAGCTACATTTTGTTTATCTGTTCATTCACTGGTGAATCTCTGGGTTGTTCTATTACTTGGCTGTCGTGAACAGTGCTGCAGTGAAGACAAGTGTTACAAATGCCTTTCTGACACCTTACTTTCAATTCTTTTGACTGTAAATCCAGAAGTGGGGTTGCTGGATCATATTGTGGCTCTAGTTTTACTCTTTTTTTTTTTTTTTTAATTTTGGCCTTTTTTAGTTGATTTTTTATCCATTTATTCTCATCCGTCTTTACTCTTTGGTCTATGTGGGCCTCCCATCAAGTGGCTCCATCTGTCGCAAAGCTCCGGCTCTGGGTGCATGCGCTCTAGAGCGCCAGCTTGCAATTGGACACACCGGTCCAGCCACTCTACGTGGGATCTTCCCTTGGCAAGGATCAAACCATGCCCTTGCACTGCAAGGCAGCCTCTTTACCTACTGGACCACCAGGGAAGCCCTAGCTTTACTTTTTGAGGAACTCTCAGGCTGTTTTTACAATCCTACCAAGTGAGTACAAGACTTCCAACTTTCACAAATCCTCACCAAAACTTGTTATTTTGTTTTCCCTAATGGGTGTGAGGTAATATCTCATTGCAGTTTTGATTTGCATTTCTTTGATGACTATTACACTGAGCATCTTCTCATACGTTGGCATTTGTATGTCATCTTTGGAAAAATGATCATTCAAGTCCTTCGCCAGTTTTAAGTTGTTCATTTGGTCTTTTGTTGTTGAGGTATATATTCTGGATATTAATTGCTTTTCCGATATGTAGTTTGCATATGCTTTCTCCCATTTCTGTAAGTTGCTTTCTCATTTTGTTGATTGTGTTCTTTGATGAACAAAAGTTTTTAGATTTGATGAAGTTATTTTTTATAAATGTGGTTTGTAAGCTCAATGTACAACAATTTGTTGTATGTCTTGGAGAAAACTTCAATTTTTACATCCTGTAATGTTTATTTGACCAGTTCCTTATTGATGAACATTTAAGTTTTTTTCCAATATTTTGCTATTACCACAATTCTGTACTTATTTTTACATGTGTCATTTTTCATCTGTGCAAGCACATCTGTCGTAGACATGCCTAGAAGTGGAATGCTGAATAAAATGATTTATACTTAAAAAATTCTGATATCATATATCATTTGACACCCCACCAGCAATTTATGAAGGTATCTATTTTTGATACATAGGACTATATAATACAGTGTATACTTAAATTCCCTGCTTGGTCACTCCAATAAATTTTAAAAATTGTATCTTATTGAGGCCTTTTGGCTAAGATCAAATGTAGTATGGGGCTTCCCAGATGGCATAGTGGTAAAGAATCTGCCTGCCAATGCAGGAGACACAAGAGATGCACATTTGATCCCTGGGTCGGGAAGGTCCCCTGGAGTAGGAAATGGCAACCTGCTCCCATATTCTTGCCTGGAAAATCCCATGGGCAGAGAAGCATAGTAGGCTATAGTCCAGCGGGTAGCAAAGAATTGGGCAGGACTGAGTACACACACATACGTATTGCCATTTTATTTTCATTTCTTTTACTAGAAAGTAATGTAAAACCATTTCATAATGTAAGGACTATTTGTAGAATCTCTCATGTTTTTTTTTAAATTTTCAATCCTACCAAGTGAGTACAAGACTTCCAACTTTCACAAATCCTCACCAAAACTTGTTATTTTGTTTTCCCTAATGGGTGTGAGGTAATATCTCATTGCAGTTTTGATTTGCATTTCTTTGATGACTATTACACTGAGCATCTTCTCATACGTTGGCATTTGTATGTCATCTTTGGAAAAATGATCATTCAAGTCCTTCGCCAGTTTTAAGTTGTTCATTTGGTCTTTTGTTGTTGAGGTATATATTCTGGATATTAATTGCTTTTCCGATATGTAGTTTGCATATGCTTTCTCCCATTTCTGTAAGTTGCTTTCTCATTTTGTTGATTGTGTTCTTTGATGAACAAAAGTTTTTAGATTTGATGAAGTTATTTTTTATAAATGTGGTTTGTAAGCTCAATGTACAACAATTTGTTGTATGTCTTGGAGAAAACTTCAATTTTTACATCCTGTAATGTTTATTTGACCAGTTCCTTATTGATGAACATTTAAGTTTTTTTCCAATATTTTGCTATTACCACAATTCTGTACTTATTTTTACATGTGTCATTTTTCATCTGTGCAAGCACATCTGTCGTAGACATGCCTAGAAGTGGAATGCTGAATAAAATGATTTATACTTAAAAAATTCTGATATCATATATCATTTGACACCCCACCAGCAATTTATGAAGGTATCTATTTTTGATACATAGGACTATATAATACAGTGTATACTTAAATTCCCTGCTTGGTCACTCCAATAAATTTTAAAAATTGTATCTTATTGAGGCCTTTTGGCTAAGATCAAATGTAGTATGGGGCTTCCCAGATGGCATAGTGGTAAAGAATCTGCCTGCCAATGCAGGAGACACAAGAGATGCACATTTGATCCCTGGGTCGGGAAGGTCCCCTGGAGTAGGAAATGGCAACCTGCTCCCATATTCTTGCCTGGAAAATCCCATGGGCAGAGAAGCATAGTAGGCTATAGTCCAGCGGGTAGCAAAGAATTGGGCAGGACTGAGTACACACACATACGTATTGCCATTTTATTTTCATTTCTTTTACTAGAAAGTAATGTAAAACCATTTCATAATGTAAGGACTATTTGTTTTTCTTATCTGTGAAATATCTATGTCTTTTGCCCATTTGGGGATATTTTTGAAAAATTAAATGACTTAAAAAATATTAAAGATTCCTATCATTAAATACATTAAAAAATCCAGTGATGGTAATACAAGTAGCAAATATTTTCCCTGAATTTGCATATCTGACTTGATTTATGCTTTTTTATTATGCAAAAGTTGAGTTTATATAGCTAAATATATTTTTTTTATATTTCTTTTTTTAAAAACTCATATTTTAAGAGGCTTTCCCCAGCCTAAGAACTTTTATGGCTTTTTTGTCGCAGTATATTTTTGATTTATCTAGAATTGACTTCAATATGAGGTGTGCAGTATGGATTCAAAGTTGTGTTTTCTTAGTATTTATTTTTACATTATTTCTTGAATAATCCAGTCTTTTTTTCTCATTTGTGATGCCTCCTTTATTGTCAATTATATTTCCATATATAGTTGGGTCTATTAATTTTTCACTAATATAGACACACACACATTTATGGACCAATCTATACTCTTTTAACTAATGTACTTTTTCAATGTCTTAATACGTGGAATGTGTATTCCCATTCCACTTGGAATATTTTAGTGCTTGAAATGAGTAGAACTCTTCAAATACTTTTATTTTTCAGAATTTTCTGGCAATTCTTCCATGATTACTTTTTTCATATGATCTTCATAAGCTTCTTCTGAAATTCCAAAAATATTGTCTATTTTTACTGGGATAAAAGTGAAGACTAAGTATTAAATTAGAGCATTAAACTATTTATGAACTTAAGTTTTACAAAATCTAACACTATGGTATCCCTTTCTACTTTCTCTTTTGTATTCATTGATGATATTTTCATGTAATCATCATATAGAACAAATACATAGTTTGTTACTTTTATTCCTGATGGTTTATCCTTTTTCTTACAATTTATCATTGGATCTTTTAATTTTATCTTCTAAACTGTTGTTTACATAATATGATGAAGATTATTGATTAAATATTAATATTATACCTCATCATCTTACTGATATTTGCAATAGTTTTTTAGCTGATGATTCTTTTGGATTTTTTTTTTTTCCTGTGGCCTCTTTTATTGGTTCTTTCTTTATTTATTTTCATCCATCTTAATTCTTTGGCCTGTTTGGGCCTCCCATTGCAGTGGCCTCTCTTGTCACAGAGCACCAGCTCTGTGTTCATGCACTCCAGAATGCTGACTCTAATTGAGCACACCTGTCCAGCCGCTAACCGACACCCCTTTCACTGCAAGGCGAACTCTTTACCTATTGGGCCACCAGGGAAGCCCTCTTTTGGGTTCTTTAAGTAAATGACTTTGCTATCTACTGATAATGATAATTCTTTCTTTTTAAATTTTTATATACCTCACTCTTTTTTCTCTTTCCTTGCTCATTTTTTTTTTGCTTATGGCAGTAATCCCTGTCTAACATTTACTTATTTGTTTGCTTATTTATTAGTTTTCCCCTAATACTGTAAGCTTTACGAAAGCAGGATATTTAGCTGCCCTATACAAAGATTTGTACCAGCTGCCTGGAACAGTGTCTAGCACCAGCTGAATCTAAGTAAATGTTTGTTAAATGAACGAGTGGGTGTTCAAAAATAATGATAATGAAGAATGTATTGTACTTGTTCCTGATTTAATGAGAACATTTTCATTGTTCCCCCATAAGTCCAATGTTGTGTATAGGATTTGGCATTTAAAGTTCACTTAAAGCTTGTTTTATTTAACTCAACAAAAGGATTTTTAAAAATAGACATCTCAATTTATTTTAATTCACTGGTTTAAATAGTTTTACAAAATCTAACACTATGGTATCCCTTTCTACTTTCTCTTTTGTATTCATTGATGATATTTTCATGTAATCATCATATAGAACAAATACATAGTTTGTTACTTTTATTCCTGATGGTTTATCCTTTTTCTTACAATTTATCATTGGATCTTTTAATTTTATCTTCTAAACTGTTGTTTACATAATATGATGAAGATTATTGATTAAATATTAATATTATACCTCATCATCTTACTGATATTTGCAATAGTTTTTTAGCTGATGATTCTTTTGGATTTTTTTTTTTTTCCTGTGGCCTCTTTTATTGGTTCTTTCTTTATTTATTTTCATCCATCTTAATTCTTTGGCCTGTTTGGGCCTCCCATTGCAGTGGCCTCTCTTGTCACAGAGCACCAGCTCTGTGTTCATGCACTCCAGAATGCTGACTCTAATTGAGCACACCTGTCCAGCCGCTAACCGACACCCCTTTCACTGCAAGGCGAACTCTTTACCTATTGGGCCACCAGGGAAGCCCTCTTTTGGGTTCTTTAAGTAAATGACTTTGCTATCTACTGATAATGATAATTCTTTCTTTTTAAATTTTTATATACCTCACTCTTTTTTCTCTTTCCTTGCTCATTTTTTTTTTGCTTATGGCAGTAATCCCTGTCTAACATTTACTTATTTGTTTGCTTATTTATTAGTTTTCCCCTAATACTGTAAGCTTTACGAAAGCAGGATATTTAGCTGCCCTATACAAAGATTTGTACCAGCTGCCTGGAACAGTGTCTAGCACCAGCTGAATCTAAGTAAATGTTTGTTAAATGAACGAGTGGGTGTTCAAAAATAATGATAATGAAGAATGTATTGTACTTGTTCCTGATTTAATGAGAACATTTTCATTGTTCCCCCATAAGTCCAATGTTGTGTATAGGATTTGGCATTTAAAGTTCACTTAAAGCTTGTTTTATTTAACTCAACAAAAGGATTTTTAAAAATAGACATCTCAATTTATTTTAATTCACTGGTTTAAATATTTTTTAAATTAAACACATTTTTTTTTTACCTGAGTAGTTATGTCCATACAGATGAAATAGTATTAATATATGAGCCTTAATAATTATGTTGAGTGAATATACTCTTACACTGAATATACTAATAATACTCAAAATATTATACAACATAACAATTACATTGACTGAAGCTGAGTGTTTAGTTTGCATCTTTGTCATTACCTTGTTGTTTTTTCCCCTCAATTCTTGTTTGTTTAGCTCTACTTTGAATTTAATACCTACACAGAGAAGTGTACAAAATGCAAACGTATAGTTCAGTGACTTAACACAAAGTGAAACCCATGAAAGCACTTTTCTGGTCAAAAAACAGAACACCACGAAAACAGTAGAAGTGTTGACTGTGCCCCCTTTCCCAATCACCATTGACCCTGCCCGCAACGCTGACTTCTAACTTTATCATTAGCTGTACTTGCTTTATACTTTGTACAAATGAAATCATACAATATAGATTCTTTGGTTCATTATCAAATCCTTACAAGTGGTTTCTTATAGACGTAGTTTGTCCATTTTTATTGTTGTAATATGATATCTCATTGTGCAATATAATGTGATATCCCATTATACTACTTCCAGACTTCCCAACCCCTTCACTTTGCACTCAAAACAGAGATAACTTTACTGTGCTCTTTGCTTCCTTTTCCCTTCCCTACAGAGAGTTTTCTGCCTCCTTTTCCATTGTTAAACGTAACAATGGCCTCTTACTTTACTTTTATTCTTCACTCTTCAAGCACTCTATTTTTCCTTTAGCCTTTCTTTTAATCACCTTTCTTAAGTACCTTGTTCTTGTTCTATCCCTTTTTTTCTTTTCTTCATGAACCTGCTTTCCCCTCAATCATCTAATGCAAAATATGACAAAAAAGAAATTTAAAGAACTGCACAAATAAACTGTGAATTTTTAAACTTGTTGAAAATACACTGATCACAGAGTTATCTCAAATTTGGAATGATTTCTATGACTTTATACTTAAGAGACATGGGTTAGTTATTTTTCACTTATTTCTTTCAAGTGTGAAGCATGTCTATCAAACTATTTAATACAAATTTGATGATGTAGGGGAGTTAAAGCAATTTAGAAAACAAATGAGTCTTATTTATATAAATATAATTAGATACTTAAAGACATGATTCACACAAAAAATAAATATTCCTTTAGGGGGATGTCTTACATTATCTTTAAATTGAAAATAAATAATTCAAGATACTTGTGCCATCATTTGAGTGGCATTAACTTTAAGTATCCTCTTCCTGGATCACTGCCTTGTCATGGCAAAGTGGCCTGCATAACTGAATGAAGCTATGAGCCGTGCTTTTGTCAAAAATTTGGGAAAACGCGATCCACTGGAGGACAGAATGGAAGAACAAAATGCAAACGTATAGTTCAGTGACTTAACACAAAGTGAAACCCATGAAAGCACTTTTCTGGTCAAAAAACAGAACACCACGAAAACAGTAGAAGTGTTGACTGTGCCCCCTTTCCCAATCACCATTGACCCTGCCCGCAACGCTGACTTCTAACTTTATCATTAGCTGTACTTGCTTTATACTTTGTACAAATGAAATCATACAATATAGATTCTTTGGTTCATTATCAAATCCTTACAAGTGGTTTCTTATAGACGTAGTTTGTCCATTTTTATTGTTGTAATATGATATCTCATTGTGCAATATAATGTGATATCCCATTATACTACTTCCAGACTTCCCAACCCCTTCACTTTGCACTCAAAACAGAGATAACTTTACTGTGCTCTTTGCTTCCTTTTCCCTTCCCTACAGAGAGTTTTCTGCCTCCTTTTCCATTGTTAAACGTAACAATGGCCTCTTACTTTACTTTTATTCTTCACTCTTCAAGCACTCTATTTTTCCTTTAGCCTTTCTTTTAATCACCTTTCTTAAGTACCTTGTTCTTGTTCTATCCCTTTTTTTCTTTTCTTCATGAACCTGCTTTCCCCTCAATCATCTAATGCAAAATATGACAAAAAAGAAATTTAAAGAACTGCACAAATAAACTGTGAATTTTTAAACTTGTTGAAAATACACTGATCACAGAGTTATCTCAAATTTGGAATGATTTCTATGACTTTATACTTAAGAGACATGGGTTAGTTATTTTTCACTTATTTCTTTCAAGTGTGAAGCATGTCTATCAAACTATTTAATACAAATTTGATGATGTAGGGGAGTTAAAGCAATTTAGAAAACAAATGAGTCTTATTTATATAAATATAATTAGATACTTAAAGACATGATTCACACAAAAAATAAATATTCCTTTAGGGGGATGTCTTACATTATCTTTAAATTGAAAATAAATAATTCAAGATACTTGTGCCATCATTTGAGTGGCATTAACTTTAAGTATCCTCTTCCTGGATCACTGCCTTGTCATGGCAAAGTGGCCTGCATAACTGAATGAAGCTATGAGCCGTGCTGTTTAGGGTCACCCAAGATGGGCAGGTCATAAAGGAGAGTTCTGGCAAAACGCGATCCACTGGAGGACAGAATGGAAGAACTAATTGGTTCAAGATTGAGAAAAGAGTACGACAGAGCTATCTGTTGTCACCCCCTTTGTTAACATATACACTGAACATATCATGAGAAGTGGTGGGCTGGATGAGTTAGAAGCTGGAATCAAGATTACTGGGAGAAACATCAACAACATCATACATGTGGATGACACCACTTTAACAGCAGAAAGCAAAGAGGAACTAAAAAGCCTCTTGATGAGGGTGAAGGAGGAGAGTGAAAGCTTAAAAATGAATACTTAAAAAAAAGAAATGAACACTAAGAAAATATCATGGCATTCAGTCCCATTACTTCATGACACAGAAGGAGAAAAGGTGGAAGTAACGACAGAGTTCTTCTTCTTGGGCTCTAAAGTCACTGTGGATGGTGACAGCAGTCATGAAAATCAGAAGATTGCTTCTTGGCCAGAGAGTTATGACAAACCTAGACGGTGTGTTGAGTAGCAGATACATTTATCCGCTGACAATGGTCCATATAGTCAAGGCTGTGGTCTTCCCAGTGGTCACATATGGTTGTGAGAGCTGGAGCATAAAGAAGGCAGAGCACCAAAGAATTGATGCCTTCCAACTGTGGTGACAGAGAAGACACCCGAGAGTCCCTTGGACAGCAAGGAGATCAAACCAGTCAATCTCAAGGGAAATCATCCCTGAATACTCATTGGAAGGACCCTGCTGAAGCTTGGAGAACCAGTATTTTGGTTCTCCTGATGCAAACAGCTGACTCATTAAAAGACCCTGATGCTAGGAAAGACTGAAGGCAGAAGGAGAACAGGGTGTCAGAGGATGACATGGATGGATGGCATCACAGATGCAATGGAAACGAACTTGGGCAAACTTCGGGAGATGGTGAGGGACATGGAGGCCTGGTGTGTTGACATGATTCACACAAAAATAAATATTCCTTTAGGGGATGTCTTACATTATCTTTAAATTGAAAATAAATAATTCAAGATACTTGTGGGGCATTTGGTCATTTTAAAGTGGCCTGCATAACTGAATGAAGCTATGAGCCGTGCTGTTTAGGGTCACCCAAGATGGGCAGGTCATAAAGGAGAGTTCTGGCAAAACGCGATCCACTGGAGGACAGAATGGAAGAACTAATTGGTTCAAGATTGAGAAAAGAGTACGACAGAGCTATCTGTTGTCACCCCCTTTGTTAACATATACACTGAACATATCATGAGAAGTGGTGGGCTGGATGAGTTAGAAGCTGGAATCAAGATTACTGGGAGAAACATCAACAACATCATACATGTGGATGACACCACTTTAACAGCAGAAAGCAAAGAGGAACTAAAAAGCCTCTTGATGAGGGTGAAGGAGGAGAGTGAAAGCTTAAAAATGAATACTTAAAAAAAAGAAATGAACACTAAGAAAATATCATGGCATTCAGTCCCATTACTTCATGACACAGAAGGAGAAAAGGTGGAAGTAACGACAGAGTTCTTCTTCTTGGGCTCTAAAGTCACTGTGGATGGTGACAGCAGTCATGAAAATCAGAAGATTGCTTCTTGGCCAGAGAGTTATGACAAACCTAGACGGTGTGTTGAGTAGCAGATACATTTATCCGCTGACAATGGTCCATATAGTCAAGGCTGTGGTCTTCCCAGTGGTCACATATGGTTGTGAGAGCTGGAGCATAAAGAAGGCAGAGCACCAAAGAATTGATGCCTTCCAACTGTGGTGACAGAGAAGACACCCGAGAGTCCCTTGGACAGCAAGGAGATCAAACCAGTCAATCTCAAGGGAAATCATCCCTGAATACTCATTGGAAGGACCCTGCTGAAGCTTGGAGAACCAGTATTTTGGTTCTCCTGATGCAAACAGCTGACTCATTAAAAAAGACCCTGATGCTAGGAAAGACTGAAGGCAGAAGGAGAACAGGGTGTCAGAGGATGACATGGATGGATGGCATCACAGATGCAATGGAAACGAACTTGGGCAAACTTCGGGAGATGGTGAGGGACATGGAGGCCTGGTGTGTTGCAGTTCATGCAGTCAGAAAGAATTGAACATAAATGGGCGACTGAACAACAACAACAAATGTAAGTATTCTCTCAAATTTTGTGATAACGTTTAATAATGATATCTTTTAACAGCAGGAATGTTTTGAAGTGTTAACCTAAATTTAAACATTAAGACTTAGTTAGGGTAGGATGCAGGGGATATACATATGACTAATCTGGGATCATACATATCTGTAAACAACAAAACTCTGTAAAAGTAAAAAGTAAAATAAAAAAAGTAAAGTAAAATTAAAAAAAGAGACTTAGTTAATCTTCTAATTCTATTAATAGCATTGCTAACTTTTGCTTTAAAAATGAGAGTTCTGGGCTTCCCCTGGTGGTCCAGTGGGTAAGGACACCGCCTTGCAGTGCAAGGGGCGCTGGTTCGATCCCTGGCCTGGGAAGATCCCACATGCCGCGGAGTGGCTGGACTGATGTGTCCAATTACAGAGCCGAAGCTCTGGCGCGCATGTGCCCAGAGCCGGCGCTCTGCGACGACAGACGCCACCAAGATGGGAGACCCACAGGAGCCAAAGAACAAAGATGGATGAAAATAGAGAAAGACCAATAGAAGTGGCCCGCCCACTCCCCTCCCTCCCCAACCCGACCCCGCCCAAAATAAATAAATAAATATTTTTAAAAAAATGGTCCAGTGGTTAAGACGCCCACTTCCAATACAGAAGGTGTGGTTTAGATTCCTGGTCAGGGAACTAAGATTCCACATGCCACAGAGCCAAAAGGAAAAAAAGTTCTGCTGTCTGATGAAAATTTATTAGATCCATTTTCTATGGTAAATGGATGGGAGATTGCTAGTTAGTCTTGCTGTTTGGGCCCTGGTTTTGAAAAACAAATGTAAGTGGACTTGTTTTCAAGTTTAACAGTCTGGTATAAGATGTTCTAATATCTCAAATGAACAAAGATACGAAAATAGATGTCTCTTGAATTATCAAATGGACTTTAGCAATAGTGTTAAACTTCATCTACAACTTAATAGTTGTGAAGTATGTTTCAAATACCAGCCAAAAGAAGTTATTTATCATCCTCACATCTGCAGAATACTTAAAAGAATATAAGAAAGAAA
This sequence comes from Tragulus kanchil, assembly GCA_022376925.1. NCBI lineage: Eukaryota > Metazoa > Chordata > Mammalia > Artiodactyla > Tragulidae > Tragulus > Tragulus kanchil. The sequence goes on along the minus strand of JAIOJX010000023.1, from coordinate 115,340,589 downwards.
TATTTATGATTGTAATAGTAAATTTTGAAAGAAAAAAGCAACAAGCTTTTTTCTAGGGTGGAAGGTTAGTCTTTCAGATGTCACTTCTATTGGTTGATTTATTTAGTTATCTTTGGCTGTGCTAGGTCATTGTTTCTTCGTGGGCTTTTCTCTTGCTATGGCGAGCAGAGGCCACTCTTCATTGTGTTGTTTCTCTTGATGTGGAACATGGGTTCTAGGGTGTGTGGGCTTCAGTAGCTGTGGTACCCAGGCTCTAGAGCACAGGCTCAGTAGTCACTATGCAAATGTTTAGTTGCTCTGAGGCATGTGGGATCTTCCCAGACCAGGGACCCAACCTGTGTCGCCAGCACTGGCAGGTGGATTCTTCACCACTGAGCCACCAGGGAAGCCCTGGTTGATTTATTCTCAGGTTACAACACAAGGTAAGTGACCTTTTCTAATTTCTTTCTTACTGAGCCATCATATGAGTCTATAAACAGAATTTCTTTAATATTGTACAAAAGATGGGAGACCCACAGGAGCCAAAGAACAAAGATGGATGAAAATAGAGAAAGACCAATAGAAGTGGCCCGCCCGCTCCCCTCCCTCCCCAACCCAACCCCCGCCCAAAATAAATAAATAAATATTTTAAAAAAATGGTCCAAAGGTTTTTTGGTTTAAGACGCCCACTTCCAATACAGAAGGTGTGGTTTAGATTCCTGGTCAGGGAACTAAGATTCCACATGCCACAGAGCCAAAAGGAAAAAAAGTTCTGCTGTCTGATGAAAATTTATTAGATCCATTTTCTATGGTAAATGGATGGGAGATTGCTAGTTAGTCTTGCTGTTTGGGCCCTGGTTTTGAAAAACAAATGTAAGTGGACTTGTTTTCAAGTTTAACAGTCTGGTATAAGATGTTCTAATATCTCAAATGAACAAAGATACGAAAATAGATGTCTCTTGAATTATCAAATGGACTTTAGCAATAGTGTTAAACTTCATCTACAACTTAATAGTTGTGAAGTATGTTTCAAATACCAGCCAAAAGAAGTTATTTATCATCCTCACATCTGCAGAATACTTAAAAGAATATAAGAAAGAAATATTTATGATTGTAATAGTAAATTTTGAAAGAAAAAAGCAACAAGCTTTTTTCTAGGGTGGAAGGTTAGTCTTTCAGATGTCACTTCTATTGGTTGATTTATTTAGTTATCTTTGGCTGTGCTAGGTCATTGTTTCTTCGTGGGCTTTTCTCTTGCTATGGCGAGCAGAGGCCACTCTTCATTGTGTTGTTTTCTCTTGATGTGGAACATGGGTTCTAGGGTGTGTGGGCTTCAGTAGCTGTGGTACCCAGGCTCTAGAGCACAGGCTCAGTAGTCACTATGCAAATGTTTAGTTGCTCTGAGGCATGTGGGATCTTCCCAGACCAGGGACCCAACCTGTGTCGCCAGCACTGGCAGGTGGATTCTTCACCACTGAGCCACCAGGGAAGCCCTGGTTGATTTATTCTCAGGTTACAACACAAGGTAAGTGACCTTTTCTAATTTCTTTCTTACTGAGCCATCATATGAGTCTATAAACAGAATTAATTCATGTTAAATATATGTACATATATAATATGCACATGTATAGGCAATTTAAATTAATGAAGACTATGAAGAATTATTTTTCTAAGTACTTATTATCATAAATTTTTTTTTCTTTTTTCCTATCATGCCTCTTTTTCATTTATATTTATTTTCATCCATCTTTTTTATTCTTTGGCATGTGTGGGCCTCCCACTGCAGTGGCCTCTCTCACTGAAGAGCACAGGCTCTGGGTGCATGCGCTCCAGAGTGCTAGCTCGTGATTGGACACACTGATCGAGTTGCTCCGCAGCATGTGGAATCTTCTAGGGCTAGGGATCGAACTGGTGCCCCTTGCACTGCAATGAGGACTCTTTTCCCACTGGACCACCAGGGAAGCCCTCTCATAAACTTTTGACCAAAGTAGAGTAATCACTGAATCTGTGAGTAGTTCAATGAGCAGTGAGATAGGCATCATCAAAAGTGTCAGTCATCCAGTCGTGTCTGGCTCTTTGCGACCCCATGGACTATAGTCCACCAGACTCTGTGCATGGAATTCTCCAGGCAGTAATACTGGAATGGGCAGCCATTCCCTTTTCCAGAGGATCTTTCCCACCCAGGAATTGAACTTGCATCTCTTGTATTGGTAGGCGAATTCCTTATCAGTGAGCCACCAGGGAAGCTCAATATCAATCTATAGACTAAATTAATTCACTCTAAATATATATAATACACTGTATGTAATATATACATGCATGTGCAATATAAATTAGCTTAAAAACTATGACTGAAGAGTTAATTTTCCTTGTATGTACTTATTTTCATAAAACAAAATTCTCCACTATGCAATAAACTGAAGTGCTATAATTGTATGTATAACTCTATGTGTGCTCAGTGCTTCAGTCATGTTTGACTCTTTGCAATTCCATGGACTGTAGCCCGGCAGGCTTCTCTGTCCATGGAATTCTTCAGGCAAGAATGTTGGCGTGGGTTGTCACTCCCTTCTTCAGGGGATCTTGCCTACACAGGGATCTAACCCAGTTCTCCTGCCTTGCTGGCACATTCTTTACAGTCTGAGCCACCAGGGAAGCCCCTAGCAAGACCAAATACATTTGCATGTAAGCATAGGAAAGCCCTATGCTTACATGCAAATGTACTTTATAAGGAAGTTGATTGTAAAATATTTAATGTACAGGGTTTATACACTATGTGCATTCTAGTTAAAAATTCTCAGAGTGAATATATCACAAGAGACTTTTCTTGAACTAGCTACACAAGTGAAATAATTTCAAGAGCATCCACTTAAATACACCATTGAAGACATGTATTTGTGTTCCTGCCTGAAAGAACATCAAAACCAAAGTCAAGAAGTTAAAGATATAAATTTACAAGGATGAATACAATGAGATGGGTGACAACATTGACAAATTTTGCAATTGTTATTCTGACCAATTGTTTGGAATTTTAGTTACCTAATTCAGTGAGTCTAGGGGGCAACCATTACTTTTTGGAAGAACTGAAGCAGTTGGAGCAACCTGAAAAATGGGATAAACTTTCTCATGAGATAGAAAATGGCTCATTTGGAGGGCAATTAATCAGAGATGAAATCTCCATTATGGTAATGCTATTGGAGTGGACTCAAGTATCTGATTATGTGTGTTTAAGTGTATATGTGATAGAGAGTGGATTGAAATTGGCCATGGTGTGGCAGAAAGGCCTGAGAGGATTCTTACAGGTTTTTTACCCCAGATTAAATCTGATTACAGTTTACTCAAATATTATAAAATTCCTACCTTATTTACAAAGCCATTATATTTTTGTATCATTATTTTAAAATCTAAACTCTCATCTTTATGATAATAGCAAGTAAGAATACAATTTTGAGTACTAATTTTTATTATTTCACCTCTTAGAGAAGCCTCACAATTTGACAATTGTTTATAATAAAGAAAGTCACTTGCAACTAACTTATATGGGTTCTTGAACTGTGAAGTTAATGTCAAAGCATTCTGTTTACCATAAAATGCTGGTGCTTTTGTTGAGTCATGAGTTTGCCATTTTCAAGTATTTTCTAGCATTGTTATCTGTTTGGAATCTCAGTGTGTTTACCTGGAAAGTAGGGCAATAGTAATTATTATAGGGTTTTTGTGAGTATTTAATGAGGTTAAGCATATGAAGAGTTTAACACGTTTCCCTGTAAGTGCTTAATAATTGCTGGCTATTAAATTTTTTTTTTTTTTGGCCATTTCTATTGGTCTTTCATCTATTTATCTTTGTTCTTTGGCTTGTGTGGGCCTCCCATCGCAGTGGCTTCTCTTGTCGCAGAGCACCGGCTGTGGGTGCATGCGCTTCAGAGCTCTGGCTTGGTAGTTGGACACATCCGTCCAGCCATTCCGCGGCACATGGGATCTTTCCAGGCCAGGGATGGAACCAGCACCCCTTGCACTGCAAGGCAGTGTCCTTACCCACTGGACTACCAGGGAAGTCCTAATTGCTGGCTATTAATATAGAATGATGTTAACATTGTAGACTGTTATCCCCATGCTTAAATAAGCTGTGTAAGTGACCAGAGCTCAAGGGGCATACAAGTCCTAGAGCTATTTTCTTCTGGGGAAAAAACACAAAAACCTCACTTGGTAGACTTTCCATGGAATTCTGTGAAAATATGTGGATGACAATCAAAACTCCTCCCAGAAAAATACCAAATAGAGATTCAACATATACAGATAATGATCACTATTTTGACATTAGGTAATCTATTGGATTTTGGACTCAAGTATCTGATTATGTGTGTTTAAGTGTATATGTGATAGAGAGTGGATTGAAATTGGCCATGGTGTGGCAGAAAGGCCTGAGAGGATTCTTACAGGTTTTTTACCCCAGATTAAATCTGATTACAGTTTACTCAAATATTATAAAATTCCTACCTTATTTACAAAGCCATTATATTTTTGTATCATTATTTTAAAATCTAAACTCTCATCTTTATGATAATAGCAAGTAAGAATACAATTTTGAGTACTAATTTTTATTATTTCACCTCTTAGAGAAGCCTCACAATTTGACAATTGTTTATAATAAAGAAAGTCACTTGCAACTAACTTATATGGGTTCTTGAACTGTGAAGTTAATGTCAAAGCATTCTGTTTACCATAAAATGCTGGTGCTTTTGTTGAGTCATGAGTTTGCCATTTTCAAGTATTTTCTAGCATTGTTATCTGTTTGGAATCTCAGTGTGTTTACCTGGAAAGTAGGGCAATAGTAATTATTATAGGGTGTTTGTGAGTATTTAATGAGGTTAAGCATATGAAGAGTTTAACACGTTTCCCTGTAAGTGCTTAATAATTGCTGGCTATTAAATTTTTTTTTTTTTTGGCCATTTCTATTGGTCTTTCATCTATTTATCTTTGTTCTTTGGCTTGTGTGGGCCTCCCATCGCAGTGGCTTCTCTTGTCGCAGAGCACCGGCTGTGGGTGCATGCGCTTCAGAGCTCTGGCTTGGTAGTTGGACACATCCGTCCAGCCATTCCGCGGCACATGGGATCTTTCCAGGCCAGGGATGGAACCAGCACCCCTTGCACTGCAAGGCAGTGTCCTTACCCACTGGACTACCAGGGAAGTCCTAATTGCTGGCTATTAATATAGAATGATGTTAACATTGTAGACTGTTATCCCCATGCTTAAATAAGCTGTGTAAGTGACCAGAGCTCAAGGGGCATACAAGTCCTAGAGCTATTTTCTTCTGGGGAAAAAAAACACAAAAAACCTCACTTGGTAGACTTTCCATGGAATTCTGTGAAAATATGTGGATGACAATCAAAAACTCCTCCCAGAAAAATACCAAATAGAGATTCAACATATACAGATAATGATCACTATTTTGACATTAGCCGAGAGAAGTTGGACAAGAGGCAGCATCTGTGCTGGAAAATCTGGTCTCCTATGCTCATTTGATGATATAAGTATCTATTGTTAGGTTGTATCCCTGTGTAGGGGTTCAGCTGGCATAACAAGATGCTGAAGTGTTTTAAATGTATGAGCCTGGTATTCCTGTGTGAATAAATGCATTGTTTACTAATGACATTAAGTGTAGGGTAGCTCCTTTAAAAAATTGGTCTATTGTATAAAATGAGTCTGCTTTAAAATAAGACCATGTATTTTATTTAATCTGAAAATTAATGTTCCTGAAGAAAATGCAAATCCATTTTCATAGTTACCATGCAATTCTAGCAAAAAAAAAAAAAAAAACTGGCAAAAATAATCAGCAATTACTTACTGTTAAGCCTATTTTACTTGCATTGAATGGAAAGAGATTTTTAAAAATTTTAATTTAAGGAATATAAAATAGTAGGAACCCAGAATTATAATGTTCACAGAGAGTAATGATTTATTAACTACAATTCATATACCCTGTGACTAGGTGTGAAGTCTTTTCAGCTTTAACATAAAAAAAGCAACAAGCATAGTTTGCTGAAAAAGAAAGACTTCAGTTGTAACTGGCTGCTGTGAAGCATTTTTTTCAAGTTAAGTTTAAAAAATAGGAATAACCTAGCGAATGGTTACAAAATGAAAAACAAATCAATTAATACTTAGACGTTGTTAATTTCCAGCCTCACTTCAGACATCAAGTTTTCTGACTATACATAATGTAAAAAACCACATTCATAGAAGTAAAACAAAGAAGAGGGAGAAATCAATTATTTCTTCATATACCATGAGAATACCCTTTTAGGCTTGCAAAGCTTAAGTAATAACAAACTCAGAAAGAGCACTCTTCATAGTGGGACATAAAAATGGCCTAATTTGAAAGACAAAGTGTTGGCCATGCATACTCAATAGTTCTGTTTAGCTATTTTCTTCTGGGGAAAAAAACACAAAAACCTCACTTGGTAGACTTTCCATGGAATTCTGTGAAAATATGTGGATGACAATCCAAAACTCCTCCCAGAAAAATACCAAATAGAGATTCAACATATACAGATAATGATCACTATTTTGACATTAGCCGAGAGAAGTTGGACAAGAGGCAGCATCTGTGCTGGAAAATCTGGTCTCCTATGCTCATTTGATGATATAAGTATCTATTGTTAGGTTGTATCCCTGTGTAGGGGTTCAGCTGGCATAACAAGATGCTGAAGTGTTTTAAATGTATGAGCCTGGTATTCCTGTGTGAATAAATGCATTGTTTACTAATGACATTAAGTGTAGGGTAGCTCCTTTAAAAAATTGGTCTATTGTATAAAATGAGTCTGCTTTAAAATAAGACCATGTATTTTATTTAATCTGAAAATTAATGTTCCTGAAGAAAATGCAAATCCATTTTCATAGTTACCATGCAATTCTAGCAAAAAAAAAAAAAAAAACTGGCAAAAATAATCAGCAATTACTTACTGTTAAGCCTATTTTACTTGCATTGAATGGAAAGAGATTTTTAAAAATTTTAATTTAAGGAATATAAAATAGTAGGAACCCAGAATTATAATGTTCACAGAGAGTAATGATTTATTAACTACAATTCATATACCCTGTGACTAGGTGTGAAGTCTTTTTCAGCTTTAACATAAAAAAAGCAACAAGCATAGTTTGCTGAAAAAGAAAGACTTCAGTTGTAACTGGCTGCTGTGAAGCATTTTTTTCAAGTTAAGTTTAAAAAATAGGAATAACCTAGCGAATGGTTACAAAATGAAAAACAAATCAATTAATACTTAGACGTTGTTAATTTCCAGCCTCACTTCAGACATCAAGTTTTCTGACTATACATAATGTAAAAAACCACATTCATAGAAGTAAAACAAAGAAGAGGGAGAAATCAATTATTTCTTCATATACCATGAGAATACCCTTTTAGGCTTGCAAAGCTTAAGTAATAACAAACTCAGAAAGAGCACTCTTCATAGTGGGACATAAAAATGGCCTAATTTGAAAGACAAAGTGTTGGCCATGCATACTCAATAGGTTCTGTTTAGCAAACTCCTGAGGTTTCATGTTAGCATAATGAATTATTGTACTATTCCTTGTAGGCTAAATTTTTCTTTACTTCCTTAAATCAATAGCTTAATGACACTCTGTCCAACTCTGCATCTAAATTTGAAGTTGCTTTGGTGAAAATTACAGGCAGACTGCTCTCAAGCTATTTACTTACTCTTCTTAATTTTCTTCCCACCCCATCCAAATCTCTCAGAACTGGACTCTAGGATACATACAACTAATATTAATAGAAATCACGTAGACATAGGTATTTTCTTCAGATGTCAGGGAAGATGTCCACCTTTCTCACAATGTTGGCAATTGGTTTAAATTTCTTCAGGGTTTTTAATAAGGAAACATTGGAATCCAATGTGATTATTCTTGCCTTAGCTAGATAATTTTTCTAGGGTGGGTGACTCACTTTAATTTAACAATAGGCTGTTAGGTATATAGGGGAATGGCATTTGTGACAGAATCTTGACTATTTTTCACAAGATTTAATATACTATATATATATATATATATTTACACTTTATTTTTACACTTTCTTCACTCAGCATTGTTTTTTTTTTTTTTTTGGAGCGGGGAAGTGAGGGGGTCCGGAAGGAGGGGTGCGAGCGGTCCACTTCTGTTGGTCTTTCATTTATCAATTTTCATCCTTCTTTGTTCTTTGGCCCATGTGGACCTCCCATCGCGGTGGCCTCTGTTGTCGCAGAGCGCCGGCTCTGGGCGCATGCGCTCCAGAGCTCCGGCTCGGTAATTGGACACATTAGTCCAGCTGCTCCATGGCACGTGGGATCTTCCCAGGCCAGGGATCGAACTGGCGCCCCTTACACTGCAAGGTGGTGTCCTTACCCACTGGACGACCAGGGAAGCCCTCTGCTTTTATTTTGAATCTTTTTTCTTTAACTTCTGGTCACTCAAAACAACAAAAGCAACAACAAAAACAATGACAAGAGTCAAAAAAACCCCAATGACAACAGGTATGATAGAGTCTCATTATGTACCAAGCATAATGTTTATTACTTCATTGAAAACGTTTGTAATCTTAACAAGAATGCAATGAGTTAATACTATAAAAAAATATATCTATTTTACAAATAAAGAGATTGAGCTCAGAGAAGTTAATAATGTTTTCCATTGTCACATAACTAGTAACTAATAGAGGCAGGATTCTGATTCCCTTTTCTTTTTGTCTTCTGGGTCAGGTTACCTTTAAACAATGCAAACTTCATATTGCTATGATATCTGTGCAAACAGACTTGTGAACTCTATGATGTAGTTATGCTCACCTTCAGTAAACCGTATTACTTTACCAACCTCATGGGGTATCATGAAGAAAAACGTTATTATTCTTTCTATTCATGTCTATAAATAGAGCCTTGGATAATTTAGGAATATTTCTTATTATATACAAAATTTGTATATTTTAGGAACTCACTTTTACAAGTTGATAACTTTTAAGTATAGATAACAAAGATTGAAAAATAATCAGGCGAGTTCGATAATTTTCTAGGGTGGGTGACTCACTTTAATTTAACAATAGGCTGTTAGGTATATAGGGGAATGGCATTTGTGACAGAATCTTGACTATTTTTCACAAGATTTAATATACTATATATATATATATATATTTACACTTTATTTTTACACTTTCTTCACTCAGCATTGTTTTTTTTTTTTTTTTGGGGTGGGGTGAGGGGGTCAGGAGGGAGGGGCGGGCGGGCCACTTCTGTTGGTCTTTCATTTATCAATTTTCATCCTTCTTTGTTCTTTGGCCCATGTGGACCTCCCATCGCGGTGGCCTCTGTTGTCGCAGAGCGCCGGCTCTGGGCGCATGCGCTCCAGAGCTCCGGCTCGGTAATTGGACACATTAGTCCAGCTGCTCCATGGCACGTGGGATCTTCCCAGGCCAGGGATCGAACCGGTGCCCCTTGCACTGCAAGGTGGTGTCCTTCCCCACTGGACGACCAGGAAGCCCTCTGCTTTTATTTTGAATCTTTTTTCTTTAACTTCTGGTCACTCAAAACAACAAAAGCAACAACAAAAACAATGACAAGAGTCAAAAAAACCCCAATGACAACAGGTATGATAGAGTCTCATTATGTACCAAGCATAATGTTTATTACTTCATTGAAAACGTTTGTAATCTTAACAAGAATGCAATGAGTTAATACTATAAAAAAATATATCTATTTTACAAATAAAGAGATTGAGCTCAGAGAAGTTAATAATGTTTTCCATTGTCACATAACTAGTAACTAATAGAGGCAGGATTCTGATTCCCTTTTCTTTTTGTCTTCTGGGTCAGGTTACCTTTAAACAATGCAAACTTCATATTGCTATGATATCTGTGCAAACAGACTTGTGAACTCTATGATGTAGTTATGCTCACCTTCAGTAAACCGTATTACTTTACCAACCTCATGGGGTATCATGAAGAAAAACGTTATTATTCTTTCTATTCATGTCTATAAATAGAGCCTTGGATAATTTAGGAATATTTCTTATTATATACAAAATTTGTATATTTTAGGAACTCACTTTTACAAGTTGATAACTTTTAAGTATAGATAACAAAGATTGAAAAATAATCAGGCGAGTTCCCTTGAGATCCAGTAGCTACAAGTGTGAGATTCCAGTGCAGAGGGCACAGGTTTGATCCCTGGTCGGGGAACTACAATCTTGCATGCCACACGGTGAGGCATAGTCCAAAAAAAAAAAAAAAAAACAATCAAAAAAACCTTAGTTATAAGAATCATCAGTTAAATCTTATATGACATATACTCATCTACACTGATATGTTGGGACATTACCTAGATGCACAGAAAGCACTGAGAACCTTAACTAATTGCTAGACCACATTTTTTGGGGGTGGGGCTAACAATTTACAGGATCTGAGCGTTCATTTTAAAGAAAAGTATCTTTAAAGTTCTGTTGCAAAACGTTTGCTTCTGTAATAAAGAGCCATGTAATTTGGCTATTCAGAAATCACACTGCTATTTATATATTTCTTTCTCAGTCTAACATCAAATTATATTTCATCCTTCCCATCATCTTAAAGGTCTTCAATATACAGAATAAATAAGAATTTTGGATGGAACAATTCATAATGTCTGAAAAACATATGCCTTATATACTTATGTCTCTAGTCTCTTTCTGGTTAAAGACTAAGATTACTGGTAAACTGAAAGTTACTTATCTCTGTGTGTTAAATAAAATATTAGTATTCTAAACTTAATAAATGATTACCATAGGTAATTAACATTATTCCTTGGGAGAATCAGAAATATTTTCTGACCTTGCTTATCTGCTTCCTTGTCCTGATCAATATTTTTAATGGTCCTAGGCAACTAGAGCGCATGTGGTATGTGGAATGTAGGAGGTGTGTTACTATTTCTGTTTCCAGGTATGTAAGGAGTAGGAGTGAGGGGTGCTATGGGCAAGTAAGGAGAGGAAAACAGAACACATCAAAGAAAGAAACTTTAAGATCAATGTTGCTAAGTATACAGGGGTATTAATTCTGAGGTTTTGTTTTTGTTTTCTATCATCATTGGTCAGCTTTTGTTTATAATTAGAGTATAATTGCTTTTGCAATGTTTTTGTTTTTGCTGTACAATGAAGTGAATCAGCTATAAATATACATATGTCCCCTTCCTCTTGAGTCTCCCTCCCACCAAACCCCCATTGCTCCCCTCTAGGTCATCAAGAGCACCAAGCTGAGCTCTCTGTGTTATCTAGCAGCTTCCCACTAGCTATTCATTTTACACATGATAGTGTATTTACGTAAAACATAATCTCCCAATTTATCCCATCTTCCTCATTCCCTCCTGTGTCCATACATCCATCCTCTACATTTGTGCTATTCCTGCCCTGGAACTAGGTTCACCTATACCATTTTTTTCTAGATCCCATACACATGTGTTAATATATAATATTTTTCTCTTTCTGACTTACATTAGAGGTTTGAAAGAGAGGATGGAAGATCTTTGGCCCATATATCGTGTTGGGTATTTGCATATTTGGATCTAATACAAGCATTCCTTGTAATAAAATAAGAACTTTGTTTACTGTGCTTCACAGATAATGCATTTTTTACAAAGTGAAGGTTTGTGGCAACCCTGCCTTGACTAAGTCTATGGGTGCCATTTCCCAACACCACCTGCTCACTTTGTATCTCTGTCACATTCTGGTAATTCTTACAGTATTTCCAAATTTTCCATTTTTATTATATTTCTTATGGTTTTCTGTCATCATTGATTTCTTTTTGCCCCCCCATCATTGATTTTTTTTTTTTAAGAAATTTATTTTTTTTCTGTTTTTTGGACGTTTCTATTGATCTTTCATTTATTTATCTTTGTTCTTTGGCCTGTGTGCTGTGTGGGCCTCCCATCGTGGCAGTCTCCCTCATTGCAGAGCACTGGCTCTGGGCACACATGCTCTGGAGCTCCTGCTCGGTAGTTGGACACATCGGTCCAGCCGCTCCGTGGCACGTGGGATCTTCCCAGGCCAGGGATTGAACTGGCGCCCCTTGCACTGCAAGGTGGTGTCCTTACCCACTGGACCACCAGGGAAGCCCCATCACTGATTTTTGATGTTACTACTGTAATTGCTTTGCGGTACCATGAGCTGCACCTATACACCTATATAAGACAAGAAATTTAAGACAAATGTATGTGATGTGACTATTACACAAACCAGCTGTTCCTTTGTCTCTCTCCCTTTCCTCAGGCCACCCTATTCCCTGAGACAGAACAATATTGAAATTAGGCCAATTAATAACCCTACAATTGCCTCTAAGTGTTTAAGTGAAGGAAAAAGTTACAAGTCTCTCACTTTAAGAGTCTAGATATGATTAAGCTTAGTGAGGAAGGCATGTCAAAAGCCAAGATAGGCTGAAATCTAGGCCTCTTTCCCCAGTCAGCCAAGTTGTAAAGGTAAAGGAAAGATTCCTGAAGGAAATTAAATGTGCTACTCCAGTAAACACATGAATGATAAGAAAGCAGAACAGTCTTATTACTGACATAGAAAAAATTCTGGATAGATTAAACTGGCGACAACATTCCTTTATACCAAAACCTAATCCAGAGCAAGGCCCTAACTCTCTTCAGTTCTATGAAGGCTGAGAAAAGTGAGGAAGCTGCAGAAGAACCATTTAAAATGAGTAGAGGTGGGTTCACGAGTCTTAAAGAAGGACGTCATCTCCAGAATACGAAAGTGCAAGGTGAAACAGCAAATGCTGATGCAGAAACCACTAGGTGATCTGGCTAAGATAACTAGGAAAGGTGGCTATAATAAACAATAGATTTTCAATGTAGATGAAACATTGAAAGCATTCTTGTCTTAAGAACCCCAGGAATGGTATGAAAAGGCTAAAAGATATACACTGAAAGGTGAACTCCCCAGGTCAATAGGTGCCCAGTACGTTACTGGAGAAGAATGTAGAAATAGCTCCAGAAGGAATGAAAAGGCTGGGCCAAAGCAGAAACAACATCCAGTTGTGCATATGCCTGGTGGTGAAAGTAAAGCTCAATGTGGTACAGAACAATATTGCATATGAACCTTGAATCAAGGTAAATCATGTGGTCAAACAGAAGATGGTGAGAGTGAACATCAACATTTCAGGAATCAGTGAACTAAAATGGACAAGAATGGGTGAATTTAATTCAGATGACTATTATATCTACTACTGGGCAAGAATTCCACAGTAGAACTGGAGTAGTCCTCATAGTCAACAAAAGTCTGAAATGCAGTACTTAGGTGCAATCTCAAAAACGGCAGAATGATTTCGATTAGTTTCCAAGGCAAAAAAAACATTCAGCATCACAGTAATCCAAATCTATATCCCAACCACTAATGCCAAATGAAGAATTTCAAGTTGAACAGTTCTATGAAAACCTACAAGACCTTCTAGAACTAAAACCAGAAAAGATGTCTTTTTCATCATGGGAGACTGGAATGCAAAAGTAGAAAGTCAAGAGATATCTGGAGTAACAGACAAGTTTGGCCTTGGCGTACAGAATGAAGCAGGGCAAAGGTGAACAGAGGATTACCAAGAGAATGCACTGCTCATAGCAAACACCCTCTTCCAACAACAGAAGAGACAATTCTACACATGGACATCACCAGATGGGCAATACTGAAATCAGATTGATTATATTCTTTGCAGCCAAATATGGAGAAGCTCTGTACAGTCAGAAAAAAACAAGACCTGGAGCTGATTGTGGCTCCAATCATGAGCTCCTTACTGAAAAATTCAGACTTACATTGAAGAAAGCAGGGAAAACCACTAGGCAATTCAGGCATGACCTAAATCATATCCATTATGATTATACAGTGGAAGTGACAAATAGATTGAAAGAATTAGATCTGATAGATTGCTTTTAAAACCATGTGCAGAGGTTTGTAACATTGTACAGGAGGCCATGATCAAAACCATCCATAAGAAAAAGAAATGCAAAAAGGCAAAATGGTTGTCTGAGGAGGCCTTACAAATAGATGAGAAAAGAAGAAATACTAAAGGCAAAGGAGAAAAAGAAAGATACACCCATCTGAATGTAGACTTCCAGAGAATAGCAAGGGAAGATAAGAAAGCCTTCTGAAGTGAACAATGTAAAGAAACAGAGGAAAACAATAGAATGGAAAAGACTATAGAGATTCCTTCAGGAAAATTAGAGATATAAAGTGAATATTTCATGCAAATATGGGCACAATAAAGGACAGAAACAGTAAGGGCCTAGCAGAGGCAGAAGATATTAAGAAGAGGTGGCAAATATACACAGAACTCTACAGAAAAAGGTCTTAATGACCTGGACAACCACGACAGTGTGGTAACTCATCTACAGTCAGACATCCTGGAGTGTGAGGTCAAGTGGGCCTTAGGAAGCATTACTATGAACAAAGCTGGTGGCAGTGATGGAATTCCAGCTGTTATTAAAAATCCCCAAAGATGATGCTATTAAAGTGCTGCACTCAATATTTTAGCAAATTTGGAAACCTCAGCAGTGGCCACAGGACTGGAATAGGTCAGTTTTCATTCCAATTCCAAAGAAGGGCAATGCCAAAGAATGTTCAAATTATCACATAATTGTGCTCATCTCACATGGTAGCAAGGTTTTCAAATTTCACATTCTAGGCAATTCTACAGCAGTGGCCGTACAGAATGAAGCAGGGCAAAGGTGAACAGAGGATTACCAAGAGAATGCACTGCTCATAGCAAACACCCTCTTCCAACAACAGAAGAGACAATTCTACACATGGACATCACCAGATGGGCAATACTGAAATCAGATTGATTATATTCTTTGCAGCCAAATATGGAGAAGCTCTGTACAGTCAGAAAAAAACAAGACCTGGAGCTGATTGTGGCTCCAATCATGAGCTCCTTACTGAAAAATTCAGACTTACATTGAAGAAAGCAGGGAAAACCACTAGGCAATTCAGGCATGACCTAAATCATATCCATTATGATTATACAGTGGAAGTGACAAATAGATTGAAAGAATTAGATCTGATAGATTGCTTTTAAAACCATGTGCAGAGGTTTGTAACATTGTACAGGAGGCCATGATCAAAACCATCCATAAGAAAAAGAAATGCAAAAAGGCAAAATGGTTGTCTGAGGAGGCCTTACAAATAGATGAGAAAAGAAGAAATACTAAAGGCAAAGGAGAAAAAGAAAGATACACCCATCTGAATGTAGACTTCCAGAGAATAGCAAGGGAAGATAAGAAAGCCTTCTGAAGTGAACAATGTAAAGAAACAGAGGAAAACAATAGAATGGAAAAGACTATAGAGATTCCTTCAGGAAAATTAGAGATATAAAGTGAATATTTCATGCAAATATGGGCACAATAAAGGACAGAAACAGTAAGGGCCTAGCAGAGGCAGAAGATATTAAGAAGAGGTGGCAAATATACACAGAACTCTACAGAAAAAGGTCTTAATGACCTGGACAACCACGACAGTGTGGTAACTCATCTACAGTCAGACATCCTGGAGTGTGAGGTCAAGTGGGCCTTAGGAAGCATTACTATGAACAAAGCTGGTGGCAGTGATGGAATTCCAGCTGTTATTAAAAATCCCCAAAGATGATGCTATTAAAGTGCTGCACTCAATATTTTAGCAAATTTGGAAACCTCAGCAGTGGCCACAGGACTGGAATAGGTCAGTTTTCATTCCAATTCCAAAGAAGGGCAATGCCAAAGAATGTTCAAATTATCACATAATTGTGCTCATCTCACATGGTAGCAAGGTAATTCTCAAAATCCTTCAAGCTAGGACTCAGTGGTATGCAAACAGAGAACTTGCAAATGTACAAGCTGGATTTAGAAAAGGCAGAGGAAACAAACATCAAATTGTCAGCATCTGCTGAATCATAGAAAAAGCAAGAGAATTCCAGAAAAATATTTATTTCTGCGTCATTGCTATGCTAAAGCCCCTGACTGTGTAGATCATAACAAAGTGTGGAAAATTCTAAAAGAGATAGGTATACCAGACTATCTTACTTGCCTCCTGAGAAACAGGAGGTCCAGAAGCAACTGCTAGAACTGTACATGGAACAATGGACTGAATCCAGATTGGGAAAGGTGTATATCAAGGCTATATATTGTCTCTCTACTTATTTAACTTCTATGCGGAGTACATCATGCAAAATGCTGGGCTGGATGAATCACAAGATGGAATCAAGCTTAGTAGGATAAATATCAATAACCTCAGATATGCAGGTGACACCACCTTTATGGCAGGAAGTAAAGAAAAACTAAAGAGCATCTTGATGATGATGAAAGAGAAAAGTAAAATTGGCTTAAAACTCAACATTCAACAAATACCATGGCATCTGGGCCCATCACTTCACAGCAAACAGATGGGGAAAAAAACCATATTAGTGACAGACTGTATTTTCTTGGGCTCCAGAATCACTACAGTTGGTGACTGTAGCCATGAAATTAAAAGATACTTACTGCTTGGAAGAAAAGGTATGACAAGCCTAGACAGCATATTAAAATTAGAGACATTACTTTGCCAATAAGGGGCCATATAGTCAAAGTTACGGTATTTCCAATAATCATGCATAGGTGTGAGAGTTGGACCATAAAGAAGGCTGAGCACTGAAGAATTGATGCTTCTGAATTGTGATGCTAGAGAAGATGCTTGAGAGTCCCTTTGACAACCAAGAGATGACATCAGTCAATCCTAAAGAGAAACAACCCTGAATATTCATTGGAAGGGCTTATGCTGAAGCTGAAGTTCCAATACTTTGTCCACTTGATGCAAAGAGCTACTCATTGGAAAATACCCTGATGCTGGGAAAGAATGAGGGCAGGAGGTGGAGGGGACAGCAGAGGACAAGATGGTTGGATGGTTTCATCAACTCAATGGACTTCAGTTTGTGCAAGCTCTGGGAGATAGTGAGGGTTAGGGAAGCCTAGAATGCTGCAGTCCTTGGGGTCACAAAGAATCAGACAGGACTGAGTGACTTGGAAGATGATGCCACCTAAGAGTTACATAGCTAGAGAGGAAAAGTCAATGCCTACGTCCAAAGCTTCAAAGGACAAGCTGACTCTCTTGTTATGGGCTAATATAGCTGGTGAGTTTAAGTTGAAGTCAGTGCAGATTTACCATATTGAAAATTCTGTTATGTTTAAGAATTATTGTAAATCTACTCTGCCTTTTCTCTTTAAATGGAACCACAAAGCTAGGTTGACAGCACATCTTATAACATGGCTTACTTAATATTTTCAGCCCACTCTTGAGATCTAATGCTCAGAGAAAAAGTTTTCTTTCAAAATATTACTGCTCATTGATAATGTGCTTGGTTCCCCAAGAGCTCTTACAGAGGTGTATGAAGTGTAATGTTGTTTTTATTCCTACTTACATAGTACCCATTCTATAGTTGATGATATAAGGAGTAACTTAGATTTTCAAGTCATCATTTTGGATATACATTTCTAAGGCTATAGTTGCCATGGATTGTGATTCCTCCAGTGTATCTGGGGAAAGTAACTGAAAACCTTCTGTATAGGATTTTATCATTCCAGATGCCATTAAGAACATTCATGATTCATGAGAGGAGGTCACAAGAACAACATTAACAGGAGTTGGGAAGAAGTTGATTCCTACCTTAATAGATGATTTTGAAGGGTTCAAGACTTCGGTAGAGGAAGTAACTAAAAGTGGTAAAACAGCAAGAGAATTCAAATTAGAAGTAAAGCTTCAAGATTGATTGACTTTCTGAAATCTAATAATAAAAATTTGAATATATGAGAATTTTCTTCATATAGATGAGCAAAGAAATTGATTTCTTGAGGTGGAATCTACTCATGATGAAGACACTGATGAAGACTTGAAATGACAACAAAGCATTTAGAATGATATACAAAATTAGTTGATAATGCAATAGCAGGATGTGAAAGAACTGACTCCAGTTTTCAAAGAAATTCTATTGTGGGTAAAATGCTATCAAATGGAGTCGCATGCTATAGAGAAATTGCTTGTGAAAGGAAGAGTCAATTGGTATAGCAAAGTTCAGTGTTGTCTTCTTTGAAGAAATTGCCACAGCCACCCCAACCTTTAGCAACCACCACCCTGATCAGTCAGCAGGCATCAACACTAAAGCAAGACCCTCTACCAGTGAAAATATTAGGACTTGTTGAAAAGCTCAGATGATGGTTCATAGTTTTAGCAATGAACAATTTTTTAAATTAAGGTATGCACATTATTTCTCAGATATACTTCTACATCAAATATAGAAGACTACAATATAATGCAAACATAACTTCCATGCCCTGGGACACAAAAAGAAATATGTGCAGCCCACCACAAAGCTAGGTTGACAGCACATCTTATAACATGGCTTACTTAATATTTTCAGCCCACTCTTGAGATCTAATGCTCAGAGAAAAAGTTTTCTTTCAAAATATTACTGCTCATTGATAATGTGCTTGGTTCCCCAAGAGCTCTTACAGAGGTGTATGAAGTGTAATGTTGTTTTTATTCCTACTTACATAGTACCCATTCTATAGTTGATGATATAAGGAGTAACTTAGATTTTCAAGTCATCATTTTGGATATACATTT
Organism: Tragulus kanchil; assembly: GCA_022376925.1. Taxonomy (NCBI): domain Eukaryota; kingdom Metazoa; phylum Chordata; class Mammalia; order Artiodactyla; family Tragulidae; genus Tragulus; species Tragulus kanchil. The sequence continues at coordinate 115,322,001 of JAIOJX010000023.1, read as the reverse complement.
CTAAGGCTATAGTTGCCATGGATTGTGATTCCTCCAGTGTATCTGGGGAAAGTAACTGAAAACCTTCTGTATAGGATTTTATCATTCCAGATGCCATTAAGAACATTCATGATTCATGAGAGGAGGTCACAAGAACAACATTAACAGGAGTTGGGAAGAAGTTGATTCCTACCTTAATAGATGATTTTGAAGGGTTCAAGACTTCGGTAGAGGAAGTAACTAAAAGTGGTAAAAACAGCAAGAGAATTCAAATTAGAAGTAAAGCTTCAAGATTGATTGACTTTCTGAAATCTAATAATAAAAATTTGAATATATGAGAATTTTCTTCATATAGATGAGCAAAGAAATTGATTTCTTGAGGTGGAATCTACTCATGATGAAGACACTGATGAAGACTTGAAATGACAACAAAGCATTTAGAATGATATACAAAATTAGTTGATAATGCAATAGCAGGATGTGAAAGAACTGACTCCAGTTTTCAAAGAAATTCTATTGTGGGTAAAATGCTATCAAATGGAGTCGCATGCTATAGAGAAATTGCTTGTGAAAGGAAGAGTCAATTGGTATAGCAAAGTTCAGTGTTGTCTTCTTTGAAGAAATTGCCACAGCCACCCCAACCTTTAGCAACCACCACCCTGATCAGTCAGCAGGCATCAACACTAAAGCAAGACCCTCTACCAGTGAAAATATTAGGACTTGTTGAAAAGCTCAGATGATGGTTCATAGTTTTAGCAATGAACAATTTTTTAAATTAAGGTATGCACATTATTTCTCAGATATACTTCTACATCAAATATAGAAGACTACAATATAATGCAAACATAACTTCCATGCCCTGGGACACAAAAAAGAAATCCTGTGATTTGCTTTATTTTGATACTTGCCTTGTTTTAGTGGTCTGGAACCAAACCTGCAATATGTACATGATGTTCCAGTATCAACACCCTTTACAAATGAAAGATTCTAGAAATCCATGATTCTTAATGATAGGAAATTGGTTAGAGGTTTGTGGATGACAATTATGAATTAAATCGAGTTCACGGGGGAGAGGTTTTTATTTTTCTACTTGTGTGGCTACAAAAATGGTTTCAAACACCTAATAGTAGTGCTTTGTCATAAGATGAAAGTTTGATTCTACTTTCCGATCTCTATTACTAACTGTAATTCAATTACAATTTTATTTCAAGTACATCTTCTATTAGAAGCTTTGTCTTTGGTATGCTTGTAGACTAATATACCCTATATAAGTCATTCAAACTGGTGAGTATCTCATTTGGCAAGAAGAATGAAGTTGCTTTTTTTCAAAAACAGCAGTTTTGAAAACTGGGTACAGAGAACAAACTGTTCACTTAGCATTGCAGTTACTTTGTTCTGTTTCTCTGTGATATGCTCTAATTTTATTACCACAAACAAATGAAAGGCATAGGGATAGGAAGTAGGGAACAGGCCATATCCTGAATTGGCTTTCAATTGTGACTTGTTCTGATTCCATTTGTACATTTGAAAATGGCTATTCTGAAATTAAGTTCGCTTGGCATATCTAGGCTATCATTTCCTTTTGTTTTATGGCTTATCTTTCTTCTTTATTCTGAAATTTTAAGGTCCTCACTGGGAGTCGCATGCTATAGAGAAATTGCTTGTGAAAGGAAGAGTCAATTGGTATAGCAAAGTTCAGTGTTGTCTTCTTTGAAGAAATTGCCACAGCCACCCCAACCTTTAGCAACCACCACCCTGATCAGTCAGCAGGCATCAACACTAAAGCAAGACCCTCTACCAGTGAAAATATTAGGACTTGTTGAAAAGCTCAGATGATGGTTCATAGTTTTAGCAATGAACAATTTTTTAAATTAAGGTATGCACATTATTTCTCAGATATACTTCTACATCAAATATAGAAGACTACAATATAATGCAAACATAACTTCCATGCCCTGGGACACAAAAAAGAAATCCTGTGATTTGCTTTATTTTGATACTTGCCTTGTTTTAGTGGTCTGGAACCAAACCTGCAATATGTACATGATGTTCCAGTATCAACACCCTTTACAAATGAAAGATTCTAGAAATCCATGATTCTTAATGATAGGAAATTGGTTAGAGGTTTGTGGATGACAATTATGAATTAAATCGAGTTCACGGGGGAGAGGTTTTTATTTTTCTACTTGTGTGGCTACAAAAATGGTTTCAAACACCTAATAGTAGTGCTTTGTCATAAGATGAAAGTTTGATTCTACTTTCCGATCTCTATTACTAACTGTAATTCAATTACAATTTTATTTCAAGTACATCTTCTATTAGAAGCTTTGTCTTTGGTATGCTTGTAGACTAATATACCCTATATAAGTCATTCAAACTGGTGAGTATCTCATTTGGCAAGAAGAATGAAGTTGCTTTTTTTCAAAAACAGCAGTTTTGAAAACTGGGTACAGAGAACAAACTGTTCACTTAGCATTGCAGTTACTTTGTTCTGTTTCTCTGTGATATGCTCTAATTTTATTACCACAAACAAATGAAAGGCATAGGGATAGGAAGTAGGGAACAGGCCATATCCTGAATTGGCTTTCAATTGTGACTTGTTCTGATTCCATTTGTACATTTGAAAATGGCTATTCTGAAATTAAGTTCGCTTGGCATATCTAGGCTATCATTTCCTTTTGTTTTATAGAGCTTATCTTTCTTCAGTGGGATGATAAGATTCAGATCTAGCTGGTCATTCTATTATTTTGGTGGGGGAAGCTTGTCCTCACTGAGATTGTATTATGTGTAGGAATTCATTTTCTCTTCAGTAAAGGGATGAATGTCATGGTTAAGTTCAGTTTTTTCTCAAGTGTTATCTTTGTGTGAACTGCATCAACATTATCTGAGATGACTGCTAAAATATAGATTCTGGCACACATTTATAGGATAGAAATGCCGGGATTAATATATTTCCCAGGTGATTCCCATTTAACCCAACATTTAGAACCATGACTCTCTACGTGATTCTGTACTGCCTCCCATTTCACTAGCCTCTCAAAAAAATATCCCCTTAAAGAACCAGCAACAATCTGGTTCCCTCCTCTCAGTCCTGAGTCTTTCTTGACTGAGGCAAATCCCCTTTATAGGTCCATATTTTGGGGGGGGGGGTTGGAGAGGGAGGGGGACCGGTGGGCCACTTCTATTGGTCTTTCATTTATCTATTTTCATCCATCTTTGTTCTTTGGCCCGTGTGGGCCTCCCATCGCAGTGGCCTCTGTTGTTGCAGAGCACTGGCTCTGGGTGCATGCACTCCAGAGCTCCGGCTCGGTAGTTGGAGACATCAGTCCAGGTGCCCGACGGCACGTGGGATCTTTCCAGGCCAGGGATCAAACCAGCGCCCCTTGCACTGCAAGGCGGTGTCCTTACCCACTGGACCGCCAGGGAAGCCCGGCCCATATATTTTTAAAAACTTTTTCTCTTATATAAAAAGTTCATATAAAAACTACAGCTGATTAACAATGTTGTGATTGTTTCAGGTGCAGAGCTGGGTGACTTGGCCGTTACAATGACAGACTGTATCCATTCTCTTTCAAACTCCCCTCCCATCCAGGCTGTCACATAACACTAAGCAGAAGTCCCTGTGCTGTACAGTAGTTCCCTGTTGGTTATCCATTTTAAATATAATAGTGTGTACACGTCCATACACAATTCCCTAACTATCACTCCATGCATTTCCCTTCTAGTAAGTAGATGTAGAATCCAATGTCTCCAAACACTGTGATGGTGAGTTTTACGTCAACTTGGCTAATTTACAGTGCCTAGCTGTTTGGTTAAACAACTGCTTACCTGTTTCTGTGATGGTATTTTGTAGATGTAATTAACATCTGTAATCAGCTGATTTTAAGTTAGGGAGATTACCCTAGATAACGTGAATTAGTTGCTTCCGGATCAAAAACTGATCTCTCCCAGGCAGAAAGCATTGTTTGAAGACCGATATAGAAATTCTGCCTGAGTTACCAGCCTACTAATGACTGCTAAAATATCTGAGATGACTGCTAAAATATAGATTCTGGCACACATTTATAGGATAGAAATGCCGGGATTAATATATTTCCCAGGTGATTCCCATTTAACCCAACATTTAGAACCATGACTCTCTACGTGATTCTGTACTGCCTCCCATTTCACTAGCCTCTCAAAAAAATATCCCCTTAAAGAACCAGCAACAATCTGGTTCCCTCCTCTCAGTCCTGAGTCTTTCTTGACTGAGGCAAATCCCCTTTATAGGTCCATATTTTGGGGGGGGGGGTTGGAGAGGGAGGGGGACCGGTGGGCCGCTTCTATTGGTCTTTCATTTATCTATTTTCATCCATCTTTGTTCTTTGGCCCGTGTGGGCCTCCCATCGCAGTGGCCTCTGTTGTTGCAGAGCACTGGCTCTGGGTGCATGCACTCCAGAGCTCCGGCTCGGTAGTTGGAGACATCAGTCCAGGTGCCCGACGGCACGTGGGATCTTTCCAGGCCAGGGATCAAACCAGCGCCCCTTGCACTGCAAGGCGGTGTCCTTACCCACTGGACCGCCAGGGAAGCCCGGCCCATATATTTTTAAAAACTTTTTCTCTTATATAAAAAGTTCATATAAAAACTACAGCTGATTAACAATGTTGTGATTGTTTCAGGTGCAGAGCTGGGTGACTTGGCCGTTACAATGACAGACTGTATCCATTCTCTTTCAAACTCCCCTCCCATCCAGGCTGTCACATAACACTAAGCAGAAGTCCCTGTGCTGTACAGTAGTTCCCTGTTGGTTATCCATTTTAAATATAATAGTGTGTACACGTCCATACACAATTCCCTAACTATCACTCCATGCATTTCCCTTCTAGTAAGTAGATGTAGAATCCAATGTCTCCAAACACTGTGATGGTGAGTTTTACGTCAACTTGGCTAATTTACAGTGCCTAGCTGTTTGGTTAAACAACTGCTTACCTGTTTCTGTGATGGTATTTTGTAGATGTAATTAACATCTGTAATCAGCTGATTTTAAGTTAGGGAGATTACCCTAGATAACGTGAATTAGTTGCTTCCGGATCAAAAACTGATCTCTCCCAGGCAGAAAGCATTGTTTGAAGACCGATATAGAAATTCTGCCTGAGTTACCAGCCTACTGGTCTGCCTTATATATTATGTAATTCAGACTTGCCATCACCACCCCCAATAGCATAAGACAACTCCATGTATCTATATCTTTATATAAGTATATATATATAATCCCTATCCTTCAGTGTATATTAGATGTATAAATGACATGTCTGTCTATCAATGTCAACTTCTATCTATCTCTTATTAGTTTTGATTCTTTGAAGAACTCTGACAGGTACAGATACCACCAGATGCCCATGTAACTCTCATGTTTCGGGGCTAATGTTCATAGGAACTCCTCAGTGTCTGCCTTAGATCTTATACTACCAGGCCTCCTCCCCTCTGCTGATTGTAAAGCCTTACAGTGAACAATGAACTCCTGTCTTTCTACCATCCACCTCATCTAATGCCTAATTATTTTTTTATTCCTATATTTTCTGACTCTGATCTCCAGTTAATGTACTGAGAATACCAAAGCTATACATGTAGGATATAGCATTATTGACATGGGTCTAGTTTTGCAATGAGGGCAGTTTCCCTAGGATCTAACTCCATTTAGGATACAAGTTTCATTTCAGATCCTCTCTGCTTCCAAACCTTTCTCCATGCCTCCCCCTTGTTTTCTTTTTTTTTTTTAAACGTTTATTTATTTATTTATTTTGGCAGAGGTGGGGAGGGAGGAGGGTGGGTGGGCCACTTCCACTGGTCTTTCGTTTGTCTAGTTTCATCCATCTTTTTTCTTTGGCCTGTGTGGGCCTCCCATCGCGGTGACATCTGTTGTTGCAGAGCACTGGCTCTGGGCTCATGCGCTCCAAAGCTCCGGCTCGGTAATTGGACACATCTGTCCAGCCGCTCCATGGCACGTGGGATCTTCCCAGGCCAGGGAGCGAACTGGTGCCCCTTGCACTGCAAGTCGGTGTCCTTACCCACTGGACCACCGGGGAAGCCCCTCCTCCTTATTTTCTATTTTCCTAAGGAGATCATCATACTTTGAGTTTAACTATTGATTTGTTAACATAAATATCATTAATGTGATCAAATAATAATTCTTGTTATCTCATTTCATGCCAAATTTTGTCTCAAGCTTTAACAATGTAAGTTTAATGATATGAGAAGCTATTTTATTATCTGATCAAATGGCCTCAGAATTCCTCTCATGGTAAGAATAGTTTTGGGTAAAGAACTCACATGGAATAAACTGGATTTTGTTGAAAGTTGTGGCAGTTGCCAAGGTCACATATTTTAGTTAGAGGCAGCATAGTATTCTGGTTCCAAGGGTCTAAAATCAATTGCATTTGTTCAAATTCCATCTCTACTACTAATTCACTTGTATAAACTTGCAGAATTATTAGGCCTTTTGATTTTCTTCATATGTAAAAAGCATAATGATAATAATAGTTACTTTCTAGGAGTATTGTCAAGAGTAAGTGTGATAATATAATAAAACAGAACAGTGTCTGAAACATATGAGATAATAAATATCAGCTACCATTATTTTCATCATCAGAAGATGGAAAGTTGCTCTGCATGAAAAATGGATAAAGAGAAAGAGAAAAGAGGGCAGGGGTTTCAGAAAGTTGGGAAAAATCAACTGGAGTTATATTATAATAGTAGGGTGGCAGAGGGCATTTAAAGGTAGTTCTGACTTAATATTCTATGGGAAATTGTTTGAATTACTGAGATATAAGCCCGTTTCCTTTCCTCCACTCCCAAGTCAGTAATTAACTATTAAACTCATGAATACTTGATGCAATTAGTGTGTGGGCATGTGTGTGTGTTTGTATACTGAACTGAGGGTTGTCATGTCCAAGTATAAGCTCTGCCTCATAGAGACTATACACATGACAGCAAGAACCAAGATGGCTAAAGAAGCTCTGAGAACATGAACCTCTCAGTAATGTGTGGTAATCCGAGGTTGAGTTTTGTATCTGGTAACTTAGACCAAGTTAGGTGTGCTCAGGTCACAAACACAAAGATCCCCAAGCTGATATCTGGGATAAGTAAGTAATTTTTTCTTTCAATATTGGGAAAAATGGAACATGATCACTGTAGTACTCCATGTTTCTTATTCTTTTTTTTTTTTTTTTTAAATTTTGGCCTCTTTTATTGGTCTTTCATTTATTTATTTTCATCCATCTTTGTTCTTTGGCCCATGTAGGCCTCCCACTGCAGTGGCCTCTCTCGTTGCAGAGCACTGACTCTGGGCACATGCACTCCAGAGCACTGGCTCGTAATTGGACACACTGGTCCCGCTGCTCTGCAGCATGTGGGATCTTCCCAGGCCAGGGATTGAATCAGTGTCCCTTCTGGGCCACCAGGGAAGCCCCATGTTTCTTCTTTTAAGTGTGTCATAAATAAACAAAGACTAATACTATAACATTAGTTACTATTTCAATGGTCACTAAGAAGTAATTTCAATTTTTACTTGTGCCTATAGAACAAAAAAGGGGGTCAAATTTATATTACCAAACTATTCTCTAAAAGCAAGGAGATCAAACCAATCAATCCTAAAGGAAATCAACCTTGAATACTCATTGGAAGGACAGATGCTGAAGCTCCAATACATTGGCCACCTGATGCAAACAGTCGACTTATAGGAAAAGATCCTGAAGCTGGGAAAGTTTGAAGGCAGAAGAAGAGGGCAACAGAGGATGAGGTGGTTGGATGGCCTCAATGATTCAATGGACATGGGCAAACTCCAGGAGATGGTGAGGGTCAGGGAGGCCTGGAATGCTCCAGCCCATGGGGTTGCAAAGAGTCAGACACAAGTTGGTGACTTACAACAACACAATTCTCTAAAACACACCTGAAGGATCACACTTAGGAACCTCCCCAAACTTTCCCAGCTACCCAAATCTCCAATCTCCACCCTCCATCCCCTCTCTCCTAATTCTTTGTTATATAAATACATGTGCCCTTTGCAGTTAAGGATTCCCTCCTTCCCTCTTCCACCGTCTTACTCTTATACTTTGCATCAGAAAAGACCAGGTCCAGGAAAGATGGAATTCTAAGCAGGAAGGGAAAGAATCTAAATGGGCAATGATAAAATTATCTTTAGTAGTGCTAGGGAGAAAGAGAAGAAAACAGAAAACACATTAGAAACCTTTTTCTTTCCTCATTATAGTTGTCCCTTGGTATCCCTGGGGATTGGTTCTAGGACCGCCCCATTTGCCCTGGAAAACAGAAATCTAAGACTGCTTTAGTCCCTTATTTAATGTGCAATATTTGCATATAACCTACGTGTACCCTCCCATGTACTTTCAATCATCTTTGCATTATTTATAACACCTAATATTATGTAAATGCTATGTAAATAGCTGTAAATACACTGGTCCCGCTGCTCTGCAGCATGTGGGATCTTCCCAGGCCAGGGATTGAATCAGTGTCCCTTCTGGGCCACCAGGGAAGCCCCATGTTTCTTCTTTTAAGTGTGTCATAAATAAACAAAGACTAATACTATAACATTAGTTACTATTTCAATGGTCACTAAGAAGTAATTTCAATTTTTACTTGTGCCTATAGAACAAAAAAGGGGGTCAAATTTATATTACCAAACTATTCTCTAAAAGCAAGGAGATCAAACCAATCAATCCTAAAGGAAATCAACCTTGAATACTCATTGGAAGGACAGATGCTGAAGCTCCAATACATTGGCCACCTGATGCAAACAGTCGACTTATAGGAAAAGATCCTGAAGCTGGGAAAGTTTGAAGGCAGAAGAAGAGGGCAACAGAGGATGAGGTGGTTGGATGGCCTCAATGATTCAATGGACATGGGCAAACTCCAGGAGATGGTGAGGGTCAGGGAGGCCTGGAATGCTCCAGCCCATGGGGTTGCAAAGAGTCAGACACAAGTTGGTGACTTACAACAACACAATTCTCTAAAACACACCTGAAGGATCACACTTAGGAACCTCCCCAAACTTTCCCAGCTACCCAAATCTCCAATCTCCACCCTCCATCCCCTCTCTCCTAATTCTTTGTTATATAAATACATGTGCCCTTTGCAGTTAAGGATTCCCTCCTTCCCTCTTCCACCGTCTTACTCTTATACTTTGCATCAGAAAAGACCAGGTCCAGGAAAGATGGAATTCTAAGCAGGAAGGGAAAGAATCTAAATGGGCAATGATAAAATTATCTTTAGTAGTGCTAGGGAGAAAGAGAAGAAAACAGAAAACACATTAGAAACCTTTTTTTCTTTCCTCATTATAGTTGTCCCTTGGTATCCCTGGGGATTGGTTCTAGGACCGCCCCATTTGCCCTGGAAAACAGAAATCTAAGACTGCTTTAGTCCCTTATTTAATGTGCAATATTTGCATATAACCTACGTGTACCCTCCCATGTACTTTCAATCATCTTTGCATTATTTATAACACCTAATATTATGTAAATGCTATGTAAATAGCTGTAAATACAATGTAAATGATATGTAAATAGTTGATGGCATGCAGGAAACTCCAAAGTTTTCTTTTTGGTATTTTCTGAAATTTTTTGTGCAAATATTTTCCACCTGCATTCAGTTGAATCTGAGTTTGCAGAACTTGCAGATGTGGAGGGCTGACTGTATACACAGAAACTTTAAGGAAAAAGATTGCCTGTGATCCAATCACCTATGTCCCGTAAGTTTTCTGAGAGGAACTGATCATTTATACATCAACACATGTTATATTTAATTGTTGTTTTGTTGTTTTTAGTCACTAAGTCATATCTAACTTTTTGCAACCCTGTGGACTGCAGCACACAAGTCCTCCCTGTCCATCACTATCTCCTGGAGTTTGCTCAAATGCATACCCATTGAGTCAGTGATGAATGAGGACAAGCATCTCCTGGACAACCATCTCTTGTCCTTTGTCATCCTCTTCTTCTCCTGCCTTCAATCTTTCCCAGGATCAGGGGCTTTTCCAATGAGTCCCCTCTTTGTATCAGGTGGACAAAGCATTGGAGCTTCAGTTTCAGCATCAATCCTTCCAATGAATATTCAGGGTTGATTTCCTTTAGGATTGACTGGTTTGATCTTGCAGTCAAAGAGGATCTCAAGGGTCTTCTCTAGCAACACAATTCAAAAGTATCACTCATCAGTATTCAGCCTTCTTTATGATTTAACTCACATGCATACATGACTACTGAAAAAACCATAGTTTTGACTGTATAAACCTTTGGTGACAAAGTGATGTTGCTCCTCTTTAATACGTTGTCTAGGTTTGTCATAGCTTACTTTCCAAGGAACAAGCATCTTTTAATTTCATGGCTGCAATCACTGTCTGTAGTAATTTTGGAGGCCAAGAAAATAAAATCTGTCACTTACTTACATTTTCCCTTTCTGTTTGCTGAAATGATGGGCTGAATGTCATGATCTTTGTTCTTTGAATGTTGAGTTTTAAGCAAGCTTTTTCACTCTTTTTCACCTTTATCAAAAGGCTCTTTAGTTCTTCACTCTTTGCCATTAGAGTAGTATCATCAGCATATCTGAGGTTGTTGATATTTGTGCCAGCAATCTGGATTCCAGCTTCTGGTTTATCCAGCTTGGTATTTTGCATGATGTACTCTGAATGTAAGTTAAATAAGCAGGGTGATGATATACAGCCTTGTCATACTCCTTTCCCAGTTCTGAACCCAGTCTGTTCATTGTTCCATGTCCTGTTCTAACTGATGTTCTTGACTTGCATAAAGGTTTCTCAAGAGACCTGTAAGATGATCTGGTACACCTGTCTCCTGAAGAATTTTCCACAATTTGTTTTGATCCACACAGTCAAAGGTTTTAGTGTAGTCAATGAAGCAGAAGTCAGTTTTTCTGGAATTCTCTTGCTTTTTCTATGATCTAATGAATGTTGGAAATTTGATCTCTGCTTCCTTTGCCTTTTCTAAATCTAGCTTGTACATCTTGAAGTTCTCTGTTCATGTACTGCTGAACCTTACTTAGCTTGAAGGCTTTGAGCATTTTCTTGCTAGCATGTTAACTTGTAAAGTAGCTTGTACATTCTTTGTTATTGGCCTTTTTTGGGATTGGAATGGAAATTGATTTTTATTTGGCTGCTTCAAGTTTCAAATTTGCTGAAATATTGAGTGTAGCACTTTAACAGCATCATCTTTTAGGATTGTAAATAACTCATCTGGAATTTCACCATCTTCATTAGCTTTGTTCATAGTAATGCTTCCTAAGGCCCAGTTGACCTCACAGTCAAGGACATCTGGCTGTAGATGAGTTACCACAGGGTTGATTTCCTTTAGGATTGACTGGTTTGATCTTGCAGTCAAAGAGGATCTCAAGGGTCTTCTCTAGCAACACAATTCAAAAGTATCACTCATCAGTATTCAGCCTTCTTTATGATTTAACTCACATGCATACATGACTACTGAAAAAACCATAGTTTTGACTGTATAAACCTTTGGTGACAAAGTGATGTTGCTCCTCTTTAATACGTTGTCTAGGTTTGTCATAGCTTACTTTCCAAGGAACAAGCATCTTTTAATTTCATGGCTGCAATCACTGTCTGTAGTAATTTTGGAGGCCAAGAAAATAAAATCTGTCACTTACTTACATTTTCCCTTTCTGTTTGCTGAAATGATGGGCTGAATGTCATGATCTTTGTTCTTTGAATGTTGAGTTTTAAGCAAGCTTTTTCACTCTTTTTCACCTTTATCAAAAGGCTCTTTAGTTCTTCACTCTTTGCCATTAGAGTAGTATCATCAGCATATCTGAGGTTGTTGATATTTGTGCCAGCAATCTGGATTCCAGCTTCTGGTTTATCCAGCTTGGTATTTTGCATGATGTACTCTGAATGTAAGTTAAATAAGCAGGGTGATGATATACAGCCTTGTCATACTCCTTTCCCAGTTCTGAACCCAGTCTGTTCATTGTTCCATGTCCTGTTCTAACTGATGTTCTTGACTTGCATAAAGGTTTCTCAAGAGACCTGTAAGATGATCTGGTACACCTGTCTCCTGAAGAATTTTCCACAATTTGTTTTGATCCACACAGTCAAAGGTTTTAGTGTAGTCAATGAAGCAGAAGTCAGTTTTTCTGGAATTCTCTTGCTTTTTCTATGATCTAATGAATGTTGGAAATTTGATCTCTGCTTCCTTTGCCTTTTCTAAATCTAGCTTGTACATCTTGAAGTTCTCTGTTCATGTACTGCTGAACCTTACTTAGCTTGAAGGCTTTGAGCATTTTCTTGCTAGCATGTTAACTTGTAAAGTAGCTTGTACATTCTTTGTTATTGGCCTTTTTTGGGATTGGAATGGAAATTGATCTTTTCCAATATTGTGGCTGCTTCCAAGTTTTTCAAATTTGCTGAAATATTGAGTGTAGCACTTTAACAGCATCATCTTTTAGGATTGTAAATAACTCATCTGGAATTTCACCATCTTCATTAGCTTTGTTCATAGTAATGCTTCCTAAGGCCCAGTTGACCTCACAGTCAAGGACATCTGGCTGTAGATGAGTTACCACACTGTCATGGTTATCCAGGTCATTAAGACCTTTTTTGTACAGTTCTTCTGTGTATCCTTGCCACCTCTTCTTAATCGCTTCTTCTGTTAGGTCCTTACTGTTTCTCTCCTTTATCAGGCCTATCTTTGCATGAAATGTTCCTTTGATTATCTCCAATTATCTTGAAGAGATTGTTAGTCTTTCCCATTCTTTTATCTTCCTCTATTTCTTTGTATTGTTTATTTAATACTTAATTAGTTTTTGATAATGTATGTAATGTATTTTTTCTTCTAGTTCCCATGAGATTTAATTGGTCTACTTTACTATATAAGTTTAAGGTATAGAGCATAATGATTTGACTCACATACATTATGTCATGCAGATACAAAATTAAAGAAATAGATAAAATAACATAGCAGTGTTAATTATGTTTATCATGTTGTACATTATATCCTTAGTATTATGTATCTTAGTTTGTACCTTTTGACTGCCTTCATCTAGTTCCCTCTCCCACATCTCGCCTGCCTCTGGTAACCACAAATCTGATCTTTTTCTGTGAGTTTGTCTTTGGAATGCAATTGACATACAATACCATGCTAATTCCTGTTATGCAGCATAATGGTTTTTCTGTACATTTCCAAATAATTGCCACAATAAGTCTAGTTATAATCTGTCACCAACTATTATATAGTTATTGACTATATTCCTTACACTGTACATTTCATACTTGTGACTCATTTATTTTGTAACTGAAAATCTGTGTCTCTTAATTTCCCTCAGAAATGTGAGTTAATATTGAAATTATATAATATATACTACCTTTTACATATTTACACAATAAAAAATAGAACCAATGGCTTGATGAGAAGACCAGCACAAGGAAAGACAATTACCGTTGACCTCTCTAATATATCATACATGGGAGTATGATAGGCCATAAAATGATTTAGGGGTTAGAACCTCTATTCCTGTTCTTTGGAGGACCTGAATATGACTGGAATGGTTTATGCCCTGAATGTTTGATAATCTTTGTTGCTGATATCATTTGGATCTGGAGTGTCCCATGGGACAGGGTTTTGGATTTGGGTTCAATTTCTTTAATAGTTTAGGACTACTCAGATATATTTTGGCATGAATCAGTCTTTTAAGTCCTACTTTATAGAAATTTTTAATTTTCATCTAAATTTTCAAATGTTTTAGCATGATGCTGTTTATCAGTTTAGGCACTAAGTTTTGGGGTACATAATTTCTTCTTTTGCCCTTAAGGTGTGTGTTTCTTTTTTCTTTTTATTTTAGGGTATTTTTTTTTTACATAGTTTATTATTATTTTCATTTTTGGGGGGGGGTGAGTTGGGGAGGGAGGGGGGCAGGCAGGCCACTTCTATTGGTCTTTCATTTATTGATTTTCATCCATCTTTGTTCTTTGGCCCATGTGGGCCTTCCATCATGGCGGCCTCTGTTGTCGCAGAGCACCGGCTGTGGGTGCATGCACTCCAGAGCTCCAGCTCAGTAATTGGACACATTGGTCCAGCTGCTCCGTGGCATGTGGGATCTTCCCAGGCAAGGGATCGAACCGCCTTTTGACTGCCTTCATCTAGTTCCTCTCCACATCTCGCCTGCCTCTGGTAACCACAAATCTGATCTTTTTCTGTGAGTTTGTCTTTGGAATGCAATTGACATACAATACCATGCTAATTCCTGTTATGCAGCATAATGGTTTTTCTGTACATTTCCAAATAATTGCCACAATAAGTCTAGTTATAATCTGTCACCAACTATTATATAGTTATTGACTATATTCCTTACACTGTACATTTCATACTTGTGACTCATTTATTTTGTAACTGAAAATCTGTGTCTCTTAATTTCCCTCAGAAATGTGAGTTAATATTGAAATTATATAATATATACTACCTTTTACATATTTACACAATAAAAAATAGAACCAATGGCTTGATGAGAAGACCAGCACAAGGAAAGACAATTACCGTTGACCTCTCTAATATATCATACATGGGAGTATGATAGGCCATAAAATGATTTAGGGGTTAGAACCTCTATTCCTGTTCTTTGGAGGACCTGAATATGACTGGAATGGTTTATGCCCTGAATGTTTGATAATCTTTGTTGCTGATATCATTTGGATCTGGAGTGTCCCATGGGACAGGGTTTTGGATTTGGGTTCAATTTCTTTAATAGTTTAGGACTACTCAGATATATTTTGGCATGAATCAGTCTTTTAAGTCCTACTTTATAGAAATTTTTAATTTTCATCTAAATTTTCAAATGTTTTAGCATGATGCTGTTTATCAGTTTAGGCACTAAGTTTTGGGGTACATAATTTCTTCTTTTGCCCTTAAGGTGTGTGTTTCTTTTTTCTTTTTATTTTAGGGTATTTTTTTTTTACATAGTTTATTATTATTTTCATTTTTGGGGGGGGGTGAGTTGGGGAGGGAGGGGGGCAGGCAGGCCACTTCTATTGGTCTTTCATTTATTGATTTTCATCCATCTTTGTTCTTTGGCCCATGTGGGCCTTCCATCATGGCGGCCTCTGTTGTCGCAGAGCACCGGCTGTGGGTGCATGCACTCCAGAGCTCCAGCTCAGTAATTGGACACATTGGTCCAGCTGCTCCGTGGCATGTGGGATCTTCCCAGGCAAGGGATCGAACCGGTGCCCCTTGCACTGCAAGGCGGTGTCCTTACCCACTGGACCACCAGGGAAGCCCATTTTTTTTACATAGTTTTGTTTAGTGTAAATTATCAACATGAATCAGCCATAGGTATACATACTTAATTTCATACTGCACACATGCTAAGTTGCTTCAGTCATGTCTGACTCCTTGTGATTCTATAAACTGTAGCCAGCCAGGTTCCTCTACCCATGGAAATTCTCCAGGCAAGAACAGTGGAATGAGTTGCCATGTCCTCCTTCAGAGGATCTTCCTCAACCAGGGATGGAACGTGCATCTCTTACATCTCCTGCATTGGCAGGTGAGTTCTTAACCACTAGTGATACCTGGGAAGCCCTCATTTCACACTGATAGATAACAAAACAACAAAAGACGTTTTTCTTTCTGTGCTGTAATTCTGCTTTCACATTTATTCTGCATGCTTTCTGATATGTGCTACACCTATGGAAGAAATTTTATGAACTGTTCTACATCTTTAGTGGAATTCTGATTTTAAGAAAAAAAGAGTGAAATGTATCAACCTTCATGATAAAATAACCGGCAAATATAAATTAACCAGTTAAGGAGGAAATATATCGATAAATGTAATTGCCCTAAATAAAATCATAGAGGTAGAAAGCAAGAATGATGTGTTTATGTGGCAATACATCAGTTTTCTGATTGAGAAAAAATTTAAATTAAATTCTAGGAGATAAAATTAAAATTCTAGGTAAGGACCATACTTTAAAATTTTTTTTCTATTTATTTATTTATGGCCATTCTGGGTTTTCACTGCTGCTGCAGGCTCTTCTCTAGTTGTAGGGAGTGGGGGCTACTCTCTAGTTAAGGTGAGCAGGCTTCTTGCTGTGGTGATTTCTCCTGTTGTGGAATTCAGGCTCTGGGGCACACGGGCTTCAGTAGTTGCAGCACATGGGCTCAATAGTTGTGGCTCTGAGGTTCTAGAGCACAGGCTCGACAGTTGTGGCTCACAGGCATAGTTGTTCTGCAGCATTAGAACTCGTGTCTCCTACGTTGGCAGGCAAACTCTTCACCACTGAGCTACCAGGGAAGCCCCAAGATTTACTAGATTTTTTATGATGCCTTCAAACTCACATTATAAGATCTCTCAGAGAATACTGAGTGCCTATGGTAAGCTTAAGGTTAAATAGTTGATTTTCTCTGATTGTATCTGCATTGTGTTATAGCCAATACAAATATATAATTCAAAGGACTTGCTTCTGATAAAATAAAACCAAAGAAAATATGAATTTTGGTATAGTCTAAATGTAGTGTAAAAAATCATACTCCAGGGCTTCCCTGGTGGTCCAGTGGGTAAGGACACCACCTTGCAGTGCAAGGGGCGCCGGTTCGATCCCTGGCCTGGGAAGATCCCACGGGCCGCGGAGCGGCTGGACCGATGTGTCCAATTACCGAGCCAGAGCTCTGAAGCACATGCGCCCAGAGCCGGTGCTCTGTGACAACAGAGGTCACTGCGATGGGAGGCCCACATGGGCCAAAGAACAAAGATGGATGAAAAATGAATAAATGAAAGACCAAGAGAAGTGGCCCGCCTGCCTCCTCCCTCCCCAACCTGCCCCTCCCCCAAAATAAATAAATAAAATCTTAAAAAAAAAAAAGTCATACTCCAGGAATTTCAAAGAAGAATACACTATTTTTTGGATTTATAAGTTAGTAATTTACATTTTAAAGAAATACTAATAAAATATATACATTGGTATGAATAATACATGAGATGGAAACTGGCACTCTTCAGTGAGAAACCTATTGTCATACTGGCTGTGACAATAATGAAAATGTTAAAAAGAATACCTTCCAATTTAATATCAACACTCAGAACATTATAATATAATATATGAGTTGATTATATTGCTTCCTAAAAATACTTACACTAAAATGATACCTACAAATATATTTTCTAATTCTTTATAGCCAAGAATTATGGCTAGGTATAGAAAAGGATTTCTAAAATAATCTAAACATTGTAAAGAGCTATTAGATATTTTACATCTTCTGCACAAATTCTACAAACATTTAGGCTAACTTTTATTTAGAAAGGGATAAATTAAAAATAAATGATGGACAAAATACATAATCAGCATCTGTCAATAAATGGAAAACTCACCATGAATGTTCATGAGACTGTATTGGATGCATTTTAATGATTTAATTTTAAATCATCCATATATAATTCAAGTATCTTCAAATAAAGCTTTAATATAACTGATCTCACTTGTAAGAAAAAAAAGTTTCCTATGAAACTTAAGGAAAATTCATGTCTGGTGAGAAAAATGAGTATTCAAAATCTCAAAGATAAAATAATTCATTTCAGAAATGGGGGAGAAAAAATAATCTCTACTGAAGGTATAGAAGGCATGTATAAGGAAACAAACTCAGAAGAAGAGGGATGTTGGCATAATTTGAAGAGATTTATTTATTTACCAGTATTTGTCTTATAAAATATTTAAAACATTATGAATTTATGATAATATTTGTATCACTTACATTTTATTTTTTTGATCTTGCTTTACACTTAGATTTTAGTGGAAAAAATGTTTTTTTCCCTTGAAGATTTTAGAATTCAAGCTTATAAGCCATCTCTTTAAAAATGCCCTCATGGATTTCACATTTAAGAGAAAGTGATATTTTCTATGTTTAATGTATAACTAACATTTTTAAAACAAGGAGCAAAACATTCACTGTGTTTTCCTCTTCCTAACAACTCAGAACTTCAGGTTCATGTGGGAAATCTAAGACTATTACAACAGGAAAGAAAATTTGAAACTATCCATTCCAATATATTTTACAGATGAAAAATTGAGATCCCGAAGACTAAAACTTTTCAGTTAATTCCCCTTTGCCTTCAGAAGGATGTCTCCAGGAGCAGTTAAAACTTCATCTGAGATGTGCTAATATTATAATATCACGTATATTACCACTGCCTCTGTCTTAAAGTATGAGTGTATCCCACCCTGGAAAAAGGGATATTAGGGGGCATGGATATAGTACACATACTTCCTATTTTTCACAGGACACTTATGTTTGCACTGGTTGTCTTCATATAATTATAAATTGCTCCCTCTTTTACATGCAGAACTGTCCATTAAAGTTTTGGTACCTGGGGATAGTGAGTATTTGGTTTAAGTCATGCTGGTGGGACAAAGCAGAGGGGCTATTATCTTATGCTTACATACTTCCAGCTAATCCAGGAGAGTTTTGGAGAGAGACTGAATGAATGGCTTTGCCAGAAATGCACAGAGTTAGAGGCCAAGTATTTTATCACATTACTTTTGCTTCAGGGCTTTCCTGGTGGTCCAGTGGGTAAAGAGTCGGAATTGTGATTCAAGGGGCACTGGTTCCATTCTTGGCCCAGGAAGATCCCACATGCCGAGGAGCGGCTGGACTGCTATATCCAGTTATGAGTCAACGCTCTGGAGTCCACGTGCCCAGAGCCAGTGCTCTGCAGTAAAAATTACGCTTGAAGTATAGAAGGCATGTATAAGGAAACAAACTCAGAAGAAGAGGGATGTTGGCATATTGGTTTTTCCAGTATTTGTCTTATAAAATATTTAAAACATTATGAATTTATGATAATATTTGTATCACTTACATTTTATTTTTTTGATCTTGCTTTACACTTAGATTTTAGTGGAAAAAATGTTTTTTTCCCTTGAAGATTTTAGAATTCAAGCTTATAAGCCATCTCTTTAAAAATGCCCTCATGGATTTCACATTTAAGAGAAAGTGATATTTTCTATGTTTAATGTATAACTAACATTTTTAAAACAAGGAGCAAAACATTCACTGTGTTTTCCTCTTCCTAACAACTCAGAACTTCAGGTTCATGTGGGAAATCTAAGACTATTACAACAGGAAAGAAAATTTGAAACTATCCATTCCAATATATTTTACAGATGAAAAATTGAGATCCCCGAAGACTAAAACTTTTCAGTTAATTCCCCTTTGCCTTCAGAAGGATGTCTCCAGGAGCAGTTAAAACTTCATCTGAGATGTGCTAATATTATAATATCACGTATATTACCACTGCCTCTGTCTTAAAGTATGAGTGTATCCCACCCTGGAAAAAGGGATATTAGGGGGCATGGATATAGTACACATACTTCCTATTTTTCACAGGACACTTATGTTTGCACTGGTTGTCTTCATATAATTATAAATTGCTCCCTCTTTTACATGCAGAACTGTCCATTAAAGTTTTGGTACCTGGGGATAGTGAGTATTTGGTTTAAGTCATGCTGGTGGGACAAAGCAGAGGGGCTATTATCTTATGCTTACATACTTCCAGCTAATCCAGGAGAGTTTTGGAGAGAGACTGAATGAATGGCTTTGCCAGAAATGCACAGAGTTAGAGGCCAAGTATTTTATCACATTACTTTTGCTTCAGGGCTTTCCTGGTGGTCCAGTGGGTAAAGAGTCGGAATTGTGATTCAAGGGGCACTGGTTCCATTCTTGGCCCAGGAAGATCCCACATGCCGAGGAGCGGCTGGACTGCTATATCCAGTTATGAGTCAACGCTCTGGAGTGCATGTGCCCAGAGCCAGTGCTCTGCAGTGAGAGAGGCCACTGCAGTGGGAGGCCACACAGGCCAAAGAATAAAGATGGATGAAAAAAAAAATCAATAATTTTACTTCAGTTGGACAATTGTGTACTCGCACTTGACAGACTTGGGTTAATCTTACTATAAGGCAGTATTTGCCTCAATCTTGCTTGGGGACATTAGCAGACATTCACTTGTGAGACTGTTAATATATTTTAGTCATCTTCTTCTATTTTCCAACTTCCCATTTAAGCTGTAAACTCGGAAGATCTAGTGAGGATTTGAGGGAAAAAAGAAGTGAAAAAAAAAGAATAGAGATGACCTTTTATTAGGAAGCAATAATTATGTTTCAATTGTTACTGTTTAGAAGTTAAGGCACAGATATATTGACACATGCAAATTATGTGCAAATATATTTGGTCTTATCTAACATAACTATAATAGAAATACAAATATTCTTTTAAGGACATTTGTTCTTTTCCCTGACAGCTAACCAAAATTTGGATTTGTGAGGAGAAGCTTACTATTATAAACAAGTTTCCATTGTTGGAATTTTGTTAATACTGTCACTGAGTAAATCCTATGTCAAATATGTCAAATTTTTACATTTTGAACATGACTCCAAGTGTAATTTTTAGTGTTAAACTTATCTTTCCAGGTGATCATTGTAATGAGTCATAGTTTCTGACTAGACTTAACTTTATACTTTTATTTCAGCAAAAAACCAGTTATAAAGTCATAATTATGTGACTTGATTTCTGCCACACCATTGAAGTGTAAAGAGAACAATGAAGAAAAAGTTTGTCTAATTTATATATGTTATGGATTTATATATATCTAATATATACCAAAACACACCAATGCTGGTGCATAACAAATAATTCTTCTGTTTTACACAGTGCCAAAATACACATGTATCCTTATGCCCTTTCCTAACCCAATCCACTGTTATTGATCCTCACCCTCTTTCCTACCCAATCCACTGTTACTGAAAGGGTTGGGTTAAATGTTTCCTAAATGAGACAGCTGCCATACATAAAACTGAAATGGGTTGTTGTTCATATCCCTATTATGAATAAGGAACTGAGGTCACAACAAAAAGTCAGTTCTGTTATTTTTTTTTCTTAATTTTTTTTGCCCTCTTTTTTTGGTTATTTATTTATTTTGATCCATCTTTATTCTTTGGCCTGTGTGGCCTCCCACTGCAGTGGCCTCTCTCATTGCAGAGCACCAGCTCTGGGTGCATGCGCTCCAGAGCGCTGGCTTGTAATTGGACCCACCGGTTCAGTCGTTCCGCAGCATGTGGGATCTTTCCTGACCAGGGATCGAACTGGTGCCTCTTGCACTGCAAGGCAGATTCTTTACCCACTGGACCATCAGGGGAAAATCAGTTCTATTATTTCTTTGGACCATGCATTATGTCCTATTATACCTGAGTGAAAGGATTAAGAGCTTCCCTGGTGGCTCAATCAATAGTAAAGAATCTTCCTGCTTATGCAGGAGACTCAAGAGAGGCGAGATAGATCCCTGGGTTGGGAAGATCTCCTGGAGAAGGAAATAGAACCTCACCCCAGTATTCTTGCTGGGAGAATCCCATGCACGGAAGAGCCTGGCAGGTTACAGTTCATGGGATCACAGAGTTGGATATGATCTAGTTACTAAACAACAACAATTAAAGGAGTAAGGGGAATGGGAGCAGTGCCTTTCACTGTATCATAAAACACTGAAATGGGAGCAGTGATAAGTTTTTTTTTTGGACTTGTAATGAGTCATAGTTTCTGACTAGACTTAACTTTATACTTTTATTTCAGCAAAAAACCAGTTATAAAGTCATAATTATGTGACTTGATTTCTGCCACACCATTGAAGTGTAAAGAGAACAATGAAGAAAAAGTTTGTCTAATTTATATATGTTATGGATTTATATATATCTAATATATACCAAAACACACCAATGCTGGTGCATAACAAATAATTCTTCTGTTTTACACAGTGCCAAAATACACATGTATCCTTATGCCCTTTCCTAACCCAATCCACTGTTATTGATCCTCACCCTCTTTCCTACCCAATCCACTGTTACTGAAAGGGTTGGGTTAAATGTTTCCTAAATGAGACAGCTGCCATACATAAAACTGAAATGGGTTGTTGTTCATATCCCTATTATGAATAAGGAACTGAGGTCACAACAAAAAGTCAGTTCTGTTATTTTTTTTTCTTAATTTTTTTTGCCCTCTTTTATTGGTTATTTATTTATTTTGATCCATCTTTATTCTTTGGCCTGTGTGGCCTCCCACTGCAGTGGCCTCTCTCATTGCAGAGCACCAGCTCTGGGTGCATGCGCTCCAGAGCGCTGGCTTGTAATTGGACCCACCGGTTCAGTCGTTCCGCAGCATGTGGGATCTTTCCTGACCAGGGATCGAACTGGTGCCTCTTGCACTGCAAGGCAGATTCTTTACCCACTGGACCATCAGGGAAACTCAGTTCTATTATTTCTTTGGACCATGCATTATGTCCTATTATACCTGAGTGAAAGGATTAAGAGCTTCCCTGGTGGCTCAATCAATAGTAAAGAATCTTCCTGCTTATGCAGGAGACTCAAGAGAGGCGAGATAGATCCCTGGGTTGGGAAGATCTCCTGGAGAAGGAAATAGAACCTCACCCCAGTATTCTTGCTGGGAGAATCCCATGCACGGAAGAGCCTGGCAGGTTACAGTTCATGGGATCACAGAGTTGGATATGATCTAGTTACTAAACAACAACAATTAAAGGAGTAAGGGGAATGGGAGCAGTGCCTTTCACTGTATCATAAAACACTGAAATATATAAAAAGGAACAGACTGAAGGACAAAAAAAAAAGGTAGAAAAAGATTCATCCACTTACATACTTACTAAAGTTGAGAATTTGTAATGGGTATTGGCATCAGTATGTGCAATTACTTTACTTTTACTGAATGGTGAAACTGTTCTCCCCCAAGGAAGGCTTAGAGCAAGGTGTTTCAGGAGTGGTAGGGTCGGGCGGGGGGGGCAGGGGGGAAGACAAAAGAGCTTATTCTGAATCTATAAGCTATAATGGACAGGCATGAAGAAGCAGACACTGCCATATAACATAAATTACAATCTAAATGAGCTATTCATATTTACATAAGCAGTTCCTCAGGCACTCTCAGCCCAGTTCATGGGAAGAAAGTCTTCCAAATGCCATTCATACCGCCACGGATAACTGCAGCATTAGAAGCATCCATGTCATTGCTGGGGAAGCACGGAATGGGGTTTTAATTTTCAGTTTGACTTACATGCTGTTGTCATATCATAGAGACTACAGTTGCAGTTTTACAGTGTGGTTTTACTTAGCTAATTTTAGAATCACAGAAAGAGTAAGCTTGCAAATCTTTTAATAAGGCAATTACATTCAGACAAAGATTAGATCTCAGTGACACAATAGATTTTTGCTTTATTATTCAGTATCTTTTGATATTCCACTGTCACTAGACAAAAGCTGTGAATAGGAATGTGACAAGTCTATTCAGGAGACAACAATGAGGGTTTCCTTAATTATTTCTTTGGACCATGCATTATGTCCTATTATACCTGAGTGAAAGGATTAAGAGCTTCCCTGGTGGCTCAATCAATAGTAAAGAATCTTCCTGCTTATGCAGGAGACTCAAGAGAGGCGAGATAGATCCCTGGGTTGGGAAGATCTCCTGGAGAAGGAAATAGAACCTCACCCCAGTATTCTTGCTGGGAGAATCCCATGCACGGAAGAGCCTGGCAGGTTACAGTTCATGGGATCACAGAGTTGGATATGATCTAGTTACTAAACAACAACAATTAAAGGAGTAAGGGGAATGGGAGCAGTGCCTTTCACTGTATCATAAAACACTGAAATATATAAAAAGGAACAGACTGAAGGACAAAAAAAAAAGGTAGAAAAAGATTCATCCACTTACATACTTACTAAAGTTGAGAATTTGTAATGGGTATTGGCATCAGTATGTGCAATTACTTTACTTTTACTGAATGGTGAAACTGTTCTCCCCCAAGGAAGGCTTAGAGCAAGGTGTTTCAGGAGTGGTAGGGTCGGGCGGGGGGGGCAGGGGGGAAGACAAAAGAGCTTATTCTGAATCTATAAGCTATAATGGACAGGCATGAAGAAGCAGACACTGCCATATAACATAAATTACAATCTAAATGAGCTATTCATATTTACATAAGCAGTTCCTCAGGCACTCTCAGCCCAGTTCATGGGAAGAAAGTCTTCCAAATGCCATTCATACCGCCACGGATAACTGCAGCATTAGAAGCATCCATGTCATTGCTGGGGAAGCACGGAATGGGGTTTTAATTTTCAGTTTGACTTACATGCTGTTGTCATATCATAGAGACTACAGTTGCAGTTTTACAGTGTGGTTTTACTTAGCTAATTTTAGAATCACAGAAAGAGTAAGCTTGCAAATCTTTTAATAAGGCAATTACATTCAGACAAAGATTAGATCTCAGTGACACAATAGATTTTTGCTTTATTATTCAGTATCTTTTTGATATTCCACTGTCACTAGACAAAAGCTGTGAATAGGAATGTGACAAGTCTATTCAGGAGACAACAATGAGGGTTTCCTTAATTGTGTTCGCTTGTGTGCCATGCAAACCCTCACTTAATTTTTTTTCCTGTTTTGAAAAAGCTGAAAGAAAATATCATTTAGAGTTACAAAAAACAGTGTTGAATCTATCTTTGAAATCTACATTTTGTATTCGTAAAATGAAAATGTTGAGATAGTCAATCATTTAATTTTTATTTGATAAAAATATCTTATGACTCAAAATGTCAGTCTTAATATAGGAATGAATTACTTCGTGTGATAAAGAACAAAAATCTGTTAAGAATCTAAAGAATTGCTTAAAATATTCACTTTGGGTGATGGGATATGGATTTTAAAAGTCCACATGTGGGGTTCTAGTGACTGCTAATTGAAAGAAACTTAAGGGAAATATTTGTTTTATGTATTTTCTTCAGGGCTTAACTTTCCCTCTGTAACTTATAACCCTTTAAACAAAAATTCTAGTGGAAACATGAGATGTAGATTTTTTGAAAATCCAATTTTACATTAGTAGTTTATTTGGGAGAAGAAAATCTTATTCACATGGCCTAACATTTCTTAATTTTATAAATTAATATTCATAAATTAATTTTTAAAAGTTGAACATAATGGCACATCTTCATTGTCCTGGAATGAGAGTGTGTACCCAAAACTTCATTGAATTTATGGAACATTGTTTGGAACTAACGAATATACGGGAGCAGTTATTCTCAAAGGTTAACTCAGGCCAGACAAATGGAGACTGCGATCTAGTGGAAAAAGTGGTGGGTTCTAACTGAATTCTACAAATCATGTTTTCACATCTTGGTTTCATTTAATTTTTTGTATTTGTTTTCTCATGAGTAAAACCGAAGAAATGCCTGATGTGAGGATAGAGGGGAAAAAGGACGAGAAAAATTCTGTAAATGTAAAAGCACTACACAAAGACCATCTAATACAGAAAGATACAGAAGATCCAAGAATGTTACAAAATCATAAATTTAAAACTTTACATCCTGAATCATGGAAAGAAGTAAGAATGTGGTTATTGGTTAAGAATGTGGTTACCTTGAAAGAGGTTTCTAGGTAGAAATCTACAAATGACTCTTAAATGTCTTAGAAAACAACTGCTAAATGATATGATGAACCTTAATAATTTACCAAAATATTCTTAGCAACATCTGCCATCTTTATATATTGAAAAAAACAAATGTTATATTATTATTGGAAGTGATCCATAGAGCTATAGTTTTTTTGCTTATTGAAAAGCACTACAAGGCATTTTGGTGTTTTTCCATAAAAATTAAAGAGAATACTTAGAGCAAATGTAATAAATAAGAAACAGATGAACTTTTCTTAGTTATTCAAGGTATTTTCACAAGCACTAGTTGTAACTATTAGACACAGTAGTAGATATTATACTTTGATACTGCTACAGAAATCTATACTTCTGTGCCTTTATTGTTGTTAATCAGTTGCTAAGTTGTGTCTGACTCTTTGCGATCCAAGGATTCCAGCACTTCGGGTTCTAGTGACTGCTAATTGAAAGAAACAAAATTTGTTTTATGTATTTTCTTCAGGGCTTAACTTTCCTCTGTAACTTATAACACTTTAAACAAAAATTCTAGTGGAAACATGAGATGTAGATTTTTTGAAAATCCAATTTTACATTAGTAGTTTATTTGGGAGAAGAAAATCTTATTCACATGGCCTAACATTTCTTAATTTTATAAATTAATATTCATAAATTAATTTTTAAAAGTTGAACATAATGGCACATCTTCATTGTCCTGGAATGAGAGTGTGTACCCAAAACTTCATTGAATTTATGGAACATTGTTTGGAACTAACGAATATACGGGAGCAGTTATTCTCAAAGGTTAACTCAGGCCAGACAAATGGAGACTGCGATCTAGTGGAAAAAGTGGTGGGTTCTAACTGAATTCTACAAATCATGTTTTCACATCTTGGTTTCATTTAATTTTTTGTATTTGTTTTCTCATGAGTAAAACCGAAGAAATGCCTGATGTGAGGATAGAGGGGAAAAAGGACGAGAAAAATTCTGTAAATGTAAAAGCACTACACAAAGACCATCTAATACAGAAAGATACAGAAGATCCAAGAATGTTACAAAATCATAAATTTAAAACTTTACATCCTGAATCATGGAAAGAAGTAAGAATGTGGTTATTGGTTAAGAATGTGGTTACCTTGAAAGAGGTTTCTAGGTAGAAATCTACAAATGACTCTTAAATGTCTTAGAAAACAACTGCTAAATGATATGATGAACCTTAATAATTTACCAAAATATTCTTAGCAACATCTGCCATCTTTATATATTGAAAAAAACAAATGTTATATTATTATTGGAAGTGATCCATAGAGCTATAGTTTTTTTGCTTATTGAAAAGCACTACAAGGCATTTTGGTGTTTTTCCATAAAAATTAAAGAGAATACTTAGAGCAAATGTAATAAATAAGAAACAGATGAACTTTTCTTAGTTATTCAAGGTATTTTCACAAGCACTAGTTGTAACTATTAGACACAGTAGTAGATATTATACTTTGATACTGCTACAGAAATCTATACTTCTGTGCCTTTATTGTTGTTAATCAGTTGCTAAGTTGTGTCTGACTCTTTGCGATCCAAGGATTCCAGCACTTCGGGTTCCTCTGTCCTTCACTATATCTTGGAGTTTGCCCAAGTTCATTTCCATTGAGTTGGTGATGCTATCTAACCATCTCATCCTCGGCTGGCCCTTTCTACTTTTGCATTCAATCTTTGCCAGCATCAAGGTCTTTTGCAAATAAGCAGGTGGCCAAAATACCGGAGTTTCAGTTTCAGCATCAGTCATTCCAATGAATATTCAGGGTGTTTACTCTTAGGATTGACTGATTTGATCTTCTTGCAGTACAAGGGACTCTCAAGAATCTTCTTTAGTACCACAATTCAAAAGCATCAAGTCTCAGGCACTTAGTCTTCTTTATGGTCCAACTCTCACACCCGTACATGACTGACTAATGGAAAAACCATAGCTTTGACTATATGGACCCTTGTCAGCAAAGTGATGTCTCAGCTTTTTAATATGCTGTCTAGACTTGTCATAACATTCATTCCAAGAAGCAAGCATCTTTTAATTTCATGGCTACATTCACCATCAGCCATGATTTTAGAGTCCAAGAAAATAAAGTCTGTCACTGTTGAATTTTAAGCCAGCTTTTTCACTTTCCTCTTTCACCCTCATCAAGGGGTTCTTTAGCTCTTCTTTACTTTCTGACAGGAGGATGGTGCCATCTGCATTTTTGAGGTTTTCGATATTTTTCCCAGCGATCTTAATTCTAGCTTGTGATTCATCCAGCCCAGCATTTCACATGATGTACCCTGCATAGAAGTTAAATTAGTAGGGTGACCATACACAGCCTTATCATACTCCTTTCCCAATTTTGAATCAGTCTGTTGTTCCATGTAAGGTTCTGACTGTTGCTTCTTGACCTACATACAGGTTTCTCAGGAGGCAGGTAAATGGTCTGGCATCCCTATCTCTTTCAGAACTGTCCACAGTTTGTTGTGATCCACAAAGTCAGAGGCTTTAGTGTAGTCAATGAAGCAGAAGTCGATGTTTTTCTGGAATTCTGTTTGTTTCTCCATGATCCAATGAATGTTGGCAATTTGATGTTTGGTTCCTCTGTCTTTTTGAAACCCAGTTTGTATACCCGGAAGTTCTTGATTCACATATTGTTGAAGCCTAGATTGAAGGATTTTGAGTATAAATATCCTTTGTATGTTTTGCCAGTGTGTGAAGCAAGAACAATTATATGATAGTTAGAACATTCTTTGGCATTGTCCTTCTTTGGGATTGGAATGAAAACTGTCCTTTTTCAGTTCTGTGGCCACTGCTGAGGTTTCCAAATTTGTGGACATACTGAGTGCAGAACTTTAACAGCATCATATTTTAGGGTTCTAAGTAGCTCAGCTGGAAATCCATCATCTCCACTAGCTTTGTTTGTAGTACTTCCATCTAAGGCGCATTTGACTTCATAGTTCAGGATGTCTGGCTGTAGATGAGTGATCACACCATCATGGTTATCTGGGTCATTAAGACCTTTTTTTGTGTATTTCTTCTGTGTATTCTTCTCTCATCTTCTGATAGGTTCTTACCATTTCTATCCTTTATCATGCCCGTCCTTGCATGAAATGTTGATACCTCTAGTTTTCTTGAAGAGATCTCTAGTCTTTCCCATTCTATTGTTTTCCTCTATTTCTTTGCATTGTTCATTTAAGAAGGTCTTCTTATCTCTCCTTGCTATTCTCTGGCACTCTGCATGCAGCTGGATATATCTTTACATTTCTCCCTTGCCTTTCACTTTCCTTACCAACAGCTCATAATAGACAGAGCATAACACTCTACTTGTATCTGATGCCTTTAAGAATTATAAGGAAGATAACGACAATACTTCATGACTGTTTATATGTGAGCAAATTAATATTCAAAATCCAGCTACACAGTCCAAAAAATTAATGTTGAATTAAATTTTAAGTCACTTTTTTCCAGGAGTAATGCAATTCAATTAATCAAAGCCAGTCCCTGACAAAGCACAAGTTTATCTTATTGGTGTCCATAATACAGATTTGTCATGGACATTAAAATCTCACACAAGATGATTGATATTTACTATGGAAAATCTTAAATGTAATTTTTCAGCATTACATTATACCTCTACTGATTCTAATGAATGAATAAATTCTTTATTGACTTTGGCTCAAATGACAAGCATTGTGACCAAGGGAATAACCAAATGTTGGCAGAACAAAAGTGAAAAATCAATAGCAATTGATTATTTAAACTCAGAATTTCAGGGTACTCAGGCAGGATTTATTCTAAGCCAAGCCCCAGTAGGAGCACTCTGAATCTATCTGATTTGTAAACTGTCTCCAACACTTCATCCTACCCAGTTAATTTGCAATCAGAATTGCTATTTTAAATGAAAGCATCTGATTTGTTGATGAGTTTAATATAGTTCTTGCTAGTTGTTTATTTTTGTTCATCTCCACTAGCTTTGTTTGTAGTACTTCCATCTAAGGCGCATTTGACTTCATAGTTCAGGATGTCTGGCTGTAGATGAGTGATCACACCATCATGGTTATCTGGGTCATTAAGACCTTTTTTTGTGTATTTCTTCTGTGTATTCTTCTCTCATCTTCTGATAGGTTCTTACCATTTCTATCCTTTATCATGCCCGTCCTTGCATGAAATGTTGATACCTCTAGTTTTCTTGAAGAGATCTCTAGTCTTTCCCATTCTATTGTTTTCCTCTATTTCTTTGCATTGTTCATTTAAGAAGGTCTTCTTATCTCTCCTTGCTATTCTCTGGCACTCTGCATGCAGCTGGATATATCTTTACATTTCTCCCTTGCCTTTCACTTTCCTTACCAACAGCTCATAATAGACAGAGCATAACACTCTACTTGTATCTGATGCCTTTAAGAATTATAAGGAAGATAACGACAATACTTCATGACTGTTTATATGTGAGCAAATTAATATTCAAAATCCAGCTACACAGTCCAAAAAATTAATGTTGAATTAAATTTTAAGTCACTTTTTTCCAGGAGTAATGCAATTCAATTAATCAAAGCCAGTCCCTGACAAAGCACAAGTTTATCTTATTGGTGTCCATAATACAGATTTGTCATGGACATTAAAATCTCACACAAGATGATTGATATTTACTATGGAAAATCTTAAATGAAATTTTTTCAGCATTACATTATACCTCTACTGATTCTAATGAATGAATAAATTCTTTATTGACTTTGGCTCAAATGACAAGCATTGTGACCAAGGGAATAACCAAATGTTGGCAGAACAAAAGTGAAAAATCAATAGCAATTGATTATTTAAACTCAGAATTTCAGGGTACTCAGGCAGGATTTATTCTAAGCCAAGCCCCAGTAGGAGCACTCTGAATCTATCTGATTTGTAAACTGTCTCCAACACTTCATCCTACCCAGTTAATTTGCAATCAGAATTGCTATTTTAAATGAAAGCATCTGATTTGTTGATGAGTTTAATATAGTTCTTGCTAGTTGTTTATTTTTGTTCATGTACATATTTTAGTGTCCACTTATGTTAGACTATTTTTTAAATTTTGAATTCTGAACCACTTGTTCTGATGTTTATCCTTAATGCTATTATTATTATTTTTTTAAATGTCAGGAGCTACTAGAAAGCCTTTAGGACTTCACTTCTCCTGTGGTGTTGTCAAACTGAATGGTAGAGGAGAGAAGTTACCCATCCTATCTCAGCCAAACCAGGCTGGGACATCATTCAATTTAAAATCAAGAGGGACTCAATTGGAAAGCACCACATGATGCTTTTTATATATTGCATGTGTCTCTTGGGGGTCATGCTAAAAGTGGCAGCAGTTTTAGAAAAAGAAAAGTTGGCAGATGTTAGAGGTGATTAAAAGGATGATTAAAACTGGCACACTCTCTCCATGAAAGTGTGACTGTGTTTATTCTACAACACTCGGAAATTGGCAGGTCTTGGAGATCTGGCTAGACTGTGAAAACTCTGGCAGGACCACTGTTACTCAGAGAGTTGCTTTTCTCAAGATATTGGGACAAGTGCTAAACTATTCAAGTTGCTAAAGAAATAATATTACAAATTTAATTTTTGAATGAACTGAATGGAATACATTGAAATTATTTTCATGAAATGGCTGGTGAATATTACAAACATTATTCTTAAAAACAGAGATGTTGAGTTCTGTGATACCATTAAGCACTGTGTTTATAAATATTTAGGTTTCTCAGGAACATTTCATTTTGTGAATAAAACAACTGAACTTGAGTGTCCAAATAAAATATCTGGGTTTTTTATAATCGTGATTATACCATTTTTTTTCTTGAGAAATCTGATATTATTCTTATACTGAGTCACTTTTTTGACTGTAAAACAAAAGCAGTCAGTTTAATTTCTGTTTGGTATAGCCATTATGGGACTGTTCAACCTATCTACACATTAGATATTTTGTTAAGGCAAATGATAACCAAGCTGTGTGTCCCTTTCAAGAACATCTTAAAGGAAATAGCTTTCACATTCAGACTGATTCATCAATAGATAGTACCAAGTTTAATATAGTTCTTGCTAGTTGTTTATTTTTGTTCATGTACATATTTTAGTGTCCACTTATGTTAGACTATTTTTTAAATTTTGAATTCTGAACCACTTGTTCTGATGTTTATCCTTAATGCTATTATTATTATTTTTTTAAATGTCAGGAGCTACTAGAAAGCCTTTAGGACTTCACTTCTCCTGTGGTGTTGTCAAACTGAATGGTAGAGGAGAGAAGTTACCCATCCTATCTCAGCCAAACCAGGCTGGGACATCATTCAATTTAAAATCAAGAGGGACTCAATTGGAAAGCACCACATGATGCTTTTTATATATTGCATGTGTCTCTTGGGGGTCATGCTAAAAGTGGCAGCAGTTTTAGAAAAAGAAAAGTTGGCAGATGTTAGAGGTGATTAAAAGGATGATTAAAACTGGCACACTCTCTCCATGAAAGTGTGACTGTGTTTATTCTACAACACTCGGAAATTGGCAGGTCTTGGAGATCTGGCTAGACTGTGAAAACTCTGGCAGGACCACTGTTACTCAGAGAGTTGCTTTTCTCAAGATATTGGGACAAGTGCTAAACTATTCAAGTTGCTAAAGAAATAATATTACAAATTTAATTTTTGAATGAACTGAATGGAATACATTGAAATTATTTTCATGAAATGGCTGGTGAATATTACAAACATTATTCTTAAAAACAGAGATGTTGAGTTCTGTGATACCATTAAGCACTGTGTTTATAAATATTTAGGTTTCTCAGGAACATTTCATTTTGTGAATAAAACAACTGAACTTGAGTGTCCAAATAAAATATCTGGGTTTTTTATAATCGTGATTATACCATTTTTTTTCTTGAGAAATCTGATATTATTCTTATACTGAGTCACTTTTTTGACTGTAAAACAAAAGCAGTCAGTTTAATTTCTGTTTGGTATAGCCATTATGGGACTGTTCAACCTATCTACACATTAGATATTTTGTTAAGGCAAATGATAACCAAGCTGTGTGTCCCTTTCAAGAACATCTTAAAGGAAATAGCTTTCACTAGTTTACAAGACTGATTCATCAATAGATAGTACCAAGTTTTCAACTGTTATGAGCATATGGACACAAAATGTTATCAAACTCTTTATGTGAATTGTGAACTTCTAACAAGTAAATTAGAAGCTGACAATTCACTCTACAAACAGCTCACTGAGGCAAGAACAACATATATTACTCTCATATAGATAATATAATTAAGGTGATATTATTATAGACTGGAACAGATCTTGGAGTTCGAGCTTCCTCCTTAAGTTTGAGTCCCTTATGGAGCATCTTTGATTAATGTCGCTTCATCTTTTTGCAGCCACACTTTCTGTCATCTCCAAATATGAGGCCTATTGACTCTTTTTGTTGCTTATCCATCTTTTTGCCTCTAACAGTGCTGCTTCTCCCATTCTGGTCTTCTTTCCTCTCTTACAACTTCCAAAATATTATTTGCCTGGAATATATAAAATGGTACCTTCACAATTCTGCCATGGCAAGTAAAATCATCTTTTGCTCTCTATGGTTACTATCATTGATATTTATCACACAGTATTTGATATAATCACACACACACACACACCTCTCAATGTATAGTTCTTGTGGCCAGAAACAGTAAAATTCATCTCTACATGTTTTAGTTCAGTTCAGTTCAGTTACTCAAGTAGTGTCTGAGACTATGTGATCCCAGGGGCTGCAGTATGCCAGGCTTCTCTGTTCTTCATCATCTCTTAGAGCTTGTTCAAACTCATGTCCATTGAGTCAGTGATGCTATTCAACCATCTAGTCCTCTGTTGTCCTCTTTTTTGCGTTCTGTTGTTTCTTGACATTAGGCTCTTTTCCAATGAGCTCTCTTCGAATCAGGTGGCCAAAGTATTGGAAATTCAGCATCATTCCTTCCAATGAATATTGGGGTTGATTTCCTTTAAGATTGACTGCTTTTATCTCCTTGTAGTCCAAGGGACTCTCATGAACTTCCTCCAACACCGTTGTTCAGAGGCATCAATTACTTGGTGCTCAATTTCTAGCCATTATGGGACTGTTCAACCTATCTACACATTAGATATTTTGTTAAGGCAAATGATAACCAAGCTGTGTGTCCCTTTCAAGAACATCTTAAAGGAAATAGCTTTCACTAGTTTACAAGACTGATTCATCAATAGATAGTACCAAGTTTTCAACTGTTATGAGCATATGGACACAAAATGTTATCAAACTCTTTATGTGAATTGTGAACTTCTAACAAGTAAATTAGAAGCTGACAATTCACTCTACAAACAGCTCACTGAGGCAAGAACAACATATATTACTCTCATATAGATAATATAATTAAGGTGATATTATTATAGACTGGAACAGATCTTGGAGTTCGAGCTTCCTCCTTAAGTTTGAGTCCCTTATGGAGCATCTTTGATTAATGTCGCTTCATCTTTTTGCAGCCACACTTTCTGTCATCTCCAAATATGAGGCCTATTGACTCTTTTTGTTGCTTATCCATCTTTTTGCCTCTAACAGTGCTGCTTCTCCCATTCTGGTCTTCTTTCCTCTCTTACAACTTCCAAAATATTATTTGCCTGGAATATATAAAATGGTACCTTCACAATTCTGCCATGGCAAGTAAAATCATCTTTTGCTCTCTATGGTTACTATCATTGATATTTATCACACAGTATTTGATATAATCACACACACACACACACCTCTCAATGTATAGTTCTTGTGGCCAGAAACAGTAAAATTCATCTCTACATGTTTTAGTTCAGTTCAGTTCAGTTACTCAAGTAGTGTCTGAGACTATGTGATCCCAGGGGCTGCAGTATGCCAGGCTTCTCTGTTCTTCATCATCTCTTAGAGCTTGTTCAAACTCATGTCCATTGAGTCAGTGATGCTATTCAACCATCTAGTCCTCTGTTGTCCTCTTTTTTGCGTTCTGTTGTTTCTTGACATTAGGCTCTTTTCCAATGAGCTCTCTTCGAATCAGGTGGCCAAAGTATTGGAAATTCAGCATCATTCCTTCCAATGAATATTGGGGTTGATTTCCTTTAAGATTGACTGCTTTTATCTCCTTGTAGTCCAAGGGACTCTCATGAACTTCCTCCAACACCGTTGTTCAGAGGCATCAATTACTTGGTGCTCAGTCTTCTTTATGGTCCAACTCTCACATCCATACATGAGTACTGGGAAAACTATAGCTTTGACTAGATGAACTCCTTTTGGCAAAGTGAGGTCTCTGCTTTTGAATACACTGCCCAGGTTTGTCATAGCTTTTCTTCCAAGGAGAAACTGCCTTTAAATTTCATAGCTGTAGTCATCATAAGCAGTGATTTTGGAACCCCCCAAAATAAAGTCTATCACTGTTTCCATTGTTTGTCCATCTATTTGCCATGAAGTGATGGGACCAGATGCCATAATCTTTATTTTCCTGAATGTTGAGTTTTAGGCCAGTGTTTTCACTCTCTTCTTTCACCTTCATCAAGAGGCTCTTTAGCTCCTCTTCACTTTCTACCATAAGGGTGGTGTCATCTGCCTAATTGAGGTTGTTGATATTTCTCCTGACAATCTTGATTCTAGCTTCTGCTTCATCCAGACCAGCATTTCTCATGATGCACTCTGCATATAAATTAAATAAGCAGGGTGACAATATATAACCTTGACATACTTCTTTTTTAATTTGGAACCAACCTATTGTTCTATATTAAATTTTAACTGTTGCTTCTTGTGCTGCATACAGGTTTTGTAGAAGGCAGGTAAGGTAGTATGTATTCCCATCTCTTTCAGAATTTTCCAGTTTTTTTGTGATCCACACAGTCAAAGACTTTAGCATAGTCAATGAAGCAGTAGTAGTTATTTTTCTGGAATTCCCTTGCTCTATGATCCAACGGATGTTGGCAATTCGATCTCTGATTCCTTTGCCTTTTCTAAATCCAGCTTTTACATTTGCAAGTTCTCAGTTCATGTACTGTTGAAGCCTACTTTGAGGATTTTAAGCATTACTCTGCTAGTGTGTGAAATGAGCGCAAGGGTGCAGTAGTTTGAACATTCTTTGGTGCTGCCCTTCTTTAGGATTGGATGAAAACTGTCTTTTTCCAGTTCTGTGGCCACTGCTGAGTTTTCCAAATATGCTGGCATATTGAATGCAGCACTTTGACAGCATCATCTTTTTTTTTTTTTAAGTTCATTTTTAAAAAAAATTTGGCCTCTTTTATTTATTTTTTATTTATTTGCATCCATCTTTATTTTTTGCCCTATACAGGCCTCCCATTGCAATGGCCTCTCTCTCTGCAGAGCACTGGCTCTGGGGGCATGTGCTCCAGAGCGCTGGCTGTCAATTGGACATACCAGTCCAGTAACTCCATGGCACGTGTGGGATCTTCCTGGGCTAGGGATCGAACCGGTGCCCCTTGCACTGCAAGGGAGACTCTTTACCCACGGGACCACCAGGGAAGCCCCACAGCATCATCTTTTAATATTTGAAATAGCTTAGCTGAAATTCCATCACTTCCACTAGCTTTGTTCGTATTAATGCTTCCTAGGGTGCATTTAACTTTGCACTCTAAGATGTCTGGCTTTAGGTGAGGGATCACACCATCGTGGTCACCCAGCTCATTAAGATCTTTTTTTGTATAGTTCTTCTGTGTATTCTTTCCACCTCTTCTTAATATCTTCTGCTTCTGTTAGGTCCATACCATTTCTTCTTCTGTCCTTTATTATGCCTATCTTGGCATGAAACCCGAAATCTTTCCTTGGTATTTCTAATTACCTTGTAGAGATCTCTGATCCTTTCCATTCTTTATTTTCCTCTATTTTTTTGCATTGTTCACTTAATAAAGCTTTCTTATCTCTCCTTGCTATTCTCTGGAACTCTGCATTTAGATGAGTGTAATCTTCTTTTTCTCCTTTGCTTTTAGCATTTCTTCTTTTCTCAGCTATTTGTAAGGTGTCTTTAGACAACCATTTTGTCTTTTTTGCATTTCTTTTTCTGGGGATGGTTTTGATCACCTGTACAATGTTACGAACCTCTGTCCATAGTTCTTCAGGCATTCTGTCTATTAGATCTAATCCAATGAATCTATTTGTCACTTTCACTGTACAATTATAAGGGATTTGATTGAGGTCATATCTGCATGGCCTAGGGGTTTTCCCTACTTTCTTCAGTTTAAGTCTGAATTCTGCAATAAGGAGTTCATGATCTGAGCCACAATCAGCTCCAGCTCGTGTTTTTGCTGACTGTATAGAGCTTCTCCATCTTTGGCTGAAAGAATATAATCAATCTGACTTCAGTATTGACCATCTGGTGATGTTCATGTGTGGAGTCGTCTCTTGTGTTGTTGGAAGAGGGTGTCTGCTATGACTAGTACATTCTCTTGGCAAAATTCTGCTAGCCTTTGCCCTGCATCGTTTTGTACTCCAAAGCCAAACTTGTCTGTTACTCTAGGTATCTCATGACTTCCTACTTTTGCATTCCAGTTGCCAATGATGAAAAGGACATCCTTTTTGGTGTTAGTTCTAGAAGATCTTGTAGGTCCTCATAGAACCATTCTACTTCAGCTTCTTTAGCATTAGCGGTTGGGGCAATGACTTGGATTACTGTGATACTGAAATGAACTGAGATCATTCTGTCGTTTTTGAGATGGCACCAAGTGTATGTTTAGAACCTAGCATACAGTACCCACACAAGGAATGTTTTCTGAATTAATATATGGACAAATGAATCTAATTGGATCAGAAAAAGCACCTGTAAAATTACTTAAGCAAGAGCTGAAAATTAAACATCTGAGCTCACAAGCCAAAAGAGAAATAAGTACTGACACAGATAAGATGAAACAACTGAAAGTCTCTAATTTTTATGTTCATTTGTTTATTTTTTAAAAAAGTGATATTTACCAGTGAATGAGATCAACCCAGAGACAAATATATGAAGTTTTCCCTTTGCCCGAGAAGCATCAAAGAGGACAGGAAACATGTTAATCTGCCTATGTCCTGCAGCAAGCTGTTTAAATTTACGTCTTTGTGTTTCAGCCTAACAGCAAATGATGAAATCTTTAAAACAACAAAACTTGAATTTTGGGCAAGCATCCATTGTTTACCATTAGTGTCCTTTTTGGTAAAAGGCATGAGACAAAGTCAATAAATTATTTACTTATTTTTGGTAGTTCTGTGTCTACACATGGGCTTTCTCTAGTTATCGCAAGCAGGAGTTACTCTCCATTGCGGTGCAGAGGCTTCTCATTGTGGCAGTTTCTCTTGCAGAGCGCAGACTCTAGGCACATGGGCTCAGTAGTTGTCGTGCTTGGGCTTAGTTGCTTTGTGGCCTGTGGAATCTTCTTGGACCAGGCATTGAACCTGCACCCTCTGCATTCATAAGCAGATTCCTATCCACTGTACCACCCAGGGAAGTCCTAAAGTCAAGAGATTATTATTCTTCCTAGTATAACTGTAAAGGGGACTATGATGAATAACTTTGCTAAGTTTCTTTTATTGTGAAGCTACTGGAATCTGTTTATTTTATAGCTCTCATTTTATAGCAAATGTAAGTGTACCTATAGGCATTCATGATAACTTGAGATGATGTACATATTCATGGAGTGAATATTAGAAAATAAAATTATTAATCTGACTTATATTTAGGCCTCTGTTGCTCCTTATATCCACAAGTGGAGGGATTTTTCTTAGAGGTATTACAGCTATTATAGCTTTTCATGCATTTTAAAGTTTGAATGTTAGGTTTTTCAGTAATGTTCTAACTTGGTTAATGCTTTCACAGGATGCAGTTTCTCAATTAGTGTTGCAAAATATGGCATTACTCAATCAAAAATTTCATATAGGATGGTGATAGCTCTGTTGCTATTGATTTTCTCTTTTAGACAACATCAGTTTACACTGATTAAATTCTATTCTCAGATATTTAGGTATACATTGTACTAAGATAAGAATAAATAAATTCTTCCAGGTACATTACAAAGAAATTATTATGTAATAAATCTCTGGGTTATGACAGAAAAGTAACTAAAAGAAAACATCCTTAGAAATCTTTTTCTACAATCTTTAAACTTAAAAAATGTGACTGAGGAATTCCCTGGTGGTTCAGTGGGTAAAGAGTCCACCTTGCAGTGCAGGGGGCACTGGTTCAGTCCCTGGCCTGGGAAGTCCCATATGCTGTGCAGGGACTGGATTGGCGTGTCCAATTATGACCTAGTGCTGAGGTGTGCATGTGACCAGAGCCGGTGCTCTGCAGTGAGAGAAGCCACTGCCATGGGAGGCCCACACTGCCCAAAGAAAAAAGATGGATGAAAATGGTAGTTCTGTGTCTACACATGGGCTTTCTCTAGTTATCGCAAGCAGGAGTTACTCTCCATTGCGGTGCAGAGGCTTCTCATTGTGGCAGTTTCTCTTGCAGAGCGCAGACTCTAGGCACATGGGCTCAGTAGTTGTCGTGCTTGGGCTTAGTTGCTTTGTGGCCTGTGGAATCTTCTTGGACCAGGCATTGAACCTGCACCCTCTGCATTCATAAGCAGATTCCTATCCACTGTACCACCCAGGGAAGTCCTAAAGTCAAGAGATTATTATTCTTCCTAGTATAACTGTAAAGGGGACTATGATGAATAACTTTGCTAAGTTTCTTTTATTGTGAAGCTACTGGAATCTGTTTATTTTATAGCTCTCATTTTATAGCAAATGTAAGTGTACCTATAGGCATTCATGATAACTTGAGATGATGTACATATTCATGGAGTGAATATTAGAAAATAAAATTATTAATCTGACTTATATTTAGGCCTCTGTTGCTCCTTATATCCACAAGTGGAGGGATTTTTCTTAGAGGTATTACAGCTATTATAGCTTTTCATGCATTTTAAAGTTTGAATGTTAGGTTTTTCAGTAATGTTCTAACTTGGTTAATGCTTTCACAGGATGCAGTTTCTCAATTAGTGTTGCAAAATATGGCATTACTCAATCAAAAATTTCATATAGGATGGTGATAGCTCTGTTGCTATTGATTTTCTCTTTTAGACAACATCAGTTTACACTGATTAAATTCTATTCTCAGATATTTAGGTATACATTGTACTAAGATAAGAATAAATAAATTCTTCCAGGTACATTACAAAGAAATTATTATGTAATAAATCTCTGGGTTATGACAGAAAAGTAACTAAAAGAAAACATCCTTAGAAATCTTTTTCTACAATCTTTAAACTTAAAAAATGTGACTGAGGAATTCCCTGGTGGTTCAGTGGGTAAAGAGTCCACCTTGCAGTGCAGGGGGCACTGGTTCAGTCCCTGGCCTGGGAAGTCCCATATGCTGTGCAGGGACTGGATTGGCGTGTCCAATTATGACCTAGTGCTGAGGTGTGCATGTGACCAGAGCCGGTGCTCTGCAGTGAGAGAAGCCACTGCCATGGGAGGCCCACACTGCCCAAAGAAAAAAGATGGATGAAAATAAACAAAGAAAGAAAAACAATAAAAGAGGCCAAAATTGAAAAAAAAATGTGACTGAGACTGTCTTCATCCTTAAACTATAAAATTTCAGTAAGTAGTTATGGACATAATAATTCAATGTTTCAATTTGGAATTTCAAGCGATGAAAGAGTAAGTAACAAAATAATGAAAGCAAATCTCAATAAAATGTAAATCAAAAAATAGGAAGTCATAGGAGACAGGCGAAAAAGAGTTTCAGGGGACACTGAGAAAATTACATACAGACAGAAATATATGAAGTTGCACAGGAGACAGGAGGCATAGTGGTAACTGAATGAAAACTTAAAAATGCTGAAAAAGTGTACTTGTCTAAGAATTTTAGCAAAGTGTCATGGCTTGAGGGCTTCCCTGTGACTTAGATGGTAAACAATCTGCCTGCAATGTGGGAGACCCAGGTTCGATCCTTGGGTTGGGACAATCCCCTGGAGAAGCAACTGGCAACTCACTCTAGTATTCTTGCCTGGAGAATCTCATGAACAGAGGAGCTTGTGGGCTACAGTCCATGAGGTTGCAAAGAGTCAGACACGGCTGAGTGACTAACACACACATACACACACACACACAGCATGACCTGAAGGGATTAGGATCAGAAAGTTAAAACAAGAATATAGCTGCAACTTAACAAAGGACAAGATGTCAAGGTATGAGATAATTAGAGATACCTCTAGAGATGTCTTCCAACTCAACCTATATTTTTGTTTAATACTATAAATTTTTTGTGTATCTACTGAATGTTTATGTAACAATCTTGCCCTGGTGGCTCAGACAGAAAGAGCCAGCCTGCAATGCAGCAGACCTGGGTTTGATTCCTGGGTCAGGAAAATTTGCCCGGAGAAGGGCATGGTGACCCACTCTAGTATTCTCACCCGCAGAATCCCTGTGGACAGAGGAGCCCAGTGGGCTACAGTCCATGGGGTTGCAAAGAGTCGGACACAATTGAGTGACTAACACACACACATAAATTTCTTGTTCCTTTACTGACTGTCTATTTAACAGCAGTCCTTCCTTATTACCAGGGCTTATACTCCCAAGATCTCCAGTGGATGTCTAAAACTGTGGATAGTACCAAACCCTGTATATACTTCGTTTTCTCCTATACATACATACTCATGACAAAGTCTAACTTGTAAACCAAGCACAGTAAGAGATTAACAACTGTAAGCAAAAAAGAAATAGAACAATTACAACAAGATGCTGTAAGAACACTTATGTGGATTTGGTCGCTCTCAAAATATCTTATGGTACAAATTTAATGTTTTTTCCATCTTTACTAAGCACTTACCGGTTGTGACAACTTTTTCATTTTGAGGTGTGACAGTAAAACAAGCATAAATTTCTTTGTCCTCCTTCACAATTTCATGGGTAGATGATCTGTTCTTACCACAAATGTCAGCAACCTCAGCATACAATTCTTTTCTTTCCTTTTTAAGTGGAAAACTTTCACCTTTTCACTTAAAGGAAACATTTTAAGGCTTCTCTTTGGCATATCCAAATTGCCAGCCATAGTACTCTTGCACATTGGGGCCATTATTAAGTAAAGTAAGGGTTATTTGAACACAAATTCTAAAAGGCAACCATAGATTTGATAACAGGGAAAGCTACTAAGTGACTTGCTGGACAAAGGGATGATTCACATCCTGGGTGGAAAGGAGCAGGACTGCAAGAGAGCTCTTCGTGCTATTCAGAAAGATGCAAAATTTAACTCATATGAATTGTTTATTTCTGGAGCTTTCCATTTAATATTTTTGGACTATGGTGTACTCTGGGTAACTGAAACTGCCGAAAGCAAAATAGCAAATGAGGGGGACTATTGTATTATGAAGTCATTTCAGTTCTCTGAAACTCAAGAGTTCTTTTAAATTTTAAAGTCAATACATTTCTTCTTAAAAATAAAACAGACTGTAGATGTGTTCTTTTTTGGAAGCAGGAGAGTTCTAGTGCTTATAATACTTATTTTCATAGCTGCTCTAGAGCTGTCTCTGCTCTCTTTCAAAAGAATGTGTGCAGTGAGAAAGATTTTCCACTAGATTTTTTTCTAAAATGAAAAAAATATATCCAAGTTATGCCTTAGATGTTTATATTCATTAATCCAATAGTTGTATTAAGTATTCATTTCTGTCAGGCACTGTTTCAGACATTGGGGAAATAGCAGGGGCTGACATAGTCATTTTTCTCTTACCACTTTCATGGTATTCTTGTGTGGGGAAGACAGTAATCAAATAAATGAACATTTAATATATTGGAGTGTGAAAGGGCTTTGTAGGAAAAGCATCACAATATAGGGGGTGCTAGCTTACATAGGATGGTCAGGAAAAAATCTCTTTGATGTGGTAAAATTTAAGTAAAACTTTCAAGACATGAGAGAGTAAACCATGTGGCTCCATTGGGGGAAGGACCTCCCTGGTGGCTCAGCCAGTAAAGAATCCACCTGCCATTGCAGGGCACACAAAAGATGCAGGTTCGATCCCTGAGTTGGGAAGATCCTTTGGAGGAGGAAAGGGCAACCTGCTCCAGTCTTTTTGCCTGGAAAAATCCATGGATAGAGGAGCCTTGTGTGCTGCAGTCCACGGGGGTCCTGAAGAGCTGGACAGGACTGGGACACGACTGGGTGCACATCCACACTGGGGGAAGAGGAGAGATAGAACCTCTCAATTCACAAAATGCATTACCCTAAGTGTATCATTTTATTTGAGTTTCACAACGACCTTGCAAAGATAAGCACATATTATTATCATTCTTACTTTTGTGGAAATTAAAACTGGGAAAGGTCAAATGAGTTGAAGTTATCCACTCGGAGGATGACAGGAAAGGTGTCACATGGAATCCAAGTCAAATCCTGTTAGCTCAATAAGAAATGCTATTGCCGGGGTGGAGCTAAGATGGTGGCATAGAAGGACGTGCACTCATCTCTCCGGCAAAATCGCCTGAATTGCAATGAGTTCCTGGGAAACCATCGACAGGAGGAGGTTGGATCTGATCACAGAGGGGATACCCCACATCGAAGAACAAAGGAGAAGCCGCATCAAGACGGTAGGAAGGGTGCAATCGCACTTTTAAAAGTCAAACCTCATACCCGCCAGAGAGGCTGGGTGGGCCAAAGGCACAAAGCCTGTTGCAGATCAAGACCTGGGAAAGGAGCAGTGACATCCACAAGGGACTGAGCCAGACCTGCTTTGGAGGGTCCAGGTGCCCCCTGGAGCTAGAAGTGCCCTTGAGCAGGCCTGGGAAGGACGGCACTCAGTTTCCTTTGGAGGAGGTTACCATTAACCGGATCACAGAGCCGCCAAGGAGGACTGGAAACTCTGTGTGCACTGTGATCCGGGAGAGGGGAATAGCGATCCTGCATGAGACTGAGCCAGACTCACCTCTGAGTAATCTGACGTCTGCCGCGGTGGCGGGGGTGGACGGTGGCCTGCAGCAGGGTCGGGGTCACTGCGGAAGTGCTTCCCATAGAGCGTGTGGGAAGAAATCCTTTGCGAGACAGACACCATTTTGCCTACTGTAGTTTGGCTGCTGGTCAACTGCCGGGCTTCTGGTCAAGCTACAGGGAGGGAACTTAGCTCCACCCAGCAAGAAAAGAGATTTGGATTAAGAAGCTCCCGGGGCCAGCCTGGGCGGGCCTTTTAGTTCTGGAATAGGCCGAAATAAACAAGCAGTCAAAGAGGTCTTCAGATCCAACCACTGCCAGAGGCAAGAAAAAGACTGATAATTCCTGAATAGTCAGCAAGAGACAGAAGAACATAAACACTATTTTCACATTTTGGCTGAAGCTGGAGTTACTGCTGTATTTTTAAAATTTCATTTTATTCCTTATTTTTTTTTAATTGCTTTTTTTTTGTATTGTATTGTTTCAATTGTTTTTTTCCCTTTTTTCCAAACCCACTGAGTGCAGCCCCCATTTTTTTTGTTTGTTTGTTTGTTTAGGGGTTTTTTTTTTTTTTGGGTGTGTGAGAGTGGGTGTGTTCATTTCCTTCACTAAATTCTATTGAAGCTACTAATTTTATCAGTAAGACTGAAGATATTCAAGTTTACATAATTTTTTTTTTCTTTTTCCTTTTAAACCACACATTTTATTTTGGTATAAACTTCTCGGTCCCCATTGGCCTTTTAAGGTTCCGTGGGGGTTTTGTATTTTTTTTATTATTTTTGCTTTCTTTTTCTATATTTTTCTATATACTTATCTCTGTTTTAATTTAAAAAATTTTTCATTTGTACTACCACTTCCTCTATAATTCTTTGCTTTCTCTGAAGCTCCTTTCCTATAGCACTAAATTCTAATACATACAAATCTTTATCTCCCTATATTTAACTTTGCATTATTATTCTATATTTCTCTTCTATCCTCCCTTTCTCTTTTTCCTTTTTCCCACCATATTTCTTAGTCTGTTCTGTCCTCATTGCCTTATCCCCAATGGGGACCCTGCTCTAGCATTATTCTCCAATTGGTGCTCTACTTAGTTTGGTTATTAACTGGTGGATATCATTCTTG
Organism: Tragulus kanchil; assembly: GCA_022376925.1. Classification (NCBI taxonomy): domain Eukaryota; kingdom Metazoa; phylum Chordata; class Mammalia; order Artiodactyla; family Tragulidae; genus Tragulus; species Tragulus kanchil. Next base: position 115,277,532 of record JAIOJX010000023.1, on the reverse strand, counting down.
GTTTTCTCTATACGCCATGCTAACGTATTATACTGTATTTTCGGTTTGAATGCTTGGGTTATGTTACAGCTGTATATGTTTATGTGTATAATTCAATATGCTGGATAGTATTTGCATAATATTTTAATTTCCATTTGTCAAAGGTATACCTTTTGTTTCTCATTTGCGTATATATGTTTTACTATCATTTAATGCCATAACAAACCAGCTGTCAAATCTTCATTCCCTGGTCAGGCAACAAGCTCCGGCACTTTAGGGAGGGAGCACTGACTCCAAAACTCTACAATACTAGAGAATTCCTAACACTAGAGAGCACTATACAAGTGAGAACGCCAACAGAGGTAATCACTTGTATGCAAGTCCTGACATCACCCAATCACCAGCATCACCCAGAATAAGAAGCCCCATCCAAACAACAAACACTAACAGACGTAACTCAAAGTCTGGGAAAAGGAAATCCCAAACAGAGTCAGTTAAAAAATTAATAATAACAATGAAATGGCAGAGAAATAACACAAGTGAAGGAACAATCTACAAACACACAAGATCAAGTCAATGAAGAGAATTTGGACAAACTTTCTGAAAGTGATTTCAGAAGAATGGTAGTAAAGATGATCAAAGACACTGAAAACAGAATGTTAGAGAAATTGCAATACACAAATAACACACTGAATAAAGAAACACAAGAACTTACAAAAAAATTAACAGAGACAAACAACTCAATTGCTGAACTGAAAAACACTCTAGAAGGAATCAAGAGCAGAGTATCTGAGACAGAAGACCGGATAAGTGAGCTGGAAGATAGAATGGTGGAAGTAACTGCTGAAAAACAGAATCTAGCTCAAAGAATGAAAAGAGCAGAAAATAGCTTCAGAGACCTCTGGGATAATATCAAACACACAAATATTTGAATTATAGGGGTTCTAGAAGAATCCTTTTCCTCACCTTATATTTCTTTTTTTTTGCATTATTATTCTATATTTCTCTTCTATCCTCCCTTTCTCTTTTTCCTTTTTCCCACCATATTTCTTAGTCTGTTCTGTCCTCATTGCCTTATCCCCAATGGGGACCCTGCTCTAGCATTATTCTCCAATTGGTGCTCTACTTAGTTTGGTTATTAACTGGTGGATATCATTCTTGGTTTTCTCTATACGCCATGCTAACGTATTATACTGTATTTTCGGTTTGAATGCTTGGGTTATGTTACAGCTGTATATGTTTATGTGTATAATTCAATATGCTGGATAGTATTTGCATAATATTTTAATTTCCATTTGTCAAAGGTATACCTTTTGTTTCTCATTTGCGTATATATGTTTTACTATCATTTAATGCCATAACAAACCAGCTGTCAAATCTTCATTCCCTGGTCAGGCAACAAGCTCCGGCACTTTAGGGAGGGAGCACTGACTCCAAAACTCTACAATACTAGAGAATTCCTAACACTAGAGAGCACTATACAAGTGAGAACGCCAACAGAGGTAATCACTTGTATGCAAGTCCTGACATCACCCAATCACCAGCATCACCCAGAATAAGAAGCCCCATCCAAACAACAAACACTAACAGACGTAACTCAAAGTCTGGGAAAAGGAAATCCCAAACAGAGTCAGTTAAAAAATTAATAATAACAATGAAATGGCAGAGAAATAACACAAGTGAAGGAACAATCTACAAACACACAAGATCAAGTCAATGAAGAGAATTTGGACAAACTTTCTGAAAGTGATTTCAGAAGAATGGTAGTAAAGATGATCAAAGACACTGAAAACAGAATGTTAGAGAAATTGCAATACACAAATAACACACTGAATAAAGAAACACAAGAACTTACAAAAAAATTAACAGAGACAAACAACTCAATTGCTGAACTGAAAAACACTCTAGAAGGAATCAAGAGCAGAGTATCTGAGACAGAAGACCGGATAAGTGAGCTGGAAGATAGAATGGTGGAAGTAACTGCTGAAAAACAGAATCTAGCTCAAAGAATGAAAAGAGCAGAAAATAGCTTCAGAGACCTCTGGGATAATATCAAACACACAAATATTTGAATTATAGGGGTTCTAGAAGAAGAAGAAAAAGAGAAAGGTTATGAGAAAAATTTTGAAGAGATTCTAGTTGAAAATTTCCCCAACATGGGAAAAGAAACAGTCAATCAAGTCCAAGTGCAAAGAGTACCATACAGAATAAACCCAAAAAGAAATACACCAAGACACATATTAATTAAGCTAACACAAATTGAACATAAAGACAGAATTCTAAAAGCAGCAAGGGTAAAGCAACTAGTGACATACAAGGGAAAGCCCATACGTTTAACAGTTGATCTTTCAACAGAAATTCTGCAGGCCAGAAGGGAATGGCAGGACACATTTAAACGGCTAAAAGAGAATAATCTGAAACCAAGAATCCTCTACCCTGCAAGGATCTCATTCAAAATTGATGGAGAAATCAAAAGCTTTACAGATAAGCAAAAATTAAAAGAATTTAGTACCACCAAAGCAGCCTTACAACAAGTGTTAAAGGGGCTTATATAGACAACAAGTATAAGAGAAGAAGAAGATCCACCACACAAACCCATCATAACATCTAAGTAGATGACAATAGGATCATTTGTATCAATAATTACTTTAAATGTAAATGGACTAAATGCCCCAACCAAAAGACACAGACTGGAAGAATGGATTCAAAATCACAACCCATACATACGCTGCCTCCAGGAAACTCACTTCAGACCTAAAGACACTCATAGACTGAAAGTTTAGAGGCTGGAAAAAGATATTCCATGCAAATGGAAATCAAAAGAAAGCTGGAGTAGCAATCCTCATATCAGACAAAATAGACCTCAAAATAAAGAAGATTAGAAGAGACAAGGCAGGACACTACATAATGATCAAGGGAACAATCCAAGAAGAAGACAAAGCAATCATAAATATCTATGCACCCAATGCAGGAGCACCCCAATACATAAGACAAACACTTTCAGACATAAAAGAAGACATCGACACTAACACAATCATAGTAGGAGACTTTAACACTCCGCTCACACCAATGGACAGATCATCCAAACAGAAAATTAATACAGAAACACAAGCCTTAAATGCCACACTAGAAGAAATGGACCTCATTGATATCTTTAGGACGTTCCATCCAAAAGCAGAATACACTTTCTTCTCAAGTGCTCATGGGACATTCTCCAGGGTAGACCACATCTTGGGCCACAAATCAAACCTCAGTCAATTCAAGAAAACTGAAATTATATCAACCATCTTCTCAGACCACAATGCAATGAGACTAGAGATCAAATGCAGGAAAAATACCGCTAAAAACACAAACATACGGAGATTAAACAACACATACCTAAAAAACCAACTGATTACCAAGCAAATCAAAGGAAAAATAAAAAAATTCCTAGAAGAAAACGACAATGAACACACAACAGTGCAAAACCTATGGGATACCGCAAAAGCAGTTCTAAGAGGGAAGTTTATAGCAATTCAATCCCACCTCAAGAAACTAGGAAAATCTCAAACAGATGACCTAACCTTATGCTTAAAACAACTGGAGAAAGAAGAACAAAAAAACACCCCAAAGCCAGCAGAAGAAGGAAAATCATAAGGATCAGAGCAGAAATAAATGAAAAAGAAATGAAAGAAGCAATAGTAAAGATAAATAAAACAAAAAGCTGGTTCTTCGAAAAGGTCAATAAAATCGACACATCACTGGCCAGACTCATCAAGAAAAAGAGAAGAACCAGATCACCAAAATCAAAAGAAAGCTGGAGTAGCAATCCTCATATCAGACAAAATAGACCTCAAAATAAAGAAGATTAGAAGAGACAAGGCAGGACACTACATAATGATCAAGGGAACAATCCAAGAAGAAGACAAAGCAATCATAAATATCTATGCACCCAATGCAGGAGCACCCCAATACATAAGACAAACACTTTCAGACATAAAAGAAGACATCGACACTAACACAATCATAGTAGGAGACTTTAACACTCCGCTCACACCAATGGACAGATCATCCAAACAGAAAATTAATACAGAAACACAAGCCTTAAATGCCACACTAGAAGAAATGGACCTCATTGATATCTTTAGGACGTTCCATCCAAAAGCAGAATACACTTTCTTCTCAAGTGCTCATGGGACATTCTCCAGGGTAGACCACATCTTGGGCCACAAATCAAACCTCAGTCAATTCAAGAAAACTGAAATTATATCAACCATCTTCTCAGACCACAATGCAATGAGACTAGAGATCAAATGCAGGAAAAATACCGCTAAAAACACAAACATACGGAGATTAAACAACACATACCTAAAAAACCAACTGATTACCAAGCAAATCAAAGGAAAAATAAAAAAATTCCTAGAAGAAAACGACAATGAACACACAACAGTGCAAAACCTATGGGATACCGCAAAAGCAGTTCTAAGAGGGAAGTTTATAGCAATTCAATCCCACCTCAAGAAACTAGGAAAATCTCAAACAGATGACCTAACCTTATGCTTAAAACAACTGGAGAAAGAAGAACAAAAAAACACCCCAAAGCCAGCAGAAGAAGGAAAATCATAAGGATCAGAGCAGAAATAAATGAAAAAGAAATGAAAGAAGCAATAGTAAAGATAAATAAAACAAAAAGCTGGTTCTTCGAAAAGGTCAATAAAATCGACACATCACTGGCCAGACTCATCAAGAAAAAGAGAAGAACCAGATCACCAAAATCAAAAATGAAAAAGGAGAGATTACAACAGAGGATGCAGAAATCCAAAGGATTCTAAGAGACTATTATGAACAACTCCATGGCAACAAACTGGACAACCTGGAAGAAATGGACAGTTTCTTAGAGAAGATTAATCTCCCAAGACTCAAGCAGGAAAAAATAGAAACTATGAATAAGCCAATCACAAGCTCAGAAATAGAATTTGTGATTAAAAATCTACCCCAAAATAAAAGCCCAGGGCCAGATGGTTTCACAAGTGAATTCTAGCAAACATTTAAAGAAGAGTTAATGCCTGTCCTTCTAAAACTCTTCCAAAAAATTGCACAGGAAGGAGCACTCCCAAACACATTCTATGAGTCCGCCATCACCTGGATAGCAAAGCCAGCCAAAGACAACACAAAAAAAGAAAATTATAGGCCAATTTCACTGATGAATCTAGATGCCAAAATGCTCAACAAAATCCTAGCAAATAGAATTCAATAACACATCAAAAAGCTCATACATCATGATCAAGGTAGGTTCATCCCAGGCATGCAAGGATTCTTCCATATCTGCAAATCAATGAATGTGATACACCATACCAACAAATTGAGAGACAAAAATCACATGATCATATCAATAGATGCAGAAAAAGCCTTTGACAAAGTACAGCATCCATTTATGATAAAAACTCTTCAGAAAATGGGCATAGAAAGAACCTATCTCAACATAGTGAAAGCCATCTATGAGAAGCCCACAGCGAACATTATCCGCAATGGTGAAAAACTGAAAGCATTTCCTCTAAGATCAGGAACAAGACAAGGGTGTCCACTTTCCCCCACTCTTTAAAATTTAAACATAGTCAAACTCTCTCTATTTGCAGCATGAAAAATGAAAAAAGTTACTGAACACACAACAGTGCATCAAAAGAAATTTGCAATTCAATCCCACCTCAAGAAACTAGGAAAATCTCAAACAGATGACCTAACCTTATGCTTAAAACAACTGGGAAAGAAGAACAAAAGCACCCAAGACAGCAGAAGAAGGGAAATCATAAAGATCAGAGCAGAAATCAATGAAAAAGAAATGAAAGAAACAATAGTAAAGATAAATAAAACCAGAAGCTGGTTCTTTGAAAAGGTCAATAAAATCGACACATCACTGGCCAGACTCATCAAGAAAAAGAGAAGAACCAGATCACCAAAATCAAAAATGAAAAAGGAGAGATTACAACAGAGGATGCAGAAATCCAAAGGATTCTAAGAGACTATTATGAACAACTCCATGGCAACAAACTGGACAACCTGGAAGAAATGGACAGTTTCTTAGAGAAGATTAATCTCCCAAGACTCAAGCAGGAAAAAATAGAAACTATGAATAAGCCAATCACAAGCTCAGAAATAGAATTTGTGATTAAAAATCTACCCCAAAATAAAAGCCCAGGGCCAGATGGTTTCACAAGTGAATTCTAGCAAACATTTAAAGAAGAGTTAATGCCTGTCCTTCTAAAACTCTTCCAAAAAATTGCACAGGAAGGAGCACTCCCAAACACATTCTATGAGTCCGCCATCACCTGGATAGCAAAGCCAGCCAAAGACAACACAAAAAAAGAAAATTATAGGCCAATTTCACTGATGAATCTAGATGCCAAAATGCTCAACAAAATCCTAGCAAATAGAATTCAATAACACATCAAAAGCTCATACATCATGATCAAGGTAGGTTCATCCCAGGCATGCAAGGATTCTTCCATATCTGCAAATCAATGAATGTGATACACCATACCAACAAATTGAGAGACAAAAATCACATGATCATATCAATAGATGCAGAAAAAGCCTTTGACAAAGTACAGCATCCATTTATGATAAAAACTCTTCAGAAAATGGGCATAGAAAGAACCTATCTCAACATAGTGAAAGCCATCTATGAGAAGCCCACAGCGAACATTATCCGCAATGGTGAAAAACTGAAAGCATTTCCTCTAAGATCAGGAACAAGACAAGGGTGTCCACTTTCACCACTCTTATTCAACATAGTCCTGGAAGTTCTAGCAGCAGCAATAAGAGAAGAGAAAGAAATCAAAGGAATCCAGATTGGAAAGGAAGAAGTCAAACTCTCTCTATTTGCAGATGACATGATATTATACATAGAAAATCCCAAGGACACTATTACAAAACTACTAAAGTTAATCAACGAATTCAGCAAAGTTGTGGGATACAAAATCAATACACAGTAATTACTGGCATTCCTATATACAAACAATGAAAAATCAGAAAACAAAATCAAAGATGCAGTCCCCTTCATCATCACAACCAAGAAAATAAAATATCTAGGAATAGACCTATCCAAAGAAACAAAGGAACTGTACACAGAAAATCACAAGACACTCATGAGAGACATTAAAAAAGACTTAAGCAGATGGAGAGATATTCCATGTTCCTGGGTCGGAAGAATCAATATTGTGAAAATGACCATACTACCAAATGTCATCTATAGATTCAGTGTGATCCCTATCAAATTTCCAATGACATTCTTCACAGAACTAGACCAAAGAATTACACAGTTCATATGGAAACACAAAAGACCTCGAATAGCCAAAGCAATCCTGAGGAAGAAGAATGAAGCTGGAAGGATCCGCCTCCCAAACTTCAGACTCTACTACAAAGCAACAGTTATCAAGACAGTATGATACTGGCACAAAAACAGAAATATTGACCAATGGAACAAGATAGAGAACCCAGAGATAAACCCACGCACCTATGGGTACCTTATTTTTGACAGAGGAGGCGACCATCTAAAATGGGACAAAGACAGCCTCTTCAACAAATGGTGCCGGGAAAATTGGACAGCTACATGCAAAAAAATGAAATTGGAACATTCCCTGACACCATGCACAAAGATCAACTCAAAATGGATTAAAGACCTAAATGTAAGACCAGAAACCATCAAACTCTTAGAGGAGAATATAGGTAAAACCCTCAAGGACATAAATCAAAGCAGGATCTTCTCTGACCCACCTACTAGAATAGTGGAACTCAAAAGACAAATGAACATGTGGGACCTAATGAAACTTAAAAGCTTTTGTACAGCAAAAGAAATTACAACAAAGCTGAACAGACACCCCACAGAGTGGGAGAAAATCATAGCAAATGAAACAACAGCAATAAGAGAAGAGAAAGAAATCAAAGGAATCCAGATTGGAAAGGAAGAAGTCAAACTCTCTCTATTTGCAGATGACATGATATTATACATAGAAAATCCCAAGGACACTATTACAAAACTACTAAAGTTAATCAACGAATTCAGCAAAGTTGTGGGATACAAAATCAATACACAGTAATTACTGGCATTCCTATATACAAACAATGAAAAATCAGAAAACAAAATCAAAGATGCAGTCCCCTTCATCATCACAACCAAGAAAATAAAATATCTAGGAATAGACCTATCCAAAGAAACAAAGGAACTGTACACAGAAAATCACAAGACACTCATGAGAGACATTAAAAAAGACTTAAGCAGATGGAGAGATATTCCATGTTCCTGGGTCGGAAGAATCAATATTGTGAAAATGACCATACTACCAAATGTCATCTATAGATTCAGTGTGATCCCTATCAAATTTCCAATGACATTCTTCACAGAACTAGACCAAAGAATTACACAGTTCATATGGAAACACAAAAGACCTCGAATAGCCAAAGCAATCCTGAGGAAGAAGAATGAAGCTGGAAGGATCCGCCTCCCAAACTTCAGACTCTACTACAAAGCAACAGTTATCAAGACAGTATGATACTGGCACAAAAACAGAAATATTGACCAATGGAACAAGATAGAGAACCCAGAGATAAACCCACGCACCTATGGGTACCTTATTTTTGACAGAGGAGGCGACCATCTAAAATGGGACAAAGACAGCCTCTTCAACAAATGGTGCCGGGAAAATTGGACAGCTACATGCAAAAAAATGAAATTGGAACATTCCCTGACACCATGCACAAAGATCAACTCAAAATGGATTAAAGACCTAAATGTAAGACCAGAAACCATCAAACTCTTAGAGGAGAATATAGGTAAAACCCTCAAGGACATAAATCAAAGCAGGATCTTCTCTGACCCACCTACTAGAATAGTGGAACTCAAAAGACAAATGAACATGTGGGACCTAATGAAACTTAAAAGCTTTTGTACAGCAAAAGAAATTACAACAAAGCTGAACAGACACCCCACAGAGTGGGAGAAAATCATAGCAAATGAAACAACAGACAAAGAATTCATCTCCATAATCTACATGCAACTCAAGACAACTCAGCACTGGAAAATCGAACAACCCAATCAAAAAAATGGGAAAAGGACCTAAACAGACACCTCTCCAACAACGACATACAGATGGCCCCAAAGCACATGAAACGATGCTCAACTTCACTTATAATTAGAGAAATGCAAATCAAAACTACAATGAGATATCACCTCACACCCGTCAGAATGGCCATCATCCACAAATTGACAGACAATAAATGCTGGAGAGGCTGCAGAGAAAAGGGAACACTCCTGCATTGCTGGTGGGAATGTCAATTGATACAACCTCTATGGAAGACAGTCTGGAGATTTCTTAAAAAACTAAAAATAGAAGCACCATACAACCCAGCAATCCCACTCTTAGGCTTATACCCTGATGAAATCAAATCTGAAAGAAGCACCTGTACCCCAATGTTCATTGCAGCTCTCTATACAATAGCTAGAACATGGAAGCAACCTAGATGCCCATCGACGAACGAATGGATCCAAAAGCTCTGGGACATACATACAACGGAATACTACACAGCTGTAAAGAGAAATGCAGAAGAATCAGCCCTAATGAGGTGGCTGGATCTAGAATGTATCATAAAAAGTGAAGTCAGTCAGAAAGAGAAGGACAAATACAGTATACTAACACATATATATGGAATCTAGTAGGATGGTGATGATGGCACATACAGTGAAGCGACGGAAAGACAGACATGGACAGTGGGCTTATGGATATTGTGGGGAAGGAACAGAGGGTGGGAGGCGTAAAGGAAGTAGCACGAAGGCCTATATTATCATAAATGAAGAAAACAGCTCTAGTCATTGCTCTGTGAGAAAAGGGGATCCTTCAGGGGTGCTGTGTGATGGTTGGGAGGGGTAGGAAGGGGGGATATACATATGACTAATCTGGGAACATACATATCTGTAAACAACAAAACTCTGTAAAAGTTAACAGCAAAATAAAGGTTAAAAAAAAAAAAAGAAATGTTATTGTCACTTATTAGGCAAGTAATCTTGCAAAAGTTACTTTCTCTAAGACTCAGTAACCTAAGTATTTAAATGAGCATCATACGAGTTGTAACTTCATAGAGTTGTGAAGATTATAACTTAATTTGTATTAAGTCATAACATGATGCTTAACAATCCTTGCCTCTGACTCAGGGACCAGGAAATTATGCGTGCATGCTAAGTTGCTTCAGTCATGTTTGACTCTTTGAGATCCCATGGACTGTAGCCTGCAAAACTCCGTTCACGGAATTTTCCAGGCAAGAATACTGGAGTAGGTTGCCGTTTCCCTCTCCAGGGAATCGTCCTGACCCAGAGTCAAACTCCTGTGTCTTTGATCTTTCCCGCCCAGGCCCCAGCCACAGGGTCTCTTATGTCTTTTGCGTTGGTAATCAGGTTCTATACTAGTGCCATAGGGGAGGCCCTTGGACCAAACCCTATCTGTTGGCTGTTTTTGTAAGGCATATGAGCTAAGAATGGGTTTCTCATTTTTAAATGGTTGAAAAAAAATTACATGAAATTCAAATTTTATTGCTCATCTATAAAGTTTTATTGGAAAACAGGCACTGTCCTTTATATTTTGTCTATGGCTGTTTCATCCCACAACAGCAGAGTTGAGGAAGTATAACAGAGACCATGGTTGCAAAGCTGAAAATTTAGTATCTGGCCTTTTTAGAGGAAAACTTTGGTTGATCTCTGCTCCGAATATAAATACTCAGTTCTGTAGCTCAAGCTATATTTCACTTCTTTGATTCTCAGAGTAACTATCTATCACACCTGATTGTTGGGGCTGTAGACTAGGAGTGATTCCAGATTCTTCTTTTCTTCATAACCCTCTTATATCCAATTTATTAGCAAGTTTTGACAGTTCCATGACCAGATAGTGTCACAAATCCAGTCATTTCTCTCTTCAATTATTACCATCAGAGAGATGACATAAAACTGGCCAATGGTCAGACCAAATATAAAAATAGAACTTTGAGTTACAATCTGAAGCAACCTCCACAGGAAACTAACCTCCTTATATAAGTTGCCCTAACCTCCTTATATAAACAGCCCTGTAAGCCAGCCTGCTTGAAGTTAGACTTGCAGGAAGCCAGGAAACTGCTATCTCTAGTTTTTGTCTTGATTTTATTCCTTCAACCCAAGAAACTCTGTTGTGCCTTAAGTCATTTGCATTTAATTCCCAGATCTCACAAAGGTAAAGTCCTTGCATTTTCAACTCTGCAGGAGACCTTCTTACACCACCGAATCTACAGTAGTTCCTTCTGTCTCAATTCCACCCCTTAAGCTTTCTATTTTTTTTTTCCCCAAAGCACTCATCAGTATCTGAGAGTATCTTGTTTATTTTTCATCTGTTTATTATCACTTTCTTTCTCATATGACCATTCTATACAGTAGAAACTCCATCTGATATCTAATAAGTTATGGTTGTAGAATAAAGATGATACTTTTTTCTCTATCTACAGCTCTTTGATTTTATCTTACAATTGAGAGCACGCACGTGTACACACACACACACACAGACACTTGTAAACAGGAAAAGAGCTGGTGTTGATCAGCTCTACTGAAAGTCCCCAGCAACATGTATAGATTTTTTCATTTTGAAGGGACTATATACTGTATCTTGAAAAAATTACATGAAATTCAAATTTTATTGCTCATCTATAAAGTTTTATTGGAAAACAGGCACTGTCCTTTATATTTTGTCTATGGCTGTTTCATCCCACAACAGCAGAGTTGAGGAAGTATAACAGAGACCATGGTTGCAAAGCTGAAAATTTAGTATCTGGCCTTTTTAGAGGAAAACTTTGGTTGATCTCTGCTCCGAATATAAATACTCAGTTCTGTAGCTCAAGCTATATTTCACTTCTTTGATTCTCAGAGTAACTATCTATCACACCTGATTGTTGGGGCTGTAGACTAGGAGTGATTCCAGATTCTTCTTTTCTTCATAACCCTCTTATATCCAATTTATTAGCAAGTTTTGACAGTTCCATGACCAGATAGTGTCACAAATCCAGTCATTTCTCTCTTCAATTATTACCATCAGAGAGATGACATAAAACTGGCCAATGGTCAGACCAAATATAAAAATAGAACTTTGAGTTACAATCTGAAGCAACCTCCACAGGAAACTAACCTCCTTATATAAGTTGCCCTAACCTCCTTATATAAACAGCCCTGTAAGCCAGCCTGCTTGAAGTTAGACTTGCAGGAAGCCAGGAAACTGCTATCTCTAGTTTTTGTCTTGATTTTATTCCTTCAACCCAAGAAACTCTGTTGTGCCTTAAGTCATTTGCATTTAATTCCCAGATCTCACAAAGGTAAAGTCCTTGCATTTTCAACTCTGCAGGAGACCTTCTTACACCACCGAATCTACAGTAGTTCCTTCTGTCTCAATTCCACCCCTTAAGCTTTCTATTTTTTTTTTCCCCAAAGCACTCATCAGTATCTGAGAGTATCTTGTTTATTTTTCATCTGTTTATTATCACTTTCTTTCTCATATGACCATTCTATACAGTAGAAACTCCATCTGATATCTAATAAGTTATGGTTGTAGAATAAAGATGATACTTTTTTCTCTATCTACAGCTCTTTGATTTTATCTTACAATTGAGAGCACGCACGTGTACACACACACACACACAGACACTTGTAAACAGGAAAAGAGCTGGTGTTGATCAGCTCTACTGAAAGTCCCCAGCAACATGTATAGATTTTTTTTCATTTTTGAAGGGACTATATACTGTATCTTATTCGACCATTTTTCTCTCTCCATCTTACCCTGTTTGTACATATTGGCTCCCTTTAAAAAAATAACTCAGATATATATGATTTAACTATTAGCAGTGGAATGAATATATCTGATTTTTTAATTATAAACAATGACATGATAAATATTGTTCTTTTATTCATTTGTACTAGTACTTCCGTAGAACAGTATTCAATGTGAATGCTGTCTCAAAGAATATGCCTATTTTAAATTTGATACATATTGCTGAACTGTTTTCTAAAGAGCTCTATAAATTTCAATGTCTCTTAATAGCTCTGGAAATAGGAGCTATTAAGAGGCACTGGAATTTATCTGCTGAATAAAAAACATTGAATATTGCCAAATTTTTCATTTGTTATCAGTCTGATGTGAAATACGTGATATTATATTACCAATTTAAATTGTTTCATTCAATATATGAGGTTGAACATACTTATTTACATGTGTTGGTCATTTGTATGTTCTTCCATAAACTGGTAGTTCACATCATTGCTCTTTTTGAAAAAACTGAATTGTGTTTTTCTTACTGACTTTATGGTGGTCTTTAAAAATTCTGACATTATTAATTTTTTTCCTAGGTAAATATTTCCAACTGTCATTTATCTTTTAACTTTGTTTCTGTTATCTTGTAGCTAAATCTATTAATTTTTTTTTCTCTGTGACTCAGCTTTTGCAATTTGTCAATAAAGAACTTCTTCAGTCAAAAATTATAAAAATATTTACCTGTAGTTCCTTCTAGTACTTTTGTAGATTTTTGATTAACAGATCATTCATCCATCTATAATTTTATCTGACTATAAGTGATCTAAATAAAACCTTCCCTTAGTAGATAGCTAAAATTATTTGCTAAGATATCAATTTTCTACTATTGATTTGAAATGTTAATTTTTATCTAATACTAAGTATCCATTTATATGTATAGTTATTTCTTGATTTTTATTTCTTTTTGAAGCAAAACTAAAGGATAGACTACCTAAAAAAAGTACACAGATTGTAAATAAAGAGCTTGGTGATTTTTACAAAGCAAATATACCACATAACAAGCAGCTAAGTCAAGAAAAAATTATCAGTATTTCAGAAACTTCTCTTTTCTATGTAGACAATTACATCTCTCCAAATATTGACAACCCTGTGTATTAAAAATATTATCTTTCTTTTGCTCATATTGTATCAGGAAGGTCTCCAGAAAGGACCTACTTGTATTATGCCTGCTTTCAATATGGAATGTCTTTGATCTTTCATTATTAAACAAGAGACTTGCTTTAGGTCCTTGACAGAGTCTCCCCAATAAAATTACAGAATTTTCTTTCAAGTTTATGAAGATTTGAAAAGTCATGCGTTGGAACTGAATTTTTGTAAGGTAACAAGCAGAATTATGCAAAGGTGACCTTGTTGTTCAGGTGGACTTGCTTGGACATCAGGCTAGCTGGGACAAGGATGCTTCCCCTACTTCAGGAAGAGAGAACTCAGCTTTCACCTCCTGGCCACTTTGTAGGAGGGGCTGCAGCATCCCGTTGTCCCAAGGGCTTCAGTGAGACAGATGGCTGACCTTCCCAGGTAATTTTTGTTAACTGCTATCACTCCAAATTCAGAAAGCCTGATGCAAGGCACCCTGAGTGTTCTCTGTACCCAAAAGCTTGACTTTCATGTTTGAATTATAAGGAAGAGAGATGAGGATATGGAGGTGGCAGTAGGAGTGGGGATTAAGGTGTCACCACTGGAATAGCTGGGCCCTGGGAGAGTTGGCCTCTCTTAGGCACGTAGGAAGTATGAGGGGTGTCTAACTTTGCCCTCTCTCCTTTTGCTAACTACTGGCATGCCAATTTTCCCTCCCCTCCCCAAACATATTCCTTATATATTCCTGCCCAAATATATACCTATATGATGTTACTTTGTGGCTTTCATCCTGAACTTGGTGGGTACAGATGATGACTCAGATTAGGTCTACCAGGTGGGGAAATTACAAAAATATTTTAGTACATATCAAGATTGTCATATTTTTAAAGTCAATCTGTCAATGATTTGAATTAGATGAATAGATACTGTAGTGAAGTACTTTTCTTAGTGATAAACCCTAACATGATACCTCCTGGGTCTGATTTGCCAATATTTATTTGGCATTATTAAAATCTCTATTCATGAGTAAGGTGAAGCTATTCTATTTCAATAAAAATCTATTGTCTCCTTGTAAATAATGTCTGATACAATGTTTGATAGCTTTCCATCTTTATTCCTGTGTTCTGAATAAATTTGAATAATAGGAGTTATCTGTTCTAAGTTTGATAGAATAGACCAGAAAAACTGGGCCTTGTGCATTTTGGGTGAAGGGTTGATACTGACTACATTTTCAATACTTTCTTTTCATTATTGTTTCATTTGGGTTTCCTATCTCTTTTTAAAATCAAATTTTGTAGCCTAATTTTGGGTTTTTTCATATTCATGCGTTGGAACTGAATTTTGTAAGGTAACAAGCAGAATTATGCAAAGGTGACCTTGTTGTTCAGGTGGACTTGGGACATCAGGCTAGCTGGGACAAGGATGCTTCCTACTTCAGGAAGAGAGAACTCAGCTTTCACCTCCTGGCCACTTTGTAGGAGGGGCTGCAGCATCCCGTTGTCCCAAGGGCTTCAGTGAGACAGATGGCTGACCTTCCCAGGTAATTTTTGTTAACTGCTATCACTCCAAATTCAGAAAGCCTGATGCAAGGCACCCTGAGTGTTCTCTGTACCCAAAAGCTTGACTTTCATGTTTGAATTATAAGGAAGAGAGATGAGGATATGGAGGTGGCAGTAGGAGTGGGGATTAAGGTGTCACCACTGGAATAGCTGGGCCCTGGGAGAGTTGGCCTCTCTTAGGCACGTAGGAAGTATGAGGGGTGTCTAACTTTGCCCTCTCTCCTTTTGCTAACTACTGGCATGCCAATTTTCCCTCCCCTCCCCAAACATATTCCTTATATATTCCTGCCCAAATATATACCTATATGATGTTACTTTGTGGCTTTCATCCTGAACTTGGTGGGTACAGATGATGACTCAGATTAGGTCTACCAGGTGGGGAAATTACAAAAATATTTTAGTACATATCAAGATTGTCATATTTTTAAAGTCAATCTGTCAATGATTTGAATTAGATGAATAGATACTGTAGTGAAGTACTTTTCTTAGTGATAAACCCTAACATGATACCTCCTGGGTCTGATTTGCCAATATTTATTTGGCATTATTAAAATCTCTATTCATGAGTAAGGTGAAGCTATTCTATTTCAATAAAAATCTATTGTCTCCTTGTAAATAATGTCTGATACAATGTTTGATAGCTTTCCATCTTTATTCCTGTGTTCTGAATAAATTTGAATAATAGGAGTTATCTGTTCTAAGTTTGATAGAATAGACCAGAAAAACTGGGCCTTGTGCATTTTGGGTGAAGGGTTGATACTGACTACATTTTCAATACTTTCTTTTCATTATTGTTTCATTTGGGTTTCCTATCTCTTTTTAAAATCAAATTTTGTAGCCTAAGTCTTTCTGGGAAATTTTCTATAATTGTCCATTTCATATAATGCCCATCCCAAACTAGTGGAATCAATATCTATGTTATTGTCTTTAAAAATATCTTCCAAAAAATAAAAATACTTCATAATGTTTGTTTTCTTGATCCTAATTTTATTCACTGATACATTTTTTTCTAAAAAGGATTTTCTAAAATTTTTGTTTCTAAATTCTTGATTTCTCTTTCATATCTTCTATTCTCTTTGTTTTCTGTGTTGTCATTGATTATGTTCATCAGTGTCTAAAATGCTGCTCTAATATATATATATATATATATGTATATATATATATATATATACACACACACACATATATATATATTTCAACAATTTCATTTTACATTTTCAAAATTCCATTTGCTTATTTTAAAAAAATCTGTTGGTCACTATAGATAAGTCTCCTGTTGCTTGCTCAGTTTAGTATCTCCATTAAAAATTGCTTCAACTATAATATCTTATACAAGTTCTTTTATACTATATATCTGATAATTTTAAATACCTCAAGCTTGTGAGTATTTACATTTGTTTATTATTGATGCTGATATTCATTTACAAAAACTTGTGTCCTTCAATGCTCACATTTCCTTGACTGTAGACTCACCTAAGTTTGATCTGAATTTACGAAATGTTAAGTGACTAAGTTGATGATGCTTTGCCCCAAGAGATATTTACTGATGTTTCTTCTGGAGACCAGAGGATATTAGTGATTTTATACTAGGAATGTGGTCCCCTGGTTCACTTGGGAACCAAGGCCTGATGTAGTCCTGGTACATCATTTATCCTTCAGACACCCCTACCTTTCAGATTTTCCCAGGATGTACTGTTTCCTTTCAGTTATAGCTTTATTTCTCTTTTCCTCTTGGAGTTTTCCTGCAAGATTAATAATATAGTAAAAAGTTTTACCCTGGATCTACACGTTTTGTAGAAAGTCCTTCAAATATCTTTTACCCCATATTTCCTGAAACAGAAACTACTTTTTCCTATTTCTCATAGTTTTTGATTTTTAAATTTTAAGTATTTTGTAATTAAGTACATTAATAATCATTACTGCTGTAATACCTTAATATCTTTCATCAGTATAAAATATCACTATTAGCTCATATTTAATGCTCTTTTTCCCTTCAATGCCATTTTCCCAATATTTATGTTATCATTTTTGCTTTCTTTTTGTTAGCATTTCCTTATCATTGGTTTCTCATTCATTAGAAGCTTTGCATTTTTAAAAGTTTTTAAACATTTATGGAGAAATCCATCATTTATACCAGACAGATTGTGTAATATACTTGTACCATTTACGTATGGTTTCATTTCTCTTTTTCAGTTTTTCAGGAGTCTATCAATCTAAAGTTATCAGTTAAGAGAAATAGGTAATTTAATTATTTTTCTAGTCTCTTTTTCCTATTCAGTTCAAAGTTCTAATAGATTTTGAAATTTCTGGATTTAGCTAACATTTTAAAAATCATTATTTATTAGATTTGTTTTTCCATTTGTCTTATATTATAGGATAATCCCATATTTGAATTTCTTAGTTTAATAACTGATTTTCACCTAAATATATTCTGGTATTTAGCTATTTTGTGTGTGTATATGCTAAGTTGCTTCAGTCATGTCCAACTTTTTTGCGACCCTATGGACTATAGTCAACCAGATTCCTCTGTTCATGGGATTCTCCAGGCAAGAATACTGGAGAGGGCTGCTATGCCCTCCTCCAAGGTCTTCCTGAGCCAGGGACTGAATCTATGCCTCTTACATTGCCTGGTTTGGCAGGCAGGTTCTTTACCACTAGCGCCATCTGGGAAGCCTCTCAGCTATTTTATTAAAATTTAATTTCAGCAAATATGTTTTGAAAGATTCAATTACTCTTTTATTGTAGCTTATCATTTAGTTTCTTTTACTTTGAAATACAGAGATAATATTCTCAAAACTTTCAGAGACTATTTTAAAATTTTAATTTAAAAATTTCTACTTTTTCCTGTGTTAATTTTGATTCTTCCTGACAATTAGTTCTCTCTCTGAGTTCTATTCTTCTCTTATTTTTCTTTCTTTTACATTGTTTGTCTATCTTAATTGTGCATAATTTTTTTTATAAAGTTTGCATTCTTTTTTTTTTTTTTTTGGGTGGGTTGGGGGCCACTTCTATTGGTCTTTCATTTATCTATTTTCATCCATCTTTGTTCTTTGGCCCGTGTGGGCCTCCCATCGCGGTGGCGTCTGTCGCTGCATAGCACCAGCTCTGGGCACATGGGCTCCAGAGCTCCAGCTCGGTAATTGGACACATCGGTCCAGCAGCTCAGCGGCACGTGGGATCTTCCCAGGCCAGGGATCGAACCAGCGCCCCTTGCACTGCAAGGCGGTGTCCTTACCCACTGGACCACCAGCGAAGCCCCTGCTCATAATTTTTGATCACCCATTTGTACTTACAGATTAAGGTCTATAATCATGCATATTTGTTCTGAGAGTCTCTGACTGATGGTCTTTATTCTAAGGACAGTGATTGCAGGTTTCTATCAGAGCTTTTAGTTTGTGGAGGTGGAAATTGAGTCTTATGACTAGGTGGCACTTTTGTTGGATGTATTTTTCTTTTTTATGAGGAGGCCCTTGGTCCCTTGTGATGGCTGTAAGTTACCTGGGCCAGT
Organism: Tragulus kanchil; assembly: GCA_022376925.1. Taxonomy (NCBI): domain Eukaryota; kingdom Metazoa; phylum Chordata; class Mammalia; order Artiodactyla; family Tragulidae; genus Tragulus; species Tragulus kanchil. The sequence continues at coordinate 115,258,567 of JAIOJX010000023.1, read as the reverse complement.
GTCTCATTTCACTTGTCTTAGGACTCATTTCTTTTCTTCTTAGAATAGAAGTAATGAATGAATCAGCCTCCATTCTAAGACCCACATTTTCTCCCCGCATGCATGGCTTATGGTCAGGAAACTATTCTATGTTTCTAAGGAAAAATTCACTATTGTGGTGGTATATTCCCTTTTATGATTTTTGCCTCCTTCTGAGGCTTTCAGTTTCTTAGCTCTACTAGGTTTTGTCCAACATCTGTCCACACACTCACATACATAGTCTCACTCTCCTTTCTCTCTATGGATGGACCAAATGCTGTACAAGGGAGAGTCCTCCCTAAGCCAGAACTGGGGAGTCAACAGCACCTGCTCAGGTCACAAATCTATAGCCTTCCAAGACCCTGAGGGGCCCTCAGGCTTCTAGCATGGAACTCTGGGATCCCAATCTGACATCTACCAAAATTCAAAGTATAGCAACCTGAATATACCACTTTATTCTGAAATTAGAAAATTAGGTGTCAGGCAGGCAGAAGATCTCAACAGGAGTCTGCCTGATTATACCCAGTGCTGTCAGCTTTTGCTTCTCCTCTTCTAGTATACCAGCATACTGACAAAGACCACTTGTTTCTCTGTTAATGCAAACCACAGACCATGTCATTCCCACCTGCCTAGAGCCTCCAGTAAGTGAAGCAGGTGCACTCAAGCTCTGTGAGTGCCTGAACACAGGCAGACCTGGTATCCATACAGGATTGGCAGCACTCTCCCTACCCCCACCCCCTAGAGGAAGGCTCCATTAAACCTACAGCCTACAGAGTGTCTACATTTCACTGACACACACTCACCTTCCAAAGCAACTGCCAGATGCCACGAACTACAGCAGAGCAAAGAGTCTCACTACAAGACCTCGGCATTGAATAAAATGGCCTTACGTCATGAATCCAAGGTGTATTGTAAGGATTACTTAGCCTGTGGCGCTATGCACCTTGGGCTCCTCATCTTGGACAGTGCACTTCACTCAGTAGGGGAACACAAAGAGAAACGCATACACACTCTCTGACACACACTAAATCAAAACAGTCCCAAGCACTTGCCAATATCCTCAGATCTAGTTGTTTCTTTTCGAGGCAGCTACGGAGCCTCTAAAATTCACAGCAGGAAACCGCCCATTTCCGTCCATCCTCCAGCATGTACCTTTAAGAGCCGCCTCAGGGCATTGCTCTCTCGAACACATTCGTCTATCGGCCCCCAGGGGTGAGGGAGTTGGCTCCTTCACTCAGGTCTCAAATACTCTCTTGTTTGAATGCCATGCTGGATGCTCGAGGAAAGAGGGAGGCGGCCAGGGCCAGGTCCCAAGGGGTGAAGGGTGGAGTTTCCTAGGAAGGCAAGCACGGCACAGTTGGAACTTGCAGGCTGAGGTATGTGATTTCGGGGGTGTGGGGGGAGCCCACGAGGGTCCTCACAGAGGGGCAGGCTGGCCAGGGGAGCGCCGAGCGTCACAGGTGGCTCAGAGTAGGGAAAAGTCGTGCACGCCCGGAGGCACTGCGGTAGACCCCACGCACCCGAGAAGAGGTCAGATCTCGCGGGATCTCAGGAAAGGTACAGGCGCGTGTCAGGAGCGCTGGGCTGAGAGACGGAAGGCGCGCGGGTGTCCAAGGCTCCTTCCTTCAGATGGCCCTTGAGGAGTTTGACTCAACTATCACGCAATGTCTAACGCTCTGGGGGCTTCTTGACGCGCCTTCAGCCAGAGTCATGGAGGGCAGGTGCACTCAAGCTTGTGAGTGCCTGAACACAGGCAGACCTGGTATCCATACAGGATTGGCAGCACTCTCCCTACCCCCACCCCCTAGAGGAAGGCTCCATTAAACCTACAGCCTACAGAGTGTCTACATTTCACTGACACACACTCACCTTCCAAAGCAACTGCCAGATGCCACGAACTACAGCAGAGCAAAGAGTCTCACTACAAGACCTCGGCATTGAATAAAATGGCCTTACGTCATGAATCCAAGGTGTATTGTAAGGATTACTTAGCCTGTGGCGCTATGCACCTTGGGCTCCTCATCTTGGACAGTGCACTTCACTCAGTAGGGGAACACAAAGAGAAACGCATACACACTCTCTGACACACACTAAATCAAAACAGTCCCAAGCACTTGCCAATATCCTCAGATCTAGTTGTTTCTTTTCGAGGCAGCTACGGAGCCTCTAAAATTCACAGCAGGAAACCGCCCATTTCCGTCCATCCTCCAGCATGTACCTTTAAGAGCCGCCTCAGGGCATTGCTCTCTCGAACACATTCGTCTATCGGCCCCCAGGGGTGAGGGAGTTGGCTCCTTCACTCAGGTCTCAAATACTCTCTTGTTTGAATGCCATGCTGGATGCTCGAGGAAAGAGGGAGGCGGCCAGGGCCAGGTCCCAAGGGGTAAAGGGGTGGAGTTTCCTAGGAAGGCAAGCACGGCACAGTTGGAACTTGCAGGCTGAGGTATGTGATTTCGGGGGTGTGGGGGGAGCCCACGAGGGTCCTCACAGAGGGGCAGGCTGGCCAGGGGAGCGCCGAGCGTCACAGGTGGCTCAGAGTAGGGAAAAGTCGTGCACGCCCGGAGGCACTGCGGTAGACCCCACGCACCCGAGAAGAGGTCAGATCTCGCGGGATCTCAGGAAAGGTACAGGCGCGTGTCAGGAGCGCTGGGCTGAGAGACGGAAGGCGCGCGGGTGTCCAAGGCTCCTTCCTTCAGATGGCCCTTGAGGAGTTTGACTCAACTATCACGCAATGTCTAACGCTCTGGGGGCTTCTTGACGCGCCTTCAGCCAGAGTCATGGAGCAGGGGCAGCTCCGAACAGGTAGGGAGCAAAGTGCTCAGGCCCAAAGACTGTCTAGCCTTCCAGAGCCCGGAGTGGCAGGCCTGGGGGAGGGGAAGCGACGCCAGCTTCTGGCTCTGCCGGGTTTAGTCCTGGCCAAGGCCCTAGGCCGCAGCAACCTGAGTGCATTTTTATCCTTTTGAAAATAATGATTTTTTTTTTTTTTTTGAAACAGTAATTCACATAACGGACAGTTCACGCGTTTAAGCTGTACGGTTCAGTGGTTTTTAATGTGCTCAAAACTTGTGCAACCATTGTCTCTGTTGAATCCCAGAAGAGTTTTCACATTTTATCACTCCCCATAGTAGCCCCCGGTGTCGACAAGTCATTTCCTTTTCGTCCCTCCCTTCAGCCTCTGGCAACAACGGATTTACTTTCTGCTTTGAGGGATTCATGGGTTTTGGAAATTTTATGTGAAAGGAATCATACAAAATGTGGTATTTTATGTTTGGCGTCTTATACTTAGGATAATGTGTCCAGGTTCATCTGTGTTGTACCATACATCAGTATTTCATCTACCCTCCCTTTTTAAATTTTGGTCTTTCATTTTATTTTCGTCCATCTTTGTTCGTGGGTCTCCCATCGCGGTGGCCTCTCTCGTTGCAGAGCACCGGCTCTGGGCGTTGTAATTGGACACACCGGTCCAGCCGCTCCGCGGCATGTGGGGTCCTCCCAGGCCAGGGATCGAACCGGCGCCCCTTGGACTGCAAGGCGGTGTCCTTACCCAGTGGACCACTAGGGAAGCCCACATTCCCTTTTTATGGCTAAATAATTTTCTGTTACATAGATATATTACATTTGTTTATTCATTCAGCAGCTGATGGACATTTGGACTATTTTAACCTTTTGACTATCATGTATAGTGCTGCTATAAATATTCATGTATAGTTTTTGTATGGACATATGTTTTCAGTTTTCTTGGAATATACCTAGGAATGAATTGGAAAGTCTGTGTTTAATTTTTGAGAAACTGCCAGACTGTTTTACCAGCAGCTACACCATTTTGCATTCCTACTAGCTATGTTTGAGGCTTCCAGTTTCTCCACAAACTTGGCAACACTTGCTACTGTGCATCTTTTTAGCTTATAGCCATTTTAGTGGGCGTGAAGTAGTACCTCATTGTGTTTGTAATTTGTGTTTGAGAAGTTAATTTATTAAGTATTTTTTCATGTGCTTGTTGGCCATTTATGTGTCTTTGAAGAAATGCCTATTTAGAATCTTGACCATTTTAAAGTTGGGGATTTTTATTATTATTGTGAGTGTTCTTCATATATTCTAGATACGCATCTGTTGTTTTGTATATATGACTTGCAAATATTTTCTTCCATTCTGTGGGCTGTCTTTTTAATTTCTTGAGGTGTTCTTTTGAACATAAGCATTTTTAATATTCATGACATCTATTTATCTATCTACCTATATATTTTGTGGTTGCTTGTGCCTTTGTTATCTAACAAATCATTACCTGATCCAAAATCACAGAGATTTTCTCCTATGTTTTCTTCTAAGAGTTTTATAATTTTGGTTCTTAAATCTAGGTCTGTAATATATGAGTTAATTTCTGTATGTGATGGGAGGTAGAAGCATTTTTTCTAATAATTTTCCTGGTTCTCTGGATATGGTTTTTTAAACAGTTCGTTTAACACAAATATATTAGCTGACTTGAAGTCTGTGTTTAGTTAAGTCTATATATTTTTCAGGAACTTTTTTCTTTTTTTTAAATTGCTTTCCCTCTGCCTTGTATTGGTTCTTTGAGCATCTGATTCTTTGAGTTGCCTGGTTCTTTGAGGATCTTACACTGTTTTTGTTGAAAATGGACATTGTACAAAGTACAATGCTATACTTTTGAATGGCCTTCTCAGGTGGTAAAGAATCTACTCCTAATGTAGGAGACATGGGTCAGGAAGATCCCCTGGAGAAGGGAATGGCAGTCCACCCCAGTATTCTTGCCTGGACAATCCCTTGGACAGAGAACCCTGGTGGGCTACATGTAGGACTGCAATATCAGATACTACTAAAGTGATTTAGCAGGCATACTTTTGGATAATAGACTCCTACCATCTCCAGAGTTTGCTGTTGTTATTTGTTGACATTTGTTTATTTGTGATTTTTCTGGAATAATTATATAAAGGCTGTATTCTTTGTTCTATGTGACCACTGATGTCTCCACTTGGTTAGCCTAGTTGTCAGCTTATAATTGGATGGAGATTTCCTTAAATGCTTAGTATGGGTAAGTCTCCCAACCTTTGCATGGGGCTCTATGTGCATATGAGGTCACGTCCTGAGTGCTGTAATGGACATCTTAGAACTTTGCCTTGGCTTTGACTTTCTGCTTCTGCAGAGCTTCAAGGTCAGTCAGAATTGAGAGGTTAGTATGTTTTTAAGTACTTCCTGGGCGTGCACACAGCCCTCAACATACTGTGGCCTTCTGGATTCCAAATGTCAGAGCTTTTCAAAGCCCCCTATGGACATGTCATTACTCAGTTTTTCCTTCTAAGCTTCTCTGGTTGTCCTTCTAGTAGTCCTAGCTGAAATATGACTTCAAGCAGCTGCTGATTAGACGGTTGCCACATTAACTGACATTAAATATTGTTGATTGTTTTTGACAAATGCCTGGGGTGTAGCTCAGTTTTCATGGGGTGGCCTTTGCATCAAGTCAAATACAAAGATACCTTGAGAATGTGCTTTTGAGGGAGCTGGTAGGTGATACAGTGCTGTTATAGGGGCTTAGGGCTTTTGAGGGAGTTCCAAACCCATCCTGCCCTCTGCAGACTCAGGGAGTTCACAAATGCTGTTGTTGTGAAGCTACTGGTTTTCAAGGTTGAGAAGGTTGGGAAGACAGGCAAATGAAAATGTAACTAAATTTGCTCTTCTTACCAATATTCATTTTTTTTTTCTTGAGTAAATACTTACTAGATTGTTGTGCATTCTTTAGTTAATTTCAGAGTTCTCAAAAGGTTGATTAAGATGGTTTTTGCCAATGGTTTTCCTCATCGATTTTATAGAGAAACAGATTTTCAGTTATTTTAAGTCCTAAATAACTCTGTCACTTTGGAAGTGCTCTGATATACTGAATGCTAATCTATTTTCCAATTTGGTGGTTTTGTTACGCTAATACAGAGTATTACAGAGATTGCCATAAGTAAACATAACAGATAACAATATACCTTGCTGTCATAACCTTTTTTAAAAAAAATACTTGTTGTAATCTTTTGGAATGTATAAATAGTAAAAAGATATCATGGTTTATTTGCCCATTTCTGTCCTAAGGCGTTTTCTACCTTAAGAAGCACTTAATGTAACTGACAGCCTAAGATTATGACTATGAGTGAAAATTTTCTCTGTTGAAAAAACAGATTTAATCTTTGTTTTCTTATAAATGTATAACTTTAGATATATTGTAAATGTCTTTGACTTTCAATCTTCTCACTTATAAAATAGTAACCATAATATATACTTCATAGGGTTATGCTGAAGATTGAATGACACAGTGAATGTAAAGCTGTTTCTTCAATAAATGGTACCTATTATTATTTAAAATTGAAGCTGGTGGTTTAGGTATAATTTTAGTTAAGGAAATTAGCAGGTGGGATGGTTTATTCATTGAGAGAAATTTAACATCCTGCCACCTCTTTCATTTGGTTACATTGAAACTTTTCATTCTAATTTTTCTATTGTAGTAGGTTTTTGTTTTTTTTTTTCTGTCTGATGTATATATTTAGCACACTTGGATCTTCTGTCCATGGAACTCTCCAGGCAAGAATACTGAAGTAGGTAACCTTTCTTTTCTTCAGGGGATCTTCCTGACCCAGGGATTAAAGCCAGGTGTCTTGCATTGCAAGCAGATTGTTTACTGTCTGAGCCACCGGAGAAGCTCTTTTATATATTTTAGTTCCAAAGCACAAGGTTGAGAAGGTTGGGAAGACAGGCAAATGAAAATGTAACTAAATTTGCTCTTCTTACCAATATTCATTTTTTTTTTCTTGAGTAAATACTTACTAGATTGTTGTGCATTCTTTAGTTAATTTCAGAGTTCTCAAAAGGTTGATTAAGATGGTTTTTGCCAATGGTTTTCCTCATCGATTTTATAGAGAAACAGATTTTCAGTTATTTTAAGTCCTAAATAACTCTGTCACTTTGGAAGTGCTCTGATATACTGAATGCTAATCTATTTTCCAATTTGGTGGTTTTGTTACGCTAATACAGAGTATTACAGAGATTGCCATAAGTAAACATAACAGATAACAATATACCTTGCTGTCATAACCTTTTTTAAAAAAAATACTTGTTGTAATCTTTTGGAATGTATAAATAGTAAAAAGATATCATGGTTTATTTGCCCATTTCTGTCCTAAGGCGTTTTCTACCTTAAGAAGCACTTAATGTAACTGACAGCCTAAGATTATGACTATGAGTGAAAATTTTCTCTGTTGAAAAAACAGATTTAATCTTTGTTTTCTTATAAATGTATAACTTTAGATATATTGTAAATGTCTTTGACTTTCAATCTTCTCACTTATAAAATAGTAACCATAATATATACTTCATAGGGTTATGCTGAAGATTGAATGACACAGTGAATGTAAAGCTGTTTCTTCAATAAATGGTACCTATTATTATTTAAAATTGAAGCTGGTGGTTTAGGTATAATTTTAGTTAAGGAAATTAGCAGGTGGGATGGTTTATTCATTGAGAGAAATTTAACATCCTGCCACCTCTTTCATTTGGTTACATTGAAACTTTTCATTCTAATTTTTCTATTGTAGTAGGTTTTTGTTTTTTTTTTTCTGTCTGATGTATATATTTAGCACACTTGGATCTTCTGTCCATGGAACTCTCCAGGCAAGAATACTGAAGTAGGTAACCTTTCTTTTCTTCAGGGGATCTTCCTGACCCAGGGATTAAAGCCAGGTGTCTTGCATTGCAAGCAGATTGTTTACTGTCTGAGCCACCGGAGAAGCTCTTTTATATATTTTAGTTCCAAAGCACAAGAGAGTCCTTCCTCTGATAGTGTCTCTGTCACTTGCACTTCTCTGCTTTCACCTAAGGGCCAAGGATCCCACTAGATGTTATTATTTATCCAGACTGAGCAGTAGGTTCTTGCGTGGAGAATTCCATGGAGAGGAGCCTGGCAGGCTAAGTCCATGGGGCTGCCAAGAGTCAGACATGACACACAGGCTTAATACTTCATGAAACACAATCATTTTAGATCTATTACTGGCATGCCAATGATAAACACAGATGTTTCACAGACTGTTATCTGTCTTTTGTTGTTTTTGTTTAGCCCCTCAGTCGTGTCTGACTCTTTGAGACCCTATGGACTGTAGCCCGCCAGGCTCCTCTGTACAAGGGGTTTTCCAGGCAAGAATACTGGAGTAGGGTGCCATTTCCTACTCCAGGGGATTTTACCAACCCAGGGATCAAACCCACGTCTCTTGTGTTTCCTGCATTGGCAAGTAGATACTTACCTAGTATGTACTAAATTAATTCAATAGATGAATTGGAAAGATGCCATTTTTATAATTTTCAGTAACACTCACACAAATAATGAATAACAAGATTAAGTCCAGTAGCACACAAATACAAATGAATATCAAAAAATTTAATTACTTAAGTGCATATAAGCTTTCCAGGTGGTGCAGTGTTTACCACTGCTTGGTAATGCAGGGGATACAAGTGATGTGGGTTTGATCCCTGGATGAGAAAGATCCCCTGGAGGAGGAAATAGCAACCCATTCTAGTGTTCTTGCCCGGAAAATTCCATGGACAGAGGAACCTGACAGGCTACAGTTCATGGGGTCACAAAGAACTGAGCACACACACAAAATGTATCTGTGGACATTCATTTAAATAGTTTTATCAATAGAGTAAAGGCATTTGTTTACATGATCTTTCTTGTGAGACTCAGACTAAATGTGTCCAAGTATTTTGTTAAGTTATATTTGAGAACCTGAGTACTTGATGAGCCAATATTTATGGTAAAATTGTAATTTTTGTTACTAACCTTTAACTTTGAGTTGCTACATATAAAGTTTTTTAGAGATAGAATACATGGAACATATCAGTTACTTTAGAAACTTTAAAAACTGTATTTTGTCAGTCCAAATGCGTTTTCTCTTCTGAAGGAACAAGGCGAAACTTTAGTTTAATCCTGTACCTCTTGTCAGGTTTTGGAGATAAGCCTTTGTGTGCTATTCCTATGTGTGACTTGCTTGCTCAGTCCATGAACCATTTCAGAGATTATTAATTTCTGTATATATTCTTTATGTCCTACCTTCATTCAGTTAGGGCTTCCCTGGTAACTCAGATGGTAAAAGATCTGCCTGCAATGTGGGAGAGGTTTAAGGAAATAATTAATTTCTAGCATATTTTATAGATGATTTGAAGAGTTTTCTGAAGTCCAAAATGTTAATTTTTTTCAAGGCTGAATAAAATTAGAGCATTAACCCAGAGTATGTGTTAAGGAAAAAATTTAAATTTAATTTCTAGCCCTATTATCTACTAGATATTTTAGACCAAGAGATTTTGTTTCCTGCATTGGCAAGTAGATACTTACCTAGTATGTACTAAATTAATTCAATAGATGAATTGGAAAGATGCCATTTTTATAATTTTCAGTAACACTCACACAAATAATGAATAACAAGATTAAGTCCAGTAGCACACAAATACAAATGAATATCAAAAAATTTAATTACTTAAGTGCATATAAGCTTTCCAGGTGGTGCAGTGTTTACCACTGCTTGGTAATGCAGGGGATACAAGTGATGTGGGTTTGATCCCTGGATGAGAAAGATCCCCTGGAGGAGGAAATAGCAACCCATTCTAGTGTTCTTGCCCGGAAAATTCCATGGACAGAGGAACCTGACAGGCTACAGTTCATGGGGTCACAAAGAACTGAGCACACACACAAAATGTATCTGTGGACATTCATTTAAATAGTTTTATCAATAGAGTAAAGGCATTTGTTTACATGATCTTTCTTGTGAGACTCAGACTAAATGTGTCCAAGTATTTTGTTAAGTTATATTTGAGAACCTGAGTACTTGATGAGCCAATATTTATGGTAAAATTGTAATTTTTGTTACTAACCTTTAACTTTGAGTTGCTACATATAAAGTTTTTTAGAGATAGAATACATGGAACATATCAGTTACTTTAGAAACTTTAAAAACTGTATTTTGTCAGTCCAAATGCGTTTTCTCTTCTGAAGGAACAAGGCGAAACTTTAGTTTAATCCTGTACCTCTTGTCAGGTTTTGGAGATAAGCCTTTGTGTGCTATTCCTATGTGTGACTTGCTTGCTCAGTCCATGAACCATTTCAGAGATTATTAATTTCTGTATATATTCTTTATGTCCTACCTTCATTCAGTTAGGGCTTCCCTGGTAACTCAGATGGTAAAAGATCTGCCTGCAATGTGGGAGAGGTTTAAGGAAATAATTAATTTCTAGCATATTTTATAGATGATTTGAAGAGTTTTCTGAAGTCCAAAATGTTAATTTTTTTCAAGGCTGAATAAAATTAGAGCATTAACCCAGAGTATGTGTAGAAAAAAAGGTAATTTGAATAGCATACTAAAAAGACATTTAGGTATTAATATTCCTCTAGTCATCTACATCATTTTTGGCTGTCTTCCCCCCTTTTTTTTATACAGGGCAAATGGATCTAGAATTATTTGACAAGTGGAATCTGTAATGCTTTCTTTAGGATCCAAAGAGATTCTGCTTCCAAGTAAAAATTGGAGGAAGGTTATTAATTATAAAGAGATAGAAAGGATCTGGTTGTAGTGGTGAGAAGTTCGTTACACATTACTGAAGTTCACCCCAATCCTGAAGAATAGTCATTACTATTTTTTTTTCTTTTCAGATGAGGAAATTATTGCTTAGAAATGTTAAAATATTTTGCTATAGGTTTTGCCATCAATAAAGATAAAGCCAAAATACTAACTAAATACCTAATTCTATGCCATTTTCAATATACTTTCTTGAATTGGTGTAGATGTTTAGATTAACATTTCATAAATGTTTTTATGAAATAATGAAAATTGTTAAAGAGAACATTCACGTAACTCTTAAGATAGTAATAGATGGTGTAAGAGATAGCATGGTAGTAGCAATATCTTTTCCAGATGTTGATAGGTAAGGAAGTAAAGGCCAGTGCTACTCTCCCTCATCCTTCTTCCCCTAATACCCCGCCTTCTTTTAAGAATTGAATTTTTAGTCATAAACAAAGCAAAAACCCCTAAATATATGTCCTATTTCTGTTATGTGGGATGGCCATGTTTCCAAACATAAAGAGCCTATTGAACAGCTGATTTAATAAGTCATTATTTTCTTCATGATCATTCTTGTTATTTATATTATGTATTTTATTTGTCCTGTACATTTAGAGTTGTACTTGGAGTAACTATTCATTGATTAGTGCACATTTACTGTCTTCTGTTTAATAATTTCTGTGGCCCTTCCTAATTCACTCTTCTCTGTTCTCTCTCTTGTTATGTGACCTTGGAGGCTGACAGGGAGTGCATCAATGTGGTCTCCCTCTCTCACCCTTTCTGTGGGTGTTTCCTTGTGGTAGTCCCCATCCACACATAGGGAGCTGAATAAAATTAGAGCATTAACCCAGAGTATGTGTAGAAAAAAAGGTAATTTGAATAGCATACTAAAAAGACATTTAGGTATTAATATTCCTCTAGTCATCTACATCATTTTTGGCTGTCTTCCCCCCTTTTTTTTATACAGGGCAAATGGATCTAGAATTATTTGACAAGTGGAATCTGTAATGCTTTCTTTAGGATCCAAAGAGATTCTGCTTCCAAGTAAAAATTGGAGGAAGGTTATTAATTATAAAGAGATAGAAAGGATCTGGTTGTAGTGGTGAGAAGTTCGTTACACATTACTGAAGTTCACCCCAATCCTGAAGAATAGTCATTACTATTTTTTTTTCTTTTCAGATGAGGAAATTATTGCTTAGAAATGTTAAAATATTTTGCTATAGGTTTTGCCATCAATAAAGATAAAGCCAAAATACTAACTAAATACCTAATTCTATGCCATTTTCAATATACTTTCTTGAATTGGTGTAGATGTTTAGATTAACATTTCATAAATGTTTTTATGAAATAATGAAAATTGTTAAAGAGAACATTCACGTAACTCTTAAGATAGTAATAGATGGTGTAAGAGATAGCATGGTAGTAGCAATATCTTTTCCAGATGTTGATAGGTAAGGAAGTAAAGGCCAGTGCTACTCTCCCTCATCCTTCTTCCCCTAATACCCCGCCTTCTTTTAAGAATTGAATTTTTAGTCATAAACAAAGCAAAAACCCCTAAATATATGTCCTATTTCTGTTATGTGGGATGGCCATGTTTCCAAACATAAAGAGCCTATTGAACAGCTGATTTAATAAGTCATTATTTTCTTCATGATCATTCTTGTTATTTATATTATGTATTTTATTTGTCCTGTACATTTAGAGTTGTACTTGGAGTAACTATTCATTGATTAGTGCACATTTACTGTCTTCTGTTTAATAATTTCTGTGGCCCTTCCTAATTCACTCTTCTCTGTTCTCTCTCTTGTTATGTGACCTTGGAGGCTGACAGGGAGTGCATCAATGTGGTCTCCCTCTCTCACCCTTTCTGTGGGTGTTTCCTTGTGGTAGTCCCCATCCACACATAGGGAGCAGAAGGAAAGTAAGATTTGAAGTATTTTTTCTTTCTGATTTTATAAGGTTGCTTGAATCTACCTACAAAAGTCCACTGTGCCTATACCTATAGTTACTCTATTCAGGTTCCAGCAACAACTTCTCTGTTTACTTTTTTTAGACCTGGGGATAATAGGAATTATGGCTTGCTGGTTTCCTATAACACTTGTCTACAGTTTTGTGAATAGTCACTTACTATTCCTTTTGAACATGAAATCTGCTTCCTCCTGGTAGCCCAGCTGACACACAGCTAAATACTAAACCATATACTAGTCTCTATAATTCAGACAGAACAGAGGGTGGTGCTTCACATAGGGGAGAAGATCCTCCTACCAAGCAAAAGAACATACACAGTGAAATAAACATATATAGATTAACATAAGCCTGTGCCTCAATAAGAATATGGGCATGGAAAAGAGAACTTGGAGTTAGTTAAGTTTATTGAATCTTTAAAAGTGTTAGTTTGGCAGAGTACTGCTAAATATTTCAGAAAATTGCTCTTAGTATAAATTTTAAGCATTTTTTTGTTTGTTTTCAAGCTGTTAGACATAACCTGATGGAATGAAAGATTTGAATCATCTTTGATATCAAAACACAGTGATTGATTTCAGAATATGGTCAATGACAGGTATTCTCCCTACGACATTGAATGGTATAGTACTCATAGAACTTGCCATTTAGGTGTCTTTATAGAATTTGATTTTCAGGCAAAATAGTCCTTTGGAAGTTGACCACTGGTTGATATAGTCCTAATGGAAATTGACCTTTGGATGGTGCAGTTTTTAGGGAATTTGATCTTCAATGCTATCGTCCTATTTAATTTAACATATAAAATCTTTGGATGAGTATTCAAAAAGATATGCACTACCACATTCAACAAAACCACATGCATATCTGATAAAGGACTTGAAGTTTATAAAGAACTTTTATAGTAGTAATACAAACCAATTTAAAAAATGGACAAAAGTTTTAAATAGACAATTGGCAGAAAAGGCATATGAAATGATGCTCAACATCATGAGTTAGTGGGTGTAGGTTTGTGCTCAGTTGCTCACTTGTGTCTGACTCTTTGCATCCCCATGGACTGTAGCCTGACGGGCTCTTCTGTCCATGGAATTTTCCAGGCAAAAATATCAGAGCAAGTTCTTATTTTCTACTCCAGGGGATCTTCCAAACTCAGGGATCAAACCTACATCTCTGTATCTCCTGCATTGGCAGGTGGATTCTTTACCACTGCACTACCTGGGAAGCCACAAATTATATATCAACCCTGAAGAAAGTAGTGGGATTGGAGATCAATCCTGTAGGAAAATGCAAGTTAAAATCACATTGAGATGCCACTATTGACTCATTATAGAAACTAAAATTAAAAAGTTTGACAATAATAAGTGATGATGGGCTTTTGGTACAGTTGGAAATTGCATATGTTGCTGATGAGAATACAAAATGATAAGGCCACTTTGAAAAACGTCTTTGGCGGTTTTTTATAAAAACACATACCATATGGATTCAGCAATCTTGCTTCTAGGTTTTAAATCCAAACAAATATAAATAGGTCCACACAAAGACTCACTGTAGTCAAATGTTTGTAGAAGTTTTATTTATAATAACTAAAAACTTAAAACAAGCCTAATTTTCATCAAATGAAGACTGGTTAAATAATTTGTGTTATATTCATGCAGTAGAATGCTATGTAGCAATAAAAAAGCGTGAACTACAAATATCAATACATCAGACAACATGGATGAATCTCAGAAGTATTATGCTAACTGAATGAAGCCAGAAACAAATGACTAAATATTGTAGGATTCTATTTATATTACATTCTAGAAAAGGCAAAACTACTGGGATAGAAGACACAATGAGGAATGGGGGTTAGGGGTATGATTGGCCTCAAAGAGCAATAAAGGAGCTATGTGGAAATGTTCTGAGTCTTGACTGTGGTAGTGTTCACAGGACTGTGTATATTTGTCAAAACTGATCAAACTACATTTGAAAGAAAGAGTTTTATTGTATATAAAAGTATTTCAACAAAGCTGACTTTAAGAAGGAGGAAAAATGGAATTCAGCAAAATCTACTTCATAATAGGTAGATATTTTGTTACTCTCTGAAGTTGTTGATGGTATACTTTGATGTTGGCTATCACCAATGTGTAATTCACCTTATTTGGAATTTTCAACTCTAAAGGGTATAAGATCATTTATACTTCTGAATAGCATATTATTGGAAAAATTGTGTAAGCTAATATAATTTACTTCTTTTGAGCAAAATCTTACTTATTTGCTCTTGTGCAACAGAAATACTTGTGCATATTATGAATGCTGGATAGGGATGAAGTAGCTGAGAAATTCTAAGAGAGGAGGAAAGAGCAGAGTCAAGAGTCCTTGAAAATGATAATTTCCAATTAAGGAAAATAAGCAATTCAAAGAGCTACCTCCAACAAAAATCGGTTTTGCATAAATATAAGCCAGTCAGGCTGAGGCGTTCTTTTTGGAGTTACCTGGTAGAGTTCTTTAAATAACTCCAAAAGGAACTCCTTAGTTCTATCTCAGTAAAGCCAAGAATAAAGAGAAAGCTATTGAATTCATACACATATATGTCTATTTGTTTTATATTAGATTATACTCACTTCAACAAATAGAAAACCAAGATTTCATAAAATTAGTTCTGTAGATTTTTCAGTCATTTGATTAGTTTCCAAAAGTTAAATTAGATTTCAGATTTTTTTTTTTTTCCAAAAAGGATTGTTCTGTTTCTATATAAAAAAGGTTTTGGGGTGGTGCTTTTATTTTTTATTTTTATGTTGTTTTCTCAGATGCCTTCAACCCTTTCTGAAGCAACAATAAAAATTTTTATGTTTGTGTATTATTTGGAGAATTACAAATATATATTTTTGCTATAATTATGCCCTCACTTAAACCAGTTTAAAGTGTATCTTATAGTCTACAATAGTTATAAGCAGTCCTAAGAAAGGGTTGCAATTATTATTTACTGAGTTTAGTTCTGTATTTAGATCGAATATCTCTGTAAAAAGAAATTAACCAGCTTTCATTTTGGGCTGGAAAAAGATATTTCATGCAAATGGAAATCAAAAGAAAGCTGGAGTAGCAATCCTTATATCAGACAAAATAGACTTTAAAGTAAAGAAGATTCTAAGAGACAAGGCAGGTCACTACATCATGATTAAGGGATCTATCCAAGAGGAAGACATAACAGTCATGAATATCTATGCACCCAACACAGGGGCACCTCAGTACATAAGACAGATACTTTCAGACATAAAAGAAGAAATCAACAATAACACAATAATAGTAGGAGACTTTAACACTCCTCTCACACCAATGGACAGATCAACAAAAAAAATAAAAATGACAAATTTTGCAATTATGAATGCTGGATAGGGATGAAGTAGCTGAGAAATTCTAAGAGAGGAGGAAAGAGCAGAGTCAAGAGTCCTTGAAAATGATAATTTCCAATTAAGGAAAATAAGCAATTCAAAGAGCTACCTCCAACAAAAATCGGTTTTGCATAAATATAAGCCAGTCAGGCTGAGGCGTTCTTTTTGGAGTTACCTGGTAGAGTTCTTTAAATAACTCCAAAAGGAACTCCTTAGTTCTATCTCAGTAAAGCCAAGAATAAAGAGAAAGCTATTGAATTCATACACATATATGTCTATTTGTTTTATATTAGATTATACTCACTTCAACAAATAGAAAACCAAGATTTCATAAAATTAGTTCTGTAGATTTTTCAGTCATTTGATTAGTTTCCAAAAGTTAAATTAGATTTCAGATTTTTTTTTTTTTCCAAAAAGGATTGTTCTGTTTCTATATAAAAAAGGTTTTGGGGTGGTGCTTTTATTTTTTATTTTTATGTTGTTTTCTCAGATGCCTTCAACCCTTTCTGAAGCAACAATAAAAATTTTTATGTTTGTGTATTATTTGGAGAATTACAAATATATATTTTTGCTATAATTATGCCCTCACTTAAACCAGTTTAAAGTGTATCTTATAGTCTACAATAGTTATAAGCAGTCCTAAGAAAGGGTTGCAATTATTATTTACTGAGTTTAGTTCTGTATTTAGATCGAATATCTCTGTAAAAAGAAATTAACCAGCTTTCATTTTGGGCTGGAAAAAGATATTTCATGCAAATGGAAATCAAAAGAAAGCTGGAGTAGCAATCCTTATATCAGACAAAATAGACTTTAAAGTAAAGAAGATTCTAAGAGACAAGGCAGGTCACTACATCATGATTAAGGGATCTATCCAAGAGGAAGACATAACAGTCATGAATATCTATGCACCCAACACAGGGGCACCTCAGTACATAAGACAGATACTTTCAGACATAAAAGAAGAAATCAACAATAACACAATAATAGTAGGAGACTTTAACACTCCTCTCACACCAATGGACAGATCAACAAAACAGAAAATTAATAAAGAAACACAAGCCTTAAATGCCACACTGGAAAAGATGGACCTCATCGATATCTTTAGGATGTTCCATCCAAAAGCAGAAGAATACACTTTCTTCTCAAGTGCTCACGGAACATTCTCCAGGATAGACCACATCTTGGGCCACAAATCTAACCTCAGTCAGTTCAAGAAAACCGAAATTATATCAACCATCTTCTCGGACCACAATGCAATGAGACTGGAGATCAACTACCAGAAAAAAAACCCTAAAAACAGAAACACATGGAGATTAAACAATACATACCTAAAAAACCAACTGATCATTGAGGAGATCAAAGGAGAAATTAAACAATTCCTAGAAGAAAATGACAATGAACACACGACCGTGCAAAACCTATGGGATACTGCAAAAGCAGTTCTAAGAGGGAAATTTATAGCAATACAATCCCACCTCAAGAAACTAGGAAAATATGAAGCAGATGACCTAACTCTCCGCCTAAAACAGTTGGAGAAAGAAGAACAAAAGCATCCCAAAGCCAGCAGAAGAAGAGAAATCATAAAGATCAGAGCAGAAATAAATGAGAAAGAAACAAAAGAAACAATAGTAAAGATAAATAAAACAAAAAGCTGGTTCTTTGAAAAGGTAAACAAAATTGACAGGCCACTGGCCAGACTCATTAAGAAAAAGAGAATGAAGAACCAGATCAACAAAATCAAAAACGAAAAAGGAGAGATTACAACAGAGGATGCAGAAACCCAAAGGATTCTAAGAGAATATTATGAGCAACTCTATGGCAACAAACTGGACAACTTGGAAGAAATGGACAGTTTCTTGGAGAGGATTAATCTCCCAAGACTGAGCCAGGAAGAAACAGAAACTTTGAACAACCCAATCACAAGCTCAGAAATCGAATTTGTGATTAAAAATCTACCCAAAAATAAAAGCCCAGGACCAGATGGCTTCACAGCCGAATTCTACCAAACATTTAAAGAAGAGCTAATGCCTGTCCTTCTAAAACTCTTCCAAAAAATTGCACAGGAAGGAAAACTCCCAAACACATTCTACGAGGCCACCATCACCCTGATACCCAAACCAGGCAAAGACAACACAAAAAAGGAAAACTATAGGCCAATTTCACTGATGAACTTAGATGCCACACTGGAAAAGATGGACCTCATCGATATCTTTAGGATGTTCCATCCAAAAGCAGAAGAATACACTTTCTTCTCAAGTGCTCACGGAACATTCTCCAGGATAGACCACATCTTGGGCCACAAATCTAACCTCAGTCAGTTCAAGAAAACCGAAATTATATCAACCATCTTCTCGGACCACAATGCAATGAGACTGGAGATCAACTACCAGAAAAAAAACCCTAAAAACAGAAACACATGGAGATTAAACAATACATACCTAAAAAACCAACTGATCATTGAGGAGATCAAAGGAGAAATTAAACAATTCCTAGAAGAAAATGACAATGAACACACGACCGTGCAAAACCTATGGGATACTGCAAAAGCAGTTCTAAGAGGGAAATTTATAGCAATACAATCCCACCTCAAGAAACTAGGAAAATATGAAGCAGATGACCTAACTCTCCGCCTAAAACAGTTGGAGAAAGAAGAACAAAAGCATCCCAAAGCCAGCAGAAGAAGAGAAATCATAAAGATCAGAGCAGAAATAAATGAGAAAGAAACAAAAGAAACAATAGTAAAGATAAATAAAACAAAAAGCTGGTTCTTTGAAAAGGTAAACAAAATTGACAGGCCACTGGCCAGACTCATTAAGAAAAAGAGAATGAAGAACCAGATCAACAAAATCAAAAACGAAAAAGGAGAGATTACAACAGAGGATGCAGAAACCCAAAGGATTCTAAGAGAATATTATGAGCAACTCTATGGCAACAAACTGGACAACTTGGAAGAAATGGACAGTTTCTTGGAGAGGATTAATCTCCCAAGACTGAGCCAGGAAGAAACAGAAACTTTGAACAACCCAATCACAAGCTCAGAAATCGAATTTGTGATTAAAAATCTACCCAAAAATAAAAGCCCAGGACCAGATGGCTTCACAGCCGAATTCTACCAAACATTTAAAGAAGAGCTAATGCCTGTCCTTCTAAAACTCTTCCAAAAAATTGCACAGGAAGGAAAACTCCCAAACACATTCTACGAGGCCACCATCACCCTGATACCCAAACCAGGCAAAGACAACACAAAAAAGGAAAACTATAGGCCAATTTCACTGATGAACTTAGATGCCAAGATCCTCAACAAAATCCTAGCAAACAGAATTCAACGACATGTCAAAAAACTCATACATTATGATCAAGTTGGTTTCATCCCAGGCATGCAAGGCTTCTTCAACATCCGCAAATCAATCAACGTGATACACCATATCAACAAGTTGAAAGACAAAAATCACATGATCATCTCAATAGATGCAGAAAAAGCCTTCGACAAAGTACAACATCCATTTATGATCAAAACTCTTCAGAAAATGGGCATAGAAGGAACCTATCTCAACATAATAAAAGCCATCTATGAGAAGCCTACAGCGAACATTATTGTTAATGGTGAAAAACTGAAAGCATTCCCTCTAAGATCAGGAACAAGACAGGGGTGCCCACTTTCACCACTGCTATTCAACATAGTCCTGGAAGTCCTAGCAACAGCAATAAGAGAAGAGAAAGAAATCAAAGGAATCCAGATTGGAAAGGAAGAAGTCAAGCTCTCTCTTTTTGCAGACGACATGATATTATACATAGAAAATCCCAAAGACACGGTTACAAAGCTACTAGAGCTAATCAATGAATTCAGCAAAGTTGCAGGATATAAAGTCAACACACAGAAGTCACTGGCATTCCTATACACAAACAATGAAAAATCAGAAAATGAAACCAAAGAGGCAATCCCCCTCACCATTGCAACCAAAAGAATCAAATATCTAGGAATAAACCTACCCAAAGAAACAAAAGAATTGTACACAGAAAATTACAAGACACTCATGAGAGACATTAAAGAAGACTTAAACAGATGGAAAGATATCCCATGTTCCTGGATTGGAAGAATCAATATTGTGAAAATGACCATACTTCCAAATATCATCTACAGATTCAGTGCAATACCTATTCAACTACCACTGACATTTTTCACAGAACTAGACCAAATAATAACACAGTTCGTATGGAAACACAGAAGACCTCGAATAGCCAAAGCAATCCTGAGGAAGAAAAATGGAGTTGGAGGGATCAGCCTCCCTAACTTCAGACTCTACTACAAAGCAACAGTTATCAAGACAGTATGGTACTGGCACAAAAACAGAACTATAGATCAATGGAACAAGATTGAGAACCCAGAGATCAACCCACGCACCTATGGGTACCTTATTTTTGATAAAGGAGGAGAAACTATAAAATGGGACAAAGACAGCCTCTTTAACAAGTGGTGCTGGGAGAATTGGACAGCTACATGCAAAAAAAATGAAATTGGAACATTCCCTGACACCATACACAAAGATCAACTCAAAATGGATTAAAGACCTCAATGTAAGACCAGAAACCATCAAACTCTTAGAGGAGAATATAGGCAAAACCCTCAAGGACATAAATCAAAGCAAGATCTTCTCTGACCCACCAACTAAAATAGCAGAACTGAAAAGAAAAATGAACATATGGGACCTTATGAAACTTAAAAGCTTTTGTACAGCAAAAGAAATTACAAAAAAAGTTCAACAGACACCCCACAGAGTGGGAGAAGATCATAGCAAATGAAACAACAGACAAAGAATTAATCTCCAAAATCTACAAGCAACTCAGACAACTCAGCACAGGGAAAATGAGCAGCCCAATCAAAAAATGGGAAAAAGATCTAAAGAGACGCCTCTCCAAAGAGGACATACAAATGGCGCAAAAATACATGAAACGATGCTCAACCTCGCTTATTATCAGAGAAATGCAAATCAAAGAGGCAATCCCCCTCACCATTGCAACCAAAAGAATCAAATATCTAGGAATAAACCTACCCAAAGAAACAAAAGAATTGTACACAGAAAATTACAAGACACTCATGAGAGACATTAAAGAAGACTTAAACAGATGGAAAGATATCCCATGTTCCTGGATTGGAAGAATCAATATTGTGAAAATGACCATACTTCCAAATATCATCTACAGATTCAGTGCAATACCTATTCAACTACCACTGACATTTTTCACAGAACTAGACCAAATAATAACACAGTTCGTATGGAAACACAGAAGACCTCGAATAGCCAAAGCAATCCTGAGGAAGAAAAATGGAGTTGGAGGGATCAGCCTCCCTAACTTCAGACTCTACTACAAAGCAACAGTTATCAAGACAGTATGGTACTGGCACAAAAACAGAACTATAGATCAATGGAACAAGATTGAGAACCCAGAGATCAACCCACGCACCTATGGGTACCTTATTTTTGATAAAGGAGGAGAAACTATAAAATGGGACAAAGACAGCCTCTTTAACAAGTGGTGCTGGGAGAATTGGACAGCTACATGCAAAAAAAATGAAATTGGAACATTCCCTGACACCATACACAAAGATCAACTCAAAATGGATTAAAGACCTCAATGTAAGACCAGAAACCATCAAACTCTTAGAGGAGAATATAGGCAAAACCCTCAAGGACATAAATCAAAGCAAGATCTTCTCTGACCCACCAACTAAAATAGCAGAACTGAAAAGAAAAATGAACATATGGGACCTTATGAAACTTAAAAGCTTTTGTACAGCAAAAGAAATTACAAAAAAAGTTCAACAGACACCCCACAGAGTGGGAGAAGATCATAGCAAATGAAACAACAGACAAAGAATTAATCTCCAAAATCTACAAGCAACTCAGACAACTCAGCACAGGGAAAATGAGCAGCCCAATCAAAAAATGGGAAAAAGATCTAAAGAGACGCCTCTCCAAAGAGGACATACAAATGGCGCAAAAATACATGAAACGATGCTCAACCTCGCTTATTATCAGAGAAATGCAAATTAAAACCACAATGAGATACCACCTCACACCTGTCAGAATGGCCATCATCAACAAATCGACAGACAACAAATGCTGGAGAGGGTGTGGAGAAAAGGGAACCCTCTTGCATTGCTGGTGGGAATGTAAATTAGTACAACCTCTATGGAAGACAATATGGAGATTCCTTAAAAAACTAAAAATAGAAGCACCCTATGACCCAGCAATCCCACTATTAGGCCTATATCCTGATGAAATCAAAACTGAAAGAGGCACCTGTACCCCAATGTTCATTGCAGCTCTCTATACAATAGCCAGAACATGGAAGCAACCTAGATGTCCATCGACAAATGAATGGATCCAGAAGCTCTGGTACATATATACAATGGAATACTACTCAGCTGTTAAAAGAAATGCAGAAGACTCAGTCCTAATGAGGTGGCTGGCTCTAGAACCTATCATAAAAAGTGAAGTAAGTCAAAAAGAGAAAGACAAGTATAGTATACTAACTCATATATATGGGATCTAGTAAGATGGTCATGATAACACACGCAGTGAACTCATGAAAAAACAGAGAATAGACATAAAGACATTGTGGAGACCGAACAGTGGGAGGGAGTAACATGGAAACCTATACTGTCATGTGTAGAAAAGTTAGCTATTGTCATTGTGCTAGGGTAATAGGAGTACCTACAACCACTTGGAGCGATGGTCTGGAGGGATGGGAGGGGGTGAACTGGGTGGGGGGAGGGTCAAGGGATATGCATATGAATGATCTGGGAACATACATGTACAAAAATAAATAATAAATAAATTAAAAAATAAAAATTAAAAAAAAAAAAAGAAATTAACCAGCTTTCATTTTGGAGATTTCCATGAAATGAGAAACAGCTATTAATCAGTAAGTGTTTTTTAAACATTATCTGGCACTATCAATTAAATTACATAAAGAAAAACTGAATTTTGTATCTCTGCGAAGTGGATATATTAAATACTATAAACTTCTTGGCTGATTCATTTAAATTAAAACAATTGAAAGTCTGATGACAGAATCCAAAAGGAACTTGGCAGTGAATTCGTAGCGTAGATATGTATTTTATCTTCTATCAAGTAGTTTTTAATTTAATAAGGAAAGTAAGACATTTAAATAAAATATAAGACAGAAAATAAATTCAATAAACAAGGCATATATGAATTTCTTATTCAGATCAGAAATAAGCATAACTTATCAAGGTTAAGATCATGAACGACTTTCTAAAAGAGGTGGCATTTGAACTATGGCTAAGTATTGCAGTGGTTAAAAAAAAAAGAAAAAAGAAAAAATCACCTATCCTTGGGTTGGAAAGATCCCCTGGATGAGGAAAAATAATTCTGCTAAATGACTTCTTGGGCTTCCCAGGTGGCACTAGTGGTAAAGAACCTGCCAGTCAATGCAGGAGACATTCGACAGAGAGAGAGATGGAGGTTCGATTCCTGGGTTGGAAGATCCCCCATATGGGAACCCACTCCAGTATTCTTGCCTGGAAAATGCTGTGGACAGAGGAGCCTGATGGGCTACAGTACATGGGTCACACTGGAAAGATGCTGTGGACAGAGGAAGCCTGATGGGCAAAAGATACTACGGGATCTAGTAAGATGGTCATGATAACACACGCAGTGAACTCATGAAAAAACAGAGAATAGACATAAAGACATTGTGGAGACCGAACAGTGGGAGGGAGTAACATGGAAACCTATACTGTCATGTGTAGAAAAGTTAGCTATTGTCATTGTGCTAGGGTAATAGGAGTACCTACAACCACTTGGAGCGATGGTCTGGAGGGATGGGAGGGGGTGAACTGGGTGGGGGGAGGGTCAAGGGATATGCATATGAATGATCTGGGAACATACATGTACAAAAATAAATAATAAATAAATTAAAAAATAAAAATTAAAAAAAAAAAAAGAAATTAACCAGCTTTCATTTTGGAGATTTCCATGAAATGAGAAACAGCTATTAATCAGTAAGTGTTTTTTAAACATTATCTGGCACTATCAATTAAATTACATAAAGAAAAACTGAATTTTGTATCTCTGCGAAGTGGATATATTAAATACTATAAACTTCTTGGCTGATTCATTTAAATTAAAACAATTGAAAGTCTGATGACAGAATCCAAAAGGAACTTGGCAGTGAATTCGTAGCGTAGATATGTATTTTATCTTCTATCAAGTAGTTTTTAATTTAATAAGGAAAGTAAGACATTTAAATAAAATATAAGACAGAAAATAAATTCAATAAACAAGGCATATATGAATTTCTTATTCAGATCAGAAATAAGCATAACTTATCAAGGTTAAGATCATGAACGACTTTCTAAAAGAGGTGGCATTTGAACTATGGCTAAGTATTGCAGTGGTTAAAAAAAAAAGAAAAAAGAAAAAATCACCTATCCTTGGGTTGGAAAGATCCCCTGGATGAGGAAAAATAATTCTGCTAAATGACTTCTTGGGCTTCCCAGGTGGCACTAGTGGTAAAGAACCTGCCAGTCAATGCAGGAGACATTCGACAGAGAGAGAGATGGAGGTTCGATTCCTGGGTTGGAAGATCCCCCATATGGGAACCCACTCCAGTATTCTTGCCTGGAAAATGCTGTGGACAGAGGAGCCTGATGGGCTACAGTACATGGGTCACACAGAGTCAGACGTAACTGAGTGACTGAGCACTCAGCACTAAGAGATGATAATGACAGGACAGGGAAAGGAATCCAAGTGAGTGGGCACAGATTGACTGAAGACATAGGAACAGTTTGGATGTGTATAGAGAACTAGAAGTGAAACAGTTTGTCTTGAAACAGAGGAATAAAGTGGGAAATAAAGTGGGATGTGTTGAGATTCTGGATGCATGCCAGGTTAAGAAATTTGGATTTTATTCCATAGACGTTTGAGAAATCAGTTGGCCCTGTTACAGGCATTGGAGAATTCAGTGCTCCTCAGAGAATTCCAATTGTCTTGTGAGAGGTCCTAAGAAATCATTTGCATGTATGAGTGCTCAGTCATGTCTGACTCTTTGCTACTATGGACTGTAGCCTCTGTCCAAAGAATTCTCCAGGCAGTATGAAAGTGGATTGCCATTACTTTCTGTAACTTGCCAGATTCCTCTGTCCATGGGATTCTCCAGGTAAGAATACTAGAGTGGGTTGCCATTCCCTCTTCTGGGGGATCTTCCCAACCTAGGAATTGAAATTGCATCTCTAATGTCTCCTGCAGTGACAGGCGGGTTCTTTACCTCTGGCACCAGTTGGGAAGCCCAAGAAGTCATTTCGCAGATTTTCTTTTCCTATTTTTTTTTTTTCTTCCCCTTCCCTCTGATATGCTGTCTAAAGTGTCAAAAAGTGAACTTTCCAAGATTTGTAAGTTGTGTCTGATGGCAACTCAAATCAAATCAATAGTTATTTACTGGGCTTCCCCTGGTGGTCCAGTGGGTAAGGACACCGCCTTGCAGTGCAAGGGGCGCCGATTCGATCCCTGGCCTGGGAAGATCCCACGTGCCGCGGAGCGGCTGGACCGATGTGTCCAATCACCGAGCCGGAGCTCTGGAGCGCATGCGCCCAGAGCCGGAGCTCTGAGATGACAGAGGCCACCGCGATGGAAGGCCCACAGGGGCCAAAGAACAAAGACAGATGAAAGTGGAGAAATGAAAGACCAATAGAAGTGGCCCGGCCACTCCCCTCCCTCCCCAACCCGACCCCCGCCCAAAATAAATAAATAATAAATAAATCTTAAAAAAAAAACAAGTTATTTATTGATTCTCGATTATATACAAGGCACTTTGTTCCAATTATGAAGCACTTATCAGACTTTTCTACCCCAAGTCCTAAATGCTGAGTGTAAAGCCTCTTATCCTCAGGGTTCTAGGGAAACAACCCAAAACAAACCACCTGCACATTTCTTTAAGAAATTTGGATTTTATTCCATAGACGTTTGAGAAATCAGTTGGCCCTGTTACAGGCATTGGAGAATTCAGTGCTCCTCAGAGAATTCCAATTGTCTTGTGAGAGGTCCTAAGAAATCATTTGCATGTATGAGTGCTCAGTCATGTCTGACTCTTTGCTACTATGGACTGTAGCCTCTGTCCAAAGAATTCTCCAGGCAGTATGAAAGTGGATTGCCATTACTTTCTGTAACTTGCCAGATTCCTCTGTCCATGGGATTCTCCAGGTAAGAATACTAGAGTGGGTTGCCATTCCCTCTTCTGGGGGATCTTCCCAACCTAGGAATTGAAATTGCATCTCTAATGTCTCCTGCAGTGACAGGCGGGTTCTTTACCTCTGGCACCAGTTGGGAAGCCCAAGAAGTCATTTCGCAGATTTTCTTTTCCTATTTTTTTTTCTTCCCCTTCCCTCTGATATGCTGTCTAAAGTGTCAAAAAGTGAACTTTCCAAGATTTGTAAGTTGTGTCTGATGGCAACTCAAATCAAATCAATAGTTATTTACTGGGCTTCCCCTGGTGGTCCAGTGGGTAAGGACACCGCCTTGCAGTGCAAGGGGCGCCGATTCGATCCCTGGCCTGGGAAGATCCCACGTGCCGCGGAGCGGCTGGACCGATGTGTCCAATCACCGAGCCGGAGCTCTGGAGCGCATGCGCCCAGAGCCGGAGCTCTGAGATGACAGAGGCCACCGCGATGGAAGGCCCACAGGGGCCAAAGAACAAAGACAGATGAAAGTGGAGAAATGAAAGACCAATAGAAGTGGCCCGGCCACTCCCCTCCCTCCCCAACCCGACCCCCGCCCAAAATAAATAAATAATAAATAAATCTTAAAAAAAAAACAAGTTATTTATTGATTCTCGATTATATACAAGGCACTTTGTTCCAATTATGAAGCACTTATCAGACTTTTCTACCCCAAGTCCTAAATGCTGAGTGTAAAGCCTCTTATCCTCAGGGTTCTAGGGAAACAACCCAAAACAAACCACCTGCACATTTCTTTAAGAAGTTTTAGTTTGCATTGATTTTTTTATACAATTAAATTATTTTAGAAGGACAATTACTTTACAATGATGTGTTGGTTTCTGTGGTACAACAATGCAAATCAGCCATAAGTGTGTATATGTGTGTGTGTGTGTGTGTGTGTGTGTGCTACTCTTCTAGTTTGTCCTACCTTGTCCTCCTGTCACTGATTCCACAAGCCTCTCCTCTACAGCTGTGTCTTTATTCTTGCCCTATAAATAGGTTTATCAGTACCATTTATCTAGATTCCATATATATATATATATGTTAATATACAATACTTGTTTATCTCTTTATGACTTCACTCTGTATAACAGAGTCTACTGTTGGTTTTGGGTGGGGACTTTAAATAAAATAAGTATATTTTAAGATACTCATTAATTCTTATTAGTATTAAAGGTAAGTATTCACAGACTTGTGATGGAAAAGGAGCTTGCGTTAACTCAGTGAAGCTATGAGCCATGCCATACAGGGCCACCCAAGACAGACAGATCATAGAGGAGAATTCTGACAAAACGTGGTCCACTGGTGGAGGGAATGCCTAACCACTCCAGTATTCTTGCTTTGAGACCCCATGAATAATATGGAAGGACAAAAAGATATGACACCAAAACACAAGCCCCTTAGGTTAGAAGGTATCCATTATGGTGCTGGGGAAGAGCAGAGGGCAATAACTAATAGCTCCAGAAAGAATTAAGAGACTGATGCAAAGTGGAAACAAAGCTCAGTTGTGGATGTGTCTGGTGGTGAGGGTGAAGTCCAATGTTGTAAAGTACACTATTGCACAGGAACTTGGATTGTTAGGTGAATCGTGGTAAATTGGGCATGGTCAAGCAGGAGATAGCAGGAGTGAACATCAGCATCTTAGGAATCAGTGAACTAAAATGGACAGGGTAGGGGCCAAAATTTAATTCAGAGACATTAAAAAAACAAGTTATTTATTGATTCTCGATTATATACAAGGCACTTTGTTCCAATTATGAAGCACTTATCAGACTTTTCTACCCCAAGTCCTAAATGCTGAGTGTAAAGCCTCTTATCCTCAGGGTTCTAGGGAAACAACCCAAAACAAACCACCTGCACATTTCTTTAAGAAGTTTTAGTTTGCATTGATTTTTTTATACAATTAAATTATTTTAGAAGGACAATTACTTTACAATGATGTGTTGGTTTCTGTGGTACAACAATGCAAATCAGCCATAAGTGTGTATATGTGTGTGTGTGTGTGTGTGTGTGTGTGCTACTCTTCTAGTTTGTCCTACCTTGTCCTCCTGTCACTGATTCCACAAGCCTCTCCTCTACAGCTGTGTCTTTATTCTTGCCCTATAAATAGGTTTATCAGTACCATTTATCTAGATTCCATATATATATATATATGTTAATATACAATACTTGTTTATCTCTTTATGACTTCACTCTGTATAACAGAGTCTACTGTTGGTTTTGGGTGGGGACTTTAAATAAAATAAGTATATTTTAAGATACTCATTAATTCTTATTAGTATTAAAGGTAAGTATTCACAGACTTGTGATGGAAAAGGAGCTTGCGTTAACTCAGTGAAGCTATGAGCCATGCCATACAGGGCCACCCAAGACAGACAGATCATAGAGGAGAATTCTGACAAAACGTGGTCCACTGGTGGAGGGAATGCCTAACCACTCCAGTATTCTTGCTTTGAGACCCCATGAATAATATGGAAGGACAAAAAGATATGACACCAAAACACAAGCCCCTTAGGTTAGAAGGTATCCATTATGGTGCTGGGGAAGAGCAGAGGGCAATAACTAATAGCTCCAGAAAGAATTAAGAGACTGATGCAAAGTGGAAACAAAGCTCAGTTGTGGATGTGTCTGGTGGTGAGGGTGAAGTCCAATGTTGTAAAGTACACTATTGCACAGGAACTTGGATTGTTAGGTGAATCGTGGTAAATTGGGCATGGTCAAGCAGGAGATAGCAGGAGTGAACATCAGCATCTTAGGAATCAGTGAACTAAAATGGACAGGTAGGGGCAAATTTAATTCAGATGACCATTGTATATACTACTTTTGGCAAGAATCCCTTAGAAGAAATGGAGTAGCCCTCATAGTCAACAAAAGAATCTGAAATGCAGTATTTGGGTGTAATCTCAAAAATGACAGAATGCTCACAATTGGTTTCCAAGGCAAACCATTCAACATCACGGTAATCCAAGTCTATACCTCAGCCACTGATGCCAAAGAAGCTTTAGTTGATCTGTTCTGTGAAGACCTACAAGACCTTCTAGAACTAACACCAAAGAAGAAAAAAAAAAAAGACATCATTTTCATCATAGGGAATTGGAATGCAAAAGTAGAAAGTCGGATACCTGGGGTTTGGCCTTGGAGTACAAAATGAAGCAGGGCAAAAGCTAACTGAGTTTTGTCAAGAGAAGACACTCTTTATAGCAAACACTCTTTTCGAACAGTGCAAAAGATGACTCTATACATGGACATCACCGAATGCTCAATACTGAAATCTGATTGATTATATTATTTGTAGTCAAAGATGGAGAAGCTCTATACAGTCAGAGAAAACAAGACCTGGAGTTGATGGTGGCTTCAATCATCAGCTCCTTATTTCAAAATTTAGGCTTAAGTTGAAGAAAGTAGGGAAACCCACTAGGCCTTTCAGGTATGATGTAAATCAAATCCATTATGGTTATACAGTATACAGTGGAAGTGACAAATAGATTCAAGAGATTAGATCTTCTAGACAGAGTGCTTGAAGAAATATGGATAGTGGTTCATAGCATTGTACAAAATTATCCCAAAGAAAAAGAAATTCAAGAAGGTGAAGTGATTGTCTGAGGAGGCTTTACAAATAGTTAAGGAAAGAAGAGAAGCAAAAAACAAGGGAGAAAGGGAAAGATATATCCAACTAAATGCAGAGTTCCAGAGAATAGCAAGGAGAGGTAAGAAGGCCTTCTTAAGTGAACAATGCAAAGAAGCAGAGGGAAACAATAGAATGGGAAAGACTAGATATTTCTTCAAACAAAGTCAGTTGTGGATGTGTCTGGTGGTGAGGGTGAAGTCCAATGTTGTAAAGTACACTATTGCACAGGAACTTGGATTGTTAGGTGAATCGTGGTAAATTGGGCATGGTCAAGCAGGAGATAGCAGGAGTGAACATCAGCATCTTAGGAATCAGTGAACTAAAATGGACAGGCATGAGTGAATTTAATTCAGATGACCATTGTATATACTACTTTTGGCAAGAATCCCTTAGAAGAAATGGAGTGGCCCGCATAGTCAACAAAAGAGCCTGAAATGTAGTACTTGGGTGTAATCTCAAAAATGACAGAATGCTCACAATTGGTTTCCAAGGCAAACCATTCAACATCACGGTAATCCAAGTCTATACCTCAGCCACTGATGCCAAAGAAGCTTTAGTTGATCTGTTCTGTGAAGACCTACAAGACCTTCTAGAACTAACACCAAAGAAGAAAAAAAAAAAAGACATCATTTTCATCATAGGGAATTGGAATGCAAAAGTAGAAAGTCGGATACCTGGGGTTTGGCCTTGGAGTACAAAATGAAGCAGGGCAAAAGCTAACTGAGTTTTGTCAAGAGAAGACACTCTTTATAGCAAACACTCTTTTCGAACAGTGCAAAAGATGACTCTATACATGGACATCACCGAATGCTCAATACTGAAATCTGATTGATTATATTATTTGTAGTCAAAGATGGAGAAGCTCTATACAGTCAGAGAAAACAAGACCTGGAGTTGATGGTGGCTTCAATCATCAGCTCCTTATTTCAAAATTTAGGCTTAAGTTGAAGAAAGTAGGGAAACCCACTAGGCCTTTCAGGTATGATGTAAATCAAATCCATTATGGTTATACAGTATACAGTGGAAGTGACAAATAGATTCAAGAGATTAGATCTTCTAGACAGAGTGCTTGAAGAAATATGGATAGTGGTTCATAGCATTGTACAAAATTATCCCAAAGAAAAAGAAATTCAAGAAGGTGAAGTGATTGTCTGAGGAGGCTTTACAAATAGTTAAGGAAAGAAGAGAAGCAAAAAACAAGGGAGAAAGGGAAAGATATATCCAACTAAATGCAGAGTTCCAGAGAATAGCAAGGAGAGGTAAGAAGGCCTTCTTAAGTGAACAATGCAAAGAAGCAGAGGGAAACAATAGAATGGGAAAGACTAGATATTTCTTCAGGAAATTGGAAGTATCAAGGGAATATTTCATGCAGGAATGGGCATGATAAAAGACAGAAATGATAAGGACCTAACAGAGGCAGAAAAGATAAAGAAAAGGGCAAAAAGTCACAGAATAATAATGCGAAAAAGATCTTAATGACTCTGATAACCATGATGGTTTGATAACTCACCTAGAGCCAGACATCGTGGACTGTGAGGTCAAATGGACCTTGGCAAGCATTATTATGAACAAAACTAGTGGGAGTGATGGAATTCCAGCTGAGCTATTTCAAATCCTAAAAGATGATGCTGTTAAAATGCTATACTCAATATGTAAGCAAATTTGGAAACCTCAGCAGTGGCCACAGGACTGGAATAGGTCGGTTTTCATTCCAATGCCAAAGAATGTTTAAACTACTGCACAATTGCACTCATTTCATGCATTAGTAAGATTATATTCAAAATTCTTCAAGCTAGGCTTCAACAGCATGTGAATTGAGAACTTCCAAATATACAAGCTAGCTTTAGAAGAGGCAGAGGAACCAGAAATCAAATTGCCAGCATCCATTGGATCATAGAAAAAGCAAGAGAATTCCAGAAAACACATCTACTTCATTGACTACTTGAAAACTTTAGATTGTGTGGACCACAACAAACTGCAGAACATTCTTCAAGAGATGGGAATACCTGCCTCCTGAGTAACCTGTATGCAGGTCAAGAAGCAACAGTTAGAACTGGATATGGAGCTATGGACTGGTTCCAGATTTGGAAAGGAGTACATCAAGGCTTTATTGTCACCCTGCTTATTTTACTCTTATGAAGAGTATATCACATGAAATGTCAGGCTGGATGAATCCTAAGCTGGAATCAAGATTGCTAGGAGAAATATTAACAACCTCATATGTGCAGATGGTAGCATTCTAATGGCAGAAAACTAAGAGGAACTAATGAGCCTCCTGATGAATGTGAAACAGGAGTGTGAAAAAGCTGGCCTAAAACTCAACATTCAGAAAACTAAGATCATGGCTTTTTGTCCCTTCATTTCATGGCTAATAGACGGGGAAGAGGTGGAAGCAGTGACAGAATTTCTTTTCTTGAGCTCTGAAATCCACTGTGGTTGGTGAATGTAACCGTGAAGTTAAAAGACACTTGCTCCTGGGAAAGAGAGCTCTGATAAACCTGGACGGTGTATTAAAAAGCAAAGACATCACTTTACCAATGAAGGTCTGTAGGTTTTCCCAGAAGTCATGTGTAGATGTGAGAGTTGGACCATAAAGAAGGCTAGGTGACAGAAAATGGATGCTTTCAAATTGTGGTTTGAAGCTGAAGAAGACTCTTGAGAGTCATTTGCACTGCATGGATATCAAGCCAGTCAATCCTAAAGGTAAAAACCCTGAATATTCATTGGGAGAGCTGATGTTGAAGCTGGTGCTCCAATACTTTGGCCGCCTGATGTGAAGAGCCGACTCACTGGAAAAGATCATGTTGTGAGAAATATTTAGGAGCAGAACGGGGCTATAGAGGGTAAGATGGCTGGAGAGCATCACTGACTCAGTGGACATGAATTTGAGAAAACTTCGGGAGACAGTGAAGGAAAAGGACATCTGATGTGCTGTAGGCCATGAGCTTGCAAAGAGTTGGAGATGACTTGGCAACTGAACAACAAGTTAATGCTTGAATGGTTCCCCCAAAAGTCTGAGTAAAATTAACAAGAAAGTTGAACAATATTTATACCATGGCTTGGTGTACATACTGTAGACTACTTATCCTTCCTGGGTTCATTTTACTCAGTTTGGGGCATCTCAAATAAGAATTATCTATGCCTTTAAGAACTTTGCAAATATATCAAGAATATTAAAAGGATTTTGGAGAAAGCAATATTATTTTATGCTTTAAATCCAATGTGGCTAACTCTTATTAAAGTTTCAGTTCAGCCATTGTAGATATATTAGGCAGTGATTCAATAAAGACTAGCCACATAGAAACACATGGGAGCCTAGATGAGAGAAAGAACATATCACTTTATGTGAGCTTACAGAGCTAGTGTAGCATTATGGTTTCCATTTTAAAAGAAAATTGATTTTATTAATGTTCTTGAAAAAATATCTTGAAAATTAAAACATTATCTTAGAAGTTTAAATTTGTCATTTGATTAAAAATTTAGTAATTAGTGATAAAACTTTTTAAATTAATTTTTAAATAGGAACATAAAAACATTTTTGCCCCTACTTTTTTCTAATAGGTCTTTGATTTTTATTCCTCCTTTCATCCTTTAGACTTTCTAAAATTCATATAGTGTTTTTAACATTTATGATAAATGGAACTTGTATCTAACTTTTAGTTAAGACAATTTGCTCTGGTGATTCCCAAACATATATTTAAAGAGATAAACCTTTTATTGCCATTCATTATAAATTATGATATAAATCCCAGAATCTATCTATATATATATATTCCCCAGGATATTCCAAATACTTTGAAAGGGTATGCAGTGAAATAGTAATAGTGTATATCTATATATGTATTTATGTATATATAAGCTATGTATGTATTATGTTGTTGGTGTTGGTTAGTTACTAAGTTGTGTCCAATCTTTGTGACCTCACCGGGCTCCTCTGTCCATGGCATTTTGCAGGCAAGAATATTGGAGTGGGTTGCCACTTCCTTCTTCAGGGGATCTTCGTGATCCAGGGATTGAACCTGCATCTCCTGCTTGGCAGGCAGATTCTTTACCACTGAGTCACCTGGGAAGTCCTTGTATGTCTTATATGTGTATCTGTATGTCTTTTGTAGAAAAATAAAGGCACTTAAAATTGTCCTTAAAATAATGTTTTGTTAGACTTTGATATTAGCGTATTTACTTATGGGAATTTTGATTTTGTTTGATTCTAGATTGAACCTCTTTTCCTTGTATTTCCTGCCTTTGACTCCCTTCTCACCTACGAAGATATCCATTGTCTGGTAGTTTTGGTTTTGGAGGATTAGAACTATCAACTATCATAGCAAAACCAATAGGACTCTGTTTGAAAGGGGTTTTCTGTTTTTGGTTTTTTGGATGGGAAAGCAAACTATATTAGGCAGTGATTCAATAAAGACTAGCCACATAGAAACACATGGGAGCCTAGATGAGAGAAAGAACATATCACTTTATGTGAGCTTACAGAGCTAGTGTAGCATTATGGTTTCCATTTTAAAAGAAAATTGATTTTATTAATGTTCTTGAAAAAATATCTTGAAAATTAAAACATTATCTTAGAAGTTTAAATTTGTCATTTGATTAAAAATTTAGTAATTAGTGATAAAACTTTTTAAATTAATTTTTAAATAGGAACATAAAAACATTTTTGCCCCTACTTTTTTCTAATAGGTCTTTGATTTTTATTCCTCCTTTCATCCTTTAGACTTTCTAAAATTCATATAGTGTTTTTAACATTTATGATAAATGGAACTTGTATCTAACTTTTAGTTAAGACAATTTGCTCTGGTGATTCCCAAACATATATTTAAAGAGATAAACCTTTTATTGCCATTCATTATAAATTATGATATAAATCCCAGAATCTATCTATATATATATATTCCCCAGGATATTCCAAATACTTTGAAAGGGTATGCAGTGAAATAGTAATAGTGTATATCTATATATGTATTTATGTATATATAAGCTATGTATGTATTATGTTGTTGGTGTTGGTTAGTTACTAAGTTGTGTCCAATCTTTGTGACCTCACCGGGCTCCTCTGTCCATGGCATTTTGCAGGCAAGAATATTGGAGTGGGTTGCCACTTCCTTCTTCAGGGGATCTTCGTGATCCAGGGATTGAACCTGCATCTCCTGCTTGGCAGGCAGATTCTTTACCACTGAGTCACCTGGGAAGTCCTTGTATGTCTTATATGTGTATCTGTATGTCTTTTGTAGAAAAATAAAGGCACTTAAAATTGTCCTTAAAATAATGTTTTGTTAGACTTTGATATTAGCGTATTTACTTATGGGAATTTTGATTTTGTTTGATTCTAGATTGAACCTCTTTTCCTTGTATTTCCTGCCTTTGACTCCCTTCTCACCTACGAAGATATCCATTGTCTGGTAGTTTTGGTTTTGGAGGATTAGAACTATCAACTATCATAGCAAAACCAATAGGACTCTGTTTGAAAGGGGTTTTCTGTTAGTGCATTCTCTTAGTTTTGTTATTATCTGCATGGTAATGGTTGCTCCAGGACAGGTATATGAGGAAATGCAAACCATAATAGCTAATGTATGCTACTGCATCTCAGTGGAGAAAGTCCTGGTGCTCATAGCAAGGGTTTTTTTTTTTTTTTCCCCCAGAAGCTTAAATCCTTGCTTTCTGTCCATTTCTAAGAGTAGATAGTCTACTTTAGGTAACCCTCACTTACAAATTCATTTTATTTCTCTGAATGTTTTATTCCTCTTTCTTTTCCTGCCTTTTAAGACTCAATCCTGTGGTCTGGAATCCTAATATAATTCCTTCTGTACTTTGTTAATCTACATTTTCTTTTGTGGTGAGGTATACACTTATGTGGATGAATCTCATGCTGGGTAGAGAAAGAACAATCAAAAGCAATCATAAGGGCTTCTCTGGTGGTCCAGTGAGTAAGGAGTCCTGCCTTGCAGTGCAAGGGGCAATGGTTCAATTCCTCCTTGGGAATATCCCATGTACTGCGGCCGGCTGGTCTGGTGTATCTAGTTACGAGAAAGCGCTCTGGAGCGCATGCTCCCAGAGCTGGTGCTCTGCAGTGAGAGAGGCCATAGCAATGCCAAAGAATAAAAAAAAAAAAAATGGATGAAAATAAATATAAATAAAAGAGGCATGATGGAGAAAAGGAAAAAAAAGGCAGTCATAAAATCATATCTTCCATTTTTTCTAGAAGGAGAGAAATTTTGGAATTCCCCTAGACATTAGTGTTAATCTTTTTGGCATTTTCATCACCTAGGAATGTAGTCTACCTTGACTGCCTGTGAGTTACAAAAATAAAAAAATCAATTTTTTCTATTTCCTACATATGAAACTTTATTGAATATACTCTCTCCTATTATGTATCTCTCTTCTCTCAACCCAGCTCAGTTAAAATAATATAAAATTTCACACTCTACCTCTAAATATCAACTTGAAATATAAAACAGAGAAATCACAATGTAGTAAGAAGAATACAGTGTTTAGTATCACACAGATTTGAGTTTGCAGTTTCATGTTCCCTAGAACTATCAACTATCATAGCAAAACCAATAGGACTCTGTTTGAAAGGGGTTTTCTGTTAGTGCATTCTCTTAGTTTTGTTATTATCTGCATGGTAATGGTTGCTCCAGGACAGGTATATGAGGAAATGCAAACCATAATAGCTAATGTATGCTACTGCATCTCAGTGGAGAAAGTCCTGGTGCTCATAGCAAGGGTTTTTTTTTTTTTTTCCCCCAGAAGCTTAAATCCTTGCTTTCTGTCCATTTCTAAGAGTAGATAGTCTACTTTAGGTAACCCTCACTTACAAATTCATTTTATTTCTCTGAATGTTTTATTCCTCTTTCTTTTCCTGCCTTTTAAGACTCAATCCTGTGGTCTGGAATCCTAATATAATTCCTTCTGTACTTTGTTAATCTACATTTTCTTTTGTGGTGAGGTATACACTTATGTGGATGAATCTCATGCTGGGTAGAGAAAGAACAATCAAAAGCAATCATAAGGGCTTCTCTGGTGGTCCAGTGAGTAAGGAGTCCTGCCTTGCAGTGCAAGGGGCAATGGTTCAATTCCTCCTTGGGAATATCCCATGTACTGCGGCCGGCTGGTCTGGTGTATCTAGTTACGAGAAAGCGCTCTGGAGCGCATGCTCCCAGAGCTGGTGCTCTGCAGTGAGAGAGGCCATAGCAATGCCAAAGAATAAAAAAAAAAAAAATGGATGAAAATAAATATAAATAAAAGAGGCATGATGGAGAAAAGGAAAAAAAAGGCAGTCATAAAATCATATCTTCCATTTTTTCTAGAAGGAGAGAAATTTTGGAATTCCCCTAGACATTAGTGTTAATCTTTTTGGCATTTTCATCACCTAGGAATGTAGTCTACCTTGACTGCCTGTGAGTTACAAAAATAAAAAAATCAATTTTTTCTATTTCCTACATATGAAACTTTATTGAATATACTCTCTCCTATTATGTATCTCTCTTCTCTCAACCCAGCTCAGTTAAAATAATATAAAATTTCACACTCTACCTCTAAATATCAACTTGAAATATAAAACAGAGAAATCACAATGTAGTAAGAAGAATACAGTGTTTAGTATCACACAGATTTGAGTTTCAGTTCCCTATCTGCTTTTCACTGAGTGATAGAAAGTAAAACTGTGGAAAGTCAAGTCATATGACCTGTCTATGCCAACTACAGTTAGCATTGATATACTATTGTAGAGTAGTTGACACATGGTAGTTGTTACTGAAATTTATGGATGTAGAAGTATTTTAAAATTTAAAAAATGCTTTATAAATAAAGAATTAGGATTTTCCTTTTTCTGAAAAGTTTTCATGTTAATCCTCCTCTGATGCATTTGGCTTTCATAATGCTTTCATATCACACAGGTCCATCTTTCCCTTTAGCTTATTTTGAGACTAGCTACTATTTTCTTCTCATCCTCCCTGTCTCTGCTCAGGAGGAGCTTCTTGTCTGAATGGTTGATTGAACACTTAGTATAAGCTTTAAAGCACTGATGTGTATATTTTAAGATTATATCTCATCTATCCTAACAACACTTAGCACAGTACTTCACCCATCATGCCTTCTTCAGTAGCACATGTTTCCTAGGAGCTTAATAGAAACTATGTAACGTATAGGCTTTGGTTCAGACACACTAGCTTTTGGTGAAGTGAATCTGGAAGGAACTTTAGAGTTAGATCCAAAATGGATCTCAATGAGTTCTGGCTCTGGCTTTGACCAACTTTAGATATTTGCTTAGTATCTCAGATTTGTTTTTGTGTCTTTTGTTTGTTTTGTTCAGTTTCTCAGTTGTGTCTGACTCTGCAACCTTAGGGACTGCAGCTCGCTAGCCCTCCCGGTCCTTCACCCTCTCCTGGAGCTTGCTCAAACTCATGTTCATTGAGTTGGTGATGCCATCTAACCATATTGTCTTCTGTCATCCCCTTCTCCTCCTTCCTTCAGCTTTTCCCAACATTAGCATCTTTTCCAATGAATCAGCTCTTTGCAATAGGTGGCTGAAGTGTTGCAGCTTCAGCATCAGTCTTTCCAATGATTTTCAGGGTTGATTTCCTTTAGGATTTGCTGGTTTGATCTCTTGGCTGTCAAAGGGACTCTCAAGAGTCTTCATCACCACAGTTTGAAAGCATCAATTCTTTGTCACTCAGTCTTCTTTATGGTGCAACTCACACATCCATACATGACTACTGGGAAAACCATAGCTTTGACTTTGTAGATCTTTGTCTGCAAAGTAATGTATCTGCTTTTTAAAATGCTGTCTTGGTTTATCAGAGAATTTCTTCCCAGGAGAAACCATCTTTTAATTTCATGGCTGCAGTCACTGTCTGCAGTAATCACTGTTTCCAGTATTTCCCCATCTATTAGTCATGAAGTGATGGGGCTGAATGCCATGATCTTAGTTTTGAGTGTTGAATTTTAAGCTAGCTTTTTCACTCTACTTTTTCACCTTCATCAAGGGCCTCTTTAGTTCCTCTTCTCTTTCTGCCATTAGAATAGTGTCATCTGCGTATCTGAGGTTATTGCTATTTTTCCTGGCAACTTTGATTCCAGTTTGTGATTCATCCTGTTCAACATTTCCCCTGAGGTACTCTGCATATAAGTTAAATAAAGCAGGGTGACAATATAACATAACCATTTCCCAATTTGGAATCAGTCCATTGTTCCATGTTTGGTTGTAATTGTTGCTTCTTGACTTGCATACAGGTTACTCAGGAGGCAGGTAAGGTGGTTGGGTATTCCCATCTCTTGAAGAATATTCCACAGTTTGTTGTGATCCACACAGTTGAAGGCTTTAGCGTAGTCAATGAAGCAGAAGTAGATGTTTTTTTTCTGGCAGTCCTTGCTTTTTCTATGATCCAACAGATGTTGGCAACTTGTTCTCTGGTTTCCTCTCCCTTTTCTAAATCTAGATGCATGTCTGGAAGTTCTCAGTTCACATACTTTTGAAGCCTACCTAGCTTGAAGACATTTGAGCATGAACTTGCTACCTTGTTAAATGAACACAATTGTGCAGTAGTTTGGACATTCTTTCGCATTGCTGTTCTTTGGGTTTGGAATGAAAACACCTTTTCCAGTCCTGTGGCCACTATTGAGTTTTCCAAATTTGCTGGCATATTGAGTACAGCACTTGAACAGCATCATCTTCTAGGATTTGAAATGACTTGTGTTTTTAGAGGACCCAAACTAGATTATGGTTAGGAGAGTTGTTAAAGATCTTCCTTAGGACAAAACCTTTTTTCTTGTCTTAGGTATATTGATTTGGCTTTACTTGGCTGTAAAATCAACCAAAAGTTTGAAAGCATCAATTCTTTGTCACTCAGTCTTCTTTATGGTGCAACTCACACATCCATACATGACTACTGGGAAAACCATAGCTTTGACTTTGTAGATCTTTGTCTGCAAAGTAATGTATCTGCTTTTTAAAATGCTGTCTTGGTTTATCAGAGAATTTCTTCCCAGGAGAAACCATCTTTTAATTTCATGGCTGCAGTCACTGTCTGCAGTAATCACTTTTTCCCAGTATTTCCCCATCTATTAGTCATGAAGTGATGGGGCTGAATGCCATGATCTTAGTTTTGAGTGTTGAATTTTAAGCTAGCTTTTTCACTCTACTTTTTCACCTTCATCAAGGGCCTCTTTAGTTCCTCTTCTCTTTCTGCCATTAGAATAGTGTCATCTGCGTATCTGAGGTTATTGCTATTTTTCCTGGCAACTTTGATTCCAGTTTGTGATTCATCCTGTTCAACATTTCCCCTGAGGTACTCTGCATATAAGTTAAATAAAGCAGGGTGACAATATAACATAACCATTTCCCAATTTGGAATCAGTCCATTGTTCCATGTTTGGTTGTAATTGTTGCTTCTTGACTTGCATACAGGTTACTCAGGAGGCAGGTAAGGTGGTTGGGTATTCCCATCTCTTGAAGAATATTCCACAGTTTGTTGTGATCCACACAGTTGAAGGCTTTAGCGTAGTCAATGAAGCAGAAGTAGATGTTTTTTTTCTGGCAGTCCTTGCTTTTTCTATGATCCAACAGATGTTGGCAACTTGTTCTCTGGTTTCCTCTCCCTTTTCTAAATCTAGATGCATGTCTGGAAGTTCTCAGTTCACATACTTTTGAAGCCTACCTAGCTTGAAGACATTTGAGCATGAACTTGCTACCTTGTTAAATGAACACAATTGTGCAGTAGTTTGGACATTCTTTCGCATTGCTGTTCTTTGGGTTTGGAATGAAAACACCTTTTCCAGTCCTGTGGCCACTATTGAGTTTTCCAAATTTGCTGGCATATTGAGTACAGCACTTGAACAGCATCATCTTCTAGGATTTGAAATGACTTGTGTTTTTAGAGGACCCAAACTAGATTATGGTTAGGAGAGTTGTTAAAGATCTTCCTTAGGACAAAACCTTTTTTCTTGTCTTAGGTATATTGATTTGGATTGCTCTCTCTAGCCTCCTTCCCAGATGATTTTTTAAAAAAATGTATTCTATTTTTGTTATCTTCCATGGTAGAACAGCCTTTGTCACTTATCTCACTTTTTTCTACCCACTCAAATGTCAGAGCCTCATATAATTTTAAAATAGAGATGTTTCTGTTACTTATTTTTCTGTTTGAATGTTTTGGGGCAAGTGGCTTGGAGTACTGACTCCTAAACTTTCGCATTCTGAAGGATGTCTTAGTAAATGTATAAACACTGTGAAATAAAATGTTTTTATATGCCTATAGTAGCCACTCTTCTTTGGCTACATTTCCTTTCATTTCATCCCCCTTTTCTGATAAATTTTCTTCTTAATTTTTATAGCTGCTCTTCTACTATGTTGTCTCAGTGCTTCAGAGAAAGATGACCATACTGTGACTTGAAGGACTAAGTCTTGGTTGGTCTAAGGCTCGTCAGTCTTACCCTTTTTTCACAGTTACTGTTCAGGAATGTGGACTTGGCCAGAGGGCCTAAATCAGGGTCTTATGCATGAAGGTCCATGTGTGCATGCTAAGTCACTTCAGTTGTGTCTGACTCTTTGCAACTCTGTGGACTGTAGCCT
This sequence comes from Tragulus kanchil, assembly GCA_022376925.1. Lineage (NCBI taxonomy): Eukaryota > Metazoa > Chordata > Mammalia > Artiodactyla > Tragulidae > Tragulus > Tragulus kanchil. Next base: position 115,217,187 of record JAIOJX010000023.1, on the reverse strand, counting down.
GCCAGCCTGCTCTGTTCTTGAGATTCTCTGGGCAAGAATACTGGAATGGATTGCCATGCCCTCCTCCAGGGAATCTTTCCAAGCCAGGGATCAAACCCACGATCCCGTGGCTCCTGCACTGAAGGCAGATTCTATGTTGCTGACCATGGAACCTAGTTTGAGCCAATGAAATGTGAGACGATAAGATTCTTTGGAGTTTCAGGGAATGAAGTTTTCTGACCCAGAAGAGCTCAGAAGAGATCTCTTTTCCTTTAGATTTCAGGATGTGTGAATTTTAAACTGGAAATTGATACAGTGACTTTTCTGGCACGAAGGAAGATCTATTGAATAAGAAACCAATTCAGAAGAAACAAGAGAGAAGGGGCTCCCAAAGAAATAGAACTTAAGTACTAGATCAGAGTTATCCTGAGGAACAGCCTGCCTCTTGACATGCACTTGTGAGAGTTCTTGTTTAGGCTGATCTGAGTAATGTTTTGTGTTGCATGCATTTGAAAGTACCTTTAAATGACACACAATTTAAAATTAATGTTTTTCCTGAAGCTGAAAATGTGGTCTAGGTCAGTACCATCCAATGGAACTTTGTGTGATCACGGAAATGTTCTGTATTTACTGTTGCCCAGTAAGGTAGCCACTCTCCATATGGGGCTACTGAACAGTTGGAATGTGGCTAGTACAGCTCAGGAACTGAATTTTTAATTTTATTTAGTTTTAACTGATTTGAATTTAAATTGCCTCATGTGGCTAGTGGCTGCTATTTGAGGTAGCGCAGATCTAGACCAGTTAACCTTCAGATGGTTCAGACACTGCAACATCCCTCTGAAGCTTCTGTCTGCAAGTGATCAGTAATAACTATTTTGAATTCTATTTAGAATTTAAATTATAGAGTTCTATCTAAAACTCTGTACTTCTAAAACTGGAAAGTTCATATTTGTCTAAACTGTCAGTTGCAGGTGTGTCTATATGTATATTTAATGTCTTCTATCTGCTCAAATTTAAATTTCATGTATGGAGGGCTGTAGGAAGAATAAGCATGTGCCTATTCCTTATTAAGGTTTCCTTGGTGGCTCAGTGGTAAAGAATCTGCCTACTGTAATGCAGGAGACACAGGTTCAATCCGTGGGTCAGTAAGACCCCTGAGAGAAGGAAGTAACAACCCACTAGAGTATTCTTGCCTTGGGAGTATTCTTGTTCATGGGACATCCCATGAACAAAGGAACCAGCCTGGTGGGCTATAGCCCATGGGGTCACAAAGAGTCAAACATGACTTAGCGACTAAACAACAACTCCTTGTTAAACAGCTTAAGACAAACATATATAAAAACAACCCTGAACAGTACAGAATGATTTCTGTGTCTTTAAGTTGTTGAGAGACTTGGAAAGAGAAAATTGGGATGGCTTCTATGACTAAATCTAACCAATATGGCTTCCTAAAGAGGATAATGGTGACATGTGTAGGGACTGCTTTCTACTAAGGGAACACTATTTATTGCAAGACCTTTATCGTCTTTTTGACTCTCTAATCTATAGGCTTCATTATTAAAGTTTTACTGTATTCTCACCAGGAGAAAAACAGATCAACAGATAAATACCTTTTCTGAATTTAGTATCTTTGTCATATAAGTACTAAGTACAGCTTTTGATGACGAGTTTTATGCATTTTGATTTACTCTGTTCTGGTGGCTCTCTTTTTCTCTCCTGGGGTGTGCTTTAATAGACATATGTGCAAAGCATTGTGTCTTTTCCATGAAAAGGATTTCCAAACTTGGATACAGTAGTCATACTATGGAGGGAACACATTCTTGGTTGAATTTTTCATTCTTTAGGTCTCTGCCAATTACTGTCAAAAGCAGTGGTGACTTTTTGTAAGGTGTATGCTTGTTCATTAGAAAGTGGCCTGAAACAATGAATTCCCTTCACATAAACCATTGAACTATCAGGGTGAAGCTTCTGTCTGCAAGTATCATATTATTGAATTCTAAAAAATTTTTTTAAAACTCTGTACTTCTAAAACTGGAAAGTTCATATTTGTCTAAACTGTCAGTTGCAGGTGTGTCTATATGTATATTTAATGTCTTCTATCTGCTCAAATTTAAATTTCATGTATGGAGGGCTGTAGGAAGAATAAGCATGTGCCTATTCCTTATTAAGGTTTCCTTGGTGGCTCAGTGGTAAAGAATCTGCCTACTGTAATGCAGGAGACACAGGTTCAATCCGTGGGTCAGTAAGACCCCTGAGAGAAGGAAGTAACAACCCACTAGAGTATTCTTGCCTTGGGAGTATTCTTGTTCATGGGACATCCCATGAACAAAGGAACCAGCCTGGTGGGCTATAGCCCATGGGGTCACAAAGAGTCAAACATGACTTAGCGACTAAACAACAACTCCTTGTTAAACAGCTTAAGACAAACATATATAAAAACAACCCTGAACAGTACAGAATGATTTCTGTGTCTTTAAGTTGTTGAGAGACTTGGAAAGAGAAAATTGGGATGGCTTCTATGACTAAATCTAACCAATATGGCTTCCTAAAGAGGATAATGGTGACATGTGTAGGGACTGCTTTCTACTAAGGGAACACTATTTATTTCAAGACCTTTATCGTTTTTTTGACTCTCTAATCTATAGGCTTCATTATTAAAGTTTTACTGTATTCTCACCAGGAGAAAAACAGATCAACAGATAAATACCTTTTCTGAATTTAGTATCTTTGTCATATAAGTACTAAGTACAGCTTTTGATGACGAGTTTTATGCATTTTGATTTACTCTGTTCTGGTGGCTCTCTTTTTCTCTCCTGGGGTGTGCTTTAATAGACATATGTGCAAAGCATTGTGTCTTTTCCATGAAAAGGATTTCCAAACTTGGATACAGTAGTCATACTATGGAGGGAACACATTCTTGGTTGAATTTTTCATTCTTTAGGTCTCTGCCAATTACTGTCAAAAGCAGTGGTGACTTTTTGTAAGGTGTATGCTTGTTCATTAGAAAGTGGCCTGAAACAATGAATTCCCTTCACATAAACCATTGAACTATCATGAGATGGTAACGACTTTCTGTCACTCTGAACCTAGGTCTAATCCAAACTCCTGACCCAGAGGTGTAAAGGCTTTGTAGCTCATTAGTGATTCCCCTGGAGCCATCAAGTGCCAAATCTCTAGTCACATGGAGCCCGAAGTGAAGAAGTATTGTGCACCGTTTAGCTGTTGTTGTATTTTAATGGCAAACATGATAGGATTTACTAAGCTAGAATACTTAAAATGTGAAAAATAAAACATTCTCAATATTTTCTTCGTGAGACTAAGGTGAACATGTTAATATGATTTAAAATACTGTATTGTAACTGCACACATATATTGTAATTGCATTTTGTTATTGAAACTGTTTCATGGAATTTTAGTGAGGATAATAGTCCAGTTCAATAGAGAAGGAGTGAATCTTTTTTCATTTCTTCTAGTACATAAAATGCCATTTCATGAACTAGGAACTAGACTAAGGCAAATGGATGGTTCTTAATGCTAAAGATAGGTTTTATTGTGTGTTCAGGACAGCTGAGTTTTTTTTATTCATTTATGAATTCCTTAAAAAATTATATTTTGGACCTGACTTGAAGTTTCACTTAGGTCTATAAGATAAGCTAGATTTAGTTTTATATATGTGGTTTAAGTAGTTTTATCTTCTCAGGAAATTTCCACTTCTAGTCTGCATTTTGTTTTAGCAAAGAAATCAATTCCAGAAAAATGAATAGGCATGTCTAGAAAAATTCAACGTTTTATCTTTTCTAGGAATTTAGTATCTTTGTCATATAAGTACTAAGTACAGCTTTTGATGACGAGTTTTATGCATTTTGATTTACTCTGTTCTGGTGGCTCTCTTTTTCTCTCCTGGGGTGTGCTTTAATAGACATATGTGCAAAGCATTGTGTCTTTTCCATGAAAAGGATTTCCAAACTTGGATACAGTAGTCATACTATGGAGGGAACACATTCTTGGTTGAATTTTTCATTCTTTAGGTCTCTGCCAATTACTGTCAAAAGCAGTGGTGACTTTTTGTAAGGTGTATGCTTGTTCATTAGAAAGTGGCCTGAAACAATGAATTCCCTTCACATAAACCATTGAACTATCATGAGATGGTAACGACTTTCTGTCACTCTGAACCTAGGTCTAATCCAAACTCCTGACCCAGAGGTGTAAAGGCTTTGTAGCTCATTAGTGATTCCCCTGGAGCCATCAAGTGCCAAATCTCTAGTCACATGGAGCCCGAAGTGAAGAAGTATTGTGCACCGTTTAGCTGTTGTTGTATTTTAATGGCAAACATGATAGGATTTACTAAGCTAGAATACTTAAAATGTGAAAAATAAAACATTCTCAATATTTTCTTCGTGAGACTAAGGTGAACATGTTAATATGATTTAAAATACTGTATTGTAACTGCACACATATATTGTAATTGCATTTTGTTATTGAAACTGTTTCATGGAATTTTAGTGAGGATAATAGTCCAGTTCAATAGAGAAGGAGTGAATCTTTTTTCATTTCTTCTAGTACATAAAATGCCATTTCATGAACTAGGAACTAGACTAAGGCAAATGGATGGTTCTTAATGCTAAAGATAGGTTTTATTGTGTGTTCAGGACAGCTGAGTTTTTTTTATTCATTTATGAATTCCTTAAAAAATTATATTTTGGACCTGACTTGAAGTTTCACTTAGGTCTATAAGATAAGCTAGATTTAGTTTTATATATGTGGTTTAAGTAGTTTTATCTTCTCAGGAAATTTCCACTTCTAGTCTGCATTTTGTTTTAGCAAAGAAATCAATTCCAGAAAAATGAATAGGCATGTCTAGAAAAATTCAACTTGTTTTATGTAAACTGGAGATGAGATTGAAATAATAAGACCAAAATTGTATATTTTAAGTGAGAATGAAGGACAGAGTTTTTAAACCCAGGTTTCCTGTTATAAATTAGCAGGAGTTGGTGGGCTAGGAATGCTCAGAAGCCAAATGAGGTTTTTTCAGGTCACTGTAAACTTTGACTTTAAGTTATGATGCAATATTTTCCTGCTTCATTGAAAATAATCTATTTTTATTTTTATTTCTCTTTATGTTTAAGCTTGAAACAGAACTATATATAGTCAATTTATCCGGACAGACTATAATTTCATTTTCATTTCTGGGGTCTATCGAACCACAGCATTGTCAATTTCATGCTGCCAAATATGTCCATTATTTGTGGTCCTGTATACTTCTGAAATATAAATTTATTTTGAAACAATTTTCTTTAAGAGAAAGTGGATCAGTTGAATTCTTTTAAATATGGTGATATATTTAACCCAAACAATGTATAATGTGCATAATTAAAGCATTTTATGGATTAATCAAGTTAAGGATCTATTAGTGATTCTATTATAACACCTCATTTTAAGTTTTTATTTGTTGAAAACATTTCATCAGAAAAATAAGCTTGATGGCAGATTTTGATTGAATATGAGTAATTCTTATATTAGTTTATTTTTACTTGAAAATTAGTTACTTTAGGCTCTAATTATTTACATGTTTATAATTATTCAATTTTAATTGAATTTAATAACAGAAAGAATATGCTCAAACAAGTTAATGTATTATAAATTTATGTTTAGTAATCAAGATATAGCTCATGTTGACATGCAATTGTTGCTGCAATTTAAAATTCCTATTAACTTCTGGAAGACAAATCTTTTTGAAAGTGGCAGACATATTAACAGTGATCTTCAGTTATCACATCTCCATCATAGCTAACACTTTGTAAACTGAGATTCTCTTTGCTAAACTGACCAAAGTCAATATATACTCCAGTATAGCTGGATGAACCTGACAGTTGGTATCTTCTCTCTGAGGGTTGTCTGCCTTGTTGGGTAGCCTTTACAGACAAAGTTGCCAGATCTTCGTTAATACCCTGGTTGCTGTTTTATTATTTAGAGAAAGTGGTGTTTGTCTGATAGAATCATCCAAAGAGTTGTATACTTTCATGCCTAGGGTAAATGTTTTACTTTGAGTGAAATTTCTTCTTCTCTAAAATGCTGAAAATTTAGCCAGTAGCCAAATATTTTTGCTTTGTAATTTGTTGTGCCATTTTCTTACAGTATTAATCTGTAGAAAAATGCACTGTACTTACTTTACACAGTTAATTTCAAAAGCCTTTTTAGATATTTTTTACCCTTATGATAATACTTGAAGTTAAATTAAAAAGATGATGTTTTTATCATCACTTAACCAATAAAACATTTGAAATGAGGTTATCAGAAGTTAATGATTTGCTGTTAATTAACCATCTGATTACTGATAGAATTTTTCTTGATGATATATCAATTTTAAAATGGCTATCCAATTTTTAAAAATCTTTTTTTTAAAATTTTGGCCTCTTTTTGTTTGTTTTCTATTTATTTATTTTCATCTGTCTTCATTCTTTGGCCTGTGTGGGCCTCCCACTGTAGTGGCTCTCTAGGTGCAGAACACCAGCTTACAATTGGACACACTGGTCCAGTTGCTCTGCAGCACGAGGAATCTTCCCAGGGATCAAACCAGTTTCCCTTTCACTGCAAGGCGAAGTCTCCACCCACTGGACCACCAGGGAAGCCCAATTATTTTTTAAATGAAAACCAGGGTCTCTTTGGAGAATAAATGACCAATTTTGCACATAGTGTAACTTAAGTGTCTTCTTTTTCTCTTTAGGGAGCCATATTGGTTAGAGTTAGTGAAAACAGTCTTTCCAGTCTTCCTTTTAAGTCTTTTAGCACTTACAGCTGAAGATGCAATCATTTATTGCTCTGTATTATTCAGGATTGTATTCATATCTGTTGTCTTAAGCTATTTGGTGAGGAATAGGCATATGCTTATTCTTCTTATAACCCCCATTATGTGAAATACAAATCTGAGCAAATAGAGAACTTTGAACACTCCCCTCCCCTCACACATACCCATGCACCATTGACAATTTAGAGTAGTCAGATCTGAGGGTTGTCTGCCTTTTGGGGCTTACAGACAAAGTTGCCAGATCTTCGTTAATACCCTGGTTGCTGTTTTATTATTTAGAGAAAGTGGTGTTTGTCTGATAGAATCATCCAAAGAGTTGTATACTTTCATGCCTAGGGTAAATGTTTTACTTTGAGTGAAATTTCTTCTTCTCTAAAATGCTGAAAATTTAGCCAGTAGCCAAATATTTTTGCTTTGTAATTTGTTGTGCCATTTTCTTACAGTATTAATCTGTAGAAAAATGCACTGTACTTACTTTACACAGTTAATTTCAAAAGCCTTTTTAGATATTTTTTACCCTTATGATAATACTTGAAGTTAAATTAAAAAGATGATGTTTTTATCATCACTTAACCAATAAAACATTTGAAATGAGGTTATCAGAAGTTAATGATTTGCTGTTAATTAACCATCTGATTACTGATAGAATTTTTCTTGATGATATATCAATTTTAAAATGGCTATCCAATTTTTAAAAATCTTTTTTTTAAAATTTTGGCCTCTTTTTGTTTGTTTTCTATTTATTTATTTTCATCTGTCTTCATTCTTTGGCCTGTGTGGGCCTCCCACTGTAGTGGCCTCTCTAGGTGCAGAACACCAGCTTACAATTGGACACACTGGTCCAGTTGCTCTGCAGCACGAGGAATCTTCCCAGGGATCAAACCAGTTTCCCTTTCACTGCAAGGCGAAGTCTCCACCCACTGGACCACCAGGGAAGCCCAATTATTTTTTAAATGAAAACCAGGGTCTCTTTGGAGAATAAATGACCAATTTTGCACATAGTGTAACTTAAGTGTCTTCTTTTTCTCTTTAGGGAGCCATATTGGTTAGAGTTAGTGAAAACAGTCTTTCCAGTCTTCCTTTTAAGTCTTTTAGCACTTACAGCTGAAGATGCAATCATTTATTGCTCTGTATTATTCAGGATTGTATTCATATCTGTTGTCTTAAGCTATTTGGTGAGGAATAGGCATATGCTTATTCTTCTTATAACCCCCATTATGTGAAATACAAATCTGAGCAAATAGAGAACTTTGAACACTCCCCTCCCCTCACACATACCCATGCACCATTGACAATTTAGAGTAGTCAGATCTGAGCTTTGGTTTTCCGAAAGAACTATTAAATACAATTCAAAGTGTAATTCAGGATAATTATTAGTGTCCACTTGGAGACAGAAGCTTTAGAGGGATGTTGCAAAGTTATCTCAGCCGTCTGAAGGTGATTGGTGTAAATCTGTGCTATCTCATAAGGTAATCATGAGCCACATGAGGCTATTTAAATTCATGTTAATTAAAACTAATTAAAGTGAAAAATTCATTTCCTGAGTTGTGCTAGCTACATTTCAATGGTTTAATAGCTTTGTGTTGATGGTGGCTACCTGTCCTTATTGGGCACGTAAACAGAGAGAACGTTTCCAATATCACACAAAGTTCTGTGGACAAGACTGGTTTAGACACTTTAATCTCTTAGTTTAATATTAAAATATAGTATTGTTTTTCTATAATAATAAAAACCACAAATAAATAATAGGGAAATTATAGTCAATCCCAAGGAAATAGAAAAAAAATTAAAGATTAAAGTTTTGATTGATAACTGTTTTTCTTTGCAAAGACAATAATTTGGTATTGTTTCTTATGCCTTGAATTCTAGTTTATAGGAAAAGGCATAAATATCAATTATGGGGTTCTGAGTTCCCTCAGCCTTTTTCTTTCTTTTGTAATTAACAACTGTGCAAGCCTGCACAAACACAAAGTCCATAAGTCTAGTTAGAAGATGAAGATAGTGCTTGCTTTGGCAGCACCTATGCTAAAATTGGAATGATACAGAGAAGATTAGCATGGCCCCTGTGCAAGGATGACACGCACATTTGTGAAGTGTTCCATATTTTTGTGAAAAAAAGAGAAGAAGATGAAGATATACAAATGCTTCTCTAATACTCCAGAGGAGAAATCCACTAGCACATCAGAATACTGGAACAGAAAGATGATACTTGTATCTGGTAATTTATAAGCTTGAAATATTGTCTATCATTTTTCTATTAATGATGACCTAGCTAAAGAAAAAGTTCAGGCATTTTGGTAGATGGAAAAAGGGTCACTATGTATGCTGCAACTGTTGACAGGTTTCATTTCATTTTTAGCTATTTTCACAGAGAATATCTGAATATTATCTTAGTAATCTGCTGTTTTCTCAGCTTTTCATAACAAAGAAAAGATAGTATCACCTATGCTTACAGTGAAAATCTTTGGGAGACAGAAAGCAAGTCTGTTATTAAATTTTTGCCCAGGAGTTCATCTGTCAGGTATAGAAATGACTAGTTACTGTTATCATATACCCAAGAATATCTATGACTGATATGAAAAAAATAAAATGTTTTGAAAGTATTCAACAGACAGTGAGTCCATATTGTTTTGTCTGTTGATTTTATGATTAAGCAATAGTTTCTTGTTTTATTTCTTGGATAATTCTTTCAATACAAGTGAGATTTATTTAAAGTAGAAAGCTTGGAGGAAAGGGTGGTGTTAAGGAAGCAGGTTAGAATTTGCAAAATGGATAAAGGATGCCATTATTGTAATATTAGCAACCATATTTACAGCAGTATGAGGAAGGGAATTCATCAGTATATTGGTCGAAGATGAATTAGTACAACTTCCCACTCCAGTGGGCTTCCCAGGTGGCGCAGTGGTAAAGAATGCACCTGACAGCGTAGCAGACATGAGTTTAATCCCAGGGTCAGGAGGATCCCCTTGGAGTGGAAAATGACAACCCATTTCAGTATTCTTGCCTGGGAAATGTCATGGATAGAGGAACCTAGTGGGTGACAGTCCATGGTAGGTCACATAGAGTTGGACACGACTGAACACACATGCAACAACAACTCATTCCAATGCACAGTTAGATAGCTGAAGTATATGGGTATTAGAAATTTTTATAGAATTTTGTATGTTAAGTTATATAAACAAGTTAGCCTAGTGATGACTTTAAAAAATGATTAGAACTGTAGCTGAGTGTCCTGTTTTAACCGTGCTGCTGTTATTCTTGATTGTTTGTAAATCATTTTTTACTTCTACTTTCTCCTACAGAATTCTGTTCTATTATCCATCTCACAAGGAGAAAACCTAAGAATTTATTTATAATAAATGCAAGTTTGCCTAAGAACTATAGTTTCACAATTAAAAAATAAACTAAAATGATTCAGAGAAACAATATATTGTATCCCTTGTTCTATGTGCCTGATACTGACCATGTCAGAGAATGAGTATTTTCTTATATGAATAAAGGATATTGATGTTCCAAACTCTCTTAGAAATGGATTCCATATCTAAGTGCTAAGATAAAGTTTCTACCTTCCCATGAATGAGGATATATGAATAAAGAACAAGAACAGAGGAACCCTTGAGGGAAACCTTAAACAATCCAAAGAGAATGCAGAGTGGATCTAAAGAGCAGAAGTAGGTGATATGGCTTTTCCCCCTTTCTTAACACTCTCCCTTTCTCGAAAGCAAGTATCTTCTTTCCTCAGTTTTGTGTTTCAAATTATAATCAAGACCAAATAAATCAGACCGTTGAGGCTCATTTATTTTCTTTCTGAACTAAGGCAAATAGATCTAATTTCTTTCTGAGACAAGGCAGGTGGGCTTAATAGTGGGAAGAGGAGGCTTTGGAACTGAGGGGAGACATCAGTTGTAATTTGTCTTGACTTAGTAAGACATCCATTTTGCATGACATGGGGTCTACAAATGGAGAGACACCCTGTTAAGTAATTGCTCAGGTTATTAGAGCGTTGTGCTTAAAATGGACTCCTAAGCTGCACTAGCTTGGGTTGACATCACCAGTGCTCATCTCCAAGAGGTCAGTCCAAGAACCAATCTATTTAACATCTTCATCAATGAACAAAATAATGGAAGAGAAATAGCAGGCCCTAAGTCTAGGATAAACATCGGAGTACTGTGGAAGTCAGATGGAACCTAGTGGGTGACAGTCCATGGTAGGTCACATAGAGTTGGACACGACTGAACACACATGCAACAACAACTCATTCCAATGCACAGTTAGATAGCTGAAGTATATGGGTATTAGAAATTTTATAGAATTTTGTATGTTAAGTTATATAAACAAGTTAGCCTAGTGATGACTTTAAAAAATGATTAGAACTGTAGCTGAGTGTCCTGTTTTAACCGTGCTGCTGTTATTCTTGATTGTTTGTAAATCATTTTTTACTTCTACTTTCTCCTACAGAATTCTGTTCTATTATCCATCTCACAAGGAGAAAACCTAAGAATTTATTTATAATAAATGCAAGTTTGCCTAAGAACTATAGTTTCACAATTAAAAAATAAACTAAAATGATTCAGAGAAACAATATATTGTATCCCTTGTTCTATGTGCCTGATACTGACCATGTCAGAGAATGAGTATTTTCTTATATGAATAAAGGATATTGATGTTCCAAACTCTCTTAGAAATGGATTCCATATCTAAGTGCTAAGATAAAGTTTCTACCTTCCCATGAATGAGGATATATGAATAAAGAACAAGAACAGAGGAACCCTTGAGGGAAACCTTAAACAATCCAAAGAGAATGCAGAGTGGATCTAAAGAGCAGAAGTAGGTGATATGGCTTTTCCCCCTTTCTTAACACTCTCCCTTTCTCGAAAGCAAGTATCTTCTTTCCTCAGTTTTGTGTTTCAAATTATAATCAAGACCAAATAAATCAGACCGTTGAGGCTCATTTATTTTCTTTCTGAACTAAGGCAAATAGATCTAATTTCTTTCTGAGACAAGGCAGGTGGGCTTAATAGTGGGAAGAGGAGGCTTTGGAACTGAGGGGAGACATCAGTTGTAATTTGTCTTGACTTAGTAAGACATCCATTTTGCATGACATGGGGTCTACAAATGGAGAGACACCCTGTTAAGTAATTGCTCAGGTTATTAGAGCGTTGTGCTTAAAATGGACTCCTAAGCTGCACTAGCTTGGGTTGACATCACCAGTGCTCATCTCCAAGAGGTCAGTCCAAGAACCAATCTATTTAACATCTTCATCAATGAACAAAATAATGGAAGAGAAATAGCAGGCCCATTAATTAGCTCTAGGATAAACATCGGACTGCAAGGGATGGCTTGCACATTGTAGGGCAGGGTATGAAGTTTAAATGACATTTGCTGTGATAAAGCACTTGTTCTTTGCATTCAAAATCTCAAAGGCTATGTTTAAGAAAACAAATAAGCAAGCTCTTTCTACTGCAAATCTGTATATTTTGTTTGCTAGGGTACAAGGCATCAGGCTTGGAATAGTTTTGTTTTAAATATAATCACCTATTTCTTATAGGTGCATCGTCACATAATTTTTTTCTTTCCCTCTTTTGACTCTTTTCTGGGATTTGGAAGCAATGCTGTGTCAGTATAAGGGAGGGCCAGTTACATAACCTGTGAGTGCAATTGAAAAAAGATAATGTTGAGTTCCTTATTGATGAAGAAGGAAGAAAATAAGTAATTAAAGGTATTAAGATGTGAAGCTTTTTCTGTTCTTTCTTGGTCTCTCTGGACTTGTCATGGTGTTTTTTTATTTGCTTTCTAATGCCATTCTAAGAAAGCAATTTTTTAAAAAAATTTTGGCCTCTTTCATTTTTTTTAATCTCTTTTTAATTTTCATCCATCTTTATTCTTTGGCCTGTGTGGCCCTCCCATTGCGGTAGCCTCTCTCGTTGCAGAGATCAGCTCTGGGTGCAGAGCACTGGTTCCTAATCGGACACACCAGTCAGCTGCTCCGCAGCATGTGGGAACTTCCCAGGCTAGGGATCAAACCGGTGCCCCTTGCACTGCAAGGCAAACTCTTTAGCCACTGGACCACCAGGGAAGCCTGAAAGCAAAAATTTTAAATATAAATTATTAGCATAAGTTTTTTTTCACCTTTATATTGTATATTGCTAGTTTTGAATGTAATTTGAAAGCATACAACTTATATGTGAAATCACCAAAACTATAGTTTATATTGTGTAGCTCACATGTGCACATGTAATTTCTTTTTTGCCAGAAGAGTGAAAACTGCACAACACTAACTCAACTATTTTTATTTCACTTCTTCATATGCATACGTTCTACTAATATTCTCAGTTTTTGGCTTATTGATGGGTAAGAAAGGACTGGAAGGATAAAAAGCTGTGGGTTGCCCTATCTTTTACTTTCCTTCTACGTCATCATTTTCAGGATGAGAGATTGGCTGATACGAGGACCTGATACTGGTAAGAAAGGATAAGTAGAGTTCCTTGGTCATTTGTGTTTTTTAGAACACTGTTATCTTCTCTATGGTTGAATCAAGTTCTCTTGTGAATAGAAAGTTTGGCTTCTCAACACTTTCAGTCTCTCTGCTTACTGTATCACAAATACAATACTCTTACTTAGTTCCCACTTTGAATCTTGATCAACTCTCATGTATTCTGGATCTACTAGTTTTCTGTGCTCAAGACATTTGAACTTCATATATGAAGAGTTGGTAGGATGCAAACACCATATGGTACCTGTCTCCTCTGTTCAGGTACATTCTTGATGGTCCCATTGAACTTCACATAGAATACACAAGTTTAAAGATAAAATTACTACAAATTTTCATATGGTGACAAAAGAGCATTAAACCAAGCTTGGGGGCCAGTGCTGCTGCACAGGTTACACACCCATGAACCTAGGCTTGATGTAGGGTCTTCATGTGCTTTCTCTGCCTGCCTGGTCCCCTTTCTGTGACCTTGCCCACAGCAGATAGTTGACTGCATCTTCCTGCATGATTCTGGGTTTGCTTTACCTCTGTGTAAGCTGAAAAGCAAGAATTTTTTGACTAGGCCAGGAAAAGAATTGCCATAATAAAGGATTGCTTCTGAAGTTCCACTATTTAAATATGCACTTATGTTAGGTTTAGGTATAAAATAAGTGCTGAATTGAATAATTTTTTTTTTTTTAAGTTTGAGTATATCCTCTACGTGTATTTTTGAGTTCTTGGGTCTCACATGAAGACTTAAAAATATTTTTGTTTTTTGTCTTCTTTGGGATCTGAGGGATTACCAGAGTTTATTATCCTGTTTTTAATTGTTTGTACCTCAGATTCTAGAGATGGCATTCGAGCCCTGTTCCTCTACCCTTATCTCCCTGGCTTTGACTTCAGAGAATGACAAGGGTTCTCTAACCTATAAATTCATTGTGACTTTTGGCAAATTTTAAAATACTTCTTAGTTTATTTCATTTGTTAAAATGGGATAATGCCTATCTTACAGATATAATTTAAGGATTTATTGAAATAATAAAAGTGCCTAACAGATAGTAGTCCTATCACGTGTGCTCTACTAAATCTTTCCTGATAGTAAGTTAATGTAGGAAATAAATCCCTATTTGCATCACAGTTGGCACTCAATTTTATGTGAATTTAGAATGTTTAATTATTACTCCCATAACTGCTGACTCAATCTTATTTCCTTGACTTACTGTGTTCTTACTCATCTCAAAGATTTTCACCTGAGATGTGCTGGTGGATTTTATGTAGAAATATGGGTGCTTGCCTGCTTGCTTCATAGTAAAAATGCTAATTTAGAAAACAGCTTTATCCTTGGGCTTCCCTGATGGCTCAGATAGTAAAGAATCTGCCTATAACACAGGAGATCTGGGTTCCATCACAGCATGATCCTTATCTTCCATCAATTATTTTTGCATCAGTTATGCCAATTAAAATTTTCAAAATCAGGCAGAAAAATATGATTGGTGTGGTTTTACCCTTACGTTACTTCTTAGCTCAGCATTTTTTATTATAAAATTTATGTTATTGGAGAAAATTGAAAATACTAACAAAAGAAAATGAAGGAAGAATTATGTACATTGAAGATACCTAATATAAATAGTTTGTTCTTCTTTTGGTCTTTCTTAATGTACAGCTGTAAAAACACTGTCAGGATAGTAGCATTGACTGGGGTCATAAACAAGTTCCACTATTTAAATATGCACTTATGTTAGGTTTAGGTATAAAATAAGTGCTGAATTGAATAATTTTTTTTTTTTTAAGTTTGAGTATATCCTCTACGTGTATTTTTGAGTTCTTGGGTCTCACATGAAGACTTAAAAATATTTTTGTTTTTTGTCTTCTTTGGGATCTGAGGGATTACCAGAGTTTATTATCCTGTTTTTAATTGTTTGTACCTCAGATTCTAGAGATGGCATTCGAGCCCTGTTCCTCTACCCTTATCTCCCTGGCTTTGACTTCAGAGAATGACAAGGGTTCTCTAACCTATAAATTCATTGTGACTTTTGGCAAATTTTAAAATACTTCTTAGTTTATTTCATTTGTTAAAATGGGATAATGCCTATCTTACAGATATAATTTAAGGATTTATTGAAATAATAAAAGTGCCTAACAGATAGTAGTCCTATCACGTGTGCTCTACTAAATCTTTCCTGATAGTAAGTTAATGTAGGAAATAAATCCCTATTTGCATCACAGTTGGCACTCAATTTTTATGTGAATTTAGAATGTTTAATTATTACTCCCATAACTGCTGACTCAATCTTATTTCCTTGACTTACTGTGTTCTTACTCATCTCAAAGATTTTCACCTGAGATGTGCTGGTGGATTTTATGTAGAAATATGGGTGCTTGCCTGCTTGCTTCATAGTAAAAATGCTAATTTAGAAAACAGCTTTATCCTTGGGCTTCCCTGATGGCTCAGATAGTAAAGAATCTGCCTATAACACAGGAGATCTGGGTTCCATCACAGCATGATCCTTATCTTCCATCAATTATTTTTGCATCAGTTATGCCAATTAAAATTTTCAAAATCAGGCAGAAAAATATGATTGGTGTGGTTTTACCCTTACGTTACTTCTTAGCTCAGCATTTTTTATTATAAAATTTATGTTATTGGAGAAAATTGAAAATACTAACAAAAGAAAATGAAGGAAGAATTATGTACATTGAAGATACCTAATATAAATAGTTTGTTCTTCTTTTGGTCTTTCTTAATGTACAGCTGTAAAAACACTGTCAGGATAGTAGCATATATAAAATTTTATATCTTGATGGTTTAGATAACATTGTATTATAAACTTTTTTTAATATTACAGTCTGCTTGAACATTTTTATGACTGGATTATACTACAACATGGATTTATTTAATGAATCCTCTGTTTTCTTATTTATTTATTTATTTATTTTATTTGGGGCGGGGTTGGGTTGGGGAGGGAGGGGAGTGGGCGGGCCATTTCCGTTGGTCTTTCATTTCTCCATTTTCATCCGTCTTTGTTCTTTGGCTCCTGTGGGCCTCCCATCGCGGTGGCATCTGTTGTCGCAGAGCACAGGCTCTGGGCGCATGCGCTCCAGAGCTCCGGCTTGGCAATTGGACACATGGGTCCAGCCGCTCCGCGGCACGTGGGATCTTCCCAGGCCAGGGATCGAACCGGCGCCCCTTGTACTGCAAGGCGGTGTCCTTACCCACTGGACCACCAGGGGAAGCCCTCCTCTGTTTTCTGATGTGATTTCCTATGTGTTAAAAACCATGTTGAGCACATTTTAACATAAAACTTTTTCCATTTTCATAGCTCTGCCTTTAGGATGGTGTCCGAGAAGAACATTATTGGTTAAAACATCCCACACGTTTTGTCTCTTGATGCACGTGTGTGTTCTCAGTTGCTCAGTCGTGTCCAGCTTTTTGTGACCCCATGTAGAGGGCTGTGTCCATGGTGGTCCTCCAAGCAAGAATACTGGAGTGGATTGCCATTTCCTCCTCCAGGGGATCTGTCCAACGCAGAGATCGAATCTGCATCTTTTGCATTGGCAGGCAGATTCTTTACCATTGATCTGCCTGGGAAGCCCAAGTCTCTTGATACTTGTTGACAAATTACTTTCCAAAGGAGTCATACCACTTTTTACTCTTGCCAGGGATTTGTCACAGTGCCAGTCCCTGTTTTTGTAGTAATCTTTGCTATTTTGGTAAATGAAAAACGATGGCATTTTGTTCAGGATAGACTATTTTTGGTAGTGATAATGGATGTATAATTAATATATAAACATGCAATATAGATAATATATATTAGAATTAGAAAACTAACAGACCTGTATATAGGTATATGTCATTTTCTAATAATTCTTCCATCGCGAAATATGGTATACTTCAGGTCATTTGGTAAACCACACATTCTTAATAGTCATGATCTCCTAGAAGGAGGATGGAAGAAGAAAACACTGGAAAATTCCTGCAGAGCTTCTATTTATTTTTGATGTTCTCATTTCTTTAACCACCCCTCCCTTCTTAAAAATGTCAGGAAAAACCCCTGATTTCCTGTCATAGTGGTATGAACAGGGCTGACTTATCCATGCCTCAACCCCCTCTCCTGAAACCTTAAGTGTTCTGCCATCCTTATGCTCCCTGTGGTTCCCAGACAGTTGTTTTCTGCATTTACATGTTGACAGTATGGTTTTACATTTCTCTAATAGTTTGATTTTGAAGGCTTTCCTGGAGTTTTGAGTTTTTTTTCCCTTTTATTATATTTTTTAAAAGGTTCAGGCTATTTTGCTGTATTAAGAAATGCTGGGGAGAAAACTGTTCGAGAAACCTTGTATTAGGATACTAATTTTTTTTTCTCTCCTTGAAGCCAACACCCATATAGTTTTACCCCAAGGAACCAATTCTTTAGAAAACTAAACTAAAGGAGAAATGAAATGAAAGGCAGCCTACATTAAATTTCATTTAAGCCTACTGTTTAATTTATGTTCTGAACCCCTTGATTCCTTTTAGGCCCTAGGCATGCAGGATAACATTTCTGTATGTTTGGTCACACCTTTGTATTTCATCCTATCTTTGGATCTTCTAGAAGGTTCTATTCTGGAGTCTTCTTAAGTCAGCCAGCTCTCACTTGTTTGGAGTGTTGATAGGTCAAGTGGGATCTTTTCTGGCGGATGTATTGGCTTAGATTTTTTCCATTGAAACTTATTTGGCTTTCTCCTTTTTTCTTTAATAATATGATGTCTTACTTTTACTGACTGGTTAATAATAATAAAATAATAATCAAAATTTTGGTTGTTCCCATTTAATAGTGCCAGTCCTGTTTTTGTAGTAATCTTTGCTATTTTGGTAAATGAAAAACGATGGCATTTTGTTCAGGATAGACTATTTTTGGTAGTGATAATGGATGTATAATTAATATATAAACATGCAATATAGATAATATATATTAGAATTAGAAAACTAACAGACCTGTATATAGGTATATGTCATTTTCTAATAATTCTTCCATCGCGAAATATGGTATACTTCAGGTCATTTGGTAAACCACACATTCTTAATAGTCATGATCTCCTAGAAGGAGGATGGAAGAAGAAAACACTGGAAAATTCCTGCAGAGCTTCTATTTATTTTTGATGTTCTCATTTCTTTAACCACCCCTCCCTTCTTAAAAATGTCAGGAAAAACCCCTGATTTCCTGTCATAGTGGTATGAACAGGGCTGACTTATCCATGCCTCAACCCCCTCTCCTGAAACCTTAAGTGTTCTGCCATCCTTATGCTCCCTGTGGTTCCCAGACAGTTGTTTTCTGCATTTACATGTTGACAGTATGGTTTTACATTTCTCTAATAGTTTGATTTTGAAGGCTTTCCTGGAGTTTTGAGTTTTTTTTCCCTTTTATTATATTTTTTAAAAGGTTCAGGCTATTTTGCTGTATTAAGAAATGCTGGGGAGAAAACTGTTCGAGAAACCTTGTATTAGGATACTAATTTTTTTTTCTCTCCTTGAAGCCAACACCCATATAGTTTTACCCCAAGGAACCAATTCTTTAGAAAACTAAACTAAAGGAGAAATGAAATGAAAGGCAGCCTACATTAAATTTCATTTAAGCCTACTGTTTAATTTATGTTCTGAACCCCTTGATTCCTTTTAGGCCCTAGGCATGCAGGATAACATTTCTGTATGTTTGGTCACACCTTTGTATTTCATCCTATCTTTGGATCTTCTAGAAGGTTCTATTCTGGAGTCTTCTTAAGTCAGCCAGCTCTCACTTGTTTGGAGTGTTGATAGGTCAAGTGGGATCTTTTCTGGCGGATGTATTGGCTTAGATTTTTTCCATTGAAACTTATTTGGCTTTCTCCTTTTTGTCTTTAATAATATGATGTCTTACTTTTACTGACTGGTTAATAATAATAAAATAATAATCAAATTTTTGATTATTTATTTGTGCTTGGATTGCTTTCCCATATTTTCTTAGTATTTTGTTTATTGATTTATTTTGGGTACGGCCTTGGAGCCAACGTGGAGATTTCCCATGAAAGCATGATGAATACGTGCTCTCAGCTGTGTTGTGGACCTCTGTAGATCAGGAGTGGCTCCATATTGGGAGCCATGTGGCTAAGCAGAATATAATTGCCTCATTTTTGACCCAGCAGTCAAAGATGCTGTACTTTGCTGGAGGGAAGTGTTCACAGCAATTGCCTATGTTGTGATTTTTTTTTTTTTTTTTTTTTGAGGATTAACAGAAGACCTGGATTTTTAGGGTTTTCCATATGGTTGCTTTCCCAATTGCACTAACATTTTTCAACTTGAAAAAAAGAGAAAAGCTCTTTACTTTAGGGAAAAGAAAGTCCTGAATCACTTAGTATTCTTTACACTCTGGAAGTCTTACTATAAAGGCTTACACTTCCTGCTGCGATTGTATCCTCCTTGAAAGAAATGAAGCAGCAACATGAACTTAGTTCTCTTTATCTGCACAGTTATTCTAAGGCCCAATTTCTGCAGTCTTCCGTCTCTTACTGTTTAATAAACTTATCGTTCTCTGCCTGGCATTCCCCTATAGGAGAGATTGAATTTAACAAATGTACACTAAGAATGATAGCTGACACTAATTCAATGAGCAGAAGATTAAATCCAATCATAATTCCTTAGGTAATGGAGAAGGGTAGGGTATGCAGATCTCAGAAGAGTCAGAGATTAAATGAAACTACACAGTCCTTTTGACTATGTAGCCACTAGAAAACTGTAATAACATTTTAAGGTAGGGTGATACTACAGCCTAAAGATTTATTTTTTAAAGATGAACAAAGCATCACAGTCATACTGATGCAATAATTTTGCCATCCCTCGAGCTGTTAGACTCAAGTGAAGAAAGATATTAGCTATATACAAGCTGGAATGAATACATTAATTTGCAGAGTCCCTTTTCCCCTTTGTGCATAAAGCCTTGAACAGTTTTAAGTCAGATGGATTTCAGTCCAAGATAAAAACTGGAAAGACTATCTACAAAGCTTTTAAAAGTATAAATAAGTCACATTAAGGATGGAGGGGCGGAAAGAGGAGGGAGAGAAGATTTGCAAAGACTTAAAAAAGTAACTGCTTGACTTAATGTCTGCAGATGAAGTCTGTGGCCCAGCATTTCTCATGAGACTCCATGAAGGAGTGTCACTGGTGGCAGCTAATGGAGAACTAAAGGAAAACTTGCAGCTGGGGTGCTTGCTGGGTCTTCCTCTTAACAGCCCTTCTCAGTGGCATGGCAGCATTAGGGTTGAGAAGATAGTGGAATCTGCATGTCGGGTCTAATTGCTTCCTGATCTGATCGCTGGTATCAGGGTGACAGCTGCTATTCCAGCTCTCTGAGCAGCAAGTGGCAGGGCAGAATGTTGCTTGCATGTATATCTTTAGCAGCAATATATTGACAATCAAGGAGAAAATGATTCACATTTGTATCCCCTTTGCTAACGAGTATATGAAATATTTAGTCAAAGACTTGGAGGGTTTAAACATCCCAGTGAGAATTCTTGCATGACCAAGCCGGGTTCTGCTTTTGAAATGTACACACCATCAGTGAATGATCATCATTCCTGAGGTGGTGTGTCTATGTAGAGATATTGCATATTACATATGCAATTCACGTGACGTATCTCAGAGGAAGACTGCCAAACTTTAGGCATGCTTTAGTAGTACATGATATTGAAACCTGACTAGATTTGTTAAAATTCAAATTGACAGTGATAGAGAAGACGCAAGAAGTAATGTTTTGCTTTGAAGTAAGGTTAGAGCTTTCTAAATTAGTTGGAGCAAAGTATTATGACATTAAAAAATAAAATACCTATATGTATCAATTTTAATAGAGAGGAAACCAGTTGGATAAATAAACCTGCTAATATATATTCCAGACATTTACAATCTGCATATCGTTTGACCTGGTATTTTCATACCAAGGATTAAGTAATGTTTAGCTGCTTGTCTTTCTTAAGTAATACATCTTCTTTATTGTTTGTTTTTTCAGTTAAAAGGTATTTCCTTTTATCTTCTATTAAGATTATATAATCTTTGATACATATAAAGGAATATATATATTACATATATGTAAGTAATGAATCATAATAATAACCAGCACAATAAATCTACCATTCAGTTAGGACCTAGACCATTATCTGTGTGATTGTGCTTCCTTCCTATCCTGTCTCTTTTTCCTTTCAGTAGATGTCCAATAATCTGAATTTTATCATTTCATTTTCAAAAATGGTTTTATCATATAAGTGTGTATTCTTTTATTTTGTTTTTCAAAACTAAGGTGTTACTAAGTTATATATAGTAAATTACACCCATTGTGGTGTACGACAAACATGTACAGTCAAGATGTAGACTAGTTCTCTCATCTCTAAACCCTCCCATGCCCCTTTGTAGTCAATCCCTTGCCTTACCTTAGCTCATGGCAATCACTGAGATACTCTCAAGAGCTTCACATTTTCCAGAATGTCATGTAAGCGAAATCATACATCATGTGATCTTTTAAGTCTGTCTTCTTTCACTCTGCATAATACATCTGAAATCATCATTCTGACCCCTTTGCTAACGAGTATATGAAATATTTAGTCAAAGACTTGGAGGGTTTAAACATCCCAGTGAGAATTCTTGCATGACCAAGCCGGGTTCTGCTTTTGAAATGTACACACCATCAGTGAATGATCATCATTCCTGAGGTGGTGTGTCTATGTAGAGATATTGCATATTACATATGCAATTCACGTAGACGTATCTCAGAGGAAGACTGCCAAACTTTAGGCATGCTTTAGTAGTACATGATATTGAAACCTGACTAGATTTGTTAAAATTCAAATTGACAGTGATAGAGAAGACGCAAGAAGTAATGTTTTGCTTTGAAGTAAGGTTAGAGCTTTCTAAATTAGTTGGAGCAAAGTATTATGACATTAAAAAATAAAATACCTATATGTATCAATTTTAATAGAGAGGAAACCAGTTGGATAAATAAACCTGCTAATATATATTCCAGACATTTACAATCTGCATATCGTTTGACCTGGTATTTTCATACCAAGGATTAAGTAATGTTTAGCTGCTTGTCTTTCTTAAGTAATACATCTTCTTTATTGTTTGTTTTTTCAGTTAAAAGGTATTTCCTTTTATCTTCTATTAAGATTATATAATCTTTGATACATATAAAGGAATATATATATTACATATATGTAAGTAATGAATCATAATAATAACCAGCACAATAAATCTACCATTCAGTTAGGACCTAGACCATTATCTGTGTGATTGTGCTTCCTTCCTATCCTGTCTCTTTTTCCTTTCAGTAGATGTCCAATAATCTGAATTTTATCATTTCATTTTCAAAAATGGTTTTATCATATAAGTGTGTATTCTTTTTATTTTGTTTTTCAAAACTAAGGTGTTACTAAGTTATATATAGTAAATTACACCCATTGTGGTGTACGACAAACATGTACAGTCAAGATGTAGACTAGTTCTCTCATCTCTAAACCCTCCCATGCCCCTTTGTAGTCAATCCCTTGCCTTACCTTAGCTCATGGCAATCACTGAGATACTCTCAAGAGCTTCACATTTTCCAGAATGTCATGTAAGCGAAATCATACATCATGTGATCTTTTAAGTCTGTCTTCTTTCACTCTGCATAATACATCTGAAATTCATCCATGTTTCTGTATGTATCAGAAGTTCCTTGTGTGACTGATATCCTATCATTAGGATATATTTACTATAGTTTATTGATTCACCAGATGAAAGGTATTCTGAGGTTACAGTTTGGGGCAGTTACAGATGTGTCAGTTGTAAACATTTGTATATATGTTTTTGTGTGAATATAAATTTTCCTTTCACCTGAGTAAATGACTCAAAAACAGATTTCTCAGTCATATGGCGAGTGTATGTTTACTTTATAAGAGACTTTACAAGGTATAATAGATATTTCCAAAGAAGTTTTATCATTTTGCATTTCCCCAAGCAATTTATCAACGCTCCATGATGTTCTACATCCTCCTCAGCACTTAATATTGTCAGTTATTTTAGTTTGTTTCGTGTTTGGTCATTCTTCTGTTAATGGTGCCTCATTGTGTGTGTGTGTGTGTGTGTGTGTGTGTGTATGTATGTCCTTTTTTTTTTTTGGATTTTGGCCTCTTTTATTGTTTTTTGTTTTTATTTTTTATTTATTTTCATTCATGCTTATTTCTTGACCTGTGTGGGCCTCCCACTGTGGTGGCCTCTCTTACTGCAGACCACTCACTCTGGGGCGCATGTGCTCCAGAGTGCCGGCATGCAATTAGAAACACGGGTTTAGTCGCTCCAGGGCACATGGGATCCTCCTGGGCCAGGGATCGAACTGGTGCACCCGTTAGGACCTAGACCATTATCTGTGTGATTGTGCTTCCTTCCTATCCTGTCTCTTTTTCCTTTCAGTAGATGTCCAATAATCTGAATTTTATCATTTCATTTTCAAAAATGGTTTTATCATATAAGTGTGTATTCTTTTATTTTGTTTTTCAAAACTAAGGTGTTACTAAGTTATATATAGTAAATTACACCCATTGTGGTGTACGACAAACATGTACAGTCAAGATGTAGACTAGTTCTCTCATCTCTAAACCCTCCCATGCCCCTTTGTAGTCAATCCCTTGCCTTACCTTAGCTCATGGCAATCACTGAGATACTCTCAAGAGCTTCACATTTTCCAGAATGTCATGTAAGCGAAATCATACATCATGTGATCTTTTAAGTCTGTCTTCTTTCACTCTGCATAATACATCTGAAATTCATCCATGTTTCTGTATGTATCAGAAGTTCCTTGTGTGACTGATATCCTATCATTAGGATATATTTACTATAGTTTATTGATTCACCAGATGAAAGGTATTCTGAGGTTACAGTTTGGGGCAGTTACAGATGTGTCAGTTGTAAACATTTGTATATATGTTTTTGTGTGAATATAAATTTTCCTTTCACCTGAGTAAATGACTCAAAAACAGATTTCTCAGTCATATGGCGAGTGTATGTTTACTTTATAAGAGACTTTACAAGGTATAATAGATATTTCCAAAGAAGTTTTATCATTTTGCATTTCCCCAAGCAATTTATCAACGCTCCATGATGTTCTACATCCTCCTCAGCACTTAATATTGTCAGTTATTTTAGTTTGTTTCGAATTTGGTCATTCTTCTGTTAATGGTGCCTCATTGTGTGTGTGTGTGTGTGTGTGTGTGTGTGTATGTATGTCCTTTTTTTTTTTTGGATTTTGGCCTCTTTTATTGTTTTTTGTTTTTATTTTTTATTTATTTTCATTCATGCTTATTTCTTGACCTGTGTGGGCCTCCCACTGTGGTGGCCTCTCTTACTGCAGACCACTCACTCTGGGGCGCATGTGCTCCAGAGTGCCGGCATGCAATTAGAAACACGGGTTTAGTCGCTCCAGGGCACATGGGATCCTCCTGGGCCAGGGATCGAACTGGTGCACCCTGCACTGCAAGGCAGACTCTTTACCCACTGGACCACCAGGGAAGCCCCCTTATTGTGTCTTAATCCAGTCTTTCTGAATGATTAATGATTTGAGGATCTTTCATGTGCTTATTTGCCATCTATACGTCTTGGTAAAGTGTGCAAAATTTTGATCCTTTTTTTTTTTAAAGATTTATTTATTTATTTATTTTGGGCGGGGTCGGGTTGGGGAGGGAGGGGGGTGGGCGGGCCACTTCTATTGGTCTTTCATTTCTCTATTTTCATCCATCATTGTTCTTTGGCTCCTGTGGGCCTCCCATCGCGGTGGCGTCTGTCTGGACCACCAGGGGAAGCCCAAAATTTTGATCTTTTAAGAAACAGGGTGCTCATTTTCCTATTGAGTTTTGAGAATTTTATACAGAGACACAAGTCGTTTAACAAAGATGTGATTTTCAAATATTTTCTTTCAGTCTGTGACTTACTTTTCTCATTCTTTTACAGTCTTTTGAAGAGCAGAAGTTTTTAAATTTTGTTAATGCCCAATTTATCAATTTTTTTCTTCTGTATATCATGATTTTGGTGTTGTATCTAAGAATTTTTCTGTAAACCAGAGTCACAAGAGTATTTTATATTTTTTTCTAGCAGTTGTATATTTTAGTTTCCGAGATCAGTTTTCAGTTAATTTTAATATATTGTGATTCATATATTTTATATGGATAGCTAGTTGTTTCAGCATAATTTGTTGAAAAAAGCTATTCTTTCTCAATTGAATTACCTTTGCATCTTTGTTGAAAATCAAATGAATGCATATGTTTGATCTGCTTCTGGACTTTCTACTAAGATTTATGTGTCCATTCCTGACTAATACCATATTATCTTAATGATGTCGCTTTTTTTTTTTTTTTTGGCCATTTCTATTGGTCTTTCATTTATCTATTTTCATCCATCTTTGTTCTTTGGCCTGTGTGGGCCTCCCATTGTCTTGGCATCTCTCGCTGCAGAGCACTGGCTCTGGGCACATGTGCTCCAGAGCTCCGGCTTGTTAGTTGGACACACTGGTCTAGCCGCTCCGCGGCACACGGGATCTTCCCAGGCCAGGGATAAAAATGGTGCCCCTTGCCCTACAAGGCGGTGTCCTTACTCACTGGACCACCAGGGGCCACCACCATGATGTAGCTTTAAAATAAGTCTTCCTCTTTCCCAGCTAGAACCATGGAGGGTGCAGAAGAGAAGAAAAAGAAGGTTCCTGCTGTGCCAGAAACCCTTAAGAAAAAGGGAAAGAATTTCGAAGAGCTTAAGATTAAGCACCTGAGAAAGAAGTTTGCCCAAAAGATGCTTCGAAAGGCAAGGAGGAAGCTTATCTATGAGACAGCCAAGCACTACCACAAGGAATACAGGCAGATGTACAGGACAGAAATTCAAATGGCTAGAATGGCACACAAAGCTGGCAACTTCTATGTGCCCGCAGAACCCAAATTGGCGTTTGTCATCAGAATCAGAGGTATTAATGGTGTGAGCCCAAAGGTTCAAAAGGTGTTGCAGCTTCTTCGCCTCCATCAGATCTTCATTGGCACCTTTGTGAAGCTCAACAAGGCTTCAATTAACATGCTGAGAATTGTGGAGCCATACATTGCATGGGGGTACCCAAATCTGAAGTCAGTAAATGAACTGATCTGCAAGCGTGATTATGGAAAAATCAACAAGAAGAGAATTCCCCTGACAGATAATGCTTTGATTGCCCAGTCTCTGGGAAAATATGTCATCATCTGCATGGAGGATCTGATTCATGAGATCTATACTGTTGGAAAACGTTTCAAAGAAGCAAATAATTTCCTCTGGCCCTTCAAATTGTCCTCTCCACGAGGTGGAATGAAGAAAAAGACCACCCATTTTGTAGAAGGTGGAGATGCTGACAACAGGGAAGACCAGATCAACAGGCTTATTAGAAGGATGAACTAAGGTATCTACCATGATTATTTTTGTAATCTGGTCAGGTAATAAACAGTTGAAACAAATTGAAAAAAAAAAGTCTTAAAATAAGGCAATGTGAACGTGAGTGGTTAATTAAAAAAAATTATCTTGACTATTTATTTATCTTTCTGTGTATATTTTAGAATCAGCTTGCTTGTTTCTGCAAAAAAAAAAAAAAATTGTCGGGATTTTCATTGAAATTAAATTGAATCTAGAACAATGATAAATGTCACCTAAACCATACTGAGCCTTCTTGTCCTTTTAAAGTTACTTATTTCTTCCTATTGACATCTCTTTGACTTCTTTCATTATGTTATGTGATTCTCAGCATACAGGTCTTGCACATATTTTGTTAGACTTTTTGTCTATTACAAATGGTACTTTTGAATTTCCAATTGGTCATTGCTGACTGTATACATATACTATTGATTTTTGTATATAGACTTTGTATCTGAAACCTCTATTAAGTCACTTAATAGTTTTAGTAACTTTTTAAAAATAGAATTTTGGATTAAAAAATATGCACAACCTTGTTTTTCCATTAATAGAGACATGTCTTTATTGTTTCGTCTTGGATGTCTGGTATTATGATGAATAGGAAAGCAGACGTCCTTGTCTTATTCTGATATTAGGGAGAAAGCATTCAGTTTTTCATTAATAAATATGTTAGCTGTAGATATTTTGTAGATGTCTTTTTATTCCTAGTTTGCTGAAAGTTTTTTAGAATAATTAATCAGTGTTGAATTTTGTCAAATTTTCTTTCTATTGAGATAGTGATGGATTTTTATTCTTGTTTCCATTGGTATGGTGAATGCATTCATTGCTTTTCAGATGTTAAAATCCAGCATTTTTTGAATAAGCATTTGGTCCTGATGATTCTTTGACAGATTTCTTGATTTAATTTGCTAGTATTTCATTGCAGATTTTTGTCTGTGTATTCATGAAGAATATTGGCCTACAGCCCACCCTCCACCCACCATACCCAGGTCTTGATGTTAGAGCATTTCTGTTCTCAAAAAATGAGTTAGAAACAGTTCCTTGTTCTTTTCTGTTCTAGAAGAGATTATGTCAGATTTGTATTATTTCTTTCTGAAATGTTTGAGAGAATTTGCCCATATGGGAGACTTCATTGTTGGAAACTTTTGAACCAAGGAATACACTTTAATTTATAGATATAGGATTATTCATGTGATCTGTTACTTGAGTGAGTTTTCATAGTTTGTGTCTTTAAATATCTGTTATATCTATAGTAATTTCTTTTCTTTTGAATTCTTAATACTTGTTCGTCATGTTTTCTCTCTTACTGTGTTG
Source organism: Tragulus kanchil (assembly GCA_022376925.1). Classification (NCBI taxonomy): domain Eukaryota; kingdom Metazoa; phylum Chordata; class Mammalia; order Artiodactyla; family Tragulidae; genus Tragulus; species Tragulus kanchil. The sequence continues at coordinate 115,189,170 of JAIOJX010000023.1, read as the reverse complement.
GTCAATTTGGCTAAAAGATTACCTTTTTTTTCAGCTCAACAGCTATGGTTTCATTGATTTTTCTGTGTTCTCAGTTTAATTGATTTTTATTTTTATCTTTATTATCTTATTCCTTGTGCATAGTTTAGGTATAATTTGATTTTTTTTCTAGTTAAGCTGTATTCTTAGATCATTTATTTTGAATTTTACTTTTTTTCCACTATAAGAGTTTCAGTGCTATAAATATTGCTTTAAATGTTGCTTTAACTGAAGGTCACAGATTTTGACAGGATGTTTTTCATTTTCATTAAATTAAGCATATTTACTAGTTTCCTTGTGACTTCATCTTTTAAGTATTTAGAAGTATATTGTTTGTTGGCTAAATATTTTTCCATTTTCCAGGTAACTTTACAGCATTAATTTCTGATTTAATTCCATTATAGTTAGAGAATATATTTTGTGTAATTTCAGTTGCCTTGAATTTGTTAATATTTGGTTTTATGTTCTGGATAGAGTCTATCTTAGGGTATATTTCATATGCACTTGAAAGGAACATATAGTCCATTATTGATGTGTGGAATGTTTTATAAATGTAAGGTTAAGTTAATTGATTGTATTGCTGATGTCTTTTGTATTTCTTCTATCTGTTCCCTTGTTTCATTGATTATTGAGAATAGAGTGCTAAGGTCCCCAACCTTAGTTGGATTTGTCTATTTCTTGCTTCAATTCTATAGGCTTTTGGTTTGTATATTTTGATGACCTGTTAATAAGTGCATATAAATTTAGGATTGTTTCCTAGTGAATTTTTCTTCTTTATTCCGATAATATTTGTTTTTCTGAAGTGTGTTTTTTTCTCCTATTTATATATGACTTTGGTGTTTGCATGCTATATATACTCCCATCCTTTTATTTTTAACTCAAGAACATGTGTTTGAACAAACTCAGGGAGATGGTGATGGACAAACAGTCCTGGTGTTTGAGAGAATTTGCCCATATGGGAGACTTCATTGTTGGAAACTTTTGAACCAAGGAATACACTTTAATTTATAGATATAGGATTATTCATGTGATCTGTTACTTGAGTGAGTTTTCATAGTTTGTGTCTTTAAATATCTGTTATATCTATAGTAATTTCTTTTCTTTTGAATTCTTAATACTTGTTCGTCATGTTTTCTCTCTTACTGTGTTGGTCAATTTGGCTAAAAGATTACCTTTTTTTTCAGCTCAACAGCTATGGTTTCATTGATTTTTCTGTGTTCTCAGTTTAATTGATTTTTATTTTTATCTTTATTATCTTATTCCTTGTGCATAGTTTAGGTATAATTTGATTTTTTTTCTAGTTAAGCTGTATTCTTAGATCATTTATTTTGAATTTTACTTTTTTTCCACTATAAGAGTTTCAGTGCTATAAATATTGCTTTAAATGTTGCTTTAACTGAAGGTCACAGATTTTGACAGGATGTTTTTCATTTTCATTAAATTAAGCATATTTACTAGTTTCCTTGTGACTTCATCTTTTAAGTATTTAGAAGTATATTGTTTGTTGGCTAAATATTTTTCCATTTTCCAGGTAACTTTACAGCATTAATTTCTGATTTAATTCCATTATAGTTAGAGAATATATTTTGTGTAATTTCAGTTGCCTTGAATTTGTTAATATTTGGTTTTATGTTCTGGATAGAGTCTATCTTAGGGTATATTTCATATGCACTTGAAAGGAACATATAGTCCATTATTGATGTGTGGAATGTTTTATAAATGTAAGGTTAAGTTAATTGATTGTATTGCTGATGTCTTTTGTATTTCTTCTATCTGTTCCCTTGTTTCATTGATTATTGAGAATAGAGTGCTAAGGTCCCCAACCTTAGTTGGATTTGTCTATTTCTTGCTTCAATTCTATAGGCTTTTGGTTTGTATATTTTGATGACCTGTTAATAAGTGCATATAAATTTAGGATTGTTTCCTAGTGAATTTTTCTTCTTTATTCCGATAATATTTGTTTTTCTGAAGTGTGTTTTTTTCTCCTATTTATATATGACTTTGGTGTTTGCATGCTATATATACTCCCATCCTTTTATTTTTAACTCAAGAACATGTGTTTGAACAAACTCAGGGAGATGGTGATGGACAAACAGTCCTGGTGTGCTGCAGTTCATGGGGCCACAAAGAGTTGGACACAATTTAGTGACTGAACAACAATGTTGTTTCCATAACTCTTCGTTTATTTGTGTAGCTCCAAGTTCTATCTGTTGATATAGTCCTTCTAGCTAGGGAACTTCTTTTAACATTCCTAGTGTGCAAATGTGCTGACTGTTGTATTAATGTATGCTTTCCTTTTATGTGTGTTTACTATTTGCTAATCTAGTTTCTGCCTTTTCATACTGTTCATGGGGTTCTCAAGGCAACAGTACTGAAGTGATTTGCCATTCCCTTCTCCAGTGGACCACGTTTTGTCAGAACTCTCCGCCATGACCCATCTGCCTTTGGTGGCCCTATGCAGTATGGCTCATGGTTTCATTGAGTAGACATGGCTGTGATTCATATGATCAGTTTGTTTAGTTTTCTATGATTGTGCTTTTCATTCTGTCTGCTCTCTGATGAATGAAATTAAGTGTCTTCTGGAAGTTTCCTATTGGGAGGAACTGGCTCTTGCTCTTGTGGGCAAGGCTAAGTTCAGCAGATCTTTAATCCAATTATATCCTGATGGGTGGAGCTGTAGTTTGGCCAGCTACGATATGACAGACCTAGACAGTGTATTCAAAAGCAGAGACATCAGTGGGTGGCAGCTGTAGTTTGGCCAGCTACGATATGGAGACCTAGACAGTTTGGATGTCATAATGTAAGGTTAAGTTAATTGATTGTATTTGGGGGGCTGATGTCTTTTGTATTTCTTCTATCTGTTCCCTTGTTTCATTGATTATTGAGAATAGAGTGCTAAGGTCCCCAACCTTAGTTGGATTTGTCTATTTCTTGCTTCAATTCTATAGGCTTTTGGTTTGTATATTTTGATGACCTGTTAATAAGTGCATATAAATTTAGGATTGTTTCCTAGTGAATTTTTCTTCTTTATTCCGATAATATTTGTTTTTCTGAAGTGTGTTTTTTTCTCCTATTTATATATGACTTTGGTGTTTGCATGCTATATATACTCCCATCCTTTTATTTTTAACTCAAGAACATGTGTTTGAACAAACTCAGGGAGATGGTGATGGACAAACAGTCCTGGTGTGCTGCAGTTCATGGGGCCACAAAGAGTTGGACACAATTTAGTGACTGAACAACAATGTTGTTTCCATAACTCTTCGTTTATTTGTGTAGCTCCAAGTTCTATCTGTTGATATAGTCCTTCTAGCTAGGGAACTTCTTTTAACATTCCTAGTGTGCAAATGTGCTGACTGTTGTATTAATGTATGCTTTCCTTTTATGTGTGTTTACTATTTGCTAATCTAGTTTCTGCCTTTTCATACTGTTCATGGGGTTCTCAAGGCAACAGTACTGAAGTGATTTGCCATTCCCTTCTCCAGTGGACCACGTTTTGTCAGAACTCTCCGCCATGACCCATCTGCCTTTGGTGGCCCTATGCAGTATGGCTCATGGTTTCATTGAGTAGACATGGCTGTGATTCATATGATCAGTTTGTTTAGTTTTCTATGATTGTGCTTTTCATTCTGTCTGCTCTCTGATGAATGAAATTAAGTGTCTTCTGGAAGTTTCCTATTGGGAGGAACTGGCTCTTGCTCTTGTGGGCAAGGCTAAGTTCAGCAGATCTTTAATCCAATTATATCCTGATGGGTGGAGCTGTAGTTTGGCCAGCTACGATATGACAGACCTAGACAGTGTATTCAAAAGCAGAGACATCAGTGTGCCTAAAAAAATCCGTATAGTCAAAGCTATGGTTTTCCCAGTAGTCACGTATGCGTGTGAGAGTTGGGCCACAAAGAAGGCTGAGTACTGAAGAATTGATGTCTTTGAACTGTAGTGTTGGAGAATGCTCTTGAGAATCTTTTGAACAGCAAGGAGATCAAACCAGTCAGTCCTTAAGGACATCATCCCTGACTATTCGTTGGACCTTGAGAGCTTGTTTGGAGGTTCCAGGAGTGGAGTGCAGCTACTTGTATACCCTTGACAGAAGACCAGTCCTCTTCTGTTGGGGATGGTTGTCCTCTTCAACCGAGTGCACAACTTCAGGAGGGATGCACATGGAGCAGTGAGGGAGGAAGGGGATACCCGTCTAGCCAACCAGATCAGCCAAATCAACCCTGATGATCAAAGGGGTGACAGATGTCCCAATGAGATCGCCCTCATGTCCCCTTACTACTCATTGGAAGGAATGATGCTGAAGCTGAAGCTCTAATTGGCTACCTGATGTGAAGAGATGACTCGTCAGAAAAGAGCCTGATGTTGGGAAAAATAAAAGGCAAAAGGAGAAGGGGATGACAGAGGAGGAGATGGTTGGATGGCATCACTGACTGAATGGACATGGGTTTGAGCAAGCTCTAGGAAATGGTGAAGGACAGGGAAGCCTGGCATGCTGCATGCAGTCCACGAGGTCGCAAAGAGTCAGACATGACCTAAGAAACTGAACTGAACTGACTCTGGTTTCAGCTCACAGAATTTTTTTCTTCCCCTGGGAGATTTCTTACTTCTTGAATGTCTATCAGTATATGTTTTATGCAGCATTTAGTTGTTTGGTAACAAATGAGACCTTTCAGAATATTTAGCCTATCAAGTCTCAAGGAGCACAGATTTTCAAAAATATGTTTTGTAATCTTTTCATATTCACTCACATAGATATACCTCCATCTTACTAATGTTTTCATGGTATTATATTTTAAAGATGTAGCGTATTTTAAATTCATACCCTCTACTTAGAGGCTAAAGACTATTCCCAGTTGTTAGCTGTTTCTTTTCTTTTCTTTTTTTTTTTAAAGATTTATTTATTTATTTACTTTGGGCGGGGCTCGGGTTGGGGAGGGAGGGGAGTGGGCGGGCCACTTCTATTGGTCTTTCATTTCTCTATTTTCATTCGTCTTCATTCTTTGGCTCCTGTGGGCCTTCCATTGCGGTGGCGGTCTGTAGTTGCAGAGCACTGGCTCTGGGCGCATGCGCTCCAGAGCTCCGGCTCGGTGATTGGGCACATCCGTCCAGCGCTCGCGGCACGTGGGATCCTCCCAGGCCAGGGATTGAACCGGCGCCCCTTGCACTGCAAGGTGGTGTCCTTAACTTGTATACCCTTGACAGAAGACCAGTCCTCTTCTGGGGATGGTTGTCCTCTTCAACCAGTGCACAACTTCAGGAGGGATGCACATGGAGCAGTGAGGGAGGAAGGATACCCGTCTAGCCAACCAGATCAGCCAAATCAACCCTGATGATCAAAGGGGTGACAGATGTCCCAATGAGATCGCCCTCATGTCCCCTTACTACTCATTGGAAGGAATGATGCTGAAGCTGAAGCTCTAATTGGCTACCTGATGTGAAGAGATGACTCGTCAGAAAAGAGCCTGATGTTGGGAAAAATAAAAGGCAAAAGGAGAAGGGGATGACAGAGGAGGAGATGGTTGGATGGCATCACTGACTGAATGGACATGGGTTTGAGCAAGCTCTAGGAAATGGTGAAGGACAGGGAAGCCTGGCATGCTGCATGCAGTCCACGAGGTCGCAAAGAGTCAGACATGACCTAAGAAACTGAACTGAACTGACTCTGGTTTCAGCTCACAGAATTTTTTTCTTCCCCTGGGAGATTTCTTACTTCTTGAATGTCTATCAGTATATGTTTTATGCAGCATTTAGTTGTTTGGTAACAAATGAGACCTTTCAGAATATTTAGCCTATCAAGTCTCAAGGAGCACAGATTTTCAAAAATATGTTTTGTAATCTTTTCATATTCACTCACATAGATATACCTCCATCTTACTAATGTTTTCATGGTATTATATTTTAAAGATGTAGCGTATTTTAAATTCATACCCTCTACTTAGAGGCTAAAGACTATTCCCAGTTGTTAGCTGTTTCTTTTCTTTTCTTTTTTTTTTTAAAGATTTATTTATTTATTTACTTTGGGCGGGGCTCGGGTTGGGGAGGGAGGGGAGTGGGCGGGCCACTTCTATTGGTCTTTCATTTCTCTATTTTCATTCGTCTTCATTCTTTGGCTCCTGTGGGCCTTCCATTGCGGTGGCGGTCTGTAGTTGCAGAGCACTGGCTCTGGGCGCATGCGCTCCAGAGCTCCGGCTCGGTGATTGGGCACATCAGTCCAGCCGCTCCGCGGCACGTGGGATCTTCCCAGGCCAGGGCTCGAACCGGCCCCCCTTGCACTGCAAGGTGGTGTCCTTACCCACTGGACCACCTGTTAGCTGTTTCATATGGTATGCAGTGAGCATCATAGTGCTTAAATCTCTGTAAACTTGTATCAGTATATATTTACAGGATCCATTTATAAAACTGAAATTGCTGAGTAAAAGGCATTTTGAAGATTTTTTTGTAAATATTTTCTGACAAACTTAAATGCTATTAGAAAATATAAGGATTATTCCTAGCCTTTTGTATTTTGCTAATATTTGCCTATTTAAAATTGTTTTATTGTTTCCTGTGGTCCATATTTCCCCTTCAAAGACAGTAAAATCTTATCTATATGTAGAACATTTTGTAAGAAAAGTAAGTTGAGCAGAAGGAGTTTAATAACATTCTTTTATTTTATTTTTTTTTCTTTTTTTAGTAACTGGGTTCCAGTGTTGGCTCTGTCATGAATTTAATTTGACTTTGGATAAGTTAGTTGACTTTCTTAAGTTCTTCATATCTACATACATAAATTGAGAATTGTTAAACTAGAGCAGGGGTTATTCAATTTTATTTCAAAGATGAAAAGATAACCTGATGGGTGGTGCTTTGGAATCTCTGCCCATACTTTAAGGAAGAAACCTGAGCATTTACCTTTTTTGTTTGCTTTAATATGAGAAGTCCTAGAGAAGATTTCATTTAAAAATGTTTGACAATTAAAACTAGTTTAAAATCCCTCTACTTACACAGATCATCAAAATCCATTTCTAGTTCCAGAATTTTGTAACTTATGCTACTGTGCATACTTATGAATTGCTCGATTTTCCAGTATTTGAACTACAATTATGGTTCCTGTTATCTTCATTTATTGCAAAAATAAATGTACTCATTTAAACAAACAAAAAAATAACGTGAGTTATTTCTCCCTCTAGTCTCTTATCTGTATTTCTCTTTCAATTTGAGTATGTCTCAGTCTCAAGTACTTTTTTTTTTCCAGAGAAAAGTTAAATTTAATGTCTTAATTTAATACCTTTCACATTGAGACTGAATTTAACTACATAATACCATATCATTTCTTTTAAAATTTTCTTTGGAGTGTATCCATAGCTCGTGCATTGGTTGCTTTCTAATAGAATGCTTCTATCCTCATTGACTTCCAAGCCCCAGCATATTTTCTTATAGTTAGTATTGAATGCTATAGTCACATTTCTTTTGTCCAAACACTACTTCCATCATAATAAGATTTCTTTTTTACATTTCTGTGGGAAACTCTACCTTAGACATAAGAACAAAACTCTTGGTTTAAATCTCTTAATCAGGCTTTCTTAAAATAGCCACTGAGGCAAACTGACTCACTCTCCCATGTGCCTGATTATCATTCATCCTCAGAATTTTTGAAATTCACTCATTTTGTATCTATGTTAAGAACTTCTGCACCTCCGCAAATTCCACTTTTCCCACTGCTAAAATGTGACTTTCTATAAGAGTTTTTTTCCTACTAACTAGGAAGGAAAGATTCTCCTTTCTCTCATTGCTGGCAAACTACTTGTACTTTTTCTATAATGAGAAAACAGTGCCATTTTATTGAAATCATCTCCAGTAAGACAGAATTTGTAATAATTTGCCCACACGGAGTCAACGTTTGGAGATGCTATATCTAAAAAGAAATTCATCAGGGAAATAAGCATATTTTAGAGTATAGGATACACAATATGCAGATATACCAAATCTTGAAAAATCTTTACACTTGGAATTTCTTACTTCTACCTTAGATGAGAATATGTTGAATTAAGAGAATATTTCAGCATGTTTTCTGTAATTTAACATGATCTTCCCTCGATATGAATAGTGCTGCATTATATGAACTTACTTAGTAAAAAATTTAGGTAACTTACAGTAGTGGATACTATGGTGAACTTCCCATATCTCCCATTTAGGGTCAAGACACTCATTCCCAAACTGTTAGAAATGTTGCTGACTGAAAGGTCTCAACTGAGTCCCTCTTTGGGAACTGCCTTCAGTTAGAGAATATCGTCTTTAACACAGTCACATCCCATCTTTGCGAGCAGTCTGCACCCAGTAACTACTCCAGTGAAAGTATAAAATCTTGGTCTTCTTGCCTTATTTGGTCTAACTCTGATGGGTCCATTCAAGCCCCAGAGCTCACCATAGAATTGGATAAGGCCAGTATTTGGTGAACAAATAAATAATTAAATATGTGAAAAGAGGAGAAGAAAAATTGAGTCTTACCAGGGAGTAAGTTCCACACTTGGTCTTGGAAAGGAAACAGTCAGTAGAGTGGCAAATAAGCATAACACTATAGGAATATCATGAGGTATGAAACTAGGGCTTCTTCAGTATCTTCCCACCAACTTTTCTTCAGTCTTAGAATTCTCATTTCAGAGATTTATTCATAATGGGAATGTGGCTGAAGTGGGATTGCCAAGGTTATCTTGCCTACTTCTGGAAGAAGAACCATGCAAAGTAAAACAAAGAAACAACCTCCTTTTCCAATTCCCAGCCCCAACAACAACAAAATGGCAAAGTCAGGAAAATGCCTGGCAATTAAAAAAGATGTCATGTTACACTGATATCATATTTTCCAAGACTTACATTATTCTGCTAAATACTGATTTTCTGTGTTTTATAAAAAGATCTTTATCAATTTATTAAAGCCTTTTGGAGTTACGTAAGAGTCTTCTACCTTGAAAAGATTAGAACAGAGACCTTCCAAATCAGTGAGCAAGAACAGCCTCCTGCCACCTACAGAAAATCTTGCTGCCAAGATAAGAAATGACAGACCTGTAATATTTATGCCAAAGATAGCATTTCTTGGGCCCCAAATGATACATCTGGAGACCCTATATTTACTGACTTTGTTCTTATTGCTAACCTACCTTTTATTTCAAATAAAGTTCACTGTAGTTCCCCTTTGGATCGAGGAAAAACATTTAAGAAAGCTCTATGCTATCCCTTTTCCTACAGTTATTTCAGTTCCCGGATTTGGAAATTCCTTTTTCTGCATGTTCAGTAGGAATTTATCAAGAACCTTTCTGTGGTTTTTCTGACCACCATATAAAACATCACAGAGATTCAACTGCTTCTGATGTAGTCATCTTGGGCCTCTGTATCCCAGGGATTTTAGTGGATGAGATAGAGGCATTTTGATTCCAAAACGCACTCAAAATAACTTCCAACAGTAAACACACCCTTTGGGTCTTCTTGGCCTTTTTTTATTTGGTCTAACTCTGATGGGTCCATTCAAGCCCCAGAGCTCACCATAGAATTGGATAAGGCCAGTATTTGGTGAACAAATAAATAATTAAATATGTGAAAAGAGGAGAAGAAAAATTGAGTCTTACCAGGGAGTAAGTTCCACACTTGGTCTTGGAAAGGAAACAGTCAGTAGAGTGGCAAATAAGCATAACACTATAGGAATATCATGAGGTATGAAACTAGGGCTTCTTCAGTATCTTCCCACCAACTTTTCTTCAGTCTTAGAATTCTCATTTCAGAGATTTATTCATAATGGGAATGTGGCTGAAGTGGGATTGCCAAGGTTATCTTGCCTACTTCTGGAAGAAGAACCATGCAAAGTAAAACAAAGAAACAACCTCCTTTTCCAATTCCCAGCCCCAACAACAACAAAATGGCAAAGTCAGGAAAATGCCTGGCAATTAAAAAAGATGTCATGTTACACTGATATCATATTTTCCAAGACTTACATTATTCTGCTAAATACTGATTTTCTGTGTTTTATAAAAAGATCTTTATCAATTTATTAAAGCCTTTTGGAGTTACGTAAGAGTCTTCTACCTTGAAAAGATTAGAACAGAGACCTTCCAAATCAGTGAGCAAGAACAGCCTCCTGCCACCTACAGAAAATCTTGCTGCCAAGATAAGAAATGACAGACCTGTAATATTTATGCCAAAGATAGCATTTCTTGGGCCCCAAATGATACATCTGGAGACCCTATATTTACTGACTTTGTTCTTATTGCTAACCTACCTTTTATTTCAAATAAAGTTCACTGTAGTTCCCCTTTGGATCGAGGAAAAACATTTAAGAAAGCTCTATGCTATCCCTTTTCCTACAGTTATTTCAGTTCCCGGATTTGGAAATTCCTTTTTCTGCATGTTCAGTAGGAATTTATCAAGAACCTTTCTGTGGTTTTTCTGACCACCATATAAAACATCACAGAGATTCAACTGCTTCTGATGTAGTCATCTTGGGCCTCTGTATCCCAGCTGGCATTTTAGTGGATGAGATAGAGGCATTTTTGATTCAGGTCACAAAGCTTCCAACTACATGCACTCTAAAGGGAATAACTTGTCCTATACTTTGCTTTTATCAACTAAATGTTGTTTCCCTCTAAATTTGGTATCTGTTTGATGTGTATTGAAATGATTGTCATAGAATCTTAAGGGAGACTTCTGGCTTGCTTTTGACCTTTGACAACCTTTTCTCATTGAAATAGGGTCCAGGAAACTGGATAAAAGCTTTTTCCCTAACAGAATCTTCATGGAAGTAGAGAATTGGGAGGAATGCCCCAGGAAGCTGAGTATTCATGATGGACAGAAAGGAGAAACCTGACAGCTGGAGTAGGCGGGGCCTTGATTAATGGAATACAGTTTGATAGGAAGGGAATCCCTTCACAGTTCTTAGGACTTCATGTTATCTTTCTCTGATTATTTCTGACAATAAGAGTCTGTGACCTTTGAATATATTCTCTTTGTTGACTGAAAAGCTTTACTGTATTTTTTGCCACGTTACTGTCAAAATAATTTTGGATTAAAAACCATTATTCTTGAGTTTAATGACGTACAGCAGGTCATTTTAAAACCAAAAATGTCAACTGAATTTGGCCTTATTTTTTTTTTTTTTTGGCCCTTCGGAGGATGCTACAAAACTAAAAAGAAAAAAATGAATGCTTGTTATTTGCTTTCTGTTCTTGAACATTAGCTTTTGGAGTATAATTTTTTTGTTTTATATGTGTGTGTGTTTGTGTGTGTGTGTGTGTGTGTGTGTGCACATGTGCAAAGAAATGAAACCAACTATTCCTTGTGATGTTCAGCTTGCGATAGAAACCTTCTTTACTTAAAAAGTCAAAATCATTTCTCACGAAAGTTTTGTTATTAATTTGTGCTGAGGTAATAACTCTTTTTTTTTTTTTAAAGTGGAGTGAGTCAAAAGAGATAAATTTGACATTTTAGAATGGTAAGATCTTGATTTAACTGCTGATGAGGACTTTGGTTACTGAGGGACATGGTTTTCTCTTTTAATTAATTCCTTTTCCTGACATTTCTCCCATCATGAGGCAAATTTGTTTGTGGCGCTTAACCTTTAAGTATTATATCAGTTTTCAGTGGAGTCATGCAGTGACCAAGAGTAAGTAAATGTAAGACAAGAATAGTTTTTCTTTTCTCTTTTTTTTTAAGGCAAAAATGCCTCAAACTAAGTTTGCAGTCAGGAAATTATCTTCTCTGCATGTACTCAGAACTTATGACCTCAGGTCTTCTTTATCTTTGCCTTCTTGGTTCCTATCCCCAAACTTCAGAGCCCAGGGACCTTGAGTTCTGAAAATGGTTTTTCAGATTTACTCCTTCCTCTGTGTCCAACAAATGCATATATCTATATGTATATATAGGTATTTGACTTACTCTATTCCCTCTGCCATTCCTTTCTTACATCTACTTATCAATTTCTACCTATTCTTTTTTAATAATTTTTTCTGTCTGTAAGTCATCATTATTTTTGTTCATCCATCTTTATTCTTTGGCATGTGTGAGCGTCACATCACAGTGACCTCTTTCGTTGCAGAGCGTTAGCTCTGGGCGCATATGCTCCAGAGTGCTGTCTGGTAATTGAACACACCGGTCCAGCCGCTCCTCGGCATGTGGGATCTTCCTGGGCCAGGGATCGAACAGGTGCCCCTTGCATTGCAAGGCAGACTCTTTGCCCACTGGACCACTAGGGAAGCTCTCTACCTATTTAAACTCACTTTTGCACTCCACATCCCTTTCTCTCTATTATCTTCCTTCTCTCAGTTTGGAATTATGGATTCCTTCTTTTTTTCTCATACATTTAGTATACATCTGTGTTATGATATTTACTCCATGTTGTTACCATTTGCAATTTGTCTATTTTTATTGTTCCTTTTACCAAGTTTTATTGATTTTTCAGCACTGAAGAGGGAGGAGTTCTAGCATTTGACTCAAGTCTAGCATTTGACTGAAGTCTGTTTACTACCTTTACTGGCGGAAGGGTGAGGTAAGAGATGCTCCAGGGGAAAGAAAAGAAGGCAGTTGTTCTGATCTAATCTTCTTGTTAACTTGACCCCCAGGTAAATAAGATAGTTTTATTTGCTGGGAGAATAAGACATTATCTACAGATAGCTCATGCCAGGATGTTTTAATTAATTCCTTTTCCTGACATTTCTCCCATCATGAGGCAAATTTGTTTGTGGCGCTTAACCTTTAAGTATTATATCAGTTTTCAGTGGAGTCATGCAGTGACCAAGAGTAAGTGAATGTAAGACAAGAATAGTTTGTCTGGTCTCTTTTTTTTTAAGGCAAAAATGCCTCAAACTAAGTTTGCAGTCAGGAAATTATCTTCTCTGCATGTACTCAGAACTTATGACCTCAGGTCTTCTTTATCTTTGCCTTCTTGGTTCCTATCCCCAAACTTCAGAGCCCAGGGACCTTGAGTTCTGAAAATGGTTTTTCAGATTTACTCCTTCCTCTGTGTCCAACAAATGCATATATCTATATGTATATATAGGTATTTGACTTACTCTATTCCCTCTGCCATTCCTTTCTTACATCTACTTATCAATTTCTACCTATTCTTTTTTAATAATTTTTTCTGTCTGTAAGTCATCATTATTTTTGTTCATCCATCTTTATTCTTTGGCATGTGTGAGCGTCACATCACAGTGACCTCTTTCGTTGCAGAGCGTTAGCTCTGGGCGCATATGCTCCAGAGTGCTGTCTGGTAATTGAACACACCGGTCCAGCCGCTCCTCGGCATGTGGGATCTTCCTGGGCCAGGGATCGAACAGGTGCCCCTTGCATTGCAAGGCAGACTCTTTGCCCACTGGACCACTAGGGAAGCTCTCTACCTATTTAAACTCACTTTTGCACTCCACATCCCTTTCTCTCTATTATCTTCCTTCTCTCAGTTTGGAATTATGGATTCCTTCTTTTTTTCTCATACATTTAGTATACATCTGTGTTATGATATTTACTCCATGTTGTTACCATTTGCAATTTGTCTATTTTTATTGTTCCTTTTACCAAGTTTTATTGATTTTTCAGCACTGAAGAGGGAGGAGTTCTAGCATTTGACTCAAGTCTAGCATTTGACTGAAGTCTGTTTACTACCTTTACTGGCGGAAGGGTGAGGTAAGAGATGCTCCAGGGGAAAGAAAAGAAGGCAGTTGTTCTGATCTAATCTTCTTGTTAACTTGACCCCCAGGTAAATAAGATAGTTTTATTTGCTGGGAGAATAAGACATTATCTACAGATAGCTCATGCCAGGATGTTTCTGTTCAAAGATTATCTATAGTAAATAGCACCCAGGAAATGTCAGACTTGGCTCCCTGGAGAATGTCATCTGAGGTACATAATAATTGAGGTCAGGGGCTGATGAACTTTTTCTTGAAGAGTCAGATGGTAAATATTTTAGGCCTATGGGTTGCATGGTCTATGTTGTATCTTCTCAATTCTGCTTTGTAATGAAAGAGAAGCCATAGACAAAACGTAACAGTTAGGCAAGGCAGTGTTCCCATGAAGCTTTATTTATGAAAACAGGTGGTTGTATCTGAAGAAAATGAAAGCACTAACTCAAAAAGACATCTGCACCCCCCTCCCAACTCATGTCTGTTGCAGCATTATTTGTAATAATCAAAGCATGGAAACAGCCTAACTGTCCACTACTGGAAGAACAGATATAGAAAATATGGTATATGATATATATAAGGTGGCAAACACACACACGTGTGTGTGTGTGTGTGTGTGTGTGTGTGTGTGTGTAAGTATAAGTGTATAGGCTTCCCTGGTGATTTAGTGGTAATATGCCTGCCAATGCAGGAGACAAAAGTTCTGTCCTGGATCTGAAAGATCCCCTGGAGAAGGAAATGGTGACCCACTCCAATATTCTAGAGAATATTGGAGAATTCCGTGGACACATAAACCTGGCAGGCTACAATCCATGGGGTTACCAAAAGTCAGAAATGACTTAGCAGCTAAATGACAATGATACACACACTCTCTCTCTCACACACCCTGGAATGTTATTTAACTGTACAGAGAGGGAAATCTTGCCATTTCTGACAACATGCATACACCTTGAGGGCATTTGCTAAAGTGAGTAAGTCAGACAGAGAACAGCAAATAAAGTATGATCTCACTTATATGTGTAATCTAAAAGTAATGTAAACAAACCCCTGAATCCGTGGATATAGAGAACAGATTGGTGGTTGCCAGAGGCAGAGGGAGTGGTGTTTGAGAAATGGGTTTTGAAGAGGGTCAAAAGATACAAACTTTCAATTATTTTGTCATTCTGGGGATGTAATGTACAGCAGGGTGACTAATAATACTGTATTGTATATTTGAAAGTTGCTAAGAGAGTGTAGCCTGAAAGTTCTCATCACAAGGAAAAAAATTTCGACTATATGTGGCCGATGGATGTTAACTGGATTTATTGTGGTGATCATTTTGCAGTATATACATATATCAACTCATCATACTGTGCACTTGAAACTAAATAAAACAAAATGGATAATTAGCTTATAGGCTGTAGTTACCATCCTCTGAAACTTAAATGCTCCCTGCTGTGTGGGGTAACATTCAAGTCTTACTTAGAGAACTCAACCACTGTTTCTGAACAAAAGCCCAAATCTAAGGAGGGAGGAATGGCCCAAGGAACCATCCTTGAAGTGCTAGATCTCCCTCTGCTCTGTCTCATATTGATGGCCTGTATCCTTGAAGTTTTAAGTAAAGTTTGAATTCCAAGTGAGATCTGTGTTTTGTGTGAACCTGGATGTTAGCTCAGACACTGCAGTGCCTCATAGGACACATTAACACAAATATATGAACTATGAATATGTGTTGAAAGGAATTGCTGTGGGCCACTCACCTGTTGCCAAACGGTATATATATCTTGCATGGAGGGCCTCTGTATCAGATGTAAATTTTGCTAGTCTGGATTGGGAATCAGGTGGCCCATCCCAGTAAACCTGAAGTAATCTTAAATGGGTAGTAATCTTCTCTCTTTATATATGTATAACTGAATCATTTTGCTCTACAATAGAAATGAACACAACAATGTAAATCAACCATACTTCAGTTTTAAAAGTTTGTCAAAATACCTATAGAAAAGTAAGGGAGGGCTTCCCTGGTGGTCCAATGGGTAAGGACACTGCCTTGCAGTGCAAGGGGTGCCGGTTCAATCCCTGGCCCGGGAAGATCCCACATGCTGTGGAGTGGCTGGACCGATGTGTCCAATTACCGAGCCGGAGCTCTGGAGGGCAGGCGCCCAGAGCCGGTGCTCTGCGACAACAGAGGCCACTGCGATGGGAGGCCCACACGGGCCAAAGAGCAAAGATGGATGAAAATAGACAAATGAAAGACCAATAGAAGTGGCCCACCCGTTCCCCTCCCTCCCCAACCCGCCCCCAAGGGGAAAGAATGCAAAAAAAAAAAAAAAAGATCAAAAAAAAAAAAGAAAAGTAAGGGATATCAAAAATGATAAAAGCTTAGAGAAGATTGTTACCTACTTGCCTGTTGGTCATCTCTATAACATGCTTATTTGTTGAAGAAACATCTAAGTAAGCCAAAGTTATGTTATTGACTCTGTTTTATTCTGAATAGGCTTCACTGTATGGAGTGTAAGAATTAATGTCCTGGTTTGGTTTGGAGAGTCCTGTAACATTCAAGTCTTACTTAGAGAACTCAACCACTGTTTCTGAACAAAAGCCCAAATCTAAGGAGGGAGGAATGGCCCAAGGAACCATCCTTGAAGTGCTAGATCTCCCTCTGCTCTGTCTCATATTGATGGCCTGTATCCTTGAAGTTTTAAGTAAAGTTTGAATTCCAAGTGAGATCTGTGTTTTGTGTGAACCTGGATGTTAGCTCAGACACTGCAGTGCCTCATAGGACACATTAACACAAATATATGAACTATGAATATGTGTTGAAAGGAATTGCTGTGGGCCACTCACCTGTTGCCAAACGGTATATATATCTTGCATGGAGGGCCTCTGTATCAGATGTAAATTTTGCTAGTCTGGATTGGGAATCAGGTGGCCCATCCCAGTAAACCTGAAGTAATCTTAAATGGGTAGTAATCTTCTCTCTTTATATATGTATAACTGAATCATTTTGCTCTACAATAGAAATGAACACAACAATGTAAATCAACCATACTTCAGTTTTTAAAAAGTTTGTCAAAATACCTATAGAAAAGTAAGGGAGGGCTTCCCTGGTGGTCCAATGGGTAAGGACACTGCCTTGCAGTGCAAGGGGTGCCGGTTCAATCCCTGGCCCGGGAAGATCCCACATGCTGTGGAGTGGCTGGACCGATGTGTCCAATTACCGAGCCGGAGCTCTGGAGGGCAGGCGCCCAGAGCCGGTGCTCTGCGACAACAGAGGCCACTGCGATGGGAGGCCCACACGGGCCAAAGAGCAAAGATGGATGAAAATAGACAAATGAAAGACCAATAGAAGTGGCCCACCCGTTCCCCTCCCTCCCCAACCTGCCCCCAAGGGGAAAGAATGCTAAAAAAAAAAAAAAAGATCAAAAAAAAAAAAGAAAAGTAAGGGATATCAAAAATGATAAAAGCTTAGAGAAGATTGTTACCTACTTGCCTGTTGGTCATCTCTATAACATGCTTATTTGTTGAAGAAACATCTAAGTAAGCCAAAGTTATGTTATTGACTCTGTTTTATTCTGAATAGGCTTCACTGTATGGAGTGTAAGAATTAATGTCCTGGTTTGGTTTGGAGAGTCCTGGTCAGGCACTTTAGTTGGGCATATAAGTTGACAGATCCTTCAACCTTCTATTTGTTATATATTTCCAGATTAACTCAATTTATGAAAAGAAAGAAGAAGAAACTCCTAAATTATGGCCTTACCTTCTGACATGCTCCTCTCTTGGCTTGGGTAAAAGAGTTAGGCAGAGTTGGCACTAAATCTTATGTCACTAACGAGCTGTGTTACTCTGACCAAAGTCTATCATTTCTCTGAAAGTAGAAAGAAAAATATAACCTGTTTCTCTTCTATGAAAATGGGAAGTGCATCTTTATCATGTAGATTTAAAGAGGAAGCTCATTTACAGGTTGGATGATTATTCTTGTTCTTCGTTGGCCTTTAGCCAGAAGTTACATGCACATGCACATATGTCATTCAGAATTAAAATCAAGCGTTAAGAAACCTCCCCTACAGATGTTCCTAAAAGAAAAGGGCAGATTTTCTCTTTCTAGTGTGCTTTAGGAACAGTTCTACTTGAAGGCAGAAGAGTGAACTGAAACAGTCTTTTATTATCCTTTATAGTCCTATTAACCTGCCTATTTCATTTGTTTCCCTTTGGCACAAATAGTAACTCCCTCAACATGTTGACTTTAAGGGGAAAAGCCCACCATGCTGGTGCTGCATGTTAGTCAAGTGCTGATTAAGTGAGTTCTGAATGTATGTATGGCTTGACAAAAAATTATTTATTCAGTCAGGGAAGAAACTAATACACACAGCAGTGCCCTAATTGGCATCAGAGAGGCATTTCCGTAATGCCCTTAGGAAAAGCAGGAAGTTGATTAAATCGAAAAAAATGCACATGGAAATAGGAATACAAAGTGTGCATAGAAGAATAAAAATGCAGTTGTTAAATAATCGCCCTCGTGATATTTTTTTCCCAGAGAAATTACCTTTGATTTAATGCAGGAGAGAGCACCTGGGAAAATTTCAAATTGGAGTCCCTCCCACTCTTTCCCTGCTTATACTAAGAGTCCATGGCCCAGAATTCAAACAGTCAATCTAAGAGAGGCAGGTAAAAAGAACAGTGGAAAACAGATGGCAGCAGTTACAACTAGCAAATTCCCAGTTGGTGGCTCTCACATTTAGAAGCGGGCATCTGTTCTTCTTCCCCACTGCAAAGTGGTTTTAACTCAGAGGTGTTAAAAATATCTAAGTTGCTGTTTTATTCATTTCTGCTATTTACTGACTTTAATGACTTACAGTATATCCAATGAAAAGCACAATGTTTACCCAAGCGGCAAGAGACTCAAAACAGAAATATGGGATGCTGTTAAAAAACCTTGTGGTCTACCAAACAGTATGTGTGGTTTTATAGGTGTACCTTGCTCTGTGAAATAGGAGGGTGCCTTCACCTTTGTTTGTGTAAATTGAAATACGCTTTAAATACACCTGGAGCACTTGATTTTCAAAGACTTCGGAGTGAGTCCCAACCTCTCTGGGCCTCAGTTTCCTTCTCCACAAAGAGGGAAGAATAATGCCTACTTTGTTATTCTGTTGTGCACATTTGTTGTGACCATTAGAGACAGTGTCAGTAAACTATGTTCAGAGACTCTTAAATCTTGTATATGCTTAATAAATGATAGTGCATTTTATTATTTATGAAAATTTTCATTTTGAGATACATATCCATCCATAAAAACTGGAAAATGTCAGATGTGCCTATATTCCTGAGAAAGAAAACCTCAACAATGAGAGAAAAATGATATTCTTTCTAATTATGAATAGAATGTCAATAACCTCTTAGTTTTATGTTAGTATAAAGATGACTTTCCCATAACTGTTTATAATAGTTCCAGGAAGAGAGTCCTATTGAACTGAATGTCATTAACGTAGTGCCTAACATTGAGCAGATGATCAATAGATGTTTATTGGCCACTGGCTAACTCATATTTCATTTTTTTACCTTTCTGGGCTTTAAAAATAATATTTATCCATTGTAGAAAATTTAGAAACATAAAAGCAGGAGGATGAAATTTAAAAAATTCTCTAGACCCTTTGATACAATTTTTAAAGGAAACATAAAAGCAAAAAGGATGGATAATTCAAACGGGGTTTCAATTCCTCCCACTCTTTCCCTGCTTATACTAAGAGTCCATGGCCCAGAATTCAAACAGTCAATCTAAGAGAGGCAGGTAAAAAGAACAGTGGAAAACAGATGGCAGCAGTTACAACTAGCAAATTCCCAGTTGGTGGCTCTCACATTTAGAAGCGGGCATCTGTTCTTCTTCCCCACTGCAAAGTGGTTTTAACTCAGAGGTGTTAAAAATATCTAAGTTGCTGTTTTATTCATTTCTGCTATTTACTGACTTTAATGACTTACAGTATATCCAATGAAAAGCACAATGTTTACCCAAGCGGCAAGAGACTCAAAACAGAAATATGGGATGCTGTTAAAAAACCTTGTGGTCTACCAAACAGTATGTGTGGTTTTATAGGTGTACCTTGCTCTGTGAAATAGGAGGGTGCCTTCACCTTTGTTTGTGTAAATTGAAATACGCTTTAAATACACCTGGAGCACTTGATTTTCAAAGACTTCGGAGTGAGTCCCAACCTCTCTGGGCCTCAGTTTCCTTCTCCACAAAGAGGGAAGAATAATGCCTACTTTGTTATTCTGTTGTGCACATTTGTTGTGACCATTAGAGACAGTGTCAGTAAACTATGTTCAGAGACTCTTAAATCTTGTATATGCTTAATAAATGATAGTGCATTTTATTATTTATGAAAATTTTCATTTTGAGATACATATCCATCCATAAAAACTGGAAAATGTCAGATGTGCCTATATTCCTGAGAAAGAAAACCTCAACAATGAGAGAAAAATGATATTCTTTCTAATTATGAATAGAATGTCAATAACCTCTTAGTTTTATGTTAGTATAAAGATGACTTTCCCATAACTGTTTATAATAGTTCCAGGAAGAGAGTCCTATTGAACTGAATGTCATTAACGTAGTGCCTAACATTGAGCAGATGATCAATAGATGTTTATTGGCCACTGGCTAACTCATATTTCATTTTTTTACCTTTCTGGGCTTTAAAAATAATATTTATCCATTGTAGAAAATTTAGAAACATAAAAGCAGGAGGATGAAATTTAAAAAATTCTCTAGACCCTTTGATACAATTTTTAAAACTGTGTGTCTTATATCATCACATTGAGAAAGCACTGGTAATAAGATTAATTTATTAATATTTTTTCTTTGCTTGCAATACTTATATTGAGTAATGAATATGTGTACAAAGCATGGGTTTGTAATCACTAACATTTACTGAACTATTGTTGTTATCAGGTAATATATATATGTATCTCCTTTTACACCTCAGAACAACCTAGATATGTGACACTATTATTTATAAGTGAGGAAATCAGGGCATTCAATATTAAGCAATATGCCCAAGAGCTCATGGTAGAGTGGTACAGTAATGATTAAGGTAAAGTTATTCATTTATTTGACTGTGTCAGGTCTTAGTTGCCACACGTGGGATTTTTCTTTGCAGTGCTGGACTCTAGTTGCTGTGTGAGGGATTGAGGGACTGAGGAGTACGGGCTTAATTGCTCCATGGCATGTGGAGTCTCAGGTGGTGCTAATGGTAAAGAATCCGCCTCCAGTCAGGAGATGAAAAAGACGTGGTTCCCTGTGTCTGGAAGGTCCCCTGGAGAAGGGCATGACAGCCCACTCCTGTATTCTTGCCTGGAGAATCCCTTGGATGGAGGAGCCTGGTGGGCTACAATCCATAGTTTCTCAAGCAAATAATCAGACAGGACTACAGAAACTTAGCACCCACGCACACATGTGAGACTGTAGTTCCTCAACCAGACATTTAACCCTTGTCCCCTGTATTGCAAGGCAGATTCTTAACCACTGGATCACTGGGTAAGTCCTGAGGCTTTTTTATTAGTCTTCAAAAACCTTTAGACTCAGATACTTTTCTAATCGTCAGTGTCTTTGTTTATGTGAAACCATGGGCAAGTTGCTTCACCACTAGATGCCTCAGAGTTTTCAGTTATAATTCAGGATATAATTTTTCCTCCCTCATTTTTTTTCTAGGCTTAAATGAGTTAGTATGTGTAAAGGCACTGAGAGAAAATTGAGGGGGAAAGAAAAGGAGCAAAATCAAGATGCAGAAGTTTGGTTTTAGTTCAGTGGGCTAAGGTTTAGAAGGGAGAGGTATTTGGGGGTAGATGGAGTACTTACATTCTGATCACCCCCTGACCGAACACCTCTGGACCTAGACCTGAACATAGCTTGTGTTACTTCAGCTTATCCTCACAAAACACTGCAATATAGGAAATACTTTTGCCATTTTATGGTGTGGACACTGACTGAGAGAGGTTATACAACTTACAGAGAGGCTGTACAACTTACACAGGGTCACACAGCTGACAAGAAGAAAGGCTGGTATTCCATACCAAATCTGAAGTCCATGTTCCTTCCAGAACACAGCTCTGATGACTGTAGCAGGACCCGAGGTGGTGAGTATAGAATCATATACTCAGGTGTTCAATGAATGTGCACCATCGTGAAGGAGATCACTGAATGATAGTAGAAGGCTGACTTGAACCAAGTGGTAGAGTCCTCATACAGATTGCAGGAGTAAGGGTTTACAAGTGGGCATGAGGATACTATGGTTTCTTTAAGAGAAATCATTTTTATCTATAACGTCTCCCTGTTTATAGTTCAGGTTTTAAAATACTGGTTTCTTAATACAGAATCACCCACCTTGTGGTCATGTTCTTACCCTTCAGAAATTCACTACTATGTTTTATTTTTCCACAATAAATCCTACTTCGTCCAACTAGAGGTCATTTCTTTCTGCACCACATCAACTTTCTTGGTCCCCATTAATCCCCTCTATGTCTGTCCTCTTTAATTCTCAACCTTGAGAGCAATGTGGTTACTGCCCAAGTAATAATAATATATAGAAAGGATTACACATGGCTTAGGGGAAATATTGGTAGTGCATTGGCTCTGAGAGCCACAGAGAGGCTGCATAAAAGGTAAGCAATTTCAGGAGAAAAAACCCAAAAACCTGTCCCGTTAGGGAATTAGACCAAAAGACACTTTATAGAACAAAGTATGTTGGACTTATGGTTGTCTCTTAAGGAAAAGGGCATAGTCCTCAGTTTGTTTCGTAAAAGGCTTAAATGAGTTAGTATGTGTAAAGGCACTGAGAGAAAATTGAGGGGGAAAGAAAAGGAGCAAAATCAAGATGCAGAAGTTTGGTTTTAGTTCAGTGGGCTAAGGTTTAGAAGGGAGAGGTGTTATGGGGTAGATGGAGTACTTACATTCTGATCACCCCCTGACCGAACACCTCTGGACCTAGACCTGAACATAGCTTGTGTTACTTCAGCTTATCCTCACAAAACACTGCAATATAGGAAATACTTTTGCCATTTTATGGTGTGGACACTGACTGAGAGAGGTTATACAACTTACAGAGAGGCTGTACAACTTACACAGGGTCACACAGCTGACAAGAAGAAAGGCTGGTATTCCATACCAAATCTGAAGTCCATGTTCCTTCCAGAACACAGCTCTGATGACTGTAGCAGGACCCGAGGTGGTGAGTATAGAATCATATACTCAGGTGTTCAATGAATGTGCACCATCGTGAAGGAGATCACTGAATGATAGTAGAAGGCTGACTTGAACCAAGTGGTAGAGTCCTCATACAGATTGCAGGAGTAAGGGTTTACAAGTGGGCATGAGGATACTATGGTTTCTTTAAGAGAAATCATTTTTATCTATAACGTCTCCCTGTTTATAGTTCAGGTTTTAAAATACTGGTTTCTTAATACAGAATCACCCACCTTGTGGTCATGTTCTTACCCTTCAGAAATTCACTACTATGTTTTATTTTTCCACAATAAATCCTACTTCGTCCAACTAGAGGTCATTTCTTTCTGCACCACATCAACTTTCTTGGTCCCCATTAATCCCCTCTATGTCTGTCCTCTTTAATTCTCAACCTTGAGAGCAATGTGGTTACTGCCCAAGTAATAATAATATATAGAAAGGATTACACATGGCTTAGGGGAAATATTGGTAGTGCATTGGCTCTGAGAGCCACAGAGAGGCTGCATAAAAGGTAAGCAATTTCAGGAGAAAAAACCCAAAAACCTGTCCCGTTAGGGAATTAGACCAAAAGACACTTTATAGAACAAAGTATGTTGGACTTATGGTTGTCTCTTAAGGAAAAGGGCATATTCTCAAGGAATAAACTTGACTTTAGTCATCATTTGAAACAGGTACAGATCATTTTATAAAGTTAATAGAAAATGAAAGCAACATTTGCTGAGTATACTCTGCTAGGTGTTTTGACCCACATTATCTCAGTTCATCTTCATGACTATTCTGAAAGGTGGAAATTATCTTTGCGTTTACAAAAAGGAAACTAAAGCTCCAAGTGATTGAGTATTTTGCTCAGGTTTGCCCTCTAGTAAGTGCAGGCACTCACACTTGGGTCCTAGTCTCCCTGTTTTCAAAGCACCTGCTTATGTCACTCTTTCTTACATAAGCCATTAAATATGAATGAGGGAGACTTCACTAAAAGCCATTTTCCTCAAGGCATGTCTAGGAATCCCTTCTCCCCTTGTAAGTGGACACATTAGTATGATCTCCATGCCCATCTATAAATTTTCTATAGTGTGATCAATTCTGAAACTGGCAAGGACAAACTTGGGCAAATAGCTGCTCTTTACAGAAAGTCTGGAATTGGAAAGAGAATGGCTATGCTTTGTGCTATGAATTTTTCAAGAGTAATGTTGCAGAGAAACCTTGATAGATATGATTTTGTGTGTGTGTGTGTGTGTGGAAAAGCTCCATATGAGAAAATCTTCCACAAGGGACATCCCTTTTACCAACTTGGCAAAGACTAAAAATACAGAGTTTCTAGGATCAAAGTGTATTCACAATGTGAATAACTGTCCCCTGACAATCAGACTGGAAGAGGAAGGCTTCCTTTAATCTTTTTTTCCTTTGTTTTATTATTTTTTTTCTGAGGGGAAAATTCCTTTTTCATTTTCTTTTGCTGACCAACTCTTCCCTTTAATCATTTTTATCTCATGACTCATAGCAGTTTTCCCCCTTTACAATAAGAATGACAAATCTTAAAGACAAATCTTCCTGGGTTTCCATGTTAGGGCACTGCTTTTCTCCTGAACTGTGCAGAGGTCAGCAACAGAGAGTTGAAGTCAGACCAGCACCAAGACTTGAGCAGAATTAGGAGTGTTTCCTCTCCTCTTTTCTCTCCATGCATTCTAGAGTCACAGAGAATAAGGTGTCTTGTGGAAACTGAAAAGCACTCTGAATCAACCAAATATCATTTATAATCTTTATGAGCTAGAGAGAAGAAACAGAATTTTGAAAGATCCTCAGAGTCCAGGGAAGTTGTATACAGGGAACCAGTAATTATTTCTAAATAAAACTGAAGATTATTAGTGAGAGGCTTCAGTGCTAAAAATTTCTACAATTTTTACAGTTGACATGTCCGAATTTTTAGGATAAATGCCTAAATAAGGGGAATGGGGTGATTGTACAGTGCTCTTTGTCTTGGAGTCTAAGGTGTGTGTGCACAGTTGATGTCAGTGTTCACTTCTGAGTTCTTCTTTTCAAAAAAGCTTCAATTTATCAAAAAATAAAATCATTGTTATTATCTCATTATAACATGGGCCCTGGATATGAAAAAATTGATTACCTGATCTTTAGTTTCTTACTCTGTTCTATCTGTCTCTGATTTTGTTGCTTGGGGATTATTGGACTATCAACACTCTTCCTGAATAATCAATCTGGTTAATTTAGCCTATAAACCACTTTCCCCCTTGTGTCTGGTGTAACATATTGTTTAGTAATGTGCCCAGTAAAGCATAAAAAGTAACTCCCAGAAATGGAAAAGGAAACAGCACTCAGATTTTGAACTCAGGCATCTTGCACATTTCACTGATCTTCTGGACTAGGTGCTAACTGACTTTTTATTTATTTTGTTTTTAGCCATCTGACTAACCTTACCTCATTCTGCTTAGCAGCTGAGCAGAATGCACAGTGCTGTATTCCGAAGTGCCTACTCTTTCTTTATTGCTTTTATGACAAAGCTGTCCCTCCACATGTCTGCTCTGCCCTCTGACCCAAGGCGTTTGCATCAAGTAAACATGCCAGATGGTGAAGAAAAGTGATGGGTCAAAGAACAACCCTCAAGGGTCAGGAGTCACCAAATCCTTCTTCAGAAAGCAAACTTAAAAGTAACAATTTCACCAAATGCTAGGAGTGCTTTCATAGTGATAACAGAGGTGGGGAGGGTAGACCTTAGTGACATATTTTACTTTTAATGCCTAATGGTTTTAGGTACTGTGTCTATTTGGCTAATTTGAAAGTAAGGAATTTATGAGAAATAATAAGACAAGTTGCACAGATGGATCAGTCTTACACTCAGCAGAGAGCTGCAAGGTGAATACTTTGTATGTAGGTGAGCATTCTCTGGCCAAAAAATTACAGAGACGACAGTTTATTTATTTATTTATTTTTAAGATTCGTTTATTTACATTGGCTTTGCTGAGACCTGGTTGCTTTGTGCTGGCTTTCTCTAGTTGTGTAGAGTGGGCATTACTCTCTAGGCATGTGGGGTCTTCCCGGACCAGAGGTCGAATCCGTGTTCCCTGCATTGCAAGGCAGACTCTTTAGCCACTGAACCACCAAGGAAGCCCCAGAGAGAGTTTAGATTCCTTTTCCGTTTTACGGCCAAAGAGATACTATTGTCTAAAATATGCTGGAGCCCTAAAAAGGCTATATTCCTCCCACCGGAAGCATTTGGCTTGAAATGCTCCTTTTCCTTTCTTTGTGTAGTGTGGTGCTGCATGAGTGCAGGTAGATGAGCACTTGTGGAGTTACTGTAAATACCTTAAGCACAAGGGACATGGGGAGCTCTTTTACATTACTGTTTTCAAAAATAGTTTAACAAAATGCTTGTTAGCTCTTTGATAAGACTGCCTATTTTAGAAAGAACATTAAAGCAGTAGTTACTCTTTGCAAATAAGCTATTAATAGCAATAGATAGGCGTTCTAAGTTCTGTTGCAGATAATGATGATATAACGTACCAGAGAAATGTATGAGATCTATACATAGAATCCTAAAATACTTTTTAATAATTTAAAGCAAACAAACTCAGAGTTTTTTCTATTAAGGGCATTGAAATACACCTGTGGCCTTAAATTTCTTTCTGGGCTAAGTATTGTCATATATGAGTTTCAGGATGAAGTGTCTTTCAATTGCTAAGACATAGTGACTTTTTTTCTTTGTGTCAAAATGAATTCTCTAGCTAGCTTACCATATGAAATAGAGATTTTTTAAAAAAGTTTTATTGAAGTATAATAAGCAGACATTTACACAGATTTAACATATGCATATTGGTTAGTTTGAATATCTGCATATACCCATCATGCTATCACCACAACCAAGGTTCTATAGCCATCACATCCAAAGATTTCCCTGTGTTCTTTTGAGTGTATATGTGTGGTTTGTGGTAAGAACTGATTTTTTTTGTTTAAAGATAACCAGTAGGGCTTCCCAGGGAACCCTAGTGGTAAAGAACCTGCCTCCCAGTACAAGAGATGTTAAAGATGAGGGTTCAATCCCTGGGTCAGAAAAAAGTCCCATGGAGGAGGAAATGGCAATCCATTCCAGCACCCCTGCCTAAAGAATCCCATGGACAGAGGAGCCCGGCAGCTACAGTCTGTATCGTCGCTAAGACCTGGACATGACTGAGGTGATGCAACATTACAAAATAAAATATAGCATGTACAGTTCTCCAGTCACTGTTGTTTCTGTATTTTTCCTTGCTACTGAAATATTTCTTCAGGCAGTCAAGATTCTAAAATAGAGATTTTAATTGGTATCCAAGCATAAAGGTTATTTCTAGTGCTAAATTTGTGTCCTTAATAAGTTACCAAGCTATTATATATTATCCTTGAAAAGAATGATAATACTCTTCAACTGTTATCAAGTTAACATTTATTAATATTAATTTGATATTAATAACCACCAATTATTGAGTGACTACTATGAACTAGAAACTATGGGCACTTAAATCCATGCCTAATTTAGTTTTCCCAATTTTAGCCAAAGCAATAGCAACTATTATTTATTTAGTGTCTATATATTACCAGTTTTCAGTTTATTGTTTTACATATATTTTTTCATTCAATCCTCAAAGGTACACTAGAGTATAGGGAGAATTCTTACTCTCATTTTTATAAGTAAGAAGATAGAAGTTTAGAGATTAAATAACTTGTAAGATCATGCACCTGGTAAACAGAACACACAGATTGGAACCCAGGGTGCTCTAATGCTGAGGTACACGTTCTAAAATAACTTCTTCGGGAATTATTATTATCCCTGCTCTATTAGTAAGAACACTGAAATTCAGACAGATTGCAGCTGACCAATGTCACACTGCTCTCAAGAGGCTGATTGTTGTCACTAAGTCGTGTCTGACTATTTGCATCCCAATGGACTGTAGTCTGCCAGGCTCCTCTGTCCTCCACTGTCCCCTGGAGTTTGGTCAAATTCATGTCCAATCAAAAGGCAGAGAGGGCATGAAAACGCAAGGTTTTCTCACTCAAAAGATCGTGCTAGATATGGTGGAAGCTGTCTCATTAGATTTACCTTCAAATACCCTAGCACAGTAACTATCACTTCTGTAAAATGTGCAAACTGGCACTCACTTCAGTACTCATGACTAGTGAGCTACTTTCTAATATGATTGTATATTTCTACTCTTGATATTTCAGGGGTGTGTTTACAGTGGTATAGTTTCTAAACCTGTTTATGCCAGTTGACCATGTTATGTAGTTACGTAGCTACTTTAATGACTACATAAATCAATGAAATATGAATGTGGAAATAGAATTATTATTTCCATGAAAACTAAACTGGATGAAAAGACTTAATAAAGGCAAGTTGAAAAATTTTTTTTATTTTTGATTTAAATTAGATGTGAATGATGCCATTGTAAAGAATTGGGGAAAAATAATGAAGTATTAGAAAAAAATTTATCTAAGTTGTTTTGCAATTGTGCTTAAATTTTCACTTTGCTTTAAAGAAATTCCAGGCTTTCAAAGAAAAAAACCTGGTTTCTAAATTGAAAGACCTACCCAGGAATGGATGTTTATACATGTCAGATTAAAATAAAATATTAAAATATGCACTAATCATTTTATGATTGCATAATAATGCCCAGTAGGAACATTTCTTCTCTATTATTATCCTGTTTAGAGCTGAGAAAACTGAGGTGCAGGGTCAATTACTAGATCCTATCATCTAGTATAATGACAGAGCTAAGACAAAATTCCAAAGGCAGACATTGATTAAATAACTTGTAAGATCATGCACCTGGTAAACAGAACACACAGATTGGAACCCAGGGTGCTCTAATGCTGAGGTACACGTTCTAAAATAACTTCTTCGGGAATTATTATTATCCCTGCTCTATTAGTAAGAACACTGAAATTCAGACAGATTGCAGCTGACCAATGTCACACTGCTCTCAAGAGGCTGATTGTTGTCACTAAGTCGTGTCTGACTATTTGCATCCCAATGGACTGTAGTCTGCCAGGCTCCTCTGTCCTCCACTGTCCCCTGGAGTTTGGTCAAATTCATGTCCAATCAAAAGGCAGAGAGGGCATGAAAACGCAAGGTTTTCTCACTCAAAAGATCGTGCTAGATATGGTGGAAGCTGTCTCATTAGATTTACCTTCAAATACCCTAGCACAGTAACTATCACTTCTGTAAAATGTGCAAACTGGCACTCACTTCAGTACTCATGACTAGTGAGCTACTTTCTAATATGATTGTATATTTCTACTCTTGATATTTCAGGGGTGTGTTTACAGTGGTATAGTTTCTAAACCTGTTTATGCCAGTTGACCATGTTATGTAGTTACGTAGCTACTTTAATGACTACATAAATCAATGAAATATGAATGTGGAAATAGAATTATTATTTCCATGAAAACTAAACTGGATGAAAAGACTTAATAAAGGCAAGTTGAAAAATTTTTTTTATTTTTGATTTAAATTAGATGTGAATGATGCCATTGTAAAGAATTGGGGAAAAATAATGAAGTATTAGAAAAAAATTTATCTAAGTTGTTTTGCAATTGTGCTTAAATTTTCACTTTGCTTTAAAGAAATTCCAGGCTTTCAAAGAAAAAAACCTGGTTTCTAAATTGAAAGACCTACCCAGGAATGGATGTTTATACATGTCAGATTAAAATAAAATATTAAAATATGCACTAATCATTTTATGATTGCATAATAATGCCCAGTAGGAACATTTCTTCTCTATTATTATCCTGTTTAGAGCTGAGAAAACTGAGGTGCAGGGTCAATTACTAGATCCTATCATCTAGTATAATGACAGAGCTAAGACAAAATTCCAAAGGCAGACATTGATTATGACTCTGTGGTTCTCCGTGGCCTATGCCTTGCCCTTTACTGCCTTGCCAAGGTGATAAATTTGAGGATTAGGAATTGTATGCCAGGAAACCCTATGGAAAGTTATTGGACTGAGGCTGACCTTGCAAGGTCCACCTATATTCCCTGCTCTCAGAAAGAACTTCTCTTTTCTTAGATAGATATTTATCTATTTGATTTTTCAAAAACTCCAGGGAAAAATATTTCATTGTATCACATAATGATTATCATTGTTATAAGAGTTTTATTTTCCTTTGAGATCTACCAGTATATACTACTTCTAAGATGTAGAGCTTTTTAGCAGTATGAAAGAACAGAAATAATTTATAATGACATGATAATATTATTGAAGATGTAAGTCCCAGAATCTCTCTACTTCGTGATGTCTCCCTCCAACTACCTACTTGTCACTTTTTGAATTATTTGTAAGTGACAAAAAGACACTGTTTTAGACTTGGTTATTAAAGTCATTTGAAAAATAATTCATTAAACTAGTTTCTATCTGTTGAATTAATAGGAATACCAGATTTATGGGAGGATTTCCTAGAGACTGAGCTATGATCATATTTTCTGGAGAATTGAGACACGGTTATGATGAACAGGGGAGTCATTGATGTATATACTCCCTTGCCTCAGGATTTGCCAGTGAAATGGCCAGATTCCTTGTATTATTTACTATGTCTGCATAAAAAAATCACCTTACAACATAGTGGCTTATAGTAGTAATGTAATACTTATTGACTGCTTCCCGTGATTTCTGTGGGTCAAGGTTTCTGCGCCTTACCTGGGAGGTTCTAGCTCAGGGATTTTCAGTGAGGTTGCAGTCAGATGTTGGTTGGGACTACAAGGCATTTTAGAGGTGGGCTGAGTTTGTAGGATCCGCTTACAAGGTTACTTCCGCACAGGACTGGCCATTTGGTGCTGACTGTGGACTAGAGGCCACAGTTCCTCTCTACATGAACCTCTTTATGAGATTTTTTGAGTCTCCTCATAGCATTGTGGCTGGCTTCTATCAGAGTGATGATCCAGGTAACCAAAAGATAAGGCCTCTGAAGTTACACCCTGTCATTTCTACCTTATTTGGTTGGGAGTCACATAAGATTGTAAGGTGCAGGGAACTTATGGGGCCATTTTAGAGGCTGATTACCACTTTTTTCTGCTTTATTTTCCCAGAATCGCTGTTGTTGTATTGAGGGCTTTCTCTCTTCTCTTTCAGAATGTAATTTCTTTTGCTGCTTATAGCCTGCCATTTATTTTCTCTTTCTTTAGTGCATAGATTTTTTTTTTTTTATTCTTTATTTTAAAGGTTTTACAGAGTTTTGTTGTTCACAGACATGTATGTTCCCAGATCAGTCATATGCATATCCATGGTCCCCACCCCACCCCCAGTTCGCCCCATCCCACCCCTCCAGACCATCGCCCCAAGCCATCGTAAGCACTCCTGTTCCCTTAGCACAATGACACTAGCTATCTTTTCCACACATAACAGTATAGGTTTCCATGTTACTCCCTCCATGCTTCCCCCTCCCTATTTCTTCCCCACAATGTCGCTATGTCTATGCTCTGTCTGTTTTTCCATGTGTTCACTGCGTGTATTATCAAGACTATCCTACTAGATTCCATATATGTGTGTTGGTATACTGTATTTGTCTTTCTCTTTTTGACTTACTTCACTTTTTATGATAGGTTCTAGAGCCAGCCACTTCATTAGGACTGAGTCTTCTGCATTTCTTTTAACAGCTGAGTAGTATTCCAGTGAAATGGCCATTGACTGTTCCGTGATTTTTTGTGGGTCAAGGTTTCTGCGCCTTACCTGGGAGGTTCTAGCTCAGGGATTTTCAGTGAGGTTGCAGTCAGATGTTGGTTGGGACTACAAGGCATTTTAGAGGTGGGCTGAGTTTGTAGGATCCGCTTACAAGGTTACTTCCGCACAGGACTGGCCATTTGGTGCTGACTGTGGACTAGAGGCCACAGTTCCTCTCTACATGAACCTCTTTATGAGATTTTTTGAGTCT
This sequence comes from Tragulus kanchil, assembly GCA_022376925.1. Classification (NCBI taxonomy): domain Eukaryota; kingdom Metazoa; phylum Chordata; class Mammalia; order Artiodactyla; family Tragulidae; genus Tragulus; species Tragulus kanchil. The sequence goes on along the minus strand of JAIOJX010000023.1, from coordinate 115,157,403 downwards.
CCTCATAGCATTGTGGCTGGCTTCTATCAGAGTGATGATCCAGGAAACCAAAAGATAAGGCCTCTGAAGTTACACCCTGTCATTTCTACCTTATTTGGTTGGGAGTCACATAAGATTGTAAGGTGCAGGGAACTTATGGGGCCATTTTAGAGGCTGATTACCACTTTTTTCTGCTTTATTTTCCCAGAATCGCTGTTGTTGTATTGAGGGCTTTCTCTCTTCTCTTTCAGAATGTAATTTCTTTTGCTGCTTATAGCCTGCCATTTATTTTCTCTTTCTTTAGTGCATAGATTTTTTTTTTTTTATTCTTTATTTTAAAGGTTTTACAGAGTTTTGTTGTTCACAGACATGTATGTTCCCAGATCAGTCATATGCATATCCATGGTCCCCACCCCCCCCCCAGTTCGCCCCATCCCACCCCTCCAGACCATCGCCCCAAGCCATCGTAAGCACTCCTGTTCCCTTAGCACAATGACACTAGCTATCTTTTCCACACATAACAGTATAGGTTTCCATGTTACTCCCTCCATGCTTCCCCCTCCCTATTTCTTCCCCACAATGTCGCTATGTCTATGCTCTGTCTGTTTTTCCATGTGTTCACTGCGTGTATTATCAAGACTATCCTACTAGATTCCATATATGTGTGTTGGTATACTGTATTTGTCTTTCTCTTTTTGACTTACTTCACTTTTTATGATAGGTTCTAGAGCCAGCCACTTCATTAGGACTGAGTCTTCTGCATTTCTTTTAACAGCTGAGTAGTATTCCATTGAATGTATGTACCAGGGCTTCTGTATCCATTCATTTGTCGATGGACATCAAGGTTGCTTCCAAGTTTTGGCTATTGTATAGAGAGCTGCAATGAACATTGGGGTACAGGTGCTTCTTTCAGTTTTCATTTCATCAGGATATAAGCCTAATAGTGGGGTTGCTGGGTCATAGGGTGCTTCTATTTTTAGTTTTTAAAGGAATCTCCATACTGTCTTCCATAGAGGCTGTATCAATTGACATTCCCACCAGCAATGCAAGAGGGTTCCCTTTTCTCCACACCCTCTCCAGCATTTATTGTCTGCAGATTTTTTGATGATGGCCATTCTGACAGGTGTGAGGTGGTATCTCATTATAGTTTTGATGTGCATTTCTCTAATAATAAGCGAGGTTGAGCATCATTTCATGTGCTTTTGGGTCATCTGTGTGTCCTCTTCGGAGAGGGGTCTCTTTAGATGTTTTTCCCATTTTTTGATTGGGTTGTTCGTTTTTCCGGTGCTGAGTTGTCTGAGTTGCTTGTAGATTTTGGAGATTAATTCTTTGTCTGTTGTTTCATTTTAGTGCATAGATTTTTGAGAAGTCTTCTTTTTAGTCCCTGTTTATCTCTTTACCCTGGATTTGAATTTGGTGGCTGCATTAATTGTTACTGTAGAATAATCCACACCAGCCCTACTGGTTTAAAACAAGAATCATTAAAAAAAAAGACCTTTTCATTTTGTATTGCGGTATAGCCAATTAACAGTGTTGTGAAAGTTTCAGGTGAACAGTGAAGGAGTTTAGCCATGCCAAATGTGTGTTCCCTTAGCACAATGACACTAGCTATCTTTTCCACACATAACAGTATAGGTTTCCATGTTACTCCCTCCATGCTTCCCCCTCCCTATTTCTTCCCCACAATGTCGCTATGTCTATGCTCTGTCTGTTTTTCCATGTGTTCACTGCGTGTATTATCAAGACTATCCTACTAGATTCCATATATGTGTGTTGGTATACTGTATTTGTCTTTCTCTTTTTGACTTACTTCACTTTTTATGATAGGTTCTAGAGCCAGCCACTTCATTAGGACTGAGTCTTCTGCATTTCTTTTAACAGCTGAGTAGTATTCCATTGAATGTATGTACCAGGGCTTCTGTATCCATTCATTTGTCGATGGACATCAAGGTTGCTTCCAAGTTTTGGCTATTGTATAGAGAGCTGCAATGAACATTGGGGTACAGGTGCTTCTTTCAGTTTTCATTTCATCAGGATATAAGCCTAATAGTGGGGTTGCTGGGTCATAGGGTGCTTCTATTTTTAGTTTTTAAAGGAATCTCCATACTGTCTTCCATAGAGGCTGTATCAATTGACATTCCCACCAGCAATGCAAGAGGGTTCCCTTTTCTCCACACCCTCTCCAGCATTTATTGTCTGCAGATTTTTTGATGATGGCCATTCTGACAGGTGTGAGGTGGTATCTCATTATAGTTTTGATGTGCATTTCTCTAATAATAAGCGAGGTTGAGCATCATTTCATGTGCTTTTGGGTCATCTGTGTGTCCTCTTCGGAGAGGGGTCTCTTTAGATGTTTTTCCCATTTTTTGATTGGGTTGTTCGTTTTTCCGGTGCTGAGTTGTCTGAGTTGCTTGTAGATTTTGGAGATTAATTCTTTGTCTGTTGTTTCATTTTAGTGCATAGATTTTTGAGAAGTCTTCTTTTTAGTCCCTGTTTATCTCTTTACCCTGGATTTGAATTTGGTGGCTGCATTAATTGTTACTGTAGAATAATCCACACCAGCCCTACTGGTTTAAAACAAGAATCATTAAAAAAAAAGACCTTTTCATTTTGTATTGCGGTATAGCCAATTAACAGTGTTGTGAAAGTTTCAGGTGAACAGTGAAGGAGTTTAGCCATACATATACATGTATCCATTCTCTCCCAAATTCCCCTCCCAATCAGGATAACACTGAGCAGAGTTTCATGTCCCATAATATAGGTCCTTGTTGGTTATCTATATTAAATATAGCAGTGTGTACAGGTCCATCTCAAGCTCCCTAAATATCCCCTCGCCCCATTTTTACCCTTAGCAACCATAAGTTCCTTCTGTAAGATTGTGAGTCTCTTTCTGTTTTGCAAATAAGTTCATTTGTATCATTTCTGTTTAGAGTCCACATATAAGGGATGTCATATGATATTCCTCCTCTGTCTTACTTCATTCAGTATAGCAATCTCTAGGTCTATCGTTATTGCTACAAATGACATTCTTTCATTTTTTTGGAATGTCTGAGTAATATTTCATTGTATATATGTACCATATCTTCTTTATTCACTCCTTTGTTAATGGACATTTAGTTTGCTTTCATGTCTTGGCTATTGTAAACAGTGCTACAATAAACATTAGGGTACGTGTATCCTTTTGTATCATGTTTTTCTCTGGATATATGCCCAGATGTGGTTTTTTTGTGTCATGTGGTAGCTCTATTTTAAGTTTTTAAAAAAACCTCCATGCTCTTCTCCATAGTGGCTATACCAGTTTACATTCCCACAAACAGTGTAGTAGGGTTACCTTCTTTTCATACCCTTTCCAGCATTTATCGTTTGTGGATTTTTAAAAATAATTATTTTTATTTTACTTTTTGCTTTTACAGAGTTTTGTTGTTTACAAGTATGTATAATCCCAGATTAGTCATATGTATATCCCTGACCCCTCCCTCCACTACCCCCTTCCCACCCCTCCAGGCCATCGTATATCCCCCATGTAGGATCCCTTATTTTTGTGGAATTTTTTTTTTTTGGCCACTTCTGTTGGTCTTTCATTTATTTCCATCTTTGTCTTTGGCCTGTTTGGGCCTCCCATTGCAGTGGCCTCTCTCACTGCAGAGCACCGGCTCTGGGCGCATGTGCTCAAGAGCTCTGACTCGGTAGTTGGATACATCAGTCTAGCCACTCTGCGGCACGTGAGATCTTCCCAGGCCAGGGATTGAACTGGCACCCCTTGCACTGCAAGGCAGTGCCCTTACCCACTGTACCACCATGGTAGCCCTTTTTGTGGGTTTTTTGATGACAGCCATTCCGACTGGTGTGAGATGATATCTCATTGTAGTTTTGATTTGCATTTCTCTAATAATTAGCAACGTTGAATATCGTTCGTGTGCCTCTTGAACACCTGTATGTCTTTGGAGAAATGTCTATTTAGGTCTTCTGTTCATCTGGTGATCGGGTTGTTTTGATTCTGTTAAGTGTCCTGAGCTATAAATTTGGGAGACTAATCCCTTGTTGGCCACATCATTTTTAAATATTTTCTCCCAGTTTGTGTGATGTCTTTTTGTTTTGTTTATTGTTTTCCCTACTGTACTATGGTTGTTGCTGTTGTTTTTGTCTTACCTGGGGTCATTAATCCAAGTCATCTGACAGCTCAAATGGGACTGAATGTTCTAAAGACCTTACTCACATATCTGGTGTTTGCCAGGTTGTCACATCCTTGATTCTTTTCTGTGTGACTTCTGCAGTAGACTAGCTTGGAGTCATTCACACTCACATATCTGGTGTTTGCCAGATTGTCACATCCTTGATTCTTTTCTGTGTGACTTCTGCAGTAGACTAGCTTGGAGTCATTCACACAGAGGTTTCACAGTTGGAATAACAGAAAGGAGAGGATATAAGCATGCTCAAATCTCTGCTTGTAATATTATGTTTGCAAATATTCCTGAGGTTAAAGGAAGTAATATGGGTAAATCCAGATTCAAGTGGTTGAGAAATTGATCACTTCCTAATGGGAGAATTGGCAAAGTCACATTGTAAAAAGGAGTAATACAGGATGAGAAGAGTTACTATGATTATCTGTGCAGTCTGCCAAAGTAGCTTTCGTTTGTCCTGTGGGATATCCTTTCCTTATCTGTATCACCCTCTAAGCTATAAGCTCCCTGAGGCAAAAGCCTTGAGTGGCTTATTTTTTCTGTCTCCCCAGCACCTTTTTTCCATTGTTACATAATTATTCATTGAACTGAATTGAATATAAGATGCTTTCAGGGAAAAAGAGATCATGGAATGGGGAAGTGGAGAATGAAATTGAAAGACACATGCTCTATTGATAGTTTTGACTAGATAAGTTGTTTAAGCAACTGTTCAATCCAGGAAAATAAAACCATTTGATTTTTAAAAACTAGGTTATTAATTGTTTGTCTGAACCAACTGGCTGTTTTTACAAAAGTTGTGCATGTTAGGCAAAACAAAAGTGTAGTGTGCCAGTCAGCGTCAGTTTTACAATACTTTCCAATTGCTGGTTCACATTACAAAACTTTTCAAAGATTATTGTTGATATGTTCCAAAAGTTGGTGGAGAAATGTCTATTTAGGTCTTCTGTTCATCTGGTGATCGGGTGTTAAGTGTCCTGAGCTATAAATTTGGGAGACTAATCCCTTGTTGGCCACATCATTTTTAAATATTTTCTCCCAGTTTGTGTGATGTCTTTTTGTTTTGTTTATTGTTTTCCCTACTGTACTATGGTTGTTGCTGTTGTTTTTGTCTTACCTGGGGTCATTAATCCAAGTCATCTGACAGCTCAAATGGGACTGAATGTTCTAAAGACCTTACTCACATATCTGGTGTTTGCCAGGTTGTCACATCCTTGATTCTTTTCTGTGTGACTTCTGCAGTAGACTAGCTTGGAGTCATTCACACTCACATATCTGGTGTTTGCCAGATTGTCACATCCTTGATTCTTTTCTGTGTGACTTCTGCAGTAGACTAGCTTGGAGTCATTCACACAGAGGTTTCACAGTTGGAATAACAGAAAGGAGAGGATATAAGCATGCTCAAATCTCTGCTTGTAATATTATGTTTGCAAATATTCCTGAGGTTAAAGGAAGTAATATGGGTAAATCCAGATTCAAGTGGTTGAGAAATTGATCACTTCCTAATGGGAGAATTGGCAAAGTCACATTGTAAAAAGGAGTAATACAGGATGAGAAGAGTTACTATGATTATCTGTGCAGTCTGCCAAAGTAGCTTTCGTTTGTCCTGTGGGATATCCTTTCCTTATCTGTATCACCCTCTAAGCTATAAGCTCCCTGAGGCAAAAGCCTTGAGTGGCTTATTTTTTCTGTCTCCCCAGCACCTTTTTTCCATTGTTACATAATTATTCATTGAACTGAATTGAATATAAGATGCTTTCAGGGAAAAAGAGATCATGGAATGGGGAAGTGGAGAATGAAATTGAAAGACACATGCTCTATTGATAGTTTTGACTAGATAAGTTGTTTAAGCAACTGTTCAATCCAGGAAAATAAAACCATTTGATTTTTAAAAACTAGGTTATTAATTGTTTGTCTGAACCAACTGGCTGTTTTTACAAAAGTTGTGCATGTTAGGCAAAACAAAAGTGTAGTGTGCCAGTCAGCGTCAGTTTTACAATACTTTCCAATTGCTGGTTCACATTACAAAACTTTTCAAAGATTATTGTTGATATGTTCCAAAAGCATATTGGGTGGTTGAAAACTTCATTTTTCTAGTGAATTAATAGTTATTAAAATAGCAGATATTGGTGTGACAACTAAGATGGCAGAATAGAAGGATGTGTACTCATCTCTTATGCAAAATCGCCAGAATTGCAACTAGTTCCTGAAAAACCATCGACAGGAGGAGGTTGGATCCAATCACAAAAAAGATGCCCCACTTCCAAGAGCAAAGCAGAAGCTGCAACAAGACAGTAATGGGGGTGCAATTGTGCTTTTAAAAGCCAAACCTCAAACCCACCAGAAAGGCTGGGTGGGCCAAATACGCAAAGCCTGTTACACACCAAGACCTGGGAAAGGAGAAGTGATAAGGGACTGAGCCAGACCTGCTTCAGAGGGTCCAAGTGCCTCCTTAAGCTAGAAGTGCCCTTGAGCAGACCTCAGAAAGACGGCATTGCACTTAATTTCTTTTGAAGGAGGTTATCATTAACTCGATCATAGAGCTACTGAGTAGGACTGGAGACTCTGTGCGCACCGAGATCAGGGAGAGGGGAATAACGATCCTGCATAAGACTGAAGCAGACTCACCTCTGAGTATTCTGAAGCCTCCGGAGGTGATGGGGGTTGTTGTTGGCCTACAGCAGAGTTGGGGACACTGCAGAAGTGCTTCTCATAGAGCACATGGGAGCAAATCCTTTCTGAGAGAGACTGACTCCATTACCCCAACTGTGGTTTGGCTGCAGGTCTAACTACAAGGAGGAACTTAGCTCCACACAGCAACAAAGGTAATTGGATTAATGATAAAGAAAATGACAGGGTCAGCCTGAGTGGGCCTTCTAGTTACAAAATAGGTGGAAACTGAAAAAAAACGTAAAAGAAACCTCCAGATCCAACCATTACCAGAGGCAAGAAAAAGACTGATAATTCCTGAATAGTCAGCGAGAGACAGAAGAACATAAACATTCACTATTTTTTCGTTGTCATTAGAGCTGGATTTACCATTGGATTTTTTTTTTTCTCTTCTTTTTTTTTTCTTTTTCCCCCTTCCCCTACTCCCTTTTTTATTATTTTCTTTTTCTTTTAAACCACACACTTTATTTTGGTTAAATACTTCTGATTCTATATTGGCCTTTTGTTGTCCTATGGGAGTTTTGTCTGTTTTTATTATTTTTGCTTTGTTTTTCTATATATTTATCTCTGTTTTAATTTAAAAATTTTTTTGTATGTATTATTACTTCTACAATTATTTCTTTGATTTCTCTGATGCTCTTTTCCTACAGCACTAAACTCTAATACATACAAATATTTATCTTCCTATATTTAACTTTGCATTATTATTCTATATTTCTCCTCTGTCCTCCCTTGCTCTTTTTCCCTTTCCCCACCATATTTCTTATTCTGTTTTGTTTTCATTGCCTTATCCCCACTTGGGACCCTGCTCTAGCATTGTTCTCACAGGAGAAGTGATAAGGGACTGAGCCAGACCTGCTTCAGAGGGTCCAAGTGCCTCCTTAAGCTAGAAGTGCCCTTGAGCAGACCTCAGAAAGACGGCATTGCACTTAATTTCTTTTGAAGGAGGTTATCATTAACTCGATCATAGAGCTACTGAGTAGGACTGGAGACTCTGTGCGCACCGAGATCAGGGAGAGGGGAATAACGATCCTGCATAAGACTGAAGCAGACTCACCTCTGAGTATTCTGAAGCCTCCGGAGGTGATGGGGGTTGTTGTTGGCCTACAGCAGAGTTGGGGACACTGCAGAAGTGCTTCTCATAGAGCACATGGGAGCAAATCCTTTCTGAGAGAGACTGACTCCATTACCCCAACTGTGGTTTGGCTGCAGGTCTAACTACAAGGAGGGAACTTAGCTCCACACAGCAACAAAGGTAATTGGATTAATGATAAAGAAAATGACAGGGTCAGCCTGAGTGGGCCTTCTAGTTACAAAATAGGTGGAAACTGAAAAAAAACGTAAAAGAAACCTCCAGATCCAACCATTACCAGAGGCAAGAAAAAGACTGATAATTCCTGAATAGTCAGCGAGAGACAGAAGAACATAAACATTCACTATTTTTTCGTTGTCATTAGAGCTGGATTTACCATTGGATTTTTTTTTTTCTCTTCTTTTTTTTTTCTTTTTCCCCCTTCCCCTACTCCCTTTTTTATTATTTTCTTTTTCTTTTAAACCACACACTTTATTTTGGTTAAATACTTCTGATTCTATATTGGCCTTTTGTTGTCCTATGGGAGTTTTGTCTGTTTTTATTATTTTTGCTTTGTTTTTCTATATATTTATCTCTGTTTTAATTTAAAAATTTTTTTGTATGTATTATTACTTCTACAATTATTTCTTTGATTTCTCTGATGCTCTTTTCCTACAGCACTAAACTCTAATACATACAAATATTTATCTTCCTATATTTAACTTTGCATTATTATTCTATATTTCTCCTCTGTCCTCCCTTGCTCTTTTTCCCTTTCCCCACCATATTTCTTATTCTGTTTTGTTTTCATTGCCTTATCCCCACTTGGGACCCTGCTCTAGCATTGTTCTCCAATTTGTGCCTTAGTTAATTTGGTTCTTAACTGGTGGATATCATTCTTGGTTTTCTGTATTCACTGTGCTAGCATATTGTACTGTATTTTTTGGGGGGGATGTTTGGGTTATGTTATGGCTGTATATGTTAGTGTGTATAATTCAGTATGCTAGATAGTATTTGCACGATATTTTAATTGTTATTTGTCAAAGGTATACCTTCTGTTTCTTATTTGCATATATATGTTTTAATACCATTTAACACCATAACAAACCAGCCATGAAATCTGCATTCCCTGGTTAGGCAACAATCCCAGTGGCTTTAGGGAGGGAGCCCTGACTCCAAAACTCTACAATAACAGAGAATGCCTGACACTAGAGAGCATTAAACAACGAGAATCCCAACAAAGGCAAGCACTTGTATGCAAGTCCTGACATCACCCAACAACCAGCATCACCCAGAATAATATGCCTCATCCAAACAACAAACACCCACGGACATAACTCAAACTCAGGGAAAAGGAAACTCCAAACATAATTAGTTAAAAAATTAATAATAACAGTGAAACAGCAGAGAAATACCATACAAATGAAGGAACAATCTACAAACAGACAAGTCCAAATAAATGAGGACAAATTAGACAAACTTTCTGAAAGCAACTTCAGAAGAATGATAGCAATGATGATCAAAAACTCTGAAAACAGAGTTTTAGAGAAATTGCAAGAAGCAACTAACACACTGAACAAAGAAATACAAGAACTTAAAAAACAACAAACAGAGACAAACAACTCAATTACTGAACTTAAAAATACTATAGAAGGAATCAAGAGCAGCATATCTCAGATGGAAGACTGAATAAGTGAGCTGGAAGATAGAATGGTGGAAGTAACTGCTGAAAAAACAGAATCAAGCTCAAATAATGCAAAGAGCAGAGGATATTCTCAGAGACCTCTGGGATAATATCAAATGCACCAATATTCGAATTATAGGGGTTCCAGAAGAAGAAGAAAAAATGAAAGGCTATGAGAAAAAATTTGAAGAGATTTTCGTTGAAAATTTCCCCAACATGGGAAAAGAAACAGTCAATCAAGTCCAAGAAGCGCAAAGAGTACCATACAGAATAAACCTGAAAAGAAACACACCAAGACACGTATTAATTAAGCTAACACAAATTGAACATAAAGACAGAACTCTAAAAGCAGCAAGGGTAAAGCAACTAGTGACTTACAAGGGAAAGCCCATATGTTTAACAGCTGATCTTTCAACAGAAACTCTGCAGGCCAGAAGGGAATGGCAAGACACATTTAAAGTGCTGAAACAGAATAATCTGCAATCAAGAATACTCTACCCTTCAAGGATCTCATTCAAAATTGATGGAGAAATCAAAAGCTTTACAGATAAGCAAAAATTAAAAGAATTCAGTAACACCAAAGCAGCCTTACAACAAGTGCTAAAGGGACTTATATAGACAACAAGTAAAAGAGAAGAAGAAGAATATCTACAAAGCAAAACCATCATAAAATCTAAGAAGATGACAATAGGATCATTTGTATCAATAATTACTTTAAGCATAAATGGACTAAATGCCCCAACCAAAAGACACAGACTGGATGAATGGATTCAAAAACAATACCCATACATATGCTGCCTACAAGAAACCCACTTCAGACCTAGAGACACTCATAGACTGAAAGTGAGAGGATGGAAAAAGATGTTCCATGCAAATGGAGATCAAAAGAAAGCTGGAGTAGCAATCCGCATATCAGACAAAATAGACCTCAAAATAAAGAAGATTAGAAGAGACAAGGCAGGTCACTACATAATGATCAAGAGGTCTATCCAAGAGGAAGACATAACAATCATAAATATCTATACACCCAACTCAGGAGCACCTCAATACATAAGACAGACACTTTCAGACATCAAAGAAGACATCAACAGTAACACAATCATAGTAGGACACTTTAACACTCCTCTTACACTGATGGACAGATTATTAAAACAGAAAATTAGTAAAGAAACACAAGCATTAAATGCCACACTAGAAGAGATGGACCTCATGGATATCTTTAGGACGTTCCATCCAAAAGCAGAAAAATACACTTTCTTCTTAAGTGCCCATGGAACATTCTTCAGGATAGACCACATCTTGGGCCATAAATCAGACCTCAGTCAATTCAAGAAAATTGAAATTATATCAACCATCTTCTCGGACCACAATGCAATGAGACTAGAGATCAAATGCAGGAAAAGAACCACTAAAAACACAAGCACATGGAGATTGAGCAACACACACCTAAAAAACAAACTGATTACCAAGCAAATCAAAGGAGAAATAAAAAAAAAATTCCTAGAAGAAAATGACATTGAACACGTGACAGTGCAAAACCTATGGGATAGCACAAAAGCAGTTCTAAGAGAGACATTTATAGCAATACAATCCTACCTCAAGAAACAAGAAAAATATCAAACCGACGATCTAAACCTATGCTTAAAACAACTGAAGGAAGAAGAACAAAAACACCCCAAAGTTAGCAGAAGAAGAGAAATCATAATGATCAGAGCAGAAATAAATGAAAAAGAAATGAAAGAAGCAATAGTAAAGATAAATAAAACGAGAAGGTGGTTCTTTGAAAAGATAAAGTCGACAGACCGCTGGCCAGACTCATCAAGAAAAAAAGAGAGAAGAACCAGATCAACAAAATTAAAAATGAAAAAGGAGAGATTACAACAGATAATGCAGAAATACAAAGGTTTATAAGAAACTATTATGAACAACTCTATGGCAACAATCTGGACAACCTGGAAGAAATGGACAGTTTCTTAGAGAAGGTTAATCTCCCAAGATTCAACCAGGAAGAAATAGAAACTATGAACAACCCAATCACAAGCTCAGAAATCGACTTTGTGATCAAAAATCTACCCAAAAATAAAGCCCAGGGCCAGATGGTTTCACAAGTGAATTCTACCAAACATTTAAAGAAGAGCTAATGCCTGTCCTTCTAAAACTCTTCCAAAAAATTGCACAGGAAGGAATACTTCCAAACACATTCTACGCGGCCACCATCACCCTGATACCAAGGCCAGGCAAAGACAACACAAAAAAAGAAAATTATAGATCAGTTTCATTGATGAACTTTGATGCCAAAATCCTCAACAAAATCCTAGCAAACAGAATTTAACATCACAACAAAAAGCTCATACACCATGATCAAGTCAGGTTCATCCCAGGCATGCAAGGATTCTTCAATATCTGCAAATCAATCGATGTGGTACACCATATCAACAAATTGAGAGACAAAAATCACATGATAATCTCAATAGATGCAGAAAAAGCCTTCGACAAAGTACAACATCAATTTATGATTAAAAAAAAAAAACTCTTCAAAAAATGGGCATAGAAGTAACCTATCTCAACATAGTGAAAGCCAGATATGAGAAGCCCACAGCAAACATTATCTGCAATGGTGAAAACCTGAAAGCATTCTCTCTAAGATCAGGAACAAGACATGGGTGTCCACTTTCACCACTCTTATTCAACATAGTCCTGGAAGTTCTAGCAACAGCAATAAGAGAAGAAAAAGAAATAAAAGGAATCCAGATTGGAAAAGAAGAAGTAAAACTCTATTTGCAGATGACATGATATTATACATAGAAAACTCCAAAGACACAATTAGAAAACTATTAGAGCTAATCAACGAATTCAGCAAAGTTGTGGGATACAAAATCAATACACAGTAATCACTGGCAATCCTATATACAATGAAAAATCAGAAAACAAAATCAAAAATGCAGTCCCCTTCACCATTGCAACCAAGAGAATAAAATATCTGGGAATAAACCTATCCAAAGAAACTAACTGTACACAGAAAATTACAAGACACTTATGAAAGAAATTAAAGAAGACATAAACAGATGGAGAGATATTCCATGTTCCTGGGTCAGAAGAATCAATATTGTGAAAATGACCATGCTACCAAATATCTTCTACAGATTCAATGTGATCCCTATCAAACTACTAATGACATTCTTCACAGAACTAGACCAAAGAATAACAGAGTTCATATGGAAACACAAAAGACCTCGAATAGCCAAAGCAATCCTGAGGAAGAAGAATGGAGCTGGAGGGATCAGCCTCCTCAACTTCAGACTCTACTACAAAGCAACAGTCCTCAAGACAGTATGGTAGTGGCACAAAAACAGAAATATTGACCAATGGAACAAGATAGAGAACCCAGAGATAAACCCATGCACCTATGGGTACCTTATTTTTGACAAAGGAGGCGAAAATCTAAAATGGGACAAAGACAGTTCTTCCACAAATGGTGCTGGGAAAATTGGACAGTTACATGCAAAAAAAATGAAGCTGGAACATTCCCTGACACCATACACAAAGATCAACTCAAAATGGATTAAAGACCTAAATGTAAGACCAGAAACCCAAAAGCTCTTAGAGGAGAATATAGGCAGAACACTCAAGGACGTAAATCAAAGCAAGATCTTCCATGATCGCCTACTAGAACAGTGGAACTAAAACCAAAAATGAACATGTGGGACCTAATGAAACTTAAAAGCTTTTGTACAGCAGAAGAAACTACAAAAAAGGTGAACAGACAGTCCACAGCATGGGAGAAAATAATAGCAAATGAAACAACAGACAAAGAATTAATTTCCAAAATCTATAAGCAACTCAGACAACTCAGCACTGGAAAAATGAACAACCCAATCAAAAATTGGGAAAAAGACCTAAAGAGACATCTCACCAAAGAGAACATATAGATGGCCAAAAACACATGAAACAATGCTCAACGTTGCTTATTATTAGAGAAATGCACATCAAAACTATAATGAGATATCACCTCACACCCATCAGAATGGCCATCATCAAAAAATCTGCAGACAATAAATGCTGGAGAGGGTGCAGAGAAAAGGGAACCCTCTTGCATTGCTGGTGGGAATGTCAATTGATACAGCCTCTATGGAAGACAGTATGCAGATTCTTTAAAAAACTAAAACTAGAAGCACCATACCACCTAGCAATCCCACTCTTAGGCTTATACCGTGATGAAATCAAAACTGAAAGAGGCACCTGTACCCCAATGTTCATTGCAGCACTCTATACAATAGCTAGCACATGGAAACAACCTAGATGTCCATCGTCGAATGAATGGATACAGAAGCCCTGGTACATATATACAATGGATTACTACTCAGCTGTGAAAAGAAATGAAGAAGAATCAGTTCTAATGAGGTGGCTGGCTCTAGAACCTATCATAAAAAGTGAAGTCAGTCAGAAAGAGAAGGACAAGTACAATATACTAACACACATATATGGAATCTAGTAGAATGACCATGATAACACATGCAGTGAAGGAATGAAAAAAACAGACATGGAGAATAGACACATGGACATTGTGGGGAATGAACAGTGGGTGGGAGGCACAGCGGGAGTAACATGAAAACCTATACTGTCATATCTGAAAGAAATGACTATTGTCATTGCACTGCGGGAAAAGGGGATCCTGCAGGGGCGCTGTGTGACGGCCTGGAGGGGTGGGATGAAGGGGATATACGTATGCTTAATCTGGGATTGTACATATCTGTAAACAACAAAACTCTGTTAAATTAAAATAAAAATTAAAAAAATAGCAAATATTAACTTATACCTGATTAATGAGAAAAAAAAAAGCAAATTGATGTGTATAGATTTTAGCTTATTAAGTAGATAAACTTTTGTAGCAGGACGTCCATGGAAAGAAAAAGTAAAAGGGATCTGATGGTGAAAGTTGAAAGATTCAGGACTAGGTTAAGTGCTTTAAAATATAAAGTAGCCAATATAGTTTTTAAAAGTAGCTCTCATGAATATCATATGAATGAAGACAGTAGTGATAGGAATGAATATATTATCTATTGCTGTATAAAAAATTATCCCAAGTTGTAGTGGCTTGAAACAAGTAACTGATTTCTCTTATGAGTCAGGAATTTAGACAGGGCATAACAGGACAGCTTATCTCTGCTAAGTAACATCTGGCCTCAGCTGGAAGAGTTGAGAGTAGGGGCTGGAGTAATTTGTAGTGTTATTCACTCACATAGTTGATGTCAAAGGGTGTAATTGGTATTGTTGGTCAGTAGTTTTCAGTTCTCTTGGGCTGTACTATTCTTTAATACAAGGAGCTGTGAGTAGACCAGAATAAAAGGGTGGCCTGATCTTTTCTCACAAAATGGTAGTTGGATTCTGATGATAAAGACAAAAGGACAGAGAGAGAGAACTATCTTCCAGGTTATGATCTAGATTTGGAAGTCATGCATTGTCTCTTCTGCTGCCTCTATTCATGCTGGTATTCACAAAGTACAGCTTAGTGTCTCCAGGTGGGGAAATAGGATCCCTCTCTTAATGGGAAGTGACAAAGTGCTTGGAACCAGAAACGATGTTGTAGTCAATTTCAGAAAATGTAACCTGCCACCATGGAATGGAAGTAGACGTTAGATTTTTTTAAGACATATACTCATATGGAGGGTTTTGACCTGTGGCCTGAGTGATGAATATAATTAATAGTGTTAAACAGAACCCAGAATGTTGATTCTAGAGGAAATGGATTGATTAGAATATTTTCCAAAGATTTCAGGAAATGAGCAATAATTTTTTTGTAATGTCAGTGGTATGCTTTCATTACAAGTGACAAAAACTGAGTTCAAATTGGATTCATCAGTAATAGGGAATGTACTGACTTATGTAACTGAAAAAATTGGGGGAGATAATGGTAAGGGTAAGTACAACTGGATAAAGGTCTCAAATGGTGCTGTCAGGAATCAGTGTCTCATCATCTTTCAGTTTTGTTTTCTCATTTTTATTTCTCAGGCAAGTTTTTGTCAAGTCTTGGAAAAAGAAGTCAGCAGTAATTCTAGGCTTATATCCTTTCAGCCTAGCAACTCCTTTTAAAATAGTATCTCTTTCTCAGTGGTCTTATCTATAGTTCAGAGTTCTGAGATTCAGTGGCTGGACTCTGAAAAAACAAACAAAAAAACCCTTCATCACCTCTTGGTGGTTATGGTTCATATTAGCAAAGTTCAGATCACATCTATAAGGCTGCAATTGGGGCTGCATGTTTGCATGCTAGGTCGCTTCGGTCCTGTCTGACTCTTTGTGGCCCTATGGTCTGTAGGCCTCCAGGCTCCAGTTGCCATTTCCACCTCTAGGGGATCGTCCAGACTCAGGGATCAAACCCATGTCTCCTGCTGCTCCTGCCTTGCAGGCAGATTATTTATTTATTTAATTTTTAAGTTTTGGGCTCTTTTATTGGTTATTTATTTATTTATTTTCATCCATGTTTATTCTTTGGCCTACCACTACAGTGGCCTCTTTTGGTGCAGAGCACTGACTCTGGGTGCATGTGCTCCAGAGGACTGGCTGGTAATTGGACACACCGGTCCAGCTGCTCCACGGCACCTGGGATCTTCCTGGGCCATGGATTTAACTGGTGCCCCTTACAGAGCAAGATGGACTGTTTACCCGCTTGATCACCAGGGAAGTTCTGCAGGCAGATTCTTTACCCCTGAGCCACAAGGGAAGCCACAGAGGTTGTGGTAGCCACATCAAAATCTCATGAATTGAGAGCGATAGTACATTGTGAACTGGCCTTTAATGGGAATAGTAGGAATACAGAGCTGATATAGACACTGTGTGCCTGTGGAGAGAATATTTTCGAGCAATGACGGAGGGGATGACTTTGGAGATCATTAAAAAATAAATAAATAAAAAAAAGAATGAAATACACAAGGACCAATGCTGTAAGAAAGAAACCAAAAGCCGGTGCTGCTCATTGAATTGATGAGTTATGTACCAGTTTGACTTCATTTTTATGTGTTTATTTGATACATAGTTATTGAATATCTAATATGTGCTAGGAGTGGAATTGTATTTATTTACCTAGTAGTGCAGCTTGAGTCTAAGTAAAAATCAGACATGTCTATGTAGTTCTGGCCTCTATATGGGGTCAGGGTAGTAGAAAACTATTATGTGAAGACCTCAGAGCCTTTAGTAAAGTTTTATGCTGAGAGGAGCTAAGTCTGAAGGAAAGTGAAAGCCTGTACAATTGGAGGAGAGAGGCAAGGACAGCAGAGACCTCCCTTTCAGAGCAGTTCCTTAAGAACCCTTCATCACCTCTTGGTGGTTATGGTTCATATTAGCAAAGTTCAGATCACATCTATAAGGCTGCAATTGGGGCTGCATGTTTGCATGCTAGGTCGCTTCGGTCCTGTCTGACTCTTTGTGGCCCTATGGTCTGTAGGCCTCCAGGCTCCAGTTGCCATTTCCACCTCTAGGGGATCGTCCAGACTCAGGGATCAAACCCATGTCTCCTGCTGCTCCTGCCTTGCAGGCAGATTATTTATTTATTTAATTTTTAAGTTTTGGGCTCTTTTATTGGTTATTTATTTATTTATTTTCATCCATGTTTATTCTTTGGCCTACCACTACAGTGGCCTCTTTTGGTGCAGAGCACTGACTCTGGGTGCATGTGCTCCAGAGGACTGGCTGGTAATTGGACACACCGGTCCAGCTGCTCCACGGCACCTGGGATCTTCCTGGGCCATGGATTTAACTGGTGCCCCTTACAGAGCAAGATGGACTGTTTACCCGCTTGATCACCAGGGAAGTTCTGCAGGCAGATTCTTTACCCCTGAGCCACAAGGGAAGCCACAGAGGTTGTGGTAGCCACATCAAAATCTCATGAATTGAGAGCGATAGTACATTGTGAACTGGCCTTTAATGGGAATAGTAGGAATACAGAGCTGATATAGACACTGTGTGCCTGTGGAGAGAATATTTTCGAGCAATGACGGAGGGGATGACTTTGGAGATCATTAAAAAATAAATAAATAAAAAAAAGAATGAAATACACAAGGACCAATGCTGTAAGAAAGAAACCAAAAGCCGGTGCTGCTCATTGAATTGATGAGTTATGTACCAGTTTGACTTCATTTTTATGTGTTTATTTGATACATAGTTATTGAATATCTAATATGTGCTAGGAGTGGAATTGTATTTATTTACCTAGTAGTGCAGCTTGAGTCTAAGTAAAAATCAGACATGTCTATGTAGTTCTGGCCTCTATATGGGGTCAGGGTAGTAGAAAACTATTATGTGAAGACCTCAGAGCCTTTAGTAAAGTTTTATGCTGAGAGGAGCTAAGTCTGAAGGAAAGTGAAAGCCTGTACAATTGGAGGAGAGAGGCAAGGACAGCAGAGACCTCCCTTTCAGAGCAGTTCCTTAAGCCCATCCTCCTTGAATTTTATCTTGCTCAGTCGTTCAGTTGTGTCCAACTCTTTGTGACCCCATGTGGTTATGGCCTACCATGCTCCTCTATCCATGGGATTTTCCAGGCAAGAATGCTATAGTATTTTGCCATTTCCTTCTCCAGGGGATCTTCCTAACTCAGGGATCGAATCCAAGACTCTTACACTTCCTGCTTTGGCAAGCAGATTCTTTGCCTTATGCCTCTTGAGAGGCCTTGGATTATATGTGAATCCCAAAGAAAGACAAGCAGCACTACATTGAGCAAAACCCCAAGGAAATAACAACATTCTCCTACCTTGCAGCTGAATAACTGAGTAGCTATCATATCTTGAGTATTACGGTGTCTTGGATGTGGCAGGAAATATTTCCTAACAATAATTCCAGCAGGCATAAATTATAACTAATGGGAAATTTTGGCCTCTTTTATTGGTTATTTATTTATTTATTCTCATCCATCTTTATTCTTTGGCATGTGTGGGCCTCCCATTGCAGTGGCCTCTCTCATGGCAGAGCCACTGGCTCTGGGTGCCATGTGCTTCAGAGCACTGGTTCATAATTGGACACACTGGTCCAGCTGCTCTGTGGCACGTGGGATCTTCCCTGGGCAGGGATTGAACTGGTGCCCCTTGCACTGCAAGGCAGACTCTTTACCCATTGAACCACCATGGAAGCCATATTTCTTTATGAACTTGTATTTGACATTCTCCAGGTACCTCCAAGAATACCTGGGAATACTTTTTAGAGCAGGAAAGTGAAGGTCAGAATCATACAAATGTGAGTTTTTACAACTAAGGGGGCAATGGCGTTACACATAGTTTGGTGTAAGCAAATATCAGGAACACAAAGTAGTAGTAAATAGTAGTAAGACGAAGTGGTAAATCAGTAATTTTCAGTTCTATTGGGCTGTGCTATTTGTTCTTCTTTAATATAAGGAGCTATGAGTAGACCAGAATAAAATATCACACTTGAGAAAGTATGAATTTTAGATTGAGGTATGAAATCCTATAGTAATATTCAGGGACATGTTGGAATAAGCCACCATTGTTTCTCAAATGTACTGATTACATAATCTACAATTTAAAAGATGACCATATCTAATGGATCTTCTATGGTGTTATGTCAGAGATGTTTAACCTTGTATAAGATTCTACACAAAAGATGGTCAAATATACTTCTCTTTAAACAGCTCTATTCTCAAATACAGTAAGGAAACTAAGGAGCTTAATTTATAACTATGCTAGGTCAATAGAGAGGAAGAGTAAGACATGATGTTCAAAATAGTGAGCTCTATTAAAACTATGTTTAAAGTATAATGCAAGGTAGAAAAAGAAAAATTCACATCTTTCAAGTCTGAAAGATGTGAAGTTTGAAACTTGGAATATGAGTTGAAATTCACTGGATTTCAGAAAAGATGGGAAAAGACCATTAAAGGTAGAGGAAACAGTAATGCACACACAAGAAATAACCCCGTGTTTGGGAAGAGTGAGCAGTTTTGGGTCAGGAGTACAAAGTATTGGAGGTAGGTAAAGATCAGTGAGTAGAGAATATTTTACACTTCGCTTATGAGTTTAAACATTATCATGTGAGACATTAGGACCCATGACAAGATTAAAACAAAAGAGTGACATAACTATGTCCCAGAATGATTACTTTTGTATCATGTTGGAGGACTGGAGATGGTCAGGATGAGGGAGAAGTGACTAGTTAAGTCTTTATTTAATAAACCAGACTAGAAATGACTGCTACTCCATTGCAAATTGTCTTGGCAGATGGTGACTGAATATTTACCAAGCAGCAGTCTTTTTTGTTTAGGATTTGCTTTGAGCCTACTTCAGATTTCATGAAGCTAATAAATATGAAAAGCCATTAATAGTCTGCTGTATTTTAATATAGCATGACTTTTATTTGCATATGAAGAGAAGATACATGGAATAATTGCCTATCTGATATACTTTTGAAAAGGTTAAATAAAAGGGTATAGATAGGCTGCTTTTGATACATAAATATCAAGGTTCTTAAGGTTGTTGTTTCATTATGTAATTAGGGCTAAATTTTTAATGTCATAATATGATTCAAAATGTAAACATTTACTCAACAGATTTTGGAATATGTGCTGTGTTATATGAGAAAGCTTCTGTGCCAATAACCTTTCTATGCCTAGATCAATTATGTTTCCCATCTGAAAGCTTAGTCTACTTTCACGTTCTAGAGGTAATCCCGTTCATATTCTGGAAAAATGAAGATGCTTCAGGCAGAGCGTGAGAGGATGTACACTAAGATCTTTGGATAGACCTTACACTGATCTGATTCTCTCGATTTATTAATTAGTATCCCAAGACTGTGCTTTCCAGGTGGTGCTAGTGGTAGAGAACCTACCTGCCAATTCAGGAGACATAAAAGATGCAAGTTTAATTCTTGGATCAGGAAAATCCCCTGGAGGAGGGCATGACAACCTACTCTCATATTTTTGCCTGGAGAATCCCATGGATAGAAGAGCCTGGTTGGTTATAGTCAGTGCATGTGTGTGTGCTAAGTCACTTCAGTTGTGTTCAATTCTTTGAAACCTTATGGACCATAGCCTGCCAGGCTCCTCTGTCCATGAGATTCTCCATGCAAGAATATTGAAGTGGGTTGCCATACCCTCCTCCAGGCAATCTTCCTAACCTAGAGATCGAGCCCACATCTCTTATGTCTCCTGCATTACTGGCAGATTCTTTACCACTGAGCTATCAGGGAAGCTGGTCTATAGTCCATAGAGTTTCAAAGAGCTGGAGATGACGCAAGGGACTTGGGACTCATGCACATCCCTAGACTGGGAGCTCATGTTTAAATCTCTGTGTTCTCTTAACCCCTTTTATCTTATGTTACCAAGCAGCAGTCTTTTTTGTTTAGGATTTGCTTTGAGCCTACTTCAGATTTCATGAAGCTAATAAATATGAAAAGCCATTAATAGTCTGCTGTATTTTAATATAGCATGACTTTTATTTGCATATGAAGAGAAGATACATGGAATAATTGCCTATCTGATATACTTTTGAAAAGGTTAAATAAAAGGGTATAGATAGGCTGCTTTTGATACATAAATATCAAGGTTCTTAAGGTTGTTGTTTCATTATGTAATTAGGGCTAAATTTTTAATGTCATAATATGATTCAAAATGTAAACATTTACTCAACAGATTTTGGAATATGTGCTGTGTTATATGAGAAAGCTTCTGTGCCAATAACCTTTCTATGCCTAGATCAATTATGTTTCCCATCTGAAAGCTTAGTCTACTTTCACGTTCTAGAGGTAATCCCGTTCATATTCTGGAAAAATGAAGATGCTTCAGGCAGAGCGTGAGAGGATGTACACTAAGATCTTTGGATAGACCTTACACTGATCTGATTCTCTCGATTTATTAATTAGTATCCCAAGACTGTGCTTTCCAGGTGGTGCTAGTGGTAGAGAACCTACCTGCCAATTCAGGAGACATAAAAGATGCAAGTTTAATTCTTGGATCAGGAAAATCCCCTGGAGGAGGGCATGACAACCTACTCTCATATTTTTGCCTGGAGAATCCCATGGATAGAAGAGCCTGGTTGGTTATAGTCAGTGCATGTGTGTGTGCTAAGTCACTTCAGTTGTGTTCAATTCTTTGAAACCTTATGGACCATAGCCTGCCAGGCTCCTCTGTCCATGAGATTCTCCATGCAAGAATATTGAAGTGGGTTGCCATACCCTCCTCCAGGCAATCTTCCTAACCTAGAGATCGAGCCCACATCTCTTATGTCTCCTGCATTACTGGCAGATTCTTTACCACTGAGCTATCAGGGAAGCTGGTCTATAGTCCATAGAGTTTCAAAGAGTTGGATATGACTCAAGGGACTTGGGACTCATGCACATCCCTAGACTAAGCCCTAGCTTAAAGCCCAGTTTCAGTAACATGTTTAAATCTCTGTGTTCTCTTAACCCCTACTTTGATAATTCATTTAGTGTTCCAGTTTCTTGAGATTATGACTCTGATCTTATGATCACCTAGAACTCAAATTCTTTCTCTGGCCATGCTGTCTGCGATGAGGCTTCAAGGAGAATCCAACTAACTCTTAACAGCTGCCTCCAGGTGTGACCCTTCTCTGTACTCTACTTCCTTGGAATGTTCACTCCCATTCCAAACAGGAAGCTGGACCTTATAGCTGTTTCTCAGCCTCTTTAAACTTGTTCTGTCTGTCCGTTTTTCTGTGGTTCCAAATATAAGCATATAATATTTAAATATAAATATTAAATATTTATAAAAATAAATATTTTCTATTTACTCTAGGATAGTGATTTTCATGCAGTTTCTCCCAGAATCTGTTTGAGATGCTTTAAGAAGTTGATACTTAAATTTGATATAATTTTATTAAAATTATTTTGATTATTATATAAGCTCACCTCAACTGTTAGCCTTACAGTTCCTCCAAGCATGGATATAGGAAAAATTTTTATTGGCTATTTAACTTAGACAGGAGGCCCCCATTCTTAAGATATTCAGTTAGTACTGAAGCTTTTTCACCCATCTTAAATTGATTGAAGTGCTTTAAAAGTTGTAAGAAAGGGTATCTATCATTCTGGCTATTTGTTTTTGTAATACCAAAAAGTATCTGTAACAGGAGAATGATAAGTGATCAACTTATCTCTGACACTAGCTAGCTGAGTGATGTTGGTCAAGTTCCTTTAGGTTTCCAAGCCTTGGTATCAGCTGGCAGTTCCTTAGGCGGTAGAGCAAGGGTCAGAAAGTATTGATATCTTAGATATCAATATCTATTATATCATTTTGTGATAGGGTTGGCACTACATTATGTTGTATAACACATATAGAGATTCTGATGGTGGCTATTGTTAGAATAAAGATAGTGGAGCCAGATTGTCCTTGTTGGTATTAGTTTTCAGTAACAAACTAAATCAATAAAACCTAAACTGTTGAGTCAGTCATGGGAAAAACATCATAAAATGAATAATGATTGGTCAAAAATAGTGTACAGCCCTGTCCTAGGTATTCTGCAGGACTCCTGATTGCATGAGATGAAAAACAAAAACAAAAAATACTTAAATTTGCTTTAGGGAAAAAAATCAATGACAGACAAGCCTAAGGTGTGAATCTGTAAGACCTCTCTGGCATGGCTAGATGCAGGAGTCAAATTGTGCTTCTGTTATCTCTCTCATCTCTCTCTCCCTTTCAGTCTCTCTCTGGACCAGATCTTTCCATTTTTTGCTTTGCTTTTCACATTGGTTGCTTCATTCCTAGCCAGTTTTTCTCCCTCTGATGACATGGTAGGTCAGTGTACTGTTTAGCAATTCTTGGAAAAGTCCCAGACGTCACCCTCATTCTCTTATTGCTATGGAAACATGGACCTAGGTTACATGTCCATTCTTCAGGACCACTTGTTAGGTCTGTTCCAACCAAATCTCAAAGACTGAGGTTAGGATAAGGGCTGGCCTTCCAAAAGGAGCTGATAACTTCTTTGACCAGAAATTAGAATGCTGGGAAGTTATCATTGCTGTCACTTCTAAGTGCATGATCTTGGGTAAATTCTTGAATTTTCTGAACCTTAGATTTATCATTCCTTATTGATAGAAATAGTTGATCTAGAGGTTTAGGTTGATAATTAAATGGCTTTAGGTATTAACAAGTTTCTTCAAGTGGCGGACACAAAGTACCCTTAGTACATCTAATTCTTTGCCTGTTTTCAGTAGCATGGAAGTAATATTTGTGAGGAAGCCAAGTGCAAAATAAAAGTTACCCTGAAATTTCTACCGCAATTTCACTTTCTTTTTGATCTTTTACATTTATAAATGGTGTGAACATCTGTACAACATTTCCTGTGGGTCTGGACTACTTTAGGCAGCAGACATATCCTGTGCCTAAGAGGTTAATTTCTTTTATTCCTTTGGGACTGTGTGACACTTAGGTCCAGTTACCTGCCCAGTGGAAGCTGTCATATTCTAACAGCCCATGTCACAAATGTCATCAGAGGCAGAAATGCCAGAAAACCTCAATATCTGTCACATCCTAGAAAATATTAGCCACGCTGGGCATACGCGTTGAGCGCTGTGGGACTCACTATCAGTCCATGTGCTGATTGGTAATTTACTGCTCTCCTGTTTTGTCCTATTAATGTGAGGACAAAAGCTGTGGTGATATTGAAACAAGCTGAGGAACATGCAGCAATTTGACTGTGTTTTGTTGGAATAAAGCTGTGGTTATGTAGCTTTAGATGTGCTAAAAGTAATTAGTTTTAACTGATCTTGACTATCAAAGAAATGCATGGGAGGAAGGTTTTGGGGTATCCTTTCAGTTCCTGATTGATTTTTGCCATAGGTTGTTTTTTGTAATTTTTCTAATAACAAACACTGTGACAAAGCCTTCCCTTCTAGGGATATTGTGATCTTCAGTCTCTCGGACCTGACATAATCCATTAGTGGCTACATTACAAACCTGGGTAAAAACACAGAGCTGGTCAAGTCGCATTGCAATGGGAACTTTAACAAAATGATTCAGAAGTCTCTGTAGCATAATTAATTTATGTAGCATAGAATAATATTTGGAGGTTCTCTTCACATTCCTTTTAAGAAATTTTGAAATTATTCAACAATTTAAAGATGTCTACTGTGTCTATTGCTTGGTATCAAGCCTTTAGCAGTGGACAAAACAAAATCCCTTCTTTCTGAGACATGGTATTATAGTGGATAGCAAAGATAATTGTATTAGTCTTATAGGGCTATCATAACAAAATACCACAGACTGGAGGCTTAAACCGTAGAAATTTATTTCCTCACAGTTCTGGAGGCTTGAAATCCAAGATTATGGTGTCAGCAAATTTGTTACTCCTGAAGATCCTCTCCTTGACTTGCACACGGCTACCCTCTTGCTGTGTCCTCATGTGAAGTTTCCTCTGTGTGTGCATGCTCCTGGTGTCTTTGTGTCCAAACTTCCTCTTCTTATAAGGACATTAGTCAGAGTTGATTAGGGCCCACCCCAATGGCCTCCTTTTATCACCGTCTTAAAGTCATTATCTCCCAATACGGTCACATTCTGACATACTGGGTTTAAAAGACTTCAACATGAATTTTGTGGGGACACAATTCAGTCCAGAAAAACAATGAAAATAAAATCAATGACTGTGTGTTACTGAAGAAATTATCCCAGTGCTATAAAGGAAATTGTTAAGCAGGGTCCTGAAACTATCACAACATTGTTAATGACTATACCGCAATACAAAATGCTTTTGGTATTAAAAAAATAAATAAAAAGTAAAAAAAAAAAAGAAAAGTTAAGCTGGGTAGGTGATGGGATGAGAAAGGGGAGCATTGTAAACAGGATGGTCAGAGAAGTTCTTTGCTGAAAAAGCATTTGAACAGGGAGGGGGAGAGAACGTCAAAGAAATGCATGGGAGGAAGGTTTTGGGGTATCCTTTCAGTTCCTGATTGATTTTGCCATAGGTTGTTTTTGTAATTTTTCTAATAACAAACACTGTGACAAAGCCTTCCCTTCTAGGGATATTGTGATCTTCAGTCTCTCGGACCTGACATAATCCATTAGTGGCTACATTACAAACCTGGGTAAAACACAGAGCTGGTCAAGTCGCATTGCAATGGGAACTTTAACAAAATGATTCAGAAGTCTCTGTAGCATAATTAATTTATGTAGCATAGAATAATATTTGGAGGTTCTCTTCACATTCCTTTTAAGAAATTTTGAAATTATTCAACAATTTAAAGATGTCTACTGTGTCTATTGCTTGGTATCAAGCCTTTAGCAGTGGACAAAACAAAATCCCTTCTTTCTGAGACATGGTATTATAGTGGATAGCAAAGATAATTGTATTAGTCTTATAGGGCTATCATAACAAAATACCACAGACTGGAGGCTTAAACCGTAGAAATTTATTTCCTCACAGTTCTGGAGGCTTGAAATCCAAGATTATGGTGTCAGCAAATTTGTTACTCCTGAAGATCCTCTCCTTGACTTGCACACGGCTACCCTCTTGCTGTGTCCTCATGTGAAGTTTCCTCTGTGTGTGCATGCTCCTGGTGTCTTTGTGTCCAAACTTCCTCTTCTTATAAGGACATTAGTCAGAGTTGATTAGGGCCCACCCCAATGGCCTCCTTTTATCACCGTCTTAAAGTCATTATCTCCCAATACGGTCACATTCTGACATACTGGGTTTAAAAGACTTCAACATGAATTTTGTGGGGACACAATTCAGTCCAGAAAAACAATGAAAATAAAATCAATGACTGTGTGTTACTGAAGAAATTATCCCAGTGCTATAAAGGAAATTGTTAAGCAGGGTCCTGAAACTATCACAACATTGTTAATGACTATACCGCAATACAAAATGCTTTTGGTATTAAAAAAATAAATAAAAAGTAAAAAAAAAAAAGAAAAGTTAAGCTGGGTAGGTGATGGGATGAGAAAGGGGAGCATTGTAAACAGGATGGTCAGAGAAGTTCTTTGCTGAAAAAGCATTTGAACAGAGAGGTGAAGAGAAGGAGCGAGGTCCAGATGTATCTGAGGAAGAGGGGAGACAGTGTTTTAAGCAGGGGAGATGATGCTTCATGTAGAAGGGAAAGTACCAAGAGGCACTGTGGCTGGAATGGAGAGTGTGAGGGGACCAGAGGAGATCAGAGGTAATGAGTCTGTCATAGAGGGTCTCAGAGGCTTACTCAGAAGGTGTGGCCATCTGCTGGCAGCAGTACATTACCAAAGCCACAGTGAGGGCTCTGTGCCCTGTGCTGGTAGGCCGGTGTGGGTGTTGTGGACAGCCCTGGCTACACAGTTGGTGGGCCCAGTGCAAATGACAGTATGGGGTACCTTGTGCAGACTGCAAGATGGTGACAGCAGGGTGCTAAAGCAAGGGCAGGGCCATTGTGGTTACAGGACCTTGAGCAACTGAGCAGGTCACATGCCCTGGCTATAGAAATACATAAGACAACTGACTCAACACATTCCTTTTCAAAAGGAAAATGTGTTTGAATGTTGTATAGTTACATGGAAAGTGTGTCCCTGGGGTTTGGATTTGAAGTCCTGGCTTCTTTGTTTCCTCTTAACCGGGGTACCCAGAGAAACAGAACTGGAAGGAGATTATATATATATATATATACACACACACACATATATATAAAATTTCATTATGAGGAACTGGTTTGTGCAATTATGGAGACTGAGAAGTCCCACAGTCTGCCACCTACAAACTGGAAACCCAGGAAAGCCCTTGCTATAATTTCATCAAGCTGGAAAGCTGAGAATCAGAGGAGCTGATGGTGTAAATCTCAGACTGAGGGCAAGAGAAGGTGAGATGAGATGTCCCAGTTCAGTGAGGCAGGAAAAAATAGAGGGGTGAATTTCTCTTTCCTCTGCCTTTTCTTCTATCCTTGTCCTCATTAGATCAGGTGATTCTAACCACATTCGGTTTACAATCTGCTTTACTGATGCACCCATTCAAATGATAATCTCATTCAGAATACCATCACAGACATGCTCAGAAATAGTGTTTAATCTGGGCATCATTTTGCCACTCAACACATAAGAGGGATTATAGACCCTGTCTTATAGGTTTGGTTTTGGTCCAGTTTAGCCAAATAATGGTGAAAGTGTTTGGTAAACTATAGGATTCCATAAAAGAATTCTGATTTAGTAATATATTTAAATTGCTTCTCCTTTATGTTCTGTTTTGACATCTCCTCCTTCCTGTGATTCCTGAACAAAGAAAGGATTTTGTGAACGAATGGTGATAATTTACACCAGAAATAAATATTATTGACCTCTTTTTTATGCAGGATATCAGTCTCATTATGTAGTAACGTTTTCTTATGGGCAAGAAGCCCAGGCGTCAGATTGAATGTTATGCTTTGTCCCACAACATAACTGAGACTATATATCAATGGTCTTTATTCCTCTGTAGCAATTATTTGGTAAAATGAACAAATTCTAAGTGAGTCTGTTGTTCTGGCCTCTCTCTTCTGCTTCCCATTTTTTTCCCTCTAGACAGTCATTTTTCTGCCTTTCTTGTCCAGTTCTCTCCCCAAAGAGCAGCTGTATTCGTATGTCTCACCCTGAGAGGGCAAGCAACTGGCGGCCATCAAGGCCTCTCTGTGGCCTGGTCAGTGGGGAGCCACGAAGAGCCATCTGCTTACCTCTGCTGCAGAAACTGAGTGTCACCTTTGCAGTAGTCCTGTTTACAGAAGGATAATAGACTTATTCTTAACTAAGTGTATTGTTTGCCAAAGAAAGGGCATAGTTGCAAGCAGTGAATAAGGAGAAAGTGTAACCTATGCTGGTTAGATTTTGCACTTTGCTGCATGTTTTAGTTTTCCTATAATCAAGTAAGAGATGACAGCAGGCACATAGGGAAAGTACTTCTGATTGAATACAACTTCTAGCAGTATGGCCCTCTACATGTAAAAAATAAATGACAAGAATGCCTGATTTGTTGGAAGGAAAATTTGAAAAAGTTACTTGTCCTCATTAGATCAGGTGATTCTAACCACATTCGGTTTACAATCTGCTTTACTGATGCACCCATTCAAATGATAATCTCATTCAGAATACCATCACAGACATGCTCAGAAATAGTGTTTAATCTGGGCATCATTTTGCCACTCAACACATAAGAGGGATTATAGACCCTGTCTTATAGGTTTGGTTTTGGTCCAGTTTAGCCAAATAATGGTGAAAGTGTTTGGTAAACTATAGGATTCCATAAAAGAATTCTGATTTAGTAATATATTTAAATTGCTTCTCCTTTATGTTCTGTTTTGACATCTCCTCCTTCCTGTGATTCCTGAACAAAGAAAGGATTTTGTGAACGAATGGTGATAATTTACACCAGAAATAAATATTATTGACCTCTTTTTTATGCAGGATATCAGTCTCATTATGTAGTAACGTTTTCTTATGGGCAAGAAGCCCAGGCGTCAGATTGAATGTTATGCTTTGTCCCACAACATAACTGAGACTATATATCAATGGTCTTTATTCCTCTGTAGCAATTATTTGGTAAAATGAACAAATTCTAAGTGAGTCTGTTGTTCTGGCCTCCTCTCTTCTGCTTCCCATTTTTTTCCCTCTAGACAGTCATTTTTCTGCCTTTCTTGTCCAGTTCTCTCCCCAAAGAGCAGCTGTATTCGTATGTCTCACCCTGAGAGGGCAAGCAACTGGCGGCCATCAAGGCCTCTCTGTGGCCTGGTCAGTGGGGAGCCACGAAGAGCCATCTGCTTACCTCTGCTGCAGAAACTGAGTGTCACCTTTGCAGTAGTCCTGTTTACAGAAGGATAATAGACTTATTCTTAACTAAGTGTATTGTTTGCCAAAGAAAGGGCATAGTTGCAAGCAGTGAATAAGGAGAAAGTGTAACCTATGCTGGTTAGATTTTGCACTTTGCTGCATGTTTTAGTTTTCCTATAATCAAGTAAGAGATGACAGCAGGCACATAGGGAAAGTACTTCTGATTGAATACAACTTCTAGCAGTATGGCCCTCTACATGTAAAAAATAAATGACAAGAATGCCTGATTTGTTGGAAGGAAAATTTGAAAAAAAGTTACTTTTACAGGTTGTATCAATTGTTTTAAGGCTCAAAAAATTTTTCTTATTTCTCTTTGTAGCATCACTCCCAAACCTATCTATTGTTCCGAAGGCTTTAATTGCAGTATGGAGGTATGGAGTAATGAAAAAATATGAGTTTAACACCAGACAGACTTATGTTCAGGTCTTCACTCCTTTACTTACTAGATGAGTTATATGGGCTACTCAAAACCTTTGAATGGTTTCCTCATATATAAAATGGGTATTAAAGTATTGTTGGGAAATTTTGGAGTAGTCTAATGGTCTTACTAGGAAATACTTGAATATTATAGATAAACAGTTATGTTAAGTATTGGGGCTTCCCAGGTGATGCTGTGGTAGAGAATCCTCTCGCCAGTGCAGGAGATGCAAGAGACATGAATTCAGTCCCTAGGTTGGGAAAATTCCCTGGAGTTGAAAACCCGTGCCAGTATTCTTGCCTAGAAAATCCCACAGATAGAGGAGCCTGGTGTACTACAGTTCATGGGGTTAGAAAGAGTTGGACATGACTGTTTGAGCACATTGACATACACAATATAGATATTACAGTTAGCCAGTGTTAATATAGTTGTTTTTTATTATCCTTACCTGTACATGAACACAAGACACTCACCGCAAAACTATAGACATCTAATTAGCCAGATAGTTTTTATGGCAGTTGAAAATTTGAATCAAGTTCAGTGTTACTTTAACGTAAGTCAATACACATATGCTAAGTGCTGATTATGGAAAAGTTACTTTGCTCAGAGTTAGAGATCCAAAGACAATCCCTGAATTCAAAAGTTGGTAGGATGATCAAGACATGCAATTTCAAATTAATTTTCTATTGATAGTATCCCATTTTACTATAAAAATATTTGGTTATGATTTTGTTATGAGTCTCTCTAGCTGAGCACTTATTTAAAAAAATATGTCACATATTCTTACCTCAATTTGAGGTACCTCCTTCTTGATGCTTTATACTATTTCTAAATAAAAGCAGAAGAGTTTTGAACCTTGTCTGGTGGTATATGAAAAACTACTCACAGTAGGTATGAGTAAAAATGAGGAGAAAACAGTATCAGTGAAGGTGGTGGAGTAGAAAGACCTTGAGCTCACCTCCTCTCACAGACACATCCAAATCACAACTATCTGCAGAACAACCATCAATGGAAAAGACTAGAACCTATAGTAAAGATCTTTTGCAACTAAAGACATAAACAAGGAATCACAGTGACATAGGTAAGAGATGCAGACTTGCAATATAATCAAGTCTCATGCTCCTAGGGGGGTGGCCCCCAAAAGAGGGTAATTACATTGCAAAAGTTCTTCCAACAGGCGTGGCCGTTTTGAGCACCCCCATTAGACTCCACACCGTAGGGTTCTGTATTGGGAAGATGAGCCCCCAGAGCATTTGACTTTGAGCATTTCAGAAGCCCCACAGGACTGGGGGAAATAGAGTCTTCACTCTTAAGGGATGCACACAAAATTCATGCACGTAGAGACCCAGGGTGAAAGCAGTAATTTGATAGGAGCCGTGGTCAGACCTACTTGCTGGTCTTAGAGATTTTCCAAGGGAGGTGAGGATGAGGGGTTGTAGCTCATTCTGGGGACGTGGAGACTGATAGCAGTCATATTTGGAAACATTCTATGGCATGAACACTCCTACAGGTGGCTGCCACCTTGGCTCCCCTTCAACTCATAAGTGGCAAAACCCTGTCCTACCCAACAGCTTATAGGTGTCAATGATGGGAAGCCTCAAGAGAAGCAGTAACTACCACATACGTAAAAATACAAGTAGCAGTTTAGAAAAATGAGGTGACAGAGGAACATGTTCCAAACAAAGGAGTAAGATAAAACCCCAGAAAAAGAATTAAGTGAAGTGGACATAGGCACTCTACACAGATAGAATTTCAGAGTAATGATTGTAAAGATGTTAAAAAAAAACTCAGGAAAAGAATGAATGAACAAAGCAAGAAGTTGGAAATTCATAACAGTTAAAAAGAGTTAGAAAATATAAAGAACAACCAAACAGAGATGAAGAATACAATAAGTGAGATGAAAAGTGCAGCAGAAAAATACTGTAGCATATTCTTACCTCAATTTGAGGTACCTCCTTCTTGATGCTTTATACTATTTCTAAATAAAAGCAGAAGAGTTTTGAACCTTGTCTGGTGGTATATGAAAAACTACTCACAGTAGGTATGAGTAAAAATGAGGAGAAAACAGTATCAGTGAAGGTGGTGGAGTAGAAAGACCTTGAGCTCACCTCCTCTCACAGACACATCCAAATCACAACTATCTGCAGAACAACCATCAATGGAAAAGACTAGAACCTATAGTAAAGATCTTTTGCAACTAAAGACATAAACAAGGAATCACAGTGACATAGGTAAGAGATGCAGACTTGCAATATAATCAAGTCTCATGCTCCTAGGGGGGTGGCCCCCAAAAGAGGGTAATTACATTGCAAAAGTTCTTCCAACAGGCGTGGCCGTTTTGAGCACCCCCATTAGACTCCACACCGTAGGGGTTCTGTATTGGGAAGATGAGCCCCCAGAGCATTTGACTTTGAGCATTTCAGAAGCCCCACAGGACTGGGGGAAATAGAGTCTTCACTCTTAAGGGATGCACACAAAATTCATGCACGTAGAGACCCAGGGTGAAAGCAGTAATTTGATAGGAGCCGTGGTCAGACCTACTTGCTGGTCTTAGAGATTTTCCAAGGGAGGTGAGGATGAGGGGTTGTAGCTCATTCTGGGGACGTGGAGACTGATAGCAGTCATATTTGGAAACATTCTATGGCATGAACACTCCTACAGGTGGCTGCCACCTTGGCTCCCCTTCAACTCATAAGTGGCAAAACCCTGTCCTACCCAACAGCTTATAGGTGTCAATGATGGGAAGCCTCAAGAGAAGCAGTAACTACCACATACGTAAAAATACAAGTAGCAGTTTAGAAAAATGAGGTGACAGAGGAACATGTTCCAAACAAAGGAGTAAGATAAAACCCCAGAAAAAGAATTAAGTGAAGTGGACATAGGCACTCTACACAGATAGAATTTCAGAGTAATGATTGTAAAGATGTTAAAAAAAAAACTCAGGAAAAGAATGAATGAACAAAGCAAGAAGTTGGAAATTCATAACAGTTAAAAAGAGTTAGAAAATATAAAGAACAACCAAACAGAGATGAAGAATACAATAAGTGAGATGAAAAGTGCAGCAGAAAAAATCAGTAGTAGACTAATGATACAGAGGGATGGATCAGTGAAACGAAAGACAGTGTAGTGGAAATCATTGCTACTAAATGAAAAGAATGAAGATAAATGAGATCAGTTTAAGTGACCCTCTGGGACAATATAATGCATAGGAATATTCTCAGTATAGAGGTCCCAGAAGGAAAAGACTGAGAGAAAGGGCCTAGAGAAAATGTTTAAAAATGTAATAACTGAAAACCTCCCTAACTTGGCAAAGAAAACAGTTATCTAAGTCCAGGAAGTGCAGAGAATCCCATATAGGACTAACCCAAAGAGGAACACACTAAGACACATAGTAATTAAAATGATAAAAATTAGAAAGAGAATATTAAAGCAGCAAGGGAAAAGCAACAGATAGCATACAAGCCATAATGTTATCAGCTAATTTTTTGGAAGAAACTCTGTAGGCCAGAAAGCAGTGGCAGAATATATTTAAAGTGATAAAAGGGAAAAACCTAAAACCAAGAATACTGTACCTAGCAAGGCTCTCATTCAGATTTGACGTATAAATCAAAAGCTTTCAAAACAAGCAAAAGCTAACAAAACCAGCTTTACAACAAATGATAAAGGAACTTCTCTTTAACATTTAAACATTTCTTTTTAAAGGTGAAAAAGAAAAGGCCACAACTAGAAACAAGAAAACTACAAAATGAAAAAGCTCAGTGGTAAAGCAAACATACAGTAGCGGTAGGAAATCATGCACACATAGAGCTAGCAGGGAGGTTAAAAGACAGAAGTAGTAAAATGATCTGTATCCACAGTAAGCATTAAAGGGATATACAAAACAATTCAGTGTAAAATATGATATCATAAGCAGTAATCATGAGGGGAGGAGAATACCAATGCAGGGTGTTATTAAAAATGCATGTGAAATCAAAGAGATCAGCAACTAAAAATAATCACATATGTATAGATTGCTATACCAGAAACTAATGGTCACTGCAGACCAGTAATCTATCAGAGAAATGAGGACAAGACAAAGGCATGAGACTTCAACATGTGAAGAAAGAGGAGGGAGTAAAAGAAGCAGTTTGTTAAAGATAAAATTGTGTAAAAACTGGAAAAATATACAAGGAGTAATGAAACAGAAAGAAGTTTAAGTGACCCTCTGGGACAATATAATGCATAGGAATATTCTCAGTATAGAGGTCCCAGAAGGAAAAGACTGAGAGAAAGGGCCTAGAGAAAATGTTTAAAAATGTAATAACTGAAAACCTCCCTAACTTGGCAAAGAAAACAGTTATCTAAGTCCAGGAAGTGCAGAGAATCCCATATAGGACTAACCCAAAGAGGAACACACTAAGACACATAGTAATTAAAATGATAAAAATTAGAAAGAGAATATTAAAGCAGCAAGGGAAAAGCAACAGATAGCATACAAGCCATAATGTTATCAGCTAATTTTTTGGAAGAAACTCTGTAGGCCAGAAAGCAGTGGCAGAATATATTTAAAGTGATAAAAGGGAAAAACCTAAAACCAAGAATACTGTACCTAGCAAGGCTCTCATTCAGATTTGACGTATAAATCAAAAGCTTTCAAAACAAGCAAAAGCTAACAAAACCAGCTTTACAACAAATGATAAAGGAACTTCTCTTTAACATTTAAACATTTCTTTTTAAAGGTGAAAAAGAAAAGGCCACAACTAGAAACAAGAAAACTACAAAATGAAAAAGCTCAGTGGTAAAGCAAACATACAGTAGCGGTAGGAAATCATGCACACATAGAGCTAGCAGGGAGGTTAAAAGACAGAAGTAGTAAAATGATCTGTATCCACAGTAAGCATTAAAGGGATATACAAAACAATTCAGTGTAAAATATGATATCATAAGCAGTAATCATGAGGGGAGGAGAATACCAATGCAGGGTGTTATTAAAAATGCATGTGAAATCAAAGAGATCAGCAACTAAAAATAATCACATATGTATAGATTGCTATACCAGAAACTAATGGTCACTGCAGACCAGTAATCTATCAGAGAAATGAGGACAAGACAAAGGCATGAGACTTCAACATGTGAAGAAAGAGGAGGGAGTAAAAGAAGCAGTTTGTTAAAGATAAAATTGTGTAAAAACTGGAAAAATATACAAGGGGAAATGAAACAGAAAGAAGTTTAAGTAGAGGGAAACACAAGAGGAAAAGGAAATTTATGTCTGAATATGTGGTCACATCCTAAGCTCTTTTATCTTTCTTATGGCTTGAAAGAAGGTTTTCTTTTTTGGAAAGATATTTTTAATCAGTGACATTTGTCTCTTACCTATGTTTTATAGAACATTTAAGAATCTTGGTCACTGATCTCTACATTTTTAAGATCAAACAGAAATTTTACAAAATTCTTACTACTTTTATACACCTCCTGCTTCATCTCAGTTCAGCAGTAGATGCCACTGACTAAACACTGTCATTAACAGACTGGTTTTCTCTTTCATGGCAGCAAGATTAAAATTTTCATTTGTTTACGTGAGAACACCAGGAAGCACTACCACAACAGTCAATAGACAGAGAAATTGTTCTCTTGATAAAATAGTTTCTAGTTCTCTAGAAATAGTGGATTCTCATCCTTGCAAATCCAAGTGCTTGGTAATATTTGAATAATAAACACAGCAGTAGGACTGGAAATGATTTTTCTACGCATAACCATGGGCTCCATGTCTCAGCTCAATTCCTAAGATGATACTTGAAGGTTTTTACTTTGAGACATACATTCCACCACGCAGTGCAACATGTAGTAGTTTTGACCATAGTAGAGTTGCACTTTGGATTTTGTTTGCTTCCTCTTTAATTTTCTAAGGAACAAGTTATTAGAACATATTTGGGGGACACATTGAGGGGATTGGATTTCCCTTGTGATTCAGAGGGTGAAGAAACCACGTGCAATGCAAGAGACCCAGGTTTGATCCCTCAGTTGAGAAGATCCCCTGGAGAAGGGAATGGCTACCCACTCCAGTATTCTTGCCTGGAGAATCCCATGGGCAGAGGCCAGGTGGGCTACAGTCTGTGGGGTTACAAAGTAGGACATGATTAAGTGACTCACCACACATGCACAGAAGGGAATTATCTTACATACTGTCATTGGGTGGCACTTAAATTTTTATAAGTCTCCTATAAGCCTTTCCCAGGTGGCTCAAGTGGCAAAGAATCTGCCTGCCAGTGGACTCACCAAACACATGCACAGAAGGAATTATCTTACACTCATTTAAAGATAAAATTGTGTAAAAACTGGAAAAATATACAAGGGGAAATGAAACAGAAAGAAGTTTAAGTAGAGGGAAACACAAGAGGAAAAGGAAATTTATGTCTGAATATGTGGTCACATCCTAAGCTCTTTTATCTTTCTTATGGCTTGAAAGAAGGTTTTCTTTTTTGGAAAGATATTTTTAATCAGTGACATTTGTCTCTTACCTATGTTTTATAGAACATTTAAGAATCTTGGTCACTGATCTCTACATTTTTAAGATCAAACAGAAATTTTACAAAATTCTTACTACTTTTATACACCTCCTGCTTCATCTCAGTTCAGCAGTAGATGCCACTGACTAAACACTGTCATTAACAGACTGGTTTTCTTTTCATGGCAGCAAGATTAAAATTTTCATTTGTTTACGTGAGAACACCAGGAAGCACTACCACAACAGTCAATAGACAGAGAAATTGTTCTCTTGATAAAATAGTTTCTAGTTCTCTAGAAATAGTGGATTCTCATCCTTGCAAATCCAAGTGCTTGGTAATATTTGAATAATAAACACAGCAGTAGGACTGGAAATGATTTTTCTACGCATAACCATGGGCTCCATGTCTCAGCTCAATTCCTAAGATGATACTTGAAGGTTTTTACTTTGAGACATACATTCCACCACGCAGTGCAACATGTAGTAGTTTTGACCATAGTAGAGTTGCACTTTGGATTTTGTTTGCTTCCTCTTTAATTTTCTAAGGAACAAGTTATTAGAACATATTTGGGGGACACATTGAGGGGATTGGATTTCCCTTGTGATTCAGAGGGTGAAGAAACCACGTGCAATGCAAGAGACCCAGGTTTGATCCCTCAGTTGAGAAGATCCCCTGGAGAAGGGAATGGCTACCCACTCCAGTATTCTTGCCTGGAGAATCCCATGGGCAGAGGCCAGGTGGGCTACAGTCTGTGGGGTTACAAAGTAGGACATGATTAAGTGACTCACCACACATGCACAGAAGGGAATTATCTTACATACTGTCATTGGGTGGCACTTAAATTTTTATAAGTCTCCTATAAGCCTTTCCCAGGTGGCTCAAGTGGCAAAGAATCTGCCTGCCAGTAAGACACAGGATCCAGGTGTGCTACAGTCCCTGGGGTCGCAAAGAGTCAGATACAACTTAGCAACGGAGGAGGCACTATGGTTCTAGTGAGAAATCTGAGTAGTGAGTCAAAGAGAGGTGCTTCTCTTGGAAGGGTTTTATCAATAAAGTGACTACAAAATAAGTTTCATTTGAGAGTTTTGAAATGACAGCAACATCCCATTTTTCATGAACATATCTGACTGATTCAAAAAAATTAAAAAATGATTTTTATGTGCCTTCAAGATATTTTTGTAGAAATAGTTTTTTTGCTTTTGTTTATTAATGAAAAATTAGAATACCAATAATGTTGATCTTCCAACATTATTTAAGACTTTTTTCCCCTGGAAAATTCATATTATAAATATCAAATTTCCCTTTTTCTTAGAATATCCATTTTCTTTGATATTAAGCTGATCATAAACATAGCTCTGAAAATCAACTAAATACTAAGTCTTATTTCTTAGCACCAAACACTCAAAACAGAGGAAATAGATCCTTAAATAAAATTTTACTTTGCAGTACCAGGAGGAATATTAACGTCAATCTTCAAGTCTCTAATGGATCTTTCAAATGTCCTAAAGCATCATTTGATACTTGTTTATTCATCACAATTGAAAAAAAAGTGATAGAAAAAAAACTCTAAAGGCCACAGAAAGCTTTTAGAAATGAGATACTATTGTAACATTGTTAGCCAATTTGAGTTATTGTAATAATAATAGTTGAAGTAGGCATTTAAGGCCCAAATTAATAAAAAGTATTTTGTTAAGGCTGTTAGTCAAGGCTATTCACCTGGACAGTGCCTATTGTATAAAATGTATTATTAAAAATTGTTTTCTCATCTTTAGTAGAATACTTTTAAAAGATCTGTTGATGTATATATATATATACATACACATATATTATGGAAGCAATTGGAAACTAAGAGAAGAATAGATTTTGTTCTGTAGTCTTTTCTTAAATTTGAGTATTAACTCTCTGATTAACCCCAGATCTCCATGAATGAATCGCATGAATAACCACATCCCTGATTTTTTAAAAATGAGGATTCTAAAGCAATTCTCCAAATTTAAAGGCCATGTTTGATTCAAACTCTGAGTGGATGGTGTAACAGAGGGTAAAATTTGGACATCCAGAGTCTTTGTTCTACATTGTTGTATCCCATTCCTAGAACTTGTATTCTCCACTCAAACTTAGAGAAGCTTGGGGAAATGGTATGAGTTAGACACATGCAGGTGTTTCATATGGAGTCCATATGTACAGATCAGTGTACAGTTTCCATTTAAAATCGGTTCAGCTCCAAAAAGGAAAAGGCAAAGCTGAGAGGGGAAGGAGCATCTCGTATGGAACTCTTTTGTTTGGGTTTGCTGAGCAGATTCCTTCATTTGCCCAAGTGCAGTCTTTATGCTTCTCTCAGGCTGTTTGTAGAAAAGCTCAGGCTTCTCATTTGGGTAGATAATCATCTCTCTAGGAAGTCTCTCTACCAGTAGAAGCCTGTGGCTGCTAGGTTATATATATGACATATATATTAAAAATATATATGCTGCCTTATCCTTTGAGTTAGTTTGGAATGCTGCTCGGTGTACTCAGTCTCCAGGTACTTCTCTCCTTGCCTGATGCTTGCTTCTTTATTATTATTACTCATCTGTTTCCATTCATAGCCTTACCTTAAACTCTGATCCAGATGCATCCTGATTTCTGGGGTGGGTACTGCATACTTTATTTTTCTCCCTGCATATAATTTTGGGAATCCCTGGTAGCTCAGCTGTAAAGAATCTGCCTGCGATTCAGGAGACCCCAGTTCGATTCCTGAGTTAGGGAGATCTCCTGGAGAAGGGATAGGTTACCCACTCCTGTATTCTTGGGCTTCCCTGGTGG
The DNA here is from genome assembly GCA_022376925.1 of Tragulus kanchil. Classification (NCBI taxonomy): domain Eukaryota; kingdom Metazoa; phylum Chordata; class Mammalia; order Artiodactyla; family Tragulidae; genus Tragulus; species Tragulus kanchil. Next base: position 115,118,362 of record JAIOJX010000023.1, on the reverse strand, counting down.
CTCAGATGGTAAAGAATTTGCCTGCAATGTGGAAGACCTGGGTTTGATCCCTGGCTTAGGAAGATTCCCTGGGGAAGGGATAGGCTTCCCATTCCAGTATAATTTATCTAGCTCATGACTGTCTGGATTCTACCGTAACTAATGATTTCCAGGAATTGTTCCACTCTGGAATCTGTCCCGCCTGAGCCCTAGCCTTCACTGTAGGTTACCTGTTCTTTGTTTCCTGTCTTGTTTCTGAAGTCTACTTGCCTTCCACAGTTTCAGAGCAAATATTTACCAAAACCTATGGAAAGGACTTCTGCATTCCATAGCAACACTGCTTCCCTCCTTATTGAGAATCCTGAACAAATATTTCTTTACCTTGTGTTTGGTCTAAGTCTGATTGTCAATATGATGATATTATAATAAAAAATAGGAGTACAAAAGGGTCATCATTTGAGTTTGATGCCAGAGTCTTCTGTTCTCTTTTAGCTGAGTAATGCAACATTGGTTTAGATGTGGTAGGTGTGAATTGCTTTGAAGCTGAAGAAAAGTTTATAAATCTCTGAAAAAAATTGTTTTGTAATTGTATATAGTAGTAATATTGTTCTGTGAAAGCAGGTGCCAACCCAAACTCCTAGCTTTGAAGGAAAGCTTCATAGTTGAGTTATGAGACAGCTGGAGAGCAGCAAAATAGATATGGATCCATAAACCCCGCAGGAAAAACAACTTTAATCAGGTCCTGACACATGGGGTGATTGTAACGAAGTCCCTTGGTGTGTGTAAGCCCTGGATCAAATGGGACCAATTGACTATTGACAAGCGTTACATTAGTGCAAAACTGAATAAAAAACTGGCTGTTGCCATACAACGACTCCAGTGATGAGAAATGAGGTTCTTGTGAAAGAAAGGGACTTGGTTTGTTTTCAAAAAGCATATGTGCACTGGCCCAAGTGTTACCTCTGGTGGATTGGAATTCCTCTAGGCGCAGTGGGTACTGCAGTGGCGTTTAGTGCTGTCTTTCCAGGCGTCTCCCTATGACAGGCCTCTTTGACTCCTTAAATTGATTCCATGCTTCTGACTCCTGGTAGCTCACGCTGGCAGCCAGACCCAGGAGTGGGGAGTATTTTCCTGTCCTGAAAACCACTCAAATGGATTTTACAAAGAGTGGTGCATACCATACTTCTAGGTGCATTGAAGCATGTTTCTTGCACTTTTCACAGATCATAAATTAATTTGAAATGAACCTCTCTCCTCCCACAAAATATAATGCCAGAGAAGAATGGTCACCATGGCTTTTCTGCAGTATATTCCTTGAGGGGGGAAAAGTCATTTTCTCTTACATATGTTGACGGGACACGTGATAGGTGCCAAGTGCTAGGCTGTCCACAAATGCGTGGCATGTGTGTCCAATTCAAAATAATTTGTAGTTTGGGGTAGATTCTCCACACCTTCAGCTCTAAACCTGAAAGAGTAGAAAGAGCCGTGCCCATCCAAAGATGAGTGTTATGCCAAGTCACAATTGATGTTTCAGGAATCCGCAAAGTCCTACCTTGACTGTTTCTGTATTGCAAATATAAATGATTATCTTTGATAGTTATTCTGGAAAAGATAAGAAAGTGTACATAGGAGATGCAGCCCTATTTTACTATTGTGTGTGGGTATTTGGTAAACAGCAAAATAATGCACTATCCTTTTTAGCAATACTGCAAGGCAGAAAGCATGAAGCCAGTTTTTTAGAACTTAATGTTCAGAGTGCTTCATTAATTTGTGTGGAGCATCTGCTCTCTTACATACAACAAAATTTACTAAATTGATTATACTGAAATTGGTTGATCTCATTAGTTCAGTTTTCTTATTTTCTTTGGTCTTAGTATATAGTAGAGAAAGCTATATTTGATTAATTGTACAGTGATTGAAAGTAATTGTGGGTCAGAGAGTAAACAACACAGAAGTGAAAAGAAGGGTAGAAGAAAAGCAGAAAGGAGATATTCTGTTAGTAGTGAGCATCCGGGAAGCTCAGTATAAACTCTCTTGTCAATGGTTTTCTTCCTGCTTAAATCTCTAATTGCCAGAATTACACCTCTCACTGTCCAGAGACTACTCTTTTCCTATGTTCCATGGGCACCTCTCTCTTGTCATGGTTTCTCAGAATAGGGTGCATACCGATTAATTGATTCCATGCTTCTGACTCCTGGTAGCTCACGCTGGCAGCCAGACCCAGGAGTGGGAGTATTTTCCTGCCCTGAAAACCACTCAAATGGATTTTACAAAGAGTGGTGCATACCATACTTCTAGGTGCATTGAAGCATGTTTCTTGCACTTTTCACAGATCATAAATTAATTTGAAATGAACCTCTCTCCTCCCACAAAATATAATGCCAGAGAAGAATGGTCACCATGGCTTTTCTGCAGTATATTCCTTGAGGGGGGAAAAGTCATTTTCTCTTACATATGTTGACGGGACACGTGATAGGTGCCAAGTGCTAGGCTGTCCACAAATGCGTGGCATGTGTGTCCAATTCAAAATAATTTGTAGTTTGGGGTAGATTCTCCACACCTTCAGCTCTAAACCTGAAAGAGTAGAAAGAGCCGTGCCCATCCAAAGATGAGTGTTATGCCAAGTCACAATTGATGTTTCAGGAATCCGCAAAGTCCTACCTTGACTGTTTCTGTATTGCAAATATAAATGATTATCTTTGATAGTTATTCTGGAAAAGATAAGAAAGTGTACATAGGAGATGCAGCCCTATTTTACTATTGTGTGTGGGTATTTGGTAAACAGCAAAATAATGCACTATCCTTTTTAGCAATACTGCAAGGCAGAAAGCATGAAGCCAGTTTTTTAGAACTTAATGTTCAGAGTGCTTCATTAATTTGTGTGGAGCATCTGCTCTCTTACATACAACAAAATTTACTAAATTGATTATACTGAAATTGGTTGATCTCATTAGTTCAGTTTTCTTATTTTCTTTGGTCTTAGTATATAGTAGAGAAAGCTATATTTGATTAATTGTACAGTGATTGAAAGTAATTGTGGGTCAGAGAGTAAACAACACAGAAGTGAAAAAGAAGGGTAGAAGAAAAGCAGAAAGGAGATATTCTGTTAGTAGTGAGCATCCGGGAAGCTCAGTATAAACTCTCTTGTCAATGGTTTTCTTCCCTGCTTAAATCCTCTCCTAATTGCCAGAATTACACCTCTCACTGTCCAGAGACTACTCTTTTCCTATGTTCCATGGGCACCTCAATTAAATGTCCAAACTGAACTGCTCATTTTTCCTCCACATATGTTCATCCTTTCATGGTCCCTTGTCTCAGGAATGACAACCCTGTTCTACAAAACATAGACACTTATGAATCATCTGAGATTATTCTGCCCGTTTTCATTCCCATTTAATAGCTATAAATGGCTTGGTGAGACTTAGCTCCCAAATTCCCTACCCTTTTATAACCCAGTCTACTGCTTTAGCAGTTCTTGCTTGGATTATTAGCTGCATGGGCTCCCTGGCTCTACCCTCCATCTCACTTAAATTTAGCCTTTAGCCCTTGGCCATTGCTTTTAAAATGCAAATATGAGTACATCACTTCCTTGATTAAAATTTCTTCCATATCCCTTATGGCCCACAGGATAAATTTAGCCCCTCAAATTCTTCACAGTCTAGCTGTGCTTACTTCTCTAATCCTATTTCCTGCCACTGTTCTCTGAAGTCCTTTCAGTAGATGAAGAGCAGTTTTCAGTGTGTCTAGTTGTGTTTCATATTTCCATGTTGCTGAAAACACCTTTTAGCCTTTGGAACCTGATTTGAAATCTGGAAAGCCTTCTGTTACTTCTTAGTTTGAATTAGTTTTTCTCTAGCCTTCCTAGTGTTATGTGCATAATCCTAATATTGTATCTATAACATTTGTCTAACTGTTGGTTTCTCTGTCTCCCTTATTTATTCTGAACTCTTTAGGGTCAGTAACATTGCTTTATATATTTTTGTATGCCCTGTGGAGTGCAGTCTCAGGTACATGATGGATACTCAATGCACATTTGTTGAATCAGCATATGAATGGCAATGTTAAGAAGCAGAACTTGAGTGGAATGGAATGGTGGTTGAGGAGCTACCTCTTTGGAGAGACGATCTTTATTGTTTGGGGGGATTTCACAGTATGTAGACATAAGAACTGAGGATTTGATCTTAATTCAGATTTGATTTGGGCTTCTGGGACATACTGATCCTAGGAAAGCCAGCAGTGATTTACAATTGGAGAGTACTGTAAGGGTGTAGAGTAGTAATGTGCATATGAAAAACTGAAGAAAGATAAAGTCCTTTCTTTGTTTTCCCCCCAAACTGAACTGCTCATTTTTCCTCCACATATGTTCATCCTTTCATGGTCCCTTGTCTCAGGAATGACAACCCTGTTCTACAAAACATAGACACTTATGAATCATCTGAGATTATTCTGCCCGTTTTCATTCCCATTTAATAGCTATAAATGGCTTGGTGAGACTTAGCTCCCAAATTCCCTACCCTTTTATAACCCAGTCTACTGCTTTAGCAGTTCTTGCTTGGATTATTAGCTGCATGGGCTCCCTGGCTCTACCCTCCATCTCACTTAAATTTAGCCTTTAGCCCTTGGCCATTGCTTTTAAAATGCAAATATGAGTACATCACTTCCTTGATTAAAATTTCTTCCATATCCCTTATGGCCCACAGGATAAATTTAGCCCCTCAAATTCTTCACAGTCTAGCTGTGCTTACTTCTCTAATCCTATTTCCTGCCACTGTTCTCTGAAGTCCTTTCAGTAGATGAAGAGCAGTTTTCAGTGTGTCTAGTTGTGTTTCATATTTCCATGTTGCTGAAAACACCTTTTAGCCTTTGGAACCTGATTTGAAATCTGGAAAGCCTTCTGTTACTTCTTAGTTTGAATTAGTTTTTCTCTAGCCTTCCTAGTGTTATGTGCATAATCCTAATATTGTATCTATAACATTTGTCTAACTGTTGGTTTCTCTGTCTCCCTTATTTATTCTGAACTCTTTAGGGTCAGTAACATTGCTTTATATATTTTTGTATGCCCTGTGGAGTGCAGTCTCAGGTACATGATGGATACTCAATGCACATTTGTTGAATCAGCATATGAATGGCAATGTTAAGAAGCAGAACTTGAGTGGAATGGAATGGTGGTTGAGGAGCTACCTCTTTGGAGAGACGATCTTTATTGTTTGGGGGGATTTCACAGTATGTAGACATAAGAACTGAGGATTTGATCTTAATTCAGATTTGATTTGGGCTTCTGGGACATACTGATCCTAGGAAAGCCAGCAGTGATTTACAATTGGAGAGTACTGTAAGGGTGTAGAGTAGTAATGTGCATATGAAAAACTGAAGAAAGATAAAGTCCTTTCTTTCTTCCTTCTTTTTCCTTTTCTTTCTAGCTTCTTGCAAAAGAGATATAAAATAAACATATTAGAAAATATATTTTGATTTTTAGTGTGGCTAGATTAACATATGTATATAACATATATATATATATATATATATATATATATATATATATATAATTAAAGCAAATGTAAAATATGGTATGATCCTTTTTGCTGAATACTTCTGTGTTGATGAGGGTAGTGATCAGAGAAAGGGAGCTTGGGGCAGGGGAGGGAAAAGGGAAATTAAGTAATGGTAAAGCTTGAATATATATTTTGACAGTGAGCCTCAGCGTGAGGTAAAAGCAGAAACAGAGCATGTGGGCTTCAGGATTTCATTCCTCTGCCTGTCAATGGGGGGAGCAGTGGATGCAAGAGTTGAAGGTGTCCGGGCTGAGTGGTGCACTGGTACCACACACAGGCTCAGTGTGGAGGTACCATGGACAGAGCTAAGGCTGCATTCCTCCGGGTTAGGACGAACACTAGGAAACTACCCTGGGCATAGAGAGAATGTCTTTTTGATCATACTGAACTAATTGTGAGTGTAAGAATCACCAAAAGCTTTTTTTCCTAGTTCAGGTGTTCTCTGGTCATACTCTGGAGTTCTGGCAGGGCTGAGAATCTGTGGTCAGCATGTTGGATGTCCATTCCACCATAAGCATAGCCTACTGGGTTCTCTCTTAAAGAGAATGCAATTGAGGAAAATGTAGCCAGTGACTCCTGTAGTGAGGCTGGCTGATACTGCTGGGGATTTGAAGGCATATTTGCCTAAGTAAAGTGATGAATAGATTATCCTTTGTGGGGTACTTCTCACTTTGGTGCGCCAACATAAGTTGTTACATTGATTGTTTTCATAGTGTGGTTAAAAAAAAAAACAAAACCATTGCATGTGCTCCAAGAAGACAAAATAACCAATTCCAGTGTTCTAAGCACTAGTCCAGGCACTTTAGTTTACTCCTAATCTCAGACTGGCACGGGTTTATTACTCTGATTTTACATACTGATCCTAGGAAAGCCAGCAGTGATTTACAATTGGAGAGTACTGTAAGGGTGTAGAGTAGTAATGTGCATATGAAAAACTGAAGAAAGATAAAGTCCTTTCTTTCTTCCTTCTTTTTCCTTTTCTTTCTAGCTTCTTGCAAAAGAGATATAAAATAAACATATTAGAAAATATATTTTGATTTTTAGTGTGGCTAGATTAACATATGTATATAACATATATATATATATATATATATATATATATATATATATAATTAAAGCAAATGTAAAATATGGTATGATCCTTTTTGCTGAATACTTCTGTGTTGATGAGGGTAGTGATCAGAGAAAGGGAGCTTGGGGCAGGGGAGGGAAAAGGGAAATTAAGTAATGGTAAAGCTTGAATATATATTTTGACAGTGAGCCTCAGCGTGAGGTAAAAGCAGAAACAGAGCATGTGGGCTTCAGGATTTCATTCCTCTGCCTGTCAATGGGGGGAGCAGTGGATGCAAGAGTTGAAGGTGTCCGGGCTGAGTGGTGCACTGGTACCACACACAGGCTCAGTGTGGAGGTACCATGGACAGAGCTAAGGCTGCATTCCTCCGGGTTAGGACGAACACTAGGAAACTACCCTGGGCATAGAGAGAATGTCTTTTTGATCATACTGAACTAATTGTGAGTGTAAGAATCACCAAAAGCTTTTTTTCCTAGTTCAGGTGTTCTCTGGTCATACTCTGGAGTTCTGGCAGGGCTGAGAATCTGTGGTCAGCATGTTGGATGTCCATTCCACCATAAGCATAGCCTACTGGGTTCTCTCTTAAAGAGAATGCAATTGAGGAAAATGTAGCCAGTGACTCCTGTAGTGAGGCTGGCTGATACTGCTGGGGATTTGAAGGCATATTTGCCTAAGTAAAGTGATGAATAGATTATCCTTTGTGGGGTACTTCTCACTTTGGTGCGCCAACATAAGTTGTTACATTGATTGTTTTCATAGTGTGGTTAAAAAAAAAAACAAAACCATTGCATGTGCTCCAAGAAGACAAAATAACCAATTCCAGTGTTCTAAGCACTAGTCCAGGCACTTTAGTTTACTCCTAATCTCAGACTGGCACGGGTTTATTACTCTGATTTTACCATAAAAGAAGCTGGGCTTTCCAACTGGTAAGTGTAGGGCTGGGTTCAGCCCTGGGTCTAGCTGACTAGGATCCTGTTCACATTCTTTGCTCCCACATTGCCTTCCTTGCCTTCGCATCGTGGCTGGCAGCAGGAGAGTCAAACCTGACAGGAACCGTGAAAAGCCTGGAGTTTTCAGCCTGCTAGGCAAGCAGCAGTGCCATAGAGGTAAGTCACTGTGAGCCCTGTCATTTATTTCTGTCTACTTTAAATCTCTTATCTGTAGGGCAAAAAGCATTTACAAAGCTTTCAGAAAAATGCTTTGTGATTACCAGCACTAGTCGAGCAATGGCTTGCCTGTTTTTCACAGATAGCTTCGAAATATGTCTTTTAAGAAGAATTACCTGCTTTCTTCCACTTAGATTCATATATAAACACACTGACGAAAAAAAGTTTTGGAAATCCCATAGACCTGGGTATGGGCAGAAACTTTCTATTCCAGGTTGCATTGAATCAGATGGAAAAAAAAATCTGGAAAAACAAAAATGTAAAGTAACTATTCAGTCGTAAATAGACAAACAAGAATTATTACCTCCCAGTAACAAATTCCTCTACTACTGGTAATTCCTGTTCTATGGTAATTCATGTTAAGTCTAGGAACTTTGCAGTGTAATTCTACTGGTATGAAATATCAGGTTTTCTCTACCAAAGAACCAGATTTCTTTTTTCTTTTTAAAAAAATTCTTTATTTTAAAGATTCTACAGAGTTTTGTTGTTCACCGACATGTATGTTCCCAGATCAGTCATATGCATATCCCTGGCCCCCCACCCACCAAGCTCCCCTCCATCCCACCCCTCCGGACCATCGCCCCAAGCCATTGTAAGCACTCCTATTCCCTTGGCACAATGACAATAGCTATCTTTTCTGCACATGACAGTATAGGTTTCCATGTTACTCCCTCCATGCCAGTGTTACATTGATTGTTTTCATAGTGTGGTTAAAAAAAAAACAAAACCATTGCATGTGCTCCAAGAAGACAAAATAACCAATTCCAGTGTTCTAAGCACTAGTCCAGGCACTTTAGTTTACTCCTAATCTCAGACTGGCACGGGTTTATTACTCTGATTTTACCATAAAAGAAGCTGGGCTTTCCAACTGGTAAGTGTAGGGCTGGGTTCAGCCCTGGGTCTAGCTGACTAGGATCCTGTTCACATTCTTTGCTCCCACATTGCCTTCCTTGCCTTCGCATCGTGGCTGGCAGCAGGAGAGTCAAACCTGACAGGAACCGTGAAAAGCCTGGAGTTTTCAGCCTGCTAGGCAAGCAGCAGTGCCATAGAGGTAAGTCACTGTGAGCCCTGTCATTTATTTCTGTCTACTTTAAATCTCTTATCTGTAGGGCAAAAAGCATTTACAAAGCTTTCAGAAAAATGCTTTGTGATTACCAGCACTAGTCGAGCAATGGCTTGCCTGTTTTTCACAGATAGCTTCGAAATATGTCTTTTAAGAAGAATTACCTGCTTTCTTCCACTTAGATTCATATATAAACACACTGACGAAAAAATGTTTTGGAAATCCCATAGACCTGGGTATGGGCAGAAACTTTCTATTCCAGGTTGCATTGAATCAGATGGAAAAAAAAATCTGGAAAAACAAAAATGTAAAGTAACTATTCAGTCGTAAATAGACAAACAAGAATTATTACCTCCCAGTAACAAATTCCTCTACTACTGGTAATTCCTGTTCTATGGTAATTCATGTTAAGTCTAGGAACTTTGCAGTGTAATTCTACTGGTATGAAATATCAGGTTTTCTCTACCAAAGAACCAGATTTCTTTTTTCTTTTTAAAAAAATTCTTTATTTTAAAGATTCTACAGAGTTTTGTTGTTCACCGACATGTATGTTCCCAGATCAGTCATATGCATATCCCTGGCCCCCCACCCACCAAGCTCCCCTCCATCCCACCCCTCCGGACCATCGCCCCAAGCCATTGTAAGCACTCCTATTCCCTTGGCACAATGACAATAGCTATCTTTTCTGCACATGACAGTATAGGTTTCCATGTTACTCCCTCCATGCCTCCCCATCACTATTTCTTCCCCACAATGTCCATATGTCTAGTCTCTGTCTGTTTTTCCATGAGTTCACTGTGTGTGTTATCCTGACTATCCTACTAGATTCCATATATATGTGTTAGTATACTGTACTTGTCTTTCTCTTTTTGATTTACTTCACTTTTTATGATAGGTTCTAGCTCCAGCCACCTCATTAGGACTGAGTCTTCTGCATTTCTTTTAACAGCTGAGTAGTATTCCATTGTATGTATGTACCAGAGCTTCTGGATCCATTCATTTGTCGATGGACATCTAGGTTGTTTCCATGCTCTGGCTATTGTATAGAGAGCTACAATGAACATTGGGGTACAGGTGCTTCTTTCCGTTTTGATTTCATCAGGATATAAGCCTAATAGTGGGATTTCTGGGTCATAGGGTGCTTCTACTTTTAGTTTTTAAAGGAATCTCCATACTGTCTTCCATAGAGGCTGTATCAATTTACACTCCCACCAGCAATGCAAGAGGGTTCCCTTTTCTCCACACCCTCTCCAGCATTTATTGTCTGCAGATTTATTGATGATGGCCATTCTGACAGGTGTGAGTTGGTATCTCATTGTAGTTTTGATTTGCATTTCTTTAATAATAAGTGAGGTTGAGCATCGTTTCATGTGCTTTTGGGCCATCTGTATGTCCTCTTTGGAGAGGTATCTCTTTAGATCTTTTTCCCATTTTTTGATTTGAGAACCAGATTTCTTTGAAGAAGAGTTTGAGAAAATAACAAGGACAGGGCTACTAGTTCTTTCTCACTTAAAGCATGCCCAGCCCCCTCGGCAGAGTCCACTTTGGTGATATTTTTGTCTCAGAAGAGAGAAGGAGGATGTTAGAATTGTCATCCCTGTTGGCCTGAGAGGAGCTAACTCTTCATTGTCCTTTGTACTTTGTCCACGTATGTTATGAATTACCTGCCACCCACCAAGCTCCCTCCATCCCACCCTCCGGACCATCGCCCCAAGCCATTGTAAGCACTCCTATTCCCTTGGCACAATGACAATAGCTATCTTTTCTGCACATGACAGTATAGGTTTCCATGTTACTCCCTCCATGCCTCCCCATCACTATTTCTTCCCCACAATGTCCATATGTCTAGTCTCTGTCTGTTTTTCCATGAGTTCACTGTGTGTGTTATCCTGACTATCCTACTAGATTCCATATATATGTGTTAGTATACTGTACTTGTCTTTCTCTTTTTGATTTACTTCACTTTTTATGATAGGTTCTAGCTCCAGCCACCTCATTAGGACTGAGTCTTCTGCATTTCTTTTAACAGCTGAGTAGTATTCCATTGTATGTATGTACCAGAGCTTCTGGATCCATTCATTTGTCGATGGACATCTAGGTTGTTTCCATGCTCTGGCTATTGTATAGAGAGCTACAATGAACATTGGGGTACAGGTGCTTCTTTCCGTTTTGATTTCATCAGGATATAAGCCTAATAGTGGGATTTCTGGGTCATAGGGTGCTTCTACTTTTAGTTTTTAAAGGAATCTCCATACTGTCTTCCATAGAGGCTGTATCAATTTACACTCCCACCAGCAATGCAAGAGGGTTCCCTTTTCTCCACACCCTCTCCAGCATTTATTGTCTGCAGATTTATTGATGATGGCCATTCTGACAGGTGTGAGTTGGTATCTCATTGTAGTTTTGATTTGCATTTCTTTAATAATAAGTGAGGTTGAGCATCGTTTCATGTGCTTTTGGGCCATCTGTATGTCCTCTTTGGAGAGGTATCTCTTTAGATCTTTTTCCCATTTTTTGATTTGAGAACCAGATTTCTTTGAAGAAGAGTTTGAGAAAATAACAAGGACAGGGCTACTAGTTCTTTCTCACTTAAAGCATGCCCAGCCCCCTCGGCAGAGTCCACTTTGGTGATATTTTTGTCTCAGAAGAGAGAAGGAGGATGTTAGAATTGTCATCCCTGTTGGCCTGAGAGGAGCTAACTCTTCATTGTCCTTTGTACTTTGTCCACGTAGACTTCAGTTATGGGAATAATTCTTAACAAATTTCAGAGATGACCTGCTATAAGCAGGCCCCGTCTGCAAGATTAGATTTAGAATTGCACACGTATGTGGCAATTCATGAAGTCCTATACCCTTTAGACCGCGTGCTCTAACATACTTTGTTGAAAGCAGAGACCCAGAGATCCTTGCTGCTCCCTAGGGGAACCGTAGGAGTTGTCTGGCCTGGAGCCTGGGTCCTGCTACAGCTGCTATGCCTGTTTCCTCCTGACAGGGAATTCCCGATGGAGGAAATTCTGAGGCATTTACAAAGACTGAGTTTTGGTATAATATTATTGAAAAGAAGGACCATAACCTTTAAAGTATTGGGAATCTGTTATTCTGAGGTGTTTTTTTTTTTTTTTTTTTACATTCACAGACTACTGATTCTATTTGAGATGTCTCTTCCTTTAAAAGTACCCCATCCTGGCTGGAAAGGGCTTTAATAAGCCAGACATGGTTGGGTGATTGCTCTGTTCCACTTTGCTTGGCAGTTAAAACATTAAGTGTAATCTGCTGTGTCAATAGAGCCACCTCAGGTACTCAGAATCATTTTAATTCCTCTTACCGTCAAAATACAGTGTCAATACTGACATGAATTGCCATTAAAAATATATGCGAAATCACCTGGAGAACAGCACTTTTTACTGATAGGAGGTCTCTTTAAAAGCAGGCTCTGTCAAAGATTCAATTTGAACTCTTTCTTGGCTTTGAATTTTACAGAGCACCTTTTTTTTTCACCCTGACCTGCTTTGCATCAGTCACACCTATCAGTGGAGGAAAGAAGGCTTTCCTTTTTATCTGACCGTATGGGAGATGTTGTATTACATTCCCAGTGTGTGCTCTGTAACGGATGTGCAAGATGACATAGAAGTGGATGACATCACTTGTGGTCAGTGATTAAATCCTTTCCCGAGACTCACAAAATGCACTTGGAAGACAATGGAAAAGAGGAGTGGTGATTAGAGCATTCTTTGTACTCCACCTGGGTGCATGTTTTTACCACTCAAGATTTTAATTTTGGGGAAATGTGAACATACAAAATGGAAGAATATGAATATGACCTCCTTAGGTTTGTTTCAGAGATATATAAACTTATAAAGATATATATATATATATATTTGCAGCATGTTACATACATTTCATGTGCTTTATAATTTATAACATGGGGTATATCATATATAAATGTATGTGTGTTTATATCATATATAAAGCATATGCAATATGTAACTATATTCACTTCGTATCATATATGTAGTGTTCTATATCCCCAAACCAAAAAAAAAAAACAGGAAAGAAATACTTTATTTTTTGATAAGTGCCATATTCTTTGCTAAGTGGCATATATAGAGTACATAAGTTGTTTTTTTTTTAATTTTGGCCTCTTCTTTTGGTCATTTATTTATTTTCATCCATCTTCATTTTTGGGGCCTCCCATTTCAGTGGCCTCTCTTGTTACAGAGCGTTGGCTCTGGGCGCATGCGCTCCAGAGTGCTGACTCGTAATTGGATGTACTGGTCCAGCCACTCTGCTGCATGTGGGATCTTCCCGGGCCAGGGATTGAACCAGTGCCCTTGCACTGTAAGGTGGACTCTACCCACTGGACCACCAAGGAAGCCCTACCTAAGTGACTTTTTAAAAAAATTTTATTTATTTTTGACTGTTCTGGATCTTTGTTGTTGCACAAGGGCTTTTCTCTAGTTTCAGTGAGCAGGCTTCTCATTGCTGTGGCTTCTCTCATTTCAGCACACGGGATCTAGGGCTCATGAACTTCATTAGTTGTGCCTACTGGGTTCAGTTGCTCTGCAGCATGGGGTATCTTACCGGATCAGGGATTGAACCTGTGTCTCCTGTGTTGGCAGACAGAAATCTTTACCACTGAGCTATGAGGGAAGCCCTAAGTGATTTTTTAAAAAATTTTTTGTAATATATTTGGAGAGTTCAAATGATCATCAAACATTATTTATCCAGTAATTCATTTATTAATATCTGTTGACATTTGGCAGACACACAATTGTTTGTTTAATTTTCCTGCTTTACAGAGTCTTTGGGGATCAATGACCTGTTGAATGGAAAAGTGAACATCCTTGAATTTCAGTCTTTGAAGCAATAGAATCTGTTAACAGGAATGACTGGATTTCCTTTGTTTGAAATCTAGAAGCTGGTCATTCCTTTTCTGTTTTCCTAATGTTAGCAGGTGTGTGCGTGTGTGTGTTTGTGCAGTGTGTGTGTGGGGGGGGCAACAAATCACTCAGCTGACCTTTTTCATGATCAGCTACACTGAGTGAAGTGCCTGTGTGTATGTGTGTATAACTTGCACTTCTGGTGTGATGGACAGTTTGCTTAAATATATGGAAAAAGTTAATCCCTCTGCCCCTGACCTTTGGCACAGGCACCTTGTCCTTTCAGGAGAAAGTGTGGTAAATGCCAAGTCCTTTGGGCAGAGGATGTTTGCATTAATATTTTCTATGCTAGAGCCTAAGCCATAGATTTTCTGTCAGGCATCCTTTCCACTGTTGATATGGAATGGGTTGAGCTGTATATAGAATATAGTGCCTAGTGCCATCTGACACCCTGAATATTTTAACCCCAGTCAGTGAATTAAAGGAGAAAGCCTCCCATTCCCTATCATGCATGTAATTACCATGTAGCATGGGAGGAAGAAAAAGTCATGCGGTTTAATATGGTTGTCAAAGGGTCAGTTGCCATGTTAATTATCCAGGTCTGAATGATTATAATAGGACAGGAATAGGGAGGAGGCTGTTTATAGTTCATAGTGACTTTAAAAAATTTTATTTATTTTTGACTGTTCTGGATCTTTGTTGTTGCACAAGGGCTTTTCTCTAGTTTCAGTGAGCAGGCTTCTCATTGCTGTGGCTTCTCTCATTTCAGCACACGGGATCTAGGGCTCATGAACTTCATTAGTTGTGCCTACTGGGTTCAGTTGCTCTGCAGCATGGGGTATCTTACCGGATCAGGGATTGAACCTGTGTCTCCTGTGTTGGCAGACAGAAATCTTTACCACTGAGCTATGAGGGAAGCCCTAAGTGATTTTTAAAAATTTATTGTAATATATTTGGAGAGTTCAAATGATCATCAAACATTATTTATCCAGTAATTCATTTATTAATATCTGTTGACATTTGGCAGACACACAATTGTTTGTTTAATTTTCCTGCTTTACAGAGTCTTTGGGGATCAATGACCTGTTGAATGGAAAAGTGAACATCCTTGAATTTCAGTCTTTGAAGCAATAGAATCTGTTAACAGGAATGACTGGATTTCCTTTGTTTGAAATCTAGAAGCTGGTCATTCCTTTTCTGTTTTCCTAATGTTAGCAGGTGTGTGCGTGTGTGTGTTTGTGCAGTGTGTGTGTGGGGGGGGCAACAAATCACTCAGCTGACCTTTTTCATGATCAGCTACACTGAGTGAAGTGCCTGTGTGTATGTGTGTATAACTTGCACTTCTGGTGTGATGGACAGTTTGCTTAAATATATGGAAAAAGTTAATCCCTCTGCCCCTGACCTTTGGCACAGGCACCTTGTCCTTTCAGGAGAAAGTGTGGTAAATGCCAAGTCCTTTGGGCAGAGGATGTTTGCATTAATATTTTCTATGCTAGAGCCTAAGCCATAGATTTTCTGTCAGGCATCCTTTCCACTGTTGATATGGAATGGGTTGAGCTGTATATAGAATATAGTGCCTAGTGCCATCTGACACCCTGAATATTTTAACCCCAGTCAGTGAATTAAAGGAGAAAGCCTCCCATTCCCTATCATGCATGTAATTACCATGTAGCATGGGAGGAAGAAAAAGTCATGCGGTTTAATATGGTTGTCAAAGGGTCAGTTGCCATGTTAATTATCCAGGTCTGAATGATTATAATAGGACAGGAATAGGGAGGAGGCTGTTTATAGTTCATATCAACATTGTAAATACAGTTAACTCTTGATCTTCATGGAATTCTAGGGCTGTGATGCGAGCACGACACCCTCTGTCTGAAATATCTGGGGGGATACAGGTTACAGAGTGAAGCAGCTTTGGAAGAAAGACTCTGCTTTAGGAGAGTAAGTAGTCCAGCGTGGCAACTGGGCTAAGCAGTTTAGAAGTAATCCTTGACTTCTCTGTTGCCACATTTCTTTCTCAAAGTAACACAGGTCCCATTGTTTCTAACACTTCTACCAAATCTATCCCCTCCTCTCCATTTGCATTGCCGTTGTCTTGCCTGCATGCTTAGTCACCTCAGTCGTGTCCGACTCTCTGTGACCCTCTGGACCATAGCCTACCAGGCTGCTCTGTCCATGGGATCCTCCAGGCAAGAATACTGGAGTGGGCTGCCGTGCCCTCCTCCAGGGGCTCTTCCCAACACAAGGCTTGAGCCTGTGTCTCTAATGTCTCCTGCACTGGCCGATGGGGAGGATGTTTGCATTGATGTTTTCTTCACTAGAGCCTGAGCCACAGATTTTTGTCAGGCATCCTTTCCCCTGCTGATGTGGGACAGGTTAAGCTGTGTATAGAATATAGTGCCACCACTTTACCACTGGCACCACCTGGGAAGGTTCCCCTTGTTTCTTGATTATTTGCTGGATTACTAGAAGCCATCCAGCTTTTAATTTTAGGTTCTCTAATATTAAAAAAAAGGAGCAATTCTACCAAATCCCTCTGACCTCGCCCCTGCACCCCTTCCATCATTCTGTATGTTGCTCCCTTTACGTGTCCTGCCCTGTGCCTCTCAGTCATCCTTTAAGCCCAGGGTACATGTCACCTCCTCAACTGTAAGCCTTACGGAGGTGAAAGTCTGCTTTCAGAGTCCTGCTTTAGGCTCCCTTGGTGTCATGTGCTTGTTTGGGTTATTGTTCTTTTCTGAATTTATTAGAGTTGTCTCATGACAATTGTCTTTATAACTCCTGCCTTCTGGAATGTAAGCTCCTTGAGGGCAAGGCCCATTTATTTTGTTTTGTGTCCCAGACCCTAGCATAGAGTAAGTGCTAAGTGAGAGTTTCTTAAATACGATAATTAAAGGACGTGACTTTCAGATAATAGAGTCATATATGACAGGTGGTAGTCCTGTTAGATGATCAGTAAGAGAGGGTTTATGAAGAAGGTGGTTGGTCACACATGTTTGTTCTCACAGGTCTCTTCTCTGAAGCTCTCTCACTGCTCACCTACATAATCACTCTCCCCTGGCTCTGTATACTAAAGCCTGTGGTAGTCTGATGATGCCCATGAATGAATAGGCACAAGTGTCCTACTGAAATCAAGAAATTATCACGATCAGTATAAAATCTATTTGCATTGCCGTTGTCTTGCCTGCATGCTTAGTCACCTCAGTCGTGTCCGACTCTCTGTGACCCTCTGGACCATAGCCTACCAGGCTGCTCTGTCCATGGGATCCTCCAGGCAAGAATACTGGAGTGGGCTGCCGTGCCCTCCTCCAGGGCTCTTCCCAACACAAGGCTTGAGCCTGTGTCTCTAATGTCTCCTGCACTGGCCGATGGGGAGGATGTTTGCATTGATGTTTTCTTCACTAGAGCCTGAGCCACAGATTTTTGTCAGGCATCCTTTCCCCTGCTGATGTGGGACAGGTTAAGCTGTGTATAGAATATAGTGCCACCACTTTACCACTGGCACCACCTGGGAAGGTTCCCCTTGTTTCTTGATTATTTGCTGGATTACTAGAAGCCATCCAGCTTTTAATTTTAGGTTCTCTAATATTAAAAAAAAGGAGCAATTCTACCAAATCCCTCTGACCTCGCCCCTGCACCCCTTCCATCATTCTGTATGTTGCTCCCTTTACGTGTCCTGCCCTGTGCCTCTCAGTCATCCTTTAAGCCCAGGGTACATGTCACCTCCTCAACTGTAAGCCTTACGGAGGTGAAAGTCTGCTTTCAGAGTCCTGCTTTAGGCTCCCTTGGTGTCATGTGCTTGTTTGGGTTATTGTTCTTTTCTGAATTTATTAGAGTTGTCTCATGACAATTGTCTTTATAACTCCTGCCTTCTGGAATGTAAGCTCCTTGAGGGCAAGGCCCATTTATTTTGTTTTGTGTCCCAGACCCTAGCATAGAGTAAGTGCTAAGTGAGAGTTTCTTAAATACGATAATTAAAGGACGTGACTTTCAGATAATAGAGTCATATATGACAGGTGGTAGTCCTGTTAGATGATCAGTAAGAGAGGGTTTATGAAGAAGGTGGTTGGTCACACATGTTTGTTCTCACAGGTCTCTTCTCTGAAGCTCTCTCACTGCTCACCTACATAATCACTCTCCCCTGGCTCTGTATACTAAAGCCTGTGGTAGTCTGATGATGCCCATGAATGAATAGGCACAAGTGTCTAAATCTGATGTCCAATAGTAGGAATTCAAGTTTACCACATATATAAATCACATTCTTCAATAATAGGTTTATCAGTATAAAAAATATATTGCTATCCCACCTGTCAAACTCCTTTGTTCTGTTTTGTATTTGTTCCACAACTCAGTTGGAGGATTTTGTTGGGCAAACTCATAACTCAACACACCAAATGTGAGTTAGAAGGAGATTTAGCTCTATTCTAAATATATTAAACTTTGAAAAGTTAATTTCTGATTACTAAAGAACAGTAAGTCTGAGTTATGTAGAGTCAACCATCATTGAAAAAAATTAATTAGACTCATGTCAGAACAACTATCATTTTGGTCTGTGGGCCATGGTAGAATATTAGTGCAAATAAGGAGGCCACAGCCAGGTAAGCAGAAAGATGGCTACTAGCCATTAGTGGCTGAATGAAGAAGTAAAGAATGAGGATGTCTGTGTGTGTGATAGATAAGAACAAACATGGAGATAAAGTTGGTTATAGGGATCAATAATCAAACGAAAAATACATAACAGTAAGAGCTCAGAAATCCACAGAAGGATTTTGGACAAAAGACTGTACCATATTAAGAAGCATAGAACTTTAGCATTGAAAGATATCATGTATATTACCAATTCTATCCACATATTCAATATTTAAATCATCCCCCAATATTAGCACTCTACAATATCAGCTGCATGTAGTATCCACCTATTTGCAGAGACAAAACCCTCACTGTGTATTAACGTAGTACATCTTCACTTTGTCCATTCCACCTTTGGATATCTATGACTGTGCTGCTTTAAGAGAAATCTGTTTCTCTTAACCTCTTAGTATACTATCTTACAAACTTTGTTATAACTAAATTAGGGAATTTTGTGGTTGAAAGGAACATGACATAATTTTTTCTTCCATTATAGTCCCTAGAAGGAGAAAAATTCTCCTATACATAGATGGTGTGGTTTTATTGTCTCATAGTCATGGTGGCCTTAAGAGGGAATAGGTTCTGATGTCTGCCTCTTGATAAAAAATACGACTCTATATTTACTAGGTTAGAATCCTTGCCTTTGGCAGGCATTCACCAATTTGCTTGGACAATATCAGTGAACAAGTTAAGCCCTTCAATCGCCTGGGGGTCATTTTGCAGTTAACTTATCCTGGCAGTTACCATGATGTATATTTTGTTTAGAGCCAGCTGTTCTGTTGGAGCATAAAGGAGGCATTCCTGCCGCAGTAGGTGACTGGTAATACATATGAGAAAGTATTTCAGACCTAAATAAAAATGTCTGTCTATCTCATGGTCTTGATGGTTACTCCTGAGACTCTATCGAGCAATTGTTTAAATGCTTGGCTCGGGCAGTCCAGAGCAGAGGAAAAAATCTTGCAAAAACATCTAACAGATATGCTTTCTCTCTTATAATGGAAAACTGGAATGGCTTTTCATACCAGAGTGAAAAACTGGTTAAATGACCCAATGTTTCTAATAGGAAGGATGTAACCTTCTATACAACCTTCTTAGTTTTTAAAAAATGTGGATTTTGTTCATTGTATCTAGTCTCTTTAAATATGTCTGCCTCACCTACTCAAACAAATGCTGGTGGCACACAAAATGGCATCCATGTGTTAGCCTCTGCAACTGTGGCATTCATCCCTGCTCTCTCCTTGTCATAGATTATGATTATGACACATTTCTGTTCCTTGTTCTCATCCTTTCAGTGCTTCTCATCCATTTTGGGAGCTGTTCTTCTCTTTTGGACAAGTTTCTGCTGTAGCTCTCTGACTCCAAGATCATTCTGATACTTGATCTCTGGTTCTGTATTAGAATCACCACTTACAAGGCACATATCCATTTATTGCCCTTCCTTGGGAGAGGAATTTGACAGATAGGGACTAAATCTTTTATAGAATGCTAGCACTCCTGGATTGGGAATTCTCTGTTTCCTACCGAGCTTTCTTGAAAGAGGTGACGTATAAGGATGTTGCGTAAGTATTATAGTGTTATTTGCTTCTATCATGTACCATGCTACTATATTAGTACATTAGTATATAATGTATATATAGTATACATTTCCTTTAGATAATACTAAACCATTAGGTGTCTATATATGTGGATTAGTTATCTTAGACTATTACAAAGACACTTTGAAGGAGTTATACTTTGAAGTTATGCCTATAGTTGTGACCGAGGTCCATTATAAAAAATGGCTTATTTTGGATTTTTTTTGTAAAAAGCATTCAAGACCTTGTCCATTATGTCACTTATGGTCTTATCTATAAAACTGCACTAATACACGCCTTGTATTAATAGAATTTAACAGAAGAAAATGTTATCTCTTTCCATGAATGTTTTCCCCTTTCTTTAATGAGCAATTCACATTTCTAATAATGTAACTTGATATATTCTCATTTATTTGCCCTAGATGCCAAGAAGCTAAGGGCAAAATGTAATGATTAAATATAGCATTTAATATTTTCGTTAGTACAAATGCATTTTTCCTTCATCTGAGTTTTCTGTTTCCTTTATTAAGGTGTTTTGTGTGTATATCTATGCTTGTATGCCAGAGTGAAAAACTGGTTAAATGACCCAATGTTTCTAATAGGAAGGATGTAACCTTCTATACAACCTTCTTAGTTTTTAAAAAATGTGGATTTTGTTCATTGTATCTAGTCTCTTTAAATATGTCTGCCTCACCTACTCAAACAAATGCTGGTGGCACACAAAATGGCATCCATGTGTTAGCCTCTGCAACTGTGGCATTCATCCCTGCTCTCTCCTTGTCATAGATTATGATTATGACACATTTCTGTTCCTTGTTCTCATCCTTTCAGTGCTTCTCATCCATTTTGGGAGCTGTTCTTCTCTTTTGGACAAGTTTCTGCTGTAGCTCTCTGACTCCAAGATCATTCTGATACTTGATCTCTGGTTCTGTATTAGAATCACCACTTACAAGGCACATATCCATTTATTGCCCTTCCTTGGGAGAGGAATTTGACAGATAGGGACTAAATCTTTTATAGAATGCTAGCACTCCTGGATTGGGAATTCTCTGTTTCCTACCGAGCTTTCTTGAAAGAGGTGACGTATAAGGATGTTGCGTAAGTATTATAGTGTTATTTGCTTCTATCATGTACCATGCTACTATATTAGTACATTAGTATATAATGTATATATAGTATACATTTCCTTTAGATAATACTAAACCATTAGGTGTCTATATATGTGGATTAGTTATCTTAGACTATTACAAAGACACTTTGAAGGAGTTATACTTTGAAGTTATGCCTATAGTTGTGACCGAGGTCCATTATAAAAAATGGCTTATTTTGGATTTTTTGTAAAAAGCATTCAAGGCCTTGTCCATTATGTCACTTATGGTCTTATCTATAAAACTGCACTAATACACGCCTTGTATTAATAGAATTTAACAGAAGAAAATGTTATCTCTTTCCATGAATGTTTTCCCCTTTCTTTAATGAGCAATTCACATTTCTAATAATGTAACTTGATATATTCTCATTTATTTGCCCTAGATGCCAAGAAGCTAAGGGCAAAATGTAATGATTAAATATAGCATTTAATATTTTCGTTAGTACAAATGCATTTTTCCTTCATCTGAGTTTTCTGTTTCCTTTTTATTAAGGTGTTTTGTGTGTATATCTATGCTTGTATGCCAATAGTTTAAAATCTATTTTTGAAAGATCAACATTTATATAGACTTACAATATGTTCCCTGAACAAGTGTCTTTCTTACTTGGAAAAGTTGTGGTAAAGTCTATAGGGATCTATGTCTGAAATTTCTACAATGTTTTAAAGGGATTCCATGTATCAGCCCTATTCTGAATCCTAGGATACTTACAATACACATTACATGTAACTAACTTCCATAAGTCACATCTAAACTAAACCAAACCAAAAATGGCCACCTTCCTCAGTTAAGGAATAATCTGTAAAGAGTGGGACTTTAAGGACAAATATTGATAATCAGTTTATAGAGACTGTTAGGCTAGCAAAGGTATACATTGAGCAACCAGAGAAGGTCTGATGGGGGCTGAGGGTAGAGCTCAGGGGCAATGCATTTGACTGCAGAGAATGTGTGAATTCCACTTCATCTGGAATCCAAAATATGGACAGATTTGAGTACATGATGTAGAGATTTGAGGTCTCTGGTGTGCTGGTACACTAGTTCTCCCTCCCCCTTTTGCCATGTCCGATTTGTAGTGTTTTCAAGTTTCCATGGTGTAAAGACTTCTTCCAATATGGCTAATTTTAAGCAATAAATTATTTAACAACTGTCTTGAAAAAAATCCTAAATATTTAAAAATTATTGGTCATGAACCTATTTGAGTTAGGGCTTGCATACATTGGATGAAAGCTTTATAGCATGTGATATTATGTGCAAGGGTTCAGATTTGTGAGCTCCTATTGAGGAACGGTTCTTGCTTTTAAAAGATTAAAAATTGGCTTATTTTGGATTTTTTTTGTAAAAAGCATTCAAGACCTTGTCCATTATGTCACTTATGGTCTTATCTATAAAACTGCACTAATACACGCCTTGTATTAATAGAATTTAACAGAAGAAAATGTTATCTCTTTCCATGAATGTTTTCCCCTTTCTTTAATGAGCAATTCACATTTCTAATAATGTAACTTGATATATTCTCATTTATTTGCCCTAGATGCCAAGAAGCTAAGGGCAAAATGTAATGATTAAATATAGCATTTAATATTTTCGTTAGTACAAATGCATTTTTCCTTCATCTGAGTTTTCTGTTTCCTTTTTATTAAGGTGTTTTGTGTGTATATCTATGCTTGTATGCCAATAGTTTAAAATCTATTTTTGAAAGATCAACATTTATATAGACTTACAATATGTTCCCTGAACAAGTGTCTTTCTTACTTGGAAAAGTTGTGGTAAAGTCTATAGGGATCTATGTCTGAAATTTCTACAATGTTTTAAAGGGATTCCATGTATCAGCCCTATTCTGAATCCTAGGATACTTACAATACACATTACATGTAACTAACTTCCATAAGTCACATCTAAACTAAACCAAACCAAAAATGGCCACCTTCCTCAGTTAAGGAATAATCTGTAAAGAGTGGGACTTTAAGGACAAATATTGATAATCAGTTTATAGAGACTGTTAGGCTAGCAAAGGTATACATTGAGCAACCAGAGAAGGTCTGATGGGGGCTGAGGGTAGAGCTCAGGGGCAATGCATTTGACTGCAGAGAATGTGTGAATTCCACTTCATCTGGAATCCAAAATATGGACAGATTTGAGTACATGATGTAGAGATTTGAGGTCTCTGGTGTGCTGGTACACTAGTTCTCCCTCCCCCTTTTGCCATGTCCGATTTGTAGTGTTTTCAAGTTTCCATGGTGTAAAGACTTCTTCCAATATGGCTAATTTTAAGCAATAAATTATTTAACAACTGTCTTGAAAAAAATCCTAAATATTTAAAAATTATTGGTCATGAACCTATTTGAGTTAGGGCTTGCATACATTGGATGAAAGCTTTATAGCATGTGATATTATGTGCAAGGGTTCAGATTTGTGAGCTCCTATTGAGGAACAGGAAATAATCCTGACTGGCTGCATCAGACAGTTCATGTCTGGTGAAGAAAATGACAAGATTCAAGAGATAAACTGAGGCAATTTGGAGGGTATGCAATTGTGCATTGTACAACTGTACTCCTCAAGTGTGGGGGCTCTGGAGTTTTTCAAAATAGATAAGTGACAGGATAAAATATTTCAGAAGGATTCACCTGACATTAGTTATATGTTGGTTGGTTTAAGGGGTGCAGAGGGAAGCAGAGAAGATACTTATGGACTTCTCAAAGTGCTGTAGGTATGGAGTGATAAAGAACTAGTTTTAGAGAAGAAACGGCTCGTGTGAAAAGGAAAGGATAGTGGAAGTAGTTGGGAGAGTGCATCTCTGTTCCACATAGAATCTACTGGGTTAGTTTGAAAGTTTGTTCTGTAAGCAGCTCAGGATTCATTTGGTCATTTGTTTGGGGGTGGATACAGGCCGTTACTGACACCATCACTGGGGCTGTGGTGAGCATACCTGTATATCATCTTTCCATGTGTTTGCTTGGCTTTATTACAACGTAATGGCTGAGTTCCAAAAGTGGGCATCCTGAGAGATAGCTAAAAACCGCATTGTTTTCTATGATCAACCCTTAAAAGCCGTGTGATGTTTCTTTTGCTACATTCTGGTTGACTCAGTCACAAAGTCGCATCCAGTTTCAAAAGGAAGGGAAATAAGGGTCCACCTCTTGATGGGGAAATAGCAAACTTCTGAAAGACTGTATGGTAGTGGCACAAAGGGATTTCCCAATAGGTCTAGGTGGTTGCTATTATTCTTAGTAAATGGATTTAAATGTCCCAAAGAAACTAGTTTCTTTCAAAATCTACTGTTTTCAGTAAATGCCTGGTATGGGTTAAGTAACAGCCAGCAAATAGTGGATATGTAGCTCTTAGTAAGCAAATGGAATGATTACTGGGTAGTACTGTTACGTGAAACTGAAGGTAATAGCATTCTCTGAGAAGGGAAAGCAAGGTCTTGTATGATGAGATTGTTTTCTGGATTAATTAACTGAGGAAAAGTAGCATAATAAATTGCAACTCTCATTGAAAGCTTATCATGTGCAATATTTCAGTAAACCATTTTTATCCATTATCTCATTTAATACTTATAAATAAACCTGTGAGGAACGGGATAAAACTGAGGTTCAGAGAACCGAGATAAATTTGCCTCAGGTCTTACTGTTAAATCATGAAAGCTGGACTCAAACCCAGACCTGTATTCTTTCTCTTTTTTTTAAAGGGGGGGGGGAGGGGGCAAGTTGGGGAGGGAAAGGGGTGGGCGGGCCACTTCTATTGGTCTTTCATTATCTATTTTCATCCATCCGTGTTCCTTTTGGCCCATGTGGGCCTCCCATTGCAGTGGCCTCTGTTGTCGCAGATCATCGGCTCTGGGCACATGTGCTCCAGAGCTCCAGCTCAGTAATTGGTCACAACGGTCCAGCTGCTCTGCGGCACGTGGGATCTTCCCAGGCCAGGGATGGAACCGGCGCCCCTTGCACTGCAAGGCAGTGTCCTTACCCACTGGACCACCAGAGAAGCCCCACCAGGCCTGTATTCTTAACTGTTATCTTCTACTTTATCTTTAAGAAATAGGGAGAAAACTGTAATAGAAACAGAGCCTTCATTTTTGACTGCAAAGAAATGTGTATAGGAGTGGAATTGTTGATACTGTACCTGAAATGGTACTTTAAATATGGAGGTGGACTGGGATTCGAAAGGTGATGGAGTTATTTGGAAATTGTTAAGTGATGGAGTGCAAAGTGTCCTGAAAACTTTGCAGTCCGTTGAATTAAAATGTAGGTCTCAAGTTAGAATAGGAATGAGGTAAAGACAGAGAACCTTGAAACATACTTGCACAGGAGTATAACTGTGTCCATGCATCTGTTTCAGAACTAGCAATATTAGGTATTAACTGTATATTTATGTATCTGCGTCACTCGCTAGGCTCTTGGTAACATGTTGGTAGCACTTTGTAAATAGTCAAGATATATCTGTAAAATTAAATAGAAAGGAATTGCAATTTGTTCTTCCCTTACTCTATGATTTATTTACATTTTGTTTTCTCTAATTTTTGTTTGTAAAGTTTCTTCAAAGTTAAGTGATTACAAGTGAACCCAAATATGAGATCTTTTATTACTCATATTCATTATCATTCATCTTTTATTATTCATCCAGTGCATGAAAGAAAGAGAAACACGTCTCTGAATGCCCCTTTCCTGGTTGTCATAATCCTGGTGGGAGAACCCTAAGGGGGAGATGAATCAGAAGAATGGAGGCAGTGGTCTTTTACCATCCCTAGAGAGAGTCATAATCCTTGTCCACAGCCTATCTAGACACCCTTCTGCAGTAAGAATTTGGAAAGAAGGGTTCAGTCATCCATCTGGGCAGTTAGAAAACTGTTAAAAACTGTATGACTTTATGTTTCAGAGTAACCAATTTATTGTACTGTTGGGACATTTTTTGTGTTCTGACATTTGGACCTTTATGTGATTGGCACCTCTGGTGATGGTTGAAATTAAACATGGACTAAAAGGATTTAGGATAAATAAGGACGGGTGTCCTCTAATTTTCCTGGAGATTAATCTCTCCCTCTCAAATGTATGAAAGCAAACTTTTTCTTGGTTTGATCTTGCCTCCCAAAGTCTTTTCTAAATTATAATTAGAGATGAAAATTAAGGTATCAATGAGAAAATACACTCTGATTTGTCACTTCTGACAGAAGAGGTCTTTTTCCCAGACTGCCTCCCACTTCCTTAATTTAGAGGCAACAGCAGGTGAGGGTGACTATTTCTCAGCTAGTGGTAGCTTCCAAGGGAAGAATTATACTCAGGAACATACTTGAGATTAAAGCACATCAGAAAAGAGGCATCACATCAAGATATTACCCCAGTCAACTCACTGCCCAGTTTTAAAGTGTTAAATCCTAATGTTTCCAGGTTGGAGTTTTGACACCTTATGCTCCTTGTATGCAGATGACATAAACCTCCCAAAGACTTCACTTAAATATTGCACCTTTTTTTGAGAAAACACTAGGGGATAGCATTTAATGAGCAGTTACAAGTCAAGTGCCAGAAAGACGATGCATTTATTCTACTTTTAATCTTCACAAGTCCATAGTGTAGGTATTATTATACCTTTTCTTATGTCTGTTTTGTAGAGGAGGAAATTGAGGCTGCAAGATATTCCCTGCCTTGCCTAGAGAAATGTGAAACATTAATGTGTTGCTTCTTTGTTAGGCCATGTCTGACTCTTTGCAACTCTGCCAGGCTCCTCTGTCTATGGGATTTCCCAGGCAAGGATACTGGAGTGGGTTGCCATTTTCTCCTCCAGGGGATCTTCTGACCGAGGGATCGAAGCCATGTCTCCTGCTTGACATGTGGATTCTTTACCACTGAGCCACCTGGGAAGCACCAAAACGTAAATAGAAGAACCATGAATGTACAACAGTGTGGGTATTATAAACCAATGCTTCTCAAACATTTTCTTTCCTTTTTCGTAAGAGATTCCAGTGCTCCCATACCCACTTTTTTTCTTTGTTTAGTTAATGCTCTTTGTTCCAGCCGTCCTAGAAGATCTTTTTTGGCCATCTTTCTTCCTCCCTCCCTCCTCTCTCCCCTTTCTCCATCTTTTGTTCCTCCACTCCATCTCTCCCACACTCCTTTCTCACTTTCATTTTTATCAGAAAACCATTTTTATTTTAAAGACTGAAAAATATATTTTACCCATATTTTAGTAAATCTATGATGCCAGTTATTGAAAGATACAATTGGATTAAGTTCTACTCAGGAAGAAAGAATGCTGTCAGTTATGATGTAATGCTTTAAAGATAGTCTGTCCCATCACAAAGATCATTTACACCACCATTCATTGTCTTTCATCAATGCCAAGGGATTTAGCAATTTATTTTGTTTTCAGTTCCTCTGCTTATCATGTGATAGCTAATTCCTTTGTATGTATCTTAATAACAAAACCCAATTCAGCTTCTTCTGCTTCTGGGTATTTTCTTAGGTCTGTAAACACATGGTTATTATTTGCAAGAAAATATGGGGCTCCAGTCATTCCTGATATACTGAGTATTTGCTTCACTAAATCAAATTTATTCCCCACTCTTCCATTTCTTTTTTTATATATTTTAAAGTGTCATAATGCAAACAAGTGCCAGAAAGACGATGCATTTATTCTACTTTTAATCTTCACAAGTCCATAGTGTAGGTATTATTATACCTTTTCTTATGTCTGTTTTGTAGAGGAGGAAATTGAGGCTGCAAGATATTCCCTGCCTTGCCTAGAGAAATGTGAAACATTAATGTGTTGCTTCTTTGTTAGGCCATGTCTGACTCTTTGCAACTCTGCCAGGCTCCTCTGTCTATGGGATTTCCCAGGCAAGGATACTGGAGTGGGTTGCCATTTTCTCCTCCAGGGGATCTTCTGACCGAGGGATCGAAGCCATGTCTCCTGCTTGACATGTGGATTCTTTACCACTGAGCCACCTGGGAAGCACCAAAACGTAAATAGAAGAACCATGAATGTACAACAGTGTGGGTATTATAAACCAATGCTTCTCAAACATTTTCTTTCCTTTTTCGTAAGAGATTCCAGTGCTCCCATACCCACTTTTTTTCTTTGTTTAGTTAATGCTCTTTGTTCCAGCCGTCCTAGAAGATCTTTTTTGGCCATCTTTCTTCCTCCCTCCCTCCTCTCTCCCCTTTCTCCATCTTTTGTTCCTCCACTCCATCTCTCCCACACTCCTTTCTCACTTTCATTTTTATCAGAAAACCATTTTTATTTTAAAGACTGAAAAATATATTTTACCCATATTTTAGTAAATCTATGATGCCAGTTATTGAAAGATACAATTGGATTAAGTTCTACTCAGGAAGAAAGAATGCTGTCAGTTATGATGTAATGCTTTAAAGATAGTCTGTCCCATCACAAAGATCATTTACACCACCATTCATTGTCTTTCATCAATGCCAAGGGATTTAGCAATTTATTTTGTTTTCAGTTCCTCTGCTTATCATGTGATAGCTAATTCCTTTGTATGTATCTTAATAACAAAACCCAATTCAGCTTCTTCTGCTTCTGGGTATTTTCTTAGGTCTGTAAACACATGGTTATTATTTGCAAGAAAATATGGGGCTCCAGTCATTCCTGATATACTGAGTATTTGCTTCACTAAATCAAATTTATTCCCCACTCTTCCATTTCTATATATATTTTATGTGTATAATGACTTCTTCTCCAATGCTGAATCATGTAAGCCTCTAGAAAACATTTTAAATGGCAGTTAAATTAAACACTTGTAGCACCAAAAACACTTAAGATTCAGTGGAAATGAGAGCAATGTGAATAAATTTAATCAAGACATTGACAACTACATCAGAACTGTCACCTGACCAGCAGTGGCTATAACATGTCACTAATACTCAATTGTAGGGCTATTAAAAGGTGAAAAATTAGACTTCTTAGAATCAGTGAAATAAATAAATATTGAATATGCTTTTTGATAGCTTTTGTTTTCTGCTTCTCAGATCCAGATCAGGTCCAGGTCCCAGCTCTTTTATTCTTGAGGCATTGGTTCTCCTGTGCATCTGATCCTGCAGAGAAGTGATGCTATGCAAGGTGCCTCTCTCCACTATGACAGGCTTCTTCCTCTACTCTGGGCAGCATTTTAGCATTTGCCCCAAGGCCTGTTATAAGTGTTCAGAAAATTTACTTTTGTTTTTCCACTTAGGGAGAAAATTCCCAAATACCTTTCCTACTTGTAGCAGTGTACTTCCCTGTTTCCAGTGTACCATGATGGTATGATGGTATGTGAGCCTTTGCCCATAGGTGCAGTGGACATAAAAGGACTGAATTCACTTTGATTGACTCAACTCCACACGAAACTTTTAAAAGAATGCTATCATTTGGAATTATTTTTCATTGGTAAATATTTTGGAAATATTTTTATATGTAACTAATGAACACTTCCTTTGTGCCATGAGAAGAGTACCTATGTCGTAGTTGATTTTTATGACATACTTATTCTTTTTTTTTCTTCATTCTTAATAATTTTTTCAGTTTCTTGAAATGAAACTAATACCTGCTTATATACTATAGTCCAATGTGATAGCTAATTCCTTTGTATGTATCTTAATAACAAAACCCAATTCAGCTTCTTCTGCTTCTGGGTATTTTCTTAGGTCTGTAAACACATGGTTATTATTTGCAAGAAAATATGGGGCTCCAGTCATTCCTGATATACTGAGTATTTGCTTCACTAAATCAAATTTATTCCCCACTCTTCCATTTCTATATATATTTTATGTGTATAATGACTTCTTCTCCAATGCTGAATCATGTAAGCCTCTAGAAAACATTTTAAATGGCAGTTAAATTAAACACTTGTAGCACCAAAAACACTTAAGATTCAGTGGAAATGAGAGCAATGTGAATAAATTTAATCAAGACATTGACAACTACATCAGAACTGTCACCTGACCAGCAGTGGCTATAACATGTCACTAATACTCAATTGTAGGGCTATTAAAAGGTGAAAAATTAGACTTCTTAGAATCAGTGAAATAAATAAATATTGAATATGCTTTTTGATAGCTTTTGTTTTCTGCTTCTCAGATCCAGATCAGGTCCAGGTCCCAGCTCTTTTATTCTTGAGGCATTGGTTCTCCTGTGCATCTGATCCTGCAGAGAAGTGATGCTATGCAAGGTGCCTCTCTCCACTATGACAGGCTTCTTCCTCTACTCTGGGCAGCATTTTAGCATTTGCCCCAAGGCCTGTTATAAGTGTTCAGAAAATTTACTTTTGTTTTTCCACTTAGGGAGAAAATTCCCAAATACCTTTCCTACTTGTAGCAGTGTACTTCCCTGTTTCCAGTGTACCATGATGGTATGATGGTATGTGAGCCTTTGCCCATAGGTGCAGTGGACATAAAAGGACTGAATTCACTTTGATTGACTCAACTCCACACGAAACTTTTAAAAGAATGCTATCATTTGGAATTATTTTTCATTGGTAAATATTTTGGAAATATTTTTATATGTAACTAATGAACACTTCCTTTGTGCCATGAGAAGAGTACCTATGTCGTAGTTGATTTTTATGACATACTTATTCTTTTTTTTTCTTCATTCTTAATAATTTTTTCAGTTTCTTGAAATGAAACTAATACCTGCTTACTGTACTAATCCAAACAATATATAGTCAAAAATGACATTGATAGTCTCTTACTTTCTCTTTATAGTCCCATTTTATAATGTAATCACTTTCATATAAATGCACATACACACTGCATACACACACATATGCATATGCATAATATATACAGTGCTTAGTCACTTCAGTTGTGTCCATCTCTCTGTGACCCTATGGACTGTAGCCCACCAGGCTCCTCTTTGTTCATGGGACGTTCCAGACAAGAATACTGGAGTAGGTTGCCATTTCCTCTTCAAGGACATCTTCCTGACCCAGGGATCAAACCCTTATCTGCATCTTCTGCATTGCAGACGGATTCTTTACCACTGAGCAACCTAGGAAGCCTGTGTGTGTGTGTGTGTAGCAACTCCATGTTAGGGACCATGTTTCTTTTCTCTCTCTATATATGTATATACACACACACACATATATTGCTTAATAGCATATTGTGGATCTATTTCTAAGTTAATCTATAATGATCTACATGTTTTTAATAGCTGCTTAGGATTTCATAGTATTTATATATCATGATTTAGACAACCATTTTCCTGTATATGGGAATTGTAGTTTATAGAGATGTTATAAATCTTTAGAGTTATTTTTGGGTAAAGTTTTAAGAATATTTGACTTTGGAAATTTTTTTTCTTTCTTTTTTTCTCCCTTGTTAGTTAGAATTCCAGAAATAAAAATATTCAGGGTATACACATATTAAAAAAATTTAATATCACTACTTAATTTTTTACAATATAAAAATATGTACTTTCACTAGTTATCAGTGAGTAGGTAATTTCTACATTTTCTAATGAATGTTATCAGCATTGAATGTTACCTGATTTTTACATTGTCATTTAGTGGGCAAGATTTGATATCTTGTTTTAATTTGCATATTCCCTGCTTACCACTCTTGTGGTGGTACATTTTCATTGTTTATTGATCATGTGAATTTCCTCTTTTGTGATTTGCTTGGTCTTCTTTGAACATTTCTTTTCTTCTTTTAAAAATTTTTTCTAATAACCTGCTTACTGTACTAATCCAAACAATATATAGTCAAAAATGACATTGATAGTCTCTTACTTTCTCTTTATAGTCCCATTTTATAATGTAATCACTTTCATATAAATGCACATACACACTGCATACACACACATATGCATATGCATAATATATACAGTGCTTAGTCACTTCAGTTGTGTCCATCTCTCTGTGACCCTATGGACTGTAGCCCACCAGGCTCCTCTTTGTTCATGGGACGTTCCAGACAAGAATACTGGAGTAGGTTGCCATTTCCTCTTCAAGGACATCTTCCTGACCCAGGGATCAAACCCTTATCTGCATCTTCTGCATTGCAGACGGATTCTTTACCACTGAGCAACCTAGGAAGCCTGTGTGTGTGTGTGTGTAGCAACTCCATGTTAGGGACCATGTTTCTTTTCTCTCTCTATATATGTATATACACACACACACATATATTGCTTAATAGCATATTGTGGATCTATTTCTAAGTTAATCTATAATGATCTACATGTTTTTAATAGCTGCTTAGGATTTCATAGTATTTATATATCATGATTTAGACAACCATTTTCCTGTATACGGGGATTGTAGTTTATAGAGATGTTATAAATCTTTAGAGTTATTTTTGGGTAAAGTTTTAAGAATATTTGACTTTGGAAATTTTTTTTCTTTCTTTTTTTCTCCCTTGTTAGTTAGAATTCCAGAAATAAAAATATTCAGGGTATACACATATTAAAAAAATTTAATATCACTACTTAATTTTTTACAATATAAAAATATGTACTTTCACTAGTTATCAGTGAGTAGGTAATTTCTACATTTTCTAATGAATGTTATCAGCATTGAATGTTACCTGATTTTTACATTGTCATTTAGTGGGCAAGATTTGATATCTTGTTTTAATTTGCATATTCCCTGCTTACCACTCTTGTGGTGGTACATTTTCATTGTTTATTGATCATGTGAATTTCCTCTTTTGTGATTTGCTTGCTCTTATTTTGACACATTTTAGATTATCATTTTCTTAATGATTTAAAAGAACTCTTTACATTCTTAATAACAACAAACATCAAATGCTTACTATTTCAATTGACTTTGATTCTGAGTGCTTTTTAAGTGATGACACAATAATTAATTTGCACAACAACCTTATGAGGTAGGCACAATTTATATGTAAGAAAACTAGGGCAGAGAAAGGTTAAGTATATGTCCTAGGTCACACAGCTGACATTCAAATGAACGCTACTGCTGTATGAAGTCATGCTCTAACCTCTGAACTGAGGAATGCTCAGCTAGAAATGTAGATCACTTTGTCCTGAACACACAGATATGCCATTGTCAACTTAATAGGAGCCAGTGGCAGGCATTTTTAGAGCCAGTGGCAGGCATTTTTAGAGTAAATATTTTTGTCTAGAGTCTGGTAAGAATGACATGTTTCATGAAGAAAGAATAAAATCTATACTGTTACAAAGTAGAATCTTGATGGTATACATTGTTAAAAGTCAACTGTGGGAAGTACTGAGAAAGCTGATAAGGCAGAAACTGAGCAATGAAAGCAAAGGAGCAGAGGGGAAATTTTTTTACTCACACCAGGCATGAAAGGTCATAAATTCTTTAATGAAGTGGGATTAAAAAATAATATAAGAACTACTTTGTAACTTGTAGGTTGCCTAAGTAAATTGTTTATTTGTAGGTTTTATTGCATTAGCTACTCTTAATTAATCCCTTTGTGGTTTTTATAAAGTTCTTGGTTTAAGAAGACTAGCAGCAGGAAAAGCTTTTGACAAAACTCAGCACCCATTTATGGTAAATATTCTTCAGAAAGTGAGCATAGAGGGAACTTCCTCAATATGGTAAAGACCATATACAATAAGCCTACAGCTAACGTCATACTCAATAAAAAAGGATCAAACATATTAAAAAATTTAATATCACTACTTAATTTTTTACAATATAAAAATATGTACTTTCACTAGTTATCAGTGAGTAGGTAATTTCTACATTTTCTAATGAATGTTATCAGCATTGAATGTTACCTGATTTTTACATTGTCATTTAGTGGGCAAGATTTGATATCTTGTTTTAATTTGCATATTCCCTGCTTACCACTCTTGTGGTGGTACATTTTCATTGTTTATTGATCATGTGAATTTCCTCTTTTGTGATTTGCTTGCTCTTATTTTGACACATTTTAGATTATCATTTTCTTAATGATTTAAAAGAACTCTTTACATTCTTAATAACAACAAACATCAAATGCTTACTATTTCAATTGACTTTGATTCTGAGTGCTTTTTAAGTGATGACACAATAATTAATTTGCACAACAACCTTATGAGGTAGGCACAATTTATATGTAAGAAAACTAGGGCAGAGAAAGGTTAAGTATATGTCCTAGGTCACACAGCTGACATTCAAATGAACGCTACTGCTGTATGAAGTCATGCTCTAACCTCTGAACTGAGGAATGCTCAGCTAGAAATGTAGATCACTTTGTCCTGAACACACAGATATGCCATTGTCAACTTAATAGGAGCCAGTGGCAGGCATTTTTAGAGCCAGTGGCAGGCATTTTTAGAGTAAATATTTTGTCTAGAGTCTGGTAAGAATGACATGTTTCATGAAGAAAGAATAAAATCTATACTGTTACAAAGTAGAATCTTGATGGTATACATTGTTAAAAGTCAACTGTGGGAAGTACTGAGAAAGCTGATAAGGCAGAAACTGAGCAATGAAAGCAAAGGAGCAGAGGGGAAATTTTTTTACTCACACCAGGCATGAAAGGTCATAAATTCTTTAATGAAGTGGGATTAAAAAATAATATAAGAACTACTTTGTAACTTGTAGGTTGCCTAAGTAAATTGTTTATTTGTAGGTTTTATTGCATTAGCTACTCTTAATTAATCCCTTTGTGGTTTTTATAAAGTTCTTGGTTTAAGAAGACTAGCAGCAGGAAAAGCTTTTGACAAAACTCAGCACCCATTTATGGTAAATATTCTTCAGAAAGTGAGCATAGAGGGAACTTCCTCAATATGGTAAAGACCATATACAATAAGCCTACAGCTAACGTCATACTCAATGGTAAAACACTGAAAGGTTTTCCTCTAAGATCATCTCTCTGCCACCAAAGACTGTTAAAATGGATAGATTTATGACTATTATGATATTTATTTTAGCAAATTTAATAGTGCCAGAATTGTAACACATTTTTATTATTAATTTGTTTTTATTTTGCTTTTATAGAGTTTTGCTGTTTACTGCTATCGTAAACCTGAATCAATCATAGGTATATCCTGCCCCCTCCCACCTGAACCCCTGCCCCCTTCCTCCCTTTCCCACCTCTCCAAGTTATTGCATCACCCCCATGTAATACATTTTTAATATTTCCATTTAGTTTCATTTGTGGAGCCCTCTTAGGACCTGACTGCAAGTGAAAAATGATCTTCATTCAAGATAAACTGAGGCATCGCAGTATTAAGCTCATTTAATTAAGGATTTTCCTGCTTAACTTCTGCTCCTTTTTCAAGAATTGGTCTAAGTTCTAGAGGCTTTGGAGCATGAGATTTGGGAAAGATATTAGTTCAAGACCATTTGTTTTCTAAGTGAATATCCCCAAGATGCTGCAGTCCTGTTTGGTCCTTGGTCATGACCAAACTCCCTCACTGAGATCTTTTGGGATGTCTCTTATGGAGTGAATTGTATTTTCCAAAGATACGTTGAATTCCTAATCCTAAGTACCTCAGTATGTCATCTTATTTGGAAATAGGGTCATTGCAGGTGTAATTAATTCAGGTGAGGTCATCCTTGAGGAGGGTGAATCCTTAATCCAATATGACTACTGTCTTATGTCCCGGGGGCATGGGGGGGTATGCAACTGTAAAGATTCCTAAGGTAAATTTGAAGTGGGATTAAAAAATAATATAAGAACTACTTTGTAACTTGTAGGTTGCCTAAGTAAATTGTTTATTTGTAGGTTTTATTGCATTAGCTACTCTTAATTAATCCCTTTGTGGTTTTTATAAAGTTCTTGGTTTAAGAAGACTAGCAGCAGGAAAAGCTTTTGACAAAACTCAGCACCCATTTATGGTAAATATTCTTCAGAAAGTGAGCATAGAGGGAACTTCCTCAATATGGTAAAGACCATATACAATAAGCCTACAGCTAACGTCATACTCAATGGTAAAACACTGAAAGGTTTTCCTCTAAGATCATCTCTCTGCCACCAAAGACTGTTAAAATGGATAGATTTATGACTATTATGATATTTATTTTAGCAAATTTAATAGTGCCAGAATTGTAACACATTTTTATTATTAATTTGTTTTTATTTTGCTTTTATAGAGTTTTGCTGTTTACTGCTATACGTAAACCTGAATCAATCATAGGTATATCCTGACCCCTCCCACCTGAACCCCTGCCCCCTTCCTCCCTTTCCCACCTCTCCAAGTTATTGCATCACCCCCATGTAATACATTTTTAATATTTCCATTTAGTTTCATTTGTGGAGCCCTCTTAGGACCTGACTGCAAGTGAAAAATGATCTTCATTCAAGATAAACTGAGGCATCGCAGTATTAAGCTCATTTAATTAAGGATTTTCCTGCTTAACTTCTGCTCCTTTTTCAAGAATTGGTCTAAGTTCTAGAGGCTTTGGAGCATGAGATTTGGGAAAGATATTAGTTCAAGACCATTTGTTTTCTAAGTGAATATCCCCAAGATGCTGCAGTCCTGTTTGGTCCTTGGTCATGACCAAACTCCCTCACTGAGATCTTTTGGGATGTCTCTTATGGAGTGAATTGTATTTTCCAAAGATACGTTGAATTCCTAATCCTAAGTACCTCAGTATGTCATCTTATTTGGAAATAGGGTCATTGCAGGTGTAATTAATTCAGGTGAGGTCATCCTTGAGGAGGGTGAATCCTTAATCCAATATGACTACTGTCTTATGATCAAAGACAGAAGAAGAGATGGCCATGTGCCAGTGGAGGCAAGAGAGGGGGTTATGCAACTGTAAACCAAGGGATGCCAAGGAATGTGATGTCACCAGAGGCCAAGAGGAAGTCATGGAACAGACATCCCCCTAGAACCTTTGAGAAACGGTAGCTCTACGACATCTTGATTCTGGACTTCTAGCCTCCAGAACTTTGAAGAAATACATTTCTGTTGTTGTTTTCAGCGGCTAGGGTTGTGGAACTTTGTTGAGACAGCCTTAGGAAACTAATACAACATCCAAACTCATGCCACTTCAGTGCTGTCTTCTTAGCCTGCTGTTTCACTTGCATTTGGAGATGTATCTACTCTACTCATTTGGGAAAATGTCTGGGTGCTTCTCATGCCCTGTCAAACTTCCCATTGACCAGAGCACTTTATGTAGTCTCCTTTTTACTATTCCAGGGACAGGTTGTCATGGTCAGGAATGCTCTGCAGTGCTTGACAACTTCCAGGACAACCACATGGGAAACCAGGTTCACATATTGTCTTATCTGAATACCAGAACCTATCTGGGGGATGCTGTAATTCTTGTATGCCTTGAGCTTACCTAGGAGTGAGGACATGGGGAGGGATTTCATGCACAGTTCCCACACCAGTAAGTCCTTCTTTCTAAGCCTCCCCTTTCTATACTTACAATTTCTACCCAATTCATTTTCCTATAGTCTGAAAATCATGGGATTTCTATCTAGTCTGGATATACCGGTAATAATTGCCTCTACAGCCTGAGTCTATCATTACCTATCTTTGAATTTTCTATCTGACATCTAGTAGAAATAAAAATTCAGAATTTGCCATCTTTTTTTCCTCTGGTTTCTTTATGGCATGATGTCTTTGGACAATACAAAACTTTAGTCTGTCTTGTGGTTTGAATGCAAGTGAGTCACCATTAAAGGAAAAATACAGATGCATTATACCAGAAACTATAAACTCTTAGAAGAAAACATAGGATAAGTGCTTCTTGACACTTGATTTCATGGAAATAACACCAAAAGCACAGGCAACAAAAAGAAAATTAACAAGTGGGACTACTTCAAACTAAAAAAGTTTCTGCACAATGAAAGAAACAATTAGCAGAATGAAAGAGTAACCCATGAGCTGGGAGGCAACATTTTCAGACCATATATCTGATAAAGGTTAACATCCAAAATATATAAGGAACTCCTACAACTCAATAGCGAAAAAAAAAAAAAACAAAACAAAACCACACACACATACATAAAATCCAAAACCAAACTGATACCTCAATTAAAAAATGAGCTGAAAATGAGCAGATATTTTTCCAAAGAAGTTATACAAATGGTCAACAGGTAAATGAAAACATTCTCAGTCATCAGGGAAACACAAATCAAAACTGCAGTGGCATCTCACTTTCACACCTGTCAGGATGGTTTCTATAAAAAACAAAAATAAAAGCAAAAGGTAGCAAGTGTTGGCTGGGATGCAGAGAAATTGGAATCCTTGTGCACTGTTGGTCGGAATGTAAATTGATGCAGCCACTATGGAAAACTGTATGAAGTTTCCTTAAAAATTAAAAATTGAACTACCATATGTTCTAGCAATCCCACTTCTGGGTATTTATGCCAAATAAATGAAATCAGGATTTCAAAAAGATATTAACACTTTCTTTTTAATTGCACCATTATCCACAGTAGCCAAGATGTGGAAACAACCTAAGTGTTCATCAATGGATAAATGAATAATGGAATATTAATCAGCCATAAAAAGAAGGAAATCCTGTCATTTGGGATGTGTATGGACCTTGAGGGCAGAGGCACTGGGTGCTAGTGCTGATGGGAGGTGGGGAGAAGGGTAGAGAAATAGACAGGTGTCAGACTGTGGAGGTCTTTTTAGCTGTGTGAGGAAATTTTAACTTCATTCTGTACATAAGAGGAACCTGTTGCCAGAGTTATACATAGGCAAATGTTTGGTTAAATCATTGATTAGATGGATTAGATTGAAAATGTTGAGTCTATTTTTACTGAGAGCGTTGAAATTATACCAGAAAGCTCTGAGAGGAGTTAGTTTTGTCTCTGAGAGATGACTGTGTTCTGAAGTCATACAGAAGACGATGTTAACGTCTCTAACAGAGTAGTAACTATCTAGTGTTAGAAATGATTATATTTAATAATTAATTGGATGAAAAAAAAGACTGAAAAAAGAGTGAAGGGTAATCTTAGGTCTCTAGCTAGGATCACATTGTAGACAGAAATGCCATTCTGAGAAACACAATGTAAGAGGCTAAACAAGTATTTTGGGGGGTGAGATAAACTAGTTTTTGGAAATGTGGGGTTTAAGAGTTCTACAGACATTCAAGCATGAAAATTTAGTAGGTAGT
Source organism: Tragulus kanchil (assembly GCA_022376925.1). Taxonomy (NCBI): domain Eukaryota; kingdom Metazoa; phylum Chordata; class Mammalia; order Artiodactyla; family Tragulidae; genus Tragulus; species Tragulus kanchil. Next base: position 115,079,317 of record JAIOJX010000023.1, on the reverse strand, counting down.
TTTTTATACTTGGATTTGGAATTCGAGGAAGATCAAGCGAGAGGTCTGGACTTGGAGGCCTTCAAGCAGTGACAGAAACTGAAGCCATGGAAGCCAACTTTCTGGAAAACCGATCCTGGGAAAGACCGAAGGTAACAGGGTGAGGAGTGGCATCTCACTTTCACACCTGTCAGGATGGTTTCTATAAAAAACAAAAATAAAAGCAAAAGGTAGCAAGTGTTGGCTGGGATGCAGAGAAATTGGAATCCTTGTGCACTGTTGGTCGGAATGTAAATTGATGCAGCCACTATGGAAAACTGTATGAAGTTTCCTTAAAAATTAAAAATTGAACTACCATATGTTCTAGCAATCCCACTTCTGGGTATTTATGCCAAATAAATGAAATCAGGATTTCAAAAAGATATTAACACTTTCTTTTTAATTGCACCATTATCCACAGTAGCCAAGATGTGGAAACAACCTAAGTGTTCATCAATGGATAAATGAATAATGGAATATTAATCAGCCATAAAAAGAAGGAAATCCTGTCATTTGGGATGTGTATGGACCTTGAGGGCAGAGGCACTGGGTGCTAGTGCTGATGGGAGGTGGGGAGAAGGGTAGAGAAATAGACAGGTGTCAGACTGTGGAGGTCTTTTTAGCTGTGTGAGGAAATTTTAACTTCATTCTGTACATAAGAGGAACCTGTTGCCAGAGTTATACATAGGCAAATGTTTGGTTAAATCATTGATTAGATGGATTAGATTGAAAATGTTGAGTCTATTTTTACTGAGAGCGTTGAAATTATACCAGAAAGCTCTGAGAGGAGTTAGTTTTGTCTCTGAGAGATGACTGTGTTCTGAAGTCATACAGAAGACGATGTTAACGTCTCTAACAGAGTAGTAACTATCTAGTGTTAGAAATGATTATATTTAATAATTAATTGGATGAAAAAAAAGACTGAAAAAAGAGTGAAGGGTAATCTTAGGTCTCTAGCTAGGATCACATTGTAGACAGAAATGCCATTCTGAGAAACACAATGTAAGAGGCTAAACAAGTATTTTGGGGGGTGAGATAAACTAGTTTTTGGAAATGTGGGGTTTAAGAGTTCTACAGACATTCAAGCATGAAAATTTAGTAGGTAGTTTTTTATACTTGGATTTGGAATTCGAGGAAGATCAAGCGAGAGGTCTGGACTTGGAGGCCTTCAAGCAGTGACAGAAACTGAAGCCATGGAAGCCAACTTTCTGGAAAAGACCCTGATCCTGGGAAAGACCGAAGGTAACAGGAGGAGTGGATGGCAGAGGATGAAATGGTTGGATGGCATCATCAATTCAATGGATATGAATCTGAGCAACCTCTGGGAGATACTGAAGGACAGAGGAGCCTGACGTGCTGCAGTCCATGGGGTTGCAAAGAGTTGGACACGACTTAGTGAAAACAACAATTGTGAATAGTGTAGCAGTTAACTATTGTGGCCCAACAAGCCACCTCCAAGCTCAGTGGTTTTAAAGAACTACAACGAGGTACCATTTCAGACCAGTCAGAATGGTCATCATCAAAAGGTCTACAACAATAAATGCTGGAAAGGGTGTGGAGAAAAGGGAAACCTCTTATGCTGTTATGCAAACTGGTACAGCCACTATGGAGAACAGTGTGGAGATTTCTTAAAAAACTGGGCACAGAACTGCCATACGATCCAGCTATCCCACAGTGGGCATACACCCTGAAGAAACCAGAACTGAAAGAGATACATGTAACTGAGTATTCACTGCAGCACTATTTACAATAGCTAGGACATGGAAGCAACCTAGATATCCATCAGCAGATGAATGGATAAGGAAGTTGTGGTAAATATATACAATGGAATATTACTCAGCTATAAAAAGGAACTCATTTGAGTCAGTTCTAATGAGGTGGATGAACCTGGAGCCTATTAAACTGAGTGAGGGAAGTCAGGAAGAGAAAGACAAATATTGTACATTAATGCATATATATATGGAATCTAGAAGGATGGTTCCAATGATCCCACATACAGGGCAACAAAGAGACACAGACATGAAGAACAGACTCTTGGTCCCAGTGGGAGAAAGAGAGGGTGATTTGATTTGAGAGAACAGCATTGAAACATACGTATTACCATACATGAAACATGACTGATGTGAGTTCAGTGCATGAGGCAGGGCACCCAAAGTTGGTGGTCTGTCACAACCTGGAGGGACAGGTGGGGGGTGGGGTTCAGGGTAGCATGAAAAGGACATGGGCCACCCAGTTGATCAGGATCAAGGAGATCTGATGGAGGCCTTCAAGCAGTGACAGAAACTGAAGCCATGGAAGCCAACTTTCTGGAAAGTGTGGAACAAAGGAGGAGTGGATGGCAGAGGATGAAATGGTTGGATGGCATCATCAATTCAATGGATATGAATCTGAGCAACCTCTGGGAGATACTGAAGGACAGAGGAGCCTGACGTGCTGCAGTCCATGGGGTTGCAAAGAGTTGGACACGACTTAGTGAAAACAACAATTGTGAATAGTGTAGCAGTTAACTATTGTGGCCCAACAAGCCACCTCCAAGCTCAGTGGTTTTAAAGAACTACAACGAGGTACCATTTCAGACCAGTCAGAATGGTCATCATCAAAAGGTCTACAACAATAAATGCTGGAAAGGGTGTGGAGAAAAGGGAAACCTCTTATGCTGTTATGCAAACTGGTACAGCCACTATGGAGAACAGTGTGGAGATTTCTTAAAAAACTGGGCACAGAACTGCCATACGATCCAGCTATCCCACAGTGGGCATACACCCTGAAGAAACCAGAACTGAAAGAGATACATGTAACTGAGTATTCACTGCAGCACTATTTACAATAGCTAGAACATGGAAGCAACCTAGATGTCCACTAGCAGATGAATGGATAAGGAAGTTGTGGTACACATACAAAATGGAATATTACTCAGCTATAAAAAGGAACACAGATTCTTTTAAGTCAGTTCTAATGAGGTGTATGAACCTGGAGCCTATTATGCAGAGTGAAGGAAGTCAGGAAGAGAAAGACAAATATTGTACATTAATGCATATATATATGGAATCTAGAAGGATGGTTCCAATGATCCCACATACAGGGCAACAAAGAGACACAGACATGAAGAACAGACTCTTGGTCCCAGTGGGAGAAAGAGAGGGTGATTTGATTTGAGAGAACAGCATTGAAACATACGTATTACCATACATGAAACATGACTGATGTGAGTTCAGTGCATGAGGCAGGGCACCCAAAGTTGGTGGTCTGTCACAACCTGGAGGGACAGGATGGGGACAGAAGAAGGAATGGGGTTCAGGATGGGGAGACACATGTATACCCATGGTCAATTCATGTTGATGTATGGCAAAAACCATCACAATATTGTAAAGTAATTATCCTCCAATTGAAATTAATTATTAAAAAAATCAGTGATTTTAAACAATCATTCATAACCCTGCTCATATTTCTATAATCTAGGTAGGGCTCCATTGGGGAGCTTGTCTCTCTTTTCTATAATTTCTTAAAAATTTTTATTGAAGTACCATTGATTTACAAACTTGTGTTAATTTCTTCTGTACAGCAAAGTGACTCAGATATGTACATATATACCCACATGCATATGTAAGTATATACATGTACATATATTCTCTGTTTCATATGGTATTAGCTAGGCTCATTTATTCTTTTGCTGTCAGCTTACAGTGCATTGGGGTCAAGGATGCAATAGAGCCTTACTCACATATGTGATACTTGGGTTAGGACGGTTGGAACAAATGTGAACTGGCTAGACCTTTCTTTTGTCTCATGGTCTTTCTTCTCCCAGGGCCTTTCTCTTTACACAGCCTTTGGTCTTCAAGGAGGATAGCCTCAAGTTCCTTACCTGGCATCTCAGCGCAGGAAAAAAGGAAAGCACAAGTTATAAGATCTGTAGCACAGCCACAGAATTTGCAAGGTCATTTCCACTTAGTTCTATTGCTCTAAGCAAATCATAAGCAGGAGCCTGAGATGTGAATTCACCAGTTCACTGGGGGAAATTTTCCAATAACCCATCACGAAAGGTATGAGAGTAAGAAGAGTCTACAGCTCTGAAAGGCACAACATTAAGGGGCGGCAGTAGACAGAGAAGCCCATTATATGACTGAGGAGTGAAAAGAGAGAAGAACAGCGCTGTGACAATTAGAAGAAGATTCTACTACCAGAAAGAGAGAGAAGTCCTTTACTGTTGAAGTTAAGAAAATAATAGTTTAACGACTTCAGATTTAGTAATGAGCAGGTTGTTGGCACACTTGACAGGAAGAAATTCAATGGAACAGAGGAGCTAAAACCAGATTGCAGAGTTGAGTGAAGGAAAAACAGAGATCAAGAAGGTGGTCTGTAATAGGGCAGAAAGAACTAAGGAAACAAGCAGAATATGACATGTTTCTATGTTAGTCGGTTTGTTTTTAAATAAAGGAGGGATTTGTGCTGTTCTAAATGCTGACATAAAGTGACAAAAGGAAAGGTTGAAGAGACTAATATTAAGGAACTGAGTTCTATTTTCTTGAATTTACTGTTAGGAATTTGAGCTCAACTGCACAGAACAAAATGTGGTTACTTTATACTACTATTTTTTAGCTCTTTTTATTTTTTTTAAAGAATTTATCTTTAGTCAAGAGAAGGAAAATGCACTAAAATGTATAAATATATAATTCCTGCTTGCTTTTTGAAGCATTCAATTAAAAAGAATTTAATCTAAAATTAATCTGATTAGAAATAAAAATGTTTAAAAGGAAATATTATGAGTTGTCTTATGAAAATAAACACTATGTTTAAAGTATGCATTTCTGCAGTTTATATATTTATTCATTTTCTTTGGGATTCCCTGTTGGCTTAGATGGTAAGAATCTGCCTGCAATGCTGGCGACCTGGGTTTGATTTGTGGCTTGGAAAGATTCCCTGGAGGAGGGCATGGCAACCCAACTCCAGTATTCTTGCCTAGAGATCCCCATGGACAGAGGAGCCTGGTGAACTGCAGTCCACAGGGTCGCAAAGAGTCAGACACAACTGAACTAGTAACATGCAGTCACTTTCTTCAAAATGTATGTGCTTTAACAAATGTTGCAAATGTAGAGAAATAAAGTAAGTTTACATCAAAGAACAAGTATTTTACAAATGGCAACAAAAGACCAGTTGTATTTAAGATGTCTGATATTGCTTTATGTTTGTATTAATAATAAAATATTCTTCTGCACTATTTCTCCTCATGGAAAAACCCTGCTGTCCTTATTCATATACAAACAAAGCTGAAAGGGGGTCTGGATGACTGTGTGCCTCCCACAAGTTTTTCTGGAACTAATTTGATGAGAATAAAATTTGCACTTTCTAACCACCCTTTTGTACAGACATGTGCTTCACTCTTTTACCCGTAGAGCTCTGAGTATTTCAGGTTAAAAACAGAGATCAAGAAGGTGGTCTGTAATAGGGCAGAAAGAACTAAGGAAACAAGCAGAATATGACATGTTTCTATGTTAGTCGGTTTGTTTTTAAATAAAGGAGGGATTTGTGCTGTTCTAAATGCTGACATAAAGTGACAAAAGGAAAGGTTGAAGAGACTAATATTAAGGAACTGAGTTCTATTTTCTTGAATTTACTGTTAGGAATTTGAGCTCAACTGCACAGAACAAAATGTGGTTACTTTATACTACTATTTTTTAGCTCTTTTTATTTTTTTTAAAGAATTTATCTTTAGTCAAGAGAAGGAAAATGCACTAAAATGTATAAATATATAATTCCTGCTTGCTTTTTGAAGCATTCAATTAAAAAGAATTTAATCTAAAATTAATCTGATTAGAAATAAAAATGTTTAAAAGGAAATATTATGAGTTGTCTTATGAAAATAAACACTATGTTTAAAGTATGCATTTCTGCAGTTTATATATTTATTCATTTTCTTTGGGATTCCCTGTTGGCTTAGATGGTAAGAATCTGCCTGCAATGCTGGCGACCTGGGTTTGATTTGTGGCTTGGAAAGATTCCCTGGAGGAGGGCATGGCAACCCAACTCCAGTATTCTTGCCTAGAGATCCCCATGGACAGAGGAGCCTGGTGAACTGCAGTCCACAGGGTCGCAAAGAGTCAGACACAACTGAACTAGTAACATGCAGTCACTTTCTTCAAAATGTATGTGCTTTAACAAATGTTGCAAATGTAGAGAAATAAAGTAAGTTTACATCAAAGAACAAGTATTTTACAAATGGCAACAAAAGACCAGTTGTATTTAAGATGTCTGATATTGCTTTATGTTTGTATTAATAATAAAATATTCTTCTGCACTATTTCTCCTCATGGAAAAACCCTGCTGTCCTTATTCATATACAAACAAAGCTGAAAGGGGGTCTGGATGACTGTGTGCCTCCCACAAGTTTTTTCTGGAACTAATTTGATGAGAATAAAATTTGCACTTTCTAACCACCCTTTTGTACAGACATGTGCTTCACTCTTTTACCCGTAGAGCTCTGAGTATTTCTGTAGTTTTGATAAAGTAGATCAGACATGCATGTTTGGCTCCAGAGTGTTTAGGCATACATTATTGATTCTATTGTTTAAAGGTAAAAATGCTTTTAAAAGAAATCTCGAAAACAAATTCTAAATGAAGTGAATTTAAAGACCAGGAGAAGTTCCTAGGTAGGGGTTCCACAGCAGTTGTTTGAATGTTGTATATTTCTTTGCAAGCAACAGGTAGTTAATTAATGGCCTCAACAAACATTTGAAACCTACTATGCCTTAGGTAGCTGAGAAATGAAAAGAATTAGGCCAAGCCATATCCTGTGCTTAGCCCTTCCTCTATTACTGATCAGATAGGGCAGAGTCTATTCAAGATGCCAGGTGAGTAAAGAATTTTAAGAATAATGTGACATGTGCCATAATGAATGTGGAAAAAATGTATTTTGAGAGCACAGAGAGAAGAAACTAAATTTGTGTGTTGGCAAAGGATACAGACAAGAGGTATGTTATCACTTTCTAAAGCATCAGAGAAGAGGCATTTGATTTTTATCTTAGAGAAGGAGTGTGGTTTATAGGATGGATTGAGAGCTTGGCAGGGTGGAAGGACTGAGTGGTTGGGAGGAAGAATTACTCCCTGTTCAGAGGAAATAATATGAGTGGCAAGGAATCACATTAGGACTTTGGTGGTTTGGAGTGCTCCTTGCGGTTTTCTGGGTAATATGGCAGAAGCACAGGATGTGTTAAGGGAATGGCAGCCTATTATACTGAAAGGTAGAAATACAAATAAACGTTTTTAAGATATCATACGGTCTTGAGCTTTATACCATAGTTGGTGGGGAAGTTTGAATGACCAATGATTTATATCAGCCATAAACATTAATATCAGGAAAATCACAGCAAGGAATCATAGGACTTGTGTGATATAAGGTGATGTTTTCCTCTTTCTTCCCTTAAGAAAAGCATAATCAAACACTATAAGGCACTGCTGGTAACGTTCTTTGAAGCAAAGTATCTGGAAGATGCCTCCTTGTAACTTGTGGCATTTCAGTCTTAACCACCATGACATAATTCCACACGCTAAATCTCACACTTTGTAATTAAAGCTCATCCCTTTTGTTTTATTCCTCTTGGTGATGAAGACCTCTTTTCAGCAGCTTTTGATTCACTTGAAGGCAATTTTAAAGTTATCTCTTGGACTATCCACTTTAGACTATATAATTCTATCTCATTTACTTTTTCTCCCCACAACTTCTGTGCTACAACCCTTTAAACCACTTTAATTGCTATTTTCTGGATCTTTTCCAGTTTTCTGACATCTTCCTTATATGTGGTAAAATAAAAAGCACCATAGTAATTTTAAAAGAGTCTAAGTGATGTTAAACCTGATATAAAGGATTATTTTCAGCCATATTACATTACAGAGCTCTGAGGATAAGTCTGGTTTCCTGATAGGATTTTAAAAAAAATTTTGGCCTCTTTTATTATTATTATCTTTTAATTTATTTATTTTCATACATCTTTATTCTTTGGCCTGTGTGAGCCTCCCATTGCAATGGCCTCTCTTGTTGCAGAGGACCAACTCTGGGCGCATTTGCTCCATAGTGCAGGCTAATAATTGGACACACCAGTCCAGCTGCTCCACTGCATGTGGGATCTTCCCAGGCCAGGGATTGAACCAATGCCCCTTGCACTGCAAGGAGGACTCTTTACCCACTGGACTACCAGGGAAGCCCCTATTAGGGCTTTTTAAAGGCAGTTCTGCATTGGTGGAAAATAGAATTTTCTTTGATGTTTTGATCACCCTTTTTTCTTTTCTGTACAGCTAAAAAATTTAAAAGCAGCATTGTTATCTTCTTTTTTGTTGTTAATCATTTATCTAGAACTTTTTAAACTGTATTCTTTTTTTTTCAAGTTTTATCGAGGTATAACTGACAAAAAAATTGTGAAGTATTTAGAGTATACAACCTGGTGATTTGATATATGCATACATTGTCAAAGAATCTCTACATTGTTTAAATTCTGTTCTTTTATTCTTTTTCTTTTTTCCCCATCATGCCTCTTTTTTATTTATATTTATTTTTCATCCTTTTTTAAAAAAATTTTCTTGCATGCATGGGCCTCCCATTGCAGTGATGTTTCTCAGTGCAAAGCACCAGCTTTGGGCACATGTGCTCCAGAGTGCTGACTTGCAATTGGATACACTGATCCAGCCGCTCCGCAGCGTGTGGGATCTTCCCAGGCCAGGGAGGCCAGGGATCAAACTGGTACCCTCTGCACTGCAAGGCAAACTCTTTAACCACTGGACCACCAGGGAAGCCCCTAAACTCTATTCTTATCTCAAGAATCAAGATGTAATGGACAGAAGATAGGTTAGGGAAATCTGGGTTCAAATTATGTCCCTGTATGATATGTTGGATAAAAACAAGTTTGACTAAAAATGTTATCCTAGAATAATTTTGGAACATCTTCAGAAGTGTTCTAATTTAGATGGGAACTTGAGTATTCACTTTGGGCTCAATTACTAGTGTATGTGACTTTCAGCTTCCTCATCGGTAAAAAGGGAAAACAATCTCTAGCCAATACAATTGTTCAGAAATTTAGATATTAAAAAACTGAAGTTTCTGTCATGAAATCCAATACATAATAAATACTTCAGTTAAATAGGTTCCTTTCCTTTTCTTCTTTCCTTTTTATAAGGATTCTGTATACTTAAATTATCTAAATATCTGAGATGAAAAAACAAGTTCCTCTAAGTAGTATACTTGTGAAGGTCATCCTTGTAGATGACAGTAGGGAATTTAATGAGCATCCTTGCTTAAATCTACAATCTGAGTCATTACTAATGACATTACGTACTATAGACTTGCATGAACAACGGCTTGAGTTGTCCTTTAACTTGATATACAACCAATGAGAATGACCCCGTATTCAGTCAAGCCTCTGGTTTTCAGGTTGAATCCTATTAAAATAGGATTTCTTCACATGCCTTCTGAGGAACACTCTTCCCTATGAGTAACCAATGGATATTATGGACAGGGGAAAAATGTTTTGGTTACATAAATTGGGAAAATGAGAAATGCTGGAATAACCAGTTAAAGCAATTTCTACTTTGCAGGATTTTCCAGAGCCCTTAGCATACTATGCTATACTTGTGAAAGCGTATACTATAATATGCAGTGCATAGGAAATAACTAATTGAACATGAATCTATTTTTAGATTTAGATTTTTTTTTTTGGAACAAGGCCAGCTTTGGCATGGTTTTATTCATGATTAGAAGCATGTCCCCTAGCTGTTCTCCACAATGTCACAGGCTTACCAGGAAATAAAGACAGCTTTCCATGAACTTTGACTTCATATCTGTGCTTTCCCACATGCCTCAGTGAATGTTGTCTCACACAGGTGGCGCCATTTGGGCCAAGGTCACACAGCTGCTGAGCCTCTCAAGTATAGCCCTAAACTCTAATGAATCAAGATGTAATGGACAGAAGATAGGTTAGGGAAATCTGGGTTCAAATTATGTCCCTGTATGATATGTTGGATAAAAACAAGTTTGACTAAAAATGTTATCCTAGAATAATTTTGGAACATCTTCAGAAGTGTTCTAATTTAGATGGGAACTTGAGTATTCACTTTGGGCTCAATTACTAGTGTATGTGACTTTCAGCTTCCTCATCGGTAAAAAGGGAAAACAATCTCTAGCCAATACAATTGTTCAGAAATTTAGATATTAAAAAACTGAAGTTTCTGTCATGAAATCCAATACATAATAAATACTTCAGTTAAATAGGTTCCTTTCCTTTTCTTCTTTCCTTTTTATAAGGATTCTGTATACTTAAATTATCTAAATATCTGAGATGAAAAAACAAGTTCCTCTAAGTAGTATACTTGTGAAGGTCATCCTTGTAGATGACAGTAGGGAATTTAATGAGCATCCTTGCTTAAATCTACAATCTGAGTCATTACTAATGACATTACGTACTATAGACTTGCATGAACAACGGCTTGAGTTGTCCTTTAACTTGATATACAACCAATGAGAATGACCCCGTATTCAGTCAAGCCTCTGGTTTTCAGGTTGAATCCTATTAAAATAGGATTTCTTCACATGCCTTCTGAGGAACACTCTTCCCTATGAGTAACCAATGGATATTATGGACAGGGGAAAAATGTTTTGGTTACATAAATTGGGAAAATGAGAAATGCTGGAATAACCAGTTAAAGCAATTTCTACTTTGCAGGATTTTCCAGAGCCCTTAGCATACTATGCTATACTTGTGAAAGCGTATACTATAATATGCAGTGCATAGGAAATAACTAATTGAACATGAATCTATTTTTAGATTTAGATTTTTTTTTTTGGAACAAGGCCAGCTTTGGCATGGTTTTATTCATGATTAGAAGCATGTCCCCTAGCTGTTCTCCACAATGTCACAGGCTTACCAGGAAATAAAGACAGCTTTCCATGAACTTTGACTTCATATCTGTGCTTTCCCACATGCCTCAGTGAATGTTGTCTCACACAGGTGGCGCCATTTGGGCCAAGGTCACACAGCTGCTGAGCCTCTCAAGTCAGCACTATAGCCCCCAGTCCCTTGATTCTAAGTCTGGGGCTGTCTTTGTCTCCTTACCATCCTTCAGTCAGTCAGCAAACACGTGCTGAGTCAGCACGGGCCATCTCTGTGCCCGAACAGTAGCCAATAAGGCCCAGCTCCTGCCCTTAGGAGTGTTTAGAGTCTGGTGGGGAAATGGATGCATGAATGACCCCGGAGGTCCAGGGAAATGCTGTGTGGCAGGTGTGTGCCCTGGTGGGCTGGGAGCACAGGAGGAGAAGGCCCTCTGGCTTCCTTGGGGGCACTGCACAGAGGAGCAGGGGAAGAGCCGAGACTTGAAGGGCTTGAGGATGCGCTGGTGTCCAGCACGTGGGACACTGCGGGAGGAAGCAGCATTCTAGACCCGGAAGGAGCGCTGCGGGCCACGGTGTAAGCAGGCCTGGCCAGGCCACTCAGCATGGTGGGAGCCTCCGAAGCAAGGGTGTGACAGACGGACCGGGACGGGTCAGCAAGAGGAAAGGCGGGTTTCTCCAAGTCCGTATGGAGAGAGTGACTTCCAGGCAGAGAACCACCATGACATCCGGGAGCCATCCACGGGCTTCAAAGGGAGCTTCAGCAGCGTATTCCTGGCCAGACCTGTGTGACGGTTACTCCACCTGCGAGTGTGGGGACTGATGACTCTAGAGAGCCTCTCACCGGAAAGGATAAACACACCAGCCGCAATGACAGTGCTGACGATCGCAGCTGCCTAGCTCACCTGGCACCAGAAGGCGCCCTGTCGGTGTTCGGAGAATACAGCCGGCATTTTACTGCAGCATCTGGTGGACTCTTCTCACTCTGAGATGCAGGAAGCCGATCTGAGCCTCGGGGACGCACCCAGCGCTCTGGGTGCCCTGCGCCCTTTTGGGCACCCACCCCCACGCACGGCTGGTGCTGTTGAATGTTTCCTGAGTTCTGTGTCCAGCTTCCTCAGTGAGGCCGGGGATCCGGGGCTAGAGACCACACCTGTGCCTGCACACCACCGACAGCCACGCTGCACCTGCATCACTACTCCATGGGTCAAGCACTGGAAATTCCTCTGTGTTCTTTGAAGGCACAGCTCATGGTCCAGAAAATTAATTAAGGCATACTCAGTCTTCTCATCTAAGTGCAAGTGCCACATGCTTTTCCAATTTCCATAGCAGGAAGAAGCTCCCCATGGGCCTTTTCAGTTTCTTCAATCCCTATTAAGTTGAACAGATGAAATTAGGAGGAGGGAGGCAAACAGAAGCCGGTCCTTTAGCAAGGGGCCTTAAGAGCAGGTAGCACAAAAGGCAGGCTGTCATGTTCTGCTTTCTCTCACCATCTCCCACCACTCCTGCCAACACCTGGATGGCTAAGATACTAGTCCCCAAGCGCAGAAAGCCTCACTTCCGGCTTTAAAATAAACTTCCTCAAGAATGCTCAATGAAAATTATTTTGGAAAATACCACGTTACCAATGGCTCAGTTTATCATGGTGTTTTCCAGTCTTGGCAGAACATTCATTCATCATACATTGATTCAATCAACATGTATTTGGTCCACATCATTGATTGAGAGCTTTGTGTAGCATTTCCAACCAGATTATGCACCACACAATTATTATAGTTTAATGAAGGCAATTAAAGTGGTAATTACAAAATATAAATATATTATCAAAAACATTAAATTCTGCAAACATTTTTTTCATTCTTATTTGGTTGTAGGAATTCAGGGTTCTATGGCCTTCAAACATTTTTGATTGTGCCCTCATTTCTTCACATCAACTATATTTAGTTATTTATAAATTATATGCATAGGTTAATGGGTTAATGCACCATGTATTATAAATCAGGAATAGAATTAGAACATTTTGAAAAGATGTGATTAAAAATAAGTAGAAATAGATATTCAAATATTTTCCTTCTGCACTTCAATGACTGACCTTGCTAACTTGTGGACTGGGTTCCTCCCCCTTTACTGTGACCCCCTCTTTGGAAAACACTGTTCTAGAGACAAAGGAGCAAGCTCAGTTCAGTCAGTCAGTCGTGTCCGACTATTTGTGACCCCACAGACTGCAGCACACCGGGCTTCCCTGTCCTTCACTGTCTCCTGGAGCTTTCTCAGACTCATGTTTGTTGACTCAGTGATGCCATTCAACCATCTCATCCTCTGTTGTCCCTTTCTCCTTCTGCCTTCTGTTCTTCCCAACATCAGAGCCTTTTCCATAGTTGTCTGCAGCTTTTCCAATTTCCATAGCAGGAAGAAGCTCCCCATGGGCCTTTTCAGTTTCTTCAATCCCTATTAAGTTGAACAGATGAAATTAGGAGGAGGGAGGCAAACAGAAGCCGGTCCTTTAGCAAGGGGCCTTAAGAGCAGGTAGCACAAAAGGCAGGCTGTCATGTTCTGCTTTCTCTCACCATCTCCCACCACTCCTGCCAACACCTGGATGGCTAAGATACTAGTCCCCAAGCGCAGAAAGCCTCACTTCCGGCTTTAAAATAAACTTCCTCAAGAATGCTCAATGAAAATTATTTTGGAAAATACCACGTTACCAATGGCTCAGTTTATCATGGTGTTTTCCAGTCTTGGCAGAACATTCATTCATCATACATTGATTCAATCAACATGTATTTGGTCCACATCATTGATTGAGAGCTTTGTGTAGCATTTCCAACCAGATTATGCACCACACAATTATTATAGTTTAATGAAGGCAATTAAAGTGGTAATTACAAAATATAAATATATTATCAAAAACATTAAATTCTGCAAACATTTTTTTCATTCTTATTTGGTTGTAGGAATTCAGGGTTCTATGGCCTTCAAACATTTTTGATTGTGCCCTCATTTCTTCACATCAACTATATTTAGTTATTTATAAATTATATGCATAGGTTAATGGGTTAATGCACCATGTATTATAAATCAGGAATAGAATTAGAACATTTTGAAAAGATGTGATTAAAAATAAGTAGAAATAGATATTCAAATATTTTCCTTCTGCACTTCAATGACTGACCTTGCTAACTTGTGGACTGGGTTCCTCCCCCTTTACTGTGACCCCCTCTTTGGAAAACACTGTTCTAGAGACAAAGGAGCAAGCTCAGTTCAGTCAGTCAGTCGTGTCCGACTATTTGTGACCCCACAGACTGCAGCACACCGGGCTTCCCTGTCCTTCACTGTCTCCTGGAGCTTTCTCAGACTCATGTTTGTTGACTCAGTGATGCCATTCAACCATCTCATCCTCTGTTGTCCCTTTCTCCTTCTGCCTTCTGTTCTTCCCAACATCAGAGCCTTTTCCAATGAGTTGTCTCTTCGCATCAGTTGGCCAATATATTGGAGCTTCAGCTTCAGCATCATTCCTTCCAGTGTATACTTAGGGTTGATTTTCTTTAGGATCAACTGGTTTGATCTCCTTGCAGTCCAAGGGACTGTCAAGAGCCTTCTCTGACACCACAATTCAAAGACTTCAATTCAGTGCTCAGCCTTCTTTATGGTCCAGCTCTCACATCCATACATGACTACTGGGAAAACCATAACTATGACTATACAGACTTATGTTGGCAAAGTGATATCTGTGCTTTTTAATATGCTGTCTAGATTTGTCATAACTTTTCTTCCAAGGGACAAGCATCTTTTAATTTCATGGCCACAGTCACCATCTGCAGTGATGATGGAGCCTAAGAAAATACAGTCTGTAACTGTTTCCATTGTTTGCCCATCTCCTTGCCATGAAGTGGTGGAACCAGATGCCACGATCTTTGTTCTTCTGAATGTTGAGTTTTAAGCCAGTTTTTTCACTCTCCTCTTTTGCCTTCATCAAGAGGCTCTTTTGTGCCTCTTTGCTTTCTGACATAAGAATTGTGTCACTTGCATAATTAAGATTATTGATATCTCTCCTGGCAATCTTGACTCCAGTTTGTGATTAATCCAGACTGGCATTTCTCATGATGTACTCTGCATATAAATTGAATAAGCAGGGTGACAATATACAGTGTTGATGTACTTCTTTCCTGATTTGGAACCACTTCATTGTTCTGTGTTCACTTCTAACTGTTGCTTCTTCTCCTGCATACAGATTTTGCATAGGGCAGGTAAGGTGGTCTTGTATTATAAATCAGGAAAAATTTTGAAAAGATGTGATTAAAAATAAGTAGAAATAGATATTCAAATATTTTCCTTCTGCACTTCAATGACTGACCTTGCTAACTTGTGGACTGGGTTCCTCCCCCTTTACTGTGACCCCCTCTTTGGAAAACACTGTTCTAGAGACAAAGGAGCAAGCTCAGTTCAGTCAGTCAGTCGTGTCCGACTATTTGTGACCCCACAGACTGCAGCACACCGGGCTTCCCTGTCCTTCACTGTCTCCTGGAGCTTTCTCAGACTCATGTTTGTTGACTCAGTGATGCCATTCAACCATCTCATCCTCTGTTGTCCCTTTCTCCTTCTGCCTTCTGTTCTTCCCAACATCAGAGCCTTTTCCAATGAGTTGTCTCTTCGCATCAGTTGGCCAATATATTGGAGCTTCAGCTTCAGCATCATTCCTTCCAGTGTATACTTAGGGTTGATTTTCTTTAGGATCAACTGGTTTGATCTCCTTGCAGTCCAAGGGACTGTCAAGAGCCTTCTCTGACACCACAATTCAAAGACTTCAATTCAGTGCTCAGCCTTCTTTATGGTCCAGCTCTCACATCCATACATGACTACTGGGAAAACCATAACTATGACTATACAGACTTATGTTGGCAAAGTGATATCTGTGCTTTTTAATATGCTGTCTAGATTTGTCATAACTTTTCTTCCAAGGGACAAGCATCTTTTAATTTCATGGCCACAGTCACCATCTGCAGTGATGATGGAGCCTAAGAAAATACAGTCTGTAACTGTTTCCATTGTTTGCCCATCTCCTTGCCATGAAGTGGTGGAACCAGATGCCACGATCTTTGTTCTTCTGAATGTTGAGTTTTAAGCCAGTTTTTTCACTCTCCTCTTTTGCCTTCATCAAGAGGCTCTTTTGTGCCTCTTTGCTTTCTGACATAAGAATTGTGTCACTTGCATAATTAAGATTATTGATATCTCTCCTGGCAATCTTGACTCCAGTTTGTGATTAATCCAGACTGGCATTTCTCATGATGTACTCTGCATATAAATTGAATAAGCAGGGTGACAATATACAGTGTTGATGTACTTCTTTCCTGATTTGGAACCACTTCATTGTTCTGTGTTCACTTCTAACTGTTGCTTCTTCTCCTGCATACAGATTTTGCATAGGGCAGGTAAGGTGGTCTTGTATTCCCATCTCTTTTAAAATTTTCCAGTTTGTTGTGATCCACACAGTCAAAGGCTTTAGCATAGTCAACGAGGCAGAAGTAGTTATTTTCCTGGAATTCTCTTGCTCTTTCTATGATCCAGCAGTTATTGGGAATTTGATCTCTGGTTCGTCTGCCTTTTTAAAATCCCGTTTGGACTTGGAAGTTCTTGATTCATGTACTGTTGAAGCCTAGCTTGGAGGATTTTAAGTATCGCTTTGCTTGTGTGTGAAACGAGTGCAATGGTTTGGTAGTTTGAGCATTATTTGGCATTTCCTTTCTTTGGGATTGGAATGAAAACTGATCTTTTCCAGTTCTAAGGCCACTGCTGAGTTTTCCAAATTTGCTGGCATATTGAGTTGAGCATTTTAACAGCATCATCTTTTAATATTTGAAAGCACTCAGCTGGAATTCCATCACCTCCACCAGCTTTGTTCATAGTAATGCTTCCTAGGGTGCACTTGACTTCACACTCTAAGATGTCTGGCTCTAGGTGAGTGATCACACCATCTTGGTCATTCGGCTCACTAAGATCTTTCTGTATAGTTCTTTTGTATAGTTCTTCCACCTCTTCTTAATATCTTCTGCTTCTGTTAGGTCTATGCCATTTTGGTCCTTTATTGTGCCTATCTTGGCATGAATGTTCTCTTGGTGTCTCTAATTTTCTTGTAGAGCTCTCTAGTCATTCCCATTCTGTTGCTTTCCTCTATTTCTTTGCATTTTTCACTTAAGAAGGCTTTCTTATCTCCCCATGGTATTTTCTGTAACTTTGCATTCATATGGGTGTATCTTTCCTTTTCTCCTTTGCCTTTTTACATCTGTTCTTTTCTGAGTTATTTGTAAGGCTTCCTCAGACAACCACTTTGCCTTCGCATTTCTTTTTCTTGGGGATGGTTTTGATCATCATACTTCCTGTACGATGTTATGAACCTCCATCCATAGTTATTCAGGCATTTTGTCTGTTAGATCTAATCCCTTGAATCTATTTGTAACTTCTACAGTATAATCATAAGGGATTTGATTTAGGTCATACCTGAATGGCCTAGTGATTTCCCACACTTTCTTCAGTTTGAGCCTACATTTTGCAATAGGGAGTTCACTATAATAAGACTGAATTTTAATTTAAGTCTTCAATTTAACTTTGAATTTTGCAATAAGGAGTTCATTGCAAAAAGGAGCAAAGGAGGAAGCAAATTTAACCATGTTACAGATTTGGAGGAGCTTTTCTTTTTCATCTATTTTATTTGTCCTCATTTATTAAGAGTAAATTTAGATTTTACACTGTTGTGGGAAGTTCACCAAAAAAAGAATAAATAAAGAAATATGCATATTTCTTTGATCTTCACAAGCTTACTCTGATTGGAGAAAATGCCAGTTAATAGAGCAATATCAGTTTAGAAGTTGGAATTCTTGAATCTATTCGGGTAAAATTATCAAGTATTTGTAGAACATCTCTCATATGCTAAGTGCTAAGTATCAGGAATAACAGAAGAAATTCATGGCACTCGTTTTTGAGGAGTTTTTATCACCAAAGGAGTGATATTGAGTTTCAGAGTATTTTCAGGACAGAAGGGAAGGTTGCCCTGGAAATCCTCTTCTTAATATTATGAACATAACTTTTCAAGTAGGAGCTGTTTCTATCAAAGGATCATGAGAAATGTGTCCTTAATATAAAAGGATCATGGGGTTTGCTTGATAGGAGGGTTCCCAGTACTCTCTTATTGCTGTGGTTCTTCCTTGATGCTTGTTCTCATGAATTCTAGTTGCTCCTGGGTACGTCTTTCTGCTTTATAGTCATGTTAGTGTGTAAGATTTCTGCTATCCTATAAGATGCTGTGGTATGATGCTGTTTTTACCAGGGACGTTTTTTCTGCTTTACATCTGTTCTTTTCTGAGTTATTTGTAAGGCTTCCTCAGACAACCACTTTGCCTTCGCATTTCTTTTTCTTGGGATGGTTTTGATCATCATACTTCCTGTACGATGTTATGAACCTCCATCCATAGTTATTCAGGCATTTTGTCTGTTAGATCTAATCCCTTGAATCTATTTGTAACTTCTACAGTATAATCATAAGGGATTTGATTTAGGTCATACCTGAATGGCCTAGTGATTTCCACACTTTCTTCAGTTTGAGCCTACATTTTGCAATAGGGAGTTCACTATAATAAGACTGAATTTTAATTTAAGTCTTCAATTTAACTTTGAATTTTGCAATAAGGAGTTCATTGCAAAAAGGAGCAAAGGAGGAAGCAAATTTAACCATGTTACAGATTTGGAGGAGCTTTTCTTTTTCATCTATTTTATTTGTCCTCATTTATTAAGAGTAAATTTAGATTTTACACTGTTGTGGGAAGTTCACCAAAAAAAGAATAAATAAAGAAATATGCATATTTCTTTGATCTTCACAAGCTTACTCTGATTGGAGAAAATGCCAGTTAATAGAGCAATATCAGTTTAGAAGTTGGAATTCTTGAATCTATTCGGGTAAAATTATCAAGTATTTGTAGAACATCTCTCATATGCTAAGTGCTAAGTATCAGGAATAACAGAAGAAATTCATGGCACTCGTTTTTGAGGAGTTTTTATCACCAAAGGAGTGATATTGAGTTTCAGAGTATTTTCAGGACAGAAGGGAAGGTTGCCCTGGAAATCCTCTTCTTAATATTATGAACATAACTTTTCAAGTAGGAGCTGTTTCTATCAAAGGATCATGAGAAATGTGTCCTTAATATAAAAGGATCATGGGGTTTGCTTGATAGGAGGGTTCCCAGTACTCTCTTATTGCTGTGGTTCTTCCTTGATGCTTGTTCTCATGAATTCTAGTTGCTCCTGGGTACGTCTTTCTGCTTTATAGTCATGTTAGTGTGTAAGATTTCTGCTATCCTATAAGATGCTGTGGTTAGTGATTGCTATGCTGTTTCTCCTTATACCTTACTGTTGGCCTCAGTGGGTTCACCATTCTAACCGGTTTCCTTTACCATATTGTTCACTTACCAGTAGCCTCCCATTTCATCCTTTATGACCATTACCCTGGTAAATTATTATTTTAGATTCATTGTATTTCACCATGCCTCTTCATTCTAGCAGATGTCCACTTATATTTCAATCACATATACTCTTCATTAGAATTATTTAAGTGCATGTGATTTTAGAAAAATTCAAAATGTGTTTGCTATCTTTGTTTCTTCACACACTCACATTTGTACCCATATATAAAAGCTTGGCTATTTGAAGGATAAACCTACGCCAGAGAAGGATTTCTCAGGTTTCTAGTTTTATTTTTCTGAAACATTTCACTTCAATAGAGTTTTAATTGTATTGGCTCTAAGTGAATGTAAACCAAGTTAGTATTGAACCAGCAGATGGAAAAATCCTTATCATTGAACAATGAAACAACTTGAATTCTTTTTTTCCCCTTTTGCCATCTGGTATCTGTGCTCATATTTGAAACATTAAACATTCAGGAAAGAGTTGTTTTCTGTATCCAATCATCAGAAGCTTTCTCTGAAGATTGGTACTTAAAAGATAAAATGTTACAAATACAAATGGAGCCCTGAACTAATATTTGACAGTCACATAAAAGCTTAAGAAAATGCAGAGTACAAAGTGAATCTAAGGAGATGCCATTTTCAATTTATTTTCATAATCTAATTCTGCATTGCTTGTAAAGGTTAATCTAAATCCAGCAGAACAAAGCCCATCCACTGTTGACTTGTTACAGACACTCCTACCGTATTCTAAATGCAGCAAAGTAAACATAGCCCTTGTTTACAACCCATTGCTATTTTTTCCAAATTATAGCATATATGAGTTTTTTCTTTATGTGACCCTCAAATTATCAGTAGTCAAATGATGTCTGTAATAGTAAAATGCTTCTATGAAAATATCCAGAAAAGAATTTATAGTACTTTGAAAGAGTGCCACAATGCATTTAACCTCTTGTTATTCAAATAACCTTTCAGATCAGCTTTTCTGAATGTCCAGCTGTGTTTGCATTACCTACTGAGTGGGGGTGAAAGCCAAAGGAACTTGCATAGTTTAGATATTATTTGAAATATTAGCCTAAGGAAATATCTATATAACATTGAAAAACTTCAGCCCCTGTGATTCAAGTATTGCAATATCTAGTAATGTTAGATTTTCTGGTGTTTTCATTATAAGTAAAACTTGATCTCTGTATTTTCATGAGTTTTCTTAATATCATCAAAGCATGAATAAATTAATGTGGTATTTCTATTGAACTTGAAGTTAAAGCCTTGTTCTAAGTCTAGATCTTTTAGTTTGTGAGATATTTATTATCACTTTTCAGATTGGTTTATCTTTGATAGATTTTGAAAACTATCTGTTTCTTCCTGTGGTTGTGTTTCCCACTTGGAGCTCTTCCAGCAATGCCTCAGTTTGTGGCTGAGTGGATCAATTCCAGAAATTTACTTTAGACAACTAATATCATTCTATGAATTATTCTTTAGTTTTAGAAATGATTTTTCACTGACCAGTCTCTGATCAACAATTTTAAGATTACAAATAACATTCACTAGGCTAAAAGTTAAGTGTTTTCTTAAGCAGAAGGATAAACTTGGACCATTATCCTTCTGCTTAATCTGGCTCTGGTTCACTTGCATTTAAAACAGATGGTTTAACTTGCTCTCCTAATTGGTCTTTCAGGTGTTGAAGGACTTTTGGGTGCAGAGATGTGCTCAGCTTAGTCATGTAATGGGTAGAGGACTCATTTCTCCCAGTAGCTACGTAAGAGTCATTACAAGGAACGGGGCTTCTTCGCTGCACCCAGGAAGGCTGCACCTTCCCCACAGCAGCTCCAATACTGAGAGTCTGAGAACTTTTTCTCAGAAGTGATATCTGCTACTCACTGCTCTTGTGCCCTGCTATGCCCATTATCTTGGAGAATGAAATGGCAACTCACTCCAGTGGGTCTCCAGTGCCTGGAAAATTCCATGGGTAGTCATGATAGCCTATAAAAGTTATAGTACTTTGAAAGAGTGCCACAATGCATTTAACCTCTTGTTATTCAAATAACCTTTCAGATCAGCTTTTCTGAATGTCCAGCTGTGTTTGCATTACCTACTGAGTGGGGGTGAAAGCCAAAGGAACTTGCATAGTTTAGATATTATTTGAAATATTAGCCTAAGGAAATATCTATATAACATTGAAAAACTTCAGCCCCTGTGATTCAAGTATTGCAATATCTAGTAATGTTAGATTTTCTGGTGTTTTCATTATAAGTAAAACTTGATCTCTGTATTTTCATGAGTTTTCTTAATATCATCAAAGCATGAATAAATTAATGTGGTATTTCTATTGAACTTGAAGTTAAAGCCTTGTTCTAAGTCTAGATCTTTTAGTTTGTGAGATATTTATTATCACTTTTCAGATTGGTTTATCTTTGATAGATTTTGAAAACTATCTGTTTCTTCCTGTGGTTGTGTTTCCCACTTGGAGCTCTTCCAGCAATGCCTCAGTTTGTGGCTGAGTGGATCAATTCCAGAAATTTACTTTAGACAACTAATATCATTCTATGAATTATTCTTTAGTTTTAGAAATGATTTTTCACTGACCAGTCTCTGATCAACAATTTTAAGATTACAAATAACATTCACTAGGCTAAAAGTTAAGTGTTTTCTTAAGCAGAAGGATAAACTTGGACCATTATCCTTCTGCTTAATCTGGCTCTGGTTCACTTGCATTTAAAACAGATGGTTTAACTTGCTCTCCTAATTGGTCTTTCAGGTGTTGAAGGACTTTTGGGTGCAGAGATGTGCTCAGCTTAGTCATGTAATGGGTAGAGGACTCATTTCTCCCAGTAGCTACGTAAGAGTCATTACAAGGAACGGGGCTTCTTCGCTGCACCCAGGAAGGCTGCACCTTCCCCACAGCAGCTCCAATACTGAGAGTCTGAGAACTTTTTCTCAGAAGTGATATCTGCTACTCACTGCTCTTGTGCCCTGCTATGCCCATTATCTTGGAGAATGAAATGGCAACTCACTCCAGTGGGTCTCCAGTGCCTGGAAAATTCCATGGGTGGAGAAGCCTGATGAGCTACAGTCCATTGGGTCTCAAATATGGGGCTTCTCTGCTGGCTCAGTGCTGAAGAATCTGCTTGCAATGCAGGAGACCTGGGTTCCATCCCTGGGTTGGGAAGATCCCCCTGGAGGAGGGCATGGCAGCCCACTCCAATATTCTTGCCTGGAGAATTCCATGGACGGAGGAGCCTGGCAGGTGGTAGTCCATGGGGTCACACAGAGCCGGACATGACTAAAGTGATTAAGCAGCAGCAGCATGCCTATTATCTAAATTATCTCTCAATTTCTCTGATTAGTGTCTTCAACAAAGTGTTCTCTGCTAACCATTCTCCTTCATGGCCTCTGTCTACTTAGCTCCTTTCACGTTATGGATTTTTCCTCCTTAATGTGAAATTTTAACTTCTACCCTCACTAAATTCCAACCCTCTCCACGTCTTGCATTCATCCCTGCCACAGAGACTGTGTGGTTGAATTAACCCATCAGCATATAAGACAGAGTGCCTCTGTTGTCCCAGCCTTCATTCCAGGTCCACCTTAAACCCACTGGTCTAATTTATGTGTCTTTGTGTCAAATAGTCAGTTGCATTAGAACAACAACAAAAACTAGAAACAGCACCAAGGACATTGCATGTGTGCTAAGTCATTTCAGTTGTATTCAACTCTTTGCGGCCTTATGGATTGTAGCCCACCAGACTCCTCTGTCCATGAGATTCCCTAGACAAGATACTGAAGTGTGTAGCCATTTCCTTCTCCAGGAGATCTTCCCCACACAGGGATAGAACCTACATTTCTTGCGTTGAAGGCAAATTCTTTACTGCTGAGCCACTGGGGAATTTACTTATTATTTAACTTACTCCATGACAGGAATTTAGACTACTGCTTGTCTCAGCCCTGGGAGAAAGGTTTATAACAAGACTCAAAGAGATTACATACTTACAGAGCTAGGACTCAAAGTGAATTCTAACTTCAAAATCATTCTTTTAACTACTATTATATGGGAAAGGCTAGGTCTCAGGGTGATCATTTTCAAAGCCCAGAGACACTTGCAAATGGGTGTCCTCAGAAGGGCCCCTCAGGCATAGAAGCCCAGAGATTTTTCACAAGGGACATTTCCAGCAGCATGCACCTTTCAACATGGATACTTCCCTGGTGGCAATATGGAAACTAATCTTTTAAACAAAATTTCATGGTGGTTTGAAGATGTGAAGTAAAATCCTGCTCTTCAACTTCAAAGCAATTGTGTAAGGATACTCAAGGTACAGGGCACGGAATAGTAGAGAGCCTCATTTTTGTGCGCAATCCTGAAACTACCTGACCTTTTCACTTGGACATATCACTATTACTTTATTCATCTTTAAAACTGGACAGTCTAAATTTTAAAAAGACAATTGCTCGATTTTAAAAAATGATTAGATTATTTTGATAAAGACTCTGGCATTTGATAGGATTTGCGTATGTTAATGGCTTGTTCCTTATTTCTCCAATGAAAGACTATATCTGGTCACTTAAAGAAAGACAGGGCTTCCCTGGTGGTCCAGTGGGTAAAGAGTCTGCCTTGCAGTGCAAGGGGCACCGGTTTGATGCCTGGCCTGGGAAGATCCCATGTGCTCCGGAGTGACTAGACCAGTGTGTCCAATTACCAGCCAGTGCTCTGGGCTCATGTGCTCCAGTGCTCTGCAGCGAGAGAGGCCACTGCAGTGGGAGGTTCACACAGGCCAAAGAATAAAGATGGATGAAAATAAATGATTACTTAAATGCAAAAAAATAAGAGAGAGAGAGAGAGAACCTCTTAATTGAAGTGTAATACACATAGAAAAAGTACAGAAAAAATAAGTGTTGGGCTGAATTAACTATCTCAAAATGAGCTCATTTGTGAAACCTGCTCCCTACTCAAGGTCTAGAAGACTGCCAACAACCTAGAAGCCCCACTCACGTCCCCTCCCAATAACTGAGTCTTCTCTGTTTGCCAGAAGTGACCAGAATTCTAAGTTCTAACACCTTAGGTTGGATTTTTCAACTTTTTAAAAAACGTTGTGCAAGTGAAGTTATAGGTAATGTATTCTTTTGTACCTGGCTTCTTTTGTTAAATTATGTTTGTAAGATTCATTATGTGCTATATTATACAGCATAATGAATCTTATTTGGGTATAATTTCTGCGTTTTGTTAGCATGTGGGTATAGTTAATTTTGAAAGCTGTAGTATATTTCATTATATGACTGTACCATAGTTTATTTGTTTTAAAGTTAATGGACATATGGGTTGTTTCTGGTTTTCAGAAATTATGAATAATATTGAAAGTGTTCTTGCCTACATCGTTTTTTATTGTAGTTATTAAAGTTAATGGATATCCAAAATGGTTTTCTATTTCTGTCAGGTGGTTTGAAGATGTGAAGTAAAATCCTGCTCTTCAACTTCAAAGCAATTGTGTAAGGATACTCAAGGTACAGGGCACGGAATAGTAGAGAGCCTCATTTTGTGCGCAATCCTGAAACTACCTGACCTTTTCACTTGGACATATCACTATTACTTTATTCATCTTTAAAACTGGACAGTCTAAATTTTAAAAGACAATTGCTCGATTTTAAAAATGATTAGATTATTTTGATAAAGACTCTGGCATTTGATAGGATTTGCGTATGTTAATGGCTTGTTCCTTATTTCTCCAATGAAAGACTATATCTGGTCACTTAAAGAAAGACAGGGCTTCCCTGGTGGTCCAGTGGGTAAAGAGTCTGCCTTGCAGTGCAAGGGGCACCGGTTTGATGCCTGGCCTGGGAAGATCCCATGTGCTCCGGAGTGACTAGACCAGTGTGTCCAATTACCAGCCAGTGCTCTGGGCTCATGTGCTCCAGTGCTCTGCAGCGAGAGAGGCCACTGCAGTGGGAGGTTCACACAGGCCAAAGAATAAAGATGGATGAAAATAAATGATTACTTAAATGCAAAAAAATAAGAGAGAGAGAGAGAGAACCTCTTAATTGAAGTGTAATACACATAGAAAAAGTACAGAAAAAATAAGTGTTGGGCTGAATTAACTATCTCAAAATGAGCTCATTTGTGAAACCTGCTCCCTACTCAAGGTCTAGAAGACTGCCAACAACCTAGAAGCCCCACTCACGTCCCCTCCCAATAACTGAGTCTTCTCTGTTTGCCAGAAGTGACCAGAATTCTAAGTTCTAACACCTTAGGTTGGATTTTTCAACTTTTTAAAAAACGTTGTGCAAGTGAAGTTATAGGTAATGTATTCTTTTGTACCTGGCTTCTTTTGTTAAATTATGTTTGTAAGATTCATTATGTGCTATATTATACAGCATAATGAATCTTATTTGGGTATAATTTCTGCGTTTTGTTAGCATGTGGGTATAGTTAATTTTGAAAGCTGTAGTATATTTCATTATATGACTGTACCATAGTTTATTTGTTTTAAAGTTAATGGACATATGGGTTGTTTCTGGTTTTCAGAAATTATGAATAATATTGAAAGTGTTCTTGCCTACATCTTTTGATTATTATTTGCATTGAGCAACATAGTCCCTCAGTATGATATGTTTTCACCTGAGTAGATAATACCAAGCAGATATCCAAAATGGTTTTCTATTTCTGTCAGTAGTATGTGACTGCTCATTGCTCCTAAGGTTAGTCAGCTGTTTGTATTTTCATTCATTTGAATTGTGATGAGTTTGTATAGGTATGTTTTTAACTTTTCTTGACTGCTAATGTGGTTAAACCTCCTTGCCTATGTGGTTTTTTTTTTTTTTTTTTAATTTATTATTTTTGTGGGGAGGTGGTGGAGTGGGGAGGGAGGGGGCAGGAGGGCCACTTCTATTGGTCCTTCATTTGTCTGTTTTCATCCATCTTTGTTCTTTGGCCCATGTGGGCCTCCCACCGCAGTGGCGTCTGTTGTCGCAGAGCACCGGCTCTGGGCATATGCGCTCCAGAGCTCTGGCTAGGTAGTTGAACAGGTCGGTCCAGTCGCTCCGCAGCATGTGGGATCTTCCCAGGCCAGGGATCGAACCAGTACCCCTTGCACTGCAAGGTGGTATCCTTACCCACTGGACCACCAGGGAAGCCCCTCCTTGCCTATGTTTATTGGGCATTCAGGTATGCTTTCCTAATAAGTTCTTGCTTCTAATCTCTTGCCCACTTTTTCTTTTGAGTTTTGACTTTTTACTTATTCTCAATAAAAGTCCTCGTTTGGCTCTATGGGTTGCAGATATTTTCTCTCAGCCTGTGACTTGACTTTTCACTTTCTTTCTTTCTTTATATATATATATTTTATCTATTTGGTTGCCCCAGGTCTTTGTTGTGGCATGAGGGATCTTTAGTGCAGCATGTGAATTCTTTTGTACCTGGCTTCTTTTGTTAAATTATGTTTGTAAGATTCATTATGTGCTATATTATACAGCATAATGAATCTTATTTGGGTATAATTTCTGCGTTTTGTTAGCATGTGGGTATAGTTAATTTTGAAAGCTGTAGTATATTTCATTATATGACTGTACCATAGTTTATTTGTTTTAAAGTTAATGGACATATGGGTTGTTTCTGGTTTTCAGAAATTATGAATAATATTGAAAGTGTTCTTGCCTACATCTTTTGATTATTATTTGCATTGAGCAACATAGTCCCTCAGTATGATATGTTTTCACCTGAGTAGATAATACCAAGCAGATATCCAAAATGGTTTTCTATTTCTGTCAGTAGTATGTGACTGCTCATTGCTCCTAAGGTTAGTCAGCTGTTTGTATTTTCATTCATTTGAATTGTGATGAGTTTGTATAGGTATGTTTTTAACTTTTCTTGACTGCTAATGTGGTTAAACCTCCTTGCCTATGTGGTTTTTTTTTTTTTTTTTTAATTTATTATTTTTGTGGGGAGGTGGTGGAGTGGGGAGGGAGGGGGCAGGAGGGCCACTTCTATTGGTCCTTCATTTGTCTGTTTTCATCCATCTTTGTTCTTTGGCCCATGTGGGCCTCCCATCGCGGTAGCCTCTGTTGTCGCAGAGCACCGGCTCTGGGCATATGCGCTCCAGAGCTCTGGCTAGGTAGTTGAACAGGTCGGTCCAGTCGCTCCGCAGCATGTGGGATCTTCCCAGGCCAGGGATCGAACCAGTACCCCTTGCACTGCAAGGTGGTATCCTTACCCACTGGACCACCAGGGAAGCCCCTCCTTGCCTATGTTTATTGGGCATTCAGGTATGCTTTCCTAATAAGTTCTTGCTTCTAATCTCTTGCCCACTTTTTCTTTTGAGTTTTGACTTTTTACTTATTCTCAATAAAAGTCCTCGTTTGGCTCTATGGGTTGCAGATATTTTCTCTCAGCCTGTGACTTGACTTTTCACTTTCTTTCTTTTTTTTTTCATATACATATATTTTATCTATTTGGTTGCCCCAGGTCTTTGTTGTGGCATGAGGGATCTTTAGTGCAGCATGTGAACTCTTTCTTGTGGCATGTGGGGTCTAGTTTCCTGACCAAGGATCGAACCCTTAACCCCCTGCGGAGTATGAGCCATTGGACCATGAGGGAAGTTCGAAATTGCCTTGTTTTTCACACATTCACAAAAACAGCATACTACCACTCTTCTATGCTGTAAATCAATCTGTTGGGGAAAAGTAGTTATATCATCACTTCGGTTTGCATTGCCTTGATTATTAATGATAGTGGGTAATTTTCATTTGCTGTGTTTATTTCATTCTCAGTGGTGTTGGTGGTCAAGTTGTATTTGACTCTTGCGACCCCATGGACTGTAGCCCACCTGGATCCTCTGTCCATGGGATTTTCCTGGCAAGGATACTGGAGTGGGTTGCCATTTCCTTCTCCTTTTCACTTTCTTAATGGTATATTTTAATGAGAAGAAGTTCTTAATTTTGGCATAATCATATTTCTTAATTTTTCTTTGGTTAGTGCCTTTTGTCCTCTGTTTTGGAAATATTTCTTAACCTCAGAATCATCTAGAACATATTCACTTGCTTTATCTTCTGTCACCCTTATAGTATTTACTTGCAAATTTAACACTACAGTCCTCCTGGAATGGATTTTTATGTGTCCTGTGAGATAGGAGTTTACTACCTTTTTTTTTTTTTTAAATACTTTTTTGATCCCATGTCTCATGTTTTCCAGTGGAAAACAATGAGACCCTGGCCTAAGGAGGATACAAGTCTTTCTTCATCCATCTGTGTGCTCTGTGACTGTCCTTTCACACATCATCACATTTTCCCCAACTTACTTGCATTTTTCTTGAGCATGTTTGATATGCACAGTGAGTTTCCTAAATAACTATTTCATACTCTAGTTTCTTAAGGAGGTTAGGACAAGAATAGGCCACAATATTCTTGAAAAAAAAACCCCAACAAATTAGTTATGGCAGACATATAGAGTGATTTATTCATAGTGATGCAGATTTTCTTTCTTTTCAGTGTTCTTCCAATTATTCTCTGCTACTCACTTGAGTTCAGTATCACTCTCAGTACCTGAACTTAATCAGCAGTGATGTTTCCTCCATTCGATGGAATATGGAAGAAAGAAGGAGGCTTCCTATATTTTATAGCAGAACTTTTGGCATTAAGACACAAAGATGATTCTTAGGGAGAACATGGCGACTTCGGTGCTTTTGGAATCTTTTGTTTTATGAAGAACTTTTCCATGGCTAGCTAAAATATAATTACAACAATGGTTATATTGTTAGCAGATGCTCCAATAAAGAGTAGGCAACTTTTTGACTTTTTTTTTTTTGGTATTGCTACTTTACTTTGCAAATCAAATACTGTTACGAATCAACAATGAAAATAGGTACAGAATGCATAACTGTGGCTTGCCCAGAGAACTTCCCCCATTTCTCCTAGGCCATATTGTCATTCTCTGTGCCTGTGCTCTGGTGATATGGCAATTTCAATGACAACATTCTTGTGTTTCCATGAACAGTGGCATCTTAGTGTTTTTTAAAAACTGCAGGTTAAGGGCTTCCCCTGGTGGTCCAGTGGGTAAGGACACCGCCTTGCAGTGCAGGAGGCGCCAGTTCGAGCCCTGGCCTGGGAAGATCCCATGTGCCGCGGAGCGGCTGGACCGATGTGTCCAATCACCGAGCCGGAGCTCTGGAGCGCATGCACCCAGAGCCAGCGCTCTGCAGCGACAGACGCCACCGCGATGGGAGGCCCACAGGAGCCAAAGAATGAAGACGAATGAAAATAGAGAAATGAAAGACCAACCCGACCCGACCCCCACCCAAAAAAGTAAATAAACAAATAAATCTTTAAAAAAAAAACCAAAACTGCAGGTTAAGATTATAATTTTTTTTTAACTTGGCTTTCTAGAATTGAAAATAAAGGAAGAGCTATGCAAGAAGCAAGGTATGAGTGAATCTGCCAGAGGCTAGAGCCATCCATGATTAACACCCATTTCTAATTCTTTGGGAGAATATTGTTTTCTTGTCTCTGTGCAGTTTGTACTTTTGTAAGGCATATTAATCAAGGTGCACTCTAAAGAAGATAAAGAAAGGTCAACTACTGCTTCTTAACTAGTTTGAAAAAACTTCTGACTTCTACAGTTGTGTGGGTATGTGCACAGACCTAATTGTTAACAGCACACTCTGCAACTTAGTCAAAAAATAATGTGCTTTTTCTCTAGCATTGGCCTTTTTAAATGTCATTAACTTTGTTAGTTCCAAACCAATTATTTTCACACTTTTCAGGGCATAAACTCACACTGGCCATATGTATCTCTATGTTGGGACACAATGAAAAACAAACCTAAGCATATACGGTCATATAAGCATGCACACATTTACACATTACTTTCATTTGTAGGGATGATGGCATATTTCTCAATATTTTGATTTAATGTGTGCAAAATTGGTCAGTGTTAATTGCCAGTGGTGAAAAGACAAGTGAGACAGGGATCTTGGTCTTAAAGAGATTCTTGTTGTTTAGTCACTAAGTCATGTGTGACTCTTTTGCAACCCCATGGACTATAGCCTGGAAGGCTCCTCTGTTCATGGGATTTCCCAGGCAAGAATACAGGAATGGGTTGCTTTTTCCTACTCCAAGCAGTCTTCCTGATTCAGGAATAGAACCTATATCTCCTTCTTGCCAGGTGGATTCTTTACCACTGAGCTACCTGGAAAGCCAAAATCTGGTAGCATATGTTCGCTGATCAAAAGATAAGCTTTGGTCTACAGTATTTTCACTTTGAATATTTAGATAATACTATTTAGGATATAAAAACTACCACCAGGCTATTCAGAAAATTCTCCCAGTTCTGACTCAGTGTGAATATGTTCTGGATTTAAGTTGTGGAAGAATAAAGAGAATATCTCTACTAACAAGGTACCCACAAGCATATATTCTACTTTTTCACTTTGCATAGATTGAAAATAAAGGAAGAGCTATGCAAGAAGCAAGGTATGAGTGAATCTGCCAGAGGCTAGAGCCATCCATGATTAACACCCATTTCTAATTCTTTGGGAGAATATTGTTTTCTTGTCTCTGTGCAGTTTGTACTTTTGTAAGGCATATTAATCAAGGTGCACTCTAAAGAAGATAAAGAAAGGTCAACTACTGCTTCTTAACTAGTTTGAAAAAACTTCTGACTTCTACAGTTGTGTGGGTATGTGCACAGACCTAATTGTTAACAGCACACTCTGCAACTTAGTCAAAAAATAATGTGCTTTTTCTCTAGCATTGGCCTTTTTAAATGTCATTAACTTTGTTAGTTCCAAACCAATTATTTTCACACTTTTCAGGGCATAAACTCACACTGGCCATATGTATCTCTATGTTGGGACACAATGAAAAACAAACCTAAGCATATACGGTCATATAAGCATGCACACATTTACACATTACTTTCATTTGTAGGGATGATGGCATATTTCTCAATATTTTGATTTAATGTGTGCAAAATTGGTCAGTGTTAATTGCCAGTGGTGAAAAGACAAGTGAGACAGGGATCTTGGTCTTAAAGAGATTCTTGTTGTTTAGTCACTAAGTCATGTGTGACTCTTTTGCAACCCCATGGACTATAGCCTGGAAGGCTCCTCTGTTCATGGGATTTCCCAGGCAAGAATACAGGAATGGGTTGCTTTTTCCTACTCCAAGCAGTCTTCCTGATTCAGGAATAGAACCTATATCTCCTTCTTGCCAGGTGGATTCTTTACCACTGAGCTACCTGGAAAGCCAAAATCTGGTAGCATATGTTCGCTGATCAAAAGATAAGCTTTGGTCTACAGTATTTTCACTTTGAATATTTAGATAATACTATTTAGGATATAAAAACTACCACCAGGCTATTCAGAAAATTCTCCCAGTTCTGACTCAGTGTGAATATGTTCTGGATTTAAGTTGTGGAAGAATAAAGAGAATATCTCTACTAACAAGGTACCCACAAGCATATATTCTACTTTTTCACTTTGCATAGATTCAAAGTCATGAACCTAGTGAAACAGAGTGGGTAATTTTAATTGTTATCTGCATGTGCTTATTCTCCTGGTTTGACTTATTCTTTTCCTTCATACCCTCTTAGAATTAAAACATCTAGAATTTTAACTATTTTCTATTCTACTATTAAGGGACTAGACCTCTTTTGTCTGGGTTGGGAGTAAAGTGCTTATGCACAAGCACTCTTTTATGCAAAGAATGCCAAGTAGAAAGTTCCTTCTTTCATTGAATTCTGGGTAAGTATGACTTCCTTCAGCCAGTGAATTGTATTAAATATATTTGAGACCAAATTAAATATTTGATCTGGTCAGGCTTTACATGTAGGGATATCAAATTAACTTGTATGTTGACATAGTGTGATTTTCCCCCCCTTTCCTTTGTTTTATGGCTAATCAATAATCAAATGGGCAGATTGTTCATGTGAATATTTTGTAGAATTTCAATGCATCATACAGAATTCAATATTTTGTAGAATTCAATGCATCACTGAAAAGCCTAGACAATGGTAGAATGTCCCTGATCATTTTTATTAGGTCTCATGGATTATTATGTAAGGTCAAGGATACCAATTATTCAAAAATTAATTTATGGACTTGTAATTATCTTAAAATCTTGATACCATTATCTGGAACTTGATGAAATTATATTAAAAATCACCTGGAAGAGGCAAACAGCAAGACGAGCTAAGAAAATATTGACCAAAAATGTAATGGGTAGAAGCTTTGACCTATGAGATATTAATAGTAAAAGTTACATTAACTCCAACGGTTAAAAACTGTGTTGTAAGTCAATCTAATTTATGTGTAAGGATGTGAAATAAACATGCATATGGATATAATATTCAGATGTTTGTCTATTTACCTACCTACCTGCCTATATTCTACCTAGAACCTAATTCTGATACTCAGATCTATCTCTATCCATCTTATCTATACTTAATGTGTGTTTGGTAGATTTACCAAGATGATATGCAGGAACTATTTAAAAAGGACCTAAGAATTGTTTTTTTTAAAGATTTATTTATTTATTTATTTTGGTGGGGGTGGGGTGGAGAGGGAAGGGAGCAGGCAGGCCACTTCTATTGGTCTTTCATTTGTCCATTTTTCATCCATCTTTGTTCTTTGGCCCGTGTGGGCCTCCCATCGCAGTGGCCTCTGTTGTTGCAGAGCACCAGCTCTGGGCACATGCGCTCCAGAGCTTGGGTGCGGTAATTGGACACACCTGTCCAGCCGCTCCGCAGCACGTGGGATCTTCCCAGGCCAGAGATCAAACTGCCAACCCTTGCACTGCAAGGTGGTGTCCTTACCCACTGGACCACCAGGGAAGCCCAACCTAAGAATTTTATTGGGTGGTATAAAACATGATGAAGTTATGTCCCTACATGGTAAAAGACTTGTAGAACAATATAAACTTCATTTATGTACCTTGTTATATACTGCCTAGCACATACAGTGAATATGCAATGAATGTTTCTTAAAGGAATGAATGTTAAAAAGGCTGTGGTATTTTGTACTCAGTTATTGGAATTCTTCCATCAGCCTGAGATACAATCTAAATAAATATTAATATGTTGAAGTAATTGTCAAGATAATTGGGGAAATTTTTCATCCTACTTATCTGCTAAGAATGTACTTGGAAGAGGTAGGAATTATACATGAGAAAAACTTTGAGTTAGCCACATTACATGCTGGTGACTGAGTAGGAAAAAGATAAGAAAATAGTAGTTTGGATCATTTGTGTTGAGGTCCTGGATTAGATACTCCTTTTATATTCTCATTATTGGGTAGATAGGGCAGTATCAGGTCAGAAAAGTTTGGTATCTAAGGCATTCATTATATTCAAAGCAGTAGGAAATCGGAAAGAAATATGGATTTGTAAGGAAAAGAGAAACTTAGTTTTAGAATGGGATTTAATGACTGTTCCCATGATATGATTCATCAAAAATTCTTTTCCTTATAATTACTCATGAATATGGGAAGTCAACTGCAATTTATTTCCAGGAATCAAACAGTGCTTTTCTTGCTACATTGATCCCTGATGGGTTTCTGATCCCTATGCCTGGATTTGGACTGGTGATATAGAGTGCCTTTGTTATTCATTCATGTTTTCCATCAACAGATATTTATGAAATGCCCACTAAGTGACACAGTGGTGCTGGATGCTATTGGTTTAACTGGAAACCAGACCTGGTTTCTGCTATTTCTGGAAGAGAGGGTGGGAAGTTGGGAGAGATCCCATTTTGGTATGTCTAGAGAATATGGTATAAAGGCCATAGAGTAGCTGAAGAAGTTGTCTGTAGATCATAAAATGTTTGTAGACCACAAAATTGGGGTTAAGCCGCTCCGCAGCACGTGGGATCTTCCCAGGCCAGAGATCAAACTGCCAACCCTTGCACTGCAAGGTGGTGTCCTTACCCACTGGACCACCAGGGAAGCCCAACCTAAGAATTTTATTGGGTGGTATAAAACATGATGAAGTTATGTCCCTACATGGTAAAAGACTTGTAGAACAATATAAACTTCATTTATGTACCTTGTTATATACTGCCTAGCACATACAGTGAATATGCAATGAATGTTTCTTAAAGGAATGAATGTTAAAAAGGCTGTGGTATTTTGTACTCAGTTATTGGAATTCTTCCATCAGCCTGAGATACAATCTAAATAAATATTAATATGTTGAAGTAATTGTCAAGATAATTGGGGAAATTTTTCATCCTACTTATCTGCTAAGAATGTACTTGGAAGAGGTAGGAATTATACATGAGAAAAACTTTGAGTTAGCCACATTACATGCTGGTGACTGAGTAGGAAAAAGATAAGAAAATAGTAGTTTGGATCATTTGTGTTGAGGTCCTGGATTAGATACTCCTTTTATATTCTCATTATTGGGTAGATAGGGCAGTATCAGGTCAGAAAAGTTTGGTATCTAAGGCATTCATTATATTCAAAGCAGTAGGAAATCGGAAAGAAATATGGATTTGTAAGGAAAAGAGAAACTTAGTTTTAGAATGGGATTTAATGACTGTTCCCATGATATGATTCATCAAAAATTCTTTTCCTTATAATTACTCATGAATATGGGAAGTCAACTGCAATTTATTTCCAGGAATCAAACAGTGCTTTTCTTGCTACATTGATCCCTGATGGGTTTCTGATCCCTATGCCTGGATTTGGACTGGTGATATAGAGTGCCTTTGTTATTCATTCATGTTTTCCATCAACAGATATTTATGAAATGCCCACTAAGTGACACAGTGGTGCTGGATGCTATTGGTTTAACTGGAAACCAGACCTGGTTTCTGCTATTTCTGGAAGAGAGGGTGGGAAGTTGGGAGAGATCCCATTTTGGTATGTCTAGAGAATATGGTATAAAGGCCATAGAGTAGCTGAAGAAGTTGTCTGTAGATCATAAAATGTTTGTAGACCACATAAGATTTAAGTTTATGGAGAGATCCTAAGAAAAACATGCCACCACTGGAAACTTTTAAGCAATAGAAGTACATGATTGTATTTATGTTTGAGAAAGGCCACTTCATGTACATGGGCAAGGCGACTGGAGGCTTTTGCAGATAATTCAGATAGCACAGAGTAGGTTTTTGTAGGGTCCACAGGTTATATATTTGGGGATTCTTTTTAAGAAAAAGAATACAAAATTTTGAGTAAAAAATTAGATGTGAGATCTAAAGACTTGTGAGTCTTCCTCCAAATTCATTGCTAGATACAGAGAATAGATTTTTAGTGGTCTGAACTATGCTGATGATAGTGCAGATAAAGAACAATGAATGAATGAGTAAATTTGAAAGATGTGATTAGATGTGCAAGATGTTAAGAGGGAACTGTCAAAGATGATGCTTCGGGCTTCCCGTGGTGGTCCAGTGGATAAGGACACCGCCTTGCAGTGCAAGGGGTGCCAGTTCGATCCCTGGCCTGGGAAGATCCCACGTGCTGCAGAGCAGCTGGACCGATGTGTCCAGTCACCGAGCCGGAGCTCTGGAGCGCATGCGCCCAGAGCCGGCGCTCTGCAACGACAGATGCCACCGCGATGGGAGGCCCACAGGAGCCAAAAGAACAAAGACGGATGAAAATAGAGAAATGAAAGACCAATAGAAGTGGCCCGCCCGCTCCCCTCCCTCCCCAACCCGACCCCCGCCCAAAATAAATAAATAAATAAATCTTAAAAAAAAAAGATGATGCTTCATGTTCTGATTTGAGCAGTCAATTGGGTAAATAAAGAGTCTGTTCACTGAGATAGGAAACACAGGAGGATGAGTGGATTTTGGTGGCAATATAAGTAAAATTTTGTACCCATGACAGGTTGAAGTGACTGAAACATTTAGGTGTAAAGCACAAGATAGTAGAAATTATCCTTCTCTGATGTAGTTTAGTCAATTTTGCCAACTTTGTTCAGTATTCTGAGAATGAACATAATGCCCTATCAAGTGTGGTTCCTAAAGTAGTCGCAGATTTCAACCTGCATAGAAAATAGTTAAATGATCACTGCCTTGTGGCACTAATTGCTAGGTCTCTCACCTTTAATGTGGTGCCTTTCAGGATGAGTTTTTTTCCTGGTGCCTAGCACTATGATTTTGGGGCATGTGCTGCTTAGCTAGCAGGTTACCCAAAAGGCTTTCAGTCCCCTGAGGATGATGAATTCTTGGTTGTGTGTGTAGGGTTTCTCTAATGTAGGTCAGAATCTGAGCTCTCTTTGATTGTTAATCCATAGTCTTGAACTGATTATGCGACCCACTGTGGACCTGCTATTAATGTTTTAAAGTTCAATGGCAAATTTCCTTCCCCATTGTCCTTTAATTTGAAAATGGCTGAACAAATTTTCTTACACTCTTCATGAAAATAAAGAAAAATATAACTTTCAAAGAAAATAACGATCACCCTACTAGAAAAGTTTTAGACAGTTATCAAATGACTTAATACAGAAGATAATAACAGAGACTGCTTTGCAACCTAAAATACAGCAGTATTCGTGGTGGTCCAGTGGATAAGGACACCGCCTTGCAGTGCAAGGGGTGCCAGTTCGATCCCTGGCCTGGGAAGATCCCACGTGCTGCAGAGCAGCTGGACCGATGTGTCCAGTCACCGAGCCGGAGCTCTGGAGCGCATGCGCCCAGAGCCGGCGCTCTGCAACGACAGATGCCACCGCGATGGGAGGCCCACAGGAGCCAAAAGAACAAAGACGGATGAAAATAGAGAAATGAAAGACCAATAGAAGTGGCCCGCCCGCTCCCCTCCCTCCCCAACCCGACCCCGCCCAAAATAAATAAATAAATAAATCTTAAAAAAAAAAGATGATGCTTCATGTTCTGATTTGAGCAGTCAATTGGGTAAATAAAGAGTCTGTTCACTGAGATAGGAAACACAGGAGGATGAGTGGATTTTGGTGGCAATATAAGTAAAATTTTGTACCCATGACAGGTTGAAGTGACTGAAACATTTAGGTGTAAAGCACAAGATAGTAGAAATTATCCTTCTCTGATGTAGTTTAGTCAATTTTGCCAACTTTGTTCAGTATTCTGAGAATGAACATAATGCCCTATCAAGTGTGGTTCCTAAAGTAGTCGCAGATTTCAACCTGCATAGAAAATAGTTAAATGATCACTGCCTTGTGGCACTAATTGCTAGGTCTCTCACCTTTAATGTGGTGCCTTTCAGGATGAGTTTTTTTCCTGGTGCCTAGCACTATGATTTTGGGGCATGTGCTGCTTAGCTAGCAGGTTACCCAAAAGGCTTTCAGTCCCCTGAGGATGATGAATTCTTGGTTGTGTGTGTAGGGTTTCTCTAATGTAGGTCAGAATCTGAGCTCTCTTTGATTGTTAATCCATAGTCTTGAACTGATTATGCGACCCACTGTGGACCTGCTATTAATGTTTTAAAGTTCAATGGCAAATTTCCTTCCCCATTGTCCTTTAATTTGAAAATGGCTGAACAAATTTTCTTACACTCTTCATGAAAATAAAGAAAAATATAACTTTCAAAGAAAATAACGATCACCCTACTAGAAAAGTTTTAGACAGTTATCAAATGACTTAATACAGAAGATAATAACAGAGACTGCTTTGCAACCTAAAATACAGCAGTTTCTACTCTGAACACTGTAATTACTATTTATGGTTAGATTGTAGGGAAATCGGTGGGTGTCATGAAATTCAGTTTCAGAATTATGGAAGCTCTATTTGCATAATTAAAGGGCTAGTTAGTAAATTCCCTCTTATTTTCTAACCTATTTAAATAGATCATATATGTGCCAGTATTTCTTTGCTAACTATGGTGAAGGAGACAGCCAACTTTACATCTTCTATTGCTGAATAATACCGATAATAACATGTAATATATGGTTCATAATTAGTGAATATGCCGAGGCTTTTCTAGAAGTGCACTAGATATGGCATAGACACAAATTTCTGCTTCATTAAATGACTTTATAGACTGTATTTTGCTGCTTTTGCATATGCGAATTTTTTCCTATTTGATAGTGGGATTACTTTACAGCTTCTTAATGAGAATACCATTTTTTATTGGATCCTTTTCTGAAGTTTTATTGAAGCTTTCTGTGACCTATTTCTAATGATTTTAGCACTCTAAAAATTTCTCTCCCTTATTTAAGTAGCTTTAACTTATGTTTGATTAGTGACTTTGGAAGTAGATTCACAATCTAATTTTAGGAAGGAAATCTTTTCTTACAGGAAACAAATTCAAAAATAACCTTGCACATCACAGGATACCTATGAATTATGGAAATGGCTCCCATTCTCACACCACTTATTAGCTGAAGAGAGGGTGAAAGTCAGAGATGACTCCTCTTAGTTGCATTTTGTTCTCAGTTGCATTTGTGTAGGCAAATTTCTCTTTAATATCATTTTTAATAGACACTGAGGCCTCAAATGAATAAATTTATCAGTTGGTGGGAGAAGTGACTGTGATGCAGTGTGAAGTGCTCTAATTTCATAGTTCTGTGGAAGCACAGATGAGATACTAGTTTGGGGTGCTTGTGGAGTTGATGAGAAGTTTATAAGCATCCAAGTGTCCCATACTCAAGGCAGTTTAGAATTATTATTTGAAATTTAGTGTAGCTATGACGTAAATGGCTTCTCTGGTGGCTCAATGGTAAAGAATCCACCTGCAATGCAGGAAGCACAGGAGACTCAAGTTCAAACCCTAAGTTGAGAAGATCCCCTGGAGAAGGAAATGCCACTCACTCTGATATTCTTGCCTGGAGAATCCCATGGAAAGCTAGCCTGGTGGGCTACATACAGTCCATAGTGTCACAGAGTCAGACAACTTAGCATGCGTGACTTGAACATCAAGAAATAAACTGATGACCAATTTGGGTCCTGAAAAGTAAATAGAATTTCGCTTACCACAGAAGCTGAGAGAAGGCTGTTCAACCGGACATCTGTTGAGGTTGTTCACATCTCAGAGGATTCAGTGCTAGATGCCTGGTTCCAAGACTCGGAAAGGATCTTTAACTGATCAGAGTAGAGGGGAAAGCACTGAAGCCTTATCTGGGTAGGCCATTCATCTCGCTTCCCTAACTTTTTGTTACTGTATAAAATTTCATACCCATGTTTAACAATTTAGCTCAGATTTATATCTCTAACAGGAAAACTTTTAAAGATCCTTTCCTAACTCATTTTGTTACTGTTATAAAATTTCATACCATAGTTGACATCAGTTTTATTGAAGCTTTCTGTGACCTATTTCTAATGATTTTAGCACTCTAAAAATTTCTCTCCCTTATTTAAGTAGCTTTAACTTATGTTTGATTAGTGACTTTGGAAGTAGATTCACAATCTAATTTTAGGAAGGAAATCTTTTCTTACAGGAAACAAATTCAAAAATAACCTTGCACATCACAGGATACCTATGAATTATGGAAATGGCTCCCATTCTCACACCACTTATTAGCTGAAGAGAGGGTGAAAGTCAGAGATGACTCCTCTTAGTTGCATTTTGTTCTCAGTTGCATTTGTGTAGGCAAATTTCTCTTTAATATCATTTTTAATAGACACTGAGGCCTCAAATGAATAAATTTATCAGTTGGTGGGAGAAGTGACTGTGATGCAGTGTGAAGTGCTCTAATTTCATAGTTCTGTGGAAGCACAGATGAGATACTAGTTTGGGGTGCTTGTGGAGTTGATGAGAAGTTTATAAGCATCCAAGTGTCCCATACTCAAGGCAGTTTAGAATTATTATTTGAAATTTAGTGTAGCTATGACGTAAATGGCTTCTCTGGTGGCTCAATGGTAAAGAATCCACCTGCAATGCAGGAAGCACAGGAGACTCAAGTTCAAACCCTAAGTTGAGAAGATCCCCTGGAGAAGGAAATGCCACTCACTCTGATATTCTTGCCTGGAGAATCCCATGGAAAGCTAGCCTGGTGGGCTACATACAGTCCATAGTGTCACAGAGTCAGACAACTTAGCATGCGTGACTTGAACATCAAGAAATAAACTGATGACCAATTTGGGTCCTGAAAAGTAAATAGAATTTCGCTTACCACAGAAGCTGAGAGAAGGCTGTTCAACCGGACATCTGTTGAGGTTGTTCACATCTCAGAGGATTCAGTGCTAGATGCCTGGTTCCAAGACTCGGAAAGGATCTTTAACTGATCAGAGTAGAGGGGAAAGCACTGAAGCCTTATCTGGGTAGGCCATTCATCTCGCTTCCCTAACTTTTTGTTACTGTATAAAATTTCATACCCATGTTTAACAATTTAGCTCAGATTTATATCTCTAACAGGAAAACTTTTAAAGATCCTTTCCTAATCTCCATTCTCTGTCCTCAGTGTTCCCATAGGTTCTTGGGATGGTGGCATCACTATGTTATTATCATTATCACCATAGTTGACATCAGTATCTAATACTAA
The DNA here is from genome assembly GCA_022376925.1 of Tragulus kanchil. Classification (NCBI taxonomy): domain Eukaryota; kingdom Metazoa; phylum Chordata; class Mammalia; order Artiodactyla; family Tragulidae; genus Tragulus; species Tragulus kanchil. The sequence goes on along the minus strand of JAIOJX010000023.1, from coordinate 115,038,622 downwards.
TACTTAAATCACTATGTGTCAGAAATTTTGCTGAATGATTTATACAGATTATTTCATGTCATTCTTATGATGAAATAGGCAGTACAGTGATAAGTATTGCAAATTTAGAGATGTACATAGTGTATTATTTACAATCATTTTGACTTGTCTTCCTCTCCAAACTGAGTCGATTGAAGGTTTGGACAGTCTCTTTCATCTTGTATCTCTGCATCCCTGGGAGTAAGAATAGTGACAGTAAATGCAGTATACCCAAAATATTTGAAGCAACCTTAGTTGAGTCTAGGTTGATTTAATTTCTATGTGTGGCTTGGAAGTGATCCTTTTTAAATAAAATGATACTTAGACTCTTATCATGCAATCAGTACATTTCTGGAACAATAATTTATTTTATTAAATTCAAAAAAATTTTCTCAAAATAAAATCCTGCTTGGATTTCAGTCCTCTTATTTCGTATGTGTCCAGTTCTCATTGGATGAAAGACTGGTAATTACAGATTTCTGCTATTGGAGAAAATGGGATAAAAGACTTCTTGGCAAAATAGTCACAGTTTTTCAACTTGCAAATTAAATTATAGTGTAGATTTGCTATCTTGCCCCCATTAACTTCTTGCCCTCTTTGGCTTTCTGAGCCCTCTGGGGATCAGATTTGCTGTGGCTTTGTGTAACAGGCTATTGATCACCCTTTCTGCTTTGCCACCCTTACCTCAGTACAAATTGGCCTGTGTCAATTGGAAGGGGAAGGTAATTAATTTGCACTCACATTGAAATTAGGTGCATTCTAAAAGAAGACAGTCACCTGGGCTCTACCAATTGGGGATGTGGCTTCCTGAGCTAACATTCTAAAGCATTAGAAGCACTGAAGCCTTATCTGGGTATGCCATTCATCTCGCTTCCCTAACTTTTTGTTACTGTATAAAATTTCATACCCATGTTTAACAATTTAGCTCAGATTTATATCTCTAACAGGAAAACTTTTAAAGATCCTTTCCTAATCTCCATTCTCTGTCCTCAGTGTTCCCATAGGTTCTTGGGATGGTGGCATCACTATGTTATTATCATTATCACCATAGTTGACATCAGTATCTAATACTAATACTTAAATCACTATGTGTCAGAAATTTTGCTGAATGATTTATACAGATTATTTCATGTCATTCTTATGATGAAATAGGCAGTACAGTGATAAGTATTGCAAATTTAGAGATGTACATAGTGTATTATTTACAATCATTTTGACTTGTCTTCCTCTCCAAACTGAGTCGATTGAAGGTTTGGACAGTCTCTTTCATCTTGTATCTCTGCATCCCTGGGAGTAAGAATAGTGACAGTAAATGCAGTATACCCAAAATATTTGAAGCAACCTTAGTTGAGTCTAGGTTGATTTAATTTCTATGTGTGGCTTGGAAGTGATCCTTTTTAAATAAAATGATACTTAGACTCTTATCATGCAATCAGTACATTTCTGGAACAATAATTTATTTTATTAAATTCAAAAAAATTTTCTCAAAATAAAATCCTGCTTGGATTTCAGTCCTCTTATTTCGTATGTGTCCAGTTCTCATTGGATGAAAGACTGGTAATTACAGATTTCTGCTATTGGAGAAAATGGGATAAAAGACTTCTTGGCAAAATAGTCACAGTTTTTCAACTTGCAAATTAAATTATAGTGTAGATTTGCTATCTTGCCCCATTAACTTCTTGCCCTCTTTGGCTTTCTGAGCCCTCTGGGGATCAGATTTGCTGTGGCTTTGTGTAACAGGCTATTGATCACCCTTTCTGCTTTGCCACCCTTACCTCAGTACAAATTGGCCTGTGTCAATTGGAAGGGGAAGGTAATTAATTTGCACTCACATTGAAATTAGGTGCATTCTAAAAGAAGACAGTCACCTGGGCTCTACCAATTGGGGATGTGGCTTCCTGAGCTAACATTCTAAAGCAGTAGAAGCATTGGTAAATCTATTTCTTGTACATCTGTGTGTACTGGGGTAGGAAAGATTGGAAGATACCCTAAGATAAATTCTAATGCTTACCTTTCTATGGTTTTTTTACGCAGAGAACATCACTACTTTAGAAACAAAGATGCTATTATAAAATAAAGGGAAGATCATGGGACAACTTATAATATGCTTGTATACAAGTGTTTTTCTCTTGTACTTGTAGATCTACTTTTGTGCTAAATAATATATTTGAAGCACTGAATTAGTAATTTTTCTAAGGCAAGACTGGCCTTCTAGAATGCTTGTCACTAAGTGCAGTGCAAGTAAATTAACATTCAGTAACATTTCCAGGAAAAGTGATACTTATTCCCAACACTGGTACTGAAGAAGTGAATAACTGTAATTTTTCCAGTGGGTTCACTTCTTGATTCATTCTGATCATAGCAGTGAAAGCATTTTAAGAGGATAATGGATGTACTGTTCTCCAGAACCTGGTGGCAATCTTCTAAACATTATGCTTGGAATGAATCACTAATATTTTCAGTACTCCCTGAGAGTGAAGTGGGAGAGGATTTGGGCTCATTATTGAAAAACAATGACTTGTGCATCAGGAGTCCTCTGTTGTTTTGATCTTATGCCCAAGCTATTTATCTCATCAAATTCTTGACTAAATGACATTTTGTTCCACAACTAATATGAATAGTAAGGATTATAGTATTGGTCAACTCTTTCAGAGTGGAGAAAAATTAAATGGATAGATGTATTGTCTTAGATAGATGATTTATTAATTTAGAGAAAAAGATATGTCAAAACAACTATAGAACTTTTTTATTGCTCACACTCATAGATTATTTGAAGGATCCTCAAAAAACACACATTTTAAACATGAAACAGCTTCTATTAAGATCTGAATCAGTTCAGGTGATCTTCAGGAATTAATTACTTTAGGTCAGATATCTCTAGACATGATAAAAAATTGGCCAATTGGGAAGGTAATTAATTTGCACTCACATTGAAATTAGGTGCATTCTAAAAGAAGACAGTCACCTGGGCTCTACCAATTGGGGATGTGGCTTCCTGAGCTAACATTCTAAAGCAGTAGAAGCATTGGTAAATCTATTTCTTGTACATCTGTGTGTACTGGGGTAGGAAAGATTGGAAGATACCCTAAGATAAATTCTAATGCTTACCTTTCTATGGTTTTTTTACGCAGAGAACATCACTACTTTAGAAACAAAGATGCTATTATAAAATAAAGGGAAGATCATGGGACAACTTATAATATGCTTGTATACAAGTGTTTTTCTCTTGTACTTGTAGATCTACTTTTGTGCTAAATAATATATTTGAAGCACTGAATTAGTAATTTTTCTAAGGCAAGACTGGCCTTCTAGAATGCTTGTCACTAAGTGCAGTGCAAGTAAATTAACATTCAGTAACATTTCCAGGAAAAGTGATACTTATTCCCAACACTGGTACTGAAGAAGTGAATAACTGTAATTTTTCCAGTGGGTTCACTTCTTGATTCATTCTGATCATAGCAGTGAAAGCATTTTAAGAGGATAATGGATGTACTGTTCTCCAGAACCTGGTGGCAATCTTCTAAACATTATGCTTGGAATGAATCACTAATATTTTCAGTACTCCCTGAGAGTGAAGTGGGAGAGGATTTGGGCTCATTATTGAAAAACAATGACTTGTGCATCAGGAGTCCTCTGTTGTTTTGATCTTATGCCCAAGCTATTTATCTCATCAAATTCTTGACTAAATGACATTTTGTTCCACAACTAATATGAATAGTAAGGATTATAGTATTGGTCAACTCTTTCAGAGTGGAGAAAAATTAAATGGATAGATGTATTGTCTTAGATAGATGATTTATTAATTTAGAGAAAAAGATATGTCAAAACAACTATAGAACTTTTTTATTGCTCACACTCATAGATTATTTGAAGGATCCTCAAAAAACACACATTTTAAACATGAAACAGCTTCTATTAAGATCTGAATCAGTTCAGGTGATCTTCAGGAATTAATTACTTTAGGTCAGATATCTCCCTAGACATGATAAAAAAATCTGCATATAAAGGGAAAACTCAATCACCAATAGAGATATTTTTAAGCCACATAAATCAGTTCAACAAATAGTCATTGAACACTTGCCATGTTCCAGATGCATTGAGGTAATTGAAATAAAGAAAACTTGGTGATTGCCCTTAGGTATTATTAAAGTACACAAGCTGGGTCAATTTTATTTGAAGAAGAGAATTCTAGATAAGGCTTTTGGTTTTTAAAAATATATTCGGAGACAGAGACTATTATTGGCTTTATGGCAGTCAGAAAGGAGAAAAATAAGTGGAGATTTTGCCCAGTTTTCCTTTGATAGGTGATCTGGATTTGTGTAAGCTAATATTATATGAAGTTAGACTGCTTGAGAAATACTGAGTGGTACGTTCTGATGAACTTAATAAACAGTGGTGTTATAAAGATGTCCTTTGGCTTAAAGTGACAGTTTCATCTTCTCTGAACCATTGTCATCTTTTCCTTTGGGCCAACATTGCCTGGCAGTGACAAGATGCAACATATAAATCCTATCTAGGACTTGTGCCTAAATATGGGGGTATAGAAATTTATTATTATTTTTTTGAAAACACAGATACAAAGGTATTTGCTTTTACAATTTATGGAGGAGGAAGTCAACTGATCATTTTATTTTTTTTTAATTTTGGCATCTTTTATTGGTTTTTTATTTATTTTCATCCATCTTTACTCTATGACCTGTGTGGGCCTCCAATCTCAAGTGGCCTCTTCGTGCAGAGCACCTGCTCTGAGCGCATGTGCTCCAGAGTGCTGGCTCGCAATTGGACACACCAGTCCAGCCGCTCCACAGCACATGGGATCCTCCCGGGTCAGGGATCAAACCGGTGCCCCTCGTACTACAAGGTGGACTTTACCCACTGGACCCCCAGGGAAACCCTCAACTGATCGTCAATTTGAAGCTACCTAATCTGTTTAGCTATTCCTTGGTTTTGGGGTTTTCTTAATGGTTTAGATAACCATATTAAACAATACAAAATGTGCTATCATCTGGATACTAAATGATAAAGGTTAATATGTTTGAAACAGCTTCTATTAAGATCTGAATCAGTTCAGGTGATCTTCAGGAATTAATTACTTTAGGTCAGATATCTCCCTAGACATGATAAAAAAATCTGCATATAAAGGGAAAACTCAATCACCAATAGAGATATTTTTAAGCCACATAAATCAGTTCAACAAATAGTCATTGAACACTTGCCATGTTCCAGATGCATTGAGGTAATTGAAATAAAGAAAACTTGGTGATTGCCCTTAGGTATTATTAAAGTACACAAGCTGGGTCAATTTTATTTGAAGAAGAGAATTCTAGATAAGGCTTTTGGTTTTTAAAAATATATTCGGAGACAGAGACTATTATTGGCTTTATGGCAGTCAGAAAGGAGAAAAATAAGTGGAGATTTTGCCCAGTTTTCCTTTGATAGGTGATCTGGATTTGTGTAAGCTAATATTATATGAAGTTAGACTGCTTGAGAAATACTGAGTGGTACGTTCTGATGAACTTAATAAACAGTGGTGTTATAAAGATGTCCTTTGGCTTAAAGTGACAGTTTCATCTTCTCTGAACCATTGTCATCTTTTCCTTTGGGCCAACATTGCCTGGCAGTGACAAGATGCAACATATAAATCCTATCTAGGACTTGTGCCTAAATATGGGGGTATAGAAATTTATTATTATTTTTTTGAAAACACAGATACAAAGGTATTTGCTTTTACAATTTATGGAGGAGGAAGTCAACTGATCATTTTATTTTTTTTTAATTTTGGCATCTTTTATTGGTTTTTTATTTATTTTCATCCATCTTTACTCTATGACCTGTGTGGGCCTCCAATCTCAAGTGGCCTCTTCGTGCAGAGCACCTGCTCTGAGCGCATGTGCTCCAGAGTGCTGGCTCGCAATTGGACACACCAGTCCAGCCGCTCCACAGCACATGGGATCCTCCCGGGTCAGGGATCAAACCGGTGCCCCTCGTACTACAAGGTGGACTTTACCCACTGGACCCCCAGGGAAACCCTCAACTGATCGTCAATTTGAAGCTACCTAATCTGTTTAGCTATTCCTTGGTTTTGGGGTTTTCTTAATGGTTTAGATAACCATATTAAACAATACAAAATGTGTCTAATCATCTGGATACTAAATGATAAAGGTTAATATGTTTGTCTTACCCTGAAGGGTCAAGTAATAAATTGATAGCAAGTGTTTCTCAAACCTGCCTTCAGGCAGTTTATTCATGCTGATCAACTTTTTAGTTAACAATTTTTTGGTTAATATTCAAATGACAATCATAGAAGGCTGGATCCCAAGGGGGGAAGTATGTAAATCCAGCAATTTTTATGTAGAAGTTTAAACTGTAAAATAGCTATTAATTTCTTGAATAAAAGGGAGAGGAATTTTAAAATGTCATGATTTGTAGGGTTTCCACTATGAAATATATTAAATGAATTTATTTATTAAGTGAATTTATTTATACATTTATACAAACAGTATGTGCTGTGTGCTCAGTTGCTTCTGTTGTGTTTGACTCTTTACAACTTTATGGACTATAACCTGTCATTCTCCTCTGGATGATTCTCCAGGCAAGAATATTGGAGTGGGTTGCATGCTGTCCTCCAAGGAGTCTTCCTGACTCAGGGATCAAACCCATGTCTCTTTTGTCTCCTGCATTGCCATGCAGATTCTTTATCACTGTGCCAGAGGGTGTTGAGTAAATGTTGAATAATCAAATGAATGAATAAATGGTTTGATTCTAAGTCCCTCTAAATTCCATATATAAATAAGGTTATATATATATATATTTAAATATATATAATATATATAATTAAATATTAAATGTATTAAATATATATAATATATATATATATTTTCCTGCAAGAGGAAGGACCAATGAACATACCACTTAATTGAAATTCTCTTTGTTTGCCAGCTTTTTAATTAATTGAAATCAGCATGATTTCTGGTCACTCCAGTACCTTGAATATGCCAGTACCTGGCATGTTGTAGTGCTAAATTACTTCTATGAGTGAATGAATGTTCTAGTGATATGGGACATTTCATCATTTCCATTCACTATACTCAAAATCCTCCCTTATTATCTATATCCAAGTACCTCATTTTCTATGAAGGCATGTTTTTTCCAACTCAGTGATTCTCTTTCTTTAAATCTTGGCACATACTCTGTTTACAACCTATTTTTCTTTATATTTTTACTGACATCTACAAATCACAATAATTTACTTTTATCAGGTTCTGGGAATTTATCATGAAGGCAAATCAAAAAACATTTTGCAAGCTGTTTTGGAAGCTACTCATTGCATTGCCATTTTTAAGAGTGAAACTGCTGTGTTGTTCTTTACCAGTTTAAGAGTACGAAATAAGGTCAAATACCCCTTTAACATTCACATTCAATGAACCTGAGCTTCTGTGCTGCTTTCTCTTCCCAGAGTTCCTCTGCTAAGTTAAGTTCAAAGTTTCCATAGAATTAATTACTATAACTAGTCACTGTTTAGTCCAAAGAATTAGTTATTCTAACTTCACTTAAAAAGAACTATAAAAAAATATCTATTCACCTCCTCAAAGGACTTGTTTTCTGTGGCTAGCATTGCTGTCACTGAGATACAGAGTTAAACTTCTGAGAATATGAAGTCAAAAATCACCATCTTGAACACCACTAGAATTTCCATGACAACAAGGGACCTAGCTGTTGCAGATTTGTGCAGGGACACACTTTTCTATAATGTGTTTGCTTCACATCAGAGTAGACATTGGTTCCCAAATCTTATAATTTTTAGTGACCCGCTCGTTCAGTGCATATACCCAGTTGTTTTTCTCAAGGCACATTATAATGGTTGTACCAGTTATCAGCCAAACACTGTAGAACCAGCCCTTACTTTAACATTCTAGAGCCTAAGATTGGCCAGTACAGAGAATCACATGTCCTTCCCCCTCCCCCCTGCCCAGAAGATCTTCTCTTGAGACAACTATACTTTCTATGATCTGCTTTTAAGTAGATTCCATCAATATTAGACATCCTAGAGAAAAGATTCTTCTTTTGAAAGGCTTATTGGTCCTACATAAAGTTTTAGGGCACCTGGATTTGTGGGAGAGAAGTACTGTCCATTTCCACCAATTACTGGTATGTTAAATCCTAGGAACTCATACATTTTAATAAATATGCCATATTCTTGGGTGGGATGCTTGCTGCTTTATATTGTACCCTCCAAACCAGGGTTTTTGAGTCTTGAAATCTTGGCACATACTCTGTTTACAACCTATTTTTCTTTATATTTTTACTGACATCTACAAATCACAATAATTTACTTTTATCAGGTTCTGGGAATTTATCATGAAGGCAAATCAAAAAACATTTTGCAAGCTGTTTTGGAAGCTACTCATTGCATTGCCATTTTTAAGAGTGAAACTGCTGTGTTGTTCTTTACCAGTTTAAGAGTACGAAATAAGGTCAAATACCCCTTTAACATTCACATTCAATGAACCTGAGCTTCTGTGCTGCTTTCTCTTCCCAGAGTTCCTCTGCTAAGTTAAGTTCAAAGTTTCCATAGAATTAATTACTATAACTAGTCACTGTTTAGTCCAAAGAATTAGTTATTCTAACTTCACTTAAAAAGAACTATAAAAAAATATCTATTCACCTCCTCAAAGGACTTGTTTTCTGTGGCTAGCATTGCTGTCACTGAGATACAGAGTTAAACTTCTGAGAATATGAAGTCAAAAATCACCATCTTGAACACCACTAGAATTTCCATGACAACAAGGGACCTAGCTGTTGCAGATTTGTGCAGGGACACACTTTTCTATAATGTGTTTGCTTCACATCAGAGTAGACATTGGTTCCCAAATCTTATAATTTTTAGTGACCCGCTCGTTCAGTGCATATACCCAGTTGTTTTTCTCAAGGCACATTATAATGGTTGTACCAGTTATCAGCCAAACACTGTAGAACCAGCCCTTACTTTAACATTCTAGAGCCTAAGATTGGCCAGTACAGAGAATCACATGTCCTTCCCCCTCCCCTGCCCAGAAGATCTTCTCTTGAGACAACTATACTTTCTATGATCTGCTTTTAAGTAGATTCCATCAATATTAGACATCCTAGAGAAAAGATTCTTCTTTTGAAAGGCTTATTGGTCCTACATAAAGTTTTAGGGCACCTGGATTTGTGGGAGAGAAGTACTGTCCATTTCCACCAATTACTGGTATGTTAAATCCTAGGAACTCATACATTTTAATAAATATGCCATATTCTTGGGTGGGATGCTTGCTGCTTTATATTGTACCCTCCCCAAACCAGGGTTCTTTCTAGGATAACTGATGTCTTCACCCAGGAACTGCTAACAAGTTATATAGGATATTTTTCTCTCTTAAAAATGATAGGCTGCCTCACTGAGCGCACTGCTACACTAGCATACAAGGTGATTCAGAGATCTAAATTAGAATAATGACTAAGTAAACTGGTTGATATACTTATTCTACTGGACATTATGCAGGCATTAAAGTCAAGATTATGAAGACTATATAGTTATATTAAATATGCTTATGAGTTGCTGAATGACAAAAGCAAAGGAAAGTCACAAACTTGTACATTTACTTATATGTTTGGTATGTATGTATATATCTGTTCGTAGTCTCCAAGATATATTATATAACCATATTGCCATGACCTTAACTTTTGGAAGGGCACACAGTCCGTTGTTAAAAAGTTAGATGATCAAATGCACACACAGTGGCCAGAGAATGGTGCAGTACAGTTCTTTACTTTTTGCCTCAAGTCACTTTTAGGTTCACTCCGAGTCTATTTGGATGGAGATCAAGGAGTGTATTCTGTCTGGGCTGCACTCTTCTATCCCTCCCTTAGTGTCTCTTTGTCTTTACCCTGTGGATATTCCCTCAGATTAGGCTCTTTCCTGTTGGCCGTTAGAATCCATTGTTTATATTTTCTTAAAATTGGTGTGTATGTGTGTGTGTGTGTGTAAATGACATAGGTCAGTCCTGCCTCATGGGTAGGCAATCACAAAGTGTTAATCACTCAGTCCTGTCAGACTATTTGCAACCCCATGGACTGTAGCCCTCCAGGCTCCTCTATCCATGGAATTCTCCTGGTAAGAATACTGGAGTGGTTGCTTTTCTCTTCTCCAGACGATCTTCCTGACCCAGGGATTGAACTTGGTCTACTTCATTGCAGGCAGATTCTTTACTGTCTGAGCCACCAGAGAAGCCCCAGGCAATGGAAACTTCTAAAATAACTAAGATGAAGAAAACTCTTAGAATGTCATTGTTATCTTTGTGTCTTGTGTTCTATTTTGCTAATCTTATCTCCATCCCATAATGATACAACCACTTGTTTTCTTTTTCAAAATGAAGTGACACAGGAAGGAACTTGTATCTTCCTTTGCTTAGGAGGTACCAGAAAGGAATCTTACCAAAAGATTTATGGTGCTTTTTATTAGAGTGGCATGTTGCATTTTCCCTTCATGGATCACAGCCTTGTTGTGGTGAAGGAGCTTGTATAACACACTGAAGCTATGAGCCATGCCTTGCAGGGCCACAAAAGACAGATGAGTCATAGAGAAGAGTTCTGATGAAATGTGGTCCACTACAGGAGCAAATGGCAACTTACTGCAGTATTTTTGCCTGAAGAACCCTATAAACTATAAAAAGGCAAAAAATATGGCACTAGAAGATGAGCCACTCCGCTGATCAGAAGGTGTCCAATATACTATTGAGGTAGAGTGAAGGGCACTTATGAATAGCTCCAGAAAGAATGAAGTGATTGGGCCAAAGCAGAAACCACCTTCAGTTGTGGAGTATCTAGTGATGAAAGTGAAGTCTGATGCTGCAAAGGGCAATTTTGCATAGGAACCTGGAATGTTAGGTCCATGAATCAAGGTAAATTGTATGTGATCAAGCAGGAAATGGCAAGATTGAACATTGATTTCTTGGCAGTCTGTAAACTAAAATGGAAGGGAAGGGAAAATTTAATTCAGATGACCATTAAATCTACTATTGTGGCCAAGAATCTCTTAGAATAAATGGAGCAGCCCTTACAGTAAGCAAAACAGTTCAAGATTCAGTGCTTGGGTGCAACCTCAAATATGACAGAATGGTCTTGGTTAGTTTCCAAGGCAAATCATTCAACATCACAGTAATCCAGGTCTAAGCTCCAAGTACTGATGCCAAAGGAGCTGAAGTTGACCAGTTCAATGAAGACTTACAACACCTCCTAGAACTAACAGCAATAAAAGATGTTCTTTTCATCATAGGGGATTGGAATGTAAAAGTAGGAGTTCAAGGGATAACAGAAGTAATAGGCAAATTTGGCCTTATAGTATAAAATGAAGTAGGAAAAAAGCTAACAGTGTTCTGTCAAGATAACATGCTGGTCATAGCAAATACCCTTTTCCAACAACCCAAGAGATGCTCTACAAATGGACATCACCAGGTGGTCAGTACTGAAATCAGATTTATTATGTTCTTTGCAGCCAAAGATGAAGCAGCAGGAATATAGTTGGCCACAGGAAGACCTAGAGCTGACTATGGCTCAGATCATGAGCTCCTTATTGAAAAATTTAGGCTTAAATTGGAGAAAGTCAGAAAAACCACTAGGCCATTCAGGTATGACCTAAATGAAATCCCTTATGATTATACAGTGGAAATGAGAGATAAATTCAAGGGATTATATCTGTTAGAGTGCCTGAAGAACCATAGTTGGAGATTTGTAACATTGTATAGGAGGCAGTGACCAAAACCATCCCAAAGAAAAAGAAATGCAAGAAACCAAAGTGGTTGTCTGAGGAGGTTTTACACATAGCTGAGGAAAGAAGAAAATAAAAGGGATGGGAGAAAGGGGAAGATGTACCGAACTGAATGCAGAGTTCCTGAGAAAAGCAAGAAGACCTTCCTTAAGGAACAACACAGAGAGAAAAACAATAGACTGGGAAAGACTAGAGCTCTGTCTCTTCAAGGAAATTGGGGCTATCAATGGAATATTTCATGCAAGGATGGACACAATAAAGAACAGAAACAGTAAGGACTCAATAGAAGCAGAATAGATTAAGAAGAGATGGCAAGATTACACAGAACTATATTAAAAAGGCCTAATGACCCAGATAACTACAGTGGTGTGGTCACTCACATAGAGCCAGGCATCCTGGAGTGTGAAGTCAAGTGTGCTTTAGGAAGCATTACTATGAACAAAGCTAGTGCAGCTGATGGAATTCCAGCTGAGTTATTTAAAATCCTAAAAGATGCTGCTGTGAAAGTGCTGCCCTCAATATGCCAGCAAATTTGGAAACCTCAGCAGTGGCCACAGGACTGGAAAACATCAGTTTTCATTCCAATCGCAAAGAAAGGCAATGCCAAAGATGTTCAAGCTACCGTACAATTGCACTCATTTCACATGCTAGTAATGTTATGGTCAAAATCCTTGAAGCTAGACTTCAGCTGTATATGAACTTCCAAATGTAAAAGCTGTGTTTTGAAAAGGCAGAGGAACCAGAGATCAATTTGCAATCATTCATTGGATTATAGAGAAAACAAGGGAGTTCCTGAAAAATATCTACTTCTTCTTCATTGACTATACTAAAGCCTTTAACTGTGTGGATCACAATAAACTGTGGAAAGTTCTTAAAGAGGTTAGAATACCAGACCACCTTTCCTGCCTCCTGAGAAACCTATGACAAGAAGCAACAGTTAGAACAGTTGGAACAACAGACTGGTTCCAAATTGGGAAAGGAGTATGTCAAAGCTGTATATTGTCACCCTATTTGTTTAATTTATATACAGAATATGTCATATGAAATGCTGGTTTAGATGACTCAAAAGATGGAATCAAGATTTCTGGGAGAAATATCAACAACCTCAGATATGTAGATGATACCACTCTAATGCAGAAAGTGAAGAGAAGCTAAAGAGCCTCTTGTTGAGGATGAAAGAAGAGAGTGAAATAGCTGGTTTAAAAATTAACATTAAAAAAACTAAGTGATAGTCTCATCACTTCATGGCTAATAGAAGGGGAAAAGGTGGAAAGAGTGACAGATTTTATTTTCTTGGGCTCCAAATTCATGGTGGATGGTGAGTGCAGCCATGAAATTAAAAGAAACTTGATCTTGGAAGGAAAATTATGACAAATCTAGACAGTGTATTAAAAATCAAAGATACTTTTCTACAAAGGTTCATATAGTCAAAGCTATGGTATGAAGAAGGCTGAGCACCAAAGAACTGATGCTTTCAAATTGTAGTTCTGAAGACTCTTGAGAGTCCCCTGGACAGCAAGGAAATCAAACCAGTCAATCCTAAAGGAAATCAACCCTGAACATTTACTGGAAGGACTAATGTAGAAGCTGAAGCTCCAATACTTTGAGCACCTGATGTGAAGAGGTGATTCATGGAGAAAGACCCTGATGCTGGAATGATTGAAGACAGAAGGAGAAGGAGGTGGCAAAGGATAAGATGTTTAGCTATCATTACTAACACAGTGAACATGAATTTGAGCATACTCTGGGAGTTTGTGGAGGACAGAGGAGCCTGGCATGTGTAGTCTGCAGAGTCCTAAAGTGTGGGACAAGACCTAGCAACTGAACAACAACAACAATACCAATATTACATTTAGGTTTTTCCATTTTTCCCCTAATTTCCAACATGCATACAATAGTTTATCATACTTTTACAGTATAATAAATTATGAAAACAGTAGGTGAGGACACTGGTTATTTTATTGATGAAGAAGGTGAATTCCAACTCAAGTAAGTGAGGTGTCCAAGAAAAACTAGCGAATAGCTAAACCAGGAAAACTATACTAGTGCGAAAATTGATGATTCACCTAAATTCTTAACATGGGTCCAGCATCTTCTAACTGAATTAGAAGCAACAGTTAGAACAGTTGGAACAACAGACTGGTTCCAAATTGGGAAAGGAGTATGTCAAAGCTGTATATTGTCACCCTATTTGTTTAATTTATATACAGAATATGTCATATGAAATGCTGGTTTAGATGACTCAAAAGATGGAATCAAGATTTCTGGGAGAAATATCAACAACCTCAGATATGTAGATGATACCACTCTAATGCAGAAAGTGAAGAGAAGCTAAAGAGCCTCTTGTTGAGGATGAAAGAAGAGAGTGAAATAGCTGGTTTAAAAATTAACATTAAAAAAACTAAGTGATAGTCTCATCACTTCATGGCTAATAGAAGGGGAAAAGGTGGAAAGAGTGACAGATTTTATTTTCTTGGGCTCCAAATTCATGGTGGATGGTGAGTGCAGCCATGAAATTAAAAGAAACTTGATCTTGGAAGGAAAATTATGACAAATCTAGACAGTGTATTAAAAATCAAAGATACTTTTCTACAAAGGTTCATATAGTCAAAGCTATGGTATGAAGAAGGCTGAGCACCAAAGAACTGATGCTTTCAAATTGTAGTTCTGAAGACTCTTGAGAGACCCCTGGACAGCAAGGAAATCAAACCAGTCAATCCTAAAGGAAATCAACCCTGAACATTTACTGGAAGGACTAATGTAGAAGCTGAAGCTCCAATACTTTGAGCACCTGATGTGAAGAGGTGATTCATGGAGAAAGACCCTGATGCTGGAATGATTGAAGACAGAAGGAGAAGGAGGTGGCAAAGGATAAGATGTTTAGCTATCATTACTAACACAGTGAACATGAATTTGAGCATACTCTGGGAGTTTGTGGAGGACAGAGGAGCCTGGCATGTGTAGTCTGCAGAGTCCTAAAGTGTGGGACAAGACCTAGCAACTGAACAACAACAACAATACCAATATTACATTTAGGTTTTTCCATTTTTCCCCTAATTTCCAACATGCATACAATAGTTTATCATACTTTTACAGTATAATAAATTATGAAAACAGTAGGTGAGGACACTGGTTATTTTATTGATGAAGAAGGTGAATTCCAACTCAAGTAAGTGAGGTGTCCAAGAAAAACTAGCGAATAGCTAAACCAGGACTAACAGGGATGAGCTCCATACTAGTGGCAGGCAAATAAGCATTGATGATTCACCTAAATTCTTAACATGGGTCCAGCATCTTCTAACTGAATTACCAGGGAAGTCTTTTCATTTCATAGAACCTCAATTTCCTCCTTTATAAATTGAGGATAACTGGTTGGATTGTAATTCCATGGACTTTACAGGTGATAGCACATGTAAAGTATGCAACACAACAAGACAGGGGAGGCCAGAAGCGGCACCGTGTTTCCTCTTCTTTCACCTGCATTAGGCCACAGTCCCTAGAACCGTGGCTCTCAGCCACTTCAGTGTATAGAAACTGATTAGGCACATAATGACTTTTACTGAAGAAGCAAGCAGAAGAAATAGACAGGCAGAAGAAGAATTCAATGTTGAGAAAGGTCAGTTTGTGAAAGCCCAAAGACTGAAGATTATGGGATACTATGAGAAGAAAGAAAAGGAGATTGAGTAGCAGAAGAAAATTCAGATATCCAATCTGATAAGTCAAGCAAGGCTCAAAGTCCCCAGAGCAAGAGATGGATGTGTCTGACTCTCTGCGACTCATGGAGTGTAGCTCACTAGATTCCTCTGTCTTTGGGATTCTCCAAGCAGGAAGACTGGACCATTTGTCATTTTCTACTTCATGGGATCTCCCTCATCTAGCGATTGAAACCCAGTCTCCCGAGTCTCCTGCATTGGTAGGTGGATTATTTACAACTAGCACCAACTGGGAAACCCTGATCTTGTCACAGACCTATTAAATGAAGCAAAACAGAGACTAGCAGAATGGTAAAAGGTACAACCAAGTGCCAACTGATGCTGAACGGCCTGGTCCTCCAAAGTTTGTGCCAGTCATTAGAGACCTGAATGATCATTCCTTGCAGGAAACAAGATTTCCTCTGGTATAGGCTGCAGTGCCAAAGCAATCTCTATGTACAAAGTCACCACCAAAAAGAGATGTTGATGTTCGTACTGATCAGGAGTCCTACCTCCCTGGGAATATAGCTAGAGGGGTGATATCTATCAGGGAGACTGCAA
This sequence comes from Tragulus kanchil, assembly GCA_022376925.1. Taxonomy (NCBI): domain Eukaryota; kingdom Metazoa; phylum Chordata; class Mammalia; order Artiodactyla; family Tragulidae; genus Tragulus; species Tragulus kanchil. The sequence continues at coordinate 115,022,566 of JAIOJX010000023.1, read as the reverse complement.
AATCAGTGTTTCCAGTACCCTCAAAAGCTGATTTGACCTCATTGCCCAGCAGATGACGCCCTAAAAAAGGGATGAGCTCCATACTAGTGGCAGGCAAATAAGCATTGATGATTCACCTAAATTCTTAACATGGGTCCACATTTTACCAGGAAGTCTTTTCATTTCATAGAACCTCAATTTCCTCCTTTATAAATTGAGGATAACTGGTTGGATTGTAATTCCATGGACTTTACAGGTGATAGCACATGTAAAGTATGCAACACAACAAGACAGGGGAGGCCAGAAGCGGCACCGTGTTTCCTCTTCTTTCACCTGCATTAGGCCACAGTCCCTAGAACCGTGGCTCTCAGCCACTTCAGTGTATAGAAACTGATTAGGCACATAATGACTTTTACTGAAGAAGCAAGCAGAAGAAATAGACAGGCAGAAGAAGAATTCAATGTTGAGAAAGGTCAGTTTGTGAAAGCCCAAAGACTGAAGATTATGGGATACTATGAGAAGAAAGAAAAGGAGATTGAGTAGCAGAAGAAAATTCAGATATCCAATCTGATAAGTCAAGCAAGGCTCAAAGTCCCCAGAGCAAGAGATGGATGTGTCTGACTCTCTGCGACTCATGGAGTGTAGCTCACTAGATTCCTCTGTCTTTGGGATTCTCCAAGCAGGAAGACTGGACCATTTGTCATTTTCTACTTCATGGGATCTCCCTCATCTAGCGATTGAAACCCAGTCTCCCGAGTCTCCTGCATTGGTAGGTGGATTATTTACAACTAGCACCAACTGGGAAACCCTGATCTTGTCACAGACCTATTAAATGAAGCAAAACAGAGACTAGCAGAATGGTAAAAGGTACAACCAAGTGCCAACTGATGCTGAACGGCCTGGTCCTCCAAAGTTTGTGCCAGTCATTAGAGACCTGAATGATCATTCCTTGCAGGAAACAAGATTTCCTCTGGTATAGGCTGCAGTGCCAAAGCAATCTCTATGTACAAAGTCACCACCAAAAAGAGATGTTGATGTTCGTACTGATCAGGAGTCCTACCTCCCTGGGAATATAGCTAGAGGGGTGATATCTATCAGGGAGACTGCAAAATCAGTGTTTCCAGTACCCTCAAAAGCTGATTTGACCTCATTGCCCAGCAGATGACGCCCGAAGTATGGGGAGCCCTGTTTGGTGCAAATGCTGACAGGAAGTTTTTGGACTATGCCTACAAGAGGTAGTGTGCATCCATTCCTGAGATGGGGATGCTTCTGACATTTGAAGAAACAAGATGACCTATGTAGTTTCTTCTTTGCTGTTCTCACGTTCTGTATTTATCTGTGGATACCCTTTGTGGCCAAAACCCCTGGCTGATGGGCAACAGTGGGAGCAATTCACTTACTATGGACAGGTGTATCAAATTCCTCTAGTGTATCTGAGAGTACAACTTCCTGCTGGCTCTGCAGCACGAAGGTAAGGGGTCAGATGGTGAGTTCATGAATGTCCCCAAGTCTCCTGCTCTCTTCTGGTCCAGTGCCAGCTGAGAGGGTGCCAGTATAGGGTGGTCTCTGGGGTTAGGTCTCTGCTCTTTGGCTTGAGTTGCATGAGGTGCTGCATTCTGTCCAGCAGTCACAGATTCATTGTCACCTGTTTCAGCCTAGAAGTGTTTGTAGAGTGATTTAAGATCTATGCCATGAATGTGCTTTATTAAACCAAAATGCATTTCTGAGAAAAAAGCATGTAGCACAGATATTGCTGTCACATCATGGGCAACCACTAAATGTCATTTCCTGTCCTTTCCAGGTGCTTTGTTGCCTGGGGCAGAGCCTTAAGAGTGTACCAGCTAGTATCTTCTCTTGAGTTCCTCTAATATCTTACGTTGTTTATACTTATATATTGATACAATGACTTGTGTTGTTCATATGTTGATATCCCAACTGCTAGTACCTCAGAATGTCACTATATTTTGAGATGGGGCCTTTGAGGAAGCAATTAAGTTAAAATGAGGTTCAACCTGACTGATATCCCTTTAAGAAGGGGATGTTTGGGTACATGGAGAGACACCAGGGCTGTATGTGAAGATGCAGTGAGAGGATGGTCTCCTGCAAGCTGAGGAGATAGGCGAGAGACCCAAGAAAGACCTAACCTACTGATACCTTGCTTTTGGACTACCAACCTCCAGAGCTGTGAGAAAATACATTTCTATTGTTTAAGCCAAACAATTAGTGGTATTTTGTTATGGAAGCACTACATCTTCCATCTTTAAAAAGAAGCTCAGCTGCTCAAGGGTAAACTGCATTGCGCTCCTTTGTAATCCAAGCAGGTGATCAGCAGTTTCTTGATGAATATCATGGTTTTTTATGAAGGATAGATTTTTATTAAGGATGTGATTTGTATTTGTTTTATATTTCTTTTATGTCACCTATGGAGGCCCAGCTATTGAGGTTACAGACAGCTGTAATGTGATAATGAAGATTACATGAAATCTTTTTTTCCTTTTGCAAATAACAACTAGAATTGTCCTTTATATGAAGTCATGGGAGTAAATGCAATTAAAGCTGAAAAGATTATTCCTCGTTGCCTGTCTAGACATAGGAAAAGAGAATTAAATCTTCAAATGTAATTTCTGAAATTAAGATTAATGACCAGTAGTACATGATTCACTCATATACTCATGACCTCATGTTGTTTGAAACTAAATGTGGGGGCTTCCCACTGTCTTTGTATTAATGAATATGATTGAGTTATTTTAAATATAGTTAGGCTATAACATTATCTTGTCTGTGTTGGAAGTTTTTTTTTCCCCCCCAGAGGATCAAAAAGAGGCAATTGTAAAAGAGAAAGTCAAAGAGATTTTTACTGAATTTTAAAAATTGTATTTGATTCTCATTTTCTGGATTATGAGACATGTGGAAGAAAATGAATTACCTTAATTTATGGAAGGGAAATCAAGAGATGAAACAATTTTGCACGGTTTTCAATGTTTGCCAAGCTTAAGAGCTTAAAGGAGAATTTAGTGATAAATGAGAAATCTTACGAACAGTAAGACAGACTGTTTATTACTGGGAAAAATAGTTTTTAGGAAAGTGGAGGGGGCTCCTTGTTTTTGAGCCAACATGATTTTTGTGTGTACCATCAGCACATACGTGTATATACACATGCATACACATAGGAATATTTTTCTAATGTATGTTCATTGTCATTACTTGCTAAATAATCTTTGGATGTTAATTAAAACTTCTGGCATTCATTCACACATCTGTATATAAAAGGCATTAGAATAGGTAATCTAGAAAAACTCTAACATGCGTTTCAATTCTAGGGTTCTGTGATTCTTCTACATTGTAATTATCTAGAGATGGGAGAAAAAAGGGAGAGGAGGCAAGTGATGTCACTGAAGGAGGTCACCTTTAGTACTTGTTCTGCTGGTTTCGTAGAGACAGTCTCTGCCACGAGACACTGGCTTCTGAGTTCAAACAGCAAACCTTGTGCTTCAGGACGACAGGGTGTTATTCACTGCTAAATCTCTCGAACCAGAAGAATGCCTACAACACAGAAGACAGTCAAAGTGTTTGTTAGAAGAAGGGGATTAATATTTCCAATACTGTTTTGTATCTGTGTGATCTATTACAGGATAACCTGTCTGTATTTTTCAGAGTCATGTTGGCATACGCTTCTCAGTTATGAGACACATGATTAGAGGTCTAGGGAACTAGAGAAACATAAGCCCATGTTGCTGCTAAACTAAACAAAATGATCTGAAATGGCATCAAAATTTTAAAGACTGTTTTGTTTTCTTCTCACATAGGAAAACAATAAACTTTGTTTTATCCTTTTCTATCCCTTCCTCTTTTTTTTGTTCTTGTTTGCTTTATTTTATTGCAATACACTGTTCTTAGGAGAAAGATGTATTTTCTGAATGTAAACTCCAGAATGAGTTTACATGAGGGCAGGGGACACTGTGTGTCTGTTTTTCATTTCATGGACACCAGCAATACTGACTCAAAAAATATTTATTTATTTAATTTTTATTTATGTATGTTTTAGGGTGGGGCTGAAAGAAGCTCCCTGGGCCAGCTCCACTACCTGTGAGCATGGAGCTCATGGGGGCTGTCAGCTGAAGCAGGGGGAATGTGAGGTGCAGAGAGGGTGCTGAGGTGAGGGCTGTGGAGGGCCTCAGTTTTTTCACATTAGCCTCAGGCTGCAATCTTTAAAATGCTAATGCTTGGGTCATACCCCGGACAGGTCTAATGTTACTGGGATGTGCTGGAGTGTTAAGAAGCTGAAAGCTCCCAGGTGGTGCTTCTGGGCAAGCCAGGGCTGCCCGTAAATGTATTTATTGAATGGCTGCATGAATGCTGACATTTCTAATGATAGTAAATGGTTACAAAAGTCATGATATTTGGCTCAGTATTCCTTAGAAGTGGGGAAAAGTAGCCTGGAAAGAAGGGAGCAAGGCACACATGTATATATGTATATATTTATAAAAAAAATCAAGAGACATACACTGATACTTCTGTTTTAACAAAACATAAAAGCTCTGTAAGTCTGATGGTTTTCTTGGTCGAGTTCAAGGAAAGATTCTTATGAGTGAAAAAAGACAAAACTAAACATGTTGAAATATCTACCCATCCTTTTGAAAAGCCTTGGTGATTTTAAAAGAGAATATTTTAAATATTAACCTTATGGCAAGAAAGAATTAGAGACAGCAGAATTGTCTTGTGGTATGATTTGTCTCAGACCCTAGTCTTCTATCAGGTAACTTAGCATTGTCCTTCTCTCCTAGGTCATTATGGCAGCATTTCTCCGCATGTCTGAGTTCGGTGCACACTTTCTGTGACTTAGGAATCTGATGTTGCTAAAAAGCTATGTAAAGACAATCATCAGCAAGGGAATCAGCCCATCATTCTGACTCAATTGGAATAAAGAGGAAATCAGCCGCCTAATGAAGCTCCTTCTCTGCCCCCTGCCATTGTGAAAAATAGCAGCTACAGTATTCCATTAGGAATCTGTGTGCTTCGCTTCACACCCTTCCTTGGTCTGAGAATCAAAAGCCCTTTCTGTCAGATCTCACCCTTGGAGTTCTCATCGTCACTTGTGACTTCAACTGTCACCTTTAGGCTGGCATCTCCCTGGATCTGTATTGCAAACCCCACTCCCCCAGCTCTTTCTATAATCTTGCCTCCCAATGAAACGTTTTATTTCTTCATTTAGCCAACTTTGACCTTAGAGTTACATGTTTTCAGAGAGTCAGAATCACAATAGTTTGTTCTGTTCTTTTTTTTCCTCAAAAATTGAGTCATTAAACCTTATGGACTGGACTTTTATATTTTTTCTTAACCGATATGCTGCAGGGACTGAGACATTTTTTTTAGGAGTAGGGAATGTCAGAGCCATTTGCTAGTTTCCTTTTGTTTGAATAAAAGCACCGAGTAAGTGTGACATGTATATCACTTTAACATTGAGACTGCAGAGTAAAATTTAAGAGATTTAGTCTCTCCTCGCATCGGACTCTGAAAATAACTTGTACTAACATGAAGAACTTTGCAGCTCATCTTTGTATTCGCATGGTTCCCACAGTCAAATTTAAGACATAAAAATCAAGAGACATACACTGATACTTCTGTTTTAACAAAACATAAAAGCTCTGTAAGTCTGATGGTTTTCTTGGTCGAGTTCAAGGAAAGATTCTTATGAGTGAAAAAAGACAAAACTAAACATGTTGAAATATCTACCCATCCTTTTGAAAAGCCTTGGTGATTTTAAAAGAGAATATTTTAAATATTAACCTTATGGCAAGAAAGAATTAGAGACAGCAGAATTGTCTTGTGGTATGATTTGTCTCAGACCCTAGTCTTCTATCAGGTAACTTAGCATTGTCCTTCTCTCCTAGGTCATTATGGCAGCATTTCTCCGCATGTCTGAGTTCGGTGCACACTTTCTGTGACTTAGGAATCTGATGTTGCTAAAAAGCTATGTAAAGACAATCATCAGCAAGGGAATCAGCCCATCATTCTGACTCAATTGGAATAAAGAGGAAATCAGCCGCCTAATGAAGCTCCTTCTCTGCCCCCTGCCATTGTGAAAAATAGCAGCTACAGTATTCCATTAGGAATCTGTGTGCTTCGCTTCACACCCTTCCTTGGTCTGAGAATCAAAAGCCCTTTCTGTCAGATCTCACCCTTGGAGTTCTCATCGTCACTTGTGACTTCAACTGTCACCTTTAGGCTGGCATCTCCCTGGATCTGTATTGCAAACCCCACTCCCCCAGCTCTTTCTATAATCTTGCCTCCCAATGAAACGTTTTATTTCTTCATTTAGCCAACTTTGACCTTAGAGTTACATGTTTTCAGAGAGTCAGAATCACAATAGTTTGTTCTGTTCTTTTTTTTCCTCAAAAATTGAGTCATTAAACCTTATGGACTGGACTTTTATATTTTTTCTTAACCGATATGCTGCAGGGACTGAGACATTTTTTTTAGGAGTAGGGAATGTCAGAGCCATTTGCTAGTTTCCTTTTGTTTGAATAAAAGCACCGAGTAAGTGTGACATGTATATCACTTTAACATTGAGACTGCAGAGTAAAATTTAAGAGATTTAGTCTCTCCTCGCATCGGACTCTGAAAATAACTTGTACTAACATGAAGAACTTTGCAGCTCATCTTTGTATTCGCATGGTTCCCACAGTCAAATTTAAGACATAAAATTGACTGCAATAGAAAGAAATCTTTAAAGAATGCAGTAGTTCTGATTTCAGACTCTTCAGTAAGACATTGAAAGTTTATATTCAAAGAGAATGTGTTTGATTACATATGTCTAGGTAATATTTATATATCTTAGAAAATCTTAAATATATATATATGTCTCTGAAATTCTTACATTTTTTAAACTACAACTTAGTCATTCTAGTCATATCACTATTTACTGAAATATCTCCGTGACTTACCCAAATCCAAGATTTGAGATAAAATCACCTACCCATCTATGATATGTGAATTCATTTTATTTTTTAGTAATTTTATGTGTTTATTTTACTTTTGGCTGTGCTGGGTCTTCATTGCTGTGCGGCTTTTCCCTAGTGGTGGTGAGCAGCAGCTCCCCTCTGGTTGCCGTGCACGGTCGTCTCATTGTGGTGGCTTTCCTTGTTGCAGAGCAGGTCCTCGAGGGCACACAGGCTTCAGTAGCAGTGGCACATGGGCTCCGTCCTTGCGGTTCCCAGGCTCGAGCGCACTGGCTCAGTGGTTGTGGAGCATGGCTTAGTTGCTTTGTGGCATGCGGGGTCCTCCTGATCAGGGATGGAACTGGCGTCTTCGGCTTTGACAGGTATATTCTTCACCACTGAACTATCAGGGAAGTCCCCAGATCTATACATTTAAAATGATGCATGATCCATGGGGCTGAAGCTTTGTTTCTGAAAGGAATGTCTTCGGAACATGACTTTCTCATTTACAAGGTGCTGGTCTCCACCACACCTATTAATCCCCCATTAATCTCATAGTAATACTGACAAAAGAAAGCTATGCATTTGCCTTTCTAGCCTTAACTATCCTAGACATGCATTTCCTTGCTTAGAGCCATATAAAGGAGACCATCTCCATCACCATCTCTGTACCATAAACATTCAGATTCAGGATTTATTTTTGTCTAATTGTGTGGTCCTTCTCTGTCTCACTATTCTATTTATTCACATATTCTTTTTCTTTCTGCACACTGGCGTCTCTCCATGAGGCATCTGCATTGCATCTATGTAGAATAAGTACCTCATGCCATGTAGTCTGACCGTGAATAATCACCAGAAACTTATAAAACTTGCCTATGGTTTAGCTGAACAACTTATTTATAGACTTTACCTATCAAATATGTATTTTCTGAAGTATTGCATTTTGAAGCAAAAATCATTAAGATGTATTAAAACTGATTTTAGAATAATTTCATGGATATGTTTGACAAGAATGTTTGGCAGTCTACCCAGGGAGAAACCAAAGTGAATTCCTTCATACTGCTTTGTGTGAAATCTTAGATTTTCTTTCTTGTACTGTATTTAGCTGTGCAGCATGTCTAATTTTCTGCTTCTGTACCTCTCTGTGCTCCTTATAGTGCTAATCATAATCCAGCTAGGGTGTCAGACCAAACTGTAAAGAAAACCTGAAGTTCTTACCTGAGTATGCCACTCACAGCAGTATGAGGACTCTGTGCTGGGTCCTTCTCATCCTTAGCACTCATGCATTTCTGCCATTGCAAACGGAAGTCAACAAATTGTCTTCTCAGTAAGCAGTTCTAAAAACTTCAAAGTCTTTTACTAATTCAGCAGGACTTGAGATATTAGTGATATAACCAGATTAATCAGATGGTAACCACTGCCAGTTAAATTTAAATAAATTCAGTACAGTTCCATTCAAGGCAGACCAATTCAATTAACTAATTTCAAACATATCAGTATACAAGGGTAAATAAAATACACTCACTGTGTACATTCTGACATTGAGAGTAAGCACACTAATAAAATAAATCGCAATGTTGTGCAATAAGTAGAATGAGAAATTTATACACACTATGCTGAAAGATTTTGAAAGATGCCCAAGATGTCAAGATGGGGTCAAGTTTAGACAGAGGGAAGGCCATTACAGATCTTAGTCCAATCCCTTACTTAAATGTACCTAAAGGTACTTAAATGTTAATTTCTGCTTCCATCTTCTTCTGTTCTGATTGGCAGAAGCAAGTCAACCTCCATTACAGGGAACCTCAAATATTCAGGTGTTTTAAGTTCAACTCTTCTGAAACTCATAGGTCATTTTGTCCTTACTATGGCCAAGACATGATAGACCAAGTGAAGCAGAGAAATGGATTAAGGCATTGTGTAGCCAAGATATTTGATAACAGTGTTTTTTTTTTTTTTTTTAATGAGGAAGTCATTTAAGAAACTCATGCCGAGTGGTCTCCCCGCTTTTCTATCTCTTGTGACCTTTCAGTTGTACCTGATTATTAACACTGATACCACGCAACCTGACTAGTCAGCACATTTGCTGAGAAAGGGATATAACATAATAATTCTCTTGCACTTCACTTCACAGCCAAGATTTATTAACTTCGTAGGTAGGAACCTTCATATGAAAGTTTGGATACTTTTACAAGGACACACTGTACTATATTTGTAGAAAGGTAGTTTCATAAGTAGTATTATTATAAAAGGCAGTATAGCTCTAACATAAGCTGAATGCAGAGTCTCCAAGATTTAAGGTGGATGGTCCCAGTTTCACAGAAGTTCAAGTCCTCTAGTTTTTGGTAGAAGATATGAGGAGGGGCACTTCTGGCTGGAATGGGAAAAATCCTGTCATTTCTTATCAAGTGCTATGATAACATGTTTCTAAAGTAACATCTGAAAGCAGAGGCAACTTGTTTGGCTCAGACAGTAGAGTCTGCTTGCGATCCAAAAGATCCTGGTATGATCTCTGGGTTGGAAGGTCTAATGCAGAAAGAAATGGCAACCCACTCTGGTATTCTTGCCTAGGAAATTCCATGGACAGAGTAGCCTGGTGGGCTACAGTCCATGAGGTCACAAAGAGTTGGGCATGACTGAGCAATAAAATAAATCGCAATGTTGTGCAATAAGTAGAATGAGAAATTTATACACACTATGCTGAAAGATTTTGAAAGATGCCCAAGATGTCAAGATGGGGTCAAGTTTAGACAGAGGGAAGGCCATTACAGATCTTAGTCCAATCCCTTACTTAAATGTACCTAAAGGTACTTAAATGTTAATTTCTGCTTCCATCTTCTTCTGTTCTGATTGGCAGAAGCAAGTCAACCTCCATTACAGGGAACCTCAAATATTCAGGTGTTTTAAGTTCAACTCTTCTGAAACTCATAGGTCATTTTGTCCTTACTATGGCCAAGACATGATAGACCAAGTGAAGCAGAGAAATGGATTAAGGCATTGTGTAGCCAAGATATTTGATAACAGTGTTTTTTTTTTTTTTTTTAATGAGGAAGTCATTTAAGAAACTCATGCCGAGTGGTCTCCCCGCTTTTCTATCTCTTGTGACCTTTCAGTTGTACCTGATTATTAACACTGATACCACGCAACCTGACTAGTCAGCACATTTGCTGAGAAAGGGATATAACATAATAATTCTCTTGCACTTCACTTCACAGCCAAGATTTATTAACTTCGTAGGTAGGAACCTTCATATGAAAGTTTGGATACTTTTACAAGGACACACTGTACTATATTTGTAGAAAGGTAGTTTCATAAGTAGTATTATTATAAAAGGCAGTATAGCTCTAACATAAGCTGAATGCAGAGTCTCCAAGATTTAAGGTGGATGGTCCCAGTTTCACAGAAGTTCAAGTCCTCTAGTTTTTGGTAGAAGATATGAGGAGGGGCACTTCTGGCTGGAATGGGAAAAATCCTGTCATTTCTTATCAAGTGCTATGATAACATGTTTCTAAAGTAACATCTGAAAGCAGAGGCAACTTGTTTGGCTCAGACAGTAGAGTCTGCTTGCGATCCAAAAGATCCTGGTATGATCTCTGGGTTGGAAGGTCTAATGCAGAAAGAAATGGCAACCCACTCTGGTATTCTTGCCTAGGAAATTCCATGGACAGAGTAGCCTGGTGGGCTACAGTCCATGAGGTCACAAAGAGTTGGGCATGACTGAGCAGCTAATGCTTTCACTTAGTAAAGCAACATTTACTGGAGCAGCATTGTTGGAAACAATGACATTGATGTCTGCTTGGTATCCTGAGAAGATCACAGATCAGACAGACACAGCGTCAAATATCAGTTCATCAGTTAATAACTGGGATTTTCAATGATAAACTTATTTTCTCTGAGACTTAGTTTCCCCAGATAAGGCTAATAATAACTTCTGTATGGGATGAAGTGATGATAAACTGAGATAGTAAATTCAAAGTTCTGAGCTTTATCTGTTGCACAAAGATATAACAGTCATTAAATGGAAGTATCACAAAAATGAAAACTGAGTACAAAGTGATAAATAAAGTCTCTTTTAAAAAGAAGTGTCAGTCACCTCAGTGATGCTTCCATTTCCCAAGCAAATGACTAAAACATACATTCTGTAAGAATAAAATCTGTTTTCTAAGCAATTAGTATTTCAATCTTCACTCATTTGTTAAATAAACAGCAATAAAAAAGTAACCCCAAACTAGGCTCTTTTTTTTTTTTTTTCAAAGAAAATCTATGAGGTAATTTTTTTCCAGAACTTGGCAAAGGTTTTCTGGTTGTTGTTTGAAAGGTAACTGAGAGAAGGCAGAATGATTTATAGAAGATAAGTAACAGTCTTACAGCCCTGTAATAGTATGTTGCAAGCAAACATAAGAGAAGCCATTATAAAAATGGAAAAGGATGTTACTTTTCACATCTCGAGTATGTTTTCAGGGGAACATGTTGGTATGAGTGGCCAGCATGAATATCTGTGATTATATGAATATGCTGTGATTGCCTGACTAATAGTGACCCTGCTGATGTGACTGACTGGGGTGGAGTGTGCTGGTGTGGAAAGACAGGAATAACGTTGCAGTCACAGACACAATGGGCTTTTTTGTTTTAAAGTTTTGGTCTTTTCCATTTTTTTTTTTTTTTGGATTTACTTATTTTCATACATCTTTGTTCTTTGGCCTGTGTGGGCCTCCCATTGCAGTGGCCTCTCTCCTTTCAGAGCACTGGCTCTGGGCGCATGTGCTCCAGAGTGGTGACTCCTAATTGAACACACCGGTCCAGCTGCTCCGCTGCATATGGGATCTTCTCCGCCCAGGGATTGAACCGATGTCCCTTGCACTGCAAGGCAGACTCTTTACCCACTGGACCACCAGGGAAGCCCCACAATGGTCTTTTACCCTGCTGTCCATTTCCCTCAGAGTCAAATGGCTGGTGATGTTGGTCTTTGGAAAAACAGACAGTGATTTTCTATGCTAATAATCTTAATCCCAAACCTGTGAAATTGTTATACATAATTTAGCATAGTAGTCAAAGCTATTCCATGAAAAAGAGGACTTCGATTATCAAATAAGTTTTGAAATGCTGAGAATTATGTCCCCTTCATAGATGTGCACAGTGTGAAATACCATATGAAAAGCGCTAACAATTCCTGCAGTGAAAACAAACATATTAATTAGGGAATGGTTCAACCATTTCCTCATTTTAAATGGGTGTACTTTATCAAGAATATTTTTTAAGTGTCCTGTTGAACAAGTGATTTGGAAAACATACTTTGGAAAATCCTGCAATTGGCACTCAGGGAAAAAATATATATGTGGTAATGTGAAAGAGTGAATTGTTTCAGAGAGGTAGGCATTTATGATCACACATCTTCTGAAACGACCCCTTGTGCTTTCTCAGTGAAGGTATTTTAGAGTCATCTGTGAAGAATCTATTGTAATCTTTGTTGTGGCTTGTGACTCATTTTCTTCTTCAGGAAATACCTAGAAGATATTGTGGATTGAGTTCCAGACTGCTGGAAGAAAGCAGATATTTCCATGAAGTGAGTCTCATGAATCCTTTGGTTTCCCAGTATACATAAAATCTATGTTTATACTATGCTGTAGTCTATTGAGCATGAAGTAACACTATGTCTAAATAATTGTAGACACTTTCATTAAAAAATACTTTATTTCTAAACAAGGCTAATCTGAGGCTTCAGTGAGTCATGTTCTTTTTTCCTCAGAAAAAACATGCTTTTATGTTCTTTTTCATGTTCACATCTTAGTGTTGATGGCTACTGACCGATCAGAATGGTTGTTGCTGAAGGCTGGGTGACTGTGGCAATTTCTTAAAATGAGACTACAGTGAAATTTACCACATCGATTGACTCTTCCTTTGACAAATAATTTCTCTGTAACATGCAGTACTACTGTCTTTTAGCATTTTTCCCACAGTAGAACTGTTTTAAAATGGAGCCAGTCCTCTCAAGCCCTGCTACTTCTTTGTCAACTAAGTTTATATGATATTATAAATCTTTCATTGTCATTTTAACTATCTTTTATGGCACCTTTACCAGGAGTAAATTCTATCTCAGGAAACTACTTTCTTAGTTTATCCATAAGAAGCAACTGCTCATGAGATGGGAACAATTCATTCAGATCTTCCACTTCTACAGTTCTCTTGCTCTTTCCACCATAGCTGCATTTACTTTTTCCAATGCCCTCTTGAACACTTCAGAGTCATCCGTGAAGGTTGGAATCAGCCTTTTCTAAATTTCTGTTGCTGTTTTGACCTCTTTAGGAATCACAAATGTTCTTAATGGTATCTAGAATGGTGAATCCTTCCCAGAAGGTTTTCCAGTGACTTTGCCCAGATCCATCAGAGGAATAACTATCTATGGCAGCTTTAGATTTATGAAATGTATCTCTGGAAGAAAGCAGATATTTCCATGAAGTGAGTCTCATGAATCCTTTGCAGGAAATACCTAGAAGATATTGTGGATTGAGTTCCAGACTGCTGGAAGAAAGCAGATATTTCCATGAAGTGAGTCTCATGAATCCTTTGGTTTCCCAGTATACATAAAATCTATGTTTATACTATGCTGTAGTCTATTGAGCATGAAGTAACACTATGTCTAAATAATTGTAGACACTTTCATTAAAAAATACTTTATTTCTAAACAAGGCTAATCTGAGGCTTCAGTGAGTCATGTTCTTTTTTCCTCAGAAAAAACATGCTTTTATGTTCTTTTTCATGTTCACATCTTAGTGTTGATGGCTACTGACCGATCAGAATGGTTGTTGCTGAAGGCTGGGTGACTGTGGCAATTTCTTAAAATGAGACTACAGTGAAATTTACCACATCGATTGACTCTTCCTTTGACAAATAATTTCTCTGTAACATGCAGTACTACTGTCTTTTAGCATTTTTCCCACAGTAGAACTGTTTTAAAATGGAGCCAGTCCTCTCAAGCCCTGCTACTTCTTTGTCAACTAAGTTTATATGATATTATAAATCTTTCATTGTCATTTTAACTATCTTTTATGGCACCTTTACCAGGAGTAAATTCTATCTCAGGAAACTACTTTCTTAGTTTATCCATAAGAAGCAACTGCTCATGAGATGGGAACAATTCATTCAGATCTTCCACTTCTACAGTTCTCTTGCTCTTTCCACCATAGCTGCATTTACTTTTTCCAATGCCCTCTTGAACACTTCAGAGTCATCCGTGAAGGTTGGAATCAGCCTTTTCTAAATTTCTGTTGCTGTTTTGACCTCTTTTAGGAATCACAAATGTTCTTAATGGTATCTAGAATGGTGAATCCTTCCCAGAAGGTTTTCCAGTGACTTTGCCCAGATCCATCAGAGGAATAACTATCTATGGCAGCTTTAGATTTATGAAATGTATCTCTGAAATAATAAGATCCAAAAGTCTAAATTGCTCCTTGTTTCCTGGGCTGCAGAATGAATATTGTGTGACCAGGTATAAAAGCATGAATTTCACTGTATACCTCTATCAGAGCTCTTGGGTGACCATGTGCATTGTAAATGAGCAGTAAAATTGTGAAGGGTTGTTTTTTTCTGAGCAATGTGTCTCAAGAGTGGGCTGAATATATTCAGCAAACCACGTTGTAAACAGATGTTCTGTCACTAGAGTTTATTGTTCCATTTAGAGTGCATAGATAGAATATATTTAGTAGATTCATTCTTAAGGGCTCTAAGATTATCAGAATGGAAAATGAGCATCTATTTAAAGTCACCAGGTATATTAGCCTATAACAAGAGAGTCAGGTTGTCCTTTGAAGCCTTAAAGCCAGACATTGCCAGACAATGTGATAGTCTTAGATGGTATCTTCTTTCAATAGAAGACGATTTTGTTTACACTGAAGATATCTGATTAGTGTAGCCATCTTCATTAATGACCTTACTGAAATCTTCTGGGCAACTTGCTGCAGCTTCGACATCAGCACTTGCTGTTTCACCTTGCACTTTCATGTTCTAGAGTTGGCTTCTTTCCTTAAACTTCATGACCCAACCTCTGCTCATTTCTTCTCAGCTTCCTCACCTCTCTCAGCTTTCAGAGAATAGAGGTGAGTTAGAGCCTTGCTCTGGATTAGACTTTGGTTTATGGGACTGGTTTGACCTTCTAGCTAGACTACTAGCATGATCTCCCTATCAGCGGCAATACTGTTTCGCTTTCTTATCATTTATGTGTTTACTGGAATAGCACTTTTAATTTCTTTCAAGGACTTCTCTTTGCATTCATAACAGATAGCTTTTTGGACAAGAGACCTAGCTTTTGGCCTATATCAGCTCTGGATTAGCTTTTTGACTAGCTTCCTTCCTAATCTTAATCATCTCTAGCTTTTGATTTTAAAAAAGAGGTGTGTTACTGGTCACGTGAGCACTTAGAGGCCATTGTAGGATTACTAATTGGCCTAATTTCAACATTCTTGTGTCTCAAGGGATACACAGATGCAAGGAGAGGAAGAAAGACAGGGAACAGCACGTAAATGGAGCAGTCAGAACACACAGAACATTTTTCTTTTTAACAAAATTTTATAGTTCAGGTTTTTTTTTAAAAAATATTTATTTATTTATTATTGGCTATTCTGTGTTTTCACTGCTGCCACTGGCTCTTCTCTAGTTGTAGGGAGTGAGGGGCTACTATCTAACTGAGGTGGGTAGGCTTCTTGTTGCAGTGACTGCTTTTGTGGAACTCAGACTCTAGGACACACAGGCTTCAGTAGTTGTGGCACATGGGCTCATAATTGCGGCTCCGAGGCTCTAGAACACAGGCTCAGTAGTTGTGGCTCACAGGTTTAGCTGCTCCGCAGCATGTGGGATCTTCCTGGATCAGGGGTCGAACTCATGTCTCATGCATTGGCAGGTGAACTCTTTGCCACTGATCTACCAGGGAAACTCCACAGGGAACATTTTTGATTAAGTATAGTCAAAGCTATGGTTTCCAGTAGTGATGTATAGATGTGAGGGTTGGACCATAAGAAAGTCTGAGTGCTGAAGAATTGATGCTTTTGAACTGTGATGCTGGAGAGGACTCTTGAGAGTCCCTTGGACAGCAAAGAAATCAGACAACAAGGATAATGTATTCTCATGACCCAACCTCTGCTCATTTCTTCTCAGCTTCCTCACCTCTCTCAGCTTTCAGAGAATAGAGGTGAGTTAGAGCCTTGCTCTGGATTAGACTTTGGTTTATGGGACTGGTTTGACCTTCTAGCTAGACTACTAGCATGATCTCCCTATCAGCGGCAATACTGTTTCGCTTTCTTATCATTTATGTGTTTACTGGAATAGCACTTTTAATTTCTTTCAAGGACTTCTCTTTGCATTCATAACAGATAGCTTTTTGGACAAGAGACCTAGCTTTTGGCCTATATCAGCTCTGGATTAGCTTTTTGACTAGCTTCCTTCCTAATCTTAATCATCTCTAGCTTTTGATTTTAAAAAAGAGGTGTGTTACTGGTCACGTGAGCACTTAGAGGCCATTGTAGGATTACTAATTGGCCTAATTTCAACATTCTTGTGTCTCAAGGGATACACAGATGCAAGGAGAGGAAGAAAGACAGGGAACAGCACGTAAATGGAGCAGTCAGAACACACAGAACATTTTTCTTTTTAACAAAATTTTATAGTTCAGGTTTTTTTTTAAAAAATATTTATTTATTTATTATTGGCTATTCTGTGTTTTCACTGCTGCCACTGGCTCTTCTCTAGTTGTAGGGAGTGAGGGGCTACTATCTAACTGAGGTGGGTAGGCTTCTTGTTGCAGTGACTGCTTTTGTGGAACTCAGACTCTAGGACACACAGGCTTCAGTAGTTGTGGCACATGGGCTCATAATTGCGGCTCCGAGGCTCTAGAACACAGGCTCAGTAGTTGTGGCTCACAGGTTTAGCTGCTCCGCAGCATGTGGGATCTTCCTGGATCAGGGGTCGAACTCATGTCTCATGCATTGGCAGGTGAACTCTTTGCCACTGATCTACCAGGGAAACTCCACAGGGAACATTTTTGATTAAGTATAGTCAAAGCTATGGTTTCCAGTAGTGATGTATAGATGTGAGGGTTGGACCATAAGAAAGTCTGAGTGCTGAAGAATTGATGCTTTTGAACTGTGATGCTGGAGAGGACTCTTGAGAGTCCCTTGGACAGCAAAGAAATCAGACCAGTCAATCCTAAAGGAAATCAACCCTGAATATTCATTGTAAGGACTGATGCTAAAG
Source organism: Tragulus kanchil (assembly GCA_022376925.1). Lineage (NCBI taxonomy): Eukaryota > Metazoa > Chordata > Mammalia > Artiodactyla > Tragulidae > Tragulus > Tragulus kanchil. Next base: position 115,005,410 of record JAIOJX010000023.1, on the reverse strand, counting down.
CTAAAGCTATAGTACTTTGGTAACCTGGTGTGAAGAGATGAGTCACTGGAAAATACCCTGATGCTGGCAAAGATTGAAGGCAGAATGAGGAGGAGACAACAGAGGATGAGATGGTTGGATAGCATCACTGATGCAACGGACATGAGTTTTAGCAAGCTCTGGAAGATGATGAACAGGGCAGCCTGACCTGGGGTCACAAAGGGTTGGACACAATTAAACCATTGAACAACAACAATGATGACTTATATGGGTGTAGTTTGTGGCACTTCAAAATAAGTACACTAGGAACATCAAAGATCACTGATCACAGATCACCATAATATAAATGTGACACAGACATGAAGTCAGCAAATGCTGTTGGAAAAATAGTGCTGATATACTTGTTGGACACAGGGTTGTCAATCTGTAAAAAGGCAGTGTCTGTGAAGCTCAATAAAGCAGAAGCACAATAAAAAGAGGCCTGCCTGTATTGTTGCATTAAACAGGAATCAGTTATTTCATAGTTTTATTTTGTAGATTAAGGCACCAGAGCTAGATCTTGTTGTCTGATGAAATCTTTTTCAGGTTTTATTCTACAGCTTCCAAGTTCTGCTGCAGCTTTCTTTTTAACTAAAAACATTTTCTTAATTTAAGCAATCCGCCAGGTTGAAGAAAACTTGTAAGCACTGTTAGTACTTGTCAGGAGTAAATGGGACTCTGGAGAGTTCTTTGAAATAAGAAAACATTTGAACAGAATATCATCTTGCTTTCAGCTGTTTGTATAGATGCAATTTCTGCAATTCTATACCTCACAGCTCTAACTCCTCTTCATCTGTGTCTCAGGCTTCCATCAATAATCCTTGTGCTGAAACACATTTGACAAGAGAGGTAGTGTAGACGCCCTTGTAATATCTTCTGAATGTCACTCAGTAGCGATTTGTAATCAAGATCATAAATTTTTGAAAGAAAAATGTTAAACTGAGTTCAAGATTCAATCCATATGAATCCAGATTGAACAAGGGTATGGTCAGCAGAATTTTATAGAAATCATCTTTTCATTAGATAGTAGAGATTTTGTAAAACATTAAAAAATCAGTGATTATGTATATCTGTTGTGGATGTATATATATATACATATATATATATATATATACCTATCTTACAAAATAAACTCCTCTTGCAATGTGCCTTAATATATGAATGAATTGACTGTTTTCTGGGTCCAGTTATATTCACCTTCACCACTGTGACTTCTGATACATCTTCCCATCCTGGAAAGTCTAGAGTACAGTTGTTATCTCACCTCATAACATTTGTATTGAAATAGTGGCCTAGTCTGTTTGTATGTATTAAGAAAATGAATTTGTGCTCCCCTTGTGAACTTCAGGAGAAATATGTGCTATCACCTGTAATTGTATATCATTAAAAAACTGAGCAATAAAAAGCAATGAAAGATATTCTTTTTTGGACAGTGAAAAATCTAAAATTAGTTTTATTGATTTGGATCTTTCTGTTTATTTGGTGAAGATTATTCAAAATTGTTTTAAGTATTTTTGAATAAAATTAAAAAAATTAAATATGCAAGTAATGTAGCATATTTTTCTCTTACTTTGTGCAAAAGCCCTATGCTCATATTAACTTTTCATTATTTGTTTATACAATACCATTAGAGCTTTCAAAGGTATATACTGTATTTAGGTATATTTATTCTGGACTGTTTTTCTCTCAACTACTACATTCATGTGTTCTATATATGTTTAGTTACAAGATGAAAAAATACTGTGTATTAAGCTTTGTTTAGAAAAGGAATGATGAATTTATAATAACCTTTGCTAAACATATAGATTAGAGAAAGTGAAGCATATGATCATATATTACTCCACTTTCTACAGAGTAAATTGCAGTGTTTGAAGAATTCCTTTAAGCTCACAGTTTTAGCAGATTAAGTATTAGACAATTTCATAAGAAGATCTGTATTGACTAAAGGAAACAGGTTGCTTTAAAAGTGGTGAAAGTGCTGAGGGGCCTACATACCCATTTTACACGAATTCTACATTAAGGTAGACCCTGAATCTTCTGAATGTCACTCAGTAGCGATTTGTAATCAAGATCATAAATTTTTGAAAGAAAAATGTTAAACTGAGTTCAAGATTCAATCCATATGAATCCAGATTGAACAAGGGTATGGTCAGCAGAATTTTATAGAAATCATCTTTTCATTAGATAGTAGAGATTTTGTAAAACATTAAAAAATCAGTGATTATGTATATCTGTTGTGGATGTATATATATATACATATATATATATATATATACCTATCTTACAAAATAAACTCCTCTTGCAATGTGCCTTAATATATGAATGAATTGACTGTTTTCTGGGTCCAGTTATATTCACCTTCACCACTGTGACTTCTGATACATCTTCCCATCCTGGAAAGTCTAGAGTACAGTTGTTATCTCACCTCATAACATTTGTATTGAAATAGTGGCCTAGTCTGTTTGTATGTATTAAGAAAATGAATTTGTGCTCCCCTTGTGAACTTCAGGAGAAATATGTGCTATCACCTGTAATTGTATATCATTAAAAAACTGAGCAATAAAAAGCAATGAAAGATATTCTTTTTTGGACAGTGAAAAATCTAAAATTAGTTTTATTGATTTGGATCTTTCTGTTTATTTGGTGAAGATTATTCAAAATTGTTTTAAGTATTTTTGAATAAAATTAAAAAAATTAAATATGCAAGTAATGTAGCATATTTTTCTCTTACTTTGTGCAAAAGCCCTATGCTCATATTAACTTTTCATTATTTGTTTATACAATACCATTAGAGCTTTCAAAGGTATATACTGTATTTAGGTATATTTATTCTGGACTGTTTTTCTCTCAACTACTACATTCATGTGTTCTATATATGTTTAGTTACAAGATGAAAAAATACTGTGTATTAAGCTTTGTTTAGAAAAAGGAATGATGAATTTATAATAACCTTTGCTAAACATATAGATTAGAGAAAGTGAAGCATATGATCATATATTACTCCACTTTCTACAGAGTAAATTGCAGTGTTTGAAGAATTCCTTTAAGCTCACAGTTTTAGCAGATTAAGTATTAGACAATTTCATAAGAAGATCTGTATTGACTAAAGGAAACAGGTTGCTTTAAAAGTGGTGAAAGTGCTGAGGGGCCTACATACCCATTTTACACGAATTCTACATTTCCCTCTGTTGAATTTGTAGTCATTCTTTCAGTCACCTCTTTGGGGGTTAGAGAGCTCCAACCTGGCCTGGAAGAAGTCACTGTCTCAGTGCTAAAGGCTTCTCTGCTCTGCAGGTCTATTTAGCCTTCAGCTGCTCCATGAGCCTGCAGGTGTCCATCAGGGATGACTAGAGCTCCGTGTCCAGGCACCGGACCAGAGCACCTCACCTCACTCAGGTCATCAGGCCATCTCCAGATGGTAAAGAACTTCTGATATGAACAAACTCACTTGTGATGCAAATTCGTGACCTGAGGCTAGATACTTCATTAACGTTCCCACTCCCCTGAGCCACCAAGGTGTGAACATGGACTGCTTACTCTCACATTTTTTCTCTCTGTAATATGTGCTAATAACCATTTATTCTTTTAGAAATAGTTTCATAAATTGCTTATGGCCAGTTAACAAACTATCAAAGTGGAGAAAAAAAATTAGATTCCATTTAGAAAAAACATTATTTACCTTTCCCATGGAAATGTGTGAAAACGCTTTGGAAAATTCTGTTATCATATGAAGTCTCTGAAGAGACTGTGATTAAAAATATGAAAAAGGAGAAATACGAGTTTTTATCCAGATCACTATTTTATTTTTTATCCAACAAGTGATGAGAAAAATTATGTGAACCCATGCATTTGCCCTGAGTTATGATTGTATTACATTAACCTCAGCTGACAATATTCTATACAGACTTTGGCTTACTTAAAATTCTGCCTCTTGGGTATAAACATACATCTAAAGTTGACTCAACTTATTTCTTTCTTGCTGAGGTCACTTTATCAGTTACTCCCAACTACTGAACTTATTTTATGTGTTCCCTTTTTCCAATATTGCATTCACAAACTTTTGGCACCTGGGAATTTCTGTCTGTGATGTTTTATTACTGAATAATAACTACAAAATAACTACAAATTCAAGATTTGTAGTTATTATTAGTTTTTATGGCTAATAAGATACTAAGATGAGTTGATAGGGTTCTCCTTCTTCTTTTGCTTAAAATTAATGGAATGATACTGAGTTGTCTTTTCTCATAAATGACCTCAGCAGAGAAAAAAAAAATGCTTGACAGTTCCAGTGGCTGTATTCTTTAGATTTAGGTAGCTCATATAGTAGAATGATCTTAGCAGTATTTGATAAAAATACTTCCAAAATTTTACCACTAAAAAGAATAGGCACTAATAATAAATATATGGAAACACAAATATTTGAGTCTATTTTGTGGCTGTTTTGTGTCCATGTGGGTCATTTGCTCAGTTGTTTTGCTTTTCAGTGGAATACATTAGGTCATTTACTGTCTGAGTGTGAGACCATGGAGTGTATTTTTCTATAAAAAATGGGGAGGCTCACTTTCCACTCAAATTGACTGAATAAACTACTTCCAGCAGATATTCGAGCCCTGAGGAATTATTCTTTATTGTGTATCAGGTGGACAAAATAAAAGATTCAGGGAGAAGAGGCGCAAGTTATTATGTGAGTTTTGGAAAAGTGTGAACACTGACTGGTTCTTTATTGTAGTATGGGCAGTGCTTTGAAAGATTAAGACTAATCCTCTTCAAAACTTCATGATAGCAGAGACTTGGGGTGAACAGTGAAAATACATTTTTATGTAGTTCTAAAAATTGCCAGTTTGCAATCTGAGAAGTATAAAAATAATAGTTTAATCATGAACTAATTCAGTATGCTCTTAGATACATGTTTCTTTTTATTTTGTTGACTTATTTATCATAAGAACGGTCTTATACCTATTAGGCATGAACTACTGAATAATGATACTGATGCAGTTTCTACAGTTAATTTGACAAAATGGATATACTAAGTCAAGTATAACTTCATGCATATGGGAATATTTGTTTTGTTGACAGACATTTGAAAATTAAACTGTTTCCTAAATGTGAGTTGAATAGTTAGTTTTATAAAAGTCCTGTTCAGGGCTTCCCCTGGTGGTCCAGTGGGTAAGGACACCGCCTTGCAGTGCAAGGGGCGCCGGTTCGATCCCTGGCCTGGGAAGATCCCACGTGCCGCGGAGCGGCTGGACTGATGTGTCCAATTACCGAGCCAGACGCGCCCAGAGCCGGCGCTCTGCAATGACAGATGCCACCGCGATGGGAGGCCCACAGGAGCCAAAGAACAAAGACGGATGAACACAGAGAAACGAAAGACCAATAGAAGTGGCCCACCTGCTCCCCTCCCTCCCCAACCCGACCCCCACCCAAAATAAATAAATAAATAAATCTTTAAAAAAAAAAGTCCTGTTCGGCAGGGAGGGCTATGAGGGTCAGATTCTTTTGATCTCTCCAGAGATCAGTGAAAATTAGATATAATTCTGCATTAATTCAGTTGAAGAAACGTTTTTACTGGAAGTATGGTCATCATTTGAGTTTTTAAATTTTGAAATAAATATGTAGTTCTTGTTAATCTTGAATTATGTATACCCCAAGAGATTTCACAAGTATAAGTTTAAGTTAGGAAAAATTTAGCTTAACTTAAGTCAGAAAAAATAAGTGTTTTAAGAATAAAAATCAATAACGTGGAAAATAGCTCTTTAGCTGATCACGTACATTTCACATCAGATGCTTTGTTGTGATCTTGATGCTACTGTATCAGTGTTGAGAATTCTAGCTGCTACCAATTAGAGGAGAAAAGGGTGAAGTGATTCAATACAACAGTATATCTGCACAGGGTGTCCTCTAAGGTAACTCAGATTTTTGAAGGTTGTGATGGACGGCAGGACAAATAACTGAGAATGAACTTGGAAGAGCATGTCATGGCCAAATGGTAACTAATCAGGGATGCAGATTTTTCAGAAAGGACCCGGAAATGATTTCTAGATGGTTGACTAAGAAAAATTTCGTTCTAGGGAAAGTAAACACAGTTGCGAAGAGGGAAGTTGGATTTTTGTTTACGAAGTCTCTAATATGTTTAAGGGCTTGCGTCTCTTCTTTCATTTAATCCTCAGAGCAATAGACGAAAGGTGGGTATTTAACAGATAAGAAGGCAGAGGCTCAGAAAAATCAATAATTTGCCTCAGTTAATATAGTGAGGATGTATTATCCAGGTTTTTTGACTGCAAGCACATGTTCTTGTTCATGGTGCACAAGAGAGGTACATGGTTGAGAAACTACTGCTCCTAAATTTCTAAAAGTTTAATTTTGCTTGAATTATTTTTACATCTCTTTTAAGAATTATTTCTGAAGTTTCACCTGAGTTCAATATAATTTTAGTTGCTTTTTTGATACATGATGTGTTTAAATAGTAGCATTGCTCACTGTAGGGCCTTATATCCCCTAATTTTTTGTTTTTGAGCTCTTTCTTTTGATTCTCTATCAGATGAGTGTGTCCTGGATCAGTGCTTCAAATAAGGGTACTTGGATAATATAGTTTGAATCTTTGCATATTTAATAATGTGTTTTGTTGTCTTTTCAAACAAATGACAGCCGGATGGAAATACATTCTTTGGGAAATAATCTTTCTTCCACTTCCTCAAGTCTGTAATCATTATCCCATTGCCTTCTAGGTTTTAATATTATTTAGAAGTATGAGGAAAACCTGATTTCTGTCCCTTGCAAATCAATAATTAAAAAGGGCTTAACAGTCATATCATGGAAATTTAGCTGATCACGTACATTTCACATCAGATGCTTTGTTGTGATCTTGATGCTACTGTATCAGTGTTGAGAATTCTAGCTGCTACCAATTAGAGGAGAAAAGGGTGAAGTGATTCAATACAACAGTATATCTGCACAGGGTGTCCTCTAAGGTAACTCAGATTTTTGAAGGTTGTGATGGACGGCAGGACAAATAACTGAGAATGAACTTGGAAGAGCATGTCATGGCCAAATGGTAACTAATCAGGGATGCAGATTTTTCAGAAAGGACCCGGAAATGATTTCTAGATGGTTGACTAAGAAAAATTTCGTTCTAGGGAAAGTAAACACAGTTGCGAAGAGGGAAGTTGGATTTTTGTTTACGAAGTCTCTAATATGTTTAAGGGCTTGCGTCTCTTCTTTCATTTAATCCTCAGAGCAATAGACGAAAGGTGGGTATTTAACAGATAAGAAGGCAGAGGCTCAGAAAAATCAATAATTTGCCTCAGTTAATATAGTGAGGATGTATTATCCAGGTTTTTTTGACTGCAAGCACATGTTCTTGTTCATGGTGCACAAGAGAGGTACATGGTTGAGAAACTACTGCTCCTAAATTTCTAAAAGTTTAATTTTGCTTGAATTATTTTTACATCTCTTTTAAGAATTATTTCTGAAGTTTCACCTGAGTTCAATATAATTTTAGTTGCTTTTTTGATACATGATGTGTTTAAATAGTAGCATTGCTCACTGTAGGGCCTTATATCCCCTAATTTTTTGTTTTTGAGCTCTTTCTTTTGATTCTCTATCAGATGAGTGTGTCCTGGATCAGTGCTTCAAATAAGGGTACTTGGATAATATAGTTTGAATCTTTGCATATTTAATAATGTGTTTTGTTGTCTTTTCAAACAAATGACAGCCGGATGGAAATACATTCTTTGGGAAATAATCTTTCTTCCACTTCCTCAAGTCTGTAATCATTATCCCATTGCCTTCTAGGTTTTAATATTATTTAGAAGTATGAGGAAAACCTGATTTCTGTCCCTTGCAAATAATCTTTCAACGTTCTTCTAATCTTCCTTGATATTTACATAACATTTTCCCCCTGTATCCTTTGAATTAGAAAATGTCAGTATATATTTGAATTTTCGTCACAAGCCTCTCAATCCCCATCTCTAGTGATGTAGTCGGGATCAAACTGTAGATTCTGGTTTTTATTTTTTTTTTAATCTATTAAGTCATTTTTTTCCAATTGTAATTTTAATTATTCCTTTTACCTCGTCTTAGTTTTCACTCCTGTATTTAAAAAATCCATATATTGAATTTGTTTTTGAATTGCCACTAATCTTTGCTAAAACAATACCACTGTAAGAGGCATCAGAAAAACTGAAAATAATTTTCAAAAAGAAAAATTGACTACAGAAATTATTAATTGATAAATTTAACATTGATAACTTTTTCCAATCTGATGGAGTGTATGAAGAAACTGATCATTAAACATTTTCATATAAGAAAGAAAAAGCTGATGACTTCTATCTATCAACATGAGCACATGTTAATGTCATGCCAAAATTACCTCATTTAAAAAATCTGTTTACTAGAAAAGTTTAGGAGATGTGTGTGTGTGTGTGTGTGTGTGTGTGTGTGCAGTAAAAAGTTTTTTAAAGGAAAAAGGGATAGAGCGAGCTTCCAGCTAAAGGACCTGGAAGGGGGATAGAAGAGTACCCCTGAAGCTAATTTTGGCGAGTTGTTTTGTACTTTTCTTACCAGACCCACACCCACAACATATGGTCTTTAGATAACATAGGAAGAAGCTAAGAAAGAGCAACATGTCCTCCAGCAAGATACAATGTTGTTATTTCACTCTGGGCTTAAAGAAAGTCTTAGGCAATATAGATTATTGTCATAGGCATGGGAATCAAGGTGAAGGCACCTTGGCTAAAAATGTTTGTTCTCCCTCTGTCTCCTCCTCCTTGGAAACCCCTGGCCTCATTACCAAGACTGCCTATTCACCCCTTTCCTTTCCCACTTTGTCTTTTAGGAGAATTATGTTGCCAGGGAAGAGGGGCAAGCTGTACACGGGCACTGGGGGGCTCTGGGTTGTTGAGGTAACATATTCTCCTCACCCTTTTATTTAGGATCTCAGATCCAGGGTCCCACGTAATAGCTGGAGGAGGGTGTAGGAGCACGAGGAATCATTTGTAAGTTGAAATTTTTTAGACGGTTAGAAACAAAGCCCACTATGCAATTGCAGATGCAAGGAGCAAACAACAAAAACAATCAGAATTATTACGATTAAAATAGTTTCCCACCATGGAGAGTCAGTTAACTCCTTCCAAAGTGAGGTAAAGGAGGTAACAAAGTGAATCTAATCTTAGGGGGCGGCTCTGTTCCCAGCATATGGAAGCTTTAGATATTAGACATCTCTTTTCAGGAGTTAACCATATAACCTCATCCCATATCTGATAAAGGTTAGGTAGAAAGTCACCAGATTTTGACTTATTTGCCTTTTTATGTATAGTGAAATAGTCATTAAACCAAGCTAATATATAATCAAAGTTAAAAGTCACATTATGTCCATAATTAAAGTATAAAGTGTTAAGGTCCATTTTAGGACTGTTAGATGTCATCAGATGTAAAGAAACTGATCATTAAACATTTTCATATAAGAAAGAAAAGCTGATGACTTCTATCTATCAACATGAGCACATGTTAATGTCATGCCAAAATTACCTCATTTAAAAAATCTGTTTACTAGAAAAGTTTAGGAGATGTGTGTGTGTGTGTGTGTGTGTGTGTGTGCAGTAAAAAGTTTTTTAAAGGAAAAAGGGATAGAGCGAGCTTCCAGCTAAAGGACCTGGAAGGGGGATAGAAGAGTACCCCTGAAGCTAATTTTGGCGAGTTGTTTTGTACTTTTCTTACCAGACCCACACCCACAACATATGGTCTTTAGATAACATAGGAAGAAGCTAAGAAAGAGCAACATGTCCTCCAGCAAGATACAATGTTGTTATTTCACTCTGGGCTTAAAGAAAGTCTTAGGCAATATAGATTATTGTCATAGGCATGGGAATCAAGGTGAAGGCACCTTGGCTAAAAATGTTTGTTCTCCCTCTGTCTCCTCCTCCTTGGAAACCCCTGGCCTCATTACCAAGACTGCCTATTCACCCCTTTCCTTTCCCACTTTGTCTTTTAGGAGAATTATGTTGCCAGGGAAGAGGGGCAAGCTGTACACGGGCACTGGGGGGCTCTGGGTTGTTGAGGTAACATATTCTCCTCACCCTTTTATTTAGGATCTCAGATCCAGGGTCCCACGTAATAGCTGGAGGAGGGTGTAGGAGCACGAGGAATCATTTGTAAGTTGAAATTTTTTAGACGGTTAGAAACAAAGCCCACTATGCAATTGCAGATGCAAGGAGCAAACAACAAAAACAATCAGAATTATTACGATTAAAATAGTTTCCCACCATGGAGAGTCAGTTAACTCCTTCCAAAGTGAGGTAAAGGAGGTAACAAAGTGAATCTAATCTTAGGGGGCGGCTCTGTTCCCAGCATATGGAAGCTTTAGATATTAGACATCTCTTTTCAGGAGTTAACCATATAACCTCATCCCATATCTGATAAAGGTTAGGTAGAAAGTCACCAGATTTTGACTTATTTGCCTTTTTATGTATAGTGAAATAGTCATTAAACCAAGCTAATATATAATCAAAGTTAAAAGTCACATTATGTCCATAATTAAAGTATAAAGTGTTAAGGTCCATTTTAGGACTGTTAGATGTCATCAGATTAAGAAGAAAGTAGTCACAGAGTTGGTTCCTTGAAGAGGAGAAATGCACCTTCCCATGGTGGAAGTCTTTACTTGACGAGCAAGAAACATTCTGCAGGTCCAGCAATTGATACCTTGGCCTGGCTCAAACAGCAGCTTGTCTGAGTCAGAGACTGGGTTCTTGCAAAGTCTGTTGGAAAGACTGAAAGCTGAGTTACATAGTTCATTCTCAGGATTTAGGACCTATGACAGTATCTATGTCATGTACTCTTGTTACTCACTTGACAATACTTTCCATAGTGTCTCTCTTTGGGTCCTCTGAAGCATCCCAAAGTTACAAGTTGAAGATGTTTCAATAGGATGATTTAGGAAGTTTTATCAACAAATATCAAAAAGGTTTAGAACTCTCAGATAGGATTATAGGTCACTGTGGTACAATAGCTATTCACATAGCCCAAGTAACAAAGGATTTCAGAGGCAAATATAGAATAGATAATTTAGGAGGTAAATAAACAGAAATCTATTATCAAAGGTAATCAAACATCTGAAGAAAGTGTGTCCTCTTAACTAAGTCAAGTTTTTGCACTAGATTACTTTTAAATTCATATAAAAGTCATAAATATCAGTGATAATTTCTAAAAACATTTGCTTTCATATAGAGAACATTTCAGGATGTCACCAAACATTTTAGAAAAGTTTAGTAGGTTTCAAAATGGGGGTTTTAATATATATTTTTAAGGATGTCATACATACCTGTAGAAAAGTACAAAAATTATCTATCTTTGAATTTTTATGAGATAATATATTCATATCTAGAAACAGAAGGTTGGTGGTGACCCCTCTTTGTCACTGTCTTCATCTTCTATCCCTAAATTAACTATTCTGATTTATATAGATTAATTTTACTTGTTTTTGAATTTCTAAAAGAAATATCTACATTCCTTTGTACCGAGTTTTCTTCATTCAACATTGTGTTTGTGGGATTCTTCTATGTTCTCATGTGTACTATAAGTTAATGAACTTTCATTACTGGTCCCAATATTCTATTGTGTAACTCTATGACTATTTATATACCTATTGGTAAATACTGGGTTTCTTCCAGTTTGGGGTTATTATGAATAATGTTGACATGAACTTTCTTACACATACCTCTTGGGGCATATATTTATATATATACCTTCTGTTAATGTGCATCTGAGTTACATATGTTCAGCTTTAATAGATAATGGCAAATAGTTTGGCAGTATATGAGAGTTTCAGTTGCTCCACATCTGCTGTGATCTGAATGTTTCTGTCCCCTATCCCCATTCAAATTCATGTATCGAAATCCTAATACACTAAGTGATGGTATTAGGTAGTAGGTTTTTGAGAGATCGTGAGAGTGGAGCCTTCAAGAATGGGACCAGTGCTATTGTAAAAGACTACACACTTTCCATTTTTCCATCATTTGAGGATGCAGCTAGAAGACACTGGATATGAGTCAGGAAGTGGGCCCCTTCCAACGGTGACCATGCTGGTTCCTTGATCTTCAAATATCCAGCCTCCATAATTGTAAGAAAGAAATGTTTGTAATTAATAAGTAATCTAGTCTATAGTGTTTTATTATAGTGGCCTATAAGGACTAAGATGATCTTCTTGCAAACACTTGGTATTTTTAATCATTTTAATAATAACAAATCTAGTGGGTCTGTATATTATTGTGCTTTTAATTTGAAGCACCTTAACAACCATGAATTTTAGCCATTTGAATGTCTTTTCTAAGTATTGCTCATTTCATTATTTTAAAAATTGGATTGATATTTTCTTATTGATATTTAAGATTTTATTTGATAACTGTTGCTCACTCACTGAGTCATGTCTTACTGTTTTTGAGCCCATGAACTGCACCACACCAGGCTTCCCTACCCTTCACTATCTCCTGGAGTTTGTTCAAACTCATGTCCATTGAGTTAGTGATGCCATCCAACCATCTCAACATCTGCTGCCCCTCTCGACTTCAGTTTTTCCCAGCGTCAGGGTGTTTTCCATCAGGTGGCCAAAATATGGAACTGTATAATTTCCCAAAAGTTTCCTTCCATTCTGTAGCTTACATTTCATCCCAGTGGTGTTTTGCTTAAGCAGGAGTAGCTAATATAATATAATATATTCATATTTTCCTTTAGAGTTTAACTCTTTTCTCCCATTTAAAACTTTTTCTGGAATACACTTAGATAAATAATCTACATAGTGATTTCTATGTTTGGTGTGTCAAGTTTCTTTCTACCTCTCATTCTTTCTTCTTCTTCTTTTTTTTTTTTTATCATGGTCTTCACCTAGTGAATTGAACTAGTACCATTTATCTGAAGATCTTTTCTCCCCCCAGTACTTTGTAGTGTCACTTTTGCCACAAATCAAGTCTCTGTACATGTCTTTTCCTTACTTTCTCTTCTGCTCTATTTTTTTTTTTTTTTTTTGGTGCGGGGGTTGGGGGGCGGGTTGGGGAGGGATGGGGGTGGGCAGGCCACTTCTATTGGTCTTTCATTTATCTATTTTCATCCATCTTTGTTCCTTGGCTCGTGTGGGCCTCCCATCGCCGTGGCCTCTGTTGTTGCAGAGCACCGGCTCCGGGCGCATGTGCTCCAGAGCTCCGGCTCGGTAATTGGGCACATAGGTCCAGGTGCTCCGCAGCACGTGGGATCTCCCCAGGCCAGGGATGGAACCGGCGCCCCTTGCACTGCAAGACGGTGTCCTTACCCACTAGACCACCAGGGAAGCCCCTGCGCTATTTTTTAAAAATATTTTTTCCCCATTGTGTCTCCTTTTTTATATTTATTTTCATCCATGTTTTATTCTTTGGCATGTGTGGACCTCCCATTGTGGTAGCTCCTCTCATTGCAGGGCACTGACTCTGGGCACGTGCACTCCAGAGCACTGGACACACTGGTCCAGCCACTCCTTGGCACGTGGGATCTTCCCCAGCCAGGCATTGAACTGGTGACCCCAGCACAGGGAGGTGGACTCTTTACCTACTGGACCATCAGGGAAGCCCTCTATTTTTTTAAATTGTGTATCTTATACCAGTTATACCAAAATTTCTGTACACTATAAATTTATTCTTACTCTTGATATACTGTAGAGTGAGTTGTCTCATTCTGTTCTTGAAGATCCCTGGTTATTTTGGCTTTTTCGGTTTACATGTATTTTAGAATTAGGTAGTGAACATCCATAAAATATCTGCCTGTGACATTGACTGGAACTGCATTGATAAAAATAGTTTGGGAAAACCGATATTTTAAAAACTTTATACTTTCAAATTCATGTACCAGATACATGCCTCCATTCATTTAGATCTTCTTCAATTTATTTATCCATTTTTGTTATTTTAAATTAGAAAACTTTATTTTTCACAGCCAGGCTCCTCTGTCCATGGGTTTTCCCAGGTAAGAATACTGGAGTGGGGTTGCCATTTCCTTCTCCAGGGGAACTTCTGGACCCAGGGATCAAATCTACATATTCAGCATTAACTGACAGATTCTTTACAACTGAGCCACCTGGGAACCCCAGTATATTTTGAACATTAAACCCTTATTAGTCATATTATTTGCAAATTTTTTCTCCCATTTGGTAGCTTTTCTTTTTTCAATTGGTTCCTTTGATGTGCCAAAACTTTTAAGTTTAATTAGGCCCCATTTGTTTGTTTGTTTGTTTTGGTTTCCTTTACTCTGAGAGAAGGATCTCCCAAAAAATGTTGCTACAATTTATGTCAAAAAGTGTTCTACCAATGTTCTAGTCTTACGTCTAGGTCTTTAATTTATTCTGAGTTTATTTTTGTATATGGAGTGAGAAAATGTTCTAATTTTATTCTTTTACATGTTGCAGTCCCAGAACCACTTGTTGATAAGATTGTCTTTTCTCCATTGCATATTCTTGTCTTTTTGTCATAGATTAATTGATAATAGTGTGTGATTCTATTTCTGGGTTCTCTATTCTGTGCCCTTGATGTATGTGTCTGTTTTTATGCCAGTACTGCTAGTGGTAAAGAACCCACCTGCCAATGCAGGTTAGACCTAAGATTTGTGGGTTTGATCCCTGAGTCGGGAAGAATCCCTGGAGGAGGGCATAGCAACCCACTCTAGTATTCTTGTTTGGAGAACAAGGCCAGAAGAACCGGGCAGACTCAGTCCATAGGATCGCACAGTCAGACATGACTTAAGCAACTTAGCATGCATGCAGGTATCATGCTCTGCAACTTTGTAATATAGCCCAAAGTCAAGGAGTTTTGCTCTTTTTTCTCGTTTGCTTTGGCCACTCTGGCTTTTTGTGGTTCCATATAAATTATGGGATTATGTTTTCAAGTTCTGTGAAAATTTCATGGCTATTTCAATAGGGATTAAATCTTTATACTTTCAAATTCATGTACCAGATACATGCCTCCATTCATTTAGATCTTCTTCAATTTATTTATCCATTTTGTTATTTTAAATTAGAAAACTTTATTTTTCACAGCCAGGCTCCTCTGTCCATGGGTTTTCCCAGGTAAGAATACTGGAGTGGGGTTGCCATTTCCTTCTCCAGGGGAACTTCTGGACCCAGGGATCAAATCTACATATTCAGCATTAACTGACAGATTCTTTACAACTGAGCCACCTGGGAACCCCAGTATATTTTGAACATTAAACCCTTATTAGTCATATTATTTGCAAATTTTTTCTCCCATTTGGTAGCTTTTCTTTTTTCAATTGGTTCCTTTGATGTGCCAAAACTTTTAAGTTTAATTAGGCCCCATTTGTTTGTTTGTTTGTTTTGGTTTCCTTTACTCTGAGAGAAGGATCTCCCAAAAAATGTTGCTACAATTTATGTCAAAAAGTGTTCTACCAATGTTCTAGTCTTACGTCTAGGTCTTTAATTTATTCTGAGTTTATTTTTGTATATGGAGTGAGAAAATGTTCTAATTTTATTCTTTTACATGTTGCAGTCCCAGAACCACTTGTTGATAAGATTGTCTTTTCTCCATTGCATATTCTTGTCTTTTTGTCATAGATTAATTGATAATAGTGTGTGATTCTATTTCTGGGTTCTCTATTCTGTGCCCTTGATGTATGTGTCTGTTTTTATGCCAGTACTGCTAGTGGTAAAGAACCCACCTGCCAATGCAGGTTAGACCTAAGATTTGTGGGTTTGATCCCTGAGTCGGGAAGAATCCCTGGAGGAGGGCATAGCAACCCACTCTAGTATTCTTGTTTGGAGAACAAGGCCAGAAGAACCGGGCAGACTCAGTCCATAGGATCGCACAGTCAGACATGACTTAAGCAACTTAGCATGCATGCAGGTATCATGCTCTGCAACTTTGTAATATAGCCCAAAGTCAAGGAGTTTTGCTCTTTTTTCTCGTTTGCTTTGGCCACTCTGGCTTTTTGTGGTTCCATATAAATTATGGGATTATGTTTTCAAGTTCTGTGAAAAATTTCATGGCTATTTCAATAGGGATTAAATCTGTAGACTTCATTGGGTAATATTGGCATTTTAGCAATGTTATTGCTTCTAAAACATGAATATGGGATATCTTTCCATTTCTTTATATCATCTTCAGTTTCCTTTGTCAGTGTATTATAGTTTTCTGTGTACAGATATTTCAGTTTGCTTTTTATGTTTCATTTTTTGCTGTGGTTTTTAAATAGTATTGTTTTCTTGCTTTCTTTTCTGATTGCTAGTGTCAAAAAAAGCAAGATATCTGTATATTATTCTTGCATCCTGTAACTTTACTGAATTCATTGATTAGTTCTAATAATTTTTTGGTGGAGACTTAAGGATATTTTATATATAATATGTCATCTGCAAATAATGATAATTTTATTCTTTTCCAATTAATGATGAATTTTCATCCTTTTAACTTGTCTAATTTATGGATTTAAGGCTATATTTTTCACCATGATCATGACTTTAACTGCTTATCTTGTGACTTATATGATCATATTTTAGTTGCCATTAAGTAAATGTATTCTAATTTCTATTGTGATTTCTTAGCTGACTTGTGGGTCAACTAAGAGAAGTGTAGTTCCACCATCTGGAGGCTTTTGAGTTTTCTGTTATTATTTTTTGGATTTATTTTCACTGTGTTTAAAGAATGTACTCTGTAATTTCAAGCCTTTGAAATTTATTGAGACTTACCCGATCATTAATTTGTTAAATGTTCATAGGCACCTAAAGGAATGTTTATTTTGTTGTTGTTGAATTCATTGTTCTTTATATGTCTATCAATTCATGATTCAAAATCATATTATTTAAGTTGTTCATATCGTTACAATTTTTTCATTTTTTTTGTTTGCCTATTCTTTCAGTTACTGAGTGAAGTATGTTAAATCTATCAAAGACTGGATTTGCCTAGTTCTCCTTTTAGTTGTTCTGTATATTTTGAAACTATGTGATTAAGTGCATGTAAATTAAAAAGTGTTTTATCTTCCTGGTAAATTACATTTTAGTCATTATAAAATGTCCTTGTTTATCTTCAGTAATGCCTCTTAAAGCTTATTTTCTTCTCCTGGAGCTTATTTTCTTCCTATAATTTGAAGTTCACTTTACTATATATTTCCATTATTTCTATTGAGAGATTAGTATCAAAGCTAACTATGAAAGTAATATGTCTCTTTTTCTTCAGTTGCTTTTAAGATGCTTGTTTGTTTTAGTTTTCAATAGGTTTATTCTAATGTACCTAGGTGTGACTTTCTCATCTTTCCTCTACTTGCACATTTTGAGTTTCTGACTTCATGTGTTTTTTTAGTTCTAGAATGTTGTTGTTTATCTTACTTATATTTGTTATTATTATTATTATTATTTTTTACCACTTTCTCACTATTTCCCATTTATCTCTTACAGTCTTTTAAATTTTTCATCATTGTTCCTTTTCTGGATATTAGCTTGTATGTTCTCTTTTGACTTATTTTTTCTATACACATTCTTTTCAGTTATGTCTAATCTACTATTAACCACATCTATTAAAATTTTAATTTAAGTAGCTGTATTTGTAATTTACAGCATTTCTTTTTATTTTAGTTTTGTATTTTCAAATTACCTTCTTTCATTTTTAATGATGTTTATTGTTTTATTTATGACTTTACAAATAATACATGTTCATGCAAACAATTAGAAATATATGAAAATATAAAGTAAAAATTGACAAGTTATCTTTGCTTTAATTCTCTATTTAGTCATGTCAGGAAGGTGATTTGAAATCGTATAATCTTCAATTTTTGAAAATAAAATGTGCCAAGTAGGGATTTTTATATAGCTAGCTATTCTTAATTTGTGCTGGGTTGCTTCAGTTGTGTCCGACTCTTTGTGGCCCTATGGACTGTAGCCACCAGGCTCCTCTCTCCATGGGGTTCTCCAGGCAAGAGCCCTGGAATGGGCTGACATGCCCTCCTCCAGGGGATCTTCCTGACCCACGGATTGAGCCTGTGTCTCTTATATCTCCTGCATTGGAAATGGGTTCTTTATTACTAGTGCCACCTGGGAAGTCCAATTTTAACTTAGGAATGTAATTTAATATTGACTCTAATAATAGGAAAATATTATTAAAACGTGATCTTAATCCATAGTTAGATTTTTAAAAACTTACTGAAAGAGGGCCTGTTAATGGATCACTTTCATTCCACTGAGAGATTCCTTGTGTTGCCCCCTTCTTTTGTTCCACGTGTTATTGATCATTTATTACCAGGCATAGATGCCTCAAAACACAAAGAACCAATTAAAGCATTTTGTTATAGAATCATTATAAGTAAATAGAGCAATGGTTTGTGATGATTGGATACAAGTAGCAGCCTAAAATTTAATAGCAATAAACATAAAGTCCACATCTTCAGCAGTTGCCAACATTAGTGACATTTTATATCAAAAATTATGGAAATTTTATTAGCATACATAATTGTGATTTAACAACAAGGCCCAATATTGTGAAACAGGGTCAAGGTCCAATATGATTCTTTTTTTTTTTTTAAAGATTTATTTATTTATTTATTTTGGGCGGGGGTCGGGTTGGGGAGGGAGGGGAGCAGGCGGGCCACTTCTATTGGTCTTTCATTTCTCCATTTTCATCCGTCTTTGTTCTTTGGCTCCTGTGGGCCTCCCATTGCGGTGGCCTCTGTCTTTGCAGAGCGCCGGCTCCGGGCACATGCGCTCCAGAGCTCTGGCTCGGTAATTGGACACATGGGTCCAGCCGCTCCGCGGCACGTGGGATCTTCCCAGGCCAGGGACCGAACCAGCGCCCCTTGCACTGCATGGCGGTGTCCTTACCCACTGGACCACCAGGGGAAGCCCCAATATGGTTCTTAAATCTAGCCAAGTAATTTTATATAGCTAGCTATTCTGAATTTGTGCTGGGTTGCTTCAGTTGTGTCCGACTCTTTGTGGCCCTATGGACTGTAGCCACCAGGCTCCTCTCTCCATGGGGTTCTCCAGGCAAGAGCCCTGGAATGGGCTGACATGCCCTCCTCCAGGGGATCTTCCTGACCCACGGATTGAGCCTGTGTCTCTTATATCTCCTGCATTGGAAATGGGTTCTTTATTACTAGTGCCACCTGGGAAGTCCAATTTTAACTTAGGAATGTAATTTAATATTGACTCTAATAATAGGAAAATATTATTAAAACGTGATCTTAATCCATAGTTAGATTTTTAAAAACTTACTGAAAGAGGGCCTGTTAATGGATCACTTTCATTCCACTGAGAGATTCCTTGTGTTGCCCCCTTCTTTTGTTCCACGTGTTATTGATCATTTATTACCAGGCATAGATGCCTCAAAACACAAAGAACCAATTAAAGCATTTTGTTATAGAATCATTATAAGTAAATAGAGCAATGGTTTGTGATGATTGGATACAAGTAGCAGCCTAAAATTTAATAGCAATAAACATAAAGTCCACATCTTCAGCAGTTGCCAACATTAGTGACATTTTATATCAAAAATTATGGAAATTTTATTAGCATACATAATTGTGATTTAACAACAAGGCCCAATATTGTGAAACAGGGTCAAGGTCCAATATGATTCTTTTTTTTTTTTTAAAGATTTATTTATTTATTTATTTTGGGCGGGGGTCGGGTTGGGGAGGGAGGGGAGCAGGCGGGCCACTTCTATTGGTCTTTCATTTCTCCATTTTCATCCGTCTTTGTTCTTTGGCTCCTGTGGGCCTCCCATTGCGGTGGCCTCTGTCTTTGCAGAGCGCCGGCTCCGGGCACATGCGCTCCAGAGCTCTGGCTCGGTAATTGGACACATGGGTCCAGCCGCTCCGCGGCACGTGGGATCTTCCCAGGCCAGGGACCGAACCAGCGCCCCTTGCACTGCATGGCGGTGTCCTTACCCACTGGACCACCAGGGGAAGCCCCAATATGGTTCTTAAATCTAGCTAATTAAACCTGTTTTATAGATCAATGTGCTATTACTTCAATTATATTATCAAAGAGTTGAATTGCATTTGTCTCTTTATTCAGTTTTCTAAAAGCTTTAATTAAACATGTACTATTAAACATGACAGGGGTTTTAACTCATTGGATGCTGTAAACATGTGACAGATAGCCTATCCTAAACAAATTATATTCCAAGAGGTGATATTACCCCCAAATAATTAAATTATTAGGCTAGTATATATGTTTATTGAAAGAGATAGAGACATAGCTAAATTTCTGTTATATTTTATATAAGCGAGAGAATGCTCCTAGTCATATGGGAGCTAGAGAAGACTTCATTAAGGATACAGCATTAGACCTAGTGATAAAAAATTTTAAAAATTGGACATAAAAGGATGGAAGACAAAACATTCTACAAAGATTGGTGAACTGGATAAAGGATGTGCTTTAATATCATAAAGATCCCCATGTTTAATTTGTGGTTTCACTAAGTAGTTGTGATTCATTGTTTGACTCAGATTTTAAAAGCATGTTTTACACCTGTGTTTTCTTAATTCTTTTACATCATATCATTGGTTCATATTCAAAATCAATAAAAATCATTAAAGGGAAGATGCATAAACTCTGGGTATAATATAGCATTTTAAGAAACTGTGAAAAACACTTCTTGTTGAAGTTTGATCCTGTGGTCATTTTGTTTCCTTTTAGAAAAGCTAGAGACCAAACTACCTTCTTTCTAGATTGCAAATAACATATCATCTGTGGTTAAAAATTGCTAAGAAGTAGTCATATTCTTGGAAATGAATCAAGGTAATTAAAAAATTCATAAAACTATCAAATTCTTTTAGTGAGAACCTATTTTTTATGTTTCTTGTGTGAATAAAATATGATTATATATTTTATTAGCGATCAAAGAAATAATTATTTTCTGCCCTATTAATTTTGCCTAGTTATGCTATGATAACATAGTAAATATGTTAGAAGGTCTCCCAGCTTCTTTCTATGAAGTTAGATTTTAATTCCAGACACTTATTTACATTCTCATATTATCTTTTTCCCTAAACTAAGCTTTTGGGCGAGGAATGTTTAATTTCCTTTATGAAATCTTTCTGCCTTCAATGTTAGGCTTTTCACAATAAACAACCATTGTTTATATCCAGGTTGGCTTGATGAAACACCAGTTACATTGATGGTAAAACATTCTAAAATATGGATCCCTTGTATTAGTGCTCATTTATAAATTTGAATTTAGAGTAGCTTTGGAATGTATTTTCTTTGACTTAATCAGGGAGGAGGAAGAAGAGAGAGGGTAAAACTCAGTGCTGTCCATGCATGAAATTGGCTTTGGTAATTGGCTTTGGCAGTACTGAGGTACTAAACTACATAGCTTCACAAAATGTGAATCTAGGAAGAGAAGGGTATGTAGTAATTAGTCAGTCACTTTGACTTTCGACTTGGCTTAGCATATTACCATTTGTTTCACTGGTCTGACCTAAATCATTGACCTTTAAACTGGAGTATATTTCATTGTGTCTCCATAAAGCCCCTTCCTTTTCCATCTCTATTGCTCCAAAAGGAAAAACGATTCAAGTATGGAAGATTCTTACCCATCCATGGAAGAGGGGCTATTTTTAACTCCACTGAAACACTGAGAAGTAGTCATTATGACAAAAAATATGCCTCATTTAACTTAAGAAGTACAAACCAGGCCATTTATGATCAAGGTGAGAAGTGTAACTTCATATTTTATAAGTATTGTTAGATATAACTGAAGCCAATATTTTTTGAGATAATTAAATCATAACCAAAATAGAAACTCTGAGAGGAAAAGAAAAAAAACTAGATTCTTCCAATATAAGAGATCTTTTTCTCTCATTTTGACAAAAGACAGGTAGGTTTGGAGCAGGTCAGTTTTTAAAAACCAGTCACTACATATGAGGTTCAGTTTACAGTCATTTAAAAACTACTTTTATACTATTGTTCCATCCCCTTGCAATGGTTTAATACTAGACTTACAAAATCAGAATCTTTGAAAATTAGGGCCATGAATCTCAGATTTTTAACATGATCCCCAGGTTATTAAAACTTGACTGATAATTCTGAAGAATTATAGATTTATTTTTTAATTAATTTTTATTGGAGTAGAGTTTTGCTATTTTTTTTTTTTTTAAATGTGGTGTTAGTTTCTACTGTACAGCAAAATGAATCAGCCATGCATTGTACCTATATCCACTACATTTTGGTCTTTCAGAGTCAATCAATTTTATACTTCTTGAACTTCTTTGGACCCTGCATTATGACTTCTTTTCTATGTGGCTTTTTGCATATGGTGGTTTTTCTTGTGTGTGTGTCTATGTGTGTTTACAGTGTCTCATGTCATAGTTTTTCTTAAGTCAACACTGAGTTAATTCACAATGTTGTTTTAGTTTCAACTGTTTAGTCAGCAAAGTGATTCAGTTGTATATAAATATAGATATTGAGTATATTTCCCTATGTTGTAAAGTAGGTCCTTGTTTACCTATTATATATGTAGTAGTGTGTATATGGGCTTTCCAGGTGTCACTAATGGTAAAAAATCCACCTGCCAATGCAGGAGACATAAGAGACACAGATTTTATCCCTGGGTCAGAAAGATCCTGTGGTGGAGGCCATGGTAACTCACACCAATATTCTTGCCTGGAGAATCCTATGAACAGAGGAACCTGGAGGGCTACGGTCCATAGGGTTGCAAAGAGTCAGACTGAATCAACTTAACAGGCACAAAGTGTATATACATTAATTTCAAATTTTAATTTATTTCTGCTCTCCTGGCCCCTACTATCCTGTTCAGTAACTATACATTTGTTATCTATGTTTGCAAGTCTATTTCTGTTTTGTAAATATGTTCATTTGTATTGATTTTTTAGGTTACACATATAAGTGATATCATACGTTTGTCTCTAACTTACTTCACTTAATATGATAATCTCTAAGTCTACCCACGTTGCAGCAAATAGCATTATATATATGTCACGTCTACTGGATTAATTCACATGTCAATGAACGTTTAGGTTGCTTCTGTATCTTGACTAATGTCAATAGTGCCACTGTGAACATTGGGGTGTGTGTATCTTTTCAAAATAGTTTTCTCTGTATATATGCCCAGGAGTGGGATTGCAGGATCATAAGGTAGCTCTAGTTTTAGTTCTTCTAAGGAACCTCCACACTGTTCTCCATAGTCACTATGCCAATTTACATTCCTACCAGCAGTGTAGAAGGGTTCCCTTTTCTCCACATCCTCTCCAGCGTTTATTATTGGTAGGCTTTTTGATGATGACCATTCTGATTTGTTAGGTGATGCCTCATTGCAGTTTGGAATTAAATTTCTCTAATAATTAGAAATATTGAGAATCTTTTCATGTGCTTGTTAGCCCTCTCTGTATTTTTTCAAGAAATGTCAATTTAGGTCTTTTGTTCATTTTTATGATTGGGTTGTTTGTTTTTATGATATAAAGTGGTAAGAACTGTTTGTATCCCTTGTTGGTAGCATCATTTACAAATATTTTCTCCTAGTTCATAAATTGTCTGTTTTGTTTATGGTTTCCTTTGCTGTGTAAAGTCTTTAAGATTAATTAGTTCCCATTTGTTTATTTTTGTTTTTATTTCCATTCCTTTAGGAGATGGGTCCAAAAAATATACCTGCAACTTATGTCAAAGAGTGTTTTGCCTGTTTTCCTCTAGGAGTTTTATAGTATATGGTCTTACATTTACATCTTTAATCCGTTTTGAATTTACTTTTGTATATCATGTTAAAAAATGTTCTAATTTCATTTGCACATAACTGTACAGTTTTCCGAATACCATTTACTGAAGAGACCATCCTTTCTCCATAGTGTATCCTTGCCTCCTTTGTTGTAGATTAATTGACCACAAGTGCATGGGTTTGTTTCTGAGCTTTCTATCCTGTTTCATTTTTTATATATGTCTGTTTAGGTGCTGGTACAATACTATTTTGATTATTGTAGCAGTAATGTCATGGTTTATGCACTTGTTTACTGCTGATACTTATTTTGTTTCTAGCATTTGGTTATAATAAATAAAAGAATTATGAACATTCTTGATCATGTCTCTTGATGTACAAATACATTTATTCTTTTGGGATACATATCTCAGAGTGGAATTGTTGGGTCATAAGACTGCCAGTGGAAAGTTTTCCAAAGTAGTTGTATCAATTTACATTTCAGTGAGCAACATATGAGAATTATCCATATCTTTATCAACACTTGGTATTTTAAATCATTTGGAATTTTAGACATTGTGTTTCATGTGCTATTTTAATGTCAGTTTCCCTGATGACCAGTGTGTATCTTTTCACATATGTGCATAGCCATCTGATCTCTTCTCTTGTGGATACCTCTTTAAGAATTGTGCTCACTTAAAAACATTGGAATGTCTGTGTCTTTCTTAATTATTCTTAGTAGTTCTTTACGTTTTATGAATGTGAGCCTTTTTATCAATTATATTCTTTCTCTCTCTTTGGCTTCCAGTTTTTTCAATTATATTTTTGGATGGCTGGAATGTCTTAATTTTAATAAAATTCAGCTTCTCAGTCTTTTTTTTTTTTTTTAAATGGTTAATACTTTCTTTGTTCTTTTAAGAAAGTTTTGCCTGATTCAAAGTCATGATGATGTTTTCCTGTTTTTCACCGGAAGGGTTATTGTTTAACATTTAGGTTAATTTGTGTATGGCTTGAAGTAGCCGTGGCTCATTCTTTCACATTAATATATCCAGTTGCTCTAATACTATTTATTCGAAAGAGTACGCTTCCTGTATGAGAAAGTACAGGTACCTTTAAAGAAAATAAAGTGATCATTAACATGTGAATCTGTTCTTGGATTTTGAGTCCATTCCATGGATGTATTTGTATATGTGTGTATATACTTTATATACTAATTATCTTTTTAAAATAATTAATTAATCAATTAGTTAATTTGGCTGTGCTGGGTCTTAGTTGCAGCATGTGAGATCTTTAGCTTCTGCATGTGGACTCTTAGTTGTAGCATGTGGAATCTAGTTCCCTGACCAGTGATGAAACCTGGACCCCCTGCATTGGAAGCACAGAGTCTTAGCCATTGAGCCACAAGGGAAGTCCCAATACCACATTACCTTAATTTCAGTTGCTTCCTACAAGTTTTTCTATAAGTCATAAAGTCTGGCAGCTTAAAATCTCTGATTCTGTCTTGGTTGTGTTAGGTCCTTTTAATTTTTATACAGATTTTCATACTTACCATTTCTCTCTCTCACAATAAACCTTGATATTTTAGGACTGCACTGACACTGTAGATCAGTTTGAAGAGAATTAATATTTTAACAACATTCAACTTTTTAATCTATGAATAGTGAGTATTTCTGTATTTATTTATGGCTTTAAAAATTCCTTTCTACATGTTATATTCTTTCTCTCTTTGGCTTCCAGTTTTTTCAATTATATTTTTGGATGGCTGGAATGTCTTAATTTTAATAAAATTCAGCTTCTCAGTCTTTTTTTTTTTTTTTAAATGGTTAATACTTTCTTTGTTCTTTTAAGAAAGTTTTGCCTGATTCAAAGTCATGATGATGTTTTCCTGTTTTTCACCGGAAGGGTTATTGTTTAACATTTAGGTTAATTTGTGTATGGCTTGAAGTAGCCGTGGCTCATTCTTTCACATTAATATATCCAGTTGCTCTAATACTATTTATTCGAAAGAGTACGCTTCCTGTATGAGAAAGTACAGGTACCTTTAAAGAAAATAAAGTGATCATTAACATGTGAATCTGTTCTTGGATTTTGAGTCCATTCCATGGATGTATTTGTATATGTGTGTATATACTTTATATACTAATTATCTTTTTAAAATAATTAATTAATCAATTAGTTAATTTGGCTGTGCTGGGTCTTAGTTGCAGCATGTGAGATCTTTAGCTTCTGCATGTGGACTCTTAGTTGTAGCATGTGGAATCTAGTTCCCTGACCAGTGATGAAACCTGGACCCCCTGCATTGGAAGCACAGAGTCTTAGCCATTGAGCCACAAGGGAAGTCCCAATACCACATTACCTTAATTTCAGTTGCTTCCTACAAGTTTTTCTATAAGTCATAAAGTCTGGCAGCTTAAAATCTCTGATTCTGTCTTGGTTGTGTTAGGTCCTTTTAATTTTTATACAGATTTTCATACTTACCATTTCTCTCTCTCACAATAAACCTTGATATTTTAGGACTGCACTGACACTGTAGATCAGTTTGAAGAGAATTAATATTTTAACAACATTCAACTTTTTAATCTATGAATAGTGAGTATTTCTGTATTTATTTATGGCTTTAAAAATTCCTTTCTACATGTTTTATTGTTTTCCTTGTTGAGCTGTTGTATAGATTTTATTAGATTTATTCCTATATGTTTGATATCTGTGATACTATATAAATGGTGCTCTTTTAAAAATTATAGTTTTCAATTGTTCCTTGAAAATGTGTGAAAAATATTTTTGTGTGTTAAATTTATAAATGATTTACTCACTATGTATGATTATTAATTTACTTATTAATCTTTATAGTTTATATTATCTTTGAGATTTTCTATGTACGCAGTCATATCATCTATGAATATTGACAATATGATTTCCTTTTCAAGTTTAACACTTTGTTTTCATTTTTTTTTGCAATTAAAAGCATAATGTTGAATAGAAGTGGCGATGTGGATATGCTTATGAGTTTCTTAACTAACGAGAAAAGTGTTCAATATTTTACCATTAAGAAGGATGTTAATTGTGAAATTTTTGTGACTAACTTTTCTCAGACTTAGATAGCTCTTTTTTATAACTACTATGCTGGGGAGTATCATGAACAAATTTTCGGTTTTATCAAGTACCTTTTTTGTACATATTGAGATACTAATTTTTTATTCTGTTACAGTTGTGACAGATTTTCACATATTAATCCAACATTGTACAGTTTGTTGGTAATGATATATTTTATATATTGTTGAATGTAGCTTACTAATACCTTGTTTAGGGTTTTTGCATTTATTTTTGCAAGACATATTGGTTTGCAATTTTCCTTTTATGTAATATCCTGGCTAGTTTTGGGATCAGGGATACACTGATATCAGGGACAATGAGAAGTATTTTATCCTTTTTGTATTTGGAAGAATTCACATGAAATCGCTATAGTTTTTTTTTTTTTTTTTTAAATTTTTGGTCACTTCTGTTGATCATTCAGCTATTTATCTTTGTTCTTTGGCCTGTGTGGGCCTCCCATCACAGTGGCCTCTTTCACTGTAGAGCACCGGTTCTGGGTGCATGCGTTCCAGAACTCCGGCTCAGTAGTTGGACATATCCGTCCAGAGGCACCGCGGCATGTGGGATCTTCGCAGGCCAGGGATTGAACCGGCGCCCCTTGCACTGCAAGATGGTGTCCTTACCCACTGGACCACCAGGGAAGCCGAAATCGCTATAGTTTTGTTTTCCTTAAATGTTCAGTAGAATTCTCGACTAAAGTCATCTGGGCCTGGAGTATTCTTTGTGGGAATTTTTAAGATATAACTGACATGTAATTAACCACAAAAATTGTAAAACAATTTGACATTTTTACATAAATACATGTAGATGGTAAAGAATCTGCCTTCAGTGAAGAAGACTTGGGTTCCATCCCTGGGTCAGGAAGATTCCCTGGAGAAGGGAATGGAAACCCACTGCAGTGTTCTTACTTGGGAAATTCCATGGACAGAGGACCCTGGCAGGCTACAGTCCATGGAGTTACAAAGAGTCAGACATAACTGAGTGACTAACACTTTAATTTTCATATTTCACAACCCAGTGGAGGCTCCCTAGGTGGTACTAGTGGTAAATAATCTGCCTACCAATGCTGGAGACAAAAGAGATGTAGGGTGGATTCCTGAAGGAGGAAATGGCACCCCACTCCAGTATATTTGCCTGGAAAATTCCATGAGCAGAGAAGGCCTGGTGGGCTATAATCCATGGGATCACTAAGAATTAGACATAACCTAGTGACTGAGCATGCATGCAGCTATATGTGTCTTAGTTTATATCTTCTATAAATATCTATCTTAAATCTTCTATAATTTTTATGTAAATGGATTCATACCATATATACTCTTTTTTGCCTGGTTTATCTCCTTCAACATAATGATTTAGACGTTTATTCATGGTGTGGTATACACAATGTGGTGTATAACAATGGCTTGTTCTTTTATTGCTGAGTAGTAGTATTCCATTGTATGGATTGACTAGTTACCCATTTATCTCTTGTTAGGTTGCCACTGGGAAAAGGTTAGGCAGTAAACTGGTGTGATAATAGAGCACATTCTATTTCTTTTGTATTTCCAATTAATCACTGCCTGATGCCAAGTATCTTGAAACCTGTTATTTCATATAAAAATGTTATTTTATTTATTGAGTAAATATAAGTAGTAATGATTATCTGTAAGAAAGATTTTAATTACACATTGTTTCTTTAACAAATGCCTACTATTCAGATGTTTTCCTTGTTTCAGCTTTGCTATTTTATGGTTTTCATGGATTTTTTCTATTTCATCTAAATTTCAAATTTATTGACATAAAGTGTTTATTGTTATGCCCCTCACTCATTTCTTATTATATCAACGATATTTGGTAATGTTGCCTTTGTATCCTGATTTAGATAATATAAGGTCTTTTCCTCTCTCTTGCTGAGAAATCCTGGTAGGGGTTTATTAACTGCAGTATTTTGAAGTTGTTTTTCCCTACCCTCTTGATTATGGTTACATATATCTACCTTTTCATAAGACTTTTAGGAATTTCTCTGTGGATATAAAAGCCTCTTGGTGTAGTCTTCCAGATTCCCTTTCTCCTTAAAGGTTCAGCAAATGTCTCTTGGGGAAAATTGGGCTTAAGTTTTGTTCTTCACCAATTTCTAATGTGCCTTGCTGACTCCGTAGGACTAGCAAAGGCTCTGCTGTTGAGTTCTACCTGGGAAAGGCTCATCTTCAGCCATGGTCAGAAGTAGAAAAGTGTGCTCAGGATAGCAAATGGTAAGAAATGTTTCTTCACATAGTGTATTTGTTTGTAGAATTTTGTTTTTGCATAACTCTGGAAGCTGGGACCACTCTAATGACCTCATCTTAATCTTGATGACATCTGTGAAGTCCCTGTTTCCAAATAAGGTCACATTTATAGGTATTGGAGGTTAGGACTTCAATATGTATTTTCAAGGGACACAGTTATATCTTATAATATCTAGGAAAGATCTTTTTTACCACTATAATTTTAATTCATGTAGTCTCCGCTTTCAAAGCTCTCCAGAAAATTGTTCCTATTTATTCATTTTGCTTCTCCTTATTGCCAGCTACAGCATACTGTAGTTGTTCAGAAGCAAAGTCCATTGATACTTTGAAATCCAGTTTCATAGCCTTTGTATTTAGTATAAATTCATTCCAGATTTTGACAATAGTTTGATCCTATTTTCAGCTTTGACAGTTTTTATATTTGTCTGTGGAACTTGTGGTAGACATTCAGGAAGGGGCAGTTGGCTAATTTATAGTAGTTGGTATTAGAGTATTCTTTTTGTTACAGATATTCTATTAGTCACTAAGAACTCATCATGCCATTTAATTTGCACAACAAACTTATGAAAGAGTTGCATTTATCATGTGCATTTAATTATGTTTATAATGATACCTATAGATTATACTGAAACATTCACTTTGTAGTTGGTATATGAAGCTACTGAGCCTTGTTTTGCCCATGTTTTAAAATTAGAAATGTTTCATAAGAATATTAGAGCTTTGTTTATAAGTCCAGTGCTTATCTTACTGTGTTAGCTGTTTAGATTTCTGTTTCCTATTAGAGTAAGGCTGTTTTGGGCCTTCCCTGGTGGCTTAGTGGTGAAGAATCCTCCTGCGATGCAGGAGACACAGCAGCTGCTGGTTCTATCCCTGGGTCAGGAAGATCCCTGGAGGAGGAAATGTGGACCCACTCCAGTGTTCTTGCCTGGAGAATCCCATGGACACCGAGTTTTTAGGGCTACAGTCCACAGGGTCACAAAGAATTGAGGACAACTGAAGGGACTTAGTATGTGCAGAGTAAGGCTGTTTTAGGACAGAGACCAAATCTTAATCCACTTTTATATTACCAGTATCTAGCACTATGTACTAGCTTTTGTGCTTATTGGATAGATACAAAGATAGGAAATATTATGCATTTGATAATATGAATGACTCAGGTAAAAATTGTATGCACTGCTGGTCACATTTATAGGTATTGGAGGTTAGGACTTCAATATGTATTTTCAAGGGACACAGTTATATCTTATAATATCTAGGAAAGATCTTTTTTACCACTATAATTTTAATTCATGTAGTCTCCGCTTTCAAAGCTCTCCAGAAAATTGTTCCTATTTATTCATTTTGCTTCTCCTTATTGCCAGCTACAGCATACTGTAGTTGTTCAGAAGCAAAGTCCATTGATACTTTGAAATCCAGTTTCATAGCCTTTGTATTTAGTATAAATTCATTCCAGATTTTGACAATAGTTTGATCCTATTTTCAGCTTTGACAGTTTTTATATTTGTCTGTGGAACTTGTGGTAGACATTCAGGAAGGGGCAGTTGGCTAATTTATAGTAGTTGGTATTAGAGTATTCTTTTTGTTACAGATATTCTATTAGTCACTAAGAACTCATCATGCCATTTAATTTGCACAACAAACTTATGAAAGAGTTGCATTTATCATGTGCATTTAATTATGTTTATAATGATACCTATAGATTATACTGAAACATTCACTTTGTAGTTGGTATATGAAGCTACTGAGCCTTGTTTTGCCCATGTTTTAAAATTAGAAATGTTTCATAAGAATATTAGAGCTTTGTTTATAAGTCCAGTGCTTATCTTACTGTGTTAGCTGTTTAGATTTCTGTTTCCTATTAGAGTAAGGCTGTTTTGGGCCTTCCCTGGTGGCTTAGTGGTGAAGAATCCTCCTGCGATGCAGGAGACACAGCAGCTGCTGGTTCTATCCCTGGGTCAGGAAGATCCCTGGAGGAGGAAATGTGGACCCACTCCAGTGTTCTTGCCTGGAGAATCCCATGGACACCGAGTTTTTAGGGCTACAGTCCACAGGGTCACAAAGAATTGAGGACAACTGAAGGGACTTAGTATGTGCAGAGTAAGGCTGTTTTAGGACAGAGACCAAATCTTAATCCACTTTTATATTACCAGTATCTAGCACTATGTACTAGCTTTTGTGCTTATTGGATAGATACAAAGATAGGAAATATTATGCATTTGATAATATGAATGACTCAGGTAAAAAATTGTATGCACAGATAAGAATATTGAACACACTTGCTGTCATTCCTATTCTTGTGTCTATGACAGATATCATTCATTAGTTAAGGAACTCCTGCCTCCTAAACCTGAATATACCCAACAGTTACCCCTTGAACCATGCAGTTCATGTAGCCCTACCAAGTTATATGAGTTATTCATAGAGGATGACTTAACAGTTCTGGGATAGTAGTAAGCACAGGACGAGGTAGGTGTCTGGAAACATGGGGCAGAGCCTGACTTTGAAGCCTGTTAGGTACACGAGTTGAAGCTTATTATATAAATGTTTGTCCTTCATTGTTTTATCTGTAGAATGAGAATAATAGTAGCTTTGTGATTAAGAGGAGCAAGATAGGACAGAGTGGCATACTAGATACTGAGGAGAGCTTAGAAATAGGGATTTTGGTCATAGTATTGCATCAGGCACTTATATATTAGATAAATATGGACAATCAGGAAAACCCCATGATAACAATATTTGCGTATATTTTGTTTTCCTCTGTATTGGCAGACAGCATAGAATCTACTTAGAGAGTACACAAATGTTATTTATTGACTTATATGATTTGTCAAAAAAGAAGGTTTTGCAAAATTGTATGTGATATTTCTTTTTGTCATGCATTCTTTAATTCTTGGTAAAGGATGTCTTTAAGGTTACAAGGCGTATTTGTAAGGAGCTGTTTTAAAATTTTGGCTACCTTATTACTACTCTTAAGCTGCTAAAAAAGAAGGAAGAGACCTTTATTGATGTTAATGCTAGGTAACTGGTGTGAGGGCTAGATTTTTCAAAAGGGAGGCAAAATCTAGAGGAAGGACTACAAAATTCTGCTGGGCTATTATTTACATATGTTACAATTTTAACATAATTCTTTACATATCAATATTGCAGAGACTACCTGGACTCGATTCTTAAAAAGTACTTCCTTGATAATTCTGATAGATACAGCACCTTTATCTGACAGTAATTCATTGTGCTTTTCCCACCCCTTTTTTCTTTTTGAAAATTGGTAAGACAATGCTTGGTTCTTATCTAGCAAGAAACAGTCCTTTGCTGCTACTTTTTAGGAATGATTTGACTACAGTTGGTATACAATAGACAATTAACTGTGTGGCTCAGGATGCAGGCAGTGCAAATCTTAATGTGCTTTTCATCCCCTTCCCCCCAGAAGATTATGGTTTAAACCTGTTGTAAATAGATTAATTTTCAGGCTCCTTTATTTTCTCAAAAGTTAGGACACTGAACAGAATATTTTCTGACATGTACATGCTGCTGTCACATTGAATCTTACATCTGCATCTAAAAAATCAGTGGTATAATAACAAACTAGTAAACTTGAGCAATTTTAAAGCTTTTCTTCTACTAATGGAGTATGTTGCCTGTTTTCTTTTAGACTGTGAAAGGCTCAGGTCAGCAAAGATGTAGCAGGATTCATATTGCAGATTTCCTTCACTGTCACCAGTTGCTTGGGGTATGGTCAGTTGTGAGAAAGAAAATGACTGCCTCTTTTAATTTCCTTTTCCCATCTTTTGAAATAAGTTACCTGTGTGTGTGTGTTCATGCCAAAATATCATTTATGGTCTGTGTGTGTGTAAGAAGCTACAAACGAGGGAACAGTGTGGGTGGAAGGTAGCTCTAACTCTTTTCCTTTTCTTGGGCAAAACTATTTTCCTATTTAGCCTTAGTATTAAAGGCAAGTTTTGAATCATGCTTTTGGAACAATACATCTTTGACAAACAGTGAGCATACACTCAAGAAATGTTAATGTCTTCCCTCTTACATCTAAGGGTTACTGTGAAAATCAGTTAAGAGAATGGACATGGAAAGCTTTGTGAATTGGCCACAAAACCCCATGGATAGAGCAGCCTGGCAGTCTACAGTGTGGGGTCACCAAGAGTCAGACCCGACTTAGTGACTAAACAATCACACAAGAAGTTACAGACAAAGTTGAGGTTTTACACATATTGCAATGGACTCGATTCTTAAAAAGTACTTCCTTGATAATTCTGATAGATACAGCACCTTTATCTGACAGTAATTCATTGTGCTTTTCCCACCCCTTTTTT
Organism: Tragulus kanchil; assembly: GCA_022376925.1. Taxonomy (NCBI): domain Eukaryota; kingdom Metazoa; phylum Chordata; class Mammalia; order Artiodactyla; family Tragulidae; genus Tragulus; species Tragulus kanchil. The sequence goes on along the minus strand of JAIOJX010000023.1, from coordinate 114,972,050 downwards.
CTTTTTGAAAATTGGTAAGACAATGCTTGGTTCTTATCTAGCAAGAAACAGTCCTTTGCTGCTACTTTTTAGGAATGATTTGACTACAGTTGGTATACAATAGACAATTAACTGTGTGGCTCAGGATGCAGGCAGTGCAAATCTTAATGTGCTTTTCATCCCCTTCCCCCCAGAAGATTATGGTTTAAACCTGTTGTAAATAGATTAATTTTCAGGCTCCTTTATTTTCTCAAAAGTTAGGACACTGAACAGAATATTTTCTGACATGTACATGCTGCTGTCACATTGAATCTTACATCTGCATCTAAAAAATCAGTGGTATAATAACAAACTAGTAAACTTGAGCAATTTTTAAAGCTTTTCTTCTACTAATGGAGTATGTTGCCTGTTTTCTTTTAGACTGTGAAAGGCTCAGGTCAGCAAAGATGTAGCAGGATTCATATTGCAGATTTCCTTCACTGTCACCAGTTGCTTGGGGTATGGTCAGTTGTGAGAAAGAAAATGACTGCCTCTTTTAATTTCCTTTTCCCATCTTTTGAAATAAGTTACCTGTGTGTGTGTGTTCATGCCAAAATATCATTTATGGTCTGTGTGTGTGTAAGAAGCTACAAACGAGGGAACAGTGTGGGTGGAAGGTAGCTCTAACTCTTTTCCTTTTCTTGGGCAAAACTATTTTCCTATTTAGCCTTAGTATTAAAGGCAAGTTTTGAATCATGCTTTTGGAACAATACATCTTTGACAAACAGTGAGCATACACTCAAGAAATGTTAATGTCTTCCCTCTTACATCTAAGGGTTACTGTGAAAATCAGTTAAGAGAATGGACATGGAAAGCTTTGTGAATTGGCCACAAAACCCCATGGATAGAGCAGCCTGGCAGTCTACAGTGTGGGGTCACCAAGAGTCAGACCCGACTTAGTGACTAAACAATCACACAAGAAGTTACAGACAAAGTTGAGGTTTTACACATATTGGGTTCTTCACTTTGTAAGTTCAAGTCAAACGAGAAGAGGCAAACATCTCAAGTAGCAACTAAGTTACAGACTAAGGCTGTATTCAAGATTGTAGTTTTGATGTGCTTCCCAATACTTTAGAATTAAATTTGCTCACTTGGGTAGGCACAGGGAGATGTGGATAGGCAGAGGTGTTAGCACTGGGACAGTAGTATTTCAAGGCAGAATACAAACAGAATGAATGCTTCCTGGAAGGAGGTAGAGAACCCTGAAAGAGCAGAGCTGCACGTGGACAATTTGTCCTTAAACTCACTGATCAGTTAAGTCACTTCACCTCACGTGGAAGGGAAATGGTGTTTAGGAGGGAAGCCTTTCTCCATGGGAAGGAAAAAAGAGGACAGAAAACATAGGCGTCTCTGACAGACACATACACATTACTATGAAGAAACTCAAACTCGACTCTCTTCCCCCAACTTCCCATTCTTATACAGGAGGTCTGGGAACTGTTATTTCCTGTACTAAAATACCTTTACATTTTCTTCAGAGCTATTTATATACTCAGTGAATAACATAGATTAGAAAATTCTGCTATATTGTATACATTGTATAGTATATTCTGTATATACAGCATATGCTGTCTGAATAGTATGTGTGTGTTTTTTTCCTAAAGGAATATGTATTTATAGAAGAAGTGGAAAGGGAAATTACATTAAAATGCTCAGTGTGTCCATCTTCAGGTGTGATTATTGGTGATTATGATTATACTTTTTATACTTTTGAAAATTTGCTAATAATGTATTTTTTAAAAGTTGACAATCCTCTTCCTCCAAAAATACAATTTTAAAAAAGCACAAACAAAAACAAAACTTAGCCATATGGTTTCTTCTTTCCCAATTCCAGCAAAATTTTCTACTTTTTCCTTTTCAGTTATGTTCAGTACCAGTGGTCTAACAAACTCACTTGGTGTAGTGAGCAGAAGTGGAAAGTCTCCTGAAGACTAATCAAACACAGTGTGTGAGTGCTAAGCTGCTTCAGTCGTGCCTGAGTCTTTGTGACTCCACGAACTGTAGCCTACCAGACTTCTCTGTCCATGGGATTCTCCAGGCAAGAATCCTGAAGGGGGTTGCCATTTCCTTCTCCAGGGGATCTTCCCAACCCAGCGATGGAACTCGCATTTCCTGTGTCTCCTGCATTGCAAGTGGATTCATTACGACTGAGCCACCAAGGAAGGTTTGACTAAACATCATCAAATTGCAAATATTATAGCTGACATTGTCATTTCTAAATATACATCTTTTAGTTATTTGTGAATAATAAATCCTAAGGTAAGTTCAACTATTTAAATTTCTTTTCCTCAATATAGTTTCACATTTTTAAGAGCCATCTGTATTTATTTTCTTATTTTGTTACTTTTGTTATCAATATTGGGGTTTTTGATCATGTAAGATTTTGCTTTTTATTATTGGGTCCAATTTATCCATCTTTTCTACTTTCTCTATTTTGTCATACTTAAGAGATTCTTCTAATCCTGGGTTATGAAAGCTTTTCCCACATTTTCTTCTGGACTGGTTTCATTCTCCACTTAAGTATTAATATTATGAAATGTTTACTGGAATAAAGTATGGGTATAAATGCAATTTTTTCCCAAATATCTATCTAGCTTTATGCCATCCTTTATGAAATTTATGAAATTATGTCATTGCCTCATCTTTATCATATACTAAATTTTTGTATGTGTGTGTATTTATTTCTTGACTTCTTCTTTGTTTTCAAGATTCCATTTTTCTTTTTCAAGAGAGTACTATGATTTAAAAAATATGTTGTTATAGTATGTATTTTATTTGTTCATTTAAGATTAATTTTTATTGGAGCATGCTATGTTTATACTCCAGACAATCCTAACACTAAAAATAAAATTTGAGCGTGGCCTCCCAGAGTATGCACATCACTTAAAATTTTTATATATTTTTAAATAATGAATGCTATTATGTATATTGTAAAATTGCTAAAACATGTATTTGAAAGCTAAAGGTGAAATAAACAATGTTTAAACTATAATTTAAAATAATAAATAAAACTTTACAAAAGATTGCTGTCACTAATATTGTTAACAATGTATCATCATTTTTTAAAAATCTTTTTATTTTGTATTGGAGTATAGCCAATTAACAATGTAATAGTTTCAGATCAACACTGAAGGGACTCGACCATATACATGTATCCATTCAGCCCCAAACTCCCCTCCCATCCAGACTGACACATAACATTGAGCAGAGTTCCATGTGCTTGTAGTGTGTATTTTAAAATATGGTTAGTTAAATCCTATCTCTTTGTTCCCAGAATATAGTAAATTAAAATTACTGCAAGTAAACTCAAGAGCTGATGTTTCACTGGAAAGATCACACATAGATCTATCATCTTCTTTCTAATAACTTCAGCAGTTCCTTTGTTTTGATTTATAATACAGCTTTGGCTATCTTGTAGTGTGTCATTTGAAAAGATATTTACTCAAGCCTGTGAGGCAATTGAGTTTTCAGTTATTAGCAAATTGGAATGCAGCTGAATTTCAAGTAGAAGAAAAAGGTGGAATAGGGACTTCCTTGTATACAACTAGTTGTTTTTTGATTTATAATCAGCTTTGATCTAATTTACTTTTTTTGTATGGTTTTTTTTGTTTTCCACTGAAGTATTAATATTATGAAATGTTTACTGGAATAAAGTATGGGTATAAATGCAATTTTTTCCCAAATATCTATCTAGCTTTATGCCATCCTTTATGAAATTTATGAAATTATGTCATTGCCTCATCTTTATCATATACTAAATTTTTGTATGTGTGTGTATTTATTTCTTGACTTCTTCTTTGTTTTCAAGATTCCATTTTTCTTTTTCAAGAGAGTACTATGATTTAAAAAATATGTTGTTATAGTATGTATTTTATTTGTTCATTTAAGATTAATTTTTATTGGAGCATGCTATGTTTATACTCCAGACAATCCTAACACTAAAAATAAAATTTGAGCGTGGCCTCCCAGAGTATGCACATCACTTAAAATTTTTATATATTTTTAAATAATGAATGCTATTATGTATATTGTAAAATTGCTAAAACATGTATTTGAAAGCTAAAGGTGAAATAAACAATGTTTAAACTATAATTTAAAATAATAAATAAAACTTTACAAAAGATTGCTGTCACTAATATTGTTAACAATGTATCATCATTTTTTAAAAATCTTTTTATTTTGTATTGGAGTATAGCCAATTAACAATGTAATAGTTTCAGATCAACACTGAAGGGACTCGACCATATACATGTATCCATTCAGCCCCAAACTCCCCTCCCATCCAGACTGACACATAACATTGAGCAGAGTTCCATGTGCTTGTAGTGTGTATTTTAAAATATGGTTAGTTAAATCCTATCTCTTTGTTCCCAGAATATAGTAAATTAAAATTACTGCAAGTAAACTCAAGAGCTGATGTTTCACTGGAAAGATCACACATAGATCTATCATCTTCTTTCTAATAACTTCAGCAGTTCCTTTGTTTTGATTTATAATACAGCTTTGGCTATCTTGTAGTGTGTCATTTGAAAAGATATTTACTCAAGCCTGTGAGGCAATTGAGTTTTCAGTTATTAGCAAATTGGAATGCAGCTGAATTTCAAGTAGAAGAAAAAGGTGGGAATAGGGACTTCCTTGTATACAACTAGTTGTTAATCATACTTCAGAACAAGGAATTTAGGGAAAATTTATATTTTTGTTCTTTATCTTTTGCTCAGACAACTTTTTAGTGTCTCTTTGGATTGAGAATATTGCCTTTTTCCCTGATGATTAGTGATGCTATGCATTTTTTTGTGTACCTGTTGGTCATCTTGTATATAATTGTTAGAAAATGATTATTGAAGTCCTCTCTCCATTTTCTATTTATATTATGCTATTTGTATGGTTTTCTTATATGCGTTAGATATTAACCTCTTATTAGATATATGGTTCAGAAATATTTTCTCCCATTCTATAGGTTTCCTTTGATTTTGTTGATGATTTCATTTTCTGAGCAAAAGCTTTTTAGCTTTATGTATTCCCACTTATTTATTTTTGCTTTTGTTGCCTTTACTTTTGGTGTCATATCCAAAAAATTGTTGCCCAGGTCAATAGCAAGGAGCACTTCTTCTGTTTATTTCTTGGAGTTTTACAGTTTTACATTTAATTCTTTAACCTATTTCCAGTTAACTTTTTGTGAGTGATGTAAGATAGAGATTGAATTTTATTCTTTTGCAATTTTCCCAATACTGTTGCCTGAGATAAATCCTATTAGGCCATGCTGTGTATTTCTTTTACACATTGTTGGATTTGATTTTCTAATGCTTTGTTGACTTTTGCATCTATGTTCATGAGAGTTATTGATCTGTAGTTTTTTTCTTGTAATATCCTTACATAGTTTGGGTTTTAGGGTGGTGCTGTTCTCACAGAGTGAATGAGGAAGCTGCCGTTGCTAAATTCTTAATCTCATTCTTTGTTCCACCTTCTGTGCACACTGTTCTGACATCATCCTGATATGATTCTTTCACTATCAAGATAATACTTTTAAACCTTTGTTTTGATTTATAATACAGCTTTGGCTATCTTGTAGTGTGTCATTTGAAAAGATATTTACTCAAGCCTGTGAGGCAATTGAGTTTTCAGTTATTAGCAAATTGGAATGCAGCTGAATTTCAAGTAGAAGAAAAAGGTGGGAATAGGGACTTCCTTGTATACAACTAGTTGTTAATCATACTTCAGAACAAGGAATTTAGGGAAAATTTATATTTTTGTTCTTTATCTTTTGCTCAGACAACTTTTTAGTGTCTCTTTGGATTGAGAATATTGCCTTTTTCCCTGATGATTAGTGATGCTATGCATTTTTTTGTGTACCTGTTGGTCATCTTGTATATAATTGTTAGAAAATGATTATTGGAGTCCTCTCCCCATTTTCTATTTATATTATGCTATTTGTATGGTTTTCTTATATGCGTTAGATATTAACCTCTTATTAGATATATGGTTCAGAAATATTTTCTCCCATTCTATAGGTTTCCTTTGATTTTGTTGATGATTTCATTTTCTGAGCAAAAGCTTTTTAGCTTTATGTATTCCCACTTATTTATTTTTGCTTTTGTTGCCTTTACTTTTGGTGTCATATCCAAAAAATTGTTGCCCAGGTCAATAGCAAGGAGCACTTCTTCTGTTTATTTCTTGGAGTTTTACAGTTTTACATTTAATTCTTTAACCTATTTCCAGTTAACTTTTTGTGAGTGATGTAAGATAGAGATTGAATTTTATTCTTTTGCAATTTTCCCAATACTGTTGCCTGAGATAAATCCTATTAGGCCATGCTGTGTATTTCTTTTACACATTGTTGGATTTGATTTTCTAATGCTTTGTTGACTTTTGCATCTATGTTCATGAGAGTTATTGATCTGTAGTTTTTTTCTTGTAATATCCTTACATAGTTTGGGTTTTAGGGTGGTGCTGTTCTCACAGAGTGAATGAGGAAGCTGCCGTTGCTAAATTCTTAATCTCATTCTTTGTTCCACCTTCTGTGCACACTGTTCTGACATCATCCTGATATGATTCTTTCACTATCAAGATAATACTTTTTAAACCTTTGCATTGAGCAAATTTTACAGAAGATTTGGCATTCAAGAAGGGGATTAATGTGCAGTGCAGCAAAGCACAGCATATAATTCAAGTTTATATTAGACACCCTTTCTCTTAAACACCCCTTTGCCACTTCAGATAATGCGAGCTCATTAATTGTTCCACTTCATCTATCCCTATCCTCTGGTTGTACTGCGGAACTCTACCTTCTTATCTTGCCTTAGTTTTCATTTTAAAAAGTCATCTAGTTTTATAATATAAACAATTCAATTTTCTGAAGTAAATTATGGATGTATGTTTGTGTATGAACCAGAGTGGGTTGACATCAGCTGATACTTTAATAAAATAAATGTTGAATAATTGTATCATAATCGGCTGTAGGTCCACAGGGAGGCTTTTCTCTATGAGGTTGTTAATGGCACTAAACTGCCTTTATGTATTGACTCTACCATCTCTTTGGACAAAGGAGAGAAAGAATTTGAAGGGTGGCCCAAGAGATTTCAGGGCCAGACATAAAAATATTGTTTGTCACTTCTTTCCACAATCTACTGCTTAGAATTCATTCACATATCCCCAACCTAATTGCAAAATGTTGTCTGCCTCTGTGCTTCAGAGAAAATGAAATGTTCTTTAATGAACATATAGAATTCTGTCACAATTAAAAAAAAATTAGGATGATATGCTAAGTAGAAATGTGATCTAGACCTCCATTCCTGTACTGGCATTTTAGTGAAAATGTCTTTCTTTTACATGAACTCACTGTCCTAAGGAGACCTTCTTATCTGACACAATAATCTCAGATTCTTTAGAAAGAAGAGGCTCCCATCAATTTTGTTTATTTGTTGCATTGTCTGTTGATTTAAGTGCCTCAAACTCCCTCTTTGTTGTTGTATACTTAGCTTCGTTTATGCAGTATGGTACCCTTACATATTTCACTAATAATACTTGACAAATTTTTTTCTTATGGATTGATGCTATCTGCTGGACTCTGAAAGATACTGGCTGCACTTAGTTGTGATTTTAACTAATAAGCTCTTTGTTAATACCTCATGAGCTTTGTGATTGTAGCTGACAATCTCTATACATTTTGTTAAAGCCCACTTTCCTTCATTTTCCCCTAAGGATTCCCCAGTCACCTTTTTCAGTTTATCAGCTGCTTTCTTTCTTTTTTTTTTTTTTAATCTCTTTCCAAGTTATTCCCTTTAGTTGCCTTGATTTCTTGCTCTTTTTTTTTTTTTTAACTTTGATTGCTTCCCCTGTTCCCATAATCAACTAGATGGTTGTTTTTCACTGCTTATATATTCAGTCCCCTCAAGTGAAAGGAGTTAAAGAATATTTCAGTTACTCCTATTTGTTTTAGATTCCCTGATCTTCCTGTTAATTTCAGACTCTACCAGGATGTTTTATACATTATAGCTATATTTGGTGCAATTTTATTTTTCAGATTTTTAAAAGTCATCTAGTTTTTTTCCAAAAAAAAAACCAGAGTGGGTTGACATCAGCTGATACTTTAATAAAATAAATGTTGAATAATTGTATCATAATCGGCTGTAGGTCCACAGGGAGGCTTTTCTCTATGAGGTTGTTAATGGCACTAAACTGCCTTTATGTATTGACTCTACCATCTCTTTGGACAAAGGAGAGAAAGAATTTGAAGGGTGGCCCAAGAGATTTCAGGGCCAGACATAAAAATATTGTTTGTCACTTCTTTCCACAATCTACTGCTTAGAATTCATTCACATATCCCCAACCTAATTGCAAAATGTTGTCTGCCTCTGTGCTTCAGAGAAAATGAAATGTTCTTTAATGAACATATAGAATTCTGTCACAATTAAAAAAAAATTAGGATGATATGCTAAGTAGAAATGTGATCTAGACCTCCATTCCTGTACTGGCATTTTAGTGAAAATGTCTTTCTTTTACATGAACTCACTGTCCTAAGGAGACCTTCTTATCTGACACAATAATCTCAGATTCTTTAGAAAGAAGAGGCTCCCATCAATTTTGTTTATTTGTTGCATTGTCTGTTGATTTAAGTGCCTCAAACTCCCTCTTTGTTGTTGTATACTTAGCTTCGTTTATGCAGTATGGTACCCTTACATATTTCACTAATAATACTTGACAAATTTTTTTCTTATGGATTGATGCTATCTGCTGGACTCTGAAAGATACTGGCTGCACTTAGTTGTGATTTTAACTAATAAGCTCTTTGTTAATACCTCATGAGCTTTGTGATTGTAGCTGACAATCTCTATACATTTTGTTAAAGCCCACTTTCCTTCATTTTCCCCTAAGGATTCCCCAGTCACCTTTTTCAGTTTATCAGCTGCTTTCTTTCTTTCTTTTTTTTTTTTTTAATCTCTTTCCAAGTTATTCCCTTTAGTTGCCTTGATTTCTTGCTCTTTTTTTTTTTTTTAACTTTGATTGCTTCCCCTGTTCCCATAATCAACTAGATGGTTGTTTTTCACTGCTTATATATTCAGTCCCCTCAAGTGAAAGGAGTTAAAGAATATTTCAGTTACTCCTATTTGTTTTAGATTCCCTGATCTTCCTGTTAATTTCAGACTCTACCAGGATGTTTTATACATTATAGCTATATTTGGTGCAATTTTATTTTTCAGATTTTTAATATGTGAATCAGTTTTATTTTGAATTTTCTTTTTATCAATCAATTTGTGACAGTCCTTATTAAGTACTTTTGAGATCACTGCTTGGACTGAGCTTAGGAAAGGTTCACCTGGTGTGGGTTGAAGAGATTATAATTTCAGTAATCTAGAAGAGGCTATTAAGTGTTTGTTCATATTTTGATTTTTAAAAATAAAAGTATCTGTCAATAGCAGGCATTTAATGTGTACATCTGTTTAGAATCTCGCTACAAGCCTGTTGCTTTTGTGATGAGATTGTCCTTTTATTAAACTAATGGGCTGAATATAATGAGTGACTTGTATAGTTACCAATATGGTAAAATGATTTGGACTAAGGTTTTATTATATAGAGTGAAGTAAGTTGGAAAGAGAAAAACAAATATTGTATACTAATGCAAATATATGGAATCTAGAAAGATGGCACTGATGGAATTATTTGCAGGGCAGCAATGGAGACACAGACATAGAGAACAGACTTATGGTCATGTGGGGGTGGTGGTGGGGGTGGAGAGGAAGGAGAGGGTGGGATATATGGAGAGAATAATATGGAAATTTGCATTACCGTATATAATGTGGATAACCAATAGGAATTTGCTGTATGACTCAGGCCACTGAAACCTGGGCCCTGTAACAACCTAGAGAGTTAGGATGGAGAGGGAGGTGGAAGAGAGGTTTCAGATGGAGGGGGCATATGGATTCCTATGGCTGATTCATGTGGATGTTTGACAGAAACCAACACAATTCTGAAAAGCTATTATGATCGAATTAAAGTATAAGTTTAAGGTTAAAAAATAAACAAAGTTTTAAAAAAATCTTTCTTGGTGGTGGAGACCATTTTATTAGGAGTAATTTCTCTGAATGATCAAATAGAGAACTGTTTCTTGCCCAGTGAGTTTATGGAGGAACTAACATTTTTATTTCCTTAATAGTAGTAGGTATGTGGTTTATTGGCAAACTTCCCTTTTTGTAGTGTTCACCCCCCACCCCTGCCACAGGGATGAGCTATGAGCATGTTACCAAGGCAAGGCCAGTTAGTCTGGTCATTTTTATTGGTTTAGAGATGAATGTGTGGCCCAAGCGTAGCCAACGAGAGCTCTACCAAATATGCTTGCTGGAAGTTTAAGGAAAAGTACTTTCTTGCCCTTGAGTCACTAGGATGTATGATAAGCTGGAGCCCCTGGGTGTTCTTGTTACTATCACACAGAGAGAGCTCTGCCTAAGGATAAAAAAATGAGGAAAATAGAACAGAGAGAGAGTATTTCTGATGGCATTTCTAAAACCCTAGATCTAATTGTGTCTGAGGTCAGCCACCTCTTAGATTTCTCAGGAATGTAAGTCTTTAAGATACCTTTTAACTATAGCTAGTTTTGGTTGAGTTTCTTTCACTGACAACTAAAAGGTACCACCCAAATCACTGACTATGTAGACTTGTTTTTCAAATATGTCACCAAATTAGAATATACAGTTTAGGAGGGTAAGAAATGACTTTACATTGTTGATCATTCTGTATCATATATCACAGTAACTAACACAGAGATATGTTTAATAAATGTTTATGTAATGAGTAAATGATTCATCTAATTAGGTTAATTTATTTTAGTAATTTGCTTTAAGTTGTAAATTAAAGTATTGTGTTGGCCACCTATTTTGTTCAAGGGCTTACTTTAGGAATAGTAAGACAATAAAATGAATAAAAGACACAGAGACCCTCCTGTATTTTCTGAGTTTGTGCAGGCAGTAAGATATAATAACAACCTAAGGCAGACTCACAGAAGGGTCTAAACGGAGGGAAAGTTGAATGTTAAGGAGTAGCTAAGTCATCAAAAGGTTCTCAAGATAGACTACTTAGGCTTGCATCCATCTTCTATGCCCGTTAATTGAATACATTTGGATTCATTTTCGTATCTGTAAAATGGGGATAATATTTGCATATTGTTTATAGATCTTTCATGAGGATAAATCAAGATACTTTACTTAATGTGATTAAAATACCTGGGATATAATAAAAAACTCAGTAACTTTTATATGTCTTTATTTCAGCAAGCAGAGATGGCTGGTACAGGATTTAAATATGGGAGAAGATAGAATTGGAAATGAATCCACCCTTGGTAAGTCATATATTATATTGGAAGTAAGTATCCACCATTAACACAACTCTGCATGCAAAGTTTGTAATGCAAGATGATCCAGCAAAATCACATGTTAGTATTACGTGGTTAGATTTATAAAGTTGCAGATATATTTTAGAAGATGAATTAAGATATGCCTTCTTGTAAAGAGTGAGAAAAGAGTCTTCTATATTATATTTTTATGAATTTTAATAGGAAATAATTTAGCATTTTAAACTCAGATTGATAACGATATCAAAATTTTACTAGATATTCTGGAGAGAAAAAAGGATAATCTCTTTAATTGTCTGCTTTAAGGTAGATAAGATGATTAAGTATTATGTGTTATATAGCCTTGCAGATTCATTAATATATAAAACAATGCTTAAAGCTCATAAAATTTGATGAAATTTTATAAAGTCTCGTTCAGAAATAATTGTCCTATGTTGTGAGATGATTTTTATAATTACTTTTTAATTTTACTTTAATCTGCAACTCATGGTAAAGTAGTAGTTTCCAGAGGGTTTCTGGATAGAAAGGAAAATGGAGTGACATTAATGGAAAAAAAGTGCCTTCAAATATGCTTAATATTGCTGGCCTACATGTTTCAGAAACATGGGGGCCATTTCCACTTGATTCAGGGGCCATTGAAAAGAAGGATACAGCATAATGTAGTTGAGCAAAGAGCACAGGCTTTGGATATCTTGAAAAAAATAGATTAAAAGTTCATGACTTTGGACAAAATAACCTGATTGAATCCAAGATTTAAACGGAGGGAAAGTTGAATGTTAAGGAGTAGCTAAGTCATCAAAAGGTTCTCAAGATAGACTACTTAGGCTTGCATCCATCTTCTATGCCCGTTAATTGAATACATTTGGATTCATTTTCGTATCTGTAAAATGGGGATAATATTTGCATATTGTTTATAGATCTTTCATGAGGATAAATCAAGATACTTTACTTAATGTGATTAAAATACCTGGGATATAATAAAAAACTCAGTAACTTTTATATGTCTTTATTTCAGCAAGCAGAGATGGCTGGTACAGGATTTAAATATGGGAGAAGATAGAATTGGAAATGAATCCACCCTTGGTAAGTCATATATTATATTGGAAGTAAGTATCCACCATTAACACAACTCTGCATGCAAAGTTTGTAATGCAAGATGATCCAGCAAAATCACATGTTAGTATTACGTGGTTAGATTTATAAAGTTGCAGATATATTTTAGAAGATGAATTAAGATATGCCTTCTTGTAAAGAGTGAGAAAAGAGTCTTCTATATTATATTTTTATGAATTTTAATAGGAAATAATTTAGCATTTTAAACTCAGATTGATAACGATATCAAAATTTTACTAGATATTCTGGAGAGAAAAAAGGATAATCTCTTTAATTGTCTGCTTTAAGGTAGATAAGATGATTAAGTATTATGTGTTATATAGCCTTGCAGATTCATTAATATATAAAACAATGCTTAAAGCTCATAAAATTTGATGAAATTTTATAAAGTCTCGTTCAGAAATAATTGTCCTATGTTGTGAGATGATTTTTATAATTACTTTTTAATTTTACTTTAATCTGCAACTCATGGTAAAGTAGTAGTTTCCAGAGGGTTTCTGGATAGAAAGGAAAATGGAGTGACATTAATGGAAAAAAAGTGCCTTCAAATATGCTTAATATTGCTGGCCTACATGTTTCAGAAACATGGGGGCCATTTCCACTTGATTCAGGGGCCATTGAAAAGAAGGATACAGCATAATGTAGTTGAGCAAAGAGCACAGGCTTTGGATATCTTGAAAAAAATAGATTAAAAGTTCATGACTTTGGACAAAATAACCTGATTGAATCCAAGATTCCTCATGAGAAGATAGCAGCATTAGCTTCATGGTGTTTTTGTCATGATTAAGGGTGATATTTATAGGGTGACACTTGTGTTTTTTTGGCACATGAAAGGTGATCAATGTATGACTACTCTTATTATAAACTATAATTTCTGGTTAATAACAACACATGCCAGTGAGATTCTATTTCAGCTCTTATGAGTAATGGGAAATATAAATCTATCAAAATCAAAATAAAAGAATGGATAATTGCTGGAAGTCCTAAGGCACAAATATGAATAAATACAACTAAAGAGACAAATGTTAAGCGTCAACCTCCAAGATTTTTGATAGATGTTGATTGAGTCTTAGATGATATCATAGCTGATGAATAGCCAAGTTCAGCACTGTAGTTTAACTTCACTGCTATAGCCTACTCCAAAGATAAAATGGATGGAGGTATTCTAGACAGAGATTATGCTGATGAAACAGTTGTTTTCCACTTTCTCTTCTTCTTAAGTTGTATGCCTTTTTCATTTAGCCTATAAATCAGCATAAGTCTACTTTCTATCAGGAACCCGAGTTCCTATCTTAGCGTTTTCTATCCAGTTTTCCTATCCTGTCCTTACAGTATTTTCTGGCCTCCTCCCCTGATCTTTCACTGTTTCAAATTCTCTTTCTTGTTCGCTTAATGAAAAGTCCACTTATCTTCTCTAAACTAGGTTCCTCAGGGGTTCTCAGTGAGGTTCTCAATCCACCTCATACCATGGAAGGACCGAGTACTCCTTAAGAATTATAAAATGTACATTGGGGTGTTAAACACAGATACTTTCTAGCCCTAAGGACTCTTCATTGTGTTAGATTTAAACTGATCAAATCCCCAGATTTACATTTTAATTTGTTGTATATTAGTAGTTTTATCCACTGGCCTCAAATTGTCTTGAAAAAGTCTTAAGTTTTCCTTCTTTTGCTTTTAATTGAGCGCTTTGTGAATTCATATGTCATCCTTGTGTAGGGACGATGCTGGTCTTCTCTGTATCATTCCAATTTTAGAATATGTGTTGCTCAAGCAAGCAGTCTTTCTTCCCTCCTTTCCTTCATCCATTTTTTCCTTCCTCCCTCCCTTTCTCTCTCTGTCTATCTCTATTTTTTTCTGAGAAGGTGATCTCTTGCTATATATATACATATATATGTGTATATATGTATATATACATATATATATATAGTTTGCTTGTTGCAGTTTAAAACTTTTTTTAAATTTAGGCAAATACATAGTTTTTTCCTATTTTTTTTCTTTTATTTCCTTACAAAAAAATCTTGCAATTGAGTCTAACATATAAAAAAAGATAGATTAAGTTTTTTTTTGTTAGGGAGTTTAAGTGGGATCAGACCTCTCTGCTTTCTTCTCTATCATTTCCATGGCTCCTGCAATATCTCCAAGGAATCCTAAGTCCAGAGAAACACAATTGAAAATCCTTTAACTAGTGAAAAGAGTTATTAACTGAAATTCTGAAGACTTGAGTTTTAGCTTTAGCTCTAACATCAAATTTATATGTGTCACTGATAGGGTTAATAGTTTCATCTGTAAAACAAGGGATTAGAACAGTGGTTCTCAATTTTGACTGTGTATTAGAATCACCTGGGGAGCTTTTAAACATACTGATGCTTAGGCCTCATGCTTTACCAATTAAATTAGAATCTCTGGGGCGTGACCCAGACAACGGCATTTTTTAGAGCTCCCCAGGTGATTCCAATGTGCAACCAAGTTTCAAAAAAGTGCCAAAGAAATTTTGAGCAATAATGTTTCACAAATACACAGGCCTGTGCAGCTTGCTGTGGTAGCTAAAATGTGCAGAGTCTATTCATTTATGGATAGTATTCAGTGAAGACAGGGGATGAAGGTGGGTATAAAGATTGAAACCTAGGAAAAAAATGTTGATTATCTTAATAGCTCAGTGTGTTGGGCACAACTCTTAACTTAGTTATATTCCTGATGGGAGTGATTTTAACTTCCTCTAAAATGAGGCTCTCAACAGAGAAATCATATTTAAATGCAGTGTTATTAGTTTTATACCAATAATGACACTATTTGTTAATATGGTCAGCCAAGAATTACACCTAGCTATTTCATTAACAAAATAAATAGAATAGGCAGATTGACTACTGAAATGTAAAATATGGTTAATATTCTTCAAATCGTGGTATAGATTGAAGACAGATTGAATCAACATTTTAATAATGGAAATCTCTGATACTGAGATACTGCATTAAAAGTGTCTCCATCAAAAGGGCAGAGAGAGGGGAAAAAAACAGGATTATGGCTATGTGCTTCTTGTCATTTATGAAAAACTATTGTTTTTCATAGGAAAAAAAATTCATAGTATTGTGAGCAATTGATCCTAAAAGATATACAAATTGTATTGCAATATTCAGTCTATAACTTCCAAAT
The DNA here is from genome assembly GCA_022376925.1 of Tragulus kanchil. Taxonomy (NCBI): domain Eukaryota; kingdom Metazoa; phylum Chordata; class Mammalia; order Artiodactyla; family Tragulidae; genus Tragulus; species Tragulus kanchil. Next base: position 114,956,428 of record JAIOJX010000023.1, on the reverse strand, counting down.
GTCAAATGAACTTATGATAGAATAAATTACAATGAATATCTGATAGTGTAGAAGTGATAGCAGAATTAGAGCAAAAATGATTGACTCTAGATATGTTAGATGTATAACTAAAGTGAAATGCTTTTCATTTTCTTACTACAAAGGCCATTCACACATTTTCTCTCATATTTGGGCAGCTAATAGGTATTCAAGGTTCATGTGCTTTAATCTCCTCTTTTAACAAGGTTGTTCTTTTTTTTTTAAAGATTTATTTATTTATTTTGGGCGGGGGTCGGGTGGGGAGGGAGGGGAGCGGGCGGGCCACTTCTATTGGTCTTTCTCTATTTTCATCCGTCTTTGTTCTTTGGCTCCTGTGGGCCTCCCATCGCGGTGGCGTCTGTCGTCGCAGAGCGCTGGCTCTGGGCGCATGCGCTCTAGGAGCTCCAGCTCGGTAATTGGACACATCAGTCCAGCCGCTCCGCGGCACGTGGGATCTTCCCAGGCCAGGGATCGAACCGGCGCCCCTTGCACTGCAAGGCGGTGTCCTTACCCACTGGACCACCAGAGGAAGCGCAAGGTTGTTCTTTTATAGACATTAGTGACCTATAAATAAAAGAAAAAGTGGAGTTATCACTTGTGGCAGGACATATATTAATAATTTTATTAACTTATTCTCAGATTTTTTGCTGCAGTAGATTTACTAATAATAAAAGAAATATTGTGGTTTCTGGAAAGGAAGATCAGCTTTGTTTACAAATGTTCTAATCCTCCTTGCCTTAGAGGAAAGTTTACACTAGCTTTCTTTGTAAGGCTAAAATATTTAAATGCAGTGTTATTAGTTTTATACCAATAATGACACTATTTGTTAATATGGTCAGCCAAGAATTACACCTAGCTATTTCATTAACAAAATAAATAGAATAGGCAGATTGACTACTGAAATGTAAAATATGGTTAATATTCTTCAAATCGTGGTATAGATTGAAGACAGATTGAATCAACATTTTAATAATGGAAATCTCTGATACTGAGATACTGCATTAAAAGTGTCTCCATCAAAAGGGCAGAGAGAGGGGAAAAAAACAGGATTATGGCTATGTGCTTCTTGTCATTTATGAAAAACTATTGTTTTTCATAGGAAAAAAAATTCATAGTATTGTGAGCAATTGATCCTAAAAGATATACAAATTGTATTGCAATATTCAGTCTATAACTTCCAAATGTCAAATGAACTTATGATAGAATAAATTACAATGAATATCTGATAGTGTAGAAGTGATAGCAGAATTAGAGCAAAAATGATTGACTCTAGATATGTTAGATGTATAACTAAAGTGAAATGCTTTTCATTTTCTTACTACAAAGGCCATTCACACATTTTCTCTCATATTTGGGCAGCTAATAGGTATTCAAGGTTCATGTGCTTTAATCTCCTCTTTTAACAAGGTTGTTCTTTTTTTTTTAAAGATTTATTTATTTATTTTGGGCGGGGGTTGGGTGGGGAGGGAGGGGAGCGGGCGGGCCACTTCTATTGGTCTTTCTCTATTTTCATCCGTCTTTGTTCTTTGGCTCCTGTGGGCCTCCCATCGCGGTGGCGTCTGTCGTCGCAGAGCGCTGGCTCTGGGCGCATGCGCGCCGGAGCTCCAGCTCGGTAATTGGACACATCGGTCCAGCTGCTCCGCGGCACGTGGGATCCTCCCAGGCCAGGGATGGAACCAGCTCCCCTTGCACTGCAAGGCGGTGTCCTTACCCACTGGACCACCAGAGGAAGCGCAAGGTTGTTCTTTTATAGACATTAGTGACCTATAAATAAAAGAAAAAGTGGAGTTATCACTTGTGGCAGGACATATATTAATAATTTTATTAACTTATTCTCAGATTTTTTTGCTGCAGTAGATTTACTAATAATAGAATAGAAATATTGTGGTTTCTGGAAAGGAAGATCAGCTTTTTGTTTACAAATGTTCTAATCCTCCTTGCCTTAGAGGAAAGTTTACACTAGCTTTCTTTGTGGAAGTAGCCAAGAAGTTGGGCAGTAAGCCCAATGTTGACTTGACAGACTAGGAGAATGTCAACAGAGACAAATTTGACAGCATGGAATTAAACCAATAGCAACATTGTCCACCTCTGAATGAACTGTGTTAATAAGGACAATGTACAACTGCCAAGAGCAAACTACTGGTTAAGAGCCTCCTATATTTTCCTTGGCCTTTGTAAGATTTGATTTCTTGGTACAATATAAAATAATTTAGTGGAAGAATGGAGTGTGGGGGGAGAGAGAGAAGTATGTTAGGTGTATGAAATGTACTGATACGTTGCAAAAAAATATTGATGTTTTGTTGTTCATCATACTTGGCCAAGGGAAATTGGAAGTTAAATATAGTTTGACTTGGATAAATTTAAACACATATAATTCATTCTGTACTTTGTTTTATGGAAATTCTTAATTTTCACATACCTTTGAAAATGTATGCATGCATGCAAAATCTTTCAGTCCTGTCCAACTCTTTGAGACTCTAGGGACTGTAGCCCATGAGGCTTCTCTGTCCACGGGATTCTCCAGGCAAGAATACTGGAGTGAGTTTCAGTGGCTTCCTCCAGGGTATCTTCCCAACCCAGAGATCAAACCCATGTCTCTGCATTGGCAGGCAGCTTCTTTACCACAGGCTCCACCTGGAAAACCCTGGTATAAATAAATTTCAATATTTGGTCTTCAGTTATCTCTTTTTAGAGGACAAATCTCTAGAACAACTCTATGAAGTCTTTTTAGTTTGCCTCATTCTGTACTGATCTCTTATAGCCTGAAATTATCTATTATGTATACTACTTACTTCATGACTCATTGATACACTGCTTAGTGACTTTTAGCTCTTTGAGTATCTCTGATTTTACTCATATCTTAGTAACACATCTAGATTTTAAGCCTCTGCTGAGACAGGATTGCTTAAAATAAGAAGCTGAACAAGTGAATGTATGAAAATTGCTCTAGAATGAGTTGTCTAAGAGCAGAAACTCTTAGACAACTGAGAGTTGCAATACCATTTATCCATGTGTTGTCAGCAAACAATATAGTACAGGCATATAGGAGGTACTCAGTACTTGTTTGTTGAAAGAATGTGTGAGTAGATGAATGGACTAACATTCAACGAAGACATGAATGTGTATATCCATTTGAGCAGTTGATTCATTCATGTCTTATGAAAGATGATTCTATTTCCCCCAGATATTAATTTCTAATCCAGGGCAATGTATGCTCTTTACTAACATATTGTGGCAATCAGTCTGATTAATGCCAGTAATAGAGGGAACTTTGATCAAATCTTACATATTTTAAGGTCTCTTCATCATTTCTCAACCAGGTCTCATAGTTTGTATTTATTTTCTCTGTTCTGCAAAAATGAAGATAGCAGCCCCCTCACCAGCACTCAATTTTCCTTCAAACATCAACCCTCAAGCTCTGTCAATTTCCTCTGAGAGTTTGTAGTTCAAATTGTCTCAAATCATCCTATCATTCCACTTTACTTTATTTCAGGTGGATCTGAGAGAGAAATCTAGAAGTTCTTTGGGTGAAGAAAATATTGAAATTTTTGTAAGAAAGAATTAATTCTTTTGAACTCTAGGAAAAAAACTGTAGTGAGGCTTCTCTGTCCACGATTCTCAAGGCAAGAATACTGGAGTGAGTTTCAGTGGCTTCCTCCAGGGTATCTTCCCAACCCAGAGATCAAACCCATGTCTCTGCATTGGCAGGCAGCTTCTTTACCACAGGCTCCACCTGGAAAACCCTGGTATAAATAAATTTCAATATTTGGTCTTCAGTTATCTCTTTTTAGAGGACAAATCTCTAGAACAACTCTATGAAGTCTTTTTAGTTTGCCTCATTCTGTACTGATCTCTTATAGCCTGAAATTATCTATTATGTATACTACTTACTTCATGACTCATTGATACACTGCTTAGTGACTTTTAGCTCTTTGAGTATCTCTGATTTTACTCATATCTTAGTAACACATCTAGATTTTAAGCCTCTGCTGAGACAGGATTGCTTAAAATAAGAAGCTGAACAAGTGAATGTATGAAAATTGCTCTAGAATGAGTTGTCTAAGAGCAGAAACTCTTAGACAACTGAGAGTTGCAATACCATTTATCCATGTGTTGTCAGCAAACAATATAGTACAGGCATATAGGAGGTACTCAGTACTTGTTTGTTGAAAGAATGTGTGAGTAGATGAATGGACTAACATTCAACGAAGACATGAATGTGTATATCCATTTGAGCAGTTGATTCATTCATGTCTTATGAAAGATGATTCTATTTCCCCCAGATATTAATTTCTAATCCAGGGCAATGTATGCTCTTTACTAACATATTGTGGCAATCAGTCTGATTAATGCCAGTAATAGAGGGAACTTTGATCAAATCTTACATATTTTAAGGTCTCTTCATCATTTCTCAACCAGGTCTCATAGTTTGTATTTATTTTTCTCTGTTCTGCAAAAATGAAGATAGCAGCCCCCTCACCAGCACTCAATTTTCCTTCAAACATCAACCCTCAAGCTCTGTCAATTTCCTCTGAGAGTTTGTAGTTCAAATTGTCTCAAATCATCCTATCATTCCACTTTACTTTATTTCAGGTGGATCTGAGAGAGGAAATCTAGAAGTTCTTTGGGTGAAGAAAATATTGAAATTTTTTGTAAAGTATTTCTATAGCAGCTTAAATTAATTCTTTGACAATTATTTTATTGAGATATGGGGTCTGTGTCCACTACCCTTGTATCTGGATGAGGTTGTGACTGCTGGAACCAAGAATATATGGCTTAAGTGACATTCGAAGAGTTTTGAGACAAGGTTATAAATGGCTTTGGGTGTTCTGATTTGTTTGTTAAGACAATGGTCATCAATATGAGAAGTCTGACTATGGAAAGCACATGTGTAGATCTGCTCAGCTACTCATGTCACCTAATACTGGCTTTCCAGCCATGTCTTCCAAGGTGCCACACATGCGTGCAAAGAAGCTATCTTAGAAGTGGTTCCCCAGCCTCAGCTAACTGAGTCTTCCTCAGCTGAGACCAGAATACCGAAGGGCAGAAACAGATTGTACTCTGCATGAATGCATGACCCACAATTTCTGTGGTCATTTTAAAAATGATCAGTTTATGCCACTAAGGTTTGGAGTAATTTTTTTAATACAATAGTAATGACTGGAAAAATTTCACAATTAGATTTTATATACTTAAGGATATATTTTATTCTAAAAGTATAATCAAATGATTTTTGTAAAGAATGTAGGTCTGTTATTATTAACTAGCAACATCTTCCCCAGCTCCATTCCTCCCACTTGGTTCCAGGGTTTTCTTCAGGATGTCCAGGAGATGCATAAAAAGTGTTTTTTGAAGTAGGCGTGCTTAACATAATGATTAAATAAATTTGTTTTTAACTGTATCATTTAACTCTCTTGGTATTTCCAGTAATAATAGAGGAGATTGTAAGATACCAAACAGTGGGGAGTTCCAGGTCTAGGGAGAGCAGTGAAGTGACAGCTTTGGACAGTAAGGCACTACCTTGGTATCTCAGGCTATTTAGGGAATGGTATATCTGGTCAGTCAAGGTTCCAGTTACTTCATTTTGACAGTGAAACTGGTATTAGAGAACAGGTGAGTGGACTGAAATGTAGAACTCACTGGATTGATTTTTCAAGTGGTATATACATTTTTTAGAAAAGTAGCACTTTAGCAGCTACAAATCCTTAATAGAATTGCTAGACCATCAGCTGACCTATCAACACACCTTGAAAGAGTCTTCATAAAAGGCAAAAGTAAGTTCTGTCAGCTGTTGTTAGCAAAGCAAAATAAATTCATAGGAAGAAGGAATTATTTCTTCTAAATACTCTCATATTATAAAATACAACTCTTCCAAAGCCCTTGAGAAGGTGTTTCAGATATGGAGTCTGGATGAAATGTAAGAGGTTGAAAAAGCAATACAGTAAATGTAAAGACTTCTCTCAAGATTTAAATAGGAAGTGATAAAAATGTCAAAGTTAAGCTTCATGTAATAATGGGAAAAAAACTTCAAAAACTTTAGAGATACTTTAAGCTGAATCAACTGTGGCTTCCATAGGGAAGCTAAAAGAAAGTAAAAAGAAAGATAATACTTAATGGGCTTGGGGAAATAAAAGTTACATTGTAATTTTGTAGTAAATTAGCCCAGAACGACTTTATTTATATAGTTTCTGACGCAAAGGGTTGCAGGGAAGTTTAGGAAAGTTGCATCAAAGAAAGTTACAAATCTTTTCAAGATTTCTGGAGCTGTAATATGTTAATGTGCATTGTGAATCATTTTGATGTGCATCTATTATTCAGTGTTTCCAAAATTCACTTGACCATATAATTATTTAAAAGAGAGAAACTTTTCGAGACTGGGTTCCCAGGGGGCAAGCTTAGGGGAACACTGATTTATTCCTTCTATTTGATAATATCTTATTGATCTTACTATGAAACTAGAAGTCACATGTGATTTGTAATTGGTTCCAGGGTTTTCTTCAGGATGTCCAGGAGATGCATAAAAAGTGTTTTTTGAAGTAGGCGTGCTTAACATAATGATTAAATAAATTTGTTTTTAACTGTATCATTTAACTCTCTTGGTATTTCCAGTAATAATAGAGGAGATTGTAAGATACCAAACAGTGGGGAGTTCCAGGTCTAGGGAGAGCAGTGAAGTGACAGCTTTGGACAGTAAGGCACTACCTTGGTATCTCAGGCTATTTAGGGAATGGTATATCTGGTCAGTCAAGGTTCCAGTTACTTCATTTTGACAGTGAAACTGGTATTAGAGAACAGGTGAGTGGACTGAAATGTAGAACTCACTGGATTGATTTTTCAAGTGGTATATACATTTTTTAGAAAAGTAGCACTTTAGCAGCTACAAATCCTTAATAGAATTGCTAGACCATCAGCTGACCTATCAACACACCTTGAAAGAGTCTTCATAAAAGGCAAAAGTAAGTTCTGTCAGCTGTTGTTAGCAAAGCAAAATAAATTCATAGGAAGAAGGAATTATTTCTTCTAAATACTCTCATATTATAAAATACAACTCTTCCAAAGCCCTTGAGAAGGTGTTTCAGATATGGAGTCTGGATGAAATGTAAGAGGTTGAAAAAGCAATACAGTAAATGTAAAGACTTCTCTCAAGATTTAAATAGGAAGTGATAAAAATGTCAAAGTTAAGCTTCATGTAATAATGGGAAAAAAACTTCAAAAACTTTAGAGATACTTTAAGCTGAATCAACTGTGGCTTCCATAGGGAAGCTAAAAGAAAGTAAAAAGAAAGATAATACTTAATGGGCTTGGGGAAATAAAAGTTACATTGTAATTTTGTAGTAAATTAGCCCAGAACGACTTTATTTATATAGTTTCTGACGCAAAGGGTTGCAGGGAAGTTTAGGAAAGTTGCATCAAAGAAAGTTACAAATCTTTTCAAGATTTCTGGAGCTGTAATATGTTAATGTGCATTGTGAATCATTTTGATGTGCATCTATTATTCAGTGTTTCCAAAATTCACTTGACCATATAATTATTTAAAAGAGAGAAACTTTTCGAGACTGGGTTCCCAGGGGGCAAGCTTAGGGGAACACTGATTTATTCCTTCTATTTGATAATATCTTATTGATCTTACTATGAAACTAGAAGTCACATGTGATTTGTAAGTTTCTCATGGTTCCCACTCTTTGTATGTATATCTCTAATTATCACATATTTTAGGTAGAGTTTGTGCCTTTCCTGACTTTCTTCTTCCATGAAGAAGCAACACTACTTGTTGGGGTGTTGACAGTGCCCTATTTTTGACCTGTATGATGATTGCATAAGACTTTGTAATTATACTAGCAGTTATAAACTGTGTAATACCTATGTGTTCTATGCAATGTTATGCATATGTATTTCATTAAAACTAAAAAACTAAAAGCAAAGTCATATATATTTTATATGTCTTTAGTCTACAGTGGCTTTCAACTTGTTATGGGGAACAACTATATACATTTTTAATTTTCAATTCTTAGAAATTTATGAAAGTTTTAGAATACTGAGATTTCTATTTCTGTTTCTCTTTGTTTATGCGTGAGCATCTAATATACAGTGCTCATAAGCAATTTATTCCACTTAAAATATATTTTGATTAGACATGTATTTAATTATATAAAGAACATAATGAGTAAGACTTGCCTTTTAATTTAGTTTTAACTTTTCTGGCATAAGTCACTAAGTAAATTTTTGTAGAATTTCCAAAGTGAGATGGTTGGATGGCATCACTGACTCAATGGACATGAGTTTGAACAAGCTCCAGGAGATAGTGAAGGACAGGAGGCATGGCATGCTGCAGTCTATGGGGTCGCAAAGATTTGGACATAGCTGAGCAGTTGAATAACAACATCCGAGTATGTTACTCCTTTGCTTTTTACATCTTACTGTAAAAAGACCTAGGGAAGCTAAAAGAAAGTAAAAAGAAAGATAATACTTAATGGGCTTGGGGAAATAAAAGTTACATTGTAATTTTGTAGTAAATTAGCCCAGAACGACTTTATTTATATAGTTTCTGACGCAAAGGGTTGCAGGGAAGTTTAGGAAAGTTGCATCAAAGAAAGTTACAAATCTTTTCAAGATTTCTGGAGCTGTAATATGTTAATGTGCATTGTGAATCATTTTGATGTGCATCTATTATTCAGTGTTTCCAAAATTCACTTGACCATATAATTATTTAAAAGAGAGAAACTTTTCGAGACTGGGTTCCCAGGGGGCAAGCTTAGGGGAACACTGATTTATTCCTTCTATTTGATAATATCTTATTGATCTTACTATGAAACTAGAAGTCACATGTGATTTGTAAGTTTCTCATGGTTCCCACTCTTTGTATGTATATCTCTAATTATCACATATTTTAGGTAGAGTTTGTGCCTTTCCTGACTTTCTTCTTCCATGAAGAAGCAACACTACTTGTTGGGGTGTTGACAGTGCCCTATTTTTGACCTGTATGATGATTGCATAAGACTTTGTAATTATACTAGCAGTTATAAACTGTGTAATACCTATGTGTTCTATGCAATGTTATGCATATGTATTTCATTAAAACTAAAAAACTAAAAGCAAAGTCATATATATTTTATATGTCTTTAGTCTACAGTGGCTTTCAACTTGTTATGGGGAACAACTATATACATTTTTAATTTTCAATTCTTAGAAATTTATGAAAGTTTTAGAATACTGAGATTTCTATTTCTGTTTCTCTTTGTTTATGCGTGAGCATCTAATATACAGTGCTCATAAGCAATTTATTCCACTTAAAATATATTTTGATTAGACATGTATTTAATTATATAAAGAACATAATGAGTAAGACTTGCCTTTTAATTTAGTTTTAACTTTTCTGGCATAAGTCACTAAGTAAATTTTTGTAGAATTTCCAAAGTGAGATGGTTGGATGGCATCACTGACTCAATGGACATGAGTTTGAACAAGCTCCAGGAGATAGTGAAGGACAGGAGGCATGGCATGCTGCAGTCTATGGGGTCGCAAAGATTTGGACATAGCTGAGCAGTTGAATAACAACATCCGAGTATGTTACTCCTTTGCTTTTTTACATCTTACTGTAAAAAGACTGAAAGTGTTACATGATTTTGTCGCTGTTCTCTCATCTCCTTGCTGTGCGTTGAGAACTTTAAGTACCTTCCTGCCTCAGACCCTTGGTGCTGTTGCCTGTCTATGAACAATTCTTCCCTCATTTCCTTTGGATCTGTGCTCCAGTGGTCCTGCTTCTCAGACGGTCTAACCACATCATTTGAAATTGAGAACTTACATATTTATAACCTTTAATTTTTCTCCATACCACTGATAACCATCTAACATACATACTTTACTGATCTGTTTTGCTTATGTTACCCTTTGTTTATTTTATTCACTGTTCTATCATTGTGCCTGTTAGTGGCTGGTAGCTAGTAGATACACAGTATATTTTTGCTGAAAAATGAATGGTATACATTAACTGTGTTAACTTCTCAAATTTGCTATACTTTCATATTTTATTTTAGTAATTCTGCCTTTAAAAGTTGGGTGGATTGGGGTGTAGCAATACTGTGGACTACTGTGAGGTTCTGGCTGTGGTGGGCTGTGGCTGCCTTACATGGGTTCTTCAGAGCTGATTATAACATCTCTTTGCATCTCTACATTTGGTAGACAAAGTGGGAATATTTACATTTCAGAAACTAGTGAACACTACAGATCAGGGCTTCATTTCCTCACAGTCAGTGTTGGAATACTATCTTTAGCAAGGTGTCATAGGAAGACTAATAATTTAACACCATGTTATTTTTGTTTGTGTGGGTGTTAGTCGCTCTAGTGAACACTTAGATCTTTAAAAAAAAAGTTTTAACTGAGATTTCTATTTCTGTTTCTCTTTGTTTATGCGTGAGCATCTAATATACAGTGCTCATAAGCAATTTATTCCACTTAAAATATATTTTGATTAGACATGTATTTAATTATATAAAGAACATAATGAGTAAGACTTGCCTTTTAATTTAGTTTTAACTTTTCTGGCATAAGTCACTAAGTAAATTTTTGTAGAATTTCCAAAGTGAGATGGTTGGATGGCATCACTGACTCAATGGACATGAGTTTGAACAAGCTCCAGGAGATAGTGAAGGACAGGAGGCATGGCATGCTGCAGTCTATGGGGTCGCAAAGATTTGGACATAGCTGAGCAGTTGAATAACAACATCCGAGTATGTTACTCCTTTGCTTTTTTACATCTTACTGTAAAAAGACTGAAAGTGTTACATGATTTTGTCGCTGTTCTCTCATCTCCTTGCTGTGCGTTGAGAACTTTAAGTACCTTCCTGCCTCAGACCCTTGGTGCTGTTGCCTGTCTATGAACAATTCTTCCCTCATTTCCTTTGGATCTGTGCTCCAGTGGTCCTGCTTCTCAGACGGTCTAACCACATCATTTGAAATTGAGAACTTACATATTTATAACCTTTAATTTTTCTCCATACCACTGATAACCATCTAACATACATACTTTACTGATCTGTTTTGCTTATGTTACCCTTTGTTTATTTTATTCACTGTTCTATCATTGTGCCTGTTAGTGGCTGGTAGCTAGTAGATACACAGTATATTTTTGCTGAAAAATGAATGGTATACATTAACTGTGTTAACTTCTCAAATTTGCTATACTTTCATATTTTATTTTAGTAATTCTGCCTTTAAAAGTTGGGTGGATTGGGGTGTAGCAATACTGTGGACTACTGTGAGGTTCTGGCTGTGGTGGGCTGTGGCTGCCTTACATGGGTTCTTCAGAGCTGATTATAACATCTCTTTGCATCTCTACATTTGGTAGACAAAGTGGGAATATTTACATTTCAGAAACTAGTGAACACTACAGATCAGGGCTTCATTTCCTCACAGTCAGTGTTGGAATACTATCTTTAGCAAGGTGTCATAGGAAGACTAATAATTTAACACCATGTTATTTTTGTTTGTGTGGGTGTTAGTCGCTCAGTTATGTCTGACTCCTTGTGATCCCATGGACTATAGCCTGATAGACTCCTTTGTCTACGGAATTTTCCAGGCAAGAATACTGGAGTAGGTTGCCATTTCCTACTCCAGGGGGTTTTCCTGACCCATCAATCAAACCCACATCTCCTGCATTGGCAGGAGTGTTTTTTTTTTTTTTTGTAAATGCCACTGAGTCACCAGGGAAGCCCTTTTATTCAGTAGGTCTGCGGAGAGGTCTGAGAAGATGTGTGTCTAACAAAATTTTAGGAAACACTTACAGTGTAAATCTGGAAATCTCACCTTGAGAACTGCTTATTAAAAGGAAAAGCCAAGGTCAGGCTCAGGAATATACAGCCTAAAAAATACTGGCAGCAGCACTCAGCCATTCCAATAGGGTTCTGAACAGCTCAACCATAGTTCGAAATTTGTTCACCTCAAAGTCCTGCAGTTAGCAAAATCCTGTACTCCTTGCAAAGTAGTTTAGCTTCTTTGATGGTTTTAATCTTCTTCCTTCTAAGGTGGCTCATCCCTTCCAATGGAATATAGTATTCTTTTTGGTAAGAGTTCTGATTGACCATTTTTTTCTCATTATATTTTCAGCAGTAATCATGACTCTTAAAAATTACTTTTTGTCGTTGTCTGACAAATCTCTCAGTCTAGCTCTGACTTTAGTCACTAGATGATGAGGCAATACAGTGTCAGTGATGTTTAAGATGCTGGTTGTCATCTCCAGCCTAGTAAATATTAGGTATATCAGAAACGAGGCTAGTTCTAGGTTCTGCTAGTTAAAAAGTTGAGCTGATGACATGTCTACCTTTCAAGATTGTGTGGCTGTGTGCGTGTCTTACAGCAAGAGTGAGAATGAGAGAGAGAGAAATTTGAAATGAGAAATGAGACATAGGATTAATGTGACTGTGCCTACAGGTAGAAGGAAATATCAAAAACTGTAGTTAGAAAGAATTAGGAAAAGTTGGGGCTTTTTCAAATGTTACATTTGTCCCTTACTTCAAGGTCACATTATCTAATCCTTAATGAAAATGTATTACCATCTTCTATGTGCATGATATATTGATACAACCTACTTTCTAATTACAAATATTGAAAAATCTATTCATTGAAAAAAATCTCATAAGGACCTCTACAATTCTTACTCAATAAATGAAAGATGGGTTGAAGCCTTTGTTGGTTAAAGATGGTATTTTAAGGAGAAAATTACATTTCTTTCAAAAGTATTCTAATGTGTAGAATTCCCATGAATTTAGATAGACTTTTCCAATTAGTCCAAATTGTGGAAGTTTTTCCTCTCTTCACTAATCCTTTGGTTTCAAAGCTCTGTTAGGTGAGATAATAATTAGAAGTTTGGTGGAAAACTAAACTTGCACATAGGAAGAAGTGTAAAGGTTAGTAAGGTGTTTGTATCATAGCCTGGAGCCTGCCTAACTCATTTGTTAGGTGTTGGCTCTCCAGTTTATTATTATGTAAGCAGATTTGCACTCCATTAGTGGTTCTCTACCCTAACCACACATTAGAAACACTCTTTGAGAACAGTAATTTCCCAGTTCCACCTTAGATCTTCTAGTTTAATTGGTCTAGAATGGGACTGGGAATTGGAAATTTTTAGAAAGCTCCCTAGATGATTTTAATGTGCAGCCAGATTGAGGACCACTTCACTTGAGAACAGCAAAAATCATGATAGCTTAGAGTAACTGAACAAATACCTTTTGACAAGTTTTCAAGACCAGTGGCCAAATCTAATGATTCTATGCTGATTTATGACTCACTTCGGTTCTTTAACATAAATATCCTATTTCAACCCATCATAATCTTGTGACATGATTTAGGGAGATGATGCTATACTAATTTTTCAGAAGAAAATGCTGAAACTTTATGCTCCTTTTGTGGATTACCTTAGGTACTTAGGTCAGTCATTCTCAGGTTTCCATTGGGTTATATGTTGCCGAACACTGAACTGAAAAGTTTCGGTTTTCGTAGCATGAAGACACTATCTTTGATTTCATAGCATGAGGATGGTACATCTGCATCTTTGGTTAAATGCTTTCCTTTCCACACACAAATTTGACCTTTGGTAAGTACAATCTTAGGTTGTATTTTCCTCTTGTTTGTTGTCATTTGTTAGCCATAAAGAATTTCAGGTACAGTTTTTATCATCCTTGTTTATTTTGACTTACTCATCACATTCAGAATGTTTACAGTATATTCCTAACTCTGGGGCCATTATTAAGCTTAGCAGTGACAGTAAACTTCCCAGAGAGAATTGTCGAAACAGGAAGCCTGATAGTCTGATCCTCTAATATGAGATCACAGGTTTGAAAGGTGGGGAAATTGGCCTTGAAACCTTGCTTTTGCCGCCTACTAGACTCTGAGCAGTCAAAGTCATTCTGACTGAAGGGCAAACTGGGCCACTTGCTCTTGGCCTTTCACTGTGCTTTTTTTGTGACAGACCAAACCTCCATGAGAACACTATTGAAGAATGCCATAAGCACAGCTGCAAGAAAGATTTCTTTGTGTTAACACATAAGCACAGTAGTTTTCAGGTGTGTTTGAAGGCCATGGTGAGTGTGTTCATAGATAGCTCACATCTTTAGAACATACATGTGTTGGAATCGGGATTTGAACTCAAAGTTACTGCCTTTTGCTCAAACCAGCAGGTCCTGCTGCTACTTAGATGTCTGTTATAGTAGAATTTGGCTGAAGAGCAAAGAAAAAGAGAACATAGCCTTTGAAATGCATGGAGGGTAATATGGAATTTTAGAAACCCAGATTTTCAAAAACCAGGCTCATGATAGCTTAGAGTAACTGAACAAATACCTTTTGACAAGTTTTCAAGACCAGTGGCCAAATCTAATGATTCTATGCTGATTTATGACTCACTTCGGTTCTTTAACATAAATATCCTATTTCAACCCATCATAATCTTGTGACATGATTTAGGGAGATGATGCTATACTAATTTTTCAGAAGAAAATGCTGAAACTTTATGCTCCTTTTGTGGATTACCTTAGGTACTTAGGTCAGTCATTCTCAGGTTTCCATTGGGTTATATGTTGCCGAACACTGAACTGAAAAGTTTCGGTTTTCGTAGCATGAAGACACTATCTTTGATTTCATAGCATGAGGATGGTACATCTGCATCTTTGGTTAAATGCTTTCCTTTCCACACACAAATTTGACCTTTGGTAAGTACAATCTTAGGTTGTATTTTCCTCTTGTTTGTTGTCATTTGTTAGCCATAAAGAATTTCAGGTACAGTTTTTATCATCCTTGTTTATTTTGACTTACTCATCACATTCAGAATGTTTACAGTATATTCCTAACTCTGGGGCCATTATTAAGCTTAGCAGTGACAGTAAACTTCCCAGAGAGAATTGTCGAAACAGGAAGCCTGATAGTCTGATCCTCTAATATGAGATCACAGGTTTGAAAGGTGGGGAAATTGGCCTTGAAACCTTGCTTTTGCCGCCTACTAGACTCTGAGCAGTCAAAGTCATTCTGACTGAAGGGCAAACTGGGCCACTTGCTCTTGGCCTTTCACTGTGCTTTTTTTGTGACAGACCAAACCTCCATGAGAACACTATTGAAGAATGCCATAAGCACAGCTGCAAGAAAGATTTCTTTGTGTTAACACATAAGCACAGTAGTTTTCAGGTGTGTTTGAAGGCCATGGTGAGTGTGTTCATAGATAGCTCACATCTTTAGAACATACATGTGTTGGAATCGGGATTTGAACTCAAAGTTACTGCCTTTTGCTCAAACCAGCAGGTCCTGCTGCTACTTAGATGTCTGTTATAGTAGAATTTGGCTGAAGAGCAAAGAAAAAGAGAACATAGCCTTTGAAATGCATGGTTCGTTTACCAGGTATAAATATGTGGATCAGAAGCTTGATGTTTCTGGAAATGTTAAGTGGATGATAATTGAAAGAGAATCATCTGCGGCCATTTTAATAAGTACATTGATGAAGGAATGACAGTGTGGAAAGAATACAGTAGAATGTTTACTCAAGCAGATTTTGTTCAGACTGTCAAGTGACAGGAAAGGGGTGTGTGTGTGTGTGTGTGTGTGTGTGTGTGTGTGTGTGTGTGTGTGTGTGTGTTTGGCCATAGTCGAGAGCTTTAGATCCTGGAGTGGGAATATCACATGAAGAGAAACTAAGACTATGTCTCAAGGGAGAATTGCCAGTGTTGAAAACCAGTTAGGCAATTGTTGCTAACCCTACTGTAATAATAAAAAAAAATGAAGCTAATAATAAAAACTTCATCAGAGCATTTGAAAACAAAACTGTGTATGTGTTAAAGGTTTCTGTAATTAACTTTACAAACTCAATAGTTCCAGATACCTTGTTGTCATTTAGTAGCTAAGTTGTGTCTGGCTCTTTGCAACTCCCGAGGACCTGCCTACCAGGTTCCTCTGTCCATGGGACTTTCCAGGCAAGTATACTGGAGTGGATTTCCAGGGAATCTTCCCTGTCATGCCTTTTTTAAAGAGCATATCATTTCATATGGGATTACTTTCCTAGGATTTGGGGAACTTCTTAGAGGATGCCTATACAGTATACGAATTTGTTCTTAGGCTAGTGCTTCACTGTATTTATGAGCCAAGCTGATTCCTTTTGCAATTTCTAGATGAGAAGTTTCCCTCAAGCTAATATGTTTTCCATGTATAGGGACATAGATGTGTACATGCTTAGTTGCTTCAGTCATGTCCAACTCTTTGTGACCCTATGGACTGTAGCCCATTAGGCTTCTCTGATGGGATTTTCCCAGCAAGAGTACTGGAATGATTTCCTATGTCCTGCTTAAGGAGATCTTAATAACCCAGGGATTGAACCTGTGTCTCTTAGGTCTCCTGCATTGGCAGGCAGGTTCCTTACCACTAGCGCCACCTGCGAAGCCCAGGAACATAGATACTTTCTATTAATTTTTTTCACTTATAACTGCAATCAACGTAAACAAAAAGTTAAAGAAATACTAGGGGAAGCTTAATATAACTATTATTTGAAGCTTATATATATGCAATATGTATTTGCATGTGTATGACTATATGCTGTTAGTTGATGTACATGCTTAGTAAGTCGTCCACTACGTTAATTCCCGATTCTGTGGGACATTTCATTCAGGGACTGACTCAAGGAGTTTCTATTGGTATTGAGGCTAACATTTTGAAGGGGAGAAGGAGGGGGAACAGATCATTACAGAAGAAAGCTACACTATTTAAGAGCAGCCCTGCTGCAAAACCAGCATCTCCTTAAGATACATAGTTACTTTTATGTTTGAAAGAGACCTATTACCTCAGACAAATAGACTATTTGGATAGAAATGTAGGATTCTAACATGATTTGGCCTATGTTGGTAAGATGCCACTGAGAATCATAGAATACTGTCACTGGAAACCACAGAAAGCTTGAGCTAATAATAAAAGCTTCATCAGAGCATTTGAAAACAAAACTGTGTATGTGTTAAAGGTTTCTGTAATTAACTTTACAAACTCAATAGTTCCAGATACCTTGTTGTCATTTAGTAGCTAAGTTGTGTCTGGCTCTTTGCAACTCCCGAGGACCTGCCTACCAGGTTCCTCTGTCCATGGGACTTTCCAGGCAAGTATACTGGAGTGGATTTCCAGGGAATCTTCCCTGTCATGCCTTTTTTAAAGAGCATATCATTTCATATGGGATTACTTTCCTAGGATTTGGGGAACTTCTTAGAGGATGCCTATACAGTATACGAATTTGTTCTTAGGCTAGTGCTTCACTGTATTTATGAGCCAAGCTGATTCCTTTTGCAATTTCTAGATGAGAAGTTTCCCTCAAGCTAATATGTTTTCCATGTATAGGGACATAGATGTGTACATGCTTAGTTGCTTCAGTCATGTCCAACTCTTTGTGACCCTATGGACTGTAGCCCATTAGGCTTCTCTGATGGGATTTTCCCAGCAAGAGTACTGGAATGATTTCCTATGTCCTGCTTAAGGAGATCTTAATAACCCAGGGATTGAACCTGTGTCTCTTAGGTCTCCTGCATTGGCAGGCAGGTTCCTTACCACTAGCGCCACCTGCGAAGCCCAGGAACATAGATACTTTCTATTAATTTTTTTCACTTATAACTGCAATCAACGTAAACAAAAAGTTAAAGAAATACTAGGGGAAGCTTAATATAACTATTATTTGAAGCTTATATATATGCAATATGTATTTGCATGTGTATGACTATATGCTGTTAGTTGATGTACATGCTTAGTAAGTCGTCCACTACGTTAATTCCCGATTCTGTGGGACATTTCATTCAGGGACTGACTCAAGGAGTTTCTATTGGTATTGAGGCTAACATTTTGAAGGGGAGAAGGAGGGGGAACAGATCATTACAGAAGAAAGCTACACTATTTAAGAGCAGCCCTGCTGCAAAACCAGCATCTCCTTAAGATACATAGTTACTTTTATGTTTGAAAGAGACCTATTACCTCAGACAAATAGACTATTTGGATAGAAATGTAGGATTCTAACATGATTTGGCCTATGTTGGTAAGATGCCACTGAGAATCATAGAATACTGTCACTGGAAACCACAGAAAGCTTGAGCTGCAAACCTCCTCTATACAAGTGAGAGAATAGAGGTCAGCCGCCTTCTCCTTCATTACCTGAGCTGGTCCATAGCCCAGAGAGGACCAGAAGCCAGAGAACCCTTAAGCTGGTTACTTGCA
Organism: Tragulus kanchil; assembly: GCA_022376925.1. Classification (NCBI taxonomy): domain Eukaryota; kingdom Metazoa; phylum Chordata; class Mammalia; order Artiodactyla; family Tragulidae; genus Tragulus; species Tragulus kanchil. The sequence continues at coordinate 114,938,197 of JAIOJX010000023.1, read as the reverse complement.
CCTTGCTTACTCTCTTTAAAATGTGTGGGCAAATTAGGGGACAGTTGATGTGTTATAAAATGGCACCCCAAAGTAAAAAGTGAAAGTGTTAGTCGCTCAGTCATGTCCAACTCTGCGACCCTATAGACTGTAGCCTGCCAGGCTCCTCTGTCCATGGAATTGTCCAGGCAAGAATACTGGCGTGGGTTGTCATGCCCTCCTCCAGGGTATCTTTCTGATCCAGGGATTGAACCTACGTCTCCTGCATCTCCTGCATTGCAGGCAGATTCTTTTTTACCACTGAGCCACCAGTGAAGCCCACATCTATGTACAAACGTTTATAAATATCTCAAAATTTAACATGCATGTATGACCCCTATATATATATATATAGATAGATAGATAGATAGATAGATAGATAGATAGATAGATATTTAAGTTACTTCAATTGTGTCCAACTCTTTGCAACCCTATGGACTGAGCCTGCCAGGCTCCTCTGTTCCTGGAATTCTCCAGGAAAGAATACTGGAGTGGGTTGCCATGTCCTCCTCCAGGGGATCTTCCTAACGCAAGCCTCAAACCTGTGTCTCTTACACCTCCTGCATTGGTAGGTGGGTTCTTTATGACTGGTGCCACCTGGAAAACTCTAGGTCGCCTAGAGACTTTATTAAAAGGCACATCTCAGGGTGGGAACAGAGATTTTGTTTTCTCAATTTTCCCTCAGATTATGCTGATACTGCTAGTCTGTTGGCCACATTCTGAGCAACAAGGAATTTGCTACAAATAGCCAAACATTTCATTCAGGGACTGACTCAAGGAGTTTCTATTGGTATTGAGGCTAACATTTTGAAGGGAGAAGGAGGGGAACAGATCATTACAGAAGAAAGCTACACTATTTAAGAGCAGCCCTGCTGCAAAACCAGCATCTCCTTAAGATACATAGTTACTTTTATGTTTGAAAGAGACCTATTACCTCAGACAAATAGACTATTTGGATAGAAATGTAGGATTCTAACATGATTTGGCCTATGTTGGTAAGATGCCACTGAGAATCATAGAATACTGTCACTGGAAACCACAGAAAGCTTGAGCTGCAAACCTCCTCTATACAAGTGAGAGAATAGAGGTCAGCCGCCTTCTCCTTCATTACCTGAGCTGGTCCATAGCCCAGAGAGGACCAGAAGCCAGAGAACCCTTAAGCTGGTTACTTGCACCTTGCTTACTCTCTTTAAAATGTGTGGGCAAATTAGGGGACAGTTGATGTGTTATAAAATGGCACCCCAAAGTAAAAAGTGAAAGTGTTAGTCGCTCAGTCATGTCCAACTCTGCGACCCTATAGACTGTAGCCTGCCAGGCTCCTCTGTCCATGGAATTGTCCAGGCAAGAATACTGGCGTGGGTTGTCATGCCCTCCTCCAGGGTATCTTTCTGATCCAGGGATTGAACCTACGTCTCCTGCATCTCCTGCATTGCAGGCAGATTCTTTTTTACCACTGAGCCACCAGTGAAGCCCACATCTATGTACAAACGTTTATAAATATCTCAAAATTTAACATGCATGTAGGTCCCCTATATATATATATATATAGATAGATAGATAGATAGATAGATAGATAGATAGATAGATATTTAAGTTACTTCAATTGTGTCCAACTCTTTGCAACCCTATGGACTGAGCCTGCCAGGCTCCTCTGTTCCTGGAATTCTCCAGGAAAGAATACTGGAGTGGGTTGCCATGTCCTCCTCCAGGGGATCTTCCTAACGCAAGCCTCAAACCTGTGTCTCTTACACCTCCTGCATTGGTAGGTGGGTTCTTTATGACTGGTGCCACCTGGAAAACTCTAGGTCGCCTAGAGACTTTATTAAAAGGCACATCTCAGGGTGGGAACAGAGATTTTGTTTTCTCAATTTTCCCTCAGATTATGCTGATACTGCTAGTCTGTTGGCCACATTCTGAGCAACAAGGAATTTGCTACAATAGCTAAAATGTTTGAAGTTTAACAGAAAACATCAATATTTTATCCTAAAAAGTGACTTAATGTTCGGATTTCAAGCAGGTCTATTTTTGACAATCTTTATATTACAACATACAGCTAGGTGGTATTTGCCTCTGACTTTATCAGGTCTATTCTGGTAAGCCCCCATGAGATCGTTACATGAAAGAGAGTACAGAAGATCAAACAAATTGTTCTTTATGGGTTACAAATTCCAGCCATGAGCAGATGACTTCCTCTTCCTCTTCTTCTCTTCCTCCCTCCCTCAGAAATACACGTTAAAAACTTCTGTGGTACAATATGCTGGTTTTGTTGGATCTGCCTTTGAAATTTAAAAAACAACAGATATAGTTATTGAATGTTCTTTATTTCTTAGTTGATAGGAGCAGTGGGTTCTACTTGAAAGGAAGCTGGTTTTCTTTACCTTACTCTCCAGTCTCTATTGCAATCTATTTCTCTAGTACATATCTTTTACTCTGTTTTTTTCCCCCTTATGTATTTGTCTTTTCAAAACCAGACTTAGAATTTTTCTTCTTCCTCAGTATTATGAAATGTGCCTAGCAGTATGACTTAATTTTGCCTCAGCCTCTATTATGGTGCTTTGTACATTAGTATGCACAATAAAGTCTTAATGAATAAAAACACACATAATAAATGCTCATGGTATTTAATTGTTCGTTGAGGTAACTCTTCTCCATGCTGGTTTACAGCATCATATGGACAGTACTTGGGGATTTTTGGTTTTCTCCTTCTAGATGCTAGTGGTGCAGTTATTCTCTGTTTTGTTTTTTTCTTTACGTATTTATATACTTTTCAATTAGAATACTGGAGTGGGTTGCCATGTCCTCCTCAGGGGATCTTCCTAACGCAAGCCTCAAACCTGTGTCTCTTACACCTCCTGCATTGGTAGGTGGGTTCTTTATGACTGGTGCCACCTGGAAAACTCTAGGTCGCCTAGAGACTTTATTAAAAGGCACATCTCAGGGTGGGAACAGAGATTTTGTTTTCTCAATTTTCCCTCAGATTATGCTGATACTGCTAGTCTGTTGGCCACATTCTGAGCAACAAGGAATTTGCTACAATAGCTAAAATGTTTGAAGTTTAACAGAAAACATCAATATTTTATCCTAAAAAGTGACTTAATGTTCGGATTTCAAGCAGGTCTATTTTTGACAATCTTTATATTACAACATACAGCTAGGTGGTATTTGCCTCTGACTTTATCAGGTCTATTCTGGTAAGCCCCCATGAGATCGTTACATGAAAGAGAGTACAGAAGATCAAACAAATTGTTCTTTATGGGTTACAAATTCCAGCCATGAGCAGATGACTTCCTCTTCCTCTTCTTCTCTTCCTCCCTCCCTCAGAAATACACGTTAAAAACTTCTGTGGTACAATATGCTGGTTTTGTTGGATCTGCCTTTGAAATTTAAAAAACAACAGATATAGTTATTGAATGTTCTTTATTTCTTAGTTGATAGGAGCAGTGGGTTCTACTTGAAAGGAAGCTGGTTTTCTTTACCTTACTCTCTCCAGTCTCTATTGCAATCTATTTCTCTAGTACATATCTTTTACTCTGTTTTTTTCCCCCTTATGTATTTGTCTTTTCAAAACCAGACTTAGAATTTTTCTTCTTCCTCAGTATTATGAAATGTGCCTAGCAGTATGACTTAATTTTGCCTCAGCCTCTATTATGGTGCTTTGTACATTAGTATGCACAATAAAGTCTTAATGAATAAAAACACACATAATAAATGCTCATGGTATTTAATTGTTCGTTGAGGTAACTCTTCTCCATGCTGGTTTACAGCATCATATGGACAGTACTTGGGGATTTTTGGTTTTCTCCTTCTAGATGCTAGTGGTGCAGTTATTCTCTGTTTTGTTTTGTTTTTTTTCTTTTACGTATTTATATACTTTTCAATTAGAATGGCAGCACTTTTTTTTTTCAAATAATATCTCTAATCTTACTGGTTCTACATATGAGGTTGCAAATATGTATGCCTTCTTTGGTATGCTTGATGTAGAATAATCATATATACATGCTTCTGTATATCCCTGTGCTCTGATGCCACTAGGAAAGGAAAGTAGGTGTTTCTGACTGGTCATTCTTTCTGAATTGGAGGCTCTCTTTTGAATGACCTCGTGGAGAGAATGCAGATAATTCTTGTAATCTAGGTGACAGTACTAGTTCTTTATGAATCATTCATTCAGTCAGTTCTCATTGAGCACTTCCACGTACTGGTTATAATTAGCAATAAACTCTGCTTTCTTATAGTCAAATTCTGTTTGTGTGTGCATGTGTATCTTTTATAAAGTTAAGAAAATAGTTTAGAACATAAATTCTATTAGTGTAATAAGAACAGTAAAACTATATAAATGATTACAGGATAAAGAAAAATGAGAGGAGCATAGGACCTAGAAAAGGTTTGTATGAGAAGGCGTTTGAGCGGAGAGCTGAGGTGAATTGTACAGTGAGACGTGTGGATGCTGAGGAAAACAGTGTACAGACTGGAGAACAGCAAATGCAGAGCTGAGAACAAGTCTGGCATGCTGGATGAAAATAGGGCTTCCAGGGGTAATGGAGTGACTAGGTAAGGGAGGAGATGAGTGTGGACAGAGGGGATGGCCCCCTCTGGTGGGTGTGGGAGGTTCTTAGGGAATGGACACTTTTAGGTTTAAAACTCTCAGTGTCTTTTACTCCACTTAGAAAGAAGATGCAGGAGCTTGAATGAGAGCTTAATCCTCCAACTTCGGTAGGCATGCATTCCTCTCCTAAATTCCCTCTGCTCTAGCCATAGCCCCTACCACTACCTCCACACACCTTCTTTCAGCCCTTCTGTCTCCTTCTTCTTCTCACCACAGGGCTTTTTATGTGCTAGTTCCACTACATAGAGGACTTTCCACCTACACCCTCAAGCCTTCACATCTCAGCTGCCTTATCAGTTCTTTAGAGAAAATTTCCCTGGCCCTCCAATAATCCCTGTTATTATGCTCTCAGAGTATCATGTACCCCTTCTTCATGACACTTATCAGCATTTGAGCTTTACATTTGTGCTGTTCTTTGTCTTTTTCTACTCCCAAATTACAAGCTCCGTGAGGCCGGGAACCAGGTTGTGGTTTTCTTTAAATTCTTTTATTTCCCACCACTCCTCCTCTGACTCTTGGTGCAGTATCTGTCACACAGTAGTGGCTCACTAAGTACTTGAATGGGCTTCCCACGGCCACAGTGGTAAAGATTCCACCTCCCAGTGCAGGAGACGCAAGAGACTTGGGTTTGATCCCTGGGTCTGGAAGATTCTCTGAAGTAAGAAATGATGACCCACTCCAGTATTGTTGCCTGGGAAATCCCAGAGGAGCCTGGTGGGCTAAGTCCATAGGATCATACAGTCAGACACCACTTAGCGATTAAAGAACAAGAACTACTTGAATAGTGGATTTTAAAAAATTCTCCCACTTTTTTATTCACCTTTTGTTTCTCTTCTTTTTAAAATAGCTGTTTCCCCTTTTTCCTTTGTTCTCTTTCCTTATCTCTTGTTACTTCCTTTTCTCATCTTGCCTGGTGAAGACTCACTGCTGAGTGTGAGATTCTGCATGTAAGTGAACATTTTCTAAAGACCAAAGTACACTGGTAGAAAAGAGTTGGTGGCATTTAATAGCATGCTGCCAATCTACGTGAAATCAAAGATGCCCCTCTAAAAGTTTTTAAAACAAACCAGGGAATGGATGACTGTGGGGGACTTGGTGGGTGTGGAGGTTCTTAGGGAATGGACACTTTTAGGTTTAAAACTCTCAGTGTCTTTTACTCCACTTAGAAAGAAGATGCAGGAGCTTGAATGAGAGCTTAATCCTCCAACTTCGGTAGGCATGCATTCCTCTCCTAAATTCCCTCTGCTCTAGCCATAGCCCCTACCACTACCTCCACACACCTTCTTTCAGCCCTTCTGTCTCCTTCTTCTTCTCACCACAGGGCTTTTTATGTGCTAGTTCCACTACATAGAGGACTTTCCACCTACACCCTCAAGCCTTCACATCTCAGCTGCCTTATCAGTTCTTTAGAGAAAATTTCCCTGGCCCTCCAATAATCCCTGTTATTATGCTCTCAGAGTATCATGTACCCCTTCTTCATGACACTTATCAGCATTTGAGCTTTACATTTGTGCTGTTCTTTGTCTTTTTCTACTCCCAAATTACAAGCTCCGTGAGGCCGGGAACCAGGTTGTGGTTTTCTTTAAATTCTTTTATTTCCCACCACTCCTCCTCTGACTCTTGGTGCAGTATCTGTCACACAGTAGTGGCTCACTAAGTACTTGAATGGGCTTCCCACGGCCACAGTGGTAAAGATTCCACCTCCCAGTGCAGGAGACGCAAGAGACTTGGGTTTGATCCCTGGGTCTGGAAGATTCTCTGAAGTAAGAAATGATGACCCACTCCAGTATTGTTGCCTGGGAAATCCCAGAGGAGCCTGGTGGGCTAAGTCCATAGGATCATACAGTCAGACACCACTTAGCGATTAAAGAACAAGAACTACTTGAATAGTGGATTTTAAAAAATTCTCCCACTTTTTTATTCACCTTTTGTTTCTCTTCTTTTTAAAATAGCTGTTTCCCCTTTTTCCTTTGTTCTCTTTCCTTATCTCTTGTTACTTCCTTTTCTCATCTTGCCTGGTGAAGACTCACTGCTGAGTGTGAGATTCTGCATGTAAGTGAACATTTTCTAAAGACCAAAGTACACTGGTAGAAAAGAGTTGGTGGCATTTAATAGCATGCTGCCAATCTACGTGAAATCAAAGATGCCCCTTCATAAGAGAACATGGCTATTATATCTTCCTCAAAATGAAGACCTACATCAAACACGGCGGCAGGGGTGTTTTTCCATTTCATTTCTTTTGTTCTGCTTGTGGCTTTGCTGAATCCATCTATCATTAACATTTATAATTTAGCACTGTCTTCTGGCACAGTGTGATGCTATCTGTATTGCTGACAGATTTGTTTCCGTCTTGGTCTTAGGTCTTTCAGCCGTCTGGTTTCCCAAATTTTGCTTATCCAAGCATTTCATTTGTCACACTACCTGCCATTGTCACCGCGTTTGTCTTTATCCTCAGTCATTAGTTTCCTCTCCTCTGTCTTAATCCCATTACAGAGCTTGTTCTTGCTATTTTTATTTGTCATGGTATCTATTTTAGTAACCGATGTAGTTGTCAGAACATCTCCTTTACTCTCATTATTGGTGTCACGTGTGCATTTGGTGTTAGAGTTTGTCTCATGTGCTGTTCTGTGTCTTTCTGTGTACATGTGTTAGTCTACTTCATTGTTTTAATTGTATCAGATTTTTTCTTCTCCCAGTGATACATAGCCATAATTCATTTATTTCTTCTTGACATTCTGAATATTACTGACTTGCTGTGTCTCTAAGGAAGGCATTTTTCGAAGGCCAGATCAATGGAGCATCAGATGAGAGTGCAAACTGATGAGTGTTTGCTCTGAACATGTGTGCATCCAGTCAAAGAGCTGGGCCAGTGTGCACTTTTGATCACATTAGGATAGCATATTCATTGATTGAGTTTAACTCTCACTATATGCTCTATACATTTGGTTTAATATCATATTCTACAGGATGTGCTTTATTTTATTTTTTACTGTTTGAAGTTACTATATTTCTATAGTAAACCAGGTTTTGAAGGAAATATACTTTATTTCTCCTACTCTTGCATGGTGAGTTAATGAAACAAAAACAAAGCAAAGCAAAACAGATTTTCTAAAGACCAAAGTACACTGGTAGAAAAGAGTTGGTGGCATTTAATAGCATGCTGCCAATCTACGTGAAATCAAAGATGCCCCTTCATAAGAGAACATGGCTATTATATCTTCCTCAAAATGAAGACCTACATCAAACACGGCGGCAGGGGTGTTTTTCCATTTCATTTCTTTTGTTCTGCTTGTGGCTTTGCTGAATCCATCTATCATTAACATTTATAATTTAGCACTGTCTTCTGGCACAGTGTGATGCTATCTGTATTGCTGACAGATTTGTTTCCGTCTTGGTCTTAGGTCTTTCAGCCGTCTGGTTTCCCAAATTTTGCTTATCCAAGCATTTCATTTGTCACACTACCTGCCATTGTCACCGCGTTTGTCTTTATCCTCAGTCATTAGTTTCCTCTCCTCTGTCTTAATCCCATTACAGAGCTTGTTCTTGCTATTTTTATTTGTCATGGTATCTATTTTAGTAACCGATGTAGTTGTCAGAACATCTCCTTTACTCTCATTATTGGTGTCACGTGTGCATTTGGTGTTAGAGTTTGTCTCATGTGCTGTTCTGTGTCTTTCTGTGTACATGTGTTAGTCTACTTCATTGTTTTAATTGTATCAGATTTTTTCTTCTCCCAGTGATACATAGCCATAATTCATTTATTTCTTCTTGACATTCTGAATATTACTGACTTGCTGTGTCTCTAAGGAAGGCATTTTTCGAAGGCCAGATCAATGGAGCATCAGATGAGAGTGCAAACTGATGAGTGTTTGCTCTGAACATGTGTGCATCCAGTCAAAGAGCTGGGCCAGTGTGCACTTTTGATCACATTAGGATAGCATATTCATTGATTGAGTTTAACTCTCACTATATGCTCTATACATTTGGTTTAATATCATATTCTACAGGATGTGCTTTATTTTATTTTTTACTGTTTGAAGTTACTATATTTCTATAGTAAACCAGGTTTTGAAGGAAATATACTTTATTTCTCCTACTCTTGCATGGTGAGTTAATGAAACAAAAACAAAGCAAAGCAAAACAGATTTAGTCTAAAATGAATTGATTACTTGAAAAAAGCTTACTAAGTAGTGTTTAGTGAAAAACAAGATGAGGAGAAACATGGTGAAGTGCAGATATTGAAAATAAGTAGGTTCATCTTGAGGATGGGTACAAATAATGTCAGGCTTCTCTGAATTAGCCGTCTGACATTTGCAATGGATTCTCAAATAATTTAAAATAACTAAGGGTATGTAGAGGAACTTCATCTTACTAAAAGATAGAAGAAAAAAATCATTCCTCAGGGTTGTGGATACAGTCAGTGAGATTAGGTACAGCTTCTCTAGGGTTAGGTCTAATCCAATTTGTGGAAAAAAGGAGGATGTATAAACTGGTCCAATGCTTGAAATCCTACAAGTGTATAAAATATTTTATGTTCATCAACTGACTTGGAATCAGACCATGATGAAATTCACGTTCTTTTCTGTTCCTTGATTTTATGATTTCTTCTCAGGTGATATTTGAACTGTTTTGTTAACTTGATTGCTCTAAACCAAGAAAATTAGAATATCAGCCACTTGTAGGAAACATTCACTTTCATTGTGGAGTCTTACAAATCAAGGAATTCAAGAGATAGTGGATACTTGAAGGTTATGAAACACAACAGTGTATTCCCTACTTGTCAGTATCTGCCTCCTATTTCTAATTTTTATAAGATTTAAACCAGCAGGAAAGCTCTTTCCTTAAATTGTAGGAAGATTTTTTTTTTTTTGTAGGCAAGATGTTCATGGGAGTCTGGATTTTCTATGACTAGAGGACACTTAGCATTTATGAATTTAAAAGGCCTATGTAATGCTCCTCAGCTGAAAGGAGAAGAGCCTCCTTATTTTTCATGTGAAGGAATAAGACAACCAATAGCAATTTGTGCAGGAAAATGTTTCATGTATATCTTTAAATATATTTTCAGATATCTGCTTGTGTGTATTTTATGGCATTTTTCTCTCCTTTGTACCTCTGTGGTATTTGGGTTCTACTTTTCCACAAGAATTTTCATTGCATCCTGTTTACATATCTTCTACCACCCTGGTTTTTGTGCTCTTTGGGTGTGAAGCTTACTTATCCACTATTTATTAATAAGTCAATGTTTTGTGAATAATTGCTTTTCAATATATAATTGGTAATGAAAGGTTACTATTTTATAGTCTATGCCAGGTAGTTGTGTTATGAATACATGCTACAAGCCATTTATTTGCCTAATTGAAGATTTTATAGTCTTAAATAAGGTAGTGAAAAAAATCTGTGTTGAAATATTTGAGGCAGGTTCTAATCTTTGTTTTTGTGTGTAAAATACTTGACAAGGTAACTTAAAACAAAAGAAGGTCTTTGAAGTGCTAAACATATAGTCCAGACTGGGCAGAATACCATGCTGTAAATATGACTTCTAATTTATTCCTTGTAACAACTGAGTGAGGTAGGGATTTGTAGTAGACACTTGTTAAAGCTGCTGACTCAAAGTCATCTCCCCTTTTCTAGGAAAATACATGTGAGCTCTCCGTGATGATATTTCTATTCTTAACCTGAACCTCTGGCTGTAGTTTGTTGATCCAGGATTTGGGTATGATCTCAGCAGGAATAGTCAGAGTTTATCTTCCAGGAACTGGAATGTGAGACACAGAGAGAATTGTTGGAGCTGAGTTATATAACTGGAAATCAATGGAGAAATTTCCTTCCTTCCTTCCTTCAACAAATATATATTGAATGCTATAAATGTTTCAGACATCAATCAGAGATTGGGGATTAAATACAGCAAAATCAGACATAATCTCTGCTCTTAAACATTTACAGATTACTGAGAGAGTGAAAAAGACTGTAATCAAATACTCATAAGATTTATTAAGACTATAAACTGCTATAAATGAAGAAATGGAATATAGGTTTCTGATAGCAAATAACAGTAGAACCTGGAGTGGGGAATATTGGGAGGTCTTACACAAAGAAGTAAAAGGCATTTACAAAGAATGTTAAATAGGTGAACATGGTGAATGTGGTTGAGAAGGAGACATTTCAGGGAGAGGCCACAGCATGGTAGAGGCTCTCAGGTACAAGTAGGTACATAGGGGAGTATGCCAATGTGCCCGGACACAGAGCTGGGGAAGAGTGGAAGGTAAGCCTGGAGGGCCTCCTCTGACTTTTAAAGAATTTTGTCTTCTTTATAAAGATGGTGACATTCATCTGAAGGTTTATGATCACATATCTAATATAGTCATGTTTACGATCAGATTTACTCCAGGGAAGAGTTGGTGTTAATTTTCTATGGCAAGAGCAATAAAATGAGAAGAGAAATGGATGGGCTTAAAAAGTATTTAGGAAATAATGTCAACAGAATTTGGTGAGAGAACTTATGTAGTATGTAAGAAAGAGGTGTCAATCATGATTTCTAGATATTTAGCATACAAAATTAGAGTAAAAAGATTCACTGAGTTAGAGGGTTTTAAATGATATTTAAAACACTAAATGGTATTTCAGGATGGAACAACATAGGGTTTTTGTGTGCCCATTTGAAATGGTTATGCTGGTCATGGATTCCTGCTACTTTTGATTAACTATGTCAATTTGACTCAAAGTCATCTCCCCTTTTCTAGGAAAATACATGTGAGCTCTCCGTGATGATATTTCTATTCTTAACCTGAACCTCTGGCTGTAGTTTGTTGATCCAGGATTTGGGTATGATCTCAGCAGGAATAGTCAGAGTTTATCTTCCAGGAACTGGAATGTGAGACACAGAGAGAATTGTTGGAGCTGAGTTATATAACTGGAAATCAATGGAGAAATTTCCTTCCTTCCTTCCTTCAACAAATATATATTGAATGCTATAAATGTTTCAGACATCAATCAGAGATTGGGGATTAAATACAGCAAAATCAGACATAATCTCTGCTCTTAAACATTTACAGATTACTGAGAGAGTGAAAAAGACTGTAATCAAATACTCATAAGATTTATTAAGACTATAAACTGCTATAAATGAAGAAATGGAATATAGGTTTCTGATAGCAAATAACAGTAGAACCTGGAGTGGGGAATATTGGGAGGTCTTACACAAAGAAGTAAAAGGCATTTACAAAGAATGTTAAATAGGTGAACATGGTGAATGTGGTTGAGAAGGAGACATTTCAGGGAGAGGCCACAGCATGGTAGAGGCTCTCAGGTACAAGTAGGTACATAGGGGAGTATGCCAATGTGCCCGGACACAGAGCTGGGGAAGAGTGGAAGGTAAGCCTGGAGGGCCTCCTCTGACTTTTAAAGAATTTTGTCTTCTTTATAAAGATGGTGACATTCATCTGAAGGTTTATGATCACATATCTAATATAGTCATGTTTACGATCAGGTTTACTCCAGGGAAGAGTTGGTGTTAATTTTCTATGGCAAGAGCAATAAAATGAGAAGAGAAATGGATGGGCTTAAAAAGTATTTAGGAAATAATGTCAACAGAATTTGGTGAGAGAACTTATGTAGTATGTAAGAAAGAGGTGTCAATCATGATTTCTAGATATTTAGCATACAAAATTAGAGTAAAAAGATTCACTGAGTTAGAGGGTTTTAAATGATATTTAAAACACTAAATGGTATTTCAGGATGGAACAACATAGGGTTTTTGTGTGCCCATTTGAAATGGTTATGCTGGTCATGGATTCCTGCTACTGTACATGTAAAGGATTAACTATGTCAATTTTGATGTTCAGTATTTGATGACAAAGAGCTTGACTAGCAAAAGATGGTTGTTAAGATTTCTTAATTTTCTAGATATTTCCAGAAGAAATTCATGAATAGTGTTCACCCAGAGTGAACCAGAATGCCATCTGGTGACTATTTATAAAAATAGCAGGCACATGTTCCCTGAGGACAAACTTATAATAGCTACATTTCCTGAGAAATTATGAGGGCCTGGAATCTGTGCTAAGCAATTATATATGGCATCACATTTATTAACACTCTAAATCATACTGGAATTTAAATTATGATATAAGATAATAACATTAGATGTAAAGAAATATGAAATTGAATGGCATATGAATAATTTAAATTAAAACAGTGTTAAAATTTTAGGTTGCTTTCATATCCTAGCTGTTGTGAAAATTGGTGTACATATATCTTTTTCAATTATTGTTCCCATATTGTAAAGCAATTATCCTCCAACTAAAAATAAATAAATTAAACAAAACTAAAGAAAAGAAAAAAAATGTGTTTCAGTTAATAGATTGATGAACTGCACCCTTCCTTTTGCCTGAGATACCTAGGCACTTATATCACATGTTCATCAGGAGAAAATGTGAAATCAATTCTGTGGTAGGATTTGTTGTCTTCTCTCCTAAAGAAAAAGGAGTTATTTATAACTCTTGAGTTATGCTTTTTGGTATAAACCAGGCTTCAAAAAAGTCAGATGTTATTTCACACAATTTATCCATTCGTTTACTCAACAATTATGGTTCTATATTGAGCAACTATTACGATGGGATGCTATTCTACTGAAGATGCTACAGTGGAAAAATATGCAACAACTCTTAATCTCACAGAATTTTCCATTAGGAGTGACAGAAAATGACTAGTAGATTATATAATGTACCAGATAGAATTAAGTGCTGAGGGGAAAAAAAAGGCAGGGAAAGAGTGAGTCGTGATGGTAGAGGTGCAAAGGTGTTGCTGTTTTAAATAGATGTCAGATCTCAGGGAACAAAAATGTCAAAGGGGTAAAGAAATAGACCATAGAACCTTTTGAGGTAGAGTACCCTGACAGAGTATTACAAAGAGTCAGACACATCTGAGTCACTGAACAACAACAATCCTGGTAGAAGGGCCAGAAAGTACAAAGACCCAGAGGTACAAACATTCCTAGATATTTAAGTGAAATCAAGGAGGCCAATGTGGCTTGAGTGAAATAAATGAAAGAATAAGTTAAGAAATGTTCCTTCGGGGCTTCCCTGGTGGTCCAGTGGGTAAGGGCACCACCTTGCAGTGCAAGGGGAGCCGGTTCGATCCCTGGCCTGGGAAGATCCCACGTGCCGTGGAGCAGCTGGACCGATGTGTCCAATTACCCAGCCGGAGCTCTGGAGCACATGCGCCCAGAGCCGGTGCTCTGTGACGACAGAGGCCACCGCGATGGGTGGTCCACACGGGCCAAAGAACAAAGGTGGATGAAAATGGACAAATGAAAGACCAATAGAAGTGGCCCGCCTGCTTCCCTCCCTCCCACCCCACCCCACCCCACCTCCACCAAGATAAATAAATAAATAAATAAATAAATAAATAAATAATTAAATCTTTTTTTTAAAAAAAGGGCTTCCCCTGGTGGTCCAGTGGGTAAGGACACCGCCTTGCAGTGCAAGGGACGCCGGTTCGATCCCTGGCCTGGGAAGATCCCATGTGCCACGGAGCGGCTGGACTGATGTGTCCAATTACCGAGCTCGAGCTCTGGAGCGCACGCGCTTCTCTCTAAAGAAAAGGAGTTATTTATAACTCTTGAGTTATGCTTTTTGGTATAAACCAGGCTTCAAAAAAGTCAGATGTTATTTCACACAATTTATCCATTCGTTTACTCAACAATTATGGTTCTATATTGAGCAACTATTACGATGGGATGCTATTCTACTGAAGATGCTACAGTGGAAAAATATGCAACAACTCTTAATCTCACAGAATTTTCCATTAGGAGTGACAGAAAATGACTAGTAGATTATATAATGTACCAGATAGAATTAAGTGCTGAGGGGAAAAAAAAGGCAGGGAAAGAGTGAGTCGTGATGGTAGAGGTGCAAAGGTGTTGCTGTTTTAAATAGATGTCAGATCTCAGGGAACAAAAATGTCAAAGGGTAAAGAAATAGACCATAGAACCTTTTGAGGTAGAGTACCCTGACAGAGTATTACAAAGAGTCAGACACATCTGAGTCACTGAACAACAACAATCCTGGTAGAAGGGCCAGAAAGTACAAAGACCCAGAGGTACAAACATTCCTAGATATTTAAGTGAAATCAAGGAGGCCAATGTGGCTTGAGTGAAATAAATGAAAGAATAAGTTAAGAAATGTTCCTTCGGGGCTTCCCTGGTGGTCCAGTGGGTAAGGGCACCACCTTGCAGTGCAAGGGGAGCCGGTTCGATCCCTGGCCTGGGAAGATCCCACGTGCCGTGGAGCAGCTGGACCGATGTGTCCAATTACCCAGCCGGAGCTCTGGAGCACATGCGCCCAGAGCCGGTGCTCTGTGACGACAGAGGCCACCGCGATGGGTGGTCCACACGGGCCAAAGAACAAAGGTGGATGAAAATGGACAAATGAAAGACCAATAGAAGTGGCCCGCCTGCTCCCCTCCCTCCCCACCCCACCCCACCCCACCTCCACCAAGATAAATAAATAAATAAATAAATAAATAAATAAATAATTAAATCTTTTTTTTAAAAAAAGGGCTTCCCCTGGTGGTCCAGTGGGTAAGGACACCGCCTTGCAGTGCAAGGGACGCCGGTTCGATCCCTGGCCTGGGAAGATCCCATGTGCCACGGAGCGGCTGGACTGATGTGTCCAATTACCGAGCTCGAGCTCTGGGGCGCACGCGCCCAAAGCTGGTGCTCTGCGACGACAGAGGCTACTGTGATGGGAGGCTCACAGGAGCCAAAGAACAAAGATGGATGAAAATAGATAAATGAAAGACCAATAGAAGTGGCCCGCCCGTCCTCCTCTCTCCCCAGCCCACCACCCCGAAAGATAAATAAATAAAAAATAAATGTCAAAAAAAAAAAAAAAGAACTGTTCCTTCTGTTTCTATTTTCTGGAGGAGATTTTGGGAAATTTGCATCGTTTCTTTCTTAAATGTTAGATTGGATTCACAAGGATAGCCGTCTGGGTTTGGACCTTCCTTTATGGTGGGTTATTTATTACTAGCTCAAATTTTAAAACTGATACAGTCTCATTGAGGTAATCTATTTCTCTTTGTGTAAGTTTTAGTAGACTGTGTCTTTCAAGGAATTGTTTCATTTTATCAATGTTGTTAATGTTTTGGGCTATAATATTGTTTACGGTGTTTATTTTACTTTTAGTGATTAATAGTGATGACCCTTCTTTCATTTCTAATATTGATAATTAGTGTCTTTTTTCTTGACTAGCCTGGCTAGGTATTTACTAATTTTATTGGTGTTTTAAAATTACAGTATTTTGGTTTTGCTGATTTTCTCTATTATTTTCCTGATTTAATTTCATTGATTTATGCTGTATTTTTTATTATTTCTTTTCTTCTGCTAGCCTTGGGCTTAAATAACTTTTTTTTTACCTCTGGTTTTCATAGATGAATATTCAGATTACTGATTTTAGATCACTATATTTTCATAATATGTACATTTAATACTATAAATTTCCTTCTAAGCAAAACTTTCACTATATACCACAGATTTTCATAGATTGTATTTTAATTTTTATTTAGTTTAATTAAAAAACATTTCTCTGGAAACTTCTTTGAACATGTATTTCTAGAACTATGCTGTTAATACCCAAGTATTTTGTATTTCCCAGGTGTCTTGTCTAATGCTAGTTAAATTCCATGATGGCCTGTGAACATGCTTCATATGATTTCTATTCTTTCGAATTTGTTAAGATGTTTTATAGTCCAGAATATGATCTATATTAGTGAATGTTCAATGTGAGAAGAATGTACATTCTGCTCTTGTTGGATGGACTATTCTATAAATGTACATTAGATCAAATAGATTGATAGTGTTGTTTAGGCTGACTATGTCCTTACTCATTTAATGCCTATATGATCTACAATTTTTTGAAGGAGAAGTGTTGAAGTTGCAAAGAGTAAAGTACATTTGTCTGTTTCTATTTTCTGGAGGAGATTTTGGGAAATTTGCATCGTTTCTTTCTTAAATGTTAGATTGGATTCACAAGGATAGCCGTCTGGGTTTGGACCTTCCTTTATGGTGGGTTATTTATTACTAGCTCAAATTTTAAAACTGATACAGTCTCATTGAGGTAATCTATTTCTCTTTGTGTAAGTTTTAGTAGACTGTGTCTTTCAAGGAATTGTTTCATTTTATCAATGTTGTTAATGTTTTGGGCTATAATATTGTTTACGGTGTTTATTTTACTTTTAGTGATTAATAGTGATGACCCTTCTTTCATTTCTAATATTGATAATTAGTGTCTTTTTTCTTGACTAGCCTGGCTAGGTATTTACTAATTTTATTGGTGTTTTAAAATTACAGTATTTTGGTTTTGCTGATTTTCTCTATTATTTTCCTGATTTAATTTCATTGATTTATGCTGTATTTTTTATTATTTCTTTTCTTCTGCTAGCCTTGGGCTTAAATAACTTTTTTTTTACCTCTGGTTTTCATAGATGAATATTCAGATTACTGATTTTAGATCACTATATTTTCATAATATGTACATTTAATACTATAAATTTCCTTCTAAGCAAAACTTTCACTATATACCACAGATTTTCATAGATTGTATTTTAATTTTTATTTAGTTTAATTAAAAAACATTTCTCTGGAAACTTCTTTGAACATGTATTTCTAGAACTATGCTGTTAATACCCAAGTATTTTGTATTTCCCAGGTGTCTTGTCTAATGCTAGTTAAATTCCATGATGGCCTGTGAACATGCTTCATATGATTTCTATTCTTTCGAATTTGTTAAGATGTTTTATAGTCCAGAATATGATCTATATTAGTGAATGTTCAATGTGAGAAGAATGTACATTCTGCTCTTGTTGGATGGACTATTCTATAAATGTACATTAGATCAAATAGATTGATAGTGTTGTTTAGGCTGACTATGTCCTTACTCATTTAATGCCTATATGATCTACAATTTTTTGAAGGAGAAGTGTTGAAGTTGCAAAGAGTAAAGTACATTTGTCTGTTTTTCATTGCAGTTCTATGGGATTTTGCCTCACATATTTTGCTGTTGTGCTGTTAGGTGCACATCACTAAGGAGTGTTATGTTTTCTTGGGTAATTGACCCCTTTATCATATATGATGCCACTCTTTATCCTCAGTAATTTTTCTTGTTTTGAAATATGCTTTGTCTACAATTACAGTTAATCCAGTTTTCTTTGTTTCATGTTAATATGGTACAACTTTCTCTTTCCCATTACTTTAAACCTCTCTGAGTCTGAAACAAGTAGGTTTCTTATACATAAGAAATAGCTAGGTCTTAACATTCATTTATGAGAATCTCTGTCTTTTAATTGGAGTATTTAGATCTTTCACATTTAAAATGATTATTGACAGTTATATAATATATCTTATATTTAAAAATGTTTCTTTATGGCAGTCAATTTTTGCTCCTTTTATTTTTCCTCTTTTGCCTTCTCTCCTTTTGAGTATTTTACACTGTTTCATTTTGTCTCTTCTCTTTGCATATCCATTATACGTTTTTAAAAAAGATTTAGTAGTTGCCGTAGAATTTGCAATATGCATTTTAATCTAATCAAAGTTCATATTCAAGTAATATGAAACTGCTTAATGTGTAGTGGAGTAACTTGTGAGAAAGTATTGGGCTGACCCAAAAGTTCATTTAAGTACAGAAAACCCAAATGAACTTTTGGGCCAGCCCAGTATTTCTAATGCTGTCCTTCTATCTCTCATATACCACAGATTTTCATAGATTGTATTTTAATTTTTATTTAGTTTAATTAAAAAACATTTCTCTGGAAACTTCTTTGAACATGTATTTCTAGAACTATGCTGTTAATACCCAAGTATTTTGTATTTCCCAGGTGTCTTGTCTAATGCTAGTTAAATTCCATGATGGCCTGTGAACATGCTTCATATGATTTCTATTCTTTCGAATTTGTTAAGATGTTTTATAGTCCAGAATATGATCTATATTAGTGAATGTTCAATGTGAGAAGAATGTACATTCTGCTCTTGTTGGATGGACTATTCTATAAATGTACATTAGATCAAATAGATTGATAGTGTTGTTTAGGCTGACTATGTCCTTACTCATTTAATGCCTATATGATCTACAATTTTTTGAAGGAGAAGTGTTGAAGTTGCAAAGAGTAAAGTACATTTGTCTGTTTTTCATTGCAGTTCTATGGGATTTTGCCTCACATATTTTGCTGTTGTGCTGTTAGGTGCACATCACTAAGGAGTGTTATGTTTTCTTGGGTAATTGACCCCTTTATCATATATGATGCCACTCTTTATCCTCAGTAATTTTTCTTGTTTTGAAATATGCTTTGTCTACAATTACAGTTAATCCAGTTTTCTTTGTTTCATGTTAATATGGTACAACTTTCTCTTTCCCATTACTTTAAACCTCTCTGAGTCTGAAACAAGTAGGTTTCTTATACATAAGAAATAGCTAGGTCTTAACATTCATTTATGAGAATCTCTGTCTTTTAATTGGAGTATTTAGATCTTTCACATTTAAAATGATTATTGACAGTTATATAATATATCTTATATTTAAAAATGTTTCTTTATGGCAGTCAATTTTTGCTCCTTTTATTTTTCCTCTTTTGCCTTCTCTCCTTTTGAGTATTTTACACTGTTTCATTTTGTCTCTTCTCTTTGCATATCCATTATACGTTTTTAAAAAAGATTTAGTAGTTGCCGTAGAATTTGCAATATGCATTTTAATCTAATCAAAGTTCATATTCAAGTAATATGAAACTGCTTAATGTGTAGTGGAGTAACTTGTGAGAAAGTATTGGGCTGACCCAAAAGTTCATTTAAGTACAGAAAACCCAAATGAACTTTTGGGCCAGCCCAGTATTTCTAATGCTGTCCTTCTATCTCTCATGATATTGCTATCATTCATTTATTTTCAGTTTGTTCAACTTTACTTATTATATAACTAAAGATCATGATTTCCAAGGTTTTTTCATGCTGAAGCAGAAAAACTGAAAGTGGATCTTCTCTCTCTCTCTTTTTTTTTTTTTTTTTTTAAATCAGCTGCTGAAATAGATGTCCGTGATTTTTTTTGAGTGATGATGCTCTTTCACTAGTGCAAGTATCATAGTGCAAAACACATGTCCTGGAAATGCAAAACAGAAAATAGTAAGCTTTTAAATCTATCTATCTGTCTATCTCTGTACTACCTACCTATCTCATTTTAAATCGGACTTATGGACCACTGTAGATAAAGATGTTGGGCTGTGAGCAAAACAATACAGTTCAGAAAACACAGTAATAAGATTTACATGTTTACTAAATATGATTAATTGTTCTACTTTTCTAGTAGTTTTAACTTCAGTTATACTGCTCTAAGCACTGAAAATATATTAAAAGAAAATAATTAAAAATTCCTCAGTCAATGGTCATGAGTTTGAGCAGGCTCTGGGAGATGGTGAAGGACATAGAAGCCTGGCATGCTGCAGTCCATGGGGTTGCAAAGAGTTGAATACAACTGGGCAACTGAACTGAACTGAACTGAATTAAAAATCCTAGTAAATGTAAGTAATTTAAAAATTATAGGTAAAAATAACCAAAATAGAGTTGCACTTAGAGCCGGTGATCAACTACTCAACGTGGATAAATTTTCAGATTTCATGTTTTAAAAAATGTATAAACCATTTCTCCATTTACATTATTTTAGAGACTTCAGTGCCTTTCTTTTCTTCATTGCATTTATTTTTCATGTTTCCTACTGCTCAATACTTCTGTAAATGGAAGTAGTTGCCGTAGAATTTGCAATATGCATTTTAATCTAATCAAAGTTCATATTCAAGTAATATGAAACTGCTTAATGTGTAGTGGAGTAACTTGTGAGAAAGTATTGGGCTGACCCAAAAGTTCATTTAAGTACAGAAAACCCAAATGAACTTTTGGGCCAGCCCAGTATTTCTAATGCTGTCCTTCTATCTCTCATGATATTGCTATCATTCATTTATTTTCAGTTTGTTCAACTTTACTTATTATATAACTAAAGATCATGATTTCCAAGGTTTTTTCATGCTGAAGCAGAAAAACTGAAAGTGGATCTTCTCTCTCTCTCTTTTTTTTTTTTTTTTTTTTAAATCAGCTGCTGAAATAGATGTCCGTGATTTTTTTTGAGTGATGATGCTCTTTCACTAGTGCAAGTATCATAGTGCAAAACACATGTCCTGGAAATGCAAAACAGAAAATAGTAAGCTTTTAAATCTATCTATCTGTCTATCTCTGTACTACCTACCTATCTCATTTTAAATCGGACTTATGGACCACTGTAGATAAAGATGTTGGGCTGTGAGCAAAACAATACAGTTCAGAAAACACAGTAATAAGATTTACATGTTTACTAAATATGATTAATTGTTCTACTTTTCTAGTAGTTTTAACTTCAGTTATACTGCTCTAAGCACTGAAAATATATTAAAAGAAAATAATTAAAAATTCCTCAGTCAATGGTCATGAGTTTGAGCAGGCTCTGGGAGATGGTGAAGGACATAGAAGCCTGGCATGCTGCAGTCCATGGGGTTGCAAAGAGTTGAATACAACTGGGCAACTGAACTGAACTGAACTGAATTAAAAATCCTAGTAAATGTAAGTAATTTAAAAATTATAGGTAAAAATAACCAAAATAGAGTTGCACTTAGAGCCGGTGATCAACTACTCAACGTGGATAAATTTTCAGATTTCATGTTTTAAAAAATGTATAAACCATTTCTCCATTTACATTATTTTAGAGACTTCAGTGCCTTTCTTTTCTTCATTGCATTTATTTTTCATGTTTCCTACTGCTCAATACTTCTGTAAATGGAAGTATTTACACAACTATTGATATGTTTAAAGCTTGCTTGCCACCTGCACAATGTGCATGAATAGTGAATAAATACTTTGAATGAAGCTTGACTGAGGTCTTTCTGCAGCACACACACAAAATGGGGCACTTTGACTGAAACTGGCCTCTATGATTTTTGAAGTCTCAAGAAGTTAGGGCTCTAAAAGCCACCTTCTCAAAGCTGTAAGCAGTTTTGTTCTTTCAAACTGCAGTCTTCACTTCATCCTGAGTGGAAAGTACCACAGCTAATACCTCCACTTCAGACTAAGAGGTTAAGTGTGCTGGTGTGCTATTTGTGAGTCAGCTCTCTCAGATTTTTTTTTTTTTTTGATAGAGAGGAAAAAAGAATTTTGTTGGCTTTCTATGTATTGAGAATGCACTGTGCCATATGCAAACCATAACTTGTCCAAGCAGAATGTTGGATATTTTTCATTTGCCTCAGTTTGATGAAAGATGATGAGTACAGATGGATAAAACTGGAGGCTCCACTCAGTCATGTTGGATTAAAAACTAAGAAAGGAACTGGGATATTAATATCTCACACAAAATGTTAGTAAAGAATGGATAATCCAGAAGAGAGTGATGATAGACTGTTGGTTTGGATATTATTGTCCACTGACTTAGGCCATAACTAAGTGGGAAGGTTGTCTTTAATCACGTATTTCTGTCATGAAGTCAGAGAACTCCTGTCATAGTTGCTAAAGTCGAGACTCAATTCACAACTAA
Source organism: Tragulus kanchil (assembly GCA_022376925.1). Taxonomy (NCBI): domain Eukaryota; kingdom Metazoa; phylum Chordata; class Mammalia; order Artiodactyla; family Tragulidae; genus Tragulus; species Tragulus kanchil. The sequence goes on along the minus strand of JAIOJX010000023.1, from coordinate 114,915,988 downwards.
TGAAAGGGTTCAGAGAGTGTCATCTGGGATCTCTGTCTTTAGCAGCCGTCTTGGTGCTCCTTGATGGCAGTTAACTGCCCTGAATAGAAAGGGCGGCTCTGAATAGTATGGGGGCTGAGGGGTGGATAAGAAAGTCTTCCTCTCTTTGAGCCTTTTGAAAGGCTGGTTTCTGAGGGTGAATGTGTTCAAAGCACCAGTAGTGGTGGGAGATGAGGTGGTTCCTTTGTTAGAAACACAGAGGAGCCTGGCAGGATGACTCCCAGTAAGGGAATTAGAGAATCATGAAATGCTACATATAATTGTCCTAGAATTATTCTTGAGCTGCTTTTATTTTAAATTTACAAAATTTCAATGATGTTTCTTTACGAATTGTATCTTAGTGTCAGTTGTTCTGTGGAGAATTAAGGACAAGGCTTGCCCTATACCAGGCAGAAGAATGGAAGGAACTAATTTTTAGCAATTTAGACTGTTGATTCTCAGGTGGGAATAATTTTTGACCTTCATGGATGTTTGGCAATGACAGGAGATATTTTGGGTTGTCACAGTGAGGGGTGGAGGAAGAAGGGTTCCTGGTATCTAATGGATAGTGACTAGGAGTGTTGCTCCGCATCTTACAATGTACTAGGCAGCTTTTTACAACAAAGGATGATCTGGTCTAAAATGTCAATAGTGCTGAGACTGAGAAACCCTGAGGTTTAGATATGTTGAGGAGATTCCTCTGTGGACATGGGAAAGCTCAAAGTCATTTACGACTTGTGTCTTTAAAAGACTATATTTCATATTTAGTCTGCGTGTTGTAGTTATACCGTAGAGCCTAAACATGCAGGCCTGTGTGTGCGTACACACACTCATACCAGAAAAAACTCTTTTGCTAATACCTTCTCTATCATAAACATGGCAAAAACCTTTGCAAAGTATGTCATATCTAATAGTCCATCATCACTACATGAAGAGAAATCAGCAAAGCTCAAGTTGTGGTCACAAAGAAAAGGATTATTGTTTCTTTTTTGGGGGGGGAGGGACGTGGGGAGGGACGGGGGTGAGTGGGCCACTTCTGTTGGTCTTTCATTTGTCTACTTTCATCCATCTTTGTTCTTTGGCCTGTGTGGGCCTCCCATCGCGGTGGCCTCTGTTGTCACAAAGCACCGGCTCTGGGCGCATGCGCTCCAGAGCTCCAGCTTGGTAACTGGACACATCAGTCCAGCCGCTCCGTGGCACGTGGAATCGTCCCAGGCCAGGGATCGAACCGGTGCCCCCTGCACTGCAAGGCGGTGTCCTTACCCACTGGACCACGTGGGAAGCCTGGACTATTGTTTATTATGATCTTGTCTGAAGTTAATGCTTTACTGTGCTTTGAAATTTTCTTTTAAAAAGATATTAAGTTTTGAATTTATATTTCCATCATACCTGGATACTTATTATTATGCACATTGATTTTTATTTATTTATTTATTTATTTATTTTTGTACATGTATGTTCCCGGATCAATCAGATGCATATCCCTTGACCCTCCTCCCACCCAGGTCCCCCCACCCCCATCCCTCCAGACCATTGCTCCAAGTGGTTGTAGGTACTCCTATTCCCCTAGCACAATGACAATAGCTATCTTTTCTACACATGACAGTATAGGTTCCCATGTTACTCCCTCCCATTGTTCGGTCTCCACAATGTCTTTATGTCTGCACATTGATTTTTATTGCTGACTCTAGAATACAATGAATGAACCAATCTCTGTAAATTGGTGATAGATATTCCTGGAGCAGATCCAGAATTCAAGAGAAAACATTGCTTAGGATAGGACCTTCTAATTAACCCATCCCGTTCTTTCACACTGATCAGCAGCACAAGTAAAGTTTTACTTGCCACAGATGATGATGGCAATGGTAGATGTCAGTCTTGGACTGATAGTCCTTTTATCAATTTGCTCTATCAGTGAATCAGTTCACCTTATGGTCTGACTTTAGGAATATTAGAATAGTAATGTAACATTATGCTCTGTCTGAATTTTTGTGATTATATACTATTATTAGAGAAGGCATTTTATAGTTATTTAGAAATCAAAAAGAAATAGAGGTTCTAGTACTAATGCTGCCTTTTTTCAAACCTCCCTGGCCTAACACAGCCATTCCAGAAAGAGCAGCACCAAACACTCTTGACTGTTGGTCTTTCATTTGTCTACTTTCATCCATCTTTGTTCTTTGGCCTGTGTGGGCCTCCCATCGCGGTGGCCTCTGTTGTCACAAAGCACCGGCTCTGGGCGCATGCGCTCCAGAGCTCCAGCTTGGTAACTGGACACATCAGTCCAGCCGCTCCGTGGCACGTGGAATCGTCCCAGGCCAGGGATCGAACCGGTGCCCCCTGCACTGCAAGGCGGTGTCCTTACCCACTGGACCACGTGGGAAGCCTGGACTATTGTTTATTATGATCTTGTCTGAAGTTAATGCTTTACTGTGCTTTGAAATTTTCTTTTAAAAAGATATTAAGTTTTGAATTTATATTTCCATCATACCTGGATACTTATTATTATGCACATTGATTTTTATTTATTTATTTATTTATTTATTTTTGTACATGTATGTTCCCGGATCAATCAGATGCATATCCCTTGACCCTCCTCCCACCCAGGTCCCCCCCCACCCCCATCCCTCCAGACCATTGCTCCAAGTGGTTGTAGGTACTCCTATTCCCCTAGCACAATGACAATAGCTATCTTTTCTACACATGACAGTATAGGTTCCCATGTTACTCCCTCCCATTGTTCGGTCTCCACAATGTCTTTATGTCTGCACATTGATTTTTATTGCTGACTCTAGAATACAATGAATGAACCAATCTCTGTAAATTGGTGATAGATATTCCTGGAGCAGATCCAGAATTCAAGAGAAAACATTGCTTAGGATAGGACCTTCTAATTAACCCATCCCGTTCTTTCACACTGATCAGCAGCACAAGTAAAGTTTTACTTGCCACAGATGATGATGGCAATGGTAGATGTCAGTCTTGGACTGATAGTCCTTTTATCAATTTGCTCTATCAGTGAATCAGTTCACCTTATGGTCTGACTTTAGGAATATTAGAATAGTAATGTAACATTATGCTCTGTCTGAATTTTTGTGATTATATACTATTATTAGAGAAGGCATTTTATAGTTATTTAGAAATCAAAAAGAAATAGAGGTTCTAGTACTAATGCTGCCTTTTTTCAAACCTCCCTGGCCTAACACAGCCATTCCAGAAAGAGCAGCACCAAACACTCTTGACTGTTAAGGTAGTTTAGGAGGCCATATTGTGACTCTCCTGGGGGTAAAGAAACTGTTGTCATGTGACAGGTCTCCCACGGATAGCCATTACCTCCTGTCAGTGAGAAATGTGAAGATTAAAAACAGTGTCACCAAACACCGACACCATCCCGTATCTTTTATTTAAGAGCTGCTGAAAGATTTCCCGCTGGCTGATCAAATATGTGAACAGCTGGCTCCTGACCATAACCTGTCACTTGCGGCACATTTCAGAGTGCCCATTTAAGAGCAACATAACATCCCTGGGACCTTCAAGCTAGTCAAAGAGGCAACCGAACTATAAGGAGGCACAAAGCTAGCCAAAATCATGGGTAGCCCAAAGACCATTTAATGGTTTGTGAGTATCAAGTCTGACAAGTGAAGGCAGAGGCTACCAGCGTGGATTCTAGCATGGGCTGTAAATCCTGGCATTGAGATTGTGTTTTTGAGAATTTGAATTCTTTTGGAATTCTTTAAACAGTGTTAAATGACAGCTGGTTATCACCTGAACAGCACAAACAGTGATTGGAATTAAAAAAAAGAATATCCTAAATATGCTTGCTTATTTATTTAACTGTCTAAGGACCTATCATCTCTTTAAGAGATTTATAAATAAAAACGGGAAAGGTTGCTTCATTCTTTTCTTATGACCTCAAATTAATCCTACTCTCATCTATCAATCAGTGATTAGAGTGCCAGTTTGGCTGATATCCCTGTAATAGAAGTCTCATTTGAATTGATTGATCAGCTGGATAGCTTAGGTAAAATGCAGTCTGCTTTTATTCATCTTTCTCTTTAATAATGAGCTGTCTGGAATTTCTACTCTTTTGATATATGTTGTATCCTAATAAAAAGCAATTGGCTGCAGAATTTTCTCAATTCTGTGCTCTTGATTCCTTGATAACACCTAAGCTTCCTTGCCTATTATTGTGATGTTAATCTCGAGAGGTTTTAAGAGAAATCAAAGAAATAGAGGTTCTAGTACTAATGCTGCCTTTTTTCAAACCTCCCTGGCCTAACACAGCCATTCCAGAAAGAGCAGCACCAAACACTCTTGACTGTTAAGGTAGTTTAGGAGGCCATATTGTGACTCTCCTGGGGGTAAAGAAACTGTTGTCATGTGACAGGTCTCCCACGGATAGCCATTACCTCCTGTCAGTGAGAAATGTGAAGATTAAAAACAGTGTCACCAAACACCGACACCATCCCGTATCTTTTATTTAAGAGCTGCTGAAAGATTTCCCGCTGGCTGATCAAATATGTGAACAGCTGGCTCCTGACCATAACCTGTCACTTGCGGCACATTTCAGAGTGCCCATTTAAGAGCAACATAACATCCCTGGGACCTTCAAGCTAGTCAAAGAGGCAACCGAACTATAAGGAGGCACAAAGCTAGCCAAAATCATGGGTAGCCCAAAGACCATTTAATGGTTTGTGAGTATCAAGTCTGACAAGTGAAGGCAGAGGCTACCAGCGTGGATTCTAGCATGGGCTGTAAATCCTGGCATTGAGATTGTGTTTTTGAGAATTTGAATTCTTTTGGAATTCTTTAAACAGTGTTAAATGACAGCTGGTTATCACCTGAACAGCACAAACAGTGATTGGAATTAAAAAAAAGAATATCCTAAATATGCTTGCTTATTTATTTAACTGTCTAAGGACCTATCATCTCTTTAAGAGATTTATAAATAAAAACGGGAAAGGTTGCTTCATTCTTTTCTTATGACCTCAAATTAATCCTACTCTCATCTATCAATCAGTGATTAGAGTGCCAGTTTGGCTGATATCCCTGTAATAGAAGTCTCATTTGAATTGATTGATCAGCTGGATAGCTTAGGTAAAATGCAGTCTGCTTTTATTCATCTTTCTCTTTAATAATGAGCTGTCTGGAATTTCTACTCTTTTGATATATGTTGTATCCTAATAAAAAGCAATTGGCTGCAGAATTTTCTCAATTCTGTGCTCTTGATTCCTTGATAACACCTAAGCTTCCTTGCCTATTATTGTGATGTTAAATGCTCTCTTTTGAATCAAGTATAGACATAAGCCGTTTTTTAAATAAAAAATGTTGGGAGTCCATTCTCATCCAAACTGGAGTGACCCTCTGACTGCTTTCTCAAAGTCAACCTAGAAAATTGCCATGTTCCTCTGCCAAAATGAGACTGGAAAAGTAGATAAGAGCTTATTTATGAAAGGTCTTATTTTACCAAAATAGAATGCTTGGATCCTGTCCTATGTGACAGTGAGCTAGGTGAAAATTTTAAGAAGGGACTGATATGATGCATTTCTGGTAGAGGAAAAAATTACAATGATAAAGTCAGAAAGCAACTGTTTGAAGTAGCCAGTAAAAGCTTCCTCAGTGATTGAAAATATACTGTATCTGAATTCCCATCCTCAAGTAAATATATATTAACACTTTGAACATGAAACCATTTCTTTCATCATTAAAAGATATTTGACTATAAAGCAGGAAAAATATTTGAAAACACAAATTTTATTGAAGATCTATATTAATTAAACCAATAGTACCTTTCCTACCTTCTACTTTATTCCACACCCATTTAAGTCAGTCTCACCGAAGGGAAAGCAAACCATCTCCTTTTCAGAAAGACATGAAGGAGTACAGGAAGGATGAATGAGAAATGAAAGTTTGATATGATAAACTCAAAGGAAGAAGTGAAGACCATTAAAGACCTATATTGCGTTTGATTATGTTCAGAATTAAAACTTGTCTTATGCTTAAAAAAATACCTGAACATTTGAAATGTCTATATTGTCTTATCAAAAACTTTATATGATTTTTAAAGCAAGGTTCTTGTCATATATATTTTTATTCTCCATAGAGCAAAAGTATCATGTATTATACACAGAAGATTTTCAGTAATTACTTGGTGATTGACAATTGTTTTATTTGCAAAATTTTTTGAAGGCGGCTGTGCTCACCACTATACCACCGATGCTATTTGCAAAAATTTTTGAACACCGAGTCTGAGCTGGGTACTGTGGGAGTTGAAAAAGGAAAAAGATAGAGGTAAGTGTTGCATATATTTTACAATGAATTCAAACCAAAGAGAACTGAGAGACACATATGTACTTCACGGTCACATAATATAATAGTGACATCTGTCTCTCTAAAGCAAATGTGAGGAATGTTCACCACAGTACAGAGTTTTAGGAGAGATTGTTGTGAATCTAGTGAAATTATCTTTGTGTCTTACGCAGTACATTCTTAAACTTCATTAAAAAATGCATCAGTGTGCCTAATTAATATTTGAGGAAAACATTTGCAAGAATATATGCACAAAGTTGAAATTGGTACTAGAACTGGAATCCCTTAAAAATAAACTGAACTTATTTTCCTGTTAGTAGGTCATTATCACACCTTTGTCCTGTAGCAAGTCAACTCAGGACACTAAAATATCTAGACTTAGAAGTCTAGAAGAAGATTCTAGGGGATTGGATGTAGTTTTCTTATGGCATAAGCTTCCCCATTTACCGTCTATCCAGGAAAAGTAAAAACTCCTTGGGCAGTTCTCTTCGCTGTTGACACAGAACTAGGATGCACTCTGTTAAGTAAATCTTGGGAGAATTTCAGATTCTTTTTCAAACCATGCTGGAATTTTGTTCCCCTTTTCTGACCATATTGGGTTGTGTAATGATAACTTTTAAATGAATCTTTATAATACAAAGACATGTCCTACAAATTTAATAATGGCCACCATGAACAGCAGTATGCAATAAGGTTTTCTCAGCAGGGACATATTCTTTCTGGAAGGGAAATTTAATTATCTAGCTTGACTACTGTGTAATTCAAACACTCACTATCGCAGTTCTTTTATGCTACACAGTGGTGTTAGTGGCAGACAAAAGAGGGATAGTTACCTCCCCATAGGCAAACTCAGAGAAGTGAACTGCCCCGTGCTTTACTTTTACTCCAGTTTTGAATTAATATCCGGCTCTTTAGGCATTCTTCCCACATAAACCATGTATGATAGAAGAAAATGAGGGGGGATTTTAATTATGTGATAATCATATGCCATCTTCTTTTTTCTTCCGTTTCATCTTCTATCTTTTGGTAGAGGCAGGTGGTCAGGGAGGGAAATTACTGTGGAGTGAAACAACTTAGCATGGAAGGGAAGACAGTCGCACCACAAGACCTCCATACCCCTTAAGCAATTAACAAAGTACTTTGAGCTTCTGAAAACAGAATGAGACAAAACAAAACTATATAAACCCAAGGTTGTTGTTATTACTGTGCTGGGACTCTGAAATGTATAATTAGCTTGTTGAGAGAATAGTTTTTCACAGGAGATGATGGGGTGGAAAGGGGAAGATTAGGGGGTAAAAGTGCTACTGAGATTACAGGGTGCCCATGGGATTTGCCCTTGTAACATCCTGCTTTACCTGACTATACTCAATTGTTGAGTGCAAGAACAGACTGGAGAATTTAGGATGACTTTGCCCAGTCCATTAGAAAATAGCTTGACTTTCTGGAATCCTTATTATAGCAAAAAAATGTACACAATTCTATTACTTTCTGCATATGTTATACTGAATATAGAAGAAAAAAGAATAGACCCAATGCTATAGCATTTGGATTCTGCAACTGCTACTTGATTTCTGTTCTTTCCTAGCAGCATGACTTTAGTAAAGATAAAAGGATAGGTCCTGCCTAGCTCTCTAGTTCATGAAAGAGATGCTGTGTTGATTATATGAAATATTAAGTTTGAAAATAATTTATAATTTATAAAGATCCAAGAAACATGTGATATTATTATTGTTGTTAATTAAGAAGAGAATGGTGCCTCGTGTAAAATCAAAGTCTCTTGACTTTCTATTCCTTTAGAGTGAATATATGTTCTGTGATTTTCTGCTGAGAGGAGGAGATGGTGCTAATTTATTTACCCTGGCATTTTCTTGTGCACAAATGTCACCCTTCTCTATCCAAAAAAATCTGCTTGCTGGCATTTCTTGTAAATTGCTTCTTTCTCTAGTTGCTGAAGTGAAACCAAAGGACATGTGTATGTAAGTGTGGACTATTTTTGATATTGTAAGTGATATACAAGCATTGCACTTCTCTGTGTAAAGTAGATGGCAAGGCAAAGAGTTGTTTAGCACAGTTGGCCCTACGTTCTGAGAAGCTGTTCATTGAGCCTTATGATTGAGATGATCTTCACAGTCAGTCTACATACCTCATCAGATCATGCCCTTCCATGCCTATAACCTTTTGTTGAAAGTTACCACCTTTTGAGAATAAAATCCAGTACTGTTTGGACTGCAGGCAGCTCGCAGTTGAGGTCCTTGTATACTAGACTCATCATCTGTTTCTTATACTTTTATGAGCCACCAGGGGCTCTTATACCAGCTTCTTATACCTTAGACTTCATTAATCCTTTGGTAATTATCCAAAAGATTTAACGTGTTCCTGTTTAATTTATTCCTTTGCACATGCTATACATACATACATACATACATACATACATACATACATACATACATATATATATGTGTGTGTGTGTGTGTGTGTGTGTGATTCCCAAATGTACTCTTGCTGTCTGGTCCTCATGGAAAACATCTAGTTACTCTCCAGGAGAAAGCTGAGTCACTTACTTCGTGAAGTTGAGAGAATTAATTCTTAGACAGGTTGATAGGAAGGCTAGGGGATCCCCAAGAAGGAGGAAGAAGAGGGGGGACAAACATTTTTAGCAAAAGTGCCTTCACCTTGATTGCCATGCCCATGACAATAATCTAGCTTGCCTAAGACTTTCTTTAAGCCCAGAGTTAATGTTTATATTGCTAATGTATCCTGCTGGAGGACATGTTTCTCCTGCTTAACTTGTAACTTTGTTATCTAAGGATGAAAAACACAAACACATGGAGATTAAACAACACATACCTAAAAAACCAACTGATTACTGAGCATATCAAAGGAGAAATAAAAAAAAAATTCCTAGAAGAAAACTACAATGAACACACGACAGTGCAAAACCTATGGGATACCGCAAAAGCAGTTCTAAGAGGGAAATTTATAGCAATTCAATCCTACCTCAAGAAACTAGGAAAATCTCAAACAGATGACCTAACCTTATGCTTAAAACAACTGGAGAAAGAAGAACAAAAACACCCCAAAGCCAGCAGAAGAAGGGAAATTATAAAGACTAGAGCAGAAATAAATGAGAAAGAAATGAAAGAAACTCTAGTACGGATAAATAAAACAAAAAGCTGGTTCTTCAAAAAGGTAAATAAAATTGACAAACCTCTGGCCAGACTCATCTAGAGAAAGAGAGAGAAGAACTAGATCACCAAAATCAAAAACGAAAAAGGAGAGATTGCAACAGATACTGAAGAAATCCAAAGGATTCTAAGAGACTATTATGAACAGCTCTATGGCAACAAACTGGACAACCTGGAAGAAATGGACAGTTTCTTGGGGAAGATTAATCTCTCAAGACTGAGCCAGGAAGAAACAGAAACTTTGAACAACCCAATCACAAGCTCAGAAATTGACCTTGTGATCAAAAATCTACCCAAAAATAAAAGCCCAGGGTCAGATGGTTTCACAAGTGAATTCTACCAAACATTTAAAGAAGAGTTAATGCCTGTCCTTCTAAAACTCTTCCAAACAATTGCACAGGAAGGAACACTCCCAAACACATTCTATGAGGCTGCCATCACCCGGATAGCAAAGCCAGGCAAAGACAACACAAAAAAAGAAAATTATAGGTCAGTTTCACTGATGAATCTAGATGCCAAAGTCCTCAACAAAATCCTAGCAAACAGAATTCAACAGCACGTCAAAAAGCTCATAGATCATGATCAAGTTGGGTTCATCCCAGGCATGCAAGGATTTTTCAATATCCGCAAATCAATCAATGTGATACACCATATCAACAAATTGAGAGACAAAAATCACATGATCATCTCAATGGATGCAGAAAATGTCTTTGACAAAGTACAGCATCCATTTATGATAAAAACTCTTCAGAAAATGGGCATAGAAGAAACTTATCTCAGCATAGTGAAAGCCATCTATGAGAAGCCCACAGCGAACATTATCCTCAATGGTGAAAAACTGAAAGCATTCCCTCTAAGATCAGGAACAAGACAAGAGTGTCCACTTTTACCAATCTTATTCAACATAGTCCTGGAAGTTCTAGCAACAGCAGCAATAGAAGAGAAAGAAATAAAAGGAGTGCAGATTGGAAAGGAAGTCAAACTCTCTCTATTTGCAGATGACATGATATTATACATAGAAAATCCCAAAGACACTATTACAAAACTACTAGAGTTAATCAGCGAATTCAGCAAAGTCACAGGATACAAAGTCAACACACAGAAATCACTGGCATTCCTATACACACACAATGAAAAACCAGAAAACGAAATCAAAGAGGCAATCCCCTTCACCATTGCAACCAAAAGAATCAAATATATAGGAATAAACCTACCCAAAGAAACAAAAGAACTGTACACAGAAAATTACAGGACACTCATGAGAGACATTAAAGAAGACTTAAACAGATGGAGAGATATTCCATGTTCCTGGATCGGAAGAATCAATATTGTGAAAATGATCATACTACCAAATGTGATCTATAGATTCAACACAATCCCTATCAAACTTCCAATGACATTCTTCACAGAACTAGACCAAAGAATAACACAGTTCATATGGAAACGCAAAAGACCTCAAATAGCCAAAGCAATCCTGAGGAAGAAGAATGGAGCTGGAGGGACCAGCCTCCCCAACTTCAGACTACTACAAAGCAACAGTCCTCAAGACAGTATGGTACTGGCACAAAAACAGAAATATTGACCAATGGAACAAGTTAGAGAACCCAGAGATAAACCCGCGCACCTATGGGTACCTTATTTTTGACAAAGGAGGTAAAACTATAAAATGGGACAAAGACAGCCTCTTCAACAAATGGTGCTGGGAAAATTGGACAGCTACATGCAAAAAAATGAAGTTGGAACATTCCCTGACACCATGCACAAAGATCAACTCAAAATGGATTAAAGACCTAAATGTAAGACCAAAAACCCAAAAGCTCTTAGAGGAGAATATAGGCAGAACACTCAAGGACATAAATCAAAGCAAGATCTTCTCTGACCCACCTACTGGAATAGTGGAACTAAAAAGAAAAATGAACATGTGGGACCTAATGAAACTTCAAAGCTTTTGTACAGCAAAAGAAATCACAAAAAAAGCTGAACAGACAGCCCACAGAATGGGAGAAAATCATAGCAAATGAAATAACAGACAAAGAATTAATGTCCAAAATCTACAAGCAACTTAGGGGCTTCCCTGGTGGTCCAGTGGGTAAGGACACCGCCTTGCAGTGCAGGGGGCGCCGGTTCGATCCCTGGCCTGGGAAGATCCCACGTGCCGCGGAGCGGCTGGACCAATGTGTCCAAGTGCCGAGCCGGAGCTCTGGAGCGCATGTGCCCAGAGCTGGTGCTCTGCGACGACAGAGGCCACCATGATGGGAGACCCACACGGACCAAAGAACAAAGGTGGATGAAAATAGACAGATGAAAGACCAATAGAAGTGGCCCGCCCGTCCCCCTCCCTCCCCACCCCATCCTGCCCGTCCCCCTCCCTCCCCACCCCATCCTGCCCGAAATAAATAAATAAATGTTTACAAGCAACTCAGACAACTCAGCACTGGAAAAATGAACAACCCAATCGAAAAATGGGAAAAGGACCTAAACAGACACCTCTCCAATGACGACATACAGATGGCCCAAAGGCACATGAAATGATGCTCAACTTCACTAATAATTAGAGAAATGCAAATCAAAACTACAATGAGATATCACCTCACACCCGTCAGAATGGCCATCATCCACAAATCGACAGACAATAAATGCTGGAGAGGCTGCGGAGAAAAGCAACACTCCTGTATTGCTGGTGGGAATGTAGATTGATACAGCCTCTGGAAGACAGTCTGGAGATTTCTTAAAAACTAAAAATAGAAGCACCATATGACCCAGAACAAGTCAAGACTTGTTTTCTTTGGACAAAGACAGCCTCTTCAACAAATGGTGCTGGGAAAATTGGACAGCTACATGCAAAAAAATGAAGTTGGAACATTCCCTGACACCATGCACAAAGATCAACTCAAAATGGATTAAAGACCTAAATGTAAGACCAAAAACCCAAAAGCTCTTAGAGGAGAATATAGGCAGAACACTCAAGGACATAAATCAAAGCAAGATCTTCTCTGACCCACCTACTGGAATAGTGGAACTAAAAAGAAAAATGAACATGTGGGACCTAATGAAACTTCAAAGCTTTTGTACAGCAAAAGAAATCACAAAAAAAGCTGAACAGACAGCCCACAGAATGGGAGAAAATCATAGCAAATGAAATAACAGACAAAGAATTAATGTCCAAAATCTACAAGCAACTTAGGGGCTTCCCTGGTGGTCCAGTGGGTAAGGACACCGCCTTGCAGTGCAGGGGGCGCCGGTTCGATCCCTGGCCTGGGAAGATCCCACGTGCCGCGGAGCGGCTGGACCAATGTGTCCAAGTGCCGAGCCGGAGCTCTGGAGCGCATGTGCCCAGAGCTGGTGCTCTGCGACGACAGAGGCCACCATGATGGGAGACCCACACGGACCAAAGAACAAAGGTGGATGAAAATAGACAGATGAAAGACCAATAGAAGTGGCCCGCCCGTCCCCCTCCCTCCCCACCCCATGCTCCCCTCCCTCCCCACCCCATCCTGCCCGTCCCCTCCCTCCCCACCCCATCCTGCCCGTCCCCCTCCCTCCCCACCCCATCCTGCCCGAAATAAATAAATAAATGTTTACAAGCAACTCAGACAACTCAGCACTGGAAAAATGAACAACCCAATCGAAAAATGGGAAAAGGACCTAAACAGACACCTCTCCAATGACGACATACAGATGGCCCAAAGGCACATGAAATGATGCTCAACTTCACTAATAATTAGAGAAATGCAAATCAAAACTACAATGAGATATCACCTCACACCCGTCAGAATGGCCATCATCCACAAATCGACAGACAATAAATGCTGGAGAGGCTGCGGAGAAAAGCAACACTCCTGTATTGCTGGTGGGAATGTAGATTGATACAGCCTCTATGGAAGACAGTCTGGAGATTTCTTAAAAAACTAAAAATAGAAGCACCATATGACCCAGCAATCCCAGTCTTAGGCTTATACCCTGATGAAATCAAATCTGAAAGAAGCACCTGTACCCCAATGTTCATTGCAGCTCTCTATACAATAGCTAGAACATGGAAGCAACCTAGATATCCATCGACGAACGAATGGATACAAAAGCCCTGGTACATATATACAATGGAATACTACACAGAGCTGTAAAGAGAAACGCAGAAGAATCAGCCCTAATGAGGTGGCTGGATCTAGAATGTATCATAAAAAGTGAAGTCAGTCAGAAAGAGAAGGACAAATGCAGTATATTAACATATATATATGGAATCTAGTAGGATGGTGATGATGGCACACACAGTGAAGCGACGGAAAGACAGACATGGACAGTGGGCATATGGACATTGTGGGGAAGGAACAGAGGGTGGGAGACATAAAGGAAGTAGCATGAAGACCTGTACTATCATAAGTGAAGAAAATAGCTCTAGTCATTGCTCTCTGAGAAAAGGGGATCCTTCAGGGCTGCTGTGTGATGGGAGGAGTGGGGAGGGGGAGATATACATACGATGAATCTGGGAACATGTGTGTCTGTAAACAACAAAACGCTGTAAAAGTTAAAAGAAAAAAAATAAATAAATAAATAAATCCTTAAAAAAAGGATGTATGTTGTGGTCACAAATCCGACACCATTCACTGTAGGCTATCTGCTGAAACCTTTAGCATCTTAAAATATTCTTTTGGTCTATTGTTTATAACCAACTGAAAAATTACATAAGGTCTCACCTAAACTAGCTGCTCAGAGTACTGTTCTACCCCCTTTTAGTGCCATTCACTGGAATCTTTCTCTATTCCTCTTTGATAAAACTTTTGCTGCACAAAGCTCTGAGTGACCAAAACCATGTCTTTTGATCCTGAAGTGAAATTTTCTCCTTCGGAGGTCACAAATCCGACACCATTCACTGTAGGCTATCTGCCATCATCTATCACAGTGTTCTCCACTTCTCCCAGGTAGAGAGGTTTCCTACCTCCTCTCTGCCATCATGTACTTTGTGCATGCTTCTGGTGTGACACTACTGTGTTTGATCTGGTTGAACAAGGATTTCCTAAGTCTGAAGATGAAGCTAAGGACAGATCTTTTCCTCCAGTTGAAGAGACAAAGAACAGAAAGTATAAGAGCTAAACAGGGAGTAACCAACTCCCACTTTTCATCTCAGAGGGAAAGAGGCCTCAGCTTCCCTCATTTCCATCCAGGTGCACACTGATACTAGAATGTTGTCTAGACTAGGCTGCAACAGCCCTTCTGGTAGCACATCCCTGCAAATTTAGCAGTGATAGCCAGGACAGAAACGTGTCATGCTGTGTTCAGCTGCTCCAGGAAGAGGGCTGGGGCTGTTTACATGCTGAAGCTGAGTATAATTGTTGCTCTTATAGAGAGCAGAGAGGGATTTCAGAAATGGAATACAGATGTATGTAAGTAATTCAGGGGTCCTTTGACGTTATCTCCATCGATATTGTAAAGTAATTATCCTCCAATTAAAATAAATAAATATGTTAAAGAAATCATCCTTCTATGATTCAGACACAGCATTTGGGCTTAAATTAAAATAATTTCTTTCTAATTAAGTAATATGTATTTTAGTAATGTAGAACCTCAAATGGACTTCAATTCTTGTGGATTAGGAGACCATATGGTAACTGAAGGAAAAAATCAATTTACATAGCATTTTCTAGGAGTTCCTAGACCTTGCAGGGGAAGTTTCCCCCTTGCAGAGGAACTGTTTTTGTTGTTAAGTGTCTAAGACATGTTCAACTCTTTGCAACCAAAGAAACTGCAGTATGCTGGGCTTCCTTGTCCTGCACTATCTCTCTGAGTTTGTTCATGGTCACGTCCATTGAGTCAGTGATGCCATCCAAGCATCTCATCCTCTGTCAGCTCTCTTTTCCACCTGCCTTCAGTCTTTCCCAGCATCAGGGTCTTTTCTGATGAGTTGACTCTTTGCATCAGGTGGCCAAGGTATTGAAGCTTCAGCTTCAGCATCAGTCCTTCCAATGAATATTCAGGGTTGATTTCTTTTAGGATTGACTGGTTTGATCTCCTTGCTCTCCAATGGACTCTCAAGAATATTCTCCAGCACCACAGTTCAAAAGCATCAATTCTTCAGTGCTTAACCTTCTTTGTGGTCAAACTCTCACAGCTGTATATGACTACTGGAAAGAATGTAGCAGAACTGTAGATATCTTTAACTCCATTTGGACTGTGTATATTTTTTGGTTCTTGTATTGCATTCTTACAATGTTCCCCCTGATGATAATAGTAATTTTCTGGCAAGGGATGTTTCACTTCATTCAAGGGTTGGGTTTCTTTCAAATCCCAGAGGACTGTGGAAAACTTCTGAGAAATCACTTCAATACCCCTAAAGCCTCATGCTGCATTGCTGTGCAGGCCAAGTGTGAACGGGGTCAAGTATCCCACAGTTCAGTAAGGTCACCTCTGAACTGAAACACTCTGAGAGAACACACACTCTTTTCCTGACCTCTCTGCTTTTTGTACTTCATCTTGGCAACAGAGAGCTTTATGGAGAATGAATATATAGTTACACGCCTCCTGGGTTTCTGTGGTAAAAGTGAAGAACTAAGTGTATTCAATTGTGTGAAACAATGATGGATTTCTACATTAAGCAATGACAAGCCCCAAATGGTTTTATTTTCATGTGAATTATTCAGGTGAAATCTCCCAATTTCACCTTCTTGAGAAGGTGCAGTGAAGAAAGCCCTCCCATCATTTAACCTTGAAAGCTGAGAGCAACTTGAAAAATCTCCGTTCTACAACCGGTTAACTTTTTGGTGGCAAACACTATAGCTATCTGCCACTGCTTCTCAGTCTGTCTACCAGTGTGTACAAAGGATTTCTCTAAGCGGCCTAAAACCCTGGTTAAATGACCCTTGCCTCACACACTTACGTCACACTTCAGACCACCCATGATGGCAGGGCAGTGAGATAATTTCTATAATTCTGTTTTTAGAAAGGCAGAAAATGATTCTCCTCTTATTAAGCAGAAATTAAGTTGGCTCAGTTCTGTTTTGTGGATTCTCATATTTTTGTGTTTTCATTGTTGTTTCTCATGGGCGCTTTGGTCTGCAAATGTACATTTAGGGTAAACTCATGTGTTCTCATAATTTTAATTACCACCCAATGAAGATGACCCCCAAAATAACGTTGGGAGTCTGGATGTCCCATTAAGGTCAGATTCTTAATATCCATTTTCTTGACATCTCCATTTGGATGTCTCACAGGGATCCAAAGCTCAGTGTGCCCAATAATGAACTCACCATCTTACCCTGATTCAGGTGAGCTCTTTCTACTGGGTCAGTGAATGGGGCCAGCGGCCAGCTATTGGCTTGGGAAGTCATGAAGGAGAGTCATCCTTCTTCCACCTGCTCTATATCATTATCAAGTCTTTCTAGCCTGCCTCTTACTTCTCTTAAAGAACTCATTCTTTTTTCCATACGCTTGCCTTACGTTGTTCAGGTCACTACTGTACAGAAGGTGCTCAGTGAATAAATGAGTCCAGACATATTTTCATTGGTACAGGCTTCAAGCTAATTGGTGATTTGTACATAATAAATTTTCCTTTCTTTTTTTGTCCTTGAACCCTGATATTGTTTCTAGGACCTCATTTATGTGCCTTCCTATTTCGGTGTTTCGCAATACATGATTGAGGGATATACCTTCCTATTTGGGTTTTCTGTGGTAAAAGTGAAGAACTAAGTGTATTCAATTGTGTGAAACAATGATGGATTTCTACATTAAGCAATGACAAGCCCCAAATGGTTTTATTTTCATGTGAATTATTCAGGTGAAATCTCCCAATTTCACCTTCTTGAGAAGGTGCAGTGAAGAAAGCCCTCCCATCATTTAACCTTGAAAGCTGAGAGCAACTTGAAAAATCTCCGTTCTACAACCGGTTAACTTTTTGGTGGCAAACACTATAGCTATCTGCCACTGCTTCTCAGTCTGTCTACCAGTGTGTACAAAGGATTTCTCTAAGCGGCCTAAAACCCTGGTTAAATGACCCTTGCCTCACACACTTACGTCACACTTCAGACCACCCATGATGGCAGGGCAGTGAGATAATTTCTATAATTCTGTTTTTAGAAAGGCAGAAAATGATTCTCCTCTTATTAAGCAGAAATTAAGTTGGCTCAGTTCTGTTTTGTGGATTCTCATATTTTTGTGTTTTCATTGTTGTTTCTCATGGGCGCTTTGGTCTGCAAATGTACATTTAGGGTAAACTCATGTGTTCTCATAATTTTAATTACCACCCAATGAAGATGACCCCCAAAATAACGTTGGGAGTCTGGATGTCCCATTAAGGTCAGATTCTTAATATCCATTTTCTTGACATCTCCATTTGGATGTCTCACAGGGATCCAAAGCTCAGTGTGCCCAATAATGAACTCACCATCTTACCCTGATTCAGGTGAGCTCTTTCTACTGGGTCAGTGAATGGGGCCAGCGGCCAGCTATTGGCTTGGGAAGTCATGAAGGAGAGTCATCCTTCTTCCACCTGCTCTATATCATTATCAAGTCTTTCTAGCCTGCCTCTTACTTCTCTTAAAGAACTCATTCTTTTTTCCATACGCTTGCCTTACGTTGTTCAGGTCACTACTGTACAGAAGGTGCTCAGTGAATAAATGAGTCCAGACATATTTTCATTGGTACAGGCTTCAAGCTAATTGGTGATTTGTACATAATAAATTTTCCTTTCTTTTTTTGTCCTTGAACCCTGATATTGTTTCTAGGACCTCATTTATGTGCCTTCCTATTTCGGTGTTTCGCAATACATGATTGAGGGATATACTTGGAAAATACATTGGCCTTCTAACTGAACTTAGCAGTTTTTTGTAGGGTCCTCAAGAAAGGCAATCATTTGACCAATGCCATGACCTCTAAATCTGGATTCTTTTTGTGCTGTTTTTATTTTTGGCAAATGTGGACACAGGTTCATCTTCTCTTTTTTATATTCAATTCTGTAAAAAGACTGTGGCAAACAGTATTTTGTTTTCTTTTTTTTTTATATTAGTAATGTAGTAGTTTAATTGAGTAATAAACCAGATCCTGGGCTTCGCAGGTGGCACTAGTGGTAAAGTGGTGCAGGAGCCATAAGAGATGTGGGTTTGATCCTTGGATACAGAAGATTCCCTGGAGGAGGGCATAGCAATCCACTCCATTATTCTTGCCTGAAGAATTCCATAGACAGTGGAGTCTGGAGGGCTGCAGTCCATAGAGTCACAGAGTCGGATATGAGTGAAGCCACTTAGTATGCATACAAATGATACCCTATATATTTTAATATATATTAAGTAAACCGTATTGTAACAAACCATACCCTGTCCTAAGATACAGCTTAAGCTAAGCTCTTTTTTGTTATTAAGTGCTATCTTGTTTTTAGATGGACAATATTTCTAAATTGACTGTCAACCCTGCAGTTGGTAGAGTTCATTTTCTAGCCTAGTTATACACTTACTACCTATGTAGGTATAGGATAGAATGATTGGGGCTGTGTTTCACGTTGGGTCAAGATTTCTGTCAAGAACAAGAAAACTTTCCTGTTTTCCATTAAACTACATGGGAAATGGAGAGTGAAAAGTCTCTTGCATTTTGTTTTCTAATCTATAAATAAAACCTTTTCTTTCATGGAACTTCCTTAGTGGCTCATAGGGTAAAGAATCTGCCTGCAATGCAGGAGACCCAGGTTTGATCCCTGGGTCAGGAGGATGTCCTGGAGAAGGGAATGGCTATCCACGCCAGTATTGTTGCCTGTAGAATTCCATGGACTGTAGTCCTGGGGTAGCAAAGAGCGACTAACATGACTGAGCAGCTAACACTTTTTGTTCAAGGCAAATGAAAACTACTGTTGTTTGTGGAAACAGATTCAGGACAGGCTAAATTTAGGATAAACTCTAAAGCAAGACCTTTATCACCTCACATGTCTAGTATCTTAAAGTGATGACATAATTTGTAAAAAACATTAAGTCCTAAATTGCCTGGATAATGTGCTTGCGTGTATGTCTGCTAAGTTGCTCCATTAGTATTAGAATCTTTAAGACCCTATGGAGTGCAACTCACTAGTCGACAGCCCACCAGGCTCCTCAGCCCATATGGGATTCTCTAGGGAAGAACACTGGAGTGGGTTGCCAACTCCTTCTCCCGGGATCTTACCAACACAAAGATTGAACCTGCAGCTTCTGAATTGCAGGCAGATTCTTTACCACTGAGCCACTGGGGAAGCCCTGGATAATGTGCTAATCTACCTGCAAATTCTGTACCATGTATGTATAAATTTGAAAATAGCAGATTTTTTGAACTGACAAGTAGAGTATACAATCTATTTTCTCCAATTTTACATTCTAAATAGCAAGTCTATTAAAATGTCACTAAATAACAATTTTCATGAAAAGTATAGAAAAATTTAGAGTACTTCCTAGAATTTTGTAATTCTAGGTGTCTATTATCTGTATTATCCCTCTATACTTTTTCCTAAAGTGTTTTTGTATAATTTCAAACCTTTTTGGCCTATATTCATCATATTTCTTATCACTCAATCTTGTCAAACATTCCATTTTCTATCTCTACACATTTTCAGAAATTCCTCACTCTATCTCTCCTGTTCAATTAGTCAAATACTTTATTTGCAGTCTGTCAGCATATTCACAATCTTTATTTTACTTTTAACTTTTCATTATTAACTCCAGTTATTCCTCAGGCAGTTATCTGTCTTTTCAAAGATTAACACTATATTAACACTTGCATAAAATATATATACTTAAGTATACAAGATATATTTATTTAGATATATTATATTTACTTATATTGTTATAGGAGACCCAGGTTTGATCCCTGGGTCAGGAGGATGTCCTGGAGAAGGGAATGGCTATCCACGCCAGTATTTTTTAGTCCTGGGTTTAGCAAAGAGCGACTAACATGACTGAGCAGCTAACACTTTTTGTTCAAGGCAAATGAAAACTACTGTTGTTTGTGGAAACAGATTCAGGACAGGCTAAATTTAGGATAAACTCTAAAGCAAGACCTTTATCACCTCACATGTCTAGTATCTTAAAGTGATGACATAATTTGTAAAAAACATTAAGTCCTAAATTGCCTGGATAATGTGCTTGCGTGTATGTCTGCTAAGTTGCTCCATTAGTATTAGAATCTTTAAGACCCTATGGAGTGCAACTCACTAGTCGACAGCCCACCAGGCTCCTCAGCCCATATGGGATTCTCCAGGGAAGAACACTGGAGTGGGTTGCCATTTCCTTCTCCAGGGGATCTTACCAACACAAAGATTGAACCTGCAGCTTCTGAATTGCAGGCAGATTCTTTACCACTGAGCCACTGGGGAAGCCCTGGATAATGTGCTAATCTACCTGCAAATTCTGTACCATGTATGTATAAATTTGAAAATAGCAGATTTTTTGAACTGACAAGTAGAGTATACAATCTATTTTCTCCAATTTTACATTCTAAATAGCAAGTCTATTAAAATGTCACTAAATAACAATTTTCATGAAAAGTATAGAAAAATTTAGAGTACTTCCTAGAATTTTGTAATTCTAGGTGTCTATTATCTGTATTATCCCTCTATACTTTTTCCTAAAGTGTTTTTGTATAATTTCAAACCTTTTTGGCCTATATTCATCATATTTCTTATCACTCAATCTTGTCAAACATTCCATTTTCTATCTCTACACATTTTCAGAAATTCCTCACTCTATCTCTCCTGTTCAATTAGTCAAATACTTTATTTGCAGTCTGTCAGCATATTCACAATCTTTATTTTTCTTTTTTACTTTTCATTATTAACTCCAGTTATTCCTCAGGCAGTTATCTGTCTTTTCAAAGATTAACACTATATTAACACTTGCATAAAATATATATACTTAAGTATACAAGATATATTTATTTAGATATATTATATTTACTTATATTGTTATAGAATAATATACTATTAATATTTGTATGTTTGTTATATGTCTATTTATATTTATAGAGGGAGCAGATGTATACAAGGGGAATATAGTATGCAGATTTTTCCAAATTTATTTCATCATAAGCCTGTCTTACCCTGTTTTTTAGCAGAGCATCTCATAGGAATAGTGTTTCATGGAATATGTTTTGAAGATGTCATGTATTTATCCATTGTATCAACAAATATTTATATGTCAGTTACCAGGAATACAAAAGAAGTTAAAACGATAGGGAAAAAGATTCCTCCCCTCATAGAAAATACATTTTGGTGGAGATAGTCAAGAAGCATAATAACAAAGAAAATTATAAAGTGTGTTGGGAGATGACAGGAGCTGGGATGTGAGGTGGACCAGAGGGGAGATAGAGCACACCAGGAACAGGGCTCAAGCTGGAAGTCAGTGGTCCTAGGAAGGTTCGTGAAATGAGGACTGTTTGAAAAGAGATTCGAAGGTGATAGAGAAAACTGCAGATACTTGGATCCTGGTGTGGGGGTGCTTCCAGCAGAGGAAAGAGCAAGTGTCCTAAGGTTGGTGAGCTTTTCAGACCAGCAAGAATAGCAGAATGACTGGAGCATATTAGGGGAGCGGTAGATTGCAGAGCTGAAGATGAAGAGATAATGGAATTAACATATGTAGATGAATATAAGCTTTTGGGCTTTCTTCCTGCACCATTAGAAGCTTTTGGGGCACGGAAGAAGTGTATTATCTGATACAATCAAGATGGATAACTCTGGATGCTGAATAGAGAATAGATAGTAGGTGGCATGGATAAGCGCACAGAGACTTCCTAAACGTGTTTGAAAGTGATCCAGGCAAGAACTAGGACTGGAACCAGAGGAGTACCTAGTGACGAATTAGTGAGAAAAGGCTAGATTCTGTGTATATTTTAATAATAGAGGAAACAACATTTGTTAATGAATTGGATATAGGACAAGAAGAGGACCAGAGGAAAGGAAAGGGAAGGAGAAAGGGAGTTGAAAAGAGAGAAAAGCTATACCTGAGCCACTGGAAGAATGGAGCTGGCCTTAATGGAGATGAGGAAGACTCTGAGAGCAACAGATTCAGGTGGGCATGGGCAGAGGAGATGAGTTTTGGATAGGTCGTGTCTGAGATGTGTATTTCACATCCATGAAGGGATGTGGATGAGGTAGTTCAATGTGCTAATCTTGAATTGAGGGTTAGGGTTTAGGCTACAGGTAAACTTTCTATACTCAGAATTATATGGCTCAACGTTGGGTCATTTTATGCCCTGGTAGTGAAGGATAAATCTTTCTCTGGTAAGATACCTTCAGCAACTTTACTCACTTAGCTATCGCCTTCCACACCATACCACAGGAGACTGAGGTTTGCATGACATTGAACCATTGGTGGACTGATATATATATCTGCAGTGGAAATCATGGAACACAATCACATGAGTATATTCCAAATGGAATGTGCACACAATTGAATTAGTAAAGTTTAGTGGACAGAGATCTGGATTCAAACCCCAGATCCTCATTAGTGTTATGAACTTCAATTTCCTCAAACCAGCCATCATTGCCAGTACAGTCGGTAATCACTTATCATTGCACATGTTTATGAGTATGTCAGATAAATTCCTGGAAATATAATTATATCTAAGAGTATATTCCCAATTATTGATGAATATGAATAGATTGCTCTCCCTTGAAAGAAAAGTGTTAGGTTGCTTAGTTGTGTCCGATTCTTTGACCCCATGGACTGTAGCCCATCAGACTCCTCTGACCATGGGATTTTCCAGGCAAGAATACTGGGTGGGTTGTCTTTTCTTACTCCAGGGAATCGTCCTGACCAGGAATCAAGCCCAGGTCTCCTGCATTGCAGGCAGGTTCTTTACCATCTGAACTACCAGGGAAGTCCACTCTCCCTTGGCATTGCATCAATTCACAGTTCCACTAACAATGTCGGAAACTGCCTCTTTCTCTATAATCTCATCAACAAGAATACAATTTTTAACCTAATAGTATTGTACTAATTGCCAGATAAGCTAGCATTTCACTTATTTTTATTACTATTTTTACAGCGGAACAACTTTAAGGGCTATTTCGAATAAATGGCAGCATATTAGGGTAATCTGAAGTACCAAAGCTGCTCTCTTGAAATGAAAGCTGAATATTTGCAGTTATAGAAAGGTTGCTGCAACAGTTGCTGGTAATCAAAAAAGAAATAAATTTATATAGTTGTTGCTCTCAGACATAGTTGTTTTTCTCTTATTGTCTGCTGGGCAAATTTGCAAATGCCAAGTTATGCTCAGTTTTTATCATATCACTGAGAACATTTTAAGATGGCTTATTTCCCATACATGTTATGGTGAGAGGAAAGGTACATTTCTGTATAAACAGTAATGATTAACCTAAGTTGTGATTCATGCTGGTTTAAATAAACATTTAGTGGATTTAGGTGTGAGAATTTGTGTTTCTTTCAAATCAAGTATATGAAGTTTTTAAGTATATTAACTTAAAAACAAATTGAAGAGAAGATCATATGAAAGCAGAAGAAATCAGATTTAAGAAATGACATTCAACATAAGTGCTGCACAAAGTTATTTCATCGCTTTGTGTCATTTATGGCTTTTCAATGTCAGGTCAGAAGGATTTGTTTCTGTCAGGTCAAGGTTCCCAGAGTCCCTCAAAATTTACTTCTTTGATATGGTTAGCAGTTTGATCTGGGAGCAAAATTTCAGAGAGAATGTCCTCTCTTTAAAAATGTAAAACTATCCTTGTGCTTCTGTTACTTATAGGAGTAGGTGTGGGTGGTCTTCAGAGAAACAGGTTATCTTGTTTAGGCAGATACTTCCTTAAGTTAACTACTTTCTTAGGTAGTTCAGCTGCTCAGTTGTGTTTGACTCTTTGCAACCCCATGGACTGCGGCACCCCAGGCTTTCCTGTCCTTCACCATCTCCTGGAGCTTGCTCAAATTTATGTCCATTGACTCAATGATGCCATACAACCATCTCATCCTATGTCACCCCCTTATCCTTTTGCCTTTTATTTTTCCCTGTGTCACGGTCTTTTCCAGGGAGTTGACTCTTCGCCTCAGGTGGCAAAAGTATTGGAGATTCAGCTTCAGCATCCTTCCAATGAAAATTCAGGGTTGATTTCCTGTGGAATTGACTGGTTTGATCTCCTTGCAGTTCAAGGGACTCTCAAGAATCTTCTCCAGCACCATAGTTCAAAGGCATTAGTTCTTCGGCGCTCAGCCTTCTTATGGTCCAACTCTCACATCCATACATGACTACTAGGAAAACCATAGCTTTGACTATATGGACTTTGATTGGCAAAGTGATGTCTCTGCTTTTTATACCAGGTTTGTGTATTAAACCTAGGTCTAGATTTGTCATAGCTTTTCTTCCAAGGAACAAGCACCTTTTAATTTCATGGATGATGTCACCATCCACAATGGTTTTGGAGCCCAAGAAAACAAAATCTGTCACTGTTTCCATTGTTTGCCCATCTATTTGCCATTAAGTTTTGGGACCGGATGCCATGATCTTCATTTTTTGAATGTTGAGTTTTAGACCAGCTTTTTCACTCTCCTCGTTCACCTCCATCAAGAGACTCGTTAGTTCTTCATTTTCTCCCATAAGGGTAGTGTCATCTGTATACCTGAGGTTATTGAAATAAACAGGGTGACAATGTACAGCCTTGACATACTCCTTTCCCAATTTGGAACCAGTCCATTGTTCCATGTCTGGTTCTAACTGTTGCTTCTTGTCCTGCATGCATGTTTCTCAAGAGGCAGATAAGGTGGTCTGGTATTTCCATCTCTTTCAGAATTTTCCACAGCTGCTTGTTATCCACACAATCAAAGGCTTTAGCATAGTCAGTGAAGCAGAAGTATATGTTTTTCTGACATTTCCTTCCTCTTTCTGTGAACTAATGGATGTTAGCACTTTGATCTCTGGTTCCTCTGCCTCTTCTAAATCCAGCTTGTGCATCTGGAAGTTCTTGTTTTGTGTACTGTTGAAGACTAGTGTGGAGGATTTTGAGTGTCACTTTGCTATCATGTGCAATGAGTACAATTGTGCAGTTGTTTGAACATTGTCTGGCATTGCCCTTCTTTGGGATATGAATGAAAACTGACCTTTTCCAGCCCTGAAAAGTTGAGCTTTCCATATTTTCTGGCACATGGATGTTGTACTTGGGAAGATTCAGCTTCAGCATCCTTCCAATGAAAATTCAGGGTTGATTTCCTGTGGAATTGACTGGTTTGATCTCCTTGCAGTTCAAGGGACTCTCAAGAATCTTCTCCAGCACCATAGTTCAAAGGCATTAGTTCTTCGGCGCTCAGCCTTCTTATGGTCCAACTCTCACATCCATACATGACTACTAGGAAAACCATAGCTTTGACTATATGGACTTTGATTGGCAAAGTGATGTCTCTGCTTTTTATACCAGGTTTGTGTATTAAACCTAGGTCTAGATTTGTCATAGCTTTTCTTCCAAGGAACAAGCACCTTTTAATTTCATGGATGATGTCACCATCCACAATGGTTTTGGAGCCCAAGAAAACAAAATCTGTCACTGTTTCCATTGTTTGCCCATCTATTTGCCATTAAGTTTTGGGACCGGATGCCATGATCTTCATTTTTTGAATGTTGAGTTTTAGACCAGCTTTTTCACTCTCCTCGTTCACCTCCATCAAGAGACTCGTTAGTTCTTCATTTTCTCCCATAAGGGTAGTGTCATCTGTATACCTGAGGTTATTGAAATAAACAGGGTGACAATGTACAGCCTTGACATACTCCTTTCCCAATTTGGAACCAGTCCATTGTTCCATGTCTGGTTCTAACTGTTGCTTCTTGTCCTGCATGCATGTTTCTCAAGAGGCAGATAAGGTGGTCTGGTATTTCCATCTCTTTCAGAATTTTCCACAGCTGCTTGTTATCCACACAATCAAAGGCTTTAGCATAGTCAGTGAAGCAGAAGTATATGTTTTTCTGACATTTCCTTCCTCTTTCTGTGAACTAATGGATGTTAGCACTTTGATCTCTGGTTCCTCTGCCTCTTCTAAATCCAGCTTGTGCATCTGGAAGTTCTTGTTTTGTGTACTGTTGAAGACTAGTGTGGAGGATTTTGAGTGTCACTTTGCTATCATGTGCAATGAGTACAATTGTGCAGTTGTTTGAACATTGTCTGGCATTGCCCTTCTTTGGGATATGAATGAAAACTGACCTTTTCCAGCCCTGAAAAGTTGAGCTTTCCATATTTTCTGGCACATGGAGTGTAACACTTTAACAGCATCATCGTTTAGGATTTGAAATTGCTTAGCTGGAATTCCATCACCTCCATTAACTTTGTTCGTGGTAATCCTTCCTTGGGATCACTTGACTTCACACTCTAAGATGTCTGGCTCTAGATGAGTGATCACACCATTAGGTCATGTGAATCACTGAGATCTTTTTTCTCTAGTTCTTCTATGTATTCTTGCCACCTCTTTTTAGTATCTTCTACTTCTGTTAGGTTCATACCGTTTCTGTCTTTTATTGTGACTATCTTTGCATGAAATGTTCCTTTGGTATCTAATTTTCATGTAGAAATCTCTAGTTTTTCCCATTCTATTGTTTTCCTCTTTCTTAAACACTGTTAGAAATATTCACAGCTCTGCAATGCCTTATACATACCAGGAGGTTAATAAACATTTGTTGAATAAATGAAACAATTATATAAAGGAAAAATGAAGGCATATGTAATGCTCTGGGCAAACTGCTTAACTGTTCTGATATTCAGTCCACATGTATAAAATTGGGACAATATTGTTACTTATAACAATATGAGGATAACATGGTAAAATGAAGGCAAGGTATACTATACTTTGCCAAGCACATAGTAAGAGCTCTATATATATTAGCTGTTATGCTGATGGCTTTCTTTATTGTGGAGGAGAGAATTTCATAATTCTCCTTAGTATTTTCACTCATAGCATAAAGGGGAAATAGCATTTTATTGAGTAAGGCAGGACTTTTTAACAAAGATTTTCTTCAAAGAGGGCCAAACAATTTTCATTTGCTTTGCCATATGTTATAGTTAGTATTAGTTGCCAAAATGGTATCTTGACTATTAAGTCATTTAGTCACCAGCTACCACTGCACTTGGGCTTCCCACTGGTACTAATGGTAAAGAACCTGCCTGCCAATGCTGGAGATGTAAGAGATTCAGATGCCATCCCTAGGTCAGAAAGATGCCCTGGAGAAGAAAATGGCTGCCCACTCAAGTATTCTTGCTTGGAGAATCCCATGGACAGAGGAGCCTGGAGGGCTATGGTCTGTAGGGTTTCAAAGAGTGGGACATAACTGAAGTGATTTATCACCGCTTTATCTAAGTCCATATCATTAGTGCTTCAAGGAGATGCACTGTTAGGTGGATCTCACTCAGAACTGACTTGAAAGGTATAGGTATCTTGCTCATGTTAGTAAATTCTAAGGTTTTCCCAGTACTTATGAACTTTGACCATTTTAACCTAACTCAGCCTTCTAGAAAAGGCATATATAAAATAAAATTTGAGCATACAAGACAGATAACTATCTGATTAGAAACTAATAATTAAAAATGGCATATGACAAACATAAAATAAGTATTTTATAGGGAAATCTGTATTCTCTATGCCTCCAAAATTCTAATCTGTTGATACATTTCATCCCAGCCATGTAGTAGAAAGAACAGGACTATTCTACAGTTAGTTTTTGAATCTCAGCTCACAAGATAGCTCTTTAAAAAAAATTTATTTTTGGTATTGCTGGGTCTTCATTGCTACTGGAAGTTTTTCTTTAGTTGTGGCAGTGGATGAGTGGGAGCTGCTTTTGTTATCGTGCTCTGGGTTCACTTTGTGGTGGCCTTTTTTGTTTTTCTTCGAGGTTTGACATCATTTATTGGCAGAGAAAGAAAGAAAAACAGCAGGAAACAAGAATCATCTTATGTTTGAGTTTTATACTTTGCAAGATAAATTTAAATAGAAATTTATTTAACACATGAAATGTTTATTTGGTTATTTATTTATTTAATATTTTAATTGAAGTATAATTGGCTTAAAATAGTATATTAGTTTGAGGTATGACACCATGATTTGGTATTTATCATTACAAAAAACCACTGTGGTAGTTTTGGTGACCCTCTGTCACCATACAAAGTTATTACAATTTTATTGACTCTATTCCCTGTGCAGTACATTATATCTCTGTGACTTATTTACTTCGTAACTGGAAATGTGTATCTCTTAATCCTCCTGATCTATTTATTCAATGGTGCCTTTTTTTATCTTGCACTGGAAGGGAAACTCCCATGGAGATGTGAGAGATTCAGATGCCATCCCTAGGTCAGAAAGATGCCCTGGAGAAGAAAATGGCTGCCCACTCAAGTATTCTTGCTTGGAGAATCCCATGGACAGAGGAGCCTGGAGGGCTATGGTCTGTAGGGTTTCAAAGAGTGGGACATAACTGAAGTGATTTATCACCGCTTTATCTAAGTCCATATCATTAGTGCTTCAAGGAGATGCACTGTTAGGTGGATCTCACTCAGAACTGACTTGAAAGGTATAGGTATCTTGCTCATGTTAGTAAATTCTAAGGTTTTCCCAGTACTTATGAACTTTGACCATTTTAACCTAACTCAGCCTTCTAGAAAAAGGCATATATAAAATAAAATTTGAGCATACAAGACAGATAACTATCTGATTAGAAACTAATAATTAAAAATGGCATATGACAAACATAAAATAAGTATTTTATAGGGAAATCTGTATTCTCTATGCCTCCAAAATTCTAATCTGTTGATACATTTCATCCCAGCCATGTAGTAGAAAGAACAGGACTATTCTACAGTTAGTTTTTGAATCTCAGCTCACAAGATAGCTCTTTAAAAAAAAAATTTATTTTTGGTATTGCTGGGTCTTCATTGCTACTGGAAGTTTTTCTTTAGTTGTGGCAGTGGATGAGTGGGAGCTGCTTTTGTTATCGTGCTCTGGGTTCACTTTGTGGTGGCCTTTTTTGTTTTTCTTCGAGGTTTGACATCATTTATTGGCAGAGAAAGAAAGAAAAACAGCAGGAAACAAGAATCATCTTATGTTTGAGTTTTATACTTTGCAAGATAAATTTAAATAGAAATTTATTTAACACATGAAATGTTTATTTGGTTATTTATTTATTTAATATTTTAATTGAAGTATAATTGGCTTAAAATAGTATATTAGTTTGAGGTATGACACCATGATTTGGTATTTATCATTACAAAAAACCACTGTGGTAGTTTTGGTGACCCTCTGTCACCATACAAAGTTATTACAATTTTATTGACTCTATTCCCTGTGCAGTACATTATATCTCTGTGACTTATTTACTTCGTAACTGGAAATGTGTATCTCTTAATCCTCCTGATCTATTTCACTCATCCTCCAATGAGTGGTGCCTTTCTTGTTGTAGAGCCTGGGCTCTAGAATGCAGGCTCAGTTGTTGTGACCTTTGGGCTTAGTTGCCCTGCAGTATGTGGGATCTTCCAGGGCCAGGGATCAAACCTGTGTTCTCGACATTGGTAGGTGGACACTTAACCCCTGGACCACCAGGGAAGTTGATGATTAGCTCTTATGTTCAAGACCTTGTATCTCATATAGTTAATGATGGTTGTTTTAAAAACAAAATGATAGTTCAAAGATGAGAGTTTGACAAACTTTTCTGGTAACCTAGGAAATTAGAAAAATAAAAGCAATGTGGTATGTTCTCCATAAAGTTAAATTTAGTTAGTTTTTATAAAAATTTGGGATGTCTTATCTCATTTTTGATGTTAGACATCCACTATAAAAGGAAATGGGGCTTCTCAGGTGTTGCTGGTGATAAAGAACTCGCCTGCCAATGCAGGAGACATAAGAGACTCAGTTTTGATCTCTGGGTCGATCCCTGGGAAGATCCCCCGGAAGAGGGCATGGCAACCCACTCCATTGTTTTTGCCTGGAAAATCCATGGAGGAGGAACCCAGGGAGGGTGGCCATAGTCCCGAGGGTCACAAAGAGTTGGACACAACTGAAGTGAGTTAGCACACATGCAGAGTGAATTCTAATCTCTCTGGATTATGCTTTATTTTCAGCTAATGACCATTCCTCTCTATGGTATGATATTCTATTAAAATCATACTACATTTACATTTCTGCATTATTCTTTGAATTCCATTAAATTCACTATTCCTTCAATTAAATATTGAACTTTCTCTTTACCCCCTCCATGTGTGTGTGTATATATATATATACATACTTACATATACACACACAGTGTATATAGGTAGTGTATTACTGGTGTGATGTGTAATTATTGGGTGTTTGATTACTACTGCCTAGCACTGCACCTAATTTGACATGTTTTCTTTATTTAAACTCTTTCAGATATCACCTTTTTACTTCTTTTCTATTTCTTACTACCTTGTTCAAATAGAACAGAGAAATCATTTACTTTAAGATAAAAAACATGATTCATGTGGATTTTTTTGGCCATTGAAAAGTGGTGCCTTTCTTGTTGTAGAGCCTGGGCTCTAGAATGCAGGCTCAGTTGTTGTGACCTTTGGGCTTAGTTGCCCTGCAGTATGTGGGATCTTCCAGGGCCAGGGATCAAACCTGTGTTCTCGACATTGGTAGGTGGACACTTAACCCCTGGACCACCAGGGAAGTTGATGATTAGCTCTTATGTTCAAGACCTTGTATCTCATATAGTTAATGATGGTTGTTTTAAAAACAAAATGATAGTTCAAAGATGAGAGTTTGACAAACTTTTCTGGTAACCTAGGAAATTAGAAAAATAAAAGCAATGTGGTATGTTCTCCATAACGTTAAACTTTGTTAGTTTCTATAAAAACTTTGGTTGTCTTATCTCATTTTTGATGTTAGACATCCACTATAAAAGGAAATGGGGCTTCTCAGGTGTTGCTGGTGATAAAGAACTCGCCTGCCAATGCAGGAGACATAAGAGACTCAGTTTTGATCTCTGGGTCGATCCCTGGGAAGATCCCCCGGAAGAGGGCATGGCAACCCACTCCATTGTTTTTGCCTGGAAAATCCATGGAGGAGGAACCCAGGGAGGGTGGCCATAGTCCCGAGGGTCACAAAGAGTTGGACACAACTGAAGTGAGTTAGCACACATGCAGAGTGAATTCTAATCTCTCTGGATTATGCTTTATTTTCAGCTAATGACCATTCCTCTCTATGGTATGATATTCTATTAAAATCATACTACATTTACATTTCTGCATTATTCTTTGAATTCCATTAAATTCACTATTCCTTCAATTAAATATTGAACTTTCTCTTTACCCCCTCCATGTGTGTGTGTATATATATATACATACTTACATATACACACACAGTGTATATAGGTAGTGTATTACTGGTGTGATGTGTAATTATTGGGTGTTTGATTACTACTGCCTAGCACTGCACCTAATTTGACATGTTTTCTTTATTTAAACTCTTTCAGATATCACCTTTTTACTTCTTTTCTATTTCTTACTACCTTGTTCAAATAGAACAGAGAAATCATTTTACAAATATAATGTTGAAGGGCACTTAGAAAGTTAAGAAAAAAAGTCACCATCAGAATTTCAATAGTATGTTCTATATTCACATAGAAATAAAACAAAACAGAAGAATAAAAGTCCCCAAATTTGAATATCTTAACTGAACCCTGCAAAAGTACTATAGATTTTGAATTATTTTTCTTAAGAAGAATGAAACCTCCACATCATTGAGCTCCAGATTTGGGGAAAGGTTATAGCCCACTGCTTTTCAGCACTTGAATCTGCTTAAAGGGAATTGTCTGCTGTGCTTGATGGTTTAGCAGATTTTGGAAGCTGCTGGATGTTCTGGGCTCAATGGAGTAGAACACCAGAGGCTAAAACTGATTCATGATCCAGTTAGTGGAGAAGGAGAAAGTTTTTACCTGAGGGAGTTATCTTTTCCTCTAACATTTTGTCCTGAGTTGTGATTTGGAATAATTTCTTGACATTTCCAAAGTAGAGATATTTTCCCCATGCTTTCAGTATAGTGGTTGATGCCTTTGGGTGAAAAGACAGTGCTGTCCATAAACCATTAATTTTTGGCTTACCTTCACAATTTATTTTGCTGTTGCTTAGGGTTTGTATTTAAAATAGTCTCAAATAATGCTTACAATTTTAGAAGTAACTGTTTTCCTTCAAAGTTATAAACTAAAAGTGAATTCAGGAAATCTATTTAAAAAATGCTTTTGGCTTTTGTAAACTAGAAGAGTTTAAAAAATGCTTCTGTGTACACAGTCTTACTTGATGGTTGATGGTTCCATAGGACACCTAAGAGGTAACTTGTCTACACTGACTCAACTCTGAAATGTCCCAAGATACGCTCTCTGATTTCAAGTTTTGGATCTTTCTATGAGAACTCACTGCCTCTAATATTCTTTTTTCTGGATTTTACCTACCCATTTAACTTGATGATCCAGTAAAAAAAAAAATTATAAGGAGTGAAAGCTCCTTAATTATTTGCTGTGTTATGTCGAAGCTTTTGCATATATTCATTTCCTTGGATATTCATTATCTTTCAACATTTTAATTCCTTTTCTGTGTTTGGAGGAAAATCATGGTTTATGAAAGTCACTGGGAGATAATTATCTGCCTATAATTAATGGTAACTACTTAGAATTTTCCAGGGACTATGTGGATTATGGCTGGTCATCACATTAGAATCTCTCTCATGGGGTTCCATCGTACTGTTTGAAAAACTGTGAGGAATAGAAGGAAACTACTAAGAATTTCAACCTAAAGTGACCCGAGAGGCTTACTGTGGATCCTGTGTGGTATTTTTCATTTTTAATATGAAAACTGGAATTTATGATTTAAATTTTATTTGGTGAAGAGCTTCTTGCTGAAAACTTGAGCTTTATGTTGTCTATATTTCCATGCTTTTCCCCATTTTATTATTAGAGAATTAGAATAGTTAGAATGCAGAGAGCTGCCTCTCCCAGAAAACCTTTCTGATGAGTGCCAACAATTTTAGTTTTCTGTTCTTGTTCACAAGTTTGCGTGATCATGAATTATCTTTTGCTTTTTAGTTAACCTTTATACATGGTGCATCTTCTCTTCTCCACTCCATGTCCAGGGCTTCATCTTCCAAAGTGGGATGTGGTTACTGTGACAACATTACCAAATTCTTGGCCTGGAAAAAAATGGGGCTAGTAAAATACTAAAATGTATCAGATGTGCCACAGGACCATACAATATAACAGAACACAGTATCAAAGGTATGTGAAATTCTCAGATTTTCCCTAGTTTCCTTAGCTTAGAGATTCTATTTCTGTCCATTTTACAAAAGTCAGTTTTTACTATGAATATAATGGACATATGAAAAAGCACACAAAATGAAAAATATTGGTGCAAAATTATATCCATGTCTTTGTCACCCAGGTTAAGAAACAGGACATTGCCAGAATCCCAGAAAACCTCGACATTCATCCCAACTCTGCTGATTTTTTTGCTCTCCACTTCCTAACTCTCCTTTAAACTTCCTATCAATCATGCAGTCTGTGGTGGATGCTGTTATTGCTCTATCCTGGAGTGAAAGCTCCTTAATTATTTGCTGTGTTATGATTTATTCATTTCCTTGGATATTCATTATCTTTCAACATTTTAATTCCTTTTCTGTGTTTGGAGGAAAATCATGGTTTATGAAAGTCACTGGGAGATAATTATCTGCCTATAATTAATGGTAACTACTTAGAATTTTCCAGGGACTATGTGGATTATGGCTGGTCATCACATTAGAATCTCTCTCATGGGGTTCCATCGTACTGTTTGAAAAACTGTGAGGAATAGAAGGAAACTACTAAGAATTTCAACCTAAAGTGACCCGAGAGGCTTACTGTGGATCCTGTGTGGTATTTTTCATTTTTAATATGAAAACTGGAATTTATGATTTAAATTTTATTTGGTGAAGAGCTTCTTGCTGAAAACTTGAGCTTTATGTTGTCTATATTTCCATGCTTTTCCCCATTTTATTATTAGAGAATTAGAATAGTTAGAATGCAGAGAGCTGCCTCTCCCAGAAAACCTTTCTGATGAGTGCCAACAATTTTAGTTTTCTGTTCTTGTTCACAAGTTTGCGTGATCATGAATTATCTTTTGCTTTTTAGTTAACCTTTATACA
This sequence comes from Tragulus kanchil, assembly GCA_022376925.1. Classification (NCBI taxonomy): domain Eukaryota; kingdom Metazoa; phylum Chordata; class Mammalia; order Artiodactyla; family Tragulidae; genus Tragulus; species Tragulus kanchil. The sequence goes on along the minus strand of JAIOJX010000023.1, from coordinate 114,881,373 downwards.
TGGTGCATCTTCTCTTCTCCACTCCATGTCCAGGGCTTCATCTTCCAAAGTGGGATGTGGTTACTGTGACAACATTACCAAATTCTTGGCCTGGAAAAAAATGGGGCTAGTAAAATACTAAAATGTATCAGATGTGCCACAGGACCATACAATATAACAGAACACAGTATCAAAGGTATGTGAAATTCTCAGATTTTCCCTAGTTTCCTTAGCTTAGAGATTCTATTTCTGTCCATTTTACAAAAGTCAGTTTTTACTATGAATATAATGGACATATGAAAAAGCACACAAAATGAAAAATATTGGTGCAAAATTATATCCATGTCTTTGTCACCCAGGTTAAGAAACAGGACATTGCCAGAATCCCAGAAAACCTCGACATTCATCCCAACTCTGCTGATTTTTATGCTCTCCACTTCCTAACTCTCCTTTAAACTTCCTATCAATCATGCAGTCTGTGGTGGATGCTGTTATTGCTCTATCCTGCCTCTCACATCTCCTTTAGCAGATCCTGTGAGTTTTGAAAGGCAAAAATTCACGGCTGCCCACTTGTCTGGAGAACTGTGCTTGCCAAATAGGAACTGCTACCTGGGAAGCTGTGTCTCCTGTCTGCGCCACCCCAGTACCAACTGACTGGCAGTGTGGCCCCAAGGGCAGACCTGGATCTCAGGGTGCTAACCATGTGATGCTCCGAGGCGTCACTTTGGGATCAGACTAATGTTACTCTCTACTTGAGACCTTGTTCTTGCAGACTTCTTTCCCTTGGCCTATCTTGCTTCTTTTATTCCCCTTCTTCTGACAGCACTTGTCCCATAAATGAATTTCTTGAATAAGAATCTCTGTCTTAGGCTCTGTTGCTAGGATGCCTCCAGTATTAGTTTCCTATTGTCATAACATATTACAATAGACTCTGTGTCTTAAAACAACATTCATTTTTCATCTCATAGTGTCTATGGGTCAAGAACTTCTGGGCATGGCTTAATCAGGTCCTCTGCAAGGCTGCAATTAAGATGCTGGCTGAGGTGTGGGTCCCATCTGAAGATCTGATTCCAGAAGGATCTGCTTCTAAACTCACTCAGGTTGTGACAGAATTCACTTTTCCTTCTTATAGGAATGAAGGCTTCATCTTACCGCTGGCTGACAACTATCACCACTTGTAGGAACTCAACAGTGAACCCTTGCCATGTGGGTTCCCCAACAGGGTCACCCCCTTCATCAAAACCCCAAAGGAAAAGAGAGACTTTGGCAGGACTGACGATAGGCTTATGTAACATCATCACACAGACCTAGTTGTGTACATACTGTCACTTTTGCTATGTCTTTTTGTTTAATTGAGAGTCACAAATTCTGCCTACATTTCAGAGGTGGGGATCACATAGGATTGGGAACTTCAGGAGCTGGAATTTCTAGGGGCTACCTTTGGAGTCTGCCTGACACAAATTCCTAGCCAATTTAGACTGTTTTTGCCTGTTTTTGAATTTATGTATTTGGGATCACACACTGTTTATTTGTTATATATGTTTCAATTTTCTGCTTTTTTGTTTATATGCATACCCACTTTTCCCATGTCATTTACTCTTTTTTAAAGATTTATCTGTGCTTTGCATGTAGTTGTGGTTTGCTCATTTTATTTCCATGTAGTATTGTATTTAATGAAAGTCAGTAAATTCTTTTTCATGCTACTATTGTTAGACATATTACTGAATTGTTTCCATTTTGTTTTTTGTTATAGCAAATTAGGCAGCTATGAAAATAATTGTGCATATTTCCTGATGCATATAATAATCTCATTTCTCTGTGAAACTATGCTTCTCAAACTTTAGCACACTTAATAAGAATTATCCAGTAGACTTGCTAAAGCTTAGATTCTGGGACCCAACTGTAGAGTTTCTGTTTCAGAGGGTCTTGATGATAATTTAAACCCTAATATCTTCTCAGTTGATGTTGATGCTGCTGATCTCGAGTCTGTGCTTGAGGAAGCACAGCTGTAGAATGCATTAAGTATGGTATTGTTAGGTCAAGTGTATTGGTATTTGTTAATACATATTTTTGGTGAATTTAACATTTTTTACTGGTGCAGATTATGTCTCTAATAATTCTTCTTGCATTAAATTTCTTTTTTTTTGATATTACTATAGTTACATTCAAGTTAGGGAGGAATTTGTTTGAGTTTTTAAAAATCATTTTACATTCAAGATTTTTGTAAATTTCAACTTGAAATGTGTATAATATAAAGGGATTATAACCAGTTATTATTTCTGAAAAATCAGTATAGCAGTCAGTGATTTTTGACCTCAGCGTGTAGTTACTTTAAATTAGTGCCATTATAACAACATTTAGTTTTAAATTGATTATATTTTTATGTGATTAATAATTGTTTTGCCTGTTCTGTATCCGCATTTTTCTTTGTTACTACACATACACACAAACACATGCATGCACAAATACAAGTATTTAAGAGTTTGAAACTTATAAATTTTTTAACTTCCAACTTTTGAAATGTATCCATTTATCCACTGATAATATATCAAAGAGAAATAATTATTTTTACCTGAAAAAAGATAATTATTTTTATATTTCAGAAAATGAACATTTTAGCATACTTTGATATTCAATATATATGCTATTATTCCTCCCAATTTATATACTATTATTTTGTGTGTTTTAATTACTTTTCTATATATTAAAACCATCAAGGCGCTTCTAATTTTATTTTCTATAGTCAGTGTGTATTTAAATTTACCATGTAAGTATGATTTTCCTTGCTCATCATACCTTCCTGCATTTCTGAGGTTAAATCTCCATGAATGTATTGTGAGGATGCTAATTTTATTGTCTATACCTGCTGATTCCAGCACCTGGATTCCTAGTTGTCCATTTCGGTCTTCTCTTATTCTTCCTGATCTTATCATATGTGTCTCATTATCTTTCTTTGTTGAGCATTGTATTCAAGAATTACTTTTAGACATAATTTGAGGCCTAAAATGGCTTTTGTTTGTTGTTTTCCAGAGAGGATAGCATCGTCAGAGCCATGGCAAACACGGAGTTCACTTGAAAGGATTAAGGGTCTGTTTACAAAGTGTTGTAGCCTAGAAAGCCAACAAAGGATGTTGAGTTGTCTGGTCTGAGTTTGTAGGGACACAGGCTGGTGGCAGTGGAGGACCATCTGAGGGCCTTCACTTGTAGGCGGAGGCAGCCATAGCCATGACTGCAGCACCAAACCAGGTATGGGGGCAGGAAAGCCAGTGTCCTGCTTTCTTTGACCGCCCACCCTCTGATCTCTTGCCCATGCCTCCCTTTGACTAAAAGCAATCAAAAGCCAGAGGACAAGGGCGCCTGGGTAATGCAGTCAGTTATGGGTCAGTGATACAGCCAAGAGCAGGAAAGAGAAGGGCAGAAAGTGGCCCTGGAGAGCAAATGTGAAGTAACAACTATAGTGGCCGTAGTTTTTTCTTCTCTTAGGCTCCTTGCTGGGGTCAAGCCTTGAATTTTTCTGGGACCCCATAAATATAGTCCAGTCCCTCACTGCCAGGATGGAGAGCCTCCAGACCCGAACCCAGAGGAGTGATGACTCACCCAAGTCTCCTCTCTTGGTGAGTACTGTTTGCCACCTTCTGTCAGTCAGTATGTAAAATCTCCAGTTCAGAATGAAGACTCTGCTCTAATGTTCTTTGACTTCCACCTGGCAATACCCTAGTCCCTTTAGCACTAGAAATTTTGGGAAGAGATAGGGATGACCTAGAAATTTCACTAGAAATTTTCACTAGAAATTTTGGAAGGAGATAGGGATGACCTATTTTGTTTGTCTTTAGTAGGAGGGTTGAACAACATTTGGCAAAGTATGGCACATGGAACAAGTCCTGCTCAATGCTTGTTTTTTTGGTTTTTTAAATGAGTTTTATTGGAAAAACCCCACAGTTCATCTTAACATATTATTGATGGCTGTATTCATTATGCAATGGCAGAGTTGAGTAATTGTGACATGTCCATGCCATGCTGTCACTCAGTCATGTCTGACATTCTGCAACCCTATGAACTGTAGCCCTCCAGGTTCCTCTGTCCATGGATTTTCCTGTAAACAATACTGGAATGGGGTTCCTCCTCTAGGGCATCTTCCCAACCCAAGGATTGAACCCACATCTCCTGCATTGCAGGCAGATTCTTTACCACTGAGTCACTGGGGAAGCCCATTAGGGGTCTACAGAACCTTAGCTCTTATATTTAGCTTTTTACAGAAAAACTTGATTGAATACTATCAGACATGCCCACCATTTTCAGAAACCAGCCATCCTTCCCAAAAGAATATTTTTGAAACATATATAATTCACAGTGTGAAGCTTCTTCATACATACCATCTAATTAAATTTTAGTTGCAAACTGGAGTTGAGCTTCTTTTCCTTATTATCACAGATCTATCTAATGATGGTGATATTAATGAGATGTTCAGCACTCAAATTGAAGTTAATTGGAAGGAAAATAAGTGGAAAGAAGTGGTCTAGATTATTGGAAAAAGCTAATCAAACTGCCACTGATAGAGATAAATAGAAAACTATAACTTTAAAGTGATTAAAATCTGATTAAGAGATTTAATTAAATGTGCACACACATAAATATAGACATAATGATTTAAGTCACATTTTGATAATTTCTAGCACCTACTATGTAGCTGATATTGTGCTAGCATTTCTAGCACTATATTGATGACTCACCCAAGTCTCCTCTCTTGGTGAGTACTGTTTGCCACCTTCTGTCAGTCAGTATGTAAAATCTCCAGTTCAGAATGAAGACTCTGCTCTAATGTTCTTTGACTTCCACCTGGCAATACCCTAGTCCCTTTAGCACTAGAAATTTTGGGAAGAGATAGGGATGACCTAGAAATTTCACTAGAAATTTTCACTAGAAATTTTGGAAGGAGATAGGGATGACCTATTTTGTTTGTCTTTAGTAGGAGGGTTGAACAACATTTGGCAAAGTATGGCACATGGAACAAGTCCTGCTCAATGCTTGTTTTTTTGGTTTTTTAAATGAGTTTTATTGGAAAAACCCCACAGTTCATCTTAACATATTATTGATGGCTGTATTCATTATGCAATGGCAGAGTTGAGTAATTGTGACATGTCCATGCCATGCTGTCACTCAGTCATGTCTGACATTCTGCAACCCTATGAACTGTAGCCCTCCAGGTTCCTCTGTCCATGGATTTTCCTGTAAACAATACTGGAATGGGGTTCCTCCTCTAGGGCATCTTCCCAACCCAAGGATTGAACCCACATCTCCTGCATTGCAGGCAGATTCTTTACCACTGAGTCACTGGGGAAGCCCATTAGGGTCTACAGAACCTTAGCTCTTATATTTAGCTTTTTACAGAAAAACTTGATTGAATACTATCAGACATGCCCACCATTTTCAGAAACCAGCCATCCTTCCCAAAAGAATATTTTTGAAACATATATAATTCACAGTGTGAAGCTTCTTCATACATACCATCTAATTAAATTTTAGTTGCAAACTGGAGTTGAGCTTCTTTTCCTTATTATCACAGATCTATCTAATGATGGTGATATTAATGAGATGTTCAGCACTCAAATTGAAGTTAATTGGAAGGAAAATAAGTGGAAAGAAGTGGTCTAGATTATTGGAAAAAGCTAATCAAACTGCCACTGATAGAGATAAATAGAAAACTATAACTTTAAAGTGATTAAAATCTGATTAAGAGATTTAATTAAATGTGCACACACATAAATATAGACATAATGATTTAAGTCACATTTTGATAATTTCTAGCACCTACTATGTAGCTGATATTGTGCTAGCATTTTTATGTGCACTATCCCAGCCATGTTCCAATCTCTAAATCTGTTAATTATAATTCTTCTAATTTTACAGATGGGTAAACTGAGTTTCCGAAAGTTTAAGCAACGTTGATTATGATTTCAAGCTTGCAGATAACAGGGGATTTGCTGCTGCTGTTTAGTGGCTTAGTCATGTCTGCCTGTGTGACCCCATGAACTGTAGACCACCAGGCTCCTCTGTCCATGGGATTCTCTAGGCAAGAGTATTGAAGTGGGTTGTTATGGCCTCCTCCAGGGAATCATCCCAACCCAGGAATCAAACCCAGGTCTCCCACATTGCAGACAGATTCTTTACCACTGAGCCACCTGGGAAACCCTATAAATACATACACACACACACACTCACACACAGACACACTTTGTGACTCCATGGATTCCATGGACTGTAGCTTTCTATTCATGGGATTTTCCAGGCAAGGATACTGGAATGAGTTGCCATTTCCTTCTCCAACAGGGAATTTGGGTCCATCTTAAATGCATCAGAAGGACCAGCCAAGGCAGGTCCTTTAGACAACAACGCAGCCCCAATAGATTCCGTTTATGTTAAACACAGTAACAATCGCATCTCTGACTTTTAAAAATACATCTCTTTCAGTTGTATAGTGGAAAAAATCAAATGGCCCGAGCAGAAGTACTTCCTTCTAAGAAACAGTAGCACACATCTGATTGATTTGGGCCGAGAGGTACTGGCAGTTCAACAGTAGCCAGCTGAAACTGCCTTTCCGGCTGAAGTGGTTAAACCTGGCCTAGAGCAGAGCAGTCAGCTTGCACCTGCTGCCTACATTCTCCTAGTGCTTCAGAGGCAGTGTGGGTCTTTGAGGCTTCTTATGGCCCTGTTGGATATTTGTTAATATCATTTTCATGAATATCAAAGAAGTGGAGGGTGCATTTAGAAGCTTTAAATAAACTACTGATAGTCTCTGGGAACTTCTCATTGCATTTTTTAAGTTGTATTTTATGGTACTCTTCAGAAAACATATTTTCCCCCCATAAATTCCCAAGGGACTATTCCTTAGCCTGAATTGAACGACTGGAAAGTTTTTATTTCTTAAAATCCAATTGATTTTTAGGTTTCTGTAACTTCCTAATGTCCTCAATTGCTTTCCAAGCAAGACATTCATACTTGGAAGACTTTGTTTTGCTTTAATTTTGCCCTAAGTCTGAGGCCAGCATGGAACAAATTGAGCCCTGAGAAGGACAACTTTATCTTAACTGATAAGTAGTAGAAGATGGGGGTTTTGTTGCAGAAGACTTACAGACTTCACTTTAGTAGCTGCAGGAGTAGTAGCTGCAGTGAATACTGTAGTAGATTTTAAATGTTTATGTTTTTAAGATAATTAACTAAAAAACACATAATTAAATTCTAAATAATGTTATACCAGTAGGCATATTTACAGATTGTAATTAGTCTGAGGTGAAAAATGAGCTAAGTAGGTGACTGAACAGCTAGAATATTTCCAGTGTTAGAGTTTTTCATCATTTCCTGCTCTATTTTTTGTTCCACCTTCCCAGTTTTAAATTTGTAATGGTACAGAGAGGTATAAAGGTTAATACTTAAATATTTTATTATGGAACTATAGTTGATTTATAATATTGCATTAGTTTCCAGTTTACAGAAAAGCAGATTCAGTTATACATATTTTTCCAGCTATTTTTGCCGCTATAAGTTATTAGAAGATACTGAATGCAGTTCCATGTGTGTGCATGTGTGACCAACTCTTTTTTGACCCCACAGACTGTAGCCCACCAGGCTCCTCTCTCCATGAGATTCTCCAGGCAAGAATACTGGAGTGGATTAACATTTCCATTTCCATAGTTCTCTGTGCTATATAGTAAATCTTTGTTGTCTATTTTATATTTAGTTATGTATATCTATTAGTCCCTAAATCCTCGTTTATCCCTCCTCCCAGCCTTTTCCCCTTGGGTAACCATAAGTTTCTTTTCTACATCTGTGAGTCCGTTTTTGTTTCTAAATAAATTCATTTGTATCATTTTTAGTATTCTATGTATAAGTGATATATAATATTTGTCTTTTTTGTCTTCACTTAGTATGATAATCTCTAGATCCATCCATGTTGTTGCATGTGGCAATATTTCTTTCTTTTTCATGGCTGAGTAATGTTCCATTGTGTGTATATATATCATCTTTATCCATTTACCTGTTGATGGAAACTTAGGTTACTTCCATGTCTTGGCTCTTATAAAAAGTCCTGATATGAGCATTGGTGTGCATGTATCTTTTTGAATTAGAGTTTTTGTGTTTTCTGGATATATACCCAGGAGTGGGATGTCCAGATTATATGGTAGATCTATTTTTAGTTTATTAGGGCACTATACTGTTTTTCATAGTGGCTGCACCAATGTACATTCCCACCAACAATCTAAGAGAGTTTCAAAAGGTTAGTACTTTTTCATAAGGCAGATTGTCAAGTCATAGACCTTCACTGGAGAATCAATTAACTTGGAGATTCAAAGATGCGATCTCAACATAATGTAGCATGAGAGATAGTTGATCTCTATGTTTTTCATTATGTATCCATTAACAAGTATACAGTAAATATGCTATTTCTGGAAGAACTGATCAGTGTATAAAGTCTTCTCTCACATAACTTGAAAACACTAAAACATATTTCTGTAAGTTTCCTTAGCCTGTCTTCTGTAGGACAAAACCAAAATAAGATGGCCTAGAATATTTTTGTAAGGCAATGAGTCAGCCCATTCAACCAACTTTGTTTGCTTGTAATAATTTTTTCGGTTTCAGACTCTCTTTTAGTTAATAACTGCTCAGCCACACCCATGCACACCCACAGCCACACCCATTCTCATATCCAAGGTTTACTACAATCTTGACAGTTGCACCATCATAGGTTAGTTTTGGAAACTTAAGCATGTGGAGTCATACAGTATATATTCTTTTATGTCTTTCATTTTCACCCATGAGATTCACCCATGTCACTGCATTTCATTTAGTACATTAATTCTCACTGATGCTAGTCTTTGTACTATTTATTGTATGACTATACTAAACATTATTTATTAATTTTACTTTTGAAAGCATTTGGTTTGTCTGGCCACTCTAAGGTATGAAGAATCCTGGAATAATATTTGTTTGTGTTTTGCCTATGTAAGTGATTTGATTAAATATTAATATAAACTTATGGGCCCATATGAATATGATGATTTACCAATAAATGTTTATAAGCATAAGTAGAAAAGAGGTCCCTACCTATTTGTTTATTGTTCAAGATTCCTCATGATGTTCAGGCCTAGGAACTATGTCTTCATGTTCTTTATTATCAAATGTCCTATTCCTGGCTAATTTCCTTGTTCATAACAGAAGGAAAAGATAGCAATACTATTACTATTCAAAGCGTTTTGACTCTTCAGAACCTGTTGGCGTTGAAACAATATAGATCTTCTTGCCATTGCATTTCTCTAATAGCGTTTATTAAATGCTGTTTACCTCATTCCTCATGATTTTGCATTATCCACTGTGCCACCAGTGAACACTGGCTTCCAATGATGCTCTCAAAGAATGCTACTTGATTGATTATGACCACTAATGTCTCTTCCATAATATGTTGAAAACAGTCAACAATAATTCATTTTCTAGTCATGTTGGATCTACCATTCATAATTTTATAGGATAAACAGAAAACAACAACTCTTATGACTGTGTATACTGTGAGCTCTTCAACACAATCACTACAGTCTTAGAATGTAATATCTTTCAATGCCCCGTCTACATCCTCTATTTCTGGAAGAACTGATCAGTGTATAAAGTCTTCTCTCACATAACTTGAAAACACTAAAACATATTTCTGTAAGTTTCCTTAGCCTGTCTTCTGTAGGACAAAACCAAAATAAGATGGCCTAGAATATTTTTGTAAGGCAATGAGTCAGCCCATTCAACCAACTTTGTTTGCTTGTAATAATTTTTTCGGTTTCAGACTCTCTTTTAGTTAATAACTGCTCAGCCACACCCATGCACACCCACAGCCACACCCATTCTCATATCCAAGGTTTACTACAATCTTGACAGTTGCACCATCATAGGTTAGTTTTGGAAACTTAAGCATGTGGAGTCATACAGTATATATTCTTTTATGTCTTTCATTTTCACCCATGAGATTCACCCATGTCACTGCATTTCATTTAGTACATTAATTCTCACTGATGCTAGTCTTTGTACTATTTATTGTATGACTATACTAAACATTATTTATTAATTTTACTTTTGAAAGCATTTGGTTTGTCTGGCCACTCTAAGGTATGAAGAATCCTGGAATAATATTTGTTTGTGTTTTGCCTATGTAAGTGATTTGATTAAATATTAATATAAACTTATGGGCCCATATGAATATGATGATTTACCAATAAATGTTTATAAGCATAAGTAGAAAAGAGGTCCCTACCTATTTGTTTATTGTTCAAGATTCCTCATGATGTTCAGGCCTAGGAACTATGTCTTCATGTTCTTTATTATCAAATGTCCTATTCCTGGCTAATTTCCTTGTTCATAACAGAAGGAAAAGATAGCAATACTATTACTATTCAAAGCGTTTTGACTCTTCAGAACCTGTTGGCGTTGAAACAATATAGATCTTCTTGCCATTGCATTTCTCTAATAGCGTTTATTAAATGCTGTTTACCTCATTCCTCATGATTTTGCATTATCCACTGTGCCACCAGTGAACACTGGCTTCCAATGATGCTCTCAAAGAATGCTACTTGATTGATTATGACCACTAATGTCTCTTCCATAATATGTTGAAAACAGTCAACAATAATTCATTTTCTAGTCATGTTGGATCTACCATTCATAATTTTATAGGATAAACAGAAAACAACAACTCTTATGACTGTGTATACTGTGAGCTCTTCAACACAATCACTACAGTCTTAGAATGTAATATCTTTCAATGCCGTCTACATCCTCTCACTATTGTGGATGACAGACTAGGAGTTTGTCAGCAGAGTAAACAGCGTGGTCTCGCTTACATAAGGGATGTCCTTGTCTTGCTCGGTACATCTTAAGACCAGACCAAGGAAGCATCATGTTGTCCCACCTGTTGAAGTAAGAAGAGACACAGATCCAGAGGACTAGTGGGCATTACAGAGCATCAGTCTGGATAGCCTGAAGAGATAGATTTGACCAGCCCTGGAGGACCGGCTGATACATCATATGCATTCTGTGGAAAGGTTGTACTATGTGCCCAAGGTGGGATGCATGTTGCAAACCCCCCCACTGCAAAGTATAATAACTTAGAGGTGTCACTGAGGTAAGAGCTGGCGCCTGGGCATGCACGGCTGGCTCAAGTTCAAAGATTGGCAGTGCATTGGTCGGTCCTCGAGCTTGTATCTATTATGTACCTGTGAAAATTAGTGCATTAGCACCATTCTGATGACTCCGTCTCATTTGACATAATAAAACAGCAACAAACAAATCAGTCATTGGCCAGCCAAGAAGTGCTGGATCTCCTTGGAGCCACTGGTCAACCTCATGAGTGGCATAAGGAATTGTAAATTACCCAGAAGGAGGAAATAGAGACCAGGACCCATGTGAGTCCTAGTCTAGACTCAGATACCACATGGGTGGCCTTGCCAACTCCAGCTGACCCTACCCACCAGAAAGCGATGCAAGTTTTAAGGATGACGCTTCAAAGCATGGGGCACTACTTGTTTAAGGACAATATTGCTGGGTCGCTTCTAGTTTCAGCCTGCACAGATGAAGCTACTGTGATCATTCTTGGTGTGTATATGAAATGATTTCTGCTAGCCTTATACCTAGGGTGGGATTACTTGATTGCAATTAGTTATAACTGAACATAATGTGCGTGTATAGGTGCTGACGGTTTTCTAGAGTGTTCATATTAATTCATGCTACCAGTAGCATGATAGACCAGAACTCCACATTCTTGTCACTATTTGGTAAGATCATTGTCATTAAAAAATATATAGCTTTTCTAGTGGATTCAATGTTACTTCATAGTGGTTTTCATTTAGATTAAGAATAATGATGTGGAGTTGCTTTTCATATGCTTGTTGGTCATGTTGATATCCTTGTTGAATTACCTGTTTATCTTTTTTCCTTATTGCTTTGTAGAAGTCTTTTCTTATTAATGTGTAGGAGTTCTCATATACATCCTTAATACTTGTCTTTTGGTATCTGAATAGCACATATACTTATCCTACATAAGGTTTACATGTTCATTCTCTTAATGGTTTATTTGTGTGGCAAAACATTTTAATCTCAATGCAATTTAACTTATCAACATTTTCTTTATTGTTAGAGTAAATTTTCCTCCAGAGGACCCCTGAAGGAGAAATAGATTTGACCAGCCCTGGAGGACCGGCTGATACATCATATGCATTCTGTGGAAAGGTTGTACTATGTGCCCAAGGTGGGATGCATGTTGCAAACCCCCCCACTGCAAAGTATAATAACTTAGAGGTGTCACTGAGGTAAGAGCTGGCGCCTGGGCATGCACGGCTGGCTCAAGTTCAAAGATTGGCAGTGCATTGGTCGGTCCTCGAGCTTGTATCTATTATGTACCTGTGAAAATTAGTGCATTAGCACCATTCTGATGACTCCGTCTCATTTGACATAATAAAACAGCAACAAACAAATCAGTCATTGGCCAGCCAAGAAGTGCTGGATCTCCTTGGAGCCACTGGTCAACCTCATGAGTGGCATAAGGAATTGTAAATTACCCAGAAGGAGGAAATAGAGACCAGGACCCATGTGAGTCCTAGTCTAGACTCAGATACCACATGGGTGGCCTTGCCAACTCCAGCTGACCCTACCCACCAGAAAGCGATGCAAGTTTTAAGGATGACGCTTCAAAGCATGGGGCACTACTTGTTTAAGGACAATATTGCTGGGTCGCTTCTAGTTTCAGCCTGCACAGATGAAGCTACTGTGATCATTCTTGGTGTGTATATGAAATGATTTCTGCTAGCCTTATACCTAGGGTGGGATTACTTGATTGCAATTAGTTATAACTGAACATAATGTGCGTGTATAGGTGCTGACGGTTTTCTAGAGTGTTCATATTAATTCATGCTACCAGTAGCATGATAGACCAGAACTCCACATTCTTGTCACTATTTGGTAAGATCATTGTCATTAAAAAATATATAGCTTTTCTAGTGGATTCAATGTTACTTCATAGTGGTTTTCATTTAGATTAAGAATAATGATGTGGAGTTGCTTTTCATATGCTTGTTGGTCATGTTGATATCCTTGTTGAATTACCTGTTTATCTTTTTTCCTTATTGCTTTGTAGAAGTCTTTTCTTATTAATGTGTAGGAGTTCTCATATACATCCTTAATACTTGTCTTTTGGTATCTGAATAGCACATATACTTATCCTACATAAGGTTTACATGTTCATTCTCTTAATGGTTTATTTGTGTGGCAAAACATTTTAATCTCAATGCAATTTAACTTATCAACATTTTCTTTATTGTTAGAGTAAATTTTCCTCCTTGAGAAATCTTTGTTTAACTCAAGGGTATGAATATACTCTATTTTCTTTGCTTCTAGATACTTACTTTTTGATTTGACATTATTTCATTTCTAGCATCAGATTTGAAATGAACATTACTTTCCCCCCACAGCATTGCACTAGTATGTTTATGGAAAAGCACGTGACTGTGTAAGTATGAGCATAATTCTGAGCTCTCTCTTCTGTTACAATGGATCTTCTTTTTTTTAAACTTGTAGCTCTACCACAATGTGCTATTTACTATAGTTACAGAAGAAATCTTCATATCTAGGAGTGTATTCCCTTTAAAATTATATTTTTAAAAGATACTTATTCACTAATCTTGATTTTTCTGACATCATTCATACCTTTGTGCATTATCAGAATTTATTTAGACTAATATTTTTGTACCTGAAAAATTTTCTTTTTAATTTCAGCATATGCATCCTGAAAATATGCATCTCAGATTTATTTGTCTAAAATGTCTTTATTTTGTCTTCATTTGTGAAGGACATATTTGCTGATGTAATGAGTTCTAGATGGTCAGGCTTCTCTTTTTTTTAAGTTTCAAATTGTTTTCAAGAAGTGGTTTTTTTTTTTTTTTTGTTCTTGTTGTTTGGTCTCATAGTTTCTGATGAAAAGTTAGTGGTAGTTAGGTCCTTTGAAGAGAGTTTTCTTTTTTTCCATTTTATTTACTCTTCTTGCCATCATTTTCTTTAAAAACTATCTTAGAACAGTTTTAGATTAAGAGGAATTAGAAAGTTAGTTCTGAGAGTTTTCATGTTCCCTATACCCAGTTTCCCATATTATTAACATCTCATAGTGTGGTCCATTGATGACAATTCCTGAACCACTATTGATACATTATTAACTAAAGTCTGTACTTTATTTAGATTTCCTTATTAAACCCATCTACTACATTTTTAATCTCAATTTTTATTGTTGCTGTTTCAATTCTAGAACTTCTCTCCATATATATATTTTTACTGATTCTTATTCTCTTGTGAAATTTTTCATGTTTACTTTTATTTTCTTGACATTTTAATCATATTTTGTTTTAAAGTCTGTCTAGTAGCTCCAGTATCTATTTTACCAATGACTCTGATTTACGTTTTTCTTTTGGCTTCTGATCACATGCTCTTAATCTTGTATCCCTTTTGACTGGGTGATGTAGTCTTTCTTCAGAATGGATTTATTGTTCTTCTCACAGACAAGTAAAGGAAGGACCAATCATTGGACTAGAGTGAAGTCTTGGTTTTCCCATTCTTAGGACAGTTTTTCCTTTTTCCCTACAGGATAACCCTTTAGGGTCTCATGTAAAATTTTGGGGTTGTACCAGGAACCTTTATATGTATGTACATGTTTTTAAACATTTTTAAATAAACAGATATGAAATAAGTATTTTTAATTTTCAAGTCGATTTCTAAATGAAGGATCAGTTCTATAGTATGAATATTGCCCATTTAAGCCTAAGATCCCCTTCCATTATTATTTCTGAGGCTAATCTCTGGATTTACCTAGATAACATCTTTTAAACAGATTCTCATTGTACATAAGCTATTCATTCATTCAACAAATATCTATTGAATGCTAGCTCCATGCCAGATTCTATGCTAAGTGCTAGGCATACAATGGCGAGCAAAACTCCTGCAGTCTGTCTCCATGTAGCCTATAATTCTGTGGTGTGGAATAGATATTAATAAAATGGCATAAAAATACAAACTACAAACTGTGAAAATTGTTGAAACGTAGATGTGCAGTCTCTGTGAGAGCACAGAGGGATCACATATTGTCGGAGTTGCCAAACAAAGCCTCATTATGTTGAAATTCTACCTAAGGTAACATGTAATTTCTGTTATTTACCCTGAATAATCAGAAAGGTGAATGATTTTCCATTACATCTGGAGTCGAAGCTTTTTTTTCTTCTGAATGTAGCACAAAATTTCCAGTCATCACAAGATCATCACATTAATAAAATTCCAGTGTGTAGGAGGTATCCCACAAACCTACATAGTACACGGAGAGGATGTCCTTTATTTTAAGAATCACTCTGTTTAATGGCATAGGTAGGTGGCATAGGGGTAAAGAAAAAGAGAACTCTTTGTTATGTAGTACTAAGTAAAGTTAGATATTCAGTGTATTATTTTAAAATTTTATTTGTGTTCCAGGTTGGTGCTGATAGACAGAAAGACGGTTGTAGTCATATTGTTTTCTGGGCAAGTCACATTTACTCTTGGTCCTTGAGCATAAGATTCCATACATAAGCAAAATGATGAAAGTTGACTCTCTTGTAAGAGAATATCGGCCAAACACAATTGTCACTTGAAATGCTACTAATTCTGCTCTTGCTGTTTTGACAAGGAAACACTGTGTACAAGGAAATGGAGGCATAAATGTGTGTAGTATTCTTAGGGAATGGCAAGCATGACTAGAATGTGCAAGAGAGAGAGAATGGGGTAGAAAAATAGATTGTACCAGACTAAGAGTTGAGGGGTACTTTGCTAAGAATTGGTACGGAGTTGGGGGGCCACTGAAATTGTTGTGTGTGTGCGTCAGGGAGAGTATCTGTTATCTGGTGAAAATGCTCTGAGAAACCTGAGAAGGTAGATTGTAAAGACAAAAGCTCTGGACTGTGAGACAGGTTGGAGTACCTCCTAAGTCTGATAAGAGATGATGCTCAAGTGTTTCAGAAATATCACCTCTGATTAAAAATCATCTATTTGTAATGAACCTGATAGGACTGAGAGATAACTGATTGTTTGAAAACTCTCACTTTTTGATGAACTGATCTGTTTTAAAGTTTTGGGTTCGTTAGGTGATTTTCACATTGCTTAAAGCATTCTATATTCTGACCTTTGGCTTTTTGACTCCCTCAAACCATGCTGCCCCACAGCCTAAGAATATATCAATGTAATGTAATATGAATATACAAGGAAATCTTCATCATTATCATTTTCTACTCAGCCCTGGACTGTTCTGATGGAAATCTCTTTAGAAGCCTCCCTAATTAAAATGAAAGCCCATTGTGTTAGTTTATCTGACAGAGCTGGAGCACATTTAAATGTTTGTTTGAAAATAGCTTTTAGACTATTGACAGAAATTTGAGATCGAGACCAAACTTTGTAGCATGGGCCCAGAGAAAGACCAAAGCCAGGCATGAATATTTACTGACAGGAAGTTAAGCAAAACAGCCACTCCGCTGTTTGTCTTTTCTCTGTCTTGGATATTTGCTTCTTATTAATCTTTTAGGATGCATTCTTCCTTTGCTGAATCCATTATTAATCAGAGAACAGACATTGTGTTCCCATTGTTTGTTCTTGCTCAGGTTGTTAGAGAAAAAATGTGTTAGATGTAGTTAGAAGAAGTTGTATTACTTTTCTAATTGCATGTATTTACAAATAGAACAAGATTTCTAGGAAGACAGTCTGTACTTTTTTTGGTTATAGGTAAGGAAAAGTATATCTTAACACTAAGTTGTAAAGAATGATTTTATAAATTCTCTAAAATCTTTCTCCTGTTCCCTGGGAATTTTAATAACTTATAAAAGCAATTATGCTGATGAATTTTTGAGCTATAAAAAATACCCTGGATTTTGTGTCTTATAGGCCAACTACACATTATTATTTGGGATGATGTTGCCATATTTATCTATAGTTTTAATTATTGCCTTATAATAATGAAAAGTAATATTATATTGTTTTATTAATATTATAGATGTATGCATCTACAATTCTTTTAATAACCCAACAATTTAGAGATAAAGTGACTGAGGCCCAGAGCGTTTAAATAACTCGCCTAATATCAACTATAAATAAAGACATTGATATTCAAATTTAAGTCTGTCTCCAGAGAGCCTATTTTTTTCTGATACACCCTGCTGCTGTTTTATGGAGATAAATGTCACACCACATTATTTTCCCTTTTCTACCAAGGGTAGGAGGATGAGACATAGAGGAGTAGAGCCTTGACTACATGAAGAAGGAAGACCTTATTGTAATAAAAAATGGCAGCCAATCTTCTGGTGGCCTGCTCATTAGTGTCTCAAGGAATTCTGTTCTGGTGGTGACAAATTCTTGGCAAGAAAGAAGCTAAATACAAACACTTTGAAGTATGCTTCTATTGTTACTTCTATATGAGGGAATCAGACAGACCCCTTTGGTTTTTCTTGGAGCACATTTAAATGTTTGTTTGAAAATAGCTTTTAGACTATTGACAGAAATTTGAGATCGAGACCAAACTTTGTAGCATGGGCCCAGAGAAAGACCAAAGCCAGGCATGAATATTTACTGACAGGAAGTTAAGCAAAACAGCCACTCCGCTGTTTGTCTTTTCTCTGTCTTGGATATTTGCTTCTTATTAATCTTTTAGGATGCATTCTTCCTTTGCTGAATCCATTATTAATCAGAGAACAGACATTGTGTTCCCATTGTTTGTTCTTGCTCAGGTTGTTAGAGAAAAAATGTGTTAGATGTAGTTAGAAGAAGTTGTATTACTTTTCTAATTGCATGTATTTACAAATAGAACAAGATTTCTAGGAAGACAGTCTGTACTTTTTTTGGTTATAGGTAAGGAAAAGTATATCTTAACACTAAGTTGTAAAGAATGATTTTATAAATTCTCTAAAATCTTTCTCCTGTTCCCTGGGAATTTTAATAACTTATAAAAGCAATTATGCTGATGAATTTTTGAGCTATAAAAAATACCCTGGATTTTGTGTCTTATAGGCCAACTACACATTATTATTTGGGATGATGTTGCCATATTTATCTATAGTTTTAATTATTGCCTTATAATAATGAAAAGTAATATTATATTGTTTTATTAATATTATAGATGTATGCATCTACAATTCTTTTAATAACCCAACAATTTAGAGATAAAGTGACTGAGGCCCAGAGCGTTTAAATAACTCGCCTAATATCAACTATAAATAAAGACATTGATATTCAAATTTAAGTCTGTCTCCAGAGAGCCTATTTTTTTCTGATACACCCTGCTGCTGTTTTATGGAGATAAATGTCACACCACATTATTTTCCCTTTTCTACCAAGGGTAGGAGGATGAGACATAGAGGAGTAGAGCCTTGACTACATGAAGAAGGAAGACCTTATTGTAATAAAAAATGGCAGCCAATCTTCTGGTGGCCTGCTCATTAGTGTCTCAAGGAATTCTGTTCTGGTGGTGACAAATTCTTGGCAAGAAAGAAGCTAAATACAAACACTTTGAAGTATGCTTCTATTGTTACTTCTATATGAGGGAATTAGACTTTGTGTCTTTTTATTTTCCTTAAGTGTTAATTTCAGGAAACTCAAGTCTCCACTTCAGGTTGACTTGAATGGAATCTGGGAAGCCTTATAGCTTACTGCCTGATAGATGATGTCGCGGTGAGTGGCATGTACAAGGATGGAGTCAGTGATCCCAAACTTTCCAAAGCTTGACTTGTATTTTAAGAATGCGTGCATCTAGCCAAAAGGAAAGCTACATTTAGCTGTGAGGAAATAGCTACTGGCATTTTAAAAGTCTACACTATTAAATTTTGCAATTGGAATTATATCAGGTATTAATAAACCACAGCCTCTTGAGCTAAATCTCCATCATCTGAGATCTGTTTTTGTATGGTCCCTCCGAATGAAGAATGATTATTACATTTTAAGGGGTTGTAAACAAAACAAAATCTCCAGATGCAAAGAGGATGTGAGAGACCTTATGTGGCCCTCCAAGTCCCCAAATGTTTGCTATCTCCCCATTTGCATAAAAAGTTTGCCTATTACTGAACTAAATAATGGAAGTTAAGCTATCTAAATATGTATCAATTCTATTCCATACAGCTTGTCTTAGAGAAACAGTAGATTTGGACTTGAATCCTATTTACTTCTGTTTGAATTTGGGCAGAATACACAATGTTTTTGATGCACTCTTACTCATTCTTGAAATAGGTATAATATTACCTATGCCATAGTATATTGAGGAGAATTCTATATGTAAAGACTGTTTTTTTTTTTTTTTAACTTTTACTTTACTTTTAACTTTTACAGAGTTTTGTTGTTTACAGATATGTCTGTTCTCAGATTAGTTGTAAAGACAGTTTTAAGTGCCAAAAGCCTATTGCAAAGAGGAATGTTGGGTATAATCTCATCTTTGTAAAAATATGGTTGTTTTTATGATTAGAATCACATGAAAAATACCTGGGACCATAACTACTGAATTGTTACCAGTGGCAGGCAAATTCTGGAGAGTGAGAATAAAATAAGGATGTTTACTCTTTATTTTATATAGTTATGTATGAAAACCTTTATAAGGCACTGCTTTTTTAATTATCACCTAAAGATAACTTAAAAGTTTTTGGCGTACATAGGGATCGTCTAAGTGTTGATCCTTGCTCCTTAAAGAAGGGAGAAAGATTCTCCCAGTAGCTGATTTTAATTTGTGTATTGGAACAGCATTAAGCTCAGATGTTTTTTAGGAAAATGAACAAGCAATCTTCTTAAATGTATTTTAGAGTTTAACAGTTTTTGACGTCTTGACTTCTGAGAGGGAAATCAGATTCATTGATTCATTTCAGGGTTTAACCTCCAACTATGTGGCAGGACAGGGTGTCCTCACATTAGGATGCTGTTTTCTCCATGTCTCATATGGGGGAGATTTCCGCACTTGCATGTCCGTCTGGACTCTCTGTTGTCCCTGAGGCCAATTTCATGGGTAGTCTAGCCTCAGGAACCTAACTCTTCTGTTACTATATTCAGGCAGTTACTGAAATTCTGTCTGTAGTTAATAAGAAGTTTAAGGCATAATTAGTCACTTTCTCCTTACATTATAGATTAAATGGGGCTCCATGGGGTCTGTAAAAATTTAGGATTCTCATAGGCTGGGAGACAGTGCTGTTTGTCACGGTTTGGCTGTGTATAAGCTTTATTCAGATACATAGTGGGACTTGAAAGAGCCCAGTTTCACTTGAAGTTGGGACAACATGTCCATTAGCATTATTCCTATGTTTCTTGCTTTCTTACTCATGCTGCTATAACTGCTGGAGTGTCAAGATTTTAAAAATCCCTTCATGACATTTCTTAAAATAACTCAGACTTCCTCTAGGCCCCACAAGCCATAGGATCCAGGATCTAGGTACGGTCACTTGAGCAGCTTCTTACCCAAGACCAGGGGCTGCTCTTGCTCTCTGTCACAGTAGGGCTCCTTCGTTCTTTTCCCAGACACTGTGGATCCTGTCCTGAAGTGCCCGCTCCTCCAGGACCAGTTTGCCTGCCTCAGATTCCTCTCACGTCTGAGAGTCTGACTCCCCTGACACTCTGTCTTCCTGAGACGTGGTCATCCACCTTCCCCATCACTTTTTGCCTGACACTCTCTCCACTATCCCTAGAATTGACATAATTCATCTATCCTTTAAACTTTATGGAAAAGCCTTTCTCTGTCTGGAAATATTTCTTTTCCAGGATGTAAAATAGTTGGTTTAATTTTATTATTCAACTGTCTTCAGTAGGTTCATCTCAATGGAGTGACTATCTCCTGTAGAAGGTATGGAAGCAGTCTGGAGATAGGGAGGGGAGAGATTGGTTCAGTTCAAGTTCAATTTTATTTTGCTTCCATCCAAAACCCTGGTAAGGTCTGGTGAAGAGTGCTGTCTTGTCTCTTTGAATCTGACTGAGTAGCATTGCTGTCCTTTCTCAGTCAGGCCTTAAGCCAGGTCTCCATTTGGCCTGCAGCTGTGAACAGGGCTTGGGTCCTTCCCATAAAAACTGTTCCTGAGGAAAGCATTGGACATAACTAGTATCTCCCTGTATTCTGTGATTCTTAAGCAAAAGGAAGAAAACTTTATTTTTTAAATTTTAGAATAGTTTGAGATTTACTGAAAGTTGCAAAGTATGGTGCAGAGTTTTCATATACACCTCACTGAATTTTCTCTACTGTTAATATCTTACATTACTATAGTACATTTGTTACAACCAAGAAACCAGTGTGGGTAGATTAGTATTAACTAAACTCAGTACTTAGATTTTATTAGTTCTGTAGTTCTTAAGGAGATATTTTTGCCAAGAGCAACAGTGAACATGTGGGAGAGTGTTGTCTATTATATTTTGGTCTCTACTCTTTTGCAGACAACTTAAGACAAATTCAGGTAGCCTGAGTCTTCTTTTACTAAAATCTTGCTTTAAAAGAGTAGATTTAGGGTGGTTGCTTCTGTGGGACTCTATGGGACAGAGGCTGATAACTGCTGGAGTGCCCATGACATTTCTTAAAATAACTCAGACTTCCTCTAGGCCCCACAAGCCATAGGATCCAGGATCTAGGTACGGTCACTTGAGCAGCTTCTTACCCAAGACCAGGCTGCTCTTGCTCTCTGTCACAGTAGGGCTCCTTCGTTCTTTTCCCAGACACTGTGGATCCTGTCCTGAAGTGCCCGCTCCTCCAGGACCAGTTTGCCTGCCTCAGATTCCTCTCACGTCTGAGAGTCTGACTCCCCTGACACTCTGTCTTCCTGAGACGTGGTCATCCACCTTCCCCATCACTTTTTGCCTGACACTCTCTCCACTATCCCTAGAATTGACATAATTCATCTATCCTTTAAACTTTATGGAAAAGCCTTTCT
This sequence comes from Tragulus kanchil, assembly GCA_022376925.1. NCBI lineage: Eukaryota > Metazoa > Chordata > Mammalia > Artiodactyla > Tragulidae > Tragulus > Tragulus kanchil. Next base: position 114,859,432 of record JAIOJX010000023.1, on the reverse strand, counting down.
CTGTCTGGAAATATTTCTTTTCCAGGATGTAAAATAGTTGGTTTAATTTTATTATTCAACTGTCTTCAGTAGGTTCATCTCAATGGAGTGACTATCTCCTGTAGAAGGTATGGAAGCAGTCTGGAGATAGGGAGGGGAGAGATTGGTTCAGTTCAAGTTCAATTTTATTTTGCTTCCATCCAAAACCCTGGTAAGGTCTGGTGAAGAGTGCTGTCTTGTCTCTTTGAATCTGACTGAGTAGCATTGCTGTCCTTTCTCAGTCAGGCCTTAAGCCAGGTCTCCATTTGGCCTGCAGCTGTGAACAGGGCTTGGGTCCTTCCCATAAAAACTGTTCCTGAGGAAAGCATTGGACATAACTAGTATCTCCCTGTATTCTGTGATTCTTAAGCAAAAGGAAGAAAACTTTATTTTTTAAATTTTAGAATAGTTTGAGATTTACTGAAAGTTGCAAAGTATGGTGCAGAGTTTTCATATACACCTCACTGAATTTTCTCTACTGTTAATATCTTACATTACTATAGTACATTTGTTACAACCAAGAAACCAGTGTGGGTAGATTAGTATTAACTAAACTCAGTACTTAGATTTTATTAGTTCTGTAGTTCTTAAGGAGATATTTTTGCCAAGAGCAACAGTGAACATGTGGGAGAGTGTTGTCTATTATATTTTGGTCTCTACTCTTTTGCAGACAACTTAAGACAAATTCAGGTAGCCTGAGTCTTCTTTTACTAAAATCTTGCTTTAAAAGAGTAGATTTAGGGTGGTTGCTTCTGTGGGACTCTATGGGACAGAGGCTGAATTCAGGTAAAAATGAAAACCCCATAGAAGCTTAGGTAAGACTTTCAAGTAGGGAATAAATAATTATTTTTGATAAAAGCAGGATGAAATAAAACAACAAAGATCAACTGAAAAACATATAAAACCATTAAAGTGCCCAAAGAAATTTGGGTTGGTGGTCATAAAACCTTATATATGTGTGTGTGTGTGTGTGTGTATACTATACCTTCTTAAAATATAAAATTCATCTCTATAAATGTTCTAAAGATGCCGTGTATGTGTTTGTGTGTGTGTCTGAATTGTCAGGATGACATTCAAAGTAGTTAGCGAGCAACTACCTATGAACCAGACACTGTGGTAACTACTGGGGATACTGACTAAAGAAGACAATGTTCCTGTCTCCAAGAAGCTTATGGCCTGGATGGAGATGATATTATATATGTAAAATCTAGCCAGTTTTCTTTACCTGTTTCTCTTCTTCCAATTTATATTATATTTTATCTGGCAGGGCAGGAGATGTCCAGCTATAGATGATAATGACCATCATCATAAATTTGTCATCTGCTAAGAAAGGACACAAACACAAAGTATTACCTTCTTTGACAAATATTAAGTCCTTGCTCTCTCTGTAGCACATTTGCCAGCCTTTAGGCAAATAAAAACCATATAAGACAATGTTACCTTTTTTTTTTTTTCTTTTAGCTTGTTTACTCAAGGTATTATCCTAAAAAGAAAAACAATGATACAAGGTAGTCTCAGTTAGTTCTAGAGAATGTTGTAGATCTAGATTCTCTAAAGTGAAAGTGTTAATCACTCCGTTGTGTCCAACTCTTTGCAAACCCATGGACTATAGCCCACTAGGCCCCTCTGTCCATGGGATAATCCAGGCATTACTGGAGTGAATTGCCATTCCTTTCTCCAGTGGATCTTCCCACCTAGGGATTAAACCTGAGTCTCCTATATTGCAGGTGATTTCTTTACCATCTATCCAGGGAAACCCCCTAAATTCTCTAGGAGATTAGAAAATGGGGCAATCACCCTTACCTGGAACTGGCAGATAATGAGAAGGCTTCACAGAGGAAAGCTACTGCTTATGACCAGAAATTAAACCCTAGAGGCACACAGGGTTTTCAAGGGTTGAATAGTCTAGCTGAGTTTATTAAATTGTTTTCTTTTTTTTTTTTTTTTAACTTCTTGTCTTCTGTGTGCCAAGGTGACTGAATTATGGTGGCCCTTTGTTCATTTCTTGTTAGCTGGATTAGGAGAGATGGTTAAGATGGATTAAGATGGGCAGCACCAGCGCACATGCCACCCTGAAAGTAATTACATATAACAGAGCAAGTATGGAAATGATCCTGGTTGCTTTCCTTCCCTGAGTTCCAATTCAGCCCTTGAAATTTTCCTATGCCAGTGATTAGCTAACTGGTTGTCTGGATGTTGTGTCACAGTGTAGACTTTTGGCTTGGAGGCCTAGTTCATGGTAGAAATGAATGCTCATTCTGTGCTTTGCCTTGATGTCTTCAAATGTTGTTTCACCCATAGGATATAATTGGGGAATTTCTGTCATAATTTTGTCATAATATTTCAAGTTCAATTTTCAGTTTTCTAATAGTCTGCGTGTCACACACATTTTTATTTTAAAAATATAAATGGTACACAGTTTCTTGTGCTACATTTATGTATAATGTATATATGTGTGTGTGTATGTGTGTGTGTGTATATATATATATCCTCCTTCTAAAGAGGTGAATTCTTTAAAGGAAATGAAAATAAAACTTTCATAGGGTGTAGGGTAGAGAAAATGCTCATCACAGACTTATCTGACAAGTCTCTTTCAAGAAAATGTCCACGGATTGAAGATTCACTCTTTGCTCAATTTGCATCCTTGGCCCAATAAATGTTTTATGACCTCCCACTATGAGCACTCACAGCCAGAAGGAGGTAATGCAAAATTGATCTGTATATTAAAACTGCTGAGCCAAGCGGGCTTGCTCCTGGAATTACACTGATTATGTGTATGTGTGATTCAACAGGCCCTATTGAAACACTGTAGTATTTGAAAAGACATCCACCAGCTGCATTTTTTATACATATAGTTTCTTATTTCCCTTCCTCTTCACCCTGTGGACCAATTCCCCTTTGGACTCTTGATAGCTATTGAAACACTGTAGATTGAAAAAAAACATGGGCCTTGGAATCAAACACACAGGGTTTTCAAGGGTTGAAAAGTCTAGCTGAGTTTATTTATTTGTTTTCTTTTTTTTTTTTTAACTTCTTGTCTTCTGTGTGCCAAGGTGACTGAATTATGGTGGCCCTTTGTTCATTTCTTGTTAGCTGGATTAGGAGAGATGGTTAAGATGGATTAAGATGGGCAGCACCAGCGCACATGCCACCCTGAAAGTAATTACATATAACAGAGCAAGTATGGAAATGATCCTGGTTGCTTTCCTTCCCTGAGTTCCAATTCAGCCCTTGAAATTTTCCTATGCCAGTGATTAGCTAACTGGTTGTCTGGATGTTGTGTCACAGTGTAGACTTTTGGCTTGGAGGCCTAGTTCATGGTAGAAATGAATGCTCATTCTGTGCTTTGCCTTGATGTCTTCAAATGTTGTTTCACCCATAGGATATAATTGGGGAATTTCTGTCATAATTTTGTCATAATATTTCAAGTTCAATTTTCAGTTTTCTAATAGTCTGCGTGTCACACACATTTTTATTTTAAAAATATAAATGGTACACAGTTTCTTGTGCTACATTTATGTATAATGTATATATGTGTGTGTGTATGTGTGTGTGTGTATATATATATATCCTCCTTCTAAAGAGGTGAATTCTTTAAAGGAAATGAAAATAAAACTTTCATAGGGTGTAGGGTAGAGAAAATGCTCATCACAGACTTATCTGACAAGTCTCTTTCAAGAAAATGTCCACGGATTGAAGATTCACTCTTTGCTCAATTTGCATCCTTGGCCCAATAAATGTTTTATGACCTCCCTCTATGAGCACTCACAGCCAGAAGGAGGTAATGCAAAATTGATCTGTATATTAAAACTGCTGAGCCAAGCGGGCTTGCTCCTGGAATTACACTGATTATGTGTATGTGTGATTCAACAGGCCCTATTGAAACACTGTAGTATTTGAAAAGACATCCACCAGCTGCATTTTTTATACATATAGTTTCTTATTTCCCTCTTCCTCTTCACCCTGTGGACCAATTCCCCTTTGGACTCTTGATAGCAATAAATGTTTTCAGAAAAGAAACTACTTCACCATTATGCTTCATGGTCTATTATTTCTAGAATACAAAGAAAGACATGGGCCTTGGAATCAAACACACAGGGTCTAGAATCCCACCTTCATCATTTATTTGCTATGTGGATTTGGGCCAATTATTACATCTTTATGGGGCCCATATTGCTATTTTAAAGTGGAGATAATAACATCCACCTGCTCAAATTATTGCAAATATAATAACCAATATAGTTAGGCTTTGGATGTCTGTGAATATAAAATGATGTCTATTTCCTTTACTATCCTTGTTACAGTGGTGTGAGTTACTACTAGCATGATGGAGCTCCTTAAAACATTCCCTAATTATTTCTGAAAATGATATCAGATTCCTACATGGGCTGAGAACAGGTTCTTCATTCTGTTTTTTGTTTTTTAACATGCTGCCAAAATATTCTTTTATATAACAACTGTTTCTTATTGAATACCTGTTTTGGGTCAGGAACTTCTCTAGCCCTTGGGTTATGTCATGAACAGGACAGATAAGATCACTGATTTTATGAAAATTATAGATGATGGCAGGCAGGTGAAGAAGTCAGACAATAGATAAATAGTTATAAAGGCAAATACTCCAAAGGAAATAGCACAGCAAAATGACTGTAAAAAGACTAGAAAGGTGGCATGTGGGAGCCACGTTATTGATGGTGGTCAGGAACATCTTTTCTGATGAACTGACATTTGAATTAAAACCTAGCTGGTGAGATGGATCTTATGCATGAACATCAGAGGTGAAGGAAGAGGATTCTAGATTGAAGGAACAGAGGAAAAAGCCACTGGATTAGACTGATTGAAGAAAGAGGGCTAAGATTCTGGTCACCCAGTCTGACATGTGTGTTTTTCCCCCATGCTGTCAAACAGTTCTCCAACACGAGCTGGATTCAATCAGCTCTGACACTATCTACCCAGAGAAAGCATCGGATTCCAGAAGTCAAGGACACTTCACCATGTGGAAAAACTGCAATTCCCCTTTGGAACCCTTCTTGTTTAAAGACATCCACCAGCTGCATTTTTATACATATAGTTTCTTATTTCCCTTCCTCTTCACCCTGTGGACCAATTCCCCTTTGGACTCTTGATAGCAATAAATGTTTTCAGAAAAGAAACTACTTCACCATTATGCTTCATGGTCTATTATTTCTAGAATACAAAGAAAGACATGGGCCTTGGAATCAAACACACAGGGTCTAGAATCCCACCTTCATCATTTATTTGCTATGTGGATTTGGGCCAATTATTACATCTTTATGGGGCCCATATTGCTATTTTAAAGTGGAGATAATAACATCCACCTGCTCAAATTATTGCAAATATAATAACCAATATAGTTAGGCTTTGGATGTCTGTGAATATAAAATGATGTCTATTTCCTTTACTATCCTTGTTACAGTGGTGTGAGTTACTACTAGCATGATGGAGCTCCTTAAAACATTCCCTAATTATTTCTGAAAATGATATCAGATTCCTACATGGGCTGAGAACAGGTTCTTCATTCTGTTTTTTGTTTTTTAACATGCTGCCAAAATATTCTTTTATATAACAACTGTTTCTTATTGAATACCTGTTTTGGGTCAGGAACTTCTCTAGCCCTTGGGTTATGTCATGAACAGGACAGATAAGATCACTGATTTTATGAAAATTATAGATGATGGCAGGCAGGTGAAGAAGTCAGACAATAGATAAATAGTTATAAAGGCAAATACTCCAAAGGAAATAGCACAGCAAAATGACTGTAAAAAGACTAGAAAGGTGGCATGTGGGAGCCACGTTATTGATGGTGGTCAGGAACATCTTTTCTGATGAACTGACATTTGAATTAAAACCTAGCTGGTGAGATGGATCTTATGCATGAACATCAGAGGTGAAGGAAGAGGATTCTAGATTGAAGGAACAGAGGAAAAAGCCACTGGATTAGACTGATTGAAGAAAGAGGGCTAAGATTCTGGTCACCCAGTCTGACATGTGTGTTTTTCCCCCATGCTGTCAAACAGTTCTCCAACACGAGCTGGATTCAATCAGCTCTGACACTATCTACCCAGAGAAAGCATCGGATTCCAGAAGTCAAGGACTTAGTCTTACAAGACTGTTCCCTATTTCAGATACCAATAGATTGTTACCTGTGCTTCTTATCCACTGGCTATAAATCGGTGATTCCTATTACCCTGTCTTTGCATTTATTAATTTGCTAGAAGGTCTCCCAAACTCAGGAAACCAGTTTATTCACTAGATTGCCAATTTATTATAGAGAATACAGGTTACATAGGGCAAGTGACAGGGAAAGGATGCAGAGCTTCTGTATCTTCCCTGAGCAGATCATTTGCTCCAAATTTCCAACTTTTCACCAACCTAGAAGCCCTCCAGATCCTGTCCTTGTTTTTTTGGGGGGCGGCACTTCTACTTGTCTTTCATTAATCTATTTTCATCCATCTTTGTTCTTTGACCCATGTGTGTGGGCCTCCCATTGCAATGGCCTCTCTAGCTGCAGAGCACCGGCTCTGGGTGCATGTGCTCCAGAGCTCCAGCTGAGCAGTTGGACACATTGGACCAGCCGCTCTGAAGCATGGCATCTTCCCAGGGAAGGAATCGAACCGGCGCCCCTTGCACTGCAAGGTGGTGTCCTTACCCACTGGACCACCAGGGAAGTCCTGTCCTGGTTTTTTATGGAGACTTCTTTATGTAAGCACACTAGATTAAATCGTTGGCCACTGGCAACTGATTCAACCTCCAGCACCTCTTCCCTCTCTGGAGGTCAGGGGAGAGGGACTGAAAGTTAAAGCTCTCTAATTCTGTGGTTCTTAGGTTGACCATCATGTACTTAGATGATCTAGAGTCTTTCCAAGGGTCATCTCTGAAAAGATAGCGGTGAGAAGGACAAAAAAAAACTCCAAAGGAAATGAAAAATGAAAGACTAGAAAGGTGGCATGTGGAGCCACGTTATTGATGGTGGTCAGGAACATCTTTTCTGATGAACTGACATTTGAATTAAAACCTAGCTGGTGAGATGGATCTTATGCATGAACATCAGAGGTGAAGGAAGAGGATTCTAGATTGAAGGAACAGAGGAAAAAGCCACTGGATTAGACTGATTGAAGAAAGAGGGCTAAGATTCTGGTCACCCAGTCTGACATGTGTGTTTTTCCCCCATGCTGTCAAACAGTTCTCCAACACGAGCTGGATTCAATCAGCTCTGACACTATCTACCCAGAGAAAGCATCGGATTCCAGAAGTCAAGGACTTAGTCTTACAAGACTGTTCCCTATTTCAGATACCAATAGATTGTTACCTGTGCTTCTTATCCACTGGCTATAAATCGGTGATTCCTATTACCCTGTCTTTGCATTTATTAATTTGCTAGAAGGTCTCCCAAACTCAGGAAACCAGTTTATTCACTAGATTGCCAATTTATTATAGAGAATACAGGTTACATAGGGCAAGTGACAGGGAAAGGATGCAGAGCTTCTGTATCTTCCCTGAGCAGATCATTTGCTCCAAATTTCCAACTTTTCACCAACCTAGAAGCCCTCCAGATCCTGTCCTTGTTTTTTGGGGCGGCACTTCTACTTGTCTTTCATTAATCTATTTTCATCCATCTTTGTTCTTTGACCCATGTGTGTGGGCCTCCCATTGCAATGGCCTCTCTAGCTGCAGAGCACCGGCTCTGGGTGCATGTGCTCCAGAGCTCCAGCTGAGCAGTTGGACACATTGGACCAGCCGCTCTGAAGCATGGCATCTTCCCAGGGAAGGAATCGAACCGGCGCCCCTTGCACTGCAAGGTGGTGTCCTTACCCACTGGACCACCAGGGAAGTCCTGTCCTGGTTTTTTATGGAGACTTCTTTATGTAAGCACACTAGATTAAATCGTTGGCCACTGGCAACTGATTCAACCTCCAGCACCTCTTCCCTCTCTGGAGGTCAGGGGAGAGGGACTGAAAGTTAAAGCTCTCTAATTCTGTGGTTCTTAGGTTGACCATCATGTACTTAGATGATCTAGAGTCTTTCCAAGGGTCATCTCATTAACATAACAAAAGACACTGTCATTGTTCTTATCACTTAGGAAATTCAAATGCCTTAAGGAACTCTGTGCCAGAAAAAGAGAGAAAGACGAAGTCTATGTATTTTATATTATAAATCACAATGTTACAGAGAGACAAGATGAGAAAGAGATATGGTAGTACAAGATGAGCCTGAAAGTGTGCAGAAATATAATGATGTATGATGTAGGCAGTTGAAATGATTGGAAGAGTGACTTCCCTGGTGGTCCAGTGGCTAAGACTCTGTATTCACAAAGCAGAGGGCCCAGGTTTAATCCCTGTCATGGAACTAGGAAGCATTACTCCAAATAAAACTAGTAGAGGTAATGGAATTTAAACTGACCTATTTAAAATCCTAAAAGATGATGCTGTTGAAGTGCTGCACTCAATATGTCCGCAAATTTGTAAAACTTAGCAATGGCTAAAGGATTGGAAAATGTCAGTTTTCATTCCAATTCCAAAGAAGGGCAAAGGCAGAGAATCTTCAAAGTACCATACAGTTGTGTTCATTTCACATGCTAGCAAGGTAATGCTCAAAATTCTTCAAACTAATATTCAGTAGTCCATGAGCTGAGAACTTCCAGATGTACAAGCTGGATTTAGAAAAGGCAGAGGAACCAGAGATCAAATTGCCAGCATCTGCTCGATCAGAGAAAAAGTAAGGGAATTCCAGAAAACTTCTGCTTTCTTGACTATGCTAAAGTGTTTGACTGTGTGCATCACAACAAACTGGAAAATTCTTCAAGAGATGGAAATACCAGACCACCTTTCCTGCCTTCTGGGAAACCTGTATGCAGGTCAAGAGGCACTAGTTAGAACCAGACATGGAACAATGGACTGGTTCAAAATTAGGAAAGGAGTACATCAAGGCTGTATATTGTCACCCTGCTTATTTATCTTCTCTTCAGAGTACCTCATTCAAAGTATTGGACTGGATGAATCAGAAGCTGAAATCACTAGTTTCATGAACCCAGGCAGAATTCCTGCCCTCTCCTTGGAGGTGGTGAAAGCTCTCTAATTCTGTGGTTCTTAGGTTGACCATCATGTACTTAGATGATCTAGAGTCTTTCCAAGGGTCATCTCATTAACATAACAAAAGACACTGTCATTGTTCTTATCACTTAGGAAATTCAAATGCCTTAAGGAACTCTGTGCCAGAAAAAGAGAGAAAGACGAAGTCTATGTATTTTATATTATAAATCACAATGTTACAGAGAGACAAGATGAGAAAGAGATATGGTAGTACAAGATGAGCCTGAAAGTGTGCAGAAATATAATGATGTATGATGTAGGCAGTTGAAATGATTGGAAGAGTGACTTCCCTGGTGGTCCAGTGGCTAAGACTCTGTATTCACAAAGCAGAGGGCCCAGGTTTAATCCCTGTCATGGAACTAGGAAGCATTACTCCAAATAAAACTAGTAGAGGTAATGGAATTTAAACTGACCTATTTAAAATCCTAAAAGATGATGCTGTTGAAGTGCTGCACTCAATATGTCCGCAAATTTGTAAAACTTAGCAATGGCTAAAGGATTGGAAAATGTCAGTTTTCATTCCAATTCCAAAGAAGGGCAAAGGCAGAGAATCTTCAAAGTACCATACAGTTGTGTTCATTTCACATGCTAGCAAGGTAATGCTCAAAATTCTTCAAACTAATATTCAGTAGTCCATGAGCTGAGAACTTCCAGATGTACAAGCTGGATTTAGAAAAGGCAGAGGAACCAGAGATCAAATTGCCAGCATCTGCTCAATCAGGGAAAAGTAAGGGAATTCCAGAAAACTTCTGCTTTCTTGACTATGCTAAAGTGTTTGACTGTGTGCATCACAACAAACTGGAAAATTCTTCAAGAGATGGAAATACCAGACCACCTTTCCTGCCTTCTGGGAAACCTGTATGCAGGTCAAGAGGCACTAGTTAGAACCAGACATGGAACAATGGACTGGTTCAAAATTAGGAAAGGAGTACATCAAGGCTGTATATTGTCACCCTGCTTATTTATCTTCTCTTCAGAGTACCTCATTCAAAGTATTGGACTGGATGAATCAGAAGCTGAAATCAGGATTGTCAGATTGCCAGAATTTCATATACGCAGATGACACTGCCCTAATGGCAGAAAGTGAAGAGGAACTAAAGATGAGAGTGAAAGAGGAGAGCAAAAAAGCTGGCTTAAAATTCAGCATTTAATCCTAAAGGAAATCAAGACTGAATATTTGTTGGAAGGACTGATGCTGAAGCTGAAGCTCCAATACTTTGGCCACCTGATGCTAAGAGCTGACTCATTGGAAAAGACCTTGATGCTCAGATAGATTTTAATTTTTTTTTTAAATTTATAATTGTGTTGGGTCTTTTTTTTTTTTTTTAAATATTTATTTATTTGGCTGTTCTGGGTTATAGTTGCAGTATGTGGGATCTAGCTCCCTGACCAGGGATTGAACCCAGGCCGCCTGAACTGGGAGCCTGGGGTCTTAGCCACTGGACCACTAGAGAAACCCCCTGTGTTGGGTCTTAATTGCAGCATGCAGGTTTCTCTGTGGTTGAAGGGGATGGGCTCAGGTGCTCTGAGGCATGTGGGATCCTAGTTCTCTGACCAGGAATCAAGCCCACGTCCCCTGCATTGGAAGCCAGATTCTTAACCACTAGACTACCAGTGAAGTCCCAGTGCTGAGAAAAATTGAAGGCAGGAGGAAAAGGGGACAACAGAGGATGAGATAGTTGGATGGCATTACTGACTCAATGAATATGCTTTTAATAATACATTATTAAAATGGATTTCTCTGGGTTTTTTTTTTTTTTGCTTTATTTTGATGTAGCTACCAGAAATTGAAAATTACAAATGCAACTTAAATTATATCTCTAATGGAGAGTACTGCACGAGGCTATTCTGCCCACAAATAGGGATGATTATTTGAAATAATATATGAACTATTAATATTAGTAATATAGAAAAAACACACATAAATACTCAGGAGAGATGTGACCTAAAGTGCATTCCATACTTCTTAGATTAGAAACATTTATACATTTATTCTGATTCAGACTTAAAATCTTATTTCTTACATTTTTTTTAATACCAATTGTGTTGACTTTTTGCTTCTCATTTCTAGTAAATAATTTTGTTTACAGAATTTCTCTTTGATTTTTCAGTACATTTCTTCTTCCTTTCATTTTATTATCTCTGACCAGCTTCAAGGCTTTGAGAATGACCCATCTTTGACACTTCACATGGTAAATTCTAAGGATCCATTGAGAAGCTATCATTCTAAAGTCAGGTCTCTATTTCTCACTGCTGAGTTATTTATAGCTTTCCATTCATAGCCATCCCCTGAACATTGCAATTATGTCTCTCTCAACACCCACTTCCTCTCCCTCTCTCCCTGTACCCTCTGTGTTGTGTGTGCATAGATTCTTTGGATTTTGTGGATTTTCAGAATGTATGCTGTTTAAGAATGGAAATTGATCTAATATAAAAGCTTTAATAAGGAACACATTATCAGATGAATACTAGAATAAGATTTTGTTGAATATCAGTCAGGAACCCTGTTACATTTGAAATGAAGCAGCATCTAGCACTATTGACGTGAATGAAGCTGACACTCGGATACAGCAAGTTCACTGCATATAAATTTAAATATTAAAGAATAATGAGGCTATACATGTCTGAAAAATTGCTTTTGCCCATGCCCAGTAGAAATTTGCATAAGATTGGAATTATGAGCTGTTTCTATATCTCTGAAATTATTATAAAAGTTTAATTAAAAGTTGTATAATTGAATGGATAGTTTTTGATAGTTTGTATACTTTTTCTACATATGGAAGTCATATGACAAAGATTTTTATATATTTATACAAAAATACAAAATGAAAGCAACCTAATAAATGTAAAAGATAAGTTAATCTATGAGTGTGGAAGGGTCTGTTAAATATCCAGGAATGATAAGGTTCTTACTTTCTATTTATGTACTTTAGACAAAAATATAATTATAATTTATAATCACTTATATTTTTACAATCTACTTTTATAGGTGTATAATAGTCCATACAACAAATAGGAATCTATTATGTCATTAGTATCTCGGATCTTTACTTCCACATCTTTATGTTGTGAAAATAGAACTTAATTTTGAGGTGTAATGGATGTAATATTTACATGAAAGTTTACTACATAGGCTTCCCATTTATTAAGGGTCTTATTTAAATGAACAACTTTTTGTGAGGGATTCTTTTATAGTTGTTCTTAGTATAATCACTCATTATACCTAAGCGTGGGCTTCCCAGGTGACACTGGTTGTAAAGAACCTGCCCATTAATGCAGAAGATGTAAGAGATGCAGATTCAGTCCCTGAGTGGGGCAGATCCTCTTCAGGAGGGCACAGCAACCCTCTGCAGTATTCTTGCTTGAAGAATCCCATGGACAGAGGAGCTTGGCAAGTACAGTACACAGAGTCACAAAGAGTCTGGCATGACTGAAGTGAGCATATGTAAGCTTAGGGATGGACATATTAAATTTTGTTTTTTGAAAAAAAGAGTGTGCATAGATTCTTTGGATTTTGTGGATTTTCAGAATGTATGCTGTTTAAGAATGGAAATTGATCTAATATAAAAGCTTTAATAAGGAACACATTATCAGATGAATACTAGAATAAGATTTTGTTGAATATCAGTCAGGAACCCTGTTACATTTGAAATGAAGCAGCATCTAGCACTATTGACGTGAATGAAGCTGACACTCGGATACAGCAAGTTCACTGCATATAAATTTAAATATTAAAGAATAATGAGGCTATACATGTCTGAAAAATTGCTTTTGCCCATGCCCAGTAGAAATTTGCATAAGATTGGAATTATGAGCTGTTTCTATATCTCTGAAATTATTATAAAAGTTTAATTAAAAGTTGTATAATTGAATGGATAGTTTTGATAGTTTGTATACTTTTTCTACATATGGAAGTCATATGACAAAGATTTTTATATATTTATACAAAAATACAAAATGAAAGCAACCTAATAAATGTAAAAGATAAGTTAATCTATGAGTGTGGAAGGGTCTGTTAAATATCCAGGAATGATAAGGTTCTTACTTTCTATTTATGTACTTTAGACAAAAATATAATTATAATTTATAATCACTTATATTTTTACAATCTACTTTTATAGGTGTATAATAGTCCATACAACAAATAGGAATCTATTATGTCATTAGTATCTCGGATCTTTACTTCCACATCTTTATGTTGTGAAAATAGAACTTAATTTTGAGGTGTAATGGATGTAATATTTACATGAAAGTTTACTACATAGGCTTCCCATTTATTAAGGGTCTTATTTAAATGAACAACTTTTTGTGAGGGATTCTTTTATAGTTGTTCTTAGTATAATCACTCATTATACCTAAGCGTGGGCTTCCCAGGTGACACTGGTTGTAAAGAACCTGCCCATTAATGCAGAAGATGTAAGAGATGCAGATTCAGTCCCTGAGTGGGGCAGATCCTCTTCAGGAGGGCACAGCAACCCTCTGCAGTATTCTTGCTTGAAGAATCCCATGGACAGAGGAGCTTGGCAAGTACAGTACACAGAGTCACAAAGAGTCTGGCATGACTGAAGTGAGCATATGTAAGCTTAGGGATGGACATATTAAATTTTGCCTATTTTTATTCAGATAAAACTTGGAAATAGGAACTGAATGTCTTCTGGGTGCCCGTGCTTCTTTCCAGTGGCCTAATGTAGCCACTGATATTGATGACTGCATAGTGTTTATGTATAAAACCATTCCTGTTTTAAACTATCAGAATGTGATGGGACCTCAGGTCATTAACTCTCAGATCATTCAGGAAGAAAACAATTCTTTGTACTATATGTGTAATATCTGTGTGAATTTGATTTTTTGTAACAGAAGAAAAGACTGTCACTTTCAGTTGTTTGAACTTAGGAAAGTCACTTCAACAATCTGAGTTCAGTTTTAATTTGTGTAAAATGGAGATACTAATATCTTAAAAAGGTTGCTTTAAGAATTAAGATTGCAAATCACTTATAGACTTACAGTTTCCATTTTTATTCAGTAGTCTATAATTTGTTTCTCTCATTATTTACTTAGATGTTCAAATTGTCCCATATTTGCTAGTGGGAAAATGAAAGACCCTTCTAGATGAAAGCCTGTTTTCTTAACAGCATTCCAATAAGACAGTACCATTTTATGATGTTAAAATGTTTAAGTTGTATCAGTATATCACATAAAAAATATATATTAGGTAAGGGCATTTTCAGACACCTCAGAATAGAGATCCAGACTGTGTTTAGCAATAACACAAAGCTATTATAAAATTCCTGAAGCACCGCCTTGTTACGGAGGATGCAACACCTGTAGGAGGTGTCTGTGATCACAAGCACTGGAGCAATAACCTAAAGTGTGATTTGCTCTATTCATAGGTGGCAGGCAGGGGTAACCCTCTGATTTTTTAAAAAGAAGCTTTATTACTTGTTTCAAAAACATTAACCCTATAAAGAAAAGAGAGCGTGGTTACAAAAATAGAATTCTAATACTTAAAAAACTGACGTATAGTTGATTCACACTGTTGTGTTAATTTCTGGTGTACAGGAAAGTGCTTCAATCTATATATATATATATACATTTTTTCCATGATGATATAGTACAAGATATTGAATATATTTCCCTGTCCCGTGCAGTATGATCTTGTTATATATGTATTTTGTATACAGTAGTATATCTGGTATTCCTAAACTCTTAATTTATACCTCTCTCCTTTTGCCTTTGGTAAGAATAAGTTTAGAGAAATATCAACCTCAGATATGTAGGTGATACCACTCTAATGGCAGAAAGTGAAGAGGAACTAAAGAAGAAAGAGGAAAGTGAAAAAGCTGGCTTAAAACTCAAAATTCAGAAAACTAAGATCATGGCATCTGGTCCCATTATTTCATGGCAAAAAGAAGGGAAAAAAGTCAAATCAGTGACACATTTTCTCCTTTTGGGCTCCAAAATCACTGTGGATGGTGGCTGCAGCCATGATGTTAGAAGATGCTTCCTTCTTGGAAGAAAAACTATGACAAACCTAGACAGAGGAGTAAAAAGTAAAACCATCACTTTGCCAACAAGGGTCAGTATATTCAAAGCTATGGTCTTTCCATACTGAGGAGGAAATGACCACCCACTCCAGTATTCTCGCCTGAGAAATATCACGGACATAGGTGCCTGGTGGACTACAGTCCGTGGGGTCACAAAGACTTGGACACGACTGCGCTACTGAGCACATGGTCTTTCCAGTAGTTACATATGGATATGAGAGTTGAAGAAAGCTGAACACCAAAGAATTGATACTTTCAAACTGTGGTGTTGGGGAAGATTCTTGGGAGTTCCTTGGACACAAGGAGTTCAAACCAGTCAATCCTAAAGGAAATCAGCCTTGGAAGAACTGATGCTGAATCTCATTGGAAGGACTGATGATGAAGCTGACTCTCCAATACTTTACCTGCCTGATGCAAAGATCTGACTCATTGGAAAAGACCCTGATATTGGGACAGATTGAAGGCAAGAAGAAAGGAGGCAGCAGAGGATGAGGTAGTTGGATGGCATCACCAATTCAATGGACATGAACTTGGGCAAGCTGTGGGAGATAATGAGGGACAGGGAGGCCTGGCATGCTGCAGTCCATAGCGTAGCAAGGAGTTGGGCATGACTTAGTGACCGAACAACAACAACAATCTGGTAATCCTAAACTCCACATTTAAACCTCTCCCCCCTTTCTCTTTGATAGCCATGAGTTTGGTTTCTATGTTTATGAATCTGTTTCTCTTTCATAAATAATTTCATTTGTGTCAGACTTTAGGTTCCAACTCTTTATCTGACTCACTTCATCTAGGATGATTATCTCTAGATTCATCCATGTTACTGCAAATGGCATTATTTTTATATGGCTGAGTAGTATTCCACTGTATATTTATATACCACATTTCTTTATTCATTCCTCTTTTGGCAAACATTTAGGTTGCTTCCATGACGCTGCTATGAACACTGAAGTGCGTGTATCTTTTCTAAGCAGAATTTTCTCTGGATTATATGCCTAAGAGTAGGATTACTGAATCATATGGCAACTTTATTGTTAGTCTTTTTTTTTTTTTTTTAAATTTTGGCCTTTTTTATTGGTTGTTTATTTTTTTCCATCTTTATTCTTCGGCCTGTGTGGGCCTCCCACTGCAGTGACTCTCTTGCCTATGAGCACTGGCTCTGGGTGCATGTGCTCCAGAGTGCTGGCTTGCAATTAGACACACTGGTCTAGCCACTCCTCAGCATGTGGGATCTTCCCGGGCCAGGGATCAAACTGGTGCCCCTTGCACTACAAGGAGAACTCTTTGCCCACTGGACCAACAGGGAAGCCCCTACTTTTAGTCTTTTGAGGAACCTCCATACTGTTTACCATAGTGACTGTACCAATTTACATTCCCACTAGCAGTGAGAGTGTTCTCTTTCCACCACACCGTCTTGGTATTTGGTAGACTTTTAATTGATGACCATTCTTATTGGTGTTAGATGGTACCTCAGTGTAGTTTGAATTGCATTTCTCTAATAACTAGCAATGTTGAGCATCTTTTTATATGTCTTATTGGTCATCTGTAGATCTCCTCTGGAGAAATGTCTATTTAGGTATTTTTGTCCATTTTTCTATTGGGCTGTTTATTTGTTATTGATCTGTATGAGATGTTTGTCTAGTTTGTAAATTAGTAGTTCATATCATTTGGAAATATTTCCTTCTAGTCCATAGGTTGTCTTTTCATTTTGTTTATGGTTTCCTTTGTTGTACAGAAGCTGATAGGTTTGCTCTGGTCCAATTTGTTTATTTTTGCTTTTGTCTTCACTACCTTGGGGAACTGACTTAAGAAAGCATTGGTAAAATTTATGTCAGAGACTATTATCTAGAAGTTTTAGGGTATCATGTCTTCTATGACATAACACATAGCTTCCCACTTGGCATTTTGTGGTAAAGAACCCGCCTGCCAATGCAAGAGATGTAAGAGATGCAGGTTCAATCCCTGGGTCGGGAAGATCCACTGGAGTATGACATGACAACCCACTTCAGTACTTTTGCCTGAAGAATTCCATGGATAGACAAGCCTGGTGGGCTGTAGTCCAGTGGGCTGCAAAGAGTCAAACATGACTGAAGCAACTTACTATGCACATCTCATATTTAAGCCTTTAAACCATTTTAAATTTATTTTTCTGCATGATGTGAAGATGTATTATAACTTTATTAATTTATATGTGACTGTCCAGTTTTCCTAACACCACTTCCTGAGTAGTCTGTCTTTTCTCCATTGTAGAGAATTCTGTTGTTTTTACTCAGATTCTCAGGAAGCTGGAGAAATTACCAGAAGAAAATATGGATTAGGTGTGTTGTAATTTCCTTCTCTTTCCTACTTTAGGCGAAATTAGATTCAAGTTATTCCAGACACATGATATTATTTCTTAGTTTAAAGATCTCTTAAAATGGGAGATGCCATGACCTTCTCAATAATCCATTTCAACATCTACTGATACTTACAGCCTGAAATTCTGTGTTTCCATGAGTACTATGTGCTACTCTGAGATGAAACCCTCTTTTCTTGTTCATCAAAGAAAATTAAATTTCATCTACCCTCTGAGATGTCCCCACCACACCGTCTTGGTATTTGGTAGACTTTTAATTGATGACCATTCTTATTGGTGTTAGATGGTACCTCAGTGTAGTTTGAATTGCATTTCTCTAATAACTAGCAATGTTGAGCATCTTTTTATATGTCTTATTGGTCATCTGTAGATCTCCTCTGGAGAAATGTCTATTTAGGTATTTTTGTCCATTTTTCTATTGGGCTGTTTATTTGTTATTGATCTGTATGAGATGTTTGTCTAGTTTGTAAATTAGTAGTTCATATCATTTGGAAATATTTCCTTCTAGTCCATAGGTTGTCTTTTCATTTTGTTTATGGTTTCCTTTGTTGTACAGAAGCTGATAGGTTTGCTCTGGTCCAATTTGTTTATTTTTGCTTTTGTCTTCACTACCTTGGGGAACTGACTTAAGAAAGCATTGGTAAAATTTATGTCAGAGACTATTATCTAGAAGTTTTAGGGTATCATGTCTTCTATGACATAACACATAGCTTCCCACTTGGCATTTTGTGGTAAAGAACCCGCCTGCCAATGCAAGAGATGTAAGAGATGCAGGTTCAATCCCTGGGTCGGGAAGATCCACTGGAGTATGACATGACAACCCACTTCAGTACTTTTGCCTGAAGAATTCCATGGATAGACAAGCCTGGTGGGCTGTAGTCCAGTGGGCTGCAAAGAGTCAAACATGACTGAAGCAACTTACTATGCACATCTCATATTTAAGCCTTTAAACCATTTTAAATTTATTTTTCTGCATGATGTGAAGATGTATTATAACTTTATTAATTTATATGTGACTGTCCAGTTTTCCTAACACCACTTCCTGAGTAGTCTGTCTTTTCTCCATTGTAGAGAATTCTGTTGTTTTTACTCAGATTCTCAGGAAGCTGGAGAAATTACCAGAAGAAAATATGGATTAGGTGTGTTGTAATTTCCTTCTCTTTCCTACTTTAGGCGAAATTAGATTCAAGTTATTCCAGACACATGATATTATTTCTTAGTTTAAAGATCTCTTAAAATGGGAGATGCCATGACCTTCTCAATAATCCATTTCAACATCTACTGATACTTACAGCCTGAAATTCTGTGTTTCCATGAGTACTATGTGCTACTCTGAGATGAAACCCTCTTTTCTTGTTCTGCATTCAAAGAAAATTAAAATTCTGGTCATAATTCTCTTCAAAGTGTCTGTAAGAGAGTAGTTTTCAAATTTATGGCTGCCATATGTATTCTTCACTTCCAAGAGGAAGTGATCTAACATTTCCTAAATTGCTACTCTCAGTCTGAGAGGCCATTTTACTAACATTTCTTTGAGTATTTACTATATGGCAGGGACTGTTATATGTATTTGATGTGTTTGAACTTAATCAATTTCTAGAGAACCCTCTGTTTTCAGTCTCCTAATAAAAATCACAGACTGGATTATTTCTCGAAGTTGGCACAATTAGCATGATAGTTAATTTTGTGGGTCAACTGGACAATCATGAGTTCCCCAGATATTTGTTTAAATATTATTTCTAGATATATTTGTGAGTGTGCTGTTAGATGAAATTGAGTGCCATAAACTGAATGTTTGTGTCTTCCCCCAAAGTCATATGTTAAATCCTAATGCCCAATGTGATGGTATTTGGAGACAGAATATGTTGGGAAGTGACTAGGTCATAAGCGTGGAACTCTCCTGAATAGAATTATTGCCCTTATGAAGGAGACCCTATAGAGCTCCCTTACCCCTTCTACCACGCAAGGATACAGTTAAAAGACGGTCATCTGCTAACTAGGATTTGGGATTTCCCCAGACACCAGAATCTCTTGGAGTGTGATCTTGGTCTCTCCAATCTCAAGAAATAAATTTCTATGGTAAACTATCCAATCCATGGTATTTTTGCTAAAACAACATGAATGGACTAATACAGTGAGTAAAGCATATTATCCTTTGCATTGTAGGTGAGCCTTATCCAGTCTTTTGAAGACCTGAATAAAGAGCAAAATAAGAAAGAATCTGATAGGAAGCTGGACTGTCCAGTTTTCCTAACACCACTTCCTGAGTAGTCTGTCTTTTCTCCATTGTAGAGAATTCTGTTGTTTTACTCAGATTCTCAGGAAGCTGGAGAAATTACCAGAAGAAAATATGGATTAGGTGTGTTGTAATTTCCTTCTCTTTCCTACTTTAGGCGAAATTAGATTCAAGTTATTCCAGACACATGATATTATTTCTTAGTTTAAAGATCTCTTAAAATGGGAGATGCCATGACCTTCTCAATAATCCATTTCAACATCTACTGATACTTACAGCCTGAAATTCTGTGTTTCCATGAGTACTATGTGCTACTCTGAGATGAAACCCTCTTTTCTTGTTCTGCATTCAAAGAAAATTAAAATTCTGGTCATAATTCTCTTCAAAGTGTCTGTAAGAGAGTAGTTTTCAAATTTATGGCTGCCATATGTATTCTTCACTTCCAAGAGGAAGTGATCTAACATTTCCTAAATTGCTACTCTCAGTCTGAGAGGCCATTTTACTAACATTTCTTTGAGTATTTACTATATGGCAGGGACTGTTATATGTATTTGATGTGTTTGAACTTAATCAATTTCTAGAGAACCCTCTGTTTTCAGTCTCCTAATAAAAATCACAGACTGGATTATTTCTCGAAGTTGGCACAATTAGCATGATAGTTAATTTTGTGGGTCAACTGGACAATCATGAGTTCCCCAGATATTTGTTTAAATATTATTTCTAGATATATTTGTGAGTGTGCTGTTAGATGAAATTGAGTGCCATAAACTGAATGTTTGTGTCTTCCCCCAAAGTCATATGTTAAATCCTAATGCCCAATGTGATGGTATTTGGAGACAGAATATGTTGGGAAGTGACTAGGTCATAAGCGTGGAACTCTCCTGAATAGAATTATTGCCCTTATGAAGGAGACCCTATAGAGCTCCCTTACCCCTTCTACCACGCAAGGATACAGTTAAAAGACGGTCATCTGCTAACTAGGATTTGGGATTTCCCCAGACACCAGAATCTCTTGGAGTGTGATCTTGGTCTCTCCAATCTCAAGAAATAAATTTCTATGGTAAACTATCCAATCCATGGTATTTTTGCTAAAACAACATGAATGGACTAATACAGTGAGTAAAGCATATTATCCTTTGCATTGTAGGTGAGCCTTATCCAGTCTTTTGAAGACCTGAATAAAGAGCAAAATAAGAAAGAATTCTCCCTGTCTGACTGTTTTTCAGCTGGGACATCAGTCTTCTCTTGTTTTCAGACTTGGACTCTGGCTGGAAATAACACCATCTGCTCTCCTGAGTCTGGACTTCTCAACCTTCTGTGTAACCCAATTCTTTATAACAAATCTCTATCTCTCTACTTACCCACATGCCTATCTGTCTACCTATCTCTCATCTGTCTTATCTATCTATCTGTTGCCTGTCTATGTGCGGTTGGTTTTGTTTTTCTGGAGAACTGCAACGGACACAGAGGCAGAGCTCTGAGTTAGGGCATTTTTACTTCAATATTCTTGCTTTTAACTAATATATTAAGTTGTTTCTGATTTAGTAGATATATAATCTTCACAATTCAGAAAAATCAGTGGGATTTTTTTTCCTTCTGTTTTACAGACATAGAGGAACCCAAGACATAGTGAGGTTAAGCAATTTACCTGTGATGAAATACTTAAGCTAGTGAATGTCACCTGTGAGTTCAAAATTCAGATAAACATGGCTCCAGAGTCAGTGGTATTTTATTTTCTAGATTTACTGCCTTCCTTCCATGTAGTTTATCTTGGAGGGGAAAATGTTACCTATAGCAAGAGATTGCTCAGAAATGACCAGAACTATCACATTTTCTGAAGAATAACCTCATTTGTTAGGTGTATACTATCATAAAAGCCCAAATTAGATCTATGGAAGGCTACAGTGATGAGAAGACTCTCAGCTCACTTCCTAAAATGACAAGGGTGTTCACCAGTTAGGGAGGACCTGTTATATGCTCAGCACCATTCCTGGCTGCAATAATATATCATTTAATATTCAACACAAACCTTTTAGGCGGTTTGTTTTTTCTTTTAAAAATATAAGAATCTGTAATGTAAGAATTCAGATTCCGATCAACGCAAGGATACAGTTAAAAGACGGTCATCTGCTAACTAGGATTTGGGATTTCCCAGACACCAGAATCTCTTGGAGTGTGATCTTGGTCTCTCAATCTCAAGAAATAAATTTCTATGGTAAACTATCCAATCCATGGTATTTTTGCTAAAACAACATGAATGGACTAATACAGTGAGTAAAGCATATTATCCTTTGCATTGTAGGTGAGCCTTATCCAGTCTTTTGAAGACCTGAATAAAGAGCAAAATAAGAAAGAATTCTCCCTGTCTGACTGTTTTTCAGCTGGGACATCAGTCTTCTCTTGTTTTCAGACTTGGACTCTGGCTGGAAATAACACCATCTGCTCTCCTGAGTCTGGACTTCTCAACCTTCTGTGTAACCCAATTCTTTATAACAAATCTCTATCTCTCTACTTACCCACATGCCTATCTGTCTACCTATCTCTCATCTGTCTTATCTATCTATCTGTTGCCTGTCTATGTGCGGTTGGTTTTGTTTTTCTGGAGAACTGCAACGGACACAGAGGCAGAGCTCTGAGTTAGGGCATTTTTACTTCAATATTCTTGCTTTTAACTAATATATTAAGTTGTTTCTGATTTAGTAGATATATAATCTTCACAATTCAGAAAAATCAGTGGGATTTTTTTTCCTTCTGTTTTACAGACATAGAGGAACCCAAGACATAGTGAGGTTAAGCAATTTACCTGTGATGAAATACTTAAGCTAGTGAATGTCACCTGTGAGTTCAAAATTCAGATAAACATGGCTCCAGAGTCAGTGGTATTTTATTTTCTAGATTTACTGCCTTCCTTCCATGTAGTTTATCTTGGAGGGGAAAATGTTACCTATAGCAAGAGATTGCTCAGAAATGACCAGAACTATCACATTTTCTGAAGAATAACCTCATTTGTTAGGTGTATACTATCATAAAAGCCCAAATTAGATCTATGGAAGGCTACAGTGATGAGAAGACTCTCAGCTCACTTCCTAAAATGACAAGGGTGTTCACCAGTTAGGGAGGACCTGTTATATGCTCAGCACCATTCCTGGCTGCAATAATATATCATTTAATATTCAACACAAACCTTTTAGGCGGTTTGTTTTCTTAGATTTCATTTTCTCAGAAGCAGAGATATAAGAATCTGTAATGTAAGAATTCAGATTCAAGTGATTTATTAAGGTAATACTCTCAGGAGAAACAATAAGTGTGTGAAGAAAGCAAGACTGGTCAGGAAAGAAGTAAAGCAAGGCTGCACATTTGGATAAGGGCTCACAGAAAGTGACTGCAGTTTGATCTCCAGGCACCTCTGGAGTGTAGGGAGTGCCTCAGGTTTTATCCCAGACTGAGCCATGGAAGCTACACTTCCCCTCACCACCCATTCTCCCAGCTGAGAGAAAGGGGACAGTCAACTTCCAGGCAATTTATGAAGCCTTGTGCTTGGGGACAAGAACCTCCAGGCCTCCAGGGGATCCTGAGGAAGACGAGGTACATGTGTGGCCAGACTGTGGCCACCTAGCGTCCCAGCTGAGAGGAGTGCAGAGGACAGTAAGGGATATGGGGGGTCTGAGTGGAACCATGATGTTATGAAGGGCAGAGTTTGGAGAGAGAGTCCTCAGATGTCTGTGTGTTTTTTCCTCCACCCTACCATGTCTCTTTCTGTTTCCCTTACACCAGTCTACCTATAATGGCTCTTGACTCCAGTAGCAGCCTCAGACCTCAGGGCTGAGTTGCCTGTCAGCTTGGCAGCCAATCACAGGTAACTCAGTGAGAGAACTGATAGACTGAGTTCCATTTCCTGGAAGGCTTAGTAGCTTTCTAGAATGAAAATATCAGAAACCAGGAATTTACGAAAGCAATTTCATATGTTATAACTGATGAAATTGTTAAACATTTTTGTAACTTTATAAAAGAACTAACAATTATAAAATAAAACTTAGCATCTTATATGCTGGTCAGTCCTCTGTCCTTCAGAGCACTGATGATTTCTGTGTGTACTTTGGGGGCCTTCCTTTTTTAGGATTTCACTGTGTTGAAGTTCCTACTTGGATTACTTGTACTCTCTGGTAGGAGCAGGTTCTGGACAAAGATAAGTCACCTACTGCCAGAGGGACCAGATACCATGTGGATTTCCGACATGTGAATGCACAGAAAACAGCAGATGGGATCTCTGAATTTTGGATTTTGTTTCTGAAAGTTTCTTTTATTTTCCCCTGGCAAATCAGACTTATGTTTCTGTAAACCTGAATTATGTAAAGCTTTGCGGTCTTGTGTAGGCTGCAACTTGACAAACAGAGACAATAGCACTAAGTGAAGGTGTGAAGAACAATTTTACATTTTTATAGCATTTTTCACAACCATTGTATCCTGAGGCACCTCACAGGAAGTAGCAACAGCAACTTCTCCTATAGATTCTATTGGGGTGTGAATTCTGAAACCCAATTCTGACCTTCTGTGGTTCACTGGATGGTGTGAGAGACGCTAAAATGGCACTCTCTGGCCTTTTTCTTTTTCCTTTTCCTTTTTTATTACCTTCCTCTGACTATTTCTCTTTGATGTTTGTATACATCTCTCCTTTAAATAAATGTTTATTCAACATCCAGTCTAAGAAATGGGGATAATATGGCAAACAAGAAACAATTTTGAATTTCACTTTTGAGAGGAGTGCAGAGGACAGTAAGGGATATGGGGGGTCTGAGTGGAACCATGATGTTATGAAGGGCAGAGTTTGGAGAGAGAGTCCTCAGATGTCTGTGTGTTTTTTCCTCCACCCTACCATGTCTCTTTCTGTTTCCCTTACACCAGTCTACCTATAATGGCTCTTGACTCCAGTAGCAGCCTCAGACCTCAGGGCTGAGTTGCCTGTCAGCTTGGCAGCCAATCACAGGTAACTCAGTGAGAGAACTGATAGACTGAGTTCCATTTCCTGGAAGGCTTAGTAGCTTTCTAGAATGAAAATATCAGAAACCAGGAATTTACGAAAGCAATTTCATATGTTATAACTGATGAAATTGTTAAACATTTTTGTAACTTTATAAAAGAACTAACAATTATAAAATAAAACTTAGCATCTTATATGCTGGTCAGTCCTCTGTCCTTCAGAGCACTGATGATTTCTGTGTGTACTTTGGGGGCCTTCCTTTTTTAGGATTTCACTGTGTTGAAGTTCCTACTTGGATTACTTGTACTCTCTGGTAGGAGCAGGTTCTGGACAAAGATAAGTCACCTACTGCCAGAGGGACCAGATACCATGTGGATTTCCGACATGTGAATGCACAGAAAACAGCAGATGGGATCTCTGAATTTTGGATTTTGTTTCTGAAAGTTTCTTTTATTTTCCCCTGGCAAATCAGACTTATGTTTCTGTAAACCTGAATTATGTAAAGCTTTGCGGTCTTGTGTAGGCTGCAACTTGACAAACAGAGACAATAGCACTAAGTGAAGGTGTGAAGAACAATTTTACATTTTTATAGCATTTTTCACAACCATTGTATCCTGAGGCACCTCACAGGAAGTAGCAACAGCAACTTCTCCTATAGATTCTATTGGGGTGTGAATTCTGAAACCCAATTCTGACCTTCTGTGGTTCACTGGATGGTGTGAGAGACTCTAAAAATGGCACTCTCTGGCCTTTTTTCTTTTTTCCTTTTCCTTTTTTTTATTACCTTCCTCTGACTATTTCTCTTTGATGTTTGTATACATCTCTCCTTTAAATAAATGTTTATTCAACATCCAGCAATGTACTAAGAAATGGGGATAATATGGCAAACAAGAAACAATTTTGAATTTCACTTTTGCCACTTACTAACTTTGTGTCTGGTCTTCCCAGGAGGCTCAGTGGTAAAGAATTGCCTGCCAAGCAGGAGATGTGGATCGAATCCCTGGGTCAGGAATATCCCCTGGAGAAGGAAATGGCAACCCATTCCAGTATTCTTGCCAGGGAAATCAAATGGACAGAGGAGCCTGGCAAGTTACAGTCCAATGGGTTGCAAAAGAGTCAGACATGACATAGTGAGTAAACAAACAAAGAACAATTTTGTGTCTGGTTTTTATCATCTAAGTGGAAATTATATATATCCTGTGGGGAATGAAATAAAGTGGTGCATATAAATGTCTTAGAACAATATCTGACAGTCAATAATTGGGCATTGAGAACGGATTGTGTGTGTCAGACACTGCTCTAGGAGAAGCAGATAGACAATGCAGGAACATGCAAAAATCCTAAATACTGAGAAATGCAATGAGAAAGATACAAATGATAATTAGAAGTGTGCTGTGCTCAGTTGCCGTCATGTCCAGCTCCTTAAGACTCCATGGACCATAGCCCACCAGGCTTCCCTTGTGGCTGATATGGTAAAGAATCTGCCTGCAGAAGAACAGATAAGTGAGCTGGAAGACAGAATGGTGGA
Source organism: Tragulus kanchil (assembly GCA_022376925.1). Lineage (NCBI taxonomy): Eukaryota > Metazoa > Chordata > Mammalia > Artiodactyla > Tragulidae > Tragulus > Tragulus kanchil. The sequence continues at coordinate 114,833,168 of JAIOJX010000023.1, read as the reverse complement.
AATAGGTGCTGAAAAACAGAACAAAGCCCAAAGAATTAAAAGAACTGAGGATAGCCTTAGAGACCTATGGGACAATATCAAATGCACCAACATTAGAATTGTAGGAGTTCCAGAAGAAGAAGAAGGGAAAAAAGGCTATGAAAAAATTCTTGAAGAGGTTATAGTTGAAAACTTCCCCAGCATGGGAAAGGAAATAGTCAACCAAGTTCAAGAAGCATAAAGAATTCCACACAGGAAAAACCCCAGAAGAAACACATCAAGGCACATTCTAATCAAACTAGCACAAACCAAATATAAAGATAGAATACTAAAAGCAGCTAGGAGCAAACAACAAATAACATAAAAAAAATACCTAGCTATTTCTCTTTGATGTTTGTATACATCTCTCCTTTAAATAAATGTTTATTCAACATCCAGCAATGTACTAAGAAATGGGGATAATATGGCAAACAAGAAACAATTTTGAATTTCACTTTTGCCACTTACTAACTTTGTGTCTGGTCTTCCCAGGAGGCTCAGTGGTAAAGAATTGCCTGCCAAGCAGGAGATGTGGATCGAATCCCTGGGTCAGGAATATCCCTGGAGAGGAAATGGCAACCCATTCCAGTATTCTTGCCAGGGAAATCAAATGGACAGAGGAGCCTGGCAAGTTACAGTCCAATGGGTTGCAAAAGAGTCAGACATGACATAGTGAGTAAACAAACAAAGAACAATTTTGTGTCTGGTTTTTATCATCTAAGTGGAAATTATATATATCCTGTGGGGAATGAAATAAAGTGGTGCATATAAATGTCTTAGAACAATATCTGACAGTCAATAATTGGGCATTGAGAACGGATTGTGTGTGTCAGACACTGCTCTAGGAGAAGCAGATAGACAATGCAGGAACATGCAAAAATCCTAAATACTGAGAAATGCAATGAGAAAGATACAAATGATAATTAGAAGTGTGCTGTGCTCAGTTGCCGTCATGTCCAGCTCCTTAAGACTCCATGGACCATAGCCCACCAGGCTTCCCTTGTGGCTGATATGGTAAAGAATCTGCCTGCAGAAGAACAGATAAGTGAGCTGGAAGACAGAATGGTGGAAATAGGTGCTGAAAAACAGAACAAAGCCCAAAGAATTAAAAGAACTGAGGATAGCCTTAGAGACCTATGGGACAATATCAAATGCACCAACATTAGAATTGTAGGAGTTCCAGAAGAAGAAGAAGGGAAAAAAGGCTATGAAAAAATTCTTGAAGAGGTTATAGTTGAAAACTTCCCCAGCATGGGAAAGGAAATAGTCAACCAAGTTCAAGAAGCATAAAGAATTCCACACAGGAAAAACCCCAGAAGAAACACATCAAGGCACATTCTAATCAAACTAGCACAAACCAAATATAAAGATAGAATACTAAAAGCAGCTAGGAGCAAACAACAAATAACATAGAAAGGAAACCCCATACATCTAACTGCGTATCTCTCAACAGAAACCCTGCAGGCCAGAAGAGAATGGCAAGCCACATTTAAATGGCTAAAAGAGAATAACCTCCAACCAAGAATTCTCTACCCAGCAAGAATCTCATTCAGAATTGATGGTGAAGTCAAAAGCTTCACAGACAAGCAAAAACTAAAAGAATTCTGTACCACAAAACCAGTCCTACAGGAAGTGTTAAAGGGCCTGATATAGCCAAGAAATACAAGAGTAGGAGCAGCCTTACAAATCAAACCCCAAATTTCTAAGAAGATGACAATAGGAACATTTGTATCAATAATTACTTTGAACGTAAATGAACTAAATGCTCCAACCAAATGACACAGGCTGGCTGAATGGATCCAGAAGCAAGACCCATATATATGCTGTTTACAAGAGACCCACTTCAGACCTAGAGACACTCATAGACTGAGAGTGAGAGGCTGGAAAAAGATATTCCATGCAAATGGAAATCCAAAGAAAGCTGGAGTAGCAATCCTCATATCAGACAAAATAGACCTCAAAATAAAGAAGATTCGAAGAGACAAGGGAGGTCTCTACATCATGATTAAGGGATCTGTCCAAAAGGAAGACATAACAGTCATGAATATCTATGCACCCAACACAGGGACACCTCAATACATATGACAGATACTTTCAGACATAAAAGAAGAAATCAATCATAACACAGTAATAGGAGGAGACTTTAACACTCCTCTCACACCAATGGACAGATCATCGAAACAGAAAATTAATAAAGAAACACAAACTGGGCTTCCCCTGGTGGTCCAGTGGATAAGGACACCGCCTTGCAGTGCAAGGGGCGTCGGTTCAATCCCTGGCCTGGGAAGATCCCATGTGCTGTGGAGCAGCTGTACTGATGTGTCCAGCTGCCAAGCCGGAGCTCTGGAGCATGTGTCCAGAACCAGCGCTCTGCGCGCATGGAAATAGTCAACCAAGTTCAAGAAGCATAAAGAATTCCACACAGGAAAAACCCCAGAAGAAACACATCAAGGCACATTCTAATCAAACTAGCACAAACCAAATATAAAGATAGAATACTAAAAGCAGCTAGGAGCAAACAACAAATAACATAGAAAGGAAACCCCATACATCTAACTGCGTATCTCTCAACAGAAACCCTGCAGGCCAGAAGAGAATGGCAAGCCACATTTAAATGGCTAAAAGAGAATAACCTCCAACCAAGAATTCTCTACCCAGCAAGAATCTCATTCAGAATTGATGGTGAAGTCAAAAGCTTCACAGACAAGCAAAAACTAAAAGAATTCTGTACCACAAAACCAGTCCTACAGGAAGTGTTAAAGGGCCTGATATAGCCAAGAAATACAAGAGTAGGAGCAGCCTTACAAATCAAACCCCAAATTTCTAAGAAGATGACAATAGGAACATTTGTATCAATAATTACTTTGAACGTAAATGAACTAAATGCTCCAACCAAATGACACAGGCTGGCTGAATGGATCCAGAAGCAAGACCCATATATATGCTGTTTACAAGAGACCCACTTCAGACCTAGAGACACTCATAGACTGAGAGTGAGAGGCTGGAAAAAGATATTCCATGCAAATGGAAATCCAAAGAAAGCTGGAGTAGCAATCCTCATATCAGACAAAATAGACCTCAAAATAAAGAAGATTCGAAGAGACAAGGGAGGTCTCTACATCATGATTAAGGGATCTGTCCAAAAGGAAGACATAACAGTCATGAATATCTATGCACCCAACACAGGGACACCTCAATACATATGACAGATACTTTCAGACATAAAAGAAGAAATCAATCATAACACAGTAATAGGAGGAGACTTTAACACTCCTCTCACACCAATGGACAGATCATCGAAACAGAAAATTAATAAAGAAACACAAACTGGGCTTCCCCTGGTGGTCCAGTGGATAAGGACACCGCCTTGCAGTGCAAGGGGCGTCGGTTCAATCCCTGGCCTGGGAAGATCCCATGTGCTGTGGAGCAGCTGTACTGATGTGTCCAGCTGCCAAGCCGGAGCTCTGGAGAGCATGTGTCCAGAACCAGCGCTCTGCGACGACAGACGCCTCCATGATGGGAGGCCCACAGGAGCCAAAGAACAAAGACGGATGAAAATAGAGAAATGAAAGACCAATAGAAGTGGCCTGCCAGCTCCCCTGCCTCCCCAACCCGACCTCCGCCCCCCAAAAAATAAAAAATAAATAAATAAATAAATAAATAAATAAATCTTAAAAAAAAAAAAAGAAACACAAACCATAAATGCCACACTAGAAAAGATGGACCTCATCGATATCTTTAGGACGTTCCATCCAAAAGCAGAAGAATACACTTTCTTCTCAAGTGCTCACAGAACATTCTCCAGGATAGACCACATCTTGGGCCACAAATCAAACCTCATTCAATTCAAGAAAACCGAAATCTTATCAACCATCTTCTTGGACCACAATGCAATGAGACTAGAGATCAACTACAGGAAAAAAAAAAAACGCTCAAAACACAAACACATGGAGATTAAACAACACATACCTAAAAAACCAACTGATCACTGAAGAAATCAAAGGAGAAATTAAAAAATTCCTAGAAGAAAATGACAATGAACACACAACCGTGCAAAACCTATGGGATAATGCAAAAGCAGTTCTAAGAGGGAAATTTATAGCAATACAATCCCACCTCAGGAAAGTAGAAAAATATGAAGCAGATGACCTAAACCTATGCTTAAAACAACTGGAGAAAGAAGAACAAAAGCACCCCAAAGGACCATGGATATGCATATGACTGATCTGGGAACATACATGTATGTGAACAACAAAACTCTGTAAAACCTTTAAAATAAAGAATAAGAAAAAAAAAAAAAGCACCCCAAAGCCAGCAGAAGAAGACAAATCATAATGATCAGAGCAGAAATAAATGAGAAAGAAATGAAAGAAACAATAGTAAAGATAAACAAAACAAAAAGCTGGTTCTTCGAAAAGGTAAACAAAATTGACAAGCCATTGGTGAGACTCATCAAGAAAAAGAGACAGAAGAACCAGATCAACAAAATCAAAAACGAAAAAGGAGAGATTACAACAGATACTGAAGAAATCCAAAGGATTCTAAGAGACTATTATGAACAACTCTATGGCAACAAACTGGACAACTTGGAAGAAATGGACAGTTTCTTGGGGAAGATTAATCTCCCAAGACTGAGCCAGGAAGAAACAGAAACTTTGAACAACCCAATAACAAGCTCAGAAATTGAATTTGTGATTAAAAATCTACCCAAAAATAAAAGCCCAAGGCCAGATGGCTTCACAGCTGAATTCTACCAAACGTTTAAAGAAGAGCTAATGCCTGTGCTTCTAAAACTCTTTCAAAAAATTGCACAGGAAGGAACACTTCCAAACACATTCTACGCAGCCACCATCACCCTGATACCAAGGCCAGGCAAAGACAACACAGAAAAGGAAAACTATAGGCCAATTTCACTGATGAACTTAGATGCCAAGATCCTCAACAAAATCCTAGCAAAAGAATTCAAAGACACATCAAAAAACTCATACACCATGATCAAGTCAGTTTCATCCCAGGCATGCAAGGATTCTTCAATATCCGTAAATCAATCAGTGTGATACACCATATCTACAAATTGAGAAACAACAATCACATGATCATCTCAATAGATGCAGAAAAAGCCTTCGACAAAGTACAACATCCATTTATGATAAAAACTCTTCAGAAAATGGGCATAGAAGGAACCTGTCTCAATATAATAAAAGCCATCTATGAGAAGCCTACAGCAAACATTATTGTTAATGGTGAAAAACTGAAAGCATTCCCTCTAAGATCAGGAACAAGACAGGGGTGCCCACTTTCACCACTGCTATTCAACATAGTCCTGGAAGTTCTAGCAACAGCAATAAGAGAAGAGAAATAAATCAAAGGAATCCAGATTGGAAAGGAAGAAGTCAAGCTCTCTCTTTTTGCAGACGACATGATACTATACATAGAAAGCCCCAAAGACACGGTTACAAAGCTACTAGAGCTAATCAATGAATTCAGCAAAGTTGCAGGATATAAAGTCAACACACAGAAGTCACTGGCATTCCTATACACAAACAATGAAAAATCAGAAAACGGAATCAAAAAGGCAATCCCCTTCACCATTGCAACCAAAAGAATCAAATATCTAGGAATAAACCTAACCAAAGAAACAAAAGAATTGTACACAGAAAATTACAGGACACTCATGAGAGACATTAAAGAAGACTTAAACAGATGGAGAGATATTCCATGTTCCTGGATTGGAAGAATCAATATTGTGAAAATGACCATACTACCAAATATCATCTACACATTCAATACAATACCTATCTAACTACCATTGACATTTTTCACAGAACTAGACCAAATAATAACACAGTTCATATGGAAACACAAAAGACCTCGAATAGCCAAAGCAATCCTGAGAAAGGAAAACGGAGGTGCAGGAATCAGCCTCCCTAACTTCAGACTCTACTACAAAGCAACAGTCATCAAGACAGTATGGTACTGGCACAAAAACAGAACTATAGACCAATGGAACAAGATAGAGAACCCAGAGATAAACCCACGCACCTATGGGTACCTCATTTTTATAAAGGAGGCGAACATATAGAATGGGACAAAGACAGCCTCTTCAACAAGTGGTGCTGGGAAAACTGGACAGCTACATGCAAAAAAATGAAGTTGGAACATTCCCTGACACCATACACTAAGATCAACTCAAAATGGATTAAGGACCTAAATATAAGACCAGAAACCATCAAACTCTTAGAGGAGAATATAGGCAAAACCCTCAAGGACATCAATCAAAGCAAGATCTTCTCTGACCCAACTACTAGAATAGTGGAACTGAAAAGAAAAATGAACACATGGGACCTAATGAAACTTAAAAACTTTTGTACAGCAAAAGAAATTACAGAAAAGCTGAGCAGACACCCCACAGAGTGGGAGAAAATCATAGCAAATGAAACAACAGACAAAGAATTAATCTCCAAAATCTACAAGCAACTCAGACAACTTAGCACTGGAAAAACGAACAACCCAATCAAAATATGGAAAAAAATCTAAAGAGACACTTCTCCAAAGAGGACATACAGATGGCCCAAAAGCACATGAAATGATGCTCAACCTTGCTTATCATTAGAGAAATGCAAATTAAAACCACAATGAGATATCACCTCACACCCGTCAGAATGGCCATCATCAACAAATCGAGAGATAGTAAATGTTGGAGAGGGTGTGGGGAAAAGGGAACCCTCTTGCATTGCTCGTGGGAATGTAAATTGATACAGCCTCTATGGCAGACAGTCTGGAGATTCCTTAAAAAACTAAAAATAGAAGCACCCTATGACCCAGCAATCCCACTACTAGGCCTATATCCTGATGAAATCAAAACTGAAAGAAGCACCTGTACCCCAATGTTCATTGTAGCTCTCTATGCAATAGCCAGAACATGGAAGCAGTGTAGATGTCCATCAATGAATGAATGGATACGGAAGCCCTGGTACATATATACAATGGAATACTACTCAGCTGTTAAAAGAAATGCAGAAGACTCAATCCTAATGAGGTGGCTAGCTCTAGAACCTATCATAAAAAGTGAAGTAAGTCAAAAAGAGAAAGACAAGTACAGTATACTAACTCATATATATGGAATCTAGTAAGATGGCCATGATAACACACGCAGTGAACTCATGGAACAAAGAATAGACATAAGGACTTTGTGGAGAACAAACAGTGAGAGGGAGGCATAGAGGAAGTAACATCGAAACCTATACTGGCACGTGTGGAAAAGATAGCTATTGTCATTGTGCTAAGGGAATAGGAGTGCCTACAATCACTTGGGGCGATGGTCCGGAGGGGTGGGGTGGGGGGAACTGGGTGGGGGCCAGGGGGAACCGGGATATGCATATGACTGATCTGGGAACATACATGTCGGTGAACAACAAAACTCTGTAAAATCTTTAAAATAAAGATTTAAAATAAATAAAAATAAGAGGTCTATGCTTGGGGGCTGGAGCCCCCTCCTTGTCAAAAAAAAAAAAAGAATCTGCCTGCAATGCAAGAGACGCTGGGTTGGGAAGTTTCCCTGGAGAAGGGAATGACTATCCACTCCAGTATACCTGCCTGGAGAATTCCATGGACAGAGGAGCCTGGTGGGCTATAGTTCATGAGGGTAGCAAAGGGTCAAACATGACTAAGCAACTAAAACTTTTACTTTCACTTCACTCTCACTTCTGAGTAGAGGGAAGACTGTAATAGGATTGAGAATGGAGGAAGGGAGAGTAACTGAGCATTTGTGATGGTTGTTCAAGTGAGAGATTTTCCTTACAGAGCAGAGTTAGGGAGTAATGGTCAGATCTGGGATACCTTTTTGAAGTAGAACTTATTGAGCTGGTTGTGAGAGGAAATAAAGTAAATCAGGCATGACGGGTTTTGGCTTGAGCATTGGTTGTGGGGTAGTGTTATTTTCTCTAAGGAGGAAGACTTAGGTTGAGCTGCTAGTTATGCTTAAAGGGTCCCATGTGAAGATTTAAGATACCCATCATATATCTAAAAATAAAGCAACCGGGAAAGAATACAAATGAAGAATACAAATGAATTTATTTACAAAACAGAGACACATAGACTTAGAAAATGAACTTATGGTTGCTGGGAGGAAGGGGTAGTTAGGGAGTTTGGGATGGACTTGTATATACTGCTGTTTTAAAATGGATAACCAATAGGGACCTACTGTATAGCACATGGAACTGTACTCAGTGTTATGTGGCAGCGTGGATTGGAGAGGAGTTTGGGGGAGAATGGATACATGTACATGTATGACTGAGTCCCTTCACTGTTCACTTGAAAGTATCACAACATTATTAACTGACTATACCCAAATACAAATAAAAAGGTTAAATTAAAAGAAAATTAAGTAGCAAAATGAATAGTTGGCTATGTTGGTCTTGAATTTAGGGAAACTTCAGGGTTGAATACATCTATTTTGAGATCATTAACAATGAGGTGACTTTTAAAATCATAAGATTAACTGAAATTCCCTAGAGAGTAATGACTATTATTAATTTAAAAGCTGCCAAATACCAGGTATTGTTCTAAGTGATAAAAATACACAGATTGATTTATTTAATACTCATAACATCTCTAAGAAATGTTACTATATTAGTTTTACTGTTGGGGAGCAGAGACAGAGAAGTTAAATAGTAAATTAGAAGTTAGCCTAGGTTGTACAGCTGATTAAATGTGGACCCAGAACCAACCCCAGCAGTCCAACTCTTAAAACCATGCACTTAAACAGCATCCCTTCCTTAGTCTAAGCCATAACACAAATGAACGTTTCACAAAGTAAATACTAATTGACTTGGGTAAGCTTAACTAATTTTTTTCATCAGAAGTTATAGATAAAAGCAAAAGACAAGCCACAAACCAGGAGTGTGTGTGTGTGTATATACATATATATATATGAAACCAATCAAGTGATTAGTATCCAGAATATATAGACAGCTCTTAAAAAGATCAATAAGAAAAATACAAACAATTTCACAGAAGCAAGGGGCCAAGACCTGAACAGCCATCTGTCACAAAGAGAAAACATGTCATCTATAAACTTACCAGAAGTTACTCAATCTCTTTAATCATTATGAAAATACCAATTATAATTATAATAAGTAACCATTTGATACTCAGTAGATTGGCAAACATCTAAAAATCTGACAATAATAAACTTTGGGGAGAATATGGAGCAGTTTGTACTGCTCATAGGTAATTTTTAGGAAAACCATACCTGGTTTGCTTTTTAGTAACCATTTGAGGGACCTACTGTATAGCACATGGAACTGTACTCAGTGTTATGTGGCAGCGTGGATTGGAGAGGAGTTTGGGGGAGAATGGATACATGTACATGTATGACTGAGTCCCTTCACTGTTCACTTGAAAGTATCACAACATTATTAACTGACTATACCCAAATACAAATAAAAAGGTTAAATTAAAAGAAAATTAAGTAGCAAAATGAATAGTTGGCTATGTTGGTCTTGAATTTAGGGAAACTTCAGGGTTGAATACATCTATTTTGAGATCATTAACAATGAGGTGACTTTTAAAATCATAAGATTAACTGAAATTCCCTAGAGAGTAATGACTATTATTAATTTAAAAGCTGCCAAATACCAGGTATTGTTCTAAGTGATAAAAATACACAGATTGATTTATTTAATACTCATAACATCTCTAAGAAATGTTACTATATTAGTTTTACTGTTGGGGAGCAGAGACAGAGAAGTTAAATAGTAAATTAGAAGTTAGCCTAGGTTGTACAGCTGATTAAATGTGGACCCAGAACCAACCCCAGCAGTCCAACTCTTAAAACCATGCACTTAAACAGCATCCCTTCCTTAGTCTAAGCCATAACACAAATGAACGTTTCACAAAGTAAATACTAATTGACTTGGGTAAGCTTAACTAATTTTTTTCATCAGAAGTTATAGATAAAAGCAAAAGACAAGCCACAAACCAGGAGTGTGTGTGTGTGTATATACATATATATATATGAAACCAATCAAGTGATTAGTATCCAGAATATATAGACAGCTCTTAAAAAGATCAATAAGAAAAATACAAACAATTTCACAGAAGCAAGGGGCCAAGACCTGAACAGCCATCTGTCACAAAGAGAAAAACATGTCATCTATAAACTTACCAGAAGTTACTCAATCTCTTTAATCATTATGAAAATACCAATTATAATTATAATAAGTAACCATTTGATACTCAGTAGATTGGCAAACATCTAAAAATCTGACAATAATAAACTTTGGGGAGAATATGGAGCAGTTTGTACTGCTCATAGGATGCAAACTGGTTTGGCTCTTCAGGAAAATATTTTGGTGTGCCCTAGTAAAACTGAATGTATGTACAGCCTCAGCTTCAGTAATATCACTGCTAAGTATTTGGTGTAGGAAAACTCTGATGAATGTTTACCAGAAGATCTACCTGAAATGTTTATAGTAGGTTAAAAAATGAAGAACAACAGTAAAACAACAAAAAACAAATCTGGAGAAAGCCCAAATATTTGCTGATGTGGGAAAAATGACACAAGTGAAAGTTGCTCCGTCGTGTCTGACTCCCTGCCACCCCTGGACGAGCCATAGGACTCTCCTGGCAAGAACACTGGAGTGGGTAGTCTTTGTCCTCTCCAGGGGATCTTCCCAACCCAGGGATCAAACCCAGGTCTCCTGCATTGCAGGTGGATTCTTTACTATCTGAACCACCAGGGAAACCCAAGGATACTGGAGTCAGTAGCCTATCTCTTCTCCAGGGGATCTTCCTGACCCAGGAATCGTAACTGGGGTCTCCTGCATTGCAGGCAGATTGTCTACCAGCTGAGCTTCCAGAGAAGCCCATAAATTATAATGTGTTTCTGCAATGGAAAGTTTCTCATCGTCACTGCTGTTGTTGCTCTTGTGTTGCACTATTAGTGTTTTGTTTTGCTTTTATTTTTTTTAAGATAAAAGATATAAGAAGATGCTAGTATGCTGTTGTAAATTCTTGAAAATGCTGGATGGATGATACAGAGTAGAGAGAAAATAAGAGTATAAATAAAACTCTTGAGAAGGGAAGAGGAAATTCGAAAGCTGATGTGTGCAAGTTGGTTTTAGGAGCAGACAGATGGGAAACAGGTGACTGTGTACCTCTGCAATTTGTGCATGAGGATGAGGTCGTTCCTTGTTTGCTTTTACTTTTTTCTACGATGTTTAAAGTCATTGGCTGAGGATAGCATATAGAGATAGATTGTTGGAAAACTGAAGAAGTAGGGGAAAGCATTAAAAAAAAATCCTCTGGGTATGGGAAAATGGGTAAAATGGTTCTCAAGATAATAACATTCTAATATAGAAAAGAAACAAACTACTCAAAAAGGTAAAATAAATTTGATGTATTTCTATAGCTAGGTAGTGACAAAACTATGCTTCTCACACAAGACTTCCTTCTAAGCTCTAGTAGTTTTCTCCTATATTTTAGTTTCTGAGAGGCAAAAATTTGCTTTTCTCTGTAGAATGTTTTGATCTCTGGAAATACTGGATGAACTGGAATTGTTTCAAACATTGGCTTGCTCCTATGAGGCACTCTCAAGGTAGTCTGAAACCTGTAGCAGCACTGTATTCTTATTTGTCTTATTTTAGGAGTGAAAATACAGGTAATGAATGAATTCTTGTTACCAAATCCAAGCTTGTAGCAAACAACACGTGGTAGGCCAGTGAGTTGAGAGACAAAGTGTTGAGACAAGGACGAGTGAATTCTTACAGAAAGCCAGCAAAGTGAGAAGGTGGTGGACTAATGTCCTGAAGAACTATCTTAACTCAAGGTAGAATTCAAGCTTCTATTATTTCAAGGAAGGGGGAGGGGAACAGGAGGAAGTTAAGGTCAGGAAGTGACAGATGATTGCAAACATCTGGGTGCCAGCAAGGACCCAAGGGGATTTGTGAAAACGTTTTATTCTTGGTAAGTTGACTTTGGCTGGGGTGAGTCTGATTACGATGTTCCTGCAGAACTCAGTATGACAGATGCTGATTTTTCTTGTTCATGTTTCTTTATCACCATAGGGGAGACAGTTTCTTTGAAGGGAGGCTATAATGCACACCCCAATCTGGGGAAAATTCCTTTAGTGGCTAGCATACCTACGTGTAGGGCTAAACAGAGGCTTATGACTCAGGTTAAAGCAGCAGAAAAGACAGATAAAATACTGAGGCAGAGATGCCAAGCTGCTTGTGCAAACAAGAGGCTGTAGGGGACATAGTGGAGAAGGAAGGTCCTAGTTCTGAAAGAACAACTTATCCAGCAGATTGTTATGTATATTCCTTGAAAAGGAACTAGGACTCTGTTTTATTGTAGAACTATTGTCATTACTTTTCTTATTTAACTGTTTCTGCCTTCCTTCACTTATTGTCTCCATCTATAATAAGCTATGCCCACTCTTCAGAACTCAGAGAAGGCCTAGGAGGCAAAAATCTTTACAACAAACTTGTAAAAAATAAGAAATGGGGACAGGGAGAGGCTTCTGTACCCTGAAGGGTCCTGCGGGGTCCATTGGTTTCATGTTTGTTCAAGGATTTTTATTTTTATTCACTGATTTGAAACATTGAGCACCTACTCTGTGCTCTAAAATAACTATACACTCTAATATATTCATGAACACCTCCATATGCTTCAATATTTATTCATTGAAAATATTGAATTTCCACCAAATGTATTAAATTCTAGTATGGGTGGCAAAAACAGGTTAAATATGTCAGATGGTGATAATTTATGTAGAGATAAATAAAGCAGAGTAAGGAGGAAGAGCGAGAGTTTGGCATTTTATTGGTCTACTGAAGGGACAGGCTTCAGAGGAGAGAAACATGGAGACATACACAGACTGACCGAGAAAATTTTGCTGTAAAAGAGCGTAAGTGGAAGAGTAGTTGGAAAGGATCTGGAAGTTAAGGTCAGGAAGTGACAGATGATTGCAAACATCTGGGTGCCAGCAAGGACCCAAGGGGATTTGTGAAAACGTTTTATTCTTGGTAAGTTGACTTTGGCTGGGGTGAGTCTGATTACGATGTTCCTGCAGAACTCAGTATGACAGATGCTGATTTTTCTTGTTCATGTTTCTTTATCACCATAGGGGAGACAGTTTCTTTGAAGGGAGGCTATAATGCACACCCCAATCTGGGGAAAATTCCTTTAGTGGCTAGCATACCTACGTGTAGGGCTAAACAGAGGCTTATGACTCAGGTTAAAGCAGCAGAAAAGACAGATAAAATACTGAGGCAGAGATGCCAAGCTGCTTGTGCAAACAAGAGGCTGTAGGGGACATAGTGGAGAAGGAAGGTCCTAGTTCTGAAAGAACAACTTATCCAGCAGATTGTTATGTATATTCCTTGAAAAGGAACTAGGACTCTGTTTTATTGTAGAACTATTGTCATTACTTTTCTTATTTAACTGTTTCTGCCTTCCTTCACTTATTGTCTCCATCTATAATAAGCTATGCCCACTCTTCAGAACTCAGAGAAGGCCTAGGAGGCAAAAATCTTTACAACAAACTTGTAAAAAATAAGAAATGGGGACAGGGAGAGGCTTCTGTACCCTGAAGGGTCCTGCGGGGTCCATTGGTTTCATGTTTGTTCAAGGATTTTTATTTTTATTCACTGATTTGAAACATTGAGCACCTACTCTGTGCTCTAAAATAACTATACACTCTAATATATTCATGAACACCTCCATATGCTTCAATATTTATTCATTGAAAATATTGAATTTCCACCAAATGTATTAAATTCTAGTATGGGTGGCAAAAACAGGTTAAATATGTCAGATGGTGATAATTTATGTAGAGATAAATAAAGCAGAGTAAGGAGGAAGAGGGAGAGTTTGGCATTTTATTGGTCTACTGAAGGGACAGGCTTCAGAGGAGAGAAACATGGAGACATACACAGACTGACCGAGAAAATTTTGCTGTAAAAGAGCGTAAGTGGAAGAGTAGTTGGAAAGGATCTGGAGGTTAAGGGAGAAAGTTTTTGCTTTGTTTTCAGGAGGAAGATTGTGATGGTTAATTTTGTGTGTCAATTTGACTGTGCCACGAGATCCAGATTCCTGATTAAACATGATTCTGGGTGTGTTGGTGAAGATGCTTCTGGACAAGATTAACTTTTGAGTCTGTGGACTGGCTAAAGCCGACCGCCCTCCACATCTGGGTGGGCCTCGTTCAATCCACTGAAGGCCTGGCTAGAAGATAACGGCTGATTAAGGGAGAACTCCCACTCTTTCTGCCTGTCTTTGAGTTGGGACATCAGTCTGCTTTTGTCCTCAGACTTGGACTTGGAATGGAAGCTGCAGCACTGGCTCTCCTGGGTCTCAGGACATTTGAGTAAAGGTCTTTTGGACTTCTAAGTCTCCATAACCGTTTGAACCAATTTCTTATTCTATATATTATAAGGAACTGGTATATAATACACACACACACATATAATAAGCCTGTTTAAAAATATGGGCTTCTCTGAGATTCTTATGGGCTTTCTCTGGGATTCTTCTATGCAAGGCAGGAGACCCCAGTTTGATTCCTAGGTTGGGAAGATCCACTGGAGAAGGGATAGTCTACCTACTCCAGTATTCTTGGGCTTTTCTGGTGGCTCAGACAGTAAAGCATCCTCATGCAATATGAGAGAACTGAGTTCAATCCCTGGGTTTGGAAGATCCCCTGGGGGAGGGCATGGCACCCACTCCAGTATTCTTGCCTGGAGAATCCCATGGACAGAAGAATCTGGCAGGCTGCCATTCATAGGATTGTAAAGAGTAGGACATGACTGAGTGAATAAGCATGTGCGCGCACACACACACATAAATTAGATTGCTCTAGTAAGATGGAAAATTGAGGATTCTATAAAGGTAATGTATTCTTAACTAACAGAGAGGTAGTGGCAGCTATGCACAAATGGAACTGCTATACATAGACAGTTCTATAAAAACAAGAAGGAAGGATGGACAGGTTCAGTTACAGGTCTCTCTAGGCTTGTGGAGGTAGAGGTGAGCACTTGTGGAAGCTCTGTTCTCTTCATGAAAAAGAAGGGACATTCCACAGGTCAAGTGAGAACTAAATGCAAGTACTGAAAGTTTAACAGGATGCAGATATTTAGTTGAAAAGTTTCCCAGGTGGTGCAGTGGTAAAGAACCTGCCTACTAACGCAGGAGACATAAGAGATAAATGTTCAATGCCTGGATCAGGCAAATCCCCTGAAGGATGGCATGGGAACCCATTTCAGTCTTCTTGCCTGGAAAATCCCAAGGACAGAGGATCCTGTGGGCTACAGTCCATAGGATCACACAGAGTCAGACATTACTGAAGCGACTTAGCACGCACGAGCAATTTTAAAGAAAAAAAGAATAGTAAATATCACCTTGGATGAAATGAATTTCTGTACATTTAAAGTCTAATGTGTGTCTCTTAGTTCCAACATCCTCAAACAATGTAATATTCTATCAGAATCTTCATTGAGAAAATTGTACTTCACCCTTGTATAGAGTGGATAAAAAGCAGTAAATATTGACAGGGTTAATAGAGACAGTGGGAAAAAAATCAAGGACCTTAAATTAACCACAAAGAGATCACTCTTTCCTGAATCCTTTCCTTTTTTGGTCACTTCTATTGATCTTTCATTTGTTTATCTTTATTGTTTGGCCTGTGTGGGCCTCCCATTGTGGTGGGCTTCTCTGGTTTCAGAGCACCAGCTCTGGGCGCATGCGCTCCAGAGCTCCGGCTTGGTAGTTGGATACATCGGTCCAGCCACTCCGTGGTATGTGGGATCTTCCCAGGCCAGGGATCGAACAGGCATCCGTTGCACTGCAAGGCAGTGTCCTTACCCACTAGACCACCAGGGAAGCCCCAATCCTTTCCTTTCTGATAGAGATTGACTGTGTACTCTGAAATTGAACTAGGAGATTTGATATATGTTCAATCTTTT
The DNA here is from genome assembly GCA_022376925.1 of Tragulus kanchil. Classification (NCBI taxonomy): domain Eukaryota; kingdom Metazoa; phylum Chordata; class Mammalia; order Artiodactyla; family Tragulidae; genus Tragulus; species Tragulus kanchil. Next base: position 114,817,188 of record JAIOJX010000023.1, on the reverse strand, counting down.
TTTTTTTAAGTAGCTCAAGCATTTTGCCTTGTGCTTTCCATTTTTTCTTTAAAATGGGAGAATGGTTTCATGTTTATCTACTTGCAGACATTACTCATGTAATTCTAGAGGATTCTGGAGACCTTGGCTTTCATTTGCCCATGGGTGGCTTCATGTGTGTAGCTCTGCTACTTCCATACAGATAATAACCCATTTTTTATTGATCTCCAATCTTGACCCATGTATCTGTCTCCCTGACAAAAAGCTGTGCCAGTATACAATAAAGTATTCATGTTGAAGCACATAATTCTGAGTTGTGATATTTTAAAACACTAAAGCTTTAACTTCTTTGGTACTAAGGTATGGGGAGAGGAGGGTGCTGAGTCATAACTAGGTAGAAACAAGTAGGAGTGGATAAATCTAGGTGGAGAAATCAAGCCACCCACGGAATTGCCAGAAATAAATTGAGCAGATTTTTACTCCTGTTTCACTTCTGTCTTTCTTTCAGCTTTGTCTATAAGATTAAGATTTGAAATTTGGGTGTGAAGATGTTACAGTTTTATTGTGAATTTTACTTATTCAGATGAATCTTCTAATTCAAAATTAACTTTCTGGCTTTTATTAATTTCTAGCAGCATCATTCTGAAAGCCAAGCATGCTGACTTATTGTTGAAAGACATTAGCTTAATTTGAAAAGCACTTTGCCATAAGTAGATTTTGTTCTAATGATGTATTCATTGATTTTGTTTAAAACTATTTTTTCAGGTACACGTGTATGTATGATTAGAAATTCTAATGTTATTTTTTACTTAGTGGAAGCTTCTCTTTGGGCTGTGAACTGTGGTTTTTGTTTTTGTTTTTCTGGTATGTCATTGTGTATGTTTTTATGGTGCATTTATATAAAAAAAGAGACATACATACCATCCCGGAAATCGGTAGAGGTGGCACCTCAGAATTTGTTGTTGTTGATGATGTTTAATTCATCGGTCCAGCCACGCCGTGGTATGTGGGATCTTCCCAGGCCAGGGATCGAACAGGCATCCGTTGCACTGCAAGGCAGTGTCCTTACCCACTAGACCACCAGGGAAGCCCCAATCCTTTCCTTTCTGATAGAGATTGACTGTGTACTCTGAAATTGAACTAGGAGATTTGATATATGTTCAATCTTTTTTTTTTTAAGTAGCTCAAGCATTTTGCCTTGTGCTTTCCATTTTTTCTTTAAAATGGGAGAATGGTTTCATGTTTATCTACTTGCAGACATTACTCATGTAATTCTAGAGGATTCTGGAGACCTTGGCTTTCATTTGCCCATGGGTGGCTTCATGTGTGTAGCTCTGCTACTTCCATACAGATAATAACCCATTTTTTATTGATCTCCAATCTTGACCCATGTATCTGTCTCCCTGACAAAAAGCTGTGCCAGTATACAATAAAGTATTCATGTTGAAGCACATAATTCTGAGTTGTGATATTTTAAAACACTAAAGCTTTAACTTCTTTGGTACTAAGGTATGGGGAGAGGAGGGTGCTGAGTCATAACTAGGTAGAAACAAGTAGGAGTGGATAAATCTAGGTGGAGAAATCAAGCCACCCACGGAATTGCCAGAAATAAATTGAGCAGATTTTTACTCCTGTTTCACTTCTGTCTTTCTTTCAGCTTTGTCTATAAGATTAAGATTTGAAATTTGGGTGTGAAGATGTTACAGTTTTATTGTGAATTTTACTTATTCAGATGAATCTTCTAATTCAAAATTAACTTTCTGGCTTTTATTAATTTCTAGCAGCATCATTCTGAAAGCCAAGCATGCTGACTTATTGTTGAAAGACATTAGCTTAATTTGAAAAGCACTTTGCCATAAGTAGATTTTGTTCTAATGATGTATTCATTGATTTTGTTTAAAACTATTTTTTCAGGTACACGTGTATGTATGATTAGAAATTCTAATGTTATTTTTTACTTAGTGGAAGCTTCTCTTTGGGCTGTGAACTGTGGTTTTTGTTTTTGTTTTTCTGGTATGTCATTGTGTATGTTTTTATGGTGCATTTATATAAAAAAAGAGACATACATACCATCCCGGAAATCGGTAGAGGTGGCACCTCAGAATTTGTTGTTGTTGATGATGTTTAATTTTATTTTGCATATATATTATTTATGAAAACTTTATAAATCTTGCCAAAACACATTTCAGCAGAATTGCAAGTGGTATCACAAGAAAAATTGCCTGGTGTGGATCAACAGGCTTTCTGGGCTGTTTTGTAAATGTGCCTTTTTGTTGTTTAATTTATAAATCATGTATGTAGAAAGAAGAAAAAGAATGATTTATTAAATGTTTATGAGACACTCTAGTACACCCTGTTTTTAAAGTTCAAGAAACAGACAATTAGCTCAGGGATTTGTCACAGAGGTTATTGATCACAATGGGAGTCTAAATGAAGGGAAAATGTGAATTTCGCTTTAATTCAGCAGTCAGTATAGACATGAAATAACTCTAATTTTGAATTCCCTTTCCTTCTGAAAAGTTTATTATCACTCAACTTACAGCACTGAGACCTTCCACCTTTGACTAAAAGAGAGAAGAATAACTGAATAGGGCTATATTTATCCTCTTTTACCAGTTTCTATGAGGAAATAAGACATGTTTTTGTCTCTTTTCTTGTTTAAGAAAAGGCAGACATAGTGTTATAGATCTTGTTTGCTGTGAAGGAAGAATAACTATATCAGTTTGATTGAAGGTGTCAGAAATGTTTTGGGAAATAGCAAAAATGGAGCTCTGAGGTGGGAAAGGTTTGACATATAGCAAAGGCAGAGCCTGTTTTGTTTGTGTTTTGATTTAATACACCCGCTGAGTTTTTAAGCATATTATGTCAGAAGAGCCAATTGCTATTTGCAGTGTTGGCTAGAGTGTGTTTCGTGGACATTTGTCTTTATTTTACCTCTGTGTTTAAATAATATAAATTTTAAATTTTTCTGAGAGGTCCGGTAGACTTTTCCCTCTTGATTGAAAGTCTTAGACATTTTATAGGCTTTGCAGTTGATTGGAAAAGAGGGGAAGGATGTTCTAGGTAACAGATTGTTTTAATAAAAGGTGTCCCTAACCCACAGAGGTGCTCTGTTGCACGCACGGCTGCCATTGGAAGTATCTGGCTTTTAATGGAAATAAATAGCTAAAAATCTGGGCTGACACTAAAGAAAGTGAATCACACCCATAATTATCCTTATATTCTTAATCTTTTTCATTTGTTTACTTTGTGCATTTTGATGAGGCACTTCACATCCCAGTGCCTTAGTTTTCATATTCACATAGTGGGGTCCATAATGTGCTTTCATAACCCTGCTGAGAGGATCAATGAGGTCCGTGTACATGAAGGGGCTTACTAAATGGTATGTGATTTGAGCTTTCTGGATGAAAGGTGCTACGTGAGTACAAAGTAGAGCAGCCTCCCACAGGTAATGCCTTTGCCTGGATAACTCTGATTATAGGCTTTCTTTATCTCTTCAAAGCAGAGATTTTTCTCCTTGATTCCTTCTTGTATCTTCGTTGCAGAAGCTAAAATGCCTATTTACTCAGTGCCATTTCTTTTCGAGCATGCACACACCAATCAAGGAATACACTTGCAAAAAGATTTGTTTACTTAGTGCACACATGGTCAATCACAGAAATGCAAATAGGAAAAAAGGAACAGTATGAAAGAAATGTTCGCATCACATCAAACCCCCAGATGGTTCTGAGAACCTCTGCCATCTCAGGTGGAACTGAATTTTGGAATATGTGTTTTCAAGTAAAGAGATTGTATCCCAGGAACACTGAATCAAGTGTTTGCTAGGGTTGTTTAAATTTGACTTCAGTGTGTTCCCATTTCTTGTTGCAGTCCTAGAAAAAAAGTGATAAGAAATAATTTCAGACAACACTTTTAAGTGTTTGCAGAATAGTTTTACAAACATTATTTCATTTGTTTCTCTCCAACAACCTTGTGAGGTAGGAAAGACCTGTGTGTTCAGGAAGGTTATGTAACTTGTCAGAAAACACCCCTCTGTTAAGTGGTAATATGTAATTTAGACTAAACATCTTCAGTATTTTTCCACATTTCTAGAGATGGCAAGTGAGTTTTATCACACATTCCATAATCTGATTAATAAGTAGTGACTGTCTGTAGTGCTGTGCTCAGGATTTTTAGGCTATACGTAGTATCTGAGGGAAAGAGAGCAGTACTTGATTAGTGATGTCTGCTCTGTATGCAGGCAGAGACCTGGGTCATGAGTAATGCATACCTGCCAACCCAGAAATGCACCATAATGTGGGTGTTATGGACTAAAATTTCCCCAACCAAACTATTTTGTTAAAATCTAGTCCTTAATATAATGGTTTTTAGAGGTTGGGCATTTGGGAGGTAATTAGATCCTGAGGGGAGAGCCATTATAAACAAGATTAGTGCCCTTACTCATCTACAAAGGCGGGTGAAACCACCAGCAAGCAGAGTGCAGACTGAGGGCCCAAGTGATCAAGTCTTGGTGCTCAACAGAGGAGCCTTGGCTGAGATTAGTGCCCTTACAGAAAGAGACCAGAGAATTAGGTGCTCTTTCCAGTATAGGAAGACAGAGATGGAAGAATGACCCTCTATAGAAGAGAGGAAATAACTACCAGAACCTGGTCATACTGGTACTGTGACCTTGGGCTTACAGCCTATAAAACTTTGAGAAATAGATTTCTGTTGCTTACAAGCTATGAAGTCAATGGTGCTTTGTTATGGCAGCCTGAATTGACTAAGATAGTGGGTTTTGTAAAAAGTTTTTTTTTTTTTTGAATAATACATTTGTCTCTATAGTACTCAAATAAAATAAGTATCTCTGAAGAATTTGAAGCCTGGGTATGAACTGAGCCATTTGTTAGCCATGGTATGCAAACTTAGCTTCTTCATCTAGAAAAATTTAACTGAGCTATTATTTGTCTAGATTATTGTTTTGAAATGTGGCAGATGATTATAACATAGCTGTATGTTTCCAGTGATGTGAAGAGCTGACTCATGCCCTGATACTTTGAAAGACTGAGGGCAGGCAGAGAAGGGGGCAACAAAGAATGAGATAGCTGGATGGCATCATTGACTCAATGGGCATGAGTTTGAGTAGACTTTGGGAGACAGTAAAGGACAGGGAAGTCTGGAGGGCTGCAGGCCATGGGGTCACAAAGACTCAGCTACGACTGAGTGAATGAACAACAATAACAATATGTTTCCTTGATCTTTCTCTAAGTCTTACTACTTTTTTCTTTTTTCACTTGTTTTCATAAAAACTCCTCCTCATTCTTTAGAAGCATGCAGTGCTTGGATTAGGCGAAATCTATTTAGGAAACCTGATGCCTAAGAATGTAAAGACAGTCATGAACAAACTTCTTTCTAGATATTCATTGCTAAAATGAAGGAGAAAGTGGGGGAGGTCTTTTGAAACAGAAGTAATACAGTAGAGCATCTTAGTCTCTTGGTATTATATCAGGTAGATGACAGTCTGTTCTTGGTATTGGTAAGGAGAGCATTGATTACTGGAGTAAGTTATTCTGGGATGTCATTAATATTTTGGTAAATAATTTAGTCCTATCAACCACAGGAATTATCCTATCTTAAAAGGATATGTCAGAAGACATGTCTTTTGGCTTTTACGAAAATGATAAAAGACTCATATAGTTAAAATTATGTTTGAAGCTGTCACTGGGCGCATAACTGTGCACCTGTGTGTCCTGATATTTTCCATTCAGTTTGCAGACAATTGGCCCACTTTGGTGATCAGTCATCCAGTTCTACATTCAATCTTGGCACTGAAAACTACATGGATAATTCTAGTGTGAAAAAAGATATTTCCATATTCTTGCCTTAAAATTAGTATATATGACCAATTATTTTGTCTTTTTTCCCTCAAAAGGTTTTATAATTTTTATAAAAATCACTCATACATTTTTATAGTTGGGAAGGACCATTTAAAAATATGAATTGGAGGTTATCATTGTATGAGGAACTTCAAAATTTGTATCTTCTGACAAACATATTCTTTGAATTCCAGGACATACAACACTAACAGAAAAGGAGATTTGGAGTGGAGTAAGGAAGAAAAGCAGATGTCATCTCTGATACTTGTTTATCCCTGGCCCCCCTATAAAAACTCATCACTAAGTTCCATGATTTTACTTCCTAAATATTTCTAAAATCTGACCATATCACTCTGGCTTTACCATTAGCAATTTTAGGCTTACCCTTAGCCAAGCTACCAGTCTCTCCTTAGACTTTTAATGGAATCATGACTGATTTTTTTCCCTTCCTTAATCTTTCTTCTCTCCTATTCATTCTTTGGAATGAGCTTTTTCAGTGAAGCTGGTATAGATTCTTCTTCCCAACACTAGAGTGCAAGAACTTTTATTCCTATAAAAAATTGACTCTATTTCAGTACCCAGCTACCTTGGACCTTGGGACCTTCAACCTCAGACAGTATAGTGGGTTAGATCAGAAAGGCCAGAGTCAGACTCCCTGAGCTCAAATACTGAGTTAACAAGACATGTGATATTAAGCAGTTACTTATCTCTTAAAGTCTTATGCTCTTTCTTCCTGTGTAAAATTGGGATAAAATCGCTTTAATTTCTGGGATGTCATTAATATTTTGGTAAATAATTTAGTCCTATCAACCACAGGAATTATCCTATCTTAAAAGGATATGTCAGAAGACATGTCTTTTGGCTTTTACGAAAATGATAAAAGACTCATATAGTTAAAATTATGTTTGAAGCTGTCACTGGGCGCATAACTGTGCACCTGTGTGTCCTGATATTTTCCATTCAGTTTGCAGACAATTGGCCCACTTTGGTGATCAGTCATCCAGTTCTACATTCAATCTTGGCACTGAAAACTACATGGATAATTCTAGTGTGAAAAAAGATATTTCCATATTCTTGCCTTAAAATTAGTATATATGACCAATTATTTTGTCTTTTTTCCCTCAAAAGGTTTTATAATTTTTATAAAAATCACTCATACATTTTTATAGTTGGGAAGGACCATTTAAAAATATGAATTGGAGGTTATCATTGTATGAGGAACTTCAAAATTTGTATCTTCTGACAAACATATTCTTTGAATTCCAGGACATACAACACTAACAGAAAAGGAGATTTGGAGTGGAGTAAGGAAGAAAAGCAGATGTCATCTCTGATACTTGTTTATCCCTGGCCCCCCTATAAAAACTCATCACTAAGTTCCATGATTTTACTTCCTAAATATTTCTAAAATCTGACCATATCACTCTGGCTTTACCATTAGCAATTTTAGGCTTACCCTTAGCCAAGCTACCAGTCTCTCCTTAGACTTTTAATGGAATCATGACTGATTTTTTTCCCTTCCTTAATCTTTCTTCTCTCCTATTCATTCTTTGGAATGAGCTTTTTCAGTGAAGCTGGTATAGATTCTTCTTCCCAACACTAGAGTGCAAGAACTTTTATTCCTATAAAAAATTGACTCTATTTCAGTACCCAGCTACCTTGGACCTTGGGACCTTCAACCTCAGACAGTATAGTGGGTTAGATCAGAAAGGCCAGAGTCAGACTCCCTGAGCTCAAATACTGAGTTAACAAGACATGTGATATTAAGCAGTTACTTATCTCTTAAAGTCTTATGCTCTTTCTTCCTGTGTAAAATTGGGATAAAAATCGTCTTTAATTTACAGGTAGTCATAATGAGGTAATCCCAGTAAAGCTTTTCGCCATGGGCAGCTCTCACTGCCTCCAATCTCTGAACCAGCAGTGTGAGGCCACACCCACAGGAACTCTCACTATGATTCTTCTGGCATGATTCACATTGTCCACTTGAAAAATCAAGACCTGGGACTCTGCTGTCATGCAAGGCTCTCAAACTCCACCCCTAACTTCATCCCTTCTCTAATCTAACACCACAGCATGGTAAGGTGTGGGACAAGGGCAAGGAGGTAGAGATAAAATGACTACTTAGCTCTTTGGATAAATAATTCCGGCCCCTCTTTCCTTATGTCAGCATAGGAAAGGAGAAACTGCTTATATTTTTCCTTAGTAACCTCCCTTGTTATCCCAGTCTCAGTACTTACTATGACACTGGCCTTGATGGAGCCATCCATGAAGGCTGAGTTCATTCAGGCCTAGAGCCTGTGCTCAAACTATTCCCAAGCTCTTCCTTTCTTTCTTTGCCTGGTGAATTTCTATTGGTCCTTCATATCTCTGAGTAAAATTACTTAATCTAAAATGAAATGATACAGATGAATGTAATTACAAAATTGAAACTGACTCACAGACTTGGAGAAGGAACTTATGGTTACCGGGGGTAAGGATGTGGGGAAGGGATTGTTAAGGAGTTTGGGATAGACATGTGTTTAAAATGGATAACACACAATGACCTACCATATAGCACAGGGAACTTTGCTTAATGTTATATGGCTACTTGGATGGGAGTGGAATTTGAGGAAGAATGGATATATATATACCCTTCCTTAATCTTTCTTCTCTCCTATTCATTCTTTGGAATGAGCTTTTTCAGTGAAGCTGGTATAGATTCTTCTTCCCAACACTAGAGTGCAAGAACTTTTATTCCTATAAAAAATTGACTCTATTTCAGTACCCAGCTACCTTGGACCTTGGGACCTTCAACCTCAGACAGTATAGTGGGTTAGATCAGAAAGGCCAGAGTCAGACTCCCTGAGCTCAAATACTGAGTTAACAAGACATGTGATATTAAGCAGTTACTTATCTCTTAAAGTCTTATGCTCTTTCTTCCTGTGTAAAATTGGGATAAAAATCGTCTTTAATTTACAGGTAGTCATAATGAGGTAATCCCAGTAAAGCTTTTCGCCATGGGCAGCTCTCACTGCCTCCAATCTCTGAACCAGCAGTGTGAGGCCACACCCACAGGAACTCTCACTATGATTCTTCTGGCATGATTCACATTGTCCACTTGAAAAATCAAGACCTGGGACTCTGCTGTCATGCAAGGCTCTCAAACTCCACCCCTAACTTCATCCCTTCTCTAATCTAACACCACAGCATGGTAAGGTGTGGGACAAGGGCAAGGAGGTAGAGATAAAATGACTACTTAGCTCTTTGGATAAATAATTCCGGCCCCTCTTTCCTTATGTCAGCATAGGAAAGGAGAAACTGCTTATATTTTTCCTTAGTAACCTCCCTTGTTATCCCAGTCTCAGTACTTACTATGACACTGGCCTTGATGGAGCCATCCATGAAGGCTGAGTTCATTCAGGCCTAGAGCCTGTGCTCAAACTATTCCCAAGCTCTTCCTTTCTTTCTTTGCCTGGTGAATTTCTATTGGTCCTTCATATCTCTGAGTAAAATTACTTAATCTAAAATGAAATGATACAGATGAATGTAATTACAAAATTGAAACTGACTCACAGACTTGGAGAAGGAACTTATGGTTACCGGGGGTAAGGATGTGGGGAAGGGATTGTTAAGGAGTTTGGGATAGACATGTGTTTAAAATGGATAACACACAATGACCTACCATATAGCACAGGGAACTTTGCTTAATGTTATATGGCTACTTGGATGGGAGTGGAATTTGAGGAAGAATGGATATATATATATATGGATATAGATGAGTATATATATATATATATACATATAGTATATATACACATATAGCTGAGTCTCTCATCTGTGTACCTAAAACTATCACAACATTGTTAATTGGCTACGTGTGTTAGTTGCTCAGTCGTGTGTGACTCTGCGGCCCTATGGACTATAGCCAACCAGGCTCCTCTGTCCATGGGGATTCTCCAGACAAGAATACTTGCATGGGTTGCCATATCCTTCCTCAGGTGATCTTCCTGACCCAGGGATGGAACCAGGGCCTCTGGCATTGTAGGCAGACTCCTTACTGTCTGAACCACAAGTCAATCTATTATATATTTTATACATCTGTGTGTTCCTCCACCTAGTAACCTTCACAATTTATAATGAGTTTTTAATGTATATATGGTACATGTCTCTCACCAGACTAAAAGTTCTAGGTAAGTAGGGACCATATCTGTAAAAACAGAAATTTGTGAACTTAACAGAGTGCTTGGCATGTAGTAACAATAAATATTTGTTAGCTGATAGAATAGGTAATTTTTCATGAGCACTGAGCATTCAAGTAATCTGTAGTACCTTACTGCCTTTTAACAGTTGCTTTTACCTTTAAGGTTTTTAAATCTGCAAAGGACAGCAAATATGCAGTAATCTAGTTTAAGTTGTGTTATAGCTGAAGCACAATATTCATGTTTGGATTTTACTGTTGCCTTCATTGACCAGTCATAGGAATTAGTCATTACTACTTTCTGTTGTCTACATTGTTTATTGCAAACTATTGGTAGTTAGAATTAATCTTTTGATAAAACATTATAAGGTTACATATTGATTTACAGCTGCATGTGCACACACACACATACACACAAACAAAGATGCATAAGAAATTCCTTTATTCCTTTAGGTTGATATTAACCATGGACACTACAAATCTCCCTTCTTCTGTTTCCTTCTTTTCTCTGTCCTCCCTCTTTTCCTCCTCTCTTTCCCCTTCTCTCTCCTTCATCTGTCTTTGTCCTTCTCTCTCTCTCTTTCTCTCTCTCTCTCTCTCTCTCTCACACACACACACACACATTTCCTGATGTGAACTTATAATCATAAGAAATCATAAGAGCCATTGGTCCATAGATGACCTGGGTAGTTAGCTTCAAGATACTTGCAATATTGGGACTTCTCTGGTGGCTCAGCGGTAAAGAATCTGCTTGCAGTGCAGGAGACTGGGTTTGATCCCTGGGTTGGGAGAATCTCCTGGAGAAGGAAATGGCAACCCACTCCAGTATTCTTGCCTAGGAAGTCTCGTGGACAGGGGACATTGCGGGCTATAGTCCATGAAGTTGCAAAAGTGTCAGGCACGACTTAGCAACTAAAGAACAACACATACAATATTGAAACATGCTCTTCAGCCATAGAGCTCTCCATGTGATTTAAAATTTTGCCTTATCATTTTAAAGGATTAATTTTATTTGGCAGCCCTTCCAGGATTCTGCTCTTAAAATCACTTTGGGAATTAACAAATGCATTTGGTTTCCAAATCTGCTCAGTTCTGCACCTTCAGCTCCAAAGTGCTCTGAGCTTACACCCTCTACTCTTTCCTTGCCACCTCAGTTAACTCAGAGGAGGAATACATCCTCAAAGGAAAATAACAAAGCTATTCAGAGATCTCTCCTTTTCTCTTTTGCAGGGAGATTTTCACTTGACAAATTTGGCATGCATGTCATTAGTCAATGAATAATTAACAAAATGTGGACCAGAATAAAATTAATCTTCAGAATACTGGGAAATCAGTAGCACTTCTGCTAATAAGGACTCAGTGTGCATGAGAATCTTATTGGCAACTGAGTATGTCTGTTCATTGTATAGATAACGTGATTGTTATCACGTGAGCGGCCTACTCTGCTCACTGGCATAAGCTTAATCCACAGAGTCAAGTCTGGGTAAAACATTATAAGGTTACATATTGATTTACAGCTGCATGTGCACACACACACATACACACAAACAAAGATGCATAAGAAATTCCTTTATTCCTTTAGGTTGATATTAACCATGGACACTACAAATCTCCCTTCTTCTGTTTCCTTCTTTTCTCTGTCCTCCCTCTTTTCCTCCTCTCTTTCCCCTTCTCTCTCCTTCATCTGTCTTTGTCCTTCTCTCTCTCTCTTTCTCTCTCTCTCTCTCTCACACACACACACACACATTTCCTGATGTGAACTTATAATCATAAGAAATCATAAGAGCCATTGGTCCATAGATGACCTGGGTAGTTAGCTTCAAGATACTTGCAATATTGGGACTTCTCTGGTGGCTCAGCGGTAAAGAATCTGCTTGCAGTGCAGGAGACTGGGTTTGATCCCTGGGTTGGGAGAATCTCCTGGAGAAGGAAATGGCAACCCACTCCAGTATTCTTGCCTAGGAAGTCTCGTGGACAGGGGACATTGCGGGCTATAGTCCATGAAGTTGCAAAAGTGTCAGGCACGACTTAGCAACTAAAGAACAACACATACAATATTGAAACATGCTCTTCAGCCATAGAGCTCTCCATGTGATTTAAAATTTTGCCTTATCATTTTAAAGGATTAATTTTATTTGGCAGCCCTTCCAGGATTCTGCTCTTAAAATCACTTTGGGAATTAACAAATGCATTTGGTTTCCAAATCTGCTCAGTTCTGCACCTTCAGCTCCAAAGTGCTCTGAGCTTACACCCTCTACTCTTTCCTTGCCACCTCAGTTAACTCAGAGGAGGAATACATCCTCAAAGGAAAATAACAAAGCTATTCAGAGATCTCTCCTTTTCTCTTTTGCAGGGAGATTTTCACTTGACAAATTTGGCATGCATGTCATTAGTCAATGAATAATTAACAAAATGTGGACCAGAATAAAATTAATCTTCAGAATACTGGGAAATCAGTAGCACTTCTGCTAATAAGGACTCAGTGTGCATGAGAATCTTATTGGCAACTGAGTATGTCTGTTCATTGTATAGATAACGTGATTGTTATCACGTGAGCGGCCTACTCTGCTCACTGGCATAAGTTTAATCCACAGAGTCAAGTCTGGGTAATATGTTGGCCTTAGCTTCCATTAGTGCTGCAAAAAAAATCGTGATAACTATGGATGAGACGTTGTTGGAGATAATTCCATTGTCCTCAGCCTCTCAAATGCTCAGAAGATCCTTTAGCCCTCCTAAAGACTGCCAGATTTTAATGTTAGGACTATATTGTATACGTGCTGCCTTCAAAATATGAGTTTTATTGTCTTAAGTGCAGAAGCACCCAAAAGATATTATGAAATGGTAAAAAAAAAGAAGGAAAATGAAATCACTTTTATACCACTGCTATAGCACATCTAATATCATTTTGATGTGAACTCTTCTAAGTTATTTTTTGTATGTATTTTAAAATAGTTGCATTCATAATTTCATGTACTGACTTTTCCTAGGTACTATTTCAGAAATGCCCCCACAATTGAGAATTTTCAAAGTATCAATATTATATTATCTTACTAATAGATATGGGATAATATTCGAAACATGTTCTAGTGTTCTGCATTGACTGCTTGCAACTTCTCAACATTTTAAATAACATTGCAATGAATTGTTTTGTGCATAGATATTTCGATTTATTTTCTTGAAAGAGATCCACAAAGTGGTATTATCACTGCTTGACTTTTGAAAGGTTAGGATTAATAACATTATTATTCTTTTTGAATTGCCATAGAGTCTCAATAGGAGAGAACTGTGTTTACATAATAATTCTATAAGAGCTTTATTCAATTGGATAGTTTCAAATGTTGTTTCGGTGGTCTTTCTTATTTTCCCTTTCTTGAATAAGGTGAATCAACTCCATTTGTAGAAATACCAAGAGCAGCAGCAACTCCACACTGAGTACTTATGTGAAGGTGCCAGGCCATCCATTTACTTGATGCTAAGTGATAATCACAACGATCCCATGAAGTAGACATTATTATTGTACCTATGTTTTAGGTGAAGAAGGGAAAGTTCAAGATGGTTAGGTAACTTGCCCAATGTCTTATCAGGTAAATGGTAGAGCAGGGATTCAAGTCATACTCTGGTGATGTGTTTCATGGCTTTATTATATAGATTCTCTGAAATTATAAACAGTTTTCAGAGTGCCCCAATGAAAAACTGAAGCTTTATGTTCTGTATATTTTAATGTCACTCCCACTGTTAGTTCAAGTTAATAAATGCTATTTGATCAGGTTAATTTGATCACTTTAATAAGTGCTAAAGAGTTAGCACTTAAGGAGGAATACTGGATGCAATTAAATAATGGGTCATGTGTTTCTGAGTCTCTGAATGGATAGATTAAAAACGTCATGTCCAGAAAATCATGTCTTAAGTGCAGAAGCACCCAAAAGATATTATGAAATGGTAAAAAAAAAGAAGGAAAATGAAATCACTTTTATACCACTGCTATAGCACATCTAATATCATTTTGATGTGAACTCTTCTAAGTTATTTTTTGTATGTATTTTAAAATAGTTGCATTCATAATTTCATGTACTGACTTTTCCTAGGTACTATTTCAGAAATGCCCCCACAATTGAGAATTTTCAAAGTATCAATATTATATTATCTTACTAATAGATATGGGATAATATTCGAAACATGTTCTAGTGTTCTGCATTGACTGCTTGCAACTTCTCAACATTTTAAATAACATTGCAATGAATTGTTTTGTGCATAGATATTTCGATTTATTTTCTTGAAAGAGATCCACAAAGTGGTATTATCACTGCTTGACTTTTGAAAGGTTAGGATTAATAACATTATTATTCTTTTTGAATTGCCATAGAGTCTCAATAGGAGAGAACTGTGTTTACATAATAATTCTATAAGAGCTTTATTCAATTGGATAGTTTCAAATGTTGTTTCGGTGGTCTTTCTTATTTTCCCTTTCTTGAATAAGGTGAATCAACTCCATTTGTAGAAATACCAAGAGCAGCAGCAACTCCACACTGAGTACTTATGTGAAGGTGCCAGGCCATCCATTTACTTGATGCTAAGTGATAATCACAACGATCCCATGAAGTAGACATTATTATTGTACCTATGTTTTAGGTGAAGAAGGGAAAGTTCAAGATGGTTAGGTAACTTGCCCAATGTCTTATCAGGTAAATGGTAGAGCAGGGATTCAAGTCATACTCTGGTGATGTGTTTCATGGCTTTATTATATAGATTCTCTGAAATTATAAACAGTTTTTCAGAGTGCCCCAATGAAAAACTGAAGCTTTATGTTCTGTATATTTTAATGTCACTCCCACTGTTAGTTCAAGTTAATAAATGCTATTTGATCAGGTTAATTTGATCACTTTAATAAGTGCTAAAGAGTTAGCACTTAAGGAGGAATACTGGATGCAATTAAATAATGGGTCATGTGTTTCTGAGTCTCTGAATGGATAGATTAAAAACGTCATGTCCAGAAAATCATGTCTCAGTCTTCACGACTGCATTTCTAATCTTAAGCACAATATTCAGAGTGTACCACTCGCTGTGTGTTAAATGAATAAATACTGAACTGCAAATCCTCAGCAATTCTTTCAAAGCAGCTTACTACCTACAGTATCTGAGCTGTTTGCTGAGTCTTGACCAAGTGTACCTGTAAGTTGCTCAGGGTCCTTTTTTATACACTAAATCCCTTTCCTCATATAAAACTAAAAAACATTTTTGGGAAACTGCAAAAATCTGACACTTAGAAAAACAAAACAAAGCAAAATACAAACACCAGCAATGTCAGCAGGCCTCGAGCATACCCTGGTACTTGCAATGAGGGAAAAACACAGCTGAAAATGATTGTGAACTGAGAGCCTCAAAATTTAGTGAATATTTGAATAGATACATAAAAGTGCCAGTGCTATATAGTTTAATGCAATTCCATTCATTTCTTAAACTATTATAAATTTTCTTTCTGGTGATATATGAGTGTTTTATCATGTTTAAAATGATGTGGGGTGGAGCCTCCAAGATTAAGAGTTCTCAGAGCTGCTGAAGTTGCAACACAATATATCACTACTACTTGGTTTGAGTGAAAGACAGCTCGTTAACCCCATCCTCATTTGTTGATGGCCGGATTCCAAAAGAGCAGGTGTTAAGTCTTTCTTGCTTGTTAGTGGTTGGGGGTCAGGAGTTGGTGAGCATTATGGAATAACATGGGCCTCCCCTCTTCAGTTAAATCCTAATCTAGCCTAACGGTCTTCATTTTTTCCTTTTATTTGGTCAAATATATGTACACATTTATATTTCATGAAATTGTTTTCTGTTAGATGTTATCTTTTAACTATACTGTATCAGATACTTTATGATCTTCATGGAGACTATCCAGGTGCATTTTGATCCTTACCCTTTCCTCTGGGAAAACTTTACCTGCATGTGGCAACTATTAGACCTATCAGACCCTTTCCACCTTGAGTCAGTTCTGATTGGGGCTTGGTCCTGAATCATAACCTGGGTCATGTGTTTCTACTCTGAATAAGTCATGTCCAGAAAATCATGTCTCAGTCTTCACGACTGCATTTCTAATCTTAAGCACAATATTCAGAGTGTACCACTCGCTGTGTGTTAAATGAATAAATACTGAACTGCAAATCCTCAGCAATTCTTTCAAAGCAGCTTACTACCTACAGTATCTGAGCTGTTTGCTGAGTCTTGACCAAGTGTACCTGTAAGTTGCTCAGGGTCCTTTTTTATACACTAAATCCCTTTCCTCATATAAAACTAAAAAACATTTTTGGGAAACTGCAAAAATCTGACACTTAGAAAAACAAAACAAAGCAAAATACAAACACCAGCAATGTCAGCAGGCCTCGAGCATACCCTGGTACTTGCAATGAGGGAAAAACACAGCTGAAAATGATTGTGAACTGAGAGCCTCAAAATTTAGTGAATATTTGAATAGATACATAAAAGTGCCAGTGCTATATAGTTTAATGCAATTCCATTCATTTCTTAAACTATTATAAATTTTCTTTCTGGTGATATATGAGTGTTTTATCATGTTTAAAATGATGTGGGGTGGAGCCTCCAAGATTAAGAGTTCTCAGAGCTGCTGAAGTTGCAACACAATATATCACTACTACTTGGTTTGAGTGAAAGACAGCTCGTTAACCCCATCCTCATTTGTTGATGGCCGGATTCCAAAAGAGCAGGTGTTAAGTCTTTCTTGCTTGTTAGTGGTTGGGGGTCAGGAGTTGGTGAGCATTATGGAATAACATGGGCCTCCCCTCTTCAGTTAAATCCTAATCTAGCCTAACGGTCTTCATTTTTTCCTTTTATTTGGTCAAATATATGTACACATTTATATTTCATGAAATTGTTTTCTGTTAGATGTTATCTTTTAACTATACTGTATCAGATACTTTATGATCTTCATGGAGACTATCCAGGTGCATTTTGATCCTTACCCTTTCCTCTGGGAAAACTTTACCTGCATGTGGCAACTATTAGACTTCCTCCATCCAGAACCCATAGGTTCCACCTTGAGTCAGTTCTGATTGGGGGCTTGGTCCTGAATCATAACCTGGGTTTTGCTCTTCATCTTTGGCTGCTGTGGTTGGGTTTCCTCCATGAGTAGCTAGATCCTGAGATGCAGTCTATCTGATTGATTGACCCTCTGCTTACTGCTGGCCACTGATGATGAACTCTGCTCACCTGCAGCTGTTGTTTACTGGTCTTGGCCTCTTTAATGCCTAGCAGCTGTCCGCCTGAACTTCCTTTCCTTTCCGGCAGTCTTTAGTTTGCTTCTGGCCTTTCTCCACAGCACTTCGGTTTGTTTGGTTTGGCCTCCGAGGGACATCAGCCTTCCGCCTCCTCCAGGTTGACCATTTGTACCACTGACAAAGTCCCTGGTCCTGAAGCAAAAGAGAGTGATATCCAGTTGAATGATGTGAGAAGTAGAAACAGTGAGTAACAATCCCTAAATATAAGCAAATGCCTTTTTAACTTTATATTATTTAAAAATCATGCTGAAACAGAGAATTTTCTTTTCAATACCGTCTTCACCTTAACTTTTCACTTAGGTTCTATATAGAAATCTTTGGTTTCAGGCAAATGGAGTCAGAATGAAAATGGAGGCTTTTTCTCTTCTTGGCGTGGGAAGAGGGAGGTGTGGGCCATAATTACGAAGGTAACTAACTTATTAGAGGAGAATCATACAGATTGAAACATGGGAAGGTTTTATTTTCAAAAATGCTTTCTGTCTTAACTTGAACTTTTAAGAAAGCTCCTTCAGGGACTTTTTCCCCTCTGTATGCTTCCCCACCATAAGGTCTCAGCCTTCCTTGCTTTCTCTCTCTAAGAGAAGTTGTTTCCTCCTTTGCTCACTCTCTGGTTTGTTGTTTTTTCATCACCAAGTCATGTCCAGCTTTTTTTGACCCCATGGACTGTAGCCTGCCAGGCTCCACTGTCCAGGGGGCTTTTCAGGCCAGAATATGTGTAGTGTATTTCAGTGGGAGCAGGCTAGAGCGCAGGACTGAGTTTGCATGTAAGACACATGTGAATAGTACTTCTGATAGAAGGTCAGTAACATCTCCTGGGTATGAAAGTGCATGTGGCAACTATTAGACTTCCTCCATCCAGAACCCATAGGTTCCACCTTGAGTCAGTTCTGATTGGGGGCTTGGTCCTGAATCATAACCTGGGTTTTGCTCTTCATCTTTGGCTGCTGTGGTTGGGTTTCCTCCATGAGTAGCTAGATCCTGAGATGCAGTCTATCTGATTGATTGACCCTCTGCTTACTGCTGGCCACTGATGATGAACTCTGCTCACCTGCAGCTGTTGTTTACTGGTCTTGGCCTCTTTAATGCCTAGCAGCTGTCCGCCTGAACTTCCTTTCCTTTCCGGCAGTCTTTAGTTTGCTTCTGGCCTTTCTCCACAGCACTTCGGTTTGTTTGGTTTGGCCTCCGAGGGACATCAGCCTTCCGCCTCCTCCAGGTTGACCATTTGTACCACTGACAAAGTCCCTGGTCCTGAAGCAAAAGAGAGTGATATCCAGTTGAATGATGTGAGAAGTAGAAACAGTGAGTAACAATCCCTAAATATAAGCAAATGCCTTTTTAACTTTATATTATTTAAAAATCATGCTGAAACAGAGAATTTTCTTTTCAATACCGTCTTCACCTTAACTTTTCACTTAGGTTCTATATAGAAATCTTTGGTTTCAGGCAAATGGAGTCAGAATGAAAATGGAGGCTTTTTCTCTTCTTGGCGTGGGAAGAGGGAGGTGTGGGCCATAATTACGAAGGTAACTAACTTATTAGAGGAGAATCATACAGATTGAAACATGGGAAGGTTTTATTTTCAAAAATGCTTTCTGTCTTAACTTGAACTTTTAAGAAAGCTCCTTCAGGGACTTTTTCCCCTCTGTATGCTTCCCCACCATAAGGTCTCAGCCTTCCTTGCTTTCTCTCTCTAAGAGAAGTTGTTTCCTCCTTTGCTCACTCTCTGGTTTGTTGTTTTTTCATCACCAAGTCATGTCCAGCTTTTTTTGACCCCATGGACTGTAGCCTGCCAGGCTCCACTGTCCAGGGGGCTTTTCAGGCCAGAATATGTGTAGTGTATTTCAGTGGGAGCAGGCTAGAGCGCAGGACTGAGTTTGCATGTAAGACACATGTGAATAGTACTTCTGATAGAAGGTCAGTAACATCTCCTGGGTATGAAAGAAAACTTTATTAATGAATAATACCACTTTCTTGGCTTTTTTCTCCTTTATTTTTTGTCATCCATGGATTTATATTTATCAGTTGATGTTTCTAGGAGTGGAATTTTCTTTGCTACTGTTCTTATTTCATGCTTGGCTTCATCTGAAAAGAAATCATGGTTTTCCTCTTAGCTTCATTTGTGCATCTTCCTTATTTCCAATGCTCATATGAAGGAAGAAAGTCCAGCCATGGTACTACACAACATATGGTGAGATAGTTAGCTACGTGTGGAACTGTTTTTGCTATCCAATAGCCCTTTGCATGCTGTTGAAGACAGAGCTGACATTGTGACTCCAACTAGCTACCTTAAAAAAAATAAAGGATCATACATATCTGTAAACAACAAAACTATGTAAAACTAAAAAGTAAAATTAAAAAAATGGAAATGAAAGGAAGTCAAGTAAGCTTAAGCAGAAAAAATATGCATTTTAGTCATAATTGCCTAGAACTATGGTTGCCCTTACCTTCTGGTATCCAAGTGGTTAGCTGGCTTTCTGTTATCCAAACATCAATTACTCACCCTGAAGTGATTGAGATTTAAAGCAGCAGTCGTACCCTTCTGTAATTATGGCTATTTGATCAATGATCTTGACATTTTTGCATTTTCAATATTGGGAGGAAAAAAAATCCAGTTTTAAGATTTGCCCTTTAAGAAATTAGAAAATTAAAAATGAAACAATGAATGTTGCCTGTCTGCAGAAAAAGAAAATTCAGATGTCATTCTAATCCTTAAGGGACTTTTTCCTCTGTATGCTTCCCACCATAAGGTCTCAGTCCTTGCTTTCTCTCTAAGAGAAGTTGTTTCCTCCTTTGCTCACTCTCTGGTTTGTTGTTTTTTCATCACCAAGTCATGTCCAGCTTTTTTTGACCCCATGGACTGTAGCCTGCCAGGCTCCACTGTCCAGGGGGCTTTTCAGGCCAGAATATGTGTAGTGTATTTCAGTGGGAGCAGGCTAGAGCGCAGGACTGAGTTTGCATGTAAGACACATGTGAATAGTACTTCTGATAGAAGGTCAGTAACATCTCCTGGGTATGAAAGAAAACTTTATTAATGAATAATACCACTTTCTTGGCTTTTTTCTCCTTTATTTTTTGTCATCCATGGATTTATATTTATCAGTTGATGTTTCTAGGAGTGGAATTTTCTTTGCTA
Source organism: Tragulus kanchil (assembly GCA_022376925.1). Taxonomy (NCBI): domain Eukaryota; kingdom Metazoa; phylum Chordata; class Mammalia; order Artiodactyla; family Tragulidae; genus Tragulus; species Tragulus kanchil. The sequence goes on along the minus strand of JAIOJX010000023.1, from coordinate 114,796,761 downwards.
CTGTTCTTATTTCATGCTTGGCTTCATCTGAAAAGAAATCATGGTTTTCCTCTTAGCTTCATTTGTGCATCTTCCTTATTTCCAATGCTCATATGAAGGAAGAAAGTCCAGCCATGGTACTACACAACATATGGTGAGATAGTTAGCTACGTGTGGAACTGTTTTTGCTATCCAATAGCCCTTTGCATGCTGTTGAAGACAGAGCTGACATTGTGACTCCAACTAGCTACCTTAAAAAAAATAAAGGATCATACATATCTGTAAACAACAAAACTATGTAAAACTAAAAAGTAAAATTAAAAAAATGGAAATGAAAGGAAGTCAAGTAAGCTTAAGCAGAAAAAATATGCATTTTAGTCATAATTGCCTAGAACTATGGTTGCCCTTACCTTCTGGTATCCAAGTGGTTAGCTGGCTTTCTGTTATCCAAACATCAATTACTCACCCTGAAGTGATTGAGATTTAAAGCAGCAGTCGTACCCTTCTGTAATTATGGCTATTTGATCAATGATCTTGACATTTTTGCATTTTCAATATTGGGAGGAAAAAAAATCCAGTTTTAAGATTTGCCCTTTAAGAAATTAGAAAATTAAAAATGAAACAATGAATGTTGCCTGTCTGCAGAAAAAAAAGAAAATTCCAGATGTCATTCTAATCCTTAAAGGACAGGTGTTTCCTTTTTAATATTTGATATAGGGCTTCCCTGGTGGTCCAGTGGGTAAGGACACTGCCTTGCAGTGCAAGAGGCGTGGGTCCAATCCCTGGCCTGGGAAGATCCCACGTGGCGCAGAGTGGCTGGACCGATGTGTCCAACTACGGAGCCTGAGCCCTGGAGCACGTGCGCCTGGAGCCGGTACTCTGCAGCAAGAGAGGCCATTGCAATGGGAGGCCTATACAGGCCAAAGAACAAAGATGGAAATAAATGAAAGACCAATAGAAGTGGCCCAAAAAAAAAAAAAAAAAGATTTGATGTACACAATGAATGTCAGCTTTACTATTTTAATAACACCTTAGATTGCATAGTTAAAATATGTCAAATATTTCCAAGTAATCTTACATAGCTAATGGGGTTGAAAAACAAGGCAACTTCTGATGAGTGGATATTGCCAATTAGGATTTCCCCAAAGTGCTTTGTGTTTCATGAAGTTTTCATTGGCAAGTTACATACTAAGCAGTGAATCCTAATTTTCTAATGCTATATTTGAATGACAGTTTTTACATATGCAATGGGTATGTAATTTATAAAGAGTCTGTTTGATAAATGGCATTCATACTCAGACTGAGAACAAAACAATCTTCTAATGCTGATTTGGGACTCATTTAAGGACTCCTTTGATCTCATTTTCCTATTCATTATTTTGATCCCCATCCCCCACTTCAAAGACATTAACAGTCATTTCTCTACACTGAGAGGTGAAACATGGAATTCTAGAACTATGGTTGCCCTTACCTTCTGGTATCCAAGTGGTTAGCTGGCTTTCTGTTATCCAAACATCAATTACTCACCCTGAAGTGATTGAGATTTAAAGCAGCAGTCGTACCCTTCTGTAATTATGGCTATTTGATCAATGATCTTGACATTTTTGCATTTTCAATATTGGGAGGAAAAAAAATCCAGTTTTAAGATTTGCCCTTTAAGAAATTAGAAAATTAAAAATGAAACAATGAATGTTGCCTGTCTGCAGAAAAAAAAGAAAATTCCAGATGTCATTCTAATCCTTAAAGGACAGGTGTTTCCTTTTTAATATTTGATATAGGGCTTCCCTGGTGGTCCAGTGGGTAAGGACACTGCCTTGCAGTGCAAGAGGCGTGGGTCCAACCCCTGGCCTGGGAAGATCCCACGTGGCGCAGAGTGGCTGGACCGATGTGTCCAACTACGGAGCCTGAGCCCTGGAGCACGTGCGCCTGGAGCCGGTACTCTGCAGCAAGAGAGGCCATTGCAATGGGAGGCCTATACAGGCCAAAGAACAAAGATGGAAATAAATGAAAGACCAATAGAAGTGGCCCAAAAAAAAAAAAAAAAAGATTTGATGTACACAATGAATGTCAGCTTTACTATTTTAATAACACCTTAGATTGCATAGTTAAAATATGTCAAATATTTCCAAGTAATCTTACATAGCTAATGGGGTTGAAAAACAAGGCAACTTCTGATGAGTGGATATTGCCAATTAGGATTTCCCCAAAGTGCTTTGTGTTTCATGAAGTTTTCATTGGCAAGTTACATACTAAGCAGTGAATCCTAATTTTCTAATGCTATATTTGAATGACAGTTTTTACATATGCAATGGGTATGTAATTTATAAAGAGTCTGTTTGATAAATGGCATTCATACTCAGACTGAGAACAAAACAATCTTCTAATGCTGATTTGGGACTCATTTAAGGACTCCTTTGATCTCATTTTCCTATTCATTATTTTGATCCCCATCCCCCACTTCAAAGACATTAACAGTCATTTCTCTACACTGAGAGGTGAAACATGGAATTCTAGAAAATGGGCAGACTTTGGAATTATAAGGATATGAGATACAATTTTATCTTTGATTCTTACTAGGGACATGGTTATGGGTAATTTAACTACTCAAAGTAAAATTTTTCTCACAGTGTTATGATAACTTAATAGCAATAGGTAATGTTGCAATTAGCAATAGCTAGATAATATGTGCCAATTCCTTTAAGGCAAATTATAAACATTCTCTAGTTTAATTTTCACAATATCATGACAAGATAGCTATTATAATTTATATATTGTAGGTGAGAAAATAAAGTCTTGAGCTAAGTAATTCTCCCAATTTCACAGTGAGTGCCAAGAGTCAATATTCAAACACAGACCTCTATTTTCCCCTTGTGAGAAGTGATATCATACTCTCTTACAAGGTTTTTGTGGGAATTTAATGAGATAATGTGGTACATTTCTAGGCATTGTGTAAATTTTAGAATCACATTTAGTCTTCTTTATTCTCTACTTCTAGTCATTTTCTAATTCCTGCATTTTATATCTCTTTTAGCCTTCTTTTCCTTCTTGTTATTCTCAGTGTTACTGTCCTACTTCATGTGTTTTTTTTTTTTTTCCTTTGCATAGCTTTCCCTGGCTCTGTCACTTAGCATTTCATCTACTTTCCCTTAGCAACATAGCCTAAGAAATATCCCAAGATAGTTTTTTTTTTTTTAATTTGGCCTCTCTTTATTGATTTTTTAAATTTATTTTTCATCCATCTTTATTTTTTGGCCGTTATGGCCCTCCCATTGCAGTGGAGCCTCTCATTGCAGAGCACTGGCTCTGGACACATGCGCTCCAGACTGCTGGGTGGTAATTGGACACACCGGTCCAGCTGCCCTACGGCTTGTGGGATCTTCCCCGGTCAGGGGTCAAACCGGTGCCCCCTACACTGCAACGTGAAGTCTTTACCCACTCGACTACCAGGGAAGCCCCCAAGGTAGTTTTGATCATGTGACAGCCTCTATACCCTTATCCTTATAAGCCTTTTCAGAAACCTAGACTAATCCTTATGAGGTGCAAAACAGTTTTAATTCCTCAGCACGACTTCTAGGACCTCTCCAAAGTGGCCATTTACTACTTCTCCAAGCTTTGTTACTCTTCACAGCTGCGAGCTTAACTACTCTCACTTTCCCTGGCAGGATTTGTGTTTGTCTAGCTTTTTACCTCTCTAGTATCACACACGCTTTGATTTCCTTCTGATAGGTCTTCCCTTCCTTCCCCTACCTGTTTTCAGGGCAGCCTCCCATTTCCACCCAGCAGCACCACATACAATACCTTATCAAGTAGAACTTGGACAAATTGAGTTAAATAGAAGCTCAAAAGGGAGACTCTCTAGAGTTGGGCAAAGAACAAAAACTTTGGAAACAGGCAGAATCGATTTAGATAATATATCTGTTAAATGAGAGCTTAATTAGGCCTCAGTTTTCATGTCCATAAAATGGGATAATAGTATCCATCTCAGATGATTGTTGGAAAGATTGAAATGGCATGTAGCAACAGTTAACACCAGTATGTGCTTGCTCTTAGTGCTTTATATGTATTGATTTCTTTAATCCTTCTAATAGCCCTGTGAAGTGAGTGCTATTTTCTTGTTTTTAGAATATACAATCTGAAGCATAGAGGTAGAAAGTATCTTGCCCACGGTTATCCAGCTAGTACGTGGAGGACCTGCAATTTGAATCCAGGTGGTCAGGCTATAAAAGGCACATGTTACACTCTTAGTTTGTTTTCCTTCTCTGTGAGTTGAAAGAGGGATCATTCTTTCAGTGAGCCAGCAGGTGCTTATACTGGATGTCAGTGGTCCAGGCAGGATGTGGTCTCTGCCCTTCAGGTGCTCCCAGTATATGGGGAAGTAGGCAGTTGGACAAGTCCTGTGGTAGTAGAATTGACACCATGCTGTGAGAGAAGAGACGTGCTTCCTTTTTGCTCAGCTTTTCTTTGACAAGAGTGTTCTTTTGAAGAGAAATTTCTCTTTTCTGTTTTTGATGCCAAAATAGGATAATTTAGAGATATTCTAATATGAAGGTTAGAGTTCTAGGCCCTAAGTCACCTGTGATTCCCAAGGCCTCATATTTATACCCTTTTGTTTGTTGCTTAGTTCTTTGACTTTTGAAAATCAGATGAGTTGCTTCATGGACTTTGGTCTATAAATCAAATTAAACCTTAAAGATGATTTTGGTACTCTCACGTTCAGACCCAAGTGAAGAAGTTTACCTCGGCTTGAAGTAAAATGTGGGAAATAAAGCATGCTCTTGTTCTCATGTCCTAAGTTGAGTATTCTCAAACAAGGTGGCAGAAATAGCCATATAGCTATGAAACTGTGTGCCACAGACTTTAAGGTCTTCAGTGGTTCATATTAGGTTTTTCATCAACTCTATCTCCAATAACTATCCCCAAAGTAACAGGAAATGACTACAAACATAAATACATTCCAGTAGCTCTTACACAGTCTAAGCTCTTATATGTGCACACGCACACACATTATTTCCTGGCATCTAGCCAGCTACCAAGTACCTGTTCGGCAGGATAGCTCATTTCCTTTCAGCATGTGATATTTACAAAGATAAGCTTTGAAAGAGGAGGTAAGAGATGGGGAAAAGGCTAAAGAAAAAAGAGATCTTATTTAGAACAGATACATCCCTCAATGTTTGCCATATGTGCTTTCCCTTTTTATACCGTCAATTTGCATATTTATTATGGCTATAGGTATGTTGACTTGTAATTTTTACACTCAGTCATTTACTTTTTTTTCTGTCCATAAATGTTCTTGTCAGAGAGAGGGAGGATTCTTTGTTTAATAGAGTTCTGAGAAATGGCAACAGACAACGTACTTGGTGATATCCTAAGATTAGAAGTGAAACTACTAAGAATTCCTAAGAAGTCAGAATTACTCACACTACCCCCAAGGAGGATGGAAATCCTTTCCAAGCAAGTAGGACCTATGCTTAAAAATGTGATTATCATATTTAAGACATAAAGAGAATATCAAGGCAAGAAAAAAAATACACATCTTATCCCCACTCTTGGATGGCCTTATACTCCTCCTCTCCCTAACTCCATGTTCAAGTGTGAGGCATGATTGGATATGGTGAGCTGAAGGACAACATGTGTCTCGGGACAACAGAGGTTATCTACAGTAAGATGGACGTTAGAATTATTTTAGGTGCTTCTGAAATGAAATTCCAGGACCCCTTCCCAAGTACACTAATATGTTGATCAGTGTTGGAGTAGGTAGTTATAAAGAACTTACTAAAGTTAAGTTAATCATGATTTTTGTCTTAAATTATTCTTGTCACAAAAATACAGTGTCCTTGGTGTCTTTTCCTGGTGTCTTTTCTCATATTGACAGGACTCTTTTGGTCTCAGAAAATACTCTGTCTTGGCATGCTTCTAGATGGTAAGATTTGGGTTGCCTTGTTTTGTATTTTATGTTTACATGCATCTTGTATTTACCTGAAAACTAAAGTTTTTGTCGTTTTAACTGATAAAAATAATATATAATATTAATATAATATATAGTAATGTACTATAATCAAGAATTTGGGAGCTTCCCCGGTTGGTGGTCCAGTGGGTAAGGACACCGCCTTGCAGTGCAAGGGGCGCCGCTGGTTTGATCCCTGGCCTGGAAAGAACCCACGTGCCATGGAGCGGCTGAACTGATGTGTCCAGTTACTGAGCTGGAGCTCTGGAGCACACGCGCCCAGAGCCAGTGCTCTGCGACAGCAGAGGCCACTGTGATAGGATGCCCATGGGGGGCCAATGAACAAAGATGGATGAAAATAGATAAATGAAAGACCAATAGAAGTGGCCCGTCTGCCCTCCTCCCTCCTCACCCCCCCAAAAAATAATAATAATAAAAAAAGAATTTGGTACTACTGGAGTTTCACATGATTCTACTGTGTGGTCAGGAAGGATAACTACTGTTACAGCAATGGAGAAGTCAGACAAAGGGGTAAAGTATAGATGAGTATAGAGGATTGGAATAAACTAGAGAGACTTAATAGAAAGAAGGTAAGAGACTTGGAATCAGTGATGTCTGAAGCCCTTTCTCTCTTTCACATTTAAAGGCCCTAAGCACTGAGATCAATAACCCAGCAATATTTTATTTATCTCCTCCTCACCCTACCTCCATGTTCAAGTGTGAGGCATGATTGGATATGGTGAGCTGAAGGACAACATGTGTCTCGGGACAACAGAGGTTATCTACAGTAAGATGGACGTTAGAATTATTTTAGGTGCTTCTGAAATGAAATTCCAGGACCCCTTCCCAAGTACACTAATATGTTGATCAGTGTTGGAGTAGGTAGTTATAAAGAACTTACTAAAGTTAAGTTAATCATGATTTTTGTCTTAAATTATTCTTGTCACAAAAATACAGTGTCCTTGGTGTCTTTTCCTGGTGTCTTTTCTCATATTGACAGGACTCTTTTGGTCTCAGAAAATACTCTGTCTTGGCATGCTTCTAGATGGTAAGATTTGGGTTGCCTTGTTTTGTATTTTATGTTTACATGCATCTTGTATTTACCTGAAAACTAAAGTTTTTGTCGTTTTAACTGATAAAAATAATATATAATATTAATATAATATATAGTAATGTACTATAATCAAGAATTTGGGAGCTTCCCTGGTTGGTGGTCCAGTGGGTAAGGACACCGCCTTGCAGTGCAAGGGGCGCCGCTGGTTTGATCCCTGGCCTGGAAAGAACCCACGTGCCATGGAGCGGCTGAACTGATGTGTCCAGTTACTGAGCTGGAGCTCTGGAGCACACGCGCCCAGAGCCAGTGCTCTGCGACAGCAGAGGCCACTGTGATAGGATGCCCATGGGGGGCCAATGAACAAAGATGGATGAAAATAGATAAATGAAAGACCAATAGAAGTGGCCCGTCTGCCCTCCTCCCTCCTCACCCCCCCAAAAAATAATAATAATAAAAAAAGAATTTGGTACTACTGGAGTTTCACATGATTCTACTGTGTGGTCAGGAAGGATAACTACTGTTACAGCAATGGAGAAGTCAGACAAAGGGGTAAAGTATAGATGAGTATAGAGGATTGGAATAAACTAGAGAGACTTAATAGAAAGAAGGTAAGAGACTTGGAATCAGTGATGTCTGAAGCCCTTTCTCTCTTTCACATTTAAAGGCCCTAAGCACTGAGATCAATAACCCAGCAATATTTTATTTATCACCTGTCTCCAATCTGTGATGTATATTTGCATTCTGGTAGGGCTTCCCCGGTGACTCAAATGGTAGAGAATACTCCTGCAGTGAAGGATACCTGGGTTCGATGCAGGAGTCGGGAAGACCCCCTGGAGAAGGGAATGGCTACCCACTCCAGTAGTAACCACTGATACTGTACTGGTGTGGTTGTCAGAGGAGGAATGTGCCAGACTGTGTGGAAAAAGAAGAGAAGGCTAAGCGGTGACCATATTTGTCTAAAAATGATGGAGAGTGGTGATGAAAAAGAAGGGATAGAACTCTCTTTTACTTAGTAACTATGTGACAAATATTTTGCTGCCTAATATATCTCTACTATTAGTAAAAATCATAGCAGCAGCTAAAACCTATGGTCTTTTTTATGTGCCAGACATTGTTCTTAAATGTTTTATATGTTTTAATCACTTGAGTCCTTAAAAACAATCTTAAAAGTTGAGACTAATAGCTTCCCCATTTACAGATGAAGTGTCTGAGGCTCAGATAGGCTCGGCAGCTTGCTCCAGTATCACAGAATTAGAAAGTGGCCCAGTTTAGATTCAGCCAGTTTAGATTTTTTTCCTTGGGACCTGCTTTCAACAACTTTTCCTCACAAATGGACAGAAGTAAAAGCTATAGAATTTGTGTCTAGATTGGGGAAAGAAAGATGGAACTCCTTTCTGAGGAAAACATGGAGTTCGGGGCACTGATGACCACGTGACTCAGTGTGCCTCTCACTGGATTTTTAATCTTAAAGCAAGAGTGTGGGTAAATTGTGGGAAATACAATATTCATAGTGTATAGAATTGCAAGAATCTTATTTAATTGTGATGTCAGTGCTTTAATAGTACTAGTTGTCAAATTTATTGTCCGGTAGCCTTCATTTTTACTTTATATACAAATCTCCCTTTTAGACATTTGGATTTCTTGTTGGATTTCCCCTTTCCACATGCAATTTTCCTACCTATCATCTCTAGCAAAAAAAAAAAAAATAAATAAAAGGCAAAAAAAAGTCAAACAAAAAGTAAGCACTCTGACATCCAGTCAGAAAAATGTAGTAGACAAGATCCATTTCTATGGCACATAATATATTAACTTTTACTTTCTCAATTTGGTCATCTGTCTTATGTCATTGTGAGCTTGCTGTGATCATCAGAGTAAGGGATAAATCTGTTTTATGTACATTACCCAAGTGTCAGCTGGCTGGATATCCTATGCCCTTTAATATTGCAAAGAAGCAAGCAAACCAAACCAACAGACACCCTGCCACCATCATCCTGAACTGGCGGCTTACTTGCCAGTTTTGGTGGAAATCTCATTCTGCACCCCACCCCTGAGAACTCCTTGCTGGTTTTAAGTTTTTGCTAGTTTCCTTTGCTTTGATGTCTTATTTTCCTCTGAATCATAAAATCTCTCTTGTCTCATTTCCTTCAACTTTTCTTTTTATCTGTACGAAGCCTATTTTTGCCAGAATAACATTAGCACAGGCATTCTGTGCTTGGAAGATTTTATTGGGGGTTTGGGGTCGTCGGGAGTTTGTTGTATTGCCTCCCATTGCTGCCAATGAACTGCATTTGCAGTTTAAATGTCCCTTTTTTTTTTAAATCCCCAGGCTTTACCCTCACCGGTGTTTTTCAATGATTATCTATCTCAGGGTCTTCAGCCTTATGTGTGATGCACAGGCAGGGTCCATTCTTCTTAGATTATGCCACAGCTACCCGAATTCTCAATTTATCCTACATTTTTTTATGTCCTATTTGTGGATTCTTGGAAAGAAAAAAAAAACAGGCCGTGAGTTTATAATATGACAACCTTTCTTAAATGTACAGACAGACTTGATTTACTATCATTAATGCTCATAAAACTAGGATGGTTCCATTTCCAAAAGATAAGCTTACATAAGTTCCAACCAAGCAGAGAGGGAAAGCATGAAGTGTGCTGGAAAATATTCACATCTTCCTCTAGGTTATGAGAAAGTATGTAGGCTTGCTGTTTTGAATTATTTCTTTAGGAAATAGAAGTAGCAAGTCTCTCAATGGCCCACATGAGAAATGAAAAACTATAGTTGAAGGATACTCCTGTACACTTATCCTGGTTATAAAGCAAAGTATTGAAACACCTCACCATCAGGGAAGATTATGTTCATGGACTTTGACCTTGAAGGCCTCTCTTTGCCCATCTTAATTCAGAAGGCAGGAGTCTTCCCTATTTGGATTTTTGTAACCAAGAGGAAGAAATCTTCCTAGCACATTACTGGTACAGTTATATTGATAATATATGATTGTTCTTCAATATTACTTTGAGTGAAAATTAAGAAGACTTTAATGAAAAATGTTTTTAACTGGTTATCTGTGTCTTGAAACTCAAACTTTTACTCAATGCCTTATAAGAGGAACTAATTAATTGTAGAGGGCATTTGCAAGGAGAAATCTTCTCTGGTATTTGTCTAAGAATCCCTGGAACTTCCCACAAGCCTCAAACTCCAAGTCTAGCTTATTTTTATCTGCTGAATAATTCAGATCTCCCTCATTTCTTCCTTAGTTCCCAGTCCTTTCCCTGGGCTAATCTTTCCACATTAAAACCACCCATCAAGATGCTTTGTGAAAATAAAATTCTCACCATTTGGTTCAATATGTGGCTTTCTATAAAGAACACTTTTACGCCTCAAGAGCACAGGGTTACGCTACACTCTAATGCATGCTTACCTTGGAAAGGACCATATCTCTTATGGCCCACTTTTATTAACATTATTTGTACACCTTCTCTTCCTTCTCTTCATTATCCTCTTGATTATTCGCGTCTTAGCGCTTTCCTGTCCTACTGAAGTATCCTCGTCTGTAAGAGCTGAAGTCCCTATAAAGAAACATTTGCTGAACCTTCCAAAGATAAGCTTACAAAAAACAGGCCGTGAGTTTATAATATGACAACCTTTCTTAAATGTACAGACAGACTTGATTTACTATCATTAATGCTCATAAAACTAGGATGGTTCCATTTCCAAAAGATAAGCTTACATAAGTTCCAACCAAGCAGAGAGGGAAAGCATGAAGTGTGCTGGAAAATATTCACATCTTCCTCTAGGTTATGAGAAAGTATGTAGGCTTGCTGTTTTGAATTATTTCTTTAGGAAATAGAAGTAGCAAGTCTCTCAATGGCCCACATGAGAAATGAAAAACTATAGTTGAAGGATACTCCTGTACACTTATCCTGGTTATAAAGCAAAGTATTGAAACACCTCACCATCAGGGAAGATTATGTTCATGGACTTTGACCTTGAAGGCCTCTCTTTGCCCATCTTAATTCAGAAGGCAGGAGTCTTCCCTATTTGGATTTTTGTAACCAAGAGGAAGAAATCTTCCTAGCACATTACTGGTACAGTTATATTGATAATATATGATTGTTCTTCAATATTACTTTGAGTGAAAATTAAGAAGACTTTAATGAAAAATGTTTTTAACTGGTTATCTGTGTCTTGAAACTCAAACTTTTACTCAATGCCTTATAAGAGGAACTAATTAATTGTAGAGGGCATTTGCAAGGAGAAATCTTCTCTGGTATTTGTCTAAGAATCCCTGGAACTTCCCACAAGCCTCAAACTCCAAGTCTAGCTTATTTTTATCTGCTGAATAATTCAGATCTCCCTCATTTCTTCCTTAGTTCCCAGTCCTTTCCCTGGGCTAATCTTTCCACATTAAAACCACCCATCAAGATGCTTTGTGAAAATAAAATTCTCACCATTTGGTTCAATATGTGGCTTTCTATAAAGAACACTTTTACGCCTCAAGAGCACAGGGTTACGCTACACTCTAATGCATGCTTACCTTGGAAAGGACCATATCTCTTATGGCCCACTTTTTATTAACATTATTTGTACACCTTCTCTTCCTTCTCTTCATTATCCTCTTGATTATTCGCGTCTTAGCGCTTTCCTGTCCTACTGAAGTATCCTCGTCTGTAAGAGCTGAAGTCCCTATAAAGAAACATTTGCTGAACCAACTCCCTTCCTACCCTCACCCTGCTTCACCTGTGAGCACAGGAAATTTAGCTTCAACATTTGGACTTTCTAAATGGAGTTGAGGAAGATAGCAAGGCAGCCTGCTTAGTGTTTCGTGGCCAACATACTTCATTTTGTGAAATGCACTGAGTGAACTGATCTCATTGTGCTGTTGGAACAGCATGAACAATGAGTTTTAAATAGTACTCATAAATTTTGAGGTGCATGGGGCTTTTGGTTTCAAAAAACTACTGTTTTAATCATAGTAGGTGTAAAGCAAACTGTTGCTACAACCATTCCTATGAACACTTCTCTTAGAATTTGGTTAATAGGAAATATTCCTTCAAATGAAAGGGGAGGGTTCATTATTTTATTTCTTTATTTTACCATAAAAAAATACGAACAATTCTGTGAAGCATCTATTACCACCCTGTCCCCCTGGCTGTTTGATGTCCTAAAAAATATTAAACTTGTTTATATTTATCAGCAGTATAACTGGGATATATTTTCCTCTGTTCTTGTTGATTACACACAGTATATACATGTAGACAAAACATAGTCAAAGCCTTCAATTTCTTGTTGGACCATTGGCATTGGCCTTGCTAAAAAAAAAATGATATTTTTTTCCATTTAGAGGTTAATAATATTTTTCCTACTCATTTAAAAAAAAATTTGCCAGTTGGTTTTAAGTGAAAAAACATATAAACAACTGTATAAATGGAAAATAGTGGGGAAGATTCCATAAGGACAAAACACCAGTATTAACCCTATATCTGTCTTAATGAAATACCAAAGATTTTACTGAATCTCCAAAATAAAAATGACAGGAGAGGAAGAGGAATTTAAAAATAACAGATGGATTTATAAAATCATTTAGAAACTGGCAGAAAGAAAAGAAAATTGTGGTCAGTGAGAATAAATAAGAGCTCTATGAAGCGGGGATAACTTTAGCAAAAACTCATTATGCATATAGAAGATGCATATATGTATATGTATATAATTGTTGTTCAGTCGCTCAGTCATGTCTGACTTTTTGAGACCCCATGCGCTGCAGCACACCAGGCTTTCCTGTCTTTCACTATCTCCCAGAGTTTGCTTGAACTCACATCCATTGAGTCAATGATGCCATATATATATATGTGTATCAGTGCATTTCATTTGCCACCTCTGTAAAGTACTCTAGAAAATAGCTTTCCAAGGTATCACTCAATGAATTATAGTTTCCATTCTTTAAATATTTGTATAATAGTATAAACAAAGTAATGATCATAATTGTGGTTTTAATGATGAGAATTCGTATTGGAACTCATTTAATAGGTCTTTTAATCCAAACTGATGCTAGTTAAAGGTCCAGATTAAACAACAGAAAAATGTAAGGGTTAACAAAAATCTCTTCAAAGGAATCTATTGTCTGCCGCAAATAAAAGCAGGTTTAAAATTTTCTCTGTGTTCAAAAGTCAATTATTGCCAATTTCATGGGCTCCTTGTACATGGAATTTTCATTTAGGAGATTCAACTTCATTCTACCTGCCAAAAGCTCATAAAATGGCCCCTTTCCATCTAGTAAATGTTCCACAATGAAATTAGAACTGTTGGAAAATAATGAAAATCCATGGACATATGTATACTGTGACTGAAATGTGAAAATTTGTCAGTTCTATCTGGTGTAAATTACTTATTTAAGAAACAACGTTAACTCTTCTAGACTGGTAAAGTTTATAATCTTCTAGACCAGTAAATTTAGGTTTCTATATTATAGCTGATGTAATTTCCTACCTCCAGGTAGAGGTAATTTAAACTCTTCTACAAAAAATAAGAGCCCCACCCTGCCAAACAGTGGTTATTAAATGTTTTTGGAGTATGCCATGACTCTTTGGAAGATCAAATGAAAACTAGAGACATTCAATCCAGAAAAAAAGTGCTATGTAAAAAATTAGAAGCAATTTGAACAGTTAAGTAAAACCTATTCTAAATAGCTTTTGCAAGAGTTCTTCAGATTCCCTTAATGAATTTAGCACTTCTCAAAGGAAGCTCTTTCTTAAGTCTGATGTACAAATTTAAATAATTTCCCACAGGTTTATTTACCCAACTCTATTTATATTACTGACTTCTCCCCCTTTGAAGATTTAAGTGAATTTCTCATATAATTTTCTTTACTCTATGAATGGGCCACACAGGAAATACCTTAACTTCTGAAAAATGGTTTGCCATGTCCAAATGTACCAAGCAATGAGATAATTTAATGAATTGTTTGTATGTGCCCATGTATGCTTAGCTGTAATTCAGAGATAATGACCTGGTACATGCATAGGCATTTAAGACCTCAAAGAGACTATATGGATAATTAATTTATGAAATGCAACATGTATGGGTTTGCCAGCTCCCTGACTTTTACTTCCTTCTGAAGACAACAGCAGCAACAACAAAACTCTTACCCTCTGAATTATGACATTTCTATTATTTTATCAAATGTTATTCCTAGAAGCAAAATGATCTCCAAGGGCAGAAAGAACTTTCTGAGGCTCTCAGAGGAGGAAAACATTCTGATAGGGGAGAAGGGGACAACAGGATGATCCTTGGCAAAATTAAACTTTACTAAAATGATTAGTAGCTCTTCCTAGAACAGGAAATAGGCTTTTTCAGAAGATGCTTCTGAAGATTTCAGTCTGGTTTACATTTACTTGAGATCTCAATTCATTTCTAAGATCAGTGATTCATTTCTTAAATGATTCGGTAGTATGTTATTTTCTAACCATATGTAGGGCACCATCAACCAAATGATTTCTTTTCCTCTTTGAGACACTATTTTTACACAGTGATGGCGGAGAAAAATCATTTCCAACTGAGGAAACCACAAGATTATCTGCATTGGCACCTGATCATGTGACTGTACTTAGCAGTAGACCACCAACATCATTTCTCTTGATTCACAGCATAGGGAATTCCAGCCCCCTTTGAAGCCTGTTTAAAATATTCTTGTCCATCAATTTTACCCCCGAGCCAACTCATTTTTCAGACCTTCCCTTGGTTAGATTTGATCGACAGAAAGGCTTTGGAAGCCACTGAAATCTTATTTTAGAAAGGATTGAAATCTTACCTTTCTGAGTTCTTCAATCTGTGTTTGAAGACCAAAGAATCTATGTCAAAAGACTTGTAGAAACCTGTGTCTGGCACTGGGGCATCTGTGGCAGATTTACAACTCTTGGGTGGTTTGAGGTTTCCAAGTTAAGACCTGATGGAGGAAGGGACATGGAGAGGCAGCTATAATATGGACAATGCACCTATAAATTTTTCCTGGAAATAAGAAGAGCCTCTTGATCTGTCATAGTTAATACAAAAATATAGTAATACGTATGAGGGCTTAAATTGATGAGGCACATGTGTAAATTGATAAAGGAAGTTTGGTGCATCATAACATTGAAATTTATCTAAATTCAATATTGTTAAACATTCTTAAAGATCAAATGAATTATACATGAAGTATATGGATTATTTGTCCCTGGCAAACAATGGTGACATTTCTGTCTGTCACTTAGTATGACAAGGTTAGCATGTTTTATTCAAAACTTTTAAACAGTGAAATGATTTGTATGCATTACTCTTTCTTTGGACTGTCAGGGAAAGCAGAAAGCAATACAGTTATTCTATGACATTGAGTCAGCATGTGCATAAAAAAATGACAGAACAGGATTGCCTCCGATGTCTATAAAGCTCATACTTTTGCTTTCTGATCATCTGGTAGAAAAAACAATAAAACCGTGAAGACAGAAGTATTTCCCTTCAACTCCCCCCACCTAGAAACATTCCATTGTGTATTGAAATATAAATACATTTGTGATATAATAAATATAGAATATTCATGAGTGGGAATAGATTTCTGGAAATAGGATGATTTGGATTTTAAAGAAGTTTAATAACAGGACATGACCTTCCCCAGTGGCTCAGCAGATAAAGAATCCATCTGTAACACAGGAGACACAGAAGATGGTCATTCAATCCCTGTGTTGGAAAGATCCTCTGGAGGAGGAAATGGCAACCCATTCCAGTCTTCTTGCCTGGAAAATTCCAGGCCAGATAGAGGAGTCTGGCAGGCTACAGTCCATGGGGTTGTTGAGTCAGGTACGACTGAGTGACCAAGCACTATGAGAGAATTTTTTTTTTCCAGTAAATAAGAGTCAGGCTATGTTGTTCCTTTTGATGTTAAAATTCTGGCAGTGACTGTTTAATGAAAGAAAAAATGATGTTTTACTGTAAACTCCATTTCTCTGGATGTACACTTAACTCATATTGACCCTGAAATGCATCAGTGTTACATCAGCTACAAGGTAGATCCTGGTTGCAAAGGTAGTTATCACTATTTCACTTTAGTTTTATCCCAAAATTATACCCACCTCATTTTAATCCTTAATCTCAATCCACCTGACACCTGCCAGCTTCCAAGATATTTAACATCAGTCTAAATTATTAGAACTATATTGTTTTCAGAAAGATTTATCCTGACTCAGTAAGTAAATGTGTAGACAATTGAGAAGCAAACTACAATAACCTATTGGCAAAAAGAGACTTCCAGGTGCCACCAGACTTTAGGGATGCTATGCAGCCTTGCTGGGCTGTCATTTTAAGAAATGTTGTTTCCCTAGAGGAAAGTGTTTTCAGACATAGTCTGACCTTTCAGGTTTTTTTTTTTTTTTTTTAGCATGAAAGTGAGGTGATCTAAGAGGAGGCATCTTCCAAATAAATGTGGTCAGCCTTTAGTTTGAAATATTCATCATGTTTCTGTTGTGAATTGCCAGATCATTGCTAAAATTCAGTTTGCTGGTCTATGCAGCTTATTCAGTTCATGCAAATCCCAATGTGCATGAAATGAACAAAAAGCTTCCTTTCAATTCATATGTATTGTTAAGTTTTCAATTCCAGTTTTATTCCCAAACTTGGTTTTCTCTCTTTCAGTATTAGGGCTTTGTTCATTCTTTCAACAAATATTTGTAATGTCCTTAGGCATGATGAAGCACCAAAATGAATAGTACTGTCCCAGCATGGTAGTCAGGATAACCCACAGGTTTCATTTTTTTTATGGCTTCTTAGTTACACCATTAGAGGATACAGGGGATTTCTTAAGGCCACGTCAGTGATGCAGGGAAAGAATAACTTGCTCAATTATGTGTGTCTGCTCTGAGCATGATCTGGGGGCTCATTGCCTCCTAACTCAGGGAGTGGGAAGTGGGTACCCTGGAGTCAGACTGATAGGAACTCCTTTGGTTTGTCGGCTCCTTGAAAGCTCTGACCTGGGATGTTAGCTCTCTGACTCTGAGGGAGTTTTCTTATCTGTAAAAGGAGAATGCCTGCCTTATACTGTTGTTAAGTTAGTTACCAGAGTGTCAGCATCTAATTGTTGTTTTAGTTGCTAAGTTGTATCTAACTCTTTTCAGACTCCGTGTACTGTAGCCTGCCAGGCTCCTCTGTCTATGAGATTTTTCCAGGCAAGAATACTGAAGTGGATTGCCATTTTATTCTCCAGGGATTGAACCCACATCTTCTGTATTGGCTGGTGGATTCTTTATCACTTACCCACCTGGGAAGCCTGTCTATACCTAATAGGACTCTCTTAAGAAGTGATCATTGTCAGTACCTTTCCTAGGATCTATAATCTAGTGCATATATAAATGAGTGAAAACTTTAATAATAATAGAAGAGTCTCAAATAAAGTCTTATTAATGTAGACACAGCAACACGCTCTGGGATTTCTTGGAGGATCTGATAAATTCTAGACAGTGTGATTTCTATTCTCTATCAGTTTTTAAAATCTTAGATGCAATGGGTTTCTATCATGGGAATTTTTAACTTAAATAAATTTAACTAAAAATACACAATAGGGAGTGAGAAAGGGACTGAAAATAAAAAGTTTAAATTGCATAGCTGATTACACATGCCTTTCCGTTTGAGAAATACTTCAGTCTGACTCATCTTGGGAGCATCTCCCCACACTGAGTTTGCTCCTATTTTAAAAACATATTTTTAAAATATACTATGATCCCATAGTCAGTCTCACTGAACTAAACACTAATTAGCTCCAAAAGTGGAGGAAAATGACTTTGTGAGACTTACAGAGAGATAGCTTGTTTCTCTCCTTTATGGCACCTTTCTAAGGCATTAGCCAGGATACTTTCAATTAGACATGATGATTAACTTATTGGCAGCATAATATTTAACTTCACTGTATTTCTTGACTTTCATTCCTTATCATTCCTTTCATCTTTTACTTGAACAGCCAGAGTTTTCTCTTTTTTTCCCCATATAATTTCTGTCAGTAAACCGACCTATTTCTTTCCTGGTTTATTTAATGGATGCCTTATTATTTAATTTTTCAAAAATGTCATAGCGCCATGTCTAGAATGTAAATCTCTATGTGTAACTCCTTCAGTGGGTCATGGAGCATAGAGCTTTGTTTCCTTAGGAACACCTGATAAAGTTTTTGTGTTCTAAGAGTGGTAAGTGACAGTTTTGCAGGTTAGAGTGAGCTCAGCAGTGTTTTTCTAGTTTTTATAATAATAATATTATAATGCACTCTTTGCTACCTGATGCTTGTCTGTTTTTATTCTGCCAACACAAAGGATCTTTGTGCTGTTAGCAGAAGGATCCCAAGCTCTGATCCACAATAAAATGCAAAGACTACAGAGCAGGTAGATGCTTTATTAGTTATTTGCGTGTCTCTGTGAAGCGTCATAAGGATAGAAGAAAGACCTAAAGTCTCTCAGCGGGCTTTAATTATAATAGAAGAGTCTCAAATAAAGTCTTATTAATGTAGACACAGCAACACGCTCTGGGATTTCTTGGAGGATCTGATAAATTCTAGACAGTGTGATTTCTATTCTCTATCAGTTTTTAAAATCTTAGATGCAATGGGTTTCTATCATGGGAATTTTTAACTTAAATAAATTTAACTAAAAATACACAATAGGGAGTGAGAAAGGGACTGAAAATAAAAAGTTTAAATTGCATAGCTGATTACACATGCCTTTCCGTTTGAGAAATACTTCAGTCTGACTCATCTTGGGAGCATCTCCCCACACTGAGTTTGCTCCTATTTTAAAAACATATTTTTAAAATATACTATGATCCCATAGTCAGTCTCACTGAACTAAACACTAATTAGCTCCAAAAGTGGAGGAAAATGACTTTGTGAGACTTACAGAGAGATAGCTTGTTTCTCTCCTTTATGGCACCTTTCTAAGGCATTAGCCAGGATACTTTCAATTAGACATGATGATTAACTTATTGGCAGCATAATATTTAACTTCACTGTATTTCTTGACTTTCATTCCTTATCATTCCTTTCATCTTTTACTTGAACAGCCAGAGTTTTCTCTTTTTTTCCCCATATAATTTCTGTCAGTAAACCGACCTATTTCTTTCCTGGTTTATTTAATGGATGCCTTATTATTTAATTTTTCAAAAATGTCATAGCGCCATGTCTAGAATGTAAATCTCTATGTGTAACTCCTTCAGTGGGTCATGGAGCATAGAGCTTTGTTTCCTTAGGAACACCTGATAAAGTTTTTGTGTTCTAAGAGTGGTAAGTGACAGTTTTGCAGGTTAGAGTGAGCTCAGCAGTGTTTTTCTAGTTTTTATAATAATAATATTATAATGCACTCTTTGCTACCTGATGCTTGTCTGTTTTTATTCTGCCAACACAAAGGATCTTTGTGCTGTTAGCAGAAGGATCCCAAGCTCTGATCCACAATAAAATGCAAAGACTACAGAGCAGGTAGATGCTTTATTAGTTATTTGCGTGTCTCTGTGAATCTAGCGTCATAAGGATAGAAGAAAAGACCTAAAGTCTCTCAGCGGGCCTCTAAAAACTCCTGACCGGGGTATAAGGCCTGCCTTCCTACCTCACCACTTTGCCATGTGCTGGTATTCAAGCTGTCAGACCTTCTCACTCCGCCTCTGCCCCTATTCTTATGTCTGTCCTTCTTTCTTTTATTCTGTAATATATGGTTTTAGTTTTTAGTTACCTTTCTTGCAGGGAATGGATTTTAGGCTCTTCTTGCATATAAGCATTAATACTGAATATTCTTCATTAAGAATAATAACACCAATGTTTAAGTGCATAAGATTTATTAAATATAAGAATAGAAACTTCATAAACATTTCAAATTTTCACAGAAATTTTGTGAGGAAAGAACTTTCATGGTAACATGGAAAAATACTAACACACAGAGACAGAATAACTTACCATGTAATTTAGCAAATGATAGAGGTGCATGGGAATCCATGTGTCTTTCTTGCCTGTGCCCTCTCTACTATCATATGCTAAGATGGAGGGTGAGCTTATCAATCTATCTATACATATATTTTTAAAAACCATGGCTGACTTCCAGAGATTTTTGCAGTGCTTGAAAACCAGTCTTGCCAGGACTTCGAATTCCAAGTTGCCTCCTCACTCCCACCAGAGAGTCGAAATTTTATAAATTGTAATTCATACAGTTGATGCATTTTTTTCCTGATATCATTTCTGCTAATGAAACAGAACTTTATACAATTTATTTTTCAAATGAAGGGATTTTTTGGCTCAGGACTATTTTTCAAAAATGTCATAGCGCCATGTCTAGAATGTAAATCTCTATGTGTAACTCCTTCAGTGGGTCATGGAGCATAGAGCTTTGTTTCCTTAGGAACACCTGATAAAGTTTTTGTGTTCTAAGAGTGGTAAGTGACAGTTTTGCAGGTTAGAGTGAGCTCAGCAGTGTTTTTCTAGTTTTTATAATAATAATATTATAATGCACTCTTTGCTACCTGATGCTTGTCTGTTTTTATTCTGCCAACACAAAGGATCTTTGTGCTGTTAGCAGAAGGATCCCAAGCTCTGATCCACAATAAAATGCAAAGACTACAGAGCAGGTAGATGCTTTATTAGTTATTTGCGTGTCTCTGTGAATCTAGCGTCATAAGGATAGAAGAAAAGACCTAAAGTCTCTCAGCGGGCCTCTAAAAACTCCTGACCGGGGTATAAGGCCTGCCTTCCTACCTCACCACTTTGCCATGTGCTGGTATTCAAGCTGTCAGACCTTCTCACTCCGCCTCTGCCCCTATTCTTATGTCTGTCCTTCTTTCTTTTATTCTGTAATATATGGTTTTAGTTTTTAGTTACCTTTCTTGCAGGGAATGGATTTTAGGCTCTTCTTGCATATAAGCATTAATACTGAATATTCTTCATTAAGAATAATAACACCAATGTTTAAGTGCATAAGATTTATTAAATATAAGAATAGAAACTTCATAAACATTTCAAATTTTCACAGAAATTTTGTGAGGAAAGAACTTTCATGGTAACATGGAAAAATACTAACACACAGAGACAGAATAACTTACCATGTAATTTAGCAAATGATAGAGGTGCATGGGAATCCATGTGTCTTTCTTGCCTGTGCCCTCTCTACTATCATATGCTAAGATGGAGGGTGAGCTTATCAATCTATCTATACATATATTTTTAAAAACCATGGCTGACTTCCAGAGATTTTTGCAGTGCTTGAAAACCAGTCTTGCCAGGACTTCGAATTCCAAGTTGCCTCCTCACTCCCACCAGAGAGTCGAAATTTTATAAATTGTAATTCATACAGTTGATGCATTTTTTTCCTGATATCATTTCTGCTAATGAAACAGAACTTTATACAATTTATTTTTCAAATGAAGCATTTCCAGGGCTGAAAATTGCTTTGCTTCTCACTGGCTGGTCTTTGAAAATGGTAACACTATTTTCTTGAACATTGTTTGCTCCTTCCTGTAAGGAGCGACACCCTATCATGCTGTGTCCATTGAAGCAGTTTCTCATTTCTGAAATTTTAATGCCGATAAGATGGGGAAAAAAGGAGGGAATGAAAGACCCCAGGGTGATTTAAGATGATGATTCCGGATAGAAGCATCTTGCTACTTAGAGGAACACCATATTTCATAGTGTATTTGCAGAAATGCTTCATGGCACAAACTCCTATTTCATGTGCTTGAAGGCCAATGGAGTAACAGAGTTTCTGTTTCAGTGCCTACCTGATCAATAATCCTATGACTTTTCAGAGTTGCCATTTGTCTTATGATACATTTTTACTGTGTTGATGTGCAGTGACTAATACCTACATGTATATATTTTTGTCTCTTACAGCTGTAAGTTATTTTTAAAATATTTCTACAAGTTCCTTAATTTTATTTATATAAAACATCTTTGTTTGTTTCATTGGGGACATACATAAATCAATTTCATTTGAAAATATATTTGGGATTTCATGTTACTTCCCTTGGGTTTGACCTTTAATTCAACACACAGTAATAGGGTGTTAGTTATCTGGCAATCAGTATGCCAGGCCCTTTTTTACAAAGATGAGTGAGAGGCAGACCCTGCCTTTTCAGAGTTGACAAGCTTCAGGCTTGAAATGGTTGTTAAGAATGTTGATTTTTGTCACAACTCTGCTTTACTTCGAATCTTTTCCTTATAACTTGTTAGATATTAGACAAATTATTTTGCTTCTTATGTCTTAATGATCTCATCTGTAAAATGGGAGTCATGATAAATGTTACCTTAAGGCTTAGGTATTAAATGAGCTAATGCCTGTAACGCAGTTAAGTGGTGTCAGGCACATACATCTCAAATTTGGGTATTTTTGTCAAGGACATTACTATTATTATTACATGAGTTACAAATAGCTAAATATTGTATTACTTTACAACAAGTACAAAAGAAAAATATGTTGAAGAGGAGGGATTACAGAACTCCATCAATGAGCTGCCGAGGAAGTTTTCATAGGAGAAATGAGACTTACATGTATACATATTTTTGTCTCTTGCAACTTGATACTTGAACAAGGTCTTAAGAAAGATATGAGATTTCACTAGGCGTATAAAGAAAGTCATAATATCTCTGGCAGCAAAAATAGCATTTGCAAAGGTAGGAAGCCTTGAGAAAGTTGGCTCCACTCAGAAAACTATTGGTGAGGCCGTGTATGTATTTAGGAGTAGAGTGGAGGTAAAGGGTAAGGTCACACAGAGCCCTGGTGAGGCACTAATTTGACACTAATTGTGTTGGCATTGAAACCATTAAATGATTTTTTTAAAGCTTTTATTTTACTTTTAACTTTACAGGGTTTTGTGTTTACAGATATGTGTGTTCCCAGATTAGTCATATGTATATCCCCCTCATCCTGCCCCTCCAGACCGTCACACAGCCCCCCTGCAGGATCCCCTTTTCTCACAGCACAATGACAATAGTTATTTTTTTCACATATGATCGTATCACACAGCACCCCTGCAGGATCCCCTTTTCTCACAGCGCAATGACAATAACTATTTTTTTCACATATGATAGTATAGATTTTCATGTTACTTCCTTTATGCCTCCCACCCACTCACTGTTCATTTCCCACAATGTCCATGTGTCCACTGTCCATGTCTGTCTCTCCATCACTTCACTGCATGTGCCATCATCCCATCCTACTAGATTCCATATATATGTGTTAGTATATTGTACTTGTCCTTCTCTTTCTGACTGACTTCAATTTTTATGATACATTCTAGATCCAGCCACCTCATTAGGGCTGATTCTTCATTTCTTTTTACAACTGTGTAGTATTCCAGTGTATATATATATCAGAGCTTCTTTATCCATTCATTCATCAATGGGCATCTAGATTGCTTCCATGTTCTAGCTATTGTATAGAGAGCTGCAATGAACATTGGGGTACAGGTGTTTCTTTCAGATTTGATTTCATCAGTGAAACCATTAAATGATTTTTTTAAAACAAATTTAATGTGATTAGATCTATGTCTTAGAGAAATATTGTCCTACTCAGTGTAGGACAGATAAGAATTCTAGCTTGGAGGAAGGTATGATGTGAGACTAGGTTTTTGTAATTGGAAACATGAGAACTTGATCAGATCCTCAAGACTGTGGCCATAGAAACGGACAAAGAGGTTTTTCATAGCTTTGCCAAAGCGGTAGGAAGCCTTGAGAACAAGGTCTTAAGAAAGATATGAGATTTCACTAGGCGTATAAAGAAAGTCATAATATCTCTGGCAGCAAAAATAGCATTTGCAAAGGTAGGAAGCCTTGAGAAAGTTGGCTCCACTCAGAAAACTATTGGTGAGGCCGTGTATGTATTTAGGAGTAGAGTGGAGGTAAAGGGTAAGGTCACACAGAGCCCTGGTGAGGCACTAATTTGACACTAATTGTGTTGGCATTGAAACCATTAAATGATTTTTTTAAAGCTTTTATTTTACTTTTAACTTTTACAGGGTTTTGTGTTTACAGATATGTGTGTTCCCAGATTAGTCATATGTATATCCCCCTCATCCTGCCCCTCCAGACCGTCACACAGCCCCCCTGCAGGATCCCCTTTTCTCACAGCACAATGACAATAGTTATTTTTTTCACATATGATCGTATCACACAGCACCCCTGCAGGATCCCCTTTTCTCACAGCGCAATGACAATAACTATTTTTTTCACATATGATAGTATAGATTTTCATGTTACTTCCTTTATGCCTCCCACCCACTCACTGTTCATTTCCCACAATGTCCATGTGTCCACTGTCCATGTCTGTCTCTCCATCACTTCACTGCATGTGCCATCATCCCATCCTACTAGATTCCATATATATGTGTTAGTATATTGTACTTGTCCTTCTCTTTCTGACTGACTTCAATTTTTATGATACATTCTAGATCCAGCCACCTCATTAGGGCTGATTCTTCATTTCTTTTTACAACTGTGTAGTATTCCAGTGTATATATATATCAGAGCTTCTTTATCCATTCATTCATCAATGGGCATCTAGATTGCTTCCATGTTCTAGCTATTGTATAGAGAGCTGCAATGAACATTGGGGTACAGGTGTTTCTTTCAGATTTGATTTCATCAGTGAAACCATTAAATGATTTTTTTAAAACAAATTTAATGTGATTAGATCTATGTCTTAGAGAAATATTGTCCTACTCAGTGTAGGACAGATAAGAATTCTAGCTTGGAGGAAGGTATGATGTGAGACTAGGTTTTTGTAATTGGAAACATGAGAACTTGATCAGATCCTCAAGACTGTGGCCATAGAAACGGACAAAGAGGAACACATTTGAGATGTATCCTCGAGAGGGAATTGACAGTGCTGGAGCATCATTTTCCTGGAAAGGAGAACTAGAGGGGTCCATTGCGATGCTCAAATTGAAGTTTTGGATGGAAGACACTTTTCTTGGTAGAGGTAAGGAGCAGATTTGATGGGCAGGACAGAGGTAGTCTGATGAGTAGGGATGAAATTGAGCAATCATTATCTTCTCATGGGCTGTAGAGAAAGATAAATTGGAAAAGAAGACATGAGAAATATACAAGAAGTATGGAATGAATCAGATACTATAGGATCTAAGGAAAAAAGAAAGAATTGTTAAGAGATTTGTTAACAAAATTAGGAACTTGTAATCTGCATGAATATATTCCAGTGGCATTAAGAATGAAATAAGAGCTTCCCTGGTGGTCCAGTGAGTAAGGGCACCGCCTTGCAGTACAAGGGGTGCTGGTTTGATCCCTGGCCTGGGAAGATCCCACGTGCTGTGGAGTGGCTGGACCAATGTGTCCAACTACTGAGCCAGAGCTCTGGAGCGCATGTGCCCAGAGCCGGTGCTCTGCAACGAGAGAGGCCACTGTGCTGGGAGGCCCACACAGGCCAAAGAACAAAGATAAATGAATGAAAGATCAATAGAAGTGGCAAAAAAAAGAGAATGGAATGTGTGAGGATAAGTTGTTTGTGCCTACAGTAGGAATTTGAATGGATTCATTTCTGTTTGTGTAATAGAAGGCGAGGTCATCTTTGTGGTGGTGTTAAAATTTGCTCTCTTCATTTCTTTTTACAACTGTGTAGTATTCCAGTGTATATATATATCAGAGCTTCTTTATCCATTCATTCATCAATGGGCATCTAGATTGCTTCCATGTTCTAGCTATTGTATAGAGAGCTGCAATGAACATTGGGGTACAGGTGTTTCTTTCAGATTTGATTTCATCAGTGAAACCATTAAATGATTTTTTTAAAACAAATTTAATGTGATTAGATCTATGTCTTAGAGAAATATTGTCCTACTCAGTGTAGGACAGATAAGAATTCTAGCTTGGAGGAAGGTATGATGTGAGACTAGGTTTTTGTAATTGGAAACATGAGAACTTGATCAGATCCTCAAGACTGTGGCCATAGAAACGGACAAAGAGGAACACATTTGAGATGTATCCTCGAGAGGGAATTGACAGTGCTGGAGCATCATTTTCCTGGAAAGGAGAACTAGAGGGGTCCATTGCGATGCTCAAATTGAAGTTTTGGATGGAAGACACTTTTCTTGGTAGAGGTAAGGAGCAGATTTGATGGGCAGGACAGAGGTAGTCTGATGAGTAGGGATGAAATTGAGCAATCATTATCTTCTCATGGGCTGTAGAGAAAGATAAATTGGAAAAGAAGACATGAGAAATATACAAGAAGTATGGAATGAATCAGATACTATAGGATCTAAGGAAAAAAGAAAGAATTGTTAAGAGATTTGTTAACAAAATTAGGAACTTGTAATCTGCATGAATATATTCCAGTGGCATTAAGAATGAAATAAGAGCTTCCCTGGTGGTCCAGTGAGTAAGGGCACCGCCTTGCAGTACAAGGGGTGCTGGTTTGATCCCTGGCCTGGGAAGATCCCACGTGCTGTGGAGTGGCTGGACCAATGTGTCCAACTACTGAGCCAGAGCTCTGGAGCGCATGTGCCCAGAGCCGGTGCTCTGCAACGAGAGAGGCCACTGTGCTGGGAGGCCCACACAGGCCAAAGAACAAAGATAAATGAATGAAAGATCAATAGAAGTGGCAAAAAAAAGAGAATGGAATGTGTGAGGATAAGTTGTTTGTGCCTACAGTAGGAATTTGAATGGATTCATTTCTGTTTGTGTAATAGAAGGCGAGGTCATCTTTGTGGTGGTGTTAAAATTTGCTCTCTTCTTTCCCTCATGATTATTTTCTTTTGTCTAACTCCTTCTAGAAACGAAACAGTAAAATAAATAACATGTGTTTTAAGGAATCTCCAGGTCCTGTGGGTTTCTTGGGGTTTCCTAGACTTAACGGGTGTGGCTTTTTTCTTCCTAACAAAGCTTTATTGTTTGAAATGTTAGCAGTAAGATAGTTTCCACTGTTTCGACACTATGCCTCATTGAACTTTTTTTTTAAATTGAGGGGGCTGCACAGATCTCTGTAAGGGCTAACCATCAAGTCATTATTTTGACACCTGTGTGCTCTCTGAGCATATTAGCAGCAAGAAAAAAATAACCTCCGATATTTGGGGATTAGCAGTATCTCCAATCTGGACACTTTAGAGACCTTGGAAGGCAAGTCTGCTGCCTGTCATTAAGCACTCTTCATACCTACTTAATGTTTGCTACCAAAGAGCATCTCTACATATTTAAGAATCATGTAGAATATTACATCAGACGAATCCACTGAAGAGTAAAGATATTAAGTAAGTTTCCCAGTGTCAGGTAAGCTGTTTCACATTGGATTTTTATTACTATAAAGTTCAAGTTTTAAACCCTATGATATTAACCTAACTCCCCTGTCCAGTCCCAAGTTTTATTCTATTTGATTCTAGTTTTACCTTTTGCAGTAGAACAAAATAATTCTACCATTTCTTCCACAAAACATTATTACAAATCACTGATTGTTACCATAGTTGTCTCTCTATCATCTTTAGTTCCATTAAGTTTTCCTCACAGGTAATGTTTTGTAAGCTTTGGCTCTCATTTTATGAGAGTCTATCCTTCTACTTGAAGGATTAGACTTCAAGTATCATTAGACTTGAACACAGATTGAGTTCTGTTGTTAGCACATTCTAGAACTTGCAACTTGAGTAATTATGTTAGTCTCCACATTATTCATTTGTAAGGGAGAATGGTACTTTAATCAGAACAGAAGTTTTTTCTTTTTAAACAGTTTTATTTGTGTATATTTTATATACATTTACCAAAGTTCACCCATTTATTTATTTATTTTAAAGATTTATTTATTTATTTATTTTGGGGGGCCACTTCTATTGGTCTTTCATTTGTCTATTTTCATCCATCTTTGTTCTTTGGCCCATGTGGGCTTCCCATCGCAGTGGCCTCTGTTGTCGCAGAGCACCGGCTCTAGGCGCATGTGCTCCAGAGCTCAGGCTCAGTAATTGGACACATGAGTCCAGCCGCTCTGTGGCACGTGGGATCTTCCCAGGCCAGGGATCGAACACGCGCCCCCTGCACTGCAAGGCAGTGTCCTTACCCACTGGACCACCAGGGAAACCCCAAGTTCACCCATTTAAAATACACAATTATATAGTGTTCAAAATAGCTATAGTACTGTGCAAGGATGACCCTAATCTTATTTGATGACATTTCCATTCCCTCAAAGAAACCCCATAGCCATTAGCAGTCACTACACCACTTGTATCTTTTTTTCTTCACTACCAATCCTAGGTAAACATTAATCTGCCATCTTTCAATACAAATTTGTCTACTATATGCATTTCATATAAATGAAATCATATAACATATGGTCTTTTGTGACTGACTTCTTTATTACTATTAAAAAGTTCAAGTTTTAAACCCTATGATATTAACCTAACTCCCCTGTCCAGTCCCAAGTTTTATTCTATTTGATTCTAGTTTTACCTTTTGCAGTAGAACAAAATAATTCTACCATTTCTTCCACAAAACATTATTACAAATCACTGATTGTTACCATAGTTGTCTCTCTATCATCTTTAGTTCCATTAAGTTTTCCTCACAGGTAATGTTTTGTAAGCTTTGGCTCTCATTTTATGAGAGTCTATCCTTCTACTTGAAGGATTAGACTTCAAGTATCATTAGACTTGAACACAGATTGAGTTCTGTTGTTAGCACATTCTAGAACTTGCAACTTGAGTAATTATGTTAGTCTCCACATTATTCATTTGTAAGGGAGAATGGTACTTTAATCAGAACAGAAGTTTTTTCTTTTTAAACAGTTTTATTTGTGTATATTTTATATACATTTACCAAAGTTCACCCATTTATTTATTTATTTTAAAGATTTATTTATTTATTTATTTTGGGGGGGGGGTGGGGAGGGAGGGGAGCAGGCGGGCTACTTCTATTGGTCTTTCATTTGTCTATTTTCATCCATCTTTGTTCTTTGGCCCATGTGGGCTTCCCATCGCAGTGGCCTCTGTTGTCGCAGAGCACCGGCTCTAGGCGCATGTGCTCCAGAGCTCAGGCTCAGTAATTGGACACATGAGTCCAGCCGCTCTGTGGCACGTGGGATCTTCCCAGGCCAGGGATCGAACACGCGCCCCCTGCACTGCAAGGCAGTGTCCTTACCCACTGGACCACCAGGGAAACCCCAAGTTCACCCATTTAAAATACACAATTATATAGTGTTCAAAATAGCTATAGTACTGTGCAAGGATGACCCTAATCTTATTTGATGACATTTCCATTCCCTCAAAGAAACCCCATAGCCATTAGCAGTCACTACACCACTTGTATCTTTTTTTCTTCACTACCAATCCTAGGTAAACATTAATCTGCCATCTTTCAATACAAATTTGTCTACTATATGCATTTCATATAAATGAAATCATATAACATATGGTCTTTTGTGACTGACTTCTTTTACTTAGCCTAATGTTTTCAAGGTTCTCCTGTGTTATAGCATCATTACTTTATTCCTTTATATAGTCAAATAATACTCTATTGCATACATAAACTACATTTTGTTGATACATTAATCAGTTGATGGATATTTGGATTGTTTCCACTTTTTATCTACTCTGAATAATTCTGCTGTGAACATTTGTGTACAAGTTTTTATGTGGACATATGTTTTCATTTCTCTTGAGTAGAATCCTAGGAGTGGAATTGCTTCATATGGAAATTTTGCAGTCACATGGTAACTGTGTTTAACATTTTGAGAAGCTGCCAAACTGTTTCCAAAGTGGCTGTACTATTTTAAATTCCCACTTCATTTTGATGAAGACTAAGAGATTGAGTTAATAGTCAGAGGAAAAACTAAATGCTAAAGCACTACCGTGGCTACTTTCATTATTCTGTTCTGTCTAACTCCTCACAAAAACAGAGCTGTAAGATGTAATTAGCATGTATTTAAAAAATCCCCAGTCATCTGCAGGTTAGGTATTTTTTACACTTAATTTTTGTGACTTACGAGCCATGTTTTAATAGTAAGGGTCACAACAGATGTGAATCCAACATATTCAAGTTAACTCTGTAGTTAGCTATGTGTCTTTTTTTTTCTACCACATTTATTACATTCTATTTAAAGGTTTTAGAAGATGAGTGGCAGAGCTCAGAAGAGTTGCCTTTAAAAAAAAATCCACAGGTCTTCCCTGGTGGTCCAGTGGGTAAGGACACCACCTTGCAGTACAAGGGGCACCGGTTTTATCCCTGGCCTGGGAAGATCCCATGTGCCACGGAGCGCTGGACCAACGTGTCCAACTACCAAGCTGCAGCTCTGGAGCACATGTGCCCAGAGCCTGTGCTCTGCAGGGACAGAGTTCACTGCAATGGGAGGCCCATACGGGCCAAAGAACAGAGGTGGATGAAAATAAATAAATGAAAGGCCAATAGAAGTGGCCAAAAAAAAAAAAAATCATTTCAAAAAGGATAAAAAAAAAAAACCTCACAAAGTTCAAGGATTTGTAAAAATAGATACCAAAACTGCTTCTTGGAAGATGACATTTTATTAACTTCTTAAATTGTTCAAGAGAGCAAAAGAATGCTTAATATATTTAAGATAAAAGTTATACTTACAAACACGCTAAAGAATATTTTAGTACAAGATTGAGGAAAAATAAATTGTGTTATACATTATATCCTGTTAAAAATGAACATCATTTTAATGGAACTTCTTTTTTAAATCCTTATAATGCAGCTATTATAAAATTTGAGGAGATATTTGAGTTTCCCTCTGAAGATGTGTGTGTGTGTGTGTGTGTGTGTGTGTGTGTGTGTGTGTGTACAGACAGATATATATATAAAGTGTTTTATTCCCTCACCCAAGCCAAATAAATCTGTGCTGCAAGGACATTTATCTTATTTCCATAATTCTGAAATAAATATGAAAAGAAATGGCATCAAGTGCTCACTTTGAGCAGTAGCACAACGTTGGCCCAAGAAACCTTTCAGGAGGAGCATGGCGGGGTCAGGACTGTCTCCGAGGTGTCATGAGGGGAACGTGGGGATTTGGGCTGTGGTCAGTCATGGACAGGACGTGGGTGCTGCATCCTGTTCTGTCCAGGAGAGGCCTCAGGAGACGGCCTGTAATCTGTCCTGGAAGTTGTCTGGGGCTGGGATGCTGTCCTTCAAGCCTTTGTGCTTTCACAGCAACTGCAAGATCTGGTCGCAGGGGGATCTGCGAGTAGCGGGGGATCTGCAGGCTGGGTCTGCAGGCTTTGTCCGTCAGTGGTCAAATTCGCACTGAGGGCTGACAGTGAAGTCAAAGGCTCGTTGATGCATCTTCACGACAAACAGGAGGGTGCTGGAGACTTAAGAGTCCTCTAGGATGTGGCCCACCTCCTGTTCAGGAAATTAAAGATTTCATCCTACTGTGGGTTCCAGGAGGTGGGGCCAAAGGTCAGTGCTGGGTGTGGAGACTCTCTACTTGGTGTCGGCTCTCAGCATTGAGACTGAACGTGTATGCGAACACTGCAGTGTTCTCCTGGCACTGTGCCATCTCTATGGCACATTGGGAACCAACCACCTTGCTGTCCTTGATCTCATTGAGGTAGTGCACACCCTTGGTGACTCCACAAAGGTAACAGTCAGTTCTGGCTACATCATGCAGACCTCAGCCCTGTCCCACTTGTACTTCTTGGCCAGGGGGCCGGCCCACTGCTCCAGCTATTGTTGGGCAGACATGTTGCCTTGTCTTTGTCCTCTGTTTGGCCATTAGGGCAAGACTGTGCCCTCAGGTACAAATGGAACTTCTTTTTTAAATCCTTATAATGCAGCTATTATAAAATTTGAGGAGATATTTGAGTTTCCCTCTGAAGATGTGTGTGTGTGTGTGTGTGTGTGTGTGTGTGTGTGTGTGTACAGACAGATATATATATAAAGTGTTTTATTCCCTCACCCAAGCCAAATAAATCTGTGCTGCAAGGACATTTATCTTATTTCCATAATTCTGAAATAAATATGAAAAGAAATGGCATCAAGTGCTCACTTTGAGCAGTAGCACAACGTTGGCCCAAGAAACCTTTCAGGAGGAGCATGGCGGGGTCAGGACTGTCTCCGAGGTGTCATGAGGGGAACGTGGGGATTTGGGCTGTGGTCAGTCATGGACAGGACGTGGGTGCTGCATCCTGTTCTGTCCAGGAGAGGCCTCAGGAGACGGCCTGTAATCTGTCCTGGAAGTTGTCTGGGGCTGGGATGCTGTCCTTCAAGCCTTTGTGCTTTCACAGCAACTGCAAGATCTGGTCGCAGGGGGATCTGCGAGTAGCGGGGGATCTGCAGGCTGGGTCTGCAGGCTTTGTCCGTCAGTGGTCAAATTCGCACTGAGGGCTGACAGTGAAGTCAAAGGCTCGTTGATGCATCTTCACGACAAACAGGAGGGTGCTGGAGACTTAAGAGTCCTCTAGGATGTGGCCCACCTCCTGTTCAGGAAATTAAAGATTTCATCCTACTGTGGGTTCCAGGAGGTGGGGCCAAAGGTCAGTGCTGGGTGTGGAGACTCTCTACTTGGTGTCGGCTCTCAGCATTGAGACTGAACGTGTATGCGAACACTGCAGTGTTCTCCTGGCACTGTGCCATCTCTATGGCACATTGGGAACCAACCACCTTGCTGTCCTTGATCTCATTGAGGTAGTGCACACCCTTGGTGACTCCACAAAGGTAACAGTCAGTTCTGGCTACATCATGCAGACCTCAGCCCTGTCCCACTTGTACTTCTTGGCCAGGGAGCCGGCCCACTGCTCCAGCTATTGTTGGGCAGACATGTTGCCTTGTCTTTGTCCTCTGTTTGGCCATTAGGGCAAGACTGTGCCCTCAGGTACAAATGATTGTGCTTGTTAGGGGACTTGGACAAGCAGAGCATTCTTTACTCCCTAGTGATCTCACAGTAGGATACAGGGGCTGTTGAATTTTTCGATAATGGGCATGATCCCCATCCCTCAGGGATATCTGCAGGGTGCTTGGGATTCAACTTGGTCAGTGCTTCAGCCTCTCCTCCACCAGCTTGGTTGGGTCAGTAGACTGGGTTGTTGGCTTCCACAGTAATCCTAATAACTCAGCCCAACATTTGAGGAATTTGCCACCTGTGTGTTGTGGATGTGCACCAATGTGATGATGGATGAAGTGGTAGATGCCTAGCAGGTCCGTGGTGGTGTTTCTCAAGGCTCATCCTCATCAGACTCCACATCACAACCCTTGACAAGGGGTGCTTTTTGGATTGGCTGCAGGTACAGGTTCTCTTTCCTGGGCTGTGGTTGTAGGTGTGTATTGTGGTGATCCTTTTGCAGTATATCCAAATATTGAATCAGGATGTTGTACCTCTGAACTTATTTTTATCGTGGACAGTTGTCTCCCAGGGGCAGGCCAGTGGTTTCATAGATGTGTGGATCAGACAGTAGTTATAATCAGTCTCATCCCAATTATGACTGGGAAAATTTGTCATGGTCATTCTAATGATGGAGGGTGATTACTACAGGTAATACTGAATCGAGGACTTCTAAGGAGTCTGTGAGAACATGACTGGGAGAAGGGGACTGTCTTTCATTTTACATGAGATTGCATTCTTTGGCACCAAGAATCACATCATTGCCAGTTTTTTTTTGTTTTTTTTTTTTTTAGATTTTATTTATTTATTTTGGGTGGGGGTCAGGTTGGGGAGGGAGAGGAGCGGGCGGGCCACTTCTATTGGTCTTTCATTTATCTATTTTCATCCGTCTTTGTTCTTTGGCTCCTGTGGGCCTCCCATCGTGGTGGCGTCTGTTGTTGCAGAGCACCGGCTCTGGGCGCATGCGCTCCAGAGCTCTGGCTTGGTGATTGGACACATCGGTCCAGCCGCTCCGCGGCACGTGGGATCTTCCCAGGCCAGGGATCGAACCGGTGCCCCTTGCACTGCAAGGTGGTGTCCTTACCCACTGGGCCACCAGGGGAAGCCCCATAGCCAGTTTTGTTTCTGCTATGGCTACTGCTTAATATATGGCCATAGTATTACATAATAAAAACAGAATTTTTTTTTTTTTAAGATTTATTTATTTATATATTTTGGGCAGCGGGTGGGCCACTTCTATTGGTCTTTAATTTCTCTATTTTCATCCGTCTTTGTTCTTTGGCTCCTGCGGGCCTCCCATCGTGGTGGCATCTGTTGTTGCAGAGCGCCGGCTCTGGGCGCATGCGCACCAGAGCTCCGGCTCGGTGATTGGACACATTGGTCCAGCCGCTCTGCGGCACGTGGGATCTTCCCAGGCCAGGGATGAAACTGGCGCCTCTTGCACTGCAAGGCGGTGTCCTTATCCACTGGACCACCAGGGGAAGCCCCAGGAAATTCTATATCTGCTGGAAACTTACATTTCAGCGATATTTTGGTACCTAAATTGTGAGAAGTTTCTTTTTCTTCTTCTTCTTTTTTTTTTTTTTTTTTACAGATTAATAAACTGAGACGCAAATCACTTACACTACTGTATCTAGTACAGATAAGCACTCATTAATTTTTGAACTGTTAAAACCAAAAAAATCAATCAAGAATATGCAGTCACTTCAATAACAAAAATAGTTCCACTTTAATACTTCATCTAGTAGGAAATTATTCTCAGGGACAAATTCTGTTAATTATCCAAGATGGAAGTGTTGATTTAGAATCATTTGGATAGAATCTGAGTTTTTCTTAAGTTATTAAAGAATTTTTTTAGATTAGATATGGAAAAGCAGTTTTCTGTAAAGGGTGACTTGACATGTTCCTTATTAAGATGTGGAAGGCAATATTTTGACTGACAGGGGTGAAAACAACACAAAAAACTCAGTAAAATGAGCAAGACAAGCATAACGCTTTTGTGGATAAACTGTAATCTAGCATCGGAGTTTAAAGAGTCCACTATCTAAGCAAATGTTTCATAAAACCTAGTGCAGTAGGAATTTGTATGAGAAAATCAGATTCACTGAAGAGGAATTTACAGTGTGACTGATTCTCACCATGTTTGTGATAGGATAGTGGCCTGAACAAATGAAGTAAGAGTTCTGTGAGATTGAGTTACTTCTGTTTGTTTTAGTTCTATTTCTGCACTAATTTAGCAATATTCAGAGCACCTCCTTGTCAGAGGTGTGCATCCCCGTCTCACATGTTCTTGTTTTTAAGCTTCTGAGGTATCACTACCAGCAAAGACCTCAGTATTCTGTTTTGCCTTTTCAGTTTTCTAATACATGAGTAACCTTTCTTTTCATTAAATTGTGTTATAACAACTTGTATAGTTTTTATCTCCGCCTGGATCATGATAATTACAACCAGAAATGAGTAGATGATGGAGTATGGGTGATTCATATGACTTTTCAAATATGGAATACTTGAATGTGAAAAGAAGATGTATTAGTTTTACACTCACATTGCATGCTTTGTTAATCCTTGGAGATTGTCTGACCCTATTCTCTACCACCATGAATAGTCTTGCTCTGGAGCACATGACCTAATTCCATGGCCACAGCTGATTGAACCAGGGTGGCACTTTACCTAGGGACAAGAGGTTCTAGGCTGGTCAGTTGCCTATGACAAGGTTTGGCCTAAAATATTTTTCCCAAAGATAGATGAACTGAGCCAAATGAATTCTTTCTTTTATGATTTTTAATCCAAAGTCTCAATTTAAAGTTGGATCAAAAGGCGCATGTGATGCAATTGAATTGATTAATAGAGAAGCCTAAGTGGCTCATGAATTCTTGCCATGGAGTTTTCCAGAGACATTTGACCTATGAATCACTCTCTTCTGCCCTCAGCAAAGGCATTTCCATAATGAACACGGGGTTTTCTCTGTAAGGTGGCTGTATTCCTATTATTTGAATGTTCAAGCAGAGAATAGGTAACTGTCATGGTCGTTTCAGAGGGGATTTCTTCAAGGGAGGTTTTCATGTTAAAATACAAGATTTGCTTGTATTTCTAGACTCTGTTCTAGACAGATTGAATAAGACTATCCAAAGACTGGAGGCAAGTCATACATATTAAAAACAATACTAACAATAGGAATAACTTCCTCTGCCATGTTGTGCTCAGTAGCTGGTCTGCAGGTTAGTCAGGTATGGGAAGAAAAGGCTGTATGATTCTTCTGGCTACCTCTTGCTGAATGACAGACTATCCCAGCATTTACTTCCTGACAATTTGTATTTTATTTACGACTTTGTGGGTCAAAAATTCAAGCAGTCTGCTGGGCATTCTTTTGTATCCTCTAGATTGATGAGGGCTCCCTAGTAACACTTAACTGGAGACTAGTTCTATCTGGAGTATGCAGGACGGCTTCATCATCTTCTTGGTGGAAACAACAGATCTCTTCTTTCTTTTCATAGAATTTCAGGATTCCTCCCTGTAGGCTCTCCAGCAAGGCAATTAATATCTTCTGTGGTGGCTCTGGGCTCTCATATGCAAGGCAGAAACTGGCCATCCCTTTTAAAAGGTAGGCGTGGATCTGGCAAAGCCACTTTGACTGTTCTTTATTGGTTAAAGTAGATGCAAGCTAGCACAAATTCCAGGGGAGGGCAAGTAAACCTGTCGCCGTGAGAGAAGAGTTAAAGGATTTATGGACATATTTTTGTATTGGAAATAGGTAATATTTGCTGAATTCCTACCGGAACTGTGCCAGTAAGACTTTCAATCACAAGTAATAATGATAGTGACTATTATTTTACTGAATTCAGTTTGCTTTTCAAGTTAATATAAATATATGCACTTTTTTCCCTATTGAAACGATCTTGGTCTTTTTACTGACAAGGAGAGGAAAAATGCTTGAATTCCTTTAGATTTTTAAAAGCTATCATAAAGCATAATAAATAGGATCACTGTTATTTTTCTTGGAGAGCTGAACTGATTTCATTCTCGCATTGTGACTTAAGTGTTTTGAATTGCCTTTCTTAAAGTTATAGCAACTTACTTGTTTTGAAAGATGAAATATGCTATGATAAACTTGTTTTCCTCCTTTATTTTTGTGAAATTGTTTCACAAACTGCATTTTTGAACCGTGAATGGCTGTTGGTGTTATTTACACTTGAAAACAGATTAATATGTTTTTATATTAATTATGAAACAGGGGTATTTGGGATAACTATTTGGTTTTGTCTTTCTTTTCATTTATTTGACTTTTTCTCTTGATAAGGGTTGGTTCTTATTTTGCTCCAAGCTGCTTGGTGACTCAGAATTGAAACTGGCACAAACTGTTCAATATTAAGTATGTTGCTTTAAATTAACAGAAGCGAGTTTCAATGAAAATGTAATGTCATTTAATAAATTAACATGTGGGACCAACTCAGACTGAAGATCGGTTTAATAACATTGCTTAAGCTTTTCTTTTGTTGAGTTAAAGACACGGGAACTAAATCCATTTTATTGGTGCTTTCCACAAATGAAATACTAATATTCCAGGAGCTAAGAGTTACATCTTACAACATTCACCTCTCAACCCCAAATAATTTCCTGAGTTACAGAACTCTCCACACATAATACTGTTCCTGACTTGACAGATTGGGAAAGTAATTCACTTATGGGACTGTCATGTATTTCCTCTGTGGAGTATGATTAATATGGATACCTTTCATTTATCATTTTAAATCCTCTGGCCATTCCTCCAGTTCCAGCCAGCGCTGCAGCAAGCAGTTTCAGTATCTTCATGGGGTGGACCTGATAGCACCTTCACAGGATATTTCAGAGTCTCCGACCTGAACTGAGGGTGTCTGCCTTCCTGGTTCAGATCTTCTCTGATACTACATTATGGGAGACCGATGGAAACTTCTTCGTATTCAACCATTGTAACTAGAAATATGAGGTGGTAGAAGTAGATGAATGCCTCCTCTTTCTCCACAACAGGACAGGGTTTCCTCAACACACGGCTTAAGCTTCTCCGATGACCACTGAGGCATGGAGCTGCTTTCTGTAGCACCGGACAACTATATACTTGGATTAGCTCTTTCTTTTTCCTTGATTCATTCCCCTTATCACTCACTCTTGATACTTGTGATCACATTCCCAAATACATTGCTCTCACATAAAGCAGTTAGATCTGTTTTTGGAGCTAAGAC
Source organism: Tragulus kanchil (assembly GCA_022376925.1). Lineage (NCBI taxonomy): Eukaryota > Metazoa > Chordata > Mammalia > Artiodactyla > Tragulidae > Tragulus > Tragulus kanchil. Next base: position 114,758,777 of record JAIOJX010000023.1, on the reverse strand, counting down.
AAGCCATGTAAAACTTGTTTCTTTCACTTAAATTATGAGCAATGTGTTGGGATTTAATTAGGGGATGTTTCCTCTAAATTGAAACCAAGAATATCCCAGTATATAAGACTTTGTGTTCAGGACACTGTAGTAACCAAATGTCTTTATCTTGTTTCAGTCTTCTCTCTGCTTTTACATCTATGACCTTTGTTCTCTTGGCACACAGACAAGAACTTTTGGACAAGCTCTGTCTGCTTGTGAAGTTTAATGTTGGAAAGAGATAGTCTGAATTTCAGATGTCTGGAAGCTTTCATGAAAATTTTAGGTAATTTTAATTTTCTCTCCCGAAGAATAGAATGACATCAAGTCTGGTAAAAATCATACCAGGATTTCTCCTCTGTGAATTCTAAATACTATATAGAGGAGAAATAAACTTCAATTGATCCACAGTTTAAATTGGAGATTGTCCAGTTCCCAACTTTGTTCACAATTTTAAAGTCTTTTTTGAGTTACAGAACTCTCCACACATAATACTGTTCCTGACTTGACAGATTGGGAAAGTAATTCACTTATGGGACTGTCATGTATTTCCTCTGTGGAGTATGATTAATATGGATACCTTTCATTTATCATTTTAAATCCTCTGGCCATTCCTCCAGTTCCAGCCAGCGCTGCAGCAAGCAGTTTCAGTATCTTCATGGGGGTGGACCTGATAGCACCTTCACAGGATATTTCAGAGTCTCCGACCTGAACTGAGGGTGTCTGCCTTCCTGGTTCAGATCTTCTCTGATACTACATTATGGGAGACCGATGGAAACTTCTTCGTATTCAACCATTGTAACTAGAAATATGAGGTGGTAGAAGTAGATGAATGCCTCCTCTTTTCTCCACAACAGGACAGGGTTTCCTCAACACACGGCTTAAGCTTCTCCGATGACCACTGAGGCATGGAGCTGCTTTCTGTAGCACCGGACAACTATATACTTGGATTAGCTCTTTCTTTTTTTCCTTGATTCATTCCCCTTATCACTCACTCTTGATACTTGTGATCACATTCCCAAATACATTGCTCTCACATAAAGCAGTTAGATCTGTTTTTGGAGCTAAGACAAGCCATGTAAAACTTGTTTCTTTCACTTAAATTATGAGCAATGTGTTGGGATTTAATTAGGGGATGTTTCCTCTAAATTGAAACCAAGAATATCCCAGTATATAAGACTTTGTGTTCAGGACACTGTAGTAACCAAATGTCTTTATCTTGTTTCAGTCTTCTCTCTGCTTTTACATCTATGACCTTTGTTCTCTTGGCACACAGACAAGAACTTTTGGACAAGCTCTGTCTGCTTGTGAAGTTTAATGTTGGAAAGAGATAGTCTGAATTTCAGATGTCTGGAAGCTTTCATGAAAATTTTAGGTAATTTTAATTTTCTCTCCCGAAGAATAGAATGACATCAAGTCTGGTAAAAATCATACCAGGATTTCTCCTCTGTGAATTCTAAATACTATATAGAGGAGAAATAAACTTCAATTGATCCACAGTTTAAATTGGAGATTGTCCAGTTCCCAACTTTGTAAATCATCACAATTTCTCAGATCCAGTCTTAGATTTGCTGAGATTAGATTTATGTCTTACAATTTCATTTTTTTCTCAAGTGTCATATAGAAGGTATTGTTCTAGGATTTAAGATAGTTCTGAGTGTATAAACTGGCAGACCTATGCATTTCACTGAAATAAAGCTTTACTGCCTCCTAAACTATGCTATTTAAAACTATATAGTCTTTTGAAAATATATATTGGTTACCCTAGTGAAATCTGTATGGTGTAACATTTTGTTTTACTTACTCATTTTTCCAATCTTTTTTTTTTTTTTTAAGATTTATTTATTGATTTACTTTGGGCGGGGGTCGGGTTGGGGAGGGAGGGGAGTGGGTGGGCTACTTCTATTGGTCTTTCATTTCTCTATTCTCATTCGTCTTCATTCTTTGGCTCCTGTGGGCCTCCCATCGCGGTGGCCTCTGTCGTTGCAGAGCGCCGGCTCTGGGCGCATGCGCTCCAGAGCTCCGGCTCGGTAATTGGACACATCAGTCCAGCCGCTCCGTAGCACGTGGGATCTTCCCAGGCCAGGGATCGAACCGGCGCCCCTTGCACTGCAAGGCGGTGTCCTTACCCACTGGACCACCGGGGGGGAAGCCCCGGGGGGGGGGGAAGCCCCTCCAATCTTGTATTTATGTTGGTGGACATATTTTAGGAGACTTGAATCATAGTTTAAGATCACCATACATTTTTAATTTTATTAAAAGGATATAGTGGATTTCAAAATTTAGGGGTACGTTTCATTTACCTTGAATATCTCAAGTTTATTGGTTGGGAAGATTTGTGGCTGTTTTAGAAATTGAAAGCATTACAGAATTCAGAAAACAATAGCAGATTGATAGTCTATGTTTGAAATTAAATATTAGAATTACTGGTAACATTAGATATTTTATAATCTAGGCACTGAAATAAGTTTTTACATGTGCTTGATGTGCTACTATTAATGCCATTTTATATTAATCCCTTTTTAAAGAAGTTAACTTGATTAATTTTATCCATCTATTAATTTTATCCATCTATTGTAGAACTGAAATGCCTGTTTCTTTTCTAATTCTAATTCTGGTTCTCTGAATGGTTGCTTCCCAAGGTAAGACTAATACCTGATAGTTGCTCCCAGAAAAACCCAATTGGTTTCCTGACCAAATTGACTATTGCTGGCTGTGAAAATAGACCTACTTGAAACAAAAGTATGGGACTATAAGAGAAGATTTAGAGAATGAAAGGTGCCATAGGATCTAGGATTCAGAAGGTTAAGAAATTTAAAAGAAAAGTAGAAACAAGATAAGTGTCTGGCTCGTAGCATAAATGGTAGCAGGGTGACCATGACATCGGTTATTGAAAAATGATCATCTCATCTGTGGGACGAGGAAGAGTTGTACTGAGCTCTTTTAAGGTTCTTCTGTGCCTTTTCAGGTTTGATTTATGTTTTTAAAAAATCCAGTCTGGGGCTTCCTGGGCGGTCCAGTGGGTAGAGAGTCCTCCTTGCAGTGCAGGGGCGACGGGGTCAATCCCTGGCCTGGGAAGATCCCACGTGCCTCCAAGCTGCTGGTCCAGTGTGTCCCATTAGGAGCTAGCACCCTGGAGTGCATGCACACAGAGCTAGTGCTCTGCAACCAGAGAGGCCACTGCAATGGGAGGTCCACACAGGCCAAAGAATAAAGATGGATGAAAAATAAATGATTACTTAGATGCAAAAAAGAAGAGATTGATATAAAAAATTTTACAAGAATTCAATCTGAGAATCCTCATCTTCTATTAAGGCTGATTAGTCTATTTGCTGTAATTTCAGCTTTGCTACGACTTGTTTCTGTAATTTTGAATATCTCAAGTTTATTGGTTGGGAAGATTTGTGGCTGTTTTAGAAATTGAAAGCATTACAGAATTCAGAAAACAATAGCAGATTGATAGTCTATGTTTGAAATTAAATATTAGAATTACTGGTAACATTAGATATTTTATAATCTAGGCACTGAAATAAGTTTTTACATGTGCTTGATGTGCTACTATTAATGCCATTTTATATTAATCCCTTTTTAAAGAAGTTAACTTGATTAATTTTATCCATCTATTAATTTTATCCATCTATTGTAGAACTGAAATGCCTGTTTCTTTTCTAATTCTAATTCTGGTTCTCTGAATGGTTGCTTCCCAAGGTAAGACTAATACCTGATAGTTGCTCCCAGAAAAACCCAATTGGTTTCCTGACCAAATTGACTATTGCTGGCTGTGAAAATAGACCTACTTGAAACAAAAGTATGGGACTATAAGAGAAGATTTAGAGAATGAAAGGTGCCATAGGATCTAGGATTCAGAAGGTTAAGAAATTTAAAAGAAAAGTAGAAACAAGATAAGTGTCTGGCTCGTAGCATAAATGGTAGCAGGGTGACCATGACATCGGTTATTGAAAAATGATCATCTCATCTGTGGGACGAGGAAGAGTTGTACTGAGCTCTTTTAAGGTTCTTCTGTGCCTTTTCAGGTTTGATTTATGTTTTTAAAAAATCCAGTCTGGGGCTTCCTGGGCGGTCCAGTGGGTAGAGAGTCCTCCTTGCAGTGCAGGGGCGACGGGGTCAATCCCTGGCCTGGGAAGATCCCACGTGCCTCCAAGCTGCTGGTCCAGTGTGTCCCATTAGGAGCTAGCACCCTGGAGTGCATGCACACAGAGCTAGTGCTCTGCAACCAGAGAGGCCACTGCAATGGGAGGTCCACACAGGCCAAAGAATAAAGATGGATGAAAAATAAATGATTACTTAGATGCAAAAAAGAAGAGATTGATATAAAAAATTTTACAAGAATTCAATCTGAGAATCCTCATCTTCTATTAAGGCTGATTAGTCTATTTGCTGTAATTTCAGCTTTGCTACGACTTGTTTCTGTAATTTTGATCACTTTCACTTACCATGCTTTTGCTTTTTGGCATTAACCCACAACAAATATTTATCTCAGCCAGAAAATTACCTGTTAGTTTGAGGCCCATTATTATACATTTTTCTCTGTCAGTATCTATTATTTCTCTGAAAGAAATTCTTTTGGCCATGTTGATATTTTAAGGAGTTTTAGAATTGTACCGTTGTCCCTTTTTTATTTCTTTTTTCTGTTATCCCCCTTTTTTTTTTTTCTCTTTTAATGTGGCACCAGGCTTTATTGGAGGGACTACTGTCTTCCTTTTTTAAGTTACAATGTAAATTTTTTTGATTCTTATTTTCAGTATAGTATGTAATTATTTTTTATTCATTTTTCTTCTTTAAGGACTATATCTTTTAAAAATCTTACTAAAAGAATACATGTATGATAAAAATTTCTGTGAATTTTTATATTGAAACCTTATTTAATCCATATATGTGTACACTAACTCAGATAAAAATTAAAATAATCCTTCAATTTTATTTTCCTTCAGTATTTTCTTATTATGGTGCTATTGAAGAGAGATGTTACTATGGTTTGTAAAGAATTCCTTTGGATGTGATCTGATTTGGGTGTTTTCTTTGTAAAGATGTGCCTAGGTGTGAATTTTAGTTTGCATATTCTAGGACACTATGTCAGACTATGCTAACAGCTATGAAAAACAACTCTAGAATCTAGGCATTTAAAAATTGGTAAAAGCATGGTTCTCCCCTTCACCACAGTCCATCTAACTATTTGGCAAGTAGTTGTTCCACAAGGTCATTCATACTCTGACTCCTTTGATTTATTTTATTTAGCTCCACTTAGATACAAGGGGAAGGGAGGGAGAATATATTCTTGTGTGCCCAGGATTTGACACAATTTGATACAAAAACTTGTATCAGCCATAAAATGCTATCAGATGGAAGCTCAATGTAAAGCCTTTTTCAGTTTTTGAAATACTCTTGGTTATAATTTTATCCCTATTTTATCCCCTGCCTGCAGTCTTTATTTTCTCTTTTGGTTTTCCAACTCAATGAATTTTGACATCTCTATTTCTGTTCTCCGACATTTTTGTCTTTTTTCTCATTTTACCTCTTCCTATTTCTCTGTCTTTTTTTATCACACATTTTGGGAGAGTTCCCTGACCCAGTCTTCCAGTTAAATAATGCAGTTTTGAATGTACCTATTCTACTACTTCATAGAATTATTAATTTCAAAAATCTTATCTTTCATGTCTAATATTTCTGTTTTAGAAATATCTGATTGTCTTGCCACATGTTGCAAATATGTCCCTTTTTTTGGTTTGAGTATATGTTATTTTTTTAAAACTTGTTTTCAATCTCTATACTGTTCTTCCCTTTAGTTTGTTTTTCTCCATTCAGATCTTTCTCTTTGCTGTTTTCTAAAATAGTTCTCGTGTTCCTTAAATGTCTCTTAATTTTTCTCTGTATGGCAAACTTTATTTCCTGGAAAGAAAGAAAACAAGAGATGGCCTGGCCTGCCAGCTGTTGGGTGGGCTAAATTGACAATACTAGTGAGTTAGGGGTTAAGCTCATGACTCCTTTTTCCTCTGTCATTGAGTGCTTTCTGATATCTGTACTCAGGCCTAGCTCTTGTCCTCAGGTAGCAACCTTCTTTTCTAATTTACTGGTCCTAGGAAACGTGAGGAGGACTCTGAACGGTAATCGGCTGCTCCAGTTCTTGTTCTGGTGCTCTGTGCTGGCAGAACATTGTTGAGATTCTTGAGCGTTGTCCTACAGCCTCCAGCTGGATGTCTAGTCTTCCTGTCCTGTGTTATTACAGGGTGGGCAGTGAGGGGAATAGGATTCCATTGTGATAGGTAGAAGTGAGTTTGCATTTTTTTTATTTTGATTTTTTTTGCCTTATCGAAAAATTTTTATTGGTATATGGTTGATTTAAGCTGCTATGTTAGTTTCTGTGGTACAGCAAAGTGAATCAGTTATACATATACATATATCCACTCTTTTTAAGATTCTTTTCCTATATAGGTCATTACAGAGTACTGAGTAGAGTTCCTTGTGCTATACAGGATGTTCTCATTAGTTACATATATTATATATAGTAGTGAAATTTGGTGGAGGGGTGGTAATAGTGAGAAGCCTAGATGCCATTTACCCAGGCCACCCCCAGGGGTTTGTGGAACACTGTTTTGGAAACTGCCGATTTAGAAGTCTGAACTCTCCAACTGTTTGCAGGTAAATAAGAAAAGATGGAAGTAGTCTGCACTGACTTGTTCTCTACAACATGGACTTTGAATGTCTAGATTAACTTGCTCTTTCCAATTACACATTTTGATTTGGGGAGAAAAAGACAACACTACTAAGCCATTCTAATGAAGTATTCCACTAACACACACAGGTTCTTTAGGCATTCAAGGAGTGGGTAGAAATTAAGAAACAATCATCCCATCTCTGAACTAGAAGCTGACCTCAGCATAATAGTTTTGCAGTGTTTAAATATTTTAACTTTGCATAATCACTTGTGCCTGTCTATCATGTTATCTGTTCAAGAAATACTTTTTAAAACCTACTTGCACACAAGGGTTAGATTGAGGGCTTGAAAAGAAAGAAAAGAAAAATACAAGGTCTAAATTTTTGGCACAGAAAGTGTACAACTTATTTTAACAGGAAATATTTACAGTTATAAAGGGCAAGTAACTTTTGGCAGTGAAAGCCAATGTTCATTTTCACGTTTGCTTGAATTATCAGAAAAAATGCTGTTACAGTATGATTTCTTAAATATCCTCATTGCTTTAATGATGTAAACCACTTTGAAACATGTGGTGGCTCCTACTTCAAAATTTTCAGGGACTTATTTTTGGTGTGAAAATAATTTGTTATTTTCTATACTTCTATAATTTACATAGAATACATAATATATTCTATATTATTTATTGGTGTCCTTCATTCATCTCCTAATACTGGCTAGCATTCTTAAATACTAAAAGAAAATTGGGCTGACTTCAGAGAAATCTATATGAGAGATGTTTTGTGGGTATTTCTCAAGGAAATGCTGGACATTTTATTCACTAGGTATGCTAACTGAAATTCAGCCTACTCACTTGTATACTGAAAAACATTTGATGGGTGGGATGAGCTATTTTTGGAAAGCCATTTTGTCCTTTGCTTTGCCAGTGATACCAGTGCCATGGTAAATAATTGATATTCAGTACTTTTATTCACTGGCTAATGGCTTGAAACCTGAAACTATTGGCCATGAAGATCCTACTAAGAGGGTATTATTCTAAGAAGCATTGCTTGAGGGTCATTAAGTTATATAACCTTCTCTCATTTCAAAAACCAGATATTATGCAACAACATTTGGGACAATTTTATTTCCTGAACGTTTGCCAAAGAAAAAAATTGTTTTAAATTCAAACACTATCAACTACAGTAAATGACAGTTCACATCTACTTTCTCGGCCCCATTTAAAAATCAGGTTTTCAGGAGGACATGCAATTACCCTTAGACTTGCTTCTAAATTTTGTTGAGTATGTTGTGATTTGTTAGCTGGGATGACTCAGATGAAACCCCCTTTTAAAGAGATGACTCAGTGGTATTTAAAAGATTCTGTTACATAAACTGGAAAACTTTCTTGGCATTTATCTTTTCTTTGAACTGTTTTAGGACATCAGCTGACAGTGTTGCTCTCTGTGACCCAATCTTACGTATGTTCTGGGGCTGTTGGTGCTTTAAGTAGTAGTTGAAAACACAATAATATTTCACTAGATCAGACCTGCAGCACATCTTTTTTTGAGGAGGGTGGGGTGGGGAGGGAGGGGAGTGGGCGGGTCACTTTTATTGGTCTTTCATTTATCTATTTTCATCCGTCTTCATTCTTTGGCCCTCGTGGGCCTCCCATCGCGGTGGCCTCTGTTGTCGCAGAGCACCGGCTCTGGGCGCATGCGCTCCAGAGCTCTGGCTTGGTGATTGGACACATCGATCCAGCCGCTCCGCGGTACGTGGGATCTTCCCAGACCAGGGATCGAACCGGCGCTCCTTGCACTGCAAGGTGGTGTCCTTACCCACTGGACCACCAGGGAACCCCCAACCCCCTGCAGCATCTTGAATTGGGATAATTTCCAAAGGGCTTTGACTGAAATTTGGTTACTCTTGTCACCCCAAAAAATAGCTTACTAAGAAAAATAAAGTCTTGAGTGATTCCTGGAGTGATTCTGACTGAGAAAGAAAAATATGTTATACAAGTTGTTGAGACATTTGTTAGAGTGTAAACCATTATTATTAGATCTTACCTGTGTCTTTTCAGTTACTGACGGTGTAATCTTAATTTCCTTGTGTGTAAAACAGTGATAACAATGGTATCTACTTCCTGATGTTTCAGCTCCTTCATCCATTAGGTGGTGGTACTCATGGAGCCTATGACATGGAATTGTGAATGGTAATGGGGTAGGAGACTTCCCTCAAGGGTCAAATGGTAAAGAGTCTGCCTGACATGTGGGAAACTTCTTCCAATGTTTTAGCTGTTTTTGAAGATTATTATCTCTGTGCTCACTACTATTTATTAGTAATAGTGCAGAAAACATTATTTCTGGGCCTTAATTTAACCATTGAATGAGAAATTTAGTCTACATCTTTATTAATTGTAATGATTTAGATCAAGTTTATGCATTAGCAGTAACAAATGTACTAAAATAGACATTTCACTAAGATAGCCTTTCCTGAACTAATGACGTTTCTCACTAGTTTTTATGCTGAGAATCTGAATGGAACTAGGAATGTATACTAAGCATAATTATAATATGTGGAAGCTCCAGTTGTTGTGTTAATCATATCAAAATGAAAATGCTATAACTCTGTTTTATTCCTGATCATTTTTCTGATTTCCTAGCTCCTCTTCCCTTGGTGTCCTTACCCTTAAATTTAGTAATTACTATCTTGAATACTTTATGCAGGTGGTGTAAGATGAATTATTATGCTTGATTTAGACAAATATCCTTTTAACTGAAGCAGCATACATTCCTCCTTCTACTGGTATCAGCACCTTTTTTAAATTTTATTCTTCATTTAGGCCTAAACTGCCTGCAATGCAGGAGACAGAAGAGACACAGGCTCCATCCCTGGGTCGGGACGATCCCTTAGAGAAGGAAATGGTAACCCACTTCACTCCAGTATTCTTGCCTAGAGAACCCCGTGAACAGAGGAGTCTGGTCGGCTACTGTTCATAGGGTTGCAAAGAGTCAAACATGTTATTAGTTCAACATTATTGTGAGATGAAGTTGTGGTGCCAGTTGTGAAAAACTATTTTTTTTCCTCCTATTTTTAAAGCAAATTTAAAGAAATGGATTTCTGGATTTGTGAACTTGAAAAGGAGCACCTGGACTGACTAACACTGATGGGGGTCTGCCATCACCAGGCAGGCCTCTAAAGATTATGTTATTAGGGTCTAGTACCCAGTCACTCACACTTCTTTTGTTTCTTCCTTTTATTTACCAAATCCCTTGGTTTTTCCTTTGTTTCTTTGTTTCTGTCAGCTCTGCCATATTCTTCCAATAAACTTATTTATTTAGGTTAGCCAGGCTGGATTTTGTTGCTTGTAGTTAAATTTTTCTAAATGGTTTAATGTCCCAAAATGGACTGTGAGTTGGTGAGAAAGATGTGGTTCCAAGAATTTATTGAATTAACTTTGTAAAAACCACTGAACTGATCATAGCTCAGTGATCACGGAAATGTATGGCCTTCTTGGCTTTGGAATTTCATTCTAGCTGTACTACCATGAAAACTATTTCTGGGATAAAGTAGAATATTAAAGATGGAGACTCTGTGAGCAAGCCCCAAGTATTTATATACAGGAAGCATCCTACCAGGTCTATATGGATGATTATATACTCTCTTATGCTGTCTTGTTAGGTCAAAACAATACAGAAGAAATATGTTGGAGAAAGGGTCTTGAAACAAGTGAAAGCATAGCCAAGTAGATTAAATGGATAAGAAGGATAACTTTTCCCTTTAGAGGGGAAAACTGCATCAGGAAATACTACTGGCAGAGCAACTAGAATGTCACTGCTTCTGAAATACTTTTATTTCTCTACCCTCTAACTTAAAATGTAAATGAGTAGTGAGGAAAACCATTCATGACTGTCAATTCAGACCAAGTACAAAGACGGGAAGCCCCCTTTACTGAGCTGCACATAATATTGACCCCCAGACTTCATTATCCTATCGAATTGGTTCTGTTTTCATATTTTTAAAAATTGTGCTAACCTAGAGAAGGAAATGGTAACCCACTTCACTCCAGTATTCTTGCCTAGAGAACCCCGTGAACAGAGGAGTCTGGTCGGCTACTGTTCATAGGGTTGCAAAGAGTCAAACATGTTATTAGTTCAACATTATTGTGAGATGAAGTTGTGGTGCCAGTTGTGAAAAACTATTTTTTTTCCTCCTATTTTTAAAGCAAATTTAAAGAAATGGATTTCTGGATTTGTGAACTTGAAAAGGAGCACCTGGACTGACTAACACTGAGTGGGGACGGCAATCACCAGGCAGGCCTCTAAAGATTATGTTATTAGGGTCTAGTACCCAGTCACTCACACTTCTTTTGTTTCTTCCTTTTATTTACCAAATCCCTTGGTTTTTCCTTTGTTTCTTTGTTTCTGTCAGCTCTGCCATATTCTTCCAATAAACTTATTTATTTAGGTTAGCCAGGCTGGATTTTGTTGCTTGTAGTTAAATTTTTCTAAATGGTTTAATGTCCCAAAATGGACTGTGAGTTGGTGAGAAAGATGTGGTTCCAAGAATTTATTGAATTAACTTTGTAAAAACCACTGAACTGATCATAGCTCAGTGATCACGGAAATGTATGGCCTTCTTGGCTTTGGAATTTCATTCTAGCTGTACTACCATGAAAACTATTTCTGGGATAAAGTAGAATATTAAAGATGGAGACTCTGTGAGCAAGCCCCAAGTATTTATATACAGGAAGCATCCTACCAGGTCTATATGGATGATTATATACTCTCTTATGCTGTCTTGTTAGGTCAAAACAATACAGAAGAAATATGTTGGAGAAAGGGTCTTGAAACAAGTGAAAGCATAGCCAAGTAGATTAAATGGATAAGAAGGATAACTTTTCCCTTTAGAGGGGAAAACTGCATCAGGAAATACTACTGGCAGAGCAACTAGAATGTCACTGCTTCTGAAATACTTTTATTTCTCTACCCTCTAACTTAAAATGTAAATGAGTAGTGAGGAAAACCATTCATGACTGTCAATTCAGACCAAGTACAAAGACGGGAAGCCCCCTTTACTGAGCTGCACATAATATTGACCCCCCGACTTCATTATCCTATCGAATTGGTTCTGTTTTCATATTTTTAAAAATTGTGCTAACCTAGATTATTACAATTTTATTTTTAAAGCATTTTGAGATATGATTAACAAACAAAAACTTTCCATATTTAATGTATAAATATGAGTTTGGGCTAACTATGAACCTGGGAAACCATCATCATCAAGGTTGTAAACATATCCATCAGCTCCCAAAGAATCCTCCTGCCACCTTTATTACTGTGTATGTGTGTGTATAGCACTCAGTATAAGATCTACCTTCTTAGCCAGTTTTAAGCATACACATTTTAAGTATGCAACATAATACGAAATTTTAGTATTAGTATTTAGTATTAGTATTGTATAATACTAATACTACTTAGTATTTAGTATTAGTATTATACAATGCTAATACCATTGTAGAGATGAGGCTGTATTGTAGAACTTCTAGAATGTATTTTACCTAACTGAAACTTTGTCTCTTTTAAGTCTCACCTCTTCATTTTCCTCTCCCCCAGCCCCTGGCAACTACCATTTTATTTTCTTTTTTAATTGAAGGATAATTGCTTTACAGAATTTTGGTTTTTTTTTTTTTTTTCCTGCCAAATACCAACATGAATTGGCCACAGGTGTACGTATGTCCCACCCCTCTAAAACCTCCCTCCCATCTCCCTGCCCATCTCACCCCTTTAGGTTGTTACAGAGCCCCTGTTTAGGTTCTCTGAGTCATACACCAAGTTTCCATTGGCTAAACCTTAATAGAGATGGAGACTCTGTGAAAACCCCAAAATTTGGCATCTAGGATGATATAACTCTCTTATGCTGTCTTGTTAGGTCAAAACAATACAGAAGAAATATGTTGGAGAAAGGGTCTTGAAACAAGTGAAAGCATAGCCAAGTAGATTAAATGGATAAGAAGGATAACTTTTCCCTTTAGAGGGGAAAACTGCATCAGGAAATACTACTGGCAGAGCAACTAGAATGTCACTGCTTCTGAAATACTTTTATTTCTCTACCCTCTAACTTAAAATGTAAATGAGTAGTGAGGAAAACCATTCATGACTGTCAATTCAGACCAAGTACAAAGACGGGAAGCCCCCTTTACTGAGCTGCACATAATATTGACCCCCAGACTTCATTATCCTATCGAATTGGTTCTGTTTTCATATTTTTAAAAATTGTGCTAACCTAGATTATTACAATTTTATTTTTAAAGCATTTTGAGATATGATTAACAAACAAAAACTTTCCATATTTAATGTATAAATATGAGTTTGGGCTAACTATGAACCTGGGAAACCATCATCATCAAGGTTGTAAACATATCCATCAGCTCCCAAAGAATCCTCCTGCCACCTTTATTACTGTGTATGTGTGTATAGCACTCAGTATAAGATCTACCTTCTTAGCCAGTTTTAAGCATACACATTTTAAGTATGCAACATAATACGAAATTTTAGTATTAGTATTTAGTATTAGTATTGTATAATACTAATACTACTTAGTATTTAGTATTAGTATTATACAATGCTAATACCATTGTAGAGATGAGGCTGTATTGTAGAACTTCTAGAATGTATTTTACCTAACTGAAACTTTGTCTCTTTTAAGTCTCACCTCTTCATTTTCCTCTCCCCCAGCCCCTGGCAACTACCATTTTATTTTCTTTTTTAATTGAAGGATAATTGCTTTACAGAATTTTGGTTTTTTTTTTTTTTTTCCTGCCAAATACCAACATGAATTGGCCACAGGTGTACGTATGTCCCACCCCTCTAAAACCTCCCTCCCATCTCCCTGCCCATCTCACCCCTTTAGGTTGTTACAGAGCCCCTGTTTAGGTTCTCTGAGTCATACACCAAGTTTCCATTGGCTATCTAATTTATATTTGGTAATTTAAGTTTCCATGTTACTCTCTCTATACATCTTACCCTCTCCTTCTTACCATTTTATTTATTTATTTATTTATGTATTTATTTCTTTTTGGGGGGATGGGGAGGGAGGGAGGCGGTGGGGCCACATTTATTCATCTTTCATTTATCTATTTTCATCCATCCTTGTTCCTTGGCCTGCATGGGCCCTCCATCGCCGTGGCCTCTGTTGTCTCAGAGCACCGGCTCTGGGCGCATGTGCTCCAGAGCTCTGGCTCAGTAACTGGACACATCAGTCCAGCCGCTCCATGGCACGCGGGATCCTCCCAGGCCAGAGATCGAACCGGCGCCCCCTGCACTGCAAGGCAGTGTCCTTACCCACTGGACCACCAGGGAAGCCCCTTTCTTACCATTTTAATTTCTACTTCTGTGAGTTTAACTATTTAGATTGTACATGTAAGTGAAATCAATGAAGTATTTGTCTTTCTAGGTCTGGCTGATTTTAATTAGACTAATGACCATCCATGAAGCTACAAACAGCAGAATTTTCTTCTTTTTAGACACTGATTAATATTCTATCATAGATATACGCCTCATTTTCTTGATCTAGTCATCCAATGATGGACCTTAAAGTTGTTGTCATAGCTTAACTGTGGACAATGCTGTATAATGTGACTAAAGCTTCAGTGACCATGGGAATGCAGGTAGCTCTTAGAGGTACTGATTTCACTTCATTTGGATAAGCGTTCAGAAGTGGGATTGGTAGTTAATAATGTAGTTCTATTCTTAAAATTTTGGGGGAATCTCCATAAAATTTTCTGTAATGACTGTGCCAATTTATGTTCCTACCAACATGTATTGGTATGCCAAGGTTCTTTTTTCTTCCCCTACTTGCAGAGATTTGTTTATTTTGTTCTTACTAAATGGGTAGACATCCTCATGTGAGTGAGACAGGATGTCTCGTTCTTTTGCATTTCTTGGGTGGTTAGTGGTGTTGAGTAATTTTTCAAGGTCCTTGTTGGGAAAATGTCTAAGTCCCTTTGCCCATTATTAGATTATTTTTATCTTTTTTTATTTTCATCTATTACTATCGACTTGTCTGAGTTTCATATATATTTTAGATCTTAACCCCCTTATCAGCTATATGATTTGCCATATACATATGTCAATTAGTGTATTAATATATTTTCTACCATTGTGTAGGTTGCCTTTCCATTTTGTTCATGGATTTCTTTGCTGCGCAGAGGATACTTAGTGTGATGTAATACCAAATGTTTCTTTTGGCTTTTGTTGCCTAGACTTTTGGTGTAATGCCTAAAAAAAATTGTTGCCCAGACCAGTGTCAAGGGATTTTCTCCTATCTTCTAGGAATTGTGTAGTTTCAGGCCCCAAATTTAAACCTTTAAACCTTTATTTTGTGTTGATTTCATGTATGGTATAAGATGAGGGTCCAGTTTTATCTTTGCACTTGTGGATATCCAGTTATCCCAAAGACACTTTTTTTTTAAGAACGTATGCTTGTCTGAAAGAGCTTGCCAAAACCAGTATTTCTATGTGATGGCAAGGGCTGGAACCTCTTATGTCAATATCTTGCTGATACCACTCCTCAAAATCTTTTGGGGTTTGTCTTTCTAGGTCTGGCTGATTTTAATTAGACTAATGACCATCCATGAAGCTACAAACAGCAGAATTTTCTTCTTTTTAGACACTGATTAATATTCTATCATAGATATACGCCTCATTTTCTTGATCTAGTCATCCAATGATGGACCTTAAAGTTGTTGTCATAGCTTAACTGTGGACAATGCTGTATAATGTGACTAAAGCTTCAGTGACCATGGGAATGCAGGTAGCTCTTAGAGGTACTGATTTCACTTCATTTGGATAAGCGTTCAGAAGTGGGATTGGTAGTTAATAATGTAGTTCTATTCTTAAAATTTTGGGGGAATCTCCATAAAATTTTCTGTAATGACTGTGCCAATTTATGTTCCTACCAACATGTATTGGTATGCCAAGGTTCTTTTTTCTTCCCCTACTTGCAGAGATTTGTTTATTTTGTTCTTACTAAATGGGTAGACATCCTCATGTGAGTGAGACAGGATGTCTCGTTCTTTTGCATTTCTTGGGTGGTTAGTGGTGTTGAGTAATTTTTCAAGGTCCTTGTTGGGAAAATGTCTAAGTCCCTTTGCCCATTATTAGATTATTTTTATCTTTTTTTATTTTCATCTATTACTATCGACTTGTCTGAGTTTCATATATATTTTAGATCTTAACCCCTTATCAGCTATATGATTTGCCATATACATATGTCAATTAGTGTATTAATATATTTTCTACCATTGTGTAGGTTGCCTTTCCATTTTGTTCATGGATTTCTTTGCTGCGCAGAGGATACTTAGTGTGATGTAATACCAAATGTTTCTTTTGGCTTTTGTTGCCTAGACTTTTGGTGTAATGCCTAAAAAAAATTGTTGCCCAGACCAGTGTCAAGGGATTTTCTCCTATCTTCTAGGAATTGTGTAGTTTCAGGCCCCAAATTTAAACCTTTAAACCTTTATTTTGTGTTGATTTCATGTATGGTATAAGATGAGGGTCCAGTTTTATCTTTGCACTTGTGGATATCCAGTTATCCCAAAGACACTTTTTTTTTAAGAACGTATGCTTGTCTGAAAGAGCTTGCCAAAACCAGTATTTCTATGTGATGGCAAGGGCTGGAACCTCTTATGTCAATATCTTGCTGATACCACTCCTCAAAATCTGGGGTTTGATAGTGATTGATGTCTATTATGAGAAGAAATTTAGAAATTACTTCTCTCTTCCACCATTGTTTCAGAAATAAATTGTTCCAGGCATGGAGATAGAGTGGGAAGGCATAAACATGTACCATATTTCCTTTTCCTAATATGCAGTTAAAATGTGTTTTAGAGAATCTTTAAAGTCTTAAAAGAATCTTAAGATTGGAAGTAGTATGTATGGTATATTTAAGTATGTGTGTGTGTATATATATATTTTTTTCTTTTTCTTTTTTTTTTACCATGGCTGCTATTGCTATTGACATACATCTAAAAATCAATCATGGGCTTCCCTGGTGGTCCAGTGGGTAAGGACACCGCCTTGCAGTGCAAGGGGCACCGGTTCGAGCCCTGGCCTGGGAAGATCCCACGTGCCGTGGAGCGGCTGGACCGATGTGTCCAATTACCGAGCTGGAGCTCTGGAGCGCATGCGCCCACAGCAGGTGCTCTGTGACAACAGAGGCCACCACAATGGGAGGCCCACATGGGCCAAAGAACAAAGACGGATGAAAATAGACAAATGAAAGACCAATAGAAGTGGCCCGCCCACCCCCTCCCTCCCCAACCCACCCCCGCCAAAATAAATAAATGTTTAAAAATAATAATAATAAATATAAAAATCAATCATGTTTTAGGAAATGTCTAGCAGACATATATGGGACAGAAATATACACATGTAGAGATAAAGGTATAGGTATAAGCTAGAAAATACATATAATGCACCAGTATGCACAGAGGAAACTACCAAGTTAACACATGCTTTTAGAAATGGGGATTTAGAACTTTTATGAAGTAGAACAGAATTCCAAAAATACTCAGAAGTATTGATGTAGCACTGGAAGTGCTACATCAATGAATCCTATTAAGTTCATTTGAGGCAGTATCTTAGAAGTAAGGTCATTGTTTGTGGAATTCAGGATATGTTGAATGGTTTTAAGGGCTCAGTAGGTTTTTAATCATCTCAGTTGATAGTAATGATTCATCCCCATTGGTACTTAGTCACATTACCTATAGTTTGGAAGTGATGATACTATCATCTTTTATTTTAATTTTGCTGAAATATGCTAAATTGTCTTTAAAGCAGTCTTTAACTTATGCTATAATTAATCTGAAATATACGCATCTTATACCTTATTTATGTTCTGTAAACAAAATAAATTGTTCCAGGCATGGAGATAGAGTGGGAAGGCATAAACATGTACCATATTTCCTTTTCCTAATATGCAGTTAAAATGTGTTTTAGAGAATCTTTAAAGTCTTAAAAGAATCTTAAGATTGGAAGTAGTATGTATGGTATATTTAAGTATGTGTGTGTGTATATATATATTTTTTTCTTTTTCTTTTTTTTTTACCATGGCTGCTATTGCTATTGACATACATCTAAAAATCAATCATGGGCTTCCCTGGTGGTCCAGTGGGTAAGGACACCGCCTTGCAGTGCAAGGGGCACCGGTTCGAGCCCTGGCCTGGGAAGATCCCACGTGCCGTGGAGCGGCTGGACCGATGTGTCCAATTACCGAGCTGGAGCTCTGGAGCGCATGCGCCCACAGCAGGTGCTCTGTGACAACAGAGGCCACCACAATGGGAGGCCCACATGGGCCAAAGAACAAAGACGGATGAAAATAGAGAAATGAAAGACCAATAGAAGTGGCCCGCCCGCTCCCCTCCCTCCCCAACCCGACCCCTGCCCAAAATAAATAAATGTTTAAAAATAATAATAATAAATATAAAAATCAATCATGTTTTAGGAAATGTCTAGCAGACATATATGGGACAGAAATATACACATGTAGAGATAAAGGTATAGGTATAAGCTAGAAAATACATATAATGCACCAGTATGCACAGAGGAAACTACCAAGTTAACACATGCTTTTAGAAATGGGGATTTAGAACTTTTATGAAGTAGAACAGAATTCCAAAAATACTCAGAAGTATTGATGTAGCACTGGAAGTGCTACATCAATGAATCCTATTAAGTTCATTTGAGGCAGTATCTTAGAAGTAAGGTCATTGTTTGTGGAATTCAGGATATGTTGAATGGTTTTAAGGGCTCAGTAGGTTTTTAATCATCTCAGTTGATAGTAATGATTCATCCCCATTGGTACTTAGTCACATTACCTATAGTTTGGAAGTGATGATACTATCATCTTTTATTTTAATTTTGCTGAAATATGCTAAATTGTCTTTAAAGCAGTCTTTAACTTATGCTATAATTAATCTGAAATATACGCATCTTATACCTTATTTATGTTCTGTAAACAAAATAAGAGGATTTAATTTTAGGTGTGTCTTCTTTATAGGTAAGTGTCATAGTGAAAGCATGGAGAGCAAATATTTAACTAGGAATTAATATGCTTTAGAGAACATAGTTTTGGAATACTTCCCAGTTTATGAAGTCTTACATTGTGCCCTGCTATGCTCTTACATTGTCCCACCCTTCCTGACTTCTTAAATATGAGAGGAATTAGAGAAGTTATATATGAATCTGTCCCCCTTGAAGCTGTCAGCTTAGGTATATCCACAACTGGTTCACTAAGAAGCAGAGAAAATGATAGGCATGCTTACGAGAATAATTGTCCCACTTCTAGAAGAATGCTGAAGGTCTCATACAATTGACTTAATTTTAAAGGATGCAGAGTAATACGGCTGTATGCTTATCTGTGTAAAAGAAAACCTTTGTTCCCCTCCTCAATAAATCATTGGGAGATTTCTGATGCCATTTATTAATGCTAGTCTTGGATTATCAGTTCAGAGAATTAGAACAATGAATAAATATTTCATCTACTCAAATCATTCATCATTGAGCTGCCACTTCCTCAAGCTGGATGATGCTAGAACTATGGAAAAATCAAAATACATAAAAAATCCCAATCAGAATTATTTTCTTTGTATGATATCTTATTTAACACCAAGTTGGACATCTAAATAAAAGATCATATCTTTGTTATAGAAGCAAAATAACTACATGCACATAAGACTGATAAACTCAGCATTTTCCAGGAAATGATCTAGGGCCAATAGTAAAATCCAGTTTAATTTTATAAACTCAAGATCTGATCACAGAAGCATAAAAATATGGTGTTCATTGTGAAGATATCAAGATCTTACAGATCAAAAACAACCAAGGATTTATTAAGTACTATTTAGTCTAATCTTTTCAAGAAGGCAAGGAAGGAAACAAATGCATTTTAGGAAGATTTGGTAGTCAACATTGAAACAAAAATGATATTCTGATTAACTTTCCATTAACCTAATGGCCTTAGTCTATGAGCAGTTAGTTTAGACTGAAATGTGAGACTTTACTTAAATGTTAGTATAAAGGCAATTCTAAAGTAAAAAAAAGTAGAAATTTCAATTAGACAACTTAAAATCTCAGCCCTGTTTCCTAGTTATTGAGTGACCCTGGGCTTCCTATCTCAGTTTTCATTTTGTTATCTGTGACATAATTTAAGACTAGGAGTCACTTCTGAGTTTAAAACTATATGATTTTATTTATTTATTTCTTGAACTTAAAATGATATGATTTTAGAGTGCCTCTGACATCCTGTTGTTTTTTGTATTACAAAACTTCTGTTTTATAGGCCAAATCTTTTTTAAGAACAGACATGAGGAAATCTTCCGTATCTTGTGTGGAAAGCAATGCTAATGTACCAAAAATACAGAGTAGTTATTTTTGTCATTAATTTAGAGTAGCAAGACTATAGATAAGATTTTTCATTTTCTCCACTCAAAATGCATTAAGCTTTCTTTTTTTTAACCCCAAATTTAGTGCTTTGTGAGTAAACTATTATTAAAGCCACTGAAAATATTCATGGTCCATTTAGCCAACAAAAGAAATCAGTTTTGTGGGTATAAGAATAGCTTTTCTCTTGCTCATGGGATTAAGCCTTCTTACTTTCATATGCTATTTGCAAATGTAATTGATAACAATCTAAAAATCCAAAAGAGAAAGTACTTTACACAGAGATTGCAATACTATTGATACATATGCTCAACAGTAAATCAAATACTATCTTTAGTCAGGCTTATGTAAAAGGCAGTGAAATCAGCTTAGAAAAGTTGAGTGGGACAAATGAGGTTGAGGAAAGAAAAATGCCAAGTGTGAGCAATCTGTCCAAGAGAAGAGAATGATAATGCTGGTTGCCATTTCTCATCTCGCTCTGTCCTTGTTGGGAGAGTTTTCAGGAAATATCAAAAAATCTTACAGATCAAAAACAACCAAGGATTTATTAAGTACTATTTAGTCTAATCTTTTCAAGAAGGCAAGGAAGGAAACAAATGCATTTTAGGAAGATTTGGTAGTCAACATTGAAACAAAAATGATATTCTGATTAACTTTCCATTAACCTAATGGCCTTAGTCTATGAGCAGTTAGTTTAGACTGAAATGTGAGACTTTACTTAAATGTTAGTATAAAGGCAATTCTAAAGTAAAAAAAAGTAGAAATTTCAATTAGACAACTTAAAATCTCAGCCCTGTTTCCTAGTTATTGAGTGACCCTGGGCTTCCTATCTCAGTTTTCATTTTGTTATCTGTGACATAATTTAAGACTAGGAGTCACTTCTGAGTTTAAAACTATATGATTTTATTTATTTATTTCTTGAACTTAAAATGATATGATTTTAGAGTGCCTCTGACATCCTGTTGTTTTTTGTATTACAAAACTTCTGTTTTATAGGCCAAATCTTTTTTAAGAACAGACATGAGGAAATCTTCCGTATCTTGTGTGGAAAGCAATGCTAATGTACCAAAAATACAGAGTAGTTATTTTTGTCATTAATTTAGAGTAGCAAGACTATAGATAAGATTTTCATTTCTCCACTCAAAATGCATTAAGCTTTCTTTTGTTGAACCCCAAATTTAGTGCTTTGTGAGTAAACTATTATTAAAGCCACTGAAAATATTCATGGTCCATTTAGCCAACAAAAGAAATCAGTTTTGTGGGTATAAGAATAGCTTTTCTCTTGCTCATGGGATTAAGCCTTCTTACTTTCATATGCTATTTGCAAATGTAATTGATAACAATCTAAAAATCCAAAAGAGAAAGTACTTTACACAGAGATTGCAATACTATTGATACATATGCTCAACAGTAAATCAAATACTATCTTTAGTCAGGCTTATGTAAAAGGCAGTGAAATCAGCTTAGAAAAGTTGAGTGGGACAAATGAGGTTGAGGAAAGAAAAATGCCAAGTGTGAGCAATCTGTCCAAGAGAAGAGAATGATAATGCTGGTTGCCATTTCTCATCTCGCTCTGTCCTTGTTGGGAGAGTTTGAGTTTAGAATGCACTAAGGGTATGGACATGAGACCGATCCTTGAATAAGGAAACTTGAAGAAAAGTCGTTTGGAGACCTTCTTGGAAATGTTTCTCTCTCCAAAAGGAAGGAATAGAGGAGAAGAATTTTCCTTAAGTGTTATTTTATCTACATGAGATCTTGGAAATTGTGACTGTGTCTGTCAACATGAGTATGGAAGGCAAAGGATAAAGACACTAACCCAGTGGGATGGCAGAGTAGGGGAATGAAGAGCCTGGATCACTAGGCCCCTCAACCAGTTCCTGAAATAACTGCCTTTGGATCTGTGTTTTGGAGGTATTTTACTTATTATTTTTTTAAAATACTCCGGTTGACTCCATTGGTGCTTGGGGCAGAAAGGGTCGTATCTCATCCATCCTTAGCTACCCACTGACCTTTTGCATTGTTTTATTTTGGTCTTAGAGACCCCTCCAACATGCTTGCAAATGGTTATGTAAGGTTGTATTGGGTGAAAGGAACTGGGTGATAGGTTTAGAGGGTAACTTTTAGTTTCTAGTTTTATTTTCTGTTAGAGATTGGAGCAGTAGTTCTGTTTGCTCAGAATATGCATGACCTCAGATCACTTAACTGAATATGCTGTGAAAGAAACAGGAAACTGAAGAAGTCCAATGATTGCAGTCACAACCTAGAATTATTAGCTCTAATGTTTTGTAGTGGAGAAAAAGATGCAGTGGGATGGTGCTTACTGTGGTGATTAGTAACCAATGCTTTAAAGAAAGTGATTGAAAATGATTTACTGAGGACGTGCTATCAATTGGTAGCATATTATCAGGAGTGAGTCACTTTGTTGTTGCTTTCACTTGGCACTGTCTTGCCCTTGTGGATGCTGATTCTATTTGTTGTTACATTGGTCACTTGTTCAGTTATTTTTAGCTCTCTTGTGTTTTCTAATAATCCTTAATAGACTTTAGTGAGCTAAATACTTTTGTTGGATAATATATGCATGAATGCATCTAAGGGTTGGACAGAGGATTTTTATTTCTTCTAATTAGTTATACTTTTGAGTTGTTCCCAGAAGATCAGTTAATACTTTTTTTTTTTACATTTCAATTGATGCCTTCCCAAGAATCCATCATCTCCATTTTACAAACAATATAGGACATGAGACCGATCCTTGAATAAGGAATCTTGAAGAAAAGTCGTTTGGAGACCTTCTTGGAAATGTTTCTCTCTCCAAAAGGAAGGAATAGAGGAGAAGAATTTTCCTTAAGTGTTATTTTATCTACATGAGATCTTGGAAATTGTGACTGTGTCTGTCAACATGAGTATGGAAGGCAAAGGATAAAGACACTAACCCAGTGGGATGGCAGAGTAGGGGAATGAAGAGCCTGGATCACTAGGCCCCTCAACCAGTTCCTGAAATAACTGCCTTTGGATCTGTGTTTTGGAGGTATTTTACTTATTATTTTTTTAAAATACTCCGGTTGACTCCATTGGTGCTTGGGGCAGAAAGGGTCGTATCTCATCCATCCTTAGCTACCCACTGACCTTTTGCATTGTTTTATTTTGGTCTTAGAGACCCCTCCAACATGCTTGCAAATGGTTATGTAAGGTTGTATTGGGTGAAAGGAACTGGGTGATAGGTTTAGAGGGTAACTTTTAGTTTCTAGTTTTATTTTCTGTTAGAGATTGGAGCAGTAGTTCTGTTTGCTCAGAATATGCATGACCTCAGATCACTTAACTGAATATGCTGTGAAAGAAACAGGAAACTGAAGAAGTCCAATGATTGCAGTCACAACCTAGAATTATTAGCTCTAATGTTTTGTAGTGGAGAAAAAGATGCAGTGGGATGGTGCTTACTGTGGTGATTAGTAACCAATGCTTTAAAGAAAGTGATTGAAAATGATTTACTGAGGACGTGCTATCAATTGGTAGCATATTATCAGGAGTGAGTCACTTTGTTGTTGCTTTCACTTGGCACTGTCTTGCCCTTGTGGATGCTGATTCTATTTGTTGTTACATTGGTCACTTGTTCAGTTATTTTTAGCTCTCTTGTGTTTTCTAATAATCCTTAATAGACTTTAGTGAGCTAAATACTTTTGTTGGATAATATATGCA
This sequence comes from Tragulus kanchil, assembly GCA_022376925.1. Taxonomy (NCBI): domain Eukaryota; kingdom Metazoa; phylum Chordata; class Mammalia; order Artiodactyla; family Tragulidae; genus Tragulus; species Tragulus kanchil. The sequence goes on along the minus strand of JAIOJX010000023.1, from coordinate 114,734,975 downwards.
TGAATGCATCTAAGGGTTGGACAGAGGATTTTTATTTCTTCTAATTAGTTATACTTTTGAGTTGTTCCCAGAAGATCAGTTAATACTTTTTTTTTTTACATTTCAATTGATGCCTTCCCAAGAATCCATCATCTCCATTTTACAAACAATATAATGTAAATAGCAGATAATTCTGGGTTTCACCTCAGGTACTGTGTTCATTAAGCTATCTATTCATTCACTCTGTAATGCATTTTGAGCCTCTAATTTGTGCTGGTCATGATGTTCAGTACAGTGATGGAGAGACTAAATTCATTCCATGCCCTCGTAGAGTTTATAGTTATAAAGTCATATCAGGACTTCAGCATGGCTTGGCATGTCTAGCTGATGACAGATGCACAGTTTTTTGAAGAATAATTAGTTGGTGCCTAAGGCCATGATCATTCTTTTTAAGTTGGATATAGAATTCTAGGCATTGGGTACATATATATATATATATATATATATATATATATATATATATATGTATTAGGTATTACTAAAAACTCAGTTTTAATTGGTAGAAAGTAAGACCTCTACTATGGAAGAGGAAGCATGCAAATAACCCACTTGAACTTAAAAAAAAAAAAAAAAAAAACCCACATTTTCCAACTAGAAGGGGCAGAGGTAAACATTTCAAGTTGTGAGAACAGTGTGTTAACATGGGTGGCTAAGCAAACAGAGACTCCTCAATGTGTTTTCATTTGACCTTCTAGCAGGTCTATGGCACAACTGAGTACTCTGTCCTTGAAAAACTTTCCTTAGCTTCCTCTCTACCACATTCTTGAATTTTCTTCCCTCTCTGGCTCCTCCTTAATTGTTTTGAGAGTCCTCTCCTTAATTGGTTTCCTTTCTGCATCATTTACAAACTAAAACTGAGCAATACTGTTAACGTTCATCACTCCCATTACTATGTATAGATTGAAAGTGAAAGTGAAAGGGTCCCTCGCTCAGCCGTGTCTGACTCTTTGTGACCCATGGACTGAAGCCACCAGGGTCCTCTGTCTATGGGATTTTTCAGACAAGAATACTGGAATAGGTAGCCATTCCCTTCTCTAGAGGATCTTCCATGCTGATTAGTTGAGCTTAGTTATTTAGCTCTCTTGTGTTTTCTAATAATCCTTAATAGACTTTAGTGAGCTAAATACTTTTGTTGGATAATATATGCATGAATGCATCTAAGGGTTGGACAGAGGATTTTTATTTCTTCTAATTAGTTATACTTTTGAGTTGTTCCCAGAAGATCAGTTAATACTTTTTTTTTTTACATTTCAATTGATGCCTTCCCAAGAATCCATCATCTCCATTTTACAAACAATATAATGTAAATAGCAGATAATTCTGGGTTTCACCTCAGGTACTGTGTTCATTAAGCTATCTATTCATTCACTCTGTAATGCATTTTGAGCCTCTAATTTGTGCTGGTCATGATGTTCAGTACAGTGATGGAGAGACTAAATTCATTCCATGCCCTCGTAGAGTTTATAGTTATAAAGTCATATCAGGACTTCAGCATGGCTTGGCATGTCTAGCTGATGACAGATGCACAGTTTTTTGAAGAATAATTAGTTGGTGCCTAAGGCCATGATCATTCTTTTTAAGTTGGATATAGAATTCTAGGCATTGGGTACATATATATATATATATATATATATATATATATATATATATATGTATTAGGTATTACTAAAAACTCAGTTTTAATTGGTAGAAAGTAAGACCTCTACTATGGAAGAGGAAGCATGCAAATAACCCACTTGAACTTAAAAAAAAAAAAAAAAAAAACCCACATTTTCCAACTAGAAGGGGCAGAGGTAAACATTTCAAGTTGTGAGAACAGTGTGTTAACATGGGTGGCTAAGCAAACAGAGACTCCTCAATGTGTTTTCATTTGACCTTCTAGCAGGTCTATGGCACAACTGAGTACTCTGTCCTTGAAAAACTTTCCTTAGCTTCCTCTCTACCACATTCTTGAATTTTCTTCCCTCTCTGGCTCCTCCTTAATTGTTTTGAGAGTCCTCTCCCTTAATTGGTTTCCTTTCTGCATCATTTACAAACTAAAACTGAGCAATACTGTTAACGTTCATCACTCCCATTACTATGTATAGATTGAAAGTGAAAGTGAAAGGGTCCCTCGCTCAGCCGTGTCTGACTCTTTGTGACCCATGGACTGAAGCCACCAGGGTCCTCTGTCTATGGGATTTTTCAGACAAGAATACTGGAATAGGTAGCCATTCCCTTCTCTAGAGGATCTTCCTGACCCAGGGATTGAACCTGTGTCTCCTGGATTGCAGACAGATTCTTTATGATCTGAGACACCAGGGAAGCCCATAAAGTTTCCCAAACTTGTATCTGCAGCTTGTTCTTTCTCCTAAACTTCTGTCTAGACTACACGTCCCACTACTTATTTGATACCTGATTTGAATGTCTGCCTGGTCCTGAAAAAGTCAAAATATTGTGAATGTTTTCTGTAACTTCTTCCTCCTCTTACATGCTGATCTAAAAGCATCACCTTGCCCTGTTGCACACTCACATTCAAAACACCACCAAGTCTCCTATGCTCTGTTTTCTGCCACTTTATTGTCCTTTTCATTATGCAAGCCATACCCTTCACTTGTCCCCTGAATTACTTGAATGACTTCCTAATGGATGAAACTCCTTAGTGCTAGCCTTGATTCTGTCTAAACTTGATTCTCTCTAAACTGGAAGGCTGAGTGAATTTACTGAAAGACAAGTGTGATTTTGAGTCTTCATGGTTACGATATTTTGAGTGCTGCTTCTTAAGATGTAGTCCACCTTTCAAACATGACTCCACTGTTTAAAGTCTGGCCCTGCTAGTCCGCACATCTCTCCCTCTTCCACAGTGTGCTTTGCTATGTACTGTTATCAGTTGCCTGAATGTATACCTTACCTTCAAAACTGTGCTTGTACTTTTCTTAGAGAATTTATTTTCCAACTGGAAAGACTTCAAGCCTTGATTTGGATGCTAAATTACAGAAGTTCTTTGGAGATGGCCATCTTGATGAAGTTGCCTTTGTATTTTCATAATGATCTTGTTCTCTATCATATTATTTTTATCTGTTACTAGAAGGTATTATCCAGGAGAGCAAGGAGTCAACCTGAAATATTATATCTCTAGCACAATACCTGGCCCATGATTAATACCCACTATTTACTGAAGGAATGCAAATGAAATCAAATACAGAGTGACTAATATAATCATGCTAACACTGAGGTATCTCTTTTCCTATTCTTGTAATACTGATATTTAATTCAGCATAGATGCTTGAAAATAATCAACTTACTGAGATTTTTAAAAGTCTGGAACTCATGGAAATATTGCGGATTTCCCGCACTTAATCTGTTAACCAGTCCTGTGCTCTCATTCCATTTACCTCATTTGTTTATGCTTAATAAAGCTATGCTTTTCCAAGTGAAGTTAATGGAAATATTAGAATAATCTTTGTCTATTTTTCCCCAATAATTTCTGAGTCTGTGTCTTTTTTGGGGGGGTGGGGGGTGCGGGTTCGGGAGGGAGGGGGACGAGAGGACCACTTCTATTGGTCTTTCATTTGTCTATTTTCATCCATCTTTGTTCTTTGGCCAGTGTGGGCCTTCCATCGCAGTGGCCTCTGTTGTCACAAGCACCGGCTCTGGGCGGCTCCGGCTCAGTAATTGGACACATGGGTCCAGCTGCTCCGCGGCACGTGGGATCTTCCGAGGCCAGGGATCAAACCGGCGCCCTTTGCACTGCAAGGCGGTGTCCTTACCCACTGGACCACCAGGGAAGCCCCTGAGTCTGTGTTTTCATGTGAGGGAGACTTCTTAGTGTACAGAGGTGTTAACCAGTACTGCCATTCTGTTTTGTTAATTCTGGATGAAGTATGGCTTTCAGTTCACCCACAGGAGGAGAGAAGGCAAATGGAGGAAGCACAGAGAGAGATGGAATTTTCATGATGATGTGCAAAGATATACTTTCTTTCTCTGTGACTCCTTATCCTCTCTAACTCATAATCCAGTCCATCTTCCAGTAGTCACTCTTGGCTTTTGCCAAAATTCAGATCTTCCCATAGCCAGATTTTTTCCCAAAGACTTCAAGCCTTGATTTGGATGCTAAATTACAGAAGTTCTTTGGAGATGGCCATCTTGATGAAGTTGCCTTTGTATTTTCATAATGATCTTGTTCTCTATCATATTATTTTTATCTGTTACTAGAAGGTATTATCCAGGAGAGCAAGGAGTCAACCTGAAATATTATATCTCTAGCACAATACCTGGCCCATGATTAATACCCACTATTTACTGAAGGAATGCAAATGAAATCAAATACAGAGTGACTAATATAATCATGCTAACACTGAGGTATCTCTTTTCCTATTCTTGTAATACTGATATTTAATTCAGCATAGATGCTTGAAAATAATCAACTTACTGAGATTTTTAAAAGTCTGGAACTCATGGAAATATTGCGGATTTCCCGCACTTAATCTGTTAACCAGTCCTGTGCTCTCATTCCATTTACCTCATTTGTTTATGCTTAATAAAGCTATGCTTTTCCAAGTGAAGTTAATGGAAATATTAGAATAATCTTTGTCTATTTTTCCCCAATAATTTCTGAGTCTGTGTCTTTTTTGGGGGGGTGGGGGGTGCGGGTTCGGGAGGGAGGGGGACGAGAGGACCACTTCTATTGGTCTTTCATTTGTCTATTTTCATCCATCTTTGTTCTTTGGCCAGTGTGGGCCTCCCATCGCGGTGGCCTCTGTTGTCGCAGAGCACCGGCTCTGGGCGCAGGCACTCCAGAGCTCCGGCTCAGTAATTGGACACATGGGTCCAGCTGCTCCGCGGCACGTGGGATCTTCCGAGGCCAGGGATCAAACCGGCGCCCTTTGCACTGCAAGGCGGTGTCCTTACCCACTGGACCACCAGGGAAGCCCCTGAGTCTGTGTTTTCATGTGAGGGAGACTTCTTAGTGTACAGAGGTGTTAACCAGTACTGCCATTCTGTTTTGTTAATTCTGGATGAAGTATGGCTTTCAGTTCACCCACAGGAGGAGAGAAGGCAAATGGAGGAAGCACAGAGAGAGATGGAATTTTCATGATGATGTGCAAAGATATACTTTCTTTCTCTGTGACTCCTTATCCTCTCTAACTCATAATCCAGTCCATCTTCCAGTAGTCACTCTTGGCTTTTGCCAAAATTCAGATCTTCCCATAGCCCAGTTCAGTGGTTTGCAAAGTGGTTCACAGAGTGACTCTAACTAGAGTCAAGTATCTGTAATGTTTTTCTCTTTTTTTTTGACTACTTCTATTGGTCTTTCATTTATCTGTTTTCATCCATCTTTGTTCTTTGGCCTGTGTGGGCCTTCCACTTCAGTGGCTTCTCTTGCTGCAGAGCACCGGCTCTGGGCGCGTGCACTCCAGAGCTCCAGCTCAGTAGTTGGACACATTGGTCCAGCCACTCCATAGCACGTGGGATCTTCCCAGGCCAGAGTTCGAAACAGGGCCCCTTGCACTGCAAGGCAGTGTCCTTACTCACTGGACCACCAGGGAAGCCCACCTGTAATGTTTTAACATTGCCTCAACAGCTTTGATTTGCAGCCACATTTGGGAACCACTGACTATACAGTCTTCCATTTCGTATGCTACTGACTGAGTTCTTGGACGATGACAGGGATGTTCCTGAGAATTTTCAGTGTAGATCCCTTAACCTATGCCATTTCTGAATTATGTAAGTTTATACTTCTATCAGTTTACAAAAGAGAATTATATCTTTATCAATCCATTTAGAAAGTTCATCTGAATAAAAAAAGCATTTTTGAGAAACCCTTTAGATTTGTAATTCATTTGTGTGATAGAATAGTGTGTATATCTTCTGCATTTTCTCTTTTCTGTTGCATGGTAAATGGATTGATAATAGGGGTAATATCTCATTTATTTTCATCCTCATATCTAGTAGAATGCATGACACATAGTTGGTTCCCAACTAAAACCATGTTTAAATGAATTCATAATTTTTCTCCAAATGATATTTTCCTGCTTTTACACAAGGACTTTAACGTGTGTTATGCTATTTGGACTTTAAGCAATCATGGCAGGTATAGAAGAAGGGGTTTTCTGAATTAATTATTCAATCTTCTGAGCTTATACAGTGTTAACCAGTACTGCCATTCTGTTTTGTTAATTCTGGATGAAGTATGGCTTTCAGTTCACCCACAGGAGGAGAGAAGGCAAATGGAGGAAGCACAGAGAGAGATGGAATTTTCATGATGATGTGCAAAGATATACTTTCTTTCTCTGTGACTCCTTATCCTCTCTAACTCATAATCCAGTCCATCTTCCAGTAGTCACTCTTGGCTTTTGCCAAAATTCAGATCTTCCCATAGCCCAGTTCAGTGGTTTGCAAAGTGGTTCACAGAGTGACTCTAACTAGAGTCAAGTATCTGTAATTTTTTTCTCTTTTTTTGACTACTTCTATTGGTCTTTCATTTATCTGTTTTCATCCATCTTTGTTCTTTGGCCTGTGTGGGCCTTCCACTTCAGTGGCTTCTCTTGCTGCAGAGCACCGGCTCTGGGCGCGTGCACTCCAGAGCTCCAGCTCAGTAGTTGGACACATTGGTCCAGCCACTCCATAGCACGTGGGATCTTCCCAGGCCAGAGTTCGAAACAGGGCCCCTTGCACTGCAAGGCAGTGTCCTTACTCACTGGACCACCAGGGAAGCCCACCTGTAATGTTTTAACATTGCCTCAACAGCTTTGATTTGCAGCCACATTTGGGAACCACTGACTATACAGTCTTCCATTTCGTATGCTACTGACTGAGTTCTTGGACGATGACAGGGATGTTCCTGAGAATTTTCAGTGTAGATCCCTTAACCTATGCCATTTCTGAATTATGTAAGTTTATACTTCTATCAGTTTACAAAAGAGAATTATATCTTTATCAATCCATTTAGAAAGTTCATCTGAATAAAAAAAGCATTTTTGAGAAACCCTTTAGATTTGTAATTCATTTGTGTGATAGAATAGTGTGTATATCTTCTGCATTTTCTTTTCTGTTGCATGGTAAATGGATTGATAATAGGGGTAATATCTCATTTATTTTCATCCTCATATCTAGTAGAATGCATGACACATAGTTGGTTCCCAACTAAAACCATGTTTAAATGAATTCATAATTTTTCTCCAAATGATATTTTCCTGCTTTTACACAAGGACTTTAACGTGTGTTATGCTATTTGGACTTTAAGCAATCATGGCAGGTATAGAAGAAGGGGTTTTCTGAATTAATTATTCAATCTTCTGAGCTTATACAGTGTTCCCTTAACTGAAGTTAAGAATATGGTCCTATCCCCAATTCTATTTTAAAATTTCAAGGGAAGAAATACATTTTTGTATCCTCGAAAGCATACCACCTCCTTAAAAGGAGAAACTCTGTTGAATTGATTCATAATTATTAAAAAGTTAGGCAAAGGGTTTTTTTTTTTTTCTTTACCTTTCTTGGAATTATTCCCAATTTTTCCTCTTTCAGAGGACAAGGTGAAGGGTATGGCTTAGACAATGAATAGGAAAATGTAATAAAGCAGCGGAAACAGAGCAACATATCAGTTCATACAATCTCATAGCAATTGTCTCCTGTAGACAATTCTTTGCCTTTAGAATAGTTCTTTGTACCCATCATATGCCCTTCCCTCATATTCATGTTTGTAGAGCATTAGTCCTTGGATGGATCACTGAATGCTATAATCATAAATTGGCAATGCATTTTGCACTCAGTTCTTCATTATGCTTTGATATTGGAAAGAGAGCTTCTTTTAAGTCTGAATGAGTTATAACTGGGGACTCTCTTTTTGCCAAGTTCCACCAATACTCAATTACTCAGGAACTGATTCTGTAGTTTTCAGGTTATACAGGCCATTACCTCTTCCCTTCTTTCTTCTTGATGCCTATCTTTGGACCATTTCACTGCTCATTAGAGTGTCTGGAGAAAAAAAAGGTGGTTTGAGAAGACAACAAAGGTGAAACACAGGTTGTTCATTTTGTACTTGTTAGTAGTCCTGATAAAAAGTTTCATGGGAAATGATACATAAAGACTAGTGGGATCCAATCTGGACCATGCTTTCTATATGTGGACTTTACTTCTCATTGTTTCTTCTATCATTTGTCCTGGAACATTTAGAGTTTTCTCACAAAGAAAGTTGTTCAAGGAAACAAAATCTGTCTCTGTTCTCTCATAAAAATAATTTTAAAATTGTAGATGTGCTTTCTTTAATACCAGGTACAGCTGAGTTCATCTTCTTTAAAGTTACAGAATATGTATGTATTATGGTGTATGTCGTAGGACTACCTGGTCTGTGAGGAGGGGAGGGGCATGGCGAGCTAAATAGAGATGCCATTCTTGAAATTTTTACCAAATATCTGTCCTTTACTTCAAGGAACTTTATTTCATCTGTGGCCATTCCTATTATAACTTAGTGTTTGTCTCCTGTTGCAATCAAATGTTGTGAAATTTTATTTGTATATACTGAAACAGTATGCTTAAATAGTTTTAAAAAAATCCATGTACCTTTATGTCTGTGTTTTGATTATGGGGGAGGACTTTCTGTAATTTTTCTCATATTCTGATATAAATGATTGGTGAGGTGGTAAATTTCTACATGCAGTGAAAATGGGAATTCAACACTGATGGAAGGTGTAATTTATGATTCATGGGATAGTTTAAGAAGAAATAGTGCAGAAAGCAGTTCCTACATTCTTTCAATGTAAGACATCTGGGAAACAAAAACATGGGGCAAACATTTTTCTTGGTGCTTAGATCCTGAATCAAAAGATTGCAAAGAAGATTTTTTTAAAAAAATTATCTTTGTCCCATTTAAGTTCATGTTTCATAATTATACATTACAGTTTAAGATTCTTATAGTAAAAGAAGGCCTTGAAGGCCTTCCAACTCATTACTCTGAAAGGGCCACTGAAATTCTACAATGCCCATACTACTCATTAAAAGTCCATTCATATTTTCATTGCCCAAAATATATGGAAATGAAAAAACATTCTCCAATTATTTGCTCTTCTTATCTTTTCCTTTCAAATATATTCAAAACAAGGTCCTTAAAAGCCTGAGGCCTGAGGTTCTTTTATTTTATTTGCTTGTCTATAATTCAGTAGAATAGTTTGCTGTGTGTCATGCTTGTCCTTTTTAAAAATGTGTATTGCCTTGCTATTCTTCTTCAGAAAATGTATGCTGGTGTTTCAGTCAGTTTGGCTAATCTGGGTTTGGTCCAACTAGTTGTAAGGTAATGAACATGAGGGCTAGAAATCATACAGATGAATCAGTCATAAAACAAGTGTCAAAGTATTTAAGCCAGGAAATACAACTCTTGACTTTATTTTCTTCAGTAACCAGGACCTTAGAGAGTACTTGGAGGTCTCTTTTAATTTTCTTCCCCTTCCATGATTGGTTCAAGGATTTTGCACATCTTGAGCTCCTCCGTACCATCCAGCTCCACTCCCCTTGTTCGAACTTTTTTGGCCCCTTTTTGTTTGTCTCCTGTTGCAATCAAATGTTGTGAAATTTTATTTGTATATACTGAAACAGTATGCTTAAATAGTTTTAAAAAAATCCATGTACCTTTATGTCTGTGTTTTGATTATGGGGGAGGACTTTCTGTAATTTTTCTCATATTCTGATATAAATGATTGGTGAGGTGGTAAATTTCTACATGCAGTGAAAATGGGAATTCAACACTGATGGAAGGTGTAATTTATGATTCATGGGATAGTTTAAGAAGAAATAGTGCAGAAAGCAGTTCCTACATTCTTTCAATGTAAGACATCTGGGAAACAAAAACATGGGGCAAACATTTTTCTTGGTGCTTAGATCCTGAATCAAAAGATTGCAAAGAAGATTTTTTTAAAAAAATTATCTTTGTCCCATTTAAGTTCATGTTTCATAATTATACATTACAGTTTAAGATTCTTATAGTAAAAGAAGGCCTTGAAGGCCTTCCAACTCATTACTCTGAAAGGGCCACTGAAATTCTACAATGCCCATACTACTCATTAAAAGTCCATTCATATTTTCATTGCCCAAAATATATGGAAATGAAAAAACATTCTCCAATTATTTGCTCTTCTTATCTTTTCCTTTCAAATATATTCAAAACAAGGTCCTTAAAAGCCTGAGGCCTGAGGTTCTTTTATTTTATTTGCTTGTCTATAATTCAGTAGAATAGTTTGCTGTGTGTCATGCTTGTCCTTTTTAAAAATGTGTATTGCCTTGCTATTCTTCTTCAGAAAATGTATGCTGGTGTTTCAGTCAGTTTGGCTAATCTGGGTTTGGTCCAACTAGTTGTAAGGTAATGAACATGAGGGCTAGAAATCATACAGATGAATCAGTCATAAAACAAGTGTCAAAGTATTTAAGCCAGGAAATACAACTCTTGACTTTATTTTCTTCAGTAACCAGGACCTTAGAGAGTACTTGGAGGTCTCTTTTAATTTTCTTCCCCTTCCATGATTGGTTCAAGGATTTTGCACATCTTGAGCTCCTCCGTACCATCCAGCTCCACTCCCATTTACTTCGTTTCTGATCAACAAAATTTTCTTACTTATGTGAGTTCCCCTGTTTAAAGCCTAAAGAGCAGTTAAAGCTCTGTTTAATATATTCTCTTGACTTCTTCAACCCCAAAGTCTTCAGACCTGCATTTTCTCCTTAAACAATGAGGGCAGAATTCCTAAAAGTGTTCTGCAGAGCAGTTGTGCTGTGTTGTGTTCTGGTAACCAAAGGTTCCAGCCTCAGTAAGTTTATCAAGTGCTGCATACTTTATATCTTTGATGTTTATAACAGTTATTAACATGCTATAAGATCGGAGACACACTACAACAAGCATATAATTTTGTAAACATCATTTAATGTTTTTCTGACCATTTTTTTCTGTTTTCAGGGCATCTGATGATGCTTTCTGTAGACTCTGGAGTACACTAGTTTTGATTGCTATGAAGAAATGTTGTCAAATACTAAACTGAAAACTTGAGATACTTGTTTTAAAAGATAATAATTTTCCCTTTGTATTAATATAAAAACATATTAATAGATAAAAACATAGTACATTCACTTTCCCCCCATTTCTCCTATTAGAAGAGATAAAAGAGGTAGAGCACACATAGATTGGTACTTCTTTTTAAAGACTGTGGTAGTTATTCTGAGAGGAATTAAAATATTGAAGAAGGAATCTGGTATTTAAGCAAAATGCCAAACCAATTTACCAAATAGAATGAGGGCTTCTTCAATGACTCAGTGAGTAAAGAATCCACCTGCTAATGCAGTAGACAGAGGAGACATGGGTTTGATCCCTGGGTTAGGAAGATCCCCTGGAGAAGGAAACAGCAACCAATTCCAGTATTCTTACCTGAAGAATCCACTGGGCCGAGGAGCCTGGTGGGCTACAGCCAAAAGGGTTGCAAAGGGTCAGCTATGCCTGAGTGAGTTAGCACTGGAATCCAGCACGTGAGGAGCATGAACCAGGGTGAGAGTGAAGGAATATGATGGTGATTAACAACAAGGCTCTTCTAATTCTCCAGGAGAAAGGTTTAGGTTGCACAGACTAGGTGATAATTTGATGTAAACTGAGATAAATGGCAGTTACTAAAAATAAAGGAAAAGGGCAAGGCATTAAAAAAGGTGACTGAGCAATGTAAGAGAGATAAGTGTAAGAATACTACTATATTTCTAGCTTGAAAAATTCTTTTTTTATAATTAAAAAAGGACCAGAATTGAAGGAGGTAGGGGATGCAGAAAAGTATGAATTCAGTTTTGGCCAGGTGGATCAGAGTTACCTTGGAGAATGTAGGGATGAAGTTGTCAAATAGGCAGTTGCATATACTGACCAAAAGAGTGATCAACAGTAGAGACAACAGGGAAAAAACAGATTGAATTCACTAGAATATGTATGGCTAATGAAATCAGGGCCGAGTGTGAGGTCATTTAATATTTAGAAGTAAATAAATCTTATTTTTTGATTTTGTACCTTCATTTTCATTTCATACAACATGAAATGATTGAATTGCACATTAGCTGCAATAACACATTACTAGTATGGAATTCTGCTTACATAGTAATTAGCTCCTAAAAGATACCAGAATGTTTGTTACTTAATGATTTTTTTAAAAAATTTTGGCCTCTTTTATTGGTTTTTCATTTATTTATTTTCATCCATCTCTTATTCTTTTGACCGGTGTGTGCTTCCCATCACAGTGGCCCCTCTCATTGCAGAACACTGGCTGTGGACACATGTATTCCAGAGTGCTGGCTTGTAATTGGATACATCAGTCTAGCTGCTCCATGACACGTGGGATCTTCCAGGACCAGGGAACGAACCAGTGCCCCTTGCATTGCAAGGTGGACTCTTTACCCACTGGACCACCAAGGAAGCCCTGTTACTTGATGATTTTAATATTTCAGTGTTAATGTTATCAGTGCTTTCAGAGATGATTGTCACTTCCTGAAAGTATGTTTTCATAAAGCAAAACACCTTTGCTCTGTTCAAAATGTAGTTCCTCTGCTTGTATATTATCTATAATGTCCTCTTGCCTACTGAAAGGTATAGCTGCAGATCTACTCCTCTCTGTTGCCTGCATCATCACTTTTTCCCCTCTCCACTGGATCAGCATATGCATGGCTTTGTTGTTGTTGAATCGCTAAAAGTCGTGTCTGACTGTTTGTGAGCCCATGAACTGCAGCTTGCCAGGCTTCCCTGTCTTCTCTGTCTCCTAGAGTTTGGTCAAACTCATGTTCACTGAATCAGTGATGCCATTCAACTATCATGTCCTCTGATACCACCTTCTCTTAGCTGTAACTAAGTTTTCCAGAAACCACTTCTTGTATAGCTACAGGCTAGAACTGACCAAAAGAGAAATTTGCATAAGATTTGACAGGCTCAAGTGCAGCAGTAGACATTTTTCTCTGAAGGTCACTGGGGATGGATGTGGTGTACAATAGGTGCATAGGTACCAATACGTTATAGGTTTTCTTTGATTTTCCTTGTGATGTGAAACAGAGCAGAGATTCTGGCAGATGCCAGCTTTCTTCCCCCTTCTTCTTGGCATGTCTTCTGGGCTGTCATCCCTACTGACCAATAGTAACTTGAGGCTCAAACTTAGATGCATAAATGACAGATTTAATGATTTTCTCCATTAAATTTATAATAGTCCTGCTCTGACACCTGGTCATGCTTGGTTTTCCAGATAGCCTCTCAAGCTTCAGATGCCTAATTGCCTCCTTGTTTTAGGATGTCTGGTTAGTTCCAGCTCTGCCTTTTGGTTTTTGCAGTTACTTCCTGAACTCCTCCCACAAATGTGTAAAGTTGTGCCAGGTTTACCTAGAGAAACAGAACCAATATAATAGTATATGTATTATATGTGTAATAATATACATATACTATTTTATAGTGAAATATGATACTATTATATATACATATGTGAATATATTTATATATAATATATAGTATGTGCATGTGAATGTAGCTATACATAGATAAATATGTATCCTGTTCTTTCTTTGACATATACACATAAATAATGTATATATCCACACATTTTATACATGTATATATGTGTATGTATGTGTATGTTGCTGTGTGTATATATATATACATATATATATATATATATGTATATATATACACATACATATATATATATGTGTGTGTGTGTGTGTGTGTGTGTGTGTGTGTGTGTGTGTGTGTGTGTGTATAGGCTGTCTCAGTGGCTCTGCAGTAAAGAATCTGCCTGCAAAGAAGGAGACACAGGAGATGTGAGTTTGGTCCCTGAGTCAGGAAGATCCCCTGGAGAAAGGAATGGCAACCTGTTGTAGTATTCTTGCTTGGACAATCCCATGGACAGAGGAGCCTATCCCTGGTGGGGTGTTGGAAAGGGTTGGACCCAACTGAAGGGTCGTCCATGCACCCCCCCACACACACATGTTTTATATATATATATATACACCCACCCACACACACACACACGTGCACACACACACATATTATAGGAATTGGCTCACATGACTGTGGTGGCTGACAAATCTCATAACCTGCCTTCTCCAAGATGGAGAACCAGAAAAGTCTGGTGTAGTTCGAAGGCCTGACAGCCAGGAGCACTGATGACTGAGAAAAGGAAAACATGGATGTCCCAGCTGAAGCAGAGAGAGCAAATTCATTTTTATTCCCCCATTTTATTCTACTCAGGCCTTCAGCAGATTGGATGATGCCCACATGCTTTGATGGGGCAGTCCTCTTTACTTAGCCTACCAATTTAAGTGCTAGTCTCTTGTGGAAGTATTCTCAGAGAATACTCTTTTGAGAAAAGGTTTACCAGCAATCTAGGTATTCCTTAGCCCCAGTAGGTTGACACATAAATAGTCAATAGTCTTATCCTTAAAATCACTTATTCTATAATACTATTGTTTTGCTTCCCTGATTGAATCTTGACTGATTGAATATATGATTATTTTCTTAATGTGAAGTTGGAAAAAAAAATCCCACTCAATCAGCTACCACCACTTATCATTGCTTTCCTTTGGATCAAAATTCCTTGAAAGGCTTGTCAATAACTGCTTTCTACAGATCTTCTTTCTTAATCTACTCCAGTCATACTTTCATCTCTGTCACTCCACAGAATAACTGAGTCAGAGTTAAAAATGGTGTCCACATTTCTAAATCAAATAGTCAGCCTACAGCCTCAGTGGCACTTGAGCTATTAGCAGCATTTAGTAAATTCATCACTCTTTCTTCCTTGCCACCCTTTCTTCACTTATCAGCTAGGATATCACACTTTTTTGTTTGTTTGTTTTTCTCTTATTATTTGTTGTTACCCTCAATCTCCTTTTCTTTTCTGTATCTACTTAATATTTGGTACTTCAAGGCTCAGTCTTTGGTCATCTTCTCTGTGGACAATCATTTCTTTAGTAATCTAATTTTGTCTCATTACTATTTACTCATTGATATGCCTACATTTATACATCCACCCTGCTGTATCTCAAAATTCAGACTATTATACTTAACTGCATATTTAATACATTCATTGGGATATCTAATAATCTTTTCAAAATCAACATATCATAAACACTTACTTGTAACTTATTTGTGACCTTTCCCCCAATTCAGTTTAATCTGGAGTCTTCCTGTTTCAGGTGATGGCAGCACCATCCTTCCTGTCATTCTGTCCAAAAACTCATCATCCTAATTAATCTTTCTTTTATGCTCCAAGTTACTAGCAAATCGTGTTGACTAAACTGTCAAAATCTGTGTGAAATCTGAATACAAACGCAACTCTCTCCATAAGCCATTATCCATTCACGAAAGATCACTTCCATTCCTTCACCTCCTCTCATTCAAATATTTACTCAAATCCAATTTTATTAATAAACATATTCTGGCAAGCCTATCTAATATTGTAACTTACCCCCTGCCTCCCCTCTGACACTCCTACCCCCATCAAACTACTCTACTACTTCTTTTTATCTAGCATTTATCACTGCTAATACAAAATATAATTTACCTACTTATTAACTTAATTATTAAATTCCATTTGGGTAAACTGCATCTGTTTTGGTCACTGGCGTATGATGCCAAGTGCCTCGGAGGATGCCTGGCTTCTGGTAGGCCCTCAACAAAAATGTGCTGTGAGATTTTGTTTAAGCCATTCTCAATTAGAGCAGCCTATGGATACTAACCCACATAGTATTTTCCTGGTATGTAAGATATATAATACTCTCTTTTTAGGATCTTTGCTTTATGAGTTATGAAAAACTACTCCAGTCATACTTTCATCTCTGTCACTCCACAGAATAACTGAGTCAGAGTTAAAAATGGTGTCCACATTTCTAAATCAAATAGTCAGCCTACAGCCTCAGTGGCACTTGAGCTATTAGCAGCATTTAGTAAATTCATCACTCTTTCTTCCTTGCCACCCTTTCTTCACTTATCAGCTAGGATATCACACTTTTTTGTTTGTTTGTTTTTCTCTTATTATTTGTTGTTACCCTCAATCTCCTTTTCTTTTCTGTATCTACTTAATATTTGGTACTTCAAGGCTCAGTCTTTGGTCATCTTCTCTGTGGACAATCATTTCTTTAGTAATCTAATTTTGTCTCATTACTATTTACTCATTGATATGCCTACATTTATACATCCACCCTGCTGTATCTCAAAATTCAGACTATTATACTTAACTGCATATTTAATACATTCATTGGGATATCTAATAATCTTTTCAAAATCAACATATCATAAACACTTACTTGTAACTTATTTGTGACCTTTCCCCCAATTCAGTTTAATCTGGAGTCTTCCTGTTTCAGGTGATGGCAGCACCATCCTTCCTGTCATTCTGTCCAAAAACTCATCATCCTAATTAATCTTTCTTTTATGCTCCAAGTTACTAGCAAATCGTGTTGACTAAACTGTCAAAATCTGTGTGAAATCTGAATACAAACGCAACTCTCTCCATAAGCCATTATCCATTCACGAAAGATCACTTCCATTCCTTCACCTCCTCTCATTCAAATATTTACTCAAATCCAATTTTATTAATAAACATATTCTGGCAAGCCTATCTAATATTGTAACTTACCCCCTGCCTCCCCTCTGACACTCCTACCCCCATCAAACTACTCTACTACTTCTTTTTATCTAGCATTTATCACTGCTAATACAAAATATAATTTACCTACTTATTAACTTAATTATTAAATTCCATTTGGGTAAACTGCATCTGTTTTGGTCACTGGCGTATGATGCCAAGTGCCTCGGAGGATGCCTGGCTTCTGGTAGGCCCTCAACAAAAATGTGCTGTGAGATTTTGTTTAAGCCATTCTCAATTAGAGCAGCCTATGGATACTAACCCACATAGTATTTTCCTGGTATGTAAGATATATAATACTCTCTTTTTAGGATCTTTGCTTTATGAGTTATGAAGTTGTCTTCTACATAATTTAAGAATGCTTTGATACTGCTTGATTGCCACTATTATTTATCTTCACCTCAGAAAAACATAGGAGAGTTGAAAATCCCCTTTGAATATAAGACAGAACAGTTTAGAGTGCACAAAGTGCTGACATACAATTTTTGAGTTTCACTCACCTTTCATGCTAATGGTCTGTTTCAGGTAACCCTCATAATTTTCTCTTTAGCTTTTATTCCTTGCATTTTTAAGTTGAAGTATCTTACCATTCTACTCTTCATTGTCAATTGTATCTCTCTGGCATTGTAAATACTCTTGTTGTATAATACACTCTCTTGCCATTCTCTTGGTTGTCATTCCAGTAATGGAATGAACCCTCTAGGTTCTGGTTATGCCCACTAGGTTATGACCTCTTTTCAGTGTAAGCTCTTCTAGTTTTCTTATCCGTATGCCATATACCATATGTTTGTGCTTTATCACTTCAGTTAGCATATAACATTTGTCTCAGTGTAGCAAAAATTGTGATCTGTGTGATTTTAGATCTCAAAAATACACGGCTGTATATTTGAGTTAAGTATCTATGACCTATTTTACCTAAAAGTTAGCTGGACATTTTCATATTTCTAGATTTTTGTGTGCTTAGAGAAGGGCAATGTGAAAGAAGGAATTTTAGTCATTGAAATGGAAATAATAAACTGGGAATATTTAGAATGTTTCATAAATGGTTGACACAGCAAGTATTTTTTAAGTGATAATTATAAAAATGGAGGCAGAAACTATTATTGCAGACCAGTCTTGGAGGAGGAAGTGCTTAAAAATAACAATTCTGATAGTACACAAGCTGTAATAATTATTTTTTGAAAATAGAATTTACCTACTTATTAACTTAATTATTAAATTCCATTTGGGTAAACTGCATCTGTTTTGGTCACTGGCGTATGATGCCAAGTGCCTCGGAGGATGCCTGGCTTCTGGTAGGCCCTCAACAAAAATGTGCTGTGAGATTTTGTTTAAGCCATTCTCAATTAGAGCAGCCTATGGATACTAACCCACATAGTATTTTCCTGGTATGTAAGATATATAATACTCTCTTTTTAGGATCTTTGCTTTATGAGTTATGAAGTTGTCTTCTACATAATTTAAGAATGCTTTGATACTGCTTGATTGCCACTATTATTTATCTTCACCTCAGAAAAACATAGGAGAGTTGAAAATCCCCTTTGAATATAAGACAGAACAGTTTAGAGTGCACAAAGTGCTGACATACAATTTTTGAGTTTCACTCACCTTTCATGCTAATGGTCTGTTTCAGGTAACCCTCATAATTTTCTCTTTAGCTTTTATTCCTTGCATTTTTAAGTTGAAGTATCTTACCATTCTACTCTTCATTGTCAATTGTATCTCTCTGGCATTGTAAATACTCTTGTTGTATAATACACTCTCTTGCCATTCTCTTGGTTGTCATTCCAGTAATGGAATGAACCCTCTAGGTTCTGGTTATGCCCACTAGGTTATGACCTCTTTTCAGTGTAAGCTCTTCTAGTTTTCTTATCCGTATGCCATATACCATATGTTTGTGCTTTATCACTTCAGTTAGCATATAACATTTGTCTCAGTGTAGCAAAAATTGTGATCTGTGTGATTTTAGATCTCAAAAATACACGGCTGTATATTTGAGTTAAGTATCTATGACCTATTTTACCTAAAAGTTAGCTGGACATTTTCATATTTCTAGATTTTTGTGTGCTTAGAGAAGGGCAATGTGAAAGAAGGAATTTTAGTCATTGAAATGGAAATAATAAACTGGGAATATTTAGAATGTTTCATAAATGGTTGACACAGCAAGTATTTTTTAAGTGATAATTATAAAAATGGAGGCAGAAACTATTATTGCAGACCAGTCTTGGAGGAGGAAGTGCTTAAAAATAACAATTCTGATAGTACACAAGCTGTAATAATTATAGAGTAGATTTTTCTTGTAGATTAAGATTTTTAATGGAGCACTTTGTTCCCCTAGTCTTCATGATACCTAGGTTTTTCTCCCATAATAGAATTCAGTCATTCAAGTTCCTCCTGGTTCATCCACTATACTAGGCAGATTCACTCCAGACCTTGTTATTACCTGAAATATCCTCTGACCACAGTGGTACCCACTGTGCTATGTTTAAGTACTTGTTAAAGTACTTGTTAAGTACTCTTTTTAAATTTAGCTCAAGTGTTGCCTCTTTTCCCTAAATTTTACTTGGATAAAGTGATCATATTTTCTTTTGAAAGTCTAGCATTACAACCTCTGCTGTAACATCCATACAAGAGCTTATTTAGATATAGGTTCATTTCTCCTCGTTTTTAATGAAAATGATACTGTCTTAGTTATCCTTATATGTCCAAAATATCACATACTGAGAATATGTGGTGGTTATATAATTGATTTTACAAGTGTCTATAAAAATTGCTAAATAGAAAAACTATAATAATGAGATCAGAAATTGGTTGAACAATTCTGGGTTGCATAGGGCATACTAGAGGTAATTTTTTTTTTTTTTTGGCCACTTCTGTTGGTCTTTCATTTATTTGTTTTCATCTATGTTTTTTCTTTGGCCTGTGTGGGCCTCCCATCACAGTGGCCTTTCTCGCTGCAGAGCACCAGCTCTGGGTCCATGCATGCCAGAGCTCCCGCTCGGTAGTTGGACGCATGGGTCCAGCTGCTCTGCGGCACGTGGGATCTTCGCAGGCCAGGGATCGAGCTGGTGCCTGTTGAACTGCAAGGCAGTGTCCTTACCCACTGGACCACCAGGAAGCCCAACTTTTTTTCAGTTTTTAGAAAGGGCAATGTGAAAGAAGGAATTTAAAAGTCTTTTTTGAAAAAGGGGGAAAAAATAGTCATTGAAATGGAAATAATAAACTGGGAATATTTAGAATGTTTCATAAATGGTTGACACAGCAAGTATTTTTTAAGTGATAATTATAAAAATGGAGGCAGAAACTATTATTGCAGACCAGTCTTGGAGGAGGAAGTGCTTAAAAATAACAATTCTGATAGTACACAAGCTGTAATAATTATAGAGTAGATTTTTCTTGTAGATTAAGATTTTTAATGGAGCACTTTGTTCCCCTAGTCTTCATGATACCTAGGTTTTTCTCCCATAATAGAATTCAGTCATTCAAGTTCCTCCTGGTTCATCCACTATACTAGGCAGATTCACTCCAGACCTTGTTATTACCTGAAATATCCTCTGACCACAGTGGTACCCACTGTGCTATGTTTAAGTACTTGTTAAAGTACTTGTTAAGTACTCTTTTTAAATTTAGCTCAAGTGTTGCCTCTTTTCCCTAAATTTTACTTGGATAAAGTGATCATATTTTCTTTTGAAAGTCTAGCATTACAACCTCTGCTGTAACATCCATACAAGAGCTTATTTAGATATAGGTTCATTTCTCCTCGTTTTTAATGAAAATGATACTGTCTTAGTTATCCTTATATGTCCAAAATATCACATACTGAGAATATGTGGTGGTTATATAATTGATTTTACAAGTGTCTATAAAAATTGCTAAATAGAAAAACTATAATAATGAGATCAGAAATTGGTTGAACAATTCTGGGTTGCATAGGGCATACTAGAGGTAATTTTTTTTTTTTTTTGGCCACTTCTGTTGGTCTTTCATTTATTTGTTTTCATCTATGTTTTTTCTTTGGCCTGTGTGGGCCTCCCATCACAGTGGCCTTTCTCGCTGCAGAGCACCAGCTCTGGGTCCATGCGCTCCAGAGCTCCGGCTTGGTAGTTGGACCCATTGGTCCAGCTGCTCTGCGGCACGTGGGATCTTCCCAGGCCAGGGATCAAACTGGTGCCTGTTGAACTGCAAGGCAGTGTCCTTACCCACTGGACCACCAGGGAAGCCCAACGTAATTATTTTTTACTTTCATTAAATAAATAAGCAAAAAATGATAGCAATTTAAACTAAATCCAGTGATCTATTTAGAAAGAAGATAGATGAATCATTTTGTTTCATCGCTATATTCTGAGGTCTGGGAAACCCCAAGAGATGGATGGAGGAGCCATACCTGATAAAGTAGGTAGACTTTTAATTCAGTGAAAACTGACTTTGGTTAGAACCAAGATTTCTAGTCCATTATCATTATCGTGGATGGCTCATCTCTTTCTGTAACATTCAAAGACTAACTTTCCAGAATTAGAACTTAAAGAAGGGGATAGGTTAAAGCTTGTTGACACATGGGTGCTTAATCACACGTGGAAAAGCTTCAGAAGCAGAAATAGGATGAAAGAGGGCTGGGTTTATGTGCCATGAAAGGTATTTGTACTTTCTGCTGCTGAGAGATAGAGCAACTGCATCTTACTCTATAGCCTGGAGAATCTGCCATTTTGAGCAAGAAAAGATCTGAGTTTAGTCCTGTGGATCAGAGTTGATGAATGTTTCTTAAGTTTCACAAAATGCAATAGATGCAGTGCAGAATAGAGTGAGAAATGAGATGGGGAAGCTTTGGAAATGTTTCCCACGTGGAGAGTAAAGTGCACAAATAACGCTTCATTCATACTGTTGCCATCAGACATAGACCGATACAGATTTTGCCCATTTAAAAAGGGTGGGGTCAGAGCTTAAGAAAGGAAACAATAGGGTAAGAAAAGGGAAAGAGAACATTTCCCTGAAAACATAGAAGAAAAAAAGGAAATCTCTGAAAGTAACGTATGAGAAGCAGATGGAACTTTAGGAGACATCTGCATGGTGTCATCTAAAATATGGAGTAGACAGGAGTCATGGGTGAGAAGCGACTGCATCCATGTGTAAATCTAACACTCTTTTCCAGATCACCATGAAATGAACAAAAGAATATAAAAACAAGGAAAATTTAGCATTTTTGATGGAAAATATGGGAGGATGCCATCCATATGCCAGAAAAATCAAAGATGGGACATTAAATGAAGACAGTGGGGAATTCCTTACAAATATCTTACAGAAAAAGTGTATGGGTTTATAAGAGCTAAACAAAGATTAACAAGAAAGAAATTAATACTTTCTTAGTTTGCTATAGTAAGGCTCTAGTTGAAGATGTATCAGAGAAATATGTTAGAAATTGTATACTTGTATAAATCAATTGAATTAAGAATCAGGTTGCTTAGGAAAATCAAGGGAAAGCATGCCTGTCTTAAACAGAATGACTGCAGAGTATTCTCATACTTGGAAGCAGTGGGAGATGAGGATGGAGTAGGAGTTCCAGAAAGATGGACAGAACAGCATGTGAAATAAGGAAAACAGACCACAGAAAACCAATTTTAAAAGTTAGTTCCTTCCACAGGAGATATACTAGTAGCAATAGAAATATTACGGCTCTAAATTGGGCAGGCCATTAGATTACAAAAAGAGCTAATATAAACTTGAATGAAGCCAGTTTTTAGCCTGAGAGATAGAGCAACTGCATCTTACTCTATAGCCTGGAGAATCTGCCATTTTGAGCAAGAAAAGATCTGAGTTTAGTCCTGTGGATCAGAGTTGATGAATGTTTCTTAAGTTTCACAAAATGCAATAGATGCAGTGCAGAATAGAGTGAGAAATGAGATGGGGAAGCTTTGGAAATGTTTCCCACGTGGAGAGTAAAGTGCACAAATAACGCTTCATTCATACTGTTGCCATCAGACATAGACCGATACAGATTTTGCCCATTTAAAAAGGGTGGGGTCAGAGCTTAAGAAAGGAAACAATAGGGTAAGAAAAGGGAAAGAGAACATTTCCCTGAAAACATAGAAGAAAAAAAGGAAATCTCTGAAAGTAACGTATGAGAAGCAGATGGAACTTTAGGAGACATCTGCATGGTGTCATCTAAAATATGGAGTAGACAGGAGTCATGGGTGAGAAGCGACTGCATCCATGTGTAAATCTAACACTCTTTTCCAGATCACCATGAAATGAACAAAAGAATATAAAAACAAGGAAAATTTAGCATTTTTGATGGAAAATATGGGAGGATGCCATCCATATGCCAGAAAAATCAAAGATGGGACATTAAATGAAGACAGTGGGGAATTCCTTACAAATATCTTACAGAAAAAGTGTATGGGTTTATAAGAGCTAAACAAAGATTAACAAGAAAGAAATTAATACTTTCTTAGTTTGCTATAGTAAGGCTCTAGTTGAAGATGTATCAGAGAAATATGTTAGAAATTGTATACTTGTATAAATCAATTGAATTAAGAATCAGGTTGCTTAGGAAAATCAAGGGAAAGCATGCCTGTCTTAAACAGAATGACTGCAGAGTATTCTCATACTTGGAAGCAGTGGGAGATGAGGATGGAGTAGGAGTTCCAGAAAGATGGACAGAACAGCATGTGAAATAAGGAAAACAGACCACAGAAAACCAATTTTAAAAGTTAGTTCCTTCCA
This sequence comes from Tragulus kanchil, assembly GCA_022376925.1. NCBI lineage: Eukaryota > Metazoa > Chordata > Mammalia > Artiodactyla > Tragulidae > Tragulus > Tragulus kanchil. Next base: position 114,711,609 of record JAIOJX010000023.1, on the reverse strand, counting down.
CAGGAGATATACTAGTAGCAATAGAAATATTACGGCTCTAAATTGGGCAGGCCATTAGATTACAAAAAGAGCTAATATAAACTTGAATGAAGCCAGTTTTTAGCCTGAGAGCTATAAGAGTTTTAAATAGTTTCTTAGAAAAGTCTAAGAAGATAAAAGTACAAGAAGTTTGTAACTGTTGGTCTAGAATGTGCCTTCTTTTTTAATTAATTAATTAATTAATTTATTTTTTTACATGTATGTTCCCAGATCATTCATATGCATATCCTTGGACCCTCCCCCCACCCAGTTCCCCCCCCCTCCCATCCCTCCAGACCATCGCTCCAAGTGGTTGTAGGTACTCCTATTCCCCTAGCACAATGACAATAGCTATCTTTTCCACACGTGACAGTATAGGCTTCCATGTTACTCCCTCCATGCCTCCCTCCCACTGTTCGGTCTCCACATTATCTTTATGTCTATTCTCTGTTTTTTCAAAAGTTCGCTACGTATGTTATCATGACCATCTTACTAGATCCCATATATATGAGTTAGTATACTATACTTGTCTTTCTCTTTTTGACTTACTTCACTTTTTATGATAGGTTCTAGAGCCAGCCACCTCATTAGGACTGAGTCTTCTGCATTTCTTTTAACAGCTGAATAGTATTCCATTGTATATATGTACCAGATCTTCTGTATCCATTCATTCGTCGATGGACATCTAGGTTGCTTCCATGTTCTGGCTATTGTATAGAGAGCTGCAATGAACATTGGGGTACAGGTGCCTCTTTCAGTTTTGATTTCATCAGGATATAGGCCTAATAGTGGGATTGCTGGGTCATAGGGTGCTTCTATTTTTAGTTTTTTAAGGAATCTCCATATTGTCTTCCATAGAGGTTGTATTAATTTACATTCCCACCAGCAATGCAAGAGGGTTCCCTTTTCTCCACACCCTGTCCAGCACCTGCTTTTTTCTTGTTTGGCCAAAGTTAGTATTCTCATACTTGGAAGCGGGGATGAGGATGGAGTAGGAGTTCCAGAAAGATGGACAGAACAGCATGTGAAATAAGGAAAACAGACCACAGAAAACCAATTTTAAAAGTTAGTTCCTTCCACAGGAGATATACTAGTAGCAATAGAAATATTACGGCTCTAAATTGGGCAGGCCATTAGATTACAAAAAGAGCTAATATAAACTTGAATGAAGCCAGTTTTTAGCCTGAGAGCTATAAGAGTTTTAAATAGTTTCTTAGAAAAGTCTAAGAAGATAAAAGTACAAGAAGTTTGTAACTGTTGGTCTAGAATGTGCCTTCTTTTTTAATTAATTAATTAATTAATTTATTTTTTTACATGTATGTTCCCAGATCATTCATATGCATATCCTTGGACCCTCCCCCCACCCAGTTCCCCCCGTCCCATCCCTCCAGACCATCGCTCCAAGTGGTTGTAGGTACTCCTATTCCCCTAGCACAATGACAATAGCTATCTTTTCCACACGGGACAGTATAGGCTTCCATGTTACTCCCTCCATGCCTCCCTCCCACTGTTCGGTCTCCACATTATCTTTATGTCTATTCTCTGTTTTTTCAAAAGTTCGCTACGTATGTTATCATGACCATCTTACTAGATCCCATATATATGAGTTAGTATACTATACTTGTCTTTCTCTTTTTGACTTACTTCACTTTTTATGATAGGTTCTAGAGCCAGCCACCTCATTAGGACTGAGTCTTCTGCATTTCTTTTAACAGCTGAATAGTATTCCATTGTATATATGTACCAGATCTTCTGTATCCATTCATTCGTCGATGGACATCTAGGTTGCTTCCATGTTCTGGCTATTGTATAGAGAGCTGCAATGAACATTGGGGTACAGGTGCCTCTTTCAGTTTTGATTTCATCAGGATATAGGCCTAATAGTGGGATTGCTGGGTCATAGGGTGCTTCTATTTTTAGTTTTTTAAGGAATCTCCATATTGTCTTCCATAGAGGTTGTATTAATTTACATTCCCACCAGCAATGCAAGAGGGTTCCCTTTTCTCCACACCCTGTCCAGCACTTGCTGTCTGTCGATTTGTTGATGATGGCCATTCTGACAGGTGTGAGGTGGTATCTCATTGTGGTTTTAATTTGCATTTCTCTGATAATAAGCGAGGTTGAGCATCGTTTCATGTATTTTTGGGCCATCTGTATGTCCTCTTTGGAGAGGCGTCTCTTTAGATCTTTTTCCCATTTTTTGATTGGGCTGCTCATTTTCCCTGTGTTGAGTTGTCTGAGTTGCTTGTAGATTTTGAAGATTAATTCTTTGTCTGTTGTTTCATTTGCTATGATTTTCTCCCATTCTGTGGGGTGTCTGTTCAACTTTTTGGTGATTTCTTTTGCTGTACAAAAGCTTTTAAGTTTCATGAGGTCCCACGTGTTGACTTTTCTTTTCAGTTCCACTATTTTAGCAGGTGGGTCAGAGAAGATCTTGCTTTGATTGATGTCCTTGAGGGTTTTGCCTATATTCTCCTCTAAGAGTTTGATAGAATGTGCCTTCTTTTCAATATGTATAAACAAGGTGAAACAAACCCTAAAAGGAGTCTTCCCTATAAAAGAAGATAAATTTAACACACAAAGAGAGTAATTTTGAGAACAGAAATTCTGGAGTGAAATATTTTAAAAAATGTATAAAACTTTTATAAATGTTGAAGGAATATGGACTCTAAACAACTCTGACCCAATAGTTCATTCTGTCACTGTGGGAAAAATACCATTAAGGAATGAACTATTAAAATAGAAATAATAAAGAACAGAAATGCAGATGAGTTACATATGGAAACACCTTACGAAGCTTTGGTAGAATGCATATAGAAAGGAAGAAGGGATAGAAAGAGGAAAGACTGGGAAAGGGCAGTCAATAAAGACCCAGAAGATGAATAATTTAGAAGAACAGGCCAAAATAAAATTAACAGAAATAATATAGAAAGATGTACTAAAGGAAAACTTTTTAGAGATTCACACAGAGCAAAATATACTCTGACTCTGAATTAGAAAGCAGTCATCATATGGCAAGCAATATTAATTTTTAAAAAGCTACTTATTAGACTTTCACCTCTTTTGTAGAAAAGGATAGATTTTGGATTAAAAAAATCTGATATTCATCCAGGTGAGAAAGAAAACAACAATGAGCAGGGCTTCCCTGGTGGTCCAGTGGGTAAAAAGTTGGCCTTCCAGTGCAAGGGGCGCCAGTTTGATCCCTGGCCTGGGAAGATCCTAAGTGCCACAGAGCGGCTGGACTCACGTGTGCCCATTATGAGCCAGTGCTCTGGAACCCATATGCCCAGAGCCGGTGGTCTGCAACGAGAGAGACCACTGCAATGGGAGACGCACACAAGCCAAAAGAATAAAAGATGGATGAAAATAAATAAATGAAAAACCTATAAAAGAGGCTAAAATTAAAACAAAACGAAACAAAACTGAAGAAGGAAAATCAGAGTTGCAGATTTGATATATAAGTACTTTGATTATGAGTGGTAACAATAATGGGTAAATAAGTAAAGTAATAGCATTATTAATAGCAACAAAAATATATGAATTGTTATTAGCTAGTTAAAATGAAAGGACATTTATAAACCATATGAGCCACTTAATTTAAATGTTTATAGGTAGATTGTTACCTACTTAAAAGCTAAATGAAGATAAAGAAATAGGTTGAATTGTTGCAAATATGGTGTATCTAACCTGCCTCTATTATAAGTAATTATAATGGAAGAGAAAGATAAAAATAAGTAGTAACAGTAGATGGTTAAGAAAATTAGGTTATATTCTCTGTTTTTTCAAAAAAAAAAAAAATAGAGGCATAGCAGTAGAGAGCAGGAACAGCAGAGTTTAAATATGTGCCCTTCATATTTTGGTTATATTCTGGTAAATCTAAAGTGGCACTTTATTGTTGATAATGACAACTGGAAATGTACATAGTCAAGCATTGTGAAGTACTGGTAGAATTTTTAGAATTAAAGATAAGATGTATACATTTCATATTAGTGGAGTGAAATGTGGGGCACCCTCCATTATCCTGTGTACCAGATACTATTAAGGCCCTGTATTCCCTACTGCTGGGTTTACTGTATCTGCAGCGGGCCATCCCCTCACACATTGACAGCTTTCCACCATCTTTGCCAGAACGTCTCCCCTTCCTCCACCTTGGCCCGAGGATCTTCTCTGGAACTACAGAGAAGAACTACTCATCAGCCCACTCAGAAGGCTGCCAAGAGTGCCAGGAATTTAAAGACTTTGGAAACAGCTCTCGTTCAGAGAGGATCGGGAATCAGCTGATAAATCTCCAGCTTCCCTATGCTTCAGGGGAACAATGCTAATGTCCTTCTATATGCTCCTCGAAGGATTTTCAGTTACATGGAGCCTCGCTTACTCACAAAGGTGCTGCCTGAATTCATCTGACTCTTACTGCCTTAAAAAAAAATTGTTCCAGCCCCACTTTCTCACATGTATTTCCTATGATCACCTCCCGAATAAATTTGATACTTAGGTATAATCTAAACTAAAATAGGAAATAAAATATAGAAATCACTAAAGAAGGAAAATAAAACAACATGATAAAAGAAAAATCCATATACTTACCTTGACAAAAAATATGAATATATTAAATTCTCCAATAGAAAATAAGATGTTCAGATTGGATTGAATTGTGTACAGTCTGAGAGACATAGAACAAAAACCAACTGAGCCTGATACCTTAAAAATAAGACTGGGGGCTTCCCTGGTGGTCCAGTGGGTAAGGACACCGCCTTGCAGTGCAAGGGGCGCCGGTTCGATCCCTGGCCTGGGAAGATCCCACGTGCCGCGGAGCTGCTGGACCGATGTGTCCAATTACCGAGCCCGGGCTCTAGAGTGCATGCGCCCAGAGCGGGTGCTCTGCGACAACAGAGGCCACCGCGAGGGGAGGCCCACACAGGCCAAAGAACAAAGATGGATGAAATTGGACAAATGAAAGACCAATAGAAGTGGCCCGCCTGCTCCCCTCCCTCCCCACCCTCACCCCACCAAAATAAGTAAATAAATAAATCTTAAAAAAAAAAAAGAAGACTGGGAAAATTATTGATCAAATACAAGACACACTTAAAACATAGTATCAACAACAGAATGTATAAAGTATAACATAAAATGGATCATATTATATAAAGGTTATTTTAATGTATTTATACCCCCATTGACACTTTCACATCTTAGCCAGGCCATCCCCTCACACATTGACAGCTTTCCACCATCTTTGCCAGAACGTCTCCTTCCTCCACCTTGGCCGAGGATCTTCTCTGGAACTACAGAGAAGAACTACTCATCAGCCCACTCAGAAGGCTGCCAAGAGTGCCAGGAATTTAAAGACTTTGGAAACAGCTCTCGTTCAGAGAGGATCGGGAATCAGCTGATAAATCTCCAGCTTCCCTATGCTTCAGGGGAACAATGCTAATGTCCTTCTATATGCTCCTCGAAGGATTTTCAGTTACATGGAGCCTCGCTTACTCACAAAGGTGCTGCCTGAATTCATCTGACTCTTACTGCCTTAAAAAAAAATTGTTCCAGCCCCACTTTCTCACATGTATTTCCTATGATCACCTCCCGAATAAATTTGATACTTAGGTATAATCTAAACTAAAATAGGAAATAAAATATAGAAATCACTAAAGAAGGAAAATAAAACAACATGATAAAAGAAAAATCCATATACTTACCTTGACAAAAAATATGAATATATTAAATTCTCCAATAGAAAATAAGATGTTCAGATTGGATTGAATTGTGTACAGTCTGAGAGACATAGAACAAAAACCAACTGAGCCTGATACCTTAAAAATAAGACTGGGGGCTTCCCTGGTGGTCCAGTGGGTAAGGACACCGCCTTGCAGTGCAAGGGGCGCCGGTTCGATCCCTGGCCTGGGAAGATCCCACGTGCCGCGGAGCTGCTGGACCGATGTGTCCAATTACCGAGCCCGGGCTCTAGAGTGCATGCGCCCAGAGCGGGTGCTCTGCGACAACAGAGGCCACCGCGAGGGGAGGCCCACACAGGCCAAAGAACAAAGATGGATGAAATTGGACAAATGAAAGACCAATAGAAGTGGCCCGCCTGCTCCCCTCCCTCCCCACCCTCACCCCACCAAAATAAGTAAATAAATAAATCTTAAAAAAAAAAAAGAAGACTGGGAAAATTATTGATCAAATACAAGACACACTTAAAACATAGTATCAACAACAGAATGTATAAAGTATAACATAAAATGGATCATATTATATAAAGGTTATCTTTCAAATGTGAATGTTTTATATCATATACTAATTTATCACTTTAATTTTCTTGCTACTATCTTGAGGAAAACAACTACTAATTTTTTTAATAGTTATATATATGCTTCTTTATTTTATAATATTTTTTAGTTTTTTTTTTAATTTTTTAAAGGTATCTCTATACTGTCTTCCATAGCGGCTGTATCAATTTACATTCCCACCAGCAATGCAAGAGTGTTCTCTTTTCTCCGTACCCTCTCCAGCATTTATTGTCTGTCAGTTTTGTGGATGATGGCCATTCTGATGGGTGTGAGGTGATATCTCATTGTAGTTTTGATTTGCATTTCTCTAATAAAAGTGAGGTTGAGCATTGTTTCATGTGTTTTTTGGCCATCTGTATGTCCTCTTTGGTGAGATGTCTGTTTAGGTCCTTTTCCCATTTTTTGGATGGTTCATTTTTCCAGTGCTGAGTTGTCTGAGTTGCTTGTAGATTTTGAAGATTAATTCTTTGTCTGTTACTTCATTTGCTATGATTTTCTCCCATTCTGTGCACTGTCTGTTCAGCATTTTTGTAGTTTCTTTTGCTGTACAAAAGCTGTTAAGTTTCATTAAGTCACACATGTTACTTTTTGGTTTTAGTTCCGCTGTTCTAGTAGGTGGGTCATGGAAGATCTTGCTTTGATTTATGTCCTTGAATATTTTACCTACATTCTCCTCTACGAGTTTGATGGTTTCTGGTCATACATTTAGGTCTTTAATCCATTTTGAGTTGGTCTTTGTGTATGGTGTCAGGGAATGTTCCAACTTCATTTTTTTGCATGTAGCTGTCCAGTTTTCCCAGCACCATTTGTTGAAGAGGCTGTCTCTGTCCCATTTTAGATTTTCGCCTCCTTTGTCAAAAATAAGGTACCCATAGGTGTGTGGGTTTATCTCTGGGTTCTCTTCTCTTGTTCCATTGGTCTATATTTCTGTTTTTTTGTGCCAGTACCATAGTTAATTAAAATATTGCCTGGAAAAGCAGATCCAGGGCAAGGTCCTGGCTGGGAATATAATCATGAAAGCAGTTTTTAACCAAGGGATATGTTGGGAAAGAGGACAGTGTACAGCTAATGAGAAGGAACAGATTCATGTTGCAAGGATTTTATAGGGTTAGGTAATAAAGATTAGTGTGTAGTAGAGTTTAGTACAGCTGGAAGAGAATAGTAGAGACAGGAAGATAGGAAATATTTATGTAGAGGAGTTATATATATGCTTCTTTATTTTATAATATTTTTTAGTTTTTTTTTTAATTTTTTAAAGGTATCTCTATACTGTCTTCCATAGCGGCTGTATCAATTTACATTCCCACCAGCAATGCAAGAGTGTTCTCTTTTCTCCGTACCCTCTCCAGCATTTATTGTCTGTCAGTTTTGTGGATGATGGCCATTCTGATGGGTGTGAGGTGATATCTCATTGTAGTTTTGATTTGCATTTCTCTAATAAAAGTGAGGTTGAGCATTGTTTCATGTGTTTTTTGGCCATCTGTATGTCCTCTTTGGTGAGATGTCTGTTTAGGTCCTTTTCCCATTTTTTGGATGGTTCATTTTTCCAGTGCTGAGTTGTCTGAGTTGCTTGTAGATTTTGAAGATTAATTCTTTGTCTGTTACTTCATTTGCTATGATTTTCTCCCATTCTGTGCACTGTCTGTTCAGCATTTTTGTAGTTTCTTTTGCTGTACAAAAGCTGTTAAGTTTCATTAAGTCACACATGTTACTTTTTGGTTTTAGTTCCGCTGTTCTAGTAGGTGGGTCATGGAAGATCTTGCTTTGATTTATGTCCTTGAATATTTTACCTACATTCTCCTCTACGAGTTTGATGGTTTCTGGTCATACATTTAGGTCTTTAATCCATTTTGAGTTGGTCTTTGTGTATGGTGTCAGGGAATGTTCCAACTTCATTTTTTTGCATGTAGCTGTCCAGTTTTCCCAGCACCATTTGTTGAAGAGGCTGTCTCTGTCCCATTTTAGATTTTCGCCTCCTTTGTCAAAAATAAGGTACCCATAGGTGTGTGGGTTTATCTCTGGGTTCTCTTCTCTTGTTCCATTGGTCTATATTTCTGTTTTTTTGTGCCAGTACCATAGTTAATTAAAATATTGCCTGGAAAAGCAGATCCAGGGCAAGGTCCTGGCTGGGAATATAATCATGAAAGCAGTTTTTAACCAAGGGATATGTTGGGAAAGAGGACAGTGTACAGCTAATGAGAAGGAACAGATTCATGTTGCAAGGATTTTATAGGGTTAGGTAATAAAGATTAGTGTGTAGTAGAGTTTAGTACAGCTGGAAGAGAATAGTAGAGACAGGAAGATAGGAAATATTTATGTAGAGGATAGTAGTAGGTACAAAAAGATTTTACAGTTAGAGAATAGAGAGAGGGAGCAGTGGCAAAAAAAAAAATGTTTTAAAAATATTAGGATTAAAAAAGGAATTTAAAAATTAAAAAAGAAAAGGGAAAAGAAAAAAAAAGAAAGAAAAAAAGAGTAAATGTTGTCCCTGGCTTTTCTCTTCTCATCTGCGTGTGGACCTTCCACCTGTTTGTTCTTGATGTTGTTGTCCCAGGTTTCCCTAGTCTGTTTTGGTGGGGGTCGGGTGTGGGGGCTGGACGACTGCTTATGTCTTAGGTTTCAGTGAGGGTCAGTTTTTTTTTTTTTTTTTTTTTTTGTAGTCAGGACCCTAGCAGAGCCGGTTGCTCTAGTTTCTGTTTTGCTTTCAGTAAAACAAACGCTCTGCAGACAGCTCAGATGCTGGCCAGAGCGGGCGCAGCGGGCAGTTCCCAGTTCATCTGGCAGAGGCTGCGCCTCCGGCCCCGTGCTGGAGGGGCCTCCCCGGTTCCACAGCGCACCCTCTGGTGGCCTTCAATCCCTGCTCTTCTCCCGATTTCTTCTGCCAGGGCTGTCCTCTGTCTGCGGGACTGTGCCTACTTGTCCCAGGTGCCCGGCTCCTTTGCTGCAGCTCTGGGATTGCATAGACTTTTTAGGCTGCTGGCGCACGTGCACTGTGTGTGTGTGTATATATATATATATATATATATATATATATATATATATATATATTTAATATTCCTTTTCACTTCTTCTCCCCTAGTATCAAAAATATATATATATATTTATATAATATATATATATTTAATATTAGGGGAGAAGAAGTGAAAAGGAATATTACTACAGATACAAGGGTGATTTTAAAAATATATGTAAGCTGTATTGTTGCTGTGTTGTTTAGTCGCTAAGTTGTGTCTGACTTTTTGCTACTCTATAAACTAGTCTTTCAGCCTCCTGTGTTCATGGGATTTCCCAGGTAAGAACACGGGAGTGGGTTGCTGTTTCTTTCTCTAAGGGATCTTCCTGATCCATGGACTGGAACTCTTATCTCTTGCACTGAGCCACCAGAGAAGTCCCATAAGCTTGGTCATTAAAACACAGTTTGAAAATCTTGCTGTAATGGATTATAATTTCATAGGTGATACAAATATCTAACTTTCTCAAAGAGAAAGTATGAAAGTGGGAAGCCTTGTCAGAATAATATGGCCTTCAGTATGTATCTCCCAGACTTTGCTCAGACTCATGTCCATTGAGTCAGTGATGCCATCCAACCATCTGTTGCCACTTTCTTCTCCTACCCTCAATCTTTCCTGGTATCAGGGTCTTTTCCAGTGCGTTGGCTCTTTTCATCAGGTGGCCAAAGTATTGGAGCTTCAGCTTTAGGGTTAGTCCTTCCAGAGACTGAATTCAGGTTTAACTTCCTTTAGAATTGACTGGTTTGATCTCCTTGCTGTCCAAGGGACTTTCAAGAGGCTTCTCTAGAATCATAATTTGACAGCATTAATTCTTTGGCTCTCAGCCTTCTTTATGGTCCAACTCTCACATCCGTATGTGACTACTGGAAAAATCACAGTTTTTATTGTTTGGCAAGGTGAAATTCTTGCTTTTTTTTAATATGCTATCTAGGTTTGTCATAGATTTTCTTTCAAGGGGCAAGCGTCTTTTAATTTCATGGCTGCAGTCACCATCTGCAGTGATTTTGGAGCCCAAGGACATAAAGTCTGTCACTATTTCCATTGTTTCCATTGTTTCTATTTGCTATGAAGTGATGGGACTGGATTCCATACTCTTAGTTTTTTGAATGTTGAGTTTCAAGCCAGGTTTTTCACTCTCCTCTTTCAGCCTCATCAAGAAGATCTTTAGTTCCTCTTCATTTTCTGCCATAGAGTGATATCATCTGCATATCTGAGATTGATTTTTCTCCCGGCACTCTTGATTCCAGCTTGTGCTTCATGTAACCCAGCATTAACATGATGTACTCTGCATAGAATTTAAATAAGTAGGGTGACAATATACAGCCCTGAAATACTCATCACCTTAAAATATAAATAAGAGTCTATTTAAAGGAGCGTGTCTATCTGACGACACCCTTTGGTGACAGGAAGGATGACACTGAACCAGTGGTGTGTGGTTTCATGTCCACTTATCTCTGCTTTCCCAGAGTTCTTGGCAGCCAGGGGGCTGAGGACCAGAAGGCTTTAAAAGGTGGCCATTAGAAAGTATTCACAGCCCTGGTTTTACATACATTTGCTGTCCATGAACTTGAAGTCAGGCACATTGTAGTGATGGTACCAAGTGATGGACATCTTAATCTTTTAGGAAGGGATAAAATGTAGAGTTTTTGCATGATGGAGTTTATTGTTTTCTTTCAACAGGGTGACCATGAACAGAGGGAATTAATTTTCCAGCATTGTATATATAATGCCTTGGCTCAGAATAAAATGCAAACTAATGATAAAGAGTACATTAAATTCCAAACACAAACACAAAACAAAAATAGAAAACATTTCCTAGAACTGAAGGGTCTGTATTTTTAGAACTTTAAGGGCAAGCCAAATGCCTAGCACAGCAGACATCCAAACAAGTTTCATTATTGTGAATTCTTAGAAAACCAGAGATAAAGAGGCCCTAAAAGTTTCTAGAGAGAAGTCTCTCTGGCAATCAAACAAAATAGTTTCCCTGGTTGTTCAGTGGGTAGGGACACCACCTTGCAATGCAAAGGGCACTGGTTCGATCCCTGGCCTGGCAAGGTCCCATGTGCCGTGGAGTGGCTGGACCAACGTGTCCAATTACTGAGCCAGAGCTCTGGAGCACATGCACCTAGAGCCAGTGCTCTGCAGCAAAGAAGCCACTGTGATAGGAGACCCACAAAGGCAAAAGAACAAAGATGGATGAAAATGAAAAAATGAAAGACCAATAGAAGTGGCCTGAAAAAAACATTCAAAAAGGATTTCTCAATGGCAGCCAGGTCATCCCAAGAAGATCTTTAGTTCCTCTTCAGTTTCTGCCATAGAGTGATATCATCTGCATATCTGAGATTGATTTTTCTCCCGGCACTCTTGATTCCAGCTTGTGCTTCATGTAACCCAGCATTAACATGATGTACTCTGCATAGAATTTAAATAAGTAGGGTGACAATATACAGCCCTGAAATACTCATCACCTTAAAATATAAATAAGAGTCTATTTAAAGGAGCGTGTCTATCTGACGACACCCTTTGGTGACAGGAAGGATGACACTGAACCAGTGGTGTGTGGTTTCATGTCCACTTATCTCTGCTTTCCCAGAGTTCTTGGCAGCCAGGGGGCTGAGGACCAGAAGGCTTTAAAAGGTGGCCATTAGAAAGTATTCACAGCCCTGGTTTTACATACATTTGCTGTCCATGAACTTGAAGTCAGGCACATTGTAGTGATGGTACCAAGTGATGGACATCTTAATCTTTTAGGAAGGGATAAAATGTAGAGTTTTTGCATGATGGAGTTTATTGTTTTCTTTCAACAGGGTGACCATGAACAGAGGGAATTAATTTTCCAGCATTGTATATATAATGCCTTGGCTCAGAATAAAATGCAAACTAATGATAAAGAGTACATTAAATTCCAAACACAAACACAAAACAAAAATAGAAAACATTTCCTAGAACTGAAGGGTCTGTATTTTTAGAACTTTAAGGGCAAGCCAAATGCCTAGCACAGCAGACATCCAAACAAGTTTCATTATTGTGAATTCTTAGAAAACCAGAGATAAAGAGGCCCTAAAAGTTTCTAGAGAGAAGTCTCTCTGGCAATCAAACAAAATAGTTTCCCTGGTTGTTCAGTGGGTAGGGACACCACCTTGCAATGCAAAGGGCACTGGTTCGATCCCTGGCCTGGCAAGGTCCCATGTGCCGTGGAGTGGCTGGACCAACGTGTCCAATTACTGAGCCAGAGCTCTGGAGCACATGCACCTAGAGCCAGTGCTCTGCAGCAAAAGAAGCCACTGTGATAGGAGACCCACACAGGCCAAAGAACAAAGATGGATGAAAATTAAAAAATGAAAGACCAATAGAAGTGGCCAAAAAAAAATTCATATAAAGAATTCAAGTTGTGAATACATTGGATTTCTCAATGGCAGCATTGGAAACTAGACCATGATGAACCAATGTCTTCAAAATTGAGAATTTAAATGTAAATTCCCTGGAACTGGTCAAGAATCAGGGGTCTAACAAAGGAGAGAGTGAAGAGAACTTATAATATCCTGAGGGTGACTCCTAGGATTATAGGTATGTGGAATGTCTGGAAAGGAACCAATACTGACTGAATGGGGGAAGACTACAGGGTGGATGCTTCAAGATGAGAAAAATATTCTCAAGGTATTTGACTAAATGTAAATGAGTCTCCATGCTCTGTTTGTGGATTTGGGAATAAATTGGAGACCAGTACATAGAAAACAAAAAAGAAAACATGACAATTATTATTTCTAAGAAAGAAAGAAATTTTATAAGAAAATACACCCCTTGTAGCTTACCAATAAATATTATTTACATAGTTATGTTATTGTGAATACCAAATCCTGACTTTTAAAATAAAACCATATTAAAAAGTCATATAACTATACTGGGGACGTGGAAGATGGAGAGTGTGTATGTTAGGGGAGGTAGAAGAGAGTTGGAGCTTAATATCCTAATGTATGAAGAAATACACAATACTTAAACATATTCTCAAAAAAGGAATGGCTCTTTCTTTCTTCTCGTCTTCTCTCCTTTTATGTCTCTCTCCTGTCTCTGGTTTTCTTTCTCTCTCTCTCTCTCTCTCTCCAGGAAAGACTTTATCCCAGAGACTTGGTGAGACAGAGGTAGAGTATGAAAGCAGAGTAGTAATGATAGATAAAGGTTAACTGATGGAATGCAGTCTGTCGGAGAATGCAGTGATAATTTTGTGTATTCAGGGAGAAGCAACAGTAGCTGCAGAAAGTCGAAGCAAGAATGAGATTTTCTTTTTCCAAATTTGAAGGGTGGCAGGAAGGCTAGAAGTATGTTGAGGACCCTGTGGCAGTAGGAGAATTCGGTGGGGAAAGTAGAATCAGACTTGATCACATGGGAATTTATTGAACACAGTAATGTATGCCTTCTGTATGTGTGGAGAAAAGACTATAGGCTACAGGACAGCAACTGGAGAACACACTGAGAGCAACTGAAAGAGACACTGAAGGCTTGGGCAGGGCTGTCAACTATGGAAGTGGTCAGAATATACCGCCGTTGGCATAACGTTAATAATTTCTCAGTAAGCTACGAGGAATCCAATGTTTCTAGCTCTTTGTGGATGTTCTAAGAAAGGCTCTTGATCTGGAAATGCCATGATCTACATGCCTGAGGCTTCGAGAAGAGTGGTCCTGGAGCTCTGAGGTTGGAGAGAAGATTAGAGAAGGTTCCCTGGGGAGTGCTGTGTCAGAGGATACAGTCTGATCATCCTCACACCCAGCCCCTTTCAAACAAAAGCATATTGAGCTAAGGAATAGCATCATCAAAAACAAATCAGTATATTAGAATTACATGAAGCAGCTCCTCAACATTCAGCCCATGGGTCAATACCGTGGATAATCACCAATTAGAAACATTGCTTCCAGAATGCCAATTCCTTCAAGGAATGTCTCCCGCTGTGCTGTGCATTGTGATGGGGTGGTTTGTAGAAGTGCTATATAAACAACTTGTCCTACTGCTGAACAGGGAACTTATGACAAACATGTGCTAACTACATGCTAATACCACTTTTTTTTTCATTTGTCAGTGCAATACAGTATATTTAGCACTTCCCATATAGGCTTTTGAAGCTGAAACAGTTATCCTGTAGTGTATCAGGAGTCTAATTATGAGCCAGCTAATTCTCTTTATCTGTGTTCTGGTAGCTTCTCTATTCGAATAAAGAAACTGTGCAATAGAATGACTTTTGACAGTGTGGTTAAATGTTAGTATGATGTGATTTAACTGTTTCTACAAGCTTATCTTCTGTCTAACACTCGTTTGGGAAAAGTTTAATTTTTTGTGGTATTCAGGGAGAAGCAACAGTAGCTGCAGAAAGTCGAAGCAAGAATGAGATTTTCTTTTTCCAAATTTGAAGGGTGGCAGGAAGGCTAGAAGTATGTTGAGGACCCTGTGGCAGTAGGAGAATTCGGTGGGGAAAGTAGAATCAGACTTGATCACATGGGAATTTATTGAACACAGTAATGTATGCCTTCTGTATGTGTGGAGAAAAGACTATAGGCTACAGGACAGCAACTGGAGAACACACTGAGAGCAACTGAAAGAGACACTGAAGGCTTGGGCAGGGCTGTCAACTATGGAAGTGGTCAGAATATACCGCCGTTGGCATAACGTTAATAATTTCTCAGTAAGCTACGAGGAATCCAATGTTTCTAGCTCTTTGTGGATGTTCTAAGAAAGGCTCTTGATCTGGAAATGCCATGATCTACATGCCTGAGGCTTCGAGAAGAGTGGTCCTGGAGCTCTGAGGTTGGAGAGAAGATTAGAGAAGGTTCCCTGGGGAGTGCTGTGTCAGAGGATACAGTCTGATCATCCTCACACCCAGCCCCTTTCAAACAAAAGCATATTGAGCTAAGGAATAGCATCATCAAAAACAAATCAGTATATTAGAATTACATGAAGCAGCTCCTCAACATTCAGCCCATGGGTCAATACCGTGGATAATCACCAATTAGAAACATTGCTTCCAGAATGCCAATTCCTTCAAGGAATGTCTCCCGCTGTGCTGTGCATTGTGATGGGGTGGTTTGTAGAAGTGCTATATAAACAACTTGTCCTACTGCTGAACAGGGAACTTATGACAAACATGTGCTAACTACATGCTAATACCACTTTTTTTTTCATTTGTCAGTGCAATACAGTATATTTAGCACTTCCCATATAGGCTTTTGAAGCTGAAACAGTTATCCTGTAGTGTATCAGGAGTCTAATTATGAGCCAGCTAATTCTCTTTATCTGTGTTCTGGTAGCTTCTCTATTCGAATAAAGAAACTGTGCAATAGAATGACTTTTGACAGTGTGGTTAAATGTTAGTATGATGTGATTTAACTGTTTCTACAAGCTTATCTTCTGTCTAACACTCTAGTTGAAATGAGACAGGACAAACCAGTTTTGCTAAGTCTCATATAACATTTCAGTACTACCTGTCACTCAAAGGTAGTACGCAATTTTTATCATTTTCCTTTTCTGTTCTTTTTTTAACAGCAAATATTTGATGAGCACCTACAATGTTCTAAGTGATGAACAAAGTAGGACAAATTCCTTTCACCTCTTCTATGCTCATATTCAACTGGAGAGATAGAGACTGTAAAAAGCATTAAGTAAGATAAATAGTACATCAGATGGTGATAAATATTATGAAGGAAAATAAAGCAGAAAAGATAATTAACTGGCTTGTAATTCAATGGAATATGACAGGGAGGCAAAGTATGTTTTTAAGACTTGCTGACTACTTGATGATGTCTGAGGTTCCATCATAAATGATTTAATACTTACATGGTCTTTAGTGGAGTCTTAAAATAAGGTTCCCTTCCAAGGGTTTAGTAGAAAGCACACTGAGAAATCTAGATTTTAGTTTTGCTTTTGTTTTTCTTCACTTTTATGCCTTTTCTTCTCTCTGGACCATGTACTTATAACCCTGGCTCTTAATAAAATCTGAGAGGTGATGGCACCCAATTTACTTTTGTAGACGTGATTTATATTCTAGGCTCCAGAGTACGTTGAATAGCCTCCCTTGAATGTTCCACAGGCATCTCAAAACTCAGCATATCTAAATAAGAACTCACTATTATACCATTTACTTCTTTTTTATTATTATTTTTTACCCAAATAAACCTCTTAATGCGTTTATTTTCAACTTTTTTGGACATCTGAATTTCCCTCAACAGAAACGTATTGGGTGTCCCATCCCCTCCCCAGTCCCCACCAGCCAGATCAGTCCCTGCTGCAAGGGCTCTTCTGTTGCCCCTGAAATCTGGAAATAAATATCAAAAGCATTTACTTCTCTTTTTTTAGTTATTTTTTTACAGAGTTTTGTTGTTTACTGCCACACATCAGCCTGACTCCATCATGATACCATTTATTTCTATATGCCTGTGATCTTTGTCCAGAACTCTCAGTCTTCTTTGAGGTATCATAGGTTAAACTTACTGAGGTAATCCCAAAGTGCAGATATTCTGTGTGTACCTTTCCTGATCATTCACATTCACATTATGTTTCCAAAGATAACTCTCAATTTGTGGCTTCATTTTGCTTGCAAAGTAATTGCTTTAAATCAGCCCAACTAACTGATAAATATCAGACATCATGTTAAGTTTGGGGAACATGAATGGAGCGAAGGTAATTCTTGCTGAGTCTAAAACACAACCTGATTTGGTTGAAGCAGACAGGGACTAACTGTGCTTGCTGATGTGTGTGGTCTCTTCTGTTACAGGGACCTTCGGGAGAGAACCTAGAGGGTGTCAGGATCTAAGGTCAATGGAAAAATAAATGATAAAGGGTAGTCTCTGCACTCACAAGGCATCTTTTTTTGTAGGTTTTGAACCTGTTTGGAAATAATGGCTAGATGTATAACCTCTAGAGGGAAGGTTTCCATGGAGAGCTCTGTAACAGTCAGGCTGTGGGATTAGAGTAGAATAACAACGTGGGTTAAAGCCTCTGGTAGTGACGTGTGATGCAGTTGGAGGAAGGGGCTTCCCTGCCCCATGATTCTGCACAGTACTGCTCTGGAATGCCAAGGCTGATAAGCTTCTTTATGTACCATAAGTAAGAGGGACGAGGATTGTGCTAGGGGCGCTTTGAGCACAGGACAGTGACAAATGGAGCAGAAGAGTCAGAACAGGAATCTATTTCTTACCGTATTGATCACAGTTTGGAGTCCTGTGTTCTAATGCAAACAGTATTATTGACTCTCACTCAAACTTTTAGTTTTGATGAAGTTAGGTTTGTTAGTGGGGACAAGCCAACACATTCTTTGAAATCAAGGAATACTAAGTCTATATGCCATATCTTCCACTCCCTGCTGTGTAATCTGAGGAAGTCACACATCTTTTCTGAGTGTTAGTTACATGAAATTTTTAATGACATTAGGTTATTAAGGTTTCTGTGAAGACACATTAGACAAGTATATAGAGTCGACCTACAACATTTCTGGATTATTATATTTTCCCAAGAGCTGGTATTAATAACTATCACAAAGGCAAATATGGTAAGGTGTTGCTTTGACTCCCAGCCCTGTAGAGGGACTGAGGGATAACATTTTTGACATCCTTCATAGAAACTATTTGATGACAGTCAATTCATTCACATTATGTTTCCAAAGATAACTCTCAATTTGTGGCTTCATTTTGCTTGCAAAGTAATTGCTTTAAATCAGCCCAACTAACTGATAAATATCAGACATCATGTTAAGTTTGGGGAACATGAATGGAGCGAAGGTAATTCTTGCTGAGTCTAAAACACAACCTGATTTGGTTGAAGCAGACAGGGACTAACTGTGCTTGCTGATGTGTGTGGTCTCTTCTGTTACAGGGACCTTCGGGAGAGAACCTAGAGGGTGTCAGGATCTAAGGTCAATGGAAAAATAAATGATAAAGGGTAGTCTCTGCACTCACAAGGCATCTTTTTTTGTAGGTTTTGAACCTGTTTGGAAATAATGGCTAGATGTATAACCTCTAGAGGGAAGGTTTCCATGGAGAGCTCTGTAACAGTCAGGCTGTGGGATTAGAGTAGAATAACAACGTGGGTTAAAGCCTCTGGTAGTGACGTGTGATGCAGTTGGAGGAAGGGGCTTCCCTGCCCCATGATTCTGCACAGTACTGCTCTGGAATGCCAAGGCTGATAAGCTTCTTTATGTACCATAAGTAAGAGGGACGAGGATTGTGCTAGGGGCGCTTTGAGCACAGGACAGTGACAAATGGAGCAGAAGAGTCAGAACAGGAATCTATTTCTTACCGTATTGATCACAGTTTGGAGTCCTGTGTTCTAATGCAAACAGTATTATTGACTCTCACTCAAACTTTTAGTTTTGATGAAGTTAGGTTTGTTAGTGGGGACAAGCCAACACATTCTTTGAAATCAAGGAATACTAAGTCTATATGCCATATCTTCCACTCCCTGCTGTGTAATCTGAGGAAGTCACACATCTTTTCTGAGTGTTAGTTACATGAAATTTTTAATGACATTAGGTTATTAAGGTTTCTGTGAAGACACATTAGACAAGTATATAGAGTCGACCTACAACATTTCTGGATTATTATATTTTCCCAAGAGCTGGTATTAATAACTATCACAAAGGCAAATATGGTAAGGTGTTGCTTTGACTCCCAGCCCTGTAGAGGGACTGAGGGATAACATTTTTGACATCCTTCATAGAAACTATTTGATGACAGTATTTAAAAGAGAGTATATTAATTTGTCTTAGTATCCTTTTCAGGGAAATGTCAGATAACAAAAAGGGAAAGGCAACAGAGAAAAATGTTAACCATTCATAACACTGCCATTGTTCTTGGATAGCTAGTGCATATATATCAAGCCAGATGGCTCTTGAGCCTGCAAGGTAAATTCTACATTCTGTCCACAGTACACCCAAGTTACTAACAGACCTGTTCTCCATAAAGTTGTAAGAGAATTCCCCCAGAGCACATTTACAGCTAGTAAAAGTGAATCCTCAGTGTCACCTTCTTTTAATTATAGCAAAAAGTAGCATGTGTTTGTGTTATTTTTCAGTGACATAAAAATTAATATGAGAATGGTTCTGAACATCATGTTTGTACAATAATTTACATGTGAAATTACTTTTTATGCAGAAGGTAGAATTTAAGCCGTGACAAAAAATAGTCTTTGGTTTTTAATTTCTACTGAAGCTGAAAAGTAATCCAAAGGACAAAAGTAAAGTTAAAAAAAAAAGGTGTGAATTCTGGACTTAACCATTTGTTACTTAACACATTGTCACAATGATGGTATGGTGTTTTCATCATTGGAGGACTTGATGTACAGAACTAAAGACTCTATAATTATCTTAGCAGATGATGATCTGGCAGTGGGTGAACCTGAAAATGAGAACCATAGCCATAGTGTTCATGATGTTTAATGCCTGAGAAAATTTTACTGGGGCTCTACACTCAAAATTTCTTTGTAGCTGCCTCCTTTGTAAACAATGCAGAGGTTTTATTAATAGTTCCCAGGAATAATAATGCCATAAATAAGAATAATGTAGTAATGGTTGTTCATATTTATGAGTTCTTAATGTGTGCCAGGTCTTTACATGGATTATCTTATGTAATATTTAAACTGAGGCTGTCGTTTAGGTAGTCATTATCTACACTGTCTATAAGGAATCTGAGGCTTAGGTGTGTATAAATAAGTTGACCAGGATGGAATACAGATTTGCAGCAATGAGAGTGGAGAATTGAGCACATTTTTTGCACATCTACAAATATTTAACCCTTGCATTGACAATAGTTTAACCTAATTGTTAAGAATATAGATGATGGCATTTTCCTTTTTTTTAATGCATAGTCACAATGATGGTATGGAGTTCTCATGCTTGAATGACTTGGGTGCACAGAACTAAGGGCTCTATAGTACATGGCAAACAAGATTGTCAAAATCACATCTCCCTTATATCACTTTTACTCACCACTAAAGCCCATGAATTCATGCTGGAAATTACCTACCTGGTATTAAATTTTCTGTCTTCCATTTCCCTTGGCCAAACTTTTTACCAGTCTGTGCTTCATTTTCTTTCTTTAAAATGAGGATGATTATAATAATTCCTATAGCATCAATTACTTGCAATGATTAGATCACTTAATTTTATATCAATGGTTTAGGACCTTGCTTGGCCCATAGTAAATTCTTGAAAATGTTTGCTGTTGTATTTAGGCTTTTATCATGAAATTAAAAAACATTACTATGTAAAAAAGAAATTTAAGGAGCTAATGACTGGGCAAATCAGATTAGACAGTGAAAATGGAAGCCTCTTCACAAATTAAATCCATAGACAAAGTTTAGAATGAGCCTGGTCTTAAGGGAACTTGCCTCAACCATCTGGTTAAAACTCAGAGTCCATTGCTTCCAGAAAGATACATGCTGGCCCATCTGAATTGACATCTGTGTGCACACTGAAGTCCCGGAGGGTAATTAACAGAGAAAATTCTAGCAGCAGCAATACTGACATAAGCCTGGGGAACTAAGCCATAAAATCTCTATATAAACAAGTGGCCTATATACCCACAGAACTATAAATTTTGGCCTTGCCCCAGGGATACCTGAAATAGCCAGATGCTCAAATAAAAATAAACTTATTTCTGAAGTACATGGCAAACAAGATTTGAAAAATCACACATCTTTTCTATCACTTTTACCATTAGGCTCATGAGTTCATGGTACATTGTTTTATGTCAGTTTTGAATGACATCTTATGACCAAAGTGAGGAATGTATTCTCTGGTTTATCATAGAGTTTTTTTTCAAAAATAAACTTTTAAAATTGAAATGTAGCATACATACAGAATTAGAAGCAGCAGTGTATAATTCAAAGAATTTTCACAATTGAATATATCTGTGTAATCAAAACCCAGATGGAGAAATATAATGGCATATCGCTAGCTTCAGGAGGCTGTATTCTGAATGGATTATGAATGGATCTCACATCGTTGAGTGGAAGAAGACTAAAAAGAGTACTAGTGCTTTGATTTCTAGCGCTCGGCATTAGTTTTGTCTATTTTTGAAATGAAATCATAGCACTAGTACTCTTTTTAGTCTTCTTTCACTCAACGATGTGAGATCCATTCATAATCCATTCAGAATACAGGCATACCTTAGTTTATTGTGCTTCACCCTGCTGTGTTTTACTTATGAGTTTTTTTTTTTTTTTTTTTTAACAAATTGAAGGTTTTTTGCGACCTAGCATAGAGTAAGTCTACTGGGGCCTTTTTTTCTAACAGTATTTGCTCACTTTGTGTCTCTGTGTTACATTTTGGTAATTCTGACTATGTTTCAAACTTTTCATTATTATATTTATGATGGAGATCTATGATCAGTGATCTTTGATATTATTGCTATGAGTCACTGAAGGCTCAGATGATGGTTAGCATTCTTAGCAATGAAGCATTTTTCTTACACTTTTTTTTTGCCTCTAAGTTATCGTTTATTTTTAATCCATCTTTACGCTTTGGCATGTGTGGGCCTCCCATCACAGCGGCCTCTCTCTTTGCAGAGCACTGGCTCTGGGTGCATGTGCTTCAGAGAGCTGCCTCTTAACTGGACACACTAGCCCAGCTGCTCTGTGGCACATGGGATCTTCCTGGGCCAGAGATTGAACTGGTGCCCCTTGCACTGAAAGGTAGACTCTTTACCCACTGGACCACCAGGGAAGCCCCAGCAATAAAACATTTTTAATGAAAGTATCTACGTTGGTTTTTAGACATCATCTCATTACTCATTTAATGAACTATAGTATGATGTATACCTCACTTACCTGCACAGGGAAAAATTTTGTGTGACTCACTTTATTGCAATATTTGCATCCTGTGGTGTCCTGGAACCAAACTTACAATGTCTCCGAGATATGCCTGTGGTTTACTTATTCTCATTGATATTTTGTATATTGTTATATAAAGAAACCAGTTTATTTATCTGTTCTACTGTTGCTATTTTGGGTGTATGTATTGTTTCTCATTTGGGATATTGTGAATAACATTTTGAAAATTTTGCACATGTATTTGGTGAACATCTTGAGTCAATTCTGTGTACAATATACCTGGGAGTTTAATTGTCAGATTGAGGTATATGAAGGTGTTTCTCTGGTGGGTCAGTGGTAAAGAATTCCACCTGCTAATGCAGGAGACACAGATTTCATTTCTGGGTGGGAAAAATCTCCTGGAGAAGGAAATGGCAACCCACTCCAGTATTCTTGCTGGGAAATCCCATAAACAGGGGAGCCTGGTGGACAACAGTCCATGGGATTGCAAAGAGTCAGACACGATAGAGTGAGCACATATGGCACCTTCTTAAGAAATCCCTGATTATATTAAAGTTGCAATAATCCTTGTCTGTATTTTAGAAAATTTATAAATTTATAGTTTTACCTTTTATATTTTCATCCATCTTGAATTAATATTTATATATGATCTGAGGTAGGAGTCAAGGTTCATTTTTCTTCTGTGTATTTATCATGTTATTCTGGTACCAGTAAAACAAATAACAGAAAACCCTTTTTCCCTTTTCATAGCCTGAGATTATTTGTTGAATATTCAATACTTTTGTGAGTTTTTTCCATGAACTATTTCATTAATTTATGTCTATTTTTGTATCAGTAACACATTATCTTTCTGGAGAAGGAAATGGCAACCCACTCCAGTATTCTTGCCTGAAGAATCCCGTGCATAGAAGAGCATATCTGGCTACTGTCCATGGGGTCACAAAGAGTTGGATGTGACTGAGTGACTAAAAAACAACAAAACAACATGTTATCTTGATTACTCCGACTACTTTGTCTATACACATAGAGTATATGTGTCTCTGTGTGTGTGTGTTTATAGGATATATTCCATATTTTTAATCAGTGAATTGTTTTTGAATATATTTATTTGGTCTAATGTAGCTTCTTATTTCTTCATATGGTATTTACAATCAACCTGATCATTTTTCAAAACTGCTGTTGATTTGGATTGTGACTGTCATGTAGTGTAGATAAATTTGAAAATTTTAACATACTTATAGGGAGTCTTGTACTCTAATCATGATACTAGGTTTTTATTAGCTTTAAGTAATATATTCTTTTCATTGTTGATGTCTTTCATTTGTGTATTTTTAAAACTTTAAATATTCTATGTCTTCAACTATTTATTATTTAACTATATAACTCTTACAAATGAATCATTAAAAAGTCAGTATTTTCCAGTTTGCTGCTATTGTATATTTAAAATACAATTGGATTTTGTGTATTGACTGTGAATCCTGTGACTCTCATAAATGCATTTAATTCTAGTAATTGTTTTGTATATTTTTCAGGATTTTCTATGTAAACTCTTTTATATTCTATGTACAATGGTAGTTTATTCTTCCTTTATGAGCTTTTGCCTTTATTTCTCTGCTTAAGGTACTACATAGGAACTTGAATATAATTGAATATCGGTGGTAGGAGTGTGCATTTTTGCTTTGTGCTCATTCTTCGGTGGAAAGTATTTGTTTTTCTTTTTGTTTTACTATTTTTCATAGGTAGCCTTTTTCAAATTGTAGAAAATTTCTTCTCGTTTTGGTGTGCTGAGAGTTTTGTTGTGAATGGGAGTTGAATTTGTCAAATGCTTTTTTTATGCACTGACATAATCATAGTGAAAGTGTTAGTAGCTCAGTTGTGCTTGATTCTTTGCTATGCCATGGACTCCCATGCCCCAGGAATTCTGGCAAGAATACTGGGGTGGGTAGCCATTCTCTTCTCCTGGAGCTCTCTCCAACCCAGTGACTGAACCTGGCTTTCCTGCATTGCAGGCAGAATCTTTAGTGTATGATATTGCTACTGTCCATGGGGGGGTTTCCCACAAAGAGTTGGATGTGACTGAGTGACTAAAAAACAACAAAACAACATGTTATCTTGATTACTCCGACTACTTTGTCTATACACATAGAGTATATGTGTCTCTGTGTGTGTGTGTTTATAGGATATATTCCATATTTTTAATCAGTGAATTGTTTTTGAATATATTTATTTGGTCTAATGTAGCTTCTTATTTCTTCATATGGTATTTACAATCAACCTGATCATTTTTCAAAACTGCTGTTGATTTGGATTGTGACTGTCATGTAGTGTAGATAAATTTGAAAATTTTAACATACTTATAGGGAGTCTTGTACTCTAATCATGATACTAGGTTTTTATTAGCTTTAAGTAATATATTCTTTTCATTGTTGATGTCTTTCATTTGTGTATTTTTAAAACTTTAAATATTCTATGTCTTCAACTATTTATTATTTAACTATATAACTCTTACAAATGAATCATTAAAAAGTCAGTATTTTCCAGTTTGCTGCTATTGTATATTTAAAATACAATTGGATTTTGTGTATTGACTGTGAATCCTGTGACTCTCATAAATGCATTTAATTCTAGTAATTGTTTTGTATATTTTTCAGGATTTTCTATGTAAACTCTTTTATATTCTATGTACAATGGTAGTTTATTCTTCCTTTATGAGCTTTTGCCTTTATTTCTCTGCTTAAGGTACTACATAGGAACTTGAATATAATTGAATATCGGTGGTAGGAGTGTGCATTTTTGCTTTGTGCTCATTCTTCGGTGGAAAGTATTTGTTTTTCTTTTTGTTTTACTATTTTTCATAGGTAGCCTTTTTCAAATTGTAGAAAATTTCTTCTCGTTTTGGTGTGCTGAGAGTTTTGTTGTGAATGGGAGTTGAATTTGTCAAATGCTTTTTTTATGCACTGACATAATCATAGTGAAAGTGTTAGTAGCTCAGTTGTGCTTGATTCTTTGCTATGCCATGGACTCCCATGCCCCAGGAATTCTGGCAAGAATACTGGGGTGGGTAGCCATTCTCTTCTCCTGGAGCTCTCTCCAACCCAGTGACTGAACCTGGCTTTCCTGCATTGCAGGCAGAATCTTTAGTGTCTGAACTACCAGGGAATCTATCACCAACTCAATGGACATGAGTTTGAGCAAGCTCTGGGAGATAGTGAAGGACAGGGAAGCCTGGTGTGCTGCAGTCCATGGAGTTGAAAAGATTTGACCATGACTTTGAACAACAACAACATAATCACAAGTTTTGTACATTATCCTGCTGCTATAGTGAATTATTCTGAGTTTTTTGAATGTTAAACCAACCTTGTATTCTTGGGTAAATTCCATTTAGTGATGTGGTATTAGACTTTGCTCAATTCAGTATGCTATTTATTATCATTAAATCTAGGTGCATGATGGGTATTGGATTTTATTTTTTTTCCCCCTGTAATGTATTTGTCAGGTTTTGTGTCAGGCTTTCTATTCTATGGTTTTATAAAATTAGTTTGTGAATATTTTCTCCCCTTTAATTTCCGGATTTGTATAAAATTTTCACCACTTCTTTATGTGTTTGTTTTCTTTAAACAATGTGTTCAATTTTTTTTTTTTTTTGTAAAAAGTTTTCAGTGATGGATCTAACTTCTTTAATGATCTATGCTTTTGAGTTATTGTATTGATTTATTGATAACATTGTCTCAATATCCTTTCAAATATCTGTAGGTTTTTTTATGTTATTGCCTCTAATATTCATGGTGTAGTCATGTGTGTTCTTCTTTTCTTTCTTTTTTTTTTTAACCAGTTTATGGTTATCATCTTTCCACTTTACTTTGGATTGTTTTATCTTTTGTGATTTCCATTTTGATGTTGGATTTTACTTCTCCAAGGTACTACATAGGAACTTGAATATAATTGAATATCGGTGGTAGGAGTGTGCATTTTTGCTTTGTGCTCATTCTTCGGTGGAAAGTATTTGTTTTTCTTTTTGTTTTACTATTTTTCATAGGTAGCCTTTTTCAAATTGTAGAAAATTTCTTCTCGTTTTGGTGTGCTGAGAGTTTTGTTGTGAATGGGAGTTGAATTTGTCAAATGCTTTTTTTATGCACTGACATAATCATAGTGAAAGTGTTAGTAGCTCAGTTGTGCTTGATTCTTTGCTATGCCATGGACTCCCATGCCCCAGGAATTCTGGCAAGAATACTGGGGTGGGTAGCCATTCTCTTCTCCTGGAGCTCTCTCCAACCCAGTGACTGAACCTGGCTTTCCTGCATTGCAGGCAGAATCTTTAGTGTCTGAACTACCAGGGAATCTATCACCAACTCAATGGACATGAGTTTGAGCAAGCTCTGGGAGATAGTGAAGGACAGGGAAGCCTGGTGTGCTGCAGTCCATGGAGTTGAAAAGATTTGACCATGACTTTGAACAACAACAACATAATCACAAGTTTTGTACATTATCCTGCTGCTATAGTGAATTATTCTGAGTTTTTTGAATGTTAAACCAACCTTGTATTCTTGGGTAAATTCCATTTAGTGATGTGGTATTAGACTTTGCTCAATTCAGTATGCTATTTATTATCATTAAATCTAGGTGCATGATGGGTATTGGATTTTATTTTTTTTCCCCCTGTAATGTATTTGTCAGGTTTTGTGTCAGGCTTTCTATTCTATGGTTTTATAAAATTAGTTTGTGAATATTTTCTCCCCTTTAATTTCCGGATTTGTATAAAATTTTCACCACTTCTTTATGTGTTTGTTTTCTTTAAACAATGTGTTCAATTTTTTTTTTTTTTTGTAAAAAGTTTTCAGTGATGGATCTAACTTCTTTAATGATCTATGCTTTTGAGTTATTGTATTGATTTATTGATAACATTGTCTCAATATCCTTTCAAATATCTGTAGGTTTTTTTATGTTATTGCCTCTAATATTCATGGTGTAGTCATGTGTGTTCTTCTTTTCTTTCTTTTTTTTTTTAACCAGTTTATGGTTATCATCTTTCCACTTTACTTTGGATTGTTTTATCTTTTGTGATTTCCATTTTGATGTTGGATTTTACTTCTCCAATGTAAGGAATGCAAAGAGGAAACTGTAGAGAAAGAGACGAGGGCTCATTGCCCGTCTTATGAGTCTGATGGAATTTTCTTTTGAAGAGGTCATACTGGTTATATGCAGACTTGGTTTTTCACTCTATACAATGTCTGATATAAATCCATTAATCATCAACACAGTAATATCCCTCCTTGGAGGAGAGTGTAGTGAAGTGTCTCAAGAGAACAATATTACATGACTTCTAAGAAAGGAGGGGTTTGCCCAGGAGTGCTGAAGAAATGAGTAAAAATAATAGTAATACTACTAAAATTACCACTCTAAAGTCTTTTTAAAGTATTTTGTCTTATAGTTTTAGATATTTATATTCTCTAAATATTTGTGACACTCGTCCGTGCTTCTATAGTCATTTTCATTGCTAGATTATATTTTATTGTATGAATATATCAGGATTTATTTATGGAACTGTTAATAGCCACTTGGTTAGTTTATAACTTGAGCCTATTGCACATACTGTCATAGTGAATATATTCTTATATTTATTTTTGGTGCACATGTGGATATGTGTCTGTTGGGCTTATTACCAGGTCACAAGATGTTCAGGTTTAGTAAATGCTATATTCCAAAATTATTAATCAAGGACAAAATGTTTTTAAATGCAATAAATGCTATTATAAAAAAGAAAAATTAATATCACTGACTATGGGTAGAAAATGAACCATAAGATTAAATCATAACTTAAGTGAAAGCTTTTATGTTTGCACCAGTGTCATAATTTTTACTACACAACATATGTTGTTTCAACTCTTTGGATAATGCAAGTCTATGCCATTTATTAATAATTAATTCTATGCTGTCTAGGCTTGTGGTATTACATTGGGAGCTATTTCCATTTTTGAAATAAGATGTAATTATTATGTGTCCTTTCTTGAAAATGGAAGTATACATCCTTTCTTGAAAATGGAAGTATCATTGTTTTGTATATCATTTGTGTCATTAAACTGCCATTTAGTAAAAAGCCTTAATTATCAATGTTACATTTCAGAAAATATTTATTGTAAGCAATTTTTGAACCAGTTGTTGGCCACAAACACTTTTTTAGTCTTTAAGCCAGTGATGGAGTTGTATAATAAGCACATATATGCTTCTGTATATTTGTGTATTTGGTGCTTATTGGTTATTATGAATGTATATTTTACCTATACCTGAATCTTATATAATGTCATATACAAATTTACCTCAGTAAAATATTTGATATGTTAGAGTGAATAAATCTTAAGCACTGGAGTCAACAGACTGGATTTGAATAACTTTTATTCCCCTCACTGTGTTAACTTTGACCAAGTGATTTAATCATCATGAGTCTTAGTTTTCTTTTTTGTTAAACAAGGATTGTAATGCATTGTAGCATTGAGTTACACAAGGATTAAATAAAATAATGACTGGTAAAACCCTGACACATAGTAAGTCTTCAATAACTGGTCATTTTCATTTGTAGACTTTTTCTCCAAGACCTTGATTGAAAACTAAGTGAATTAATTAATGGATCTTTTTTCAAAAATTAAATTTACTTTTGTAAATTACTTGATCATAAGTTACTGTTAATCATAAATTACTGTATATTTCAAATACACATAATCTGTATTTAAGAACGGTTTAATTTAGCCGTCCATGTTGTTGTAGAGAATCAGACATGACTCAGCATCTGAAAAACAACAATATATCACTTCTAAGAGTGTCTTTCTTATTCCTCCTTTGGAGTAATTTAAACCAAGAGAATCTGACTTCATAAGCCATACAACAGATTAAATCATAACTTAAGTGAAAGCTTTTTTTGTTTGCACCAGTGTCATAATTTTTACTACACAACATATGTTGTTTCAACTCTTTGGATAATGCAAGTCTATGCCATTTATTAATAATTAATTCTATGCTGTCTAGGCTTGTGGTATTACATTGGGAGCTATTTCCATTTTTGAAATAAGATGTAATTATTATGTGTCCTTTCTTGAAAATGGAAGTATACATCCTTTCTTGAAAATGGAAGTATCATTGTTTTGTATATCATTTGTGTCATTAAACTGCCATTTAGTAAAAAGCCTTAATTATCAATGTTACATTTCAGAAAATATTTATTGTAAGCAATTTTTGAACCAGTTGTTGGCCACAAACACTTTTTTAGTCTTTAAGCCAGTGATGGAGTTGTATAATAAGCACATATATGCTTCTGTATATTTGTGTATTTGGTGCTTATTGGTTATTATGAATGTATATTTTTACCTATACCTGAATCTTATATAATGTCATATACAAATTTACCTCAGTAAAATATTTGATATGTTAGAGTGAATAAATCTTAAGCACTGGAGTCAACAGACTGGATTTGAATAACTTTTATTCCCCTCACTGTGTTAACTTTGACCAAGTGATTTAATCATCATGAGTCTTAGTTTTCTTTTTTGTTAAACAAGGATTGTAATGCATTGTAGCATTGAGTTACACAAGGATTAAATAAAATAATGACTGGTAAAACCCTGACACATAGTAAGTCTTCAATAACTGGTCATTTTCATTTGTAGACTTTTTCTCCAAGACCTTGATTGAAAACTAAGTGAATTAATTAATGGATCTTTTTTCAAAAATTAAATTTACTTTTGTAAATTACTTGATCATAAGTTACTGTTAATCATAAATTACTGTATATTTCAAATACACATAATCTGTATTTAAGAACGGTTTAATTTAGCCGTCCATGTTGTTGTAGAGAATCAGACATGACTCAGCATCTGAAAAACAACAATATATCACTTCTAAGAGTGTCTTTCTTATTCCTCCTTTGGAGTAATTTAAACCAAGAGAATCTGACTTAATAAGCCATACAACAGCTTAATAATGGCCAACGTTGTATAATGGTCAGTATAACATGGGCTTTGAAATCAGAGTATGTGAAGCTCAATCTTAGTTCTGCCACTTACTGCTATTATGGCAGGTATGTAACCTACTTGAATTTCTATTCCTAAATCTACAAAATACGGATTATAGTACCTTGGTGTCTAAATACAGCACAGTTACTCATTAAATAGTGAGTATTTATCGAAACTGTCTATTTTCTTAGAGGATTGGGAATTAAGTCAGCTCTTCATATTCTGTTTTACTAGCAAATCCAGGTCTATGTTTCATGTATTTATGTGTAAATGAAACAAACAGAAAAAGGACTCTGTTCATATACCTGATTACATGGTCTTTGTAGTCTGTCACATTGGGATGTGAGGAGTCCTCTGTTTAGTGAACTTGCCCTTGATCTGAAGATTTTGTTTCAGGAATAGATAGCACATTGATCTAATGCTTTTAATTGCTTGGAACAGCACAAGGTGACTATCTGATCTTTCTTTGATCTTTTAAAACATCAATTTGATCTTGCACATTTAATAAATGCAAAAGATAAAAAGAAAGGAATGTAATCATTGTGAATGCAGTCTAAGAAATTTGCTTATTGCATTTGTTTCAGAGATCTGTGATTCTGAGAAAGCTAAGAATACAGACTTTAGTTAGTTCACTAGTAAGTTCAAGTTAAGTAAGCATTATAGATGCACAAATCTGAATTAAAATTTTAATTGTTATTGTTGTTTGGTTGCTAAATCATGTCTGACTCCTTTGTGACCCTGTGGACTGTAGATCAACAGGATCTTCTGTCCGTGGGATTTTCCAGGATAGAATACTGGAGCGGATTGCCATTTCCTTCTCCAAGGCATCTTCCCAAACTGCATCTCTTGCATTGGCAGGTGACTTCTTTACCATTGAGCCACCTTGGAAGTCCAGGTTTTAATAGATACTTAGAAAGTCTGATTGAGTTGATTGCATAGCATTGAGTATATGATTTCAGAAGCAGTGGAAAAGGGTATAATAAGGGAAGGAAAGATATGTAGTGCAAATGTATTTGGATCTGGAAACCATCTGGTTGCTGACTGATACCTCCATGACTCTTCTCTGGTGGTTTAATGAACATTAGTTGCGATAGTGTTTTTATCTTGGGGACTGGCAGATTCCAGCTTCACTCTTGAAAATTGTTATCTGATTTAATTGGAGTGGCACACACCCAAGCTGACTTCTTCATATGCAAAGGAGAACAAACTACCCAGGTTACCTGTGAACTGTGGGTAACACTTGGTGACCACCACTTGAATATCTGCCAGCATGTAATGCTTCTCTCTGTGAAGGACAAGAGGGAATTCCTGACATTGGAAGCAAAGAATAAAACAGCAGATGTGTCTGCTCCCAGTGGAAATAATCACTCTTGAGTGAAGTGATCAGGAACAAGCCATCATATTTTCTCTAGTGCCTGTAAGTGATCATATTTATCGTGTAATAAATGAATAATTCCAAATATAGATGTTCCCTAAGTGTCAAGTAAGACAAAACGTATCAGTTTGGTTGCAGTGTTTGAGAACTGTGTTACGCGAGAACTTCCAGGTCTGGTTTTCCTTTTTACTTGTATTCAGAAAACATAGCTTTATCTGATAGGTGATGTGAGACTCTAACAGCCATTGTACAAGTCTTGTGTCTGAGCATGAGCCACCTCTCCGGGTGAGGGTGATGCTGACCAAATGTTCCTGCAGGTTAGAGTCCAGGGGACTGGAGAAGGGTAGGGAGCAAACAGGTTTAGGTTCCTAGCAATGAAGCTGCTATTTTGATGGCCGTTACCCTTTTTCCTATGTCTGTTCGGAACTGGGTCTGAACTTGGAGGGAGAGAATTGAGTGATTTATTGCATCCTTTATCTCTTGGCCTGAATGTCATAAAGATATTATAACAGTGGAGGTATTAAGAGATTATCAGAGAACTCTCTGCTGGTGGCGAAATCTGAACTGTTGCTGGGAATGGAATCCGTCATTCACACACTGCAGGAATTGGGAGTGCAGTGATCAACACTGCTGGCTCTACTTGATGCAGGATCAGTGGGGAGAGCTCAATAAATCTCTCCCCCTCACACGAGAGTGGGAGCTATCGATTGCCAGTGGCTCCATTAGCTCTGTATGACTTCGCTGAAATTAAAATCTTTAGGGCTTGATCCTCCCCTCAGATAGCTCTGTACACAACGCCTAATATAACCTTGTACAATGTGGTGTGGGCTTTTATTTTCTTCTTCTTTCCAGTTGTTCACCCACCACCTATGTATTTGGGATGAGCAGGCTATCCATATGCAAAGGAGAACAAACTACCCAGGTTACCTGTGAACTGTGGGTAACACTTGGTGACCACCACTTGAATATCTGCCAGCATGTAATGCTTCTCTCTGTGAAGGACAAGAGGGAATTCCTGACATTGGAAGCAAAGAATAAAACAGCAGATGTGTCTGCTCCCAGTGGAAATAATCACTCTTGAGTGAAGTGATCAGGAACAAGCCATCATATTTTCTCTAGTGCCTGTAAGTGATCATATTTATCGTGTAATAAATGAATAATTCCAAATATAGATGTTCCCTAAGTGTCAAGTAAGACAAAACGTATCAGTTTGGTTGCAGTGTTTGAGAACTGTGTTACGCGAGAACTTCCAGGTCTGGTTTTCCTTTTTACTTGTATTCAGAAAACATAGCTTTATCTGATAGGTGATGTGAGACTCTAACAGCCATTGTACAAGTCTTGTGTCTGAGCATGAGCCACCTCTCCGGGTGAGGGTGATGCTGACCAAATGTTCCTGCAGGTTAGAGTCCAGGGGACTGGAGAAGGGTAGGGAGCAAACAGGTTTAGGTTCCTAGCAATGAAGCTGCTATTTTGATGGCCGTTACCCTTTTTCCTATGTCTGTTCGGAACTGGGTCTGAACTTGGAGGGAGAGAATTGAGTGATTTATTGCATCCTTTATCTCTTGGCCTGAATGTCATAAAGATATTATAACAGTGG
This sequence comes from Tragulus kanchil, assembly GCA_022376925.1. Taxonomy (NCBI): domain Eukaryota; kingdom Metazoa; phylum Chordata; class Mammalia; order Artiodactyla; family Tragulidae; genus Tragulus; species Tragulus kanchil. The sequence continues at coordinate 114,678,517 of JAIOJX010000023.1, read as the reverse complement.
AGGTATTAAGAGATTATCAGAGAACTCTCTGCTGGTGGCGAAATCTGAACTGTTGCTGGGAATGGAATCCGTCATTCACACACTGCAGGAATTGGGAGTGCAGTGATCAACACTGCTGGCTCTACTTGATGCAGGATCAGTGGGGAGAGCTCAATAAATCTCTCCCCCTCACACGAGAGTGGGAGCTATCGATTGCCAGTGGCTCCATTAGCTCTGTATGACTTCGCTGAAATTAAAATCTTTAGGGCTTGATCCTCCCCTCAGATAGCTCTGTACACAACGCCTAATATAACCTTGTACAATGTGGTGTGGGGCTTTTTATTTTTCTTCTTCTTTCCAGTTGTTCACCCACCACCTATGTATTTGGGATGAGCAGGCTCCATCCTTGAGAATTTTAATAGCCCCTTGTTCAAAGTAGTGTCTTTGACCTTTATGAAATTACAGAGTAGTAGCATTGCCATTAAGACTTAACAGATCATTTCTGTCCACTGGCCAATCTCCATTTGTGTATGTCTGCTCTTCCCTTAAGGAAAAAGAGCCTTTCACAAAACTACCTCCAAGGCTCATGAAGATACAGTGGAAATGCTGAAATCAGGTAAATCAGCTGTTATTAAGTATCATACACTGAGGCAGAGAGATACTGGATTACTTTCACGTTAGAGGTTTAATCATCTTTGATGTACATATTGTGAGCTTGTTACACTAATGGGGCTGGTCCTAAAATGTTTACTTTGCTCTTCTCTCTCTTCTGGAATTCACCAATAGATACAAAGTGAAATAATCTCCTTGATATTATCAGAGGGAAAGGACCTTGCAATTGCTATTGAAAATTCAAAACTCTCTAACTTGGTTTTTTCTTTCTTTTTTTTTTTTTTTTAAGTAATGTCTGTTTTTCTAAAGTAGCATTATATTCCTGTTGCCTGAAACCTAGATTTAGACATATATTGAAAGAGCCATTTCTCATGGGAAATAATACTTACCTGTCCAATGGACCCTCTTAATAGCATGTATATGGTGTCTGAGATTTGGAATAAGACTTTTTGCCAAAAGTACACCAGTACATAACTGGAGTTGTTTGATGGAAAAATCACAAAGCCATATAATTGTGGAACCATTTGGAAAGATAATGTAATATATCACAACGGCTGTTGGTTGAATTTTAAAAAGATAAACCACAGATGCATGTTGCAAAATATATTGACCTATATGCTGTCTAGACATATTAAAGAACTATTGTCTTCTACTGAAATTATTAAGGGGATTGCAGGATAACCATTGTGAGATTAGGCTTTATACTAGCTCGGTGGATAGAAGCCAAAGGTAATGAAATTTATCTGTATCTTGCCAGTGGCTCCATTAGCTCTGTATGACTTCGCTGAAATTAAAATCTTTAGGGCTTGATCCTCCCCTCAGATAGCTCTGTACACAACGCCTAATATAACCTTGTACAATGTGGTGTGGGGCTTTTATTTTCTTCTTCTTTCCAGTTGTTCACCCACCACCTATGTATTTGGGATGAGCAGGCTCCATCCTTGAGAATTTTAATAGCCCCTTGTTCAAAGTAGTGTCTTTGACCTTTATGAAATTACAGAGTAGTAGCATTGCCATTAAGACTTAACAGATCATTTCTGTCCACTGGCCAATCTCCATTTGTGTATGTCTGCTTTTCCCCTTTAAAGGGAAAAAAGAGCCTTTCACAAAACTACCTCCAAGGCTCATGAAGATACAGTGGAAATGCTGAAATCAGGTAAATCAGCTGTTATTAAGTATCATACACTGAGGCAGAGAGATACTGGATTACTTTCACGTTAGAGGTTTAATCATCTTTGATGTACATATTGTGAGCTTGTTACACTAATGGGGCTGGTCCTAAAATGTTTACTTTGCTCTTCTCTCTCTTCTGGAATTCACCAATAGATACAAAGTGAAATAATCTCCTTGATATTATCAGAGGGAAAGGACCTTGCAATTGCTATTGAAAATTCAAAACTCTCTAACTTGGTTTTTTCTTTCTTTTTTTTTTTTTTTTTAAGTAATGTCTGTTTTTCTAAAGTAGCATTATATTCCTGTTGCCTGAAACCTAGATTTAGACATATATTGAAAGAGCCATTTCTCATGGGAAATAATACTTACCTGTCCAATGGACCCTCTTAATAGCATGTATATGGTGTCTGAGATTTGGAATAAGACTTTTTGCCAAAAGTACACCAGTACATAACTGGAGTTGTTTGATGGAAAAATCACAAAGCCATATAATTGTGGAACCATTTGGAAAGATAATGTAATATATCACAACGGCTGTTGGTTGAATTTTAAAAAGATAAACCACAGATGCATGTTGCAAAATATATTGACCTATATGCTGTCTAGACATATTAAAGAACTATTGTCTTCTACTGAAATTATTAAGGGGATTGCAGGATAACCATTGTGAGATTAGGCTTTATACTAGCTCAGTGTATATAAGCTAAAGGTAATGAAATTTATCTGTATCTTGCCTTAATCAAGTCAGAAAGACTAGATGACCTCTGCATTTCCTTTAGCCTCGTGATTCCAAAGAATTACTTTTTCAAACAAAGGAAACATCTAGGAACTTGTATTTGCCAAAATATATCAGGTCAGCAATATGCATGGTGACCTTAATTCTGAGTTTGAGCCTATCTATTAGGCAGTAACATTCTTTTCGGAGTGTTGAAATGGTAGCACTATACTAAATCCTCAGAATCAATTGATTAGAAACTGAATTTTCATTTATTTTTATATCCATAATATGCCTACTAGAAAAGGAATGATTGTGAACTAGAAGTATACTTCCTGTCCTTTCTAATTGTATAATCTGATGGGAGAGTTAAATAAGAGACAAAGGACTTCTTATCCTCTCTCTGCAAGGAACAGGTTTAACAGGTGCACACAGATACATATAAGTATATTCATGGTGATTCTCAAACATGAAGGTGTTTTGGTTCTGCAGCAGTTTGATAGGATTGGTGTTATTCAGTTACAATTTAGGGCTGAAAGGAGAATACTGTGGGTCACAGAGAGGGCATGAGTGCTAGGTTTTGCAGGGATGGGAGAAAAGTTTGCTTTTAAAAACAGGTCTGATCTAAACCTGCAGGTGACTCTTTGTGGCAGATTTGAAGGCATTACTGCTCTACTCAGCCTGAGATAAAAGGAAAGATCTTGAAAAAGTGGAAAGGATAAGCTGAGATTTAATGATTTAGTTCTCCCTTTGAGAGAAGGCACTAAAAAAGTGAACTTGAGACCCTTCTCATATGTTTAAGAAGTGAGTCTTCTGTTTACAATTTAATAGATGGAGTGCCTGTTGTTTTACAGTTCAGTCCTTAGCTCTGTTTCTTGTTCAGTACTGAATGGTTGTTTCATGATGGGTGAGTCACTTAACCTTTGCATGTTGTATTCTTTTCATCTCCGAATAGAGATAATAATGCTCACTGGGGATGTGTTGCTAAGATTAGGCAATATATGATTGTGAAGAGCAATATATATGCTAAATAACAATGATGATGTGGTCCATCAGAGTGAATATTTGGATAAGAGAGCCTAGTCAGTTTTGTGAATATGTCATGATTCAGAAAGACTAGATGACCTCTGCATTTCCTTTAGCCTCGTGATTCCAAAGAATTACTTTTTCAAACAAAGGAAACATCTAGGAACTTGTATTTGCCAAAATATATCAGGTCAGCAATATGCATGGTGACCTTAATTCTGAGTTTGAGCCTATCTATTAGGCAGTAACATTCTTTTCGGAGTGTTGAAATGGTAGCACTATACTAAATCCTCAGAATCAATTGATTAGAAACTGAATTTTCATTTATTTTTATATCCATAATATGCCTACTAGAAAAGGAATGATTGTGAACTAGAAGTATACTTCCTGTCCTTTCTAATTGTATAATCTGATGGGAGAGTTAAATAAGAGACAAAGGACTTCTTATCCTCTCTCTGCAAGGAACAGGTTTAACAGGTGCACACAGATACATATAAGTATATTCATGGTGATTCTCAAACATGAAGGTGTTTTGGTTCTGCAGCAGTTTGATAGGATTGGTGTTATTCAGTTACAATTTAGGGCTGAAAGGAGAATACTGTGGGTCACAGAGAGGGCATGAGTGCTAGGTTTTGCAGGGATGGGAGAAAAGTTTGATTTTAAAAACAGGTCTGATCTAAACCTGCAGGTGACTCTTTGTGGCAGATTTGAAGGCATTACTGCTCTACTCAGCCTGAGATAAAAGGAAAGATCTTGAAAAAGTGGAAAGGATAAGCTGAGATTTAATGATTTAGTTCTCCCTTTGAGAGAAGGCACTAAAAAAGTGAACTTGAGACCCTTCTCATATGTTTAAGAAGTGAGTCTTCTGTTTACAATTTAATAGATGGAGTGCCTGTTGTTTTACAGTTCAGTCCTTAGCTCTGTTTCTTGTTCAGTACTGAATGGTTGTTTCATGATGGGTGAGTCACTTAACCTTTGCATGTTGTATTCTTTTCATCTCCGAATAGAGATAATAATGCTCACTGGGGATGTGTTGCTAAGATTAGGCAATATATGATTGTGAAGAGCAATATATATGCTAAATAACAATGATGATGTGGTCCATCAGAGTGAATATTTGGATAAGAGAGCCTAGTCAGTTTTGTGAATAGCATCTCCTACAGAGAGGCTTTAACACATGATTACCTGGTCTGTGGGATTCATGTTTAGTAATAGAGTAAGATTAGCCCTCCCAACCCATCCCCTCATATGCCTCTCAAATTTCAGAAATTAGATCCCAAATCATTTTATAGAGGAGAAAATGAATGCCTTTTGAGAATCCTTTCTGTAAGGCCCTCTAATTCTATGCTAGATTTTTTTTTTCCGGGAATTCCATATTTGGACATTGGGTCCATTGTAAATGTTTAGTGGGTAAACCCAAAACTTTAAGCCAGACTGTATCTGAAGATTATCAATTTATTGAAGATATAATCTCAAGATCTCTTTTCTGTTTTGAGAGAATGTGCTTCCTTATCAACTTTTTTCTGTGTCATCTAAACCCACCTCACTTGGTCATATCTTTAACAGGGTTAAAAATGGTACAGCCTGAAGGGAGGACCTTTAATCATCAACTTCTGTGACACAGAGACAAGAATTTTGTTAAGGGCCATAAGATTTCTACCACCTCTGACTTCCTTGAGATGCCCCTAATGACATGTTGCTGTGTTGTGAAGTAGCATGATGGTATAAGGTCACAGCAAGAAAGATGCACCTTGCCCCAAAGCATAGATCTCACTTGAAAATAAGAAAAAGAAAGGTATGCAGTTGGGTCTTTAGAAACCACACCTTACATAAATGGGAGCGAGAGCTAGGGGTGTGACTGTTTAATTTCAAACTTGAATTTTCACTTCTTTCTTAAACGAGGCACTATGGTAATTGGATTTCATGGGAGTCTGAGACCCTTCTCATATGTTTAGAGTCTTCTGTTTACAATTTAATAGATGAGTGCCTGTTGTTTTACAGTTCAGTCCTTAGCTCTGTTTCTTGTTCAGTACTGAATGGTTGTTTCATGATGGGTGAGTCACTTAACCTTTGCATGTTGTATTCTTTTCATCTCCGAATAGAGATAATAATGCTCACTGGGGATGTGTTGCTAAGATTAGGCAATATATGATTGTGAAGAGCAATATATATGCTAAATAACAATGATGATGTGGTCCATCAGAGTGAATATTTGGATAAGAGAGCCTAGTCAGTTTTGTGAATAGCATCTCCTACAGAGAGAGGCTTTAACACATGATTACCTGGTCTGTGGGATTCATGTTTAGTAATAGAGTAAGATTAGCCCTCCCAACCCATCCCCTCATATGCCTCTCAAATTTCAGAAATTAGATCCCAAATCATTTTATAGAGGAGAAAATGAATGCCTTTTGAGAATCCTTTCTGTAAGGCCCTCTAATTCTATGCTAGATTTTTTTTTTCCGGGAATTCCATATTTGGACATTGGGTCCATTGTAAATGTTTAGTGGGTAAACCCAAAACTTTAAGCCAGACTGTATCTGAAGATTATCAATTTATTGAAGATATAATCTCAAGATCTCTTTTCTGTTTTGAGAGAATGTGCTTCCTTATCAACTTTTTTTTTCTGTGTCATCTAAACCCACCTCACTTGGTCATATCTTTAACAGGGTTAAAAATGGTACAGCCTGAAGGGAGGACCTTTAATCATCAACTTCTGTGACACAGAGACAAGAATTTTGTTAAGGGCCATAAGATTTCTACCACCTCTGACTTCCTTGAGATGCCCCTAATGACATGTTGCTGTGTTGTGAAGTAGCATGATGGTATAAGGTCACAGCAAGAAAGATGCACCTTTGCCCCAAAGCATAGATCTCACTTGAAAATAAGAAAAAAGAAAGGTATGCAGTTGGGTCTTTAGAAAACCACACCTTACATAAATGGGAGCGAGAGCTAGGGGTGTGACTGTTTAATTTCAAACTTGAATTTTCACTTCTTTCTTAAACGAGGCACTATGGTAATTGGATTTCATTTGTACTTAGTGTTTAATCAGTTTCTGTACCCACTCACATGAAGTTTTCTCTGAGTGTTACCACAGAAACTTATGATGTAATTAGGATGGGTATTTTTCTTCCCATTGTACAGGTGACTAAGCTGGGACTCCAGAAAGAGACAACTGCCCATTCAAACCCTTGCAGTTCTTTTGCATTCCCCTAGTTTTTCATCATATCACTGTATCAAGAAATTTGTGAATCTTCTCCTAAAGCAAAATGGGGTAGGCATCCGAGAGCCTTTTGAACGTCAGCCTTAAAAAGAATAAATTCTAGAATAAACTTTAGAACTGCTCTGACCAGAATAATACTTTGAGAGTATCAGAAAAATTCCTTCTACTCCTTATCAAATGATCCTATTGTATGTTCTTGGAGGAGTTGTCCTTTCTTGCATTTCACGTTAGAGAAAAGAAAAAACAAGGGCTTATGATGGAGATGACACAGTTGCTGAGGTTTGTGCTAAGGCCTGATTTCAGATCTTTTTCTGCAGAAACATATTAATTGAGCAGGCAGACACAGGTTGTGCTGGCAGAGGTTTTACCCTTGAAAGAAAGGCTAAGAGTGAAGAATAGTGACTCAGATGATATGGAAAATGTACTTCACTTAGATTGCAGTTGAGCTCAGGGGTGTCCTATGGACACCTTGTCTGTGTTGATTGGAGCCCATGCTGTGTCAATGGAATGCCCTTTCTTGGATATACCCGTTGCTGCATATGCTGGAACATTTGGCAACCCTTGGGGCCCCTACATGCCCGTTGAGGTCAGGAGCGGTCATCAACTTCTGTGACACAGAGACAAGAATTTTGTTAAGGGCCATAAGATTTCTACCACCTCTGACTTCCTTGAGATGCCCCTAATGACATGTTGCTGTGTTGTGAAGTAGCATGATGGTATAAGGTCACAGCAAGAAAGATGCACCTTTGCCCCAAAGCATAGATCTCACTTGAAAATAAGAAAAAAGAAAGGTATGCAGTTGGGTCTTTAGAAAACCACACCTTACATAAATGGGAGCGAGAGCTAGGGGTGTGACTGTTTAATTTCAAACTTGAATTTTCACTTCTTTCTTAAACGAGGCACTATGGTAATTGGATTTCATTTGTACTTAGTGTTTAATCAGTTTCTGTACCCACTCACATGAAGTTTTCTCTGAGTGTTACCACAGAAACTTATGATGTAATTAGGATGGGTATTTTCTTCCCATTGTACAGGTGACTAAGATGGGACTCCAGAAAGAGACAACTGCCCATTCAAACCCTTGCAGTTCTTTTGCATTCCCCTAGTTTTTCATCATATCACTGTATCAAGAAATTTGTGAATCTTCTCCTAAAGCAAAATGGGGTAGGCATCCGAGAGCCTTTTGAACGTCAGCCTTAAAAGAATAAATTCTAGAATAAACTTTAGAACTGCTCTGACCAGAATAATACTTTGAGAGTATCAGAAAAATTCCTTCTACTCCTTATCAAATGATCCTATTGTATGTTCTTGGAGGAGTTGTCCTTTCTTGCATTTCACGTTAGAGAAAAGAAAAAACAAGGGCTTATGATGGAGATGACACAGTTGCTGAGGTTTGTGCTAAGGCCTGATTTCAGATCTTTTTCTGCAGAAACATATTAATTGAGCAGGCAGACACAGGTTGTGCTGGCAGAGGTTTTACCCTTGAAAGAAAGGCTAAGAGTGAAGAATAGTGACTCAGATGATATGGAAAATGTACTTCACTTAGATTGCAGTTGAGCTCAGGGGTGTCCTATGGACACCTTGTCTGTGTTGATTGGAGCCCATGCTGTGTCAATGGAATGCCCTTTCTTGGATATACCCGTTGCTGCATATGCTGGAACATTTGGCAACCCTTGGGGGCCCCTACACTGTTACACAGTTGGTGACGGTACAGGCAGCACAGATGGGCAAAACCTGAAAGCGAAGAAAGCAAAAGGCTTCCTCTTATCTGGACTCCTCATGCGAGGTGTTCTCATGACCACCGAAAATGGCCAATCTATTACTTCCTCAACTGGTCTGGTGTGTTCCTTAAGGCAAGCTTAGGTGTTGGTATTCAGGAACTGTTTATACTGTATCAGGCTGCTTCCACTTGTATGCTCAGTCTTAATTGTGGTATGCAGTCTGTGACTGCCATCTGCTTAAGCAGCCACATTTTTCTCTCTTTCAGACTTAGTGAAACTAAAATATCAATAAGAATAATCTCACAAGGTGAGGAAGTTAATAGAGGAATTGAAATTGGTGTGCTTTCTGCATTTAATTTAACTGTCCACAGCAATTGCATAGGGTTGCATGCTGTTGAGCGTGGGTAATTTTTACATACTTGAGTCTTTCAGGAGGAAGAGTCTTTCCTCACCCTGAGAGAGACTGCAGGATGCAGCTTTGCAGGTTTAGCAAAATTTTTACAGTTTTGTGTTTGCTAGGTTTTGGTGAGGGAGAACATATGTAAATTCAGAAAAGTTCTACATGTGTGAGAAGATTATTCATTTAGTCAACAAATATTTATTGATACTCTACCAAGATTTTCTGCTAGGGAACTCTTCAGAAAATGTAATTATGAGCGCATGTTGCAATCACATCATTGAAATCTTGCAGGGATAAAGGCTTCTTATGGGCCAATTCAAAGTTTCACTCAGTAGAAACGTTTTCTAAGAAAATAGAAGGACTATATAGTAATATTTAAGCTAAATACAGGAATAAGATTATGTTCAGTCAAAGATGATTAGAGTTTCAGGGTGACAACTGATAATTCACTGGTCAGGGGAGATAATTTATCTCCCAGAATAAGTCTTAATAATACTTGTTTAATGGAATTACATTTCATTAAAGTTCATCATGAAATTGTTTCTCCTTGAATAGAGGTTTTTCTATGTGTGACAAACACCATGTGTATGCTAAGGCTACAGAGATGAGTGAATCAAGATCCGAGTGCCTTAAAGAACTTAATATGGTCTGAATGAGCAGAAAAACAGATATGTGAGAGCAGTAAAGAACAACGCATAATGGTTTCTAAAGTGAATTTATAGGAGAGAGAGTGGGAAAATGTGTAGTGGGGTCTGGGCTGTTAGCTACATGAAAACTCTTCTTGGAATTGAGTTGTGACAGAAAATTGTTTAAGTTTTTGTTAGGGGAATAGGAGAAAAATAGGGAAATTGGAGAGATGACCTTATCCTTTGTTGTTGTTGTTTAGTCTCTCAGTCATGGCCAATTCTTTTGCGAACACATAAACTGTAGCCTGCCAGACTCCTCTGTCCATTGGTTTTCCCAGGCAAGAATACTGGAGTGGGTGGCTGTTTCTTTCTCCACGGGATCCTTTCAACCCAGGGACTGAACCCTGTCTCCTGCATTGCAGGCAGATTCTTTATGATGAGCCACCAGGAAAGCTGACCTTATGGTATAGAGGGGGTAAAAGAGCAAACAAGTATGTCTTTGCATTGAATTTTGAGAACTCTTGGTTCTATAGGCATTTGCATACTGAAGTAGAATGTGGTGTTAAGGCTTGGAAATGAGACTATCTTATTGTTGGAAGAGATGAGGCTGGAAAATTGTCAGATTGGTTTTCTTTGCCCTTCTAAGGAATTTATACATTCTTGTGTAAAGAAATTAAGGTAGTGGGAGTTTGTAAGTGGAAAACTTATAATATATATAATTTTACAACAAATAATTCTCAAAGTAGTTTATTTTTCCTCTGTAAATATTTATTGTCTAAGTTTTCCTAAGCATTATCATAGACACTTGACACACAGTGGTTAAGAAAGTAAGTATGGGGCTTCCCTGATGGTCCAGTGGGTAAATACATCGCCTTGCAGTGCAAGGGGTGCTGGTTTGATCCCTGGCCTGGGAAGATCCCACGTGCCGCAGAGCAGCTGGACTGATGTGTCCAATTACCGAATCGGAGCTCTGGAGCGCATGTGCCCAGAGCAGGTGCTCTGTGACAACAGACGCCACCGCGATGGGAGGCCCACATGGGCCAAAGAACAAAGATGGATGAAACTAGACAAGAGTGGCCCACCCACCCCCATCCCTACCCACCCCTGCCAAAATAAATATAAATAAATAAAGTTAAAAAAATAAAAAGAAAGTAAGTATGACTTCTGCCCTCATGGAGTTAAATTCTAGAAAAAATAGGAAGATATTGATAGACAACGGTAGACAGGTTACCATGAACGGTGTCGGATTCTTGATCTCCAATAGAGAAGAATTCACATTGGAGTCAAAATGATTTGACTTTGGTCACTCAGATCTTCATGAAATAATTGTTTATTAAGGAAAGAGGAGAGAGAGAGAGAGAGCTTCCAGCACAGACACTGGAAGGGGCATAGAAGAGAACCAGTTCTTAGACAGTTCAGGCAAGACAATTTTTATTTTCCAGTTGGTTATTAAAATGATAGATCAAAAGAATATCTTAAGGTTGCAAAAGCCCTGTAGGCCCACACCCACAACATGAGATTGACATGAGATTAGTTAGAGGGTAGTCTCCTGGCTTCAGGGCTAGGTGAGACATTCTAATGTAAAGACCTTACTAGGCCCACAACATTAACATAAGATAAAACTTAGTTTCAATTTCCGTGTTTATCCTTATAACAAACATTTCAGGCTAGAAAATCGTTGCTTTTCTTTCTCCTTTTTTATCCCCTTTCCCTCCTTGAGACCCGCTAACCTCCTTATCAAATCAACCCCTTTCAGCGGCTTCCCTGGTGGTCCAGTGGGTAAGGACACTATCTTGCAGTGGCAAGGGGTACCAGTTCGATCCCTGGCCTGGGAAGATCCTGCATACAGCTGGTGCTCAGCAGCGACAGAGACCACTGCAATGGGAGACCCACACAAGCCAAAGAACAGATAAATAAATGAAAGATCAATAGAAGTGGCCAAAAAGGAAAAAGCTTCTGAAGAGAAGCTGGATAAAAATACCAACCCCTTTCATTATTAGACAGTAAGTAACTGATATGTACATATACAAAAACAGAATGAGTGCTATGATGCCTTATCTAACTAGGTAACATTCAAATAAAAACTTTGAGAATAAGTATTCAGGATTAATTATGTAAAAGGTTAGAGGAAGATATTCCATTAAAGATAGCAGTTAGTGTCTGTGAGTGACAGCCAGGATCAGGAATGAACTAGCTTTGCTTGAGAAATAAGAGAGGCCAGCATCTTTGTAGTGAATAAGAAATGGGTTGAGCTAACCCATAAAACTTTAATTAAAGTTATTTAGCAACCAGTGCACAATTCACATGTAACATTTTTATGTTTCAGCAAAGTGAGAAGTATAGATACTTTTCTAGATCAGGGTGTGCAAAATATGACCTTCAGGTTAAATCTGGCCCATTGCCTGGCTTTGTAACGTCTTATCAGAAATGTCTTATCATAATGTCTTATCATTCATTTACTGTTTCCTATGCTTGCTTTTGTGCTACAACAGCAGAGAAAGTAATGAAAGAGACTCCATGACCCTGAAGCCTGAAATATTTACTGTCTGTCTTTTTACAGAAAAAGTTGAGTTCTGGTCTAGATCCTTGTAGTTTAATATAAAGTAAACTCACAAATAAAGACACATTAGACATGATTGTGCACACACATACAAACACAAAAATCTTGCCTCAATAATAATCTCCATGAGTATGGGGATGAATATCTAAATCCCGATTGGTATGAGTTCATAAGATAAAACTTAGTTTCAATTTCCGTGTTTATCCTTATAACAAACATTTCAGGCTAGAAAATCGTTGCTTTTCTTTCTCCTTTTTTATCCCCTTTCCCTCCTTGAGACCCGCTAACCTCCTTATCAAATCAACCCCTTTCAGCGGCTTCCCTGGTGGTCCAGTGGGTAAGGACACTATCTTGCAGTGGCAAGGGGTACCAGTTCGATCCCTGGCCTGGGAAGATCCTGCATACAGCTGGTGCTCAGCAGCGACAGAGACCACTGCAATGGGAGACCCACACAAGCCAAAGAACAGATAAATAAATGAAAGATCAATAGAAGTGGCCAAAAAGGAAAAAAAAAAAGCTTCTGAAGAGAAGCTGGATAAAAATACCAACCCCTTTCATTATTAGACAGTAAGTAACTGATATGTACATATACAAAAACAGAATGAGTGCTATGATGCCTTATCTAACTAGGTAACATTCAAATAAAAACTTTGAGAATAAGTATTCAGGATTAATTATGTAAAAGGTTAGAGGAAGATATTCCATTAAAGATAGCAGTTAGTGTCTGTGAGTGACAGCCAGGATCAGGAATGAACTAGCTTTGCTTGAGAAATAAGAGAGGCCAGCATCTTTGTAGTGAATAAGAAATGGGTTGAGCTAACCCATAAAACTTTAATTAAAGTTATTTAGCAACCAGTGCACAATTCACATGTAACATTTTTATGTTTCAGCAAAGTGAGAAGTATAGATACTTTTCTAGATCAGGGTGTGCAAAATATGACCTTCAGGTTAAATCTGGCCCATTGCCTGGCTTTGTAACGTCTTATCAGAAATGTCTTATCATAATGTCTTATCATTCATTTACTGTTTCCTATGCTTGCTTTTGTGCTACAACAGCAGAGAAAGTAATGAAAGAGACTCCATGACCCTGAAGCCTGAAATATTTACTGTCTGTCTTTTTACAGAAAAAGTTGAGTTCTGGTCTAGATCCTTGTAGTTTAATATAAAGTAAACTCACAAATAAAGACACATTAGACATGATTGTGCACACACATACAAACACAAAAATCTTGCCTCAATAATAATCTCCATGAGTATGGGGATGAATATCTAAATCCAGATTGGTATGAGTTCATCGTCTAATTTGTTGAAATAGTTCTGTGGTTATGTGAGCACCTGGTAAAGGAAAGCTGTGCCTCTTCCAAGATTATAGTCAAGGAAAACAGAAAAGTATAGACCATGTGGGATGAATTCAGGGTCACTGGTTAAACAAGCCTTAGGATATGTGTGATTGTAAAATAATTTTTACAAATAAATCATCCTTGTATTTAACTTTAAAAACAAAAGTACATTCTGCTCTTTCAAATTATAAGTGTATATGGTGCATCACTATGTGTAATGAACAAGATTTTAAAACTGGAAATGTAAACTTACTCATATTAGGTCATACTTCATTAATAATGCATTATAGCTCAAGGTGCAGTAACATGTTAAGCAGTATGTATTTTAAATGCTTTATAAAATAGTGTCCCTTGAATTAAAGTGGAAATGCATAATGCCAATGTATTTGAGAAGCAATATGAAATGTATATATTTTTAGATGCTACATAATGATTTGCATTCCCCAAATAGGGAGGAATAGAAGAGACATGGAGAACTCAAATATTACAGTCTTTAGATACTATTTTATAATAATATATAATTATATATATATATATAATATATCCAGTTTATTGTTTAATAGTAAATATATGTATACTTCCTACCCAGCTTAGGTTATAGAACAGTATAAAAGCATTTACTATTCCAGTGAAGTTCCTATTTGTATTTTCCCTCTTCCCTAGTATAAATAATTTTCTTAATTTTATTGTAATAGTTTAGTTGTTTTTCTTTGTAAACTCACCATATATGCATGTCTCCTTAAGTAATAAGTGGTTTAATTTTTCTGTGTTAAAATTTGACATAGTGGAAATAGGGGATCCTTCAGGGGTGCTGTGAGATGGCCTGGAGGAATGGGACGGGGGGATTGGAAGGGGGTGGAGTAGGGATGAGGGCCAGGGGCATCATATGACTAATCTGGGATTATACATATCTGTAAACAACAAAACACTGTAAAAGTAAAAAGTAAAATAAAATTGACATAAATAGTATCATAGTATTTGTATCTTCTTGGAGTTTTCCTCATGTTTGAAATTTATCCCTATTGATTCCTTTAGCTATAGTAATTTATTTTCACTGTATAGTATTACATTGTATGTATAATATATATACTATATATATAATGGACTGGCCAAAAGTTCACTGAGATGGAAACCCCATGGACGATAGCCCACCAGGCTCCCCTGCTCGTGGAATTCTCTGGGCAAGGATACTAGAATGGGTAGCCATTCCCTTCTCCAGAGGATCTTCCCAACCCAGAGATTGAACCCAGGTCTCCTACACTTCAGGCAGATTCTTTAACATCTCAACCAGCAGGAAAGCCCACACACATATATGTTAATATATTGTGCTGGCCAAAACGTTCATTCAGGTTTTTCTATAAGATGTTTTATAGACATAGATATATCATAGAATACTTGGGTTGCTTATAAATTTTTCTACTATGACCAATGATGCTCTGAAGTTTTTTGCATATGCTTCTGAATATGCATGTATAAAAATTTCTCTAAGAATATGTCTAGGAGTAAAATTGCCAGGTCTATCTTATTCCCAGAGTTATTGGATAATGCAAACTATGAACAAATTGACACCGTTATTAACAATATTGAAGATTCCTTTTGCTCCATAATCTCTCCACAAGAGTGTATAAACTTTTTTTAAACTTCCAAAGTAAAATAGTTGGAAATTACATTGTATTTCTTTTGGAATATCCTTTATTCCTAAATGGTTTGAATATTTCTTCATATGCTTATAGATCCTTTGTATTTCCTCATCTATGAAATGCTTGGTGCCCACTTTTCTTTTGGATTCTCTGTGTCTTACTGAGTTGAAGTTCTTTATATAAAGAGGATAATAGACCTGTTTTCATTATGTAAGTTGTGATTTTTTTTGCCTGTGTGGCTTGTTTTAAATTGAGTATTTTGGAGAATAGAAGTTCTTAATTTAAATGTTTTTGAATATTTAAAATTGATTAGTGATCTTTATTCTTGAATGCAAACATCTCTACCCTTTTTTAGATGATAGTCTTTTATAGTTTGTTTTAAATATTTTTTTAACTTTATTTAAGTCTTTTATTCATTTGGAACTGATTTTGTATGTGGTGTCTGATAGGGATCTAATGTCACTTTTCATCATATGAATTAGAAATAACTCTAGCACTGTTACTTACATCATCATTTCTTATATGGGTGGGTCTATTTCTGAGGTGTCATTTCTGTCCCATTTGTCTAATTTTCTATCCTTGTGCTAGTACCGCATGCTTAAATATCTGACTTATTTGTAACTTCTAATACATGGTAGAGGAAATTGTCCCACTGATTACTTCTTTGGTAAAATCTATTTTGCTTGTCTTTAGAAACTGTTAATTAGACCTTAGGGTATAAAATTGGATAACATTTCTCTATGACCAAGATCCCCAGGAAAGCCCACACACATATATGTTAATATATTGTGCTGGCCAAAACGTTCATTCAGGTTTTTCTATAAGATGTTTTATAGACATAGATATATCATAGAATACTTGGGTTGCTTATAAATTTTTCTACTATGACCAATGATGCTCTGAAGTTTTTTGCATATGCTTCTGAATATGCATGTATAAAAATTTCTCTAAGAATATGTCTAGGAGTAAAATTGCCAGGTCTATCTTATTCCCAGAGTTATTGGATAATGCAAACTATGAACAAATTGACACCGTTATTAACAATATTGAAGATTCCTTTTGCTCCATAATCTCTCCACAAGAGTGTATAAACTTTTTTTAAACTTCCAAAGTAAAATAGTTGGAAATTACATTGTATTTCTTTTGGAATATCCTTTATTCCTAAATGGTTTGAATATTTCTTCATATGCTTATAGATCCTTTGTATTTCCTCATCTATGAAATGCTTGGTGCCCACTTTTCTTTTGGATTCTCTGTGTCTTACTGAGTTGAAGTTCTTTATATAAAGAGGATAATAGACCTGTTTTCATTATGTAAGTTGTGATTTTTTTTGCCTGTGTGGCTTGTTTTAAATTGAGTATTTTGGAGAATAGAAGTTCTTAATTTAAATGTTTTTGAATATTTAAAATTGATTAGTGATCTTTATTCTTGAATGCAAACATCTCTACCCTTTTTTAGATGATAGTCTTTTATAGTTTGTTTTAAATATTTTTTTAACTTTATTTAAGTCTTTTATTCATTTGGAACTGATTTTGTATGTGGTGTCTGATAGGGATCTAATGTCACTTTTCATCATATGAATTAGAAATAACTCTAGCACTGTTACTTACATCATCATTTCTTATATGGGTGGGTCTATTTCTGAGGTGTCATTTCTGTCCCATTTGTCTAATTTTCTATCCTTGTGCTAGTACCGCATGCTTAAATATCTGACTTATTTGTAACTTCTAATACATGGTAGAGGAAATTGTCCCACTGATTACTTCTTTGGTAAAATCTATTTTGCTTGTCTTTAGAAACTGTTAATTAGACCTTAGGGTATTGGAGAACAATTTCACTGGATATAAGATTTTCTCCAGTATTTTGAAGATACTATTTCATTGTCATCCCATTTTTCCCTTTGAGAAGCCAGCATCACTCAAATTGTCATTCCTTTGCTGTAGGCGATCTTTTTGTGTCTCCATCTGGCTGCTTTATCTGTCAGTCTGTCCGTCTATCTGTAGTTTGACTATGGTATATACAGATTTTGTTTTAAATTGTGTCCTGATTGATTTGTTGGTCTTCCAATCAAAGAACTGATATCTTTCAATAATTTTGAAGACTTGTACATATTAGATGTTTAAATATTTATTTTCAAAGTCCGTTTATATATTATTGGACCTCCTCACTCTGTCTTTTGTATATTCTAACCTTTCAGATTTTCTTTTTGTCCCTGTGTCTTAGATTCTCCCTTCTGAGTAACTACTTCAGATTTAATTTGCAAGTCACTAATTATCTTTAAGGCAAGTACTATCTCCTTTGATTGCTTATTCATATAATGTCAAACTTTTTCATAATTTGAGGCCTTAGAGTTTTCCTTTCTTTATCCTCAGTGTATCCATACTTAAAAAATAAATATTTTCCATTTTTAACCTGGATTATCTGCTGTGTGCTGGGAGAGATGGTTTCTTTGTGAAACTTGTGTACCATATTGGTAGAAACATTACTGGGTGCTGTTCTTTACCACACTCTGTAATTGAATTTTTCTAAGGAAAACATTTAGCTTTGTATGTAGTTATGGAGACATCTTTGTGCATGCATTTATGAAATTCCTTTATTGATTAGGAAGCAAACAGTTATCTGTTACTTGTGATAAAAAACACTCTGAGGATTGACAGATTATTTGTCTCTTAATTTTTGATTAAACAAATAAAGAGCTTTGATTGTAAATTTGACTAAAATTAGAATTTTAAAAGTTTTTCTTAGATAAAATAGATATTCTGAACCTCTGTAGATATGCAGTGTATATTGGTAAAATGGATTCATATGCATTGGAAGCAAGTATGATATTTACAAGTCATTATCTTTCATATCATAGATTACTTAATTAGAAATGTTAGTAGACAGTTGAAGTTTTCCTACTGTATATTAAAGACTGTTGCAGAAATACGTTCATAAACAATTAGAAGTCTTTTTCACATTTTTAGAGTGTTAAGTAATTTAGATAATGGATTAAGATATAGTTTTTATAATTTAACATTGAATTAATTAAAATCTTTCTTATATATGGCAGTAGTTTTCTTTGTTTTGAACATGATAAAATTGCCTGCTTTAAGTATGAAAAAATCAATCTTGTTATATGTCTATTCTTTGTAAGGCTGATCATCTTACAGATAAAAATGAAAGACTGAACATAGAAAATAGATTTGAGCTTTTCACAGTTATGAGTATGCACATTAATTTTCTGAGCCTTACCAAATGAATTCAGATATGATTTCAATTTGTAATTTTGTAATATGGTAGGATAAATAATGAAATAAAATTGTTATTAAGTGAATGTTCATGTCTTTCCTTTTGTGTTTTTCATCTTACTAGAGCTATATGAAAGCTTTTAAAATTAGTTAAAACTCTGTCTTAGATTCTCCCTTCTGAGTAACTACTTCAGATTTAATTTGCAAGTCACTAATTATCTTTAAGGCAAGTACTATCTCCTTTGATTGCTTATTCATATAATGTCAAACTTTTTCATAATTTGAGGCCTTAGAGTTTTCCTTTCTTTATCCTCAGTGTATCCATACTTAAAAAATAAATATTTTCCATTTTTAACCTGGATTATCTGCTGTGTGCTGGGAGAGATGGTTTCTTTGTGAAACTTGTGTACCATATTGGTAGAAACATTACTGGGTGCTGTTCTTTACCACACTCTGTAATTAAATTTTTTCTAAGGAAAACATTTAGCTTTGTATGTAGTTATGGAGACATCTTTGTGCATGCATTTATGAAATTCCTTTATTGATTAGGAAGCAAACAGTTATCTGTTACTTGTGATAAAAAACACTCTGAGGATTGACAGATTATTTGTCTCTTAATTTTTGATTAAACAAATAAAGAGCTTTGATTGTAAATTTGACTAAAATTAGAATTTTAAAAGTTTTTCTTAGATAAAATAGATATTCTGAACCTCTGTAGATATGCAGTGTATATTGGTAAAATGGATTCATATGCATTGGAAGCAAGTATGATATTTACAAGTCATTATCTTTCATATCATAGATTACTTAATTAGAAATGTTAGTAGACAGTTGAAGTTTTCCTACTGTATATTAAAGACTGTTGCAGAAATACGTTCATAAACAATTAGAAGTCTTTTTCACATTTTTAGAGTGTTAAGTAATTTAGATAATGGATTAAGATATAGTTTTTATAATTTAACATTGAATTAATTAAAATCTTTCTTATATATGGCAGTAGTTTTCTTTGTTTTGAACATGATAAAATTGCCTGCTTTAAGTATGAAAAAATCAATCTTGTTATATGTCTATTCTTTGTAAGGCTGATCATCTTACAGATAAAAATGAAAGACTGAACATAGAAAATAGATTTGAGCTTTTCACAGTTATGAGTATGCACATTAATTTTCTGAGCCTTACCAAATGAATTCAGATATGATTTCAATTTGTAATTTTGTAATATGGTAGGATAAATAATGAAATAAAATTGTTATTAAGTGAATGTTCATGTCTTTCCTTTTGTGTTTTTCATCTTACTAGAGCTATATGAAAGCTTTTAAAATTAGTTAAAACTCTGTCTTATGCTGGTTCCTTATTTAAACTACTGGCATTCTGCTTTGTTTAGGCATTATAGGGAAGAGTCTAAGCAATAAGCCAGATGCTTTCTTTTTCATCTTTTCACATGTACCTAGATGGCAATGATGTTTACAACTAGGATGTAAGCTTGGAGGAAATTCCTTGATAATACTTTCAGGACCAAATGCTACTGAAAAGAAAATGATATTTTAGAAAACAGATGTTTCTAGCTTCATCAGGAAAGAAAAATAAGGCAAACATTCTTTGAGCATGTCTGTGCCTGCATTTGTAAGTGAAGGTCAATAGGCAGGTGTGTTTTTCTGGGGGTTGGAAATGAATATTTCACATTTCAGGGACTCTGTTGCACGACACTAGATACTGCCTAACTGAGAATAAAGCCAGAGAGCCTCAGTAGGCACATTACAAAATTAGAACACACTGATTGCCTATGAAAAAGTTCCACCCAAGCCAGATTGTTGGAGTTGCATGGAAACCTGTTGTTTGCCAGCTATGACTGCTACTGCTGTTGGTGGAGGGGAATTGGTCCAGATAAACTGTGACTTTGACCCTGCCCAGGACCCACTTCTGTGACCATTGGTTGGTACATGAGCAGCCCTTCATGCAAGGGACATACATACACACCTTGGAGCATCCACGAGCATCCTTTGTTGTTGTTGTTCTAACAGATCAAGAGGGTAGGAGAAACGAACTATAGCAGAAACAGCAAGGAGTACCAATTATCACCCACAGTAAATATTACCCTTATTCTAAAACTAATTTGTCTAAATTGAATAGAACCTAACTAAATGCTTTTGCATTTTTTGGCACAGTTGTGGCATAGACTGGATGTGCCTTTTGCTCAGTTTTCTTACAATGAAAAGCTTGGATGCGAACCTTGTGGGGAAAATTGAAATGGACTGTCAAATTCTGCAGCTGTTGTAGAATCAACATTTCTTGCCCGAGTGCCTTTACTAAATCATTTGTATCTGGATCTAAAAATTCAAATCTGTAATATTAAATGGAAAAGCAGGCATTATACTGCGATGTCACTGCATTATCTGATTATTTCCCAGAAGCACATCATTTTTGCAGAGTGTGCTAAGTTTGTGGCAACACATAAATGATCTGTGCCAGATATTTAGGCACAAAGAATAGGTGGGGCAATGTTAACACATACTCCATGCTTTGGATGCACAGTGTTTGGGTGTAAAATACTCCAGATTATTTCAAATCTGAGCAAAATTAAGGAATAGTGTTGTGAAAATGAGCCTAGTTAAGACCCACTGCTTAAAGGTTTTTTTGCTCACCTAGTCAACCAGGCCTAGGAACCAGAGCCTTGACTACAGATACAATTTTGCATTTTATACACCTATAACCCCTCTTGTACAACTCTTGCCATTTTGACATTTTTGAATAATATACGCTTTCAGTTCAGTTGCTCAGTCATGTCCAATTCTTCACAACCCCATGGACTGCAGCATGCCAGGATTCCCTGTCCTTGACTGTCTCCTGGAGCTTGCTCAAGCTCATGTTCTGGGAGATATGTGCTTTAAATATTTGTAAATACACAGATTTGTAAATGTCACTGTGGCATATAGCTCCTATAACATTACTAAAATATAACTAAAAATACAGCTAAAGACTCTTGCATAAATGACAGCAGTATGTTAGATTTATAATTGTATCTAGAAGAAATGACACATTTCTAGGAATCCTGAACCTTTACATCTACTTGTTAACACACAGTGATATGTAACTTAGCTTCAAAATACAGGTTTAACTATTTCAGGTTCAATCAAATGAGAGTAAGAATTTCCAAAGGGAATTCTTTAGAAAGAGGAAAATCCTTTTATCATCCTCATAGTTTTCCTGCAAGTGAGTCTGAAGTCCATGAATCACAGTTCTCCTCCAGTAGATTTGCAGACTTGGGGTTTCAAATTCTGCAGCTGTTGTAGAATCAACATTTCTTGCCCGAGTGCCTTTACTAAATCATTTGTATCTGGATCTAAAAATTCAAATCTGTAATATTAAATGGAAAAGCAGGCATTATACTGCGATGTCACTGCATTATCTGATTATTTCCCAGAAGCACATCATTTTTGCAGAGTGTGCTAAGTTTGTGGCAACACATAAATGATCTGTGCCAGATATTTAGGCACAAAGAATAGGTGGGGCAATGTTAACACATACTCCATGCTTTGGATGCACAGTGTTTGGGTGTAAAATACTCCAGATTATTTCAAATCTGAGCAAAATTAAGGAATAGTGTTGTGAAAATGAGCCTAGTTAAGACCCACTGCTTAAAGGTTTTTTTGCTCACCTAGTCAACCAGGCCTAGGAACCAGAGCCTTGACTACAGATACAATTTTGCATTTTATACACCTATAACCCCTCTTGTACAACTCTTGCCATTTTGACATTTTTGAATAATATACGCTTTCAGTTCAGTTGCTCAGTCATGTCCAATTCTTCACAACCCCATGGACTGCAGCATGCCAGGATTCCCTGTCCTTGACTGTCTCCTGGAGCTTGCTCAAGCTCATGTTCTGGGAGATATGTGCTTTAAATATTTGTAAATACACAGATTTGTAAATGTCACTGTGGCATATAGCTCCTATAACATTACTAAAATATAACTAAAAATACAGCTAAAGACTCTTGCATAAATGACAGCAGTATGTTAGATTTATAATTGTATCTAGAAGAAATGACACATTTCTAGGAATCCTGAACCTTTACATCTACTTGTTAACACACAGTGATATGTAACTTAGCTTCAAAATACAGGTTTAACTATTTCAGGTTCAATCAAATGAGAGTAAGAATTTCCAAAGGGAATTCTTTAGAAAGAGGAAAATCCTTTTATCATCCTCATAGTTTTCCTGCAAGTGAGTCTGAAGTCCATGAATCACAGTTCTCCTCCAGTAGATTTGCAGACTTGGTGTTTAAGAATCTTGACAGTGGACCTGAGATATTTCTTTTCTAATTCAGTCTCTTGGAGATATTTTTATATTTGCATATGTGCATACTCAATGGATTAAAATTCATGTGTAAAGTAATACCTTACCAGTATGTTCTAGGAATTTGTAAAGTTTTTAATCTAGAATAATAGAAATGTGTCTGGCTAGAGTTCAGTATTTTTGTCTTAATTCTCTACTTTTAGCCATCTAGTTTTGGAATTTGTTTGTTGATCCCCTTCTAGGTTGAGATTTTCCACGTTTTTTGGTAATCTGTGTTGAAACAATTTCTTGAATTGGAGCAAGGAGAACCTTCAAGTAATTTCCTTGTAGTATTCAAATTTAAGAGATTTTGTCTACTCTTCTTTTAGAGCTTTAGTTGTTTCCTTTCAGATTGCCTAGAGCCTATGTTTATGCAGTGTTAGAAACTACATAGATGAGTCTAAAGTGGAGAATACTTCTTTGACATTGTTCTGTAGAATTTTTGGCTAATATATAGGAAAGGACTCTTTCTGCTGCTGCTTTTGGAATCAGTAAAGTTTTGTCAGCACCTTGAGACTAGCGAGGATACTTCAACCTCAATTTTTGACTTCTGCTTTGAATGTCACAAGTTATTTTCCATTACCAAATGTATCAAAACAAAAAATTAAGCATGGAAAGCCGTGACTCCCTCCTGAGATGCATTCTGTAGCATTCTATTCCTGGCTATTGTGGCCTGGAACTGGATTGTGTAATTTAGCTATCTCATAACCACTTCTGGGAAGAATATCGTGTATTTAAAAAGAAAAAAATACTATGTATTAGATTTTAGATTAGATAATGGGATTGATTCTCTCAGAACCATTTTTATTCCTGAAGTATATGTGAAAGTTATTAGGGCATTTTCAAAGCAATGGCCTTAGTTGCATTCATTATCTTAATATTTTTAACCTATCCTGTCAGCATCTGTGGACATTTATAGAGTATAATTAAAAATATTGTTATATATTATTTATTCTTCTTTATAGTGGTATTGTAGTTGCTCAGTCATGTGTGGCTCTTTGCCATTCCATGAACTGTAGTCTGCCAGGTTCCTCTGTCCTTGGGACTCTCCAAGGACAGAGGGAGTGGGTTGCCATTCCCTTCTTCAGGGGATCTTCCTGAACCAGGGATTGAACCCAGGTCTCCCACATTGCGGGCAGATTCTTTACCATCTGAGCCAGCAGGAAAGTCCTTTATTTTTCTTGATATTGTATACAATTGCACACTTTGATTTGTGTAGGGAAAACCTCTCCCATTTCTTCCCAGTCCATTCTTCATTATATCATCACATGTAGGACTGTTCTTTTTTTGGACATACCACATCACAGCTCCTGGTTTAGAGTATTAGGTCAAATAGTATTGGGTTTTTTTGGTAATATTTTCTCCCGAGTTTCTTTAATGATGTTTTATTTCTGCAAATATTGTCACCTCTACTGTATTCTAAAGTATATTGAGAGAGTCTCATTGTGAAAGGTGGTAGATAACAAATGGTATCCATGTGAACAATTTTGCATTTTCTAAATAAATTGCCTCAATTTATTTCCATCATTTTTCCAAGTGCCCTAGGCATCAATGAAAATAGGCTCATTAATTGCTAAGTAAGTAATTTTTCGCAAGTATAGTCCTGTTCCAAATACCTTTTTTGCATTGACTAGCGAGGATACTTCAACCTCAATTTTTGACTTCTGCTTTGAATGTCACAAGTTATTTTCCATTACCAAATGTATCAAAACAAAAAATTAAGCATGGAAAGCCGTGACTCCCTCCTGAGATGCATTCTGTAGCATTCTATTCCTGGCTATTGTGGCCTGGAACTGGATTGTGTAATTTAGCTATCTCATAACCACTTCTGGGAAGAATATCGTGTATTTAAAAAGAAAAAAATACTATGTATTAGATTTTAGATTAGATAATGGGATTGATTCTCTCAGAACCATTTTTATTCCTGAAGTATATGTGAAAGTTATTAGGGCATTTTCAAAGCAATGGCCTTAGTTGCATTCATTATCTTAATATTTTTAACCTATCCTGTCAGCATCTGTGGACATTTATAGAGTATAATTAAAAATATTGTTATATATTATTTATTCTTCTTTATAGTGGTATTGTAGTTGCTCAGTCATGTGTGGCTCTTTGCCATTCCATGAACTGTAGTCTGCCAGGTTCCTCTGTCCTTGGGACTCTCCAAGGACAGAGGGAGTGGGTTGCCATTCCCTTCTTCAGGGGATCTTCCTGAACCAGGGATTGAACCCAGGTCTCCCACATTGCGGGCAGATTCTTTACCATCTGAGCCAGCAGGAAAGTCCTTTATTTTTCTTGATATTGTATACAATTGCACACTTTGATTTGTGTAGGGAAAACCTCTCCCATTTCTTCCCAGTCCATTCTTCATTATATCATCACATGTAGGACTGTTCTTTTTTTGGACATACCACATCACAGCTCCTGGTTTAGAGTATTAGGTCAAATAGTATTGGGTTTTTTTGGTAATATTTTCTCCCGAGTTTCTTTAATGATGTTTTATTTCTGCAAATATTGTCACCTCTACTGTATTCTAAAGTATATTGAGAGAGTCTCATTGTGAAAGGTGGTAGATAACAAATGGTATCCATGTGAACAATTTTGCATTTTCTAAATAAATTGCCTCAATTTATTTCCATCATTTTTCCAAGTGCCCTAGGCATCAATGAAAATAGGCTCATTAATTGCTAAGTAAGTAATTTTTTCGCAAGTATAGTCCTGTTCCAAATACTCATTTGTGCATTTACTATGCATGACCAGAATCACCAAACACAAGCCTAGTTATTAAATGAAATACACATCTCCTTGAAAAGTAGACATCAGGGTCAAATTAAAATCCCACACAAATCATTGCATCATTATGATCATTGCTGGAAAAGTACAATGCCAACTTACTCACTTGATCGGGAAAGTTTAGTCATCCACATGAGAGACAGAGTGTAGTGTGGATATAAAAGCTTCGTTCTATTTCTTGACCCTGGTTGAATTTTTCTGCTTCAAACAATCTTTTTTTCATCCCTCCAGTGAAATACGATCTCTCTGATTTGTCATCACATCTTAACTGTGATTTTTCTGTGTATGATATTCCTTATATGTAAACATATTCCTTATCTACCCACTAAATTAAAGTTTTTTTTTTTAATTGAATTCTATGGAGTTCTTTGATCCATCCTTATGGTACCTAGTTAGCTTAGTACATTAGACAGAGTAGATGTTTTGCTAAATACCTGTTGAAAACATGAACAATGTAATAATTATATAAAAGTATTTATTATAGAGAGATGAGTATTTATTATAGAGAGATGGGTAGGAATAAGACTGAAGAAAATGAAACCTCTTTGTGTTTATTTCTACCTCATTTTGCTTTTATACAAAGCACAGTCTCTTCATTGATAATTTGGATCTTCATTTTTGATCTTCTTCATTCATAGAACAGGATTGATGCATTAGGCACAGAAGGGTGTGTTCTGCCGGTTTGGAGCTGGTTGTAATTCATGTGCACAGAATTACAAAACAGACCCAAATATGTTGACTAATCTTAGGCAAAACACAATTTCCAAGTGTTAGG
The DNA here is from genome assembly GCA_022376925.1 of Tragulus kanchil. Lineage (NCBI taxonomy): Eukaryota > Metazoa > Chordata > Mammalia > Artiodactyla > Tragulidae > Tragulus > Tragulus kanchil. The sequence continues at coordinate 114,652,373 of JAIOJX010000023.1, read as the reverse complement.
AAAATTGGAAAACGATAAGAGATTCATAAAAGACTCAGCAGTCAAGTAATTCTTGAAAGTTGTTACTTTGATTGCTATTGTTATCACCATAGTTCTCATTGACATTTTTAGAGAGTTTTATATTCATCTTATGTATCAAGGTGTAGTATGTGTTGTATGCTGGGTGCATTTTGTGGCTTGGGTCTTTGTGATATGAACAATTAGGGGCAATTTGATTAACAATTACTGATGATTTCTTACATGAAAAATCCTTTGGAGTCTCTATGTTGGGTAGGGGAGAGAAAAGAAAGAGTTAAGATCTAGTAGAGAAAGAAGATATGATAATGTTATGAGAGAAATAAAAAACTGCTTTTCTTAAGTGATATAAATATTTATCTACAAAGGCAAGGAGATAGAACCAGGAATCTGAGGTCTGTTTAGATTATATATGGATCTGATTTTGTAAATTATGAGTAGAAGCAGACAAAAGAACTTTGAGTTTCAATTTAAAAAACAAACAAACAGAGGGCATAGGGTAGCAAAAGGTAACATTATGGTAGCTAGTTGGTTTCAGCCAATGTCATGATGTTTTTAATTACAGTATCAGATGACTTCAGAATGATTTCTGTGTTCCTGATACTGTACCAAGTTTGACTGTTTTAATTAATAATAACCCTTTTATGTTATATATTACTCAGATGAGAAAACTGAGGTTTAGCAAGGCAAAGAAATAAGTGTATCATCACAAAGATAAGAAGCAGTGGAGACTGGTCAGACAGCACTAGACTCTCCAATATGTGCCTCTGAGCACTAGGATTTATTTGTCAGTATAAAGTAATACACTAAAATGCTAATCCTAAATTTATCTTTTTATTCATACTCATCGAAAACAGTGTATGATTTAAACTACATTTAAAAGGCTAACAACCCAAAATAAGAATTGAAAAGAAAACAAGTGAAACTTTCATAAACTTTTGTGGCAGTATAAATTGGTCTACAAGTTTTGGAAGACTGGCATTATCTTCCAAATTTGGAAAAACAATTATCCCTTTACCTGACAGTTTTGCTTCCTTTTATATGCACTTTGAATATCTTTGTGTACCAAAGACATGTACAATAACCGTTATGTCAGCATTGTTCCTAATATCCCCTATTTGGAAACCACTCAGATTTTTAATCATCAGTAGAATGAGTAAAGAGATTTTGGTATATTTATGGAAGTGAAATATGAGAAAAAAACTGTATGAACACCATTCAATACCATGTTGTTATCCTCTCATATTAAACCATCAGAGACAACATATCAACAAAACATATATTATCTGACCCCATTTATAGAAAAATTTAAAACTAAGCCAAATATTAATAATATATGATTTAGTAGCTTTTGAGATGGCTCTGGATTATCAGTATACTATTTCTTGATTTATGTGATAGTTATGTGTATGTGTTACTTTTGTGATTATTCATTCAGCTGTGACAAATGCCTTGTACATATTTCTAGATGTATTTTGACTTCACTAAGAAACTAAGCATAATAGCCTTAATTTGTGAGAAGGAGATGTTTTAGTTAACTAAATCTTCTTTATAAAGATGAAGTTAATAACTGCCACAAGAAAACATTTTGTAGAGCTTTGAGTTTCAATTTAAAAAACAAACAAACAGAGGGCATAGGGTAGCAAAAGGTAACATTATGGTAGCTAGTTGGTTTCAGCCAATGTCATGATGTTTTTAATTACAGTATCAGATGACTTCAGAATGATTTCTGTGTTCCTGATACTGTACCAAGTTTGACTGTTTTAATTAATAATAACCCTTTTATGTTATATATTACTCAGATGAGAAAACTGAGGTTTAGCAAGGCAAAGAAATAAGTGTATCATCACAAAGATAAGAAGCAGTGGAGACTGGTCAGACAGCACTAGACTCTCCAATATGTGCCTCTGAGCACTAGGATTTATTTGTCAGTATAAAGTAATACACTAAAATGCTAATCCTAAATTTATCTTTTTATTCATACTCATCGAAAACAGTGTATGATTTAAACTACATTTAAAAGGCTAACAACCCAAAATAAGAATTGAAAAGAAAACAAGTGAAACTTTCATAAACTTTTGTGGCAGTATAAATTGGTCTACAAGTTTTGGAAGACTGGCATTATCTTCCAAATTTGGAAAAACAATTATCCCTTTACCTGACAGTTTTGCTTCCTTTTATATGCACTTTGAATATCTTTGTGTACCAAAGACATGTACAATAACCGTTATGTCAGCATTGTTCCTAATATCCCCTATTTGGAAACCACTCAGATTTTTAATCATCAGTAGAATGAGTAAAGAGATTTTGGTATATTTATGGAAGTGAAATATGAGAAAAAAACTGTATGAACACCATTCAATACCATGTTGTTATCCTCTCATATTAAACCATCAGAGACAACATATCAACAAAACATATATTATCTGACCCCATTTATAGAAAAATTTAAAACTAAGCCAAATATTAATAATATATGATTTAGTAGCTTTTGAGATGGCTCTGGATTATCAGTATACTATTTCTTGATTTATGTGATAGTTATGTGTATGTGTTACTTTTGTGATTATTCATTCAGCTGTGACAAATGCCTTGTACATATTTCTAGATGTATTTTGACTTCACTAAGAAACTAAGCATAATAGCCTTAATTTGTGAGAAGGAGATGTTTTAGTTAACTAAATCTTCTTTATAAAGATGAAGTTAATAACTGCCACAAGAAAACATTTTTGTATAGCTTTTATAATTCGCTTGAAAAATCTTTTCCTGAACAGTTAATTTACTTGCCTTTAAGTACAAAATGCACAGATAATAAAGCATTACTTTGAATGTTTGAAATTTTTGTTGTGTAAAGATTATAGAAGTAGAATGTAGAGAAGATGTGGAGCATTAAGGCAAATATGTATCTCTAATATTCATTGGATTCCTTTCCATTGTTTTCTTTTAGAGTGGAGGAGATTATCAAATCACTCTGTTTATTTGGGTTTGATTTTTTGGAGATTTTACATAAGCGTCAAATAGGAAATGAGAATATTGTTGAAGTTTGAAGTGTTTGGTAATCTTTGCCAAAACCAGACATTTTGGGGACCGCTTACCAAGCCCTAAATATAATCTTTGGCACTTGCTCTAGTTGCTAGAACAATAAACATTTTAAGTTTCTGGAACTAAATAACTGGTCATTGAAAATAGATCTAAGCCCTCACCATAAATGTCATTGGTCTCCTCTCGGCAGAGGGTGCCCTCAGTGAGTTTAGGCTGTCTGACTGACATGAAGCTGGCTTTAGTCTCACTGGTGCTGGGAAGCACCTAGCCCAAGGTTTAGTTTCTTCTCATGATACAGATGAGCTTTTGTCTTGATAAGAAGCGTGGAAACTATTATATAATTTAAGGACACAGGCTCTAGAATCAAACACCATTCAATACCATGTTGTTATCCTCTCATATTAAACCATCAGAGACAACATATCAACAAAACATATATTATCTGACCCCATTTATAGAAAAATTTAAAACTAAGCCAAATATTAATAATATATGATTTAGTAGCTTTTGAGATGGCTCTGGATTATCAGTATACTATTTCTTGATTTATGTGATAGTTATGTGTATGTGTTACTTTTGTGATTATTCATTCAGCTGTGACAAATGCCTTGTACATATTTCTAGATGTATTTTGACTTCACTAAGAAACTAAGCATAATAGCCTTAATTTGTGAGAAGGGAGATGTTTTAGTTAACTAAATCTTCTTTATAAAGATGAAGTTAATAACTGCCACAAGAAAACATTTTTGTATAGCTTTTATAATTCGCTTGAAAAATCTTTTCCTGAACAGTTAATTTACTTGCCTTTAAGTACAAAATGCACAGATAATAAAGCATTACTTTGAATGTTTGAAATTTTTGTTGTGTAAAGATTATAGAAGTAGAATGTAGAGAAGATGTGGAGCATTAAGGCAAATATGTATCTCTAATATTCATTGGATTCCTTTCCATTGTTTTCTTTTAGAGTGGAGGAGATTATCAAATCACTCTGTTTATTTGGGTTTGATTTTTTGGAGATTTTACATAAGCGTCAAATAGGAAATGAGAATATTGTTGAAGTTTGAAGTGTTTGGTAATCTTTGCCAAAACCAGACATTTTGGGGACCGCTTACCAAGCCCTAAATATAATCTTTGGCACTTGCTCTAGTTGCTAGAACAATAAACATTTTAAGTTTCTGGAACTAAATAACTGGTCATTGAAAATAGATCTAAGCCCTCACCATAAATGTCATTGGTCTCCTCTCGGCAGAGGGTGCCCTCAGTGAGTTTAGGCTGTCTGACTGACATGAAGCTGGCTTTAGTCTCACTGGTGCTGGGAAGCACCTAGCCCAAGGTTTAGTTTCTTCTCATGATACAGATGAGCTTTTGTCTTGATAAGAAGCGTGGAAACTATTATATAATTTAAGGACACAGGCTCTAGAATCAAACAAATCTTGGTTCAAATTCCATCTTTACCTGTCTGTTTGCTGACTTTGAAAAATTAAGCTTTCTAAGTGTGGTCATAATATTCTATTGATATACATATTTGCTGATAAAATGCATGTAAAACTTCTAGCATAGTGTATGTCATAAAATAAGCTTTCAATGAGCATTGGCTGTCATGTGTTAATAGCTATTATTATTACTTGAATGCATGATGCTTTCACATGCAACAGAGGACCACATTAACTCAACTGACCCAAGATCACAAATCAAGGGAAACAAAGCCTACTCAACAAAGTACTTTAAGTAATATATTTAAACCAATGCACTTTTTGTAATAGGAAGCTTTGTTCACTAGAAAGTGTAATTTTTGTAAAAGCTACATACAATGAATATTTGCCTCAGCATATATTTCTAGATACTCAAATCTAATGCAAGTAAAACCAATTTGAAAATTGATGACTTCAAGTTAGTTCTTTATGCCATGAATGCATGTTTAAAATATTTTGAGTTGAGAAAAAAAGGTCACCTATGTACTTAAAAGACGGAAGCCGAAGATTGAAGGATATGTTTTATCATTCTTCATTTTATGTTTAAGCTTTGCTGAGATCAATGAATTCCAAATCATTATGCATCAGTTAGTAGGTGCAGAGAAAATGCTTTAATGTCTGGAAATTTCATCAACTTCATTCCTCTGGCAAAAAAAAGAATTGTTTAGATGACTGTTCTCAAGACTAACATGCTATAATTACACAGCAGACATCTAAATATACGTAAACACTAAAAGGTGTGCATTTTCAGCAACATACTCTGGTTTTCAGAGAACTAGTTTTGAACCATAGCTGCTGATTTCTCAAAAATACATTTCACCATCATCAACTAGGGCATGACAGAGGAAGTGCTACAGTGGAACAGTGTCCTCTCAGTTATAAGATTGTAAACAGAATGCCATACCAATACATACTTCCTGCTGCTTTATTGTATATCCACGTTCTTTCCCAAATAGCTTAGCAAGTGCTTGCCTCCCACACACAAGTGTAAGAATGCCAACTCTCTTAGGAGACAACTGAAATCCACAGCTACACAGTTTCCCTTTTTCTTAAGGGGAGAAGTTTAAAAATAACCAACTTTTCTCATCCAGTGTTAAGTGTATCTTTTCCCTGGGAATCACTTTGATTTTATATTTTCTGCCTCTTTTTTAAAATTGAAAACATGAATGCTTCATTGCCTAAGAAGCTGAGTAAACTTGCTTTTTGAAATGTACCTTTTTAATGTCTTTTATGATTTTGTTTTTCTTCCCTTATTTGCACTCTCAGCTGTGGCTGAATTTCCATGTGATGCATCATTTCTTTAAGAGTTTACACACCAGAAGAAATAAAAATGGAAAATGGTGTCTATTAAGAGAGAACAGCTTTCTCAAGTCCCCAGCAGATGCTGTTGGTGAGCAGCCCTCTGTTTGCTCAGCACAGCAGATCAGTTTAACCCTCCATAGGGTTGCCCCAAAGAAAGGAACATCTTTTGGGCTGTTGAACAAATGAAGGCATACTTTACTTGACTTTACCCTCTTATTGTTTCAGAATACAGTGTAGACCTGGGGGGTTGTAAAATTGAGTCACACATCACTCCACCTTGTCTAAAATGATTTCTGTTATTATAACCCACTGACTTCCATATGGTTGGTTGTCTGTGATCAATTCTGTTTTTGTGCTCCCTCCTTCACCACACCACACATCATCTCAAATAGCATCTGCACATACACATTCCTTTTTTAATATATAAGTTTATTCTAATCGACTGAAAACTGGTTTTCTGTTCCCATTACTCTTTATAGCTTAGAACAACATCAGTGAATCTTTCTGTGTCGAAGGCAGCCAGTTGATTTGGGCCTAACATCTTTGCCCTGTCTTCATTTGGGGAGCAGCATGATATCGAAACATGTATTAAAAGAGACTGTACTGTGAAGAATGAGTAGTTTCAAGTCTTGGATTATACTAAACAGAGTAGGGCCCACATAAGTTGTATGAGAAGGGATAAGGCCAGTGGAGAGATCATAGGGCAAAATTCTCTAGTTGCAATCTGTATGCTTTTCCCATTGACTTAAAGAGGAGGTCATGTGATTTTAAAGGATCTAGTGTCATAGCTTTTTACCCCCAAATAGCTTAGCAAGTGCTTGCCTCCCACACACAAGTGTAAGAATGCCAACTCTCTTAGGAGACAACTGAAATCCACAGCTACACAGTTTCCCTTTTCTTAAGGGAGAAGTTTAAAATAACCAACTTTTCTCATCCAGTGTTAAGTGTATCTTTTCCCTGGGAATCACTTTGATTTTATATTTTCTGCCTCTTTTTTAAAATTGAAAACATGAATGCTTCATTGCCTAAGAAGCTGAGTAAACTTGCTTTTTGAAATGTACCTTTTTAATGTCTTTTATGATTTTGTTTTTCTTCCCTTATTTGCACTCTCAGCTGTGGCTGAATTTCCATGTGATGCATCATTTCTTTAAGAGTTTACACACCAGAAGAAATAAAAATGGAAAATGGTGTCTATTAAGAGAGAACAGCTTTCTCAAGTCCCCAGCAGATGCTGTTGGTGAGCAGCCCTCTGTTTGCTCAGCACAGCAGATCAGTTTAACCCTCCATAGGGTTGCCCCAAAGAAAGGAACATCTTTTGGGCTGTTGAACAAATGAAGGCATACTTTACTTGACTTTACCCTCTTATTGTTTCAGAATACAGTGTAGACCTGGGGGGTTGTAAAATTGAGTCACACATCACTCCACCTTGTCTAAAATGATTTCTGTTATTATAACCCACTGACTTCCATATGGTTGGTTGTCTGTGATCAATTCTGTTTTTGTGCTCCCTCCTTCACCACACCACACATCATCTCAAATAGCATCTGCACATACACATTCCTTTTTTAATATATAAGTTTATTCTAATCGACTGAAAACTGGTTTTCTGTTCCCATTACTCTTTATAGCTTAGAACAACATCAGTGAATCTTTCTGTGTCGAAGGCAGCCAGTTGATTTGGGCCTAACATCTTTGCCCTGTCTTCATTTGGGGAGCAGCATGATATCGAAACATGTATTAAAAGAGACTGTACTGTGAAGAATGAGTAGTTTCAAGTCTTGGATTATACTAAACAGAGTAGGGCCCACATAAGTTGTATGAGAAGGGATAAGGCCAGTGGAGAGATCATAGGGCAAAATTCTCTAGTTGCAATCTGTATGCTTTTCACATTGACAGAGGAGGTTGTGATAAAGTGATTATGTTGAGTGGTGGCATAGTGCTCCATGTTTCTGACAACCTTCCTGCTGTCCAGGTCTTGTCCCATCCCTGTCAGTTGTGTGTGTGTAACTTGAAGACTTAAGTGCTGGCATATGAGCTAAGTTCCCTACACTGAGTACCTTTCAGCACTGTAAACTGTAAACCAAGAACATGGTTTCCCCACTTCAAGTGGCTTCTGGGTATGAGAGCTATAATCCATGCACACAGAATAAGGGGGTTTTGAAATCATCTGTTTGTACCTTGTAACAGAAATGTTTGGTCACAATTAAGGAGCTGAAAGGAAGCAGCAGCAGAAGGCATTTAAATCTTCCTTCCTACTCATTTACTGTGAAATCTAACTCCATTCCTAGAGCAAAATTGATGGCATTTTCGGACTTTAGTGCTTTTCAGGTACCGATAAATTTCTGCTGGTGTCTCTTAGCTTCCGTAATAGCCAGAAGGATCAGTAATAAAACATAACAAAGGGCTTTAGTAGAAGAATCTTCTATTTCCCTATATTCATAAGACACTTTTTAGGCATTCTTTTGACATTCGTTTGACTTGAATAACACATATTTTTCTACAGTTAATTTTTAGCCATTTTATTGTTAACTATAGCAGAATTAAACAAATCTATAGCTTCTTGTCTGTCACAAATCTGGCTTCCTTTAAACCAGCAATGTTAAGTAATAGAGCACTACCAAGATAGCAGAAGGCCCCCTCACAGCTCTTCTCAATTAGTAGCTCATGTCTCCTCCTACAATTAACCTTGTCCTTAATTTTGTTTATGATTTCATCATCTAGGTATGCATTGCTAACCACTTTGAGTTTAGCTTTACCTATTTTTAAATTTAATTTAAATGTAATTATGCAATATGTATTCTTTTATGTCTAGCTTCTTTTTCTATGTATTCCTTTGTGAGGTTGTCCAAGATAGCATATATGACTGTTTATTTTCATTGATGTATAATATTACTTTGTATGATCCTACACATTTAAATAACAATTTATACTATCAATTAGCTTTTGGCATACTTCTTGTTTTGGACTCTTACAAACAGTGTGATGATGAACATTCTTACTGGTATCCTGTGGTACACCATTGCACAAATTTCTGTTGGAAATATAACCAGGAGTGCAAGTTCTTGGTAACAGAGTCTGCATATCCTAAACTTTTCTAGGTGAGATTGAGCCATTTGCCAAAGTGGTTGTACTGGTTTTTATCTCATCAACAATGGATAGCAGTGTTTTCATGGGTTTGTTTCTGGGCTCTCTACTGTGTTTTTCTATAATTATATCTCTTCCCAAATACCATACCTTTTAAATAGTGGTAGCTTTAAAATCAGTTACAACATCTAGTACAATAAGCCCATCAAATTTCTTAAGAATTATATTGGCTATTCTGAATATTGATATTTCCAAATACATTTTGGAATCTATGTGCCAGTATATAAACACCAACATACAACCTGTTGCAATTCTTCTGAGATAGAATCTGTAAATTAGCAGGAGAATTTATATCATTACAATAATGAATCTTCTGTCAATAAACATAGTTCATCATTCGATTTATTAGGTCTTATTTCTCAATGATGTTTCATAATTCTCCATTGAGGTATTATATCTCTTTTGATGGATTAATTCTTTGTTATTTGAATTTTATGATATTATATATGGCATCTTATGTTTTATTTCTTAGTACTTGATGTTGCTACATAGAAATGTAATCAGTTTTTACATATTGGCATTGTGTTGTACAACTTATGTGAACTCATTGATTTATGCTAATAATTCAATTGCAGAATCTACATGTTTTTCTTTAAATGCAGTTAAGTTATATGAACAATGTTTATTTTTCCATTTGAATTCAAGCAGTAGGGTTCAGTTGTTTTTACTTTTGTGAATCTTTCAACATTTCACTATTAAGTACAATGCTTTTGTAGATGCTTTTGTACAGTCTTTTATCCATAAGGCAAATTACTTCCATTATCAGTCTGCCAAGCCTTTTTTTCATTTATTTAAAAAAAGTTAAAAATTGTGGTGAAATGCAACATATAATATAGTGTCTTACCTATTTTAAGTACTCTATTAAGTACACTGACATTATTGTGTTAACAGAATCATCACCACTGTCCATCTCCAGAACTCTCTGCTTCCTTTAAAGCTAAAGCTCTGTATCAATTAATCAGTAACTCCTCACATCTTGATCCCCCCAGATCTGTGGCAGACATTGTTCTACTTTCTGTGTCTCTAAATTTAGCTGCTCTAAGCTCCTCATAGAAGTGGAATGACAGAATTTGTCCTTTCATGTCTGATTCATCTCATTTAGCATAATATCCTCAAGATTCATCCATGTTGTAGCATGAGTCAGGATTTCCTTCCTGTTCAATGCTGAATAATATTCCAGTGTAGGTATTATAAACAAACCATATTTCGTTTATCCATTCATTGGTGGACACTTGAGTTGCCCCCACCTTTTGGCTATTTTGAATAAGACTGTTGTGAACATGAATGTACAAATATCTTGTGGAGCTCTGAATTGAAAGAGGACTGTTGCAAGCATAAGGAAGCTTAAGCACATTGTTTCAGCTTGGAGCTAAGACGGCGCCTACAGGAAGGGACCTGAGAGTGAAAGCAAGCTTAACCACATTGGTTAAAGAAGCTTAAGCACTTGTTTGCAGTTTGGAGCTAAAATGGCGCCTACAGGAAGAGACAGGGCGTAATGTAAATTGTTAATTGATGGTCAAAATTTCTGATTGGTTCCCCTGGTTACCACGCTCGTGGATGATTGCTTGACCTTTAGCTTGATTGGTGTAATCTATAGGAAGTCCCGTGCAAAACCCCCTTCACTTGCCTATAAAAGCTGTGGATCTACACTAATAAAGCGGAACTGCTCGGACAGAACACCTGCTGTGTCTGATTGTCCCTGGCATGCACTGGCTGGCGGGAGGGGGCATGGCAGCAAGGGTCGCCTCTCTCCGAGGTCTCCCGGTTCAGCCGGGGGCAGTCTCGCTGCCTTCCTTTCTGCGGAAGGTCCCCGCAATATCTGTGTTTCTGCTTTAAATTCTCTTGTGTGTATTTCTAGAACTGGACTATTTGGAGGACCTTGTGTCTGCTTCAAAGTGTAATTTGAAAACCCACAGCAGAGCATTCAGGCCAGCCTGGGTCACCTAGAACCAGGAGCACAGTACAAATTCTTATTTCCAGAGTTAGTCAAAGGGTACAAAGCTTCAGCTATAAGGTAAATAAAAATCTCACCACTGTCCATCTCCAGAACTCTCTGCTTCCTTTAAAGCTAAAGCTCTGTATCAATTAATCAGTAACTCCTCACATCTTGATCCCCCCAGATCTGTGGCAGACATTGTTCTACTTTCTGTGTCTCTAAATTTAGCTGCTCTAAGCTCCTCATAGAAGTGGAATGACAGAATTTGTCCTTTCATGTCTGATTCATCTCATTTAGCATAATATCCTCAAGATTCATCCATGTTGTAGCATGAGTCAGGATTTCCTTCCTGTTCAATGCTGAATAATATTCCAGTGTAGGTATTATAAACAAACCATATTTCGTTTATCCATTCATTGGTGGACACTTGAGTTGCCCCCACCTTTTGGCTATTTTGAATAAGACTGTTGTGAACATGAATGTACAAATATCTTGTGGAGCTCTGAATTGAAAGAGGACTGTTGCAAGCATAAGGAAGCTTAAGCACATTGTTTCAGCTTGGAGCTAAGACGGCGCCTACAGGAAGGGACCTGAGAGTGAAAGCAAGCTTAACCACATTGGTTAAAGAAGCTTAAGCACTTGTTTGCAGTTTGGAGCTAAAATGGCGCCTACAGGAAGAGACAGGGCGTAATGTAAATTGTTAATTGATGGTCAAAATTTCTGATTGGTTCCCCTGGTTACCACGCTCGTGGATGATTGCTTGACCTTTAGCTTGATTGGTGTAATCTATAGGAAGTCCCGTGCAAAACCCCCTTCACTTGCCTATAAAAGCTGTGGATCTACACTAATAAAGCGGAACTGCTCGGACAGAACACCTGCTGTGTCTGATTGTCCCTGGCATGCACTGGCTGGCGGGAGGGGGCATGGCAGCAAGGGTCGCCTCTCTCCGAGGTCTCCCGGTTCAGCCGGGGGCAGTCTCGCTGCCTTCCTTTCTGGAAGGTCCCCGCAATATCTGTGTTTCTGCTTTAAATTCTCTTGTGTGTATTTCTAGAACTGGACTATTTGGAGGACCTTGTGTCTGCTTCAAAGTGTAATTTGAAAACCCACAGCAGAGCATTCAGGCCAGCCTGGGTCACCTAGAACCAGGAGCACAGTACAAATTCTTATTTCCAGAGTTAGTCAAAGGGTACAAAGCTTCAGCTATAAGGTAAATAAATTCTGAGAATCTAATGAACAGTATGGTGACTATAGTTAATAACACTGTGTACTGTATACTTGCAGTTTGATGGTAGAGTAGATCTTAAGTATTCTCACCATATACACAGAAAGGATAGCCATGTGAGGTAATGGGTTCTATTAATTAGCTTTATTTTGATTATCATTTCACATATACATATATTCAATCATCACATGTATACCTTAAATATATATACTTTCCTTTATAAATTGTGTCTTAATAAAAAAAAGGCAAAACCCAGAAGCTGTTTAATTTTGTCACTTGACTTGGTGACAAAGTTGGTGAACCCAGTTGTCCTCTGGGTTCACTCCAGGTCCTTTGTCTCCAGGTCCTTTGTCTCCGTTTTATTTCCAAATATCACTCATAGAAATGTCCATATTTGGAGGCTGGGGAAAGGTTCAGTTCTTCAGATAGAGTGTATACTAGCAGTATTGGGGAAAAGAAAGATTGGGTCAATTGTAGGTGAGGATCTTATTTAGCCTTAGAAAATAGTCAGAACCACATATATCATGTCTGTAACTTGTACTCTGTTGCCAGGATATTCCCCTTGTCTGTAAAAATTGTATTGCCCAGATAAAGAGAAGTAAGCCATGCCTGGTCTAGGGAAGAGATAGGTTTCATCTTGGAATGCAGTAGGAGTCCACAGGTATTGCCAAGGGACAATCAGAGCATATCAAATACATTTTAAAAAATGAATCTAACCTTTCATTCATCAAACAGAACCCTATATAAATGTCACTGAGCATCAACATTCACTTAACATTGTGGTTTATTCATCAGTTAGGGACATATAGTGTACGGGCTCCTGTGGCTCCTGAATCCTCATGGTGAATACCTTTCTTCAGCCATCTTTAGGTGAAAATGCCTCATCTGCTATATGTTAAGCATTTTTTATGTAGTCTTTACTTTAGATATTTGTCATATACTCCCAGGGTAACACACTAGTAGGGTCTCGCACTGTATCATTGCGCATGTGCGCATGTGTACCAACAAAAAGTCAGCCCCTGGGAACCTAGAAGTGACCACGCATGCCCCCAATCCCTGTGGGGAAAAACAAAAAACTGAGGATAAATAGAGTTGTCCTGTGCTTCTTAATCTGTATAGTCTATTGTTGACAAATAAACATTTGTTAGAAGGGAGAAAATAGTTATACTTTTCTGATGTGTCTGCATTCAACCCTTCCTTGGGGTGTGCTTTTAATTCTGCAGCCAGGGTATTAGCAATATTAAACTGAAAATGTCACAGAATGTCAAATCTGAAAATGTCACTGGTAAAGGGGGAAAAAAGATGGTGACCCTGTACCATCCACAGATGAAATAAATATGCCTCCGTGGTACTGTACAGTGGTTTTTTTAGTGGGTGTAATTTTATACATTTTGCATCCTATTAATTTTCATGGCGTCGATGGAGAAATATTAGAACAGCGAGAGTGCTGAAGACAAATTAACTCATCAATTACATGTATGGGACAGTGGAGACTGAGTTTATTTCACCATTTCGAATTGCAATAAAACTGTAATTACTAACTCGTGGAATCTTCATGGAGATCTGCATTCATTACCACTTAATTTGAAGTCGGTGACTGCTGTATACTTAACTTTTCTCTAATATCTGCTGCAAAGTAGAAATAGTAGGAAGCAGTTTAGGATTAAAGCAGCTGTCTGACTCGGTCCCCACAGAAACATTTTTGTAATCAACCAAACTAAATTTTGCCCATGAAACCAGTGAGATTAGTTTGTATTTAAATAGCGCAGAAAATGGAAGATGAATATATTGTTTGTTCAAGGACACAATTCCCATTTTTATGTCTCTCTCTTTTCTCCAGTTCTAACTCTCTGTCATTCTTCTCTCTTGCATCTTTTCTTTACATACTCAACTCGCAGAGAGTTCTTTCTTTCAGGAAGGATGGCAAAAGGGGAAAGAAATGAAGTCAGAAGATTTGGGTTCAAATTCTGTCCATGCTGTTTTCTGACTTCAGGGTTTTCAGCAAGGTATTTTACTACTTTGAAACTCACTCTCTTCATTTGTTAAACGGGGATTATAATGTCAGTCTTTTAAGGTTTATGCGATTATCACATGCACTAATACATGCAAATACCCCTAGTGTAGCACACAGCATTTTAGCATGGGTTTCTCTTCTTTTAATCGTTAAGGAAAACCAGAAATTATAGGCATTACATATTGTGTCATGATTTATGGAGCAAATTGAATTTCCTTGACAGTTTTGTATCTAGAAGGATCACAACTGTGTTTATTGTCATAGATCATTTATTTTGTTGTTTTTGTATTTTTAATATAGTTTAAAAGCATATTTCTATGTAAATTGAAGCTGATCTTTTAACCATATGTATTTTATTTGCACTGTGAATTAAGTCTGCAAGTCATCATTTAAATGTTATTTTTATTTCTTCCATTAGTAACTGACACCTGAGAAATGATAGATCACAGATGTACAAGGTCATGTAGGGGCAGAAATCACCTGCAATTTATTTGGGAATCAGTGATTTTTTTTTTCAAAAGTCTGATCCTGTCAGCTACAGGTTTTGAAGTATGTGTATAAAGAAGCAAAGGAAACAAGTGTCAGTGAGGTAGGCACTATCTGATTGAGGAACAGAGGCTCTAAGCTTGCTCTCTGATCTTAAGAAGAGAAAAAGAACATGCCAAGTTGGGGTAGGGAATAGTTACAAACACAAAGTGCAAACAGAGTAAATCTTTTATACAATTTCAAAGTAGTGAGGAGGGCTTAGTTAATAGTTGTAAAGTTTCAGTCATAAGCAGCATTAGGTGTGTTTGTTACTCTCAGCTCTACCTGTTGTTAGAATTACTTTACACTGTGCTGATTTTTGAAGATCTCAGTCCTCTGTATAAAAGTTAACTAACTCCTCCCATGGCTACAAAGTCCATGGGGTTACAAAGAGCTGGACATGACTTAGCGACTGAAAAACTATGCATTTGCTGCCATTCGCTTGGCTGCTTCTGGACATCTTTCCATACCCCTTAAAGGTGCAGATGTTGCCCCTCAATCATGTCAGACTGGAAAAATGAATGGATTACTTCCTAAGCTGGTCTGGCTATTTACATATGTGCTCCATGGGCTTGAGCTGGTCAGGCTATTTACATATGTGCTCCATGGGCTTGAGCTGGTCAACATACATGCAGCACATTTATGTTGCTTGTCAGAACCCACTGAGCAAAAGCCATGTCTCCGATGTCAAGCAGCTTGGGCTGAATCAATTGACCAGTGGCAGTGTTTAGAAATATAGTGTGAAAAAGAAAATCGAGGCAACTGGGGACTTGACGACTTCCAGGTAATAATTGTTATCTGAAAAAGTATAAGGTTTAAGTGAGTTATTACATCTAACAATTTAAAAATAAAATTTATTTTGTTTTTGTTTTGTATTTTAATATAGTTTAAAAGCATATTTCTATGTAAATTGAAGCTGCTTTTAACCATTGTATTTTATTTGCACTGTGAATTAAGTCTGCAAGTCATCATTTAAATGTTATTTTTATTTCTTCCATTAGTAACTGACACCTGAGAAATGATAGATCACAGATGTACAAGGTCATGTAGGGGCAGAAATCACCTGCAATTTATTTGGGAATCAGTGATTTTTTTTTTCAAAAGTCTGATCCTGTCAGCTACAGGTTTTGAAGTATGTGTATAAAGAAGCAAAGGAAACAAGTGTCAGTGAGGTAGGCACTATCTGATTGAGGAACAGAGGCTCTAAGCTTGCTCTCTGATCTTAAGAAGAGAAAAAGAACATGCCAAGTTGGGGTAGGGAATAGTTACAAACACAAAGTGCAAACAGAGTAAATCTTTTATACAATTTCAAAGTAGTGAGGAGGGCTTAGTTAATAGTTGTAAAGTTTCAGTCATAAGCAGCATTAGGTGTGTTTGTTACTCTCAGCTCTACCTGTTGTTAGAATTACTTTACACTGTGCTGATTTTTGAAGATCTCAGTCCTCTGTATAAAAGTTAACTAACTCCTCCCATGGCTACAAAGTCCATGGGGTTACAAAGAGCTGGACATGACTTAGCGACTGAAAAACTATGCATTTGCTGCCATTCGCTTGGCTGCTTCTGGACATCTTTCCATACCCCTTAAAGGTGCAGATGTTGCCCCTCAATCATGTCAGACTGGAAAAATGAATGGATTACTTCCTAAGCTGGTCTGGCTATTTACATATGTGCTCCATGGGCTTGAGCTGGTCAGGCTATTTACATATGTGCTCCATGGGCTTGAGCTGGTCAACATACATGCAGCACATTTATGTTGCTTGTCAGAACCCACTGAGCAAAAGCCATGTCTCCGATGTCAAGCAGCTTGGGCTGAATCAATTGACCAGTGGCAGTGTTTAGAAATATAGTGTGAAAAAGAAAAATCGAGGCAACTGGGGACTTGACGACTTCCAGGTAATAATTGTTATCTGAAAAAGTATAAGGTTTAAGTGAGTTATTACATCTAGAGCTCTTCCAAGAGCTCCTGCTATACAATAAACTCTTAATTAATATCAGCTATCATTATTTTTATTCTATCTACTGTTTGTAGAGTAAACCTAAGACACAGTTGTCAGCTAGAGAGTGATATTATACTTGCAGGCAGAAAGCAAAGAAAAGGTGATGGCAGTGTTTATGATATCCATGTTATTTGACTGAAAATCTCCAGTAAGAAAGCCAATTCTCTTACCTTACTTAGTACTGCTTAGTCCCAGCTTACTGTTGATATGTACAATCCATTTTGATGCTAAGAAGGAGAAAGAATTTAGTGTAATAGAAACTACAGCAAAGATCATCTATATTCAATTCTTTTGATTCTGAGAACCTATTGCATATTGTAAAACTGTTGGTCTGAGAGATTGGAACAAATTCATAGAAATTTATTCAGCAGTGTTGGTAGCACATACCTAAATTGATCTAAGATGTTCTGTTCTTGCTGTTACCAGTTAAACCATCTCAGGTCCTTGTTCAACTTTCCTATTCTGAGTATTCTGAATTGTATTAGCAGGATTCAAGGAAAATAGCAGGATATTTAATGCTAAAGATATGTTAAGAAAAAAAAAAAAAAAGGCCAGTGCCTTGTGAGTAAATAAAAGTGATCTCGATTTTTCCAGGAACTTAAAGCCATGCTGTCTGGCTCCTGCTTTGGTCAACCTTGGTGATATAGTGTTAAAATATTTACTCCTGTGGCAATACATAGGAAAACCTTACTGATGGCATTTATTTTTTAGTATTTTAACATATTGTACACAAGAATCTTAGGATCTCAAATTATTTACTATGTTTCTTTTCGTTTTTCTTCTTGAATTTAGCTACTCTGTTGGCTTGTGCATTCCTGAACTATTTCTACTTGCCTGTTTTCTCTGTCATCTCCTTCTAAATACAGGCCTCTCTCAAGGGTCTCTCTCTAAGCTTTCTTTGCTTCTGCCTCCCAAATTCTTTTGTGTATCTGGCTCAGTATGTATTTTCTTTTTTCTTTTTTTTTTTCATGAATAATTTCCAGCTGTTTTTGACATATGTCCCTTGACCTAACCTCAAACTGCCTCCAAAACATCTTCCTTAGATAAAATATCAGCCAACTGCATATAAAACATCAGTTTTTTCATCCAATACAAGCATTTTCTTTGGATAGTCCAGTTCTTCACAATGGTACTCCTAAATGCTCAAAGAAAACCACTTGAGTCCTAATATCCAGTGATTTGACTTAGCTCTACATCTAATCAGCCTGAATTAGAGGGATGGCAAGGAAAATATAAAGGTGAGAAAAAAGGAAAAACTGCATAGGCCAAAGACCTTTGTGTTTTTACACAAGAAAAGCCTTATCTTTTCTTCAACTCTGGTTTTAGAACTCTTTCTCTCTGCATCTCAGTCTATGAGCACCTTTCACATTGTATTGAAGATTCTTCAATGTGTCTCCATTTCTTTCACAAGAGTAGAACTAAGCCATAGGCAATGTTTTCTCGTTCACCATTGTATTTTAAGCAAAATACAAGTTCAATAAACATTTGTTAAATGGATTCAGATTGCTTGAGTTTGAAGTGAGTTGGACTGAGAGGCTTTGTTCTTGCCAAGGTTTTCTCTCTGGAGTTAGATATGTTGTAGAAACCTGAGACCTGCTAATATTTTTCTATGTCCAGTGCTAGAATCTACATTTGGGGCTCCTTAATTTGACTAGTAAAATTCTGAGTTAGAAGTGATCTGTGAGTCATGTCTCTCAGAGCCTCTCACTGCAATCCAGAGATCCATGGTCTTTCTAACTATGGGAGAATGTTGGAATTCACATTGTAGGGTAGAAATGGGCCTTGTTTTCTAGAGTAGTATTCATTTGGGCATTTAAAAATGCAAGTAATCATTATAAACTCACCTCTGGATAAGCAGTTGGGATCATAAAGAATATCTGTTATGCAGAGAATAGTATCAACTGAATGTCTATCATGGGCATCAGTATTTTGATGTTTTGTCAGTGGCATTCCGTAATCATTTAAATATTATGCCATGTAAAAAAATATGTATCTCCACCTAGTGATACTGTGTATAGTGGAAGCCTATAGCCATGCATTTGTATCTGCCAAAGACATGCTTATTTTTATATTTTGTCAATTCCAGCCATTTTTATCCGATTGCCACATTGCTGTGACATATGTCCCTTGACCTAACCTCAAACTGCCTCCAAAACATCTTCCTTAGATAAAATATCAGCCAACTGCATATAAAACATCAGTTTTTCATCCAATACAAGCATTTTCTTTGGATAGTCCAGTTCTTCACAATGGTACTCCTAAATGCTCAAAGAAAACCACTTGAGTCCTAATATCCAGTGATTTGACTTAGCTCTACATCTAATCAGCCTGAATTAGAGGGATGGCAAGGAAAATATAAAGGTGAGAAAAAAGGAAAAACTGCATAGGCCAAAGACCTTTGTGTTTTTACACAAGAAAAGCCTTATCTTTTCTTCAACTCTGGTTTTAGAACTCTTTCTCTCTGCATCTCAGTCTATGAGCACCTTTCACATTGTATTGAAGATTCTTCAATGTGTCTCCATTTCTTTCACAAGAGTAGAACTAAGCCATAGGCAATGTTTTCTCGTTCACCATTGTATTTTAAGCAAAATACAAGTTCAATAAACATTTGTTAAATGGATTCAGATTGCTTGAGTTTGAAGTGAGTTGGACTGAGAGGCTTTGTTCTTCCCAAAGGGTTTTTCTCTCTGGAGTTAGATATGTTGTAGAAACCTGAGACCTGCTAATATTTTTCTATGTCCAGTGCTAGAATCTACATTTGGGGCTCCTTAATTTGACTAGTAAAATTCTGAGTTAGAAGTGATCTGTGAGTCATGTCTCTCAGAGCCTCTCACTGCAATCCAGAGATCCATGGTCTTTCTAACTATGGGAGAATGTTGGAATTCACATTGTAGGGTAGAAATGGGCCTTGTTTTCTAGAGTAGTATTCATTTGGGCATTTAAAAATGCAAGTAATCATTATAAACTCACCTCTGGATAAGCAGTTGGGATCATAAAGAATATCTGTTATGCAGAGAATAGTATCAACTGAATGTCTATCATGGGCATCAGTATTTTGATGTTTTTGTCAGTGGCATTCCGTAATCATTTAAATATTATGCCATGTAAAAAAATATGTATCTCCACCTAGTGATACTGTGTATAGTGGAAGCCTATAGCCATGCATTTGTATCTGCCAAAGACATGCTTATTTTTATATTTTGTCAATTCCAGCCATTTTTTATCCGATTGCCACATTGCTGTGATATATATTATTCTTATATATCTCCCACATTTGGATGGCTACTCTTATATGTATATTATCACTGAATATATAGGTTCTTGTCTTTAGTAAAAGCAATTACCTAATGTAGGATTACTTTGTAACTAAACCAGCTTACCCTTGCACTGTGTTCAACTAATTCTATGGAAAGACTAGGCACTTGGCCATTTTCCTTTTATTGCACAGATTTGGATCTCACATATCATTGTGGTGGATGTAACCATTTGTCTTTGCAATAAAATCCCCACAAATACTTTATGGTCTCAATTCAACAGACTAAAGAGGTTTCAGTTTCTGAAGTCCTGCCCTGATATTTCTTAAACACAATAATCAATGGGCCTTGTGTCATTGAGTCAATCTTTTCTGTTAATTTATAGAACTGCATTGATGACTATTGCCAGAATCTTTCTTTAAAAC
This sequence comes from Tragulus kanchil, assembly GCA_022376925.1. Classification (NCBI taxonomy): domain Eukaryota; kingdom Metazoa; phylum Chordata; class Mammalia; order Artiodactyla; family Tragulidae; genus Tragulus; species Tragulus kanchil. The sequence continues at coordinate 114,632,025 of JAIOJX010000023.1, read as the reverse complement.
CTAAACTCTGTGATAGATCCGTTGGTACCTGTAATAGGCACATTCCTTGAGTGCCATCTTTCTTTAGTCACTGTATGTAACCACCACTACCACACAACACACATGCACATCAATACTACCTAATGGCTCCACCTTATGTTTAGAATAAAATTCATATTGTTTCATATGACCCCTGTGGCCCCAAGTAATCTGCTTCTAGTTTACCTCTTCAACCAGCTGGTGAGCACTTTCATTCTCACTCATTATCTGTCAGTCTTTATGGTTTTCTTTTCTCCTTACCCTTTCTTGCCTGTAGGCTTGGGCCTAGAATGTTCTGCTCTTCTTGTTTGTAATGCATCTGGAAAGTTCTCCTTATTGAATCCTCACCTCGAAATCATTTTCTTGGAGAGAAGTTCTTTGATCATCTTGTATAGTCTTGCTCTCTCCCCTCTATCACCATCTTAAGCATGTTTCTACTTGTCATAATTTGCAATATTTTGAAAATCATTTATTTAATCACTTGCTAGAATTAGGCTCTCATGAAAGCAGAGTTGTGTTTCTTCATTGTATCCCCAAATAACAGCAGGAAATTATAGGTATCCAGTGTTTGAGAGAAAAAAAATCATTGAATGAAAGAGGCCTGAATTAATGTTTGCAGGCATGAAGTGAGCAATGGAGTATCATTTTATGGGGATAATGTAGTTCAGGTTACTTTTATAAACTGATTCATTTTTAAAAAAAACTGACCTACTCTTAGTGGGACTTCAGAAGTGATATTAATGGATCCTTGACACTATTTTTATTTCTTATCAAGACAATGCTGTTAAATCTTCCTCACCTTGTCCAATAACTTTTTCTGACTTAAACGATAATTTTTCACTTTAACATTTTGATTTAAGAAAAACTCTTTTTCTTCACATTCCATATCTGTTGCTTTTTTTCATATATAAAAGGAAGTTGATAGATTGGTTTCATTTTCTTCTTTCTCAGAAATTAATTGCCATATGATGTGTATAAAAGAAACCTTATTACTGCTAATACTAGTACATAGATGATGCATTCTTTTTAGTTAACCTAGTATTAGTACTCTGCTAAATATTTTATAAACTTATTTATTTAATTCACCCTACACCTAATTTATAGAGAGGGAAAATGACATTATACTACTCAGCAGAGGAAAATTGGAACTCAAGTCCCCATAAATAAAATGGTATCAAATGCTAGGTTGAAATGCATAGGAATGACATTATGATAATATATTGAAGAACATTGCTAAAATTAATTCCTTTAGCACAGTTACAGTTGAACACTGCTCTGTTTCTACAGTCAGGAATTTGGTCACTGTTACTTCCTTTGTCTATCAATTGTATCTCCATGCTAGTATAAACAAAATTTGAAACTAAACTTATTTTTAAAGCCCATTTTGTTTATATTTTGGCTGAGCCAGCATTTCTATTTTATAGTTTGCCAGGGGGAAGTGTGTATGTAAGTAGGCACTGTTCTAATCCTCAATCTTCCTTTCTCGTAAAGGGCAAATTTCTTAACTCCATGACAGTCAAACTGAATCAAAATTTCTAGTCTATTTGATTGTGATTGCAAATGTCTACAGGCCTTCTCATTTAGATGCCCCTCTTAGTATTAACTGAAAGAGTCATTTTAACTTGAGCATTTACAAAGATGATGAGAAAAATTTATTAAAAAGAACGGAACTCAAAACATGAAATAATTTGTATAGCTGGTTAAGTCTTAGTACATGTGCAGCAACTGTAAATGTGGGTTTAATGTTATGGCGACAACTCAGAGAAAAATGGCTTTGGTAATTCCTATAATCTTTCATGTTTTTGGATTTGCATCATTCCTTGATTTGTTTCTATATCCCACAGTGATCCACACAGATTTATTGGTATTTAGTTCATTAATTCAGCTAGGAATTCAGTGGGCTAGGTGACGGTCACTGTTTTACATCAGAGATTCTACAAAATCATCCTGTCTGTCTGCAGTCACCAGATATTCCATTTTGAAAGCCCAGAGCTTTTTGATCTGACATACGCACTTTCATCTTTTGAATTTGTTTTTCTCTGGCCATTTCTCTGATCAATTTGCTATTGTATAAGCTTGTGTCTGTGCAGGGCTGCTAAATTCATGGCTCTTTTCAAATGCAAAAGTGCCTAGAATATGCATTTCTAAAATGTTTTCAAAGGATTCCTGGAAAATACCTCTCTGTAAGCTGCCTATACAGTTGTGCTATAGGGAGTTTTATAACAATACCTAATTTTTACAAACAAGCAATGTTATGTTTCAAGTGGTATCTTTCCTTGAAAATAACTCTTGTGTAAAATAACTTACTTTTGTATGTGTGTATGTTTTTCCTACTATCAAAATTCTGGTGAGTTTGTTTACAAGTTTTCTGTTAATGTTTTAATCTCTAGGTGCCTAACACATACTAGGCAATCAGAAATATTAGTTGTGTGATAAATGAATAAATTAATGAATAAGACGATCCCAAATCTGTGACAGTAGCTGTCTTTGATAATTCTACCTTTCTAAAGCTTTGTTGATTTTTACATATGTTGCCACAGAAATGGACTATATAAAAGATTTTATGCTTCCACCTAGAGTTTTCTAAACTGAGTGTGTTTTGTAATGCAAAATAAGGGAAAATGCAATTAAAATAAGCATGTGAAACTCTTCCAAATGCAGACCATTGGAGTATTGTCAGATCTTCTCATTAACTGTTTAGATTCTAGAATAATTTGAATGGCTTCCTCTGTAACCTTTGGGCTTTAACATAGTTAGAATTTATTTTTGCTGATCTTTATTGATGTCTCCTTTAGTTTTGTTTGTTTTTGTTTTTTCCAGAGTCCCAGTGTCCTGCCACAACTATTTCTGTATACCATCTCTGTTCCTGACATCTTTATTTCTGTTGATTTGTTTTAGTCAGATCATGTGTTTCCTTAGCTCTTGAATCTCCCTTTGTCCTTGAACCTGGGCTGGAGAGAACACTGTAAATGCTAATGCATTCAAAGTCGTCTTCTTGGCTTTCCTTGAGTCTTTCCTCTTGCTTTCTGCCTCCTGGCACTGTCTGTCTGCAGTCACCAGATATTCCATTTTGAAAGCCCAGAGCTTTTGATCTGACATACGCACTTTCATCTTTTGAATTTGTTTTTCTGGCCATTTCTCTGATCAATTTGCTATTGTATAAGCTTGTGTCTGTGCAGGGCTGCTAAATTCATGGCTCTTTTCAAATGCAAAAGTGCCTAGAATATGCATTTCTAAAATGTTTTCAAAGGATTCCTGGAAAATACCTCTCTGTAAGCTGCCTATACAGTTGTGCTATAGGGAGTTTTATAACAATACCTAATTTTTACAAACAAGCAATGTTATGTTTCAAGTGGTATCTTTCCTTGAAAATAACTCTTGTGTAAAATAACTTACTTTTGTATGTGTGTATGTTTTTCCTACTATCAAAATTCTGGTGAGTTTGTTTACAAGTTTTCTGTTAATGTTTTAATCTCTAGGTGCCTAACACATACTAGGCAATCAGAAATATTAGTTGTGTGATAAATGAATAAATTAATGAATAAGACGATCCCAAATCTGTGACAGTAGCTGTCTTTGATAATTCTACCTTTCTAAAGCTTTGTTGATTTTTACATATGTTGCCACAGAAATGGACTATATAAAAGATTTTATGCTTCCACCTAGAGTTTTCTAAACTGAGTGTGTTTTGTAATGCAAAATAAGGGAAAATGCAATTAAAATAAGCATGTGAAACTCTTCCAAATGCAGACCATTGGAGTATTGTCAGATCTTCTCATTAACTGTTTAGATTCTAGAATAATTTGAATGGCTTCCTCTGTAACCTTTGGGCTTTAACATAGTTAGAATTTATTTTTGCTGATCTTTATTGATGTCTCCTTTAGTTTTGTTTGTTTTTGTTTTTTCCAGAGTCCCAGTGTCCTGCCACAACTATTTCTGTATACCATCTCTGTTCCTGACATCTTTATTTCTGTTGATTTGTTTTAGTCAGATCATGTGTTTCCTTAGCTCTTGAATCTCCCTTTGTCCTTGAACCTGGGCTGGAGAGAACACTGTAAATGCTAATGCATTCAAAGTCGTCTTCTTGGCTTTCCTTGAGTCTTTCCTCTTGCTTTCTGCCTCCTGGCACTGTCTCTGGGTGAATAGCTTACATTCCTGAAGGTCAAATTTCTTTGACTTTGGCTGCTTCTTTCTCAGAGGCATGAAAACAGCGATCGTTTCTATAGATTTTCTCTTTCTGTCTGTCTCCATCTGAAGTCACTACTCAAGCTTTCTCTGTATATGATGTCCTCTCACCTCTGAGATTTGCATTGTGGCATCAGAGAGTCTGTAGACATCAGCTTTCTTAATCATTTCACACTTGAACAGAGTTGAAGTCAGGTTAAATTTGGTGCATTGAAAGCATGCAGTATCTCCTGAAACTCAACTAACAGGAAGAAATGGGGGAAAAGGAGGGAAGACAACAGCAGTTGATAGAGGACATCGACATTCAGGTGCAAAGCAGATGGATGAGGAATAAGTGATCTAGCAGAACAGATGTCCAGCCCTAGGTACCTAGAAAGAAGGAAACCTGAGAAAGTCACTTTGCACCCCCCTGGACCTTGTCAAGTCCCAGAGATTCTAAGGGATTAGAAACATCAGTTTCTCTGAAAGCCAAAATCTAGGGAAGACACAATCAAGCACATTGTTTTTTTATAGAAGAAGCATTTAGATACATCAGATGCCCTCCATCTGTAACAGCCGGTCAGGTTCTTCTTTCCCTGAAGTGAAGGACTAATTAGGTCTATTTTCTATAGATGCTGACTTAGAAGGGATTTTGAGTCATGCAAAAATAGAGGTGGGATGAGCTTTGTTCCTAAGAGGGGCCTTAAGTAAATACCTGTGTATTTAATGATGAGAATATTCATCTTTGTTCTTTGTTTAAGTCCTATAATAGAGGCATTATCATTGCTTGAATCAGACATTTGAGAATTTGTTGTTCAACTGCTAAGTCATATCTGACTTTGTGCCCTGAACTATAGCATGCCTTGTTTTGTTTTTCCAGAGTCCCAGTGTCCTGCCATCCTATTTCTGTATACCATCTCTGTTCCTGACATCTTTATTTCTGTTGATTTGTTTTAGTCAGATCATGTGTTTCCTTAGCTCTTGAATCTCCCTTTGTCCTTGAACCTGGGCTGGAGAGAACACTGTAAATGCTAATGCATTCAAAGTCGTCTTCTTGGCTTTCCTTGAGTCTTTCCTCTTGCTTTCTGCCTCCTGGCACTGTCTCTGGGTGAATAGCTTACATTCCTGAAGGTCAAATTTCTTTGACTTTGGCTGCTTCTTTCTCAGAGGCATGAAAACAGCGATCGTTTCTATAGATTTTCTCTTTCTGTCTGTCTCCATCTGAAGTCACTACTCAAGCTTTCTCTGTATATGATGTCCTCTCACCTCTGAGATTTGCATTGTGGCATCAGAGAGTCTGTAGACATCAGCTTTCTTAATCATTTCACACTTGAACAGAGTTGAAGTCAGGTTAAATTTGGTGCATTGAAAGCATGCAGTATCTCCTGAAACTCAACTAACAGGAAGAAATGGGGGAAAAGGAGGGAAGACAACAGCAGTTGATAGAGGACATCGACATTCAGGTGCAAAGCAGATGGATGAGGAATAAGTGATCTAGCAGAACAGATGTCCAGCCCTAGGTACCTAGAAAGAAGGAAACCTGAGAAAGTCACTTTGCACCCCCCTGGACCTTGTCAAGTCCCAGAGATTCTAAGGGATTAGAAACATCAGTTTCTCTGAAAGCCAAAATCTAGGGAAGACACAATCAAGCACATTGTTTTTTTATAGAAGAAGCATTTAGATACATCAGATGCCCTCCATCTGTAACAGCCGGTCAGGTTCTTCTTTCCCTGAAGTGAAGGACTAATTAGGTCTATTTTCTATAGATGCTGACTTAGAAGGGATTTTGAGTCATGCAAAAATAGAGGTGGGATGAGCTTTGTTCCTAAGAGGGGCCTTAAGTAAATACCTGTGTATTTAATGATGAGAATATTCATCTTTGTTCTTTGTTTAAGTCCTATAATAGAGGCATTATCATTGCTTGAATCAGACATTTGAGAATTTGTTGTTCAACTGCTAAGTCATATCTGACTTTTTGTGACCCCATGAACTATAGCATGCCAGGCTTCCCTGTCCTTCGCTGTCTTCTGGAGTTTTGCTCAGGTTCATGTCCATTGAGTCAGTAATGCTATCTAACACTTCATCCTCTGCTGCCCAGCTTCTCCTTTTGCCTTCAGTCTTTCCCAGCATCAGGGTCTTTTCCAGTGAGTCATCTCTTTGCATCAGGTGGACAAAGTTTTGGAGTTTCAACTTCAGTATCAGTCCTTGAAATGAATTTTCAGGGTTGATTTCCTTAAGAATTTATTAGTTTGATCTCCTTGCTGTCCAATGGACTCTCAAGAATCTTCTCCACCACCAGAGTACAAAAGCATCAATTCTTTAGCACTCAGCCCTCATTATGGTCCTCTCACATCTGTACAAGACTACTGGAAAAACCATAACTTTGACTGTATGGACCTTTGTTGACAGGTGATGTCTCTGCTTTTTCATATGCTATCTAGGTTTGTCAGAGCTGTTCTTCCAAGGAGCAAGTGTCTTTTAACTTAATGACTGCAGTCACTGTCCACAAAGATTTTGGAGCCCAGGGAAATGAAATCTGCCAGTGTTTCCATTTTTCCCCCTTCTATTTGCTATGAAGTGATGGGAACAAAGGCCACAAATTTAATTTATTGAATGTTGCATTTCAAACCAGCTTTTCACTCTCCTCTTTCACCCTCATCAAGAGGCTCTTTATTTCCTCTACACTTTCTGCCATTAGAGTGATATCATCCACATATCTGAGTTTGTTGATATTTTTCCCAGCTGTCTTGATTCCAGCTTGTTATTCATGCAGCCAAATATTTCATATGATGTACTCTGCAAATAACTTAAATAAGCAGGTTGGCAATATACAGCCTTTATGTACTTGTTTCCCAATTTTGAACCAATCTGTTGTTCCATTTCTGGTTTTTACTGTTCATTCTTGACCTGCATAGAGGTTTCTAGGGAGACAGATAAGGTATTCTGTTATTCCTGGTATTCCTACGCCTTTACCAAACCTTTGAGAATAATATCCTTGTAATAATTTGGCTTGAAATTCTGTTGACTTGTAGGACAGGACATGAATTCATGAAACCAGTCCATAAACAAAGCTTTAGATTACTTTTTAAATTTCTCACTCATGTATGAAGAGTTGAGGACACTAGAAATTTCGATAAAAATGTCAAATAAGAGGAGGATATACAAACAAAAATAAGTTATCGATAAGAACAGTTTTGCTCAGGTTCATTTGAGTCAGTAATGCTATCTAACACTTCATCCTCTGCTGCCCAGCTTCTCCTTTTGCCTTCAGTCTTTCCCAGCATCAGGGTCTTTTCCAGTGAGTCATCTCTTTGCATCAGGTGGACAAAGTTTTGGAGTTTCAACTTCAGTATCAGTCCTTGAAATGAATTTTCAGGGTTGATTTCCTTAAGAATTTATTAGTTTGATCTCCTTGCTGTCCAATGGACTCTCAAGAATCTTCTCCACCACCAGAGTACAAAAGCATCAATTCTTTAGCACTCAGCCCTCATTATGGTCCTCTCACATCTGTACAAGACTACTGGAAAAACCATAACTTTGACTGTATGGACCTTTGTTGACAGGTGATGTCTCTGCTTTTTCATATGCTATCTAGGTTTGTCAGAGCTGTTCTTCCAAGGAGCAAGTGTCTTTTAACTTAATGACTGCAGTCACTGTCCACAAAGATTTTGGAGCCCAGGGAAATGAAATCTGCCAGTGTTTCCATTTTTCCCCCTTCTATTTGCTATGAAGTGATGGGAACAAAGGCCACAAATTTAATTTATTGAATGTTGCATTTCAAACCAGCTTTTTCACTCTCCTCTTTCACCCTCATCAAGAGGCTCTTTATTTCCTCTACACTTTCTGCCATTAGAGTGATATCATCCACATATCTGAGTTTGTTGATATTTTTCCCAGCTGTCTTGATTCCAGCTTGTTATTCATGCAGCCAAATATTTCATATGATGTACTCTGCAAATAACTTAAATAAGCAGGTTGGCAATATACAGCCTTTATGTACTTGTTTCCCAATTTTGAACCAATCTGTTGTTCCATTTCTGGTTTTTACTGTTCATTCTTGACCTGCATAGAGGTTTCTAGGGAGACAGATAAGGTATTCTGTTATTCCTGGTATTCCTACGCCTTTACCAAACCTTTGAGAATAATATCCTTGTAATAATTTGGCTTGAAATTCTGTTGACTTGTAGGACAGGACATGAATTCATGAAACCAGTCCATAAACAAAGCTTTAGATTACTTTTTAAATTTCTCACTCATGTATGAAGAGTTGAGGACACTAGAAATTTCGATAAAAATGTCAAATAAGAGGAGGATATACAAACAAAAATAAGTTAAAGCAGAGTCCATGCAGAGAATGGAAAATGCATCATAACATTATAAGTAATATTATCAGTGAGATAACAGAAAATGTTGTATTCATCAAACAGGAATATAAATCAAAGAAACAATCAGGAATGAGAAAGAGGTTTCTTTAAGTTAAAAATATAATAGTTAAAAATAGAAGTCTTAAAAGAAAAAGTAATGTAATTTTGATAGTAGGAAAAAAGAGATGAATTTCAATATTCAGCTCAGAGGTTCAGAAAAAGAAAAAGGAACTAAGAATTAGATGAGTATAAATATCAAAGAAATAAGAGAGGATTTTTTAAGGAAGGTGAAGGATATGAGCTCCTGGATTAAAGGACTGTGAAACACTCAGATACATGGCTGAAAAGACACTCATTCCAAGGAAGTACCATGTGTCCAGCTGTCAGAAATAAAGAGTTGGATCTAGATTTCTTAGAAAAATGACTTACATGTGAAGGTTTATAATCAGACTGTCATAGGACTTCTCAATAGCAGAACTGGGAGCTGGAATATGATTCTTTAAAAATTTTGAATAAAGCATTTTCCACGTATCATTCAATATGCAACCAAGCTTTCAGTCAGTCTAAGGATGGAATAAAGGTATTTCTCAACAAACAGGATTGTCAAAATTTATTCATGTATCTTAGAAAACTTCTGAAGTTAAGCTCTTTCACAACTGGGGAGCAAGCAATAACAATAGATCAGATTGAGAGAAAAGAGTTTTGATATATGTTTAAATGAGGAAGTCCCAGAAAGAGAGGTGTACATCTCACACAGACAGGAATCAGCCCAGAATACCAGACAGGGTGTATTGGTAAGGAGACCCCGAGAAACAAAAGAATTGACAGAACTTGTGTTGGTGAAATACAGTGTTGTGGAGACCTTTTACAGTTCTGTTAAAGGGGCTGGAAGGAGTGTGATACATATCTAGAAAAAGTAAAGACTTAAATAAACCTATAATCATTAATGTCACTTACTCTAAAATCTGGTATCAGCCGATGTGGCTCAGTTCAATGTCTAGCAAAGGATCTTGATTCATGTATCTGGTATAGTCCCTTTAATTCTTTCCTTGAGAAGACTTCATCTCTATCTGACGTTTAGCCCAGACCATCGCACCTACTAAATTGTTGGTGTTTTTATTGCTTTCAGTATTCATTTGTTTGGTAAAGTAGTTATTTGTTTAGACTATCACAAAAGAGTAGTGCTATAATATCATCCCTCCACCTCAACGTCCTTCACATTTGAAGGATCCATGCTTATTGAAGTCAGGGACTTGGCCTTTAAAATATAGATTTTTAAAACTGCAAAATACCTCATGTTTAATCAATACTAGGTGTTTATAGTTCTGAGTTACTTGCCAGGTATGTGAAAGCAAATTAATTAGTCAGCAACAGCCTGAGAATTCATCTTCTTGGAAAAATAAATATCAAAGAAATAAGAGAGGATTTTTTAAGGAAGGTGAAGGATATGAGCTCCTGGATTAAAGGACTGTGAAACACTCAGATACATGGCTGAAAAGACACTCATTCCAAGGAAGTACCATGTGTCCAGCTGTCAGAAATAAAGAGTTGGATCTAGATTTCTTAGAAAAATGACTTACATGTGAAGGTTTATAATCAGACTGTCATAGGACTTCTCAATAGCAGAACTGGGAGCTGGAATATGATTCTTTAAAAATTTTGAATAAAGCATTTTCCACGTATCATTCAATATGCAACCAAGCTTTCAGTCAGTCTAAGGATGGAATAAAGGTATTTCTCAACAAACAGGATTGTCAAAATTTATTCATGTATCTTAGAAAACTTCTGAAGTTAAGCTCTTTCACAACTGGGGAGCAAGCAATAACAATAGATCAGATTGAGAGAAAAGAGTTTTGATATATGTTTAAATGAGGAAGTCCCAGAAAGAGAGGTGTACATCTCACACAGACAGGAATCAGCCCAGAATACCAGACAGGGTGTATTGGTAAGGAGACCCCGAGAAACAAAAGAATTGACAGAACTTGTGTTGGTGAAATACAGTGTTGTGGAGACCTTTTACAGTTCTGTTAAAGGGGCTGGAAGGAGTGTGATACATATCTAGAAAAAGTAAAGACTTAAATAAACCTATAATCATTAATGTCACTTACTCTAAAATCTGGTATCAGCCGATGTGGCTCAGTTCAATGTCTAGCAAAGGATCTTGATTCATGTATCTGGTATAGTCCCTTTAATTCTTTCCTTGAGAAGACTTCATCTCTATCTGACGTTTAGCCCAGACCATCGCACCTACTAAATTGTTGGTGTTTTTATTGCTTTCAGTATTCATTTGTTTGGTAAAGTAGTTATTTGTTTAGACTATCACAAAAGAGTAGTGCTATAATATCATCCCTCCACCTCAACGTCCTTCACATTTGAAGGATCCATGCTTATTGAAGTCAGGGACTTGGCCTTTAAAATATAGATTTTTAAAACTGCAAAATACCTCATGTTTAATCAATACTAGGTGTTTATAGTTCTGAGTTACTTGCCAGGTATGTGAAAGCAAATTAATTAGTCAGCAACAGCCTGAGAATTCATCTTCTTGACTTCTGGCAAGATTGTACTTAAATATTCTAGATAAATTAAAATCCGCTTTATACAACAAATTTTATTATTTCCTACCTGACCCATTCTAATGCTTAACAAGTCTTCACTACTAAGAATTACTTCTTTTAATGTCTCAGTTAAATCCCTTTAATTGCTATTAATGTCTCTTTTTTTTCTCTTCGGTGCTTTGTTACACCAGCTGGGCAGTGTGCTCTTGCTGTCTCCCACAGTCTCTCTCTGGTCTAGGCTGCTTCAGCTTGAAGGTGAAAGCAAACTTGTCTTAACATAACAGGGTATCCTGAGAACAAAATAAGGGGCTATCATTTGAGAGCTAATTTCAGATGACTTGCGATGTTAGTGAGTTTTTATCTTCTAATATGCAAATTCTACAGCATATCAGTCCTATTGCAATGGCCATGGGATTATATTATTAACCATCCAAACTAAATTCAGGACTACATGATTTTTTAAATAACTGATATTTACTTCTTTCCTGTCTTATATAATGATAAACAGTAGCATGCATGTCGTTCAGTTGCTAAGTTGTGTCTGACTCTTTGTGACCCATGGACTGTAGCATGCCAGGCTTCCCTATCCTTCTTCATCTCCCAGAGCTTACTCAAACTCACGTCCATTGACTCAGTGATACCATTCAACCGTCTCATCCTCTATGGTCCCCTTCTCTCTGCCTTCTATTTTCCCCAGCACTAGGGTCTTTTCCAGTGAGTTATCTGTTCTCATCAGGTGGCCAAAGTATTGGAACTTCAGCTCAGCATCAGTACCATTGTTCTTTTATAGTCCCTTTAATTCTTTCCTTGAGAAGACTTCATCTCTATCTGACGTTTAGCCCAGACCATCGCACCTACTAAATTGTTGGTGTTTTATTGCTTTCAGTATTCATTTGTTTGGTAAAGTAGTTATTTGTTTAGACTATCACAAAAGAGTAGTGCTATAATATCATCCCTCCACCTCAACGTCCTTCACATTTGAAGGATCCATGCTTATTGAAGTCAGGGACTTGGCCTTTAAAATATAGATTTTTAAAACTGCAAAATACCTCATGTTTAATCAATACTAGGTGTTTATAGTTCTGAGTTACTTGCCAGGTATGTGAAAGCAAATTAATTAGTCAGCAACAGCCTGAGAATTCATCTTCTTGACTTCTGGCAAGATTGTACTTAAATATTCTAGATAAATTAAAATCCGCTTTATACAACAAATTTTATTATTTCCTACCTGACCCATTCTAATGCTTAACAAGTCTTCACTACTAAGAATTACTTCTTTTAATGTCTCAGTTAAATCCCTTTAATTGCTATTAATGTCTCTTTTTTTTCTCTTCGGTGCTTTGTTACACCAGCTGGGCAGTGTGCTCTTGCTGTCTCCCACAGTCTCTCTCTGGTCTAGGCTGCTTCAGCTTGAAGGTGAAAGCAAACTTGTCTTAACATAACAGGGTATCCTGAGAACAAAATAAGGGGCTATCATTTGAGAGCTAATTTCAGATGACTTGCGATGTTAGTGAGTTTTTATCTTCTAATATGCAAATTCTACAGCATATCAGTCCTATTGCAATGGCCATGGGATTATATTATTAACCATCCAAACTAAATTCAGGACTACATGATTTTTTAAATAACTGATATTTACTTCTTTCCTGTCTTATATAATGATAAACAGTAGCATGCATGTCGTTCAGTTGCTAAGTTGTGTCTGACTCTTTGTGACCCATGGACTGTAGCATGCCAGGCTTCCCTATCCTTCTTCATCTCCCAGAGCTTACTCAAACTCACGTCCATTGACTCAGTGATACCATTCAACCGTCTCATCCTCTATGGTCCCCTTCTCTCTGCCTTCTATTTTCCCCAGCACTAGGGTCTTTTCCAGTGAGTTATCTGTTCTCATCAGGTGGCCAAAGTATTGGAACTTCAGCTTCAGCATCAGTCCTACCAGTGAATATGCATGGTTGATTTTCTTTAGAATTAATCTTCTTGCTGTCCAAGGAACTCTCGTTTAGGTAAAATTATAAGAGCTTATTTACTGGAAACAAATGGTTGGATCTTAAACGTAAGTTCTTGCAGGAAATATGACTAACATAAAATTTTAGATATATTGTAGAATACTTGTTATATAAATATAAAATATCTGTGTATAGTATAAGAAATTCATGAAATATGGATACTATATATTTAGCCTTTACATTAAATAATACACTTTTGTTAGTGTGTTCGTGTTCAACCTAAGTTCCCAGCTCCTAGGAGCTGATACTTGTAGGAGGCTTCTGAGGAGAAATCTTCCAAGAGAGATGTACAGTCCCAGTTGCTCATGGTCAAGCCAATGTATAAGATGTAAATATGCTGTGTGTTGTATTATTAAAGCTCTCTGCTTTCCTGTAGACCATTTATGTGACTACCCTTAAAGTCCTTCACAGTGTGTGGGTGGTCAAAGAATTTCCAAGGTACTCCCTACTGCTTTCAGACTATTGAATCAATTTGGCTCTAGTTAATAACTCTATTAGCTGGATAATGGTTACTGTCCTTTAATCAGCTCAGTAACACTACATTCCCAATATAAACAACTGGTCAGTGACATCAATCTCTTTATATAGTAATACACAAAGTACTTTGTCTCTTAAGGGTAGTCTCACAGAAACAGTAACTAGTACTGCATTTTTCATTGGCAAGAGCTGCCTCAGGCCTCCATGACTTGCGATGTTAGTGAGTTTTTATCTTCTAATATGCAAATTCTACAGCATATCAGTCCTATTGCAATGGCCATGGGATTATATTATTAACCATCCAAACTAAATTCAGGACTACATGATTTTTTAAATAACTGATATTTACTTCTTTCCTGTCTTATATAATGATAAACAGTAGCATGCATGTCGTTCAGTTGCTAAGTTGTGTCTGACTCTTTGTGACCCATGGACTGTAGCATGCCAGGCTTCCCTATCCTTCTTCATCTCCCAGAGCTTACTCAAACTCACGTCCATTGACTCAGTGATACCATTCAACCGTCTCATCCTCTATGGTCCCCTTCTCTCTGCCTTCTATTTTCCCCAGCACTAGGGTCTTTTCCAGTGAGTTATCTGTTCTCATCAGGTGGCCAAAGTATTGGAACTTCAGCTTCAGCATCAGTCCTACCAGTGAATATGCATGGTTGATTTTCTTTAGAATTAATCTTCTTGCTGTCCAAGGAACTCTCGTTTAGGTAAAATTATAAGAGCTTATTTACTGGAAACAAATGGTTGGATCTTAAACGTAAGTTCTTGCAGGAAATATGACTAACATAAAATTTTAGATATATTGTAGAATACTTGTTATATAAATATAAAATATCTGTGTATAGTATAAGAAATTCATGAAATATGGATACTATATATTTAGCCTTTACATTAAATAATACACTTTTGTTAGTGTGTTCGTGTTCAACCTAAGTTCCCAGCTCCTAGGAGCTGATACTTGTAGGAGGCTTCTGAGGAGAAATCTTCCAAGAGAGATGTACAGTCCCAGTTGCTCATGGTCAAGCCAATGTATAAGATGTAAATATGCTGTGTGTTGTATTATTAAAGCTCTCTGCTTTCCTGTAGACCATTTATGTGACTACCCTTAAAGTCCTTCACAGTGTGTGGGTGGTCAAAGAATTTCCAAGGTACTCCCTACTGCTTTCAGACTATTGAATCAATTTGGCTCTAGTTAATAACTCTATTAGCTGGATAATGGTTACTGTCCTTTAATCAGCTCAGTAACACTACATTCCCAATATAAACAACTGGTCAGTGACATCAATCTCTTTATATAGTAATACACAAAGTACTTTGTCTCTTAAGGGTAGTCTCACAGAAACAGTAACTAGTACTGCATTTTTCATTGGCAAGAGCTGCCTCAGGCCTCCGTGAGGCTGCAACCAGGTAACATCTTCTAAATCTTTTCTCTGGAGTTGAGCAGATGGCAGCTTTCAGATTGGAAACTTGATTCACTACTGCATTTAGTGTGGTTAAAATAAATGATGAGCCTGGAGCAGGGTCTATACAGTACCACAGAACAGTTGGCAAATGGAAAATGAAGGTAACCAGTTTATTTGTCTACACAGCACCAAAGAAACAGCCTGATGAATTTTCCCAAACTAGAGGGACTGATTTTTTCCCCTCATCAGATGAATTGAATTGACCAACTATATTGGCGCCCTGTAGACACAGCCTGAAAAGTCTCCTGCTCTAACAGGCTTCAAACTAGTGGGGGTCTATAGTGACACAGCAGGTGCAGAGAGATCTAAGCCCTTAAATGCAATGTATACACAGAGCTCTGCAGACAGCCCCATGGAGCTACCACATAAGATGGCTTTTCATGTGTAAATGAGAAGGTCTTTCATTTTTCAAGCTATTGCATTATATCCCCTTCTGCTGAAAGACAAACACAGGAAATCAGCCTGCACTGAGTTAATTACAAAGGGTGGCCAGTACGATAGTCAGCACTGCAGACTTCAGTCATGAGGCTTAAATACATGGTAGAGTTTGCCCTTTGGTACTCAGAGTTCAAGCCACATTGAGGATTCATGGCTTTCGTGGGATTGCTCCCTGGGAAATGAGTTCTGGAAGTATACTGATTTTGAATGAAATGCTTACCATGATGGGGGTCAGGGAGGGAAAAAAAGTTTTAGAACAAACAGTTATGAAGAGCTAAAAAGCTGATTTACAAAGTATGAAGCTATCTGGCCAGGTGATTTAGTAAAGACTTCCCTATTCCAAACTTGCTGCTCAAAAGCAAATTTGAAGTCTCCTAGGATTAATAGAAATATAGATATTTCTATATATAGATAAAAGTGTTATTAGAAATGTAGATAAAATATATATTCACTGACTCCAAGTAATTTTTCTTAGTCATGGGATCAACAACTTTTTTTCAAATTACTGTAAAAACTGTTTAATTTTTTAAAAAATTTAATATTTATACTGTTGAATTTTTGAAAGAGTTATAGTTTGAGGTTTTTACATATTTATGATTTCTTCATATTTTATTTAATAATTCTGGTCTATAAATATCATGGGTCCTTAAAATATTTTCAAAATGATTTTATCATGCTACATGGTTATATATATATACTTCTACATTTACACACACATGCACACATCTTTGTGTTGCATAGATGTATTTATTTATGCACAAAACATTTGTTCCTGTACTATTCTCTCTAAAACACTTAATTTTTATTTATAATGACTTTAGTAATGAGCAAGTAATGAATGTTAAAGTATTTCATTCTTTGCAGTGTCCTTTGACAGACATGGAAACTTGAAGTTTTGATAATGTTGTTATCTCTGTTTTCTTAGTGAGAAAGCTGATTCAGAGAGGTTAGGTAATTTTCCAAGGTTACAAAGCTCGTAAATGTTAGAGCCAAGAATTTTAACCTAGGTTGTAAGTCTCTGAATAGTGCCATGCATCTCTTCTTGCTGAATATGTTTTTCAAGGTAAATTCTTGAAGTATATTTCAGTATATTTTACAAAATGAATATTATGTATACATATGTTCCGAATTCCCATGCTAAACATTTCTTTAATGAATTAATACAGTATAGCAGATTTGTAATGTAGACCATTTTAAGTCTAGTTTTCTTGGCCAAAGAACCAACCATCTCATCCTCTGTTGTCCCCTCTCCTCCTGCCTTTAATCTTTCACACCATCAGGGACTTTTCCAATGAGTTGGCTCTTCACATCAGGCAGCCAAAGTATCGGAGCTTCAGCTTCAGTACGAGTCTTACCATTGAATATTAAGAGTTGATTTCCTTTAGGGTTGACTGGATCAATCTCCTTGCAGTCCAGGGGACTCTCAAGAGTCTTCTCCAGGACCACAGTTTGAAAGAATCACTTCTTCAGCACTCAACGTTCTTCCTGGTCCAGCTCTCACATCCATACATGACTACTGGAAAAAACATAGCTTTAACTATATGGACCTTTGTTGGCAAAGTAACATTTCTGTTTTTTAATATGTGGTTTCGGTTTGTCATAGCTTTTCCTTCTAGAAATAAGCTGCTTTTAATTTCATGGCTCCAATCACCATCCTCAGTGATTTTGGAGCCCAAGAAAATAATGTCTACTATTTCCCCATCTATTTGCCATGAAGTGATGGGACTGGATGCCATGATTTTAGTTTTTTGAATGTTGAGTTTTAAACCAGCTTTTTTCACTCTCCTCTTTCACAATTGTCAAGAGGCTCTTTATTTTTAAACTTCTACATTTACACACATGCACACATCTTTGTGTTGCATAGATGTATTTATTTATGCACAAAACATTTGTTCCTGTACTATTCTCTCTAAAACACTTAATTTTTATTTATAATGACTTTAGTAATGAGCAAGTAATGAATGTTAAAGTATTTCATTCTTTGCAGTGTCCTTTGACAGACATGGAAACTTGAAGTTTTGATAATGTTGTTATCTCTGTTTTCTTAGTGAGAAAGCTGATTCAGAGAGGTTAGGTAATTTTCCAAGGTTACAAAGCTCGTAAATGTTAGAGCCAAGAATTTTAACCTAGGTTGTAAGTCTCTGAATAGTGCCATGCATCTCTTCTTGCTGAATATGTTTTTCAAGGTAAATTCTTGAAGTATATTTCAGTATATTTTACAAAATGAATATTATGTATACATATGTTCCGAATTCCCATGCTAAACATTTCTTTAATGAATTAATACAGTATAGCAGATTTGTAATGTAGACCATTTTAAGTCTAGTTTTCTTGGCCAAAGAACCAACCATCTCATCCTCTGTTGTCCCCTCTCCTCCTGCCTTTAATCTTTCACACCATCAGGGACTTTTCCAATGAGTTGGCTCTTCACATCAGGCAGCCAAAGTATCGGAGCTTCAGCTTCAGTACGAGTCTTACCATTGAATATTAAGAGTTGATTTCCTTTAGGGTTGACTGGATCAATCTCCTTGCAGTCCAGGGGACTCTCAAGAGTCTTCTCCAGGACCACAGTTTGAAAGAATCACTTCTTCAGCACTCAACGTTCTTCCTGGTCCAGCTCTCACATCCATACATGACTACTGGAAAAATCATAGCTTTAACTATATGGACCTTTGTTGGCAAAGTAACATTTCTGTTTTTTAATATGTGGTTTCGGTTTGTCATAGCTTTTCCTTCTAGAAATAAGCTGCTTTTAATTTCATGGCTCCAATCACCATCCTCAGTGATTTTGGAGCCCAAGAAAATAATGTCTACTATTTCCCCATCTATTTGCCATGAAGTGATGGGACTGGATGCCATGATTTTAGTTTTTTGAATGTTGAGTTTTAAACCAGCTTTTTTCACTCTCCTCTTTCACAATTGTCAAGAGGCTCTTTAGTTCCTCTTTGTTGTCTGCCTGAAGGGTGGTGTCATCTACATATCTGAGGTCATTGATGTTTCTCCCAGTGGAAAATAGAATGCAGGTCTTTTCCATATAGTGTCTCTATATGATGTTAGTGTCCTGAGAGGCAGGTGACATTTTTTCTTTGAAAGCAAGGAGCTGAAGTAAAAATTGGCAGTGGAAATATTTAATATTCTGAAAAACAAAGACTCCCTTGAAAAAATCCATTATTAAGCTTATGGAGTCTCACAACCAGGGAGATAGTGAAGGGCAGGGAAGCCTGGAGTGCTGCAGTTCATGGGGGTCACAGTCAGAGACGGTGTAGTGACTAAACAATGAACAACAATAGCCTCATACATATGATTGTGAAAGTGCTAATAGAGCTCTCTCCAATGTTCTAGAAGATATATTTCGGAAGAGTTCGGAGGGGCTCAGACCTCACTGCTCTAAGGTTGTAGCAGTGAAGCTCTATTGAGCCATTGCCTTTCTGAGCACAGAAGGAACAAAGCATACCAAGCATGCTGTAGAGGACAACTTTGGCTCTGGCCTCTCAGCTGTTCAACAAGTGTCTTCGATTGGGTCTGCTCTGTCATTGACAGCCTTGATGTGTGCAAGACAAACTGTAATGTTAGTGAAGACGCATGTGTTAAATCCTGCCGCACTGACAAAGGACAGATTCAAGTGATGAGTGTGACACTTCAGTGAAAAGCAAGTTGGAATTGATTTTGCTAAAATTACTGTTCCTTCTGCCAATCCAGGGCCTCTCACAAGACAAATTGGCCTTTCCCTATGCCCTCATTGGTGTTTGTTGGAAAAGGAAAGGTGTAGGAAAAAAAAAGTAGGTGGTCTTATTGTTGATGATTTACTACCATAGTTAATTTAGAAAAATGCATTCTTCAAAATATAAACAGTATTTTTAGTAGTTGTCCTGGTCATTGTGCTTGCATGATCTAATTTATCCAGGAAAAAGTGAGAGTTTTAATAAACTCTCCAGATGTTTCTAAATATCATTTCAGTTTTTATAAGAAAGCAAGCAAGATGATTAGATTTTTTCAGTGTTTTCTTTGAAATTTTAAATTAATTCCATGTACAGGTGATGTGAGTGATGATACTAGTAGGGAATCATGCAGTGCAGTTCAGCATTTTTGATTATTTAAAGACGTTTCCTAAGTATTTTCATTACTTTTACCTTTTTCTATGTTATACTAAAATGTTTCTTTGGCAGAACTAGTCAATGTTGAAACAAAATAAGAATGATTTCCTTATGGAGACAAAGATCGAAGTAATTTTTCTTTCTTGAAATTATTCATTCATATTTATGTATCTGCTGGATGCCTTTTAAAATAAGCTTGGCTAAGGAATAGTAAAAATAGTGCTGCAGTTCATGGGGGTCACAGTCAGAGACGGTGTAGTGACTAAACAATGAACAACAATAGCCTCATACATATGATTGTGAAAGTGCTAATAGAGCTCTCTCCAATGTTCTAGAAGATATATTTCGGAAGAGTTCGGAGGGGCTCAGACCTCACTGCTCTAAGGTTGTAGCAGTGAAGCTCTATTGAGCCATTGCCTTTCTGAGCACAGAAGGAACAAAGCATACCAAGCATGCTGTAGAGGACAACTTTGGCTCTGGCCTCTCAGCTGTTCAACAAGTGTCTTCGATTGGGTCTGCTCTGTCATTGACAGCCTTGATGTGTGCAAGACAAACTGTAATGTTAGTGAAGACGCATGTGTTAAATCCTGCCGCACTGACAAAGGACAGATTCAAGTGATGAGTGTGACACTTCAGTGAAAAGCAAGTTGGAATTGATTTTGCTAAAATTACTGTTCCTTCTGCCAATCCAGGGCCTCTCACAAGACAAATTGGCCTTTCCCTATGCCCTCATTGGTGTTTGTTGGAAAAGGAAAGGTGTAGGAAAAAAAAAGTAGGTGGTCTTATTGTTGATGATTTACTACCATAGTTAATTTAGAAAAATGCATTCTTCAAAATATAAACAGTATTTTTAGTAGTTGTCCTGGTCATTGTGCTTGCATGATCTAATTTATCCAGGAAAAAGTGAGAGTTTTAATAAACTCTCCAGATGTTTCTAAATATCATTTCAGTTTTTATAAGAAAGCAAGCAAGATGATTAGATTTTTTCAGTGTTTTCTTTGAAATTTTAAATTAATTCCATGTACAGGTGATGTGAGTGATGATACTAGTAGGGAATCATGCAGTGCAGTTCAGCATTTTTGATTATTTAAAGACGTTTCCTAAGTATTTTCATTACTTTTACCTTTTTCTATGTTATACTAAAATGTTTCTTTGGCAGAACTAGTCAATGTTGAAACAAAATAAGAATGATTTCCTTATGGAGACAAAGATCGAAGTAATTTTCTTTTCTTTCTTGAAATTATTCATTCATATTTATGTATCTGCTGGATGCCTATTCTATACCAGGTATGCTTCTAGTGGCTGGAGGAGGGAGAGTGAACAAGCTAGAAAGTCATGCTTTTATGAAGACTATCTTTCAATAGTACAAGAAGGTAGAAAATAAACACAACCAAATTATTCCATAATATGTCTGGTAGTAGTAACAGCCATGAAGGGATACAGACCAGGGTAGTGGGGATAGCTAGTGGTGGTTGCCGCTATTTTTTATGTAGTGATGAGAGCTCAGGTGGCACTGGGGGTAAAGGGCTGGAGGCAAAATGTTTGCCATTTGTCCGTGTGGATGATTAGACTTTGAGGAATATGAAAATTGGTAACCTCTATTCCTTTTTAAAGAATAGAATGGCATTTTACAAAGTGACCTGATATGGCCTCTTTCATCTATACAGTATGGGATAACTTACATACATGTAGCTTTTGACTATAACAATGCCTAATGTTTACTTGAGCACACACTATTGGCAATCATCATGCTAAGAGAATCTTATGCGTTACCTCATTTTATGTGAATGTCAACTCTATTAGGGAGATACTATCATCATGCCTGTGTTAGAGGTGTGAAAACTAAGGCTTGGAAATATTAAGTAGCTTGCATAAAATTATAGGCCTAGTAAGCATCAAATCTGGAATGAATACTGAGGCAATTGTGAATCCATACTCTACAGAAAGCCACAGCATTCAGATATCCTTTCCAGAGACTGGGAAAGAAAATGGAATCCCAAGTCCAAGACCTATAGTCAACCACTACTAAACAAGTTAGCATTCTTCAAAATATAAACAGTATTTTTAGTAGTTGTCCTGGTCATTGTGCTTGCATGATCTAATTTATCCAGGAAAAAGTGAGAGTTTTAATAAACTCTCCAGATGTTTCTAAATATCATTTCAGTTTTTATAAGAAAGCAAGCAAGATGATTAGATTTTTTCAGTGTTTTCTTTGAAATTTTAAATTAATTCCATGTACAGGTGATGTGAGTGATGATACTAGTAGGGAATCATGCAGTGCAGTTCAGCATTTTTGATTATTTAAAGACGTTTCCTAAGTATTTTCATTACTTTTACCTTTTTCTATGTTATACTAAAATGTTTCTTTGGCAGAACTAGTCAATGTTGAAACAAAATAAGAATGATTTCCTTATGGAGACAAAGATCGAAGTAATTTTCTTTTCTTTCTTGAAATTATTCATTCATATTTATGTATCTGCTGGATGCCTATTCTATACCAGGTATGCTTCTAGTGGCTGGAGGAGGGAGAGTGAACAAGCTAGAAAGTCATGCTTTTATGAAGACTATCTTTCAATAGTACAAGAAGGTAGAAAATAAACACAACCAAATTATTCCATAATATGTCTGGTAGTAGTAACAGCCATGAAGGGATACAGACCAGGGTAGTGGGGATAGCTAGTGGTGGTTGCCGCTATTTTTTATGTAGTGATGAGAGCTCAGGTGGCACTGGGGGTAAAGGGCTGGAGGCAAAATGTTTGCCATTTGTCCGTGTGGATGATTAGACTTTGAGGAATATGAAAATTGGTAACCTCTATTCCTTTTTAAAGAATAGAATGGCATTTTACAAAGTGACCTGATATGGCCTCTTTCATCTATACAGTATGGGATAACTTACATACATGTAGCTTTTGACTATAACAATGCCTAATGTTTACTTGAGCACACACTATTGGCAATCATCATGCTAAGAGAATCTTATGCGTTACCTCATTTTATGTGAATGTCAACTCTATTAGGGAGATACTATCATCATGCCTGTGTTAGAGGTGTGAAAACTAAGGCTTGGAAATATTAAGTAGCTTGCATAAAATTATAGGCCTAGTAAGCATCAAATCTGGAATGAATACTGAGGCAATTGTGAATCCATACTCTACAGAAAGCCACAGCATTCAGATATCCTTTCCAGAGACTGGGAAAGAGAAAATGGAATCCCAAGTCCAAGACCTATAGTCAACCACTACTAGGAACAATGCTTAGCAAATATTTTTACATATCTTTTTACAAAGAATTTTAAAATGATGTTGAGGAAAAGCTGTCTTGGTGTTGCTCTGGTATAATGACCAGTGTGTGTGTGACCATTTCTTCTAAGTGACCATTCCAACAGGAAGCATTCATAAAGAAGTAGGTCAGTGGTGGAGTTCCTGCCATGAGTTTGAGGTTTGCCCTGAGAAAAGGGACTGCATTAGAATAAAAACTTGATAAAATCCAGGAGCAGAGAATGGATACATGTATATGTATGACTAGGTCTGCTTGCTGTCCACCTGAACCTATTATAACGTTCTTAATCGGCTATACACCAGTACACAGTTAAAAGTTTAAAAACAAATCTAGGTGTAAATGCCTGTTATTTTGTAAATAGCATCCCAACATCAGCTTCGTATAAAGTGCCAGAGTTGGATTTTTCTTTCTTTAATTAGCAGCCAGACACGGAAAGCTGTGGGTGAGCACAAATCTAGCCTCATTGCTTTTTCCTTGCCTCCTTCGGGCTCCCTTGCAGCAGCATGGTTCCCTGCTGGTTTGGTGTTCACTGAGAAGCTTCCTCTTGTCAGGCATTGTTGCAGGTTGTAGAAAGACAGTAATGAGCTAAGCATGACATCCAAGCCTTCAGGGGAACTCACATTTTAGTAGGAATAGATAGATAATAACCTGAAAAATTACAATTGATAATTATAAGGGTGAAATATATCAGAAAGGGAAGAGAAGTGCAATTTACCTAGGGTGTCAGAGAGGGTCTCATTGAGAAGCTAACATATGATTAAGATGCTCTTCCTGTTAGGAAGGATTATACTTGAGGAAATCATGGAAACAGAGGATTCCTCTGTCGTCTTAACTCAGTCTCATTCCATTTCTTCTGTCTTCTCTTCGGCCTACTCCTTTGCAGCAAGATCTGGCATGTCATGGCATCAATTTTGAATTTAGTGCCAAATTGTGGAGTTACCAGACTAGAATTCTCCATATTTTTAATTTCCTTGATTTTTTTGTCTAGTGATCCTATAATTAAAACATAGAATCACTTTCTTTATCCACCTCTATAAGAAATACATAATCTCTTATAAATAGTTAAATGATTTCAGGTTTTGTAGGAGTTTATCCTTCAGTCAGGAATGTGCTAGAGCATGTTGTACCAGTTGCTTTTATTTGATGAACAGTCAGACATGGAGCCAGAGCCTTGGGAATAGTTAGGAATGTGAAGTCTAGGGGCATGTGCTATAAGCCATGAACCTGATACAAGACTCTCAATGGTGGTAATATTACCCTTATTTTACTAATGAAGTGATTGAGGCTGAGATGACCAGCCTTCCTATAAATGCAGCATTATGAAAGATTATCTGAATTGTTCAGTTTCAGATATCGAGCACCTAATTGGGGCTTTCATTGTATGTGTGCTCATGCATGTGTGTGTGAATGCATGTCTGTATGTCAGATCACAGATGACACAGGCCATAATGATAGGACTTTGTTAATACACTACAATGCATTTCAAGTTTTATTTTTAAAGTTCTCATTGAAATGCTTAAATTTGCTCTTCAGGTATTATGATTTGGTATCAATGGAATGTTGAATAACTTATCACAGAAAGTCACAAGCTTTGTGCGGCAGAAATAAAATGTCCTCTCATACTATTTATTAATATTCTGTAATAAATTTACACATTCAAGTAATCCTATTTTAAAATTGCATGTTTGCTAATCAAGGTCACCAGAAAAATAGACCATAATCATAGTTGGACAGCTAATGAATACACTTATCATTGCATTTTCTTCATCTTTGACTAAGATTTATAAAATAAGGATAACTGTCCATACATTTAAAGTATCATCAAAAACCAGTAATTATCGAGCACATGCTGTGATAAAGTTTTATGTTAAGAGCTTTGTGTACATCCTCTCACTTTATCCTTGTGACAGTCCAGTGAGGAAGATACTGTCACTATGCCTGTGTTAAAGATAATAAAAATATGGTTTATTAGATAAGAAAACTTGCTTAAAATTATATACCTAGGGGGCTTCCCTGGTGGTCCAGTGGGTAAAGAGTCTGCCTTGCAGTGTAAGGGGCATCGGTTCAATCCCTGGCCTGGGAGGATCCCACGTGCCACAGAGTGGCTGGACTTGTGTGTCCAGTTGCAAGTCGGCGCTCTGCAGCGTGTGCCCAGAGCTTTTATCCACCTCTATAAGAAATACATAATCTCTTATAAATAGTTAAATGATTTCAGGTTTTGTAGGAGTTTATCCTTCAGTCAGGAATGTGCTAGAGCATGTTGTACCAGTTGCTTTTATTTGATGAACAGTCAGACATGGAGCCAGAGCCTTGGGAATAGTTAGGAATGTGAAGTCTAGGGGCATGTGCTATAAGCCATGAACCTGATACAAGACTCTCAATGGTGGTAATATTACCCTTATTTTACTAATGAAGTGATTGAGGCTGAGATGACCAGCCTTCCTATAAATGCAGCATTATGAAAGATTATCTGAATTGTTCAGTTTCAGATATCGAGCACCTAATTGGGGCTTTCATTGTATGTGTGCTCATGCATGTGTGTGTGAATGCATGTCTGTATGTCAGATCACAGATGACACAGGCCATAATGATAGGACTTTGTTAATACACTACAATGCATTTCAAGTTTTATTTTTAAAGTTCTCATTGAAATGCTTAAATTTGCTCTTCAGGTATTATGATTTGGTATCAATGGAATGTTGAATAACTTATCACAGAAAGTCACAAGCTTTGTGCGGCAGAAATAAAATGTCCTCTCATACTATTTATTAATATTCTGTAATAAATTTACACATTCAAGTAATCCTATTTTAAAATTGCATGTTTGCTAATCAAGGTCACCAGAAAAATAGACCATAATCATAGTTGGACAGCTAATGAATACACTTATCATTGCATTTTCTTCATCTTTGACTAAGATTTATAAAATAAGGATAACTGTCCATACATTTAAAGTATCATCAAAAACCAGTAATTATCGAGCACATGCTGTGATAAAGTTTTATGTTAAGAGCTTTGTGTACATCCTCTCACTTTATCCTTGTGACAGTCCAGTGAGGAAGATACTGTCACTATGCCTGTGTTAAAGATAATAAAAATATGGTTTATTAGATAAGAAAACTTGCTTAAAATTATATACCTAGGGGGCTTCCCTGGTGGTCCAGTGGGTAAAGAGTCTGCCTTGCAGTGTAAGGGGCATCGGTTCAATCCCTGGCCTGGGAGGATCCCACGTGCCACAGAGTGGCTGGACTTGTGTGTCCAGTTGCAAGTCGGCGCTCTGCAGCGCGTGTGCCCAGAGCTGGTGCTCTGTAAGGAGAAGCCACTGCAGTGGGAGGCCCACAAGGGCCAAAGAATTAAGATGGATGGAAATAAATAAATAGAAAACCAATAAAAGAGACCAAAATTAATGAAAAGAATACACACACACACATATATATATATAAAACTAGGGATGGGTTAATATTTAGGCAGGCCAACTGTAGGACTTAGACTTACCTACTATACCACCTATACTTCCAGAGATTAGTAGAAAGCACATGAAATTGAGAATGAGAAGTTCATCATTTTAGTGCCCATGTGACTTTATTTTTTGTTACTTTTCATTGATAAAACAGGGATGTTCTGTGGAGAAAATTGTATAATATATATGAAACTGCTTTGAAAACTTTTATATTCCCCAAATAAGTATGATTTATTCTTTTCCATAAATACAGTTTCTTAATTGTTAGTTGCTAATAAAGCAAAACAATAGAGACAGCATAAACATCAGTGATCATCAGAGGTTGAGGGAGGGTGTTGGGACAGGAGATAAATAGGATAAACAGGTAAGTATAGAGAATTAATAGGGCGGTGAAACTACTATTATATGATGCTATAATGATAGATACTTGCCATACGTTTGTCCAAGCCTGTAGAATGTTCAGTGCCAGGAGTGAACCCTAATGTAAAGTGTGGACTTTGGATGATAATGATGTCAATGTAGGTTCATTGGTTGTTAACAAATGTCCCACTCCAGTGAAGGATGTTGATAATGGGGGAGGCTGTGGAGCACATTCAACACTGTGCTCCAATCTAAAAACTAAGTGGAAAGTTACTTAAAATTTCTTCAAAAAACTCAGAGCTCCTAAAATCAGAATTGTAGATTTCAGAGCTTTTATGCAAGGGGAGATGCTTGTGTTAAAGTATCCATCTAACAGAGTGGTACCTATAGGAAATTTTAGACAGTTGGTCTTAAAAATAGTATGCAGTAACATAGATATCATTTGGGGCCAATTATTGTCTTCTAATGGCTTATCTACAGGAATATAACTATTGTGTTTAAAAACATGGCATAAGATTTTGGATCAAGTTAAGTAATTCAATGATGACAGACACTCTTCTGTCTATATTTAGATGAAGACACCAATTAAACTGTCTTAGAAGGTAAAAATTCCAAATAGATTGCCCTGAAACCTAAGAGAGAACACTGAAAGCTATTAGAATTTACCTGAATTTCCAGCAAAATAACAAATTTAAAAATAAATTCATAATGCTAGTAGTATTCATATATAATACATAAATCAGAATATATTAATATCTTTAGAAAAATAATGTATTCACATTAATAACAAAAAATAAAAGTAGCTAGAAGTAAACTGAATAAGCTAAACCTTCCTCAGCATATGAATCTTGACTGTCTGGATAAATGGAAAGACAGACCAAGTTCCTGACATAAAATGCTAATATAATCATAAACTAGTCTGAGAGACTTTGATGAAAGCTCACTTATACTTTGATACCTTAGTGGGTGGTCCACTCTTGCTGTTTAAATATTTTATAAAGAGCTTTATTGAGGTATAAGCTGAATATATTTAATATATATTTAATATATATTTCCAATGTGTATCTATAAATAAAACCATCCAAAGAGTCAAATAGTAAACATTCATCAAACCCAAAAGCTTCTCATGCCTTTTGTAATACTTATCATCCTTACTTCCCTGTCATCAGCCTCTTCCCAATGCAAACAATGATCTGTTTTCTGAACAGTTTGCATTTTCTAGAATTTTATATACAGAGAATGATACACCATGAACTCTGTTTTGAATATGGCTTCTATCACTCATCATAGTTATTCTAAGATTCATTTTTGTTGTTTGTATCAATAGTTCATTCTTTTATTGATGTGTAGTACTGTATTGTAGGAATATGGCACAATTTGTTTATCCAGTTACCTTTTAATGGACATTTAGATTGTTTTCAGATCTTGACTCCAGGAATGTTGATAATGGAGGCTGTGGAGCACATTCAACACTGTGCTCCAATCTAAAAACTAAGTGGAAAGTTACTTAAAATTTCTTCAAAAAACTCAGAGCTCCTAAAATCAGAATTGTAGATTTCAGAGCTTTTATGCAAGGGGAGATGCTTGTGTTAAAGTATCCATCTAACAGAGTGGTACCTATAGGAAATTTTAGACAGTTGGTCTTAAAAATAGTATGCAGTAACATAGATATCATTTGGGGCCAATTATTGTCTTCTAATGGCTTATCTACAGGAATATAACTATTGTGTTTAAAAACATGGCATAAGATTTTGGATCAAGTTAAGTAATTCAATGATGACAGACACTCTTCTGTCTATATTTAGATGAAGACACCAATTAAACTGTCTTAGAAGGTAAAAATTCCAAATAGATTGCCCTGAAACCTAAGAGAGAACACTGAAAGCTATTAGAATTTACCTGAATTTCCAGCAAAATAACAAATTTAAAAATAAATTCATAATGCTAGTAGTATTCATATATAATACATAAATCAGAATATATTAATATCTTTAGAAAAATAATGTATTCACATTAATAACAAAAAATAAAAGTAGCTAGAAGTAAACTGAATAAGCTAAACCTTCCTCAGCATATGAATCTTGACTGTCTGGATAAATGGAAAGACAGACCAAGTTCCTGACATAAAATGCTAATATAATCATAAACTAGTCTGAGAGACTTTGATGAAAGCTCACTTATACTTTGATACCTTAGTGGGTGGTCCACTCTTGCTGTTTAAATATTTTATAAAGAGCTTTATTGAGGTATAAGCTGAATATATTTAATATATATTTAATATATATTTCCAATGTGTATCTATAAATAAAACCATCCAAAGAGTCAAATAGTAAACATTCATCAAACCCAAAAGCTTCTCATGCCTTTTGTAATACTTATCATCCTTACTTCCCTGTCATCAGCCTCTTCCCAATGCAAACAATGATCTGTTTTCTGAACAGTTTGCATTTTCTAGAATTTTATATACAGAGAATGATACACCATGAACTCTGTTTTGAATATGGCTTCTATCACTCATCATAGTTATTCTAAGATTCATTTTTGTTGTTTGTATCAATAGTTCATTCTTTTATTGATGTGTAGTACTGTATTGTAGGAATATGGCACAATTTGTTTATCCAGTTACCTTTTAATGGACATTTAGATTGTTTTCAGATCTTGACTGTAATAAATAAAGCTACAATAAATATTTGAATATAAGTGAGCACTTAGGAATCAGTAAGATACACTTCTCCCTTGGTGATAATCATTATATTGATGGTGGTGACTGTAATAACTACCATGAAGTATGCCTATGTTTTATATATAAGATACTGTGTCATATTCTATGCTTCAGATATGTTTTACATGTGAAACTGTAACAGGATAAACTTAAGCTTTCAGCTTAGGCATCAAACACTGAAACTGTTGGGCCCTGTGGTGAGTGTGAGACCTCCTTAGAGAAATCATGGAATCAAATAAATGAGGATTGTTTCCATGACTCTGGGGTAAAGGTTTCCTCCTGTAGTGAAGGGTTGAAAGCAGATCATCTCTCTACCTTGAAAGGTACCGAGCTTCAACAGAACTTCCCAGAGGGCTTGATGTTCATTCCTTGTGGTTGACGGACCATATTGGGGAGAGATAAAGTCAAATTTGGCTGAGCAAAATAAGAAAGGAGGTGGCTGCTGTCAGGAAGTAGCCACATTTACACTAAATGCAGTAGAGAATCATGTAAACTGAAGTTTAGTCTTGCTTTGGACCATCCTGGGAGATCAGAGCACACAAGTAGCAGGTGGACATTGTGGACAATCTGAGGACCAGGGCTGAGCCTGGAGGAGAAGCCAGAGAGGCAGACCAGGGAACACTGAGGAGACCCTGGGGATATGCACACGGCTCTGCCATCTACCTGGCCCAGAGAACATCAAGAAAGCATTTTCATGCCTTGACTTCCACTGGCCCCACTCTTTGACCTTAGGGAGCTTAAAAAACAGACGTGGATTTTAGAAAGAGGTGGAAAAGCAGAAAAGAAAGAGAAGTGTCAGTGAACTATACCCTCTCCCTGAAGGTGAGCAGGTTAGCTACAGGTCTTAACTCCAGAGAAAGAAAATACATAAATGATAAAGCTGTCAATAACCTGAATTGGACATATTTAATTACTGAAGCAAGACAGTGCTTTGTAAGTTAAAGTTTTTATAGAATGATCTATTACTAAAATATACAGGGAGCTTTCTATACAGTCTAAACTTTGTAGTTCTTTGAATGCTTTCCCCACTGGATACATTTGAAATGGAAGGTGGGAAGCAAAAATAAAGTTACAATTTAACTGTATCCTATGTGACTTTCATTTTCAATGTTTTGGTTATATGTAAATAGTTAACTTATATGATGCATGGCTTCTGAAGTTTTATTTGCTGCATATAAAAATCTTAAGTACAAATATTCATGTGAGAGGCAAGAAATGTAACTATTAGGTGAGAAATTAGGGGAAAATAGTTCTTGCCCCCCAAATTGCCATGAAACCACTATCACAAACTGCTTAGTGCTGACCTGCCTTGGGAGATGAAAAACTAGTTCATATCTCAGAGAGAGAGAATTTAGAAAGCTCTTTGCAGATAAAAAATTAAGATAACGAATCCTATGAGAATTGTTCATTTCATTTCTGAAAATGTTCTAGTTTAGGTTCATATCAGTTAACTGCATATCTTTCTTTGAACCTTGCTGTTTGTTTTTAAGCAGGAGACATGAAAAATGAGAGTTCTGTATTGAGATATAACTTGGTCACAGTAGAATGATCTCCATCTAGTTATATCACAGAGCTAGCAGAGCTGTAAGAAACTAGAGACAGAGCTTTGAAACAATTGCAAGTATAATGAAATAGTCTCACAGTTTTAAGGCACATATGTGTGTGTGTGTGTGTGTGTGTGTGTGTTACATTTAGCAGTTGGGGAAGAATCTATCTTTAAATAGAAGTTTAACTTGGCCAGGATTACCCAAAGCTTTGTAGTAGAATTTTGTATTATCTTTTCTAAAAATGAAAATGATGGAATAATTCTAGCACATCTTTTATCCGAGTTGCAATCCAAATTAAGTTCCAGTAAATTGACTTATTTACATTTAAAATGTGTTTCACCATTTTTTTATCCTGTGTGTATTCTGACTTAGAAAATTCTCAGGAAACAATTTCCATTCCAACTCCCAGTATCAGATAAATGGGGGAAAAAAAATACATAAATGATAAAGCTGTCAATAACCTGAATTGGACATATTTAATTACTGAAGAAAGTGCTTTGTAAGTTAAAGTTTTTATAGAATGATCTATTACTAAAATATACAGGGAGCTTTCTATACAGTCTAAACTTTGTAGTTCTTTGAATGCTTTCCCCACTGGATACATTTGAAATGGAAGGTGGGAAGCAAAAATAAAGTTACAATTTAACTGTATCCTATGTGACTTTCATTTTCAATGTTTTGGTTATATGTAAATAGTTAACTTATATGATGCATGGCTTCTGAAGTTTTATTTGCTGCATATAAAAATCTTAAGTACAAATATTCATGTGAGAGGCAAGAAATGTAACTATTAGGTGAGAAATTAGGGGAAAATAGTTCTTGCCCCCCAAATTGCCATGAAACCACTATCACAAACTGCTTAGTGCTGACCTGCCTTGGGAGATGAAAAACTAGTTCATATCTCAGAGAGAGAGAATTTAGAAAGCTCTTTGCAGATAAAAAATTAAGATAACGAATCCTATGAGAATTGTTCATTTCATTTCTGAAAATGTTCTAGTTTAGGTTCATATCAGTTAACTGCATATCTTTCTTTGAACCTTGCTGTTTGTTTTTAAGCAGGAGACATGAAAAATGAGAGTTCTGTATTGAGATATAACTTGGTCACAGTAGAATGATCTCCATCTAGTTATATCACAGAGCTAGCAGAGCTGTAAGAAACTAGAGACAGAGCTTTGAAACAATTGCAAGTATAATGAAATAGTCTCACAGTTTTAAGGCACATATGTGTGTGTGTGTGTGTGTGTGTGTGTGTGTTACATTTAGCAGTTGGGGAAGAATCTATCTTTAAATAGAAGTTTAACTTGGCCAGGATTACCCAAAGCTTTGTAGTAGAATTTTGTATTATCTTTTCTAAAAATGAAAATGATGGAATAATTCTAGCACATCTTTTATCCGAGTTGCAATCCAAATTAAGTTCCAGTAAATTGACTTATTTACATTTAAAATGTGTTTCACCATTTTTTTATCCTGTGTGTATTCTGACTTAGAAAATTCTCAGGAAACAATTTCCATTCCAACTCCCAGTATCAGATGACCACAAAGTGAATTTTAAGAAATGTTTTGTATGAAGTAGTTATGAGTATATGCATTTGGGAAAACATTGTGTGTGGGAGCATGCACCTATATTTCCTAACACACTTGGATAAGAAATGTTTCAACATATTTATCTTGAATATTTTTGTGGAAAAATTTTATATTACCTTTGCTTCCAGTTTGATTGATTTCCTTAAGTTTTGGGGGCTTCCCTGGTGGCTCAGCAGTGAAGAATCTCCTGTGAGACAGGAGACCTGAGCTCCATCCCTGGGGCAGGAAGATGCCCTGGAGAAAGGAATAATTATCCACACCAGTATTCTTGCTTGGAGAATTCCATGGACAGAGGAGCCTGGTGGGCTGCAGTTCATGGGTTGCAAAAAGTCAGACATGACTGAACGACTAACACTTTTACTTTTTCACTTAAGTTTTTGATGAGTTTTCATTAATTTTATACAAAAAGTAGCTCTAAATGTCACAACCAGTAAACATGTTTGATCAGGATAACTAAAACATTTAACTAGCTGGGACCTAACAAATTTACATTTTTAATTGGAGAAATATTTAAAATTTGGGAAAGATAACCATAACTAGTTGAATTCCAAACTCATCATTTTCCAAGTGAGTGAAATGAGATCTGCTGTTACTGCTTAGTCACTTCAGTAATGTCCAACTCTGTGTGATTCCATGGCATGCAGCCCGTCAGGCTTTTCTGTCCATGAAATTCTTCAGGCAAGTATACTGGAGTGGTTTACCATGCCCTCCTCCAGGGGGATCTTCCCAACCCAAGGATGGAACCCTGGTTTCTTGCAGTTGAAGGTCTAGAGCTGTTGAAGAATAGAGCCTTGAGTGGGTTGCTATGCCCTCCTCCAGGGGAGTCTTCCCAACCCAGGGATGGAACCCTGGTCTCTTGCAGTTGGAGGTCTACATCAGTTGAATAATAGAGCCTTGAATGGGTTGCCATGCCCTCCTCATAGGGGGATCTTCCCAACCCTGGGATGGAACTCCGCTCTCTTGCAGTTGATATCCAGATCTGTAGAATAATAGAGCCTACAATAATCTTATGTCAAGGTATTGTCCATTCTTCTAAACCACGTTAATTATACTATTTAGTGTTTTATTATTGAAGCACAGCTTTCAAATCAATATGAATAAGTTAGATGATGAATTTGGATAAGCATCTGTTTATGTACATAATCTTTTGATATTAGTGATGTGGTATAGGATGAGTGCCCAGTTCCAAAGTAAGCTTATTTATTTTTAGCAGGAAATATTTTCTTAAATTTTCTTGATTCTTCAGCACTCAGGATTGTCTTGTGTAAAATTTATTCTCAATTTACGTTTATTGAGTCAAATTCATTTGAACCTAAGAAATGTTCTTTATGAATGGTATGGGATGAAAGTCAGTGTTATGAATAATACAGGTTGAAGATATGGAATCAGACTAAAGCAAGATTTTTAATGTATGTGGTATTTAATGCCAAAATAGCTGAAAGATGCAGTAACTTTTCCAACTCTCTGATATGTTACCTTTAATAATTTAGGATCATATTAAATCAATCCATTTCTGAAGTTTGTGAACATAAGGTTATCTTTGTGTGGTGTTTACAGAAGATATATACCCAAGGGAGATAGAGGGGCATATATAAACACATATGCACATGTAGTACTTGTCTAATTAAGTATTACATAGTTATAATACTTATCTAAGTATTATATGGCTAGAAATATTTAAAATTTGGGAAAGATAACCATAACTAGTTGAATTCCAAACTCATCATTTTCCAAGTGAGTGAAATGAGATCTGCTGTTACTGCTTAGTCACTTCAGTAATGTCCAACTCTGTGTGATTCCATGGCATGCAGCCCGTCAGGCTTTTCTGTCCATGAAATTCTTCAGGCAAGTATACTGGAGTGGTTTACCATGCCCTCCTCCAGGGGGATCTTCCCAACCCAAGGATGGAACCCTGGTTTCTTGCAGTTGAAGGTCTAGAGCTGTTGAAGAATAGAGCCTTGAGTGGGTTGCTATGCCCTCCTCCAGGGGAGTCTTCCCAACCCAGGGATGGAACCCTGGTCTCTTGCAGTTGGAGGTCTACATCAGTTGAATAATAGAGCCTTGAATGGGTTGCCATGCCCTCCTCATAGGGGGATCTTCCCAACCCTGGGATGGAACTCCGCTCTCTTGCAGTTGATATCCAGATCTGTAGAATAATAGAGCCTACAATAATCTTATGTCAAGGTATTGTCCATTCTTCTAAACCACGTTAATTATACTATTTAGTGTTTTATTATTGAAGCACAGCTTTCAAATCAATATGAATAAGTTAGATGATGAATTTGGATAAGCATCTGTTTATGTACATAATCTTTTGATATTAGTGATGTGGTATAGGATGAGTGCCCAGTTCCAAAGTAAGCTTATTTATTTTTAGCAGGAAATATTTTCTTAAATTT
This sequence comes from Tragulus kanchil, assembly GCA_022376925.1. Taxonomy (NCBI): domain Eukaryota; kingdom Metazoa; phylum Chordata; class Mammalia; order Artiodactyla; family Tragulidae; genus Tragulus; species Tragulus kanchil. The sequence continues at coordinate 114,597,083 of JAIOJX010000023.1, read as the reverse complement.
TCTTGATTCTTCAGCACTCAGGATTGTCTTGTGTAAAATTTATTCTCAATTTACGTTTATTGAGTCAAATTCATTTGAACCTAAGAAATGTTCTTTATGAATGGTATGGGATGAAAGTCAGTGTTATGAATAATACAGGTTGAAGATATGGAATCAGACTAAAGCAAGATTTTTAATGTATGTGGTATTTAATGCCAAAATAGCTGAAAGATGCAGTAACTTTTCCAACTCTCTGATATGTTACCTTTAATAATTTAGGATCATATTAAATCAATCCATTTCTGAAGTTTGTGAACATAAGGTTATCTTTGTGTGGTGTTTACAGAAGATATATACCCAAGGGAGATAGAGGGGCATATATAAACACATATGCACATGTAGTACTTGTCTAATTAAGTATTACATAGTTATAATACTTATCTAAGTATTATATGGCTATAAATACTTAAATATACTGGTATACTTATTGACTACTTCCTGAGCATTATCTCATTTGAACCAGAAACAATCCGATGAGATAGTGAATATTATGAGCATGTATCCTTAAGGAAACTGAAGCTCAGTGAAATTAAACAACCTGCAGGATTTCACACAATTCATAAGACTGAGGATTTTAACTGATGTCTATTTATTTCCAAAGTTCTGCACTCCTTTTCATTGACTTTCTGCTTAATAAATCAACTCAGAAGGATTCTGGCACATTACTAAGCAACTGGCAAGTGTTAACAGTTTCAAGATATATATGACCTTAATCTATTTATTAGAAAATCATGATCAGTCTTAGTCCATGATAGAATCACAGTTTTAATCATTAGGAATGAGCTTGTCTGTAGCCAGTTGATGGGAAGAAGGTACAATAAAATGGCAATCTGCTTGAAGGAATTGCCAGAGTATGGTGGCTTTACTAATTGTAATATTTAAATCAGTAGCTTATGCCCTGTAGGTATGACACACACAAAAGCTACTATATTCTGAGTATTACTGTGGTGAGCAAATTGCTAAGACACATTTCTTTGAGACAGAATTTTTCCTGTATACAAATGATATCCTCCTTTATTTGAATGAGAACAGATGGATGAAGCCTTAATATAAATACTCATTGCTCATAGTAATGGATGATTTTATGAGACATTTAAATTGGGCTCAAACAAGGGTGTGAGTTAGTAGATGTGCTTAGCTTGATATTTTTATTCTCACAATAAGAATTTCTATAAGAAAAGGTGAAACTGAAAGGGCAACTGAGGCCCCTTAGATTGAATTAGTATTCCTACTGCATTACCCATGTGGATAATATTCTTTGCCTCTGATGTGACCCTTACAAATTTAATTAAGTGTGATGGCTGGTCAGCATGTAGATTATTTCTGCTATAGAGAAATCTTAAATGTTTTCTAGCTGTGAACAAAATATTTATGGAAGTTTCTGTTAATTTATGTCACTTACCTAAATTTTCTAACTTTAGGTGTGGAGTGAGGCAGAAATTATCTCTCTTTCCTTGGTGTTATGTGCTGCATGTCTATTACTGGCTAATCAGAAAATGTAATAATAAGGTGTCATTGGGGCTTTAAACACAATGCCGATTGAAAAAAAAGTATAGCTGGTATACTTATTGACTACTTCCTGAGCATTATCTCATTTGAACCAGAAACAATCCGATGAGATAGTGAATATTATGAGCATGTATCCTTAAGGAAACTGAAGCTCAGTGAAATTAAACAACCTGCAGGATTTCACACAATTCATAAGACTGAGGATTTTAACTGATGTCTATTTATTTCCAAAGTTCTGCACTCCTTTTCATTGACTTTCTGCTTAATAAATCAACTCAGAAGGATTCTGGCACATTACTAAGCAACTGGCAAGTGTTAACAGTTTCAAGATATATATGACCTTAATCTATTTATTAGAAAATCATGATCAGTCTTAGTCCATGATAGAATCACAGTTTTAATCATTAGGAATGAGCTTGTCTGTAGCCAGTTGATGGGAAGAAGGTACAATAAAATGGCAATCTGCTTGAAGGAATTGCCAGAGTATGGTGGCTTTACTAATTGTAATATTTAAATCAGTAGCTTATGCCCTGTAGGTATGACACACACAAAAGCTACTATATTCTGAGTATTACTGTGGTGAGCAAATTGCTAAGACACATTTCTTTGAGACAGAATTTTTCCTGTATACAAATGATATCCTCCTTTATTTGAATGAGAACAGATGGATGAAGCCTTAATATAAATACTCATTGCTCATAGTAATGGATGATTTTATGAGACATTTAAATTGGGCTCAAACAAGGGTGTGAGTTAGTAGATGTGCTTAGCTTGATATTTTTATTCTCACAATAAGAATTTCTATAAGAAAAGGTGAAACTGAAAGGGCAACTGAGGCCCCTTAGATTGAATTAGTATTCCTACTGCATTACCCATGTGGATAATATTCTTTGCCTCTGATGTGACCCTTACAAATTTAATTAAGTGTGATGGCTGGTCAGCATGTAGATTATTTCTGCTATAGAGAAATCTTAAATGTTTTCTAGCTGTGAACAAAATATTTATGGAAGTTTCTGTTAATTTATGTCACTTACCTAAATTTTCTAACTTTAGGTGTGGAGTGAGGCAGAAATTATCTCTCTTTCCTTGGTGTTATGTGCTGCATGTCTATTACTGGCTAATCAGAAAAATGTAATAATAAGGTGTCATTGGGGCTTCCCAGGTGGCTCAGTCATACTGAAACCATCTGCCAATGCAGGAGACCTGTGTCTCAATCCCTGGCTTGGGAAGATCCCTTAGATAAGGAAATGGGAACTCACCCCAGTATTCTTTCCTGGGAAATTCCATGAATGTAGAAGCCTGATGGGCTACAGACCATGGGGTTGCAAAGGAGTCAGACACGACTTGGCAACTCAGCAACAATAACAACAAAGGTACCATCAAGTTACTGAAGACATTTCCATAAAATATATTTCTAAAGATGTTTGATTTCAAACAAACTTGTTATATAAAGCTTAGATGGAAATTTTATTTATTTTTAATGAAATTTATTGCTCTGTGTGTGTGTGTGTATACATGTGTGTGTGTAAAAAATTAGGAATCATATTCTCCAAGGTAAATTTTTTAAAATAATGGCATTCAGTCTATAGAGTAAACTATTATTTTTTACTGAGACATCATAAGTGTCTATTTTCTATTGAAAACCTAGCTTTTTAAGTAAATAGCTGATTTTCTCTTCTGAGAAGTCCTATTCTTTTCAGCATCTTGATACATAATATTTCACTCATGTTACATTTAAAGGCATTTTGTGATCTTGAGATATTACCTCTTTCTGAACCAAGCCTTCCTACTGTCAGAGAAGATGCTAAATTGAGCTTTTATTCTAGGAGCATATTGAGAAATAGAGTAGTGGATAGAGGCTGCGTGGTGCAATGTAGATTTTATGAGACATTTAAATTGGGCTCAAACAAGGGTGTGAGTTAGTAGATGTGCTTAGCTTGATATTTTTATTCTCACAATAAGAATTTCTATAAGAAAAGGTGAAACTGAAAGGGCAACTGAGGCCCCTTAGATTGAATTAGTATTCCTACTGCATTACCCATGTGGATAATATTCTTTGCCTCTGATGTGACCCTTACAAATTTAATTAAGTGTGATGGCTGGTCAGCATGTAGATTATTTCTGCTATAGAGAAATCTTAAATGTTTTCTAGCTGTGAACAAAATATTTATGGAAGTTTCTGTTAATTTATGTCACTTACCTAAATTTTCTAACTTTAGGTGTGGAGTGAGGCAGAAATTATCTCTCTTTCCTTGGTGTTATGTGCTGCATGTCTATTACTGGCTAATCAGAAAAATGTAATAATAAGGTGTCATTGGGGCTTCCCAGGTGGCTCAGTCATACTGAAACCATCTGCCAATGCAGGAGACCTGTGTCTCAATCCCTGGCTTGGGAAGATCCCTTAGATAAGGAAATGGGAACTCACCCCAGTATTCTTTCCTGGGAAATTCCATGAATGTAGAAGCCTGATGGGCTACAGACCATGGGGTTGCAAAGGAGTCAGACACGACTTGGCAACTCAGCAACAATAACAACAAAGGTACCATCAAGTTACTGAAGACATTTCCATAAAATATATTTCTAAAGATGTTTGATTTCAAACAAACTTGTTATATAAAGCTTAGATGGAAATTTTATTTATTTTTAATGAAATTTATTGCTCTGTGTGTGTGTGTGTGTATACATGTGTGTGTGTAAAAAATTAGGAATCATATTCTCCAAGGTAAATTTTTTAAAATAATGGCATTCAGTCTATAGAGTAAACTATTATTTTTTACTGAGACATCATAAGTGTCTATTTTCTATTGAAAACCTAGCTTTTTAAGTAAATAGCTGATTTTCTCTTCTGAGAAGTCCTATTCTTTTCAGCATCTTGATACATAATATTTCACTCATGTTACATTTAAAGGCATTTTGTGATCTTGAGATATTACCTCTTTCTGAACCAAGCCTTCCTACTGTCAGAGAAGATGCTAAATTGAGCTTTTATTCTAGGAGCATATTGAGAAATAGAGTAGTGGATAGAGGCTGCGTGGTGCAATGAGATAGGCATTTCAAAGTGAAGCATATTGCTTTATGAAGTTATGGCTCTGTAGAAACCAGCCAGGGCTTCTCTGCCTCCATTCCCTTCCTGTGAATCACCTTCACCGTGATGACTGACAAGCAGTGTATTTGGAAGAGCATTGTAAAGTTCAAATTTTACATCGTTGTTGGAGCATTGACAGAGCCTGCTAATTCATGACAGAATGAGAGAAGTGGACTACTAGAAAAGAGTTCCTGTGCCTCAAAAGAAACTACACTGATTCACTGAAAAGTGAGATGCAGTGTGATAAGAACAAAGGACTCCAGAGCACTAAAAGTATCTCCTCATTGCTTAGACTATTTTGATCTCCTCTTTATACCTCACCCTGCTGTAGACCCGCTGTCTTGCTGTCTCTGGAACACACCAGTCATCCTTAGAACGACCTTCCAGATAGCTCCATGGCTTCCTCCCTTACTTCCTTCAGCTCTCTGCTCAAATATGGTTTCATCAAAGAAGCTTAGTCCCAAGATCCAATATAGCATGGCCCTCCTTTGTGAACTCCATCAGTGTTCATCGCTTTAGTCTGCTCTGTTTTACTTTATTGTCACATGACCTAATGATTGTTTATTTTCTTCTCATTGAAATGTAAGCTCCGTGGGAACTAGAATTTTGTTTATTGCTGCATCCCCGTAGTCTGTAAAATATAGATATAAGTGAATGAATAAATTAAGCTAGGGACAGAATGCTTGAGATCCAGTCCTTACTCACTGAATTAACATGGAAAATATCCGTTATTTTTCGATTATATTTTTCTTGCTTGTAAGTAAGGGTTCATATCAATTTTATTTTTCACTAGCATATTATTAATACACATCATGTTACATTTAAAGGCATTTTCTCTTCTGAGAAGTCCTATTCTTTTCAGCATCTTGATACATAATATTTCACTCATGTTACATTTAAAGGCATTTTGTGATCTTGAGATATTACCTCTTTCTGAACCAAGCCTTCCTACTGTCAGAGAAGATGCTAAATTGAGCTTTTATTCTAGGAGCATATTGAGAAATAGAGTAGTGGATAGAGGCTGCGTGGTGCAATGAGATAGGCATTTCAAAGTGAAGCATATTGCTTTATGAAGTTATGGCTCTGTAGAAACCAGCCAGGGCTTCTCTGCCTCCATTCCCTTCCTGTGAATCACCTTCACCGTGATGACTGACAAGCAGTGTATTTGGAAGAGCATTGTAAAGTTCAAATTTTACATCGTTGTTGGAGCATTGACAGAGCCTGCTAATTCATGACAGAATGAGAGAAGTGGACTACTAGAAAAGAGTTCCTGTGCCTCAAAAGAAACTACACTGATTCACTGAAAAGTGAGATGCAGTGTGATAAGAACAAAGGACTCCAGAGCACTAAAAGTATCTCCTCATTGCTTAGACTATTTTGATCTCCTCTTTATACCTCACCCTGCTGTAGACCCGCTGTCTTGCTGTCTCTGGAACACACCAGTCATCCTTAGAACGACCTTCCAGATAGCTCCATGGCTTCCTCCCTTACTTCCTTCAGCTCTCTGCTCAAATATGGTTTCATCAAAGAAGCTTAGTCCCAAGATCCAATATAGCATGGCCCTCCTTTGTGAACTCCATCAGTGTTCATCGCTTTAGTCTGCTCTGTTTTACTTTATTGTCACATGACCTAATGATTGTTTATTTTCTTCTCATTGAAATGTAAGCTCCGTGGGAACTAGAATTTTGTTTATTGCTGCATCCCCGTAGTCTGTAAAATATAGATATAAGTGAATGAATAAATTAAGCTAGGGACAGAATGCTTGAGATCCAGTCCTTACTCACTGAATTAACATGGAAAATATCCGTTATTTTTCGATTATATTTTTCTTGCTTGTAAGTAAGGGTTCATATCAATTTTATTTTTCACTCAAGATTTGTGATGTTTAGTGGAAAAAGAAACTTACTTATGAATACTACTGGTCACACTTTGCTACAGGTTATTTGCATAAATTATCTAAACTCATGGTCAACTTAACAGATATTAACATTATTTTACAGATTAAGAGACTAAGGCTAAAAGAGTTTGTGACTCTTGTTAAAATTCAATGCATTGTTGTTGCTGTTCAGTTGCTAAGTCATGTCTAACTCTTTGGCACCCCATGTACTGCAGCACCAAAGTGTACCAGTCCTTCGCCATCTCCTGGAGCTTGCTCAAATTCATGTCCACTGAGTTGATGATGCCATCCAACCATCTCATCCTCTGTCACCCTCTTTCTCCTTCTGCCCTCAGTCTTTCCCAGCATGAGGGTCTTTTCCCATGAGTCAGCTCTTCGTGTTAGATGACCAAAGTATTGGAACTTCAGGTTTAGTATTAGTCCTTCCAATGAATATTCAGGGTTGATTTTTTTTAAATTAACTAGTTTGAACTCCTTGCTGTCCATGGGACTCTCAAGAGTCTTCAACACAACAGTTCAAAGTCATCAATTCAGTGAAACTGTGTTAAATGGAAATAATGCAATATATTGTAGTTGTACTCATCAAACTATCAAAGAAATTAGTGAGTAACTATTTTTTATTTCAGCTGTGCTGTGCAGCTTATGGGGATGTTCCCTGACTAGGGATGGAACTCAGGTCCTGGCAGTGAAAGCCAGAGACCCTAACCACTAGTACCGTTTTTTTGACCTAAACACTCATCCTTAGAACGACCTTCCAGATAGCTCCATGGCTTCCTCCTTACTTCCTTCAGCTCTCTGCTCAAATATGGTTTCATCAAAGAAGCTTAGTCCCAAGATCCAATATAGCATGGCCCTCCTTTGTGAACTCCATCAGTGTTCATCGCTTTAGTCTGCTCTGTTTTACTTTATTGTCACATGACCTAATGATTGTTTATTTTCTTCTCATTGAAATGTAAGCTCCGTGGGAACTAGAATTTTGTTTATTGCTGCATCCCCGTAGTCTGTAAAATATAGATATAAGTGAATGAATAAATTAAGCTAGGGACAGAATGCTTGAGATCCAGTCCTTACTCACTGAATTAACATGGAAAATATCCGTTATTTTTCGATTATATTTTTCTTGCTTGTAAGTAAGGGTTCATATCAATTTTATTTTTCACTCAAGATTTGTGATGTTTAGTGGAAAAAGAAACTTACTTATGAATACTACTGGTCACACTTTGCTACAGGTTATTTGCATAAATTATCTAAACTCATGGTCAACTTAACAGATATTAACATTATTTTACAGATTAAGAGACTAAGGCTAAAAGAGTTTGTGACTCTTGTTAAAATTCAATGCATTGTTGTTGCTGTTCAGTTGCTAAGTCATGTCTAACTCTTTGGCACCCCATGTACTGCAGCACCAAAGTGTACCAGTCCTTCGCCATCTCCTGGAGCTTGCTCAAATTCATGTCCACTGAGTTGATGATGCCATCCAACCATCTCATCCTCTGTCACCCTCTTTCTCCTTCTGCCCTCAGTCTTTCCCAGCATGAGGGTCTTTTCCCATGAGTCAGCTCTTCGTGTTAGATGACCAAAGTATTGGAACTTCAGGTTTAGTATTAGTCCTTCCAATGAATATTCAGGGTTGATTTTTTTTAAATTAACTAGTTTGAACTCCTTGCTGTCCATGGGACTCTCAAGAGTCTTCAACACAACAGTTCAAAGTCATCAATTCAGTGAAACTGTGTTAAATGGAAATAATGCAATATATTGTAGTTGTACTCATCAAACTATCAAAGAAATTAGTGAGTAACTATTTTTTATTTCAGCTGTGCTGTGCAGCTTATGGGGATGTTCCCTGACTAGGGATGGAACTCAGGTCCTGGCAGTGAAAGCCAGAGACCCTAACCACTAGACCACCAAAGAACGCCTGTGAATACCTGTTTTTAATAAATCATTATTACATACTTTTCTAGATGGAAATAATTTATCATTAGGTTGGTTTTCCAGTTTTTATGGTAACGTTAAGCATGGACAAGGAATACGTTTTAAAAAAAAAGTAATTTGCTTGGATTATTACCATTGCACTTTCTGCTGAAACTTTTATGGTTTCTACTTTTTATACAGATCTGTTACAAATTGAGAGCATTTATTCTGTAAACATTTCAGGCTTTTTGTAATAGGTTTTTTTCAGACCCACTAATTTTTTTTTTTCAGGAAAGAAGATAGTAGGACAAAATACTACTGTTAATTTAATAGTGCTTTGAAAGTAGTAGCTATTTTGTATGCTACTGAATAACTGGAAAAAAATTGGAGTATATGAGTAGGACATAAACTATATTCAGGATGTGGATAACCTTTGATAAACATATTGACATTAAGGCCTCTTTTGTTAACTTAGAGGTTTTCTAATATCTGTAGTACAAGGTTTGGCAAATGTTCAGGAAACTAGGTGGAGAAAGACTTTGTGACCAATTCAGAGAGTTAAATAAGAGGTCTCAAAATTCTTTTAGCCAAAAAAGAGTTCACTGGAAGAGAATTTTCAGGTGTAAAGTGGAAGATAAAATGTGAAAGAAGATTTCTTCTTAGAAAACCATTTTAATAACATGCTAAACCATTTGAGTAACACGCTATCTGAATTTGTCTTCTCCCAAAGGATTATTGAGTAGAAAAGGGAAAATAGGAAAAAGAAAAAAGGAATTATCTCTCATCCTAAGTGCTTTGTATTTCAAGTCTCTATATTAAAAATTGTAAGAAATATTCTTAACTGGGCTTAGAGCCCTTTAGAATATGTGAATAATTAATTTCTAATGTTATTTGCTTTTCTATACCACAATGTTTTCCTGTATTCACTTACATGGCTTTAGGCCAAGTAAGTAATATGCTAAATGAAAAGTTTGCCATGAGGAAAAATCTTTAAAATTTAAGCAATTTTTTCATCTTAGTAATTTTAACAGTCCCAGGGAAAGGTCTTATTTTAGGTAGACAGATAAAATTGAATTCTTTTTTAGTTTTGATTCTCTCTTGTTACAATGTGTGGAAAGGTTCATTAGAAATGCACATATGATTTCCGTTGATTAAATTGAGGAGAGTATTGAGATGCTTTTTAGTTTCTTTGTTGCTGATCTTAAGTCTGCTGCCTTGGACATGCTGTTTCATATCCTCTGGGGGCAGTTTAAATGAAATTGGCCAAGTGCAAATGACAAGAAGAAATTTGCTTGGATTATTACCATTGCACTTTCTGCTGAAACTTTTATGGTTTCTACTTTTTATACAGATCTGTTACAAATTGAGAGCATTTATTCTGTAAACATTTCAGGCTTTTTGTAATAGGTTTTTTTCAGACCCACTAATTTTTTTTTTTCAGGAAAGAAGATAGTAGGACAAAATACTACTGTTAATTTAATAGTGCTTTGAAAGTAGTAGCTATTTTGTATGCTACTGAATAACTGGAAAAAAATTGGAGTATATGAGTAGGACATAAACTATATTCAGGATGTGGATAACCTTTGATAAACATATTGACATTAAGGCCTCTTTTGTTAACTTAGAGGTTTTCTAATATCTGTAGTACAAGGTTTGGCAAATGTTCAGGAAACTAGGTGGAGAAAGACTTTGTGACCAATTCAGAGAGTTAAATAAGAGGTCTCAAAATTCTTTTAGCCAAAAAAGAGTTCACTGGAAGAGAATTTTCAGGTGTAAAGTGGAAGATAAAATGTGAAAGAAGATTTCTTCTTAGAAAACCATTTTAATAACATGCTAAACCATTTGAGTAACACGCTATCTGAATTTGTCTTCTCCCAAAGGATTATTGAGTAGAAAAGGGAAAATAGGAAAAAGAAAAAAGGAATTATCTCTCATCCTAAGTGCTTTGTATTTCAAGTCTCTATATTAAAAATTGTAAGAAATATTCTTAACTGGGCTTAGAGCCCTTTAGAATATGTGAATAATTAATTTCTAATGTTATTTGCTTTTCTATACCACAATGTTTTCCTGTATTCACTTACATGGCTTTAGGCCAAGTAAGTAATATGCTAAATGAAAAGTTTGCCATGAGGAAAAATCTTTAAAATTTAAGCAATTTTTTCATCTTAGTAATTTTAACAGTCCCAGGGAAAGGTCTTATTTTAGGTAGACAGATAAAATTGAATTCTTTTTTAGTTTTGATTCTCTCTTGTTACAATGTGTGGAAAGGTTCATTAGAAATGCACATATGATTTCCGTTGATTAAATTGAGGAGAGTATTGAGATGCTTTTTAGTTTCTTTGTTGCTGATCTTAAGTCTGCTGCCTTGGACATGCTGTTTCATATCCTCTGGGGGCAGTTTAAATGAAATTGGCCAAGTGCAAATGACAAGAAGAAATGTTTCTTACTATCCTCTAGAGTTAAAAAAAAAAAAAAGTGATGGAAACATGAGATGAATGAGGGAAATGAGTATCAAACGTCAGCAAAAGATGGCACACATACATTGTGTGGGTTTTTGTGATGGAATAGATCAGTCATAAAAGGAACTTTTGACATCAGTCTATTATTTTACTTATTCACTTCACAAAGACTGTGAAATGATATTTAATAAGGAAGAAAAAATCCTACATTTTGTGAAGTGAAAAGGGAAGTTGAAATTTGTCAAATTGTTTTGGATTCATTGAAATATTTGTTGTTATATTTGTTTAGCTGCATGGCTATAGGTGTGTATGTGTGCTGTGCTGTCACTTCAGTTGTGTCTGACTCTTTGCAACTCTATGGATATTTTTCAACCCTATGGATACTGAGTGTTAATTTAAGAGCAGGCATGAAGTGTAGAATGAAGGCAAGGTAGGATACAAGTATATGTGTGTGTGTGCTATGCTTGTAGGGAAAAGTGATTTAAACCATCGTCGTAGAGGTTAAAATAGGAACTATATCCAGGTACACATGTACCTGTTTACTATATACCTGTTTACTATACAGTGATAATGTATTGAAAGCTTAAATAGATAAAACATATGTTCTGGAGGAGAGCTTTTTAATGTAGACCTACCAGCTTGACCTGATCTGTGGACTAATCAATTTATTGTCGTTATGATTTGAAAGAAAAGTACGCCTGGTCTGCAAGGATGCTTTAGAAAACAAAACTAAAGAAAAATTAAAGCAGAGATCACGTGTTTTCCTATCATGCATTGCTTTTTCCATGAGCAGCAGTATCCTAGCAAAAGGCCCAGGCAAAATATACATTACTCCTTTGGTTCTACGCCACATTCTTTTTCGTTTTGATTCTCTCTTGTTACAATGTGTGGAAAGGTTCATTAGAAATGCACATATGATTTCCGTTGATTAAATTGAGGAGAGTATTGAGATGCTTTTTAGTTTCTTTGTTGCTGATCTTAAGTCTGCTGCCTTGGACATGCTGTTTCATATCCTCTGGGGGCAGTTTAAATGAAATTGGCCAAGTGCAAATGACAAGAAGAAATGTTTCTTACTATCCTCTAGAGTTAAAAAAAAAAAAAAGTGATGGAAACATGAGATGAATGAGGGAAATGAGTATCAAACGTCAGCAAAAGATGGCACACATACATTGTGTGGGTTTTTGTGATGGAATAGATCAGTCATAAAAGGAACTTTTGACATCAGTCTATTATTTTACTTATTCACTTCACAAAGACTGTGAAATGATATTTAATAAGGAACAAAAAATCCTACATTTTGTGAAGTGAAAAGGGAAGTTGAAATTTGTCAAATTGTTTTGGATTCATTGAAATATTTGTTGTTATATTTGTTTAGCTGCATGGCTATAGGTGTGTATGTGTGCTGTGCTGTCACTTCAGTTGTGTCTGACTCTTTGCAACTCTATGGATATTTTTCAACCCTATGGATACTGAGTGTTAATTTAAGAGCAGGCATGAAGTGTAGAATGAAGGCAAGGTAGGATACAAGTATATGTGTGTGTGTGCTATGCTTGTAGGGAAAAGTGATTTAAACCATCGTCGTAGAGGTTAAAATAGGAACTATATCCAGGTACACATGTACCTGTTTACTATATACCTGTTTACTATACAGTGATAATGTATTGAAAGCTTAAATAGATAAAACATATGTTCTGGAGGAGAGCTTTTTAATGTAGACCTACCAGCTTGACCTGATCTGTGGACTAATCAATTTATTGTCGTTATGATTTGAAAGAAAAGTACGCCTGGTCTGCAAGGATGCTTTAGAAAACAAAACTAAAGAAAAATTAAAGCAGAGATCACGTGTTTTTCCTATCATGCATTGCTTTTTCCATGAGCAGCAGTATCCTAGCAATTTTTTTCTGAAACATTAGCCTGGCCCCGTAGGTGTCAGATAAGATATACATTACTCCATTATCGTGGTATACTACGCCACATCAAAGGATCTATGGACTTGGACACTGAAAGGGAAAGAGAATAAATAAAGGATATCTCTTTTCAGTTTTAGAGTAGTGCTTTTAACATTAAGAAAAATCAATAACTGGATTGACTGCATTCAGGAGGGAGCATTATTGTTTCCCATAATGTATCTAATGCATATCATTACCAGAGTAATCACATTATTATGTGCCTCTGCCTTGCTGCTTGCTTGGCTAGATATGAAGCCAGAGCTATTTGTAAAGTAAGTTTTTTTTCTCTTTTGCAGAATTACTGCAAATTGTATTCTTTCCATTTTCTTTATTAGTTGTTTGAACGAGCCAGAACCTCTGAATTCAGATTAAGTTACTTGGTTTGTTGTGGTGGTGGTGATTATTTCCCTCTTCAGGATTTTGTTTCTATCAAATTAATCTCACTTCAGGAAATAGGACAGATCATGTGTGGGGCGTTGTATTTTCTGACTTGGAGGTGGGGGGAGCATAAACTACTTGGAAGTGGGTTTTTTGTTTCTGAGATATTTTTTTTTTAGTCAGAGATAGCAGAGCGATGCTGGAATGTATTTCAAGCAGTGTTATATTCCAACACCTGATGCAGGGGCTCAGGCTAAAACAAGTATATCTAAGAACTAGAGTTAGTCAGTTCCCTGTCTGTGATGTTAAAAGGGCTCAAAGACGTGTCTGGTAACATTTAAAGGCGCATTTAACTTAAGTCTTTCCCTCGTGAGCCTCATGATATTTAACTGGTCAAATTGTGTGTTTTTGTTCTCACTTGTACAAGCAGAGCCATACTAAATTCCTTGGTACAGATTTTTGGTATAGATTCAAACCAGTGCATGTGAGATAGCTAGCCAAGGACACTGTAGTCAGTGCTTTTCAAGTGACAGTGTAATGAAAGTGGTGGTAATTCCAAGTGGCAGTAAAAGAAAAAAGGGTCAGTGGAGCAGAAAAACTGCCCAGAAGATGACTGAAATGAGTAAAGCAGAGATAGTGCCATGCATTGCTTTTTCCATGAGCAGCAGTATCCTAGCAATTTTTTTCTGAAACATTAGCCTGGCCCCGTAGGTGTCAGATAAGATATACATTACTCCATTATCGTGGTATACTACGCCACATCAAAGGATCTATGGACTTGGACACTGAAAGGGAAAGAGAATAAATAAAGGATATCTCTTTTCAGTTTTAGAGTAGTGCTTTTAACATTAAGAAAAATCAATAACTGGATTGACTGCATTCAGGAGGGAGCATTATTGTTTCCCATAATGTATCTAATGCATATCATTACCAGAGTAATCACATTATTATGTGCCTCTGCCTTGCTGCTTGCTTGGCTAGATATGAAGCCAGAGCTATTTGTAAAGTAAGTTTTTTTTCTCTTTTGCAGAATTACTGCAAATTGTATTCTTTCCATTTTCTTTATTAGTTGTTTGAACGAGCCAGAACCTCTGAATTCAGATTAAGTTACTTGGTTTGTTGTGGTGGTGGTGATTATTTCCCTCTTCAGGATTTTGTTTCTATCAAATTAATCTCACTTCAGGAAATAGGACAGATCATGTGTGGGGCGTTGTATTTTCTGACTTGGAGGTGGGGGGAGCATAAACTACTTGGAAGTGGGTTTTTTGTTTCTGAGATATTTTTTTTTTAGTCAGAGATAGCAGAGCGATGCTGGAATGTATTTCAAGCAGTGTTATATTCCAACACCTGATGCAGGGGCTCAGGCTAAAACAAGTATATCTAAGAACTAGAGTTAGTCAGTTCCCTGTCTGTGATGTTAAAAGGGCTCAAAGACGTGTCTGGTAACATTTAAAGGCGCATTTAACTTAAGTCTTTCCCTCGTGAGCCTCATGATATTTAACTGGTCAAATTGTGTGTTTTTGTTCTCACTTGTACAAGCAGAGCCATACTAAATTCCTTGGTACAGATTTTTGGTATAGATTCAAACCAGTGCATGTGAGATAGCTAGCCAAGGACACTGTAGTCAGTGCTTTTCCAAGTGACAGTGTAATGAAAGTGGTGGTAATTCCAAGTGGCAGTAAAATAAAAAAGGGTCAGTGGAGCAGAAAAACTGCCCAGAAGATGACTGAAATGAGTCCATAGGGAATCTATTTCTCTCAAGAATTCTTTATACTTCAGTGCTAAAGTTGCTGATGATGTCTGATTAAAAGGATCAACTTTAGGAAAGAAAAACAAGTAGAAGTTTTAAAAATATGAAACTATGAATGCACAGGAAACAGTTAGAGCTTCTCAGCTGTTGAGCAGTGTAGTCAGGCTAAGATCATTGCATTAAATGAGGAATGAGAGGCATGTGCTGCTGAACTAATTCATGGGCCAGGCTCAAAGGCTGAAGAGGATGAGAAGATGGCATTTTTGATAAAATAATTATTTTCAGGAACAATTTTTACTATTGCATTTCCCCTGGAATTTTGATCCTCCATTTCTCATTTTACTTGCATATTATATAGACATAGTTACTGAAAGGGAGAGTACTAATCAGAAATATAAAATACACATTTTTTCCCTTTACTTTTTGTAGGCCTAGTCCATCAAGAGTATTGGTAATAATTTAAGAGCCCCATTTGAAAGAAATTTTAACTTAGACAGGCAATATATTTTATGTTCACTTGGAAATACTTACAACCATTTGTCTACTCTGTTTGTGAAAGCAGATTAAGCTACAAAGCTGCCAATATGTTGGCATACTCAGTTCTGTGTCTACATTATAGGAAGGAACCCAAAGTACTTGAAAAACTCTTTGACTCCAGAATTCAAGTGTGTTGCTCAATTTGGAACTATGCATAGTTTTTCAAAATATTTATATATTATACTCCATTTGAAGTTATTATGAAATATTGGCCATATTCCTTGTACTGTGCAATGTATCCTTATAGCTTATTTATTCTATACATAGTTGTTCAGTTGCTAAGTCATGTCCCCATGTGATCCCATGAGCTATAGCAGGCCAGAGTCCTCTGTCCTCAATTGTCTCCCATAGTTTGTTCAAGCTCATGTCCATTGAGTCAGTGACGCTGTCTAACTATTTCTTCCTCTGTCACCCTCTTATCCTTTTGCATTCAGTCTTTCCCAGCATCAGGGTCTTTTCCAATGAATTGGCTCTTCTCATCAGGTGGCCAAAATCAGAGCTTTGGCTTCAGTATCCATCCTTCCTATGAATATTCAGGGTTGATTTTCTTTAGGATTGACTGGTTGATCTACTTGTAGTCCAGGGGACTCTCAAGAGTCTTCTCCAACACTAGAGTTCAAAAAACATCAATTCTTCAGCCTTCTTTATGGTCCTCTCACATCTGTACATGACTGTTGGAAAAACCATACCTTTGATTATATGGACCTTTGTTGACAAGTT
Organism: Tragulus kanchil; assembly: GCA_022376925.1. Taxonomy (NCBI): domain Eukaryota; kingdom Metazoa; phylum Chordata; class Mammalia; order Artiodactyla; family Tragulidae; genus Tragulus; species Tragulus kanchil. The sequence continues at coordinate 114,580,849 of JAIOJX010000023.1, read as the reverse complement.
GATATCTCAGCTTTTTATTACACTAAGTTTCACATCGCCTTCCTTCCAAGGAGTAAGCCTCTTTTCATTTCATGCCTGCAGTCACCATACACAATGATTTTGGAGCCCAAGAAAATAAAATCTGCCAGTGTTTCCATTTTTTCCCTTTGCCGTGAAGTGATAGGAACAGATAGATGCCATGATCCTCATTTTTTTGAACGTTGAGTTTAAAGCCATTTTTTCACTCTCCTCTTTCACCTTCATCAGGAAGCTGTTCCTCTTCTGTTTCTACCTTTAGAGTGATATCATCTGCCTATCTGAGGTTATTGATATTTTTCCTGGCAATCTTGATTTCAGCTTGTGGTTCATCGAACCCAACGTTTCACACAGTATACTCTGCATATAAGTTAAGTAATCAGGATGAGAGTATACAGCTTTATCAGACTCCTTTCCCAGTTTGTATCCAGTGCATTGTTCCATGTCTGGTTCTTGCTGTTGCTTCTTGACCTGCATACAGGTTTCCCATGAGACACGGTAAAGGTGGTCTGGTACTCTCATCTCTCTAAGAACTTTCCACAGTTTGTTGTGATCCACACAGTCAAAGGCTTTAGCATAGTCAATGAAGCCAAAGGAGGTGTTTTTATGGAGTTCCCTTATTTTTTCTATGATCCAGCAAATGTTGGCGATTTGATCTCTGGTTCCCCTGACTTTTCTAAACCCAGCCTGTACATTTGGAAGTTCTTAGTTTCAGGTATTTTTCTGTTTTATTGTATTCATTAATTTGTATTATATTTTTACAATTGTCTCCCATAGTTTGTTCAAGCTCATGTCAAACCGCTGTCTAACTATTTCTTCCTCTGTCACCCTCTTATCCTTTTGCATTCAGTCTTTCCCAGCATCAGGGTCTTTTCCAATGAATTGGCTCTTCTCATCAGGTGGCCAAAATCAGAGCTTTGGCTTCAGTATCCATCCTTCCTATGAATATTCAGGGTTGATTTTCTTTAGGATTGACTGGTTGATCTACTTGTAGTCCAGGGGACTCTCAAGAGTCTTCTCCAACACTAGAGTTCAAAAAACATCAATTCTTCAGCCTTCTTTATGGTCCTCTCACATCTGTACATGACTGTTGGAAAAACCATACCTTTGATTATATGGACCTTTGTTGACAAGTTGATATCTCAGCTTTTTATTACACTAAGTTTCACATCGCCTTCCTTCCAAGGAGTAAGCCTCTTTTCATTTCATGCCTGCAGTCACCATACACAATGATTTTGGAGCCCAAGAAAATAAAATCTGCCAGTGTTTCCATTTTTTCCCTTTGCCGTGAAGTGATAGGAACAGATAGATGCCATGATCCTCATTTTTTTGAACGTTGAGTTTAAAGCCATTTTTTTTCACTCTCCTCTTTCACCTTCATCAGGAAGCTGTTCCTCTTCTGTTTCTACCTTTAGAGTGATATCATCTGCCTATCTGAGGTTATTGATATTTTTCCTGGCAATCTTGATTTCAGCTTGTGGTTCATCGAACCCAACGTTTCACACAGTATACTCTGCATATAAGTTAAGTAATCAGGATGAGAGTATACAGCTTTATCAGACTCCTTTCCCAGTTTGTATCCAGTGCATTGTTCCATGTCTGGTTCTTGCTGTTGCTTCTTGACCTGCATACAGGTTTCCCATGAGACACGGTAAAGGTGGTCTGGTACTCTCATCTCTCTAAGAACTTTCCACAGTTTGTTGTGATCCACACAGTCAAAGGCTTTAGCATAGTCAATGAAGCCAAAGGAGGTGTTTTTATGGAGTTCCCTTATTTTTTCTATGATCCAGCAAATGTTGGCGATTTGATCTCTGGTTCCCCTGACTTTTCTAAACCCAGCCTGTACATTTGGAAGTTCTTAGTTTCAGGTATCTGTGACAATTTTTCTGTTTTATTGTATTCATTAATTTGTATTATATTTTAGATTCTACATATAGGTGATAATATGCCATAGTTGGCATTCTCTGATTTGTTTAATTCCGTTTAACACCTTCCAGGCCCTTCTATATTTCTGCAAGTGGCCAAATATCATTCTTTTTATGTCTGAGTAATATTCCATTGTGTGTGTGTGTATATATATATATATATATTTCATTTTATGTCTAATATTCCATTGTGTGTGTATATATATATATATTTCATATATATATATGTATATATTCCATATACATATCTTCCCTTCTTTATTCATTAGTCTGTTGATGGACATTTTAGGTTACTTTAATATTTTGGCTTTTGTAAGCCACATTTTTGCTTTTTTTAATGTATATTTTCAAATTAGTGTGTTCATATTCTTCAGATATATAGCCACAAATGGAATAACTGGATCACGTGCCATGTGGTACTTGTATTTTTAGTTTTTGAGGAACTGTGTTTTCACAGTGGCATCACCAATTTATATTCCTAAGGTATACATGGGTTCCTTTTTCTCCACTTCATTGCAAACATTTATTTGTGATCTTTTGATGATAGCCATTCTGACAGGTGTGAGGTGAAATTTCATTGTGATTTGGATTTGAATTTCCCTCATGAACGTTGAGCATCTTTTCTTGCGCCTGTTGGCCATCTGCATTTCTTTTTGGAAACATATCTATTTGGGTCTTCTGCCCATTTTTAATTTGAGCTGTTTGTTTTTGATGTTGATTTGTATGAGCTTTTTTGCATATTTTAGATTATTGGTCATATCATTTGCCAATATTTCTCCCAATTAGTACACTATCTTTTCATTTTGATGATTTTACTGCTGTGCAAAAGCTTTTAAGTTTGGCTAAGTCCTATTAATTTATTTTGGCTTTTATTTACTTTGCTTAAGAGAAAGAGCCAAAAAAATATTGCTATGATTTAGGTAAAGAGTGTTCTGCCTACATTTTCTACAAGAACTTTCCACAGTTTGTTGTGATCCACACAGTCAAAGGCTTTAGCATAGTCAATGAAGCCAAAGGAGGTGTTTTTATGGAGTTCCCTTATTTTTTCTATGATCCAGCAAATGTTGGCGATTTGATCTCTGGTTCCCCTGACTTTTCTAAACCCAGCCTGTACATTTGGAAGTTCTTAGTTTCAGGTATCTGTGACAATTTTTCTGTTTTATTGTATTCATTAATTTGTATTATATTTTAGATTCTACATATAGGTGATAATATGCCATAGTTGGCATTCTCTGATTTGTTTAATTCCGTTTAACACCTTCCAGGCCCTTCTATATTTCTGCAAGTGGCCAAATATCATTCTTTTTATGTCTGAGTAATATTCCATTGTGTGTGTGTGTATATATATATATATATATATTTCATTTTATGTCTAATATTCCATTGTGTGTGTATATATATATATATTTCATATATATATATGTATATATTCCATATACATATCTTCCCTTCTTTATTCATTAGTCTGTTGATGGACATTTTAGGTTACTTTAATATTTTGGCTTTTGTAAGCCACATTTTTGCTTTTTTTAATGTATATTTTCAAATTAGTGTGTTCATATTCTTCAGATATATAGCCACAAATGGAATAACTGGATCACGTGCCATGTGGTACTTGTATTTTTAGTTTTTGAGGAACTGTGTTTTTCACAGTGGCATCACCAATTTATATTCCTAAGGTATACATGGGTTCCTTTTTCTCCACTTCATTGCAAACATTTATTTGTGATCTTTTGATGATAGCCATTCTGACAGGTGTGAGGTGAAATTTCATTGTGATTTGGATTTGAATTTCCCTCATGAACGTTGAGCATCTTTTCTTGCGCCTGTTGGCCATCTGCATTTCTTTTTGGAAACATATCTATTTGGGTCTTCTGCCCATTTTTAATTTGAGCTGTTTGTTTTTGATGTTGATTTGTATGAGCTTTTTTGCATATTTTAGATTATTGGTCATATCATTTGCCAATATTTCTCCCAATTAGTACACTATCTTTTCATTTTGATGATTTTACTGCTGTGCAAAAGCTTTTAAGTTTGGCTAAGTCCTATTAATTTATTTTGGCTTTTATTTACTTTGCTTAAGAGAAAGAGCCAAAAAAATATTGCTATGATTTAGGTAAAGAGTGTTCTGCCTATATTTTCCTCTAGCAATTTTGTAGTATCTGGTCTTGCATTTAGGATCTTAATCCATTCCAGGATTTTTTTTTTTTAAATATTGTTTAAGAAAATGTTCTAATTTCATTCTTTCACAAGTGGCTGCCCAGTTTTTCCAGCACCACTTAGTGAAGAAATTATTTTTTCTCTCTTATTTATTCTTCTTTTGTCAGAGATTAATTGAGCATAGTGTGTAAGTTTATTTCTGGTTTTTCTTTTCTATTCCATTGATCTGTATATCTTTTTGTTCCAGTGTTATAGTGCTTCAGTTTCTTTACCTTTGTAGTGTAGTCTGAAACATGTTCTGTAGACCGAAGTCAGGTAGCATGATTCCATCACCTTTGTTTTTCTTAAATAAGATTGTTTTGACTGTTCAGGTCTTTTATACACTGTGTGTCTATTTAGCTTATATTGTGATCCAGATTTATAATGTGTCTACTTATACTAAGGAATTAATATGATCTCAGTATATATTTCTATACACATTTTAGAATTATTTGTTCTTGTTCTGTGAAAAATGCTTTATATACTTTGTAGGGACTGAATTGAATCTGCAGATTGCTTGAGGTAAGATTAGCAATGTTAATGCTTTTCAGTTCATGAACATGGTGTATTTTTCCACCTATTTGTTTCATCTTCAATGCAGGTCTTTTGCATCATTAGTTAGCTGTATTCCTAGGTATTTATTCTTTTTGTTGCAGTGGTAAATGGGATTGGTTCTGGTGTATAGAAATTTAATAGCATATAAAAGATAGTTCTTCTGGTATTTTATCTCTTTGCCTTGTTTGGAACATGTTCTGTGCTCCCTTTTGCTCAGTTTGCTGTTTTTATTTCTGCATATCACGTAGGTTGTTTTTGTTTCCCTTGGAGATGTGCCCTATGTAGAAGATGCCCTGTCTCTCCAGGCAGCATGCTCCTCTCTGGTCACTGGAGCCATAGGTTCTCAGGATGCTGCCTCTGTGGGCTGTCAGTCCTTCTGCTGTGGCTGGCTGACCACTATGGGAAATCTTTTAGGTTTGGCTGACCCCTGGTCTAGTTGGTTGCTGGGCTCTGCCTCACGTAGAAGTGCCTGCCACTGGTTGGTGGGTGACTCACGTAGAAGTGCCTGCCACTGGTTGGTGGGTGACTCTGTGTCACAGTGTGGCTGGTTGTGGAATCCTGAGGATCCCAGGACTAGTGATCAGTCACCAATTATGGGCAAAGCTGGATTCTGGGCTGGGCAGTTATGTGCTAATGTTCTTGGATCTAGTGTTGGCCTCCAGGTGAATAAGGTTGATTTCTGACACAACTGGCAGTGGGTTCTGAGGTATACAAAAGCTGATGCTGGCCCACTAGTGAGTGGAATTGTCTCTCCGCGTGGCTGAGGGGGCCACGGGGTCTTTGATCTGATGTTGGCCTCTGGTGGGTGGGGATAGATCCTGAGGTTGCTGGCTTTGAGGCTCAAGTTGTTCCAGAGCTGTGTCTGCCTGCTGGAGGACAGAGTTGGGGCCCAGGAAATTCTAGGGCAGGCCTATGCAATGCTGGGTAGAACCAGGTCCTAACGTCTATGACTGCAGGACCTGGGAGTCTCAGAGCTGGTGTTGCACTATTCATGGGCAGGACTGGGTTCTACTATAACAGGTTGTGGGACTGCAGAGATGTTGGGACTGGCGTCCATCTGTGATCAGTAGGGCCATGGCTTAAGGGTCCTGGGGATGGTGGCTGCCCACTGTTACTTGAGATTAGTCCCAGGGCTGGACCTTTGATCAATGGGGTCAGATCCCTGAGTTGGTGCCTGTACATGCTGGTAGGTAGAATTGGAGTCCAGGGGTCTTGGGGCTGATGCCTATTCACTGGTGGTCATAATTGAGTCCTGGAGTCTCTGATTGCAGGGTCCTAGGTGTCCTTGGACTAGTGTGGGATACTGGTTTGTGGGGCCTGGACTTGAATCTGCTACTGTTTGGGGATGTGTCCTGGGATGGCTGTGGGCTCAGAGCATCTCAAGGCAGCACGCCTGCTGGTGGGTGGGGCTCTGTCCCCACCTGACTAGTTGCTTAGCCTAAGGTGTCCTGGTACTTGTGCCAACAAGCTGGTAGGTGTAGGTTAGTCCCAGTGAGGATGAACTGGATGGAGTACTCCAGCATGACTCTTGCCAGCACCAGTGTCCACAGTACAACAAACCCCGCCAAGTGGCTGCCATTAGTATCTATATCTTGTGTAGCTTTCTGGTTTTTCAGGAAGCTTTCAAAGATCAGCAAGGAGGTCTGATCCACATTCTTTAAATTACTGCTTCTTCCCTGGTTCCTAGAGCATATGAGATTTTGTGTATCCCCTGTAAGAGTGGAGTACATTTCCCACAGCCCTATGGCTCTCTAGAGAGTAAGCCTCACTGGCCTTCAAAGCCAAATTTTTGAGACTGTTACCCCTATAGACACAACTGGCAGTGGGTTCTGAGGTATACAAAAGCTGATGCTGGCCCACTAGTGAGTGGAATTGTCTCTCCGCGTGGCTGAGGGGGCCACGGGGTCTTTGATCTGATGTTGGCCTCTGGTGGGTGGGGATAGATCCTGAGGTTGCTGGCTTTGAGGCTCAAGTTGTTCCAGAGCTGTGTCTGCCTGCTGGAGGACAGAGTTGGGGCCCAGGAAATTCTAGGGCAGGCCTATGCAATGCTGGGTAGAACCAGGTCCTAACGTCTATGACTGCAGGACCTGGGAGTCTCAGAGCTGGTGTTGCACTATTCATGGGCAGGACTGGGTTCTACTATAACAGGTTGTGGGACTGCAGAGATGTTGGGACTGGCGTCCATCTGTGATCAGTAGGGCCATGGCTTAAGGGTCCTGGGGATGGTGGCTGCCCACTGTTACTTGAGATTAGTCCCAGGGCTGGACCTTTGATCAATGGGGTCAGATCCCTGAGTTGGTGCCTGTACATGCTGGTAGGTAGAATTGGAGTCCAGGGGTCTTGGGGCTGATGCCTATTCACTGGTGGTCATAATTGAGTCCTGGAGTCTCTGATTGCAGGGTCCTAGGTGTCCTTGGACTAGTGTGGGATACTGGTTTGTGGGGCCTGGACTTGAATCTGCTACTGTTTGGGGATGTGTCCTGGGATGGCTGTGGGCTCAGAGCATCTCAAGGCAGCACGCCTGCTGGTGGGTGGGGCTCTGTCCCCACCTGACTAGTTGCTTAGCCTAAGGTGTCCTGGTACTTGTGCCAACAAGCTGGTAGGTGTAGGTTAGTCCCAGTGAGGATGAACTGGATGGAGTACTCCAGCATGACTCTTGCCAGCACCAGTGTCCACAGTACAACAAACCCCGCCAAGTGGCTGCCATTAGTATCTATATCTTGTGTAGCTTTCTGGTTTTTCAGGAAGCTTTCAAAGATCAGCAAGGAGGTCTGATCCACATTCTTTAAATTACTGCTTCTTCCCTGGTTCCTAGAGCATATGAGATTTTGTGTATCCCCTGTAAGAGTGGAGTACATTTCCCACAGCCCTATGGCTCTCTAGAGAGTAAGCCTCACTGGCCTTCAAAGCCAAATTTTTTGGAGACTGTTCTACCCAATGTGGGATACGTGGCCTGGGGAACCCAATGTGGGGTAAGAGCCCATTGTTCCTTTGGGAGAACCAATCTTAGTTATAATTACCTTCCTGTTTGTGGATTGCCTGCCTGAATGTATGGGGTCTTGACTATACCACAACTTGGCCCCTCCTTCGCGTCTCATGTTATTTCTTTATATCTTTAGTTGTAGAAAATTTTTTTCTGGTAGTCTATCAGTCTTTCTCTTCAATAGTTGGTCTGTAAATGGTTGTAATTTTGGTGCGCTCATGAAAAAGGTGAGTTCAGGGTCTACATACTTGGCTCTCTTGGCCCAGTATCCACCCCTTTTTTTTAATTATTTTAAATTTTTTGGCCGCTTTTATTGGTCTTTCATTTATTTATTTTCATCCATCTTTGTTCTTTGACCTGTGTGGGCCTCCCATTGCAGTGGCCTCTCCCGCAGCAGAGGACCAGCTCTGGGCATCTGTGCTTCAGAGCGCCAGCTCTTAATTGGGCATGCTGGTCCAGCCTCTCTGCAACATGTGGGATCTTCCCGGGCCAGGGATTGAACCAGTGCCCCCTGCAGTGCAAAGCAGACACTTTACCCACTGGACCACCAGGGAAACCCCACTGTTATATTTTAACCTATGTTCTTAGGTAGTTTCGTAGTGTGGGTATTTGTTTATATTATTTTATAAGCAAATAATAAATTTATAAACAAATTATAAACACTAATATATTTGTTTCTATTATTATATAAATATATTTAGTATATGTGTATATATATATATATATATATATATATATATAGTGTATATGTGTGTATACACACACACAAACACATGCACGCATATATAAACTGAAAATGTAACTGTAGAGAAGGGACATTCTGCAATTTCTCAGAAGAAAAATGTTTGAGAAATGTTAAAATGAAAATATAGGAGAATTACTTTGTGTGTGTCTGTGTACTTTTACCTTTAAAAAAATTTTATTTCCCTCAGAAACATACTTTAACAGATATTGTAGCAGATTGATAGTAAATGATCTTTCAACCCAGAACAAAAATGAAACAGGTACATCTAATCAAATAAACTCTAAATAACCTCTGGTCAGTGAGAAAATTCAGTTATCTAGTAAAGTGTAACAATCACTAGCGGACACTCCAAATTTGAGTATTGATATAAACCGATAAACTTGAACACATTCTTAAGATCAGAAATTCTTTTAAAAACAATAGGTGAATCAAAATCTTAGTTATAATTACCTTCCTGTTTGTGGATTGCCTGCCTGAATGTATGGGGTCTTGACTATACCACAACTTGGCCCCTCCTTCGCGTCTCATGTTATTTCTTTATATCTTTAGTTGTAGAAAATTTTTTTCTGGTAGTCTATCAGTCTTTCTCTTCAATAGTTGGTCTGTAAATGGTTGTAATTTTGGTGCGCTCATGAAAAAGGTGAGTTCAGGGTCTACATACTTGGCTCTCTTGGCCCAGTATCCACCCCTTTTTTTTAATTATTTTAAATTTTTTGGCCGCTTTTATTGGTCTTTCATTTATTTATTTTCATCCATCTTTGTTCTTTGACCTGTGTGGGCCTCCCATTGCAGTGGCCTCTCCCGCAGCAGAGGACCAGCTCTGGGCATCTGTGCTTCAGAGCGCCAGCTCTTAATTGGGCATGCTGGTCCAGCCTCTCTGCAACATGTGGGATCTTCCCGGGCCAGGGATTGAACCAGTGCCCCCTGCAGTGCAAAGCAGACACTTTACCCACTGGACCACCAGGGAAACCCCACTGTTATATTTTAACCTATGTTCTTAGGTAGTTTCGTAGTGTGGGTATTTGTTTATATTATTTTATAAGCAAATAATAAATTTATAAACAAATTATAAACACTAATATATTTGTTTCTATTATTATATAAATATATTTAGTATATGTGTATATATATATATATATATATATATATATATAGTGTATATGTGTGTATACACACACACAAACACATGCACGCATATATAAACTGAAAATGTAACTGTAGAGAAGGGACATTCTGCAATTTCTCAGAAGAAAAATGTTTTAGAAATGTTAAAATGAAAATATAGGAGAATTACTTTGTGTGTGTCTGTGTACTTTTACCTTTAAAAAAATTTTATTTCCCTCAGAAACATACTTTAACAGATATTGTAGCAGATTGATAGTAAATGATCTTTCAACCCAGAACAAAAATGAAACAGGTACATCTAATCAAATAAACTCTAAATAACCTCTGGTCAGTGAGAAAATTCAGTTATCTAGTAAAGTGTAACAATCACTAGCGGACACTCCAAATTTGAGTATTGATATAAACCGATAAACTTGAACACATTCTTAAGATCAGAAATTCTTTCGGTCTAATATAAATATGTCAGAGCATAGGGGAAAAATGAATCAAAATTTCAAAGAGAATTAGGATATTTCATGGTAGGTACATAAAGCTTACTCAGAAAAAATAATGAAAAAGTTACTAAATACCAGTGACAAAGGATTCCAGCTATTCACTAATTTGATCTCATTATTCTTATACTTACAAATGATGTATTTGTTTTGTATTTATCTGTTGTATCTAAATGTTTTTCATTCAATGGAATCACCCCCAGTATTAGGAACTCTGTTGTTTAAAAGTCTTGTCATTTAAGGTTCTCAGAATCAGAGGCTTAAAGAGGCTGTGTCAGTGGTTAAAAACTCCAGTTTTGTCATTAGACAAGTGTATGTTCAAACCCAGACTCACTCTGTTCTAAAATAGGTATCCTTTTCTTTCAGAACCTCAATTTTATTGTTTTGGTAACAGAGCTATTCATAATATATACTTTATATTAGTATTTAATTATCCTTATAGAACAGTTAAAATGTTGTTGGGTGATTCAAACATTGCAACTAATGTTATATAGTGCCTAGAACAGAGCAACTGCTGGATATTCCTATTATAGTATAATATGTAATAGCTAATATAGCTATTATAGCTCCATGTTTTGGTTTGGACTGGTTAAGTCATTTGTTAGGCTAGTACTGAGGTCATAGCTTTATAATTATTCATATATAAAGTCCACATGTTTTAATGAAGCATGTATCTATAAGGTACTCTTTTTGTAAAATAGGAAAATGAGCATAATATCACTTTTCTGAAGTAGTTTATAGTCAAGCTGGGGATACAAAGGGAGATACCTCAGACTTAGTCAGAGGTGATCAATAAACTATAGTTGTTTTATTTAAAATAGTTATTACTAACTCTAAATACAGAGCACTCTTGCAGAGCCAAACAAATAGGTTTTTAAAAATATAATGGTATCACAAAATGATTTATGAAATCTATTAGAAGCATCCACATGATTTTTTTTGTTAAAAATAAATAGAAAGGAAAGTAGAAGAAAAGCTATTGTAAAAAGTTAAGACTGAATAACTATATTGTGCTTAAGGCAAGTAGACCTCATTGAGAAGAAATCCATGGCTGATTAAAATATGAGCTATCCCATTAATCACACAATACATTAGATAATAAATTTTGGTTGTTAACTTGATATGCACCATTGAACATGGAGAAAAATATCACATAGGCAGACAAGTGCACCAATGTATGACGAGGTAATAGCTTGTAGATATTTCTTTTTTGTAAATATGTCTGTGGTTTGTCTGGTGTCTTACTGAATTGTGCTGTAAAATAAAGTCATTCTTTAAGTCACAGAGATTAATGTTACAGATTTTTCACACTGGAAAAAATCACACATTTGAAATAGAGACAGAAATTAACATTTTTCACACAGAGTATGTCAGTCTAATATTTCGTCTAATTTTCTAAGGGAACTCTGAAGATGTTAGCTTAAAAAATATTTAAAAAAAAGAAAAAACAGTAACATAGACCACTGGTAGGTAATTGTGTGAACTAAGTTCAAGACCAGTTTAAGGCATGTATTTGCCATGAATGATGGGACCAGATGCCATGATCTTTGTTATTGTTTTTAATACTAAGTTTTAAGCCTCTTTTTTAACTCTTTCACATTCATCAAGAGGCTCTTTAGTTCTTTTCTTTCTGTCATTAGAGCCTTACCGTGTACCTGTCTGAAGCTGTTGCTGTTCCTCCTGTCCTTATTCCAGGTTGTGATTCATCCAGCCTGGAGTTTTCATGATTTACTCTGCATTTAAGTTAAATAAACAGGGTGACAATATATAGCCTTGACCCACTTCTTTTCCCAATTTTGGACCAGTCTATTGTTCCGTGTCTTGTTCTAACTATTGCTTCTTGGCCTGCATACAGGTTTCTCAGGATGTATGTAAGGTGGTCTGGTATTCTCATCTCTTAAAAATATAATGGTATCCACAAATTTTGTTTTTTTAAAATGAAATCAAAATTTAGAAAAAGGTTTTAAAAATATAATGGTATCACAAAATGATTTATGAAATCTATTAGAAGCATCCACATGATTTTTTTTGTTAAAAATAAATAGAAAGGAAAGTAGAAGAAAAGCTATTGTAAAAAGTTAAGACTGAATAACTATATTGTGCTTAAGGCAAGTAGACCTCATTGAGAAGAAATCCATGGCTGATTAAAATATGAGCTATCCCATTAATCACACAATACATTAGATAATAAATTTTGGTTGTTAACTTGATATGCACCATTGAACATGGAGAAAAATATCACATAGGCAGACAAGTGCACCAATGTATGACGAGGTAATAGCTTGTAGATATTTCTTTTTTGTAAATATGTCTGTGGTTTGTCTGGTGTCTTACTGAATTGTGCTGTAAAATAAAGTCATTCTTTAAGTCACAGAGATTAATGTTACAGATTTTTCACACTGGAAAAAATCACACATTTGAAATAGAGACAGAAATTAACATTTTTCACACAGAGTATGTCAGTCTAATATTTCGTCTAATTTTCTAAGGGAACTCTGAAGATGTTAGCTTAAAAAATATTTAAAAAAAAGAAAAAACAGTAACATAGACCACTGGTAGGTAATTGTGTGAACTAAGTTCAAGACCAGTTTAAGGCATGTATTTGCCATGAATGATGGGACCAGATGCCATGATCTTTGTTATTGTTTTTAATACTAAGTTTTAAGCCTCTTTTTTAACTCTTTCACATTCATCAAGAGGCTCTTTAGTTCTTTTCTTTCTGTCATTAGAGCCTTACCGTGTACCTGTCTGAAGCTGTTGCTGTTCCTCCTGTCCTTATTCCAGGTTGTGATTCATCCAGCCTGGAGTTTTTCATGATTTACTCTGCATTTAAGTTAAATAAACAGGGTGACAATATATAGCCTTGACCCACTTCTTTTCCCAATTTTGGACCAGTCTATTGTTCCGTGTCTTGTTCTAACTATTGCTTCTTGGCCTGCATACAGGTTTCTCAGGATGTATGTAAGGTGGTCTGGTATTCTCATCTCTTTAAGAATTTTCCATAATTTGTTGTGATCCACATAGTCAAAGGTTTTAGCATAGTCAATGAAGCAGACACAGATGTTTTTATGGAATTTTCCTGCTTTTTATATGAACCAGTAGATGTAGGCAAGTTGATCTCTGGTTCCTCTATCTTTTCTAAATCTAGCTTGCATATCTGAAAGTTCTTGGTTCATGTTCTGTTGAAACCTAGCGTGAAGGGTTTTTGAGCATTACCTTGCTAGCATGTGGAATGAGCAGTAATTTGAACATTCTTTGGCATTACCCTTGTTTAGGATTGGAATGAAAATTGACTTTGTCCAGTTTTGTGGCCATTACTGTGCTTTCCAAACTTGTTGCATATTGAGTGGAGCTCTTTAACAGCATCATCTTTTAGGATTTGGAATAGCTAAGCTGGAATTCCATCACCTCCACTAGCTTTGTTCATAGTAATGCTTCCTAAGGCCCACTTGACTTGACACTCCAGGGTGTCTGTCTCTAGATTTTGACCACATCACTGTGGTTATCTGGGTGATTAAGCCCTTTATTTTTCATATATACAGTTCTTCTGTGTATTCTTACCACCTCACGTTAATCTGTTCTGCTTCTGTCAGGTTCTTGTCATTTCTGTCCTTTATTGTGCCCATCTTTACATGAAATGCTCTCTTGATATCTCTAATTTTCTTGATGAGATCTCTAGTCATTGCCATTCTATTGCTTTCCTATATTTCTTTGCATTGTTCTTTTAAGACTTTCTCTTATCTGTCTTTGGAACTCTGCATTCACTTGGGTATATCTTTCCCTTTCTCCTTTGCTTTTTTCTTCTCTTCTTTTCTCAGCTATTTGTAAGGTCTCTTTAGACAACCATTTAATCTTCTTGAATGTACTTTTTCTTGGTAGTTTCAGTCACCACATCCTGTATGATATGAACCTCTGTGCAGTTTTTCAGACACTCTCTCTATCAGAGCTAATCCCTTGAATCCGTTTGTCTAACTATTGCTTCTTGGCCTGCATACAGGTTTCTCAGGATGTATGTAAGGTGGTCTGGTATTCTCATCTCTTTAAGAATTTTCCATAATTTGTTGTGATCCACATAGTCAAAGGTTTTAGCATAGTCAATGAAGCAGACACAGATGTTTTTATGGAATTTTCCTGCTTTTTATATGAACCAGTAGATGTAGGCAAGTTGATCTCTGGTTCCTCTATCTTTTCTAAATCTAGCTTGCATATCTGAAAGTTCTTGGTTCATGTTCTGTTGAAACCTAGCGTGAAGGGTTTTTGAGCATTACCTTGCTAGCATGTGGAATGAGCAGTAATTTGAACATTCTTTGGCATTACCCTTGTTTAGGATTGGAATGAAAATTGACTTTGTCCAGTTTTGTGGCCATTACTGTGCTTTCCAAACTTGTTGCATATTGAGTGGAGCTCTTTAACAGCATCATCTTTTAGGATTTGGAATAGCTAAGCTGGAATTCCATCACCTCCACTAGCTTTGTTCATAGTAATGCTTCCTAAGGCCCACTTGACTTGACACTCCAGGGTGTCTGTCTCTAGATTTTGACCACATCACTGTGGTTATCTGGGTGATTAAGCCCTTTATTTTTCATATATACAGTTCTTCTGTGTATTCTTACCACCTCACGTTAATCTGTTCTGCTTCTGTCAGGTTCTTGTCATTTCTGTCCTTTATTGTGCCCATCTTTACATGAAATGCTCTCTTGATATCTCTAATTTTCTTGATGAGATCTCTAGTCATTGCCATTCTATTGCTTTCCTATATTTCTTTGCATTGTTCTTTTAAGACTTTCTCTTATCTGTCTTTGGAACTCTGCATTCACTTGGGTATATCTTTCCCTTTCTCCTTTGCTTTTTTCTTCTCTTCTTTTCTCAGCTATTTGTAAGGTCTCTTTAGACAACCATTTAATCTTCTTGAATGTACTTTTTCTTGGTAGTTTCAGTCACCACATCCTGTATGATATGAACCTCTGTGCAGTTTTTCAGACACTCTCTCTATCAGAGCTAATCCCTTGAATCCGTTTGTCACTTCTCCTGTATAATCATAAGGTATTTGATTTAGGTCATGCCTGAATGGTATAGTGGTTTTCCCTACTTTCTTCATTTTAAGTGTGAATTTTGCAAATAAGGAGCTGATGAGCCACAGTCAGTTCCAGGTCTTATTTTTTGCTTATTGTATAGAGTTTGGCCATCCTTGACTGTAAACAATACAATTAATCTGATTTCAGTATTGACCATCTTGTGATGTCCGTGTGTAGACTCATCTTTTGTGTTGTTGGAAGAGTGTGCTTGATATGACCAGTGCTTTCTTTTGGCAATACTCTGTTAGCCTGTGTCCTGAATCATTTTGTACTCCAACGCGAAACTTGCCTTGAGGTAATTCTTGACTTCCAGGCATCTCTTGACTTCCTACTTTTGCATTCCAATCCCCTATGATGAAAATGACATCTTTTTTTGTTGCTACTTCTAGAAGGTCTTTGTAGAACCATTGGACTTCAATTTCTTCAACACCTTCATAGAACTGTTTGACTTCAAGTTCTTTGACATCAGTGGTTGGGGCATAGATTTGGATTACTGTGACTTCGAACAGTTTGCTTTGGAAATGAATAGAAATCATTTTGTTGTTTTTGAGATTGCACCCAAATACTGCATTTCATACTCTTTCATTGACTATGAGGGCTACTCCATTCCTTCTAAGGGATTCTTGCCCACAGTAGTAGATATAATGGTCATCTGAGTTAAATTTTTCCATTCCTGTCCATTTTAGTATAGTGATTCTCTTTTTCTTTTTTCAGGTTCTTGTCATTTCTGTCCTTTATTGTGCCCATCTTTACATGAAATGCTCTCTTGATATCTCTAATTTTCTTGATGAGATCTCTAGTCATTGCCATTCTATTGCTTTCCTATATTTCTTTGCATTGTTCTTTTAAGACTTTCTCTTATCTGTCTTTGGAACTCTGCATTCACTTGGGTATATCTTTCCCTTTCTCCTTTGCTTTTTTCTTCTCTTCTTTTCTCAGCTATTTGTAAGGTCTCTTTAGACAACCATTTAATCTTCTTGAATGTACTTTTTCTTGGTAGTTTCAGTCACCACATCCTGTATGATATGAACCTCTGTGCAGTTTTTCAGACACTCTTTTATCAGAGCTAATCCCTTGAATCCGTTTGTCACTTCTCCTGTATAATCATAAGGTATTTGATTTAGGTCATGCCTGAATGGTATAGTGGTTTTCCCTACTTTCTTCATTTTAAGTGTGAATTTTGCAAATAAGGAGCTGATGAGCCACAGTCAGTTCCAGGTCTTATTTTTTGCTTATTGTATAGAGTTTGGCCATCCTTGACTGTAAACAATACAATTAATCTGATTTCAGTATTGACCATCTTGTGATGTCCGTGTGTAGACTCATCTTTTGTGTTGTTGGAAGAGTGTGCTTGATATGACCAGTGCTTTCTTTTGGCAATACTCTGTTAGCCTGTGTCCTGAATCATTTTGTACTCCAACGCGAAACTTGCCTTGAGGTAATTCTTGACTTCCAGGCATCTCTTGACTTCCTACTTTTGCATTCCAATCCCCTATGATGAAAATGACATCTTTTTTTGTTGCTACTTCTAGAAGGTCTTTGTAGAACCATTGGACTTCAATTTCTTCAACACCTTCATAGAACTGTTTGACTTCAAGTTCTTTGACATCAGTGGTTGGGGCATAGATTTGGATTACTGTGACTTCGAACAGTTTGCTTTGGAAATGAATAGAAATCATTTTGTTGTTTTTGAGATTGCACCCAAATACTGCATTTCATACTCTTTCATTGACTATGAGGGCTACTCCATTCCTTCTAAGGGATTCTTGCCCACAGTAGTAGATATAATGGTCATCTGAGTTAAATTTTTCCATTCCTGTCCATTTTAGTATAGTGATTCCTAAAATGTCAATGTTCACTTACTTTACAGTATATTTCTATTATACAGTGCTGTCTAAAACAGAGGAAAACACATGTGAATACACTGGCGATATTGAGATCTTAAATGGGATCAAGTGACAAAATGAAACTCTAATGACAAGATAGTAAGAGTAGGTGGCAGATAAAAGAGAAACAGGTCCTTACTGACCTTGCTCTTAGCAGATGAGTAATGTTTAATGCCTGATTTGGCTCATGGCTTAGAATTGAAAGCATGACTTTTCAGATTTTTGTAACCTTATTATCAGTATAAGAGCTTCTTCAATAGCTCAGCAGGTAAAGGATTCCCATGCAATGCAGGAGACACAGGAGATGTGAGTTGAATCCCTGGGTCAGGAAGACCCACTGGAGAAGAAAATGGCAACCCATTCTAGTATTCTCACCTGAAAATTCCAGTGGGCAGAGAAGCTTGTCAGGGTACAGTCCACAAGATTGCAACTGACTGAGCAACTAAGCATGCACATCAGTGACAAATAGGTTGTTGCTTTAGTAATAATAATTGTAATACCAGTTTTATATTTTGAAACATTACTGCATTCCACCTCCTTTTAGCCTCCCACATGGTGTTGGGTATGTTACATATAGTCATTGAAAGAATTTTTTACCAATAAGCCTTTGAAACAAAATACATTAGAATTATAGAATAAGAAAGAGAATGTTAAATCAAACTTCATTTCCATGGGTAGAAATTTAATGAAGCAATAACCTGGGCTACTTTGTTATATAATATCTATTTCATATATTAAGTACTAGATTAAATTAATTCATTGGACAGTTTGGAACAAATTATACCATATTTGCTTTGGAAGTCCTGTTGCCCTCAAGTTTAAGTCAAATAGCCTTTCTCCCTATGTAAGAAAGACACAAGCTTATTGTAAGAAAATCAGACAAATTTTGTTGTTTTTGAAATTGCACTCAAATACTGCATTTCATACTCTTTCATTGACTATGAGGGCTACTCCATTCCTTCTAAGGGATTCTTGCCCACAGTAGTAGATATAATGGTCATCTGAGTTAAATTTTTCCATTCCTGTCCATTTTAGTATAGTGATTCCTAAAATGTCAATGTTCACTTACTTTACAGTATATTTCTATTATACAGTGCTGTCTAAAACAGAGGAAAACACATGTGAATACACTGGCGATATTGAGATCTTAAATGGGATCAAGTGACAAAAATGAAACTCTAATGACAAGATAGTAAGAGTAGGTGGCAGATAAAAGAGAAACAGGTCCTTACTGACCTTGCTCTTAGCAGATGAGTAATGTTTAATGCCTGATTTGGCTCATGGCTTAGAATTGAAAGCATGACTTTTCAGATTTTTGTAACCTTATTATCAGTATAAGAGCTTCTTCAATAGCTCAGCAGGTAAAGGATTCCCATGCAATGCAGGAGACACAGGAGATGTGAGTTGAATCCCTGGGTCAGGAAGACCCACTGGAGAAGAAAATGGCAACCCATTCTAGTATTCTCACCTGAAAATTCCAGTGGGCAGAGAAGCTTGTCAGGGTACAGTCCACAAGATTGCAACTGACTGAGCAACTAAGCATGCACATCAGTGACAAATAGGTTGTTGCTTTAGTAATAATAATTGTAATACCAGTTTTATATTTTGAAACATTACTGCATTCCACCTCCTTTTAGCCTCCCACATGGTGTTGGGTATGTTACATATAGTCATTGAAAGAATTTTTTACCAATAAGCCTTTGAAACAAAATACATTAGAATTATAGAATAAGAAAGAGAATGTTAAATCAAACTTCATTTCCATGGGTAGAAATTTAATGAAGCAATAACCTGGGCTACTTTGTTATATAATATCTATTTCATATATTAAGTACTAGATTAAATTAATTCATTGGACAGTTTGGAACAAATTATACCATATTTGCTTTGGAAGTCCTGTTGCCCTCAAGTTTAAGTCAAATAGCCTTTCTCCCTATGTAAGAAAGACACAAGCTTATTGTAGAAATATCAGAAACATCAGATACCAAAAAAAAAAAACAAAAAATAACAGCTGGTAGCCTACACCATCCAGAGATAATGACTGTAAATTTTCCTTGCATTTTCTTTCAAGGAAATACAGTCAGTTTTTATACAAGGTTTCAGTATGTCTTAATAAGCACTGCATCACAACCTCTGTTTAATATTTTTCAACCTTTGCTTTGAACTCTCTTTGGACTGTTTTCATAGCCCAGACTGAGGTTATCAGTTAGTGAAAGAACAACTTAATAAATGATGTCTTACTGGCTTGAAAATATTATTTGCATAGATTTCCAAAGTGCCAAAGACACAACTAGGAAGTGTTTTATTCACTAGAAAATCTTGTTTAACATTGTCTGATGCTATTAGTAAGATAAAGAGAGTGTGAATGAAAGAAAGTAGGAATTCTGAGTCTGAGGAGCCTGTGATTATTAGTACTTTCAGCAGAAATTGTGAAGGACTACCTTATCAGGCAGATTGATGAAGCCTTGTTAGGCAGGAATGTCTAACAAACGTGAATGCTTGACAAACATGCCTACCTGTCAGTGCTGCCCTCCAACTGGAAGCCGTTTGTATGTAGGTTTCCTCGTTAAGGGGCAAAAGGGAATCTGGATCAGGGAATGCAAACCTAAGAAACTGAAGTTAGGCAAGCTCTTGAGATGATGGGGAGCACAAAATGCCCTTCTGTCACAGTTTTTACCAAATTGCAACTGACTGAGCAACTAAGCATGCACATCAGTGACAAATAGGTTGTTGCTTTAGTAATAATAATTGTAATACCAGTTTTATATTTTGAAACATTACTGCATTCCACCTCCTTTTAGCCTCCCACATGGTGTTGGGTATGTTACATATAGTCATTGAAAGAATTTTTTACCAATAAGCCTTTGAAACAAAATACATTAGAATTATAGAATAAGAAAGAGAATGTTAAATCAAACTTCATTTCCATGGGTAGAAATTTAATGAAGCAATAACCTGGGCTACTTTGTTATATAATATCTATTTCATATATTAAGTACTAGATTAAATTAATTCATTGGACAGTTTGGAACAAATTATACCATATTTGCTTTGGAAGTCCTGTTGCCCTCAAGTTTAAGTCAAATAGCCTTTCTCCCTATGTAAGAAAGACACAAGCTTATTGTAGAAATATCAGAAACATCAGATACCAAAAAAAAAAACAAAAAATAACAGCTGGTAGCCTACACCATCCAGAGATAATGACTGTAAATTTTCCTTGCATTTTCTTTCAAGGAAATACAGTCAGTTTTTATACAAGGTTTCAGTATGTCTTAATAAGCACTGCATCACAACCTCTGTTTAATATTTTTCAACCTTTGCTTTGAACTCTCTTTGGACTGTTTTCATAGCCCAGACTGAGGTTATCAGTTAGTGAAAGAACAACTTAATAAATGATGTCTTACTGGCTTGAAAATATTATTTGCATAGATTTCCAAAGTGCCAAAGACACAACTAGGAAGTGTTTTATTCACTAGAAAATCTTGTTTAACATTGTCTGATGCTATTAGTAAGATAAAGAGAGTGTGAATGAAAGAAAGTAGGAATTCTGAGTCTGAGGAGCCTGTGATTATTAGTACTTTCAGCAGAAATTGTGAAGGACTACCTTATCAGGCAGATTGATGAAGCCTTGTTAGGCAGGAATGTCTAACAAACGTGAATGCTTGACAAACATGCCTACCTGTCAGTGCTGCCCTCCAACTGGAAGCCGTTTGTATGTAGGTTTCCTCTGTGAGTGAAAGGTGTGCAATAATATTATTTGGGGATTTAAGTAGCGCTGGATCAGGGAATGCAAACCTAAGAAACTGAAGTTAGGCAAGCTCCTTGAGATGATGGGGAGCACAAAATGCCCTTCTTCTATTTCTCAGATATTTACTTCCATTCTCTGGCTTTGCTCTCACTACTGTCATTTTCTTTTTAAATCTTGCTGTTCAACCTGTTTTTAGGTGAGTTGAGAAATAATATGCATATTGAAGTTAGGAAAAGAAAATGAAAAGGCTAATGCTCCAAGACCCTCTGTGTTTATTATATTCATATCATTTAGGTACTTAAATATGAGCATCTCTCCTGCCCTTTACCCAACTCTCATCTTATCCATACAATCAGGGTAATTGAGAGGAATGTGCTGCAGTTTCCTGATCTCTGAGATTAGTTCGCCATTTAGATCAGTGTCAAAAGTCATGAGAACTATTTGAAGGTTTGATGTTTCTTCAGATTTCTGGTCTAATTGGCAATAAGCCAGGCTGGTGGGACAAAGCCCACCAAGCTCCCCTGAGGTATGAGTGGAATTACTGTGAACTTCCTATAGTTGCCTTGAGCTTGGTTTTACACTAGGAACCTGTGCACTTGATTTAGGAACTTGGTGCTTCTATTATGTAAACTTGGTGCTTCTCTAATTCTAACTTAAGCTCCATGGAATGTATTAGCTCCAAACAGTGTTCAGATATCCAGTATTCCATGGCAGTGTTGGCCATCAAGCTGCAAGGGCTTCTCAAGATGAGCCCTGAGTCTTCAATGGGTAATATAACAGACTAAGTGTATATGGTAGTATTAAGAATTGTTGTCTTGTACAGTCATCGAGTTGTCTTGGACTCTTTTTAATCCCATGGACTGCAGCATGCCAGGTCTGCCTGTCTCTTACAATCTGCTGGAATTTGCCCATGTATCATGTCCATTGAATTGGTGATGCGATCAAACCATCTCATCCTCTGTCACTGTCTTCTCCTTCTTCCTTCAAGATTTCCCAGCATCAGTGTCTTCTCCATTGAGTTTATTCTTCTCAATCAGGTTGTCAAAGTATTGGAGCTTCAGCATCAGTGTCAGTCCTTCCAATGAGTATTCAGGGTTGATTTCCTTTAGGATTGACTGATTTGATCTCCTTGGTATCCAAGGGACTCTTAAGAGTTTTCTCTAGTACCACAGTGGAAAAGCATCAGTTATTTGGTGCTCTGCCTTCTCTATGGTCCAACTCTCATATCTGTACATGACTAATGGAAAGACCATAGCCTTGACTCTATAGATCTTTGTCAGTAAAGTGATGCTTTTTCTTTATAATACAGTGTCTTGATTTGTCATATGTTTTCTTCCAAGAAGCAGTTGTCTTCTAACTTCATGGCTATAGTCATCACCCTCAGTGATTTTAGAGCCCAAGAAGAGGAAATCTGTCCCGGCTTCTACCTTTTCCCCTTCTGTTTGCCATGAAGTTATGAGCCTGGTGCCATGATCCTAGTTTTCTTAATATTTATTTTTAAGCAGACTTTATCCAATTCCAAATAACAGCATTCATCAGCTTATATATTTGTATTTCATCTAGCTAATATTCAGTTTTTAGTACCATGTATTACAATGATCTCTGAAAAATAGACGTGTCAAAAGTCATGAGAACTATTTGAAGGTTTGATGTTTCTTCAGATTTCTGGTCTAATTGGCAATAAGCCAGGCTGGTGGGACAAAGCCCACCAAGCTCCCCTGAGGTATGAGTGGAATTACTGTGAACTTCCTATAGTTGCCTTGAGCTTGGTTTTACACTAGGAACCTGTGCACTTGATTTAGGAACTTGGTGCTTCTATTATGTAAACTTGGTGCTTCTCTAATTCTAACTTAAGCTCCATGGAATGTATTAGCTCCAAACAGTGTTCAGATATCCAGTATTCCATGGCAGTGTTGGCCATCAAGCTGCAAGGGCTTCTCAAGATGAGCCCTGAGTCTTCAATGGGTAATATAACAGACTAAGTGTATATGGTAGTATTAAGAATTGTTGTCTTGTACAGTCATCGAGTTGTCTTGGACTCTTTTTAATCCCATGGACTGCAGCATGCCAGGTCTGCCTGTCTCTTACAATCTGCTGGAATTTGCCCATGTATCATGTCCATTGAATTGGTGATGCGATCAAACCATCTCATCCTCTGTCACTGTCTTCTCCTTCTTCCTTCAAGATTTCCCAGCATCAGTGTCTTCTCCATTGAGTTTATTCTTCTCAATCAGGTTGTCAAAGTATTGGAGCTTCAGCATCAGTGTCAGTCCTTCCAATGAGTATTCAGGGTTGATTTCCTTTAGGATTGACTGATTTGATCTCCTTGGTATCCAAGGGACTCTTAAGAGTTTTCTCTAGTACCACAGTGGAAAAGCATCAGTTATTTGGTGCTCTGCCTTCTCTATGGTCCAACTCTCATATCTGTACATGACTAATGGAAAGACCATAGCCTTGACTCTATAGATCTTTGTCAGTAAAGTGATGCTTTTTCTTTATAATACAGTGTCTTGATTTGTCATATGTTTTCTTCCAAGAAGCAGTTGTCTTCTAACTTCATGGCTATAGTCATCACCCTCAGTGATTTTAGAGCCCAAGAAGAGGAAATCTGTCCCGGCTTCTACCTTTTCCCCTTCTGTTTGCCATGAAGTTATGAGCCTGGTGCCATGATCCTAGTTTTCTTAATATTTATTTTTAAGCAGACTTTATCCAATTCCAAATAACAGCATTCATCAGCTTATATATTTGTATTTCATCTAGCTAATATTCAGTTTTTAGTACCATGTATTACAATGATCTCTGAAAAAATAGACGTGATTTCTGATCTGTTGGAATTAGACATTGATTCATGCTTACATGAAATTCCTAAAGGGACATTTAAGCTGATATGATTTTGTGATACATCGGTAGAAGTCGGGAATATGAAGATAGCATGGCAGTGTCCCTGGGCATTTCATGTCTATGAAACAGACATACGAATCTATAATAACTGTCCTCTGTGAAAAGTGCTTTATAGAAGCAAAGGAATTTTCATAAATCCTGAAGGTTGTGAGTCATTAATGCTGTCTGATGATCTCAGAAAGGGTTTATGAGATGACTTTAGATGTTGATTTTGAAGGCTGAGAAAGACTACCAGGCAGTCAAGAAAAGAACATACATGTAGTTGCTAGCAGTATGAAAAAGCCAAGTATATTTGGCAGACCCTAGGTAAAGAAGAAGGCCTAGGGGTACATTTTGCCAAAGGTGAGATTATAGGGAGTCAGATGGTAAATTTTAAGCCATATAAAATGTTATGTGAAAGAGTTTACACTTTTCGGACTGGAGGAGTCATTGGAGTACTTTACTTAGAAGTTTGAAATTGATTTGTGTTTTGAGACTGATCATTCTGAGTACAAAAGGCAGCATGGCTTTGGCATTTGGAGAGGCTGGACTCAGGAGGCTAATTAGAAGGCCATTGCAATAGACCCAAAGACCAGAGGAGAGGGCTTTAACTGTGGCAGTAGCCACAGAGATTTAAGAGATACTTTGGAGAGAAAATCAATGCTAATTGAAGAGACTGACTGGGATAGATGGAAGAGAGAAGATCCAGAACCTTTGGGATAATTTATGGTATCTGCAGAGCCAGTGCTAGCTAGTAAAAAGACTGTACCCGGACTTTCTTTGTCAGTAAAGTGATGCTTTTTTTTTTAAACCTTGATTTGTCATATGTTTTCTTCCAAGAAGCAGTTGTCTTCTAACTTCATGGCTATAGTCATCACCCTCAGTGATTTTAGAGCCCAAGAAGAGGAAATCTGTCCCGGCTTCTACCTTTTCCCCTTCTGTTTGCCATGAAGTTATGAGCCTGGTGCCATGATCCTAGTTTTCTTAATATTTATTTTTAAGCAGACTTTATCCAATTCCAAATAACAGCATTCATCAGCTTATATATTTGTATTTCATCTAGCTAATATTCAGTTTTTAGTACCATGTATTACAATGATCTCTGAAAAAATAGACGTGATTTCTGATCTGTTGGAATTAGACATTGATTCATGCTTACATGAAATTCCTAAAGGGACATTTAAGCTGATATGATTTTGTGATACATCGGTAGAAGTCGGGAATATGAAGATAGCATGGCAGTGTCCCTGGGCATTTCATGTCTATGAAACAGACATACGAATCTATAATAACTGTCCTCTGTGAAAAGTGCTTTATAGAAGCAAAGGAATTTTCATAAATCCTGAAGGTTGTGAGTCATTAATGCTGTCTGATGATCTCAGAAAGGGTTTATGAGATGACTTTAGATGTTGATTTTGAAGGCTGAGAAAGACTACCAGGCAGTCAAGAAAAGAACATACATGTAGTTGCTAGCAGTATGAAAAAGCCAAGTATATTTGGCAGACCCTAGGTAAAGAAGAAGGCCTAGGGGTACATTTTGCCAAAGGTGAGATTATAGGGAGTCAGATGGTAAATTTTAAGCCATATAAAATGTTATGTGAAAGAGTTTACACTTTTCGGACTGGAGGAGTCATTGGAGTACTTTACTTAGAAGTTTGAAATTGATTTGTGTTTTGAGACTGATCATTCTGAGTACAAAAGGCAGCATGGCTTTGGCATTTGGAGAGGCTGGACTCAGGAGGCTAATTAGAAGGCCATTGCAATAGACCCAAAGACCAGAGGAGAGGGCTTTAACTGTGGCAGTAGCCACAGAGATTTAAGAGATACTTTGGAGAGAAAATCAATGCTAATTGAAGAGACTGACTGGGATAGATGGAAGAGAGAAGATCCAGAACCTTTGGGATAATTTATGGTATCTGCAGAGCCAGTGCTAGCTAGTAAAAAGACTTCAAATTTGGAATGTGAATCTTGGCTCCACCACTTACTGAGTAACCACTTGGAAGAAGTTACTTAAACTCGCTGAGCTTCATCAATACAAAAAATGATTTTAAATGGTTTTGTGGAATCTCTGTGAAGATAGTTTTAAAAATGCTCAGGAAAGTGACTTGTCTACCATCTACATTCCACACATTTTCTTCATGAGGACTGAAGGACACTATGGATAAGGATAAATTGTATAGGATCAGAAATGTTTCAAGAGAATTAGTTCAGCTTTAGGCTAAGTTTAAAACTGGTATTTTAGGTCTAGCTAGATATCTCCAGCATGTATTCAGAAATAGAGGTGGGAGATTTGGGGGTGCAAATAAAAGTCTAAAAATTTGGAGATAACAATTGCTAGATGATGGTTAAAATCACTTGGGTAGATGAGATTCTACCAAGTATGGAGTAAGAAAAAAATTGAAGTCAGTTCTCTGGTGTACAATTTCTCAATAAGAGCCCCGCGCAAAGCAACTAAAACGTGGCTTAAAAATAGGCTGAAAACTTTAGAAATAATAAAACCTGCCAAAAAAAGAGGAATATTCTAAGAAGGAAACCATAAGCGCTATGATAGGTCTTAGAACTTACATGTAACTTGAGGAATAAAGAGAACTTTTTTTTTCGTGGGTGTGTATGTGTTTTTTTTCTTTTTTTTTTCTTCTGGGACTGCAAAGATGAGTTCTCTTTTCCCTTTTGGTCTAATCCCAAACCAGTGGTAATTGATGACCTATGTTATGTATTTTGTTTTGCTGTTAAGATTTTCTTAGTTCTACAAAAATAAATGATTCCATTGGAAACTAAAGAGAGTCCTTTGACTATAAAAACTGAGAGATCAGTGACAACCATAGAGCAATTTCCATGTGATGGTGAGGAGTGAAATGTAGATTGTGGTGAACTGAGGGGAAGACAGGAAAGATCAAATAGAATTTGGCAGGGAGGTTAGATGTGGACAAAGGATGAAGAAAATATACTTTAATTTAAACTAATAGACACTAAGAGTAAAGACCTAGTATTGAAGAAGATAAATGATAGGAGATAAATAATGAAGGAATATTCTAGAAAAAGACTTCAAATTTGGAATGTGAATCTTGGCTCCACCACTTACTGAGTAACCACTTGGAAGAAGTTACTTAAACTCGCTGAGCTTCATCAATACAAAAAATGATTTTAAATGGTTTTGTGGAATCTCTGTGAAGATAGTTTTAAAAATGCTCAGGAAAGTGACTTGTCTACCATCTACATTCCACACATTTTCTTCATGAGGACTGAAGGACACTATGGATAAGGATAAATTGTATAGGATCAGAAATGTTTCAAGAGAATTAGTTCAGCTTTAGGCTAAGTTTAAAACTGGTATTTTAGGTCTAGCTAGATATCTCCAGCATGTATTCAGAAATAGAGGTGGGAGATTTGGGGGTGCAAATAAAAGTCTAAAAATTTGGAGATAACAATTGCTAGATGATGGTTAAAATCACTTGGGTAGATGAGATTCTACCAAGTATGGAGTAAGAAAAAAATTGAAGTCAGTTCTCTGGTGTACAATTTCTCAATAAGAGCCCCCGCGCAAAGCAACTAAAACGTGGCTTAAAAATAGGCTGAAAACTTTAGAAATAATAAAACCTGCCAAAAAAAGAGGAATATTCTAAGAAGGAAACCATAAGCGCTATGATAGGTCTTAGAACTTACATGTAACTTGAGGAATAAAGAGAACTTTTTTTTTCGTGGGTGTGTATGTGTTTTTTCTCTTTTTTCTTCTGGGACTGCAAAGATGAGTTCTCTTTTCCCTTTTGGTCTAATCCCAAACCAGTGGTAATTGATGACCTATGTTATGTATTTTGTTTTTCTGTTAAGATTTTCTTAGTTCTACAAAAATAAATGATTCCATTGGAAACTAAAGAGAGTCCTTTGACTATAAAAACTGAGAGATCAGTGACAACCATAGAGCAATTTCCATGTGATGGTGAGGAGTGAAATGTAGATTGTGGTGAACTGAGGGGAAGACAGGAAAGATCAAATAGAATTTGGCAGGGAGGTTAGATGTGGACAAAGGATGAAGAAAATATACTTTAATTTAAACTAATAGACACTAAGAGTAAAGACCTAGTATTGAAGAAGATAAATGATAGGAGATAAATAATGAAGGAATATTCTAGAAGAAGCTGTTGATCAGGAAATATAAATCATAAAGAAAGCATTTTCCACAGGTGGAAGAAGATACAACCTCCCTTTGAGCCAGGATGTAAGGAAGTAATGTTAGAAAGACTATTAACAAATAGAAATTAAGAAGCTTCTGGTGTTAACCTGGCTATTGCCTTAGTCTGTTAGCTTTTATTTTTAAATTCTAGTAAGTTATGTTTTGAGTACTTGAATTTCATTGGCTAGCAACCTCTAATGTTATCTCTAGATTGAATTATTAAATTTTCATTTAGTAAGAGCTCTGACCTCTTTTTCCTGAAAAAAAAAATAAAAAAACAACAACCACCTTAGAACATATTGATTCTTAATAAAGAGCCCCGAGAATAGTGGAGGATCAGAAATTGTGCCATATGTGCCAGGTTTTCAGACTCAGAGAAATATGCTCCCTTAATGATTTGTATATCCTAGGGAAATGTTAGAAATAAACCCATGTAGTGTTGACATCAGGACATTGGAGTATGTGTTCTTTAAATATATTTGTTGCAGTGATAACATGATTTATATTGTTTCACTAAGCTATGCATGAGGGTTGAGTTGAAAATTTGCTTATTGAAAAGGTGATTTTATATATCCTTTTGCAAATATTAATGGTTACCTCAAGCTTAAATTGATTCATCATTGATTCAATGGTCATGGACTTGGCAAACTCTAGGAGGTAGTGAGGGACAGGGAGGCCTGGCACGCTGTAGACCATGGACTCGCAAAGAATTGGACACAGAGACTGCTTTCCTGGGGAATCTCATGGACAGAGGAGAGTGGCAGGCTACATTCTATGAGGTTGCAAAAGAACCAGACATAACTTAGTGACTAAACAAGGGCATATTTCTTACTTCAGTGAAGGAAACCACCAAGCACTATGCACTTAAGGTGGGATGAAATAATTTAATTTCATCATTTAGGTAAAAATCAAAGATAGCATATTTTATCTAATTTCAGGGTTTTCCTTAATCAACGTGTTTGTTTACAGTACCATTTTAAAATTTCTTTAAAGAACATGGGCAGCCTGGGTTACTTTTTCCTTCCTATGTCAATATTGTTAAAGATGTATTTTTATTGAAGCATCTATGTCATCCAAGTTTTGTATATTATTGGCATATTGATTAGAAGAGTCTCTTAAGGGGCTTCCCTGGTGGTCCAGTGGGTAAGGACACCGCCTTGCAGTGCAAGGGGCGCCGGTTCAATCCCTGGCCTGGGAAGATCCCACGTGCCGCGGAGCGGCTGGACCGATGAGTCCAATTACCGAGCCGGAGTTCTGGAGAGCATGTGCCCAGAGCCGGCGCTCTGCGACAACAGGGGCCGCCGGGATGGGAGGCCCACACAGGCCAAAGAACAAAGATGGATGAAAATAGATAAATGAAAGACCAATAGAAGTGGCCCGCCCGCTCCCCTCCCTCCCCACCCCACCTCCAAAATAAATAAATAAATCTTAAAAAAAAGGAGATTCTCTTAAGATAAAATTCTATCTATAGTTTTGATTCTCTTATTTCTAATTTTTAAAATATATTTAAAGTTATTTTTGGTGTGGATGAAGACTTGTGTTAGAATCTGGTTTTATCTCTTTAATTTCTTTTTGCTAAGCTACAATCTAATTTTCCCTTTGTACATGTTGTGAGTCTACTTTGTTATTTTCCTAGCTACATAGAATTCCCTAGTCAATATTTTAATACCTTTTGCAAATATTAATGGTTACCTCAAGCTTAAATTGATTCATCATTGATTCAATGGTCATGGACTTGGCAAACTCTAGGAGGTAGTGAGGGACAGGGAGGCCTGGCACGCTGTAGACCATGGACTCGCAAAGAATTGGACACAGAGACTGCTTTCCTGGGGAATCTCATGGACAGAGGAGAGTGGCAGGCTACATTCTATGAGGTTGCAAAAGAACCAGACATAACTTAGTGACTAAACAAGGGCATATTTCTTACTTCAGTGAAGGAAACCACCAAGCACTATGCACTTAAGGTGGGATGAAATAATTTAATTTCATCATTTAGGTAAAAATCAAAGATAGCATATTTTATCTAATTTCAGGGTTTTCCTTAATCAACGTGTTTGTTTACAGTACCATTTTAAAATTTCTTTAAAGAACATGGGCAGCCTGGGTTACTTTTTCCTTCCTATGTCAATATTGTTAAAGATGTATTTTTATTGAAGCATCTATGTCATCCAAGTTTTGTATATTATTGGCATATTGATTAGAAGAGTCTCTTAAGGGGCTTCCCTGGTGGTCCAGTGGGTAAGGACACCGCCTTGCAGTGCAAGGGGCGCCGGTTCAATCCCTGGCCTGGGAAGATCCCACGTGCCGCGGAGCGGCTGGACCGATGAGTCCAATTACCGAGCCGGAGTTCTGGAGAGCATGTGCCCAGAGCCGGCGCTCTGCGACAACAGGGGCCGCCGGGATGGGAGGCCCACACAGGCCAAAGAACAAAGATGGATGAAAATAGATAAATGAAAGACCAATAGAAGTGGCCCGCCCGCTCCCCTCCCCACCCCACCTCCAAAATAAATAAATAAATCTTAAAAAAAAGGAGATTCTCTTAAGATAAAATTCTATCTATAGTTTTGATTCTCTTATTTCTAATTTTTAAAATATATTTAAAGTTATTTTTGGTGTGGATGAAGACTTGTGTTAGAATCTGGTTTTATCTCTTTAATTTCTTTTTGCTAAGCTACAATCTAATTTTCCCTTTGTACATGTTGTGAGTCTACTTTGTTATTTTCCTAGCTACATAGAATTCCCTAGTCAATATTTTAATACTTTTTAACCCTTATGAAACATGAATAGAAAGTCTTGAATGCATATAATTAGCTACTCTTCATAAAATTTGATAGATAATGTTTTGTGATTGTTATTGTTGTGTGTTGTGTGTTCTGTTGACTGGAAGCCCAGAGAGCTACCAAAGCATTATTTTGGGGTTTGCTTGACAGGGTGTTTTTGGGTTTGCCTGACAGGGTGTTTTTGGAAGAAAGAAACATTTGAATCAGTATGCTGAGTAAAGAATATCTGCCCTCACCAGTGTGTGTGGGCATCGTTCAATTCTCTGAGGGCCCTAGGAAGAAAGGCATATTCTCTTCCTCCCTCTCTCTCCACCTGCCTCCCTTCCTCCCTCTTTCAGTCTCTCTGTCTCTCACGCACACACATACATAATCAACAGACCGTGACATCTGTTTTCTCCTGTTCTCAGCCATGGGATATCCTGGATTCTTGGGCTTTCCAACTCTAGAACTCATACCAGGTAGATTCCTCCTGATTCTCAGACCTACAGCTCTAAGCAAATTACATCACTGGGTCTCCAGCTTGCAGATTGCATCCATGATAGTGTGAATCAATTCCTAAAATAAATCTCTTACTCTTTCTTTCTTTCTTTCTTTCTATCTGTATGTATGTATGTATCTATCTATCTGTCTATTATTTGTCTATCTAATTGGTTCTGTTCCTCTGAAGAACCAAGACTAATACAGATTTTGTTGTTAAAAGCAGTTCTAGAGAAATATAATTATGAGTTTTCAGAATTGGTCTTGAGTTTTTTGAATTGACTTGCTAGTCCTATTAAATTTAAAGATGCTGATGATTTACTGTCAGTAATAAGGAGAGCACTGACAGTCCTTGGCATGAACTGTTTTTAGAGTCATATAAAATATCTCCATTGTATACTGTTAATCACTTGTAAGAAGCAAGTTAGGTGATTCTGTGAATGATATTTTCAAACATCTTTTGACAACTAAGGAATGTGATGATGTTGATTGCTCCTATTTTTCTGGACACAGTGCTAAAAGGATGAGCTCTGGGACTCACATTCCCTGCTCAGACCCCATGTATATGACCTAGAATCTTCTTGGTACTCTTGAGGAAGAACCTTATCTCTTATAGCCACAGAGTTGAAATTGCTGAAAATAAAACACAGAATCTTATTGTGCTATTGGCTAAATTACAATACAAGTTGAATTCAAGCCTTATAAGGTGTCTGTTGTTTAAGTGAAGGCATTAATTGAGAAAGAATGGGGTTCTGTAAGTTGGGATGGATCTACACGGGGAGACTTTGATGAAGCATATATAACTTTCACTTTAGATATTCCAGTTCTGTAACATTATCTCTTACAAATGGGAGAATCAATATGTAGATATTTATTGCACAGCTGTTTATTGTAGAATTATTTATAGTGACTATAAAAAAAGCTAATAAGGAGAATACCCAAAATAGAAACACGTTAAAATATTTATGGTTCCACTACACTATGATATTGTGCACAACTGCTAAGAAGAGTGAATAGACTTGGATGCCAGTTAGTCTAACTTTCACAAAATATGTGTATGAAAATCCATATGCATAAGTGTGCATAATTCTTACTAGAATTAATTATATGTGGAAATGTATGTATGAGTGTATATCTGTTTGCTTATAACCATTTAGGTTTGGATAAAATAATGAAAGACGTATCCTTGTCAACTAAGGTTTTCTAGAAAAGAGTAGTGATAATGGAGTAGAAGAGGAAAGAGATGGAACAACAAGAAATTTAAAAGGCTGCACTAAAGTTAAGATACATGAGAACACACAAGATCTACCAAATATATTATCCTATTAATTTCCTATAATGAAAAATTAAACAATATAAAGGTAGTAATTTAATAAAGATCATGAATGATGTCAACTCACTAGAAAATACCCTGATGCTGGGAAAGACTGAAGGCAGAAAGAGGGCAACAGAGGATGAGAAGGTTAGATGGGATCACCAATGCAATGGACATAACCTGGGCAAACTCTGGGAGGTGGTGGGGGATGCCTAGCATCCTGCAAACCATGAGTTTGCCAAGAGTTAGACATTACTTGGTGACTGAACAACAGCAATGTGAATGAAGTTAGTATGTTTCAAGATTTTTTGGTGTAATGGCCCTTAAGTCATTGGGAAATGGTAGATGCCAACAATACTCTTATTCTGGAATTTTTAACATGAAGTTAAAATTTAGAAACTGAAAGATATTAATGTTAAGGTCCTCCTCAAATATATTCTGATTTATTCAATATTTCATTAATGTAGCAACATCAACTAACAAGCACTCAAAGATCTACAGTGG
Organism: Tragulus kanchil; assembly: GCA_022376925.1. Lineage (NCBI taxonomy): Eukaryota > Metazoa > Chordata > Mammalia > Artiodactyla > Tragulidae > Tragulus > Tragulus kanchil. The sequence continues at coordinate 114,547,975 of JAIOJX010000023.1, read as the reverse complement.
GTGAAATATTCACAAATACTTCTACTTACCACTAAGGAATCTACCTGCTAACTCAGGAGACACAGAAGATGTGGGTTCGATCCTTGGGTTGAGAAGATCCCATGGAGGAGAAAATGGCAACAGATGCCCATGTTCTTGCCTGGAAAATTCCATGGAGAGAGGAGCCTTGTGGGCTACAGTCCTTGGACGAGCAAAGAGTCAGACTCGACTAAGTGACAAAGCATACACATACCACTGAAGCAGGATCCATTCTCCTACTGCTAAACTGTGATGTTTTTTCTTTGAAATAAGCTTCCAGAATAAAAAGGAATAAAATAGAGTGGAATGTATTTTAGAATTAGCCAGGCCTCAGTTTTATTCTTGGCTTTGCCTCTACTGTCTGTTACCAAGAATATGTTGACAATAGACTCACACTTATTATCTTTCCACTTATCTGCATTTTATAGATGTCAGTTCCAATCAAATGGTGTGAAGAGGCACGGGTTAGTCACCAAGGACAATAGATTAGTTGCTGTGGACCATGAATTAGATATTTTCCTGTTTTCTCATCTATAGCACTGTGGTAAAACTATTCCAAAAAATTATCTATTAAAGAGATGGAACAACAAGAAATTTAAAAGGCTGCACTAAAGTTAAGATACATGAGAACACACAAGATCTACCAAATATATTATCCTATTAATTTCCTATAATGAAAAATTAAACAATATAAAGGTAGTAATTTAATAAAGATCATGAATGATGTCAACTCACTAGAAAATACCCTGATGCTGGGAAAGACTGAAGGCAGAAAGAGGGCAACAGAGGATGAGAAGGTTAGATGGGATCACCAATGCAATGGACATAACCTGGGCAAACTCTGGGAGGTGGTGGGGGATGCCTAGCATCCTGCAAACCATGAGTTTGCCAAGAGTTAGACATTACTTGGTGACTGAACAACAGCAATGTGAATGAAGTTAGTATGTTTCAAGATTTTTTGGTGTAATGGCCCTTAAGTCATTGGGAAATGGTAGATGCCAACAATACTCTTATTCTGGAATTTTTAACATGAAGTTAAAATTTAGAAACTGAAAGATATTAATGTTAAGGTCCTCCTCAAATATATTCTGATTTATTCAATATTTCATTAATGTAGCAACATCAACTAACAAGCACTCAAAGATCTACAGTGGGTGAAATATTCACAAATACTTCTACTTACCACTAAGGAATCTACCTGCTAACTCAGGAGACACAGAAGATGTGGGTTCGATCCTTGGGTTGAGAAGATCCCATGGAGGAGAAAATGGCAACAGATGCCCATGTTCTTGCCTGGAAAATTCCATGGAGAGAGGAGCCTTGTGGGCTACAGTCCTTGGACGAGCAAAGAGTCAGACTCGACTAAGTGACAAAGCATACACATACCACTGAAGCAGGATCCATTCTCCTACTGCTAAACTGTGATGTTTTTTCTTTGAAATAAGCTTCCAGAATAAAAAGGAATAAAATAGAGTGGAATGTATTTTAGAATTAGCCAGGCCTCAGTTTTATTCTTGGCTTTGCCTCTACTGTCTGTTACCAAGAATATGTTGACAATAGACTCACACTTATTATCTTTCCACTTATCTGCATTTTATAGATGTCAGTTCCAATCAAATGGTGTGAAGAGGCACGGGGTTAGTCACCAGAGGAGTATGTCATATACTAGATTAGTTGCTGTGGGACCATGAATTAGATATTTTCCTGTTTTCTCATCTATAGCACTGTGGTAAATAACAATATTACTCAAAAAATTATTGTGAGAATTCAATTAGATAGTAGATATAAAACATTAATTAAGATTTAATATACACATTAAAAAGCATTCAGTAAGAGCAACTAGACTAAGACAGTATCCAACTCAATCATAGAACATGGATTTATGGAAAAATCTCTATAAATGGGACAAATCTCAACTCAGGAATAGTATTTTGGACTGTGTGTGTGTGGTACCATGACAGAGATTAAATATTATGTGCTGTTCAAGAAAATTTACCATGTTGAACCTACTGATAAATATGGAAACAGTTACAAAATGGAAAGCTGGAAATAAGGCAACCTAAGAACTTTAAGTTATCCTAATTAAAGACATCAATGAGAGTTACCAACCATGCATTCATTTTTAAAATGTGATTACAAGGAACTTTATTTATAATAAGTTGAAGATGGTTTGCTATCATAGAAAAACACAGGTTTAGAAAAAAGATAAGTTCTGTTATGCAAGCATAAATTTTTCATCTATTTCATTATTATCCTAAATGGAGTCTACACTATTAAAAAATTGATTCCATGTCTTATTTTACCCATTTTTTTAAAAAAACGAAAGAACCAATCATACTTTGAGTTTTGTTGGAAATAGTTATACACAGTGAGTACATCTGATAGAGTGAAAAATAAAGCTGTCTTTATTACCTTTACAATAGAATATTAGACAACCATGCATTCTTCATTATCATGCAGTGTCTCATCTTCTATTGCATTGCAATGTACAAGCATTGCTTTCTGTAAAACTTCCAGTAAAACATTTGCTTCTGTTGCCTCAAGATATCAGAAGAGATCTTTACCAGTTAAGCTCCAAGTTCAGTTTTAGAATACTTTGACTTTATGACTGCAAAAGAGCTTAATTTTCTATTCTAAGTCAACCTGTAGGAGAACTGTGAAAGACCTCCTGCCTGCGTCTATATATTTATTTTCTGCATCCACAATATTTCTCCTCCTCATCCATTGTCCCCATTAATTCTTCAAGTTTCTTCTCCAAATATATCTTTAATGACCTTCGTATTGCCATCATTTTCCTCCGATGAGTGACGCAAAAATGGAATCTAGAGAAATAAGATAATCCCAACTTCAGTATTAATAGCCCAACTCTTTAAAAAAAAAAACTGTAACTATTGTTTTTTCCTTCCTTTTTTAATTCCTCTACAAACATATTTCCCACACTTCATCATACCTCCTCCATTTCCTGTATTCCAACTTTTATCCCATTAAACTTATATTTCTTTCATTCCTGTTAGTATGATATCCTGAATTTTGAAATTACGTCTTTCCCTTTATTTCCTTTGGTAAGATGGGAACAGTCTCTTCACCAGAGAAATGCTTGACAAACAGTGTGTGTTTGGAGTGAGGAAAACTCACAGTAGCAAAACACCTCCCAGCATTACACCTTCCGCTAGTAATATCAGAAATAATCCAATTTCTCGATTCTCAGCCTTCTTTGGATCATCCTCAAAATAGAAACAGAAAAAACTAACACAATTGTGCTGTAATAAGTTGAAGATGGTTTGCTATCATAGAAAACACAGGTTTAGAAAAAAGATAAGTTCTGTTATGCAAGCATAAATTTTTCATCTATTTCATTATTATCCTAAATGGAGTCTACACTATTAAAAAATTGATTCCATGTCTTATTTTACCCATTTTTTTAAAAAAACGAAAGAACCAATCATACTTTGAGTTTTGTTGGAAATAGTTATACACAGTGAGTACATCTGATAGAGTGAAAAATAAAGCTGTCTTTATTACCTTTACAATAGAATATTAGACAACCATGCATTCTTCATTATCATGCAGTGTCTCATCTTCTATTGCATTGCAATGTACAAGCATTGCTTTCTGTAAAACTTCCAGTAAAACATTTGCTTCTGTTGCCTCAAGATATCAGAAGAGATCTTTACCAGTTAAGCTCCAAGTTCAGTTTTAGAATACTTTGACTTTATGACTGCAAAAGAGCTTAATTTTCTATTCTAAGTCAACCTGTAGGAGAACTGTGAAAGACCTCCTGCCTGCGTCTATATATTTATTTTCTGCATCCACAATATTTCTCCTCCTCATCCATTGTCCCCATTAATTCTTCAAGTTTCTTCTCCAAATATATCTTTAATGACCTTCGTATTGCCATCATTTTCCTCCGATGAGTGACGCAAAAATGGAATCTAGAGAAATAAGATAATCCCAACTTCAGTATTAATAGCCCAACTCTTTAAAAAAAAAACTGTAACTATTGTTTTTTCCTTCCTTTTTTAATTCCTCTACAAACATATTTCCCACACTTCATCATACCTCCTCCATTTCCTGTATTCCAACTTTTATCCCATTAAACTTATATTTCTTTCATTCCTGTTAGTATGATATCCTGAATTTTGAAATTACGTCTTTCCCTTTATTTCCTTTGGTAAGATGGGAACAGTCTCTTCACCAGAGAAATGCTTGACAAACAGTGTGTGTTTGGAGTGAGGAAAACTCACAGTAGCAAAACACCTCCCAGCATTACACCTTCCGCTAGTAATATCAGAAATAATCCAATTTCTCGATTCTCAGCCTTCTTTGGATCATCCTCTAGAAGAAGACGGGGGGAAAAAGACAGTTTTGTAGAAGAAAGCCAGTAACTCAACTACTCTGACCACAAGAAGACTCTCTTTAACCTTAGCAAATTGTGCTGTTAGTCATTTATATTCAATTCCCTGGTTGTTCAGCTCTTTATTATTATTATTTTTTTAAATTTTTTGGGGGGAGGGGCAGGGCGGGTTGGGGAGGGAGGGGGGCGGGCAGGCCACTTCTATTGGTCTTTCATTCACTCCCATCGCAGTGGCCTCTGTTGTTGCAGAGCACCAGCTCTGGGCACATGCGCTCCAGAGCTCCAGCTTGGTAATTGGACACATCAGTCCAGCCGCTCCACGGCATGTGGGATCTTCTCAGGCCAGGGATGGAACTGGCGCCCCTTGCACTGCAAGGCGGTGTCCTTACCCACTGGACCACCAGGGAAGCCCCTGCTCTTTATTATTCTTAGACTCTTTGGCTTTATACAACTTTCCCCCTACTGCCCCTAGCCTAATTTCTTCACTTTTAGCACAGCCTTTTTATTTCTAAGCTCTTCAGGGACCCCAGTGCCCATTAATTCATTCTTGTGCATATTTTGTCTTCCATCTTAGCTCTTACTTGTAGCATTAGCATGACCTACATAGAAGGTTATCAACAGATATTTTTTGATTAAATCAGTAAAGACTCCTTGATCCCTAGCCTTTCAAGATGCCACACACAATTTTTGTTACCTGCACAGTACTCTCCTTTGAAGCACCGAGTGTTGATGCGAAGACAGGTCCAACAGTCCAGAATAGGGCCTTCAGTCACAACTGGTGAAGAGAAGGAAGATAGTTGGAAGTGGGCCACAGCCTGGAGTTTCCTTAGCTTAGTCACCAAGTATGGATTAGATCTTAGCCATTTCCATTGGTTACATTGCTGTAACTTTCTTCTTCCCCGAGGCATCAATTTTACTGATGGATCAAAAATTTTAAGTCAGATCTCTGGAAAGAAGTTGGGAAATGAGACCTCAGCTTGTACTGGGGCTGCAGATGATAAACTCTACTAGAGAAGGCCTCTGAGCACCTCTAAATTTATATGGAGTGTTTGAGATTTCATAAGGTGAATTTTGTTGTCACAGGTCATTGACATTCTCCCTTGTAACCAGTAATTCTAGGAATTGTGTTCTCAGTGTGACAAGTAGAAGAGATAGGATCACACAGAGAAAAGGAGAGGGGAGAATATGGGCTGAAACCTTAAGATATCACATATACTGTACTTACCACAGTCTTCAGAACAAGCTAAAAGAGAATCAGAAAGATCTAATGAGCTTAGAATCAACCTATGTCATATTCATACTCAAGTAGTCTTTATTTGGTTATGCACCCCTCCACCCATTCTAAATTATTCTAATATGAATCCCCATTCCTCCCCTCACCCCTCATTTCCTTTTTATTTCACAGAATTTCAGTGGTACTAGAGATACATCTGATATTACCAACTTCAGAGAATTTCTTCAATTGTTCCTTCAGGTCGGAGTCCAGGCTTTTTCGGATATTGAGAAGCTTGCCTTGAAGGATAAAGACACCTAAAAAGTGATGGAAGGGACATCAAAGAATAGGGGTGGCCTTAACCTTCATAATTTAATCCTAATTGCTTTGCCTTGTTTCCCCCATTGAATTGTTCTCATTATTGCTTGTAATGCAGTCTTTTTTTATTTTTTAACACTGAAACAGTATCTCACCTTTCCATGTTTTCTTGCTCAGTTTATCAAGTTCATTCTTCAGCTGTGTTCTCAATTCAACAACCTTTTGAACAGCTAAAGAGGATGGGTAAAGGAAGATGTGGGGGTTAATTACATTTATGAAGGAAATTATGTGGCCCTAGATGCTCTCTTCCCTACCTCCCTTCTCCCTTTAACTCCTGAAATGCTTAGAAACTTAAGTTTCCCTTACCCAACACCCGAAGCATCTTGTCCCTGTGGGAGACCTTGGAGCCTAAACTGATCATCTCCTCATCTGTCGTTCAAGCAGAGAGGTTCGGCCAGGGACTTCTGGGGGTACCAGCTTTACAAGAAAGGACTTAACCTGCTCGATGAATCTGGGGTCACAGTGCAAACAGCCTTTGACCCCATGGAAGTCTGCCAGGGACAGGGACAGGAACAGGAGCAACCACAAGTCTCCCATATCCTTGTCCCCACCACCCTTGCCCTGACAGCGTGTTGTTCTGGCTACTGGTTCACCTACTTCCCTTTCCTTCAAAACTCCAGCAAGGAAAGTAGCCTTGTCTTGGGTAGTCTGACTACACCTTTCCCTCTGTTTTCATCCTACTCCTTTCTCACAGTGTGTAACCAGTAATTCTAGTTTTTGGGGAAGAAAAATAGGATCACACAGAGAAAAGGAGAGGGGAGAATATGGGCTGAAACCTTAAGATATCACATATACTGTACTTACCACAGTCTTCAGAACAAGCTAAAAGAGAATCAGAAAGATCTAATGAGCTTAGAATCAACCTATGTCATATTCATACTCAAGTAGTCTTTATTTGGTTATGCACCCCTCCACCCATTCTAAATTATTCTAATATGAATCCCCATTCCTCCCCTCACCCCTCATTTCCTTTTTATTTCACAGAATTTCAGTGGTACTAGAGATACATCTGATATTACCAACTTCAGAGAATTTCTTCAATTGTTCCTTCAGGTCGGAGTCCAGGCTTTTTCGGATATTGAGAAGCTTGCCTTGAAGGATAAAGACACCTAAAAAGTGATGGAAGGGACATCAAAGAATAGGGGTGGCCTTAACCTTCATAATTTAATCCTAATTGCTTTGCCTTGTTTCCCCCATTGAATTGTTCTCATTATTGCTTGTAATGCAGTCTTTTTTTATTTTTTAACACTGAAACAGTATCTCACCTTTCCATGTTTTCTTGCTCAGTTTATCAAGTTCATTCTTCAGCTGTGTTCTCAATTCAACAACCTTTTGAACAGCTAAAGAGGATGGGTAAAGGAAGATGTGGGGGTTAATTACATTTATGAAGGAAATTATGTGGCCCTAGATGCTCTCTTCCCTACCTCCCTTCTCCCTTTAACTCCTGAAATGCTTAGAAACTTAAGTTTCCCTTACCCAACACCCGAAGCATCTTGTCCCTGTGGGAGACCTTGGAGCCTAAACTGATCATCTCCCTCATCTGTCGTTCAAGCAGAGAGGTTCGGCCAGGGACTTCTGGGGGTACCAGCTTTACAAGAAAGGACTTAACCTGCTCGATGAATCTGGGGTCACAGTGCAAACAGCCTTTGACCCCATGGAAGTCTGCCAGGGACAGGGACAGGAACAGGAGCAACCACAAGTCTCCCATATCCTTGTCCCCACCACCCTTGCCCTGACAGCGTGTTGTTCTGGCTACTGGTTCACCTACTTCCCTTTCCTTCAAAACTCCAGCAAGGAAAGTAGCCTTGTCTTGGGTAGTCTGACTACACCTTTCCCTCTGTTTTCATCCTACTCCTTTCTCTAAGGATCTTTGGTTGTTTTCTGACTTTCTTCCTTCATTCCAGAGAGAGGGAACTTCCAGCTGGGGAGCAGATACCTGAGTTCTGAGTGTGGAACCCAGAATGAGAGAGAGAAGGGTTGATCTCACACAGCAGAGTTCCATGCAGGATATAGCTCAGAAAAGAGTCTTTAACTCTTTGTCTTACTTGTGTTCTTACTAAATGCCCACAGCTCTCCTGATCATTCTAGCAGTATCTGAATATCAGATATCAATATTGAAAGATATCCCTTAGGACACTTGTCTGCTTAACCCAACTCCTGTTTTTACAGAAGAGATAAGAAAATTCAGAATATTGGGTTTCTTGGGATCCCAGTTCTTGATGGTAGCAGTGTTGTTGAAAATTAGCAATGGGAGTCTATATATAATATCATTGATAAACATTGATAATGATTTTAATACAATTGATAATTTCTCAGAAATTTAGGCTATTTTTGTCTGCAGGAATGCTATATAACCTTTTTATATGTCAATCTTCTTTTAGACAATCTGAAGCCAGCAAACTAGAAACATCACTTGAGGAATATGTGAGGCTCCAGTAACATTCCAGACCCTTTAATAGACACCTCTTGAAAGTGATGGTGATGAAATGTTTAACATATAAGAATATAACCACAGTTACCATGGGCTGTGTTAACTAAAGAATATAACACATTAGTCCCTGTAAACTCCTGAAATGCTTAGAAACTTAAGTTTCCCTTACCCAACACCCGAAGCATCTTGTCCCTGTGGGAGACCTTGGAGCCTAAACTGATCATCTCCCTCATCTGTCGTTCAAGCAGAGAGGTTCGGCCAGGGACTTCTGGGGGTACCAGCTTTACAAGAAAGGACTTAACCTGCTCGATGAATCTGGGGTCACAGTGCAAACAGCCTTTGACCCCATGGAAGTCTGCCAGGGACAGGGACAGGAACAGGAGCAACCACAAGTCTCCCATATCCTTGTCCCCACCACCCTTGCCCTGACAGCGTGTTGTTCTGGCTACTGGTTCACCTACTTCCCTTTCCTTCAAAACTCCAGCAAGGAAAGTAGCCTTGTCTTGGGTAGTCTGACTACACCTTTCCCTCTGTTTTCATCCTACTCCTTTCTCTAAGGATCTTTGGTTGTTTTCTGACTTTCTTCCTTCATTCCAGAGAGAGGGAACTTCCAGCTGGGGAGCAGATACCTGAGTTCTGAGTGTGGAACCCAGAATGAGAGAGAGAAGGGTTGATCTCACACAGCAGAGTTCCATGCAGGGATATAGCTCAGAAAAGAGTCTTTAACTCTTTGTCTTACTTGTGTTCTTACTAAATGCCCACAGCTCTCCTGATCATTCTAGCAGTATCTGAATATCAGATATCAATATTGAAAGATATCCCTTAGGACACTTGTCTGCTTAACCCAACTCCTGTTTTTACAGAAGAGATAAGAAAATTCAGAATATTGGGTTTCTTGGGATCCCAGTTCTTGATGGTAGCAGTGTTGTTGAAAATTAGCAATGGGAGTCTATATATAATATCATTGATAAACATTGATAATGATTTTAATACAATTGATAATTTCTCAGAAATTTAGGCTATTTTTGTCTGCAGGAATGCTATATAACCTTTTTATATGTCAATCTTCTTTTAGACAATCTGAAGCCAGCAAACTAGAAACATCACTTGAGGAATATGTGAGGCTCCAGTAACATTCCAGACCCTTTAATAGACACCTCTTGAAAGTGATGGTGATGAAATGTTTAACATATAAGAATATAACCACAGTTACCATGGGCTTCTGTGTGTTCAGGCCACCTACAGGGAGAATGACCTAATAAACACATTTTTCCTTCAGTTTAAAGCTCTTTGAATAAGAGTTTTCTTTGTTACATGAAGAAATTAAGACTGCTTTGCAGATTTTCCAGGGTACTAGTTATCTCTTTTCTAATATATGTATGGCTTTGACCCTCTGGAAACTAGGAAACCCTAGGATCCTCAAGGGTTGATGGTAGACTTTAGACCTGAGGTATGACAAAGTTCTGGACTGTAAGACTGTGAGGAAGTTAAAAGAACTACCACTCATTGTACTCCTTCCATATGCCCGACTTTGTGCTGAGTACTCTTCAGGTAGAATCTGCTAAGTTCTCATGGTGCATCAAGACTCTGAGAGAGTATTCCCATTTTATAGACACAAAACTGAGTCTCAAAATAACTGAGTGGCTAGGGGCTGGATTCAGACTTATTTCTGCTTAACTCTAAACTCTATATACATTAATGACTGTTTCTCAAAATTGCCTGGGATAATACAGAAAGCAGTCTCTTTGAATTTGATAAATTGGAAGATGGGGGAGTGTAATTCAGACTCTTTCATGTTCCAAACCTGCGCTTCTCTGCTCTGATTTTATGATCCTTTGGGTCAATGATCTCATCTTTAGATGACTCACAAAAGATTTTCAAATCTGAGATCTTAAGGTATATGTGGGAATGGGATTAAAATAACTCTGGAAACCAATTTAGGAGACTAAGAAGGTTAAGAAATTTGGTAGGCAAGTGGCCAAGGAAAAGATATTATTCTAAAGAAAAAATATGCTGGCCTCTAGTTTGGGGATGGATGGGTTAATGGGAAGGCTCTATCATAGTACTGAATAATTCTACCTCATTCTATGGCATATTTTGTTGACCCTGACCTGGTAGCCCATCTACCAGTTCATTCTTTCTTTTTTTTTTTGGCCACTTCTATTGGTTTTTCATTTATTCATCTTCATCCATTTTTGTTGTTTTGATCTGTATGGGCCTCCCATAGCAGCAGCCTCTCTCGTTGCAGAGCACTGGCTGTGGGCACATGCACTCCAGAGCTATGGCTAGGAAGTCGGACACATGGGTCCAGCCACTTTGCAGCATGTGGGGTCATCCCAGGCCAGGGATTGAACCGGCACCCCTTGTACTGCAAGGTGGTGTCCTTACCAACTGGACCACTGGGGAAACCCCCATCTACCAGTTTATTCTTACTTTACCCTTACAGCTTAATTTACAATCCAAGATTTTCAGGATGAAAGAAAAGAATAATTTGACTTTTGTGTAATCTTGGGAACACTGGAAATAAGAAGCCATTTTCTAAAAATGACAAGCAGAAAGGTGCCTATAGGAAGGGAAAACACTGGAAGAACTATCATTCTCTTATTCTTGGAGTAAACAGAAGGCAGATGACAACCGTGTGTGCTAAGGGTAAAAGAAGAGATACAGGCAGAGGTCTAGGGGAGACAGAACAGCACTGAGCCTGGAGAAACTTTTTATAGAGACGTTGGGTCTGGGAAAATTGATTAATGAATGTACCGTCATGAGTGAGATCCAATAATGTTCAGGAGCCTTTAGGGGAAGTATCCCAAAAGTACTGGTGATGGTGTATTTAACATGTAAGAAAATGACCATGGTTATTGTGGGCTAGTTCTTTGAATTTCATATTTGAAAAGCATTTTAACTTTGGAAAGGAAGAGCTGTTGGATTAATAATACAGTGATCCGATTAGCTGATTAAAATATTAATACTTGTGTCTGGGAGACAAAAGGCCAACGCCCAAATCCCAGAGTGACTGTGCTAGTATTTGGCCTGGACTGACATTAAAGGGATTAATTTGTAGTCAGTGTCAATCTGCTCACAGAGCTCTGCATTTGTCTCAGTTAGTATAAAAGATGCATAATGACACATACACTTGTAAGATTGTACCAAATATCTATTTGCCTATTGGTGGTACTTACACAGATGAAGTAGTCATGGTTTTTTTTCATTGTAGTGCAACACTATCAGAGCTGCAGTCCCAACCTTTTGGGTGCCAGGAACTGGTTTTACAGAAGACAATTTTTTCACAGAACCTGGGAGTGGGGGAGGCTCAGGTGGTAATGGATGTGATACGGAGCAACAGATGAAGCTTCTCTCCCGAGCCTGCCGCTGCCCACCTCCTGCTGGTGTGGCCTGGTTCCTGACAGGCCGCAGACCAGTATCTCTCTGTAGCCGGGAACTGCGAACCCCTGAATGAATAGAGACCATTCAAAACCCTTGCTTAGCATGTGGACCCAGGCCAGGATTGAACCGGCACCCCTTGTACTGCAAGGTGGTGTCCTTACCAACTGGACCACTGGGGAAACCCCCATCTACCAGTTTATTCTTACTTTACCCTTACAGCTTAATTTACAATCCAAGATTTTCAGGATGAAAGAAAAGAATAATTTGACTTTTGTGTAATCTTGGGAACACTGGAAATAAGAAGCCATTTTCTAAAATGACAAGCAGAAAGGTGCCTATAGGAAGGGAAAACACTGGAAGAACTATCATTCTCTTATTCTTGGAGTAAACAGAAGGCAGATGACAACCGTGTGTGCTAAGGGTAAAAGAAGAGATACAGGCAGAGGTCTAGGGGAGACAGAACAGCACTGAGCCTGGAGAAACTTTTTATAGAGACGTTGGGTCTGGGAAAATTGATTAATGAATGTACCGTCATGAGTGAGATCCAATAATGTTCAGGAGCCTTTAGGGGAAGTATCCCAAAAGTACTGGTGATGGTGTATTTAACATGTAAGAAAATGACCATGGTTATTGTGGGCTAGTTCTTTGAATTTCATATTTGAAAAGCATTTTAACTTTGGAAAGGAAGAGCTGTTGGATTAATAATACAGTGATCCGATTAGCTGATTAAAATATTAATACTTGTGTCTGGGAGACAAAAGGCCAACGCCCAAATCCCAGAGTGACTGTGCTAGTATTTGGCCTGGACTGACATTAAAGGGATTAATTTGTAGTCAGTGTCAATCTGCTCACAGAGCTCTGCATTTGTCTCAGTTAGTATAAAAGATGCATAATGACACATACACTTGTAAGATTGTACCAAATATCTATTTGCCTATTGGTGGTACTTACACAGATGAAGTAGTCATGGTTTTTTTTCATTGTAGTGCAACACTATCAGAGCTGCAGTCCCAACCTTTTGGGTGCCAGGAACTGGTTTTACAGAAGACAATTTTTTCACAGAACCTGGGAGTGGGGGAGGCTCAGGTGGTAATGGATGTGATACGGAGCAACAGATGAAGCTTCTCTCCCGAGCCTGCCCGCTGCCCACCTCCTGCTGGTGTGGCCTGGTTCCTGACAGGCCGCAGACCAGTATCTCTCTGTAGCCGGGGAACTGCGAACCCCTGAATGAATAGAGACCATTCTTTTTTAAGAGAGACCCTCTTTTAAGGACTGGGGTCAGTTTTGTTGTAACATTTAGCTTTGCTGCAAATCATATAATGCCCTGAATTCTAAAATCTGAAGAGCTTTTGCAAAGAAGAGCAAGAAGCTTCTTAGAGTAATTTACCCACATTCCCTCGTAGATCCCAGATTTGTACAAAAAATAGTGAATCTTTGTGACTCAGGTTTCTTGCACAGTCTTTTATCATGATTTATCTCTCCAGCTGAGCACTGCTGCATTGCTTTTCTTATCACTTCCCAGGATTCTCTGCAAGTTTGGGAAAGGATCTGGGTATTTCTCATTGTCAGGTGTTATTAACCCCTTTCCTGAATGAAACTGAGACTTGGAAGCCATTCATTGCTATATGGCTATGTTCTAAATTATCTTTCTAGGCAGTATCATAGTCATAGGCTTAAATAATTACTATGTGCCAGATATTTCACATGTAAAATAATTTAAATATTTTCTGTATTTATGTTCATTTATATCCCATTGCCATTAATCCAACATCTCTGTATTTCACTGATCCTTTAGATAGAATCTCCTAAGTTCTGAGGAGGTTTGAGCCAGGGAGATTGAAGAAATCTCTACCTGATAGGAAATCAAACTAAAAGAAAGTTGATCCAATCTGTAGGGTTTGTGGGGAAAACGAGAGGAGAGAAGCAAAGGAAGCAGAGGATGTTTGTCACAGCCTCTTCTCTCTGGGCAGGTCCCAGAAGGAAAGCTATGTTAGGTTAAGGGAAATAATGACGGAAGAGGAGCTTTTACCTTCAATCCTTGAGAGGCTCTGAAAACTATATGATTACCCATGCATGAACAATAGTACCCAAGGGAAAACCTATAGGTATAGCAAATAGAAAGTACTCCTGAGACAAGGTCAGCCTGCCGGGTCATGCCCACCTCCCAACCTTTGGGTGCCAGGAACTGGTTTTACAGAAGACAATTTTTCACAGAACCTGGGAGTGGGGGAGGCTCAGGTGGTAATGGATGTGATACGGAGCAACAGATGAAGCTTCTCTCCCGAGCCTGCCCGCTGCCCACCTCCTGCTGGTGTGGCCTGGTTCCTGACAGGCCGCAGACCAGTATCTCTCTGTAGCCGGGGAACTGCGAACCCCTGAATGAATAGAGACCATTCTTTTTTAAGAGAGACCCTCTTTTAAGGACTGGGGTCAGTTTTGTTGTAACATTTAGCTTTGCTGCAAATCATATAATGCCCTGAATTCTAAAATCTGAAGAGCTTTTGCAAAGAAGAGCAAGAAGCTTCTTAGAGTAATTTACCCACATTCCCTCGTAGATCCCAGATTTGTACAAAAAATAGTGAATCTTTGTGACTCAGGTTTCTTGCACAGTCTTTTATCATGATTTATCTCTCCAGCTGAGCACTGCTGCATTGCTTTTCTTATCACTTCCCAGGATTCTCTGCAAGTTTGGGAAAGGATCTGGGTATTTCTCATTGTCAGGTGTTATTAACCCCTTTCCTGAATGAAACTGAGACTTGGAAGCCATTCATTGCTATATGGCTATGTTCTAAATTATCTTTCTAGGCAGTATCATAGTCATAGGCTTAAATAATTACTATGTGCCAGATATTTCACATGTAAAATAATTTAAATATTTTCTGTATTTATGTTCATTTATATCCCATTGCCATTAATCCAACATCTCTGTATTTCACTGATCCTTTAGATAGAATCTCCTAAGTTCTGAGGAGGTTTGAGCCAGGGAGATTGAAGAAATCTCTACCTGATAGGAAATCAAACTAAAAGAAAGTTGATCCAATCTGTAGGGTTTGTGGGGAAAACGAGAGGAGAGAAGCAAAGGAAGCAGAGGATGTTTGTCACAGCCTCTTCTCTCTGGGCAGGTCCCAGAAGGAAAGCTATGTTAGGTTAAGGGAAATAATGACGGAAGAGGAGCTTTTACCTTCAATCCTTGAGAGGCTCTGAAAACTATATGATTACCCATGCATGAACAATAGTACCCAAGGGAAAACCTATAGGTATAGCAAATAGAAAGTACTCCTGAGACAAGGTCAGTTCCCGCACAGCATGCAAGAAGGAAGATGTTCCCACTGGCTCCTAGGCAAAGATGTGTAAGTGAACTCAGGGTCACTGGCAGTATATATCATTAAACTTCTAGGTAAAGTGTCCCTTGTCTGAGATCTGGATAGCAAACCACTAGGCCCCAGAGAGAAAAGTAGTCTGCAGCAAGCCCCAGGGCCTCACTGGGACCACATTGTTAGGAAAGGCCATTAGACCACAAGGAAATAGAGAACAGATTCAAAGTATTCCACATGAAGAGTTTCTCAGCAAACGCTGCAAGATCAGAGATGGGGTGGTACCAACCTTACCTTAAAGATACCAAGGAGACATTTTCGAAGAGTGGAACACGTAACCTCAAAGTTAAAAAAAATGCTATCGTGCAAGGGAACACTCAGCAGAGAAGAAAGCCACTTAGTATTTCACTGAGGAGGAAAATGAAGGGGTTTTAAATACTAGAAAGAGTTCATTTTAGCATATTAAGTAAGATGGATTGAATTCGCAGTTTGACTCATAGTTAGAGCAAGCTTGATTTTTAATGATGAGGAAGGTAATTTTTAAATTGGAGGATAATTGCCTTACAATGTTGTGTTTCTGCTGTACAATATGAATCAGCTGTACGTACACATATATTCCCTTTCTCTTTAATCCCCCCAATCCCCGTGCCACTTCTCTAGGTCATCACAGTGCACTGAACTAAGCTGCCTGCGCTCTACAGCAGCTGCCCACTAGCTGTCTGCTTTACAAATGGAAATGTAGATACGTCAGTGCTCCTCATTAATGCCAAACCCTTTTACCTGTTTTAGGAAATCTGAGGAGGTTTGAGCCAGGAGATTGAAGAAATCTCTACCTGATAGGAAATCAAACTAAAAGAAAGTTGATCCAATCTGTAGGGTTTGTGGGGAAAACGAGAGGAGAGAAGCAAAGGAAGCAGAGGATGTTTGTCACAGCCTCTTCTCTCTGGGCAGGTCCCAGAAGGAAAGCTATGTTAGGTTAAGGGAAATAATGACGGAAGAGGAGCTTTTACCTTCAATCCTTGAGAGGCTCTGAAAACTATATGATTACCCATGCATGAACAATAGTACCCAAGGGAAAACCTATAGGTATAGCAAATAGAAAGTACTCCTGAGACAAGGTCAGTTCCCGCAGCATGCAAGAAGGAAGATGTTCCCACTGGCTCCTAGGCAAAGATGTGTAAGTGAACTCAGGGTCACTGGCAGTATATATCATTAAACTTCTAGGTAAAGTGTCCCTTGTCTGAGATCTGGATAGCAAACCACTAGGCCCCAGAGAGAAAAGTAGTCTGCAGCAAGCCCCAGGGCCTCACTGGGACCACATTGTTAGGAAAGGCCATTAGACCACAAGGAAATAGAGAACAGATTCAAAGTATTCCACATGAAGAGTTTCTCAGCAAACGCTGCAAGATCAGAGATGGGGTGGTACCAACCTTACCTTAAAGATACCAAGGAGACATTTTCGAAGAGTGGAACACGTAACCTCAAAGTTAAAAAAAATGCTATCGTGCAAGGGAACACTCAGCAGAGAAGAAAGCCACTTAGTATTTCACTGAGGAGGAAAATGAAGGGGTTTTAAATACTAGAAAGAGTTCATTTTAGCATATTAAGTAAGATGGATTGAATTCGCAGTTTGACTCATAGTTAGAGCAAGCTTGATTTTTAATGATGAGGAAGGTAATTTTTAAATTGGAGGATAATTGCCTTACAATGTTGTGTTTCTGCTGTACAATATGAATCAGCTGTACGTACACATATATTCCCTTTCTCTTTAATCCCCCCAATCCCCGTGCCACTTCTCTAGGTCATCACAGTGCACTGAACTAAGCTGCCTGCGCTCTACAGCAGCTGCCCACTAGCTGTCTGCTTTACAAATGGAAATGTAGATACGTCAGTGCTCCTCTCAAAATTTGGCCCCTCTTCCTATTTCTGTATTTCTATTTCTATACTCTATTTCTATTCTCTATTCCTGTCCTGTGGGGAAACAAACCCAGGAAGGTTTCTTGTAGCCTTGGCTAAGCCAGGAGAAAAGTAAATTGGTAATGAGAAATACACTAGAAAAATTTAAAACAAACAAGTGATTTGATTCACATGGGCTTATTAGCTGGGGATACACTGATCGGCAACAGGTGGGAGGTCTCCTGTGAACTGTGGAACGCCAGGTCTGTGCAGACTCCTTAACTTCTTGCCGATTTAGTTGCCCCCCAGCTGCAACATGCCCTTTCCATCCTCAGAGCAATGAGAAGTGACTGAAATCAGCCGTGGCTAATATCATTGCCTATAAACACCTGGGGGCTTTAGCACTGAATAAAAGCGGGCTGGTGAATGTGTTCCGGGCCTTGACCCAAGTGGCCTTGAGTCCCCCGTTCCCATCCTTTCTTTTTCTTTCTCTCTCTCTCTCTCTCTGTCTGTGTATGTGTGTGTTTCTTATCGTCTAGTTGCATCCGCTATTCTCTGTGCACCTGGCTGATGAGTCGCGGCCCTGCCCTGCAAATAGGTTCATTAGTACCGTTTTTCAAGATTCCATATATAAGCAATGATATATGATATTTATTTTTCTCTTTTGGACCTCTTTACTCTGTTTGACAGTCTCTAGATTCTTTCAGGTCACTACAAATGACTCCATTTTGTTCCTCTTTATGGCTGAGTAATATTCCATTATATATATGTACCACACCTTTTTTATCCATTCTTCTGTCAGTGGACATTTAGGTTGCTTCTGTGTCCTGATTATTGTACATAGTGATGCTATGAACATTGGGCTGCATGTTTCTTTTCAAATTAGTGGGGTTTTTGTTTGTTTGGTTGGTTTTTTTTTTTTTTTTTTTTTTGATACATACCAAGGAGTAGAATTGCAGAATCATATGATTATCCTATTTTTAGTTTTTTTGAGACACCTCCATAATGTTTTTCACAGTGACTGCTCCAGTTTACATTCCCACCAACAGAAGAAGAATATACACACTCATGGTATTTGTTATTTGTGCTCTTTTTGATGACTGCCATTCTGACAGTTGTGAGGTGATATCTCATGGTGGTTTTGATTTGCATTTCCCTAATGATTAGCAGTGTTGAGTATCTTTTCATGTGGCCATCTGTTGGCCATCTGCATGTCCTCTTTAGGAAAATGTCCTTTCAGATCTTCTGTTTTTTAATCAAGAAGTTTTTCTTTTTTTTTTCTTTGACGTCGAGTTGTATGAGCTGCTTATATATGCTGGATATGAATCCTCTATAGGTCATAATATTTGCAAATATTTTCTCTCATTCAATAGTTTTTTGTTAAATTTTATCAGTTGTTCCCATTGCTATGTGAGAGATTTTATGTTTAATTAGATCCTACTTATTTATTTTTGCTTTTATTTCCTTTGCTTTAGGAGACAGATTCAAAAACATATTTTTTTATGATTTATGTCAAAAACGTTTTTTTTTTTTTTTTTTAAGAATTTTATGGTTTTATATTTAGACTTTTAATTCATTAGGGGTCTATTTTTATATATGGTGTGAGAAACTATTCTAATTTCATTCTTTTATATACAGCTGTCCAGTTTTCCAAGCACCACTTACTGAGGAGACTGTCTCTTCTCCATTGTATTATCTTGCTTCCATTGTTGTAGGTTAATGGAAGATAAGTATGTGCATTTTTGCATGTATGCAAAAAAAGAATGTGTAGTCTGCTGCTTTCATTATTTATTGCTTTTTCCTCTTTATGGCTGAGTAATATTCCATTATATATATGTACCACACCTTTTTTATCCATTCTTCTGTCAGTGGACATTTAGGTTGCTTCTGTGTCCTGATTATTGTACATAGTGATGCTATGAACATTGGGCTGCATGTTTCTTTTCAAATTAGTGGGGTTTTTGTTTGTTTGGTTGGTTTTTTTTTTTTTTTTTTTTTTTGATACATACCAAGGAGTAGAATTGCAGAATCATATGATTATCCTATTTTTAGTTTTTTTGAGACACCTCCATAATGTTTTTCACAGTGACTGCTCCAGTTTACATTCCCACCAACAGAAGAAGAATATACACACTCATGGTATTTGTTATTTGTGCTCTTTTTGATGACTGCCATTCTGACAGTTGTGAGGTGATATCTCATGGTGGTTTTGATTTGCATTTCCCTAATGATTAGCAGTGTTGAGTATCTTTTCATGTGGCCATCTGTTGGCCATCTGCATGTCCTCTTTAGGAAAATGTCCTTTCAGATCTTCTGTTTTTTAATCAAGAAGTTTTTTTTTTTTTTTTCTTTGACGTCCGAGTTGTATGAGCTGCTTATATATGCTGGATATGAATCCTCTATAGGTCATAATATTTGCAAATATTTTCTCTCATTCAATAGTTTTTTGTTAAATTTTATCAGTTGTTCCCATTGCTATGTGAGAGATTTTATGTTTAATTAGATCCTACTTATTTATTTTTGCTTTTATTTCCTTTGCTTTAGGAGACAGATTCAAAAACATATTTTTTTATGATTTATGTCAAAAACGTTTTTTTTTTTTTTTTAAGAATTTTATGGTTTTATATTTAGACTTTTAATTCATTAGGGGTCTATTTTTATATATGGTGTGAGAAACTATTCTAATTTCATTCTTTTATATACAGCTGTCCAGTTTTCCAAGCACCACTTACTGAGGAGACTGTCTCTTCTCCATTGTATTATCTTGCTTCCATTGTTGTAGGTTAATGGAAGATAAGTATGTGCATTTTTGCATGTATGCAAAAAAAGAATGTGTAGTCTGCTGCTTTCAGGTGGAATGCTCTCTGTATATCAGTTAAGGTCCTCTGCTCTAATGTGTCATTTAAGGCCAATGTTTTCATATTGATTTTATGTCTAGATGATCTGTCTATTGATATAAATGAGGCATTAAAAATTCCCATTATTATTATGTTACTGCTGATTTGTTTTTTTATGTCTGTTAATAGTTAGATGTTCCTGTGTTGGGAACATAAATATTTATAATTATTATACCTTGAATTGATTCCTTGATCATATGTAGTGTCCTTTGTCTCTTTTAAGTCTTTATTTTAGTATCTATTTCCTTTGACATAAGTATTGTTACACAGGCTTTGTTTTTATTTTTGTTGGGATATATTTGTTTTGCAATGTTGCATTAGCTTCATACAGCAAAGTTATTGTTATACGTTTCTACAGAGTTTTCATGTTTAGAGGCATACATAATCCCGAAACAGTCATAGGTATTTCCCTGACTCTCTCCCCTGAGCCCTCCTTCCCTTTCCCCCTTCCCAGCCCCCCAAAAGGTTGATGCTTAGTCCCCATGTAGGTTCCTTTAGTCTTACAGCTTAATCACAGTGGTTATCTCTATTACGTATGATAGTGTAGGTTTCCTTGTTGCTCTTTCCGTACTTCTCATCCGATCTTCCCTCCCCTCAATGACCATAGGTCTGTTTTCTAAGTCTATTTCTCCATCACAGTTCTGCATGCGCGTTTATGGGTACCACCTTACTAGATTCCATATATATGTGTTAGTATACTGGATTTGTTCTTTTCTTTTTGACTTATTTCACTTTGTATAATAGGTTCTAGATTCATCCACCTCATCAGGACTGATTCTTCTGCATTTCTTTTTACAGATGAGAAGAATTTCATTGTATACATATGCCATAGTTTCTTTATCCATTCATTTGTCAGTGGACATCTAGGCTGCTTCCATGTTCTAGCTATTATATACAATTCTGCCATGAACATTGGGTACAGGTATCTCTTTCAATTTTGATTGCATCACAATATATGCCTAATAATGGGATTGCTGGGTCATATAGTGTCAGGCTTTCTTTTGATTTCTATTTGTATGGAATACCTTTTTTCATTCCCTCACTTTCAGTTTGTATGTGTCTTTAGGTCTGAAGTGAATCTCTTGTAGGTGGTTTATATATGGATCTTGTTTTTGTGTCCATCTAGTCACTCTTTTTTCCCCTCTCTTTTCTTACTCTCTTCCTTTGTGATTTGATCACTTCTTTAATGTTTTATATATATATATATATTTTGTTATATATACAAAAAAGGAAAAGGAATCCAAATATAACATTATAGATTATAATATATAACATTATAGGCTATAGTCTATAACATGGTAGTTTTTGGTTTGTGGTTACCATGACGTTTTTATATAGCATTGTCTCTGTAAATGTGTTTGTTTTTATTTTGTTTTGCAATGTTGCATTAGCTTCATACAGCAAAGTTATTGTTATACGTTTCTACAGAGTTTTCATGTTTAGAGGCATACATAATCCCGAAACAGTCATAGGTATTTCCCTGACTCTCTCCCCTGAGCCCTCCTTCCCTTTCCCCCTTCCCAGCCCCCCAAAAGGTTGATGCTTAGTCCCCATGTAGGTTCCTTTAGTCTTACAGCTTAATCACAGTGGTTATCTCTATTACGTATGATAGTGTAGGTTTCCTTGTTGCTCTTTCCGTACTTCTCATCCGATCTTCCCTCCCCTCAATGACCATAGGTCTGTTTTCTAAGTCTATTTCTCCATCACAGTTCTGCATGCGCGTTTATGGGTACCACCTTACTAGATTCCATATATATGTGTTAGTATACTGGATTTGTTCTTTTCTTTTTGACTTATTTCACTTTGTATAATAGGTTCTAGATTCATCCACCTCATCAGGACTGATTCTTCTGCATTTCTTTTTACAGATGAGAAGAATTTCATTGTATACATATGCCATAGTTTCTTTATCCATTCATTTGTCAGTGGACATCTAGGCTGCTTCCATGTTCTAGCTATTATATACAATTCTGCCATGAACATTGGGTACAGGTATCTCTTTCAATTTTGATTGCATCACAATATATGCCTAATAATGGGATTGCTGGGTCATATAGTGTCAGGCTTTCTTTTGATTTCTATTTGTATGGAATACCTTTTTTCATTCCCTCACTTTCAGTTTGTATGTGTCTTTAGGTCTGAAGTGAATCTCTTGTAGGTGGTTTATATATGGATCTTGTTTTTGTGTCCATCTAGTCACTCTTTTTTCCCCTCTCTTTTCTTACTCTCTTCCTTTGTGATTTGATCACTTCTTTAATGTTTTATATATATATATATATTTTGTTATATATACAAAAAAGGAAAAGGAATCCAAATATAACATTATAGATTATAATATATAACATTATAGGCTATAGTCTATAACATGGTAGTTTTTGGTTTGTGGTTACCATGACGTTTTTATATAGCATTGTCTCTGTAAATGTGTTTGTTTTAAATTTCTAATCTCTTAATTTCAAATGCATTTGAAAAGTCCTTTATTTGCACTATCGTCCCCTCATAATTTTTTTTTCTGTCTTGTCTTATGTCTGATTGCTTTATATATCCCTTAACTGCTTACTGTGGATATAGATGATTTTACTACTTTTGTCTTTAGATTTTCTATTAGCTTTGTATAAGATGTTTTCCTACCTTATAGGTTTATCTTTACTGATGAGCATTTTCATTTCATTACTGTTTCGTGTTGTGGCCTTTTCTTTTTCATCTTGAGAAATTCCCTTAGCATTTGTTTTAAAGTTGGTTTGGTAGAGCTGAAATGTTTTAGCCTTTGCTTTCTGTAAAGCTTTTGGTCTCTCCATCAAAATAAATGAGGACCTTACTGCTTAGAGTTTTCTTGTTTGTAGGTTTTCCCCTTTCATCATTTTAAATACATTGTGCCAGTCCCTCTGGCCTGCAGAATTTCTCTTGAAGTCAGCTGATGGTCTCATGGGAGTCTCCTTGAATGTTATTTGTTGTTTTTCCATTGATGGTTTTCATAGTCTCTCTTTATCTTTAATTTATTTTTTTCATTTTAATTTCAATGTGTTTTGTGTGTTCTTCTTTGGGTTAATCCTGTATTGGACTCTTTCTGCCTCCTGGATTTAACTGTTTCCTTTTCCAGGTTAGGAGTATTTTCAGCTGCTATGTCTTCAGTATTTTCTCAGATCCTTTCTCTCTTTGACTTCTGAATATTAGTGTCCTTGATATTATTGCAGAGGTCACTTAAACTGTCTTCTTTTCTTTCTTATTGTCTCTTTTCAGCTTCAGTGATTTCCACTACTTTGTCTTTTAGCTCATTGATCATTCTTGTATCATTTATTCTAGTCTTGATTCCTTATAGTATATTTTTCATTTCATTTGTTGTCTTCTTCATCTCTGGTTGTCCTTTCTATTTTCTCTTTGTTGAAAAGTTTGACTTCTCATTGTTTCCGTGTTTTCTTCTTCTTGAGTTCTTTGGTTATCTTATTGCCCGAAACTCTGTCTCTGATGGATAGTCCATTTCCATTTCAATTAGTTTTATCTTGTTCTTTTGTCTGGAACATGTTTCTCTTCTGCCTCGTTTTGCCTAAGTTTGTTTTCTGTATTTGCTAGGTTAGTTACATTTTCTGACCTTGGAGAAATGGTTTTCTCTAGGAGTCACACTATGTGTTTCTACAAGGAACTCCTCTCTGATTATCGGAGCTGTATACTCTATGGATTCTACTAATGAGAACTACATGGGTTCTTTTGTTGTAGCGAACTGGTTATTTGGATAGTTGGGTAGGCTTTTTTGGCTCATAGTATGGTTGGTTGCCAGACCCTGCCTTGTGTGGCAGCTGCTGGCTGCTGTTTGGGCAGCGTCTCGTGTGAGACGCTGACTGCAGAACCCCATGGAGCCTGGGGGCTAGTGCTGGTTCACTGATGGATGGAGTCAGGGTCCACCTACTCATCAGGGGGTGAAACCAGGTCTTGGAATTAGTGCCAAGCTACTGACAGGCAGAACCAGGTCCTGCAGTCTGGTTGCTGGGCCCACGGATCCCAAAGCTGATGTCAGATTGCTACTATGAAGTGACTTTTCCTAATACAGTTGAGTGCAGGATCCTGGGTTACCCAAAGCCTGTGTTGAGCTGCTAGTAGGCAGTGCCTGGTTCCAGTTCATCCCAGAGCAGGGTCTGCTCCAGTGCCTTAGGGTTTACCAAATTTTTGAAAAACTGACATTTTGTTTGCGGAGCATTGTCACCTAATATATGACACTGTGCTCAGTTCTAGTTCTAATCCTCATAGAAACAGATTTCAAAGTATAGAGTTGGGGGAGCTCTTAATTGATGTGCCTATATGATCACTAGTTTTTAACAACTAATCTTATTGTTGCCCGTTCCTTTTCATTAGACTCCATTTCATTAAAATCAAAATTACACTTGGACCTTTCTCTATTTGCAGAGTTCTGTTTGTCTTCTTGTCTTGAAATGATTGAGTTTCTGCTTAATTTTTTTCTGATATTCTAAGTAAATATTTTATGCTGAATTGCAGCCTCATTTCAGTGCTGTAGCTGTATTGGGTTATTGATGAATTTACCAGAAGTTTATAAAGTTCTGTTATATCTTGCAGGGTCTTCTGAAAAAAGGGTCTCAAAAAATTTACTATCCACCTATTTACTACCTATTGATGTAAGAGGAAATCAGATGGGTCAGCCCTAAGGTAGGAAGGTTTTATTTCAGTGGAAGAAAGAACTTGGTGAAAGGGTTATTTGGCTTTAGCTATGGAAATGAGCTATTAAAGAAGGCTGGACTCCGCTTTCCTAGGGGAAATTAATGGTCCCCTCTTCAGTGTTGGCTGTCTTGCCTAGAGACTTGGGATTAATTGAATGGGTTCCTCCAAGCTGACATAGCTTCTATCATATACAGATAATAACTTGAATAGCAGGTTTCATATTAATTTTTTCTTAAATTTAGTGAAAGTTTAGCAGCAGATATGTGTTCAATTTCTTTTTCAAAGAATGGGAATTATGATGTTACCTATAGTAAATGGGAAAAGAGTTTGTCAGGTTCCATATTCTAAAAATTATTATCATTTTTTGACATATTCACCAAGATGGATTCTAGAAACCACCCCAAATTGGTTGTTAGCAGGTAAAGGAAATGGTTTAGAAATATAAAATGTTTTTCAATTGAAGATATTTGAGAATTTTACCATTTCATTTTCTTTCTCTGGTGGAGTAAGAAAAGACCTTGACAAAATATACATTGACCACTTTTCATTTATGCTGGTTGTAGCTCTATGTCTGAAGGGCATATGTGATAAATTGGTCATACATTATCTCATTTACAGTTTGAGTTTTATGAGTGCCAGTGGAAAACAATTACCATATATACATTGTGCTCAGTTCTAGTTCTAATCCTCATAGAAACAGATTTCAAAGTATAGAGTTGGGGGAGCTCTTAATTGATGTGCCTATATGATCACTAGTTTTTAACAACTAATCTTATTGTTGCCCGTTCCTTTTCATTAGACTCCATTTCATTAAAATCAAAATTACACTTGGACCTTTCTCTATTTGCAGAGTTCTGTTTGTCTTCTTGTCTTGAAATGATTGAGTTTCTGCTTAATTTTTTTCTGATATTCTAAGTAAATATTTTATGCTGAATTGCAGCCTCATTTCAGTGCTGTAGCTGTATTGGGTTATTGATGAATTTACCAGAAGTTTATAAAGTTCTGTTATATCTTGCAGGGTCTTCTGAAAAAAGGGTCTCAAAAAATTTACTATCCACCTATTTACTACCTATTGATGTAAGAGGAAATCAGATGGGTCAGCCCTAAGGTAGGAAGGTTTTATTTCAGTGGAAGAAAGAACTTGGTGAAAGGGTTATTTGGCTTTAGCTATGGAAATGAGCTATTAAAGAAGGCTGGACTCCGCTTTCCTAGGGGAAATTAATGGTCCCCTCTTCAGTGTTGGCTGTCTTGCCTAGAGACTTGGGATTAATTGAATGGGTTCCTCCAAGCTGACATAGCTTCTATCATATACAGATAATAACTTGAATAGCAGGTTTCATATTAATTTTTTCTTAAATTTAGTGAAAGTTTAGCAGCAGATATGTGTTCAATTTCTTTTTCAAAGAATGGGAATTATGATGTTACCTATAGTAAATGGGAAAAGAGTTTGTCAGGTTCCATATTCTAAAAATTATTATCATTTTTTGACATATTCACCAAGATGGATTCTAGAAACCACCCCAAATTGGTTGTTAGCAGGTAAAGGAAATGGTTTAGAAATATAAAATGTTTTTCAATTGAAGATATTTGAGAATTTTACCATTTCATTTTCTTTCTCTGGTGGAGTAAGAAAAGACCTTGACAAAATATACATTGACCACTTTTCATTTATGCTGGTTGTAGCTCTATGTCTGAAGGGCATATGTGATAAATTGGTCATACATTATCTCATTTACAGTTTGAGTTTTATGAGTGCCAGTGAAACAATTACCATATATACATTTTACAATAAATGGGCAAACAGTGGCTGTAGACAATATGGAAAAGTCAATAATTAATTTCAAATATCCAAATGTAGCAGAGACACTGGAGCTTTCTCTTCTTTTCAAAAGAGATGGCTTCTTTGTTAGGAATATGCAAGCATGTTAATTCATTACTCTGTGGTTTCTCTTTTTCCAAAGCTTGTCTAAGGCCTAATTTATCTGCAAGACTGAAAGCTGTTTAAACGGATAATATGCCTCCTTCATGAGAAATACTACCCCTTTATGCTCCATTAAATTCAGACGTTGACTCTATAAGCTACGTACCAATTATTTCTTTCCAGAAACAGCAGCGTAGTCTTTTTTTTTTTTTTTTCACAAAAGACAACAGATTATTGCAAGCTGCCATTAATCTTTGCATAGTCCACAAACTACACAGAACACAAGGGAGAAAATAATTGAGTAGCTATTTTAACATTTGCGAAAGTACTATAAGGAGAGAAAATTTAAAAAAAAAAAAAAGATTTTTGTCTGTTTGTTGCTTATAAAATACATCAGTTCTCCTCCGAAAGATTAAAGTACCCTTAAATTAATAAATAATGACCTGCTGATGTTGAAGCAGTACCTATGGATGAACACAGATGAATCTTTATCTGGCAGATCTTTGTTTTTTCCAGCATCATGTATGGCCGACCACTCTACAGTCCTCCTATATTGCTCCATTAGTTGGATGGTGCTGTTAGTGAAATACATATTGACATGCTAAAATGGGTTCTTTGATGATAAAATTATTATCATTTTTGACATATTCCTAAAGATGGATTCTAGAAACCACCCCAACTTGGTGGTTAGCAGGTAAAGGAAATGGTTTAGAAATATAAAATGTTTTTCAATTGAAGATATTTGAGAATTTTACCATTTCATTTTCTTTCTCTGGTGGAGTAAGAAAAGACCTTGACAAAATATACATTGACCACTTTTCATTTATGCTGGTTGTAGCTCTATGTCTGAAGGGCATATGTGATAAATTGGTCATACATTATCTCATTTACAGTTTGAGTTTTATGAGTGCCAGTGAAACAATTACCATATATACATTTTACAATAAATGGGCAAACAGTGGCTGTAGACAATATGGAAAAGTCAATAATTAATTTCAAATATCCAAATGTAGCAGAGACACTGGAGCTTTCTCTTCTTTTCAAAAGAGATGGCTTCTTTGTTAGGAATATGCAAGCATGTTAATTCATTACTCTGTGGTTTCTCTTTTTCCAAAGCTTGTCTAAGGCCTAATTTATCTGCAAGACTGAAAGCTGTTTAAACGGATAATATGCCTCCTTCATGAGAAATACTACCCCTTTATGCTCCATTAAATTCAGACGTTGACTCTATAAGCTACGTACCAATTATTTCTTTCCAGAAACAGCAGCGTAGTCTTTTTTTTTTTTTTTTCACAAAAGACAACAGATTATTGCAAGCTGCCATTAATCTTTGCATAGTCCACAAACTACACAGAACACAAGGGAGAAAATAATTGAGTAGCTATTTTAACATTTGCGAAAGTACTATAAGGAGAGAAAATTTAAAAAAAAAAAAAAGATTTTTGTCTGTTTGTTGCTTATAAAATACATCAGTTCTCCTCCGAAAGATTAAAGTACCCTTAAATTAATAAATAATGACCTGCTGATGTTGAAGCAGTACCTATGGATGAACACAGATGAATCTTTATCTGGCAGATCTTTGTTTTTTCCAGCATCATGTATGGCCGACCACTCTACAGTCCTCCTATATTGCTCCATTAGTTGGATGGTGCTGTTAGTGAAATACATATTGACATGCTAAAATGGGTTCTTTGATGATAACAGTATTGTTTGGTGCCAGATAACAAGCCAGTTTTCATAGTGAAAACCAGAAAAATACACTAGTACCTCAGCATAACCCATCCCAGGCTGTAATTTAATATGATGACTGTGACTCATTTTCGAGGATATGAATTACTGTACATTACAGGACTATTTACAAAACTAGAGACATGGTTTCTGGTCCATGTGTCAAAGTCCAAGAAGTATTTTAATAGTGAAAAGCCAATAACCAGGTTATTTGCATAAAATTTTTAACTTTTCTCCTTCATACAGTCAAAAATATGAGTGCCTCCAAATTAACTTTCATTCAACAAGTGTTCATTGGACATTTATCAGTAGTATAACCAAAAATAAAGTGGAGACAGAAATGCTTCTGCCTTCATAGAGCTTGCATTCAAGAATAGTGCTGATGTTTTAGTCTAAAGGCATTTTCTTTTATGTGCTTCATTGGCATTTTTTGTTTGTTTACTTCCTCCTTCCCTTCCCCCTTCCTTTCTTCTATCTTCCCTTCTATATTTATTTATTTATTTTTTTTATTTAATGATTTGCTCATTTCTGAATGGGGATTTCGTTCTGCTGTGTCCAAATGGAGAAACATTTGGACAGTATGGTTCACAGATCAGTGAGCCTTAGACTAGCTTAAGTGTATTAGCATATTTCATTCCCCTAGAAATTTCATGGGTAAATAGCCAATCAGAGTTCATAAGATCCTGGAAACTAGGCTTTGGGGGAAAAAACATTTCTTACTGCTTTCTCAGGAACTAGATGAAGGAACTTTTTCTTCCAAGACTTAGTGATATAAAAATATGAATAGTGAGCTGCAACTAAGAGAAGTGAGATAGAATTGGTGCTTAACTGCCTCATGAGAGCTGATTGTATAGCCAACCCTGCATTCAGTGACATCACATTGAAAGCTTGATATGTCCATGGCCCTGTTGGAACTGTTTATACCATAGAAATCACTTATACTATTACAAATGAAGACTTATTTCTTTAACTTTTCCCTTTGTTCCTTCCTCATTTCTCTTCCCTTCCCTTTCCTTCTCTCCCCTACTTGGTTCTCCTCTATCTTCCCTCCCTCCCTTTGTTTCTTTTTCTCTCTTCCTTTTTAGAGGTACAGAGAGTCCATAGTATAGAGATAGGAAGTAAGCCTGAGGCAGTGAAATTTTGAATAGTTTGAAAAGTATTGTTTGGTGCCAGATAACGCCAGCGTGAAAACCAGAAAAATACACTAGTACCTCAGCAAAACCCAATGTTTTAATATGATGACTGTGACTCATTTTCGAGGATATGAATTACTGTACATTACAGGACTATTTACAAAACTAGAGACATGGTTTCTGGTCCATGTGTCAAAGTCCAAGAAGTATTTTAATAGTGAAAAGCCAATAACCAGGTTATTTGCATAAAATTTTAACTTTTCTCCTTCATACAGTCAAAAATATGAGTGCCTCCAAATTAACTTTCATTCAACAAGTGTTCATTGGACATTTATCAGTAGTATAACCAAAAATAAAGTGGAGACAGAAATGCTTCTGCCTTCATAGAGCTTGCATTCAAGAATAGTGCTGATGTTTTAGTCTAAAGGCATTTTCTTTTATGTGCTTCATTGGCATTTTTTGTTTGTTTACTTCCTCCTTCCCTTCCCCCTTCCTTTCTTCTATCTTCCCTTCTATATTTATTTATTTATTTTTTTTATTTAATGATTTGCTCATTTCTGAATGGGGATTTCGTTCTGCTGTGTCCAAATGGAGAAACATTTGGACAGTATGGTTCACAGATCAGTGAGCCTTAGACTAGCTTAAGTGTATTAGCATATTTCATTCCCCTAGAAATTTCATGGGTAAATAGCCAATCAGAGTTCATAAGATCCTGGAAACTAGGCTTTGGGGGAAAAAACATTTCTTACTGCTTTCTCAGGAACTAGATGAAGGAACTTTTTCTTCCAAGACTTAGTGATATAAAAATATGAATAGTGAGCTGCAACTAAGAGAAGTGAGATAGAATTGGTGCTTAACTGCCTCATGAGAGCTGATTGTATAGCCAACCCTGCATTCAGTGACATCACATTGAAAGCTTGATATGTCCATGGCCCTGTTGGAACTGTTTATACCATAGAAATCACTTATACTATTACAAATGAAGACTTATTTCTTTAACTTTTCCCTTTGTTCCTTCCTCATTTCTCTTCCCTTCCCTTTCCTTCTCTCCCCTACTTGGTTCTCCTCTATCTTCCCTCCCTCCCTTTGTTTCTTTTTCTCTCTTCCTTTTTAGAGGTACAGAGAGTCCATAGTATAGAGATAGGAAGTAAGCCTGAGGCAGTGGAGAGCTTAGAGAAAATGAGTCTTTGAGATATAATTTGAACTGTTAGTTCAAGCTTTGCTTGAAACTTACCATACTTTTGGAGATTTGATGTAAAATGTCACCAGGGAAGCCCATAACAGGATCAAAAAGTCACAAAAATTTTATAGTCAGTGTATAGTATATTATTTTTTGAAAGTAAAACATTCCAAGTTAAGATTATTCAAAGTGTGTTTTTAGATGCTAATTGAGATTCTATAAAAATGGAATATACGTACTGGGACTTTTCAGAAAGGACATGAAAAATTTGACTATGTACCTCTACTTCCTTTTTTTTTTTTTAATTTCTCTTTTGGGGGGTGGGGAGGGAGGGGGATGGGCAGGCCACTTCTATTGGTCTTTCATTTCACTTTTTTCATCCGTATTTGTTCTTTGGCTCCTGTGGGCCTCCCATCGCGGTGGCCTCTGTCGTCACAGAGCAGCGGCTCTGGGCGCACGCGTGCCAGAGCTCCGGCTCGGTAATTGGACACATCAGTCCAGCCGCTCCGTGGCACGTGGGATCTTCACAGGCCAGGGATCGAGCCGGCGCCCCTTGCACTGCAAGGCGGTGTCCTTACCCACTGGAACACCAGGGGAAGCCCTGTACCTCTACTTCTTAAGATGCATCTACTGAGCTCAGGACATTGATAATTTGGAAGAGATAGTTTACTTGTTGAGGACATATGTTGTCTGAAGAGGTAAAAGCTAAGTAATTAAGCAGTATATGTTATCAACCTAATAAGCACTGACTCAGTTATCAGATCTACTCCACTACAGTTTGTAAGTAGTATTTGCTAAGTATTACTCATGTAAAAATTGCAGATACACATCTGTAACTCTAAACTGATCGCTGTCCATCTAGGCAGTGAGTTGGAGAGTTGAAACTAAAGGAAATGACAAATCTAAAATAGTAGGACAGTTAAAGTTTCTGTCTTAGTATGATTTGGAAGCAGTGGAATCACTTGATTCTTCCCAGGCTAAAAATATTTATTGAGTCTCAACAGTGAAAAAAGTAACTTGTACACATTTTTACTCACTTATTAAAAGAGGAAACTACGCTTAAGGTATGATACAACAGATTATGAACAGGAAATACTTGTACACTCCTTAAAGCTGATTTTTGTTTGATTTTTGGGTGACTTTATTGGCAATATTAGCAATGAATTTATTTAAGTTATTTTTTTGATAGCTTCTCTTAGATAGTCCTTTCCCACAGCTCAGAAACTCTGGTTAGGGAATTCTTAATGTCTGTACTGAGATGCTGAACAGGTCAACACCGGAAGCCTATGTATGTACATCATATCACTGGCCATCCTTCCCACAGCTCTGCCATGCTTGCATATCCTAGCAATGGATTTAGATCTTAAGTATTTAATGAACTCCCGATATGTGTTAAACATTTTCATTTTCATGAGTGTCTGATAGACAAAAGCATGATGTTCTCCATTTACTAAGTAAAGAAAAATGACTTGTCAAAGCTTAGGAGTCCTGTGAGGGGAAGAGGTTGGGTCTAATTCTCGTGTCCATACTTAATTGCATTACATTCATTGACTACATTTTTTTTTTTTAATTTTTATTTTACTTTTTACTTTTACAGAGTTTTGTTGTTTATAGATATGTATGATCCCAGATTAGTCATATGTATATACACCCCATCCCACTCCTCCAGGCCATTGCATAGCACCCCTGCAGGATCGCCTTTTCTCACAGCACAATGACAATAGCTATTTTTTTCACATATGATAGTATAGGTTTTCATGTTACTTCCTTTAACCCTCGCACCCACTGTTCATTCCCCACAATGTCCATATGTCTACTGTCCATGTCTGTTTTTCCATCACTTCACTGAGTGTGTTATCATTACCATCTTACTAGATTCCATATATATATGTGTTCGTATATTATACTTGTCCTTCTCTTTTTGACTTACTTCAATTTTTATGATAGGTTCTATGTCCAGCCACCTCATTAGGGCTGATTCTTCTGCATTTCTTTTTACAGCTGTGTAGTACTCCATTGTGTATATGTACCAGAGCTTCTTTATCCATTCATTCATCGATGGACATCTAGGGTGCTTCCATGTTCTAACTATTGTGTAGAGAGCAGCAATGAACATTGGGGTACAGGTGCTTCTTTCAGATTTAATTTCATCAGAATATAAGCCTAATAGTGGGATTGCTGGGTCGTATCGTGCTTCTAGTTTTAGTTTTTTAAGGAATTTCCATACTGTCTTCCATAGCGGCTGTATCCATTTACATTCCCGCCAGCAATGCAAGAGTGTTCTCTTTTCTCTGCACCCTCTCCAGCATTTATTGTCTGTTGATTTGTGGATGATGGCCATTCTGAAGGGTGTGAGGTGATAACTCATTGTAGTTTTGATTTGCATTTCTCTAATAATAAGCGAGGTTGAGCATTGTTTCATATGGTTTTTGGCCATCTGCATGTCCTCTTTGGAGAGGTATCTATCTAGGTCCTTTTCCCATTTTTTGATTCGGTTATTCATTTTTCCGATGTTGAGTTGTCTGAGTTGCTTGTAGATTTTGGAGATTCATTCTTTCTCTGTTGTTGAGATAGGATCCTTCAATGCCCATCTTCTGAAGAGTTTGTATCATAAATGGATGTTGTACTTTGTCGAAGGCTTTTTCTGCATCTGTTGAGATGATCATGTGGTTTTTGTCTCTCAATTTGTTGATATGGTGTATCACATTGATTGATTTGTAGATATTGAAGAATCCTTGCATGCCTGGGATGAACCCAACTTGATCATGATGTATGAGTTTTTTGATGTGTTGCTGAATTCTGTTTGCTAGGATTTTGTTGAGGATTTTGGCGTCTAAATTCGTCAGTGAAATTGGCCTATGATTTTCTTTTCACTTTGTATATTCATGACTTCCTTTAACCCTCGCACCCACTGTTCATTCCCCACAATGTCCATATGTCTACTGTCCATGTCTGTTTTTCCATCACTTCACTGAGTGTGTTATCATTACCATCTTACTAGATTCCATATATATATGTGTTCGTATATTATACTTGTCCTTCTCTTTTTGACTTACTTCAATTTTTATGATAGGTTCTATGTCCAGCCACCTCATTAGGGCTGATTCTTCTGCATTTCTTTTTACAGCTGTGTAGTACTCCATTGTGTATATGTACCAGAGCTTCTTTATCCATTCATTCATCGATGGACATCTAGGGTGCTTCCATGTTCTAACTATTGTGTAGAGAGCAGCAATGAACATTGGGGTACAGGTGCTTCTTTCAGATTTAATTTCATCAGAATATAAGCCTAATAGTGGGATTGCTGGGTCGTATCGTGCTTCTAGTTTTAGTTTTTTAAGGAATTTCCATACTGTCTTCCATAGCGGCTGTATCCATTTACATTCCCGCCAGCAATGCAAGAGTGTTCTCTTTTCTCTGCACCCTCTCCAGCATTTATTGTCTGTTGATTTGTGGATGATGGCCATTCTGAAGGGTGTGAGGTGATAACTCATTGTAGTTTTGATTTGCATTTCTCTAATAATAAGCGAGGTTGAGCATTGTTTCATATGGTTTTTGGCCATCTGCATGTCCTCTTTGGAGAGGTATCTATCTAGGTCCTTTTCCCATTTTTTGATTCGGTTATTCATTTTTCCGATGTTGAGTTGTCTGAGTTGCTTGTAGATTTTGGAGATTCATTCTTTCTCTGTTGTTGAGATAGGATCCTTCAATGCCCATCTTCTGAAGAGTTTGTATCATAAATGGATGTTGTACTTTGTCGAAGGCTTTTTCTGCATCTGTTGAGATGATCATGTGGTTTTTGTCTCTCAATTTGTTGATATGGTGTATCACATTGATTGATTTGTAGATATTGAAGAATCCTTGCATGCCTGGGATGAACCCAACTTGATCATGATGTATGAGTTTTTTGATGTGTTGCTGAATTCTGTTTGCTAGGATTTTGTTGAGGATTTTGGCGTCTAAATTCGTCAGTGAAATTGGCCTATGATTTTCTTTTTTCATGCTGTCTTTGCCTGGCTTTGGTATCAGGGTGATGGCAGCCTCATAGAATGTGTTTGGAAGTGTTCCTTCCTGTGCAATTTTTTGGAAGAGTTTTAGAAGGACAGGCATTAGCTCTTCTTTAAATGTTTGGTAGAATTCGGCTGTGAAGCCATCTGGCCCTGGGCTCTTATTTTTGAGTAGGTTTTTGATCACAAATTCGATTTCTGAGCTTGTGATTGGGTTGTTTATAGCTTCTATTTCTTCCTGATTGAATCTTGGGAGATTACTCTTCTCCAAGAAACTGTCCATTTCTTCCAGTTTGTTGCCGTATATAGTTGTTCATAATAGTCTTATAATCCTTTGTATTTCTGCATTATCTGTTGTCATCTCTTCTTTTTCAGTTTTGATTTTGGTGATCTGGTTCTTCTCTTTTTTTCTTGATGAGTCTGGCCAGTGGTTTGTTAATTATATTTCCCTTTTCGAAGAACCAGCTTTTTGTTTTATTTATCTTTACTATTGTTTCTTTCATTTCTCTTTCATTTATTTCTGCTCTGATCTTTGTGATTTCTCTTCTTTGCTGACTTTGGGGTGTTTTTGTTTTTCTTTCTCCAGTTGTTTTAAGTGTAAGGTTAGGTCGTCTGTTTGATATTTTTCTAGTTTCTTTAGGTAGAATTGTATTGCTATAAACTTCCCTCTTAGAACTGCTTTTGTGGTATCCCATAGGTTTTGCACTGTCGTGTGTTTATTGTCATTTTCTTCTAGGAGTTTTTTTTATTTCTCCTTTGATTTCCTCAGTAATCAGTTGGTTTTTTAGGTACGTGTTGTTTAATCTCCATGTGTTTGTGTTTTTAGCATTTTTTTTTTTTTCCATGTAGTTGATCTCTAGTCTCATTGCATTGTGGTCCAAGAGGATGGTCGATACAATATCAATTTTCTTGAATTGACTGAGGTTTGATTTGTGGCCCAAGATGTGGTCTATCCTGGAGAATGTTCTATGAACACTTGAGAAGAAAGTGTATTCTTCTGCTTTTGGATGGCATGTCCTAAAGATATCCATGAGGTCCGTCTCTTCTAGTGCGGCATTTAAGGCTTGTGTTTCTTTTTAATTTTCTGTTTAGATGATCTTTCTATTGGTGTGAGAGGAGTGTTAAAGTCTCCTACTATTATTATGTTATTGTTGATTTCTTCTTTTATGTCTGAAAGTGTTTTTGACTACATATTTTGATGCTGATTTAATCTTAACCCAATCACAAAGATAAATGGATGCAAGGGGGATTCAATGTGGAGGGGAAACTATTTTCACTTTCATTTGGATGATGGAGAATACAAAACAGAGGGCACCCCAGTAAGATGGTGGAGCTAATTCTCAGACGTGTTCAAGCTGAGTTAGAAAGTCACATTTTTTGACAGTGCTTATAGGAATTTGAATGTTTGTGGTCTGATGTAGAGTGGTTCTTGAAAAATATGGGTAAGGTAGATGAAAAGCTTGAACTTATGATGATGCTTACCTGATCTTTAATTTTGTGGAATAAATAAGGAGTGTTTTTGTTAGGATGAAATAAATAAGCACTGCCATCTCACAGCATTGAAAAGATGACTCAGGAATTTGGAAAACCAGAGTGGTTTCATCAAAATAACCTTTAAAGCACTAGTTGTATGACCCTGGGCAATCAGTTAATCCTTAGTGGCCTAAAGTTTTGCACCTGTGACATGAAGATAATAAATCATACTTTATAAGGTCAGGATGATGGTTAAATGGGATGATAATCAACTAAAAATAGTACCTGATGCTTTTTAAATGTAAAATTGATTTAATGTTATTACTATTATCGATGATACCAAGTGTTTTTCCTGGTTTCCTCATTTAGTAGCTCTAAGATCTTGCACAATAATCGGATCTCTCTCAGTGTTAGTTGTTATTATTATTATTATTTTTTGTTTGTGCAAGTCATTCTAATATACTATCATGCTGATCTTTCAGTGTTATTCTTTGAGTAATAAACTGAACAATGCATAAAAAAGTACTTCATAAACTATAAATTGGGAATTGATCTCTTTATGATATTCTCACTACAAAGTCATATAGATCTTCTAAGTCTACATCATGTTGGCTTCTATAATGTTTGGCTGAGAGGTTACAATCTTTTGTTTAAATGGCATATTTTGCAACTCATCTCCTTCTTTCCCATCTGAATAGCTCTGTTTATTTTCCTTTGTGGAATGCAGTTTTGTACTTGACACTTCACTGGAAGCTCCCCAGAGCTGCCCTCAACCCCCTGGTAGTCTGTCTACTTAATCTGTACTACTCCTGTGACTGACATACCTCTCTAGAGTCTAGTCCTAGACCCACACTTCTGCATGCTGAAATGAAATTTACCACATGAGGCTTATGAAAGACTAAATTTTTAGCGATTGTTAAAGTATATCAAATATAAGCTTTATAAAGCTATATCCAACCATTATACCACTAGATATTGCTGTAGAAGTAACTAAATTGTAATATCAGACACTGTTATGATGACTTTCTTATCACAATTTATGGCTGTGTACTTTTGGGAGAAATAAGAATCGTTAGAGGACAAACCAAGCAAGCACAGCCTCATTCAGTTATGGTAGACATCATTTTGGCATTTAATTTATGGCATCTTCCTCTTCTTCATCCATTTTCTTATTTATAAAATGTTTATTTAGAATTAATTGTGTATACAATACTAAATTTCCTGAAGAAACAGAGTTGCTTTTAGGGTGTGAGGAGGAGGGTTAGTTTTAGTTTCAAGCTGTTACACCTTTAAGTCCTTGTATTACTCCTTGCATTTTTAACTTTTGGATCATCATGAATATGTGTTACACTGAGAAATAAGGATTTGTGTAATATTCAGGATGATGGTTAAATGGGATGATAATCAACTAAAAATAGTACCTGATGCTTTTTAAATGTAAAATTGATTTAATGTTATTACTATTATCGATGATACCAAGTGTTTTTCCTGGTTTCCTCATTTAGTAGCTCTAAGATCTTGCACAATAATCGGATCTCTCTCAGTGTTAGTTGTTATTATTATTATTTTTTTGGTTGTGCAAGTCATTCTAATATACTATCATGCTGATCTTTCAGTGTTATTCTTTGAGTAATAAACTGAACAATGCATAAAAAAGTACTTCATAAACTATAAATTGGGAATTGATCTCTTTATGATATTCTCACTACAAAGTCATATAGATCTTCTAAGTCTACATCATGTTGGCTTCTATAATGTTTGGCTGAGAGGTTACAATCTTTTGTTTAAATGGCATATTTTGCAACTCATCTCCTTCTTTCCCATCTGAATAGCTCTGTTTATTTTCCTTTGTGGAATGCAGTTTTGTACTTGACACTTCACTGGAAGCTCCCCAGAGCTGCCCTCAACCCCCTGGTAGTCTGTCTACTTAATCTGTACTACTCCTGTGACTGACATACCTCTCTAGAGTCTAGTCCTAGACCCACACTTCTGCATGCTGAAATGAAATTTACCACATGAGGCTTATGAAAGACTAAATTTTTAGCGATTGTTAAAGTATATCAAATATAAGCTTTATAAAGCTATATCCAACCATTATACCACTAGATATTGCTGTAGAAGTAACTAAATTGTAATATCAGACACTGTTATGATGACTTTCTTATCACAATTTATGGCTGTGTACTTTTGGGAGAAATAAGAATCGTTAGAGGACAAACCAAGCAAGCACAGCCTCATTCAGTTATGGTAGACATCATTTTGGCATTTAATTTATGGCATCTTCCTCTTCTTCATCCATTTTCTTATTTATAAAATGTTTATTTAGAATTAATTGTGTATACAATACTAAATTTCCTGAAGAAACAGAGTTGCTTTTAGGGTGTGAGGAGGAGGGTTAGTTTTAGTTTCAAGCTGTTACACCTTTAAGTCCTTGTATTACTCCTTGCATTTTTAACTTTTGGATCATCATGAATATGTGTTACACTGAGAAATAAGGATCTTGTGTGAATATTCAGTCATACAAGTAATCAGTCTGAAAGAAGAAAAGATTAGCTCCATCAAGTGACAATTAATACACAATTCTTAGTTGAAAAAGTGATTTTCTTCTAATTTGGAGAATAACTCTTCTTAGGGAGATAGTTACCATCTGGGAACCGTGGATTTTATGCAAGGCCATAATGAAAAAATACATAAAAGTTAGAATGACATATGAATAACTGACATTTCTAGTACTCTAGATACATATATTACTTTGCAATATGTGAAGCACTAATACATAGCTTTCAACATCTCCTCATTTCAAACTGCAAAACTTAGACAGAAAGGACAGTAAAATTGCCTCACAGAAGCCAACGGATTTAAATTTTGAATTCCAAATGAGTGACGATGTCCAGCACGGTTTTAGCAAATACAAAATATTATTCTCTTTTGGTCAGACTACTGCATGTATAAGATATTTGTAATTTGTGTTAACAATTGGTACTCAATTGGAAAGAGAGATAGATACAAGGATATTTAAAGAAAAGGAACCAGTGGCACCAAGCTCTTTGGGTTGTTGGATAGAAAATAAGATTTGTTAATGCAAGGTATAACTAGAAAACTATCAATAAGGAGAAAACTGAAGGATTGAGATAAAATCAACATCATAGCTAATCATTAGTTGAGTCACAATGAATAAATCTATGAATAATTTCTTGGTTTCTGGAAAATCCAGTTATAACATTAGGTCTTTTAAATTATTTCTTTTTAATTGAAGGATAATTGCTTTGCAATATTGGTTTGATTTTTCTGCAATACATCAATATGAATTAGCCAAAGTTGAACATATGTCCTGTCCCTCTTGAACCTCTGTCCTGGTTCCCATTGTTTCCCACCACTCTGGTTTGTCCACTGTAGTTTGAGTGGACATGGGAAGAAGAATGCAGTTTGTTTGTCATTGTATTCTGTGATAGGTTACCAATAGAGAGCAATTTGGAGAGCTGAATGATAGTCAAAAAACCAGGTTTTGACAGGAAGATTTAGAAATCTTCCTGGAAGTTAAGAAATTGATCTCTATACTCAGGAGGCTTGGATTCAACTCTTAAGTCTGAGACTTGTTATCTGTATGGAACTGGGCAATTTATTTATATTCTTTATGCCCCATTTTCTTCCTTTGTGAAATGAGAATTATGATGGTAATATTACCTAACTTACTGACAATGTTAGGTGGAATAGAGAAAGAACTTAATAAGTTACTATCATTTTTATGAGTCTTTTTGGATGTGTTGAATTTTTGATCCTTTTAAATATTTAGGGACTTTACTGGTGGCTAAGATGGTAAAGAATCTGCCTGAAATGTAGGAGACCCAGCTTCTACTCCTGGGTCTGAAAGATCCCCAAGAGAAGGGAATGGCTGCCCACCCCTGTGTTCTTACCTGGAGAATTTCATGGACAGTGTAGCCTGGCAGGCTACAGTCCATGGTATCTCAGACCTGACTGAGTGACAAACTTTCACACGGTTTTAGCAAATACAAAATATTATTCTCTTTTGGTACTCAATTTTGTAATTTGTGTTAACAATTGGTACTCAATTGGAAAGAGAGATAGATACAAGGATATTTAAAGAAAAGGAACCAGTGGCACCAAGCTCTTTGGGTTGTTGGATAGAAAATAAGATTTGTTAATGCAAGGTATAACTAGAAAACTATCAATAAGGAGAAAACTGAAGGATTGAGATAAAATCAACATCATAGCTAATCATTAGTTGAGTCACAATGAATAAATCTATGAATAATTTCTTGGTTTCTGGAAAATCCAGTTATAACATTAGGTCTTTTAAATTATTTCTTTTTAATTGAAGGATAATTGCTTTGCAATATTGGTTTGATTTTTCTGCAATACATCAATATGAATTAGCCAAAGTTGAACATATGTCCTGTCCCTCTTGAACCTCTGTCCTGGTTCCCATTGTTTCCCACCACTCTGGTTTGTCCACTGTAGTTTGAGTGGACATGGGAAGAAGAATGCAGTTTGTTTGTCATTGTATTCTGTGATAGGTTACCAATAGAGAGCAATTTGGAGAGCTGAATGATAGTCAAAAAACCAGGTTTTGACAGGAAGATTTAGAAATCTTCCTGGAAGTTAAGAAATTGATCTCTATACTCAGGAGGCTTGGATTCAACTCTTAAGTCTGAGACTTGTTATCTGTATGGAACTGGGCAATTTATTTATATTCTTTATGCCCCATTTTCTTCCTTTGTGAAATGAGAATTATGATGGTAATATTACCTAACTTACTGACAATGTTAGGTGGAATAGAGAAAGAACTTAATAAGTTACTATCATTTTTATGAGTCTTTTTGGATGTGTTGAATTTTTGATCCTTTTAAATATTTAGGGACTTTACTGGTGGCTAAGATGGTAAAGAATCTGCCTGAAATGTAGGAGACCCAGCTTCTACTCCTGGGTCTGAAAGATCCCCAAGAGAAGGGAATGGCTGCCCACCCCTGTGTTCTTACCTGGAGAATTTCATGGACAGTGTAGCCTGGCAGGCTACAGTCCATGGTATCTCAGACCTGACTGAGTGACAAACTTTCACACTTTCACTAATTTTCAAAATATCCATAGATGTTGAGGATGGTTTAGATGTATCTATCAGGAGTAAAGAGGAAAACTCTGGACTACAGATAAATTGAAGAGTTAATTTAATTCATGGGAAAGGGTGAGACTGCACTCTGAGAAAATACAGAGTGAAAACAGAAAAGGAAGTAAATCTTACCTTTGAGGAACACTGTCATTTTATGACTTATTACTGGGTAGAAGATGGGCCATTTAAAGAAGAAAGGAAAATTATCCAGATAGATAGGAAGAAAAGCAAAAACTCTTATTTTGCGTAAGTCAAGGGGAGGGGAAAGCATGTGAATAATAAGGGAATAGTCACTTGTTTGCCAATGTAAGGTTATATGAGACAAAAACTTAGAGGTGTTTTCTATGGAATTAAATGGTCAGAAACTACAGTGTTGTGAATTGTAAAATAATTTGGAAGCAAATTAAAATGAAAAGAGATAAGTCTTTCAAAAGTTTAAGTGAAGGGAGAAGATAGAAATAGAAGATAGAAAATTTTATCTAGAGAAGTTTCTGGAAAAATAAACATAAGAATTTTTTAAAGTAATGTGAAAAACCTAAATCGGTACTACTAGGAAATGGACTTCATTGTAATTCCAACTAGGAATTCACAATTATGAAAAAGTAAAGTTATAGAGGGCTTTCCATATGACATATTGGTAAAGAATTCACCTGATAATGCCAAAGATGCAGATTCAGTCCCTGAGTTGGGAAGATTCCCTTAGTGGAAATTCTGCTTAATAAGTTACTATCATTTTTATGAGTCTTTTTGGATGTGTTGAATTTTTGATCCTTTTAAATATTTAGGGACTTTACTGGTGGCTAAGATGGTAAAGAATCTGCCTGAAATGTAGGAGACCCAGCTTCTACTCCTGGGTCTGAAAGATCCCCAAGAGAAGGGAATGGCTGCCCACCCCTGTGTTCTTACCTGGAGAATTTCATGGACAGTGTAGCCTGGCAGGCTACAGTCCATGGTATCTCAGACCTGACTGAGTGACAAACTTTCACACTTTCACTAATTTTCAAAATATCCATAGATGTTGAGGATGGTTTAGATGTATCTATCAGGAGTAAAGAGGAAAACTCTGGACTACAGATAAATTGAAGAGTTAATTTAATTCATGGGAAAGGGTGAGACTGCACTCTGAGAAAATACAGAGTGAAAACAGAAAAGGAAGTAAATCTTACCTTTGAGGAACACTGTCATTTTATGACTTATTACTGGGTAGAAGATGGGCCATTTAAAGAAGAAAGGAAAATTATCCAGATAGATAGGAAGAAAAGCAAAAACTCTTATTTTGCGTAAGTCAAGGGGAGGGGAAAGCATGTGAATAATAAGGGAATAGTCACTTGTTTGCCAATGTAAGGTTATATGAGACAAAAACTTAGAGGTGTTTTCTATGGAATTAAATGGTCAGAAACTACAGTGTTGTGAATTGTAAAATAATTTGGAAGCAAATTAAAATGAAAAGAGATAAGTCTTTCAAAAGTTTAAGTGAAGGGAGAAGATAGAAATAGAAGATAGAAAATTTTATCTAGAGAAGTTTCTGGAAAAATAAACATAAGAATTTTTTAAAGTAATGTGAAAAACCTAAATCGGTACTACTAGGAAATGGACTTCATTGTAATTCCAACTAGGAATTCACAATTATGAAAAAGTAAAGTTATAGAGGGCTTTCCATATGACATATTGGTAAAGAATTCACCTGATAATGCCAAAGATGCAGATTCAGTCCCTGAGTTGGGAAGATTCCCTTGTGGAGGAAATGGCAACCCGCTCAGGTATTCTTGCCTGGAACATTCCATGGACAGAGGAACCTGGTGGACTACATTCCATGCGGTCACAAAGAGTTGAGCACAACTGAGTCATTGATCATTTGATTGAAAAGTCATCAGAGTGTCCATAATGAAAAGACAGAATTCACATATGGGCCTTATATTATGAATGTGGTCACCTGCTGATATCTCCAGATAACCTGGAGTGGGACCAGACACACACACAACTGTGAGGTTTAAACATCTACATAATGTTTAAGTCGAGATGCTGTTCACCAGAAATATATTAAGACTACCCTGATTGCCTGCTTAGGAATATATGACTGATTCCTTGTTTCCTCCTTGGGTTCTTATTTTCTTCTACCAGTTTCTTTTTTAGTAGGTCCTGATTGTGGAGCCAGGCTTAACCCTGACCGTTATCCTAGTAGCATCTATATGTTAGCTGATAATCTTTGCTTTAAACATTTATATTCCCTGACAAGCAGACAGTCAGTTGACATATATTCATAGAGTTCCTACTGTGTTCCATTTAATGTTCCAGCACTAGGATAAGACAGTGATCAAAAAGTTCAATCCAGCCCTCTGGAAGCTTATTGTTTAGAGAGGTAGAAAGGTACATATATGCATACAAATCAATGTGCATAAATGAGTGAAGTAACTTATTTAAGATCACACAGTAAGTGAAATATAGGGTCTGTAACATGATCTAAAGATAATTCAAGGGAAGAAACCTAGAATTTAAAAATTAGAAGTCATTTAAATGTCACTAAATACCATGAACAGTACCATACAGAGTATCTCAAGTATAATTGCTTGAATGTTTGGAATGCTTTGCTCTGCATTTTTGGTTTCATGTTTCTAATTTTTTAATTGAGGTATACATTTGCAATATTGTATTTCAGGTATCCAGAACAATGGTTCAATATTTTTATGTTTTTCATTTAGATTTATTATAAAATATTGGTTATATTCCCTATAGAATATATCCCTATAGGTTTTTAAATTTTATTTGTAATAGTTTGCACCTCTTAATTCCTCACCTTTCTCTTCTCTTCTCTTGCCCTCTCCCACCGATAGCCACTAGTTTGTTCTCTTTATCTGAGTCTGTTTCTGTTTTGTTATATTCACTCTTTTCTTTTTTAGATTTCACATATAAGTGATACTATATAATATTTGCCTTTGCCTTATTTAACTGAGTATATTACCCTTTAGGTCAATCCACATGATTGCAAAAGGCAGGATTTTATTCTTTTTTGTGACTGAGAAATAAACACACACCATATCTTCGTTTCCAGTCATCTGCTGATGGTCGCTTAGATTGCTTCTTTGTCTTGACTATTGTAAGTGATGGTGCCATGAACATTGGGGTGTATATGTCTTTATTGACTTAGTGTTTTTGTTTTCTTTTGATATATACCCAGGAGTGGTATTGCCAGATTATATGATAGTTTGCTATTTAGGTTTTT
Organism: Tragulus kanchil; assembly: GCA_022376925.1. NCBI lineage: Eukaryota > Metazoa > Chordata > Mammalia > Artiodactyla > Tragulidae > Tragulus > Tragulus kanchil. Next base: position 114,503,635 of record JAIOJX010000023.1, on the reverse strand, counting down.
GAGAAACTTTCATTGTGTTCTCCATAGTGGATACACCAGTTTACATTCCTATGAACAGTATTCTGTTCATAGGTATCCTATGAATAACATTCTGGAGAATTTTGTGGACAGAGCAGCTTGGCGGGCTACAGTTCATGGGGTCAAATAGAGCTGGACATCACTGAGCAATTGACTTTTTCACAATAATATACCAGAGTTACCTTTTCTCCACATCCACATCATTTTTTTGTTATTTTCAGGCTTTTTGGTGATAGCCATTTTGATAAGTGTGAGGTGGTTTTGATTTTAATTTCCCTAGTGATTAGTGATGTTGAGCATCTTTTTCATGCACCTGTTGGCTACTGGTATTTTCTTTGAAAAAAAAAAGAAGTGTCTTTAGATCTTGTGCCTAATTTTAAAATTGGATTATTTGCTTTTTTGATGTTAACTTGTTAAAGTTGTTTAAATATTTTGGATATTAACCCCTTATTTGTTGTATTATTTGCAAATATTTTCTCCCAATTAGTAGGTTGCCTTTTCATTTTGTCAATGGTTTTCCTTGCTGTGCAGAAGCTTTTAATTAAGTCCAATTTGTTTGTTTTTCTTTTTTTGTTTCTTTTGCCTTAGGAGACAGATCCAAAAAATATTTCTACAGTTTATGTCAAAGAGTGTTTTGCTTATGTTGTCTTCTAGGAGTTTTATTGTATCTGATCTTAACATTTAGGTCTTCAATGCATTTTGAGTTAATTTTTGTATATGGTTATTAGTGAATGTTCTAATTTTATTCTTTTACATGTATCTGCCCAGTTTTTTGCAGCATAATTTATTGAAGCAAATGTCTTCTCCTATTATATGTTCTTATGTCCTTTGCCATAAGTTAATTAGCCATAAGTGCATAAGTTAGTTTTGGCCCCTTTATTATGTTTTACTGAACTACTTTGTTTTTATGACAGTATTAAACTGTTTTGATGACTTTTACTTTGTAGTATTGTCTGAGGTCTGGGAGGGTTATACCTCCAGACTTCTTATTTTCTTTCTCAGGACTGCTTTGACAATTCTGTTTTGTATGTGTTTGTGTGATTTACTATAAAATTTAGGATTATCCGTTCTAGTTCTGTGAAAAAAAATGTTGTGGATATTTTGATAGGGATTGCATTAAATCTATAGATTTCCTTGCAGAGTATGGACATTTTAACAATGTTAATTCTTCCAGCCTGTGAACATGGGCTGTCTTTCTGTTTCTTTTGTCATCTTCGATTTTCTTCATCAGTGTTAGAATATAGGTCTTTCATCTTCTTGGTGATTCTTTTTGATGGTATTTAGTTAGCCAAAAATTTGTTCAGGTTTTTCCATAGCATCTTATGGAAAAATCTGAATGAGCTTTTGGCCAAATCAGTATTTTAAATGGAATTTCTTTGCTTTTTCTTTCTGTTAATAATATTTTAGTTTATGAAAAAGAAAACAGATTTCTATATATTAATTTTTCTGAAAATTTGATAAATTCATTTTTTAGTTCTAATAGTTATTTGGTGGAGACTTTAGGGCTTTCCTATATAAATATACACATATATGTGTGTGTGTGTGTAGTCTCTCGCTCTCTTTTTTTTTACACCAAATGCCTTTTTATTGGGATATAGCCAATTAACAGTTTTGTGAGAGTTTCAGGCAAATAGTGAAGGGGCTTGGCCATAAATATACATGTATCCATTCTGCCCCCAACCCTCTTCCATCCATATGGGTACATAACATTAAGCAGAGTTCTTTGTACTGTACAATAGATTTTTGTTGGTTATCCATTTCAAACGTGGCAGCGTGAAGTCTTATGCCATCTGTAAGCAATGACAGATTAATTATTTCCTTCCAGTTTGAAAGTCTTTTATTTATTTTGCTGGTCTGTTTGCTGTGGCTACAACTTCCACTACTATGTTAAACAAAAGTTGTGAGTGGACATTTTCTTTTGGTTCTTGGATCTACTTCTCCTATTATATGTTCTTATGTCCTTTGCCATAAGTTAATTAGCCATAAGTGCATAAGTTAGTTTTGGCCCCTTTATTATGTTTTACTGAACTACTTTGTTTTTATGACAGTATTAAACTGTTTTGATGACTTTTACTTTGTAGTATTGTCTGAGGTCTGGGAGGGTTATACCTCCAGACTTCTTATTTTCTTTCTCAGGACTGCTTTGACAATTCTGTTTTGTATGTGTTTGTGTGATTTACTATAAAATTTAGGATTATCCGTTCTAGTTCTGTGAAATAAAATGTTGTGGATATTTTGATAGGGATTGCATTAAATCTATAGATTTCCTTGCAGAGTATGGACATTTTAACAATGTTAATTCTTCCAGCCTGTGAACATGGGCTGTCTTTCTGTTTCTTTTGTCATCTTCGATTTTCTTCATCAGTGTTAGAATATAGGTCTTTCATCTTCTTGGTGATTCTTTTTGATGGTATTTAGTTAGCCAAAAATTTGTTCAGGTTTTTCCATAGCATCTTATGGAAAAATCTGAATGAGCTTTTGGCCAAATCAGTATTTTAAATGGAATTTCTTTGCTTTTTCTTTCTGTTAATAATATTTTAGTTTATGAAAAAGAAAACAGATTTCTATATATTAATTTTTCTGAAAATTTGATAAATTCATTTTTTAGTTCTAATAGTTATTTGGTGGAGACTTTAGGGCTTTCCTATATAAATATACACATATATGTGTGTGTGTGTGTAGTCTCTGCTCTCTTTTTTACACCAAATGCCTTTTTATTGGGATATAGCCAATTAACAGTTTTGTGAGAGTTTCAGGCAAATAGTGAAGGGGCTTGGCCATAAATATACATGTATCCATTCTGCCCCCAACCCTCTTCCATCCATATGGGTACATAACATTAAGCAGAGTTCTTTGTACTGTACAATAGATTTTTGTTGGTTATCCATTTCAAACGTGGCAGCGTGAAGTCTTATGCCATCTGTAAGCAATGACAGATTAATTATTTCCTTCCAGTTTGAAAGTCTTTTATTTATTTTGCTGGTCTGTTTGCTGTGGCTACAACTTCCACTACTATGTTAAACAAAAGTTGTGAGTGGACATTCTTGTCTTGTCCTTGGTTTTAGAGGAAAAATTTTCAACATTTCAGCATTAAATAAGATCTTAGCTGTGGTTTTATCATAAATGATCTTTATTATGTTGAGACATGTTCCCTAAATTTCAGTTAGTTAATTTGGCATATCACATTGATTTTGCAGATACTGAATTATTGTTGCATCACTGGAATAAATCCCACTGGATTATATTCTATTATCCTTCCTATTTTTTTGCTAACATTTTATGAAAAATTTTCCATCCGTGCTTATCAGAGATATTGTCTTATATATAAAAATATTTTAGTGATGTCCTTTTCTAGTTTGGTATCAGTGCAAATTAGTGGTCTGGTAGAATGATTTTGGTAGTATATACCCCTCTTCAAGTTTCTCGAATAGTTTGAGAATAAGAGATTGTATCTCTTATTTATATGTTTGATAGAATTCCCCTGTGTACACATTTGCACATGGACATAGGTTTGTTTGGAGTTTGTTGATTACTTATTCAGTTTCACTACTAGTGATCAGTCTTTTCAAATTGTCTGTTTTTTCATGATTCAGTAATGAAGGATGAGGCACTTCTAGGAATTTATCCATTTTTTTCACTCAATTGTCCAATATTTCATCATACAACTGTAGTATTCTCTTAGGATTTTTTTGTATTTCTGTGATATCAGCTATAATTTCTGTTTTAACTTTTATTTGTGTATTTGAGTTCTCTCTTTGACTATAGGCTTGTAAATTGTATCTTTTCAGAAAACCAACTCTTGATTTTGCTGGTCTTTTCTGTTATGTTTTTGGTTTCTATTGTATCATTTTTCTTTTTGATCTTTATTATATCTCTTATTTTGCTGACCTTGGGCTTTGTTCGCTTTTCTTTTTCTAACTCTTTTATATGGTAGGTTAGGTTGTTTTGAGTTTTTCTTGTTTCTTGAGCTTGAGCTGTATAACTGTAAAGCTGTGTCTTAGAACTGCTTTGCTAAGTCACATAGATTTTTTTTTTTTTTCCCCAAAATGCCTCTTTTCTTTTTTATTTATATTTATTTCTTTTTTTTATTATTATTATTCTTCGGCATGTGTGGGCCTCCCATTGCAGTGGCCTCTCTCCTTGCAGAGCACAGGTTCTGGGCACATGTGCTCCAGAGAGCTGGCTTGTAATTGGACACACCAGTCCAGCAGCTCCATGGCATGTGGGATCTTCCCAGGCCAGGGATTGAACCGGTGCCCCATGCACTGCAAGGCATACTCTTTACCAACTGGACCTCCAGGGAAGCCCAGTCCCATAGATTTTTTTGAAAGTTTTTTTTATTTATTTCTTTTCACTTGTATTACAGTATTTTTTGATTTTTTCTTTGATTTCTTGTCTTTTTTTTTTTTTTTTAATTTCAAGGCATTTAGTCTCCACGTGTTTGTGATTGCCCATTTTGCTTTCTTTACTAATTTATGGTTTCATACCATTTTGGTGGGAAAGATGCTTCCTGCAATTTCTGTTCTCTTAAATTTGTTCAGACTTGTTTTTTGACTAAGCATGTTGTATATTTTGGAGGATGTTCCATGTATGCCTGGAAAGAATATTTATTTTGTTTTGGATGGAATATCCTGTGATAGTTATTAAATCCAGCTAGTCTAATGTATCATTTAAGGCCACTGTTGCTTTATTGATGTGCTTTCAGTATGATCTGTTCATTGATGTTAGTGGGGTGCTAAGGATTCCTTCTGTTATTGTCATTTTTCCCCTTGACCAGAGACATATTAATACATCTTTTGTTACCTGATCGTTATTGACCAGAGATGTTTAAGTATTCACCTACATGACAAATTGCTGGTCACATGCATTAGTTTCTACCAAAATACTCCAATCAGTGATTTTTAAATATTCTTACTCTGTTTGTATATCCTTTTTAAAAATTCAGTTAGCATTCTTATTATTAATACTTTGGACATTTTTTTCCCTATCAGTTGAAATATATTTTCTGTCTTCTTATTTCTGTCTCTGTAAAATTAAGTGAGCCTATCCTGATCGTGAAGTGATATCCTTTTGTGAGAGTGTTCCTATGCATTCAGAGTGTACCTTGTGCATTTTTTGGTAGAGCTGCATCTGGAGTTACCACAATCATGTTTTTCCCCAGGATATACTGGCAGCTGTCACCTTGGTTGCAGATGACACTGGAGATAGAGCAACTAGCCAAGTATGAGCCTGAGTTTCTCCTATGTTCAGTGGCCATCACCAGCCTATGATGATATATTTTTAGATCTTCAATAACTATTCCCTTAAATAGTTGTAAATGGAGCAATGGGAAGGAATTAGGGGTTAGGTCTCTGTGATTAGTCCAGCATTTCAGCTGCTTGAGTGACAACAGGTAATACATAAACTGTTAGGAATCCAAATGCCAAAGACACAGGTAATGCATGCATGTTGATTACAGTTATCCATAGAGAGATGTAAAAAATAAATAGAGTATTATAATAAATAGTGATAAATGGGAATATTACCTTCTAGTTAGTAGTCTCAGGTCTGAAGACAAACACAACTAAATTTGGTGTGAAAATTGTATTACAATTGCTGTCTATCTTTGGACAGTCATTTAGCATCTTTGGGGATACCAAAAGTAATTGAGACACAGAGATATGGCAAACAGATAAAATGATTTAATATACTATCATAGTGCTTGGTGTATGATAGGTTAACCTGCATTATCATTGACATTGATATTTGTTATTGTGTGGGCTTCCCTGGTGACTCAGATGCTAAAAAATCTGCCTCCAATGCAGGAGACCCGAGTTCACTGCTTGGGCTGAGCAGATCCCCTGGAGAAGGGAATGGCTACCCACTCTAGTGTTCTTGCCTGGAGAATTCCATGGATATTGGAACCTCGCAGGCAGTCAGACATGACTGAGGAACTCTCACTTTCACTTTTAAATTACAGTAATAAAGGTATTCACATGGAGATACTGGACAAGAGAAAGGACATTGTATGTGAAATGCCACAGACTTGGGAAATAGAAACACAGTCTATGTATGGATGCTTTAAAAATGAATATGGAAGAAAAACAGGGAAATAAAAGCCAGGGGTTAGTGCAATGGCTGGAAGTGCAAAATCAACATTCAGTATGCTACAAGAAATTCCATTTATTTGGAGAAAAATATTAAAATGTGGATATGGGAAAGTCCAACTATGGTAGAGCTGCATCTGGAGTTACCACAATCATGTTTTTCCCCAGGATATACTGGCAGCTGTCACCTTGGTTGCAGATGACACTGGAGATAGAGCAACTAGCCAAGTATGAGCCTGAGTTTCTCCTATGTTCAGTGGCCATCACCAGCCTATGATGATATATTTTTAGATCTTCAATAACTATTCCCTTAAATAGTTGTAAATGGAGCAATGGGAAGGAATTAGGGGTTAGGTCTCTGTGATTAGTCCAGCATTTCAGCTGCTTGAGTGACAACAGGTAATACATAAACTGTTAGGAATCCAAATGCCAAAGACACAGGTAATGCATGCATGTTGATTACAGTTATCCATAGAGAGATGTAAAAAATAAATAGAGTATTATAATAAATAGTGATAAATGGGAATATTACCTTCTAGTTAGTAGTCTCAGGTCTGAAGACAAACACAACTAAATTTGGTGTGAAAATTGTATTACAATTGCTGTCTATCTTTGGACAGTCATTTAGCATCTTTGGGGATACCAAAAGTAATTGAGACACAGAGATATGGCAAACAGATAAAATGATTTAATATACTATCATAGTGCTTGGTGTATGATAGGTTAACCTGCATTATCATTGACATTGATATTTGTTATTGTGTGGGCTTCCCTGGTGACTCAGATGCTAAAAAATCTGCCTCCAATGCAGGAGACCCGAGTTCACTGCTTGGGCTGAGCAGATCCCCTGGAGAAGGGAATGGCTACCCACTCTAGTGTTCTTGCCTGGAGAATTCCATGGATATTGGAACCTCGCAGGCAGTCAGACATGACTGAGGAACTCTCACTTTCACTTTTAAATTACAGTAATAAAGGTATTCACATGGAGATACTGGACAAGAGAAAGGACATTGTATGTGAAATGCCACAGACTTGGGAAATAGAAACACAGTCTATGTATGGATGCTTTAAAAATGAATATGGAAGAAAAACAGGGAAATAAAAGCCAGGGGTTAGTGCAATGGCTGGAAGTGCAAAATCAACATTCAGTATGCTACAAGAAATTCCATTTATTTGGAGAAAAATATTAAAATGTGGATATGGGAAAGTCCAACTATGGAGTGACCTGTGTGGAACTGGAGTACTGGGAAGCCACCCATTTCATCTTTTCTTGGGTCTTGGGTATGCATTATACTGAAATGTCCTTCCAATGAATTAATGTGTGTGTGTGTTAGTCCCTCAGTCATGTCTGACTTTTGTGACCCTATGGACTGTAGCCCACCAACTCCTCTGTCTACGGAATTCTCCAGACAAGAATACTGGAGTTGGTTGCCATTCCCATCTGCCGGGGATCTTCCTGACCCAGGGATCAAACCCAGATATCCTGTATTGCAAGCAGATTTTTCACGAACTGAACCACCAGGGAAACTCAAATAAATGTTCTATATTTCAGCAATCCAGAGATTATGTTGATTGTAATAAAAATAAACACAATCCAAACTATTTAGCTAAGTCAGTTTTCTTCCTCTTATTTTTAAGAAGTTGAAAGTAAGAAATCTCTGTTTCTTAGAAATGGCTCAGGGCTTCCCCTGGTGGTCCATTGGGTAAGGACACCGCCATGCAGCGCAAGGGGCGCCGGTTCCATCCCTGGCCTGGGAAGATCCCACGTGCCGCGGAGCGGCTGGACTGATGTGTACAATTACCGAGCCGGAGCTCTGGAGCGCATGCGCCCAGAGCCGGCGCTCTGCAACAACAGACGCCACCGCGATGGGAGGCCCACAGGAGCCAAAGAACAAAAACTGATGAAAATAGAGAAATGAAAGAGCAATAGAAGTGGCCCACCTGCTCCCTTCCCTCCCCAACCCGACCCCCGCCCAAAATAAATAAATAAATAAATCTTTAAAAAAAAAAAAAAAAAAAAGAAATGGCTCAGCCATTCCCCTCTCTGTTGCTCTTAATTTTGAGAGATTGAGGAGGTAAGCTAGAGAAGTACCCAATTTTTCCTGAATAGAAATCCAGGCATCTTTGATTTTCCTTGCATTTTTTTCATGTCTTTTAAATATGTAGGTAAAGAGGGCCTGATATAATTAAAGGTCAAGGGGAAAATAAAGCCATTATGTCCAAGATGTATAGAGAAAATTTCCTTTTGACTTGTTTTTTCTCTGCATTTAATCTAGGCAAAAATGCCTGCCTGCATGGCATTAGTTTAGGTCCACTGGTGTATAAACTGGAGTAGGAATTCAAAGCCCAGTTAGAAATACCATATATTTTTGTTACTTACCTGACTCTGTGTTTACACTTCTCCAGTGTCAGCAGTAGGGGTAGCTTTGTGTGGACGAAACTGTGTTCCAAGGCTTCTGGATCTCTGACATTTCCTTCTGTAAAAATATATCAAAGGATACCATCATTTTGACATGATCTCTGTGAACTACCTCAGATGCTTACTGTGAGAATTGAGTGACTTATTATATGTGAAGTTTCCTAGGAAGTTGACTCAGAAATGGTAGGTAATGTCCATTCATTCTGACCTGTCCTACTGAGTGGGATAGAGGGAAAGGATACACAGGATCTGAATTGCTTTTCACTTATCACCATTGTAAATGTGGAGGGTGCAGGAGAAGGAATAAGGGTTCCCTTTTTCTCCTATCTCTGTTGAATTTATATGAAAAGCACAAGCCTACCATTAAATAATAAAATCTACACATCATCCAGGAGTATTATATTTTCTTTTTTTTTTTTAAACATTTATTTATTTATTTTGTGGGGGGTAGGGTGGGGAGGGGGGCGGGTGGGCCGCTTCTATTGGTCTTTCATTTGTCTGTTTTTCATCCATCTTTGTTCTTTGGCCTATGTGGGCCTCCCATCGCAGTGGCCTCTTGTTGTCGCAGAGCACTAGCTCTGGGCACATGCGCTGCAGAGCTCCGGCTCGGTAATTGGACTCATTGGTCCAGCCGCTCCGCAGCACGTGGGATCTTCACAGGCCAGGGATCGAACCGGTGCCCCTTGCACTGCAAGGTGGTGTCCTTACCCACTGGACCACCAGGGAAGCCCTATATTTTCAATATAATATTATTTATTGATAATGGAAGGATTCCACTCTAAGTTCTTTATTTCTCTCTCTCTCTCTCTTTTTTCCTTGTGGCAGTTTTTCGTTAGGGAGAAACTGATATCTTTACTGAAAACAAATTAAAAGAGCATATAAGTTTAGTTTTCCTTTTGACTTGTTTTTTCTCTGCATTTAATCTAGGCAAAAATGCCTGCCTGCATGGCATTAGTTTAGGTCCACTGGTGTATAAACTGGAGTAGGAATTCAAAGCCCAGTTAGAAATACCATATATTTTTGTTACTTACCTGACTCTGTGTTTACACTTCTCCAGTGTCAGCAGTAGGGGTAGCTTTGTGTGGACGAAACTGTGTTCCAAGGCTTCTGGATCTCTGACATTTCCTTCTGTAAAAATATATCAAAGGATACCATCATTTTGACATGATCTCTGTGAACTACCTCAGATGCTTACTGTGAGAATTGAGTGACTTATTATATGTGAAGTTTCCTAGGAAGTTGACTCAGAAATGGTAGGTAATGTCCATTCATTCTGACCTGTCCTACTGAGTGGGATAGAGGGAAAGGATACACAGGATCTGAATTGCTTTTCACTTATCACCATTGTAAATGTGGAGGGTGCAGGAGAAGGAAGAAGGGTTCCCTTTTGCTCCTATCTCTGTTGAATTTATATGAAAAGCACAAGCCTACCATTAAATAATAAAATCTACACATCATCCAGGAGTATTATATTTTCTTTTTTTTTTTTAAACATTTATTTATTTATTTTGTGGGGGGTTGGGGAGGGAGGGGCGCGGGCGGGCCACTTCGATTGGTCTTTCATTTGTCTGTTTTTCATCCATCTTTGTTCTTTGGCCTATGTGGGCCTCCCATCGCAGTGGCCTCTTGTTGTCGCAGAGCACTAGCTCTGGGCACATGCGCTGCAGAGCTCCGGCTCGGTAATTGGACTCATTGGTCCAGCCGCTCCGCAGCACGTGGGATCTTCACAGGCCAGGGATCGAACCGGTGCCCCTTGCACTGCAAGGTGGTGTCCTTACCCACTGGACCACCAGGGAAGCCCTATATTTTCAATATAATATTATTTATTGATAATGGAAGGATTCCACTCTAAGTTCTTTATTTCTCTCTCTCTCTCTCTTTTTTCCTTGTGGCAGTTTTTCGTTAGGGAGAAACTGATATCTTTACTGAAAACAAATTAAAAGAGCATAGTTTGGGCTCAATAAATATGATCTTTTGCGGGGTAGATTTCTTTTTACTGAGGGATTTTCTGTGGAGGTGATTGCATTGGAAATGAGGACTACGAAATACTGAACTTGTTCCACATTGTTTGGAAATTTGGGAACTTCACTTTTTCTTAGGCTTTGATTGTCTATAAGAAGTGAAGTTATGCTTGTAGTGAATGTTAATAGTGCCACTTGAGGCTAATGAAAATGCTAGACTACTTTATAAACAAGGTCTTCCCACTTTGGGCATTAGATCAAGTTTGCAGTATTAGTGACTCTGTTGTGGTCTGTGTTCTTCTGAGTTCTCTGAAACTGAGTGATTCTATGAATTGGTGTACTTGCTCCTGTTTTTTGTTGTTAAAAATTTTCCTTCAGTGAATCATTGATAGCTCTTTTCTCACATTAGTATATGCTCAAAATGTTTTCTCTTTAATTGAATAAAATAAGAAACTTAGACTCGAATGGTATAGGTCTCCCAAAGCTCTCTTTAAGGATAAAAGGACAAATAAAAACAAACTAAAAAGTTGGACTAAAACTCTTTTTAGAGAGTAACTATTACCTTTACTGAAGATTTATGTTACCCCTGGAAAGTCAAACGTAGAGTCAGCTGCATTTTGTACATCTGTGCCAGAGTTATCTTGCCTACATCCCAGTCAGCAGGAAAGAAACCATGTCCCTTATCAATGACCAGCCTTCCTTCTGTAGTTACCTGTTGGAAAGTAGAACATTAACCCCATCTTCCATAGATGAAATCTGCTTTTTCCTGTTTATTCATTTATTCCACTAATATTTTTTGTTATCTACATTGCATTAAATATGGTCTAGGTTCTGGCATTATTATAGTGAAGGATTTGATGAAGATTCTGCCTTCATTATAATGGGGTGACAGCAATAAAATAAGCAAATATGTGATATTATTATGTCAGGTAATGGGAGGTGCTCTAAAGAAAAAGACCAAAATAAAATTAGCTCCTTTGCTGTTTTGATAATGGCATTTGATAACTTTATACTGCTAGCATTATTTTATTCTTTTGATATTCACCTTTTACTTGGCCTTCAGAGGTATTTTAATGAGTTTAGAAAGATAGCAGCTAGCCAGAGTTACTACACTGGAATTCCCTGTTCACCTCTCTCTGCGAGTGATGCTATCCTTCTTCCAGTGTTGCTGCATATGTTGTTCAGCCTCTTGTCTTTGGTTTTCTTTGATAATCTCATTTATTTCTCTTCTCTCACTTGCTCCAGATAGGATTTATTGTGCTCAGTCCATATAATAGCTGGATACCAGTAGTCTCAGACTTTTATTTGTTATAACATGAGTCACTTTGAAAGGAAGTGGTCTTGGCAGTGGTTTGTTGAGGAAAGAAGCCTTAACATGTGAAATTTCCTGATTTCCATGTGTAAGTCCACCATGTTCAATTTTGAGCTACCAAAATGAACCAATGAACACAGAGGTGGAAAAATATCAGACCACAAGTGTTTAAGTGTACATGTCCACAGAAGTGTAGCTGTACCTCATTCAAGATGTAGAATGTTTTCATTTCCTTAGAAAGTTCCTTTGTATCCTTTCTAGTCAATACCTCACTCCCATTCCAAGACATGGGTCTGATTTGTGTCATTGTAGGTTAGTTTTGCCTGTTATTGAACTTCATCTAAGCACAGTCAGAGATTTCAGGCTTTTTTTGTATCTAGTTTTCTTGCTGAACATGTTTTTGGAATTCATACATACTGTTACATATTTCATTAGTTCATTTTTTTAGTCACTCATTTTGCCAGAGTTTTTGCCTACATCCCAGTCAGCAAAACCATGTCCCTTATCAATGACCAGCCTTCCTTCTGTAGTTACCTGTTGGAAAGTAGAACATTAACCCCATCTTCCATAGATGAAATCTGCTTTTTCCTGTTTATTCATTTATTCCACTAATATTTTTTGTTATCTACATTGCATTAAATATGGTCTAGGTTCTGGCATTATTATAGTGAAGGATTTGATGAAGATTCTGCCTTCATTATAATGGGGTGACAGCAATAAAATAAGCAAATATGTGATATTATTATGTCAGGTAATGGGAGGTGCTCTAAAGAAAAAGACCAAAATAAAATTAGCTCCTTTGCTGTTTTGATAATGGCATTTGATAACTTTATACTGCTAGCATTATTTTATTCTTTTGATATTCACCTTTTACTTGGCCTTCAGAGGTATTTTAATGAGTTTAGAAAGATAGCAGCTAGCCAGAGTTACTACACTGGAATTCCCTGTTCACCTCTCTCTGCGAGTGATGCTATCCTTCTTCCAGTGTTGCTGCATATGTTGTTCAGCCTCTTGTCTTTGGTTTTCTTTGATAATCTCATTTATTTCTCTTCTCTCACTTGCTCCAGATAGGATTTATTGTGCTCAGTCCATATAATAGCTGGATACCAGTAGTCTCAGACTTTTATTTGTTATAACATGAGTCACTTTGAAAGGAAGTGGTCTTGGCAGTGGTTTGTTGAGGAAAGAAGCCTTAACATGTGAAATTTCCTGATTTCCATGTGTAAGTCCACCATGTTCAATTTTGAGCTACCAAAATGAACCAATGAACACAGAGGTGGAAAAATATCAGACCACAAGTGTTTAAGTGTACATGTCCACAGAAGTGTAGCTGTACCTCATTCAAGATGTAGAATGTTTTCATTTCCTTAGAAAGTTCCTTTGTATCCTTTCTAGTCAATACCTCACTCCCATTCCAAGACATGGGTCTGATTTGTGTCATTGTAGGTTAGTTTTGCCTGTTATTGAACTTCATCTAAGCACAGTCAGAGATTTCAGGCTTTTTTTGTATCTAGTTTTCTTGCTGAACATGTTTTTGGAATTCATACATACTGTTACATATTTCATTAGTTCATTTTTTTTTAGTCTGAGTGGTATTTTGTGAATGTAGCTTGTGTCGGGTGGACTGTAAGTTGGACTTGTTATTCTCTGTCTTGGTGTTTTGTTCACCATTATAATGAACTTAGTGAGCATAGGTGATTCATGGGATGTCTAGAAACAAACCAACAGCACTGTAGTAAATAACGCTTTGAAAGTGAAAAAAAAAAACAAAAAACAAAAACAACAAAAAAAGCTGAGTCTTCATTTTTTAAATAGACATTTGGATCATTCCCAGAATGTGGCAGTTATGTATTTTTGGATATGTATTTTTGTGAACATATGTTTTTATTTCTTTTGGATAGATATTATAAGAGAAATTTGCTGGATTGTGTGTTAGGTGCATGGCAATATCTGTAAACTTTTGTCAGAAGTTTTTGTATAATTTTATATTCCATCCTGAGTATATGGGATTTGTTCCACATCTTTTAGCAACTCTGGTTTTGTTATTAATAGTGCCTTGAATTTTAGCCTTGCTAGTGTGAAATGGAATCTCAGTGTGGTTTTATTTTGCATTTCCGTGTTACTAATATTGCTGAATAGCTTTTCACGTGAGTCATTGGTCTTTCATATGTCTTCTTTTGTGAAGATAAATCATCTGTTTGCTTCTATTATTCGTGTTAATTTGTTTTCTTATTGAGTTATAAAATATTTTTTTAATATAATCCAGAAAATGCCCTTTGTTAGATATACATATGACAAGCATTTTCTCTGGATCTGTGTACCGCCTTCTTTATTTCCTAAATGCTCATTTTAGGTTAAAAAGTTTTTAATATTAATGAAATGTAATTAATCATTTTCAGATACTTTTTGTCACCTTTAAGAAATATTGTCCTGCTTTATGATCATGAAAATATTTTCCCTTTTGTCTTCTAGAAATTGTAAATTTAGCTTCTGTTATTATTCAAATATAAATTTTTGGTGTTTTTAGGGGTCAAAATACATTTTTTCCTCATGTATTTGTTTTGGTGTTCCAGTATTATTTGCTTAAATGACTTTGCTTTATCTCATGGCTTATCTTGAGAATGAGGAATGTTTTTGAAACATGTTGTTGAAACATGAGTGTCTCTCTGGATTTTCTGTTATATTCTATTTATCTGTTAGTTTTGAAACCAGTAAAACACATTTTTGGTAAATGTTACTTTGCACTGAGTCTTGAAGTATGATAATGTGACTTCTTCAACTTTAAATCTGCAAGTGACTTGGCTCTCTTAGTTTCTTTGCATTCCTATATTCATTTGTAGAATCTTCTTGTCTATTTCTATAAGACATCTCTTAGAAGTTTAGTGTGGAATGCATTGAGTCTTTAAACAGATTTTGGGATAATTGAAATTTTAATAATGGTGTCTGCTAATCAATGAAAAGGCCATGTCTCTCCACTTATTTATTTGGTTTTTTACTTTTTAGATAAAGGTCCTGCTATGTTATCTCTAAATAGTACAAGTTTTTTCTTTTTTAAAATTAGTATTGTCAATGACAAAAATTTTCTTTATCCTTGATAATAGGTAATAATTTATTTTTTAAATGTCAGCTTTATGTAGTATACTCTGGCTAAATTTACTTATTTTGATCTTTGTTTTGTAAATTCCTTAGGATGCTTTATGATATGTAGATAATAGTGTTATATGCTAATAGAGATTAGTTTAATTTTTTCATATTTGCTTATCTTTTTTTTTTAAATCTTACTTTACTCCCCTGGTTAGGCTTCCCAGGTAACTCAGTGGGTAAAGAATCTGCCTGCCAGTGCAGGAAGACAACAGGAGACCTGGGGTTCTATGTCTGAGTCGAGCAGATCCCTGGAGGAGGACGTGGCAGCCTACTTAAGTGTTCTTGCCTGGGAAATCCCATGGACAGAGGAGCCCCATAGACTACAGTCTATGGGGTCGCAGAGTCAGACACAACTGAAGTGACTAAGCATTTATCCAGACACATGCACCTGGTTAAGATTTGTAATTCAGTATTGAATAGATATGGCAAGAGTAAAAAGTTTTACCTTGTTCCGACCTTAAGTGGAGGCATTTAGATTTGTTTTGGTGTTCCAGTATTATTTGCTTAAATGACTTTGCTTTATCTCATGGCTTATCTTGAGAATGAGGAATGTTTTTGAAACATGTTGTTGAAACATGAGTGTCTCTCTGGATTTTCTGTTATATTCTATTTATCTGTTAGTTTTGAAACCAGTAAAACACATTTTTGGTAAATGTTACTTTGCACTGAGTCTTGAAGTATGATAATGTGACTTCTTCAACTTTAAATCTGCAAGTGACTTGGCTCTCTTAGTTTCTTTGCATTCCTATATTCATTTGTAGAATCTTCTTGTCTATTTCTATAAGACATCTCTTAGAAGTTTAGTGTGGAATGCATTGAGTCTTTAAACAGATTTTGGGATAATTGAAATTTTAATAATGGTGTCTGCTAATCAATGAAAAGGCCATGTCTCTCCACTTATTTATTTGGTTTTTTACTTTTTAGATAAAGGTCCTGCTATGTTATCTCTAAATAGTACAAGTTTTTTCTTTTTTAAAATTAGTATTGTCAATGACAAAAATTTTCTTTATCCTTGATAATAGGTAATAATTTATTTTTTAAATGTCAGCTTTATGTAGTATACTCTGGCTAAATTTACTTATTTTGATCTTTGTTTTGTAAATTCCTTAGGATGCTTTATGATATGTAGATAATAGTGTTATATGCTAATAGAGATTAGTTTAATTTTTCATATTTGCTTATCTTTTTTTTTTAAATCTTACTTTACTCCCCTGGTTAGGCTTCCCAGGTAACTCAGTGGGTAAAGAATCTGCCTGCCAGTGCAGGAAGACAACAGGAGACCTGGGGTTCTATGTCTGAGTCGAGCAGATCCCTGGAGGAGGACGTGGCAGCCTACTTAAGTGTTCTTGCCTGGGAAATCCCATGGACAGAGGAGCCCCATAGACTACAGTCTATGGGGTCGCAGAGTCAGACACAACTGAAGTGACTAAGCATTTATCCAGACACATGCACCTGGTTAAGATTTGTAATTCAGTATTGAATAGATATGGCAAGAGTAAAAAGTTTTACCTTGTTCCGACCTTAAGTGGAGGCATTTAGATTCTCATCATTAAGTATAATGTTAGCTATACACTTGTTTTCCAATGATCGTGTGGTTTTCTCCTCTTTTATTCTGTTAAAGTAGATTGTTACTACAAACTTACATACCTGAGATAAACCTTATTTCATATGTTAATGCATCTTATTTTAATTTTGTTGTTTAATCACTAAGTCACATCTTTTGTGATCCCAGGTACTGTAGCCTGCCAGGCTTCTCTGTCCATGGGATTTCCCAGGCAAGGATACTTGAGTGGGTTGCCATTTTCTTCGCCAGGGCATCTTCCCAACTCAGGGATCAAACCCAGGTCTCCTGCACTAGAGGCAGATTTTTTACTGCTGAGCCACCAGGGAAGCCATCTGTATGTTATTGGATATAATTTCTTAATAATTTTGTGATTTTTGTATTTGTGTTCAAAGATGAGGTTAATCTGTAATTCTTTTTTCTGATATTTTATTTTTCAGTTTTTTATATCAAAAATATAATCAGTTTATAAATTCAGTTGAATATACTGTGGTCCCTAATTTTAGGTTGTTGGTTAAAAAAAAAATTCTATTTTCAAATTGTTTAAATGTTGAGATGAACTCACCTGTGAAAATATTTGGGTCTAGGTTTTTCTGTATGGGAAGGATTTTATCAGAAATTAAATTTAAAACTAAAATGTAGGACATTAACATTGGCATTTCTTGTCTGTCACTTTTGATAAAGTTCTGTTTTTCACAGAATTGTTTATTTCATCTAAATTTTCAAATTTATTGGTATAAAGTTGTTATGTTGTCTTGTACTTTTAAAGTGTTTAGGCCCTACAGTAATAACATTTCACTTCTCAATTTGTTGCATGTTTTCTTTTCTGTTGTTTTTTAATCACTTTTATTGATTTATTGCTATGGTTTTCATGTGTTATTGATCACTGGTCTGTATTTTATTATTTCTTACTTTCCACCTAATGGAGGAGTTTAGATTCTGTGGCAGCCTACTTAAGTGTTCTTGCCTGGGAAATCCCATGGACAGAGGAGCCCCATAGACTACAGTCTATGGGGTCGCAGAGTCAGACACAACTGAAGTGACTAAGCATTTATCCAGACACATGCACCTGGTTAAGATTTGTAATTCAGTATTGAATAGATATGGCAAGAGTAAAAAGTTTTACCTTGTTCCGACCTTAAGTGGAGGCATTTAGATTCTCATCATTAAGTATAATGTTAGCTATACACTTGTTTTCCAATGATCGTGTGGTTTTCTCCTCTTTTATTCTGTTAAAGTAGATTGTTACTACAAACTTACATACCTGAGATAAACCTTATTTCATATGTTAATGCATCTTATTTTAATTTTGTTGTTTAATCACTAAGTCACATCTTTTGTGATCCCAGGTACTGTAGCCTGCCAGGCTTCTCTGTCCATGGGATTTCCCAGGCAAGGATACTTGAGTGGGTTGCCATTTTCTTCGCCAGGGCATCTTCCCAACTCAGGGATCAAACCCAGGTCTCCTGCACTAGAGGCAGATTTTTTACTGCTGAGCCACCAGGGAAGCCATCTGTATGTTATTGGATATAATTTCTTAATAATTTTGTGATTTTTGTATTTGTGTTCAAAGATGAGGTTAATCTGTAATTCTTTTTTCTGATATTTTATTTTTCAGTTTTTTATATCAAAAATATAATCAGTTTATAAATTCAGTTGAATATACTGTGGTCCCTAATTTTAGGTTGTTGGTTAAAAAAAAAATTCTATTTTCAAATTGTTTAAATGTTGAGATGAACTCACCTGTGAAAATATTTGGGTCTAGGTTTTTCTGTATGGGAAGGATTTTATCAGAAATTAAATTTAAAACTAAAATGTAGGACATTAACATTTTTCATTTCTTGTCTGTCACTTTTGATAAAGTTCTGTTTTTCACAGAATTGTTTATTTCATCTAAATTTTCAAATTTATTGGTATAAAGTTGTTATGTTGTCTTGTACTTTTAAAGTGTTTAGGCCCTACAGTAATAACATTTCACTTCTCAATTTGTTGCATGTTTTCTTTTCTGTTGTTTTTTAATCACTTTTATTGATTTATTGCTATGGTTTTCATGTGTTATTGATCACTGGTCTGTATTTTATTATTTCTTACTATTTAGGTTTGATTTTGTCTCCTTTTTTAAGCATATCAATATGGAAAATCCTTTTCCTAACATAAATTTTTAAGTTAGAATGCAATTTTCTCTAAGTCTTATTCTAACCATTATAGTTTGAAATATTTCAAATTGTGTTTTCTCTTTACCCTATTGTATACTTAGATTGATTGATTGATGTTGCTTGATTTCCAAATATTTGAGGGTTTTCTGTGTGTTTCTTTATTGGGTTTATAATTCCTCGCCTGGGATGAGAGGTTCAAGGAATGTGCAACACTTAGAACTCAATTCTTTTAAATTTATTTAGACTAGTTTATAGTCTAAAATATGGTCTATCTTGTTGAATGTTCGCTGTGCATATGAAGCTAATGTGTATTTGGCAGTTATTGAGGGTGTTGTCTTATAAATGTCTATTAGTTCAAATTAATTGACAGTATTATTCAGATCTTATGCATCCTTTCTGCATTTTTGTCATTTTCCCATAAATTACTGAGAAAATTGCTGAAATCTCATCTTATGGTTAAAGATTTGTCTATTTTTCTATTTAATTTATCAAGTCTTGCTTCATTTATTTTGTAACCCTATTTATGATGCATGCACATTTGTCATTTTTATGTCTTCCTAAATAATTGACCCTTTTAACATTATGGAATTTCTTTTCCATCTCTCAAAATGTCTACTTTGTGTGCCATTATTATAGTCTCTCCTGATTTCTTATATTTCATGGCTACATGGCATAAATTTTCCATCCCTTTAATTCAAATTATCTGTGTCTTTATACTTAATCTCTTGGCAGTATAAAGCTAGGTGTCACTGTTTAATCTAATCATATTATCTAGCTTCATTGAGAATTTGGGCAATTTAACTATACATATTTATTGATTTTTATATCAAACATCAGACTATTACTTTCTGCTTATTCTATGTCTCTTTTCTGCTCTTTCAGATTAATGGTATATTTGTATTAGTACTCCATTTTCATTATTCTGCTTTTTTTTAAAAAAAATTACAACGTTGTAGGCTTATGTGTATGTGTGTGTTTTGACTCAGCATTATAACATGTAACATTAATTTATCACATTCTAGTTACAATTTGTATTGCCATTCTTGTATGATTTAAGACCTTAGAACAGTTTAATTTCATTAGTCACTTATTCTTCCTGTTGTTTTATTAAGTTGTGTCTGAATCTTTGAGACCCCATGGACTGTAACCCCCCAGGGCTGTCTGTCCATGGGATTTCCCAGGCAAGAATAGTGGCATGGATTGCCATTTCCTCATCCAGGGAATCTTCCTGACTCAGTGATCGAACCTGTATCTCATCCATTCGTTATGTTATTGCACATGTCAGAAATTGCAAAATGCATTGCTGATATTTTTGTTTTCATTTACTAAGAAAATATATGTACCTTATTTATGGGTTGCTTTTCTCAGTGAGTTTGCATTTTTATCTGGATTTTATTTTATTTCAGCTTGAAGAATTAAACATTTTTTTAGCAATACAAACCTGCTGGTATTGACTCTCTCAACCTATGCTTATAAATAAATATATAAGCCTAAAATATATTAAAAGAAATAGTTGTAATGCTTGTAAATAATGAGTTTTGTGTACTCTCTTGAACAGATTTACATTAAGTGTTTCTTTCCTACAGTTTCTTTTATTGATACCTTTGTTTCTTGATTTCATGTTTTTACCAAAATGTCTACTTTGTGTGCCATTATTATAGTCTCTCCTGATTTCTTATATTTCATGGCTACATGGCATAAGTTTTCCATCCCTTTAATTCAAATTATCTGTGTCTTTATACTTAATCTCTTGGCAGTATAAAGCTAGGTGTCACTGTTTAATCTAATCATATTATCTAGCTTCATTGAGAATTTGGGCAATTTAACTATACATATTTATTGATTTTTATATCAAACATCAGACTATTACTTTCTGCTTATTCTATGTCTCTCTTTTCTGCTCTTTCAGATTAATGGTATATTTGTATTAGTACTCCATTTTCATTATTCTGCTTTTTTTTAAAAAAAATTACAACGTTGTAGGCTTATGTGTATGTGTGTGTTTTGACTCAGCATTATAACATGTAACATTAATTTATCACATTCTAGTTACAATTTGTATTGCCATTCTTGTATGATTTAAGACCTTAGAACAGTTTAATTTCATTAGTCACTTATTCTTCCTGTTGTTTTATTAAGTTGTGTCTGAATCTTTGAGACCCCATGGACTGTAACCCCCCAGGGCTGTCTGTCCATGGGATTTCCCAGGCAAGAATAGTGGCATGGATTGCCATTTCCTCATCCAGGGAATCTTCCTGACTCAGTGATCGAACCTGTATCTCATCCATTCGTTATGTTATTGCACATGTCAGAAATTGCAAAATGCATTGCTGATATTTTTGTTTTCATTTACTAAGAAAATATATGTACCTTATTTATGGGTTGCTTTTCTCAGTGAGTTTGCATTTTTATCTGGATTTTATTTTATTTCAGCTTGAAGAATTAAACATTTTTTTAGCAATACAAACCTGCTGGTATTGACTCTCTCAACCTATGCTTATAAATAAATATATAAGCCTAAAATATATTAAAAGAAATAGTTGTAATGCTTGTAAATAATGAGTTTTGTGTACTCTCTTGAACAGATTTACATTAAGTGTTTCTTTCCTACAGTTTCTTTTATTGATACCTTTGTTTCTTGATTTCAGGCTTCTTTCCTCAGCTTCTTCCCCTGTGAGTACTGATTATGTAATGGTTGCTGCTGATGGTTTGTTGTAGGTAGTCTGAATTATGTCACCTTCCTTTGGAAGCTTTGAATTTGGTTCTGAAAAAGAGTGAATATCTTGCGAGGATTTTTTTTTAAATCCTGGCAGCTTTGGTTTTTCTCTGTATGGGAGTTAGTATATTTTGCTTTTGTCTTCAGTACTGTTGCGTCCCTTACTCTAGGCTGATGTTCTGAGGTTTCACTGAACACACAAGGTGCTCTAGGGATCAAGCTAGTCTTGCAAAACTGGAATTTCAATATCTCCCAGCGCTGTGAGACTTTGGGAATCTTTTTTCAGTTTCTATCACTGAAAGAAAATTCCTTTGCTAGTTTCTGTTGTATTTTCACTCACACATTTGCAACTCAGACATTTGCAAATGACATGTCATTAACCCTGTGCTCCTCACTCCTGCCAACTTTCTCTTCACTAGAATTTTGTTCACGAATTCCAACAGATTCAATAACTTTCTCCTAGTTTAACAAGATTTAATTCTTCTTGGACTACACCTCCCTTCAGTTGTAGAGAAAGTAGTTCCAGTTAGAAAAACTGGGTGAATATTGGCTTTTTCTTTCCTGTCTTGGAGGTCATCATTCGATTTGATGTATAGTGCCTGAAAAGAGTTGTCTCATATGCTGTGTCCATTTTTACAGTTGGTAGGAGTCCATATCCAATACAAATTATTTCATAATAGCCATAATTGGATTCATTGTTTTCTTATAGATTCATTGGACTTAATTTTGGCTTCATGCTTCTAATATGGAATTTTTAGCAAATAGTCATTTCTTCTTGCTCTTTCTAAATGTTTTCCACATATTTGGTGCCCAATAAATCACTACTGATTGTTTATTAATAATGATAAGTTAAAAATCTGAAATGGATATTGGAAGGGAAGCCTGGCCTATTAGATAAAACCCAGCCTACTTTTGTTGTCCTTCATTGAAGAGACTCTGTTTTAGATCTTGTACTTTAGCTTCCTCAATACAGAATTTGTTTAACTATGTTAAGAATCTTGGCTACCATGAAGCATTTCTTTTTCTCCTTTTGCCTTAGTATGTTGACACTTTCTATCATTGTATTCTTTCTTACTTAACTCTTCAGTCCACACATTCTGTCCTCTGGAAAGAAACAACTATTCACTTGTTATTGCTATAGTGTACATGTTTTCAAGATGAGTGTGTTGGAGCATGGGATTGAGGAAGAGGAGAAAGATGTTAACCTTTTTCATTTGCATTTTTAAAAATGTAATTCTGACTGATTCACATTGCTCAATGGCAGAAACTGACACAACTTTGTAAAGCAATTGTCCTCCAATTAAAAATAAATTTTGAAAAAGTCCTGTGATGATCTCTAGAGTTATCTAGTATTGTCCCTCTAATGCAAAGACAACCATAGTAGGAGAGATTGGCCCTGAACTCTCAGTATCTCCCTTCTCAATTCCCTTAACTGGATTTGTTAAACTTCATTTGATCGTTGAAACTGTTGTTGTTAAATTTTTAATAGTACTACCAGCCTCACAGAGTACTTTAGAGATCTTCTCTCAGTTTTTAAGAATTTTGTTCACGAATTCCAACAGATTCAATAACTTTCTCCTAGTTTAACAAGATTTAATTCTTCTTGGACTACACCTCCCTTCAGTTGTAGAGAAAGTAGTTCCAGTTAGAAAAACTGGGTGAATATTGGCTTTTTCTTTCCTGTCTTGGAGGTCATCATTCGATTTGATGTATAGTGCCTGAAAAGAGTTGTCTCATATGCTGTGTCCATTTTTACAGTTGGTAGGAGTCCATATCCAATACAAATTATTTCATAATAGCCATAATTGGATTCATTGTTTTCTTATAGATTCATTGGACTTAATTTTGGCTTCATGCTTCTAATATGGAATTTTTAGCAAATAGTCATTTCTTCTTGCTCTTTCTAAATGTTTTCCACATATTTGGTGCCCAATAAATCACTACTGATTGTTTATTAATAATGATAAGTTAAAAATCTGAAATGGATATTGGAAGGGAAGCCTGGCCTATTAGATAAAACCCAGCCTACTTTTGTTGTCCTTCATTGAAGAGACTCTGTTTTAGATCTTGTACTTTAGCTTCCTCAATACAGAATTTGTTTAACTATGTTAAGAATCTTGGCTACCATGAAGCATTTCTTTTTCTCCTTTTGCCTTAGTATGTTGACACTTTCTATCATTGTATTCTTTCTTACTTAACTCTTCAGTCCACACATTCTGTCCTCTGGAAAGAAACAACTATTCACTTGTTATTGCTATAGTGTACATGTTTTCAAGATGAGTGTGTTGGAGCATGGGATTGAGGAAGAGGAGAAAGATGTTAACCTTTTTCATTTGCATTTTTAAAATGTAATTCTGACTGATTCACATTGCTCAATGGCAGAAACTGACACAACTTTGTAAAGCAATTGTCCTCCAATTAAAAATAAATTTTGAAAAAGTCCTGTGATGATCTCTAGAGTTATCTAGTATTGTCCCTCTAATGCAAAGACAACCATAGTAGGAGAGATTGGCCCTGAACTCTCAGTATCTCCCTTCTCAATTCCCTTAACTGGATTTGTTAAACTTCATTTGATCGTTGAAACTGTTGTTGTTAAATTTTTAATAGTACTACCAGCCTCACAGAGTACTTTAGAGCATTAAACATTGTAATAAATGCAGAGTTCCAGACATTCATCTGATGAGTCTTTCCTCTAGGAATTTTTTTTGTGAATTTAGTTTATAAATGGTAGAATGGATTATGAATAGATTTCAAATAAGTACTTCATCAGTGTCTCTTAATTATAGTCTGTACTCTTCAGAGCACCATAATATTTTTTCCAAATGATTTTTAAGTGTAGGCATAGGATGAATTTATTGACTATACATCTCTGATCATTCAAAATATTGTCTGGTTCTTAGGCCTATCAAATTATAGGTTTTTAGGATCACTGGATGAAATCTCTACCAGTTCCAAACACCATTATTAATGGACATTTTTCTATCTTTATCAAACTGTCTTACTCATTGAGTCTAGTGCCATTACAGAAAGAGAATCAGCTTTAAGTTTAGCAGATTCTTTATTTCCCCCCCATCTTATATTCACACACCTAATAAGAGGCAACCAGATTAAATGGAGGTTCACCATCATCATATACATATCTCGTTGTAGAACAAACTGCAGCTGCTTTTGGGGTTCACTACTTCTACCTCCTTTAAGGAAAGCAGTTTGATATTTTGATACTGTTATGAGGTATAATAGTATTTATACTTTAAATAATGCCTAACTTCTCAGCTAGTTTTTCTAAAACTTTATGCCTATTTTTTTCTTCTGATATTAGAACTCTACATGTTGAATGAATAAACGAATACATTTTTTATCTTCTCATTGCCAAAGTATGATCCATTCTAATTATAGTAAAACCATTTGCTTTATCACTTTTGAATTCAAACAGATCTCAATTTTAAACTGTCTCTGATATTTTCAAAATTATATAAGTATAATTCCCAGAAATTATATGAAATATAGGTAGAAAAATAGCAACCAGACCTTGTTGCTGTGAAATGATAGTTAATAGTACTAGGATGTCAAAATTCACATTTTTATTCCCTGTAAAATATTAATAAATAAAAGAATCAATTAACTATCACATTTAAAACATGTTTAATAAAGTGGTCTCATATATTTACAATGAAGATATTCTTTTGAAAGGTTAGAAAATTTTCACATTTTTTTAAAAGTGTTATTTTAGGAAATCAACAGATATGAAGAAAATTTATAAAGAAGGGACTGCAAAATTAGAAATATATTAAATTACTGTATTTGTGAGTCTGAAAGCGTGTCTTTTATGTTTAAATGTTAGTTTATAAATGGTAGAATGGATTATGAATAGATTTCAAATAAGTACTTCATCAGTGTCTCTTAATTATAGTCTGTACTCTTCAGAGCACCATAATATTTTTTCCAAATGATTTTTAAGTGTAGGCATAGGATGAATTTATTGACTATACATCTCTGATCATTCAAAATATTGTCTGGTTCTTAGGCCTATCAAATTATAGGTTTTTAGGATCACTGGATGAAATCTCTACCAGTTCCAAACACCATTATTAATGGACATTTTTCTATCTTTATCAAACTGTCTTACTCATTGAGTCTAGTGCCATTACAGAAAGAGAATCAGCTTTAAGTTTAGCAGATTCTTTATTTCCCCCCCATCTTATATTCACACACCTAATAAGAGGCAACCAGATTAAATGGAGGTTCACCATCATCATATACATATCTCGTTGTAGAACAAACTGCAGCTGCTTTTGGGGTTCACTACTTCTACCTCCTTTAAGGAAAGCAGTTTGATATTTTGATACTGTTATGAGGTATAATAGTATTTATACTTTAAATAATGCCTAACTTCTCAGCTAGTTTTTCTAAAACTTTATGCCTATTTTTTTCTTCTGATATTAGAACTCTACATGTTGAATGAATAAACGAATACATTTTTTATCTTCTCATTGCCAAAGTATGATCCATTCTAATTATAGTAAAACCATTTGCTTTATCACTTTTGAATTCAAACAGATCTCAATTTTAAACTGTCTCTGATATTTTCAAAATTATATAAGTATAATTCCCAGAAATTATATGAAATATAGGTAGAAAAATAGCAACCAGACCTTGTTGCTGTGAAATGATAGTTAATAGTACTAGGATGTCAAAATTCACATTTTTATTCCCTGTAAAATATTAATAAATAAAAGAATCAATTAACTATCACATTTAAAACATGTTTAATAAAGTGGTCTCATATATTTACAATGAAGATATTCTTTTGAAAGGTTAGAAAATTTTCACATTTTTTTAAAAGTGTTATTTTAGGAAATCAACAGATATGAAGAAAATTTATAAAGAAGGGACTGCAAAATTAGAAATATATTAAATTACTGTATTTGTGAGTCTGAAAGCGTGTCTTTTATGTTTTACTGTGCCATTATATAGCTGTATGCTTTATGAAAATGACTTTGCCTTCTGTAATTTCAGGTACTTATATGATATGATAATCATATTCCTTTTAATTCTAAAAATTCCATTACTTAACAGATTCTTTATGAATTGTTAGCTACTTTAAAATTTTTCAACTAACCAAATGAAGTTCTAGCTTATAATCAATTGAGTTTTGTCATTTAATGGCATTCCTTCTAAAGTTAGCCCCTGTCACTTTCTATCCAGTAATTCTTTCACCTGGTAGCTCAGATGGTAAAGAATTTGCCTCCAATGTAGGAGACCTGTGTTCAATCCCTGGTTGGGAAGATCCCCTGGAGAAGGGAAAGACTACCCACTCCAGTGTTCTTGCCTGGAGAACACCGTGGCTAGTCCATGGGCCACAAATAGTTAGACATGACTGAGTGACTTTCACCTTCACCTTCAACTCGTTTGTCTGCACCCTCTACATCATTTCCTAAATATCTAGAAGAAGGAGGTCTACCTGAAAGTTCATCTCTTAACCTACCAAACCATTCCTTAAAAACATGCATAGTTCTTGAATTAGATTTTTTGGATATTACTTCAAAAATGACAGGCTAGGATTTAGTCCTTCATGATTTATCATAAGTCTAGGTAATTCCACTGCTAACTCTTACCTCTAAAGCATCAGTGCCTTCTGCTATTCACTTGTTGGAATTCATTTATCAGGAGGCTGAGATGTGAACATCTGTCCAGGTTCCAGCTGAACAAATCATTCCAAGTAACCTTTCTAACCCAAAGTTCAATGGATAAGGCAGACCATGATTTATATTTAAGTGGTTTTGTTTTGTTTTTGCAACAAAAGCCATTCACTTACTGTTCTGTCTACAACTGCCTGTATTGCATTAATCAGACCTTAATTAACAAGGAAGAAAGGTGATAATTTACATTTATTTCAAATTGACACATTGTACTTTATTTAGCAAATGAGACCTGTCAGGCACTGCCAGTGACGCTTAGATTGAAGACAGTGTCGAAAATATGTTTTCCACCTGCCTGTGCCTTTGTAGGAGGGAGGGGTTTTGTTGATGAATCTTTAGGTACTTTTATATGATATGTTTAAATCTTTGCCTTCTGTAATTTCAGGTACTTATATGATATGATAATCATATTCCTTTTAATTCTAAAAATTCCATTACTTAACAGATTCTTTATGAATTGTTAGCTACTTTAAAATTTTTCAACTAACCAAATGAAGTTCTAGCTTATAATCAATTGAGTTTTGTCATTTAATGGCATTCCTTCTAAAGTTAGCCCCTGTCACTTTCTATCCAGTAATTCTTTCACCTGGTAGCTCAGATGGTAAAGAATTTGCCTCCAATGTAGGAGACCTGTGTTCAATCCCTGGTTGGGAAGATCCCCTGGAGAAGGGAAAGACTACCCACTCCAGTGTTCTTGCCTGGAGAACACCGTGGCTAGTCCATGGGCCACAAATAGTTAGACATGACTGAGTGACTTTCACCTTCACCTTCAACTCGTTTGTCTGCACCCTCTACATCATTTCCTAAATATCTAGAAGAAGGAGGTCTACCTGAAAGTTCATCTCTTAACCTACCAAACCATTCCTTAAAAACATGCATAGTTCTTGAATTAGATTTTTTGGATATTACTTCAAAAATGACAGGCTAGGATTTAGTCCTTCATGATTTATCATAAGTCTAGGTAATTCCACTGCTAACTCTTACCTCTAAAGCATCAGTGCCTTCTGCTATTCACTTGTTGGAATTCATTTATCAGGAGGCTGAGATGTGAACATCTGTCCAGGTTCCAGCTGAACAAATCATTCCAAGTAACCTTTCTAACCCAAAGTTCAATGGATAAGGCAGACCATGATTTATATTTAAGTGGTTTTGTTTTGTTTTTGCAACAAAAGCCATTCACTTACTGTTCTGTCTACAACTGCCTGTATTGCATTAATCAGACCTTAATTAACAAGGAAGAAAGGTGATAATTTACATTTATTTCAAATTGACACATTGTACTTTATTTAGCAAATGAGACCTGTCAGGCACTGCCAGTGACGCTTAGATTGAAGACAGTGTCGAAAATATGTTTTCCACCTGCCTGTGCCTTTGTAGGAGGGAGCTTTCAGTGTGTTTACAAAGATATCATTAGACATACCTCATGCTAAGCTTTGATGAATCTTTGAATAAGAAATGCTCAAAGGTCATCAGGTATGAAATATTTTATAATGACACACTGCCATAAGGCATGAGAAACTGTGATTTATCCTTCAAAGCATGCTCAAAGAGGATAAAGGGACGAGAAACACAGGCCTCCAAACCATTTCAGATCTGTGAGGATGGAGGCTGGAGAAAGTTTATTTAAGTGGTGTTCTTGTGCAATTCAGAGTCAGAGTTAGAGGTTCAAAGTAAACAGATGAGTAGTGTAACTGGTCCCCACCTTTCTGGTAAGAACAGTAAGTTGGTATCAGACGACAGGAAGAAAAGAGAATTAAGAAATCATGAACACCAATCTGCTACTTCTAGGATGAAAATGAGATGTAAATAGCTATCTACAATAGCCAAGATATGGAAGCAACTGAAGTTTCCATCAACAGATGAATGGATAGAGATGTGATGTATATATATACACACAATAGAATACTACTCAGACATTAAAAAAATGAAATTTTGCTATTTGCAAGAACATGGTTGGACTTGAAGGGTGTTATGTCAAGTGGAGTAATTCAGAGAAAGGCAAATATTATATGATACCATTTATATGTGAAATCTAAAAATACAACAGACTAGTGTATATAGCCAAATAAGAAATATACTTAGGGATACAGAGAACAAACTGGGGGTTACCAGTAGGGAGAAGCAAGGGGGAAGGGCAATATAGGAGGAGGGAATTAAAAGGCACAGACTATTACATATAAAATAAGCTTGAAGGATATATATTGCACAACAAAGGGAATGTTGCCAATATTTTATAATTAGTATAAATAGAGTATAATCTTTAGCAATTATATACTTATAACATAAATATATTGTATATTAACTATATTTTAATTGAAAATATGGACATAGTTAATTTTTTTTTAAAGAAGAAAGCACAGACAGCCTATATGTAAGAAAGGATCATTACTACAGATCTAAAAAGGTAGCAAGAGAGTATTATGAGCAATTTTATGATCATGTATTAGAAAATGGTGAAGAAATAAGCCAATTCTTAATAAACTAAAACTGCTAACACTAACAGAGGTGGAAAATTTGAATAATTACTCATGAAATGATTAAGTTTCCTTATACACTAAAACACACAAATCTTTCAGTCTCAAATGAGTAAATTTTGCTAAAAACAGAGATACTTTCCAACTTGCTTCATGAAACCAGCATAAATTTGACAGTCAAATTTGATAACCTTTTAAGTACAGATCAATCACAAATCCTAAAGTAAAAACTCTAAATGAGATTGGAATTCACTATATTAATAGAATAAATGAGAAAACACATGATCTACTAAGTAGACATAGGGAAAAAAAATTTTCAATAAAATTTAAATTCATTAGTATTAAACTATTAGTTCACTGGGAATACAAGGAATTTTTCTCTTTTTTAAAATTTATTTTATTTTATTTTTGGCTATTCTGGGTTTTCACTGCTGCAGCAGACTCTTCTCTAGTTGCAGGAAGTGGGAGCTACTCTCTAGTTGAAGTGAGCAGCTTTCTTGTTGTGACTTTTCTCGTTGTGGAACTTGAGCTCTAAGGCACATGGACTTCAGTGGCTGTGACACATGGGCTCCATAGTTGCAGATCCGAGGCTCTAGAGCACAGGCTCCATAGTTGTGGCTCACAGGCTTAGTTGCCCCGCAGCATGTGGGATCTTCCCCGATCAGGGATGGAACCCATGTCTCCTACATTGGCAGGCGAACTCTTTACCACTGAGCTACCAGGGAAGCCCAGGAATTTTTCTTAATCTCATAAACACTATCATCTTCAAAGACCTTAAGCAGATAACAAAGTAAAGAGGAAATATTAGAAGCTTTTCTTTTGCAATCTGATCACGTGTTTGCTATTTTCCTATCTTGTCAACATTATTTTGGAAGTTACTATAGTATATTATGATGAGAGAGGGGCTTAACGGATGGTACAGTGGGTAAAGAGGCCACTTTGCAGTGCGAGGGGCACCAGTTGGATCCCTGGCCTGGAAAGATCACACCTGCTGCAGAGTGGCTGGACCAACGTGTCCCGGATGGCATTACTACAGATCTAAAAAGGTAGCAAGAGAGTATTATGAGCAATTTTATGATCATGTATTAGAAAATGGTGAAGAAATAAGCCAATTCTTAATAAACTAAAACTGCTAACACTAACAGAGGTGGAAAATTTGAATAATTACTCATGAAATGATTAAGTTTCCTTATACACTAAAACACACAAATCTTTCAGTCTCAAATGAGTAAATTTTGCTAAAAACAGAGATACTTTCCAACTTGCTTCATGAAACCAGCATAAATTTGACAGTCAAATTTGATAACCTTTTAAGTACAGATCAATCACAAATCCTAAAGTAAAAACTCTAAATGAGATTGGAATTCACTATATTAATAGAATAAATGAGAAAAACACATGATCTACTAAGTAGACATAGGGAAAAAAAATTTTCAATAAAATTTAAATTCATTAGTATTAAACTATTAGTTCACTGGGAATACAAGGAATTTTTCTCTTTTTTAAAATTTATTTTATTTTATTTTTGGCTATTCTGGGTTTTCACTGCTGCAGCAGACTCTTCTCTAGTTGCAGGAAGTGGGAGCTACTCTCTAGTTGAAGTGAGCAGCTTTCTTGTTGTGACTTTTCTCGTTGTGGAACTTGAGCTCTAAGGCACATGGACTTCAGTGGCTGTGACACATGGGCTCCATAGTTGCAGATCCGAGGCTCTAGAGCACAGGCTCCATAGTTGTGGCTCACAGGCTTAGTTGCCCGCAGCATGTGGGATCTTCCCGATCAGGGATGGAACCCATGTCTCCTACATTGGCAGGCGAACTCTTTACCACTGAGCTACCAGGGAAGCCCAGGAATTTTTCTTAATCTCATAAACACTATCATCTTCAAAGACCTTAAGCAGATAACAAAGTAAAGAGGAAATATTAGAAGCTTTTCTTTTGCAATCTGATCACGTGTTTGCTATTTTCCTATCTTGTCAACATTATTTTGGAAGTTACTATAGTATATTATGATGAGAGAGGGGCTTAACGGATGGTACAGTGGGTAAAGAGGCCACTTTGCAGTGCGAGGGGCACCAGTTGGATCCCTGGCCTGGAAAGATCACACCTGCTGCAGAGTGGCTGGACCAACGTGTCCCAATCAGGAGCCAGCACTCTGGAGCACATGTGTCTCTAGCCAGTGCTCTGCAATGGGAGGCCCACACCGGCCAAAGAATAATGATGAACATAAATAAATAAAAAAAGAAAGAGGCCAAAATTTAAAAAAAAAGATGTTAAAAAGAAATAGAATGTACATATTGAGAAAACTATGGAATTGTGATTTTATGTATTTGCTATGATTTTGTATATAGGAAGCCACAGAGACTTTAAACATAAACAGAATTAATACATGAGTTTAGGAAGTGTCTTTTCACATAGCAGCAATGAGAATTTGGAAAATGAAATAAAAGGATACATTTTAATAACATAAATAATGTGAAATGTATTGGAACATGTATAAGACCTTTATATACAAAACTAAACACAGTGTTGAGAGAGAAGTAAAAAGGAGTAGTGTTTAAAAAAAAAAAAAATGGAGGGAAGTCTAGTTCATAGGTTGGGGGATTCAGAATTGAAAACATGTAAATTATCCCAGTCCAAACCCTAACTTCTTTTGAGGGGTAGAGGTTGATTATAAAATTATGTACCTGTAAAAGTTTGTTATTTTTAACAAGGACAATTGATGAATAGACTGGAAGGACTTGCTTTGTCAGGTGTTAAGGTACTGCTATTTATACCACAATTAAGACACTGATATTACAAGAATTGAGAGATAAAATAAAAAGGAATAAAAGCCTGGGGGAAAAAAAAGCCAGGTGTTTGTGGACATTTGATTATAAAGTTGGCACTGCAGAACAATAGGAAAGGTTGACCTTTTTAAATGAATTCTGTTTAGCATAATGATATTTCCATATGAAAACAAGGATATCTAGTACTACGCAGAAGAGTCCAGGTAGCTTTTTAGATTTATATCTTTCAGGAGATAATATATGATGATATGGGTTACCCTGGTGGCTGAGACAGTAAAGAATCTGCCTACAATTCAGAAGACTCCTTTTCAGTCTCAACATTATTTTGGAAGTTACTATAGTATATTATGATGAGAGAGGGGCTTAACGGATGGTACAGTGGGTAAAGAGGCCACTTTGCAGTGCGAGGGGCACCAGTTGGATCCCTGGCCTGGAAAGATCACACCTGCTGCAGAGTGGCTGGACCAACGTGTCCCAATCAGGAGCCAGCACTCTGGAGCACATGTGTCTCTAGCCAGTGCTCTGCAATGGGAGGCCCACACCGGCCAAAGAATAATGATGAACATAAATAAATAAAAAAAGAAAGAGGCCAAAATTTAAAAAAAAAGATGTTAAAAAGAAATAGAATGTACATATTGAGAAAACTATGGAATTGTGATTTTATGTATTTGCTATGATTTTGTATATAGGAAGCCACAGAGACTTTAAACATAAACAGAATTAATACATGAGTTTAGGAAGTGTCTTTTCACATAGCAGCAATGAGAATTTGGAAAATGAAATAAAAGGATACATTTTAATAACATAAATAATGTGAAATGTATTGGAACATGTATAAGACCTTTATATACAAAACTAAACACAGTGTTGAGAGAGAAGTAAAAAGGAGTAGTGTTTAAAAAAAAAAAAAATGGAGGGAAGTCTAGTTCATAGGTTGGGGGATTCAGAATTGAAAACATGTAAATTATCCCAGTCCAAACCCTAACTTCTTTTGAGGGGTAGAGGTTGATTATAAAATTATGTACCTGTAAAAGTTTGTTATTTTTAACAAGGACAATTGATGAATAGACTGGAAGGACTTGCTTTGTCAGGTGTTAAGGTACTGCTATTTATACCACAATTAAGACACTGATATTACAAGAATTGAGAGATAAAATAAAAAGGAATAAAAGCCTGGGGGAAAAAAAAGCCAGGTGTTTGTGGACATTTGATTATAAAGTTGGCACTGCAGAACAATAGGGAAAGGTTGACCTTTTTAAATGAATTCTGTTTAGCATAATGATATTTCCATATGAAAACAAGGATATCTAGTACTACGCAGAAGAGTCCAGGTAGCTTTTTAGATTTAAATCTTTCAGGAGATAATATATGATGATATGGGTTACCCTGGTGGCTGAGACAGTAAAGAATCTGCCTACAATTCAGAAGACTCCTTTTCAGTCTCTGGGTTGGTTAGATCCTTTGGAGAAGGGAGTGACTACCCACTCCAGTATTCTTGCCTGGAGAATTCCATGGACAGAGGAGCCTGGCAGAGTATAGTCCGTGTGATGGCAAAGAATTGGACAAAACTGAGCAATATATGGGATAGGGATGTTATAGGAAAAATAAAAGCCATCACTTTGCATATGCTGTACTGAATTTCTCTCTGAACTAACCTTTCTTAACATGTCTTGGTCATAACTTATTGATGGGGGAAGCTTCTACAAGGAATACTTATCAGATGAACCACAGGCTGGCAGGGGGGTTTTAAAGACTGCTGATAAATAGAATAGAATGATCAGCTATATGTTTTCTTTCTTTTTTGAACTAAGGGAATAGGAGTGTATCACTCGACAAGCAGTTTGCTCCTAAATATACTCCATTAAGTAATTCAGAAAGAAAATTTAATCAGGTTCTTTTTAAAAGTTTTTCTGTTCATATTCCATATGTAGGTGCCTCAGAATTTCTACAGTGCAAATTGGCCTAATGTTTTAATTCTTTTGGTAAGATTTATGTCAATAATTTTCAGTCTTAATCTTAATTACATTTGAATACCAAAATCTATATTTTCCTCTAATTGGAGCAGAAAGGTTACCTAATTTACACATGTGTCTGATTACTAAAAAATATATGAAATTCCAATGGAGATTTTATATTTTAATCACTTTTGTGCTTCTTTAAAATATAAACATTATGAATTGAAAATAATAGTAAGGTCCAGACCTGTAAAAGTTTGTTATTTTTAACAAGGACAATTGATGAATAGACTGGAAGGACTTGCTTTGTCAGGTGTTAAGGTACTGCTATTTATACCACAAT
Organism: Tragulus kanchil; assembly: GCA_022376925.1. Taxonomy (NCBI): domain Eukaryota; kingdom Metazoa; phylum Chordata; class Mammalia; order Artiodactyla; family Tragulidae; genus Tragulus; species Tragulus kanchil. The sequence continues at coordinate 114,469,006 of JAIOJX010000023.1, read as the reverse complement.
TAAGACACTGATATTACAAGAATTGAGAGATAAAATAAAAAGGAATAAAAGCCTGGGGGAAAAAAAAGCCAGGTGTTTGTGGACATTTGATTATAAAGTTGGCACTGCAGAACAATAGGGAAAGGTTGACCTTTTTAAATGAATTCTGTTTAGCATAATGATATTTCCATATGAAAACAAGGATATCTAGTACTACGCAGAAGAGTCCAGGTAGCTTTTTAGATTTAAATCTTTCAGGAGATAATATATGATGATATGGGTTACCCTGGTGGCTGAGACAGTAAAGAATCTGCCTACAATTCAGAAGACTCCTTTTCAGTCTCTGGGTTGGTTAGATCCTTTGGAGAAGGGAGTGACTACCCACTCCAGTATTCTTGCCTGGAGAATTCCATGGACAGAGGAGCCTGGCAGAGTATAGTCCGTGTGATGGCAAAGAATTGGACAAAACTGAGCAATATATGGGATAGGGATGTTATAGGAAAAATAAAAGCCATCACTTTGCATATGCTGTACTGAATTTCTCTCTGAACTAACCTTTCTTAACATGTCTTGGTCATAACTTATTGATGGGGGAAGCTTCTACAAGGAATACTTATCAGATGAACCACAGGCTGGCAGGGGGGTTTTAAAGACTGCTGATAAATAGAATAGAATGATCAGCTATATGTTTTCTTTCTTTTTTGAACTAAGGGAATAGGAGTGTATCACTCGACAAGCAGTTTGCTCCTAAATATACTCCATTAAGTAATTCAGAAAGAAAATTTAATCAGGTTCTTTTTAAAAGTTTTTCTGTTCATATTCCATATGTAGGTGCCTCAGAATTTCTACAGTGCAAATTGGCCTAATGTTTTAATTCTTTTGGTAAGATTTATGTCAATAATTTTCAGTCTTAATCTTAATTACATTTGAATACCAAAATCTATATTTTCCTCTAATTGGAGCAGAAAGGTTACCTAATTTACACATGTGTCTGATTACTAAAAAATATATGAAATTCCAATGGAGATTTTATATTTTAATCACTTTTGTGCTTCTTTAAAATATAAACATTATGAATTGAAAATAATAGTAAGGTCCAGATTTTCAAAGAACAAAATCATTTGAAAAATGAAGCCATTTGTCACTCATAATTGACTCATTCTCCACATCATTTCTGCCTCCATATTGATAACTGCAATAAATTCAGTATTAATTCTAATGTATCTTGTATTCAATAATCACCAATAGGAAATTGAGCACGATCTTTGCAATATGCTACCAATTCCTCTCTCACCTCTATCACTGAGTCATTAAGTTTCAAAAATTAAATTACCAAGTTATTATTTTCTCATAAATGTACTCATTATCTGGTGTTTAGTAAGCAAACATTTACTATTCCAAAATAGTAGCGTTTCAGTGAGATGTAAATATTTACTCTTAACTGATTCAAAAGTATCTAGGCATTCCTTAACCTACTCCTATGCACATCTAATATTTCTTTTTGCCAACTCTAGGTAGATCTAATCACATTTAAATTTCTGTCTCTAGAGTTCTAGGTAGCAAAGTTTTGTATGGTATTTGAATGTTGCTTACTAACATCTAAGATAATATTCCTATCTAGGATAACATCCCCATTGTGTATTAAATCAATCAAATTTTTGATAGATTAGTGTTGTTTCTCATTTTATTGAAAAAAGCCACTTTTGCATATTAATTTAGTCTCAGAGAGAGCAAAATAATTGTTATTCTTCTGCCTGTAGAAGCTAGTAATTTTGAAAGTGGTTCAAGTCTGCTAAAAGCCAGCTCACTACTAGGAATTAAAAGTGAGATACAGAAATATAATGGTAAAAGTGCTAGCAGGAAAAAAAAAAAAAAAAACAACAGCACAAAACTGCTGGGAAAGAGTTAGGTCATTGAGCTCTAAAATGAAGTATATATGTTTCCATAATCAAAGCCTCTATCCTCCGAAACATTGTTTTTTCAATCCCATTGTGGCACAGTCATGGTAAGAAAAATAAGCTGATAGACTGTACTTGATCTTTCACTTTTATATACAGAAAGCTTCAGGTTCCTCCTTGTCAAAAGCCATCAGTTTGATGACATTTCCATCTTTCTCTGCCATAGAATTATAAAATCAGTGGAATTCTCAGGTGGTGATCAGCTTAGAAATCTCTGGAGACATTTTCTACATGAAGTAACTGTGCTTCATTTAGGTTTCGCTTTGAGGTCATCTGTCTAGTTACTTCAAAAGCAGTAATGGTACAGAGGTATATTCTGGTTTACTTGTGCTATGTATAATGAAGTCTGTGTTTCTCTTTATGTTTGCTTTTGTCTGTTTCTTTTCCTCACACATAGGTAACGTGATTGCATTTTGATGATGTAGTAGACCTCCCGTGTCTGCTTCATCCATATCCTTTCTCCTGCTACTTCTGCTGGGTGGGCAGCCAAGAGTCAAGCTAAACTGAGCTGACTCATTGACTCAGTCATAGTCTCTCCCTTGTCAATTTGAAAATGTGAAACAGGGTCTTCTAAAACACAATATACCAATTCACCAGGCCCTCCTAGAGGTCAATTAAAACAGAAGTATTGGGGCGAGACCTATACTGTTTACCTCTCAGATTGTTTGTAATGGTTAGAATTGAGAACCACTGATTCTGATGATAATTTAAAGATACTTCTTTTCATAGACTATCTTAATTTCTGGGTGCATATATGTAAATTTGTAAATGTGTGTGTATGCTAAGTTGCTTCAGTTATGTTCGACTCTTTGTGACACTGTAAGATGTAACCGACCAGGCTCCTCTGTTCATGGGATTCCTCAGGCAATAACACTGGGGTGGGTTGCTGTACGCTCCTCCAGGGCATCTTCCCAACCCAGGGATCAAACCTGTATCTCTTATGTCTCCTGCACTGGCAAGCAGATTGTTTTTTTTTTAATTAATTTATGTTAATTGGAGGATAATTGCTGTACAGTATTGTGATGGTTTTTGCCAGACATCAGCATGCATTAGCCATGGGATGCATCAGCATGCTTCCTCCCAACCCAAACCCCCTCCTACCTCACTCCCTGCTATCCCTCTGGGTTGCCCCAGAGCGCATCAGCTTTGGGTGCCCTGCTTTATGCACTGAACTTGCACTGGTCATCTGTTTTACATATGGCAGTACACGTTTCAATGCTGTTGTATTGGTAAGAAAAATAAGCTGATAGACTGTACTTGATCTTTCACTTTTATATACAGAAAGCTTCAGGTTCCTCCTTGTCAAAAGCCATCAGTTTGATGACATTTCCATCTTTCTCTGCCATAGAATTATAAAATCAGTGGAATTCTCAGGTGGTGATCAGCTTAGAAATCTCTGGAGACATTTTCTACATGAAGTAACTGTGCTTCATTTAGGTTTCGCTTTGAGGTCATCTGTCTAGTTACTTCAAAAGCAGTAATGGTACAGAGGTATATTCTGGTTTACTTGTGCTATGTATAATGAAGTCTGTGTTTCTCTTTATGTTTGCTTTTGTCTGTTTCTTTTCCTCACACATAGGTAACGTGATTGCATTTTGATGATGTAGTAGACCTCCCGTGTCTGCTTCATCCATATCCTTTCTCCTGCTACTTCTGCTGGGTGGGCAGCCAAGAGTCAAGCTAAACTGAGCTGACTCATTGACTCAGTCATAGTCTCTCCTTGTCAATTTGAAAATGTGAAACAGGGTCTTCTAAAACACAATATACCAATTCACCAGGCCCTCCTAGAGGTCAATTAAAACAGAAGTATTGGGGCGAGACCTATACTGTTTACCTCTCAGATTGTTTGTAATGGTTAGAATTGAGAACCACTGATTCTGATGATAATTTAAAGATACTTCTTTTCATAGACTATCTTAATTTCTGGGTGCATATATGTAAATTTGTAAATGTGTGTGTATGCTAAGTTGCTTCAGTTATGTTCGACTCTTTGTGACACTGTAAGATGTAACCGACCAGGCTCCTCTGTTCATGGGATTCCTCAGGCAATAACACTGGGGTGGGTTGCTGTACGCTCCTCCAGGGCATCTTCCCAACCCAGGGATCAAACCTGTATCTCTTATGTCTCCTGCACTGGCAAGCAGATTGTTTTTTTTTTAATTAATTTATGTTAATTGGAGGATAATTGCTGTACAGTATTGTGATGGTTTTTGCCAGACATCAGCATGCATTAGCCATGGGATGCATCAGCATGCTTCCTCCCAACCCAAACCCCCTCCTACCTCACTCCCTGCTATCCCTCTGGGTTGCCCCAGAGCGCATCAGCTTTGGGTGCCCTGCTTTATGCACTGAACTTGCACTGGTCATCTGTTTTACATATGGCAGTACACGTTTCAATGCTGTTGTATTGGATTCTTTACCACTAGTGCCACCTGGGAATTAGTATATATATTTATATAATGTACATGCTTGTGTATGACTGTATTCATACACCTTATTCCAAAAAAATAATCTTTGACCTTTATAATTATGTCATATTTTTAACTTACCTGAGTGTGCAATTTTGATTTAGTGTCCACGTTCCTCCAATCTTCATTAACTACTTTTCTACCATATTATTCCAAGTCATATTTAGTTGAATGTCAACTAAGGATGTTTATGGAAACATCAGTTTCTTCATTGCATAAAATATGATTAAAACTCAAAATAGGGAATTAGCCCTTAAAATAATACATAAGTAATTTATCCTGCATACACTGTCCTGGTAAAATTATATATAAAATGATAAAACATATTTTGATTAATAGGTTAAATTGACCTTTAAATCATTTTTTCTTTACTACATTTAGAAAAAAAAATACTACAGAATTTAATTAATGTTTAACAAGGAAAGTTGTGTTTGGTAATTGGCTTAATTTTTTAAATAGTCGGTTACATATTAAATCCTCATTTTCATAGAATGCTGCTCATTACCAAGAATAATAATTCTAATCAAGAAAATATTCATCACTTTGTTGGAGGTTTTCTTCCTAACTTAATAAGGAAAAGTTAATTTTTATTGAATTACTTTAAAAGGGCAAGTTTTATTTTTTTATCTCCTGCTTACAATTTATTTATCTGTATTTACAAAGTATATATATGTGTGTGTATAACATATATATATATTTGTGGCAATGTGTGTGTATGTATATGTACATATATACACACATATATAATTACTCAGGTTTGGTGCTTACTTAGAGAGGGATGGTTATTATCCATAAATTCTTGTTGGTTAATTGCTTGCTAATTGCATTTACTAGCTCAAAGTAAAACATTGTTGTGCATTGTGCTTTTTTTAGGCTTAAAAAAATTTTTTTTTGACTTTTGGGGGAAAATTGCTTTGCAGTGTTTTGTTGGTTTCTGCTGTACAACAATGCAAATCAGTCATACATATATCACCTTCTTCTTGAGCCTCCCTCCCCTCCCCTAACCCCACTCCTCTGGGTCATCACAGAGCACCAAGCTGAGTTCCCCATGTTGTATAGGAACTTCTCACCAGCTATCTATTTCACATATAATAATGTATGTATGTATGTGTACATATACATATATATATGTGTGTGTGTATATATATATATATATATATACTGATGCTACTTTCTCCATTGTTCTACTCTCTCCTGCCCCCACTGGGTTCACAAAACCTTTCTCAATATCTGAGTCTCTGTTCCTTCCCTGCAGACAGGTTCATAAATACCATTTTCTAGAGTCCATACATATGCATTAATATATGATATTTGTTTTTCTCTTTATGACTTATTTTACTCTGTATAATAGGTTGTAGAACTGACTTACTCACTAGAAGTGACTCAAGTTCATTTTTTTTAATGACTGACAAATATTCCATTGTACATATGTACCACATCTTCTTTATGCATTCATCTATCAGTAGACACCTAGGTTGCTTCCGTGTCCTAGCTATTGTAAATAGTTCTGCAGTGAATATTTGGGTATATGTGTCTTTTTCAATTGTGATATTCTCAGAGCATATACTCAGCAGTGGGATTGTTGGGTCATGTGGTAGTTCTACTCCTAATTTTTTTAAGGAATCTCCATCCTGTTCTCCATAGTGTAACCAGATCCTGTGGTGATGAAGAATGCATTCCTTGGTGAGTCAGAGTTAATTTGAACACCAATAGTTCCTATTTCATATAGGCATTTGCCTGCTCATAACCTAGCTAAAAATCAATCTATAATTTCATGCTCTTAGTGAAATATTTATCCAGTGGGTACAGTTTTCTACCTTTATACTTTCTAACATATATACATAGTAATGCAATTTAGTCTTATAAAATATTGCAGTCTCATATCAGTTGACTTAAATAATGAACCTAAATTTTAAAAATGTATTAAATTCATGTTCTTCAATGGCAATCTGTACTTTTCCCAAGTTTGCATTTATTTGTGAGACTTCTTATATTTTGCTTAAAAAAACATATGTTGCCAACCTATTACATCTTTTGAAACATGGTTAAAATACTTTGTGAAGTCTACAAATAACTAAAATATATTGTATAAATAGTGAACATATTTGAAAATTCTGAAAATGTCTTCCTTTGGAATGTAGAAATAACTGTTGCGATTTCATACAACTACATCGAAACAACAAAGAATGTATTCCATTGGCTTTCTTTGATTTGAATAGATTTCTTCAGGCATTTCTGTTATAAATCATGAATAAATTTTATCTTTATTCAGCTCTTTTAAATCTTTATATATAAAAAAGCAAATGGAACAAAGTTTTAAAATTTTTCTTGGGTTGTGAAATATAACACATTTGTAGAAATGTGTTGTCACATTTAATGAGGTGTTGCTAAGTGAATAGTCAGATAAACTCTAGGTCAGGAAATAAAACATTTCCAGAGTCTAGAAGCCTCCGCTGTGCCCCTTCTCCTCTATTGTTTGCCTATAAGGCACTCTCTATCCTGACTTTTATGCCGATAAGTTACTTTCCCTCCAAGTTTTACTATCAAAGTGTATATCTACAAACACTGTATTTGTTATAGTTTTGTCTAGTTTGAAGAACATATAAATGGAAATATATTTTCTTGGTCTGATTTCTTTTATACAACAATATTTTTGATATACATGTTTTAATTCATTGGAATTTATTCGTTTTTATTACAATACTATTCTGTTGTATGAGTGTGCTATAACATTTTAATATTGATGGACATGATGAACACACACACACACTCCATTCCCAAAAGAAGGTATCTGAGAATAATTCCCAGAAATTACATCCAAATTTAATGCCATAGGATGACTTTTCTCAGAGTCCATGATTTCCAAGTGATTAGGTTACTCCTTCAGTTCTTCCAAAACCTACTCCAGGCAAAGGTCCCATCATCTCAAATGTCGCATGTTGATTAGTTATCACTAGAATTGTGTGATATCACTGTTAAATGTTAAGGGGAGGAAGATTTATCTTTCTATTTTGCTTAGCATGTTCTGTAAAATTCTATATAAATCTTGTAAATTGGGCCTTTTGATTATTTCTTCATTGCCAGCCAATTGTAGCAGAGATTTGTACCATTTTCATCACCAAAGAATGAGATGCCACAAGAGCATATTTCAGTATGTGTGGGTCAAAGTAGAACAAGCAATTTAGGAAATGCAGTAAATAAGAATTAAAAATGTCCATTCTTTTTGGCAGGTTGATGGATATTTATGAACTTGTATAAAACAGTTTTAAGAAAGCAGAAAATAAAAGCCAGATTGTAGTCAACTGAGGAATAAGGAGTATAGGGCACAATACAGAAATGGAGATAGGATATCAATGCTTAGGAGTTGGCCCGCTTGTTAGCCTACTAACCGCTGAGGCCGAATGCCCATAAAAAGAATTAAACCATTAGGCTTTTTTTTTTTGAATTAAAAGCAAAAAAGTTTTAAAATTTTTCTTGGGTTGTGAAATATAACACATTTGTAGAAATGTGTTGTCACATTTAATGAGGTGTTGCTAAGTGAATAGTCAGATAAACTCTAGGTCAGGAAATAAAACATTTCCAGAGTCTAGAAGCCTCCGCTGTGCCCCTTCTCCTCTATTGTTTGCCTATAAGGCACTCTCTATCCTGACTTTTATGCCGATAAGTTACTTTCCCTCCAAGTTTTACTATCAAAGTGTATATCTACAAACACTGTATTTGTTATAGTTTTGTCTAGTTTGAAGAACATATAAATGGAAATATATTTTCTTGGTCTGATTTCTTTTATACAACAATATTTTTGATATACATGTTTTAATTCATTGGAATTTATTCGTTTTTATTACAATACTATTCTGTTGTATGAGTGTGCTATAACATTTTAATATTGATGGACATGATGAACACACACACACACACTCCATTCCCAAAAGAAGGTATCTGAGAATAATTCCCAGAAATTACATCCAAATTTAATGCCATAGGATGACTTTTCTCAGAGTCCATGATTTCCAAGTGATTAGGTTACTCCTTCAGTTCTTCCAAAACCTACTCCAGGCAAAGGTCCCATCATCTCAAATGTCGCATGTTGATTAGTTATCACTAGAATTGTGTGATATCACTGTTAAATGTTAAGGGGAGGAAGATTTATCTTTCTATTTTGCTTAGCATGTTCTGTAAAATTCTATATAAATCTTGTAAATTGGGCCTTTTGATTATTTCTTCATTGCCAGCCAATTGTAGCAGAGATTTGTACCATTTTCATCACCAAAGAATGAGATGCCACAAGAGCATATTTCAGTATGTGTGGGTCAAAGTAGAACAAGCAATTTAGGAAATGCAGTAAATAAGAATTAAAAATGTCCATTCTTTTTGGCAGGTTGATGGATATTTATGAACTTGTATAAAACAGTTTTAAGAAAGCAGAAAATAAAAGCCAGATTGTAGTCAACTGAGGAATAAGGGAGTATAGGGCACAATACAGAAATGGAGATAGGATATCAATGCTTAGGGTGTTGGCCCGCTTGTTAGCCTACTAACCGCTGAGGCCGGAAATGTCATTCCTACATTAAAAGGAATAAACCAGCATGACCAGCTCTTAATTGTTAAGATTAAAGCCAAGTGGGGTCTGATCATAGGCAGTGATGAAATGGGCAAGGCTGTTGAGGTTAGGAGATTGACATGGTCCTTAGAGACTTTGATGCTTCTAAAATTCTTTGTACTTATTTTATAATATTGTCTTTAATATTAAAAGTAACTGGTTTGCCTAATTTTGTCTATTCAGAATTAAAATTATTATCAAAATCTCTTAAATGTATCATAATTCAAAGTAGAAGAGCCAGATTTTCTTGTACCAGGAATGGATTTTTTAGCTATGACATAGTTACCTCACCCCCTTAGGGAAGATACGGACTAGAGCATAGGTCCCCGGCCTCCAGGATGTAATATCTGGTGACCTCAGGTGGAGCTGATGTTCTGATGATAGAAATAAAGTACACAATAAATGTAAGGCCCTTCAGTCATCCAAAAAATACCCCACCCCTAATCTGTGGAAAAATTGTCTTCCATGAAACTGGTCCCTGGTACCTAAAAGGTTGGGGACTGCTGAACAAGAGAGCACAGTAGGAATATCCAGCAGATAGCTTTGCCTAAACTGAGGCTTGTTGAGAGTAAGAAACTCACAAGGTCACCTGAAATCCCGGTTTTGATCTTCACAGAGTAGTGAATATGCTTCTTTGTAAAGTTGTGAATTTCAAAGTCAGTAAATCAAATATATGCCCAAAATGCTTTCAAAGTTTGAATGACTTAGAGATTTGTACCATTTTCATCACCAAAGAATGAGATGCCACAAGAGCATATTTCAGTATGTGTGGGTCAAAGTAGAACAAGCAATTTAGGAAATGCAGTAAATAAGAATTAAAAATGTCCATTCTTTTTGGCAGGTTGATGGATATTTATGAACTTGTATAAAACAGTTTTAAGAAAGCAGAAAATAAAAGCCAGATTGTAGTCAACTGAGGAATAAGGGAGTATAGGGCACAATACAGAAATGGAGATAGGATATCAATGCTTAGGGAGTTGGCCCGCTTGTTAGCCTACTAACCGCTGAGGCCGGAAATGTCATTCCTACATTAAAAGGAATAAACCAGCATGACCAGCTCTTAATTGTTAAGATTAAAGCCAAGTGGGGTCTGATCATAGGCAGTGATGAAATGGGCAAGGCTGTTGAGGTTAGGAGATTGACATGGTCCTTAGAGACTTTGATGCTTCTAAAATTCTTTGTACTTATTTTATAATATTGTCTTTAATATTAAAAGTAACTGGTTTGCCTAATTTTGTCTATTCAGAATTAAAATTATTATCAAAATCTCTTAAATGTATCATAATTCAAAGTAGAAGAGCCAGATTTTCTTGTACCAGGAATGGATTTTTTAGCTATGACATAGTTACCTCACCCCCTTAGGGAAGATACGGACTAGAGCATAGGTCCCCGGCCTCCAGGATGTAATATCTGGTGACCTCAGGTGGAGCTGATGTTCTGATGATAGAAATAAAGTACACAATAAATGTAAGGCCCTTCAGTCATCCAAAAAGTACCCCCACCCCTAATCTGTGGAAAAATTGTCTTCCATGAAACTGGTCCCTGGTACCTAAAAGGTTGGGGACTGCTGAACAAGAGAGCACAGTAGGAATATCCAGCAGATAGCTTTGCCTAAACTGAGGCTTGTTGAGAGTAAGAAACTCACAAGGTCACCTGAAATCCCGGTTTTGATCTTCACAGAGTAGTGAATATGCTTCTTTGTAAAGTTGTGAATTTCAAAGTCAGTAAATCAAATATATGCCCAAAATTGCTTTCAAAAGTTTGAATGACTTAGAGTTTTTAAGTACTTTGTTTTCTTCTGACTCCTATTGTGATCTGACATTTGAAAGTGAATGGACTTTTTCAACTCTGTCTTTAGTGTGATTATTTGTAAATAAGTTGTTACCAGTAAATGTGTTTTTCAACCAATTTTCAATAAATTATTTCCTCAGTCTTTTATTTAATAATGTTTGAAACCTAAAGAAAGGTTAAAAAACTAATTTATAACTGCCTTTTTTTCTTTTGATCCAGAGTTCAGTCAAGGTTTACGTAGTGCTTCAGATTGTTACATTTCATTAATGTCTTTTAATCAATAAGATTCTTCTTGCCTCTTTGTTTCTTTTTCATGATTTTTACTATTTTGAGGAGTCTGGACTAGTTAACTTGTGAAATACTCCGATTCTGTTTTTGCTTTCTAATTAGGTTTTTCCTCAATAAGAATATTAAATTAGTCATATTGGATAGTTCTGGGTGCTTCTTAGCAATAGGTCATGTTATACCCTTAATATGGGGCATGATAAGTTAGACCCCTTGGTTGGAGGTGGTAACTGCCAAATCTCTTTGTTCATACTGTTTTTTTTTTTTTTTTTTAAAGATTTATTTATTTATTTACTTTGGGCGGGGGTCGGGTGGGGGGGGGGGGGGAGTGGGCGGGCCACTTCTATTGGTCTTTCGTTTCTCTATGTTCATCCGTCTTTGTTCTTTGGCTCCTGTGGGCCTCCCATCGCGGTGGCGTCTGTCGTTGCAGAGCACTGGCTCTGTAAAATAAATGTAAGGCCCTTCTGAGTTCACAATAAATGTAAGGCCCTTCAGTCATCCAAAAGTACCCCCACCCCTAATCTGTGGAAAAATTGTCTTCCATGAAACTGGTCCCTGGTACCTAAAAGGTTGGGGACTGCTGAACAAGAGAGCACAGTAGGAATATCCAGCAGATAGCTTTGCCTAAACTGAGGCTTGTTGAGAGTAAGAAACTCACAAGGTCACCTGAAATCCCGGTTTTGATCTTCACAGAGTAGTGAATATGCTTCTTTGTAAAGTTGTGAATTTCAAAGTCAGTAAATCAAATATATGCCCAAAATTGCTTTCAAAAGTTTGAATGACTTAGAGTTTTTAAGTACTTTGTTTTCTTCTGACTCCTATTGTGATCTGACATTTGAAAGTGAATGGACTTTTTCAACTCTGTCTTTAGTGTGATTATTTGTAAATAAGTTGTTACCAGTAAATGTGTTTTTCAACCAATTTTCAATAAATTATTTCCTCAGTCTTTTATTTAATAATGTTTGAAACCTAAAGAAAGGTTAAAAAACTAATTTATAACTGCCTTTTTTTCTTTTGATCCAGAGTTCAGTCAAGGTTTACGTAGTGCTTCAGATTGTTACATTTCATTAATGTCTTTTAATCAATAAGATTCTTCTTGCCTCTTTGTTTCTTTTTCATGATTTTTACTATTTTGAGGAGTCTGGACTAGTTAACTTGTGAAATACTCCGATTCTGTTTTTGCTTTCTAATTAGGTTTTTCCTCAATAAGAATATTAAATTAGTCATATTGGATAGTTCTGGGTGCTTCTTAGCAATAGGTCATGTTATACCCTTAATATGGGGCATGATAAGTTAGACCCCTTGGTTGGAGGTGGTAACTGCCAAATCTCTTTGTTCATACTGTTTTTTTTTTTTTTTTTTAAAGATTTATTTATTTATTTACTTTGGGCGGGGGTCGGGTTGGGGAGGGAGGGGAGTGGGCGGGCCACTTCTATTGGTCTTTCGTTTCTCTATGTTCATCCGTCATTGTTCTTTGGCTCCTGTGGGCCTCCCATCGTGGTGGCGTCTGTCGTTGCAGAGCACTGGCTCTGGGCGCATGCGCTCCAGAGCTCCGGCTCGGTGATTGGACACATCAGTCCAGCTGCTCTGCAGCACGTGGGATCTTCCCAGGCCAGGGCTCGAACCGGCGCCCCTTGCACTGCAAGGCGGTGTCCTTACCCACTGGACGACCAGGGGAAGCCCCGTTCATATTGTTTTGAAAAGTGTGAGTATTTTTTACAGCTCCCTGCCTCCTCCACTAATGGTTCATGACATGATTTTATATCTTTTGCCAATCATATTTTAAAGTAGTTGTTATACTAATGGTGGCAATGTGGTCATTTATAAATTGTTTCTTCTACGTTGTCTGGAAATTGCTAATATGCAAGTGTTTCCTGTTTTTCTCTCCTTTTTCCCCCCAAAGACTTACATAGGACATAGCTAAGGATGACAGATAAAAAGTGCACTGAAAACCAAAAGATTTCTCTTGCACTTGTTTTTCTTTTCTGTGTAATTTCTCCCAGGTTTTCTCATTCCATCACTACCATTCTTGACCCAGTGTCTTTGTATCTTTTATTACTATTACCTACTTTGAATTTCAAGCAGGTCATTAGCTATTTTTGGAGACAGGTTTTTCATGAAATCATGATAATTATGCACTAAGGTGTGAGAATTCACAAAATAACATAATTTCTTTCATTTAAAACAGTTGGATTTATTGTTGAATTTTAATAAATAGTCATTATTATCATGAGTAAACTGAAACCACTGTGCAGGGTTAGGCATTAGATTCTTTCATTATGTTTTTTACCATACTTGTGTTTTGGAAATTAAAAGGTTATTTAGCTTATGTTATTTAGTAATATTTATAAATTAATTATAATTAAATAATTTTACCTCCGTTCCTTAGCAAGGCATAAGATGGATTAATAGTATAATGTTTCAGAATATATATATATATATATTGAATAGGAGAAAATTACCATATAAAATAACCTTTTGCATAAAATATTATTTCTTTTTGAGGCCTTTTGTGTATTGTTTTCAACTGCTAATTCTTTTGGCTCTACTTTATTTAGAATATTAACAACATGATAGTTTAACTGGCAAACATCATAATTAATATCTATTAGAGCTGTTTGGAACAGACATGGACAGGGCAATCAGAACAATGGACATAAAAATATGGTTGTTGTTATTTGCACATTTGTTTTTTTTTTTTAATCCTTTATTTTAAAGGTTTTACAGAGTTTTGTTGTTCACAGATATGTATGTTCCCAGATCAATCATATGCATATCCCTGGTCCCCACCCTGCCAGTTCCCCCCATCCCACCCCTCCAGACCATCACCCCAAGTGATTGTAGGCACTCCTATTCCCGTAGCACAATGACAATAGCTATCTTTTCCGCACACAACAGTATAGGTTTCCATGTTACTCACTCCATGCCTCCCTCCCACTGTACGGTCTCCACATTATCTTTATGTCTATTCTCTGTTTTTTCATGAGTTCACTGCATGTGTTATCATGACCATCTTACTAGATCCCATATATATGAGTTAGTATACTAGTCTTTCTCTTTTTGACTTACTTCACTTTTTATGATAGGTTCTAGAGCCAGCCACCTCATTAGGACTGAGTCTTCTGCATTTCTTTTAACAGCTGAGTAGTATTCCATTGTATATATGTACCAGGGCTTCTGTATCCATTCATTTGTCGATGGACATCTAGGTTGGTTCCATGTTCTGGCTATTGTATAGAGAGCTGCAATGAACATTGGGGTACAGGTGCCTCTTTCATTTTTGATTTCATCAGGATATAGGCCTAATAGTGGGATTTCTGGGTCATAGGGTGCTTCTGTTTTTAGTTTTTTAAGGAATCTCCAGACTGTCTGCCATAGAGGTTGTTTCAATTTACATTCCCACCAGCAATGCAAGAGGGTTCCCTTTTCTTCGCACCCTCTCCAGCATTTATTGTCTGCACATTTTTTGATGATGGCCATTCCGACAGGTGTAAGGTGGTATCTCATTGTGGTTTTAATTTGCATTTCTCTGATAATAAGCGAGGTTGAGCATCATTTCATGTATTTTTGGGCCATCTGTATGTCCTCTTTGGAGAGGCGTCTCTTTAGATCTTTTTCCCATTTTTTGATTGGGCTGCTCATTTTCCCTGTGCTGAGTTGTCTGAATTGCTTGTAGATTTTGGAGATGAATTATTTGTCTGTTGTTTCATTTGCTATGACTTTCTCCCACTCTGTGGGGTGTCTGCTCAACTTTTTGGTGATTTCTTTTGCTGTACAAAAGCTTTTAAGTTTCATGAGGTCCCACATGTTCATTTTTCTTTTCAGTTCCACTATTTTAGTAGGTGGGTCAGAGAAGATCTTGCTTTGATTGATGTCCTTGAAGGCTTTGCCTATATTCTCCTCCCCACCCTGCCAGTTCCCCCCATCCCACCCCTCCAGACCATCACCCCAAGTGATTGTAGGCACTCCTATTCCCGTAGCACAATGACAATAGCTATCTTTTCCGCACACAACAGTATAGGTTTCCATGTTACTCACTCCATGCCTCCCTCCCACTGTACGGTCTCCACATTATCTTTATGTCTATTCTCTGTTTTTTCATGAGTTCACTGCATGTGTTATCATGACCATCTTACTAGATCCCATATATATGAGTTAGTATACTAGTCTTTCTCTTTTTGACTTACTTCACTTTTTATGATAGGTTCTAGAGCCAGCCACCTCATTAGGACTGAGTCTTCTGCATTTCTTTTAACAGCTGAGTAGTATTCCATTGTATATATGTACCAGGGCTTCTGTATCCATTCATTTGTCGATGGACATCTAGGTTGGTTCCATGTTCTGGCTATTGTATAGAGAGCTGCAATGAACATTGGGGTACAGGTGCCTCTTTCATTTTTGATTTCATCAGGATATAGGCCTAATAGTGGGATTTCTGGGTCATAGGGTGCTTCTGTTTTTAGTTTTTTAAGGAATCTCCAGACTGTCTGCCATAGAGGTTGTTTCAATTTACATTCCCACCAGCAATGCAAGAGGGTTCCCTTTCCTCCACACCCTCTCCAGAATTTATTGTCTGCACATTTTTTGATGATGGCCATTCCGACAGGTGTAAGGTGGTATCTCATTGTGGTTTTAATTTGCATTTCTCTGATAATAAGCGAGGTTGAGCATCATTTCATGTATTTTTGGGCCATCTGTATGTCCTCTTTGGAGAGGCGTCTCTTTAGATCTTTTTCCCATTTTTTGATTGGGCTGCTCATTTTCCCTGTGCTGAGTTGTCTGAATTGCTTGTAGATTTTGGAGATGAATTATTTGTCTGTTGTTTCATTTGCTATGACTTTCTCCCACTCTGTGGGGTGTCTGCTCAACTTTTTGGTGATTTCTTTTGCTGTACAAAAGCTTTTAAGTTTCATGAGGTCCCACATGTTCATTTTTCTTTTCAGTTCCACTATTTTAGTAGGTGGGTCAGAGAAGATCTTGCTTTGATTGATGTCCTTGAAGGCTTTGCCTATATTCTCCTCGAAGAGTTTGATGGTTTCTGGTCTTATGTTTAGGTCTTTAATCCATTTTGAGTTGATCTTTGTGTATGGTGTCAGGGAATGTTCCAACTTCATTTTTTTGCATGGAGCTGTCCAATTTTCCCAGCACCACTTGTTGAAGAGGCTGTCTTTGTCCCATTTTATAGTTTCTCCTCCTTTGTCAAAAATAAGGTACCCATAGGTGCGTGGGTTGATCTCTGGGTTCTCAATCTTGTTCCATTGATCTATAGTTCTGTTTTTGTGCTAGTACCATACTGTCTTGATAACTGTTGCTTTGTAGTAGAGTCTGAAGTTAGGGAGGCTGATCCCTCCAACTCCATTCTTCTTCCTCAGGATTGCTTTGGCTATTCGAGGTCTTCTGTGTTTCCATATGAACTGTGTTATTATTTGGTCTAGTTCTGTGAAAAATGTCAATGGTAGTTGGATATGTATTGCATTGAATCTGTAGATGATATTTGGTAATATGGGCATTTTCACAATATTGATTCTTCCGATCCAGGAACATGGAATATCTTTCCATCTGTTTAAGTCTTCTTTAATTTCTCTCATGAGTGTCTTGTAATTTTCTGTGTACAATTCTTTTGTTTCTTTGGGCAGGTTTATTCCTAGTATTTGATTCTTTTGGTTGCAATGGTGAAGGGGATTGCCTCTTTGATTTCATTTTCTGATTTTTCATTGTTTGTGTATAGGAATGCCAGTGACTTCTGTGTGTTGACTTTGTATCCTGCGACTTTGCTGAATTTGTTGATTAGCTCTAGTAGCTTTGTAACCATGTCTTTGGGGTTTTCTATGTATAATATCATGTCATCTGGAAAAAGAGAGAGCTTGACTTCTTCCTTTCCAATCTGGATTCCTTTGATTTCTTTCTCTTCTCTTATTGCTGTTGCTAGGACTTCCAGGACTATGTTGAATAGTAGTGGTGAAAGTGGGCACCCCTGTCTTGTTCCTGATCTTAGAGGGAATGCTTTCAGTTTTTCACCATTAACAATAATGTTTGCTGTAGGCTTCTCATAGATGGCTTTTATTATGTTGAGATAGGTTCCTTCTATGCCCATTTTCTGAAGAGTTTTTATCATAAATGGATGTTGTACTTTGTCGAAGGCTTTTTCTGCATCTATTGAAATGATCATGTGATTTTTGCCTTTCAACTTGTTGATATGGTGTATCACGTTGATTGATTTGTGGATGTTGAAGAATCCTTGCATGCCTGGGATGAACCCGACTTGATCATAATGTATGAGTTTTTTGACGTGTCGTTGAATTCTGTTTGCTAGGATTTTGTTGAGGATCTTTACATCTAAGTTCATCAGTGAAATTGGCCTATAGTTTTCCTTTTTTGTGTTGTCTTTGCCTGGTTTGGGTATCAGGGTGATGGTGGCCTCGTAGAATGTGTTTGGAAAAAATTTGCCACTAATTTTTTTGATTGAGTCCGTTTTGTCTTTAATTTTTCCAGCATTTATTATTTGAATGTATTTTATAAATCAAGTCTTTTTTTTATTATTATTATATGGGTTTATTTTCATCTATTTTGAGGGCAATGAGGATCTCTGAATTTTTATTCATGTAATCAATTTTTTATTCTGTTTTGTGTGTTTGTTTAGAGGGCTTTTCTTTCATGTTGGGCAATTTACTGATGGAAATTTGTTTAGTGGAGATGGATCTTTGTGTTTGTGGAGCTTTATGGTAGAATTGCAAATTATTGTGTCATTCTTTTCATTGAGGACACTCAAATTCTATGTGAGTCTGTTTTTTTGTTTATTACCCATGTGCCATTTAGTTTCTTGTCAAATAATCTTTCGGTCTTCCTTGGGATGCATGTAGGTTAGATTGGTGAGACTCATCAGGTGTTAGGGAGTAGGAATTATGCTTAACTGCCAGGATTCTTGTAGGTCAGGGAAAGAGAAACTAACATTCTGCAATTCAAAATGTCGTTGTACAGTTTCTCTCTGTTCTCAGCCCTGCTCCTGAAATGTGCCCTTAACTGGACCAATGACCATCAGTCTGTAGGCCCCAGCTCATTTCCTTGAAAAGAAGAGGCAGGTCCTTGAATTCCCTGCTCTATAAGCATTTATATTATTTTTGTTTATGGTTTTTTTTGGTGGGGGGCGGTGAGGGGCGGGTTGGGGAGGGAGGGCCACTTGTATTGGTCTTTCATTTATCTGTTTTCATCCATATTTGGTCTTTGGCTCGTGTTGGCCTCTCATCGCAGTGGCCTCTGTTGTCACAGAGCACCGGCTCTGTGCGCATGTGTTCCAGAGCTCCGGCTCGGTAATGGGACACATTGGTCCAGCCGCTCCGCGGCACGTGGGATCTTCCCAGGCCAGGGATAGAATTGGCGCCCCTTGCACTGCTAGGTGGTGTCCTTACCCATTGGACCACCAGCGAAGCCCTTGCTTATGCTTTTTAAAAGCCAGTTATCACTTCTCTACATGCTTCCTGCTCTCCAACAAATGGACATAGATTGCTGCTTTCTGTTCTTTTATTTTCTGTCTTCAGGTTTACCATCATTTACTATCACTTTGGTGAAACCTTGGACAAGTGATTAGATAAATTCATGTAAACATGTTTTTCTAGAATTTGTTGACTCTGTCAAATAGAGTGTAATGTTGAAGAAGGGAAGATGTGTGGTTGTCTTCATTAGCGTTCCATACCCATGGTTTAGCACAAGGCCAGGCACATCGTTAGTACTCATTAAATATGTTTTGGCTAGATCTATGTGTGAATGCTTTAAAATGAAGTACCCATGCAATATTAAATGTCTGTTTAACAAAGCTCTTGTGTTTCTAATCTAAAAGATAGAAATTAGTCATATGTATATCTCCAATTTCTATCTTTTAGATTAGAAGCACAGGTTCTTCTAGATTCTTGTGTTGATATGGCAGCATTGCACAGACAAAGGAACAATTGTTAGTTACCAGTTCAGTTCCATTAGCCATACTCTGAGTCAACTTAGCAGATTTGTCAGACTGTTTTATATTAATACTTTGGTCTTTCCAAAGAAAACTTCTTTATCTACGGCTAGGGTATATAGATCATATTTGTGTGCCACTGGTAAGAATTTTGAAGTAATTTTTCTTTATCCAGGAGATATGGAAAGTCAAATGTATTTTTATTTCTATGGTTCTTAAATATGTTGTGGTGGATTAAGACGTCACCTGCCATGTTCCTTGGTAGAAGACAGTGAACCCTGTTTTATTTGAACAAATCTGCTGTCAGATAAAACTCTGTATACCTGTATTCTTGAAAAACATAGACACATGATTATGAAATACTTCATAAAGAATGCAGAAACAGGTCTGGATATTTCTTTTGTCTTTCTTGTAAGACTAGAATTTCTCAGCATCCTTAGTCTGACACTTTTATGAAAACATTGGCATGGTGATCCTGAGCTTCTCAGAATAGTTAGGTTAAATTACTTTCTTCTCTATTTTTTAAAAAGAACTTCTGAATCCTAATCTGACTTAGGGCTTCGGACTAATATCCATATAACCCTACATAATTTAGAAAATCTGCCTTTTATAGGTTTGTGGTTTTTAGTATATGTTTGATGCATCAAAACAATTATTTGAATCAAGAAATACTCTAAGTACTCCCTTCTAGGGAAGCTTGACAGTTTGGGAGTAAATATTGCACCTGTTACAAATGAAAAAACATCAGGAGTAGAAAATTTATTGGTATGTGTGTAATAATTTGGTACAGCATTACATAAACCTATGCTTTTAGTATTGTCTGGCATACTCCAAGTCCCCTTTCTCTTACCATTCTTGTACTCCAACTTGAAATCAAATTCCTTCTAAAGGAAACAGAATAAAGCACTCTTGAAGCTACAGTTAATCTATTTCATTTCTAAAAATTCAACTTAGGTGCACAGATGTAGGTGATACACTCTGGAGATAGACCGTTAGCTTTTGCTGAATTCCTGGGACCAAAGTTAGTATTGCTACCATCCTGTGACTGTGACCATTCTTAATGACTCTTGCAATGCTTATGGATAAAACCAATTCTCAATTATCACTCTGGTAATTGAGGCTGCATTTTTAGCATAAGTAAAAACCATAGGAGGCCCAAAACTTCATTGTGGCAGAGAACCCCACAGCCTCCTCACTCTGTCCTTTCTCTTATAGCTTGACCTTCATCTTATTCCAAAGCCTTGCTCTGCTTTGAGCATATTGCTCTGTGCCTGGAATAAATCCATGAATATACCCTAATTTACCACCGTCTTCCATCTATTTTCTTTTCATTTTGAACTATCAGTCCCTTTCTTCCTTTTTGCTTCCCATTGTACACGCTTTCTTCACATTCCTTCTACACCTTAACTAGGTTTGAAAATACCCTGTTTTATTTGAACAAATCTGCTGTCAGATAAAACTCTGTATACCTGTATTCTTGAAAAACATAGACACATGATTATGAAATACTTCATAAAGAATGCAGAAACAGGTCTGGATATTTCTTTTGTCTTTCTTGTAAGACTAGAATTTCTCAGCATCCTTAGTCTGACACTTTTATGAAAACATTGGCATGGTGATCCTGAGCTTCTCAGAATAGTTAGGTTAAATTACTTTCTTCTCTATTTTTTAAAAAGAACTTCTGAATCCTAATCTGACTTAGGGCTTCGGACTAATATCCATATAACCCTACATAATTTAGAAAATCTGCCTTTTATAGGTTTGTGGTTTTTAGTATATGTTTGATGCATCAAAACAATTATTTGAATCAAGAAATACTCTAAGTACTCCCTTCTAGGGAAGCTTGACAGTTTGGGAGTAAATATTGCACCTGTTACAAATGAAAAAACATCAGGAGTAGAAAATTTATTGGTATGTGTGTAATAATTTGGTACAGCATTACATAAACCTATGCTTTTAGTATTGTCTGGCATACTCCAAGTCCCCTTTCTCTTACCATTCTTGTACTCCAACTTGAAATCAAATTCCTTCTAAAGGAAACAGAATAAAGCACTCTTGAAGCTACAGTTAATCTATTTCATTTCTAAAAATTCAACTTAGGTGCACAGATGTAGGTGATACACTCTGGAGATAGACCGTTAGCTTTTGCTGAATTCCTGGGACCAAAGTTAGTATTGCTACCATCCTGTGACTGTGACCATTCTTAATGACTCTTGCAATGCTTATGGATAAAACCAATTCTCAATTATCACTCTGGTAATTGAGGCTGCATTTTTAGCATAAGTAAAAACCATAGGAGGCCCAAAACTTCATTGTGGCAGAGAACCCCACAGCCTCCTCACTCTGTCCTTTCTCTTATAGCTTGACCTTCATCTTATTCCAAAGCCTTGCTCTGCTTTGAGCATATTGCTCTGTGCCTGGAATAAATCCATGAATATACCCTAATTTACCACCGTCTTCCATCTATTTTCTTTTCATTTTGAACTATCAGTCCCTTTCTTCCTTTTTGCTTCCCATTGTACACGCTTTCTTCACATTCCTTCTACACCTGCTTTTTTCTTGTATTCTTCCTAACAGAGACCGATTTAGAATGGGAGTTCCGGGCTTCATTTGCATTTGATTTGGCTCTGTATATCGTCTAAATCTTGTGAAGACAGCAGCTTTGTCCTAATGCAGTTCATCTCCAGAGTCCAGTAGAATATATAGCATTTAGTGAGCTTCCCTAGTGGCTCATATGGTAAAAAATCTGCCTGCAATGCAGGAGACATAGGTTTGATCCTGGGTTGGGAAGATTCTCTGGGGAAGGAAATGGCAACTCACGCCAATATTCTTACCTGAAGAATCCCATTGGCAGAGAAGCCTGGCAGGTTATACCCTATGGAGGTTGAAAGGGTTGGACTCAGCTGAGTGACTGACACACACAGGCATTTGGTACATAAGTGCTGCGTGAATGAGTGTAACTGTTTGTGATTTCTTTACATTTTGAATATCCAAATAACAAAGGCTATTTCTTTAGTCCAGTCCTTAAAGGGTGTGTCTGAGAATTGCACCCGGATCTGACTCATGATGCATCTTGAGAGGAAATAATTGGCTATGATTGTTGTTGCCCTTAAAGTAATAACCACAAAAGTGCTTTGTTAATGCTTAATTGTCCATGGAGATCTATGTGGTGGTACATGAAGAGCTGAAAAAGCACAAAATTTAATGGGTTTGTCAAACCCTCTGTTGTAGACTCAGACATCCTGGACCAGACAAAAGCAGACTTATGGCCATTTTTATGTCAAAATTAAGAAAAAGTTCAAATTTTATACCACGAAAACTCTGGTAATAGCTTTTTAAAAAGTAAAAACCATAGGAGGCCCAAAACTTCATTGTGGCAGAGAACCCCACAGCCTCCTCACTCTGTCCTTTCTCTTATAGCTTGACCTTCATCTTATTCCAAAGCCTTGCTCTGCTTTGAGCATATTGCTCTGTGCCTGGAATAAATCCATGAATATACCCTAATTTACCACCGTCTTCCATCTATTTTCTTTTCATTTTGAACTATCAGTCCCTTTCTTCCTTTTTGCTTCCCATTGTACACGCTTTCTTCACATTCCTTCTACACCTGCTTTTTTCTTGTATTCTTCCTAACAGAGACCGATTTAGAATGGGAGTTCCGGGCTTCATTTGCATTTGATTTGGCTCTGTATATCGTCTAAATCTTGTGAAGACAGCAGCTTTGTCCTAATGCAGTTCATCTCCAGAGTCCAGTAGAATATATAGCATTTAGTGAGCTTCCCTAGTGGCTCATATGGTAAAAAATCTGCCTGCAATGCAGGAGACATAGGTTTGATCCTGGGTTGGGAAGATTCTCTGGGGAAGGAAATGGCAACTCACGCCAATATTCTTACCTGAAGAATCCCATTGGCAGAGAAGCCTGGCAGGTTATACCCTATGGAGGTTGAAAGGGTTGGACTCAGCTGAGTGACTGACACACACAGGCATTTGGTACATAAGTGCTGCGTGAATGAGTGTAACTGTTTGTGATTTCTTTACATTTTGAATATCCAAATAACAAAGGCTATTTCTTTAGTCCAGTCCTTAAAGGGTGTGTCTGAGAATTGCACCCGGATCTGACTCATGATGCATCTTGAGAGGAAATAATTGGCTATGATTGTTGTTGCCCTTAAAGTAATAACCACAAAAGTGCTTTGTTAATGCTTAATTGTCCATGGAGATCTATGTGGTGGTACATGAAGAGCTGAAAAAGCACAAAATTTAATGGGTTTGTCAAACCCCTCTGTTGTAGACTCAGACATCCTGGACCAGACAAAAAGCAGACTTATGGCCATTTTTTATGTCAAAATTAAGAAAAAAAGTTCAAATTTTATACCACAGAATTTCACTTTAGAAAATAATATTTTATTTAAAGGTTTAGAACAATTTTTATGTAGTTGTTCATCTACAAACAAAAGGTAGAAAAACCCAGTCTATACACAAGTGATTTAGCAAATTTCATGCTAATGAATGTATACTTGCTATAGTACTATGATTTTTAGAAATCTCTATTCATAAGTAATAACCATTAGTAAAGTAGTAATTAAAAACCTCTTGATTATAAAAGATGATTAATAATTTAAGGTGTCTTCTTACTGATTAAGGAAAAGAAATATTACATGTCATTACCATGTATTTGGGAAATTCAAGCATTTAAACTCTAAGTGACAATATTGCCCTTAGTAAAACAAGGAGAGACATCTGTGTTTTCTTTTTTTAAAGATTATTGTAATTGGCAATATGTGTGCTGCCATCATCCTAATTATTTGAATTTGCTAATAATTGTCCTCCACATAATAGTAGCACAAGTTCAGTCTTAAGATGCATATGTTTTGCTAATGTTAAGATTAGCTGATTAATATTGATGGCAGCTAAGGCCACTGGCTAATGTCTGACATCTGTTTGGGAAATCGGTGTTCCAATTCAGGAAGCTGGCATTTCTGTCGAGGTTAGAGTGAGGGGTTATTGTGTAAGGAATTATGATTAGGGTTTTGTATATAGTTAAGGTTAGGAGTAGTACCATGATCTTTTTCATTTCTGTTCAACTCAGTGTATTTAAGGTGTCAAACTGCTTGCTCTATTCTGTGTTAACAGAGAGGTCTTCCCCTCTGTTCCCTTGTGGCACATTCACTGTGGCACATTCTTTCACTTGCTCCTTCTATGTTAATGGACTGATTGATCTCTTTTACTTCTGCTCTCTTAGTCCTTACCTTGTCCTTAAACGATCTTTGCATTTGGGACAGAGGTTTTCTTTGTTCTAGTTTATTTTTGCTGTTGTTTTTTAGTTTAGGGAGGAAGCAGTTAAAATATACAGACTGGTTGCAAAACTGTCTTGAATTTTT
Source organism: Tragulus kanchil (assembly GCA_022376925.1). NCBI lineage: Eukaryota > Metazoa > Chordata > Mammalia > Artiodactyla > Tragulidae > Tragulus > Tragulus kanchil. The sequence continues at coordinate 114,444,596 of JAIOJX010000023.1, read as the reverse complement.
TTTTAAATTATTTTTTTGGCTACTTCTATTGATCTTTCAATTATTTCCATCTTTGTTCTTTGGCCTGTGTGGGCCTCCCATTGCAGTGGCCTCTCTCGCTGCAGAGCACTGTCTCTGGGCACATGTACTCTGGGCTCGGTAGTTGGACACATCGGTCCAGCCACTCTGGGGCACATGGGATCTTCCTGGGCCAGGGATCGAACCTGCGCCCCTTGCACTGCAAGGCAGTTTCCTTACCCACTGGACCAACAGGGAAGCCCTGTTTTGAATTTTGATGAGTCAAATCCTGAAAACTGGAAAAAAAATATTCAGAAAGTTTTTGACATTATTCAGATATAGAGTGTTTTCTTTTTCTTTTTTTAGTGGACGTCAGTTAGTTTCAAGATTTAACTAGCGTGTGGAAGAAGTAAAAAGTAGAGTTTTCACACAGTTTATACAAAAGGAGGAATGAAAGCTTTGTAGCCTATTTACTATTAATATAACAAAAAGGGCCACAAAAATTCAGTAAGTGACTGAGCTGAAAAAGCAAGGAATACTGAGACCTTTCAGTGTTTTGATTAAAAGTTAAATCCTAATCTCTTTTCACTTCCACTTTCCTTCAACTAAAAAACCAAGTAGAAAGTCACCAAAAACTTGAAAATTCACAAAAGAAAATTCAAAACTTATGAGGGTCTTAACTGTATTATGTAGTTTAACTTCCTTGATGTTTGTAATGAAGTCTCTGAAGCCACTGTGTCAATGTGATCATGACATCCTATGTAGTAAAGCACGAAAATAGAACTTTAACACAGTCTTAGAAAATTTTTTTAAGTGCATTAAGATATTACTTAACACCAAAAGTATTTCTTTAATTAATATTTCCTATAGGGAAAGGAAAACTAAATCAGCAGAAAATAGAAATTAACTATGAGCATTCCATATTAAGTGTAGGCTGAAGCTAGGAGAACTGGTGCTTTAGGTTATAATCTGTTCAGATCACTGTGTATTAACTTTGAGATAGGGTCTTTTTTTGTTTGTTTCAATAAAATATCCCAGTCTAGGAGCTTCTAGCTTGGGCAGGGTGCTATGTAACCTTTTTGTGCCTAAGAGTCTGCATCTTTCATATTATGTTCTGTGTTTTCATTGGAAGTATCTTTGTCATAGAAGTCTTTGCCACAAACATCTTTACGTATAACTAATCAATCTTAGGGACATTTTCCCATTAAATAAAAATAATGAGTGAGAGGTGGGAGAGAACTTCAGGAGGGTGGGTACATGTTTATACCTGTGGCTTATTCATGTTTATGCATGACAGAAACCATCACAACAATGTAAAGCAATTCTCCTCCAATTAAAAATAAAATGTAAAATGAAAGAGACACATTAAAAAGACATAATAAGACATAGAAACTGAATAACAAAAACTGTATTATGGAACAAAATATTTTAATAAATTTAAAATGTTACAGATTTATGGAAGTATGGTGCAAGTAACTGAATTTATTTTGTGGGTTGTACCTAAGTACTTGTCTTTCAAGCGTTTCATTCATAGCATCTTTTATCTTTACAGATACATATATATTTTGCTTGTTGATTCATGTTTCATTCAGCATTGTACCTGTTTTGATAAAATTACTTCTTTTATTAAGCGAGGTATCAAGGGCTTTCCCTGGTGATCCAGTGGGTAAGGACACCGCCTTGCAGTGCAAGGGGCGCTGGTTCGATCCCTGGCCTGGGAAGATCCCACGTGCCGCAGAGCGGCTGGACCAATGTGTCCAATCACCGAGTTGGAGCTCTGGAGTGCATGCGCCCAGAGCCGGTGCTCTGCGACAACAGATGCCACCGCGATGGGAGGCCCACAGAAACTAAAAGAACAAAGACGGATGAAAACAGAGAAATGAAAGACCAATAGAAGTGGCCCGCCCATTCCCCTCCCTCCCCAACCCGACCCCCGCCCAAAATAAATAAATAAATAAATAAATCTTAAAAAAAAAAAAAAGAGAGGTATCAGTTTCCAAATACTGAGGTGTGCATATCCGTAACAGAGCTTTGTGTTGTGTCACGAAAGCCTCTAGACTGTTGTTTGTTGTTGGCATATTGTTCCGTGTTCTTGATAGACATTCCAAAGTTCTACTGGGAAAAAGAAAACTAAATCAGAAGAAAATAGAAATTAGCTATGAGCCTTCTGTACTGAGTGTAAATTGAGCCTGGGAGAACTGGTGTTTTATGTTATAATCTGTTCTAACCCTTGAGACAAAGTTTTTTTGTTTTTCTTTTTTCATTTCAACAAAGTATCCCAATCTGGGAACTTTTGGCTTGGGCAACTGCTACTTAACCTTCTTGTATCTAAGAGTCTGCATCTTTAATATTACGTGCAAGATCCTGGAGACTTCTTCCTCTTCCAGTGTAGTGTATTTCAGAAGGAGAAACAGACTCTTGAGGCAAGTCATCATTATCTGGCACTTTAGTAGAGCTATTGATAACAATGCTAGCTGGAGAAAATACTAACTCATTTCAGCCAGTTGAAATCAGAGCATCAGTCAGTTGTTTTATATTTTTCATAGCAAAATTGCCTTACAGTCAATTAGCTATATGACAGAAATGATTGTGGCAAAAACTCTGGGGCAAAGATGTCTATACAAAGATGCTTATGGCAAAAGTACTTAGAACCATTTACAATGGGTATAGTAATAAGGATAGCATGATAATTAATGATTTAGCAATTTAGACATAGCTTAAAGCATTGTACCTGTTTTGATAAAATTACTTCTTTTATTAAGCGAGGTATCAAGGGCTTTCCCTGGTGATCCAGTGGGTAAGGACACCGCCTTGCAGTGCAAGGGGCGCTGGTTCGATCCCTGGCCTGGGAAGATCCCACGTGCCGCAGAGCGGCTGGACCAATGTGTCCAATCACCGAGTTGGAGCTCTGGAGTGCATGCGCCCAGAGCCGGTGCTCTGCGACAACAGATGCCACCGCGATGGGAGGCCCACAGAAACTAAAAGAACAAAGACGGATGAAAACAGAGAAATGAAAGACCAATAGAAGTGGCCCGCCCATTCCCCTCCCTCCCCAACCCGACCCCCGCCCAAAATAAATAAATAAATAAATAAATCTTAAAAAAAAAAAAAAGAGAGGTATCAGTTTCCAAATACTGAGGTGTGCATATCCGTAACAGAGCTTTGTGTTGTGTCACGAAAGCCTCTAGACTGTTGTTTGTTGTTGGCATATTGTTCCGTGTTCTTGATAGACATTCCAAAGTTCTACTGGGAAAAAGAAAACTAAATCAGAAGAAAATAGAAATTAGCTATGAGCCTTCTGTACTGAGTGTAAATTGAGCCTGGGAGAACTGGTGTTTTATGTTATAATCTGTTCTAACCCTTGAGACAAAGTTTTTTTGTTTTTCTTTTTTCATTTCAACAAAGTATCCCAATCTGGGAACTTTTGGCTTGGGCAACTGCTACTTAACCTTCTTGTATCTAAGAGTCTGCATCTTTAATATTACGTGCAAGATCCTGGAGACTTCTTCCTCTTCCAGTGTAGTGTATTTCAGAAGGAGAAACAGACTCTTGAGGCAAGTCATCATTATCTGGCACTTTAGTAGAGCTATTGATAACAATGCTAGCTGGAGAAAATACTAACTCATTTCAGCCAGTTGAAATCAGAGCATCAGTCAGTTGTTTTATATTTTTCATAGCAAAATTGCCTTACAGTCAATTAGCTATATGACAGAAATGATTGTGGCAAAAACTCTGGGGCAAAGATGTCTATACAAAGATGCTTATGGCAAAAGTACTTAGAACCATTTACAATGGGTATAGTAATAAGGATAGCATGATAATTAATGAAGTTGTTCATGTAACACATTTAGACATAGCTGATGGTAAATGCACAATATATATATATATATATATATATATATATATATATAGTTGAATGTTAGTAGAATTATTATTTTCTAATATGACACCCTCCTAGCATCAGGATTTTTCTTAGTTTATTCTCAATAAATGAATGAGTGTATAAACTATCCATAGTATTATATTTGGATAAGATTCAAGGAAATTATGGAAATTTAGAATTAGAAGCTAATTAGTATACTCTTACTAACAAGGCAGTTCTGTAACGTATACAGATGGATTTCTATTGTTTTATTGTAATACATTTTCCTTAATAGAAAATGTGCATATGTTTAGCTTTTGCTCTTTGATACTAAGCTCTGATGCTTCACAGAGTAGGGCTACAGTTTCTGTCATATTATGACTGTGAACATTAGCTTTCAGGTATTTTTACCCAGAAAGTACAGTTTCTGGGTAAAACATTCATTTGTTCTCAATTGACTTGATTTTCTCAAGAACTCATTATCCAGTCATTCTGATTTGATGTATCCCTGTATGTATTATGGGCAGAACAAAATAGAGATTCCATAAGGATCTGATTTAGGCCCAGTAGGATCATTAATGACTGCCCTTACATTATTATCTCCTCAGCTAACAAGGATTTATCACTTGCTATGTGCTAGGCTCTTTAGTAAGACTGTAAATTATTCTCTTTTTGGACAAAACCCTTGTAAGACTGACTTCATTACCATCATCTACTGAGAAGCTGGGGTCCATTTGGTCATATCACCAGCGTAAGGACTTGCATGTTGTCACTGGGGAGAGAGATCTCAAACCTTGGTCTTTTCTGACAGAAGAAATTAAGCTTTCCCCTCTTTACTTGGTTGCTGTGTTTTCTGCCTTTTACTGGACACCACACTGTACATCTTTGTCTTCTTGAAAGATACAGCTAAACCCTTAGGGGTTTACCAACAGTGAAGAAGAAATTACCTCAGAATTTGGGAAGTTGATAGGCTCCTGTATACTCTGGATTCCGATCTAGAGTTGGGGCTTTAAATATCCTATTTTATTCACTCTTAATTATGAGGAAAGTGTTATTATGGCCATGTAAATTAATATATAGCACATACCTCTCTGGTCAGACATGAATTGTTAGTTCAAGGATATTCAATGGTACATTCTCTCAAAGATCTTCTCCACCTTTGTGAGTATGTGCTACTTAAGACTGCATTTGTACTTTGACATAGGATGTCATTATCTCATGTTAAGCTGTGTTGACTAAAACATCTTTTTCAGATGAGCTCTTCAGTGGCCAATCTTAGGATCTAATACCTTGGTGACAAAGAACCTAAAGGCTAGGTTAACACCCTTAAGAAAAGAACAATTTGTCACATCATTGCTCTAATGTGAATCTTCCCCCTAGGAAAGAATCATAGTCAGTCTATACTAATTCACTTCTGGAACCCTAAAGGTACTCCCTTGGCTTTGCTGTCAGTTAAAAGTAGCACTGAAAACAACAGGATACAATCGTGAAAGCAAAAAAAAAAGGAAAGACTTTTCAGCTGTTTGATATTGTTATTGATAGTTGTAGGGTTCATGTCAATAAAAATCATTGTTGATACAGCATTAATGTAGTTACTGATTCAACCAATTTCTTCATGCATGCAATATTTTATTTTGATATTCTTTCAAAAATAATGATAAGGAACAGATACAGTCTTTTTTTGAAAGAAAGACAGTAACAAGATAAAGAAGATTGGGCACATGCAGGTCAAATAAATAAATATAGGATAAAGATTAAGAGGACAGGATATTGTACACTTATCATATTCACTGGGAGATTTTTTTTAGATCTTTGAATTAATTTCATAATATAACCATAGAACCATTTCAATTAAAAACATGAAATATATGATGGGAATTACAGAAGCAAATGAATTTTTTTAGGTGAGGGCAGAGCAAAGCATATCTCAAAGGAAACAACACATCAGAGAGGATAATCAATAGGCTCAAGCTGAAAAGTATGCTTAGTTCACAAAAGCGAGTAGTTTCTCAGGATGCTGGTACAAGAGCATTACCTCTTTCAATAAAATGAATCAATTGTAACCACATTTCAAAATAATCTTTTACTATTTGACTCTTTGATACATGAAATTAATTCTATTATAATTTTTAATATAATTATATATACAGGCATAGATCACTTTTCCTAATTTAGTATTTGAAAATTTGTGTGAAGAAAACATTTTCCTTTTTTTCATATATTCTTGAATTAGCCATAACTTATGACACTCTTTTGAGGAAGATTCTATTTTCCCTTGCCAAGTTTTAGTAAACTGAATTTGGTTGAATTTGGTACAACTAGAGGCATAAAATGAAGTAGATAATTTCACTGGCAAGTACACTGTATGTAATTGAGCTATATAACATTTTTGTTTTTTGAGCAGGAAGGTATCAGTTAAATAAAATTAATTTCTTTCAAAGTACTTCCTTAGCTCAGCTCTAAAAAAGAATTTCAGTGCTGTTGTTAAAAGTATTTTGAATTATTGGTCAGTTAAAAGTAGCACTGAAAACAACAGGATACAATCGTGAAAGCAAAAAAAAAAGGAAAGACTTTTCAGCTGTTTGATATTGTTATTGATAGTTGTAGGGTTCATGTCAATAAAAATCATTGTTGATACAGCATTAATGTAGTTACTGATTCAACCAATTTCTTCATGCATGCAATATTTTATTTTGATATTCTTTCAAAAATAATGATAAGGAACAGATACAGTCTTTTTTTGAAAGAAAGACAGTAACAAGATAAAGAAGATTGGGCACATGCAGGTCAAATAAATAAATATAGGATAAAGATTAAGAGGACAGGATATTGTACACTTATCATATTCACTGGGAGATTTTTTTTTTAGATCTTTGAATTAATTTCATAATATAACCATAGAACCATTTCAATTAAAAACATGAAATATATGATGGGAATTACAGAAGCAAATGAATTTTTTTAGGTGAGGGCAGAGCAAAGCATATCTCAAAGGAAACAACACATCAGAGAGGATAATCAATAGGCTCAAGCTGAAAAGTATGCTTAGTTCACAAAAGCGAGTAGTTTCTCAGGATGCTGGTACAAGAGCATTACCTCTTTCAATAAAATGAATCAATTGTAACCACATTTCAAAATAATCTTTTACTATTTGACTCTTTGATACATGAAATTAATTCTATTATAATTTTTAATATAATTATATATACAGGCATAGATCACTTTTCCTAATTTAGTATTTGAAAATTTGTGTGAAGAAAACATTTTCCTTTTTTTCATATATTCTTGAATTAGCCATAACTTATGACACTCTTTTGAGGAAGATTCTATTTTCCCTTGCCAAGTTTTAGTAAACTGAATTTGGTTGAATTTGGTACAACTAGAGGCATAAAATGAAGTAGATAATTTCACTGGCAAGTACACTGTATGTAATTGAGCTATATAACATTTTTGTTTTTTGAGCAGGAAGGTATCAGTTAAATAAAATTAATTTCTTTCAAAGTACTTCCTTAGCTCAGCTCTAAAAAAGAATTTCAGTGCTGTTGTTAAAAGTATTTTGAATTATTGGTCATAAAGGAGTTTGAAAGCATTTCTGTGAAGTGCGTTAGAGCTTCTCCCTGTAGCATCAGAAATATTCATTCCTGTTCGAACAAGACTGGCTGTGGCAGTTGCCTGCTTCAGAGATTCAAGTCGAGTGGAAATAAGAAAAGAACAGGCAGCACAGATGGTTAAAAGTAAGTTAGTGTTTCTGAAATCAGTTTAGATTGTTCTAATATATGTTTGTATTTTAACAGCATCTTTAATGACTCATATTTATAAAGTATATCTATGAAAATAGATGCCAAATTGAGAATGTGTTTGTGTATTTATAGGAGTAATAATTTTCAGAACTAGGTTCTTAAGATGAATATGAATCACCTCCAAATGCCAAAATCTAAAGAAAACCTCCCAGTCAATTTTTTTTGTCTTTGTTTTCTGATTTTATACAAAAAATCTACTTCCCCATCTGAATCTTCACTAAGCCATATAGAGCATCAGTATGTTTCTAGGAGAATGTTCTAATTGTTCATTTCATTTGTATGGTCTATGTTGCCTGAAAAGCTATCAGTGTAGCAGAAGACAGTGACCAAGGAAGAGTCCCAGTAACTGAGAGAAGGGTCTTGCCTTCAGATTCATTGTATATTTTTATTTTTCAATTCAAGGTGGACAAATTTTAGAGATCTGACGGATCCTTTTTCCTTTGTTTCAGTATTTTTAAATTCTAGTCATTTGCAGTGAGAATTTGCAGGTGTTTCTAAGAGAACTTTTTCCCTCTAGCTGGATGTGGAAAGGACAATGCAATTAATAACAGATGGCACGGGATGACCACGTCCTTGAGAGAACGCCTTATTGGCACCTCCTGCTAATTGTATCACATATAACACAACTAAAAGCATAATAAATCTGAACTGGGGGACGTTTTATGCAAGAGCTCTTCTCCTTTTCCAGACGGTAAATTGCTCAGCTCTTGAAATATCTATAACCTTGTGACACCCAACTTGCATTAGCTTAATTGCCTTTTTTCCCCTCTCCCTCCCTCTTCTACCCTCTTTTCCTTTCTCTCTCTTCTCCTCTCTCTGTCTCTCATTCAGTCTCATTTTGTTTTCCCTCTTAGATACAAAGGAACAATTGTTTTCCTGCTTACTTTTGTGTTGTGTCTGAAACAGTTATATTTCCTGGCTGGTATAGAATTCAGTCAGAGTTTGATCTGCTGGCTTTAATGGGAAATTATTCCTTTAGTGGACTTTAAAGCACTTTAGTTAACATTAACGTTGGGAAAGAAAATGTATATCTAACTGCAGATGCAATTTAATAAACCCTCAGAAGAGAGTTTTAATTATATGGAAAAAATATGTAACCTTCAGATGGACACACACGCACAGGCACAAAGCTTTCTTCCTTTTTTGCACAATGACAGTAGCTCAGAATAGCCTGTAGCAGTAAGAAGGATTGAATTTTCACTCACTTTCTAACTTGGTATGATGTTAGTGACAATTTGTAAAACAAAAATTGTATGGTGTGTGAGAATGCAGTCTCCTAGCATTTTTTCCTCTTCCCCTAAGAAAATGCTTTGGGGAAGGGCTTGAATTTCATATTCATTTCCTACAGATCAATTCCAGATTTGGAGAATGTTCTAATTGTTCATTTCATTTGTATGGTCTATGTTGCCTGAAAAGCTATCAGTGTAGCAGAAGACAGTGACCAAGGAAGAGTCCCAGTAACTGAGAGAAGGGTCTTGCCTTCAGATTCATTGTATATTTTTATTTTTCAATTCAAGGTGGACAAATTTTAGAGATCTGACGGATCCTTTTTCCTTTGTTTCAGTATTTTTAAATTCTAGTCATTTGCAGTGAGAATTTGCAGGTGTTTCTAAGAGAACTTTTTCCCCTCTAGCTGGATGTGGAAAGGACAATGCAATTAATAACAGATGGCACGGGATGACCACGTCCTTGAGAGAACGCCTTATTGGCACCTCCTGCTAATTGTATCACATATAACACAACTAAAAGCATAATAAATCTGAACTGGGGGACGTTTTATGCAAGAGCTCTTCTCCTTTTCCAGACGGTAAATTGCTCAGCTCTTGAAATATCTATAACCTTGTGACACCCAACTTGCATTAGCTTAATTGCCTTTTTTCCCCTCTCCCTCCCTCTTCTACCCTCTTTTCCTTTCTCTCTCTTCTCCTCTCTCTGTCTCTCATTCAGTCTCATTTTGTTTTCCCTCTTAGATACAAAGGAACAATTGTTTTCCTGCTTACTTTTGTGTTGTGTCTGAAACAGTTATATTTCCTGGCTGGTATAGAATTCAGTCAGAGTTTGATCTGCTGGCTTTAATGGGAAATTATTCCTTTAGTGGACTTTAAAGCACTTTAGTTAACATTAACGTTGGGAAAGAAAATGTATATCTAACTGCAGATGCAATTTAATAAACCCTCAGAAGAGAGTTTTAATTATATGGAAAAAATATGTAACCTTCAGATGGACACACACGCACAGGCACAAAGCTTTCTTCCTTTTTTGCACAATGACAGTAGCTCAGAATAGCCTGTAGCAGTAAGAAGGATTGAATTTTCACTCACTTTCTAACTTGGTATGATGTTAGTGACAATTTGTAAAACAAAAATTGTATGGTGTGTGAGAATGCAGTCTCCTAGCATTTTTTCCTCTTCCCCTAAGAAAATGCTTTGGGGAAGGGCTTGAATTTCATATTCATTTCCTACAGATCAATTCCAGATTTGGAGGTTTGCCTATAACCAAACAGAACAAACTAACCAATAAACAATTGAAATTATATTTAGAGAAAGTTAAATCAAATACATCAAAATCATGGAATATGTATCCTAGCTGGCAAGCTGCATGTATGTTGTGTGTCCTTTCCTTAGCTATATATAGATGCCTACTCTTCTGCCATGATGTGTCCTTATAGGTGAGAGAGTAGCCTTAATATTTGTGTCAGTTATGTAAACCAATTCTAAAATAATAAGACAAATAATAGTCTACACAAGAAATGATATAAAGTAAGGGAAAGCAACCATAGTTCTGAGACTGTTCTGACACTAATACTGGCTCCATTATTGAGTGCCTACACCTTTAAAAACAACTTTGAGGTCAGTTCTGGACCCGGGGCACACTTGGAATTGAATATACGAGAGAATAGAAGATTCTTAAGGTTTTGACCATTCTTGATTGGCCCCTTGAATATAAAGCATTCTGGTGAGTGATCTGGTCAGCACCCCAATAGTAGGTATGCCACAGAGTAAATCACATCAGCATTATTCTGATGCTGCTCCTGATGACCATGATCGCATGTTGATATGTGGTCTGTATGGAGCTAATGAGTGACCCTGGGTGAGTCCTACTACTTTTCTAAGCACCGTGGTGTCTTCCTTTATAAAGTGAGAGATCAGGACTAGAATAAGTGACATTCAGGCAGGGTTCCCTGGAAGATGAGGGGTTCTATAGACTCTCTACTCAATAGCTAAAGATGAAGGGAGGAGAATATAGAACAGGGCTTCACTATTCTCATAGCAATTTTGTTATTGTTTTTGTAGGATTTCCTTTGAGCGGTTCATTTGAATACATGTCCACATTGTTAAAATTACTCAAAACCATGAGACTACAGGTTTCTTTCAGTGAGAAATCTATGATATATGTATTAGCATGCCTCACTTAATATGAGCTATTCTGATGTTCTGAATATATAAAGCATGGCATTTAGAAGCAGTGACTCTGCTTTTTCTCCACTCGTTCTGCCATGGATTTAAATAGGAGACAGTATAGGAATGAACATCAACAAATTCCTTTGCATTAAAAGGGGTGTTTGTGTATGTGTGTGTGGTGTTTAAAATGTATGTCACTTTGTGCCTCTACATTTTGAAAAAGTAGAATCATTTGTAAAGCAGGCAGAATCTCTAAAGCTCACATGAGTAATGGGTCTTATGTTTTTCTTTGATTTCGTGTTTGCCACCTTCATCCCTGTGTATTTATAGAGCCCAGTCCTCAGGTCAATGCAGACGAATGGTTGCTCAGTGGAAATGAGAGATAGTTTTTATCACACTTGGGAAAACAGAATAAAACCATAGTATTAATGATAGTGACATTTAGTCCTTCCTTGTCTCATCTGTGTCCTTGTTGATATCAGGCAGTCTCTAGAAGGAAATCTAGATTTCTGGTTCTGTAGTCAAATAAAAATGTTTTCTGTATACAGTGGAAATAGAGGCTAATGTGATAGGAGGGATGCTCATTACTATGTATCTCTGAACAGTAACTCATCCCATTTCTGACTTTCTCGCTTTTACTGTATAAACTAGAGGAATTATACAATGAAAGCTTTTGAAAAGTACAGTGTCTTGAATGAATACAGCTGCCTCCATGTGAGGAATTGTCTAAGTTTTCTTTGTAGTCTTAATATGTTTCATAGCTTAGAGTTGATTCCCAATGTTTGAATACATAAATGAGTGAAAGAATAATATATATAATTTTGTGTTTGGACTTATACATAAGATAAGGTGAATGCTACATAGAGATAATGTTCTATAAACTGAATTATTTATAACAAGCATAATAAAAACAATACATGTGCATATATCGCTTGCTTATATATTATTTTATGTGATTCCAACAACTAAAAAAATGTGACTGACTCTTAAAAAGTTAGCTGACTATTACCTGTATTTTAATATTCAGGAAATATCAAGTAGTGTCATTTATTGGGGATAAGGAAGAGTTATAGGAAAGAAGAGTCAGAAATCAAATGTGTTTTTCCTTAGTTACAGAAACCTGTCTCCTCAGCAACTCATCACAGGTTTGGACACTCATTTTGAACCTAAATTTATCTGTGGTCCACACACACCAGGTGATATCTCACTTATATTATTGTAAACTATTTACATCACAAATTCTGGGTCATGAAGCAGAGGTGATAGAATATTTTTACATAAAAATGCTGGGATCATGTTTTATTTTAAGCCTCTTACACTGATCATTTTATTTGCAGTGTAAGTATGTCCTACATTAGCTTCTGGATTTGGATATTAGTGCAGTAAATGGGATCAGTTAAATAGGCAGCACTGTTGTAGTTTAGTCGTCGAATTGTGTCCGACTCTTGCATCCCCATGGACTATAGCCTGCCAGGCTCCTCTGTCCGTGGGATTTCCCAGGCACTGGAGTGGGTTGCCATTGCCTTTTCCAGGACTCTTCCCAACCCAGGGATTGAACCACTGTCTCTTATGTCTCCTGCATTGGCAAGTGGGTTCCTTATCACTAGCACCAAGATGATTTTAAGTTAGATCACCCTTGAAAAAAAAAAATGCAGAGAGGTAAGTTGTAATTAAACATTCAGATTCCAAGAATTTAAACTCTGACATAGCTATACCAAATGGCCTCAATATCCTTTCCATTATATTTATTTTGGTCTTAGACTAAAAGAAATGACCTCTGCCCTTAATATAGCACAGTAGAAATATCTCCAGATTTCCAGATTTTAACACAGATAAGTGTCTGGATGATAATTGCCTCCTGATCAAATCGGCCAAGTAGTTAAGAGCTGAAGCTCCCGTTGACCTGAATTAGTTATTCTGTGGTCTGTGTGTCGCACCACCTTTTGACTTAGCTATTTTCAGGAAATGAGAGGGATTATGGAGAATCAATGCTGCAGTGGATGACTAAAAGCATAATTACTTGCGCTTAGCCCAACTTTCTTGGCTAGCATTAGTTCTGAGTTTATATTATTCATTATACAATCTCATGTATTTTATTCATATCAGTTCAATTTGGGATGTAGTCAGGGCATTATAAATTATTGATTTAAGTTGGGACACAGATGAGACAAGGACCTAATGCCATCTAAATTGACAGTAGGCCTTTTTTTTTTTATTATTCCCTTTTCAGGCAGCTTAAAAGTATCTTCATGTTGTCACTGAAAAGCCACATAGTTTGGCTATGCCTCAAAGACTACAGATTTTAAATACAATAGGGTGGAGATAATAGGCATGCAAATCAAAGAAAATCAGATAATTCTGTGCAAAATATTTATTTACCTTTATTCAAAATTCAAAACTTTCCAAGGTATCCATGTATTATAGCGGCATGGCTTTTATCCTTGCAAGAAAAAGTAACCTCTGGCTGGTGAAATTTGTCTGCTATGAGCTGGATGTGTTTCTCTGCTATTTTATGCTCTCTTGTTCCCTTCATTCTTAAAGTGGACCCAGACAGGCATTTCTTAATTTGTGTGTCTTTCTTATTTTTTCCTAGGCATTAGTATTCTTTGGCACCGGACTTTCCCTTAAGGCACTGGAGTGGGTTGCCATGGGATTGGAACCACTGTCTCTTATGTCTCCTGCATTGGCAAGTGGGTTCCTTATCACTAGCACCAAGATGATTTTAAGTTAGATCACCCTTGAAAAAAAATGCAGAGAGGTAAGTTGTAATTAAACATTCAGATTCCAAGAATTTAAACTCTGACATAGCTATACCAAATGGCCTCAATATCCTTTCCATTATATTTATTTTGGTCTTAGACTAAAAGAAATGACCTCTGCCCTTAATATAGCACAGTAGAAATATCTCCAGATTTCCAGATTTTAACACAGATAAGTGTCTGGATGATAATTGCCTCCTGATCAAATCGGCCAAGTAGTTAAGAGCTGAAGCTCCCGTTGACCTGAATTAGTTATTCTGTGGTCTGTGTGTCGCACCACCTTTTGACTTAGCTATTTTCAGGAAATGAGAGGGATTATGGAGAATCAATGCTGCAGTGGATGACTAAAAGCATAATTACTTGCGCTTAGCCCAACTTTCTTGGCTAGCATTAGTTCTGAGTTTATATTATTCATTATACAATCTCATGTATTTTATTCATATCAGTTCAATTTGGGATGTAGTCAGGGCATTATAAATTATTGATTTAAGTTGGGACACAGATGAGACAAGGACCTAATGCCATCTAAATTGACAGTAGGCCTTTTTTTTTTTATTATTCCCTTTTCAGGCAGCTTAAAAGTATCTTCATGTTGTCACTGAAAAGCCACATAGTTTGGCTATGCCTCAAAGACTACAGATTTTAAATACAATAGGGTGGAGATAATAGGCATGCAAATCAAAGAAAATCAGATAATTCTGTGCAAAATATTTATTTACCTTTATTCAAAATTCAAAACTTTCCAAGGTATCCATGTATTATAGCGGCATGGCTTTTATCCTTGCAAGAAAAAGTAACCTCTGGCTGGTGAAATTTGTCTGCTATGAGCTGGATGTGTTTCTCTGCTATTTTATGCTCTCTTGTTCCCTTCATTCTTAAAGTGGACCCAGACAGGCATTTCTTAATTTGTGTGTCTTTCTTATTTTTTCCTAGGCATTAGTATTCTTTGGAAAAAAGAGTGGCAGACTTTCTTAAACCAGCATTCTCCACCTGCCTGAACTCTCAGTGGCTTTACACTGCAAAATCTCCTTTCTCTCACCATCTCATTTCTTTATATTTTGGGCCCTTGAATGGTGTGGGTGGAATAGAAATAATAAACAACACTGAAAGGCACAGTAGTTGCCTCAAATAGGTAAACTCTGAAGTAGGCATGAGGGATAAGCAATGTCATATTGACAAGCTGCACTAGAGGGCAAGAGAGAGAAGAATTCCAGCCTCAGCTAGAGTTCTATAGCAAATACAGAAGGAAAGCTTGTATATTCCCCCTTGGGAGGTTTGTAAATGAAATTTATTTAAAAGTGTCTTTCCCATATAAAGCACTTACTTGGGAATAAAAATGACTCTGCAAAGTAGGTAAAAAAGATCTTTTTTATTTCTATTCTAGAAGAAAATTCATTGGTTTATATGAAGAAAGCTTTAAACACACACATAGAAACACAAAGACACATTCAAACTGGAATGTTTAAATCATTTTTTAAAACATTTTTATTTTATTTTCATTCATCTTTATTCTTTGTCCTGTGTGGGCCTTGCATTGCAGTGGCCACTCTTGTTGCAGAGCACCGGCTCTGGGTGTATGTGCTCTAGAGCACTAGCTTGTAATTGGGCACACTGGCCCAGCCACTCTGAGGCATGCAGGATCCTCCCGGGCCAGGGATCGAACTGGTGCCCCTTGCACTGCAAGGCAGACTCTTTACCCACTGGACCACCAGGGAAGACCCCAAACTGGGATTTTAAAAAAGTCTCTTTTATGGAACAAGTGCACAAGGAAAATATTATGCAGCTTCAATAAAGAAAGGAATCTTGTAAAATTCTATAAGCTAGATAATTCTTTCACCTTTACTTTCTGCAATCTGTTAGTCAGTTGGATGTCTCTCCCTTCTCTTGATGAGATGTTTTTTGAGTTGGGAAATCAATGTGGTGACTGTGTCTTTGAACAAAGTACTTTTGTGCTGGTAACCATATCCTTTATTGTATTGGAAAAGTCATTTGCAGGCTTTGTTCATTCTTAAAGGGGGGTTTTTGTGGGTGGAAAAAGAGTGGCAGACTTTCTTAAACCAGCATTCTCCACCTGCCTGAACTCTCAGTGGCTTTACACTGCAAAATCTCCTTTCTCTCACCATCTCATTTCTTTATATTTTGGGCCCTTGAATGGTGTGGGTGGAATAGAAATAATAAACAACACTGAAAGGCACAGTAGTTGCCTCAAATAGGTAAACTCTGAAGTAGGCATGAGGGATAAGCAATGTCATATTGACAAGCTGCACTAGAGGGCAAGAGAGAGAAGAATTCCAGCCTCAGCTAGAGTTCTATAGCAAATACAGAAGGAAAGCTTGTATATTCCCCCTTGGGAGGTTTGTAAATGAAATTTATTTAAAAGTGTCTTTCCCATATAAAGCACTTACTTGGGAATAAAAATGACTCTGCAAAGTAGGTAAAAGAGATCTTTTTTATTTCTATTCTAGAAGAAAATTCATTGGTTTATATGAAGAAAGCTTTAAACACACACATAGAAACACAAAGACACATTCAAACTGGAATGTTTAAATCATTTTTTAAAACATTTTTATTTTATTTTCATTCATCTTTATTCTTTGTCCTGTGTGGGCCTTGCATTGCAGTGGCCACTCTTGTTGCAGAGCACCGGCTCTGGGTGTATGTGCTCTAGAGCACTAGCTTGTAATTGGGCACACTGGCCCAGCCACTCTGAGGCATGCAGGATCCTCCCGGGCCAGGGATCGAACTGGTGCCCCTTGCACTGCAAGGCAGACTCTTTACCCACTGGACCACCAGGGAAGACCCCAAACTGGGATTTTAAAAAAGTCTCTTTTATGGAACAAGTGCACAAGGAAAATATTATGCAGCTTCAATAAAGAAAGGAATCTTGTAAAATTCTATAAGCTAGATAATTCTTTCACCTTTACTTTCTGCAATCTGTTAGTCAGTTGGATGTCTCTCCCTTCTCTTGATGAGATGTTTTTTGAGTTGGGAAATCAATGTGGTGACTGTGTCTTTGAACAAAGTACTGTTGTGTGCTGGTAACCATATCCTTTATTACAGCAAATATGAATTCAAATGGATAGCAGGGCATCATCCAGTGGAAATTGTAGCTCTTGGTTATTTGTCTGTTATCAGTCTATTGAACCAGCAAGGAGGAGGAGGTGAACTATCACCTGTTAGATCCTTAATTCATCTGCTTGTTGGAAACTACATTTCTACCCCATGTGGCTAGAAATTGATGAAAAAGTCTCTTCTTTAAAATAGCATGAGTCGAAAGCCAAGCTTTGCTATTCTCTGTTTTTTTTTTTTTAACAAGGGTTTTCTGTAACATGTTCTTGTTTTTGTGACTGGATTTGAGAACTGAATTCTGAACTGTCTCTAATGGGTAAACTAAATTGGAATGCATTATAAATTCTAAAATCCAAACTTATTGGAGACCTTGTCTTGACTTGTAGATGTGAAGCCTATTAGAATTACAGGGGACTAATTTCAATATAAAATTGTATAAATAAAAAATATTGAAATACAAGTGATATCAAGAGTTTATCAAACTATTTTTATCAAAGAATAACTATTACTGAGGAATTTTTCCAAAGACATTTCTAAAGAATTACTCTTTAGCAATATATATATATATATATATATATATATATAATTATTCCTGAGAGATACTTCAAAAGAAGAAAAGAACTTTTATGGTAGCATATAAACCCCCAAATAATTGAATTATTAAACATTTGGAAATTCTAAAATTTCTGCTTCTACAGCTGAAAATTTAGAGGAGACACATTAATTTTCTAAAATGTATTCTAAATTTATCATTACATGTTTGTGGTGGAAAACTGATTTAGACAGCCATCTAATTTTTTATTATATTCTGACCACCGGGGAAAGACCCCAAACTGGGATTTTAAAAGTCTCTTTTATGGAACAAGTGCACAAGGAAAATATTATGCAGCTTCAATAAAGAAAGGAATCTTGTAAAATTCTATAAGCTAGATAATTCTTTCACCTTTACTTTCTGCAATCTGTTAGTCAGTTGGATGTCTCTCCCTTCTCTTGATGAGATGTTTTTTGAGTTGGGAAATCAATGTGGTGACTGTGTCTTTGAACAAAGTACTGTTGTGTGCTGGTAACCATATCCTTTATTACAGCAAATATGAATTCAAATGGATAGCAGGGCATCATCCAGTGGAAATTGTAGCTCTTGGTTATTTGTCTGTTATCAGTCTATTGAACCAGCAAGGAGGAGGAGGTGAACTATCAC
This sequence comes from Tragulus kanchil, assembly GCA_022376925.1. Lineage (NCBI taxonomy): Eukaryota > Metazoa > Chordata > Mammalia > Artiodactyla > Tragulidae > Tragulus > Tragulus kanchil. Next base: position 114,426,510 of record JAIOJX010000023.1, on the reverse strand, counting down.
CTGTTAGATCCTTAATTCATCTGCTTGTTGGAAACTACATTTCTACCCCATGTGGCTAGAAATTGATGAAAAAGTCTCTTCTTTAAAATAGCATGAGTCGAAAGCCAAGCTTTGCTATTCTCTGTTTTTTTTTTTTTAACAAGGGTTTTCTGTAACATGTTCTTGTTTTTGTGACTGGATTTGAGAACTGAATTCTGAACTGTCTCTAATGGGTAAACTAAATTGGAATGCATTATAAATTCTAAAATCCAAACTTATTGGAGACCTTGTCTTGACTTGTAGATGTGAAGCCTATTAGAATTACAGGGGACTAATTTCAATATAAAATTGTATAAATAAAAAATATTGAAATACAAGTGATATCAAGAGTTTATCAAACTATTTTTATCAAAGAATAACTATTACTGAGGAATTTTTCCAAAGACATTTCTAAAGAATTACTCTTTAGCAATATATATATATATATATATATATATATATAATTATTCCTGAGAGATACTTCAAAAGAAGAAAAGAACTTTTATGGTAGCATATAAACCCCCAAATAATTGAATTATTAAACATTTGGAAATTCTAAAATTTCTGCTTCTACAGCTGAAAATTTAGAGGAGACACATTAATTTTCTAAAATGTATTCTAAATTTATCATTACATGTTTGTGGTGGAAAACTGATTTAGACAGCCATCTAATTTTTTTTATTATATTCTGAGCATTTTTTTTCTTTCACTTGGTATATATGCATAAACTATCATCACTCCTACTGCATGAAATACAAAAATAAATAGCAAAAAACATTTGAGATGTCAGCTTACAGTATTTGAATCAACTTGACATGAAGAATAGAAGCCTATTGAACACTCTTCTAAACATTGCTAACCTAGGTCTGATGATTCTGTGATGCAAAACAGAGCCAACTTCTTTGAATTTTGAATAAGTAAAATTCAGTTATAATAAGGGAAGGGATAGCAGTTGCCTAATGAAAAATCCAAAGTGTCTCTTTAAAAGGAGCCCCTTTTCCCTTATGTAAATGTCATCCTCCAGTAATGTAGACTTGAAGAAATCCTGAGTGGACCTGGTGCTTTTAGGAAATGATGCAAGCCCCATTGACTTAAAAACTGTTTACTTCGTGGCTATGTATTGCTTCCTTTGGCAGCTGAAATGCCCCTGTTCTTCAAAAGTAGCAAGAGAGATTGGCTGAGTTCACACAACTTCATGGGGGTCTTTGGCAGTGGGAGAGCAAAGTGTTGGAGTATCTGGCAGGTTTGTGATTTCCGAAAAATGTGCTCAGCCAATATGAGGAATGGCTTGTGATGCTTTTGAAGGCAGGGAGACAAATAATCAAACTCAGTAAACATCAAATAAAGTTGCTTGGGAAGTTGCTTGGAATATTCAGTAGAAATTTTGAATTAGCTTGGGCAACTTTTAGCACTTTAAAATATTGTCAGTGTTGTGTGCTTCCAGACAGTCTCACCTTACACATACACACTTTTTATGCAAATTTTACTTCTTCTTGTTTCAAAGCAAACCCTACTGAGTCAACTAATGATTACTTAATTACTTTCAAATATTTTCCACCTTACAAAGAAAAGGAAACATAATCTTGAACACTTCTTAATAATGTAGGAGATTTTCAACTAAAAAACCACAAATGTATGTGTTAAGAGAAGTAATTTCTTCAACTTATGGAGACACTGATTTTTCCATGAAGAAATGTGAGTCGTCTTCACCCATGGTGTGTGTGTGTGTGTAAAAGTCACTCAGTCATGTCCAACTGTTTGGGACAACTTTCATGGTAAAGCAGTTAGCATTTTTAAATACAAAAAAATAAAAGAAAAAACCTCTGAAGTTATTTATATAACACAACCATTTATCATATTTAAGAGGTTGTTCCTTAACCTTGAAACAAGTATGCAGAAGAGGGAAAAGGTGAAGGACAGAAAAAAATTCGCAAACTACATATATCAATATTTACAAGACAAAAAAACTGTGCAACCCTGCTAATTGGTAGGGCCTGTGCTGTCTATAGATGGCACTAATAGGTAACTGGTCTATTGCCAGTATGCTCGGTGGGGAATACTTAGTCATATTCAACCTGCAAATGGTTACAGCACACCTCCCTCAGGCCTGAAGACAAGAGTTAGATTCCATGTACATGAGGAATACCATCTGAGAGTCAGTCATATTTCTGGTCTAATGTGGTCAAGTATCGAATCAACAAGCTGTCCGAGGCACAGAGGGTTTAGTTCTTCTTTTTGTATCTCCATGTCAGCAGTGTCTAGGGTGTGGGATGCTGGAATAATAGCATTGAAATGCTGTAGTTCAAAACTAAGACTTTAAGAGAAAAGACTAAGACTTTTTGGAAGAGTATGAGAAATCAGTGAAGTATTAAAACTATTATTTTCATGTTTTCCTTGAAATACTAAGAGGTGTGGTTTATATATATTTGTATAGTAAATAGGTGACTCTTATCTACCAAGCAATACGATGGAAACTTCCTACATCACCTCGTTTTATTCTCACAGACACAAATCTTGAAGTAAGTTGATAATCACAGTTTACAACTGAGAAAACTGAAGCTCCAAAAACTGATTAATTTGATTCAATTCTCATAGCTAGTATGTGGTAGAGTCAGAAATTATACCAGTTCTCTCTGAAGGTAAAATCTGTGTTCTTTCCATTAAACCAATACTAACTACTTCTTTTTGTTTTTAAAGCCGGCTGTTCTCTGCTGCTTTGCCCTTAATTACATATGTTTAAATTCTTTTTCATTGATGTTAATTGGTTAAATATTAATTATGTGACTTGTTTAATTCTTGGACTTGTTTCTTTCACTTTGATAAGAAAAACAGAAACAGACTTTTTAGTCCAGTTGACAATCTTTGATAATTTTTTTTTTAAGACTGGAGAAAAAAGGGCATCCCTGGTAGTCCAGTGGGTAAGGACACCGCCTTGCAGTGCAAGGGGCGCCAGTTCGATCCCTGGCCTGGGAAGATCCCATGTGCCGTGGAGCGGCTGGACTGATGTGCCCAATTACTGAGCCAGAGCTCTGGAGCGCATGCACCCGGAGCCGGTCCTCTGCGACAACAGAGGCCACTGCAATGGGAGGCCCACACGGGCCAAAGAACAAAGATGGATGAAAAGAGATAAATGAAAGACCAATAGAAGTGGCCCACCCACCCCCCTCCACCACAAAGGGAAAAAAAAAAGAATGGAGAAAAAATTTTTCTCTTCTTTATAAAACCAGATATATAAAATGTTTCCTTTGTAATAAATGCTATGGAATTAATGTAATACTTGCAAAGATATATTTTTTTCATGTTTAGACTTGTACAGTTAAAGGTATATGTAAAGCATAAATATGATCACTATCCTATAAAGAGCCTAATAGTTAAAGAGCATATATTGATTTTTACTTTTATGAAAAAATTGAGAATGACTTTAAAAATGTCCAACACTAAACAAGAGACTAACTTGATTCTGAGCGCTGTCAAATTTAGAAAAGGTTGCAATCCTGAATGTTCATAGGAAAGCTGATGCTAAGTCTGAGGGTCTAATACATTGGCCACCTGATACGAAGAGTCAACTCATTGAAAAAGACCCTAATGTTAGGAAAGATTGAGGGCAGGAGGAGAAGGGGGCAACAAATGGTTGGAAGACATGACTTATATAATGGACATGAGTTTGAGCAAACTCCAGGAGATATTGAAGGACAGGGAAGACTGGCATGCTGCACTCCACGGGGTCACAAAGAGCTGGACATGACTTTGTGACTGAACAGCAACAATTAGATACATGTTGTCTGGTGATTTGCTATTCTTTGCCGTCTGCCTTTTAATTAAGTGGTCAGGTAGAAATAACAGAAGATTCAGAAACATTCAGAACATTTTCTGAACATCTATTATGTGCTGATGACTGTACTGGTATGTTTCTTGTTCATTGCAGTGTTTGAGCTCCGGTACAATTAGTATTACTTCTTCTTAATACTAAGGAAAACTGAACTTAGAGGTCTATAGATGTGGGAAATGTCATAACCGATATTTAAACCTACATCTTGGTGGCCATAGAATCTTGACATTTTCCCACCCCTGAAGAGTCTTTGTGGAGTTGTTCATGGATCACCAACTTCAATGACTTTCCTTTTTCATGCCCACAACATAGATGTTTCAGGAACATGAGGGGGAACTGAAGAAAAGCTGGAGAAATCTTAATGATTTACGTTTTAGACTGCCTCACTTAAGGCTTAAAATCAGTTGATAACATGCTGTACATAGTTTGCATACTTGTAAATATTTAATTGTCTTTGTTATGCTGACTGCCACTTCAGTATCAGTAGGGTGACATTTTTAACAGGCAAGGAGTTAACTTTTGGACAGTTGGTTGGAAATACTTGGAATTCATCCAGGTTGATTTTTTTCCATTGGAAAAAGTGGAAGCATACCAAAAAAAAAAAGTCCCAGAAAGATAAAGATGTTAAGAGTCATCAGGCTGTATGAAGCTTCTGGGAGATGAATGAGACTGCTGAATGACTTCATCTTTAACTGATAGGATTCAGTTACTTCATTAAATACATTACGTGAAACAAGAGGCTGAAAATACAACTACAGTTCTGTTTCTGAAAAATACAGAAGATAAATGAATAAAAAATAAACTTACTGAACTGTTAAGTATTTTAGATATTGCAGGTGGCCAAGGATACATGATGCTGAAATTGCAGTTGCAGTTGACTCACAGAGAAACAGGCAAAATTTGCGTGTCTTAAGATGTTTAAACTCATCGAGCTTACTCATGAAAACTGCATTAAGCTTATAAATAAATACATTCATCAAGAGAAGAGGTATTGAATAATGATTCATCCAGAACTTAAATAATTCTGTCATCTATTTGAAGCAGACTGACAACATTATAGGAAAAACCAAATGTATTTCCTGTTAAGCATTAGCTGGGTTCATTTACAGTAATTCCCTGCTCAACTTGTATCTGAAACTTGGATATTTACATTCAGTTCAATTATCAGTGATACCTCCTGGTAAAAGGGATCTTTCAGAAAAGTTTGTGTGCTTTTAGGTTAAGTGAACCTTGAGTTGCTATCACTTCCCATTTCAAGAGAATAATAAGAGTACTGACTATTGTATGCTAAGTGCCTACCACTTTGGTAAGAGCTTTGCACATATTCTTCAAATCACCTTTGTAAGGGGAATTTTATAATTGTCTTTAAAAAACCAAGAAATTGAAGCTCCAAGAGTTATATTTGGATACAAAATCAGTAAGAAATAGAGCTCAGTTTTGATTATTGGGTTGAATGATTGCACAGTCTATAGTCTTTTCCATTGCCTGGTATGTGGAAAGGTTCCATTACCTATACGTGGAAAGCATGTTTAAAAAAAAAAAAAAAGAGGAAGGAAAGAAAGAAATGATCCATTTCCATATCAGTTAATACTCTCCCACAGAGTGACATTTATTTGCAAATAATCATACTGTATTTCTCTTGTTTTTTTTTAATAGCAATTAATGGAAACCAACACACAAGAGCAAGATTTTAACATTTTGAGCTTTTCTTTGGTCTCAAAAACCAGTCAAGCAATGGTGAGCAATGATTCTAAATATTGGAGAAGATAAAGAATGAATTGATTAAAGATTATACATGTGTAAGGAATGCCAGATAATTGTCTCAATTTCAGAACTGAGTTGATCTCTATAAAGAAACACTAGTTGGCACTGCTTTTTCCAGAAATGTCCTATTAAAGCTTTTATTTTTTTAAGAAGGAAAGAAGACAATGCATTTAATATTTCACAAAACTGCTCTGCTTTGCCTTTTAGAAGTATCAAAGGAGGATGATATCAGTCAGCAAACCATTTATTCAAAATCTATTAAACAAATTAACTCATTAATCAGTTTCTCATACAGCATGATGAGCTAATGAACTAAACCGAGACTTCTGACATCAGAGAAATATAGAATTGTTCTTAACCCAAGAAAGTTCTTGATTACAGTTAATTTACTGTAGTCAATGAAATTCATTGTCTTTCATATCAGTTGTGTATAGAATGATACTTCTAAGATTTATGTTTGGATTATTGAATGTTCTCTTAGACCCCTATTACTAATAAAACTTTACATCAAAATTTGCCATTGTGAATATCTTGTAGTCACTAATATTGATCTTTTTTTTTTCTTACATGTGTTTAAAATGCGTTCTCACAGATAAGTAAAGCATGTAGATTTGAAAATAAATTTAGCCAAAGGAAAGAAGATACATGGCGATATTTATATAGAATTGCCTTAATTGGTAACAACACGCATTAAGAAATGTGTTACCTAAAAGTGGCTTTCTTTATCTCTAGGTGAAATATCTACAGTCAGGCTAAATGTTTTTTGATAAGTTTTGACATTTAAAAATGAAAAGTATTTTAACAAAACCACATTCAAGAGAAATACTTAAGCATTTTAAAAATGCTGCCTAAAAGGAATATGTTTTGTTGTTTATCTTGCAGAGAGGGATTTTGTCAAGTGACATTTTTGGTATATTGTAAAAAAATTATTACTGAGAATAATAATGTGAATTAAATGTTTATATGTTCATGGTGGAAGAGAATGATGAAACACATAGCAGACAAATGCATCCTTTAACAATATAATAGTCATCATGATGCTTTATCATAGCCAACACCTCTCCATTCACTGTATTTGATCAAACCAAAGAGATAACTATTTAAAGCTTACTTTAAGAACAAATCTGAAATTCATGTATCTGTTGAGTGAATTATTTTCAGGAATGTTTTACCAACTATGATTACCTTTTAACTCAAAACTCATCATAAAGGGAAATGATAACAGAGCTTCGAATTTTTATAACGCTTTTTTGCCTCCAAATAACTCACCTAACTAATTCTAATTAATCTTTAAAAACCCTTTTGAGGTAGCAAATTGGCTAGAATTATTCCCCCATACTGATAGAATTATGATCATATACATAATGGAAATACAGTTGTGTCTTATTTCTTAAATCTGTAGCTTCAAATAATGTAAATTGCATTATATTCATTTAATGGAAAAATGATGTTGTAAAGTGAGAGATTTAAAAATCATTTCTGTTGATATTTTAGAAGGAAATCAGACTTGGATATCGATTTTCTCATTTATGTATGGGAAACATGTGAAAATTAGAGTATTATTCTGGAGAGCATCCTGGCCCCAAAACTCTTAGACCCTATTACTAATAAAACTTTACATCAAAATTTGCCATTGTGAATATCTTGTAGTCACTAATATTGATCTTTTTTTTTTCTTACATGTGTTTAAAATGCGTTCTCACAGATAAGTAAAGCATGTAGATTTGAAAATAAATTTAGCCAAAGGAAAGAAGATACATGGCGATATTTATATAGAATTGCCTTAATTGGTAACAACACGCATTAAGAAATGTGTTACCTAAAAGTGGCTTTCTTTATCTCTAGGTGAAATATCTACAGTCAGGCTAAATGTTTTTTGATAAGTTTTGACATTTAAAAATGAAAAGTATTTTAACAAAACCACATTCAAGAGAAATACTTAAGCATTTTAAAAATGCTGCCTAAAAGGAATATGTTTTGTTGTTTATCTTGCAGAGGGGGATTTTGTCAAGTGACATTTTGGTATATTGTAAAAAAATTATTACTGAGAATAATAATGTGAATTAAATGTTTATATGTTCATGGTGGAAGAGAATGATGAAACACATAGCAGACAAATGCATCCTTTAACAATATAATAGTCATCATGATGCTTTATCATAGCCAACACCTCTCCATTCACTGTATTTGATCAAACCAAAGAGATAACTATTTAAAGCTTACTTTAAGAACAAATCTGAAATTCATGTATCTGTTGAGTGAATTATTTTCAGGAATGTTTTACCAACTATGATTACCTTTTAACTCAAAACTCATCATAAAGGGAAATGATAACAGAGCTTCGAATTTTTATAACGCTTTTTTGCCTCCAAATAACTCACCTAACTAATTCTAATTAATCTTTAAAAACCCTTTTGAGGTAGCAAATTGGCTAGAATTATTCCCCCATACTGATAGAATTATGATCATATACATAATGGAAATACAGTTGTGTCTTATTTCTTAAATCTGTAGCTTCAAATAATGTAAATTGCATTATATTCATTTAATGGAAAAATGATGTTGTAAAGTGAGAGATTTAAAAATCATTTCTGTTGATATTTTAGAAGGAAATCAGACTTGGATATTGATTTTCTCATTTATGTATGGGAAACATGTGAAAATGTAGAGTATTATTCTGGAGAGCATCCTGGCCCCAGACTTGAGAGACCCTATATTATACCCTTATTTTTTATTATTATTATTGCCTACATGTCTGACCTTGAAACTTACTTTTCACAGCTATAAGGTAGTGATAATGTTTCATGCCTGGCATTTATCCCAGGGATGCTAGAGAGTGACAATATATGTGAAACTATTACTTTAAAACTTTTTCCAAAAATCTATTATCTAGCTATAAAATCAAAGATGTCTGATAGTATAAAAGGATATTCCTCTGATACAGATACTTTAGTGGACCTGCTCTTTAATCAATTTATTTAACATTGAAAAATATACATTTTTCTTGAGTGTCTTTTACTACAGAGAGCACACATGATTGAAACATGAAGGACATGTGTAGAAGGCACTGCACACATATGGTGAATCTTATAAGAAGCAGATATTAATGCAGAGCACATTGGGCCTGGTATATTCTAGTATTAAATTTCTTATTTAGTACATTAAAAGGAGGACCCCTAGGACTGGCACACCTGAATGGATGATCTAATTTACACCAGTGGAGAAATATGTCTTGCCCCCTTCCACGTGTTCAGCTATGACGTCTGAGAGATTATTGGAACAAAGCATCGGGTTGACTGCAGTTATGCAGTCACCTCTGGGTAATCACTTCCAGACCTCTGTCCACAGGCCTGAGTCTCCTACCTCTTTATTTGAAATGCACGGTCTGAGAGACATTGCCTTATAGTCAAAACACTTTTGTCCTTTTCAGAGTGGAAGTACTCCCAGCTTAACCAGTGTCATCCTCATTTATCTTTCTTGGTTTCTCCTAATTTGTAGGTTGCTTCTTCCGAGACTCATTTGCCTGGTTGCCACTAGTGGTAAAGAATCCACCTGCCAGTGCAGGAGAGACATAAGAAATGCAGACTCAATCTCTGGGTTGGGAAAGATTCCCTGGAGGAAGGTATGACAACCCACTCCAGTATTCTTGCCTGAAGAATCCCATGGACAGAGGAGCCAGGTGGACTACGATTCATAAGACTGCACAGAGTTAGATACAACTGAAGCAACTTAGCACTCAGAGAACTCACTCCCTCCATGTCTCCCAGACCTCTAAAACTAGATCTTTTCTCTTCTCTTTTTGTATTAACTACCAGGTCATCTCATTCATTTCACTAACTATATTGCCATCAACTCTCAAATTAATTGAAAATTTACATTTCTTGCCTACTCTTCTCCTTTTATCTCTAGAATTGTATATGTATATATATATATTTTATTTTTTTTTAAATTTTGGCCTCTTTTATTGGTCCTTCATTCATTTATTTTCATCCATCTTAATTGTTTTGCCTGTGTGGGCCTCCCATTGCAGTGGCCTCTCTCCCTGCAGAGCACTAGCTCTGGGCACATGCGCTCCAGGGTGCTGGCTTGCAATTGGACATACCGGTGCAGCCGCTCCATGGCATGTGGGATCTTCCCATGCCAGGAATCAAACCAGTGTCCCTTGCACTGCAAGGTAGACTCTTTACCCACTGGACCACCAGGGGAGCTCTAGAATTGTATCTTTAGTACCGACTGAGTATCTCAGCTTGCATATCTCTAGTATGTATCTCAAACTAAAGTAGTCCAAGCTGCATTCCTAACTCTATCTTGGATCCATTCTGTCTTCATGCTTTTTGTCAGTAAAGGGCAACTCCACTCTTAGAATTATTGATACAGTAGCCTCAGGGTCACCCTATATTTTTTTCAGTCTCATATACTCCACCTGTGCTACTGACTCTAGCTTGAAATTACATCCACAATTCCATCCCTTCTGATTACATCCACCAAGCATCCTGGCTCAAGGTACTATGGTCACATACAGCCACAATAGTTCTGGATTGTTTTCCTTGCATCCACCCTGATACCATAGAGTGTATTCATAGCCCGTCAGCTCTAATATGTTATTCAGTTGTGGTTATCAGAATTCACTATTAAATAAATTACCTGTAAGTCTTCTCAAATATATAGTTTGGGGCCCCTCTTTCAGAGCTTGTGATTCTAACTGGGGTCACAGAATTTGTACATCTCACAAGTTCCAGGGTGATCCAACTGCTGGTGGTTTGGTGACCATTCCTTGAGAGTCTGTGATATAGAACTTTGCTGTGCAAAGTATGATCTGCTGACCAACAGTATCTGTATGACAGGAGAGCATGTCAGAAATGTAGGATTTCAGGCTCCACTCAGACCCACGGAATCAAAATCAGATACAATAGCATGGTACCAGGGTGGTTCGTTTTTATATGACAGTTATATAAACACTTATAAAGAGTATTCTTTTTACATTTGAAGTCAGGCATCATTCCTTTACTCAAAAAAATGGATTTATATCTCAATAGACATAAAACTCTAAATACTAAGTATGCTTAGAGAATTCTGCCTTATGTGACCTCCTGCAAAATCCTTTGAGTTTCTCTCCTACTGCACATCACTACCTCTCTTCTGCACCGGTCTCCTTGCTCTTCCTTGAATCCCAGCTCTGCTGTAACTCAGGACCTTGATACTTACCTTACCCCCAGCCTGGAATGCTGTTTCCTCAGTAACCATGTGGCTTATTCCCTCACTTCTGGCGCATTGCTTAAAAGGCTCCTTATCAGTTGAACACCCTTTTACCAAATAGCCAAGAACAGTCCTCCTCCCTAACCTAGCACTCTATTTCTTAACCTGGTGGAGTTTTCTACATAGCACTTATCATGATCTGATGTACTATATATTTATCTATTTACTGGTAAAGTTTATTTCTAGAGTGTATGTTCCTTTGGTATAGGTATTTTGACTTTTGATCACTTTGGAATGTCAAATGCCTATACCAGTGCTAGGTACACTTGAAATGGCATAAAATTTGTTGAACAGATAAACAAATTGTCAAAATCTTTTCCCAGGACTGAATTTTGAAAGGGAAGATATGAGTGTATGCTATGCTAGTACTAGTGTATTGAAGGGAGAAGAAAAGAAAGCAGTAAAGGTTAGGTTTAGGATTTTATAAACAAAGACCGGAGGAATAGAAAGAGATTTTTCTACATAATTTTTCTTAGGTTTGTATTAATGAGAATATTGATTTGTAAGTTAGTTCTCAAATATATAGTTTGGGGCCCCTCTTTCAGAGCTTGTGATTCTAACTGGGGTCACAGAATTTGTACATCTCACAAGTTCCAGGGTGATCCAACTGCTGGTGGTTTGGTGACCATTCCTTGAGAGTCTGTGATATAGAACTTTGCTGTGCAAAGTATGATCTGCTGACCAACAGTATCTGTATGACAGGAGAGCATGTCAGAAATGTAGGATTTCAGGCTCCACTCAGACCCACGGAATCAAAATCAGATACAATAGCATGGTACCAGGGTGGTTCGTTTTTATATGACAGTTATATAAACACTTATAAAGAGTATTCTTTTTACATTTGAAGTCAGGCATCATTCCTTTACTCAAAAAAATGGATTTATATCTCAATAGACATAAAACTCTAAATACTAAGTATGCTTAGAGAATTCTGCCTTATGTGACCTCCTGCAAAATCCTTTGAGTTTCTCTCCTACTGCACATCACTACCTCTCTTCTGCACCGGTCTCCTTGCTCTTCCTTGAATCCCAGCTCTGCTGTAACTCAGGACCTTGATACTTACCTTACCCCCAGCCTGGAATGCTGTTTCCTCAGTAACCATGTGGCTTATTCCCTCACTTCTGGCGCATTGCTTAAAAGGCTCCTTATCAGTTGAACACCCTTTTACCAAATAGCCAAGAACAGTCCTCCTCCCTAACCTAGCACTCTATTTCTTAACCTGGTGGAGTTTTCTACATAGCACTTATCATGATCTGATGTACTATATATTTATCTATTTACTGGTAAAGTTTATTTCTAGAGTGTATGTTCCTTTGGTATAGGTATTTTGACTTTTGATCACTTTGGAATGTCAAATGCCTATACCAGTGCTAGGTACACTTGAAATGGCATAAAATTTGTTGAACAGATAAACAAATTGTCAAAATCTTTTCCCAGGACTGAATTTTGAAAGGGAAGATATGAGTGTATGCTATGCTAGTACTAGTGTATTGAAGGGAGAAGAAAAGAAAGCAGTAAAGGTTAGGTTTAGGATTTTATAAACAAAGACCGGAGGAATAGAAAGAGATTTTTCTACATAATTTTTCTTAGGTTTGTATTAATGAGAATATTGATTTGTAATTTCTGTTTAGTTCTTAAATATAATGCATATTTTCTCCAGTTTCATATATCATCACAGGATGAAGAACATAATGATAGAAACTTACTAATGCATTGATTGTGTGCTTAAGTAAATTCATGTCAGCAGGCCTGGCTGTGACTACTTTTGGCTGAAGAATTTTTTAATAGTAATAATGTACAGCAGTGTGTATTGTTGGGAAGAGGCCACCAGAGAGAAGATATGGGCATAGGTGTGAGATTTGCTTTTATTTGATGCCTTTGTTAATGATCTGGAAGGAAGAGTGAGAAGTTCATTAATTAAATTCACTGATTTGCTAAATTGGGAAGTGCCAGTAACACAAGAGAAGAAAAAAATCAGAAGGATTTAGAGGAGTCAGAATAGAGGGACATGAATTAGTTTCATCTGTAAGACAAGTTCAGATTTAAATATATAGGGCATATTTAAACAGTTCTTTGTGATGTTAATATATGTTTGCTAATAACATTGGTAATGCTTGAAGGATAATGTCTTATGGCTGAATTTGGTTCTTCTGCATCAAGAGTGGTCAACCACTGCTATTATATACAATAACCCATCACAGCGATCCTGTATAGCAAAAGACAAGTCTTATTTCTAAACTATAATTACATTTGTATTTAAATATTTGTCAGGATATTACAAGGATATATGAGGAAGCATGCAGTGTTCTGAAAAAGAATTCTTCCTAAGGGAAGGGAATGAGGGCACTTTAAACAGTGGAGGGAGAGGTGACTTCTGAACTCAGATCTTCATACAGATTGTATTTTGGCCTAACCTTCATTAGGTTGAACTGAACATAACTGGTGATAAATAATCAGGAAATGGTAATTCCATTTATTTCAACTGATGAGCTGTTTGGTATAAGAATCTTGACATCATAAGCCACCAGCTAGTCTGTTTCTTGGGATGTGGGCACTTTTACTCAAAAGCGATCCTATTAGTTTGAGTGTGGACTGGTGTTCCTGAATACTAGGTTAGAAACCACTGGTGGGCGGTGGATTGAGCATTTACTTCTTCTGAATGCTTGCAGTGGACGTGGAGCTTCTAGTGAAAGTTAGCTGCTGGAGAAAGGGAGGAGGAAAATGAATTTCAAGAAGTGCCCTGGAAGATTAATCTATAGATGAGATGTAAGGTTTCTCTCAAGTATCTAGTGGTTCCTACAGAGAATCTACTTAGGGTCAGAAATACCCTAAGTCTAAGTTTTACCAGTCTTATTTTCATATATTTATATTTGCCTTGGTCTGTTGTCACATAGGAAATATGGTTATACTTGGTACAGTAGGGGCATAAGCACAGCAGAATTAGAATCTGAAGGAGTTCAGGAATTCTGTGTTTTGATTCAAGACTGCAGTGACTCTTTTACTGGGTCTATGGCAGCAGACTGTATTTTCAGATGTTAAGAGCCACCAGATGGGAAAGTTCAAAATGATGGTAAATCCCGGATGTCATTGGTGTTGAATACCACGTGTGAATGTGGGGATTTTTAAGAAAATCTATTGTTGACACTTCCTCAAATGAGAGTGCTCAGAATTATCAAGAATGCTCTATTGGAGAAGCAGTACAAATTTCAGACGCTAGCATTCTGCAGCCTTAGGTCAAATAAAGCAAAAGAGAAATGCATGTACACCTGCACACCAGCGTTCCACGTACAGTGTCCCTATTTTCAAACCTTGTGTGAAGGATATTAATCAACATACTAAATCACTCTGATTCTTAGTTGCTTGGGGTATAAAATAAGAGTTAAATGCTCTTTTCCAAATGTACATTCTTCTGTACTACTAGGTTGATACTTTTAGTGGAATATTAGGTTGTATTTACATATTTCACTTAGAGAATGATTTTGTAACCAACATAATAAAAACATCAACAAATACAAACTAAAAATAGCGAAAAGCTACCGTTTAATGATAATGTGCGGTTATTGTTGGCCAGACATTGTGCCGAGGGTTTTCCATGAATTACCTGATTTAAATCTCAAATAAGATTAAGGTTCATTTAGTGCCCATAATAGAGGCTTAAATAAAAGGGCCAGGAGGGTTAAAATTGGACACCTTCTGAAGTTATGATTCCCACCATCAATTCTGCACAGTGGATTTTTCTGCTATAGAGGAATGTTTTCCTACCTTTATTTTTCGTTTAATAGATGATACACTAATAAAATGGAAGTAAAGAAAACACATATAAGTATAGCACACAAATACAGTCAGTGTGACTGTTTTTAGCAGAAGCATAATTTGGACAATACGGTAGGAGGCTTTCTCATTCAACTAAGAAAGTACCATAAACATAATTCTCTTTTCTCTGGAGAGCCAAAAAAGAAAGTGTGTAGGTGAACTTTGTCAAGATCCCTATCGCCAACCCTATCTAGAAACATTTCTAAAAATACCGGTTCCCATGCCATCTCCTTGGCCATGCATCATGTTTAAATTTATCATGAAAACCTAAGAGAAGCATACTAGACTAAAGCATGTTTTCCCAATCTTTGGAAAAAACAAAACATAGTGTCAGTGTCATTGCTTTTTATCCATATGTCCTCTCTCTCTAGTATTTCAGAAACTTTATTCAAAGTAATTGGTAGTTCTAGACTCCTTATTATCACAGTTGCCAAGGTTCCCTAACCTGAAGTATGTAGTCAACTATCCTTAATAAATGATTTTTAGCAAGGCAAAAAAGCTTTTGGACACCTGGAGAGGGCATAAGTGTTCTGTATTGAGCAGCTGAGGACGTTTCTTGACAGAGTTTATTTTAGGTAAAAATGTAAGACATTTTCTTCTACAGATTTCTTAAAACATATATTGTAAGGGAAAGAAAATCCATATTCTATTGATTTATTTAAATGTTTTAAAAATTAGATATTGGGAAAGCCTTTTATATTTGTATTATTCTTAGTGAGCAATTTATTTCACCAGGAATCAAGCAAAGGGGAAAAAGAAGCCCTGAAAATTCATGTTTAGTTCCGTATTTAAAGTCAGATTTGACATGGTTTTTAAAACATGACCAAAAGAAAGTAAGTCTGTGGTTTCAAAGAAAAAGTAAACTTCATGGGGAGGCAGGCAAGCTGTTTCTCTGGAAGAGTCCTTATTCCCTTAGTCAAAACAGAGCAGCAAACAAATAAACAGAACCCTCCAGTAGTACCACAAAATGGTAGCTTGGTACATAATTCTACAGAATTTATAGCTTTTGCAATACAGGACTAGGTACCAATTCATGGTTTCATTTTCCTTTCTGCTACAAAACAAAAGAACTCTGTTAAAAGAGTAATGAATTGTGTGGGCTGTAATTGCTATTCTGTCGGTAAATGTAACTGGCTTACAAGACTTCAGAGTGAGCTGGAAGTAGGTTGTACTGTGTAGTCTGCTAATCCATACTTATTAGTAAACAGATGGGAAAAGGAGAAATCACTGTCTTCCAGGGTTGTTTTTAAAGAGCAGCATTACCCTGAGTACATCAACTAAAAGTTTACCTCGTTTAATCCAGATTTAGGTATTTTTAAATATAAGAAAATATACTTAAATCTCATAATGTGAGACATAAGGTGATGTTGTGTAAGGAGTAATGCAAGGGACTTTATTTCTTCTTTATTACCTTGCTCCATCTTCTGTGTATCTCTATACACATCTACTTAGTTTGATATGTTTTATTTTGTATATTCATTTAGAGATTTGTTTCATCCTAATTAGATGTGAACCTGAGACCATAGACATACTGATTTCTCTTCCTTAACCCTTTCCCACAAAGCTGCTTTCTACTCAAAACCTAATTATTTTACTTCATGCTAACATATATATATATATATATAAAGATAGCTTGAGCCAACATACGCTGAAGTAGTCAAGATTCTGTCTGCAATCCAGGAGACTCAGGTTGGGCAGAGCACCTGGAGAAGGAAATGGCAACCTACTCCAGTACTCTTGCCTAGGAAAGCACATGAACAGAGGAGCCTGGCGGGCTACAGTTCATGTGTCACAAAAGAGTTGGGCATGGCTTAATGACTAAACAGCAACATAGGCAAAAAAAAGGCCGTTAATAGCAATAATTTTCCCTACATTCTTTTAAAACATGAACCAAAAGAAAGTAAGTCTGTGGTTTCAAAGAAAAGTAAACTTCATGGGGAGGCAGGCAAGCTGTTTCTCTGGAAGAGTCCTTATTCCCTTAGTCAAAACAGAGCAGCAAACAAATAAACAGAACCCTCCAGTAGTACCACAAAATGGTAGCTTGGTACATAATTCTACAGAATTTATAGCTTTTGCAATACAGGACTAGGTACCAATTCATGGTTTCATTTTCCTTTCTGCTACAAAACAAAAGAACTCTGTTAAAAGAGTAATGAATTGTGTGGGCTGTAATTGCTATTCTGTCGGTAAATGTAACTGGCTTACAAGACTTCAGAGTGAGCTGGAAGTAGGTTGTACTGTGTAGTCTGCTAATCCATACTTATTAGTAAACAGATGGGAAAAGGAGAAATCACTGTCTTCCAGGGTTGTTTTTAAAGAGCAGCATTACCCTGAGTACATCAACTAAAAGTTTACCTCGTTTAATCCAGATTTAGGTATTTTTAAATATAAGAAAATATACTTAAATCTCATAATGTGAGACATAAGGTGATGTTGTGTAAGGAGTAATGCAAGGGACTTTATTTCTTCTTTATTACCTTGCTCCATCTTCTGTGTATCTCTATACACATCTACTTAGTTTGATATGTTTTATTTTGTATATTCATTTAGAGATTTGTTTCATCCTAATTAGATGTGAACCTGAGACCATAGACATACTGATTTCTCTTCCTTAACCCTTTCCCACAAAGCTGCTTTCTACTCAAAACCTAATTATTTTACTTCATGCTAACATATATATATATATATATAAAGATAGCTTGAGCCAACATACGCTGAAGTAGTCAAGATTCTGTCTGCAATCCAGGAGACTCAGGTTGGGCAGAGCACCTGGAGAAGGAAATGGCAACCTACTCCAGTACTCTTGCCTAGGAAAGCACATGAACAGAGGAGCCTGGCGGGCTACAGTTCATGTGTCACAAAAGAGTTGGGCATGGCTTAATGACTAAACAGCAACATAGGCTCAAATATAGGTTGAGAGGAATAGAATGACATCAACGCAATCTGTTGTTAAAATAGCAATAATTTTCCCCTACATTCATTTAAATGTATTAGGGTATACTTGCTTTACTCTGTTTTGTTAGTTCTGCCTTACAACAAAGTGAATCAACTATATCTATACATATATCACCTCCCTCTTGAACCTCATGACTCAGCAATGACACTACTGGGCATATCCTGAGAAAAACACAGTTCAAAAGACATTTCTAGGTTTTCCCTGGTGGTCCAGTGGATAAAGAGTCTGCCTTGCAGTGCAAAGGGCATGGGTTTGATCCCTGTCCCAGGAAGATCCCACATGCTGTGGAACAGCTGCACCGGTGCGTCCATTTAGAAGCCAGCACTCTGCAGCACATGCACCCAGAGCTGGTGCTCTGCAGGGAGAGAAGCCGCTACAATGGCAGGCCCACACAGACCAAAGAATAAAGATGGATGAAAATAAATAAATAAAAAATCAATGAAAGAGACCAAAATTTAAAAAAAAGGGCATTTCTAGTCATCATAGAGCACCAAGTTGAGTCCATTGTGCTACACAGTAACTATCTATTAGCCATCTGTTTTATTCATGGTTGTGTATATATGTGTATATGTACCAATCTCCAAATTCATCCCATTCACCACTGCCATCCACACCCTCACCAACTCTACGCATCTGTAATCTACATCTGTGTCTCTATTTCTGCCCACCAAATCGGTTCATCTGTAGCATCTTTCTAGATTCCACATATATGCATTAATATACAATATTTGTTTTTCTCTTTCTGACTTTTATGAGAGACTCTAGGTCCAGCCATGTCTCTACAGATGACCCAGTTTCTTTCCCTTTTATGGCTGGGTAATATTTCTTTGTATAAATGTACCACAGCTTCTTCATCCATTCATCTGTCGATGGATAATTGGGTTCCTTTCATGTCCTGGTTATTGTAAATGATGCTGCAATGAACACTGGGATGCAGGTGTGTTTTGGAATTATATTTTTCTCAGGGTATATATCTAATAGTGGCATTGCTGGGCCCTATGGTAATTCTATTTTTAGTTTTCTTTTCTTTAAGGATTCTCCATATTATTATCATACTATACTATAGTAGCTGTATTAATTTACATTTGCACCAACAGTGCAAGAGCGTGCCTTTTTCACCACACTCTCTCCAGTATTTGTAGAGTTTTGGATGATGGCCATTTTGCCTGGTGTGAAGTGATAACCTCACTGTAGTTTTGACCTGCATTTCTCTAATAATTAATCATGTTGAGTGTTCTTTTGTGTGTCTATTGACCATCTCCTTTGGAGAAGCATCTATTTAGGTTTATGCCCAGTTTCTTTTTTTTTTTAATTTTTAGCTGCTTGAGGTGTTTGTATGTTTGGGAGATTAGTCCCTTGTCAGTTGCTTCATTTGCAGATATGTTCTCCGATTCTGAAGGTTGTCTTTTCATCTTGTTTTTGGTTTTCTTTGCCTTGAAGAGTTTTATTGCATACAGTCTTACATTTAGTTCTTTAATCCATTTGAGTTTATTTTTGTGTATGGTGTAGAGAATTTTCTCATTTCATTCTTTTACATGTAGCTATCCCATTTTCCCAGCACCACTTACTGAGGAGAGTGTGTTTTCCCCCATTGTATATTCTTGCCCCCTTTGTTATAGATGATGTGTCCATAGGTGCATAGGTTTATCTCTGAACTTTGTATCCTTTTCCATTGATCTATATTTCTGTTTTGTGCCAGTACTGTGCTGTCTTGATTACTGTTGCTTTGTAGTCTATTCTGAAATCAGAAGGCCTGGTCACTCCAGCTCTATTTTTATTTTTCAAGATTGCTTTGGTTGAGTCTTTGTGTTTCCATGAATTGTGAAAACTTTTTGTTATTATTTGGTGAAAAATGCCATTGGTAGTTTGACAGGAGCTGCACTGAATCTGTAGATTGCTTTCAGTTGTATAGTCATTTTCAAAATATTGATTCTTCCAATCCAGGTACAAGGTATATATCTCCATCTGTTTGTGTTTATTTCATCAAGATCGAGGCCAAGTCTTTTACTTCGTTAGGTAGGTTTATTCCTAGATATTTTATAGTTTTTGTTGCAGTGGTGAATGGGATTGTTTCCTTAACTTCTCTTTCTGGCATTGCTGGGCCCTATGGTAATTCTATTTTTAGTTTTCTTTTCTTTAAGGATTCTCCATATTATTATCATACTATACTATAGTAGCTGTATTAATTTACATTTGCACCAACAGTGCAAGAGCGTGCCTTTTTCACCACACTCTCTCCAGTATTTGTAGAGTTTTGGATGATGGCCATTTTGCCTGGTGTGAAGTGATAACCTCACTGTAGTTTTGACCTGCATTTCTCTAATAATTAATCATGTTGAGTGTTCTTTTGTGTGTCTATTGACCATCTCCTTTGGAGAAGCATCTATTTAGGTTTATGCCCAGTTTCTTTTTTTTTTTAATTTTTAGCTGCTTGAGGTGTTTGTATGTTTGGGAGATTAGTCCCTTGTCAGTTGCTTCATTTGCAGATATGTTCTCCGATTCTGAAGGTTGTCTTTTCATCTTGTTTTTGGTTTTCTTTGCCTTGAAGAGTTTTATTGCATACAGTCTTACATTTAGTTCTTTAATCCATTTGAGTTTATTTTTGTGTATGGTGTAGAGAATTTTCTCATTTCATTCTTTTACATGTAGCTATCCCATTTTCCCAGCACCACTTACTGAGGAGAGTGTGTTTTCCCCCATTGTATATTCTTGCCCCCTTTGTTATAGATGATGTGTCCATAGGTGCATAGGTTTATCTCTGAACTTTGTATCCTTTTCCATTGATCTATATTTCTGTTTTGTGCCAGTACTGTGCTGTCTTGATTACTGTTGCTTTGTAGTCTATTCTGAAATCAGAAGGCCTGGTCACTCCAGCTCTATTTTTATTTTTCAAGATTGCTTTGGTTGAGTCTTTGTGTTTCCATGAATTGTGAAAACTTTTTGTTATTATTTGGTGAAAAATGCCATTGGTAGTTTGACAGGAGCTGCACTGAATCTGTAGATTGCTTTCAGTTGTATAGTCATTTTCAAAATATTGATTCTTCCAATCCAGGTACAAGGTATATATCTCCATCTGTTTGTGTTTATTTCATCAAGATCGAGGCCAAGTCTTTTACTTCGTTAGGTAGGTTTATTCCTAGATATTTTATAGTTTTTGTTGCAGTGGTGAATGGGATTGTTTCCTTAACTTCTCTTTCTGATCTTTAATTATTAGTGTATTAGAATGCAGGAGATTTCTGTGCATTAATTTTGCATCCCGCAACTTTACCAAATTCATTGATGAGCTCAGACAATTTTCTGGTGCCATCTTTAGGACTTTCTGTGTGTAGTGTCATGCTATCTTTTTGCTTCTTATTTTCTAGTTTGGATTCCTTTTATTTCTCCTCAGATTACTGCTAATAGTGTTCTCATTAATTATGTTAAAATAATACAGATCATTATTAATTACTTTGAATAATTTTCTGTTTTTTCCAAATGATTAATTAAATACAAGTCACCTTCTTTTTATTTTTCATTTCCAGAATAAAAATTTTCAGAGTAGATCAGGTGCCTATTATTGAAATACATGCTCAAGGTATCAGATACTATGAAAAGTCTGTTAGGTATCCTTATTGTCCCAACTAATGAATGCTGATGGCATGAGGGTACACTAAGTTGCTTCAGTTGTGTCCAACTCTTTGCTATCCTATGGAGTGTATCCCACCAGACTGCTCTGTCCATGGAATTCTTCAATCAAGGAAGAATCCAATGTCCTCCAAAGTAGGTTGCCGTGCCCTCCTCCAGGATATGTTCCCAACTCAGGGATTGAACATCATTTCTTACATCTCCTGAATTGGCAGGCAGGTTCTTTACCACTAGCATGACCTGAGAAGCCCAAATACTGACTAAGAAGGCATAAAAAGAACAATTTTAGAAAGTATTGTATTTTTATAAATATTAATTTGCATTCATTTTATATTTGTTTCTGAACATATGTAAGTAGGTGTTAATAAAAATGAAAAAATTAATTCTTTGTGTTTCCATGAATTGTGAAAACTTTTTGTTATTATTTGGTGAAAAATGCCATTGGTAGTTTGACAGGAGCTGCACTGAATCTGTAGATTGCTTTCAGTTGTATAGTCATTTTCAAAATATTGATTCTTCCAATCCAGGTACAAGGTATATATCTCCATCTGTTTGTGTTTATTTCATCAAGATCGAGGCCAAGTCTTTTACTTCGTTAGGTAGGTTTATTCCTAGATATTTTATAGTTTTTGTTGCAGTGGTGAATGGGATTGTTTCCTTAACTTCTCTTTCTGATCTTTAATTATTAGTGTATTAGAATGCAGGAGATTTCTGTGCATTAATTTTGCATCCCGCAACTTTACCAAATTCATTGATGAGCTCAGACAATTTTCTGGTGCCATCTTTAGGACTTTCTGTGTGTAGTGTCATGCTATCTTTTTGCTTCTTATTTTCTAGTTTGGATTCCTTTTATTTCTCCTCAGATTACTGCTAATAGTGTTCTCATTAATTATGTTAAAATAATACAGATCATTATTAATTACTTTGAATAATTTTCTGTTTTTTCCAAATGATTAATTAAATACAAGTCACCTTCTTTTTATTTTTCATTTCCAGAATAAAAATTTTCAGAGTAGATCAGGTGCCTATTATTGAAATACATGCTCAAGGTATCAGATACTATGAAAAGTCTGTTAGGTATCCTTATTGTCCCAACTAATGAATGCTGATGGCATGAGGGTACACTAAGTTGCTTCAGTTGTGTCCAACTCTTTGCTATCCTATGGAGTGTATCCCACCAGACTGCTCTGTCCATGGAATTCTTCAATCAAGGAAGAATCCAATGTCCTCCAAAGTAGGTTGCCGTGCCCTCCTCCAGGATATGTTCCCAACTCAGGGATTGAACATCATTTCTTACATCTCCTGAATTGGCAGGCAGGTTCTTTACCACTAGCATGACCTGAGAAGCCCAAATACTGACTAAGAAGGCATAAAAAGAACAATTTTAGAAAGTATTGTATTTTTATAAATATTAATTTGCATTCATTTTATATTTGTTTCTGAACATATGTAAGTAGGTGTAATATTGAAGTTAAGACAAGGAGTGAAAGTAGTAATTAACTACATAAATGCACATTTATCTAGCCTCGGACATATGTGTGTGCTTTACATACACAAATTTAATTTTCATGAAGCTGTTAGACATTAATATCTGCATGCTATATTTGAAGAAGAACCTTTTATAAGTGAAGAAACATACCCATTATTTTAAAATGTTATTAAATATTAAATGTAATCCTAGATCTTCTTTGCTTCAGAAGTCTTTTCCATTACTTTCTTTGCTAAAGTAGAAAGAAAAAAGCCAGGAGATCATGAATTATGTGCAAACATGTGCGCACACTCACACACTCATGCACACATTTTCTTTCAATGAATTACCTATACTCTTCAGAAGAAAGTATAGGAGTCCCTGTGTGTCTGAGAGTTACAAAGTCTATAAAGTAATGCAAAACCTAGACAAAATAGACATAACCTTATTGATAGACTCATCTTCCATCTGATATCATTCCTTATATATGTTCTCAAACAAATCTGTCTATCAATTTCCTACTGAAATATACTTATCTCTTAAAAATTGCTTAGGAGTTATAAATGTCTTATTTTCATATTCTAAATAAGAAGCACATAAATTCTATGTTTTCTTTTCACCTGGTGAACCCTGATATAATATATTATGAAGAGGAAATATATGTATTCAAGTACATACACAGATATAACAAGTGAATCTGTCATAAAATTTTATTATTTGAGTTTAAATTTTATCTCTCCTGGAACAGGATTTAGAAAAGAATGGATATGGGCAACACACACACACACACACACACACACACACACACACAATTCATAACAGGTTGTATGAATTTTCTTTTAATATCTTTGTTTTTGGTATCAGGATAAGTTTTTCCTCATAGAACGAGTTGGAGATTACTTCATTCTCTTCATTTGCAGAAAGAATTTATATAGAATTGATTTAATTATTACTTTTATATAATGTTTGTTAAATTTCATTGGTAAAGTGACATAAGTCTCAAATATTCTTGGTGAAGTTTCTAAGTACAAAGTCAAAATTTTAAAACAGACATAGGACATTCAGTTAATCTATTTCTTCTTGAATGAGCTTTGATAATTTTAGTATTTAAATGCATTTGTTCATTTCACGTATGTGTTGACAATATTGGCATGAAGATTTTTTAGTAATATTCTCTCATTATCCTTTAAATAGGTATCCAATAGCCAGTGATATCACATCTTTTGTAACTGCAATTTATACTTGCAATTTATGTCTTTTAGCTTAAAAAAGGCAGACTCATGTAATTAAAAATTTTGTGCATACCCATTATTTTAAAATGTTATTAAATATTAAATGTAATCCTAGATCTTCTTTGCTTCAGAAGTCTTTTCCATTACTTTCTTTGCTAAAGTAGAAAGAAAAAGCCAGGAGATCATGAATTATGTGCAAACATGGCACACTCACACACTCATGCACACATTTTCTTTCAATGAATTACCTATACTCTTCAGAAGAAAGTATAGGAGTCCCTGTGTGTCTGAGAGTTACAAAGTCTATAAAGTAATGCAAAACCTAGACAAAATAGACATAACCTTATTGATAGACTCATCTTCCATCTGATATCATTCCTTATATATGTTCTCAAACAAATCTGTCTATCAATTTCCTACTGAAATATACTTATCTCTTAAAATTGCTTAGGAGTTATAAATGTCTTATTTTCATATTCTAAATAAGAAGCACATAAATTCTATGTTTTCTTTTCACCTGGTGAACCCTGATATAATATATTATGAAGAGGAAATATATGTATTCAAGTACATACACAGATATAACAAGTGAATCTGTCATAAAATTTTATTATTTGAGTTTAAATTTTATCTCTCCTGGAACAGGATTTAGAAAAGAATGGATATGGGCAACACACACACACACACACACACACACACACACACACAATTCATAACAGGTTGTATGAATTTTCTTTTAATATCTTTGTTTTTGGTATCAGGATAAGTTTTTCCTCATAGAACGAGTTGGAGATTACTTCATTCTCTTCATTTGCAGAAAGAATTTATATAGAATTGATTTAATTATTACTTTTATATAATGTTTGTTAAATTTCATTGGTAAAGTGACATAAGTCTCAAATATTCTTGGTGAAGTTTCTAAGTACAAAGTCAAAATTTTAAAACAGACATAGGACATTCAGTTAATCTATTTCTTCTTGAATGAGCTTTGATAATTTTAGTATTTAAATGCATTTGTTCATTTCACGTATGTGTTGACAATATTGGCATGAAGATTTTTTTTAGTAATATTCTCTCATTATCCTTTAAATAGGTATCCAATAGCCAGTGATATCACATCTTTTGTAACTGCAATTTATACTTGCAATTTATGTCTTTTTAATTTTCTGATCTTGTTAGTGGTTAATTAATTTTTTATATTCTCACATAACTGACCTTGATTTAATATCTTTTCTTTGTTATTTTTGTCTTACCTATTTTATTTTGCATTCTGATATTTACCATTTCTTTCTTTTGGTTACTTTGGATTTAATTTGCTATTGTTTTTATAGTTTATCCACAGCTTTGTAAGTACTCATTGTTATCAACTGCTTCCATTTGTTACTGTCTTCTTGACTATAGCCACCCTAGTGAATGTACAGTGGCTGATGTGTCATATGGTTACTTTTTGCATTTCAGTTATGGCAAAAGATACTTTTAAAGGGGTCTAATTCCTTCTCAGAATATCTGTAATTAATGTGTCCATAAGCATTCAAATCCTTCAAATGACATTAAGTACATTATTCTTTCCTAACTGCCTCTGTTACTTTGAAGCATCCTAATAAAATTTCCATCAATAATAGCCAACAATTATCAAGCACTTACTGGGGCTGAAGCTTTTTATATATATTATTCAATTCCATATTGTCTCGTAGATGAAGGAAATAGTGTTGTGAGCTTCCTACAATGCCATTTTTTTTGTTGTTGTTAGAAAACATTTGGCAATTGAAACTCATGGCCACTCCTGTTTAGAGACCAAATCCATTCCATTCCCTACTTTCATGACTATCCCAAGAATATCTGTTACATTTTAAAGTATTGTTTTGGAAACATAATATACAGTGGCCCATTTTAGTTTATGTTTGTTAAATTTCATTGGTAAAGTGACATAAGTCTCAAATATTCTTGGTGAAGTTTCTAAGTACAAAGTCAAAATTTTAAAACAGACATAGGACATTCAGTTAATCTATTTCTTCTTGAATGAGCTTTGAT
The DNA here is from genome assembly GCA_022376925.1 of Tragulus kanchil. Lineage (NCBI taxonomy): Eukaryota > Metazoa > Chordata > Mammalia > Artiodactyla > Tragulidae > Tragulus > Tragulus kanchil. The sequence continues at coordinate 114,400,519 of JAIOJX010000023.1, read as the reverse complement.
AATTTTAGTATTTAAATGCATTTGTTCATTTCACGTATGTGTTGACAATATTGGCATGAAGATTTTTTTTAGTAATATTCTCTCATTATCCTTTAAATAGGTATCCAATAGCCAGTGATATCACATCTTTTGTAACTGCAATTTATACTTGCAATTTATGTCTTTTTAATTTTCTGATCTTGTTAGTGGTTAATTAATTTTTTATATTCTCACATAACTGACCTTGATTTAATATCTTTTCTTTGTTATTTTTGTCTTACCTATTTTATTTTGCATTCTGATATTTACCATTTCTTTCTTTTGGTTACTTTGGATTTAATTTGCTATTGTTTTTATAGTTTATCCACAGCTTTGTAAGTACTCATTGTTATCAACTGCTTCCATTTGTTACTGTCTTCTTGACTATAGCCACCCTAGTGAATGTACAGTGGCTGATGTGTCATATGGTTACTTTTTGCATTTCAGTTATGGCAAAAGATACTTTTAAAGGGGTCTAATTCCTTCTCAGAATATCTGTAATTAATGTGTCCATAAGCATTCAAATCCTTCAAATGACATTAAGTACATTATTCTTTCCTAACTGCCTCTGTTACTTTGAAGCATCCTAATAAAATTTCCATCAATAATAGCCAACAATTATCAAGCACTTACTGGGGCTGAAGCTTTTTATATATATTATTCAATTCCATATTGTCTCGTAGATGAAGGAAATAGTGTTGTGAGCTTCCTACAATGCCATTTTTTTTGTTGTTGTTAGAAAACATTTGGCAATTGAAACTCATGGCCACTCCTGTTTAGAGACCAAATCCATTCCATTCCCTACTTTCATGACTATCCCAAGAATATCTGTTACATTTTAAAGTATTGTTTTGGAAACATAGGAGAGTATGAGACAGTGGCCCATGTGGTTGGAAAGCTTAAAATATCTAATATATGACCGTTTACAAAAAACAAAAAAAAATGTTTACTGACTTCTAAATCATAATGACCTGGATTCCAAGCCAACTGCACCTATTCTGGCATGTGGGTTGTAAAACAGGCAGTGAAATTGTAGACATAGAAGACTTCTAGTTTATCTGACTTAGTGAAAGAGAGCAGGGAAAACAAAGTAAACACACAGACCAATGCTTTTTTTTTTCCCCTTTTTTAAGCCACTTCTATTGGTCTTTCATTTATTTATTTTCACTCATCTTTGTTCTTTGGCCTGTGTGGGGCTCCCATTGCAGCAGCTTTTCTCTCTGCAGAGCACCAGCTCTGGGCGCATGCGCCCCAGAGCTCCAACTCGGTAGTTGGACACATGGGTCCAGCTGCTCTGCGGCACGTGGGACCCTCCCAGGCCAGGGATCGAAAGGGCGCACTGCACTTGCACTGCGTCAAACCTTGCACTGCAAGGCGATATCCTTACCGACTGGACCACCAGGGAAGCCCCCAAGGCTTTGTGTTGGATAAATTGTGTTGGATATTTTGTGCTTAATAAAAAGCCTCTAAGTTGACGTGAGAGATAAAGGAAGTTAGAATTTGATTCCTTGAGCATACATGAAAAAAGGGAAAACTGTATAGCTGACAAGACCTGAGTAGAATTTGTGGGCTTCCCACGTGACTCAGTGGGTAAAGAATCCACCTGAAATGTAAGTGGTGATGCAGAAAATGTGGGTTTGATCATTGGATCAAGAAGATACCCCAGAGGAGGGCATGGCAACCCATTTCATTATTCTTGCCTGAAGAATCCCATGGCCAGAAGGAACTGGTGAGCTACAGTCCAAAGGGCTGCAAAAAGTCGGACACAACTGAAACGACTGAGCATGCACGCAGAAGTAGAACATGTAACATAGGGAATATTCGGGGGAAGGTGCATTCCTTTACTCCTTCATGGTGCCAAAGGAAGCTTCCTTACTGTAGGTTGAGTGGTACTTAACCAGAACGATAAAGGAAAGTCACTGGATTGTACATGATGTAAGAAGACAGACTGGCCCAGGAAAAGAATTTATATTAGAAAACAAGTCACCAATGAGGGGGAATGGATTATTTGAGTAGAAAATAGTAGGGTTGGATGAACTGTACAAAGGTAGCACCTACTCAGACATTGTAGACCAAGTGTGAACTCTCAGTATCGACAGAATACCTTTACTTATCAAGCTACTCAGTTTGCTTTTGCTTGACTCATTTTCTGTGTCATCTATGTCCTCCAAAGAGCTGAGTCCATTGTTACATGGGTTTTGATGTAACAGTAAACTTTCTCCTTTGATGATCAGCACTGGTTGGTGCTTTGTATTGCCCACCTTCCTCTCCTTCCTGTCTATCTTGATACACTTTATTAACAAATCAAGTAACCGTTCTGTTAGTGTGTCCTCCATGACAAGTAAAATATAGGCTTGTACCCATAATATCTCTTAATTTTTCTCTCCTGTTATTCAGTGCCGTTTTTTCCAGATAATGTTTTCCTATTGGAATTCATATCTATAAATACAAGTTTTGAATTCTTAGTGAAAGGTACTTATCTTGTAAAACAGTCACTTGAAAGAACTTCCACATGAAACTGATATCATTACTCATCTTTAAATAAGGTTTTGGTTGATTCTGAATTTGTCTTGAGGCTTAAAATTTTATCAATAGTAACTAGAATTTTTTAATGTTAAAAGAAATTAAAGCATTTTTCTCATCGGAATGAAACACCCTCAAATATAAACAATTGATTGGGCTGCAATATGAGTCCTTGCTTGGGAATCACAATCTTCTATATTGCCTGTCACTGATGATTATGTTAACACAATTACAATATTTTATATTTCAGAATGGCAGTGTAACAGGTCCCAAAGGACACATGAAAGCTTTTATTCACATCCTTTTGTGCACTTCTACGTCATATGGGCTCCTTTCTAGAATATCGTCTAATTTAATTTTCCTTTGAATAATTGTTTACTAGATCAAATCTTTTCTGAAATCCTTTGACCTTTATAGAGGACTGGAATTATAACTTTTTTTTAAGGCTTTAGAAATTTGGTACTTAACCAGAACGATAAAGGAAAGTCACTGGATTGTACATGATGTAAGAAGACAGACTGGCCCAGGAAAAGAATTTATATTAGAAAACAAGTCACCAATGAGGGGGAATGGATTATTTGAGTAGAAAATAGTAGGGTTGGATGAACTGTACAAAGGTAGCACCTACTCAGACATTGTAGACCAAGTGTGAACTCTCAGTATCGACAGAATACCTTTACTTATCAAGCTACTCAGTTTGCTTTTGCTTGACTCATTTTCTGTGTCATCTATGTCCTCCAAAGAGCTGAGTCCATTGTTACATGGGTTTTGATGTAACAGTAAACTTTCTCCTTTGATGATCAGCACTGGTTGGTGCTTTGTATTGCCCACCTTCCTCTCCTTCCTGTCTATCTTGATACACTTTATTAACAAATCAAGTAACCGTTCTGTTAGTGTGTCCTCCATGACAAGTAAAATATAGGCTTGTACCCATAATATCTCTTAATTTTTCTCTCCTGTTATTCAGTGCCGTTTTTTCCAGATAATGTTTTCCTATTGGAATTCATATCTATAAATACAAGTTTTGAATTCTTAGTGAAAGGTACTTATCTTGTAAAACAGTCACTTGAAAGAACTTCCACATGAAACTGATATCATTACTCATCTTTAAATAAGGTTTTGGTTGATTCTGAATTTGTCTTGAGGCTTAAAATTTTATCAATAGTAACTAGAATTTTTTAATGTTAAAAGAAATTAAAGCATTTTTCTCATCGGAATGAAACACCCTCAAATATAAACAATTGATTGGGCTGCAATATGAGTCCTTGCTTGGGAATCACAATCTTCTATATTGCCTGTCACTGATGATTATGTTAACACAATTACAATATTTTATATTTCAGAATGGCAGTGTAACAGGTCCCAAAGGACACATGAAAGCTTTTATTCACATCCTTTTGTGCACTTCTACGTCATATGGGCTCCTTTCTAGAATATCGTCTAATTTAATTTTCCTTTGAATAATTGTTTACTAGATCAAATCTTTTCTGAAATCCTTTGACCTTTATAGAGGACTGGAATTATAACTGAACATTATGCCTGTTAAAATGATATGATTTGTTTTAAGGCTTTAGAAATTTGGTTGAAAATAGTAGTGAATTAGTAAATATTCAAAGGTTCTTTTCTTACACAGAATTAGTTTTAGCTAAGTGAATAAGGTAATGTTTTGTAAGCATAATTTTTATGCTTTATAAGAGTGACTTATTTTTGTTAACTTTTAGTACAATTTCTTATTTATTTTATTTTTTCTCTCTCGCTAGCAAATATTTAATTGCTTGTTAAATCATTTAATAAACTTAGGCATTCTCTTTAATTTCAGGATTGAGATTTAGATAAAATAGTGAATTATGAAAAGTCAAACTTCTGTTTGTTTTTTTTTAATGTGGAGAGAAAATTGTATCAGGTACGTTGAATAATTGAATCAGAAATGTTGTTATAGTTATGTTTTAAATGACTCATTTCATCTTTGCATATTAATGTTATATACACCCTTTGGACATGTTGAAACTATAACTATAATAAAAATAATTCTCTTTGGCTATCCTGTGCTTTCTCCAAGGCCTCTTGTGCTTATTCAAGGCCTCTTATAATTTGTTGCTTCTTTACCTCTCCAAAATACCTTTTTTTCTTTAATTTTTAATTTCTTTATAAATGGTCTGCTTATCTATTCTGAAAATGATTGTCATAATATACCACTTCCTCACTGATATTTAGGCATTTAAAAAAATTTCCCTTTTCCCCTTTTCATTCATGAAAGACTCATGTTTTGTCTAAGGCCCATATTGGATGCCCCTATGAAATCAAGACTGATTTTTTTAAACTGTCCTGACACACATATTTTTAAGACTCATTTACACTTTTACTGTTAATACTAAATGCACTTTTCTTGTATTTGTCTTAAGGTTCCAACTAGATTAAGAGACTTAAAGAGCAAGATAAAGTATTTGTACTGTTTAAATCTCTATTCTCTATCATGAAGTAGACATGAATATATGTTACTGAATTTTTGCAACAGTCATTTAGTTTTAGTTATAATTAGTATTTGTGTAAGGATTAAACTGTAGGCAGTTGAACATAGAAAAACAAATAGAAAGTATCCTAAGAGAGAATGGAAACTTTTAGAAACAGTGGATACTAAAGCTTAGATAGATCTCACTTCACCTCTGTTTTGATTAAAGAGATGGCTGTGCTACCCCATCTCCTCCTAGCATGAATGTTCTCAATGGTATCTGTTTTTATTTAGAACTTATCCCTTATGCAAGTCTGCAGCCTATTATGTTACTTTGTACATTTCTTATTTATTTTATTTTTTCTCTCTCGCTAGCAAATATTTAATTGCTTGTTAAATCATTTAATAAACTTAGGCATTCTCTTTAATTTCAGGATTGAGATTTAGATAAAATAGTGAATTATGAAAAGTCAAACTTCTGTTTGTTTTTTTTTAATGTGGAGAGAAAATTGTATCAGGTACGTTGAATAATTGAATCAGAAATGTTGTTATAGTTATGTTTTAAATGACTCATTTCATCTTTGCATATTAATGTTATATACACCCTTTGGACATGTTGAAACTATAACTATAATAAAAATAATTCTCTTTGGCTATCCTGTGCTTTCTCCAAGGCCTCTTGTGCTTATTCAAGGCCTCTTATAATTTGTTGCTTCTTTACCTCTCCAAAATACCTTTTTTTCTTTAATTTTTTAATTTCTTTATAAATGGTCTGCTTATCTATTCTGAAAATGATTGTCATAATATACCACTTCCTCACTGATATTTAGGCATTTAAAAAAATTCCTTTCCCATTTTCATTCATGAAAGACTCATGTTTTGTCTAAGGCCCATATTGGATGCCCCTATGAAATCAAGACTGATTTTTTTAAACTGTCCTGACACACATATTTTTAAGACTCATTTACACTTTTACTGTTAATACTAAATGCACTTTTCTTGTATTTGTCTTAAGGTTCCAACTAGATTAAGAGACTTAAAGAGCAAGATAAAGTATTTGTACTGTTTAAATCTCTATTCTCTATCATGAAGTAGACATGAATATATGTTACTGAATTTTTGCAACAGTCATTTAGTTTTAGTTATAATTAGTATTTGTGTAAGGATTAAACTGTAGGCAGTTGAACATAGAAAAACAAATAGAAAGTATCCTAAGAGAGAATGGAAACTTTTAGAAACAGTGGATACTAAAGCTTAGATAGATCTCACTTCACCTCTGTTTTGATTAAAGAGATGGCTGTGCTACCCCATCTCCTCCTAGCATGAATGTTCTCAATGGTATCTGTTTTTATTTAGAACTTATCCCCTTATGCAAGTCTGCAGCCTATTCTCAACAAAGTAGATGGGGGTGATCTTGTCTGAAATGAGTCAAATAATTTTACACCTGTCTTCAAAATTTCTACTAGTTTCCCATTTTACTCAGAATGAAAGCAAAAGTCCTTAATATGAGCTATGTGAGTCAAATACTTTATAAGCTGTGACAAACAACTCAGAATCTTAATGATTTAAGCAACAGTTCATATCTGCCTTCTTCTGTGTTTTACTGTGGAAGCTGCGAATACTGCCCTTCATGGGCATCCAAGGACAGACACCAGTGGAGCACACAGTCGCCTCAGATATGCTTATTACCATGCTGAGGCAATTGTTCTCTTGTCTACAAAAACTGCACCTCACACTTTGATCACAGCTCTTTGTCCAGAACTCTTTTAATGATCACACAAAAACATTGTTGCTTGGCTGGTAAGTTGTGTCTGACTCTTTTGCAACCCCATGGACTAGCCCGGCAAGCTCCTCTGTCCGTGGGATTTCATGAGCCACAGGAAATAGAAATCTATCTGAAAGACTATTGGAAAAGGGGCAGAATCACAATCCATAAGGCCATATCCAGTGTCCTCACTCCCATATTCTATTACATCTCTGACCTTATCTCTTATTACTTTCCCCCTGCTTGATTGTAATTCTGCCACAGTACCCTCCTTGCTGTTTGCTACCTGAACACCTCAGGTATGTTTCTACACATTCTAAAATGCCTTTCAACCAGTTAGCTTCATGGTTAGCTTCCTCATCACTTTGCTCAGTGTCTTTGGTTAAATGTAACTGTATCAGTGAGAACTACCCCTGCTATCTTGTATAGCATGAATGCTTCTCCAACACACTTCATGCTTTTTTTTCTCCTTGGTAATAACTATATTACACAATATAATGTCAATATGCCCTTGATAACTAAATTTAATGAAAAATAGAGATTTTTAGTTTGTATCCCTGTACATCATCATGCAGTGTCTAGCAGTGGTAAATGCTTAATAAATATTGGTTGCATAAATTTTAGGTAAAATCTATGAAAAATTAAGCTTGTTATTGCAATTATCTGCAGTAACATATTCAGAATTACAATTTATAGTTATTTGTTGATAGCTACTATGTAATAAATATTTATTTTGTGCCAGCATTTTATTAGGTATTTTCTGGTATAGTGGCCCATTTTGTTTCATAATAACCCTAGAAATTAGATTCAGTCATCCTCATTTTACAAATGTGCTAACAAGCAGTAAGTATTAGGGTACTTATGGTCACAGAGGAATAGAAATTTGCTTTTAAATATCTAAAATGGTAAAATTTGTTAGTTGATGCTCATTTTCACTAAAAAAAATCCTCACAAGTTCCTATGATGTAATTATAAGGGCATGATTTCTACTAGTGATAAAACAGTGTAAAGAAACTCAGTTAACATGGATGATGTTCAAGTCATAAAGTTACTGCAAAGAAACTAACGTATATTTTGAGCAACATCTTTCCATAGGAGAGCAGTTGTCTCCAATCTTAACTACTGTGGGAATCTTTAAAAAAAAAAGTTGGTGGCCAGTTCCTATCCCCGGAAATTCTGATTCCCATAGGTACCTAATATGCAACTGATGCTGAGAATCATGGAGTTAGAGGGTTAACTTAATCACTGAGTTTCTGGTGGCAATGTGAGGATTTGTAGATAGTATAATGTTTGTCAGAAATGAAGAGTGTTTACTGTTATGTTTAGATTAAGTTAGATACAATCATCCATTTCCTTGACTGACCAAGGGAGATAATGATGCAAGCAATAGCTTGTTAAAATATTGCACACACTTTGACACATACATCTTTCTCATCAGTCTTCTGTGAATGTTTATTTTCCTCTGCATTTTCTGATTTTGGTAAAAATAAACTGACAAAGTTGTTGGAGAACAGAGAAAAATTATGTCAACTGTTCTCCAATGTCCTCTTTGTATTGTCAGAATCATTATGGTTGGCAGAAGTTCAAAAGTTTTGAAAAGTCATTGTTTATTTCTAGAATTTTTCACACATTTCTTTATGTAGCCAGTTCTGGTCCAGTGTGCTCTATTCTGGAGAATTGTTCTAAACATATTTTTTGTTATTGAATTGGTGGAATTCTGAGCATAGAGGTACAGATGTTTCTCTCCTGGTGGCATCCCCACAAAGTTGAGTTGCTTTAACTTTATTCAGACATTAAAATATTCATGAACCTGGTGGTGAAGAATGGCCCATTTTTTCAGTCCAGCTCATGAATTAATTCAATAGCTAGGCTTAGTAACCTGAAAGGTGTTGGCTTCTATTTCATATAAATTATTGTGAGGAAAGAATACAAAAGATTTATTACAGATCATATGACTGATACAGTGCCTTTATGGCATGCAGCTTGTAGAGTTAAAAAACAACAGTTCTCTACCTTGGTTAATGCAATGTATATGATGCTCATTTTCACTAAAAAAAATCCTCACAAGTTCCTATGATGTAATTATAAGGGCATGATTTCTACTAGTGATAAAACAGTGTAAAGAAACTCAGTTAACATGGATGATGTTCAAGTCATAAAGTTACTGCAAAGAAACTAACGTATATTTTGAGCAACATCTTTCCATAGGAGAGCAGTTGTCTCCAATCTTAACTACTGTGGGAATCTTTAAAAAAAAAAGTTGGTGGCCAGTTCCTATCCCCGGAAATTCTGATTCCCATAGGTACCTAATATGCAACTGATGCTGAGAATCATGGAGTTAGAGGGTTAACTTAATCACTGAGTTTCTGGTGGCAATGTGAGGATTTGTAGATAGTATAATGTTTGTCAGAAATGAAGAGTGTTTACTGTTATGTTTAGATTAAGTTAGATACAATCATCCATTTCCTTGACTGACCAAGGGAGATAATGATGCAAGCAATAGCTTGTTAAAATATTGCACACACTTTGACACATACATCTTTCTCATCAGTCTTCTGTGAATGTTTATTTTCCTCTGCATTTTCTGATTTTGGTAAAAATAAACTGACAAAGTTGTTGGAGAACAGAGAAAAATTATGTCAACTGTTCTCCAATGTCCTCTTTGTATTGTCAGAATCATTATGGTTGGCAGAAGTTCAAAAGTTTTGAAAAGTCATTGTTTATTTCTAGAATTTTTCACACATTTCTTTATGTAGCCAGTTCTGGTCCAGTGTGCTCTATTCTGGAGAATTGTTCTAAACATATTTTTTGTTATTGAATTGGTGGAATTCTGAGCATAGAGGTACAGATGTTTCTCTCCTGGTGGCATCCCCACAAAGTTGAGTTGCTTTAACTTTATTCAGACATTAAAATATTCATGAACCTGGTGGTGAAGAATGGCCCATTTTTTCAGTCCAGCTCATGAATTAATTCAATAGCTAGGCTTAGTAACCTGAAAGGTGTTGGCTTCTATTTCATATAAATTATTGTGAGGAAAGAATACAAAAGATTTATTACAGATCATATGACTGATACAGTGCCTTTATGGCATGCAGCTTGTAGAGTTAAAAAACAACAGTTCTCTACCTTGGTTAATGCAATGTATATGCTGCTCAGTGTTTCTAAGGTTGCAAAATGCTTGCACAACTGTCCCTAAAGAGATTTATTCTTAGGATTCAGTTCTAGAATATATGGGAGGGGAGGGTAATTTTCATTTCCTATTATTTATGAACTAGCCTTGGCTTATCATTCAAACTCTGTAACTTTGTCTGCCTCAAACCCCTCACACTTTGTGTCTCAAATGCATACCTCCAAACGTTATACATCACACACACCATGCTTTATCAAAACACATCGGAACTTTTTTGAAGAACTTGGTTTATTTGAACTCTGCTATATTTCTGGGATTACCATTTCTTTGTCCTAATGCTGTTTTAAAAACATACAGCTCAGCTTAATTCCGCAGTACCAGCTTTTTTGATTCCCATTGATCTGTTAATTTTATTTTCTTTCTGTAGGAAGTGTAATTCTTTTGAATCAAAGAGCTCTCAGCCTTTTAAGGGCACATGGTTGTACAGGAAGCTAGAATTCTCATTGTGTATAAACAAAGGGCTTGCTTTCTGGTCCTGTAAATGTCTTCAGTTACTTCTCATTAACTGAGCAAAATGTGGGTTTTAACTTTCCACTGCAACTTCTGTTATTTGTTTGTGCAAGGGTTTCATTAGATTTCTTGCTCTATTCTTAACCATGTTCATGAACTTCACTAAGGGGTCTCTTAAAAGATTGACATCTGTATGATTCTTCTAGGCAATTGGAAATGAGCATGACTGGTGATAATTTATTAGAACTTGTTATCTCTATTATATACTCCAGCTATACATTAATATTTCAAGACTAGCATGGAAAAAAAGAGAAAGTTACAGAGCATCTCTCTAAGCTCTTTAGATCCTCTTACATCCAAATTTTTCCAGTTACCCTGAAAAATACTGGGTAAAGAATTGGAAGGAGTTTAATTGCTGACTCTATTACTCATATAAATGAACTCTGTTGAGAACCTCTAAAGATCTTCAGTTTTTTTTTTTTTTTAATTGTTACTTATCTTTCAAAGTGGTTTGAGTTGCATGGGTTTATGTGAATGGTTGTTGAAAAGCTAAAAGCGGTATGTAAATTTGTGCTGAACCTTCTTCTTTTGCCCCTCCAGACGCATGATCTGCCTTTCTCCGCCTTTCTTTGTGTGAGAGGAGCTGTGTGACAGGGCTCTTAAGCCCACCCTGTGATCCCCAGCCAGCCAGTGGGACACTGGTTAAAGGTAGGAGAAAAGGAGGATGGAGATGTCAAGGGGTCTCTCCTCATGGCTCACTCCTTGCCCGTCTGCAGTTTGCCGTTGACTGTTCTCCTGTCTTTTTTCTCTATATAAATATCTACAACTCCTGTGGCTGTTCCTTTGCCTATTGGTGCTAATTGGCCTGGCATCTGCTCTTCTGTGGCCCCTTAAGGCCCAAGAGAGTTTATTCCCGCTCTTCTTGGTACCTGACAGTACTCTACGTTGCCCAACACACTGCACATCTTTCTCAGCACCTCATCTAGTTTGAGGATGTCATGTTTCTTGCTGGAACCTTAACTAAGATAAATAATTGCATTTATTGTGACTTGAACACAGACAAATAATTGCATTTATTATGGTTGATTTACTAAGAAATACTCTATACCCCAATATAAAACCAAATACAGAAATTTATATTTTCCTAAATCATCTACATAAATACATATGCATGCACACACACTTTTCTAAATGTGTGGTTTTCCCCTTTTCCGGAATGGATTTGAGAGCTAGATCTAATTTCAAGCCTCTTTTGTGAATTTATACTCAGTTTTACTTAATATTGTGATCTTATTTCTGCTAGTTTGGTTTTTACATTTTAGCTACTGTTAGATTTACATTTTAACTACTGTTAGATTTTCTTTAGTCTTATCCAATTTATGTGTATTAATAGCAAGGTGTTTTTGATCTGCACTTTTAATAATTAGCATATATAAATTCCTAGTTAGCTTAAAACAATAAAATGGCTCATTATTTTACCACTGAAACAGGTTTATTTGGGAGCAGCAAAGAACTGCAACTCAGGCTGTGCATTTCTGGTGAATGATATGCAAGTATGGGTAAAGCAAAGGAGAGACAACTCTTGTAGAGGAGAAAAGGAAGTTGAGAGAGGCTTTAATAAACAAAAGGTCTATTGGAGTAAACAGTGCAGCGATTTATGGCTTTTCATTGTCTGAGTTTTGATGGTCTTTTGTTGGCTGAGCTGTTGCCAAGCAAGGAGAAAATCTTTGTTTTTCTTGATGGTAGTAGTAAAGTAGTGTTACTTCCTGCTGGAGATGTAAGGTACACCTCTTCCTCTTTCTCTTTAGATCAGTATCGACTTCAAGTGTATGTGCACACGAGCTCTCTGTTCTTGCCTGTTGACTATTTTATTGTGGTTTTTCCTTGTTAATTTTTACAAGCTAAAGCAGGTATGTTCATAATCCAAAACACTCCTTGCAAGAGAAACTGCACTGTTAATCAAGAAATTCTTTGCCCACTAAAATGTGAGAAACTTGGTGGGGGATATTTTAGCTCCTAGGCTAGTCTATCTGATAAAGTCTTTGCTCTGAAAGTTTGAGGACATGTGTCCTTGAGGACAAATGGGTACATTACACTGTCAAATGGGTGCATCATGGCCACACACAAATCAGTTCACCAACTGCAAATCTACGTTTTCCAAGCAAGAAGGAAACTTCTTTGTGGAGTCTGACCGTTTTTTAATAATGACATTTTTCAAGCATCATTATTGGTAAACAGTGATTAGAGCTATATATTATTGAAACAGTAATGTCACACAGCTGAATGCTATTCCTTTTCAATCTCATCCCATGGTCATTCAGACATAGTGCAAGTGGAAATCACTATTCTACAGAAAGTTGTCAGAGCATTGCATCAGGCTGTGGTCTATCCCTGTAGCTCCATTCTGAACTTGGATAAAGCCAGACTTCTGCATTTCTCTTTACATGAGTCCAAAGTTGCCCTGTTGTTCATTGTTGCCCACTTAGTAAACATTAGAAATGAGCAGTCACTCCAATCTTCCTTCTCTCTGGCCAATTTCTGACTCATCTATACTGGGAACATGGTAATAAGACATGCATATATGTGTGCATATGTATTTTTTTCCCTTTTATTTAAAAAGGACTGCAGAAAAAAGGGGGGCATTTCTGGTGAATGATATGGTATGGGTAAAGCAAAGGAGACAACTCTTGTAGAGGAGAAAAGGAAGTTGAGAGAGGCTTTAATAAACAAAAGGTCTATTGGAGTAAACAGTGCAGCGATTTATGGCTTTTCATTGTCTGAGTTTTGATGGTCTTTTGTTGGCTGAGCTGTTGCCAAGCAAGGAGAAAATCTTTGTTTTTCTTGATGGTAGTAGTAAAGTAGTGTTACTTCCTGCTGGAGATGTAAGGTACACCTCTTCCTCTTTCTCTTTAGATCAGTATCGACTTCAAGTGTATGTGCACACGAGCTCTCTGTTCTTGCCTGTTGACTATTTTATTGTGGTTTTTCCTTGTTAATTTTTACAAGCTAAAGCAGGTATGTTCATAATCCAAAACACTCCTTGCAAGAGAAACTGCACTGTTAATCAAGAAATTCTTTGCCCACTAAAATGTGAGAAACTTGGTGGGGGATATTTTAGCTCCTAGGCTAGTCTATCTGATAAAGTCTTTGCTCTGAAAGTTTGAGGACATGTGTCCTTGAGGACAAATGGGTACATTACACTGTCAAATGGGTGCATCATGGCCACACACAAATCAGTTCACCAACTGCAAATCTACGTTTTCCAAGCAAGAAGGAAACTTCTTTGTGGAGTCTGACCGTTTTTTAATAATGACATTTTTCAAGCATCATTATTGGTAAACAGTGATTAGAGCTATATATTATTGAAACAGTAATGTCACACAGCTGAATGCTATTCCTTTTCAATCTCATCCCATGGTCATTCAGACATAGTGCAAGTGGAAATCACTATTCTACAGAAAGTTGTCAGAGCATTGCATCAGGCTGTGGTCTATCTCTGTAGCTCCATTCTGAACTTGGATAAAGCCAGACTTCTCCATTGCTCTTTTACATGAGTCCAAAGTTGCCCTGTTGTTCATTGTTGCCCACTTAGTAAACATTAGAAATGAGCAGTCACTCCAATCTTCCTTCTCTCTGGCCAATTTCTGACTCATCTATACTGGGAACATGGTAATAAGACATGCATATATGTGTGCATATGTATTTTTTTCTCCCCATTTCATTGATGACGTTCTCAGAGTTGTCAATGTCATTCTTGTCCATGTTACATTTATCGAATTGGCCAGACAGTTTATTCAGGTTTTTCTGTATGAAGTTATGAGGAAACCCCAATGAATTTTTTGGTCAACTCAGTGCTGAAGATAAAACCAGTCTTCTCCAAGAAGACTCATCATTGCTTTTAAACCTTTCATCTGTTATTCTCAAATACTAAATGAAAGGTTTTAATGGTAATGATCTGTTTCCTTCTCTTGGTGTGGGAAGAACTGAATTAAATTGCCAACTTGGAAAATAAAGAGAGACTGATTATATATAAAAGCTAATAATAGACTTTAAATTAATGATGTTTATAATTAGTGATAGTAGGATCAATGCTATTTGAAGTTCACTGAATTTCCAACTAGGTATTATGCATTAGTTTTGGGGTTTTTTTTGAACACTTACTCAATATAAGCCTTTGTTGGCCTGATAGAATTGCATTTGGTATGGTATTTTGAATAGTCTACTATAAAAAAAGAGCTTTATCTTCCCAGAATTGTGTTTATGTATTAGTTCTAACACTTCTTTGTTACATTAGATTAGACAACTGTTATTGACTTTAAATTCATATATAAAAATGAGAGGCTAATAATACTTACCATAGGGAGTTGTAAATAGTCAACAAATGTTGATTTAGTTTCCCAGTTTGTATTCTCCTATTTTACATTGCCTTATTTATTACTCTTGAAAGTTGGGCAAAAGTATCTGTTACTAGCAGTGGAGGTAAAAGGCAATTTTTTTCTTTAATTCTTTTTTTTTTACTTAAAAAATTGTGGTAAAACGTACATATAAAATTTACCATTTTAATCAATCTTATATGCATAGTTCAGTAGTGTTAAATAATTCACAGTGTTGTGCAACCACTGTCCAGAGGTCCTTTCATCTTGCAAAATTGAAAATTTGTACTCATTAAAAAATACCCACTTCACACTTTCCCTCCAGATATCCTTTTATAGTGTTTCCTTTAATGATCACAGCAAATTCAGTAAAAACTGAAGATTTATTCCAAATTATTGTTTCATTGTGGTTTATAAGCACACTGACTATACTATCTCCATTGTTCTGAACATTTTGTTTGATTTTAAAAGATTTTATTATTTTATTTAAAGCTGATTCCTTAAGGGGACAATTCAATGATGTTTACTTTTATTCATTAAATATAAAAAAAGCTAACAAATCAGATAAAGAATTATTTGTCTTATCAGTTTCCTCAGCCTTTGTTTTTAGAAAACAGAGTGACTATGTCTGTAAGTGGTAGACACTAAGTAGGATCAGCGAACTAGGATCTTCACTTCCCAGGAAGGTCATAAAAGATAATTGGTGGCTAGAAGGGTGCTGAATTTTTCACTTTTTTACCAGCCATCTGTGTTCTGACCCTAGTCTTAGATAAAAGTCTTTTTACTTTCATTTTCAGCTATATTAAAAGTAGTTTAATGCTAATTTCTAAAATTTTAAATATATTTGTTGTTGTTATTGTTAGTTGCTAAGTCATGTCTGAATCATTCTGCTTTGACTTCTTAAGTGCTTTCTAGCTTTCAGTATATATAGACAACAAGTAAATAACTCAGGAGAGTGGAAACAATTGTTCTTAAATACTATTTATGTATATTTTTAAACTCAGAAATATTTCCAGATTATTTTGATGAGAAAGAATACACTTTGCTCTTTAATGGTCCACAATATAGTTTTTTTTTTTTTTTTTTGAGGTTCTTTTTTTTTCTTTATTTTAAAGGTTTTACAGAGTTTTGTTGTTCACAGACATGTATGTTCTTAGATCAGTCATATGCAAATATACAACATTTAGAATAGTATTTAACACACAGAAGATGGTACAATTTTAGCCATTATTATCACTGTTGATGTTGTTATTAAATTGAGCTGAATGGGCAACAAGCATATTAACCAAATTCTACTACTGAGTGAATTTTAGAGGTACCCTTCACCCAAGGTACCTACTCTATAAAAATATTTGCCTCAAACCTGTTTCACAGAGAGTAATGCTATTGACAGTCTAGGTTATTTAATTCTGCATGTACAATGTACTTTCACGTCTAAAATATTTTCTGTATATAGTCCTGGATTTCTGGAACTTCTTTCAAAAAGCAGCATCCAATTTAAGTTGTTCAGACTTGAAAGATCTTTCTTTACTTTGTTATACCTCCTAAAATTAATTATTGTTATATATTAATATATATAGTTGAAAGAGTAAACTGCCACTTTGCTTTCTGGAGACTTTAGTACTCAAGTAGAAGTAGTAGCTAATTGTTTTAAGTAAAGAGAGGCAGAACTGTTTGTTCGTTCTAATTACTGTAAAAGTGTGTTTGAGTCTAAGAGAAAAGTGAAGAATATATTTAAAAATTCTTCTACTCAGTTTGAGTTTTGTAACAGAATATCACAGAATGAGTGGTTGAAACAGTACACATTTATCTGTCAAAGATCTCTAGACTTGGAAGTTCAAGATCAAGACTGGCACATCCAGTGTCTGTGGGGAACACTACCTGGTTTGCAGATGGCTTAAAATTTTTTAATGTAACAGTAAAGAATATAAAATTTTAGTAGTCAATAGTGTAAATTTATTCTTTTTATATGATATTATAGGTGTTCTAGTTTTAAAAGAAAAAAAACACACCAAATGCAAACCATATGGGAGACATTTGATAAGTTTGATGATCTTAAAATTAAGAATGTCTTTGCATATGAGAAAATCTGAAAAAACAATAAATAAGTTAGAATCTGGAAATAAAAGCAACAAGTATTTATAGTTTTAAGTAATAGTCTTTGCCATATGAGAAAGAATTCTTTTTTTCTTTATTTTAAAGGTTTTACAGAGTTTTGTTGTTCACAGACATGTATGTTCTTAGATCAGTCATATGCAAATATACAACATTTAGAATAGTATTTAACACACAGAAGATGGTACAATTTTAGCCATTATTATCACTGTTGATGTTGTTATTAAATTGAGCTGAATGGGCAACAAGCATATTAACCAAATTCTACTACTGAGTGAATTTTAGAGGTACCCTTCACCCAAGGTACCTACTCTATAAAAATATTTGCCTCAAACCTGTTTCACAGAGAGTAATGCTATTGACAGTCTAGGTTATTTAATTCTGCATGTACAATGTACTTTCACGTCTAAAATATTTTCTGTATATAGTCCTGGATTTCTGGAACTTCTTTCAAAAAGCAGCATCCAATTTAAGTTGTTCAGACTTGAAAGATCTTTCTTTACTTTGTTATACCTCCTAAAATTAATTATTGTTATATATTAATATATATAGTTGAAAGAGTAAACTGCCACTTTGCTTTCTGGAGACTTTAGTACTCAAGTAGAAGTAGTAGCTAATTGTTTTAAGTAAAGAGAGGCAGAACTGTTTGTTCGTTCTAATTACTGTAAAAGTGTGTTTGAGTCTAAGAGAAAAGTGAAGAATATATTTAAAATTCTTCTACTCAGTTTGAGTTTTGTAACAGAATATCACAGAATGAGTGGTTGAAACAGTACACATTTATCTGTCAAAGATCTCTAGACTTGGAAGTTCAAGATCAAGACTGGCACATCCAGTGTCTGTGGGGAACACTACCTGGTTTGCAGATGGCTTAAAATTTTTTAATGTAACAGTAAAGAATATAAAATTTTAGTAGTCAATAGTGTAAATTTATTCTTTTTATATGATATTATAGGTGTTCTAGTTTTAAAAGAAAAAAAAAAACACACCAAATGCAAACCATATGGGAGACATTTGATAAGTTTGATGATCTTAAAATTAAGAATGTCTTTGCATATGAGAAAATCAGAAAAAAAAAACAATAAATAAGTTAGAATCTGGAAATAAAAGCAACAAGTATTTATAGTTTTAGTATTCAGAATATATGTAGGACTTGCTCTAAGCAAATGAAAAACTTTATACCAGAATAGTGGTGAAAGTTTTGAGAAAGAAGTTCACAGAAGAGAGAATATAGGTACAGAATAACCTTATGAGGAAGTGTTTAACCTTATTAATAATCAGGAATATATAAATAAGAACTATGTTAGAGAATACTTAAATTGACAAAAATTAGAAGAAAGAATATCAGATTTGCCAAGGATGCAAAACAAAGAATAACCTGATACAGTACTAGTGTAGTGGGGTTCAAAATTGATAAAAATTTCTATTAAGAAAAACAACCTTTATTATGTAATATATTTAATCCCTGCAGTAATAGTTATCCTTATTTATAATAACATTGAAACAATGCAACAACCTTTCAACATCAATTAAATAGATAAATTATGGTGTACCATACAGTAAGACAGTATTCGTATTGTTTAATCACTAAGTCATGTCAAACTCTTTCGCAACTAGGTGGACTGTAGTCCATCCGGCTCTTCTGTCCATGGGATTTTCTACGCAAGAATGGTGGTGTGGGTTGCCATTTCCTTCTCCAGGGGATATTCCTGACCCAGAGATTAAACTCTGTCTCTTGTGTTTGCAGGCAGATTCTTTACACCTGAACAATCTGGAAAGTCCCAGTAAGACTATATGCAATAAACACAATTAGATCCCAAATCATAAGGTTGGATGAAAATAGCAAATTAAGAGTATGTGTATAGTATTTGATTTAATTGATTAACATATTGATAATGTGTGTATTTACTGATGATAGAGATAGAAAATTAAACACATGATTAAATCAAGACTCAGGACAGTGGTTATTTTCTCTTGGTGGCATAAAGTGCAGAGTCTGCCAGGCACCTTCTAAGATACAGATGTAAGTTCTCTTAAGTTGTTTGGTAGATATGTGGATGACTTGTTTTATTACTCTTTCTTAAACTTTTTATGAACAGTATTGTATCCTTAATACTTTTGGAGCATTTTATTTAAAAATAAAAATATAGAAAAGAATTCAAATACACACACACACACACACACACACACACACACACACATATATATGCCAATGCAAGCTTCATTGAATTAAGGAAATTAATTTTAAATTGAATTTCCAATATCTAGCTAGTGTTCTTTTCAGGACACTAGAATAAAGATAGTTAGATGATTACATCTAGGCATTCTCCCTCACCTTCCAACATCCTGCTCATCCTGATGGATTACCTGCAGCATCTTCCTTCTTGTGGAAACTGAAATAATCAGTTTATTTCCTTTGAATAGCAGTTCATCATTTTCACTGATTTTCTTTCTGTGGGTGAAATATTCTTTGATTTCTTATGTCACTTCACTTTTCTCTTCAAGCTATCCATTTCTTCTTAGGTCTTATAGCCTTAGGGGGCTCACATTATCCCTCTGTTTGTCTGACTAAGGGTAGATTTCCTTCCGAAACTGCTGAAGCATTTTTTTTTTTATCACCCCTAGTATATGTGTGTATTCTACACTGTCAGTATCTGCCATAATTTGATGTAGTTGAAACTCCCTTTTTTTCTTGTTCCCATCTGTCATGGCAAGCAATATACACAAAGGAAATATGCAATAAGCAATTTTCTTGCTGGACTGCTGTGGGCAGTGACTGGGACTTTTATAGTATGCACTTATGCTGTTAGTGCCAGGAAGATTTAGGAGCACATTATTCTGAGAACACCAAGCCCTATATTGCACTTCTATATCTGAAGAAATTATTAGACAGTAGCATGGATATGTTACTGGCAAAAAGACTACCCTGTTTCCCACCAACAGGTTAATCAACACTAATGATGCTTATATTTCACATAATTCGTATATATAACAATCTTCCTATGTGGCTCTTCTGTGCTATGCTAATCATCTCAATTTATCAATGTAAAAGCTTTGATCTGATAATGATACACAAAAGTCCAAATTCAAGTTGAAGAGAAATAATAAAGATTAAAGGGATTCTCCTTTAATGAGAACAAAAGAAAGATTATTAAAAAAGAGCAATGTGACCCTTTTGATATTTCATGTCTTACCTGTAACTTTTACAATTCAATTGGGAAATAAAATTATGGATGCAGTCAGTATGCACACCATTTTAATTTATTGTTCTAAGGATAATGCATTTATACATGCCTTGATTTTTTTCTTCTACTCCATCAAGGCTCAAAAATTATCTCACATAAAAAAAAGTAGGGATGGGATTTCCCTGGTGGTCCAGTGGCTAAGACTCCATGCTCCCAATACAAGGGGTCCGGGTTTGATACCCAGTCATGCCTCAACTAAGACCCAGTGACCCATATAAATATATATTTTAAAATGTAGGGATAAATTGATAAATTGATCAGTTGTATCAATTCACTTATAACCAAAATCTGACTCAAATTTTGTATCATGTTTAAATAAGATAACTTTATTCTTTATTTTAATTTAAAAAGTCAGGAAAAGGATAAAATGTAGAAGAGACCACATAAGCCTGATCAGACTATAAGTGATATAATATGTATAAAATACAATTGTTTCCTGTTATAGGTATATTTGGGTTCATTTGTTGCTGATGTTTAGTTGCTCAGTCATGCCAACTCTTTGTAACTTCATGGACTGCAGCACTCCAGGCTTTCCTATCTTTCACTGTCTCCCAGAGTTTGCTCAAACTCATGTCCATTGAGTCAATGATGCCATCCAACTATCTCCTCCATTGCACCCTTATCCTCCTGCCCTCAGTCTTGCCCAGTGTCAGGGTCTTTTCCAATGAGTCATCTCTTCACATCAGGTGGTGAAAGTATTGGAGCTTTGGCTTCAGCATGAGTCCTTCCAGTGAATATTCAGGTTTGATTTCCTAAAGGATTGACTGCTTTGATCTCATTGGAGTCCGAGGGACTCTCAAGAGTCTTTTCTAGCGACAGTTTGTAAGCATCCATTCTTCAGTGCTCAAGCTTCTTTATGGTTCAACTTCCACATCTATACATGACTACTGGAAAAACCATAGGAATGATTATACATACCTTTGTTGGCATAGTGATGTCTCTGCTTTTGAATATGCTGTCTAGGTTTGTCATAGCTTCCTTCTAAGGAACTAGTGTCTTTTAATTTCATGGCTGTAGTCACCATCTCCAGTGATTTTGGAGCACAAAAAGATAAAGTCTGTTGCTGTTTCAATCTTTTTGCCCCAAAGTGATGGGATCAGATGCCATGATCTTAGCTTTGGGAATGTTGAATTTTAAGCCAGTTTTTTGCACTCTCCTCTTTCACCTTCATCAGGTGGCTCTTTAGTTCCTCTGCTTTTTGCCATTAGAGTGGTGTCATCTTCGCATCTGAGGTTATTGATATTTCTCCTGGCAATCTTGATTCCAGCTTGAGCTCCATCCAACCTGACATTTTGCATGTCCATATAAATATATATTTTAAAATGTAGGGATAAATTGATAAATTGATCAGTTGTATCAATTCACTTATAACCAAAATCTGACTCAAATTTTGTATCATGTTTAAATAAGATAACTTTATTCTTTATTTTAATTTAAAAAGTCAGGAAAAGGATAAAATGTAGAAGAGACCACATAAGCCTGATCAGACTATAAGTGATATAATATGTATAAAATACAATTGTTTCCTGTTATAGGTATATTTGGGTTCATTTGTTGCTGATGTTTAGTTGCTCAGTCATGCCAACTCTTTGTAACTTCATGGACTGCAGCACTCCAGGCTTTCCTATCTTTCACTGTCTCCCAGAGTTTGCTCAAACTCATGTCCATTGAGTCAATGATGCCATCCAACTATCTCCTCCATTGCACCCTTATCCTCCTGCCCTCAGTCTTGCCCAGTGTCAGGGTCTTTTCCAATGAGTCATCTCTTCACATCAGGTGGTGAAAGTATTGGAGCTTTGGCTTCAGCATGAGTCCTTCCAGTGAATATTCAGGTTTGATTTCCTAAAGGATTGACTGCTTTGATCTCATTGGAGTCCGAGGGACTCTCAAGAGTCTTTTCTAGCGACAGTTTGTAAGCATCCATTCTTCAGTGCTCAAGCTTCTTTATGGTTCAACTTCCACATCTATACATGACTACTGGAAAAACCATAGGAATGATTATACATACCTTTGTTGGCATAGTGATGTCTCTGCTTTTGAATATGCTGTCTAGGTTTGTCATAGCTTCCTTCTAAGGAACTAGTGTCTTTTAATTTCATGGCTGTAGTCACCATCTCCAGTGATTTTGGAGCACAAAAAGATAAAGTCTGTTGCTGTTTCAATTTTTTTGCCCCAAAGTGATGGGATCAGATGCCATGATCTTAGCTTTGGGAATGTTGAATTTTAAGCCAGTTTTTTGCACTCTCCTCTTTCACCTTCATCAGGTGGCTCTTTAGTTCCTCTGCTTTTTGCCATTAGAGTGGTGTCATCTTCGCATCTGAGGTTATTGATATTTCTCCTGGCAATCTTGATTCCAGCTTGAGCTCCATCCAACCTGACATTTTGCATGATGTGGTTTGCATGTAAGTGAAACAAACAGGGCGACCATAGACAACCTGTAGTACTCCTTTTCCAGAATTTTGGGTTCATAATATATCCAACTATGTATAGCCAATTACTTAATATATATATATATATATGCATAAAATATATATTTAAATTAACATTTAAATATATATATATACACACACCATGTAATTCTTGCTACATAGTCTAAGCATATAGATATTACAAAACTTTAATTTTTTTATATGGAAGTCTCATCTATTTTTATTATGAACAAGACTGACATGAAAAATTATATATATATATATATATATATATATATATATATATATATATAAAATATCTGTATTCCAGCTTGTAATTTTCTGAATGTGTTCCTCAAAGAAGAATTCCTACAATCAATGCATATACACATGGGATAGATGTCTTTTTCTAAAAGGCCCCCTGGAAATTTAGTAACAATTTAAACTCTCCATAGTAGTTCTGAATGGCTGTTTTCACATCCTTTGCAATACTAACTCCTATTAATCTTTTAACCTTGACAATCTGATAGAAACAAACAATAGCACTTTTGCATTTTTGTGAATTCATTTTAATAATATACATGTTTGACATCTGTCTGAAATAGGGAAACCAAATCTGAGATGACAAGCAGGCAAAATTTATTGCGGGCCCCTAGAAGTGACTATAAGAGAGTGATGTAGAGCTGGATGGAAAGAGTGAACTTTGAAGCAGTTGAAGGTGAAGTTATAAGATAATTCCCCGGGTTTAGGAACGAGGGTGGCATCTCTGAGTTTTCTTGAATTAAAATATGCACTTGCACACTCAAAACATCTATGTATTTCCCTTTAGCCATAGAACATAATTCATATATTTATCCAAGTAAATGTCAGGGCTCCTTTTGGGAAAGGAGTGAAGGAGTCCCTATCATGTGCACCCACTGAAGTTTTGTGGGGTTGTTCCATCTGTGGGGTATCTTCTCCTCAGTTGGTAGTGTCTAGCCTAGACTTGGAAACCAGCCTAGGATTGTGCTTATATTGAGATCGCTGCCTTACTTTCTTGACTGTCTGTCCTTGATTTCTTTTGATTGTATAAAATGAGCAGTACCCTGTTTGCTGTCCATCTCTCTTACCCCTATTCTCAGAATTATCCTCATAGATAGGTCAGGCTCCCATGGATAGCATTCAAAACTTGCTGCTCCTTTGTAATATTTGAGCCTACCTTGCTTCTAAGAGTTTAGAAACACTGCCTGACCTATATTTTCTGGATTCTATCATCCCCATCTGTCAGTGAGCCAAAATGTTCACATTCAAGTTTATTTTATTCATTTATGAATTTTGCTCAACCAAGTCCTTTAACCTCTCTTAAATGACCATATTTCTCTTCTGTAAAATATGAATGAAATGAATTGCTTTATTCCATGGTCATGTTCTTGTTTCCAGGGACAAATGAAAAAATGAAAATGTGTGACTTATGTTTTAAAAAAGTTCAAAATAAATGAAACATAATCTTTTCATTTTCTCATGCAATCTTTATGTCATAGAAAAATATATATGTCATAGTAGTAAAGTCTCTAAATAGCCTGTCTTAAAGTGTTGGAAAATCATGATAATCTTCTACCTTAACTGAATTTTTGCAAAGGTGACCTGTTACAAACTTGAATTCATTACCAAAAAAGATTTTCTTTTTCATCACAGATAAAGAATACAATCCCCAAAGTGCTGTGGGTCAGCATTCCTGTGAGGAGGGATCAAGAAACAAGATAGAACCTATAGTTGTGAATGGAAAGGAGAGACTGAAAGAACAATTCGGGACTTGAGGCATCACTACTTTGCTTATAGGACCATGTTGAGAGATGAACATACTCATGTCTAGGTGTAGAAGAGAGTGTGATTTTGTTACTCAGAGGTCTAATGGAAAAGTATTACTCTCTTCCTTTGCCTCAACTGCTGCAGACTTTCTTATATAGGTTAGGATCTAATTTGGCAATTATGTTGCTGCTCTTGAACTTTTGATTATTTTTTATTGGTAGTTTAATTATCATAAGAGTGGATGGCTAATATTCCATATACCATAAGAAGAGTTTTACTGAAGCAAAGTTAAATTTTCCAAAGCAAAATCTTCGATCTTATCATGATAAATCTTTAAAAGGGCAGAGAGTTTTATAATGAGAATAATTTAAGGATTCTTATTAATATTTTTCTTTACATAAAACAAGGCATTTCTGGTTTTTTAAATTATTTTAAAATTATTAAATGAATTAATTTTAAAATAATTAACTATTTCAAACTTAAGCAAAATTTTGGAGAACTGGATAATGGTTATATAAAAATACCAGCATACACAGAAACACCATTGAGATTTGAAAGATTTTAACTTTTTGCCCCATTTGCTACTGTAGTATATTACTTTTTTGGTCTTGTTACTTTTTTCTTATTTTAGTAAATGTTATGTTAATTAATAATATGGAATCTATGTAATTCAAAATTTTAATATTTTCTAATACAAATGAAAAATGAAAATGTGTGACTTATGTTTTAAAAAAGTTCAAAATAAATGAAACATAATCTTTTCATTTTCTCATGCAATCTTTATGTCATAGAAAAATATATATGTCATAGTAGTAAAGTCTCTAAATAGCCTGTCTTAAAGTGTTGGAAAATCATGATAATCTTCTACCTTAACTGAATTTTTGCAAAGGTGACCTGTTACAAACTTGAATTCATTACCAAAAAGATTTTCTTTTCATCACAGATAAAGAATACAATCCCCAAAGTGCTGTGGGTCAGCATTCCTGTGAGGAGGGATCAAGAAACAAGATAGAACCTATAGTTGTGAATGGAAAGGAGAGACTGAAAGAACAATTCGGGACTTGAGGCATCACTACTTTGCTTATAGGACCATGTTGAGAGATGAACATACTCATGTCTAGGTGTAGAAGAGAGTGTGATTTTGTTACTCAGAGGTCTAATGGAAAAGTATTACTCTCTTCCTTTGCCTCAACTGCTGCAGACTTTCTTATATAGGTTAGGATCTAATTTGGCAATTATGTTGCTGCTCTTGAACTTTTGATTATTTTTTATTGGTAGTTTAATTATCATAAGAGTGGATGGCTAATATTCCATATACCATAAGAAGAGTTTTACTGAAGCAAAGTTAAATTTTCCAAAGCAAAATCTTCGATCTTATCATGATAAATCTTTAAAAGGGCAGAGAGTTTTATAATGAGAATAATTTAAGGATTCTTATTAATATTTTTCTTTACATAAAACAAGGCATTTCTGGTTTTTTAAATTATTTTAAAATTATTAAATGAATTAATTTTAAAATAATTAACTATTTCAAACTTAAGCAAAATTTTGGAGAACTGGATAATGGTTATATAAAAATACCAGCATACACAGAAACACCATTGAGATTTGAAAGATTTTAACTTTTTGCCCCATTTGCTACTGTAGTATATTATTTTTTTGGTCTTGTTACTTTTTTTTTATTTTAGTAAATGTTATGTTAATTAATAATATGGAATCTATGTAATTCAAAATTTTAATATTTTCTAATACAAATGACTTCTAACTATGTGGAATATTTTGAACATCTCAATTTATTGACCATCTCGATTTATTATAGTGTCTAGGATATATTTTCTTATGAAATCTGAACCTTTTTCTACCTCCTCAAAACTATAATCGTAGTTTGAATTGACACTTCACCTTTGTGAAGTTAAAAATCATCATATTATAGCCTTCTTAAGAGTAAAATGTGTATGTTGGAAGGCTGATGACAAATCATTGTCACAGTTTTTAAAATAAGTATTCATTTATTTTAAAAATAAATTAATTTTTTCCATATTATTTTTATGATCCAGATGTGTTAATAATTTTTTCCAGAGTTTTTGTGAGTCTGGCAGGAAATATCAATATAAATGAATGGAAAAGCTATGTTAACCAAGCCATTAAGACAATTAAAATGAGAGCATATGGATGGGATTTTTCTTTTAGTAGTTTATATATCTACCAACATTAGAAGAGGTATTGGATAAAACTGAATACTGGATCTGGAGGTGTGAACCATCTGACAACTTGAAAATAAAAGCATGAAATTTGGGATCAAGCTATTGAAAACTGGAAACAAACAAATTTGCATTTTTTAAAAATAATCATATGCAGGAAACCACATATTTCAGGAAGCAAAAAGCTAAGAGCTATACTTTAATAATGAGAAGTTATCTGGGTTTCTTTAATATGCTTACTGCATAGTTTGTCAGATATGCTGTGTCTATAGGTAGCTAGATTCGATCTTAATTTAAAAGGGCAGAGAGTTTTATAATGAGAATAATTTAAGGATTCTTATTAATATTTTTCTTTACATAAAACAAGGCATTTCTGGTTTTTTAAATTATTTTAAAATTATTAAATGAATTAATTTTAAAATAATTAACTATTTCAAACTTAAGCAAAATTTTGGAGAACTGGATAATGGTTATATAAAAATACCAGCATACACAGAAACACCATTGAGATTTGAAAGATTTTAACTTTTTGCCCCATTTGCTACTGTAGTATATTACTTTTTTGGTCTTGTTACTTTTTTCTTATTTTAGTAAATGTTATGTTAATTAATAATATGGAATCTATGTAATTCAAAATTTTAATATTTTCTAATACAAATGACTTCTAACTATGTGGAATATTTTGAACATCTCAATTTATTGACCATCTCGATTTATTATAGTGTCTAGGATATATTTTCTTATGAAATCTGAACCTTTTTCTACCTCCTCAAAACTATAATCGTAGTTTGAATTGACACTTCACCTTTGTGAAGTTAAAAATCATCATATTATAGCCTTCTTAAGAGTAAAATGTGTATGTTGGAAGGCTGATGACAAATCATTGTCACAGTTTTTAAAATAAGTATTCATTTATTTTAAAAATAAATTAATTTTTTCCATATTATTTTTATGATCCAGATGTGTTAATAATTTTTTCCAGAGTTTTTGTGAGTCTGGCAGGAAATATCAATATAAATGAATGGAAAAGCTATGTTAACCAAGCCATTAAGACAATTAAAATGAGAGCATATGGATGGGATTTTTCTTTTAGTAGTTTATATATCTACCAACATTAGAAGAGGTATTGGATAAAACTGAATACTGGATCTGGAGGTGTGAACCATCTGACAACTTGAAAATAAAAGCATGAAATTTGGGATCAAGCTATTGAAAACTGGAAACAAACAAATTTGCATTTTTTAAAAATAATCATATGCAGGAAACCACATATTTCAGGAAGCAAAAAGCTAAGAGCTATACTTTAATAATGAGAAGTTATCTGGGTTTCTTTAATATGCTTACTGCATAGTTTGTCAGATATGCTGTGTCTATAGGTAGCTAGATTTGTTTTCCCCACTGTTACTTTATATTGAAAATCTACAATAAAGTCAACTTTTTCCTATTTAGGTCTCTTTTTAAAATAAGAAAACGTAAAATAATAGCAACAAATTGTAGACTTATTATATATACATGTTATATAGGGAATGACAAGAGTATACCAGTTACGGGGTAATGGAAGTATACTGTCGTAAGTGCCTCTTTTTATATGTGAAGTAGTGTAATATTGCTTAAAGAAAATGATAAGTAAAAATGTATCCCAAACAATTAAAATCAGCACAGATAGAAGGAGTTCCCTAGGGGTCTAGTGATGAGGATTTGATGCTCTTACTGTTGTAACTGGGTTCAATTCCTGGTCAGGAAATATTCTGGTGGTGAGGTAAAAAAAAAAAAAAAAATGAGCAAGCAGAAAAAAACAAAGTGAAATTTCAGACTCTTTGCAACCCCATGGACTGTCACTCACCAGGCTCCTCTATCCATGGAATTCTCCAGGCAAGTATACTGGAATGGGTAGCCATTCCTTTCTCCATGGTATGTTCCTGTCTTGGGGATTGAACCAGTATCTCCTGCATTGCAGGCTGATACTTCCCCCAGTGGAGCCACCTAATTAGCTAACAAAGGAGATACAATGGGATCATAAAAATAATCATAGGGAACAAAGAAATAAATGGGGAAAATATAAAAACATAAGATAACAGACATAAACCAACGTGTATCAATCATACGCAACGTAAAAGTAAATTGAAGTGAAAGTCAGATTTTGTAGATAAAAAGTGTGAAAACTATATGGTGTCTAAGAGATACTCTTTAAATGAAGACTAGAAGGATAACAATGCTTAAATATATCTACCAACATTGGAGGTAGTAAAACTGAATACTGGATCTGGAGGTGTGAACCATCTGACAACTTGAAAATAAAAGCATGAAATTTGGGATCAAGCTATTGAAAACTGGAAACAAACAAATTTGCATTTTTTAAAAATAATCATATGCAGGAAACCACATATTTCAGGAAGCAAAAAGCTAAGAGCTATACTTTAATAATGAGAAGTTATCTGGGTTTCTTTAATATGCTTACTGCATAGTTTGTCAGATATGCTGTGTCTATAGGTAGCTAGATTTGTTTTCCCCACTGTTACTTTATATTGAAAATCTACAATAAAGTCAACTTTTTCCTATTTAGGTCTCTTTTTAAAATAAGAAAACGTAAAATAATAGCAACAAATTGTAGACTTATTATATATACATGTTATATAGGGAATGACAAGAGTATACCAGTTACGGGGTAATGGAAGTATACTGTCGTAAGTGCCTCTTTTTATATGTGAAGTAGTGTAATATTGCTTAAAGAAAATGATAAGTAAAAATGTATCCCAAACAATTAAAATCAGCACAGATAGAAGGAGTTCCCTAGGGGTCTAGTGATGAGGATTTGATGCTCTTACTGTTGTAACTGGGTTCAATTCCTGGTCAGGAAATATTCTGGTGGTGAGGTAAAAAAAAAAAAAAAAATGAGCAAGCAGAAAAAAACAAAGTGAAATTTCAGACTCTTTGCAACCCCATGGACTGTCACTCACCAGGCTCCTCTATCCATGGAATTCTCCAGGCAAGTATACTGGAATGGGTAGCCATTCCTTTCTCCATGGTATGTTCCTGTCTTGGGGATTGAACCAGTATCTCCTGCATTGCAGGCTGATACTTCCCCCAGTGGAGCCACCTAATTAGCTAACAAAGGAGATACAATGGGATCATAAAAATAATCATAGGGAACAAAGAAATAAATGGGGAAAATATAAAAACATAAGATAACAGACATAAACCAACGTGTATCAATCATACGCAACGTAAAAGTAAATTGAAGTGAAAGTCAGATTTTGTAGATAAAAAGTGTGAAAACTATATGGTGTCTAAGAGATACTCTTTAAATGAAGACTCAGATGGATTAAAAGTAAAGTGATGGAAAAGGATACACAATGCTAATAATCATTAAGGAAAAACCTAAAACACTATATGAGGTACATTTTAAAAAATACTTATTGCAGGATATTTTTATTATAATATTGTTCTGGTTTCTGCCCTATATCAACATGCATCAGGCGCACATATACATATGCCCCCTCCCTCTTAGACTTCCCTCCCATCTCCAACCCAGACAACCCTTCTAGGTTGGCGCAGAGTTCTGGTTTGAGCTCCCTGTGTTTCACAGCAAATTCCCACTGTCTATTTTACATATGGCAATGTATGTTTCCATGCTTCTCTCTCAATTTGTCCCACCCTCTCTTTCCCAAACTATGTCCACAAATCTGTTCTCTGCATCTGCATCTTCATTGCTGCCCTACAGATAGATTCCTTAGTACCATCTTTCTATATTACATACATATGTGCTAATATACAATATCTGTGTTTCTTTTTCTGACGTACTTCAGTCTGTACTTCATTAGGACTGACTCAAATGCATTCTTTTTTAAAAGCTGATTATAGTCCATTGTCTATATGTACCACAAGTTTTGTATCCATTCATCTGTCAGTGGACATCTAGGCTGGTTCCACATCCTATTTATTGTAAAAAATGCTACAAAGATCATTGGGGTAGATGCGTCTCATTCAGCTGTGGTTTTCTCAGGGTGTATAACCAGTAGTGGGATTGATGGGTCATGTGGTGGTTCTATTCCAAGTTTATTAAGGATTCTCCATAGTGTCTGCCATAGTGGCTGTATCAACTTACATTCCCACCAACAGTGCTTTTCTCCACAATCTCTTCAATGTTTATTGTTAGTAGATTTTTAAATGATGGCTGTTTTGACCAGTGTGAGGTGGTACCTCATTGCAGTTTAGTTTTGATCTGCATGTCTCTAATAGTGAGCGGTACAGAGCATCTTCTCATTTATTTGTTGGCCATCTGTATGTCTTCCTTGGAGAAATATCTGTTTAGGTTTCCTATTAATTCATATGTAGCTCCAGAACCACGAGCAAATAGAAATACGGGAAGAAGTAAGCAAATGGATACACAGTGATACACCAGAAAATGATGCATCATAATGTAGTCTTAAGGAAGGTGTGCTATGCAGTATTCTCCCACATAAACTATAGCAAATTACAAACCTAATGTGGTGTTTTAGTGCAGTTGTCTTTTGCTTTGAGGGCATAGAACAAATGAGATGGAGCAACATTCTATAGGTGCTTGAGTGTTGCTATCTGTAGTTGTAGAAATTTTAGAATATGGGTGAAGTTTTGCCATCCCAAGTGCAGGATCCACAGTGACATATTAAGAAATGTGTTTCTTAAATACATTTGTTTTGTATTTCTAGCACATGGGGTATGCTAGTGCTTCCTTCATTAACTTATATTTATTTTTAGAACCCTGTTTCCAACTATTTGGAAGATTTTCCTGTGACCTTTCTCTAAGGTCGGACTTCTACTTTAATTACACTATGATCAAAGAACATCCTTCATGTGGCTTGAATCCTTTTGAATTCAGCAGTTCTTGTTTTATAGCCCAGAAATATGTTCTGCCTTGGTAGAAGTTCCATGAACTCTTGAAAAGAATGTGCATTCTGTTACATTTGGCTGAAGTGTTCGATAAATATCAAATTAGGTCAAGTTACTTGCTAGTGTTCTTCAAATATTCGAGATTCTTATTGATTTTCTTCTTGTTTATTTTCTCTATACTGAGAGAAATTTTCAACTGAAACTGTGACTTGTCTATTTTACCTCGAAATTTTATGTTTTTGACTCATGCACTTGAAGCTATGCTGTTTGGTTGAAAATGTTTATGATTATGTCCAATTGATGAAAAAACTTTGTTGTCACTATTTAATATTTAATAACCTTATTTTTTCTCAGTAATATTCTTTGTTTCAAATATTTTTCACTGAATGTGCTTTCATATTCATGGTATTAAGCACAGTGTTTCACATTTATAGATAAAGTAGATATCATTGAGTAATTTGACTTGGAAAATAAAATAGAAATAATAAAATAATTGCTATAAAAGGTACAAATTCAAAATAAATATTGATTTGTTAGATAATATGGTATGAAAATAAATTATATATAGAAAGTAATTTATCTTGAACTAGATTAGAACAAAGACAAAAGTCTTTTATTGTGGTGTGCCAGAGATAAAAATCATATTAAAATTTTTATTACCCCTCCCAGAATAGCTATAGTGATTGCTCTGTGAGAAAAGGAGATCCTTCAGGGATGCTGTGTGATGGTCTGGTGGGGTGGGATGGGGGCGGGGGGGATATACATATGACTAATCTGGGAACATACATATCTGTAAACAACAGAACTCTATAAAAGTTAAAAGTAAAATAAAAGTTTTAAAAAAATGCAAAAAAAAATTTTTTTATTACCCTTCCTAGAATAAACAGCAGGCAAAAACATCAGAATTAATCAGCATTTCTTTGGTTTTAAACTTGTTTTTAGATGTACAGGTTTAGACTAATGCATGCATCAAAAACTTTAAATTTTAAGTATTGATTTTAAACCATAATGAAGGACAAATCTGTGAAAATGTAGGTAACAAGGTTCAGTGTATAAGACAGAATTTTCCCCAAAAGGTCATGAGTTTTATGTGTACTATAGAGCATTAATTGAATTTCTACTAAGAGGCATAATGGTTTCAATTATGGTGATAGCAATTACATCCATTGAACAAGTGAAAGGTAATATTCAGTAATTCCTAGATCTTCTCAAAGATGACATGTCTTGATGAAAGTTATATGAAATTTGACCTTACAGCCACTCTTGGATACTCAACAGGAATTCTAAATGAATACTGGAAAAGCAATTAGATGAATATTGCATTTTGTGAAATATAATAGAAGAATTAAGGAAACAATAGCAAATTTTCAGTAAACCATGAATACAGTTTGTTGCTTCTACTTATTTGGCATGAGCAACTTAGTAATATGAAAACATTTTGTTGTCACTATTTAATATTTAATAACCTTATTTTTTCTCAGTAATATTCTTTGTTTCAAATATTTTTCACTGAATGTGCTTTCATATTCATGGTATTAAGCACAGTGTTTCACATTTATAGATAAAGTAGATATCATTGAGTAATTTGACTTGGAAAATAAAATAGAAATAATAAAATAATTGCTATAAAAGGTACAAATTCAAAATAAATATTGATTTGTTAGATAATATGGTATGAAAATAAATTATATATAGAAAGTAATTTATCTTGAACTAGATTAGAACAAAGACAAAAGTCTTTTATTGTGGTGTGCCAGAGATAAAAATCATATTAAAATTTTTATTACCCCTCCCAGAATAGCTATAGTGATTGCTCTGTGAGAAAAGGAGATCCTTCAGGGATGCTGTGTGATGGTCTGGTGGGGTGGGATGGGGGCGGGGGGGATATACATATGACTAATCTGGGAACATACATATCTGTAAACAACAGAACTCTATAAAAGTTAAAAGTAAAATAAAAGTTTTAAAAAAATGCAAAAAAAAATTTTTTTATTACCCTTCCTAGAATAAACAGCAGGCAAAAACATCAGAATTAATCAGCATTTCTTTGGTTTTAAACTTGTTTTTAGATGTACAGGTTTAGACTAATGCATGCATCAAAAACTTTAAATTTTAAGTATTGATTTTAAACCATAATGAAGGACAAATCTGTGAAAATGTAGGTAACAAGGTTCAGTGTATAAGACAGAATTTTCCCCAAAAGGTCATGAGTTTTATGTGTACTATAGAGCATTAATTGAATTTCTACTAAGAGGCATAATGGTTTCAATTATGGTGATAGCAATTACATCCATTGAACAAGTGAAAGGTAATATTCAGTAATTCCTAGATCTTCTCAAAGATGACATGTCTTGATGAAAGTTATATGAAATTTGACCTTACAGCCACTCTTGGATACTCAACAGGAATTCTAAATGAATACTGGAAAAGCAATTAGATGAATATTGCATTTTGTGAAATATAATAGAAGAATTAAGGGAAACAATAGCAAATTTTCAGTAACCAATCGTGTTCTTCGATAGAAAAATAGCAGTTTTAAGTTGCACTATCCATACTTATTTGGCATGAGTTGTTGCTTATAATTAATGCTATAAGTAAAACCTCATAGCACTAACAAATTGTTTTACTATTTACTTTTCAAAGTACTATATGATTGTATGCATATATATTACAGAGACTATATCAAATCTAAACTAATTATATATGAAATATAAAATATGACATTTAATTTTTATAAGATCATAACAAGGAAGCAAACCTGTATAATTGAGAAGAGCTTCCAAGTAAATGTATTAAAATAATTCTGTAATATTAATATAATTCTGTTTTATTCATTATAGATTGCAATATAGTGCTACTTTTCAGTTTTCTTTATAATCTTTCAATATTGAAAAATGTGAGAGAAAACTAAAATTAAGAAATATTATTGGCACATGGCAAATTTCTTTAAGAGTCACTAGGTCACAATAAATAGTCATTTTATACTGATAGCATTAAACTTTTTTATGCAAATAATTTGTCATATGTGATGTTTCTATAATGCTTGAACATTACCTGCACAATTCTTAATTTGTTCTGAAATTGCTTTAATTTTTTTAATGTTTCAAGTTGTTACTGACTCTGCTGGGTAAATTTTCTTTAAATTGAAATTAACTTAGATAAATTAATATTGACAATTGCTCATTTTATCTAATTAGATAAAAAGTGTGTCAAAATATATCAAAATCTTGATTATAATACTAGTCATTTTGATAAAATGCAAACATTTTTATGTAGTGCATATATGACTTACATAAGTATGAATAATTCCTTTTTTTGCTGTTCTTAGGCAACTGATTTGTGTCATTGATTTTTACCTTTGAAATTATTCCCTGAGTTACCATTTTAGAAAAAAAAAAAAGCACTTGAACACCATACATAATATGGTTTAACCTGCTTAATGGAATTTAACACATAGAACTTCCTAGATCACAGTAGGGCTTAAATGAAGGTAGATTTTGGAGTAGATAGAAATTTGAAATTCTCTATTCTTGCATTTAAAATATAAATTTAAGTGGAAGGAACCTATTTCCTGTATAACAAAAGACCTCAGCACTTTCCAGGTAAATCCTGTATGCAAGGGATACTGTCCTTTTCTGTTTTGTTAGTTATCCCTCCTCTGTTCTCTTATACTTATCTTTCTACCACCTGCACTCATCTCTCTTTGTTCTTCCGTCTCCAGCTAATTACTTAGTTTCATAATTTTGCTAACTTGCATTAAGATTTTTCCTTAAAGTTGTACGTTTGCTTGAATATGCATTGACTCTTGTATTTAAGATTTTGAGGTAATAACTTTTAGGGGAAAACCCCGCTGAGATATCCAGCCCACTCTGTGTGATATTTGCATTTCATTTTAGTGATATGCATAATACTAGCTTCAAAAAGTGGAATCTATACTCCCACTTGAGCAGAGTACTCAATTTTTAACAACTTCCTTAGGGTTTTGCTTTTTACTGTGATGCTTTCAAAGATTACAGTAGACTTTAGGAATGAGGTAATATTAGTGTTTTTACCAATAAGTGTTAAACTATCATTACATTCTTTTGATAGTCTCACATACTTTGATTTCCATATTTAAACACAATAAGCTTCTGAAATTGCTTTAATTTTTTAATGTTTCAAGTTGTTACTGACTCTGCTGGGTAAATTTTCTTTAAATTGAAATTAACTTAGATAAATTAATATTGACAATTGCTCATTTTATCTAATTAGAAAAAAAGTGTGTCAAAATATATCAAAATCTTGATTATAATACTAGTCATTTTGATAAAATGCAAACATTTTTATGTAGTGCATATATGACTTACATAAGTATGAATAATTCCTTTTTTTGCTGTTCTTAGGCAACTGATTTGTGTCATTGATTTTTACCTTTGAAATTATTCCCTGAGTTACCATTTTAGAAAAAAAAAAAAGCACTTGAACACCATACATAATATGGTTTAACCTGCTTAATGGAATTTAACACATAGAACTTCCTAGATCACAGTAGGGCTTAAATGAAGGTAGATTTTGGAGTAGATAGAAATTTGAAATTCTCTATTCTTGCATTTAAAATATAAATTTAAGTGGAAGGAACCTATTTCCTGTATAACAAAAGACCTCAGCACTTTCCAGGTAAATCCTGTATGCAAGGGATACTGTCCTTTTCTGTTTTGTTAGTTATCCCTCCTCTGTTCTCTTATACTTATCTTTCTACCACCTGCACTCATCTCTCTTTGTTCTTCCGTCTCCAGCTAATTACTTAGTTTCATAATTTTGCTAACTTGCATTAAGATTTTTCCTTAAAGTTGTACGTTTGCTTGAATATGCATTGACTCTTGTATTTAAGATTTTGAGGTAATAACTTTTAGGGAAACCCAGCTGAGATATCCAGCCCACTCTGTGTGATATTTGCATTTCATTTTAGTGATATGCATAATACTAGCTTCAAAAAGTGGAATCTATACTCCCACTTGAGCAGAGTACTCAATTTTTAACAACTTCCTTAGGGTTTTGCTTTTTACTGTGATGCTTTCAAAGATTACAGTAGACTTTAGGAATGAGGTAATATTAGTGTTTTTACCAATAAGTGTTAAACTATCATTACATTCTTTTGATAGTCTCACATACTTTGATTTCCATATTTAAACACAATAAGCTTCTGAAAGGCTTTCCCTGTGGCTCAGCGGTAAAGGTAAAGAATCTGCCTTGCCAGCACAGGGTGACAAGGGCTTGATCCCTGGGTATGGAATATCCCGTGGAAAAGAGGAAATGAAATCCACTCCAGTATTTTTGCCTAGAGAATGCTATGGACGGAGGAGCCTGGCAGGCTATAGTTCATAGGGTTACATAGAGTCAGACACTACTTAAACAACTTAGCATGCACTCACACAAGCTTCTAAAACTACATGGAAGGCAAGATACCTAAACTTTGGTGTCCTTATTTATGTAATAAAGGGTAATGATAGTGCTTACTTTGCTGTTTTGTGTTGAGAATAGAGTGGAATCCCAGCTCTGGTCATGTTGTCAAGTTCCTGACTTAGAATAAGTATTCAATACATATTAGTTATTATTATTAGTCAGTGACTCTAAGCATAGATACTGATCTGTATTGTCTGTTAGGTTGGTTATTTGAAGATGGATCACCAATTTATATGCCAAATCTCCTTCCAAACAAATAGGTCATTACAGTTAATCATGCCAAAAAAAAAAAAGAAAAAAAAACCATTTGGTTGTGGGTGAAGCTTAACAAATAGTAATATTGATAAATTTTTTGGTAATTGGGCCTTTATATGAATGAAAAGTAGACTCTAGGCATTTTAGTTAATTTAACCCCTACAAGCCACATGCAGCTGCTTTCTGGCTCAGATGGTAAAAATCTGCCTGCAATGCAAGAGAACAGGGTTCCATCCTTGGGTTGGGAAAATTACCTGGAGAAGGGAATGGCAACCCACTCTACCATTCTTGCCTGGAGAATTATGTGAACAGAGGAAACTGGTGACCTATAACTCATGGTGTTGCAAAGAGTCAGACATAACTGATTAATACTTTTAACTTTTTTTACCCACATGCAAAGCAGTTTTATAAAGTGAATAAAATAGAAAATGAAACATTCACTTTAAAGCACTGCAATTCAAATATTACTTGTTGTTTAGAAATTTTTAATTTATCACTTTCATGCTTTTATTAATTTTATGCTAATCTCATTTTAACTTATTTTCTGTTAGATGATTTTCCATTTGTCCCATATCTGAGCTAAGTCATTCAAGGCTGCATGTGAAATTTTAAATTTCAGTCTTGGTTTCTATGAGGCCTTAATTATTTCTTGGGTAACATTTTATTATTTCACTTACACAAGCACATTAGAATTTCAGAGATGCCTAGTCATATGGTGTTTATGGAATGATTTTTATCAGGGTTTGGAAAAATTCTTTTAAAATTAACAAATATACACAAAAGTAAAGGAAATAAAATAATAAACTTTTGTACCCAGCATGCAGTTATAAAAACCACTTGTCATTTTGTTTTTTTTAAGAAATAAATTTTTAACATTATTTTTATATAAATATAAATAAATATAAATATGTTTCAGGAGAGATACTGAAAAGGATCTCATTAGTATGTCATTCTCATGTAGTGATGAGCTGACCATTGAAGCAAAGTAACACAAACTAATAATTTATCCTATGGTCTTATCCAACTATAAGTGATACAGTGATCTTCTAAAATTGTTGAGCATATGATATGTAGGAGTCTTAAGTTAGTCTATTTTCAGCCCACTTCATTCTTGTCAAGAAAAAAAAAAATTGCATGCAATCAAATGAAAAGGAAAAATAAATATCTTTGTTTATTGAAGTTATTCTTATTTTTTCCTTCTGAGTATAGAATCTTCAATGGGGAAATCCACTTTACTTTCACTAGATCATTAATGCTGTATACCCATATAAATATTCATACAAAATAACATATTTCACATTCTCTTTCAATTTCCATATTGGATCAGATATCAAAATAAGTATTTCTCAGTTGTGACTTTTCATATCCATTCCAATGTCATCTTATAATGAGAACAGGGTTCCATCCTTGGGTTGGGAAAATTACCTGGAGAAGGGAATGGCAACCCACTCTACCATTCTTGCCTGGAGAATTATGTGAACAGAGGAAACTGGTGACCTATAACTCATGGTGTTGCAAAGAGTCAGACATAACTGATTAATACTTTTAACTTTTTTTACCCACATGCAAAGCAGTTTTATAAAGTGAATAAAATAGAAAATGAAACATTCACTTTAAAGCACTGCAATTCAAATATTACTTGTTGTTTAGAAATTTTTAATTTATCACTTTCATGCTTTTATTAATTTTATGCTAATCTCATTTTAACTTATTTTCTGTTAGATGATTTTCCATTTGTCCCATATCTGAGCTAAGTCATTCAAGGCTGCATGTGAAATTTTAAATTTCAGTCTTGGTTTCTATGAGGCCTTAATTATTTCTTGGGTAACATTTTATTATTTCACTTACACAAGCACATTAGAATTTCAGAGATGCCTAGTCATATGGTGTTTATGGAATGATTTTTATCAGGGTTTGGAAAAATTCTTTTAAAATTAACAAATATACACAAAAGTAAAGGAAATAAAATAATAAACTTTTGTACCCAGCATGCAGTTATAAAAACCACTTGTCATTTTGTTTTTTTTAAGAAATAAATTTTTAACATTATTTTTATATAAATATAAATAAATATAAATATGTTTCAGGAGAGATACTGAAAAGGATCTCATTAGTATGTCATTCTCATGTAGTGATGAGCTGACCATTGAAGCAAAGTAACACAAACTAATAATTTATCCTATGGTCTTATCCAACTATAAGTGATACAGTGATCTTCTAAAATTGTTGAGCATATGATATGTAGGAGTCTTAAGTTAGTCTATTTTCAGCCCACTTCATTCTTGTCAAGAAAAAAAAAAATTGCATGCAATCAAATGAAAAGGAAAAATAAATATCTTTGTTTATTGAAGTTATTCTTATTTTTTCCTTCTGAGTATAGAATCTTCAATGGGGAAAATCCACTTTACTTTCACTAGATCATTAATGCTGTATACCCATATAAATATTCATACAAAATAACATATTTCACATTCTCTTTCAATTTCCATATTGGATCAGATATCAAAATAAGTATTTCTCAGTTGTGACTTTTCATATCCATTCCAATGTCATCTTATAATGAATAGGTATGGGTTAAATTCGGCATAGTTCTTCCTGGTGTTTTTCCAAAGGCTGTTTTGCTTTGATTACTGGGATCAAATAGTTAATGTCATTTATGTTAATCAACTTAGAGAACTAACACTGACCCTTGCTAATTTTGGGCTTCCCAGGTGGTGCCAGGGTAAAGAACCTGCCTGCCAGTGCAGGAGACATAAGAGACGTAGGTTCAATCCCTTTTTTGGGGAGATCCCTTGGAGAAAGGGCATGACAGCCTACTTCAGTATTCTTGCTTGGAGAATCACACGGACAGAGGGGCATGGTGGGCTACAGCTAATGGGGTTCCAAAGAGTTGGACATGACTGAAGTGACTTAACACATATGCACTTGCTAATTTTGGTTTGCCAAAGCAGTAAACGGGATTTTCCTTGGTGGCTCAGTTGGTAAGGAATTTTCCTGCAATGCAGGAGACCCAGGTTTGATCCCTGGGTCAGGATGATCCCTTGGAGAAGGAAATGGCAACTCACTCCAGTATTCTTGCCTAGAAAATCCCATGGACAAAGCAGCCTGGTGGGCTACAGTCCATGGGGTTGCCAAGAGTTGGACATAACTTAGCAACTAAACCACCACCATAACAGTAAATAGTAATACAATTTCCAGAGGAAACCATACCTTTTCCCTTCTAGCATTTGTCTGGAACTAAAAGTTTTTAAACTTGGGTCCATATAATCTCTGGTAGTAATCTTGCTGTCTACTGGTAACAAGCCCATAAATTCATGCCTAAGAAAGGAATTCATGTGAGAAGTCAGAACCATTATCATCCCATAAACAACCTCAAAGTAAATGAAACCACAGAAGACTAGGGAAGGTGAAACTGTTTAAAAACATATATATTGCATGCAATCAAATGAAAAGGAAAAATAAATATCTTTGTTTATTGAAGTTATTCTTATTTTTCCTTCTGAGTATAGAATCTTCAATGGGAAAATCCACTTTACTTTCACTAGATCATTAATGCTGTATACCCATATAAATATTCATACAAAATAACATATTTCACATTCTCTTTCAATTTCCATATTGGATCAGATATCAAAATAAGTATTTCTCAGTTGTGACTTTTCATATCCATTCCAATGTCATCTTATAATGAATAGGTATGGGTTAAATTCGGCATAGTTCTTCCTGGTGTTTTTCCAAAGGCTGTTTTGCTTTGATTACTGGGATCAAATAGTTAATGTCATTTATGTTAATCAACTTAGAGAACTAACACTGACCCTTGCTAATTTTGGGCTTCCCAGGTGGTGCCAGGGTAAAGAACCTGCCTGCCAGTGCAGGAGACATAAGAGACGTAGGTTCAATCCCTTTTTTGGGGAGATCCCTTGGAGAAAGGGCATGACAGCCTACTTCAGTATTCTTGCTTGGAGAATCACACGGACAGAGGGGCATGGTGGGCTACAGCTAATGGGGTTCCAAAGAGTTGGACATGACTGAAGTGACTTAACACATATGCACTTGCTAATTTTGGTTTGCCAAAGCAGTAAACGGGATTTTCCTTGGTGGCTCAGTTGGTAAGGAATTTTCCTGCAATGCAGGAGACCCAGGTTTGATCCCTGGGTCAGGATGATCCCTTGGAGAAGGAAATGGCAACTCACTCCAGTATTCTTGCCTAGAAAATCCCATGGACAAAGCAGCCTGGTGGGCTACAGTCCATGGGGTTGCCAAGAGTTGGACATAACTTAGCAACTAAACCACCACCATAACAGTAAATAGTAATACAATTTCCAGAGGAAACCATACCTTTTCCCTTCTAGCATTTGTCTGGAACTAAAAGTTTTTAAACTTGGGTCCATATAATCTCTGGTAGTAATCTTGCTGTCTACTGGTAACAAGCCCATAAATTCATGCCTAAGAAAGGAATTCATGTGAGAAGTCAGAACCATTATCATCCCATAAACAACCTCAAAGTAAATGAAACCACAGAAGACTAGGGAAGGTGAAACTGTTTAAAAACATATATATGTGAAGTTTTCCCCTAAATTTGCAAGTAAGGCAAGAGTATCCTTCTCACTACTCCTTTGCAAGAAGGAAGTTTTAGCCAGCACAATGAGGGAAGAAGGGAAAAAACAGGGTCATATATATCGTCTGTTCTCAGACAGAAAATGACTGCAGAAATTCTAAGGAAGTTAAAGCCAAATATGTACTTTACAAGAGTATAAATGGATGGCAAATGCACACACAAAAAAATGTATAACATAATAAACTATCAGAAAAACGGAAGCTAAAACCACAGTGAGATACTACTGTATACTTTCTAAAAGGGATAAAATGAAAACAAAAACAAAAACAGAATACTAAGGATTGATTAGAGTAAATGTAACACTTTTTTATGAGAAAGCAGTATCCAGCAATCCTAATCCTATGTGTTTGTCTTAAAGATACAAGAAAGCAGATCACACTAAAACTTATACATTGATATTGGTAGCAGATCCATCCAAAATTTCCCACTAGGAATTTAATTCACCTCAATTTACCTCCAGTAGATGAATGGGTAAACTGGTACATCCATATAGTAAAAAGGAATAAACTATGGATAAACATAGGACAATTTAGATGAATTTCAAGGTCTTTCTCTAGAGTGAAAACTGCCAATCTCAAAAGTTTATGTACCTGATGGTTCTATTCTAGAAAATATAAAATTATATAGTGAGCAGATGAGTAGTGCTGGAAGCAGAGATTGGGGGAGTATGTGACCATAAAAGAATAGCAAGAAGAAGTTATTTTGAGTAATGGATGAGCTTTGAATTTTGACTTAACTAGTAGCACCATGAATATCTCCATGTATTAGAATCAATGTAACTGTACAACAAGAAGAAAGGCATTAATTTCATTCTATGGTAATTTTTAAAAACCTCACACAGACACATATTCTGGCACACAAACAATTATTTTAAGCTGATAGTTTACATAAGATTCAAAAAGATGTTGAATCTACATTAAACAGACATAATGGTTCCTGGAAGGTTTGCTTTCAGTTATAACATAAGATTGTTAAATTTTTAAAAAGAGGTAGTTCTAAGTTTTTGTTATGATAACATGGGATAATTGATAGAAAAAAAAATTCCTCAAGAATTTCAGAACTCAAAAGAAATGATAAAGAGGTGACTGCAATAAGGAAAGGAAAAACCAGCAATGAGGGAAGAAGGGAAAAAACAGGGTCATATATATCGTCTGTTCTCAGACAGAAAATGACTGCAGAAATTCTAAGGAAGTTAAAGCCAAATATGTACTTTACAAGAGTATAAATGGATGGCAAATGCACACACAAAAAAATGTATAACATAATAAACTATCAGAAAAACGGAAGCTAAAACCACAGTGAGATACTACTGTATACTTTCTAAAAGGGATAAAATGAAAACAAAAACAAAAACAGAATACTAAGGATTGATTAGAGTAAATGTAACACTTTTTTATGAGAAAGCAGTATCCAGCAATCCTAATCCTATGTGTTTGTCTTAAAGATACAAGAAAGCAGATCACACTAAAACTTATACATTGATATTGGTAGCAGATCCATCCAAAATTTCCCACTAGGAATTTAATTCACCTCAATTTACCTCCAGTAGATGAATGGGTAAACTGGTACATCCATATAGTAAAAAGGAATAAACTATGGATAAACATAGGACAATTTAGATGAATTTCAAGGTCTTTCTCTAGAGTGAAAACTGCCAATCTCAAAAGTTTATGTACCTGATGGTTCTATTCTAGAAAATATAAAATTATATAGTGAGCAGATGAGTAGTGCTGGAAGCAGAGATTGGGGGAGTATGTGACCATAAAAGAATAGCAAGAAGAAGTTATTTTGAGTAATGGATGAGCTTTGAATTTTGACTTAACTAGTAGCACCATGAATATCTCCATGTATTAGAATCAATGTAACTGTACAACAAGAAGAAAGGCATTAATTTCATTCTATGGTAATTTTTAAAAACCTCACACAGACACATATTCTGGCACACAAACAATTATTTTAAGCTGATAGTTTACATAAGATTCAAAAAGATGTTGAATCTACATTAAACAGACATAATGGTTCCTGGAAGGT
The DNA here is from genome assembly GCA_022376925.1 of Tragulus kanchil. NCBI lineage: Eukaryota > Metazoa > Chordata > Mammalia > Artiodactyla > Tragulidae > Tragulus > Tragulus kanchil. The sequence goes on along the minus strand of JAIOJX010000023.1, from coordinate 114,356,782 downwards.
TTGCTTTCAGTTATAACATAAGATTGTTAAATTTTTAAAAAGAGGTAGTTCTAAGTTTTTGTTATGATAACATGGGATAATTGATAGAAAAAAAAATTCCTCAAGAATTTCAGAACTCAAAAGAAATGATAAAGAGGTGACTGCAATAAGGAAAAAGATAAAAAGATGAAGATAGGTATATATAAACTGACAACAGAGCAGATGGAGTTAGAATAATAAACAAAAAATAAACTACAATTTCCTAAACTGAGAAAGACTTGTCAGTTCAAAATGACAAGACAAAATGACAAAAAGAGATGCATATCTAAACTTATACCTGAGACACTTTTGAATTTAAGAATAATGAGTAAATCTTAACAGTTACTTGGTGTTAGAGAAATGGCACTTTCTTATAGGAAAAGATAGATTCATGTTATTGTTACTTCTTTGTGGTTTTATTATGTGACAGTAAAACAGTCCCTTTTGTTGGTTGGTCCCACTATGTCTAATTGTATTATAGAAGCAGAGCCAATTTGTTTTTTTGTCACAGTGATTTGTTGTGGATGGAGAACCTTATCTAGCCCAAAGTCATTCAGAAAACAGTCGCTAGGAGCAGTGACTGATTCAGACATGTTAGAGAATACTCAAAATCAACGTGGACTTTTGCTGTACATATCCTGTAGTGATGTGAGCCTTGAAACTTTTATTGCCATGTTGCTATCCTGAGGTTAATCAATTGAGGCTGATGGAGATACAGGTTGAACAAAATCATGAAATAGATACTACATACAATATTTAACACAGAATTAAAGCACCTCTGAAGCAATGGTACTCTTTGGTTCCATAAGCAAATAAAATTTTTTAATAATATCTAACACAGTCCAGGCCAGATTTTGTCTTATGTGGAATAAAATGCATCTTAAAAGATCAGAAATTTTAATTTTCATATTTTTCCTATATTTTCTTTATTCCTTACAGTTAGAATCCAAAACAAAATAACTGTTACCTTTTTTCATTAATACTGTCCAGTAACTGTGACTAGGATTGTTATTTGTTCATGTAAAAATGATTCTCTATTCTGTAGCTTAGAAAATCCAAAACAAAATACTTCTTTTTCAGTTATAACATAAGATTGTTAAATTTTTAAAAGAGGTAGTTCTAAGTTTTTGTTATGATAACATGGGATAATTGATAGAAAAAAAAATTCCTCAAGAATTTCAGAACTCAAAAGAAATGATAAAGAGGTGACTGCAATAAGGAAAAAGATAAAAAGATGAAGATAGGTATATATAAACTGACAACAGAGCAGATGGAGTTAGAATAATAAACAAAAAATAAACTACAATTTCCTAAACTGAGAAAGACTTGTCAGTTCAAAATGACAAGACAAAATGACAAAAAGAGATGCATATCTAAACTTATACCTGAGACACTTTTGAATTTAAGAATAATGAGTAAATCTTAACAGTTACTTGGTGTTAGAGAAATGGCACTTTCTTATAGGAAAAAATAGATTCATGTTATTGTTACTTCTTTGTGGTTTTATTATGTGACAGTAAAACAGTCCCTTTTGTTGGTTGGTCCCACTATGTCTAATTGTATTATAGAAGCAGAGCCAATTTGTTTTTTTGTCACAGTGATTTGTTGTGGATGGAGAACCTTATCTAGCCCAAAGTCATTCAGAAAACAGTCGCTAGGAGCAGTGACTGATTCAGACATGTTAGAGAATACTCAAAATCAACGTGGACTTTTGCTGTACATATCCTGTAGTGATGTGAGCCTTGAAACTTTTATTGCCATGTTGCTATCCTGAGGTTAATCAATTGAGGCTGATGGAGATACAGGTTGAACAAAATCATGAAATAGATACTACATACAATATTTAACACAGAATTAAAGCACCTCTGAAGCAATGGTACTCTTTGGTTCCATAAGCAAATAAAATTTTTTAATAATATCTAACACAGTCCAGGCCAGATTTTGTCTTATGTGGAATAAAATGCATCTTAAAAGATCAGAAATTTTAATTTTCATATTTTTCCTATATTTTCTTTATTCCTTACAGTTAGAATCCAAAACAAAATAACTGTTACCTTTTTTCATTAATACTGTCCAGTAACTGTGACTAGGATTGTTATTTGTTCATGTAAAAATGATTCTCTATTCTGTAGCTGATACCATGTTATTTCTTTATATTCAATATTAACAAAACATATTCATTTATACTTCTTTATTCTATGTAGCTAATATGCTCTAAAGTACATCAGACCATTTTTTATTCCTTAATATTTTGAAAATGAGTTGAGGAACCTTGGATGAGAATGTTTATGCAAATATTAGTCTTACATATACATGGATTCAATTTCCAGATGATTTATAGACCATGTATATCATGTATGTCATAAGAAAATTAGCCAGTAAATCTTCTGAGATTCTTCTACCATATGAGAGGTCTTCTGTGAATCCTTTAGAAGATTTACATAATGCCTAAAAGTTTTCCTCACTTTTTCTTACTTTATGATACAAATCTGTATGATACTTATAAGGATGTACAATAGACCATTCAGTAATTTAAACAGTATATATTAGAAAATGGCCTTGTATTATTTATAACCAAATAATTGCTTAAGGTAATCTGCTGAAAGTTAGATCACTCTACTTGTTAGTGGGAAGATTAAAAATACTTGTAAAATATCAGTAGTAACTTTTGTTATTTGTATGTTTATAATAAATTAAGTGTAATACAATATAGAACAGGGAGAAAATAGAAAACAAATATAAATTATTAGATTGATTGTCTTTACTTACACAAGGACTCTGATCAATGGTGTAATCACCAGTAAGGAATTACTGTTCAGAAAGTTACCAGGATGCTGAAATCAAGATGAGGAACTTACATGTCTAGAACTGTGAATTTCTTTAAAATCAAGATTAAACTTCATGATCTGATTATCTTAATATGTTGAGACTGATTTCATGTATAGACACTTCTCCCAGTAGCTAAGATTTAACAATATATCTGAATCTGTTATCCAGTATCATAAAGTACTTCATCAGTATCTTCATTCAATAAACATGTTCACTCAAAAGTCAAATATTATGCAGTAAAAAAAATTACTAGGTTCATAAAAGTCTTTTTTTTAAATTCTTTATTTTAAAGGTTTTACAGAGTTTTGTTGTTCACAGATATGTATGTTCCCAGATCAGTTATACATATCCATGATCCCCACCCCCCAGTTCCCCCCATTCCACCCCTCCAGACCATCACCCAAGCCATTGTAAGTACTCCTATTCCCTTAGCACAATGACACTAGCTATCTTTTCCACACATAACAGTATAGGTTTCCATGTTACTCCCTCCATGCTTCCCCCTCCCAATTTCTTCCCCACAATGTCCCTATGTCTATGCTCTGTCTGTTTTTCCATGAGTTCACTGCATGTGTTATCAAGACTATCCTACTTGATTCCATATATGTGTGTTAGTATGCTGTACTTATCTTTCTCTTTCTCTTTTTTATCTTTCTCTTTTTGACTTACTTCACTTTTTATGGTGGGTTCTAGAGCCAGCCACTTCATTAGGACTGAGTTTTCTGCATTTCTTTTAACAGTTGAGTAGTATTCCATTGCATATATGTACCAGGGCTTCTGTATCCATTCATTCATCGATGAACTGTGTTATTATTTGGTCTAGTTCTGTGAAAAATGTCAATGGTAGTTGAGTAAATATTGCATTGAATCTGTAGATGATATTTGGTAGAATGGTCATTTTCACAATATTGATTCTTCCGACCCGGGAACATGGAATATCTCTCCATCTGTTTAAGTCTTCTTTAATGTCTTTCATGAGTGTCTTGTAATTTTCTGTGTACAATTCTTTTATTTCTTTGGGTAGGTTTATTCCTAGTATTTGATTCTTTTGGTTTCAATGGTGAAGGGGATTGCCTCTTTGATTTCATTTTCTGATTTTTCATTGTTTGTGTATAGGAAAGTCTAGAACTGTGAATTTCTTTAAAATCAAGATTAAACTTCATGATCTGATTATCTTAATATGTTGAGACTGATTTCATGTATAGACACTTCTCCCAGTAGCTAAGATTTAACAATATATCTGAATCTGTTATCCAGTATCATAAAGTACTTCATCAGTATCTTCATTCAATAAACATGTTCACTCAAAAGTCAAATATTATGCAGTAAAAAAAATTACTAGGTTCATAAAAGTCTTTTTTTTAAATTCTTTATTTTAAAGGTTTTACAGAGTTTTGTTGTTCACAGATATGTATGTTCCCAGATCAGTTATACATATCCATGATCCCCACCCCCCAGTTCCCCCCATTCCACCCCTCCAGACCATCACCCAAGCCATTGTAAGTACTCCTATTCCCTTAGCACAATGACACTAGCTATCTTTTCCACACATAACAGTATAGGTTTCCATGTTACTCCCTCCATGCCTCCCTCCCAATTTCTTCCCCACAATGTCCCTATGTCTATGCTCTGTCTGTTTTTCCATGAGTTCACTGCATGTGTTATCAAGACTATCCTACTTGATTCCATATATGTGTGTTAGTATGCTGTACTTATCTTTCTCTTTCTCTTTTTTATCTTTCTCTTTTTGACTTACTTCACTTTTTATGGTGGGTTCTAGAGCCAGCCACTTCATTAGGACTGAGTTTTCTGCATTTCTTTTAACAGTTGAGTAGTATTCCATTGCATATATGTACCAGGGCTTCTGTATCCATTCATTCATCGATGAACTGTGTTATTATTTGGTCTAGTTCTGTGAAAAATGTCAATGGTAGTTGAGTAAATATTGCATTGAATCTGTAGATGATATTTGGTAGAATGGTCATTTTCACAATATTGATTCTTCCGACCCGGGAACATGGAATATCTCTCCATCTGTTTAAGTCTTCTTTAATGTCTTTCATGAGTGTCTTGTAATTTTCTGTGTACAATTCTTTTATTTCTTTGGGTAGGTTTATTCCTAGTATTTGATTCTTTTGGTTTCAATGGTGAAGGGGATTGCCTCTTTGATTTCATTTTCTGATTTTTCATTGTTTGTGTATAGGAATGCCAGTGATTTCTGTGTGTTGACTTTGTATCCTGCGACTTTGCTGAATGCGTTGATTAGCTCTAGTAGTTTTGAAATAGTGTCTTTGGGGTTTTCTATGTATAATATCATGTCATCTGCAGAAAGAGAGAGTTTGACCTCTTCCTTTCCAATCTGGATTCCTTTGATTTCTTTCTCTTCTCTTATTGCTGTTGCTGGACTTCCAGGACTATGTTGAATAGTAGTGGTGAAAGTGGGCAAAGTCTTGTTCCTGATCTTAGAGGGAATGCTTTCAGTTTTTCACCGTTGAGGATAATGTTCGCTGTGGGCTTCTCATATATGGCTTTCACTATGTTGAGATAGGTTCCTTCTGTGCCCATTTTCTGAAGAGTTTTTATCATAAATGGATGTTGTACTTTGTCAAAGTCTTTTTCTGCATCTTTTGAGAAGAACATGTGATTTCTGTCTCTCAGTTTGTTGATATGGTGTACCACGTTGATTGATTTGCGGATATTGAAGAATCCTTGCATGCCTGGGATGTACCCAACTTGATCGTGGTGTATGAGTTTTCTGATGTGTCGTTGAATTCTGTTTGCTAAGATTTTGTTGAGGATGTTGGGATCTAAGTTCATCAATGAAATTGGCCTATAATTTTCCTTTTTTGTGTTGTCTTTGCCTGGTTTGGGTATCAGGGTGATGGTGGCCTCATAGAATGTGTTTGGAAGTGTTCCTTCCTGTGCAATTTTTTGAAAGAGTTTTAGAAGGACAGGCATTAGCTCTTCTTTAAATGTTTGGTAGAATTCAGCTGTGAAGCCATCTGGCCCTGGGCTTTTATTTTTGGGTAGATTTTTTATCACAAATTTGATTTCTGAGCTTGTGATTGGGTTGTTCAAAGTTTCTGTTTCTTCCTGGCTCAATTTTGGGAGCTTAATCTTCCCCAAGAAACTGTCCATTTCTTCCAGGTTGTCCAGTTTGTCGCCATAGAGTTGTTCATAATAGTCTCTTAGAATCCTTTGGATTTCTGCATTCTCTATTGTAATCTCTCCTTTTTCGTTTTTGATTTTGGTGATCTGGTTCTTCTCTCTCTTTCTCTTGATGAGTCTGGCCAGAGGCTTGTCAATTTTGGTTACCTTTTCAAAGAACCAGCTTTTTTGTTTTATCTATCCATACTATAGTTTCTTTCATTTCTTTCTGATTTATTTCTGCTCTAGTCTTTATAATTTCTCATCTTCTGCTGGCTTTGGGGTGTTTTGTTCTTCTTTCTCCAATTGTTTTAAGTGGAGGGTTAGGTCATCTGCTTCATATTTTCTTAATTTCTTAAGGTGGGAATATATTGTTATAAATTTCCCTCTTAGAACTGCTTTTGCGGTATCCCATAGGTTTTCCATGGCCGTGTGTTCATTATCATTTTCTTCTAGGAATTTTTAAATTTCTCCTTTGATTTCCTCAGTAATTCTAGATGAAATTTTATATAAGTAGGTATAAAAGGTATCTCATTTGTGACTAGGTATAAGGTACTTTTATTGTCAATATTCCTACTAATTTAATCTTTATTTTAGAAAGTAAAATTGTCATTATATTTTCAAACTAGTAATTTAAATTTTTTTGAGTTTGTTGATATGGTGTACCACGTTGATTGATTTGCGGATATTGAAGAATCCTTGCATGCCTGGGATGTACCCAACTTGATCGTGGTGTATGAGTTTTCTGATGTGTCGTTGAATTCTGTTTGCTAAGATTTTGTTGAGGATGTTGGGATCTAAGTTCATCAATGAAATTGGCCTATAATTTTCCTTTTTTGTGTTGTCTTTGCCTGGTTTGGGTATCAGGGTGATGGTGGCCTCATAGAATGTGTTTGGAAGTGTTCCTTCCTGTGCAATTTTTTGAAAGAGTTTTAGAAGGACAGGCATTAGCTCTTCTTTAAATGTTTGGTAGAATTCAGCTGTGAAGCCATCTGGCCCTGGGCTTTTATTTTTGGGTAGATTTTTTATCACAAATTTGATTTCTGAGCTTGTGATTGGGTTGTTCAAAGTTTCTGTTTCTTCCTGGCTCAATTTTGGGAGCTTAATCTTCCCCAAGAAACTGTCCATTTCTTCCAGGTTGTCCAGTTTGTCGCCATAGAGTTGTTCATAATAGTCTCTTAGAATCCTTTGGATTTCTGCATTCTCTATTGTAATCTCTCCTTTTTCGTTTTTGATTTTGGTGATCTGGTTCTTCTCTCTCTTTCTCTTGATGAGTCTGGCCAGAGGCTTGTCAATTTTGGTTACCTTTTCAAAGAACCAGCTTTTTTGTTTTATCTATCCATACTATAGTTTCTTTCATTTCTTTCTGATTTATTTCTGCTCTAGTCTTTATAATTTCTCATCTTCTGCTGGCTTTGGGGTGTTTTTGTTCTTCTTTCTCCAATTGTTTTAAGTGGAGGGTTAGGTCATCTGCTTCATATTTTCTTAATTTCTTAAGGTGGGAATATATTGTTATAAATTTCCCTCTTAGAACTGCTTTTGCGGTATCCCATAGGTTTTCCATGGCCGTGTGTTCATTATCATTTTCTTCTAGGAATTTTTAAATTTCTCCTTTGATTTCCTCAGTAATTCTAGATGAAATTTTTATATAAGTAGGTATAAAAAAGGTATCTCATTTGTGACTAGGTATAAGGTACTTTTATTGTCAATATTCCTACTAATTTAATCTTTATTTTAGAAAGTAAAATTGTTTTTTTTTAAAAAACAGGAACACTTGTTTAGTCTTTTTTTATTTTGCAAAAGTAATACATAGTATTTTGGGCATTTTGTGAAACAAACAAAAAAGCATCATAAAGAAAAACAATTAAAAGTTGATCATTCGATTAACCTACGGAAAACACCAACTCAAATTTTAGCTAATATACTTAGATATTTTTAGAAGCAAAATGATTTCTTCATTGATAATATGTTTGCAAGTTTAAAAACAACCATTAGGCAAAAGAGTGTATTTATCAGTTATTTAGAATCTCAGTTCAAAACTATTTGGTTTACTTTAGTCAGAATGGTTGAAATGGTACAGTATGCATACTTGCTCAGGCATGTAGGACTCTCTGTGACGCACGCCATTGACCATAGCTCATTAGGCTCTTCTGTCCATGGAATTTCCCAGGCAAATGACATTAGTAAAAACTTAGAGGAAGCAGGGGGCATATCTTCTAAAACTTGTCTGGTAAGATGATTATTCCCTTTAAGAACACATATTTCATGTGTCATGTATGTTTTATATATATATATAATTAGGTGATAGGATTTTCTATTAGATGAGATTTTGTTGCTTCTCTTGTTTAGTCACTAAATTGTATCTGAGTCTTTGTGACCCCGTGTACTATAGCCCACCCAGCCCCTCTGTCCATGGAATTTCCCAAGCAAGATTATTGGAGTGGGTTATCATTTCCTTCTCTAGGGATCTTGCTGACTCAGGGATCTAATCCAGGTCTCCTGCATCTCCTGCATTGCAGGTGATTCTTTACAGCTGACACATCAGGGAAGCCCAGTAGGTGAAATATGTTTCTATTAACTGATTTTTCAGTGATAGTAATGACTAGATTCCATGAAAATTCACATGACTGAACTATTTGGTCTCTGATAGAACCTAGGGTTGGCCTTTTTTTTTAAAAGGGGATTTTGTTATAAATTTCTCTTAGAACTGCTTTTGCGGTATCCCATAGGTTTTCCATGGCCGTGTGTTCATTATCATTTTCTTCTAGGAATTTTAAATTTCTCCTTTGATTTCCTCAGTAATTCTAGATGAAATTTTATATAAGTAGGTATAAAAAAGGTATCTCATTTGTGACTAGGTATAAGGTACTTTTATTGTCAATATTCCTACTAATTTAATCTTTATTTTAGAAAGTAAAATTGTTTTTTTTTAAAAAACAGGAACACTTGTTTAGTCTTTTTTTATTTTGCAAAAGTAATACATAGTATTTTGGGCATTTTGTGAAACAAACAAAAAAGCATCATAAAGAAAAACAATTAAAAGTTGATCATTCGATTAACCTACGGAAAACACCAACTCAAATTTTAGCTAATATACTTAGATATTTTTAGAAGCAAAATGATTTCTTCATTGATAATATGTTTGCAAGTTTAAAAACAACCATTAGGCAAAAGAGTGTATTTATCAGTTATTTAGAATCTCAGTTCAAAACTATTTGGTTTACTTTAGTCAGAATGGTTGAAATGGTACAGTATGCATACTTGCTCAGGCATGTAGGACTCTCTGTGACGCACGCCATTGACCATAGCTCATTAGGCTCTTCTGTCCATGGAATTTCCCAGGCAAATGACATTAGTAAAAACTTAGAGGAAGCAGGGGGCATATCTTCTAAAACTTGTCTGGTAAGATGATTATTCCCTTTAAGAACACATATTTCATGTGTCATGTATGTTTTATATATATATATAATTAGGTGATAGGATTTTCTATTAGATGAGATTTTGTTGCTTCTCTTGTTTAGTCACTAAATTGTATCTGAGTCTTTGTGACCCCGTGTACTATAGCCCACCCAGCCCCTCTGTCCATGGAATTTCCCAAGCAAGATTATTGGAGTGGGTTATCATTTCCTTCTCTAGGGATCTTGCTGACTCAGGGATCTAATCCAGGTCTCCTGCATCTCCTGCATTGCAGGTGATTCTTTACAGCTGACACATCAGGGAAGCCCAGTAGGTGAAATATGTTTCTATTAACTGATTTTTCAGTGATAGTAATGACTAGATTCCATGAAAATTCACATGACTGAACTATTTGGTCTCTGATAGAACCTAAATGCTTTGTATCTGAGTTAGTTGGCTTTTGCAATTTACCAAAATCTTGGAAGTTAACAAGGTGGATCCAAAACAAACTGGTTTACTAATGAGAGAATGATAGCTCATTTAATGTAATTGTGTGTATTTGTGAACGTAGAACTATTAACCTCAAAGGGAGTTCAACTTGCTGGAAGGAAAACTTTTTGAGTAATGCAGTTGGCTGTTGACTTTATGCATGGTTGAGTATTCTTATTACAGCAACTATTTTTCATATTGGCTTTACAAATCTAGTCTCAGTAAATTCATTTGACTATTTGGAGTGAGAACTGAGGCTTGTAACTTCTGAATACAAAATGTATTTTAGAAAGTTTTTTTTTTTCTTAAAAAAATAACCTAAAATTTTTAGTTTACCACTTCCACCACAATAGGTTGTAAGAACTATAAGGAATAAGAAGATTTGGAGAACAGAGGAAGTTCAGTGGAGTCTTGGGATTGAACTTAGTGAATATTAATACCAAATAATGCATATAGGATAGTAAAAGAAGCTATGAATGCAGCAGAAGTCTGTAGAAAATGAATAGAAGAGAGAAAATAGATAGTAAATTACAATGTCAGAGACATGATTACAGGAAGGAAAGAAAACAAGACTATTCAAAACTGATTTCCTTAGCACATTTCTTATCTAAAGGATGAGTTCTGTTTTTTTACCATCTATCTCATACTAAAATCTTGAGGACTGTTAAATTCTAGATTCTACCTTCTTTTAAGTATTATTCAAAATCAATTATATTAAGTTTTGAAAAAATATTAACAGTCTGTAAAATCAGTGAGTCTTAACATTGGCTGCCCATTAGGATCGCATGAGAAGATTTTGGTACTCCTTTGTTCAGCCATACTCCAATGTTTAACAAACCCCCCATGTGAAGCCAGTCTTTGACATGTTTTAAAGTTCTTGACATGGATCCAGTATGTGATCATATTTTCAAATAAAGACACTAAAACAGTATTTCTCTAAAGGAGAAAGTGTAGTCCTCAGGCTTTTTACATTAGAATCACCTCAGATGCTAATAAATAAATTCCTGAACTGAATCTCAAATCTCTAATGTTTCAAATCAGAATATTTGGTGGTAAGGAAGTAGAATCAACATTTTTAGCAAGTAGATATTTCTAGATATAAGTTATACACACACACACACACACACACACACACACACATATGTATTCTGTTGTTCATTTACCCAGTTGTGTCTGACTCTGCCACCTAATAGACTGCAGCACACCAGGTCTCCCTGTCCCTTACCATCTCCCAAAGTTTGCCAAAGTTCATATTCATTGCATCTGTGATGGCATCCAGCCATCTCATCTTTCGATACCCTCTTCTCCCCTGAAAGGCTTGTAACTTCTGAATACAAATGTATTTTAGAAAGTTTTTTCTTAAAAATAACCTAAAATTTTTAGTTTACCACTTCCACCACAATAGGTTGTAAGAACTATAAGGAATAAGAAGATTTGGAGAACAGAGGAAGTTCAGTGGAGTCTTGGGATTGAACTTAGTGAATATTAATACCAAATAATGCATATAGGATAGTAAAAGAAGCTATGAATGCAGCAGAAGTCTGTAGAAAATGAATAGAAGAGAGAAAATAGATAGTAAATTACAATGTCAGAGACATGATTACAGGAAGGAAAGAAAACAAGACTATTCAAAACTGATTTCCTTAGCACATTTCTTATCTAAAGGATGAGTTCTGTTTTTTTACCATCTATCTCATACTAAAATCTTGAGGACTGTTAAATTCTAGATTCTACCTTCTTTTAAGTATTATTCAAAATCAATTATATTAAGTTTTGAAAAAAATATTAACAGTCTGTAAAAATCAGTGAGTCTTAACATTGGCTGCCCATTAGGATCGCATGAGAAGATTTTGGTACTCCTTTGTTCAGCCATACTCCAATGTTTAACAAACCCCCCATGTGAAGCCAGTCTTTGACATGTTTTAAAGTTCTTGACATGGATCCAGTATGTGATCATATTTTCAAATAAAGACACTAAAACAGTATTTCTCTAAAGGAGAAAGTGTAGTCCTCAGGCTTTTTACATTAGAATCACCTCAGATGCTAATAAATAAATTCCTGAACTGAATCTCAAATCTCTAATGTTTCAAATCAGAATATTTGGTGGTAAGGAAGTAGAATCAACATTTTTAGCAAGTAGATATTTCTAGATATAAGTTATACACACACACACACACACACACACACACACACACATATGTATTCTGTTGTTCATTTACCCAGTTGTGTCTGACTCTGCCACCTAATAGACTGCAGCACACCAGGTCTCCCTGTCCCTTACCATCTCCCAAAGTTTGCCAAAGTTCATATTCATTGCATCTGTGATGGCATCCAGCCATCTCATCTTTCGATACCCTCTTCTCCTCCTGCCCTCAGTGTTTCCCAGCATCAGGGACTTTTCCAATGAGTCAGCTGTTCTCATCATATGACCAAAATATTACCAATGAGTATTCAGAGTTGATTTCTTTTAACATTGACTGGTTTGACCTCTTTGCAGACCAAGGGACAATCAGGAGTCTTCTCCAACACCACAGTTTGAAATCATCAATTCTTTGGCACTCTGCTTTCTTTATGGTCCAGTTCTCACAACCATACATGACCATTGGGAAGACCATAGATTTGACTGTATAGATTTTTTGCAGGGGGTGGGGGGGGACCACTTCTATTGATCTTTCATTTATTTACTTTAATCCATCTTTGTTCTTTGGCCTGTTTGAGCCTCTCATCGCAGTGGCCTCGCTTGTCGCAGAGTACCAGCTCTGGGCTAATGCGCTCCAGAGCTCTGGCTCAGTAGTTGGGCACGTCTGTCCCGCCGCTCTGTGGCACGTGGGATCTTCCCAGGCCAGGGATTGAACCGGCGCCCCTTGCACTGCAAGGCATTGTCCTTACCCATTAGACCACCAGGAAAGCTCTGACTATATAGATCTTTGTCTGCAGAATAATGTTTCTGCTTTTCACCACATTGTTTATCATAACTTTCTTGTCAAGAAGTATTTGTCTTCTGATTTCATGGCTGCAGTCACCATCCATAGTATCTTTAGAGCCTAAGAGGAAATATGTCACTATTTTGACCTTTGCCCCTTTTATTTCCCAAGTGGCAATAATAATAATATGTATATATACACACACACAAATAAAATGATGATAAAGTGAATGAGATACATTCAATAAATTAAATCTTCTTAAATTGACCATTTGTCTTGAAGAAAATATTGTACAATTTTCTTAGTACAATAAATGTTCTGTTTAATTAAAACACTCGCAAATGTAACATGTATTAGCATCATTTTATTTTCACAAGCTTCTGTACAGTAGGTCCAAGTACAAATTAAGTTCAGAGAAATAATTGTTATGTATAAAATTACAAAATTAGATTGTAGTAATGGGACCAAGATCTGAATTTCTGTTCTTAAATCTTAATCCTGTGATTTACTCCATCCGGTGATTCTCCTAAACTTCTCTCTCTCTGGTCACCATGTCTTAGCATCATCTTTATTTCTTTCCTATAAGTTACTTTTACTGTTTTTAGTCCAAATCGTTTGCCTTGTCGGTACTCCAGTGTCTTCTTTTCAATGTTATAACTTGCTATCTGCAATAAATATCGTCATATATTTTATTTCCTCTGGCAACCACCTGAGTTCAAAGAGGATGTTAAAGAGTAACAGAGCTATGAAAGACCTCAAATATCCTGTTTTACTAGTCATTGATATCCCACCTGCCGAATTTATAGAAATTTGATTTCAGTGACTCTAATCATCATTCATGTTATAATCAAGGATAAAATTTAGCGTTTATCATTATTGAAAATTCAGTGGTGATGTGTTTTCTTACTCCCACAATACACAATGAAGTCTTTGAATGAAAAACTATAGTCAGTCTTTTTATATATTTTTATAATAGCTAGAATAAATAATGCCTCTTTTACAAGACATGAAAATAATAATTGGGAGATGCCCATGTTTGTTTTATTTTTCAGTTTCATCCCTAAAAGATTTCATATTCTGTTCCTTCTGATCTTAAGTTATATTTCTCTTGTGGTTTCTTATTACTTAACATTCTCATCCTGTTCTCTTAATTCTCAATTTTGGTTCTGCTTTCAGTTAATTCCCTAACCTGCCTAGGCTTCCTGGTTTATTCAACGTTTTTTACCAGCATTGCATTATTTAATCCTTTACTGGCCATCATTCTTTCAACAAGCATAATCATAAGAATCATAAGGAAAGTAGCATAGTTAGAACTGAATTCCTGAATTGGGGTTTGCCTAATGAAGACATGGAATGATTTTAAAAGACCATTTGAAGAGATTTTCTGAACGTCTGATTTTAAAATAGAAGGATTGATTTGATAGGCTTGTCTATATATGCTTGGGAAATTGATATGTGTTCCTAGTAAAACAAATAGCACTGTGGTTTTCAATTTTTGGGGAATTTGTAAGAATTCTGTCATGTTAAGAACTCTTTGTATTTAACAGCAATTTTATTCTATGGAGAAACAGCTGATATAGTCTACAGGGAGATATTGACAAGTGTTTTAGCCAATATTAATCTTCCTCAACATCTGGAGGATAGTAAAGATGATCCTGGTTTACAGATCCTGGTTTACAGCATGTTTTTCATATTTAAGGTGAGAGATTAATGCAGGGAGAGTATGTAACCCATATCTACTGGGAATTCAAATTAATTCCATGAAAAGAAAAGGATACAGAGAACATGAGTTATCATTTAAAGCACTTGAAAATCAACACAGGCAGTTTTTCATGCACTATCAAAATGATCAGACTTTGATGACCAGTTTATCAGGTTTCCAGTCTCTGATTTTGTTACTTCACTGCTCAGGAGGCCTAGTGATGCTGGGATCTTGACTAGCTTTAGAATTGGCAGTAGAAATAAAGACAAGCACTTTGGCCCTCAGGCAAGTGCCTCTGCAGCGTTTATGGCCCAGGCTCACTGGCTTGCTCTGCATTTTTGTGCTGCTCACTGTCCATCTTCAGGCCCAGTGGCTTCAAGTGAATATGCCAGAAAGAACATCTAAGAGGGTGCATACAGCTCTTACATCCCTTGACAGTACCAAAAACTGGGAAAGTCAAAATTTGGCCCCAGTCATGGAGACTATGATCCTTAGCATAAAGATAAAATTGGACAGACAGTAAATGCTGGAGAGGGTCTGGAGAAAAGGGAACACCCCTGAAATTGTGGGAATGTAAGTTAATATAGCCAGTATGGGAGACAGTATGAAGATTCCTTAAAAAATTAGAAATAGAACTGCCATATGACTCAGCAATCCCACTATTAGGCATATATCCTAAGGCAATCAAAGTTGAAAGAGACAGATGTACCCTATTGTTCATTGCAGCACTCTTTACAATAGCTAGAACATGGAAACAGTCTAGATGTCCATCAACAAATGAATGGTTAAAAAAGCTGTGGTACATAGATACATTGGAATATTTCTCAACCATAAAAAAAATGCATTTGAGTCAGTTCTATAGAGGTGGATGAACCTAGAACCTATTATACAAAGTGAAGTAAATCGGAAAGCAAAGGATAAATATAGTATACCAACACACTTATATATGTAATCTAGAAAGATGGTACTGATAAATGTATACGCAGAGTAACAATGGAAAATCAGACATAGAGAAAAGACTTGTGGACTTTGTGGGGAGAAAGGAGGGGGGAGAGGTATGGAAAGAGTAACATGGAAACTTACATTATCATATGTAAAATAGGTAGTCAATGTGGATGTGCTGTAAAACTAAAGGAACTTACACAGGGACTATGCAACAACCCTGGAGGGGTGGGATGGGGAGGGAGATGGGAGGGAAGTTCAACTGGGGCCATCAAGGGTATCCCTATGATTGATTTGGGTTTATTTATAGCAGTAAACAACAAAACTCTGTAAAGGGAAAATAAAGAAATTTTTAAAAATGGCGAAAGAAAAACATTGGATTAACCATTACAGGTTTCCAGTCTCTGATTTTGTTACTTCACTGCTCAGGAGGCCTAGTGATGCTGGGATCTTGACTAGCTTTAGAATTGGCAGTAGAAATAAAGACAAGCACTTTGGCCCTCAGGCAAGTGCCTCTGCAGCGTTTATGGCCCAGGCTCACTGGCTTGCTCTGCATTTTTGTGCTGCTCACTGTCCATCTTCAGGCCCAGTGGCTTCAAGTGAATATGCCAGAAAGAACATCTAAGAGGGTGCATACAGCTCTTACATCCCTTGACAGTACCAAAAACTGGGAAAGTCAAAATTTGGCCCCAGTCATGGAGACTATGATCCTTAGCATAAAGATAAAATTGGACAGACAGTAAATGCTGGAGAGGGTCTGGAGAAAAGGGAACACCCCTGAAATTGTGGGAATGTAAGTTAATATAGCCAGTATGGGAGACAGTATGAAGATTCCTTAAAAAATTAGAAATAGAACTGCCATATGACTCAGCAATCCCACTATTAGGCATATATCCTAAGGCAATCAAAGTTGAAAGAGACAGATGTACCCTATTGTTCATTGCAGCACTCTTTACAATAGCTAGAACATGGAAACAGTCTAGATGTCCATCAACAAATGAATGGTTAAAAAAGCTGTGGTACATAGATACATTGGAATATTTCTCAACCATAAAAAAAATGCATTTGAGTCAGTTCTATAGAGGTGGATGAACCTAGAACCTATTATACAAAGTGAAGTAAATCGGAAAGCAAAGGATAAATATAGTATACCAACACACTTATATATGTAATCTAGAAAGATGGTACTGATAAATGTATACGCAGAGTAACAATGGAAAATCAGACATAGAGAAAAGACTTGTGGACTTTGTGGGGAGAAAGGAGTGGGTGAGAGGTATGGAAAGAGTAACATGGAAACTTACATTATCATATGTAAAATAGGTAGTCAATGTGGATGTGCTGTAAAACTAAAGGAACTTACACAGGGACTATGCAACAACCCTGGAGGGGTGGGATGGGGAGGGAGATGGGAGGGAAGTTCAACTGGGGCCATCAAGGGTATCCCTATGATTGATTTGGGTTTATTTATAGCAGTAAACAACAAAACTCTGTAAAGGGAAAATAAAAAGAAATTTTTAAAAAATGGCGAAAGAAAAACATTGGATTAACCACTTCCCTATGGTCCAGCGTTTTCCATATGTCCAGTTTTGTATTCACATTTCTATTTAGAATGTTTGGAGGGAGAAAGATTACCACTGGCCATGGTTCACAGGTATCAGGACTGCTGGTTTTGCTGTTACTCTGTCTCACTCCTGGTACGCTAATGTTACTCAGATTACCATCAGTGTTATACTCCTGCTCCTGTGTGATGTTACTGTAACATGTAACCGTAACGAGCCCTGTTTCTACTCCTCAGTGGTCACAAGATCACTGACTGCACCACATCCTTCACCTCTTTGTGCCACAGTTCTTTCTACTCCCAAAGAAAAGGACACTGTTTCGTCTAGCACTTTCTGCAATTCTAGACCGTCTTAACACTGATGACACACTTTCAGTCTACTTTCTCATAACCTTCTTAAAGTATATTCTTTTTAGGAGTTCCTTTTTGGAGAAAAGTGCTCCTGATTTTTCACAGTCAAAGATGTGGGGAATTTAGTGGAAACCTGTCCTATAGCAGGGATTATTCTTGATAACCATCCCCACCTCAATATAAGGTTACCCTGCCTTGGTTCTTCTTTACCTCAGAGGAGGTGAGGTGTTCTGTCGACTTAGTGGCACCTTTTCCTACAATTAACTAATCATATGGGAACAGTATTTTACTCACCAATTTAGATTAAGAGCGTTGTTTTCAGTGTCCACAAATGCATTATCTCTATACTTTATTTCCTAAGGGATCAAGGTGTCCAGATACAAGGAGGATTTTTTAGACTTCCCTTTTTCACTCTCCAAATCTTCCTTTGCCCTGTCCACTCACGATAGCAGTCATGTGGCATCAAAAAACAAAGCAACGTACTCTGTGCTTTGTTCTAGATCCTTGTCAAAGATTTTTCCATCTTTCTCAGGCAGTTATTTAAATCATGCACTATTACTCTTTGAATTCCAGAGAAAAATGGAACAGCACATTTGGAAACAGTAAGCTGGAGACACATGCTTGTAACAGAGGTGTATGATCTCTGGAAGATAAAGCTCAAATGCTTTTGTGTGAGAGATAAATTTTGGTACTTCTATAAAGTACACTGTTTCCTAACTGAAAAATTTTAATGTTGCACCTAAATTCATGAGAAATAGTATTTGAGGCTGTCAGGAATAAATTGTGAAGTGTAAATGGTTTCTATTTAGAATGTTTGGAGGGAGAAAGATTACCACTGGCCATGGTTCACAGGTATCAGGACTGCTGGTTTTGCTGTTACTCTGTCTCACTCCTGGTACGCTAATGTTACTCAGATTACCATCAGTGTTATACTCCTGCTCCTGTGTGATGTTACTGTAACATGTAACCGTAACGAGCCCTGTTTCTACTCCTCAGTGGTCACAAGATCACTGACTGCACCACATCCTTCACCTCTTTGTGCCACAGTTCTTTCTACTCCCAAAGAAAAGGACACTGTTTCGTCTAGCACTTTCTGCAATTCTAGACCGTCTTAACACTGATGACACACTTTCAGTCTACTTTCTCATAACCTTCTTAAAGTATATTCTTTTTAGGAGTTCCTTTTTGGAGAAAAGTGCTCCTGATTTTTCACAGTCAAAGATGTGGGGAATTTAGTGGAAACCTGTCCTATAGCAGGGATTATTCTTGATAACCATCCCCACCTCAATATAAGGTTACCCTGCCTTGGTTCTTCTTTACCTCAGAGGAGGTGAGGTGTTCTGTCGACTTAGTGGCACCTTTTCCTACAATTAACTAATCATATGGGAACAGTATTTTACTCACCAATTTAGATTAAGAGCGTTGTTTTCAGTGTCCACAAATGCATTATCTCTATACTTTATTTCCTAAGGGATCAAGGTGTCCAGATACAAGGAGGATTTTTTAGACTTCCCTTTTTCACTCTCCAAATCTTCCTTTGCCCTGTCCACTCACGATAGCAGTCATGTGGCATCAAAAAACAAAGCAACGTACTCTGTGCTTTGTTCTAGATCCTTGTCAAAGATTTTTCCATCTTTCTCAGGCAGTTATTTAAATCATGCACTATTACTCTTTGAATTCCAGAGAAAAATGGAACAGCACATTTGGAAACAGTAAGCTGGAGACACATGCTTGTAACAGAGGTGTATGATCTCTGGAAGATAAAGCTCAAATGCTTTTGTGTGAGAGATAAATTTTGGTACTTCTATAAAGTACACTGTTTCCTAACTGAAAAATTTTAATGTTGCACCTAAATTCATGAGAAATAGTATTTGAGGCTGTCAGGAATAAATTGTGAAGTGTTGGAAATGGACAAAGGAGACTGGACATTCTGATTCTTTGAATGACTTTCTGTTGTCCACTTCTTTTTAAAACATTTAGGGGTAGAGGGTAAGTTGTAGAAAACTGAGGACAATGAAAATGATTCCTGACCATAGCAAGGAAAATTAATGTTGTCCATTAAATCCTTATTAATCCTTGCAAGTCAAATTCTCATTTGAACTAGTCTTAATAGCCTACTAATTCTTTTATTAATTCACTCATTGAAGAAAATGTTTGACAGGGTCCATTTCATATTTGTGCAGGAGTATGATTTCACTTTTTGATAGTTCGATAGACTTACACATGAAGTTTGATTCCTATGTGTATAGGCCCTTTAGATTGCTTTGAAAACACTGTGCTTCATAAAAAAAGATGATGACTATTTGCATAGTAATGAACAACTATATGAAAACTAAAAAAAAAATCAATCACTGAAAAAATTAAAAGTGCGGATAGTTCCTTCTTGAAGCATTAAATGTTAAGTCTTTATAAATCTTCTTGGGATTCTTATTAACAGCACAGGTAGATGAGATGTACCTCAAGTCAAGAAGATTTTTAAGTAGGTTTCCAAAAATGTCTGTATTTTTTAAAACCATTTTTCTAGTTCTGGCTCTTACAGTCTTCATAACTGATTGCTTTCAAAAGGTATTTGCATACTTTAATAAGTATACATTAATACTACAATCAACTTATATGCTGTTTTTTTTGTTACTTTTTTTAATTACAAAGAAGCACATTTTCATTATAACATATGAATTGCTGAACTCTTTAAGGAAGTGAGTAAGTTTCTTAATTATATATAAACGAAGTAACTTTTTAAAAAATACTGTTTTCCACACTGCTCTCATAAGATACACATATGTTTGTATATGACTTTTTCATTTGAAAGTTTACTCTAGATATTTCTCTATATACAGTTTAAATGTTGAGCATATAATTTTTGATAACATGATACTCTATTTTGTGAACATGTTAAAATTTAATCATTTCTCCTTTGTTAAATATTTTGAATATTTTCATAATTGTTCTTATGATAAGTTAGTCTCGTGGCTCAAATGGTAAAGAATCTGCCTGCAATGCAGGAGACCTGGCTTCAGTCCCTGGTTATGGAGGATCCCCTGGAGAAACAGAATGGTAACCCACTCCAGTATTCTTGCCTGGAGAAAATCATGGACAGAGGAGCCTGGCAGGCTATAGTCTATGTCACAAAGAGTCGGACACGACTGAGGGACTAACACTTTCATACGTCATTAAGTCATATAGTTCAAACTTTAAACATATAATTTTTAATCATAAGATGATTCTCTATTTTATGAACATATTAGAATTTTATCATTCTTCCTTTGTTAAATAGTTTAGCTGTTTTTACAATTATTCTTGTGATAAATTAGTCTGTAATGAGCATCTTACTCTAACAATCACTGATGATTTTTCTGGATTTTCCTTGGACTTTGTAGAATTGCCATTTCAAAGAATTTTTGCATTTTTAAGGCTTTTCATGTGTACATTCAAATTATTATTTTGTGAAAGGGTACACCAATTTACAATCCTATCACAGACTGTCTTCTAAGAATAAGCTAGATTTTTAAAGATAATTAGTGCTTGCTATATATGGAGAAACCCACATGCATGTATACACATTACAGTTATCTTCATGATCAACAGATTACTATTTAGAATAAATTTCTAATAAATATTCTTATTTTGCATTGATTTATGCATGTTTACTGACATTGTGCTGTTTTTAAAACCTTTTAACATGAAAGAAATTAGCAAAGCTAAGCTAGTATAAAGTAAAATTTTCAAAATGCACATAACTGACCCTAACTTTAAAAAAATTCTTAGTTACTATCTTCTTAATTCATCTTAGGTAAACATTTCTAAGTTCTGGATAAGGCCTGGTCTTTCCTGTAAATGTCACTTAATACATAAAAGGTTTTTAGTCTTGGCCAGATTTAAGATGAAATATGCTACATATAATTCTTAAAGCACTGGCTGTTTCATATCTACATGCCTAAATCATTTTATTATCCGCTTAATAGCAGAACAAATTAGTCATCCTCTCTGATTCTGGTGCACATTATGCTGAGACATGCCCACCCTAATATGCTTTCTGATAAAGTAAATGTTCACTCTGTCAGAGCACAAATCTTATTTGGGCTCCAGGAAAGTCGAGGGAGAGAGAGCTGAGTCTGCAGTAGGATTGCTTACTCGAGGAGAACTGAGATTTATTAACTGACTTCATTAAATATATGGAAGACCCCAGCTCTCAAGGTTAGCAAATTAGAATGCAAACATGAACTGTCTGTATGAAATGAAACAGGTAGCAAAAACAAGAAAGATAGATCTTAGCACTTTACAAAGCAGAGGAGGTAAGCTTATATTAAAATAAATGTCTATCTAGCTAGATGAAAAGGTATGCTTTTCAGGGGTCAAATTAGTCTGTAATGAGCATCTTACTCTAACAATCACTGATGATTTTTCTGGATTTTCCTTGGACTTTGTAGAATTGCCATTTCAAAGAATTTTTGCATTTTTAAGGCTTTTCATGTGTACATTCAAATTATTATTTTGTGAAAGGGTACACCAATTTACAATCCTATCACAGACTGTCTTCTAAGAATAAGCTAGATTTTTAAAGATAATTAGTGCTTGCTATATATGGAGAAACCCACATGCATGTATACACATTACAGTTATCTTCATGATCAACAGATTACTATTTAGAATAAATTTCTAATAAATATTCTTATTTTGCATTGATTTATGCATGTTTACTGACATTGTGCTGTTTTTAAAACCTTTTAACATGAAAGAAATTAGCAAAGCTAAGCTAGTATAAAGTAAAATTTTCAAAATGCACATAACTGACCCTAACTTTAAAAAAATTCTTAGTTACTATCTTCTTAATTCATCTTAGGTAAACATTTCTAAGTTCTGGATAAGGCCTGGTCTTTCCTGTAAATGTCACTTAATACATAAAAGGTTTTTAGTCTTGGCCAGATTTAAGATGAAATATGCTACATATAATTCTTAAAGCACTGGCTGTTTCATATCTACATGCCTAAATCATTTTATTATCCGCTTAATAGCAGAACAAATTAGTCATCCTCTCTGATTCTGGTGCACATTATGCTGAGACATGCCCACCCTAATATGCTTTCTGATAAAGTAAATGTTCACTCTGTCAGAGCACAAATCTTATTTGGGCTCCAGGAAAGTCGAGGGAGAGAGAGCTGAGTCTGCAGTAGGATTGCTTACTCGAGGAGAACTGAGATTTATTAACTGACTTCATTAAATATATGGAAGACCCCAGCTCTCAAGGTTAGCAAATTAGAATGCAAACATGAACTGTCTGTATGAAATGAAACAGGTAGCAAAAACAAGAAAGATAGATCTTAGCACTTTACAAAGCAGAGGAGGTAAGCTTATATTAAAATAAATGTCTATCTAGCTAGATGAAAAGGTATGCTTTTCAGTTGTTTGCTTGGTTCAGTCATCTGTGACTATAGGATAAATAGCAGCACTAATTAAATATCATATCAGAGAGATAGATGATTGTTGATAAATATGAAATGAAGGCTCAGCCCAAGTTGTATGTCACTTTATTTATATATACATGTTATTATTTAGAATTTTGTATTTTAAAGTAAAATTTAACATCCCTGATTCTTCTGTGTGAAGCATTTATCTACACAGTGCTAAATAAGTTTTATTTTGGAATAAAATTATACCGGATACATTTCAATGTAGTGGTAATGAAACAGACAGAAATTGAGTTTGATACTTTGGAATGGATTTCAGTCAAAAAGTTAAATAGTAATGAGATTGGTAGTTAAAATGGTCTGTGTTTTGTTTGGCTTGCCTGTTTTCCAAGTCTACTATCTTGTATTATTTATACCAGTGAGTCAGTTTTTTTCATAGTTTTGGAGAAAACAGTTGTATTCTGACATCTAAAAACACTACTCTGGAATTAGAAAACAAGACAACTGAAGTCAATAGTGAGAATACCAGCACTATAGGTTTTGCTGTTGATCAATGGAGTTCCTGAAGCTAAGGGAAGTAAGGTGATATTTCCAAAGGAAGTCTGATATCAGGTAATCCTTGAATTCTGAATCTATTTTCTTTCTACTAGATCTTTTGCTTGAAATCAAGAAAGCAGAAGAGCAAACAGGATTCCTGTCAATGAAAATTTAGCAGAGATTAGGAGGAGTCAAAAACATGGGCCAAATGATTGAGTTTGGAAAGAGCAAAAAGATCCATTAGGAGTAAGCATTAAGACAAGTTATTTATAGACAGAGCAAAATCCATGAAATATAGCTAGTGGATCATGGCTTCATTCTTTATATCTTCTTTATTTAAGTTTTGCTTCTTCTAAAGCTTATCCACAAAGTACAAAATACACAGTCTCTGCCTTGTGGCAACCTAGCATTTGTCTATTATACACAGGGGTAACTGAAAGCTATATAAGAAGGAATCTGAAGAAACCAGTTTAAAGGATTCTTTAGTCTTTTGTGCTGTGTTGATTTTATGTTCTTACAATGATTTGGATGGAAGAGGTTGCTTCCACCTCTTAATTCTAATTATGTTAATGTTTTTTATGCAACAGCAATGTGCCTTTGTTCATCATAGCTATCTCATCTAACTCTTAGCTCAACTTTTATTCAGTTATTAACTTTCTAGCATCCCTTAACATTCCAAATTTCTAATACTTAATACTGCCCATCACCTCTGATCTATTTTGAATATTTGTAGCTAAGAAAACAAGTTGAAGTTTCAATTATATGACACATTGGCATATATTTGATAACAAAAAGACTGAACCAAAGTGTTGGTATTAAAACGTGGCATTAAGGCAGCCATACCAAAATGCAATGTTAATCTTAACTATAATACTGCACAGTGCTTAAGTTTCCCGAATTGTTCTAGTCATGACCTCAAGAGATGACTCATTGGAAAGGACCCTGATGTTGGGAAAAACAGAAGGCAAAAGGAGAAGGGGGCAACGGAGGATGGAATGGATGTCATCACTGAGTCAATGGACATGAGCTCTGGGTGATGGTGCAGGACAAGGAAGCCTAGTGTGCTACAGTCCATGGGGTCACAAGGAGTCGGCCACAACTAAGCGACTGAATTGAACTGAACTTAATGGAATACTGACTGTCCACTTATCATTTGTTTTGTTGAGAGTCTGACGGTCTGTCCCAATCTAGAACCAGTCCATTCCTGCTCCCTCTTCTTTGAGATTTCCATCTGTTGTAGACTTTTGCATGTTCCTTGACTATAAATGGTCTTTGCTCTAAAATAAAACTTCCCCAAGGAAGTACAAAAGATGGTATGCTTTTGGATATATCAAAACATTTTGTTTCAGAAGATTAAAATACATTCTTAATATGATTTCTAGCTATTCAAGATGAAATCTTATGGTTACTCTATTAGTAGAAAAAAAAAAAAAATCCCAATTTTCTGATCCTATACCTCCTTCCTCTTCTTGCTGTTCCAATTGGTAAAAAAAAAATGTATATACCATCCTAAATACTAGATGCAGGGTCAGTTACACAAAGACAGAGCTCTAGCAGAACATGTGTACAAAAGTGGCATAGAAGTGGTTTTCTCATAGGAGAATTTTTATCTCCTGTTGGATTCTACTCCTTGAACTTCTGTTGTGGAGTTGGGTTAAGTTGAAGGGAGTTCACACAGAAAAATCCATGTTCATTAACTCTAGGTTCTGTGTTTTCTTTAGAAACAGCATTGCAGAGACATTAAAAGTCTCCAAATAGTCTTTAATACTGACCCTTCTACTTCGCAGTATTTATAAGTATCTCTGAGACTTAGATTGTTCATCAGTAAAAATGGAGGTAACAGGTTACATGTCATAGGGCTGTTATATTACAAAATGTATGACACATAACCAACACGATGTGTTGGTTGTTCATAAATGCTTGCAGCTCTTGTTGCATTATTCTTGTTACCCACATGGTAGCTAAGATGTGTGCCCTGAGTGACTATATTCTTGCTTATCAGCCATACCTATAAGAAAATGATACAAGCTGAAATAAAACATGGGTAAATAAATGGGGCTATAAAGGGACTTCTTGCTAAAATAAAGAACTAAAGAATGGGAAGAATCCATACCCTCTTTATCTTTAACTTACTCAAATGTAAGACACTTCTGAAGATGAGAGGCAAAGTCTACGTGCACTCGGGTATTTTGTATTACAGAGGCCTCTCCCTTCACCTGTAGGAGAATCAGCATCTAGGGCACAAGCCAATGGTTTACTCAGTTAAGAATGGCACAATATCTCTTTTGTGTAGGGTTTAATGATGCCATCGAATATTAGAGCTGAAAAGGGCCTGTATATGACTGTCCCAATCTAGAACCAGTCCATTCCTGCTCCCTCTTCTTTGAGATTTCCATCTGGTAGACTTTGCTTTCTAAAATTTTTAAAAAACTTCCCCAAGGAAGTACAAAAGATGGTATGCTTTTGGATATATCAAAACATTTTGTTTCAGAAGATTAAAATACATTCTTAATATGATTTCTAGCTATTCAAGATGAAATCTTATGGTTACTCTATTAGTAGAAAAAAAAAAAAAATCCCAATTTTCTGATCCTATACCTCCTTCCTCTTCTTGCTGTTCCAATTGGTAAAAAAAAAATGTATATACCATCCTAAATACTAGATGCAGGGTCAGTTACACAAAGACAGAGCTCTAGCAGAACATGTGTACAAAAGTGGCATAGAAGTGGTTTTCTCATAGGAGAATTTTTATCTCCTGTTGGATTCTACTCCTTGAACTTCTGTTGTGGAGTTGGGTTAAGTTGAAGGGAGTTCACACAGAAAAATCCATGTTCATTAACTCTAGGTTCTGTGTTTTCTTTAGAAACAGCATTGCAGAGACATTAAAAGTCTCCAAATAGTCTTTAATACTGACCCTTCTACTTCGCAGTATTTATAAGTATCTCTGAGACTTAGATTGTTCATCAGTAAAAATGGAGGTAACAGGTTACATGTCATAGGGCTGTTATATTACAAAATGTATGACACATAACCAACACGATGTGTTGGTTGTTCATAAATGCTTGCAGCTCTTGTTGCATTATTCTTGTTACCCACATGGTAGCTAAGATGTGTGCCCTGAGTGACTATATTCTTGCTTATCAGCCATACCTATAAGAAAATGATACAAGCTGAAATAAAACATGGGTAAATAAATGGGGCTATAAAGGGACTTCTTGCTAAAATAAAGAACTAAAGAATGGGAAGAATCCATACCCTCTTTATCTTTAACTTACTCAAATGTAAGACACTTCTGAAGATGAGAGGCAAAGTCTACGTGCACTCGGGTATTTTGTATTACAGAGGCCTCTCCCTTCACCTGTAGGAGAATCAGCATCTAGGGCACAAGCCAATGGTTTACTCAGTTAAGAATGGCACAATATCTCTTTTTGTGTAGGGTTTAATGATGCCATCGAATATTAGAGCTGAAAAGGGCCTGAGTGATCACCTGACTGATATCTCAATTTTATAGATGAAAGAACTATGGCCAGGGTCTTTGTATGATTTGTTCAGAGTCAACCAAATGGTCAGTGGAAGAGATTAAAAAGAATTCTGGTGGTCTCATAGCCAGTGTAGATATGAAACTTTTATTTCAGCAGACCTTACAGTTTCAGTAAGAAGCAGCTGGAGGCACAAGTGCATTTTATTATATTCTGCAAGAAAAATGAATCTGCAGATAGTTTATTCCAAGAGAAAAATATTGCACTCAAATTAGGTTCAAAAACTGTCAACAATAAAAATAATTCTAACTATTTAAAGTTCAATTATTACTGTGAAGTACTTGGTAGTCTAAGGATGTTTTTATATCATACCAAAACATCTGGATGCTTCAATCAACCAAACATATTTACATTTCATAGACATAACCCAAGTGATAAAGCAAATTTAGTATTTTTGGTTTGTTTTAGTCACAAGATTTAAGTGGCATAATGTCTGAAACAAGACTGCTTTTACCATAGAGAGTCCTCAGTTAAAAATGGATTTGCTTATCACTACTCAGATCTATTATTTATTTAGTATTTGTTTTAAGTTTTAACTCCTAGGAGCCAAAATTATTTCCTTCTTCTGAAAATTCTATACTGGGAGGGACACGGGGAAATGGAACGTAGAGATGTAATGTTTATATTTTGTCAGTAAAGATAAATTACTTAAATTTTCTAGGAGAGTATAACTTGTTATGTTTCTTAGGTTTTAGGATATAGTTCTGGAGGAAATAGCCCACCTCTAAAGAAACAGTCAGCTTTTAAGAAATGAAGCCAGAAATCCCTCCCTTTCTTTTCTCTTCCAGTTCAATTCTCATACATTCTTTAAAAGGTAAAGGTTACCTCTTCTAATAGGCAAACTTTTCTTAATTTAAACATGCAGTAACTATTCAATTTATTCAGTAAAATTTATTATGCTTGAACTATTTACCAAACAATGTTTTGGTTGTTCAAATACATAACAGTGAACGAGCTAGATGGCCATTAGCTTCAGAGATCCTGACAACTGACATGGAATCCAGGGAAGTGGTTGCACCTGTGTGGTAAGAACCATGACAGCAGAACATACAAGATACTGGGGAATAAGAGAAGAGGCATCTCACAGAGCTTTTGGTGTTTTGATTAAAGTCATGTCAAAAGAGAAGGAAGAAAAGAGAGAGAGAGAGGAGGGAGGAAAGATGGAAGCTGAAAAAGCATTTTTAAAAGCCTAAAGGCTCTGTTGAGGTACCAAATGAAGTTGATAATATTCAGATTAAAATAGTAAGGAAATACACTACAGAAATAAAGGTTGAAAGTGAGTATAGTATGTATGACTGAAAAGTTGCAGCTTTTCTCTAATAACACTGTAAAGCAGATGAAAAATTTTAGGCAGTAGAATGGACATCTCATTTCACAATAGATTGTATAGTCACAGTAGCTCATTTCCCTAGGGTGGTACTCTTCCTTTTTATTATTTTTTTTCAAAATATGTCTCAATTCTCTAAGAATAATTTGGAATACCATAGGCCAAGAACTATGCTGTATATATTAATATTTCTTATATTTAGATTCTATGTAACACCTTTAAAATCTGAATGGAATGTATTTTTATAATTTTCAATATTTAATATTCACCACACATTATATTATTTATACACTTTAAAATAAATTATCAAATTGTAAAAATCACCTTTCAAATGTGTGAGGGACCCATGGTTATTTTGAAAATTATTTTAGAATGTGCCCAAACAGAATATTCAGCAAACACTGTTTTGCCTGACATTTGATTTAGTTTGACTGAATACATGTGAATCCAATTGTAATTCTGTAATAAGCAGAAATACAAACAGAACTTCAAGTAGAAACTGAAACTCGTGTAAGAATAAACAATAGTCTGAATGAAAGAGTGATGTAAAAATTATTTTCAGAGAATTGAGCATCAAGAGAGGCAAACTGTGAATGGGTGAAGAGTTTTCAGGTACTCATATGCACATAATTCTAAGCTGCATGGTTTCATAGTATAACAATACCTCTTTGCTATTTAATGTGTGCACCATGTGTCTCTTTGAGGGCAGAGGCATTAATTCCTGCACCTGTTATTCTAGGAAGTTGGCTTTGTCTGAAAGTAGTTGTCCACCTTGAGGTCATACCCTTCCTCTTTCAAGTGTTGACCTGCATGTGAGGACTGAGTCAGGCAATGATACAAATTCATGGACTCCCCTTGCCTTAATTTTACCCATGTCCAGAGGATCTTTCCAACTTCAGGATTCACACTTGAATTAGTTGAGGACTGTGCTATATTTAAATGGCAATTTCTCTCTTTGCCTAGTCCTGGTTATTTAACTCGTCTGAAGATATTTTTATTAAGGGCCCTCCCTGATAAAATGTGTGTGTGTGTGTGTGTGTGTATCTGAATTTCAGAGTCTGTTTTCTGGGAAGATATGTTGTGTGTGTGCTCAGTCTTTCTGTTGTGTGTGACTCTTTGTGACCCCATGGACTGTAGCCCACTGGGCTCCTCTGTCTGTGGAATTTCCAGGCAGGAATACTGGAGTGGGTTGCCATTTCCTACTCCAGAGGCTCTTCCCAACCCCGGGATCAAATCTGAGTCTCTTGTGTCTCCTTCATTGCAGACAGATTCTCTACTACTGTGACACCTGGGAAACCCTGTTTTCTGGGAAACCTGGACTAAAACAGTTTGTTGGAAAATTACTGCCTTTGTCAAAATTTGACCACAGAGGCAACTGCATTTAACTCTCATGATTCTGAATTAGTATTAAATACTAATTGATAAATAAGCATTTAAGATATAAGAACTCTTGTATTTAAACATGAGAATTTCCTGTGGTTTCATGTCTGGCAGATAACATCAGCATCTTCATGGGAACCATTTGGCTGACTCTGTGGTAAAGAATCCATCTGCCAATGCAGGAGACATGGGTTTGATCCTATTTGACATGGGCTACTTAGTCCCTGGGTTGCAAAAGAGTTAGACATGACTTAGCAGCTAAGCAACAACAAAGTGTTACACTATGGGAAAAAATGAGAAAAGTAAAATTACTGCCAGCCTTAAAATACTGGGACAACTTCAAATGCTTACTGGTAGTTTGAGTTGGAAGATATTTTTGCATCTTAGCAAAAGATGCTTGTTGGAATGGGAAATTCAAAGTGGAGGTTTTCTCTAGGAATATTTCTTCCTTAATATTCTGTAGAAAATTTTAGTGTCCATGAATTTGCTTAGTATTTTACTAGAGAATACAGACTTTAAAATTGACATCAAGTACTTTAAAAATGCAAAAAAGAAAAAAATTGGGAATGACTTGAATGTATTCTTATACCTTCCTCTTTCAAGTGTTGACCTGCATGTGAGGACTGAGTCAGGCAATGATACAAATTCATGGACTCCCCTTGCCTTAATTTTACCCATGTCCAGAGGATCTTTCCAACTTCAGGATTCACACTTGAATTAGTTGAGGACTGTGCTATATTTAAATGGCAATTTCTCTCTTTGCCTAGTCCTGGTTATTTAACTCGTCTGAAGATATTTTTATTAAGGGCCCTCCCTGATAAAATGTGTGTGTGTGTGTGTGTGTGTATCTGAATTTCAGAGTCTGTTTTCTGGGAAGATATGTTGTGTGTGTGCTCAGTCTTTCTGTTGTGTGTGACTCTTTGTGACCCCATGGACTGTAGCCCACTGGGCTCCTCTGTCTGTGGAATTTCCAGGCAGGAATACTGGAGTGGGTTGCCATTTCCTACTCCAGAGGCTCTTCCCAACCCCGGGATCAAATCTGAGTCTCTTGTGTCTCCTTCATTGCAGACAGATTCTCTACTACTGTGACACCTGGGAAACCCTGTTTTCTGGGAAACCTGGACTAAAACAGTTTGTTGGAAAATTACTGCCTTTGTCAAAATTTGACCACAGAGGCAACTGCATTTAACTCTCATGATTCTGAATTAGTATTAAATACTAATTGATAAATAAGCATTTAAGATATAAGAACTCTTGTATTTAAACATGAGAATTTCCTGTGGTTTCATGTCTGGCAGATAACATCAGCATCTTCATGGGAACCATTTGGCTGACTCTGTGGTAAAGAATCCATCTGCCAATGCAGGAGACATGGGTTTGATCCTATTTGACATGGGCTACTTAGTCCCTGGGTTGCAAAAGAGTTAGACATGACTTAGCAGCTAAGCAACAACAAAGTGTTACACTATGGGAAAAAATGAGAAAAGTAAAATTACTGCCAGCCTTAAAATACTGGGACAACTTCAAATGCTTACTGGTAGTTTGAGTTGGAAGATATTTTTGCATCTTAGCAAAAGATGCTTGTTGGAATGGGAAATTCAAAGTGGAGGTTTTCTCTAGGAATATTTCTTCCTTAATATTCTGTAGAAAATTTTAGTGTCCATGAATTTGCTTAGTATTTTACTAGAGAATACAGACTTTAAAATTGACATCAAGTACTTTAAAAATGCAATAGAAAAAGTAGAGTAAAATCAATAATAGTGTGAGGAATGACTTGAATAGCTTGTATTTTCACAGTGGTCATCAAAAAGTAATTTTATATCCAATAATATGTATTGATTGTTTGTGAAACTGTAATGCATTATGCCATAAGCCTGGTTGTGCAGTTATAAATATATGTATCATTTTGTTGGTCCTGGTTTTTTTTTATTGAGTTTCATTTTCTCTAAAATGAGTCTTATTTTGTAGTGTTTATATGTGGAGGCAAGTTTCAGAACCATGACTATTAATTCAAAATAGCTTCAGCCACACAATGGGCGCTCTCCTCTTTGGGCAGTGAAGAACAAGGATAAAATAAGTGAAGTCATATATTATTCAAGAGAAAGTACTTTTGGAATCACCTGTAGTGTGATCAGTTAAGGTGACTTCTTCAGGGGTCCGTGTGGAAAGGTTACATTAAAAGCCTGATTGTGCCACTTAATCCAAAAGGATGAATACAGTAGGGTATATTCAACACAAAACCTCCTGATTTACCTAGAATCTTATCCAGGATCCTGAAGATATGACCTCACCAAACTTTGTATTGTCCTTGGTTTCTGTATTATGGGCCTATCTGAAAGTGGTATTCATTCTCTCTTATTCCTTTAGTCAGAACACTTTGGAATGGAAATGCCACAGTAAAAAGAGTTAGTTAATTTACTTATTAAGGTGCCTAAGCAAGGCATATCTGATGCAATGAAAAATGTTTTTTTCCTTAATAATTCTCACATGGACTTGAACTGGGAAAAGTCCTGGTTCTATGAGGGCTCTTTCTTGACTCCCTCAGTGGATATTTATATGAATTTGGAGGAGAACTTGAAAAGACCTGAATTACTATGAATAAGGAAAGAAAATAGAATGAGAGGGAAGAGAAGGCTGAGAGAAGCAGCAGGGGAGAAGAGGGAGATGAAAGAGAATGAAGGAGAAGGACAAAAAAAGAGGCACAGGGAGGAAGAAGGAAAAATTGTGTCAAATGAGGATGGGAAACAATAGATCTAATATGATGTTTGATTAGTTTGCTATGTAGTGAGTGAGAAAAAGTCTCTCTTCTATGTATCCTTCAGTGGAGTTCATTTCTCAATGCTGATAAGAGATGAAAATAGATTCTTTATGAAGAACAAGAAAAGAAGCTCAGCTATTATTTACAAAAGGAGGGATAATTTTGAAGAAACAGAAGTTAACTCTACAACCTCTTAAGTTTAATCAGATGTGGCTTTTAATCATAGTTCTAGCATTTTCTGTTTATGGGACTTGGACAGCTTAATGTCTTTGAACTTAATTTTCCTCATGTAAAAATAAAGAATATTAATACCTGTTCAAAAGTTGTTGAGATTTAATTAATATGTTTATCCATTTGCTCGACAAATATGGATCAGGCATTGCCTTATGTTTCAGTTACACAGCAGTGTACAACTCAGAAGTTCTCTGATGTTAAGGAGAAAGTTAATAAATAGCACAATAAATACACAAAGAAAATAACTACATAATGATGATGATGAGTGGTAGATTAAAGGTAATATGGTAATTTTTCATTGCTTTCTAAAAACATTGTGTTTAGGTGGATTCATCCTCAAATGAGTCTTTTCTAAGGAGATGGCATTTCTGTTGAAAAGTACTAGGGGAAGCCAGCTGCTGAATAGCCTGGAGAAAAGTAGAGGAGGCAGAACAAACAACAAATGCAAAGACCCTAGAATGCAAATAAGCTGAATGTAGAGGGAAAATGGTGAAATGTGGTCTCGGGTGAAGCTTTTGGTCAGCATATAGTAACTATTGAAGTGTTACTCTAAAACTGTTTTTAATAAATTACAGCTGTATTTGGAGAATAGAACTAATGTGGTCTGGATATTATTGTATCTAGCAGTGAGTAGTTTAATGAATAAATTGCTGAAGTAGCAGACTATATATCCAGTTTTAATTCATGGACTTACTACTGTCTTGGGCAACACAACCATTTTGTTGGGTGAACATTACTGATAAATTTAACTTGTATCTCTTGGTCAGATGAGTAAACAGAGAGAGTATGGGGGCAATTGTGTCAAATGAGGATGGGAAACAATAGATCTAATATGATGTTTGATTAGTTTGCTATGTAGTGAGTGAGAAAAAGTCTCTCTTCTATGTATCCTTCAGTGGAGTTCATTTCTCAATGCTGATAAGAGATGAAAATAGATTCTTTATGAAGAACAAGAAAAGAAGCTCAGCTATTATTTACAAAAGGAGGGATAATTTTGAAGAAACAGAAGTTAACTCTACAACCTCTTAAGTTTAATCAGATGTGGCTTTTAATCATAGTTCTAGCATTTTCTGTTTATGGGACTTGGACAGCTTAATGTCTTTGAACTTAATTTTCCTCATGTAAAAATAAAGAATATTAATACCTGTTCAAAAGTTGTTGAGATTTAATTAATATGTTTATCCATTTGCTCGACAAATATGGATCAGGCATTGCCTTATGTTTCAGTTACACAGCAGTGTACAACTCAGAAGTTCTCTGATGTTAAGGAGAAAGTTAATAAATAGCACAATAAATACACAAAGAAAATAACTACATAATGATGATGATGAGTGGTAGATTAAAGGTAATATGGTAATTTTTCATTGCTTTCTAAAAACATTGTGTTTAGGTGGATTCATCCTCAAATGAGTCTTTTCTAAGGAGATGGCATTTCTGTTGAAAAGTACTAGGGGAAGCCAGCTGCTGAATAGCCTGGAGAAAAGTAGAGGAGGCAGAACAAACAACAAATGCAAAGACCCTAGAATGCAAATAAGCTGAATGTAGAGGGAAAATGGTGAAATGTGGTCTCGGGTGAAGCTTTTGGTCAGCATATAGTAACTATTGAAGTGTTACTCTAAAACTGTTTTTAATAAATTACAGCTGTATTTGGAGAATAGAACTAATGTGGTCTGGATATTATTGTATCTAGCAGTGAGTAGTTTAATGAATAAATTGCTGAAGTAGCAGACTATATATCCAGTTTTAATTCATGGACTTACTACTGTCTTGGGCAACACAACCATTTTGTTGGGTGAACATTACTGATAAATTTAACTTGTATCTCTTGGTCAGATGAGTAAACAGAGAGAGGATGGTAATTAAGAAATGGATCTTCTGACTAACAGAAGTTTACAACTTTGAAGATGGAGCCCTGTTAGTAAATAGCCCTAATAGAGCCTATTACTTCAATTAGATAAACTTGTCACCGATTAGTTTCAAGGATTTCAAGGAATCAGTAAAACTTCATAAGACTTCTTCCCTCCTTCCACCCCTCCAAACATAGTTTTCCCAGAACTGGATTAAAAATATTGATTCATTCTTTCTCTTAGGCATGTTTCATATTTAGTTTATACTCAGGGTCTCCTTTAAAACAGTAATGCACCTTCTCTTATATTTAATTTTGAGGTGCTTCTGATTGAAAGTCAAAATCTATTAATTTAAATGATTTTAAAAATCTTAAATAAATGGCAAGTGACTTTAACATCACACTTGGTAGAGTTCTAAGACACTGCATCCTTATATGCATTGTTACCCCAGTGAACTTAAATCACTGTGGTAATTCTGAGAGCTTGCTTTCACAAAAGGTCCAGGACACAGTTTTAACTTTGGAAATAACATTTGTTTCCTTCAGAAGTCTTCAGGAGATTTGTGATGTCTCAGTTAAGAAGCGCAGTGACTTCAGGTCCATTCATGTCACCGTTAAATAGGAGACAGAGCTGGACGGTAGGATTCAGTATCCTCGTACTATTGTTATGTGTATTTAAGCAACAAATCTATTAGTGATTAAACTTCATGTTTATGTGTAAAGCACAAAGGATTCTAACAAGAACAGAGAAGAAAAGCCACTTATTAAGTAAACATTGGCACCTTGTTTCTGACAACTTTTATCTGTACTTAAAATCTCTCCTTTTGTCTCCCTTGCTTCAACTTAGGTTTAGCCACAAATCATTTTCATGTCTCAAAAAACTCATTATTTAGGCTAAGAGAAAAATTTAATTTATGCTCTTATTGCCCACTAATTCTTTGAATGATCTTTAGTCTATTAGTGTAAAACATTTTTAAGTATCATAATGGCTCAACCCCAATTCTCTCTTTTAGAAAGTCGTAAGTAGCAGACTATATATCCAGTTTTAATTCATGGACTTACTACTGTCTTGGGCAACACAACCATTTTGGTGGGTGAACATTACTGATAAATTTAACTTGTATCTCTTGGTCAGATGAGTAAACAGAGAGAGGATGGTAATTAAGAAATGGATCTTCTGACTAACAGAAGTTTACAACTTTGAAGATGGAGCCCTGTTAGTAAATAGCCCTAATAGAGCCTATTACTTCAATTAGATAAACTTGTCACCGATTAGTTTCAAGGATTTCAAGGAATCAGTAAAACTTCATAAGACTTCTTCCCTCCTTCCACCCCTCCAAACATAGTTTTCCCAGAACTGGATTAAAAATATTGATTCATTCTTTCTCTTAGGCATGTTTCATATTTAGTTTATACTCAGGGTCTCCTTTAAAACAGTAATGCACCTTCTCTTATATTTAATTTTGAGGTGCTTCTGATTGAAAGTCAAAATCTATTAATTTAAATGATTTTAAAAATCTTAAATAAATGGCAAGTGACTTTAACATCACACTTGGTAGAGTTCTAAGACACTGCATCCTTATATGCATTGTTACCCCAGTGAACTTAAATCACTGTGGTAATTCTGAGAGCTTGCTTTCACAAAAGGTCCAGGACACAGTTTTAACTTTGGAAATAACATTTGTTTCCTTCAGAAGTCTTCAGGAGATTTGTGATGTCTCAGTTAAGAAGCGCAGTGACTTCAGGTCCATTCATGTCACCGTTAAATAGGAGACAGAGCTGGACGGTAGGATTCAGTATCCTCGTACTATTGTTATGTGTATTTAAGCAACAAATCTATTAGTGATTAAACTTCATGTTTATGTGTAAAGCACAAAGGATTCTAACAAGAACAGAGAAGAAAAGCCACTTATTAAGTAAACATTGGCACCTTGTTTCTGACAACTTTTATCTGTACTTAAAATCTCTCCTTTTGTCTCCCTTGCTTCAACTTAGGTTTAGCCACAAATCATTTTCATGTCTCAAAAAACTCATTATTTAGGCTAAGAGAAAAATTTAATTTATGCTCTTATTGCCCACTAATTCTTTGAATGATCTTTAGTCTATTAGTGTAAAACATTTTTAAGTATCATAATGGCTCAAACTTCCCTAGGATTTTATTACTTTCTCTGAGAAAGATCGTAAGCATTATTTATCAAATCTTTTTTATGCAGCTTGTATCTATTTCAAACAATCTGTTACTAGTAATCAAATACAGTTTTAACAGAGCAAGTATCATCTGAACAGGTTAAATATCAAACAGATAAAGTTCAACTTTAGCCAAAAAGAAGGACTTTCTTTTGAGTCATTAATACTTTAAAAAAAACAGGTATTATGAATATCATCCTTAGTAATTAACATAAAATGACAGTTGTGTTATTTAGAGCCAGCTTCACAGATGTGCAACTTGTAAAGTTACCCAGTGTGCTTCACTTAGAGGGGGCCCATGCCTGTTTTAATATTTGGCTATTGTAGTTGTGAAATTTCAAATTTCCAGGTGTTGCTAGTGGTAAAGAACCCTCCTGCTAATGCAGAAAACGCAAGAGACACAGGCTCAATCCCTGGATGGAGAAGAGTCCATGGAGGAGGGCATGCTAACTCACTGCAGTGTTCTTGCCTGAAGAATCCCATGGACAGAGGAGTCTGGTGAGCTTAAGTCCACAGGGTTGCAAAGAGTTGGATACTGCTAAAGTGACTGAGCATACATGCATCTTGAAATTTGTAATTTTTGAATAAGATACTTCATGTTTCCATTTTATACTGGACCCTTCAAACTATGTAGCCAGTTCTGGTTGTATTTTCTGACATAGTCTGATTTTGTTTTCATTTTAATTTGTCTTTCAAGTAGCCAGTATGTTCCAGCATACAGAACTACCAGTACAGAGATGAAGGTTTTTTCCAATTTTTTTTCAGTGTAGACGATATGGTATTCTTTCATATTCTCCATGTTTATATTCAAATATATGGAGTAGAAACTGAAATGATACTTGATTAGTATCAGTCACAAAATAAATTTTTAATTAATCATGATAAAGGATTATAAAATTCAGAACTATATTAATTAAAAAGGAAAAAAAATTTAAAAAAAAACTGAAATGAAACTATGCATTTTAGAAACTCACATAAATTAGAAAAATCAATTAGATGAAATATCCAGGAAAGCTCTTATTGCCCACTAATTCTTTGAATGATCTTTAGTCTATTAGTGTAAAACATTTTTAAGTATCATAATGGCTCAAACTTCCCTAGGATTTTATTACTTTCTCTGAGAAAGATCGTAAGCATTATTTATCAAATCTTTTTTATGCAGCTTGTATCTATTTCAAACAATCTGTTACTAGTAATCAAATACAGTTTTAACAGAGCAAGTATCATCTGAACAGGTTAAATATCAAACAGATAAAGTTCAACTTTAGCCAAAAAGAAGGACTTTCTTTTGAGTCATTAATACTTTAAAAAAAACAGGTATTATGAATATCATCCTTAGTAATTAACATAAAATGACAGTTGTGTTATTTAGAGCCAGCTTCACAGATGTGCAACTTGTAAAGTTACCCAGTGTGCTTCACTTAGAGGGGGCCCATGCCTGTTTTAATATTTGGCTATTGTAGTTGTGAAATTTCAAATTTCCAGGTGTTGCTAGTGGTAAAGAACCCTCCTGCTAATGCAGAAAACGCAAGAGACACAGGCTCAATCCCTGGATGGAGAAGAGTCCATGGAGGAGGGCATGCTAACTCACTGCAGTGTTCTTGCCTGAAGAATCCCATGGACAGAGGAGTCTGGTGAGCTTAAGTCCACAGGGTTGCAAAGAGTTGGATACTGCTAAAGTGACTGAGCATACATGCATCTTGAAATTTGTAATTTTTGAATAAGATACTTCATGTTTCCATTTTATACTGGACCCTTCAAACTATGTAGCCAGTTCTGGTTGTATTTTCTGACATAGTCTGATTTTGTTTTCATTTTAATTTGTCTTTCAAGTAGCCAGTATGTTCCAGCATACAGAACTACCAGTACAGAGATGAAGGTTTTTTCCAATTTTTTTTCAGTGTAGACGATATGGTATTCTTTCATATTCTCCATGTTTATATTCAAATATATGGAGTAGAAACTGAAATGATACTTGATTAGTATCAGTCACAAAATAAATTTTTAATTAATCATGATAAAGGATTATAAAATTCAGAACTATATTAAGATGTCTGCAACAAATAGGATTTATGTAATTTCCTTTTTAAATAAAAATAGTACATTATAAAAGAGAGAAGAAAGCTAAGTAAAATGAGTATATATCCTAAAATGCATTGCCATTGTTTGATAGAAACTCACATAAATTAGAAAAATCAATTAGATGAAATATCCAGGAAATGCAGATAAAGACTAGACAAGAAAATGACCTTAAAATGCAATGTAAGATTTTGATTAGGCATGTGGATGTTGTATGTAAATTGATCATATTTGAAAGAGAATATATTATTTTATTGCTCTCACTCTCTTTTCAAAGTTTGTGAACTAGAATAACTCCTGAACATGATGGCTTCCGTAATAGGCCTGCAAAATCCTCCTCTTGTCAAGGTAAAGGGTGGTTGCTGGACTGCCAATGCCTGTTACAATTTCTCCCATTTACTTTTACTGTTCCATCTTTAAATCGGCTCAACCCATGCTTTAGCATTCTGCCACACTCAGCATCCACTGACAAATCAAAATGAAAGGAATTAAAGAGTTAGATATGATTAAAGTTTAACAGCTGCTGCTTAATTCTCATTAGTACTGTCCTGAATTCATTAAGGCATCCGCACATGGGCCAGTACGTGTTTATGTGATGGCTAAGATATTCTTATGTTTGAAGATTCAAGAATAGATCAAGAAAAGCCCCGAAGGCCCCTTCTAGGCCTACTGTAATATTTGCTATTGAATTCATAAAACGGTCTCCTTCAGGGTAAAAATCACCTGCTAGCAGAGAGAGAAGATGAAACATTTTTTTTTAAGATACATAAGATGATACAACATCAGGTGGCAGCATACATTAAAATATATGAAATTTTTAGGTCTTTCAGCAGGGTACTCTGCTCTCCTTTAAGGGTCATAGTAGCATATAAGAAAGATCACAATGATAATATAACTTTCATACATTTAAGACCTTCATGAATAAAAATCTTCATTTGCATTGGATAAAAATTAGACAATATTGAGAGTATCTTTACCACTAGCTGTTGTATGCACACTTTACAGTGGAAGGCCTATTACACCTCATTAAATTATCAGTAATATAAGCATTTGAGAGGGATGTTTCTTGGAGCACTCCTTATATATGAAATCCTTTTGAGTAATTGAGGGCTTTATGCACACGGTGTTTAAGACAGAGTTAATAATATTAAATTCTTAAATATAAATTGGTATCAATGCATAGGACTGTGTACAAAGAATCTTTGCCGTGTGTCATTTGAAAAACTTCCAAGGCCTCAGTTTCTAAACATGTAAAGGTATAGGTTGGCCGAGAGAGATCACTTTCACATGGACTGCTATCTTATTCTGTGGTGATAAGATCTATAAGAAAGAATTAATTGTTCACTGTCCATCTTTGAGGCTTAGTTTCATTGCTTTACTTATTATTCACTGGTTCATTTATTCAGCAAGTTTTGGATCAGTTTTAAGTACTCTCTTAGTTCTGGATAAGGCAGACTGAGGCAGGAGGAGGTGGGGGAGATGTTTTCTAGCTTTCATTCCACTCATTTTCTAGTGAGTGCATCATACAATAAGAAAAGAATGACAGAAGTAAGCTTCATTTTGGACCTATGGTGAATATCATTACAAAGGATTCCATGGAGCCAGGAGTTGCAGGCTATTTAGTCAAGAAGAACAAGGAAAGCTTCCCTGGAGCGTCTCAAGATTAGACTTGAGATCTGAGATGAGAGGCAGAGTTAATGATGTGAGGAAGTTAGAGTCAGGACCCGAATAAGAAAGAACATAATCTTGAGTGATAATAATGATAATAAAGGACAAAATTAGCAGATGTATTCTTTGAACAATGGAATCCTTGTTCTTCTTGAGTCCACATATAATTTATGGTAATATTTCAGCGTGCCTGTAAGTTAAAAAGCAGTTTTCCTCACATTTGTTTCTTTTTATCTAGTTATTTTTTTTAGTCTTTTGAAGGGTTAGCACTCACTGAAATGCCACTTATTTTAACACTAGACAGGGAAGAACCATTTCTAACTACTTTAAATTGATGATCATGTCATGAATCAGATGACGTGTTGCATAATGCTTGTGTTTCACGCAAAGGAGAAAAAAAATAGAAATTGATTCACTGACTTTCCTGTTTGTAGACATACTGACAGAGAAGACTCATACCTGATGCAGTAGTCAACAGCATGACTACGTAATTGGAGATATATTAATTGAACTATTCTTAAAGAATGAAATTTTGAACTGATAGAAGGTATATGTATATGTAGTAATTATTGTATGAATCAGTAAATGCTTTCATAGTAAATCCATATTTTCAAATAAAATCACAGAGAGAGAACTTGTTATGAATTTGCTCATCCCATTTTTGTCTAGAGGCTGACCTAATGATCTAGTCGTATTCT
The DNA here is from genome assembly GCA_022376925.1 of Tragulus kanchil. NCBI lineage: Eukaryota > Metazoa > Chordata > Mammalia > Artiodactyla > Tragulidae > Tragulus > Tragulus kanchil. The sequence continues at coordinate 114,315,765 of JAIOJX010000023.1, read as the reverse complement.
GTCCTTATAAAAATTAACAAACTTCACATTGTATTTTTAAATTAAGTTTTAGGAACAGCAAATTTCCAGTTTCAATATTAATAAATTCAGAGTTGAAGGCTGTTAGAGTATTTAATTAAATCCAGTGAAAATAAATACACAGGAAACTTTTCTTTATGAAAATTAAGACCGCATGTCAAGTTTTATGTATTATTCAAAAAAGAAAACACTTATAAAACAAACTCTGAGAGATACTGATTGTGTGGGGAGATAATGATGGTACAATAATGCATTTCCCAGAATGACAGCGAATGATATCTGTAAATGGCCTTCAGTGGAAGAAAGAAAACACACTGCTCCAATCAATACACAGATAGACCATAATGTAAAGATTAGGATCAGAATATTTAAAAATTTAATACTTTGCCACTCCATATAGCACTTTGGAAGTCAATATCTTTGGAAACCTGGTCCATTTCTTCTTTGAAAGCATTAAAAAAATCATCATTTAAAGAAATTAGAGTCAGGACCCGAATAAGAAAGAACATAATCTTGAGTGATAATAATGATAATAAAGGACAAAATTAGCAGATGTATTCTTTGAACAATGGAATCCTTGTTCTTCTTGAGTCCACATATAATTTATGGTAATATTTCAGCGTGCCTGTAAGTTAAAAAGCAGTTTTCCTCACATTTGTTTCTTTTTATCTAGTTATTTTTTTTAGTCTTTTGAAGGGTTAGCACTCACTGAAATGCCACTTATTTTAACACTAGACAGGGAAGAACCATTTCTAACTACTTTAAATTGATGATCATGTCATGAATCAGATGACGTGTTGCATAATGCTTGTGTTTCACGCAAAGGAGAAAAAAAATAGAAATTGATTCACTGACTTTCCTGTTTGTAGACATACTGACAGAGAAGACTCATACCTGATGCAGTAGTCAACAGCATGACTACGTAATTGGAGATATATTAATTGAACTATTCTTAAAGAATGAAATTTTGAACTGATAGAAGGTATATGTATATGTAGTAATTATTGTATGAATCAGTAAATGCTTTCATAGTAAATCCATATTTTCAAATAAAATCACAGAGAGAGAACTTGTTATGAATTTGCTCATCCCATTTTTGTCTAGAGGCTGACCTAATGATCTAGTCGTATTCTGTCCTTATAAAAATTAACAAACTTCACATTGTATTTTTAAATTAAGTTTTAGGAACAGCAAATTTCCAGTTTCAATATTAATAAATTCAGAGTTGAAGGCTGTTAGAGTATTTAATTAAATCCAGTGAAAAATAAATACACAGGAAACTTTTCTTTATGAAAATTAAGACCGCATGTCAAGTTTTATGTATTATTCAAAAAAGAAAACACTTATAAAACAAACTCTGAGAGATACTGATTGTGTGGGGAGATAATGATGGTACAATAATGCATTTCCCAGAATGACAGCGAATGATATCTGTAAATGGCCTTCAGTGGAAGAAAGAAAACACACTGCTCCAATCAATACACAGATAGACCATAATGTAAAGATTAGGATCAGAATATTTAAAAATTTAATACTTTGCCACTCCATATAGCACTTTGGAAGTCAATATCTTTGGAAACCTGGTCCATTTCCCTTCTTTGAAAGCATTATATATTTAAGGTTTTTAAATTATTTATCTAGTCCATGTGATTAAAAATGAAAAATGTTAGTCCATCCATTATCTTCTGCAGCTACTGTCTGGATATTATTTCCCCCTCACCCTCCTTTAAATCCTTGATTTTTTTTTTCCTACCCTGTAAAGAAAACTCAATAGATACATTAAGAGAGCAAAAGAAAACCTCAGCACTCACTAACGTCAGAGGATGTTGCCACTTAAACAGCGTGCAGAGGTGGCTGTATAGGAACAATATACTCAAATATTTTTACTCAGATGTGTTACTTTCAGATTTGATAATCAAAAAATATGGTGTAGTTAAATGATGAGCAAGCCTACTGTGCAATTTTTCTAAATTACAGTTGTTTTTAAAATTATTCTTAAAGTCACTTCAAGGTTTGCATTTGAGAATGAGAACATTTTAGATTCTTTTAGTCCTTCCTCTCCAGGAATTGCTGTCATGAAAGGGAAGGTTCATATTTAAATAAAATGAGAAATTGTTTTAAAAGTCATCAAATTGAATGTAGTTTCTTACCATTTAGTTCTATGGGGGTTTTCAATTTTCTTTTAAAGGTTTTTATTTTCTTATGTATTTTCTTTAGATTTTGCTGATACCAGAATTATTGGCTTTCCAAATGTGTTATTTATTTAGGATTACAAAATAGATGATTTCTATTATTTCCTTTGATGGTTTATACTGGTAGGAGTAAAATAAATGTTACACTATTTTAACACATCTTTTTCTCCTACCTTACCTCAATAACCTTTTTATTCCCATTTTAACATAGAAATATTTAAAATATCTGAGAAAACTGTAAAATATGATATGTTAAATTATGAAAGAAACCTAGCAATATTCAAAGATGAAAAAAAAGGAGCATTTTATATTCCTCTATCTAATACTAAAAGACCTCAGAAAGAAAGCCCTTACATCACTCATAGAAATTCTCCTTTCATTCTACAGAGATCTCATTATGTAACTTGGCTCACAGGAACATTGATTATTATAGATTCAGTGCATTGACAATGATGCATCACAGTACTCTCTCCTTAAGATATCAAGATGATATCAAGATTAGCATGTTTTCTTCTATTTAGCTGAAGCAAAATAAACAAGAGATTGGAAAGAGGAATCAGGCTAAGATTCCATCCATTATCTTCTGCAGCTACTGTCTGGATATTATTTCCTCACCCTCCTTTAAATCCTTGATTTTTTTCCTACCCTGTAAAGAAAACTCAATAGATACATTAAGAGAGCAAAAGAAAACCTCAGCACTCACTAACGTCAGAGGATGTTGCCACTTAAACAGCGTGCAGAGGTGGCTGTATAGGAACAATATACTCAAATATTTTTACTCAGATGTGTTACTTTCAGATTTGATAATCAAAAAATATGGTGTAGTTAAATGATGAGCAAGCCTACTGTGCAATTTTTCTAAATTACAGTTGTTTTTAAAATTATTCTTAAAGTCACTTCAAGGTTTGCATTTGAGAATGAGAACATTTTAGATTCTTTTAGTCCTTCCTCTCCAGGAATTGCTGTCATGAAAGGGAAGGTTCATATTTAAATAAAATGAGAAATTGTTTTAAAAGTCATCAAATTGAATGTAGTTTCTTACCATTTAGTTCTATGGGGGTTTTCAATTTTCTTTTAAAGGTTTTTATTTTCTTATGTATTTTCTTTAGATTTTGCTGATACCAGAATTATTGGCTTTCCAAATGTGTTATTTATTTAGGATTACAAAATAGATGATTTCTATTATTTCCTTTGATGGTTTATACTGGTAGGAGTAAAATAAATGTTACACTATTTTAACACATCTTTTTCTCCTACCTTACCTCAATAACCTTTTTATTCCCATTTTAACATAGAAATATTTAAAATATCTGAGAAAACTGTAAAATATGATATGTTAAATTATGAAAGAAACCTAGCAATATTCAAAGATGAAAAAAGAGGAGCATTTTATATTCCTCTATCTAATACTAAAAGACCTCAGAAAGAAAGCCCTTACATCACTCATAGAAATTCTCCTTTCATTCTACAGAGATCTCATTATGTAACTTGGCTCACAGGAACATTGATTATTATAGATTCAGTGCATTGACAATGATGCATCACAGTACTCTCTCCTTAAGATATCAAGATGATATCAAGATTAGCATGTTTTCTTCTATTTAGCTGAAGCAAAATAAACAAGAGATTGGAAAGAGGAATCAGGCTAAGATTCTTGGTGTTTCCATTGGTTATGAACAGAGTTTTTAGGAGTGACATTGAGTTACTCTTTTTCCTTCATTGAAGCATTGTGCTCAAATATGCATATTTTGTAGCCTGACATCCTAATAATGTAAGACCAATAAGAAGAATCTTCAGAAAAATTTCCTCTTTCTTTTATCCTATATTTCATTCAGTTTGAAATGAACAGTTCATCTCTCTCTTTTGTTCATGAGATCAGATTTTGGCTGAGATTAGAGGGATTAATGGGATGCTTCCAACATTGCTATTTTATGATTGATAAAAGGATGGAATCTGTGCTGAGAACAGACATTTATATTCTACAGTATTTGCTGCTACTTACACCTTTCTGTAATGGATTCTTTTCACTAGTCTGTCTACTGTGATAACTGATTATGTTGAGTAGTATTTTCAATATCAAGAATTGGAAATAAATGACTATACTTAGGGCAGAGGGTCTGCCTGCTAATGCAGGAGACAAAGGAAATGTGGATTCGATTCCTGTGTCAGGAAGATCTCCTGGAGGAGGAAATAGCAATTCACTCCAGTAGTCTTGTCTGGAAAATTTCATAGACATAGCATCCTGGTGGGCTACAGTCCATAAGGTCTCAAAGAGTTGGACACAACTAAGTGACTAAACACACTCGCATACACAGGACTGAAATTATGGTGGCATGATCAGATAACATACACTCTCTCTATGTGATAAATATAAGCACAATTCTGCCTAGCAATATTCAAAGATGAAAAAGAGGAGCATTTTATATTCCTCTATCTAATACTAAAAGACCGCAGAAAGAAAGCCCTTACATCACTCATAGAAATTCTCCTTTCATTCTACAGAGATCTCATTATGTAACTTGGCTCACAGGAACATTGATTATTATAGATTCAGTGCATTGACAATGATGCATCACAGTACTCTCTCCTTAAGATATCAAGATGATATCAAGATTAGCATGTTTTCTTCTATTTAGCTGAAGCAAAATAAACAAGAGATTGGAAAGAGGAATCAGGCTAAGATTCTTGGTGTTTCCATTGGTTATGAACAGAGTTTTTAGGAGTGACATTGAGTTACTCTTTTTCCTTCATTGAAGCATTGTGCTCAAATATGCATATTTTGTAGCCTGACATCCTAATAATGTAAGACCAATAAGAAGAATCTTCAGAAAAATTTCCTCTTTCTTTTATCCTATATTTCATTCAGTTTGAAATGAACAGTTCATCTCTCTCTTTTGTTCATGAGATCAGATTTTGGCTGAGATTAGAGGGATTAATGGGATGCTTCCAACATTGCTATTTTATGATTGATAAAAGGATGGAATCTGTGCTGAGAACAGACATTTATATTCTACAGTATTTGCTGCTACTTACACCTTTCTGTAATGGATTCTTTTCACTAGTCTGTCTACTGTGATAACTGATTATGTTGAGTAGTATTTTCAATATCAAGAATTGGAAATAAATGACTATACTTAGGGCAGAGGGTCTGCCTGCTAATGCAGGAGACAAAGGAAATGTGGATTCGATTCCTGTGTCAGGAAGATCTCCTGGAGGAGGAAATAGCAATTCACTCCAGTAGTCTTGTCTGGAAAATTTCATAGACATAGCATCCTGGTGGGCTACAGTCCATAAGGTCTCAAAGAGTTGGACACAACTAAGTGACTAAACACACTCGCATACACAGGACTGAAATTATGGTGGCATGATCAGATAACATACACTCTCTCTATGTGATAAATATAAGCACAATTGTGGGCTACATTTTAAAAATAATAATTAGAAGTATTTAGATATAGGCTTCTAATTTATTAAGCATACAATAAATATCCTTAGTCAGCCTAAATGCTTCACTTCTGGTTTTGCTCAAATTTACTTCTTTTTGGTTTGGCTAGATTTTCCTCAATCTGTTCTAACATGTCTCATTCTATTCTTGTCTAATCTGAATTGCATCATTGTTTATAATCTCCTATATAGATCATAATTACTCTTGTCAAATACCCTTTCTCAAGACAGACTTGGCACCCAGAATCTATCTATATCTTAGCTTTATTACAGTCTAGTTATCCTCAGGATCCATCAGCCTCAGCATACAATAAAATCACAATATTAACATTCTAAGTCTGATGGCTTCTTGTCTTCAGATTATCTATCTGAATACGGATTATCTATCACCTTTCAAAATCTTTCCAAGTTGTTAAATGTAGTGTCATTTATCAAATGACTTTAGTGTGTGTGTGACACTGTGCTCAGTGCTTTGTGTCCATTTTCAATTTTAGAATTCATCTCAAATAGGTAATGTCATTATCCTCTGTCTGGAAATAAGAAAACACAAGCACAGAGAATTTAAGTAGCTAGCTTAAATTTTGTAAAAATGCTTGTAATGGGAAAATAGAATTTGAACTCAACTTTCTATAATCCAGGAATCTGTGCTTTTATTAATATGTTGTTAATGGGACTTCCTTGATGGTCCAATGGTTAAGTCTCTGCACTTCCAGGAAACATGGGTTCAATTCCTGGGAAATAGAAAATTTGAACTACAAGCTCTTTTCACTAGTCTGTCTACTGTGATAACTGATTATGTTGAGTAGTATTTTCAATATCAAGAATTGGAAATAAATGACTATACTTAGGGCAGAGGGTCTGCCTGCTAATGCAGGAGACAAAGGAAATGTGGATTCGATTCCTGTGTCAGGAAGATCTCCTGGAGGAGGAAATAGCAATTCACTCCAGTAGTCTTGTCTGGAAAATTTCATAGACATAGCATCCTGGTGGGCTACAGTCCATAAGGTCTCAAAGAGTTGGACACAACTAAGTGACTAAACACACTCGCATACACAGGACTGAAATTATGGTGGCATGATCAGATAACATACACTCTCTCTATGTGATAAATATAAGCACAATTGTGGGCTACATTTTAAAAATAATAATTAGAAGTATTTAGATATAGGCTTCTAATTTATTAAGCATACAATAAATATCCTTAGTCAGCCTAAATGCTTCACTTCTGGTTTTGCTCAAATTTACTTCTTTTTGGTTTGGCTAGATTTTCCTCAATCTGTTCTAACATGTCTCATTCTATTCTTGTCTAATCTGAATTGCATCATTGTTTATAATCTCCTATATAGATCATAATTACTCTTGTCAAATACCCTTTCTCAAGACAGACTTGGCACCCAGAATCTATCTATATCTTAGCTTTATTACAGTCTAGTTATCCTCAGGATCCATCAGCCTCAGCATACAATAAAATCACAATATTAACATTCTAAGTCTGATGGCTTCTTGTCTTCAGATTATCTATCTGAATACGGATTATCTATCACCTTTCAAAATCTTTCCAAGTTGTTAAATGTAGTGTCATTTATCAAATGACTTTAGTGTGTGTGTGACACTGTGCTCAGTGCTTTGTGTCCATTTTCAATTTTAGAATTCATCTCAAATAGGTAATGTCATTATCCTCTGTCTGGAAATAAGAAAACACAAGCACAGAGAATTTAAGTAGCTAGCTTAAATTTTGTAAAAATGCTTGTAATGGGAAAATAGAATTTGAACTCAACTTTCTATAATCCAGGAATCTGTGCTTTTATTAATATGTTGTTAATGGGACTTCCTTGATGGTCCAATGGTTAAGTCTCTGCACTTCCAGGAAACATGGGTTCAATTCCTAGCCAGGAAACTAAGGTCCCATATGTGGTGGGGTGTGGCTTAAAAAAAATCACTATTTTCTGGAAATGTTTCACATTTGCTTACAAATAGTTTTTTCATGTTTCTCTTCCATGCCCTTTATGTCTTTTGTTTTGGGAAACATCAGTTGAAGGTAGACAGTAAGACACCATGCTACTCTTTACCTGTGTCCTCCATGAGAAGCTTTCCTTGCTCATCACCTTGGTCCTGTGGAGCTCTAAGGTTCTTCTGTTTCCCTAGGACACTGGATTTCCTTATTGCTTCTTTAATTCTGTAGTTTTCTAACTTGTTATCTAATTTGAGTATATTCTATTTGCCTGCCAATTTACTCTGTGTTTCTGTGATCTGCCTTTTGTTCCTTTTGTCATCACCAGAGGGCTATTTTATTATCTTTTGTCAGTGCTAAAATATCATTTCCAAAAAGTTAGAAACACAATTGCCATAACAATATAAGATGAACATGTCAAAGTTTTCATCAATGCTAATAAAACAACCAGTAAGAGATTAAACCTGGTTTGAAGAGAAATAGGAGGAACTGGGATTTTTCTAGTTTTTCAGTTTAAAAATTCATAAATAAATATGCTAATGAATACATGACCAGTTATGGTTAATGTCTGCTAAGTAAGAAATAGTAGTCTGTGTGTTACTATTTCTCCTGACCAGAAGTCATTTGAATTGAAAAATGTGAATTTGAATTGAAGATTCTGAAGAAGCTCTTGCAACAGATACTCCTAGACTAGAATAATCTGCAGTGCTGTCAAACAAGAAGTATATGCATGAGTATCAGTTTTATAAAAACAAATCTCTAATATTATAGAATTTTTAAAAGAGTAATTAATTGTAAGTTTGCTGTCAAAGATATACACAGTAGAAAACCCACTAATCTTTAAGAAGAGTGGGGTGCCCCCAATGCTATATTGAAAATATCCTTAGTGATCTCATTGCCTGTTTTGCATAAAAGTTTCGGATCACTTTTCATGGCAAGTTTAACTGACAGATTGAAATGTGGCTGAAAATTGTGTAAAAATATGGATGTCATATCAAATCCTTTGTAAATTTGAATCTAGTGAGTATTCTCCCATTCACACAGGTCGGGCTCTTTTCTTTGTTTTGCTTGCCATTTGGTGCTCACTCACCACCTATAGCCTAAAATAGTGCTCTTGTATAATGTGTAAACTAAGCATCAATTAAGATAAGAACATTCTTCCACCACTCACAGTCGGGTAAAGAGCAGGGGACCCTTCTCTGACTGAAACTCATAGGCAAATGTGTAAGGTGGAAAACACCTAGGCTAAATTCTGAGTCATTTATTTTAGATTTTTTTTTTTACATAGGTTTTCCCTAACTAAAAGGGGTCAACTTTGGGGAAATATGAAGTCCAGATGATCCACAACATCAAACCAATGAAAAAAATGTAGCTAGAATAATGATAGCAAGCTTAGATTCTGAAACTAAGTGAACAGATATTTTAATTAAAATGTATATTTAATTCAAGAAAAGATTACATTTTATTTAAATCAAACTGTCTAGCCAAGACTTCCTAAGTATAAATAATTGATGACTTTTAATGCTAATAAATGTCAAAAATATTAGACAATATCATTCTTTTCAATGAAAACTATCTTATCTGTATATTTTTAAAGAAATGATTATTTAAATGCTATGTCAACTGATTGTCTAGCTTTGGGTTTGCTTTTGTTCCTTTTCTCCTCTTTATTGAGTATACCATATATGAATATAATACCCTTAAGAATCTATTGAATTTCGCTGAAAATTCCGAGCCATAAGAAAACAAATTTAGCACTTTAAGCAATTTATCATATTTCCTCATTTTTTGCATGTGGAACATCAATTATGATTTCTGTGACTTGCATCCTGGAGTTAGTCAAAATGAGGAAAAAATAAAGAATACTAAACAAAAGTTTTAAATAATTCGATGTCGTTAACATAGTCCTGATAGAAGTTTCTGGACAGAAAATATAGAAGATACAATTTTCTCACAAATATACCCATCTGGTGTCCCGCTTTCCCACCTTCCCTCTGCATATTTGGCATCTTCCTGATAACTTCAAGATATAGAAGCATTTTATGAAATATTTGAAGTGAAACTTTTATTGTAAACTCTGACAACTGACTGTGAACAGACATAATATATTAATAGTAAAAGCTAATAAAACAACATTAAGCTGAAGGTTTGACACACATCCAGCAGTTTCGTCACCTACAGTTAAAGTATGAAGAGTGAGGCACTGGAGGCAATTACATTTTTAGAATGAAAGGAATTCTAATTCCTGATCCCTGGGCTCGTTGACTTTAAGTCTAGCTCAATTGTCAAATGTAACCATAGATTTAATAACTAGTGTTGCCCCGAGAGGATGCTTTAGGGATAAATTTAGATTAAATATATATATATTCATATCCTTTGCATAACTGGCAGCTTTTTCTTTCTTGCTCAGCTGAGGACTGACAGCTTACTCACTTTTCTGTACTCCATGGCCACTGGCACATTTGCAGCTTAGAACTTGCAGTCATGATCTAAAATAACTCTTCTACAGACCAACTTTTTTTTTTTTTTTTTTTTACAAATTATTACCAAGTTATCTGGATTTCAGGGATTTGATAAAAACATATGTAGAAAACCCAGAAATGGGTATGTAAGACCTCTTTGAAATGATCACATCATTTTCCTTAAAATTCTTTTGAATTTGCAGCAGCATTTCATATTGTTTCTGCCCCATCTTGGTTGGCTATTCCTTTTCATTCTCACTTACGAAGTCCTCTGGCTCTGCTTGTGCTTTACTCATTAAAAAAAAATTTATTGTTTGAATAGATATATCCATTAACTATAAAAACTATGGATCAAAATAATAAGTGGATGAAATAGATAATTGGGTGAGATAAATCTCCATTCTTTGTCTACCAGTGATCTAACTTCTTGGCAATTCATTGCAGAGAAGCTCTTTACATTTGAAAGAATATGTGTATCATTTTTTCTACTAATAGTGGCATATTCTACATGTTATTCTGTTCTTTGATTGTTTTCACTTAAAATAGGTATTTTAGATATTATTACCTTCCAGTCCACACAAGTCTCTTGTCCTTTGTAATGACCTCAGAGAATAATTTATGTCCTATAGATTCATTATTTTAAATAATTCGATGTCGTTAACATAGTCCTGATAGAAGTTTCTGGACAGAAAATATAGAAGATACAATTTTCTCACAAATATACCCATCTGGTGTCCCGCTTTCCCACCTTCCCTCTGCATATTTGGCATCTTCCTGATAACTTCAAGATATAGAAGCATTTTATGAAATATTTGAAGTGAAACTTTTATTGTAAACTCTGACAACTGACTGTGAACAGACATAATATATTAATAGTAAAAGCTAATAAAACAACATTAAGCTGAAGGTTTGACACACATCCAGCAGTTTCGTCACCTACAGTTAAAGTATGAAGAGTGAGGCACTGGAGGCAATTACATTTTTAGAATGAAAGGAATTCTAATTCCTGATCCCTGGGCTCGTTGACTTTAAGTCTAGCTCAATTGTCAAATGTAACCATAGATTTAATAACTAGTGTTGCCCCGAGAGGATGCTTTAGGGATAAATTTAGATTAAATATATATATATTCATATCCTTTGCATAACTGGCAGCTTTTTCTTTCTTGCTCAGCTGAGGACTGACAGCTTACTCACTTTTCTGTACTCCATGGCCACTGGCACATTTGCAGCTTAGAACTTGCAGTCATGATCTAAAATAACTCTTCTACAGACCAACTTTTTTTTTTTTTTTTTTTTACAAATTATTACCAAGTTATCTGGATTTCAGGGATTTGATAAAAACATATGTAGAAAACCCAGAAATGGGTATGTAAGACCTCTTTGAAATGATCACATCATTTTCCTTAAAATTCTTTTGAATTTGCAGCAGCATTTCATATTGTTTCTGCCCCATCTTGGTTGGCTATTCCTTTTCATTCTCACTTACGAAGTCCTCTGGCTCTGCTTGTGCTTTACTCATTAAAAAAAAATTTATTGTTTGAATAGATATATCCATTAACTATAAAAACTATGGATCAAAATAATAAGTGGATGAAATAGATAATTGGGTGAGATAAATCTCCATTCTTTGTCTACCAGTGATCTAACTTCTTGGCAATTCATTGCAGAGAAGCTCTTTACATTTGAAAGAATATGTGTATCATTTTTTCTACTAATAGTGGCATATTCTACATGTTATTCTGTTCTTTGATTGTTTTCACTTAAAATAGGTATTTTAGATATTATTACCTTCCAGTCCCACACAAGTCTCTTGTCCTTTGTAATGACCTCAGAGAATAATTTATGTCCTATAGATTCATTATTTGCTTGTCATGTTCAATTAAAAAAATAATTCATTGACTTGTGACTTCAAGTCCAGGTACTTCTAGATCCAAACATTACTATCAGCCATTATCTTTCTCATTCTCTGGGCTTAATGCTCCTTTATGATAGCTTCATTTTCTGATTGTTTCTCTGTTTATTGAGGCAAAATGTCCAGTCTGATGTTGTAGAAGTTTAGTAGTTGTATGGATTCATATCTGAATCTTGTTGAATACATCGAATTAGACTCCTATCTCTGAAACAAGTATTGTATTGTGGGGAATGAAATGTCTTGTTTTTTATGCCTGGATTGCATGTGTTACCTTAGGTAAGGGGAGAGCATCAGCCCACAGAAATTCAAATGGACTAAGGTGAGGGGAAGGAATGGTATTTTTAATGCAAAATTATAATTATTGCCTAATTAAGGAGAGTTTGGTTGGTAGGTACTCAGCAAATGTCTAGAACAGTGCTTTCATCAGATGACATATTTTTTGTTAACTCCCTGTTGTCTGTTCATTTTACTTCAAATCTGTATCCTACTACATAAGTTCCTTTACTTGCTGACCATTAATCAAGTCTAATTATGCATCCTCTTCTGATTCTTTTTTACACATAAAACTTCTGTTCCATGCATACCAATGGTATAGTGTTCCCCAAACACATTTTTTCTTACCTTCCTCCATGTCTTATTTTAATGTGTAACAGTATTTGAAGCACCTGAAATATGTAATGTATGTATAATACACATATATAATACACATCTGTATACCCACCACTGAGACCAAACTGTTTATAACATTTTTTTTAACTTTATTTATTTTTGGCTGTGCTGGGTCTTTGTTGATATGTGGGTTTAGCTGCTCTGCGGTATATGGGATCTTCCTGGTTCAGGGATTGAACCTGTGTCTCCTGCATTGGCAGACAGGTTCTTATCCACTGAGCCACAAGGGAAGCCCATAACATTTTATCATATTTGTTTTCAGATCTCTTTCTTGTTGTAGATGTAAAATATTACAAATTGAGCTGAATGTTGTGTGTATCAATTTCACTTGTGTTTTGGACTCTATTTACACATTTAAGTACTCATGATTAGTATTAACTGGACTTTATGGAGAACCCCAAATGTCAACATATGTTTTAAAGAAGCTCCTCAGTTTTCCCAAAAAGAAACTGTGGTAACTGTGAAATTTTACCACTCATATCTCCTGCCAGGGAGGACCTACTTGACTGATGGCCACCGCTGCCACCCTCCAGCTCCACCTCTCAGCTGAGGCTGTTCTTTCAAGACTGTCTCAGTCAATGACCAAGCCCTGCATCCCCAGTGATACACTAATGCCACTGTATCATGTATAATATGGAATTTCCTCTAATGGAACACTTTGGTTCAAGGACTCCCCACTGGTCTAGGCAGCACGTAAGAGTACAGTGAGACTAGAAGGCCCTCCTTACCAGTCCCTCTTTCTCCCTCTCCATCTATGTGTGGTCTGAAGGCTCCCTACTTATTCCTCCTTTCTCTCCTTCAGCTTCTGTCATGCTTTCCCCATTAAATCATGTTCACATCTAATCCTGTCTTGGTTTTTACTTCTCTGAGGACTGGAACACAGCAGTATTCCAATGACCAGCCTGGATAGCATACACTTGACAGCCTTACTCTAGGAACAGTTCTGACAGTTCTATAGACATTCACTTTATCCCCCTCCTCATTTCATGTCGCATCCACTCTTTGTTTCACTCTCAATACTGCTTCATGTCTCTAAAGATGGACTTTAATTCTATAATCCATAAATAAAACCTCCACTTTTTCACAGGAGTTGGGCAAAGGACAGTGGCTTCCCTTTTTAAGTTAAGAAGAGGACTAGGAGCCTAAGAGTGTCTAATTCTCAGATTCTGTTGATTTCTCGACTGCACATACTTATGTATTGATATTCAGCTTGATTCTTATTGCTCATCTCCATCCTCATTCTACCACATACCCTTAGCTCATAAACACACTGTAAAACAGGTGTGTGTATGCACATTAACACACACACATTCACAGGGTCAGTAAGGTTTTAGCTTATTCATTCTACTAAATCTATTGCCACCATTACACCCATTTTCTATGAAAATTTTATTTCATTATTCTTTCAGTCATCTATACAATGTTTTATTCAACAAACACTTACTGATCATCCACTATGAACTAAGATTGGAGCTTTGTGCTGAGGATACATAAGCAAAGACAAAACCAATCTGTCTTCCCCATGGAGTTTATAATCTAAATGGGTAGACAGATGGTTATTGAATCAATGTAAAACCACAATAGATGATGTGTTTTACAAGTTAAGGATTCAGGGATCAATGGTGTTATGAGACTATGTAACATGAAATTTGACTTAGGAGTTCAGGAAAACAGTAAATGCATTTTTATTTGAAGAAAGACTAGGAATTAAAAATATATTACAATAGGAGGAGTCAGGTGCCAAAGTCCTTTAGTGCTTATCTGCTGATTGCAGCTCCAGGGAGGAGGTGGGATGTGAAGAGGAGACAAGAAGTGAAGAGGAGGGATAAGGTTAAACATGGGACACCTACCGTACTGTCATAAGAGACGAAGCATTTACATGCTGACTGGTGTTGAAGATAGTGGTGTTGATGGTGTCCAGACCATCCTTATAGCCTTCTGTGTGGAAGGTTTTGACAGAAAAGATCACTGGGACTCACAAGTATCCCTTACATTTCAGTTCTGTATGTCCTTGAACCAAATCTAAAATTTGGCTAATTTTGAATATGGACACTGTTTTCTATAGTCAGTTGAGTATGTTATATCTTAAATGTTTTGGAATCATTTGAAATTTATATATAAGATGTTTTGAATAATATAATGTCGCACCTCTTTGTTTCACTCTCAATACTGCTTCATGTCTCTAAAGATGGACTTTAATTCTATAATCCATAAATAAAACCTCCACTTTTCACAGGAGTTGGGCAAAGGACAGTGGCTTCCCTTTTTAAGTTAAGAAGAGGACTAGGAGCCTAAGAGTGTCTAATTCTCAGATTCTGTTGATTTCTCGACTGCACATACTTATGTATTGATATTCAGCTTGATTCTTATTGCTCATCTCCATCCTCATTCTACCACATACCCTTAGCTCATAAACACACTGTAAAACAGGTGTGTGTATGCACATTAACACACACACATTCACAGGGTCAGTAAGGTTTTAGCTTATTCATTCTACTAAATCTATTGCCACCATTACACCCATTTTCTATGAAAATTTTATTTCATTATTCTTTCAGTCATCTATACAATGTTTTATTCAACAAACACTTACTGATCATCCACTATGAACTAAGATTGGAGCTTTGTGCTGAGGATACATAAGCAAAGACAAAACCAATCTGTCTTCCCCATGGAGTTTATAATCTAAATGGGTAGACAGATGGTTATTGAATCAATGTAAAACCACAATAGATGATGTGTTTTACAAGTTAAGGATTCAGGGATCAATGGTGTTATGAGACTATGTAACATGAAATTTGACTTAGGAGTTCAGGAAAACAGTAAATGCATTTTTATTTGAAGAAAGACTAGGAATTAAAAATATATTACAATAGGAGGAGTCAGGTGCCAAAGTCCTTTAGTGCTTATCTGCTGATTGCAGCTCCAGGGAGGAGGTGGGATGTGAAGAGGAGACAAGAAGTGAAGAGGAGGGATAAGGTTAAACATGGGACACCTACCGTACTGTCATAAGAGACGAAGCATTTACATGCTGACTGGTGTTGAAGATAGTGGTGTTGATGGTGTCCAGACCATCCTTATAGCCTTCTGTGTGGAAGGTTTTGACAGAAAAGATCACTGGGACTCACAAGTATCCCTTACATTTCAGTTCTGTATGTCCTTGAACCAAATCTAAAATTTGGCTAATTTTGAATATGGACACTGTTTTCTATAGTCAGTTGAGTATGTTATATCTTAAATGTTTTGGAATCATTTGAAATTTATATATAAGATGTTTTGAATAATATAAGTATTGGGAGTTACATAAATGTTGGCCTTTTTTGAGTAATTGAAAGATTGTGGCTAGACTAGTCTGTTGGCTCCAGAGCTCAGAAATGGAGTTGCTGAGTAAAAGCTTCACGGAGTATTGTTGTTGTTTAGTCACTGTGTCCTGCCCTACTCCTTTGTGACCCTATGGACTGTAACCCACCAGGATACTCTGTCCATCGGGTTTTCCAGGCAAGAATACTGGCATGGATTGCCATTTCCTTCTCATGAAGTGTAGTTTAGTCCTAATAGGAAAAAGAAAAGATAAAGAAAAGGCAAATAATAGCAAAACAAACAAAACATTTTGCCATTAACTTAAAGACTCTTAAAATAGAATTGATTGACTCAGAATGAATTTCCTATCAATGAAAGGAAATGCCATTGTAGACAGGCATTTCCTAGGATATGTTGTGTGTATTTTTGTATGTGGCCGTGTAGGGGGAAAATGTTAATACAACAGATGATAGTTGAACCGGATAAACTTGAAGGATACCTGCTTTTTGGATTCTGTGTATCTAACCTCTGTTGCTGTGCTCGTTATTTCTTGACCACTTAAGCATTCCCACTTTTCCTTGCTGACAGCCTAAGCAGTTCTTTTGCCTGAAGCTTGAGATCTGAATGAGCAGGATGTTGCTCTTTTACTTTTTTTTAATGTAAAATATGTTTTCGGTTTGTGAATACACTCAGAGGCAAAGCAATGGGCACCAAAATTATTATTTTTTAAATGAAATAAAAATAGAGCTGACAACTAAAGAATTTTCACAGCAGTTATCATTATGTGTTATTATTAGCAGCAGCATGTGGTGACATTTTTGGCTCTAAATCCACAGAAATATATCCTAGATCATGGATGTTTCAGATGCTAAGGGGAAGAAAACAGAAATGCCACTCTCTGGTTTCACATGAGAAATTTTAAAAACAAAATGAAATAAGAAGGCTGATAATTTTGTACTAGATAGTAGAGACTGATTTATCTCTATCCTTAGGGGTTAAAGGGTTAATACTGGGACATTTCTATTAATGCAGATGTCTGCCACCAAGAATACTGTTTAAAATCTGCTGAGGAATATATTTGACTCTTTAAGCTGTGTAAAATCTGTCACATTATTAGTGACTTAAGAGCAGACTATATCGTATTTCATGGATTTAGTCAGCATGAGCCCTCTAGAACACAGCTGAGCAGAGTGAAAATCTAATGTGATGTGGCCTCATGTGCAAACAGAAAGGACTTCTGTATGGATATAAACTTGTAGACGATCCTGAAGAGGTTTTCTGTTTCTAGTACTGAAATTTCTCATAACAGAAATTCTACATTGACATTCTACTTGTGGAATCAAGACAGTATAGTGTATTCATTAGAAGGGTGGATTAAACTGCCTCTGTTGCTCTGGTCCTCACTAGATGCATACTCCTGGAAAGTTGGTTTATCACTTTAAATCCTTCTTTCCTAGCCAGTAATATGCGATAATAGTAGTTCCTACTTCTTGGGATGTTGTAAGGATTTGATTATATTATATGATGTCAAATCAAGTATGTGGCCGTGTAGGGGGAAAATGTTAATACAACAGATGATAGTTGAACCGGATAAACTTGAAGGATACCTGCTTTTTGGATTCTGTGTATCTAACCTCTGTTGCTGTGCTCGTTATTTCTTGACCACTTAAGCATTCCCACTTTTCCTTGCTGACAGCCTAAGCAGTTCTTTTGCCTGAAGCTTGAGATCTGAATGAGCAGGATGTTGCTCTTTTACTTTTTTTTAATGTAAAATATGTTTTCGGTTTGTGAATACACTCAGAGGCAAAGCAATGGGCACCAAAATTATTATTTTTTAAATGAAATAAAAATAGAGCTGACAACTAAAGAATTTTCACAGCAGTTATCATTATGTGTTATTATTAGCAGCAGCATGTGGTGACATTTTTGGCTCTAAATCCACAGAAATATATCCTAGATCATGGATGTTTCAGATGCTAAGGGGAAGAAAACAGAAATGCCACTCTCTGGTTTCACATGAGAAATTTTAAAAACAAAATGAAATAAGAAGGCTGATAATTTTGTACTAGATAGTAGAGACTGATTTATCTCTATCCTTAGGGGTTAAAGGGTTAATACTGGGACATTTCTATTAATGCAGATGTCTGCCACCAAGAATACTGTTTAAAATCTGCTGAGGAATATATTTGACTCTTTAAGCTGTGTAAAATCTGTCACATTATTAGTGACTTAAGAGCAGACTATATCGTATTTCATGGATTTAGTCAGCATGAGCCCTCTAGAACACAGCTGAGCAGAGTGAAAATCTAATGTGATGTGGCCTCATGTGCAAACAGAAAGGACTTCTGTATGGATATAAACTTGTAGACGATCCTGAAGAGGTTTTCTGTTTCTAGTACTGAAATTTCTCATAACAGAAATTCTACATTGACATTCTACTTGTGGAATCAAGACAGTATAGTGTATTCATTAGAAGGGTGGATTAAACTGCCTCTGTTGCTCTGGTCCTCACTAGATGCATACTCCTGGAAAGTTGGTTTATCACTTTAAATCCTTCTTTCCTAGCCAGTAATATGCGATAATAGTAGTTCCTACTTCTTGGGATGTTGTAAGGATTTGATTATATTATATGATGTCAAATCAAGTCTTTTGGAATGTGTGTGGCAATGTCATACAGCTGACAAGTTATGAAACCCAAACTCATGCTGTACTGACCAAGGGAACAATTCATAGTCAGGGTCTGATGGTATACCTCCTGGATTTGAGCTCTGACCCCACCAGTAAGTAACTTTGTTACTAAGTCATGTTTGTATTCTTAGTATAGAAGGTGACCCGAAGACTTCAACATGTTATTTATTTTAAAAATGTTAATCTAGCAGTGCTATTCAGGATGGATTATGAAACCTTTGAAGAAGTTCAATAAAGAGAAATTCTATCAGATGGGAAATTTGTTTGGCTCTCACAGAAATTCTCCCAGTGACTTAAACAGTTAGAAGGTTTACTTTTTGTCACAAAATAAACATTTGAATACAGGGGATAAAGAGTCAGGCAGTGGCGCCATGATGTAATTAGGGACTTGAGATCTATTATGTCTGTTAGACCATCCTTAGCCTGTGGTTGTGCCCCCTTGGGGTGACAAGTTGTTTGCTCCCACCTCCCTTTTCACGTGCCAGACAAGAGGTGAAAGGGTGAAGTCTAAAATGCACATGCTGTTTCTGACATCCAAGTAAATCCTTCAGAAAGGCTTATTTGTACCTCTATTTTGCCAAAACCATAGAGACCATCCTACATTTATCTGGAGTCTGGAAAACTGTGTTTTAGTGAATACAGTGAGTGCTAAAGCTATTAAATCAGATTTTTTTGATGTTGATATGGATAATACAGAAGAGACAAATGTACATTGAAAAGGTAACTAGTAATCTCAAACAAAGTATAGAAAAATGGATTTGATGCTAAACTGTCTACTTGCATATTCATTGTCATGTTTAATTCTTAAAACCAAAATTGATATGTCCCAAAATTCCAGTCATATGGATATAAACTTGTAGACGATCCTGAAGAGGTTTTCTGTTTCTAGTACTGAAATTTCTCATAACAGAAATTCTACATTGACATTCTACTTGTGGAATCAAGACAGTATAGTGTATTCATTAGAAGGGTGGATTAAACTGCCTCTGTTGCTCTGGTCCTCACTAGATGCATACTCCTGGAAAGTTGGTTTATCACTTTAAATCCTTCTTTCCTAGCCAGTAATATGCGATAATAGTAGTTCCTACTTCTTGGGATGTTGTAAGGATTTGATTATATTATATGATGTCAAATCAAGTCTTTTGGAATGTGTGTGGCAATGTCATACAGCTGACAAGTTATGAAACCCAAACTCATGCTGTACTGACCAAGGGAACAATTCATAGTCAGGGTCTGATGGTATACCTCCTGGATTTGAGCTCTGACCCCACCAGTAAGTAACTTTGTTACTAAGTCATGTTTGTATTCTTAGTATAGAAGGTGACCCGAAGACTTCAACATGTTATTTATTTTAAAAATGTTAATCTAGCAGTGCTATTCAGGATGGATTATGAAACCTTTGAAGAAGTTCAATAAAGAGAAATTCTATCAGATGGGAAATTTGTTTGGCTCTCACAGAAATTCTCCCAGTGACTTAAACAGTTAGAAGGTTTACTTTTTGTCACAAAATAAACATTTGAATACAGGGGATAAAGAGTCAGGCAGTGGCGCCATGATGTAATTAGGGACTTGAGATCTATTATGTCTGTTAGACCATCCTTAGCCTGTGGTTGTGCCCCCTTGGGGTGACAAGTTGTTTGCTCCCACCTCCCTTTTCACGTGCCAGACAAGAGGTGAAAGGGTGAAGTCTAAAATGCACATGCTGTTTCTGACATCCAAGTAAATCCTTCAGAAAGGCTTATTTGTACCTCTATTTTGCCAAAACCATAGAGACCATCCTACATTTATCTGGAGTCTGGAAAACTGTGTTTTAGTGAATACAGTGAGTGCTAAAGCTATTAAATCAGATTTTTTTGATGTTGATATGGATAATACAGAAGAGACAAATGTACATTGAAAAGGTAACTAGTAATCTCAAACAAAGTATAGAAAATGGATTTGATGCTAAACTGTCTACTTGCATATTCATTGTCATGTTTAATTCTTAAAACCATTTAGTAACCATAAGTAATAGCCCTATTTTCAGATGTGGCCCTAAAGATTAGTATGTTCCAATGCTGGACATAGGTAGAGTCTGTAGTTCGTCCAGCTCTGAGTTCTATGAAGGGCTTGCCAGATGGTGCTGATGATAAAGAGCCCACCTGAGAATGCAGGAGCCTTAAGAGAGGGGGGTTCACTCCTTGGATTGAGAAGATCCTCCTGAGGAAGGCATGGAAACCCACTCCAGTATTTTGTCTGGAGAATCCCATGGACATAGGAGCCTGGCGGGCCACAGCTCATAGGGTCACAAAGAGTCGAATGCAACTGAGGCAGTTCAGCATGCACACACACACACGCATATGTGTGTTCTGTGATCTTTGCACTGTACCATCATGTTGTTTCCCTTCAAATGCTCTCTCTGGTAGCAGATCATGGAACTACTGACCTTAATCCTCATCATTTTTGTCTTCTCAGACATGGCAGATATATAGTTAACTGTGCTTCTGCAGTTGAATTTAAATATGTATACATCATAAAGGGTGCGTACATCATGGGACAGGGTTAGCCAGTGAACAGAGCAATGAACTCAGATATAGAAAAGCTATGGCCTTATATGTTGTTCCATCTCTGCTGATAATGGTAGCTAACTTTTCAACTATCCTCATTTGAGAAATGGAAAAGGTGATCTGACCCTCACATCTAACCCTGTTCTTGTAAAGATAAAATTGGACAGTAGATGTGAAAGTTCTTTTGGAAGTTTAAGTGCTTGCTTACATCTATGTTAAATAGATACAGGGAATTATTATTATTGATCTAGTAACCCAATGTGGCAGTCTCCTTGATACTCTATCAGAGGCTTAATTGAACAGTTTTAGTGCAACCATATAAGCTGACAACATTTTGAAGGTGAAAGGGTGAGTCTAAATGCATGCCAATCCGTAAATCCTTCAGAAAGGCTTATTTGTACCTCTATTTTGCCAAAACCATAGAGACCATCCTACATTTATCTGGAGTCTGGAAAACTGTGTTTTAGTGAATACAGTGAGTGCTAAAGCTATTAAATCAGATTTTTTTGATGTTGATATGGATAATACAGAAGAGACAAATGTACATTGAAAAGGTAACTAGTAATCTCAAACAAAGTATAGAAAAATGGATTTGATGCTAAACTGTCTACTTGCATATTCATTGTCATGTTTAATTCTTAAAACCATTTAGTAACCATAAGTAATAGCCCTATTTTCAGATGTGGCCCTAAAGATTAGTATGTTCCAATGCTGGACATAGGTAGAGTCTGTAGTTCGTCCAGCTCTGAGTTCTATGAAGGGCTTGCCAGATGGTGCTGATGATAAAGAGCCCACCTGAGAATGCAGGAGCCTTAAGAGAGGGGGGTTCACTCCTTGGATTGAGAAGATCCTCCTGAGGAAGGCATGGAAACCCACTCCAGTATTTTGTCTGGAGAATCCCATGGACATAGGAGCCTGGCGGGCCACAGCTCATAGGGTCACAAAGAGTCGAATGCAACTGAGGCAGTTCAGCATGCACACACACACACGCATATGTGTGTTCTGTGATCTTTGCACTGTACCATCATGTTGTTTCCCTTCAAATGCTCTCTCTGGTAGCAGATCATGGAACTACTGACCTTAATCCTCATCATTTTTGTCTTCTCAGACATGGCAGATATATAGTTAACTGTGCTTCTGCAGTTGAATTTAAATATGTATACATCATAAAGGGTGCGTACATCATGGGACAGGGTTAGCCAGTGAACAGAGCAATGAACTCAGATATAGAAAAGCTATGGCCTTATATGTTGTTCCATCTCTGCTGATAATGGTAGCTAACTTTTCAACTATCCTCATTTGAGAAATGGAAAAGGTGATCTGACCCTCACATCTAACCCTGTTCTTGTAAAGATAAAATTGGACAGTAGATGTGAAAGTTCTTTTTTGGAAGTTTAAGTGCTTGCTTACATCTATGTTAAATAGATACAGGGAATTATTATTATTGATCTAGTAACCCAATGTGGCAGTCTCCTTGATACTCTATCAGAGGCTTAATTGAACAGTTTTAGTGCAACCATATAAGCTGACAACATTTTGAAGACTGATTCCTCTCTTTGACAAAGCCTGAGATCTGAACAAATGAATTCTCTTCTCTCTGGTGCTTGCCTGTGAGGCTGAGTTTTCAGCACCTTCCAGAAAATAAATGTAAACTCAGTCTTAAAAATAAAAGGAGATATTAACTCTTCACAGA
This sequence comes from Tragulus kanchil, assembly GCA_022376925.1. Taxonomy (NCBI): domain Eukaryota; kingdom Metazoa; phylum Chordata; class Mammalia; order Artiodactyla; family Tragulidae; genus Tragulus; species Tragulus kanchil. The sequence goes on along the minus strand of JAIOJX010000023.1, from coordinate 114,292,890 downwards.
ACCACTAAAAATTATTTGTGTGAAGAGTGTCTGAAGAAAAGTTCTCTCTTGACGAGTGAGTGAATGTTAGGTTCTCAGTTGCGTCCTACTCTTTACAACCTCATGGACTGTAGTCTGCCATGCTCCTCTGTGCATGGGCTTCTCCATGCAAGAATACTAGAGCCAGTTAAAATAAAACATGTAATTTATTGTGGCAACAATTTATTTATTAAGTGGTTACTACATCTCAGACATTGTACTTGTGTCTGGGGACACAGCAGGAAACAAGAAAAATATGGTTCCTACCTTCATGGATTTTCTAATCTATCATGGAAGAATAATATTAGACAGTTAATTAAACATGTCATGTTTCATTAGGCCCCTCAGTATGTCACAAATCAGTATGAAATTATGTAAGGAGGTAGAAGAAAGAAGCATAGTGGAAACTTTCTTTGTGACATAGATACACACAGTCACCCACACAAACATGAGACTTTTCACATTGATGAGGAAGGTATCCTAAGAAGCCTCAAATTTATAAGTCTATAAATTAATTTTTAAAACATGTGATTATTACCCCCCAAATAAAAATGTATGCATGAAAAATTGAACTGCAGAATTTTTTAAAGGGAAAACGGTTAGCCAGTGAACAGAGCAATGAACTCAGATATAGAAAAGCTATGGCCTTATATGTTGTTCCATCTCTGCTGATAATGGTAGCTAACTTTTCAACTATCCTCATTTGAGAAATGGAAAAGGTGATCTGACCCTCACATCTAACCCTGTTCTTGTAAAGATAAAATTGGACAGTAGATGTGAAAGTTCTTTTTTGGAAGTTTAAGTGCTTGCTTACATCTATGTTAAATAGATACAGGGAATTATTATTATTGATCTAGTAACCCAATGTGGCAGTCTCCTTGATACTCTATCAGAGGCTTAATTGAACAGTTTTAGTGCAACCATATAAGCTGACAACATTTTGAAGACTGATTCCTCTCTTTGACAAAGCCTGAGATCTGAACAAATGAATTCTCTTCTCTCTGGTGCTTGCCTGTGAGGCTGAGTTTTCAGCACCTTCCAGAAAATAAATGTAAACTCAGTCTTAAAAATAAAAGGAGATATTAACTCTTCACAGAACCACTAAAAATTATTTGTGTGAAGAGTGTCTGAAGAAAAGTTCTCTCTTGACGAGTGAGTGAATGTTAGGTTCTCAGTTGCGTCCTACTCTTTACAACCTCATGGACTGTAGTCTGCCATGCTCCTCTGTGCATGGGCTTCTCCATGCAAGAATACTAGAGCCAGTTAAAATAAAACATGTAATTTATTGTGGCAACAATTTATTTATTAAGTGGTTACTACATCTCAGACATTGTACTTGTGTCTGGGGACACAGCAGGAAACAAGAAAAATATGGTTCCTACCTTCATGGATTTTCTAATCTATCATGGAAGAATAATATTAGACAGTTAATTAAACATGTCATGTTTCATTAGGCCCCTCAGTATGTCACAAATCAGTATGAAATTATGTAAGGAGGTAGAAGAAAGAAGCATAGTGGAAACTTTCTTTGTGACATAGATACACACAGTCACCCACACAAACATGAGACTTTTCACATTGATGAGGAAGGTATCCTAAGAAGCCTCAAATTTATAAGTCTATAAATTAATTTTTAAAACATGTGATTATTACCCCCCAAATAAAAAATGTATGCATGAAAAATTCAACTGATCAATTCAGAACCTTACTGATTTTAGATAAGCAGTACTAAAAAATTCACATAGATATTACATAATCTTTGTTATATTGTTTCATTATATTTTTGTTTATTAACATTAATCAAGCCTTAGTAATGCCAGAAGATATAAAGGTATTACCTGAATATGATATGTACTTAAGTATGTAGTCATATATCATGCTAGGTAATATAGAGGCAAAGGGAACATAAAGCTAGGACATCAGAGAGAAGCAGGAACCTTCTGACCTTCTTAAGGTCAATTCTCTTTGAGTTGAATGCTTACTTTCACTAGTGACTCTTTACTTGTACAAAATATTTCATTTGTAAAGGCATAGCTTCTGCATCAGTGTCATCAAATGAAGATGTCTCTATAATTTGACAAAGAATTCTTGAGGGCTTCCCTGGTGGTCCAATGGGTAAGGACACCGCCTTGCAGTGCAAGGGGTGCCGGTTCAATCCCTGGCCTGGGAAGATCCCACGTGCCGCGGAGCGGCTGGACCCATGTGTCCAATTACCGAGCCGGAGCTCTGGAGCGCATGTGCTAAGAGCCGGTGCTCTGCAACAACAGAGGCCACCGCGATGGGAGGCCCACACAGGCCAAAGAACAAAGATGGATGAAAATACACAAATGAAAGACCAATAGAAGTAGCCCGCCTGCTCTCCTCCCCCCCCCCCCCCCCCCCCCCAAAAAAAAAAAAAAAAAAAAAAAAAAAAAAAATCTTAAAAAAAAAAAAAAAAAAAGAAGAATTCTTAAGACAAGAATATTGGAAAGGGTAGGCATTCCCTTTTCTGAGTGTGGCCTCTGTCCATAGACCCCATCCATGCCAAGAGCAGGGATTTCTGACTTCAGTTTGAGGACTTAAGGTTCTGCAAATGCCATTGAGGCCTTCATGGTGACCCTGATATTGGTCATGTTTTCATGATACTGTGATTAAAAAAAAATCTTACATGATTTATGTATACGATGTTCTAGGTGAAAACTCTATTGCATAAAATTTGTGTTGATTGAAAACATTTTTAAAATAGATATTACATAATCTTGGGGTTATATTTGTTTTTTTCATTATATTTTGTATGCATGAAAAATTCAACTTATCAATTCAGAACCTTACTGATTTTAGATAAGCAGTACTAAAAAATTCACATAGATATTACATAATCTTTGTTATATTGTTTCATTATATTTTTGTTTATTAACATTAATCAAGCCTTAGTAATGCCAGAAGATATAAAGGTATTACCTGAATATGATATGTACTTAAGTATGTAGTCATATATCATGCTAGGTAATATAGAGGCAAAGGGAACATAAAGCTAGGACATCAGAGAGAAGCAGGAACCTTCTGACCTTCTTAAGGTCAATTCTCTTTGAGTTGAATGCTTACTTTCACTAGTGACTCTTTACTTGTACAAAATATTTCATTTGTAAAGGCATAGCTTCTGCATCAGTGTCATCAAATGAAGATGTCTCTATAATTTGACAAAGAATTCTTGAGGGCTTCCCTGGTGGTCCAGTGGGTAAGGACACTGCCTTGCAGTGCAAGGGGTGCCGGTTCAATCCCTGTCCTGGGAAGATCCCATGTGCCAGGGAGCGGCTGGACCGATGTGTCCAACTACCAAGGAGGAGCTCTGGAGCGCATGTGCTAAGAGCCGGTGCTCTGCAACAACAGAGGCCACCGCGATGGGAGGCCCACACAGGCCAAAGAACAAAGATGGATGAAAATACACAAATGAAAGACCAATAGAAGTAGCCCGCCTGCTCTCCTCCCTCCCCACCCACCCCCTGCAAAATAAATAAATAAATAAATAAATAAATAAATCTTAAAAAAAAAAAAAAAAAAAGAAGAATTCTTAAGACAAGAATATTGGAAAGGGTAGGCATTCCCTTTTCTGAGTGTGGCCTCTGTCCATAGACCCCATCCATGCCAAGAGCAGGGATTTCTGACTTCAGTTTGAGGACTTAAGGTTCTGCAAATGCCATTGAGGCCTTCATGGTGACCCTGATATTGGTCATGTTTTCATGATACTGTGATTAAAAAAAAATCTTACATGATTTATGTATACGATGTTCTAGGTGAAAACTCTATTGCATAAAATTTGTGTTGATTGTCTATACAGCTGAACATTTCATGAAATGATATGAGAAAAGGTTCATAAAACTATATTCCACAGGCCAAATCTAGCTCATGGCTTATTTGTATAAATAAAGTGTTATGAGAACACAGCCATGTTCATTTGTTTATGACTTTCATACTGTGATAGCAGTTTTAATAGTTGTCACAAAGACTGTCCCACAAAGCTGAAAATATTTACTATGCATCCCTTGGTTATTTATTCATGATGTAAGATAAATACCTTGGGCCCAGTAAAACAAATCAGTTACATTACTGATATAATGGTAGTTATAGAATGAGACCTTGGAGTTATATAGTCCCCTGTTTGGACTTAAGCCTTCCTGTTTACAATTTGGAGGATATTTATTAAATTATTGAACATTTTATCTCCCCCTGTGTCAAGGGAGCTAATGATAACTTTCTCACAAGGATGTTGTGAGGATTACATAAAACCATGTAAGCACAGTGCTGGGTATATGTAAGAACATAATTTTCACAATATTTTACAGTGTAAAGAGAATGAATATCATCAGGGTATTGATAACTTGAGAAAAAAAAAAAACAGAGCTTAAAATTCAGGTCAAAATTAGGTGAACATTCAGTGAGTTGCCAAAATATAAGATGGGTGGAGAGAAAGTACTGCTAGGTCACCAACATCATGGCCTAACTTCAGTATCTCTGAAAATAGCTCACCTCCCTTCAGATTAGTACTGGATAAATTTATAATTGATAATTTCTTGATAAAAATGGAGGAATATATATTCTTCCTGTTAAAAGACTGGATGGTAAATGCTATGTCTAGCACAGTGGAGATATTAAGAGTCTGTCCTCTCAGGGTACATCATCTAATTATGTTTGTTCTGTTCACAAGCATAGAAATTTTCAGAACTAATCTAGCGGTAATCTCAGTATTGATAGAAAAATATGGAGCAGTGAAGTTCAGGTTACCTCTGATACGATACATAGACACTGCTTCCATCAACTATTGCATTTATATGTCCATGTGGTGTGTTTAGGCTTCCCTTGTAACTCAGTTGGTAAAGAATCTGCCTGAAATGTAGGAGATCCAGGTTCAGAAAGATTCCTTGGTCAGAAAGAATTCCTAAGAGAAGGAAATGGCAACCCACTTCAGTATTCTTGCCTGAAGAATCCCATGGGTGGAGAGGCCTGGCAGGCTACAGTCAGTGGGGTTGCAAGAGTCGGACATGACTTAGTCACTAAACCACCACCATGGTGGATTTGGTCATTTTTTTAAACAGTAGTTCCTATTTTTCTTGTATAAAAGAAAACATTACTCTGAAATGTTCCTTTGTTTAAGTAATCTTGCAGAGATTTCTTGATGATGCTTCAGATCTTCTAGAATAAACAATAATGGCATCAATAATGGCAGGCAGTTAGAGTATATGAAAACTTTGGAGGTTATTTACATGGTCCTACTGTCTGCATCTAATGCCATAAACAGTTTTGATGATAATAGATTACACAGTTTGACCTTTAGATCTCACAATCAGTAGAATAACAATCCTTTGTTGACTGATTTTGTAACAGGGGAACATTTGTTTCATAATAATATTGCTGAACTGTGTCAACAATAATTTCACCTCATGATAAATGCATTAATTTATATCATCTCTGATAAATGTGTATGAGAGATTAAGATGAATATGGATGCTGGCATTAACATTTACTGAGTTTTTTTGTTTACAAGGTATTTTTTTGTCTGTTTTCACCATCTCTTACCTTTCTAGACTCAAGGATACCTAGACCATTCTCATAACCTCCCCATGATCCTGAGTAACAGATGCTTAGTGCTAATAAGCAGGATCACTGTTGCTTTTGCCATTTATATCTAGAGAGTATGATGAATATGCAGGGCCATTTGCACTGAGCTTTGAATCTGCTTTGGTCTATCCATGATGTAGAGGAGCATCTGCTTCCCTTAGTCACCCAAACAAATTCCAAAAGTGAAAGATGAAAATATCCAAAAGCTGTTGGATTTTATTTTTCTAAAATTTTCTTGTGTTCCACGTCATTTAAGATTTAAGAGCCTCTGCTTGTGAGGGAAATGATAGAAGAAAACTGAAGACGATGACTGAAAATTACATATGTAAGGAAAATACCTTGTTTTCCCTGTTCTTCATAGAGGCAAGTGAGTTCTAGTAGGAGGTTTCTGTGTAGCTATTTATTTAACTGACCTCCTGAGGAGAATTTCTGCATCCTTAATTTTATAGGCTATAGTGTCCTTTAATTGTGGTAATTAAAATAGATAGCCCCCCAGACTGTTTTCTTAACACATAGATATTTCACCCTTTTTATTCAAAAAATTATCCAACCGTTTTGTTTCACCCCTTGCTCTCACCTCTCCCTCTCCTTTTTCCAAAACAGCTATTTTTTTTTATTATTTGTGATATGAAGACACCTATTTGAAAGGGTTATAGTGATGATATTTGGAAACCTGTGTGTGTGTGTGTGTGTTTGTGTGTGTGTGTATGTGTGTGTGCGTGTGTACTGAAGGACTACTGCAAGAGGAATTAAACTTGAAATATAGCCTTTAATGAATAGAACTGAAATAAACATATTGAGGGATAAATTTTGACTTGTTTGCTATTGAACTTTCAGTGATTAGAGATATTACAGCTTGGATGCATAACCACTTAAAAGGCGTTTTTTGAGACTTAAGAATAGATCTGAGTATCTTCTGAGATGCCTTTCAGCTTTCAGTTTTATGATATCTTATAATATATACTCACAATAGGCATGCACTCCTACAGAGGTGTACTTGTACAGTAGGCGGAACTATGGATATACATGATTACCCGGTTCTGTGGAATATTCTAATGTTGGACTTTTAGTGATTTTCATGCTAGAACCAAATGATAAAGCTTACTTTGCAGTAGTCTCTACAAGAAGAAATGATCATTAGTATTCTGAACTGCCTTGGAAAGAAGTTCATTTCAGGCAGGAAGAAATGGGGAGGAGTGGCTAGAGTGATAAATATCTCCATCCTTCTAAACAGGAAGGAGAATTTAGCCTAGAATCTGAAGCTTGAATAAGCCTTGATTGGTTCTGGGTTTAGGGTTGAGCTTCCCGAAAAAGTTTGGGCTTCTATACTGAGCTTTGAATCTGCTTTGGTCTATCCATGATGTAGAGGAGCATTGAAAAAAAAGAAAGTCCGTGTTGGATTTTATTTTTCTAAAATTTTCTTGTGTTCCACGTCATTTAAGATTTAAGAGCCTCTGCTTGTGAGGGAAATGATAGAAGAAAACTGAAGACGATGACTGAAAATTACATATGTAAGGAAAATACCTTGTTTTCCCTGTTCTTCATAGAGGCAAGTGAGTTCTAGTAGGAGGTTTCTGTGTAGCTATTTATTTAACTGACCTCCTGAGGAGAATTTCTGCATCCTTAATTTTATAGGCTATAGTGTCCTTTAATTGTGGTAATTAAAATAGATAGCCCCCCAGACTGTTTTCTTAACACATAGATATTTCACCCTTTTTATTCAAAAAATTATCCAACCGTTTTGTTTCACCCCTTGCTCTCACCTCTCCCTCTCCTTTTTCCAAAACAGCTATTTTTTTTTATTATTTGTGATATGAAGACACCTATTTGAAAGGGTTATAGTGATGATATTTGGAAACCTGTGTGTGTGTGTGTGTGTGTTTGTGTGTGTGTGTATGTGTGTGTGCGTGTGTACTGAAGGACTACTGCAAGAGGAATTAAACTTGAAATATAGCCTTTAATGAATAGAACTGAAATAAACATATTGAGGGATAAATTTTGACTTGTTTGCTATTGAACTTTCAGTGATTAGAGATATTACAGCTTGGATGCATAACCACTTAAAAGGCGTTTTTTGAGACTTAAGAATAGATCTGAGTATCTTCTGAGATGCCTTTCAGCTTTCAGTTTTATGATATCTTATAATATATACTCACAATAGGCATGCACTCCTACAGAGGTGTACTTGTACAGTAGGCGGAACTATGGATATACATGATTACCCGGTTCTGTGGAATATTCTAATGTTGGACTTTTAGTGATTTTCATGCTAGAACCAAATGATAAAGCTTACTTTGCAGTAGTCTCTACAAGAAGAAATGATCATTAGTATTCTGAACTGCCTTGGAAAGAAGTTCATTTCAGGCAGGAAGAAATGGGGAGGAGTGGCTAGAGTGATAAATATCTCCATCCTTCTAAACAGGAAGGAGAATTTAGCCTAGAATCTGAAGCTTGAATAAGCCTTGATTGGTTCTGGGTTTAGGGTTGAGCTTCTCCTGAAAAATTTATAGATAAATATGGCCTTCTATACTCAAAAAAATCTTCCCAGAGGAAATAATATCTAAAGTAGTACTTAAATGTTTTACAGCTGATGTGTATAAAGGGAATTCTAGGAAGAAGTATAATGATGCATAAATAGAGACTAAAATATAGGTTTTATTTCCCATGGAGGGATGAAATAAGACTGGGAAGATACACTGCAGTCAGGTAGTAAGTGATCAGAATATGTAAATTGTCTTAAAGAGTTTGGAGTGTATCTAAGAGAAATGGGAAGCCTTTTTTAGGATTTTAAGCAGGGCAGTGAAATAACCAGATAGACATTGTAAAAACTCTTTCAGGGAACCCTCCTACACTGTTGGTGGGAAGGTAAATTGGTACAGCCACTATGGAGAAATATGTGGAGTTTCCCTAAAAAACTAGACATAGGGCTTCCCTGGTGATACAATGGATAGACAGTCCGCCTTGCATTGAAAGGGGAGCTGGTTCAATCCCTGGTCTGGGAGGATCCCGTGTGCCACAGACCAGCGGGACTGGTGTGTCCAATTACAAGCCAGTGCTCTGGAACACATGTGCCCAGAGCATGTTCTCTGCAATAGGAGACTGCAATAGGAGACCCACGCTGGCCAAAGAATAAAGATGTATGAAAATAAAAAAATCCAATAAAAGAGATTAAAATCTTTAAAATTAAATCTTTTAAAAAATAAAATCTTTAAAATTAAAATTAAAAAAAAAAACTAAAAAAACTAAACATAGGTCTACCATATGATCCTGCAATCCCACTTCTGGGCATATATTCAGAGGAAAATGGCCCAAAGAGATACATGCTTCCCACTGTTCATTGCAGTGCACTTTATCAATAGCCAAGACATGGAAAAAATCTAAATGTCCATTGACAGAGGAATGGATAAAGAAGATGTGGGGTGTGTGTGTGTGTGTGTGTGTGTGTGTGTGTGTGTGTATACACATACATATATACACATATAAATAATGGAATATTGCTCTACTATTAAAAAGAATTGAATAAGTCCATTTGCAGCATATCGATGGACCTAGAGAGAGTCATACTGAGTGAAGTAAGTCAGATAGAGGAGAAATATCATATACATCCCTCTTATGTGGATTCCAGAAAGAACCGACACAAATGAATTCATTCGCAAAATAGAGACTCACAAACTTAGAAGATAAACTTATGGTTGCAGTGGGGTGGGGATGCTTGGGAGTTTGGGGAAAGTCAGGTACACACTGACATGTTTGAAATGGATAAGCATCAACAATCTATTGTGTAGCACATACTACCCTAATTTTATGTACCAACCTGGTGTTGTAGGAAGTGATCAGAATATGTAAATTGTCTTAAAGAGTTTGGAGTGTATCTAAGAGAAATGGGAAGCCTTTTTTAGGATTTTAAGCAGGGCAGTGAAATAACCAGATAGACATTGTAAAAACTCTTTCAGGGAACCCTCCTACACTGTTGGTGGGAAGGTAAATTGGTACAGCCACTATGGAGAAATATGTGGAGTTTCCCTAAAAAACTAGACATAGGGCTTCCCTGGTGATACAATGGATAGACAGTCCGCCTTGCATTGAAAGGGGAGCTGGTTCAATCCCTGGTCTGGGAGGATCCCGTGTGCCACAGACCAGCGGGACTGGTGTGTCCAATTACAAGCCAGTGCTCTGGAACACATGTGCCCAGAGCATGTTCTCTGCAATAGGAGACTGCAATAGGAGACCCACGCTGGCCAAAGAATAAAGATGTATGAAAATAAAAAAATCCAATAAAAGAGATTAAAATCTTTAAAATTAAATCTTTTAAAAAATAAAATCTTTAAAATTAAAATTAAAAAAAAAAACTAAAAAAACTAAACATAGGTCTACCATATGATCCTGCAATCCCACTTCTGGGCATATATTCAGAGGAAAATGGCCCAAAGAGATACATGCTTCCCACTGTTCATTGCAGTGCACTTTATCAATAGCCAAGACATGGAAAAAATCTAAATGTCCATTGACAGAGGAATGGATAAAGAAGATGTGGGGTGTGTGTGTGTGTGTGTGTGTGTGTGTGTGTGTGTGTATACACATACATATATACACATATAAATAATGGAATATTGCTCTACTATTAAAAAGAATTGAATAAGTCCATTTGCAGCATATCGATGGACCTAGAGAGAGTCATACTGAGTGAAGTAAGTCAGATAGAGGAGAAATATCATATACATCCCTCTTATGTGGATTCCAGAAAGAACCGACACAAATGAATTCATTCGCAAAATAGAGACTCACAAACTTAGAAGATAAACTTATGGTTGCAGTGGGGTGGGGATGCTTGGGAGTTTGGGGAAAGTCAGGTACACACTGACATGTTTGAAATGGATAAGCATCAACAATCTATTGTGTAGCACATACTACTCTGCTTAATTTTATGTACCAACCTGGATGGGAGAGGTGTTTGGAGGAGAATGGATACATGTATAATGTATGCCTGAGTCCTTTCAGTGTTCACTTGAAGCTATCACAAAATTGTTAATTGGTTATGCCCCAATAAAAATGTTTTTGGTGAGAAAACAAAACAAAACAAATCTCCTTCAGGCTATGTTTTAGAGAATGGATTAGAACAGGGCCCAGCTTGAAATCTACCACTGAGAAGGCTGTGTTAGTGATCTGTGCTGTCAGTGTAAGACCCCTGTCACCAGTTTTTCCAGTCGTTCATTCCCAGTTCCTAAGCATTTGGCCTAACCTTAGCAACCAGCCATAAATCACCATAGACCTGTGCCTATTGTTGTCTTCTTTGTCAGGTAAAAATAAACAACCATGTACCCTGCTTAAAGTTCTGAACTTTGGGAGTCTTCCTTTCTCTGTTGTCCTCGTGGGTTTCCCAAGATTGAGGCTGTTGTGCTTTAGTTGTGCAGAATACCAGCATATCGTACAGTATCATCTATAAATCTGAATCCCAGATGTTTCTTCCTTAAGTCAATTGGGCATAAAGAACCACTCTCATGGCCATAAAAGAAAGTTGAAGAGGATACAGTAAGGGCTGGTTCTATGAATATGACTCATTGGTTAATACAGTTCTTATCTTTAGGACTTGCTTGACCCTGATCTCTTACATACACTTCCCACTTGATGTTGGAGTGATCCTTTCCTTGCCTAAACTCTTATCTTATGGTTGGAGGAATGGGGGACAGATTCAGAAGCAGTCTTTCAACATCTACCAATAACCTACACTAAAGTCACATCAACAGTTTTAAGTATTTGTTGCACAGCATCTACACTTCTTGGTTTTATTTGTTGTCTTAGTGATCTCAGGCTGTTGTAACAATATACAATGTATTAGTATATTGAGGCCTAAACAACAGAACTTTATTTCTAACAGTTTGGGAGACTAGTTAGTCCAATATCAAGGTGCCAGCAGATTTGGTTTCTAGTAAGAGCCCTTTACCAATGCATTCGCAAAATAGAGACTCACAAACTTAGAAGATAAACTTATGGTTGCATTCAAGTCAGGTACACACTGACATGTTTGAAATGGATAAGCATCAACAATCTATTGTGTAGCACATACTACTCTGCTTAATTTTATGTACCAACCTGGATGGGAGAGGTGTTTGGAGGAGAATGGATACATGTATAATGTATGCCTGAGTCCTTTCAGTGTTCACTTGAAGCTATCACAAAATTGTTAATTGGTTATGCCCCAATAAAAATGTTTTTGGTGAGAAAACAAAACAAAACAAATCTCCTTCAGGCTATGTTTTAGAGAATGGATTAGAACAGGGCCCAGCTTGAAATCTACCACTGAGAAGGCTGTGTTAGTGATCTGTGCTGTCAGTGTAAGACCCCTGTCACCAGTTTTTCCAGTCGTTCATTCCCAGTTCCTAAGCATTTGGCCTAACCTTAGCAACCAGCCATAAATCACCATAGACCTGTGCCTATTGTTGTCTTCTTTGTCAGGTAAAAATAAACAACCATGTACCCTGCTTAAAGTTCTGAACTTTGGGAGTCTTCCTTTCTCTGTTGTCCTCGTGGGTTTCCCAAGATTGAGGCTGTTGTGCTTTAGTTGTGCAGAATACCAGCATATCGTACAGTATCATCTATAAATCTGAATCCCAGATGTTTCTTCCTTAAGTCAATTGGGCATAAAGAACCACTCTCATGGCCATAAAAGAAAGTTGAAGAGGATACAGTAAGGGCTGGTTCTATGAATATGACTCATTGGTTAATACAGTTCTTATCTTTAGGACTTGCTTGACCCTGATCTCTTACATACACTTCCCACTTGATGTTGGAGTGATCCTTTCCTTGCCTAAACTCTTATCTTATGGTTGGAGGAATGGGGGACAGATTCAGAAGCAGTCTTTCAACATCTACCAATAACCTACACTAAAGTCACATCAACAGTTTTAAGTATTTGTTGCACAGCATCTACACTTCTTGGTTTTATTTGTTGTCTTAGTGATCTCAGGCTGTTGTAACAATATACAATGTATTAGTATATTGAGGCCTAAACAACAGAACTTTATTTCTAACAGTTTGGGAGACTAGTTAGTCCAATATCAAGGTGCCAGCAGATTTGGTTTCTAGTAAGAGCCCTTTACCAATGACAGTGACAAATTTTATTTTCTTGGACTGCAAAATCGCTGCAGATGGTGAATGCAGCCATGAAATTAAAAGATGCTTGCTCCTTGGAAGAAAAGCTATGACAAATATAAATAGCATATTCAAAAGTAGAGACATCATGTTGCCAATTAAGGTCCATATAGTCAAACCTATGGTTTTCCCAGTAGTCATGTATGGATGTGAGAAATGAACCATAAAGAAGGCTGAGTGTTGAAGAACTGATGCCTTTAAACTGTGTTGTTGGAAAAGACTCTTGAGAGTCCCTTGGACTTCAAGGTGATCAAACCAGTTAATCCTGAAGGAAATTAACTCTGAATATTCATTGGAAGGAGTGATGCGAAAGCTGAAGCTCCAATACTTTGGCCACCTGATGAGAAGATAGGACTCATTGGAAAAGGGCCAGATGTTGGGAAAAATAGAAGGCAAAAGGAGAAGGGATGGCAGAAGACAAGATGGTTGGATGGCATCACTAAGTCAATGGGCATGAGTTTGAGCAGGCTCTTGGTAACGGTGAAGGACAGGGAAACTTGGTGTGTTGCAGTCCATGGGGTTGCAAAGAGTCAGGCATGACTGAGTGACTGAACAGAACTGAAATCAAGAGTCCTTCTCCTGCCTGGAAGATGACCACCTTCTCTCTCTGTCCCCACAAGGAAGAAAGAAGAAGCTCTGCTGCCTCTTCCTCTTCTTTTAAGGAGAATAATCTTGTCTTAGGGGCTCTTCCCTTGTGACCTCACCTAAACCTAATTTCCTCTGAGAGGACTTATATCTTTATACCATCACACTGGGGACTACAATTTCAGCATAAGAACTTGACTCATGGTTAATACAGTTCTTATCTTTAGGACTTGCTTGACCCTGATCTCTTACATACACTTCCCACTTGATGTTGGAGTGATCCTTTCCTTGCCTAAACTCTTATCTTATGGTTGGAGGAATGGGGGACAGATTCAGAAGCAGTCTTTCAACATCTACCAATAACCTACACTAAAGTCACATCAACAGTTTTAAGTATTTGTTGCACAGCATCTACACTTCTTGGTTTTATTTGTTGTCTTAGTGATCTCAGGCTGTTGTAACAATATACAATGTATTAGTATATTGAGGCCTAAACAACAGAACTTTATTTCTAACAGTTTGGGAGACTAGTTAGTCCAATATCAAGGTGCCAGCAGATTTGGTTTCTAGTAAGAGCCCTTTACCAATGACAGTGACAAATTTTATTTTCTTGGACTGCAAAATCGCTGCAGATGGTGAATGCAGCCATGAAATTAAAAGATGCTTGCTCCTTGGAAGAAAAGCTATGACAAATATAAATAGCATATTCAAAAGTAGAGACATCATGTTGCCAATTAAGGTCCATATAGTCAAACCTATGGTTTTCCCAGTAGTCATGTATGGATGTGAGAAATGAACCATAAAGAAGGCTGAGTGTTGAAGAACTGATGCCTTTAAACTGTGTTGTTGGAAAAGACTCTTGAGAGTCCCTTGGACTTCAAGGTGATCAAACCAGTTAATCCTGAAGGAAATTAACTCTGAATATTCATTGGAAGGAGTGATGCGAAAGCTGAAGCTCCAATACTTTGGCCACCTGATGAGAAGATAGGACTCATTGGAAAAGGGCCAGATGTTGGGAAAAATAGAAGGCAAAAGGAGAAGGGGATGGCAGAAGACAAGATGGTTGGATGGCATCACTAAGTCAATGGGCATGAGTTTGAGCAGGCTCTTGGTAACGGTGAAGGACAGGGAAACTTGGTGTGTTGCAGTCCATGGGGTTGCAAAGAGTCAGGCATGACTGAGTGACTGAACAGAACTGAAATCAAGAGTCCTTCTCCTGCCTGGAAGATGACCACCTTCTCTCTCTGTCCCCACAAGGAAGAAAGAAGAAGCTCTGCTGCCTCTTCCTCTTCTTTTAAGGAGAATAATCTTGTCTTAGGGGCTCTTCCCTTGTGACCTCACCTAAACCTAATTTCCTCTGAGAGGACTTATATCTTTATACCATCACACTGGGGACTACAATTTCAGCATAAGAACTTGAGGGGGACACAGACATAAAATCCATAATAACATGGTACTACTAAGGAGTCTGGATATCATCTAAGGGAAATGTGGATCTATTTTATTATTTTATCAGGCCAGTAAAATAATCACCTTTGTGTTTTTAAAAACTCACACAGGCTATGTTTTATACAAAGGATTAAAGTGGGCATAACTGAGGAGAGGAAGACCTCTTAGTGCTTAAGATAATTATATGACTAAGAAATGCAGTTGATGTAGGCTAGGATAATGGCCAGAAAGAGGAAAATTGTATCAGTTTTAGAAATGTCCAGGAGGTCAATGAAGCAGCACTTTATTATAGTTCAAGCTTAAAGAAATTCAGAGCTATTAATATATTTTATTGAAATTTGGGTCACATGGATGGGAGCTAAATTGTCACCACTGAAGGGAAGTTTGTAGGTTATTTTTGGTTCATGTTGTGGTTGAAGTTCTTTTAGGGTATCTGCATGGAGATGCTAAATATACTGTTGATTATTTAGTTAGGATAATTTAGAGAGTTAATAATTCATCAGTCAGTTTTCATGATGACTGTACTTGAAACACAGAAATAAACACGGGGTTTTTTTTAATCCTTTTTTTTAAATTTTTTATTTTTATTTTATTTTATTTTCTGGTTGGGGGCGGGTTGGGGAGGGAAGGGGGCAGGTGGGCCACTTCTATTGGTCTTTCATTTTATCTGTTTTCATCCATCCTTGTTCTTTGGCCCATCTGGGCCTCCCATCACGGTGACCTCTGTTGTCTCAGAGCACCGGCTCTGGGCGCATGCACTCCAGAGCTCTGACTCAGTAATTGGACACACTGGTCTAGCCGCTCTGCGGCACGTGGGATCTTCCCAGGCCAGGGATCGAACCAGCACCACTTGCACTGCAAGGCGGTGTCCTTACCCACTGGACCACCAGAGAAGCCCAACAATAGGGTTTTAAAATTTATTATATAGTAATTTCCTTAAGACAAATTATATTTAAATGACAAAGAGGAAGAGGCTATTTAATATTTGTTAGTCTCGGTTTTTCTTCATTTTTTTATTATTTTATAAGTGAAAGAAAACTGAATCTAATACACAAAATATTGCATAGCAACATCTAACAGAATTTAGTCTAAACAGAATATAAGTTCACATCTTCATGTTGCCCTGACAAAGTCCTAGCATAAGTACCTTGTTGTTTTACAGCATCAGGTTCATCATATATCAAAGGAAGGAAATACCTCCTTTCTAGTTTGAAAGGCTATAAATTGATAGCTACATAATCATTGTTTCTTTCAAATCTAGGCCCACCTTAAAGGACAAGTTTGAAATTAGTTTTATTTGTTTTACTTAGGGAGGTGTGAAGAAGAAAGGTGAGCACTATTTCTGCATCCTCAGCATAATATCTGACTATTTGAGGAAAATGAAAGCCACTGGACAATTAGGATAAGATCCTCCCATTTTACTATCCATGGTAAACAAGAACTTTTCTACACTTAAAATGAAAGTCTGAACTTTGTAAAAGGATCTGAGATTTTCCTTGAAAGAATGAACATTTATGTACACAGTTGATACTTAGAGACACACATGACAAGTGCTTATTAAGGAATATTATCTGGTAGTCTAATGATTGTCTCCTCCCTTAGGAAGTCTAGTCTTACATCATGTGAGGAAATAAATTGACCTGAAAACAAAGATTCTAAAAACAAAATAACCGCCATCTTATATGCTTTGATCTTTGGTGTCACCTGTCATTCCCAAAGAACACTTCAGCAGTATCTGATATTCCTAAAATTTAATAATTCTCTGCTCAATGTAGGGTGAATCTGTTTTTATGACTTTGGTTTGAATATCTTGGCAATTTTGACCAGCCTGTACTTTAGTTCAGTAGTCAGTGAGGGTAGAATGTATATTTACCTCTATTAAATGAAGGAGCAAGCCATTGCTTGGAGTAGCTTGATGCTCGCAATAATGAGTTCATCTGCCCTGTCAAATCAGTGGAAGTAACTTTATAAACTATTTTTCTTTTGAAAATAAGACCTTAAGAAATCAATTGTCTTTGGTGAAGTTATTTTCCCACCAGTCTAATAGAGTCACTGTTAAACATAATGCTGAAAAGGGATCTGAATTTGCCTCACCCTTTTTGGAAAAAATAGCACAGATTATTTCACTTGTTTATAATTTTCATGTGACCTCAACTGGAAAATTTCAGATGAACCTAATGTAGTATTAGATTATAAAATATCAGTGGATATAGACAGTTTGTGGTAGATAATGTGTGTGTGCATGCTGTCGCTTCATGGAGGTGGGCAAAAGGACCTCTTCACAAATTGACCCAATTTAATTCACTTGAGATGACTAGAAGCAGCTTCCCTGTTGGCTCAGACAGTAAAGAATCTGCCTGCCATGCAGGCAACACTTGTTCGATCCCTGGGAAAGGAAGATCCCCTGCAGAAGGAAATGGCATCCCACTCAGAGAGGACTACAAGGTTATGGAAGATGTACTAGAGTTTTGGTGATTTTTTTTTTTTTTTTTAATTTGGCCACACCACATGGTGTGGGATATCTTAGTTCTCTGACCACAGATTGAAGCCATGCCCCTGTAGTGCAAGTGTGTAGTCCTAACCACTGGACTGTCAGGTTGATGATTTTCAATAACAGGTAGGCATGTAATGAACTGAACAATAATTTTTGCTGCTGTTATTATGACTTTAATTTTAGTTCCATAGAGGTGAGGTTACCTAATGCACAAGATTTGTAAACCAGCAACTTAGTCGTTACATTTGATACAAAGACTTTAAAATATTACTTTATTCTTACAAATAAATAAAAATACAAAGCCATAATAAACATTAAATATATTCTACTATAAAAATGACATTTTAAATTATTTTTTTTTTTACAATATAGCTAGTTAAATCGCCATTATATGCTTTGATCTTTGGTGTCACCTGTCATTCCCAAAGAACACTTCAGCAGTATCTGATATTCCTAAAATTTAATAATTCTCTGCTCAATGTAGGGTGAATCTGTTTTTATGACTTTGGTTTGAATATCTTGGCAATTTTGACCAGCCTGTACTTTAGTTCAGTAGTCAGTGAGGGTAGAATGTATATTTACCTCTATTAAATGAAGGAGCAAGCCATTGCTTGGAGTAGCTTGATGCTCGCAATAATGAGTTCATCTGCCCTGTCAAATCAGTGGAAGTAACTTTATAAACTATTTTTCTTTTGAAAATAAGACCTTAAGAAATCAATTGTCTTTGGTGAAGTTATTTTCCCACCAGTCTAATAGAGTCACTGTTAAACATAATGCTGAAAAGGGATCTGAATTTGCCTCACCCTTTTTGGAAAAAATAGCACAGATTATTTCACTTGTTTATAATTTTCATGTGACCTCAACTGGAAAATTTCAGATGAACCTAATGTAGTATTAGATTATAAAATATCAGTGGATATAGACAGTTTGTGGTAGATAATGTGTGGGGCATGCTGTCGCTTCATGGAGGTGGGCAAAAGGACCTCTTCACAAATTGACCCAATTTAATTCACTTGAGATGACTAGAAGCAGCTTCCCTGTTGGCTCAGACAGTAAAGAATCTGCCTGCCATGCAGGCAACACTTGTTCGATCCCTGGGAAAGGAAGATCCCCTGCAGAAGGAAATGGCATCCCACTCAGAGAGGACTACAAGGTTATGGAAGATGTACTAGAGTTTTGGTGATTTTGTTGTTTTTTTTAATTTGGCCACACCACATGGTGTGGGATATCTTAGTTCTCTGACCACAGATTGAAGCCATGCCCCTGTAGTGCAAGTGTGTAGTCCTAACCACTGGACTGTCAGGTTGATGATTTTCAATAACAGGTAGGCATGTAATGAACTGAACAATAATTTTTGCTGCTGTTATTATGACTTTAATTTTAGTTCCATAGAGGTGAGGTTACCTAATGCACAAGATTTGTAAACCAGCAACTTAGTCGTTACATTTGATACAAAGACTTTAAAATATTACTTTATTCTTACAAATAAATAAAAATACAAAGCCATAATAAACATTAAATATATTCTACTATAAAAATGACATTTTAAATTGCTGATCTTGTTCTAGTTCTGGAAATATATATCATTAAAGTAAAACTTAAAATATGAGAGCATAGTTAAAGAATGAGATGAACTCCATGCAGAATGAAATAAAAAACACTTAATTGAATGTCTCTTTTAAAAACATCCACAGAGGAGTAAGCTGAAATAAAGTCAGAAATACCAGGAGAACAATAAGAGAATGCAAAACAACTAAACAGAGACTTGACAGGATAGAAAATGAAGAAGAAGTCATAACTATACACAGTGGACTTCATCATTCGCTGGCCCTCAGATTGCTTTTGACACTCCTGTAGAATAGCAAATATAAAGCCTGGCAGATGGGGCACTTTCAATAGAAACTGATAGAAAAATCCTATAATGGGAAATTCTTTCAGATGTCTGAAAGAAAATGTTACAATGCTTTGATCAAATGCAAAAGCAGTACAGAAATATTTAGCAAAAGATTTTATAATGGGAAAGATTCCTAAACCAACACATGCCCATTGCTTTCAGTGGTCCAGAATATTCCAGAAAAATTGGAATAGTTTACTCATAGACCTCATACTTTCTGAAAGTGCATGTAATATTTTGGGGAAAATAAAATATTATCTTGGAATCAATATATACAACTTGCTAATAAAAATACACTAAAATAAGCACCAACATACAATTAAAAGGGACATGTCTCAGCATCATAGCTCTATTTTTAAATGACCATTTTGGACAAAATGCAGTTTCTTGTATTATCAAATATGTGTTTAACATAAATCTCCCATGTGAAAAATAAAATTTGGTTTGCAGTGTTTTATGTTTCATCTCACATGAAGGATAAAATAATTGACTGACTTT
This sequence comes from Tragulus kanchil, assembly GCA_022376925.1. NCBI lineage: Eukaryota > Metazoa > Chordata > Mammalia > Artiodactyla > Tragulidae > Tragulus > Tragulus kanchil. The sequence continues at coordinate 114,273,208 of JAIOJX010000023.1, read as the reverse complement.
ATAATAGAAAGTTTATAGGAAAATTATCTAGTTTTTTTCTGATCTATTTTTGTATTTATTAAAGTGGCGTACATGTCCTAAACTTCCTCTATTATCCTGTGACACATTAGTGCAGAAGTAAAACACTGTATGCTTCTAAAATATTTACAACTATTCTTTTAGTCTGCAGACATCAAAAGTGTTCATGCTTATTGTTTTGACTAGACTTATGTATAATATTAGAATTAATATTAACTTAATATTAATTCTAATTAATTTAGAATTATCATAAGATTAATTACAATTTCAAGAAAATCAAGATTAATGAGTCAAATAAAATATTGTGAGTCAAATTAGTCCAGTCTCAGACCTGATGGAGGTTAAGAAGACTAGATCCTCTTAGCTTAAGCAGTAAGAGGGAAATCTCATGTTGACATTTGGAAATCAACAAGTTTGATCAGGAAAAATGAGACTGAGGTCAAATCCTGTTTGCTTAGAAATTAGTCAGTAATTAACATTAGAGAAGAATTTCTTTGAAGGTTTAGTATTTTTTTCTTTTGCTACCTAGAAGACTCAACTAATACCTGGTTTAACCTCTTAATATCTATTTTAGCTACTTAAAGACTAAATACTATGAAAGTTTAGAAGAATTTTTAGGGTGGAATGTGTATAACAATGGACTTTTGAATACATTCATTTAAATGATTTGGAAGAACTCTTGGTTTTAGTCATCTGAATTAATGAGATTAGTGACTTGAATGGTATGACTTTTTGTGTTAGCAAACTCTAAGTTTTGAATGTTACTCATGACTTTACTGCATGCACAATAGAAACATTACAAGATGGCATGTGAAGAGGAGAGGTGGGTTCTCACTTCTAACTCTTTCCCTTTCGTTTTTGAGTTTTACCTCAACTCTAGTATATCCTGTTGGCTTCCCATTTACTTTTCCTTCAAGTAATCACTCTGCTTTCCTATTTCTCCATACTCTATAAGCCGGTTCATCTCCAGCTTATTGATGTACTCTTAAGTTGAACTCTGTAAACAATGAGCTGTTAATTTAAGTCTCTTATTTCACTCTCAGATTGTTTCTCATGAATTAAATTGAAGGAGGCCAGGCATTTCTGGAAACAAATATTGCCTCCCGAATACCTTGGGAAGTGAGATGTTAATACATTTCTACAGTTCTTCAGAGAGATTTTCACACTTGTGTCAGAGATGAATTTTCTATGCAATCTGTTAAATGTCTGATAGAGAAAAACCTGGTTAGGGTTTAGAAAGTCGTGGAAATGGAGAAACAGAAGGTATCAGTGAATAGGGTAACTTGGTAGATCATGGACAAAGTACAAAATGAAAGAGAGTGCATGCGCTCCAGAACACTGGCTCATAATTGGACACACCTGTCCAGCTGCTCCATGGCATATGGGATATTCCTGTGCCAAGGATCGAACTGGTGCCCCTTGTACTGCAAGGCTGACTCATTACTCACTGGACCACCAGGGAAGCCCTCAAGAAAATCAAGATTAATGAGTCAAATAAAATATTGTGAGTCAAATTAGTCCAGTCTCAGACCTGATGGAGGTTAAGAAGACTAGATCCTCTTAGCTTAAGCAGTAAGAGGGAAATCTCATGTTGACATTTGGAAATCAACAAGTTTGATCAGGAAAAATGAGACTGAGGTCAAATCCTGTTTGCTTAGAAATTAGTCAGTAATTAACATTAGAGAAGAATTTCTTTGAAGGTTTAGTATTTTTTTCTTTTGCTACCTAGAAGACTCAACTAATACCTGGTTTAACCTCTTAATATCTATTTTAGCTACTTAAAGACTAAATACTATGAAAGTTTAGAAGAATTTTTAGGGTGGAATGTGTATAACAATGGACTTTTGAATACATTCATTTAAATGATTTGGAAGAACTCTTGGTTTTAGTCATCTGAATTAATGAGATTAGTGACTTGAATGGTATGACTTTTTGTGTTAGCAAACTCTAAGTTTTGAATGTTACTCATGACTTTACTGCATGCACAATAGAAACATTACAAGATGGCATGTGAAGAGGAGAGGTGGGTTCTCACTTCTAACTCTTTCCCTTTCGTTTTTGAGTTTTACCTCAACTCTAGTATATCCTGTTGGCTTCCCATTTACTTTTCCTTCAAGTAATCACTCTGCTTTCCTATTTCTCCATACTCTATAAGCCGGTTCATCTCCAGCTTATTGATGTACTCTTAAGTTGAACTCTGTAAACAATGAGCTGTTAATTTAAGTCTCTTATTTCACTCTCAGATTGTTTCTCATGAATTAAATTGAAGGAGGCCAGGCATTTCTGGAAACAAATATTGCCTCCCGAATACCTTGGGAAGTGAGATGTTAATACATTTCTACAGTTCTTCAGAGAGATTTTCACACTTGTGTCAGAGATGAATTTTCTATGCAATCTGTTAAATGTCTGATAGAGAAAAACCTGGTTAGGGTTTAGAAAGTCGTGGAAATGGAGAAACAGAAGGTATCAGTGAATAGGGTAACTTGGTAGATCATGGACAAAGTACAAAATGAAAGAGAGTGCATGCGCTCCAGAACACTGGCTCATAATTGGACACACCTGTCCAGCTGCTCCATGGCATATGGGATATTCCTGTGCCAAGGATCGAACTGGTGCCCCTTGTACTGCAAGGCTGACTCATTACTCACTGGACCACCAGGGAAGCCCTCAAAACACTTTTGATTCAGGGAGTACTAATTAGAGCTAGTTGGCATCTCTTGGGTAATGTGTCATGATGCCAGAAAACCATCTTGATAACAGAGGGTTACTGATAAAGGACCTCTGAGAGCTTTCACTTGTAGGTAAAAGTTTTAGTGACAGAACCATTCACAGAGATGTAATTTGCATTTCTTTTAGGGAGACTGTGACCATTATTGCCACATTCTTATCCAAAATTTGGTTTTGACAATGAATTTTCACCATAAGTTCTTAGGTATTAAGGTAAATGACCTTCATAGGAGTTCATTTAGCTCTCTCCATTGTGTATCTAATATAAATGTTTTTAAATGACTCTCTGCCTATGCGTGTGAATATATGTGTACGTGTCTGTGTGTAGCAAAAATGTTATGGAGACTTATTAAATGAAAACTATATTTGGGGATCACTGTGAGTTTATTTTAAAATATTCAGCTGTACCAGGGCCTAACACTCTTCAATAAATAAACATGGAGAAAATCATCTTTTCAAATAGCACCTCTCATAGGGTTGTGGAATATCTGACATGACAACTGTTTGGATTTCCATGCTGTGTTCAGTCTATTCATTATTCTATGGTGCTTGCTGTTAATCACTTATTATTGTGCAAGGTGAGTGCAATTAATCTCTTTAAAGAACTCTGATCCAATGTTGAATCACTTTCATAAAGATTCTTGGAGCACAGGATCAGTTTGGCTCAATCTCACAAAACCCTGGCACAGTTATTGTCAAATGGAGTCACTATTTTTAATCAGATTCATTGATTAGGACCCAGTTAGGTATGCAAAAAGGCAGTTAAGATCCGGAAAATCTATTGCAGATGAGTTAGATGTTGTCTCAAGGGGGTATTAAGGTTCAATTTCTTGGTGAAAATAGAGGTACCGGAAAGGGCTTTAGGTAACTTCAAAGCTTGCAGACAGTTTATCAAGCATAAGGGGACAAAGTAAAATTCCAGTTACCAGAAATTAAGTGAAAAGGTAGAGCCTTAGTTACAGTATCATGGAAGAAAATATTCTGTCTTCAGGTCTGAAGCATCTGTTTCCTCTGAGATTATCAGAAAATGATGTAGATTCCAAATCTCATGCACATTGAAGTGAAAGTCCTTGAATTCCTCCTACCAACAGATGGGTTCCATGTTGTGGGATTATGCTTAGTCCAAAGGTTGGAGTCTGGAATTTTAACTCAATAAAAGGAAGGATTGGGGACAAGGTTCCTTGCAGACTCTGAGAAATTTGTCAACTGACCCACTGGAGAAGGTTTATGATTTTGTTTATTTTTGGCTGTGCAAGGTCTTCATTACTGCACAGACTTTTCTCTTGTTGTGGTGAGTGGGAGCTCCTCCCTAGTTACTGTGTGTGGGTTTCTCATTGTGGTGGCTTTTCCTGTTGCAGAGCATAGGCTCTAGGGCATGCAGGCTTCAGTAGTTGCAGCCGAGGTGCTGAGTGGTTGTGGCCCACAGGCTCTAGATTATGGGCTAAATACTGGTGGTGCTTGGACTTAGTTGCTCCACAGCCTATGGAATCTTCCCACATCAACGACAGAACCTGTGTCTCATGCATTGGCACATGGATTCTTTACCACTGAACCACCAGCAAAGGCCTAGACAAGATTTCTCAACTTTTAAAGTTAAGGTTGTATAACTCATTTCTGTACTACTCTGATGTCTAATAAATTCTGTTACTGCATGGCAAACCTGAATAATTAATGACAGAAAATACTTATCTTTGACTTTCCATTTACTATAGTTTTCTGGATAATTATCCTGTTTTTCAAAAGTCTAGATTAGGGACTTCTCTGATAGTCCAGTGGCTAAGACTCCAGGCTCCAATGCAGGGGGCCAGGGTTCGATCCCAGTTAGGTATGCAAAAAGGCAGTTAAGATCCGGAAAATCTATTGCAGATGAGTTAGATGTTGTCTCAAGGGGGTATTAAGGTTCAATTTCTTGGTGAAAATAGAGGTACCGGAAAGGGCTTTAGGTAACTTCAAAGCTTGCAGACAGTTTATCAAGCATAAGGGGACAAAGTAAAATTCCAGTTACCAGAAATTAAGTGAAAAGGTAGAGCCTTAGTTACAGTATCATGGAAGAAAATATTCTGTCTTCAGGTCTGAAGCATCTGTTTCCTCTGAGATTATCAGAAAATGATGTAGATTCCAAATCTCATGCACATTGAAGTGAAAGTCCTTGAATTCCTCCTACCAACAGATAGGTTCCATGTTGTGGGATTATGCTTAGTCCAAAGGTTGGAGTCTGGAATTTTAACTCAATAAAAGGAAGGATTGGGGACAAGGTTCCTTGCAGACTCTGAGAAATTTGTCAACTGACCCACTGGAGAAGGTTTATGATTTTGTTTATTTTTGGCTGTGCAAGGTCTTCATTACTGCACAGACTTTTCTCTTGTTGTGGTGAGTGGGAGCTCCTCCCTAGTTACTGTGTGTGGGTTTCTCATTGTGGTGGCTTTTCCTGTTGCAGAGCATAGGCTCTAGGGCATGCAGGCTTCAGTAGTTGCAGCCGAGGTGCTGAGTGGTTGTGGCCCACAGGCTCTAGATTATGGGCTAAATACTGGTGGTGCTTGGACTTAGTTGCTCCACAGCCTATGGAATCTTCCCACATCAACGACAGAACCTGTGTCTCATGCATTGGCACATGGATTCTTTACCACTGAACCACCAGCAAAGGCCTAGACAAGATTTCTCAACTTTTAAAGTTAAGGTTGTATAACTCATTTCTGTACTACTCTGATGTCTAATAAATTCTGTTACTGCATGGCAAACCTGAATAATTAATGACAGAAAATACTTATCTTTGACTTTCCATTTACTATAGTTTTCTGGATAATTATCCTGTTTTTCAAAAGTCTAGATTAGGGACTTCTCTGATAGTCCAGTGGCTAAGACTCCAGGCTCCAATGCAGGGGGCCAGGGTTCGATCCCTGGTCAGGGAGCTAGATCCCACATACTGCAACTAAGACCCAGCATAAATAAATAAATATTAAAAAAAAAAAAAAAAAAGTCTAGGTTAGATATTTGAACATGAACCACATTTTAAAAGACAGGCTTGGAAATAGGTACACTAGAGTTATTAGACAACATTTTAAAAGTCAGGCCTTTTCCTATATGGTTTTCAATAAAAATAAAATCCCTAATCAAATCAATGAATTACTAAGTATTTAGTGAAGGACCAGAAATATTGGAAATATTCTATTGGAGTTTGTTGGAAATAATTTCTATTGGAAATGATTGCAAGTGCTTCCTGACTGGACAGTGTGAAGGAAGAATATGTGAAGTAGATAAATTTACTTCAAATTCAGTCACAGATTGTTTTGATATCAACTCCTTGAATTTATAAGTTCATTTCTATACTGGAAATTTTTTTGTTACAATTACATCCTGTGGGTGTGTTGCATAAGGTCATCATTTTAACACTGTGGAATACTTCTCAAATGTCCTCCTTAACAAAACTATGAAAAAACACCCATAAATTCATCACCTTTAGATTTCAAGCAAGTGAATTAGTGTAAAGGCATACTGCTTTAACGTATAACCTCATCTCAGTAGAGTGGATATAACTGTGTTTTTAGCACAGAAAATAGGATAAATACCAACTCTAAGAGTAAGCAACATGATACACATTTTGTCTTTTTTTAATAGTCTCTTAGTTATAATTATATTGAATTGCAACTTCTTCCTGTAATAGAGATATTGGATAGCCAGTTGGAATATATATATCAATACAATTAAAGTTCAGAGAACAGGTTTGGTGTACAAGTAGTCATGTGGGTTAAGAGAATTTTGACAACAATTAAGTTGGATGAACTCTCCTATGAATTTAATGCAAATAGATTTTAGAAGATATAAGAAGACTAAACTCTGAGACTTTCAGTTAATTCAGAATTCAGGATATTGGGGAATAACCACCAGAAAAACTTAAGATAGAGGAGCCAGGAGGGTAAGATTAGAATCAAGAGAAGAGTTGTCCCAAAAACAAGAAAAAGAGTTATTTCACAAGTATTGCCAAAGCTGAAATAAATAGCTATGAATTTACATTCTAAAGAGCATTTCTGGTTGGAGTGGTAATAAATCCTGATTGCAATGTTTTAAGAGAGGAGGAGACAAGAAGTACAGACAACTATTTTGAAGGGTTTAGCTGTTAAGAAAAGAGAGAGAAGTGAGATAGACATGTAGGGTCAAGGGAAAGCTATATTTCTTAGAGAAAAGATTGCTTGCATTATGTTTGTCATTCAAAGCCTTTTATACATGAGTTATATATTAAACTGAATTAGAACTAATAAAAGTGTTTAGCCAGGAGAATTTGTGCTCTTTTCTTTGAAGTAGAAAAGATGACCACTAGACCTCTCTAGGAAAGGAACACACTCTATAGATTATTAATTGTTAATATCTTCTATAGAGTTCTTATGTCTGCAGCAGAGGTAAGGATTTTGGAGTTAGGCAGACCCAAGTTCAAGTCTATACACTGTTTTGGTATTTGTTCAAGGTTTAAATTTTTGAATTGTGTCTATAGAGCACTGGTTACAAGTACAGATATGGAGTCATGTTAGAACCTGTGAAATTATAGAATAATGGATTTTTCCCTTCATTGTTTGACATTTTTAAAATTCTAAGGTTTAAAACAGGTCATTAAGGAAGTTCTAAGTGCCTGGTAAACACTAGACCTTTTTTGGAGGGCGGGGAGGGAGCACTTCTATTAGTCTTTCATTTATTTGTTTTCATCCATCTTTGTTTGTTGGCCTGTATGTGCCTCCCACGCCGTGGCCTCTCTTATTGCAGAGCACCAGCTCTGGGTGCACGCACTCCAGAGTTCCTGCTCCGTAGTTGGACACATAGGTCCAGCCGCTCTGCGGCACATAGGATGTTCCCAGGCCAGGGATCGAACTAGCATCCCTTGCACTGCAAGGCGGTGCCCTTACTCACTGAGCCACCAGGGAAACCCCTCAGTAAATGGTAATTACCATTGTGCTGAGACTCACTTACCACTGTCAACCGAACATAGGAACTCTGGGCGTTTTAAAAGCTGCTTACTGTCACAGAACCCAGTCTAAGGATATTCAAGAAGTTCAGTATAATAGGAAAACAGCCTTAGAGATCATTTTAAGAGTGTATTATTGTTTAGTGTATATAAGAAAAATAATCTGACTGTAGACATTATTCCTCCTGTAGACATTATATTCTTGGCTACCCAGGTGGCTCAGTGGGTAAAGAATCTGCCTGCAATGCAGGAGACCCAGGTTTGATCCTTGGATCTTGAAGAAGCTCTGGAGAAGGGCATGGAAACCCACTTCAGTTTTCTTGCCTGGAGAATCCGATGAACAAGAGGAGTCTAGTGGGCTACAGTCCATAGGGTGGCAAAGAATCAGACACAATTGAAGCAACTGAGCACATAAACATTATATTCTAGAGAAGTAGTAACTATTAGTCTGTTTTTTGGTCAGCTAGCATGAACACTTCCTGCTTAAGTTTGAGAGATTTTTTACGGTCTGAGTTTCAGTAAGAGGTGATTCTGCCTCCACCCATGAAAATTGTAAAAGAGCAGACATTTGTTTTTTCAGATTCATAGAACCAGGGACACATCAAAGAAAAATTGCATCAGAAAGGTTCAACAGACCAGGACGATTTTATTCAAGACTATAGAATTAAGGGAGCAAGATTAAACTCAAGTCCCCTGAAACAAAAGGTGGAGACATTTTTGAAGGCTGAGGTGATAAAGTGAAAACTTACTAGAGAATGTTACAGGGGAGTGGGCCAATTAGCAAATATAATTAACTATTTGTGTTTGCTAATTTGCACTTAACAAAATTAGACTTATACCTTTCCACAAAGACTAGGAGATAGGGTGTTATCTTCTTTGATTATATTTCAAAGAGATGGCTCTCAAATACTTGAAAAGACATTTCTGAGTTGTAAAACTGGCAAGAGGCTGAGAGAAGATTTACATCTCAAAGAGACAGAGAAAGAATTTACAATTGCAATTTTCGAAAGTAAATTCTTTAAGAAAAGGGATGTCAGGGCCTTGTGTCAGGAAGAAACCTGTCTAAAGCTTAGTCAAGCTGAAGGAAATTTTAAGGCTAGGTTTCCTGGCCTAAAGAAGGCAGGTAATAAAAAGCTTGGCCATTCGGCTACCATTCTTGGGATCTGTAGAATCTATCCTGATCTTAACATCCATAGTCTAGTGCCCACTGGGAAGGGTGGAGGTACTGTTGGAGTTGAATTCCAGCAGACATATTAGAAAATGATGTCTGATGGGTGCAGCACCCATAACATCTTTCCCAGAACTAAAATCTTCCCATGACTGCATTCATGGATCTTTTATGAGCTCGATTTACCATGTTCTTGATTTGCTAAACACTCCGATGGCTTGAATAAAATGATCTTTCTGCTCAGTTAAACATAATTTATGTTTTTCTTTTGTTTTCAAGGAAGCATATTTAATGATTGCTCTTTAATGTTTTTCTGAATACATTTTGCACACTTTCACTCTGGATGGTATTTCTTTTATGCCTCCAGGAAGAATTTTATTTACTTCTCTTTGGCACTCAACTGTCACCATCATCACTACTCATTCTTATATTGCCTGGCAAAGCAACAACAATTCCACATACCATAGCTTATCCTCCAATGAGTATTCTGTGCCAGAACAAAAGATGAAAACTAATTAAAGCTCTCATTGTGACTGAAACAACTGGGAACATCACATTCAGCATAACTGAGGATGTAGACTATCTGCCAAAAATGTGAATTCAACTTTGTATTGATTCATGTATAGATATAAAAATGTGAAGGATACAAACGCAAATGTTCAGTATATCCTCCTCTTGTTTTTTGTCTGATTGTTCATTATTATTGTAATATTCTCCTCTATTCTAGTTTTCCTCTTTCCTTCTTCCTTCTGTCTTTCCTTTGAAACAAATGTTTCTTCAGCATCATTGATGTTACCAGTATAGTGTGAGATACTCTCAGGAAAATTTGAAATATAGAAAATTATTTACTAACTAGGCTATGGTAAGGAGTTCTTTGTGGTCCTTACAGCAATGAAAACTTACAGGAGTATAGGAGATTTGCTCCATAGTATAAAATAATGAATGTTCTTGGTACTTCCTTGATGGTCTAGTAGTTAATACTCTGTGATTTCATTCAGGGAACTTGAGTTCTATCCCTGGTCAGGGAACTTAAGATCCCGCCTGTTGCATGCCAAAGTTAAAAAAAAAAGAAGGAGGAGGAAACAAAGATATCTACGCTTTGCAGTTAGTTTTATAGGCTACATTTCTGTAGCATATTTGTACTTGTCATCTTTCTCAAAATCATTTAGAAGGTATCATTTCCTTTGTTTTAAAGCCATTGGTATTCTGGATTAGAATCTATCCTGATCTTAACATCCATAGTCTAGTGCCCACTGGGAAGGGTGGAGGTACTGTTGGAGTTGAATTCCAGCAGACATATTAGAAAATGATGTCTGATGGGTGCAGCACCCATAACATCTTTCCCAGAACTAAAATCTTCCCATGACTGCATTCATGGATCTTTTATGAGCTCGATTTACCATGTTCTTGATTTGCTAAACACTCCGATGGCTTGAATAAAATGATCTTTCTGCTCAGTTAAACATAATTTATGTTTTTCTTTTGTTTTCAAGGAAGCATATTTAATGATTGCTCTTTAATGTTTTTCTGAATACATTTTGCACACTTTCACTCTGGATGGTATTTCTTTTATGCCTCCAGGAAGAATTTTATTTACTTCTCTTTGGCACTCAACTGTCACCATCATCACTACTCATTCTTATATTGCCTGGCAAAGCAACAACAATTCCACATACCATAGCTTATCCTCCAATGAGTATTCTGTGCCAGAACAAAAGATGAAAACTAATTAAAGCTCTCATTGTGACTGAAACAACTGGGAACATCACATTCAGCATAACTGAGGATGTAGACTATCTGCCAAAAATGTGAATTCAACTTTGTATTGATTCATGTATAGATATAAAAATGTGAAGGATACAAACGCAAATGTTCAGTATATCCTCCTCTTGTTTTTTGTCTGATTGTTCATTATTATTGTAATATTCTCCTCTATTCTAGTTTTCCTCTTTCCTTCTTCCTTCTGTCTTTCCTTTGAAACAAATGTTTCTTCAGCATCATTGATGTTACCAGTATAGTGTGAGATACTCTCAGGAAAATTTGAAATATAGAAAATTATTTACTAACTAGGCTATGGTAAGGAGTTCTTTGTGGTCCTTACAGCAATGAAAACTTACAGGAGTATAGGAGATTTGCTCCATAGTATAAAATAATGAATGTTCTTGGTACTTCCTTGATGGTCTAGTAGTTAATACTCTGTGATTTCATTCAGGGAACTTGAGTTCTATCCCTGGTCAGGGAACTTAAGATCCCGCCTGTTGCATGCCAAAGTTAAAAAAAAAGAAGAAGGAGGAGGAAACAAAGATATCTACGCTTTGCAGTTAGTTTTATAGGCTACATTTCTGTAGCATATTTGTACTTGTCATCTTTCTCAAAATCATTTAGAAGGTATCATTTCCCCTGTTTTAACCAGGCCCTAACTTCCCTCAGAGATTGTTGACATAACATTATTTATATATCAAGGTCAGAGGGCAAAAACAATAAGGTAAATTGACTTGATTTTAGTTATTTCTCTGTTTCTTATTACTTAAGAAATTCATTAAAACTTTCCCTCTCTTCCCATATCTGCACAATTTTGGTTCTCTTAAATCCAGTTATAACTCTAAAATGATAGAGAAATGTGAGTCTCAAATGCTTCAAATGTTAAATTTGATGAATGTGACCAGGTAGCCAAGTAAATCAATAAAACTTTACTGAGGTTATAGTTATTCTACATGAAATTGGAAAGTGGTTTCTCAAATTAAATAAAATACAAAGGTAATAGTACCTTTAATTGCCATGAGAAATACTTAGCCAAAATAAGAGTCTTATGAGAAAATTACTAATCATTTATTATAACAATGAGGAGAAATTTCAGGAAAGAGTCACTGAGGGATGGATAAGCAAGGTTATGTAGGCTTTAATTCTAGCTGACCCATATTGAGTTTTTTTTTCTATCTCTGTCAAAAAATACTGACTTCATTAACTTCTCTAGTCCCTTTCTACATGATGTTCCTGGATCTCCAGAGTTACTTTGGAAACATGTGGGTTAAAACTGCAATATGTATTAAATTCAGAAAATGTAACTTTTCTTTTATGTTATAAAACATATGGTTATATGTTTGTTAAGGAAGTTGGTACTTAGAGTAGAAATTATTTGGATGCCAGAGTAGAAACTATTTTGGTGCCATAAAACTTGCCTCTGTTTCATGGATTTTGTATCTATGAAAAGTTTGTATATGTGTGTGTGAAAGTCACTCAGTCATGTCTGACTCTTTGTGACCTCATAAAGTGTAGCCAGCCAGGCTTCTCTGTCCATGGAATCCTCCAGGCAGGAATACTGGAGTGGGTATTCATTCCCTTCCCCAGAGCATCTTCCCAACCAAGGGACTGAACCCAGGTCTCCTTTATTGCAGGCAGATTCTTTACCATCTTAGTCAGCAGGGAAGCCCATGAATGTGATATTTTTACGAATCCTAGTGACTACTGGCAAGTTGGAAAGAGGAACCCATGAAAGGACTTAATAACCACCAGGTGAAAAATCCAACTTTCAGTATTGAACCTGCGATAGAACATCTAGTGGCGATGACTAAAAAAGTAGGCTCTTGATCGACAAAATGTCCCTAATAATTAAGGAGATGCTTTTATTCAAGCTATTACAACAGGGATTGTGTTCATTCGTGAGGAACATGTCAAAAAAGAGAAAAAGCTTAGGTTTTAGGGAGGCACATAAACAAGTTGGTCATTAAGAAGCATGGAGAGAGAATCTTCAAAGTAATTTGATGAATGTGACCAGGTAGCCAAGTAAATCAATAAAACTTTACTGAGGTTATAGTTATTCTACATGAAATTGGAAAGTGGTTTCTCAAATTAAATAAAATACAAAGGTAATAGTACCTTTAATTGCCATGAGAAATACTTAGCCAAAATAAGAGTCTTATGAGAAAATTACTAATCATTTATTATAACAATGAGGAGAAATTTCAGGAAAGAGTCACTGAGGGATGGATAAGCAAGGTTATGTAGGCTTTAATTCTAGCTGACCCATATTGAGTTTTTTTTTCTATCTCTGTCAACAAATACTGACTTCATTAACTTCTCTAGTCCCTTTCTACATGATGTTCCTGGATCTCCAGAGTTACTTTGGAAACATGTGGGTTAAAACTGCAATATGTATTAAATTCAGAAAATGTAACTTTTCTTTTATGTTATAAAACATATGGTTATATGTTTGTTAAGGAAGTTGGTACTTAGAGTAGAAATTATTTGGATGCCAGAGTAGAAACTATTTTGGTGCCATAAAACTTGCCTCTGTTTCATGGATTTTGTATCTATGAAAAGTTTGTATATGTGTGTGTGAAAGTCACTCAGTCATGTCTGACTCTTTGTGACCTCATAAAGTGTAGCCAGCCAGGCTTCTCTGTCCATGGAATCCTCCAGGCAGGAATACTGGAGTGGGTATTCATTCCCTTCCCCAGAGCATCTTCCCAACCAAGGGACTGAACCCAGGTCTCCTTTATTGCAGGCAGATTCTTTACCATCTTAGTCAGCAGGGAAGCCCATGAATGTGATATTTTTACGAATCCTAGTGACTACTGGCAAGTTGGAAAGAGGAACCCATGAAAGGACTTAATAACCACCAGGTGAAAAATCCAACTTTCAGTATTGAACCTGCGATAGAACATCTAGTGGCGATGACTAAAAAAGTAGGCTCTTGATCGACAAAATGTCCCTAATAATTAAGGAGATGCTTTTATTCAAGCTATTACAACAGGGATTGTGTTCATTCGTGAGGAACATGTCAAAAAAGAGAAAAAGCTTAGGTTTTAGGGAGGCACATAAACAAGTGGGTCATTAAGAAGCATGGAGAGAGAATCTCCAGTAATAAGAGGATGGAGGGCTTCTTTTGGAATATACAAATAATTAGCTATTTCTTGGAATTGGGCTTCCCTGGTGGCTCAGTGTAAAGAATCTGTCAATGCAGGAGATGTGGATTTGATCCCTGTGTCAGGAATATCACCTGGAGAAGAAAACAGCATCCTACTCTAGTATTCTTGCTTGAAAATCCTATGGACAGAAGAGCTTGATGGGGTCCATGGGATTGCAAAGAGTCAGACATGACTTAACAGGTAAAGAACAACAGCATTTCTTGGAATGCAAAAATAGACGCAGAGTTAAGGATAGATTTGTTAGCATACTTTGCTACCATCTGGGAACTCAGAGCTTAGATACAATTCAGCATTGTCAGTTTCTCCATATTACACCAGAAGAGATTTAAGTTTAAAGAGGGAAAAATTTGGTTTTTAGTTTCTCATTGTGATAAGATTTTTTTTTTTTCTTAATTTTGGCTTCTTTTATTGTTTGTTTGTTTTGTTATCATCCATCTTTATTCTTTGGCCTGTGTGGGTCTCCCACTGCAGTGGCCTCTCTCATTGCAGAGCACCTGCTATGCACACATGTGCTCCAGAGTCCTGGCTTCTAATTGGACATACCAGTTCAGCTGCTCTACAGCATGTTGGATTTTCTTGGGCCAGGGATCAAACCGGTGCCCCTTGCACTGCAAGGTGGACTCTTTACCCACTGGACCACCAGGGAAGCCCCCTCATTTTGATAAGATTTTTATTGGCTCTGTTCTTTCCCTGTATCTTGAGAGGGGGTACTATTCCAAAACTGAAGTCACCTCTTGGTGGATATCAAGCCAAAAGGCACAGTGTTCCATTGGTCTATAGTTCTGTTTTTGTGCCAGTCCCATACTGTCTTGATGACTGTTGCTTTGTAGTAGAGTCTGCAGTTAGGAGGCTGATTCCCCAGTTCCGTTTTATTTTCTCCGGATTGCTTTGGCTATTCGAGGTCTTTTGTAAAGGAGATGCTTTTATTCAAGCTATTACAACAGGGATTGTGTTCATTCGTGAGGAACATGTCAAAAAAGAGAAAAAGCTTAGGTTTTAGGGAGGCACATAAACAAGTGGGTCATTAAGAAGCATGGAGAGAGAATCTCCAGTAATAAGAGGATGGAGGGCTTCTTTTGGAATATACAAATAATTAGCTATTTCTTGGAATTGGGCTTCCCTGGTGGCTCAGTGTAAAGAATCTGTCAATGCAGGAGATGTGGATTTGATCCCTGTGTCAGGAATATCACCTGGAGAAGAAAACAGCATCCTACTCTAGTATTCTTGCTTGAAAATCCTATGGACAGAAGAGCTTGATGGGGTCCATGGGATTGCAAAGAGTCAGACATGACTTAACAGGTAAAGAACAACAGCATTTCTTGGAATGCAAAATAGACGAGAGTTAAGGATAGATTTGTTAGCATACTTTGCTACCATCTGGGAACTCAGAGCTTAGATACAATTCAGCATTGTCAGTTTCTCCATATTACACCAGAAGAGATTTAAGTTTAAAGAGGGAAAAATTTGGTTTTTAGTTTCTCATTGTGATAAGATTTTTTTTTTTTCTTAATTTTGGCTTCTTTTATTGTTTGTTTGTTTTGTTATCATCCATCTTTATTCTTTGGCCTGTGTGGGTCTCCCACTGCAGTGGCCTCTCTCATTGCAGAGCACCTGCTATGCACACATGTGCTCCAGAGTCCTGGCTTCTAATTGGACATACCAGTTCAGCTGCTCTACAGCATGTTGGATTTTCTTGGGCCAGGGATCAAACCGGTGCCCCTTGCACTGCAAGGTGGACTCTTTACCCACTGGACCACCAGGGAAGCCCCCTCATTTTGATAAGATTTTTATTGGCTCTGTTCTTTCCCTGTATCTTGAGAGGGGGTACTATTCCAAAACTGAAGTCACCTCTTGGTGGATATCAAGCCAAAAGGCACAGTGTTCCATTGGTCTATAGTTCTGTTTTTGTGCCAGTCCCATACTGTCTTGATGACTGTTGCTTTGTAGTAGAGTCTGCAGTTAGGGAGGCTGATTCCCCCAGTTCCGTTTTATTTTCTCCGGATTGCTTTGGCTATTCGAGGTCTTTTGTCTTTCCATATGAACTGTGTTTTCTGAGGCTATCCTCAGTTCTTTTCATTCTTTCAGTTTTGTTCTGTTCTTAAGCATTTGTTTCCACCATTCTGTCTTCTAGCTCACTTATCCATTCTTTTGCCTCTGATACTCTACTGTTGAGGCCTGCTATAGTATTTTTGAGTTCAGCAATTGAGTTGGTGGGCTCTATTTGCTTATTTTTCATTTCTTGCATGTCTCTTCTCAGTGCACTAATTTCCTCTAATATTCTGTTTTCAGTATTTTGCATCCTCATTAGTACAGCTTTTCTGAATTCTCTTTCAGATAATTTGTGTATCTCCTCCTCTGTCGTTTGAAGCTGTGATTCTCTAGCTTGGTCCTTCATTTGTGCAGTGTCTCTCTGTCGTTTCAATATTAGGTTAGTTTTTGTTTCTTTGTGGGTGTCTGTGTGTACGGAGTTCTTTTTCCCACCAGGCTTCTTGATTAAATTCTCCCTTTCTGTGGGTTTCTGTCCTTCTAGAAGGGTTCAGTAGTTTGTGTCTTGGGTGGTGTTTGTGTCTTGTTTACAGGTGAATTATCTCCAGTGTTGTATGTTCTTTGATAGGGTGGGGTCTTGAAATCAGGGTTTCCACTCCAAGGATCCTTGGTTTGATGATTGGTCAGGGGGTGTAGGCTCTATGTCTGGTTTGCTATGGTGTTCCGTGATATTAGTTCAAATACTAGCATCTGAGGAACAAGAGGTGTGTCCCTGATGGGTGACAGTCATAAAAGCATGCAGATGTTTTCTAACATAGTCATAAGATATACACACATACACAGCAATAACCACATCTAACCAGTCTTACAGAGATAAAGCATAGGAAATTTTTCTGGCAAACGACGCACTCAAAGATGATACTTGCCCATTAAGCTCTGAATTAATTAAATAGTGCCTGGAAAAATAGATCCAGGGCAAGGTCCTGGCTTGGACTATTTCATTGAAAGCAATTTTTTGCTAAGACATTTGTTGGGGGTGAGGAGGAGGAGAGTGTATGGGTAATGAGAAGGAATAGATTCGTCTTGGTAGGATTTTACAGGGTTATGTAGCAAAGATTAGTGTGTTGTATTGTTTCGTGCATCTGGAAGAGAATAGTGGAGACAAGAAGGTAGGAAATATTTCTCTAGAGGATAGTTGTAGATAGGAGAAAGTTTTACATTTAGAACATAGAGGGAGGAGGCAGTGGCAAAGAGGAAAGAAAATTAGAAGTTTCCAAGAATTAAAATTTTAAAAAAAATTAAAAAAGAAAGAAATTAAAAATTAAAAAGGGAAGAAAAACTTAATAAGAAGAGACAAAGAACAACAACAAAAAAACCCAAAAAAATAAACAAAACCCCAAACCTGACAGATCAATCGAATAAACAGAACCGTCCACAACAAATAAACAAACAAAAAAAGCTAAATAATGTCCCTGGTTTTTATCCTCTCGTCTGTCTGGTGGTAGCCAATTAGCACTCGATGGTGTCACACGTCTTGATGATGTAGCCTTTCCTTTACAGCACCAGTTGCTATGGTTTCTGTTTTTGTTTTCAGTCAAATAAGGCTTTGCTTCAAGCTCAGGTGCTGGCCGGGGCGGCGGGCTGATCCCATTCCGTCAGGTGGGTGGCCGTGGCTCACACAGTCCCGTGTTGGAGGTGGGCGCCCCGGCTCTGCCGTGCACCCGCCGGTAGCCTCCAATACCTACCCTTCTCCCGGCTTCCTGCTGTGGGTGTAGCTATGGGGGTGCACGGGCTCCTCCGCCACTGGTGCGTGTGCACTGCCAGTTATGCGTCCAAGTCCCAAAGGCAGGCATGAGCTTTCCTGTCCGGCTCCAGCCCAGTCCCTGGTCAGCAATCCGTGGGCGTCTTCCCCTCTCTATTCAGCAAGCCCCCGTCTAGGAGTGCTTGAACTTACCGGTGCCAGGCGAAATGTCGCAATTTTCACTCAGCCAAGCGGCACGATTTTCGCGGTGGGCACTCCCTGTTCGGCTCTATCCAGGTCCCTAGGCAGCTCCCCATGGGGAACTTCCTAATTACGTTCCGCCTGGCCCTGCTCTAGTATCTTATCTTCACAGTTTCTTAATTTCTGCCGACGATCCGGGCGGATTCTTGGTATTTTCACGCTGATCGCTGCCCTCTCTCCCCCGAGGCTCCGCTGAGGCCCCCTTTTAGGGCACTTGCTGGCGCGTTCTCAGTCTGTGCGGTCCGGCGTGGGGGTTAGGATAGAGGGTTCTCAGAACAGTAGCTCCGGGAAAGTTCTGACTGTTCACTCTTCTACTCTCACGGACCTATGGAGTTCTTCTGTCGTGTAGCGGCTGGTTTGTTGGTGGTGTTTAATTTCTCGATTAGTTCTAGTGATTCTGTTGGGGAGTTGGTGAAATCTTCCCCTCATTCCTCCGCCATCGTGGCCCCCTCCCCAAGCTACGAGTTCTTATAAGTGATTTGTGACCTTCGCTATTGTTCCTTCTCTTGCTTAGAAACATTTTGTTCTCTGGTTCCCTTAAAGTCATTATTATGGAGACTTGTTCAAGGACAAGTTTTGTGAAGCGCTTACATCAGAAAAATTGGCTTAGGTCAAAAATGACTTCTTTTCCTCTCACAATAACCATGCCTGGTTCTCTTTCTTTAGGGACCCCATACCCTATCTGTTTATAGACAGTGAAAGGAAATTATATCTGAGGATTTTGTATTTCTGTTTGAGGATAAGAGTGCAATTTGATAATAACAGAATTAGTAACAGAATATCATGTGTCAACTACATATTAGCATTTACCAATTACACTGCCAATGACCAAACAAGGGTATTTGCCATCTGCCTCTGTGACGTCTGTACTGTGACAGCTGCTGACCTTCAACACCCCCTGAGGTTGTTCAGGGTGGAGTAGGCACTCTGTGCTCCGGTGAATCTGGTGAGGTAGGTCTTTAGATACGAGGATGCTTTTAGGAACAGATTTTATTCTCTCAATCCTTGCATCTCCTCATATTTAGAAGAGCACTAAATCTCTTCATGGTGACATCAGACCCTTGACTAACCAAAACCCGTTTGCTGTTGGTATTAAACTTCCCTTGCACGTTTTCCGTGGGCACTCCCTGTTCGGCTCTATCCAGGTCCCTAGGCAGCTCCCCATGGGGAACTTCCTAATTACGTTCCGCCTGGCCCTGCTCTAGTATCTTATCTTCACAGTTTCTTAATTTCTGCCGACGATCCGGGCGGATTCTTGGTATTTTCACGCTGATCGCTGCCCTCTCTCCCCCGAGGCTCCGCTGAGGCCCCCTTTTAGGGCACTTGCTGGCGCGTTCTCAGTCTGTGCGGTCCGGCGTGGGGGTTAGGATAGAGGGTTCTCAGAACAGTAGCTCCGGGAAAGTTCTGACTGTTCACTCTTCTACTCTCACGGACCTATGGAGTTCTTCTGTCGTGTAGCGGCTGGTTTGTTGGTGGTGTTTAATTTCTCGATTAGTTCTAGTGATTCTGTTGGGGAGTTGGTGAAATCTTCCCCTCATTCCTCCGCCATCGTGGCCCCCTCCCCAAGCTACGAGTTCTTATAAGTGATTTGTGACCTTCGCTATTGTTCCTTCTCTTGCTTAGAAACATTTTGTTCTCTGGTTCCCTTAAAGTCATTATTATGGAGACTTGTTCAAGGACAAGTTTTGTGAAGCGCTTACATCAGAAAAATTGGCTTAGGTCAAAAATGACTTCTTTTCCTCTCACAATAACCATGCCTGGTTCTCTTTCTTTAGGGACCCCATACCCTATCTGTTTATAGACAGTGAAAGGAAATTATATCTGAGGATTTTGTATTTCTGTTTGAGGATAAGAGTGCAATTTGATAATAACAGAATTAGTAACAGAATATCATGTGTCAACTACATATTAGCATTTACCAATTACACTGCCAATGACCAAACAAGGGTATTTGCCATCTGCCTCTGTGACGTCTGTACTGTGACAGCTGCTGACCTTCAACACCCCCTGAGGTTGTTCAGGGTGGAGTAGGCACTCTGTGCTCCGGTGAATCTGGTGAGGTAGGTCTTTAGATACGAGGATGCTTTTAGGAACAGATTTTATTCTCTCAATCCTTGCATCTCCTCATATTTAGAAGAGCACTAAATCTCTTCATGGTGACATCAGACCCTTGACTAACCAAAACCCGTTTGCTGTTGGTATTAAACTTCCCCTTCCTCAAAATTTTATATATTGATCTTCCTCCTTTTGCTTCTTTGGAGCAGTGTCTCAGGGCTATCTGAGATGCTGTCTTCCAGGCTGCAATCCTAATTGTGCCCCAAATAAAACTCAACTCACAACTCTCAAGTTGTTCATCTTTTTAGTTGACACATGCATAAACCCATGTCCATTGAGTCAGTGATTCCATCCAAAGTGTTGCCCACTTTACCTTCTGCTTTCAATCTTTCCCAGTATCAGGGTCTTTTCCAGTGAGTCAGCTTTTCTTATCAGGTGGTCTAAGTATCGGAACTTTAGCTTCAGCCTCAGTCCTTCTAATGAATATTCAGAGTTGATTTCCTTTAGGCTTGACTGATTTGGTCTGCTTGCAGTCCAAGGAACTCTCAGGAGTCTTCTTTAGCACCACAGTTTGAAAGATCAGTTCTTTGGTACTCAGCTTTCTTTTTGGTCCAACTCTCACATCGGTACATGACTACTGGAAAAACCATAGCTTTGACTATATGGACCTTCGTTGGCAAAAGTGATATCCCTGCTTTTTAATATGCTATCTAGGTTTGTCAAAGCTTTTCTTCCAAGGAGCAAGTGTCTTTTAATTTTATGGCTGCAATCACAATCTGCAGTGATTTTGGAGCCCAATAAAATCAAATCTGTCACTGTTTACATTTCTTCCCTATCTATTTGCCTTGAAGTGATAGGACTGGATGCCATGATCTTAGTTTTTTGAAGATTGAGGTTTTTTTACATTTTATGTATTTATTTATTTGTTTGTTTGGGGGTATTCTGGGTTTTCACTGCTGCTACAGGCTTTTCTCTAGTTGCAGGGGCTGTGGGCTATTCTCTAATTGGGATGAGCAGACTTCTTTCTTTTTGTGGTGACTTTTTTGTTGTGGAACTAGGGCTCTAGGGCTCACAGGCTTCAGTAGTTGTGGTAGATGGGCTCAATTGTTGTGGCTGTGAGGCCCTAGAGCACAGGCTCAATGTTTGTGGCTCATGGGTCAGTTGCTCCACAGCATGTGGGATCTTCTTGTTGCAGTGACTTTTCTTGTTGTGGAACTAGGGCTCTATGGCACACAGGCTTCAGTAGTTGTGGCATGTGGGCTCAATAGTTGTGGCTCTGAGGCTCTAGAGCACAGGCTCAATAGCTGTGGCTCATGGGCTCTGTTGCTCTGTAGCATGTGGGATCTTCCCAGATTAGGGATGGACCTCATGTCTCCTGCATTGGCAGGTGAACTCTTCACCACTGAGCTACAAGAGAAGTCCTGAATATTGAGTTTTAAGCCAGTTTTTTCAGTCTCATCTTTCACCCTTAAGAGGATCTTCAGTTCCTGTTCTCTTTCTGCTGTTAGAGTGGTGTCACCTGCATATCTGAGGTTGTTGATATTTCTCCCAGCATTCTTGATTCCAGTTTGTGATTCATCCATCTTAGTATTTCACATGATATACTCTGTATAGAAGTTGAATAAGCAAGGTGATAATATACAGCCTTGACATACTCTGTTCCTAATTTTGGACCAGTCTTTTTTTCCATGTCTGATTGTAACTGTTGCTTCTTGGCCTGCATACAGATTTCTCAGGAGGCAGGCAGAGGTCTGTTATTTCCATCTCTTGAAGAGTTTTCTACATTTGTGGTGATCCACACAGTCAAAGGCTTTACATAGTCAATGAAGCAGAAGTATATGTTTTTCTGGAATTCTCTTGTTTTTTCTAGAGTCCAATAGATGTTGGCAATTTGATCTGTGGTTCAATTGTCTTTTCTAAATTAAGCTCAAGCATCTGAAAGTTCTCAGTTCATGTACTGAGGAAATCTATCTTGAAGGAGTTTAACTATTACCTTGCTGGCATGTCAGGTGAGTGCAACTGTGTGGTAGTTTGAACATTCTTTGGCATTGCCCTTCTTTGGAATTAGAATGGAAATTTACTTTTTCCAGTCCTCTGGCCACAACTCAGTTTTTCAAATTTGCTGGCATATTGAGTGTAGCATTTTAAAGCATCGTCTTTTAGGATTTGAAGTAGCTCTGCTGGAATTGCATCACCTCCACTAGCTTTGTTCTTAGTAGTGCATTTTAAGACCCACTCGACTTCATACTTCAGGATATCTTGCTCTAGGTGAGTGACCACCCCATCTTAGTTATCTGATTCTTGAGACATTTTTTGTCTGATTCTTCTGCGTATGAGATAAGGTTAATTGTTTTTTATTTCTAGGAATCTGACTTTTATCTGGTTTTTATTTGGCTAAAATCAGACTGTGGTATTTTTCCTAAACAGCTGTGCTCTTGTCTTCCTGTCTCAGTTATGCTCTTATTAACTAAAGGATTGAATGATAAGCTCAAAGTCTCCATTAAAGAACAAACAAGGAAATAGTTATCTTTTAATGGCAGAGGACTTTCTGAGGAAATATCTTCTCTTTCTTCCCCTTCTCTTTGGAGAAGCTAATATTAGGTTGATGCAAACGTAATTGTGGTTTTCACATTGACTTTTTTTTGGAGAGTGGTGTCACCTGCATATCTGAGGTTGTTGATATTTCTCCCAGCATTCTTGATTCCAGTTTGTGATTCATCCATCTTAGTATTTCACATGATATACTCTGTATAGAAGTTGAATAAGCAAGGTGATAATATACAGCCTTGACATACTCTGTTCCTAATTTTGGACCAGTCTTTTTTTCCATGTCTGATTGTAACTGTTGCTTCTTGGCCTGCATACAGATTTCTCAGGAGGCAGGCAGAGGTCTGTTATTTCCATCTCTTGAAGAGTTTTCTACATTTGTGGTGATCCACACAGTCAAAGGCTTTACATAGTCAATGAAGCAGAAGTATATGTTTTTCTGGAATTCTCTTGTTTTTTCTAGAGTCCAATAGATGTTGGCAATTTGATCTGTGGTTCAATTGTCTTTTCTAAATTAAGCTCAAGCATCTGAAAGTTCTCAGTTCATGTACTGAGGAAATCTATCTTGAAGGAGTTTAACTATTACCTTGCTGGCATGTCAGGTGAGTGCAACTGTGTGGTAGTTTGAACATTCTTTGGCATTGCCCTTCTTTGGAATTAGAATGGAAATTTACTTTTTCCAGTCCTCTGGCCACAACTCAGTTTTTCAAATTTGCTGGCATATTGAGTGTAGCATTTTAAAGCATCGTCTTTTAGGATTTGAAGTAGCTCTGCTGGAATTGCATCACCTCCACTAGCTTTGTTCTTAGTAGTGCATTTTAAGACCCACTCGACTTCATACTTCAGGATATCTTGCTCTAGGTGAGTGACCACCCCATCTTAGTTATCTGATTCTTGAGACATTTTTTGTCTGATTCTTCTGCGTATGAGATAAGGTTAATTGTTTTTTATTTCTAGGAATCTGACTTTTATCTGGTTTTTATTTGGCTAAAATCAGACTGTGGTATTTTTCCTAAACAGCTGTGCTCTTGTCTTCCTGTCTCAGTTATGCTCTTATTAACTAAAGGATTGAATGATAAGCTCAAAGTCTCCATTAAAGAACAAACAAGGAAATAGTTATCTTTTAATGGCAGAGGACTTTCTGAGGAAATATCTTCTCTTTCTTCCCCTTCTCTTTGGAGAAGCTAATATTAGGTTGATGCAAACGTAATTGTGGTTTTCACATTGTAGAAATATGTCATTTGATATTGGAATACCTTCTCAAATGTGACTATGTTATACATTGTTTTAAAGCATATTTCTTGCTTTATGTTTTTTGTTAATGGCATATTACTTGCTGTTTATGTTATATGTGTTTTAGACTATGGAAATGATGTTAGGGAAAAAACAAATTTGAACGATTTTCTTACTTGAGTACAAAATGGGCCAAAAACAGCGGAGCTAACTTACACCATCAACAACCCATTTGTCCCAGGAACTGCTAACAAGCATACAATACAGTGTTTGCTCAAGATATTTTGTAAAAGAGATGAATGAAAGCCTTGAAAATGAATAGTTGATAATGACCAACTAAGAGCAATCATCAAAACTGATCCTCTGACAACTACAGAAGAAGTTGCTGAAGAACTCACCATTGCCATTCTGTGATTATTCAGCATTTGAAACAATTTGGAAAGGTAAAAAAGCCCAATAAGTGGGTGCCTTATGAACTGACTGCAGATTGAAAAAAAAAAAAATCATTGTTTTGAAGTGGTGTCTTCTCTTATTTTATACAACAACAATGAGCCATGTCTCATTTGGATTGTCACATGTGACAAAAAGTGGATTTTATATGACAACTGGTGATGCCCAGCTCAGTAATTGGACCCAGAAGACACTGAAAGCACTTCCCAAAGCCAAAGTTGCACCAAAAAAGGGTCATGGTCACTGACTGGTGGTCTGCTGCTTGTCTAATCCGTACAACTTTCTGAATCCAAGCGAACCCATTAGATCTGAGAAGTGTGCTCAGGATATCTATGAGAATCTTAAGAGACATTTTTGTCTGATTCTTCTGCGTATGAGATAAGGTTAATTGTTTTTTATTTCTAGGAATCTGACTTTTATCTGGTTTTTATTTGGCTAAAATCAGACTGTGGTATTTTTCCTAAACAGCTGTGCTCTTGTCTTCCTGTCTCAGTTATGCTCTTATTAACTAAAGGATTGAATGATAAGCTCAAAGTCTCCATTAAAGAACAAACAAGGAAATAGTTATCTTTTAATGGCAGAGGACTTTCTGAGGAAATATCTTCTCTTTCTTCCCCTTCTCTTTGGAGAAGCTAATATTAGGTTGATGCAAACGTAATTGTGGTTTTCACATTGTAGAAATATGTCATTTGATATTGGAATACCTTCTCAAATGTGACTATGTTATACATTGTTTTAAAGCATATTTCTTGCTTTATGTTTTTTGTTAATGGCATATTACTTGCTGTTTATGTTATATGTGTTTTAGACTATGGAAATGATGTTAGGGAAAAAACAAATTTGAACGATTTTCTTACTTGAGTACAAAATGGGCCAAAAACAGCGGAGCTAACTTACACCATCAACAACCCATTTGTCCCAGGAACTGCTAACAAGCATACAATACAGTGTTTGCTCAAGATATTTTGTAAAAGAGATGAATGAAAGCCTTGAAAATGAATAGTTGATAATGACCAACTAAGAGCAATCATCAAAACTGATCCTCTGACAACTACAGAAGAAGTTGCTGAAGAACTCACCATTGCCATTCTGTGATTATTCAGCATTTGAAACAATTTGGAAAGGTAAAAAAGCCCAATAAGTGGGTGCCTTATGAACTGACTGCAGATTGAAAAAAAAAAAAATCATTGTTTTGAAGTGGTGTCTTCTCTTATTTTATACAACAACAATGAGCCATGTCTCATTTGGATTGTCACATGTGACAAAAAGTGGATTTTATATGACAACTGGTGATGCCCAGCTCAGTAATTGGACCCAGAAGACACTGAAAGCACTTCCCAAAGCCAAAGTTGCACCAAAAAAGGGTCATGGTCACTGACTGGTGGTCTGCTGCTTGTCTAATCCCGTACAACTTTCTGAATCCAAGCGAACCCATTAGATCTGAGAAGTGTGCTCAGCAAATCAATGAAATACATCAAAAACTGTAATGCCTGTAGCTGACACTGCTCAGGAGAAAGGGCCCAGTTCTTTTATTCAGCATTTGAAACAATTTGGAAAGGTAAAAAAGCCCAATAAGTGGGTGCCTTATGAACTGACTGCAGATTGAAAAAAAAAAAAATCATTGTTTTGAAGTGGTGTCTTCTCTTATTTTATACAACAACAATGAGCCATGTCTCATTTGGATTGTCACATGTGACAAAAAGTGGATTTTATATGACAACTGGTGATGCCCAGCTCAGTAATTGGACCCAGAAGACACTGAAAGCACTTCCCAAAGCCAAAGTTGCACCAAAAAAGGGTCATGGTCACTGACTGGTGGTCTGCTGCTTGTCTAATCCCGTACAACTTTCTGAATCCAAGCGAACCCATTAGATCTGAGAAGTGTGCTCAGCAAATCAATGAAATACATCAAAAACTGTAATGCCTGTAGCTGACACTGCTCAGGAGAAAGGGCCCAGTTCTTTTCCAGGATGATGCCAGACCACAACCAATGCTTCAAAAGTCGAACACATCTGGCTAACAAACTTTACCCATCCACCATATTCACCTGACCTCTCGTCAACCAATTACGACTTCTTCAAGCTTCTCAACAAGTTTTTACAGGGAAAATGCTTCCACAACCAGCAGGAGGCAGAAAATGCTTTGCAAGAGTTTGTCAAACCCCAAAGCACAGATTTTTACACTATAGAAATAAACTATTTCTCATTGGCAAAAATGTGTTGATTGTAATGGTTCCTATTTTGATTAATAAAGCTGTGTGTGAGCCTAGTTATAATGATTTAAAATTATAGTCCAAACTGCAATTATGTTTACACCAACCTAATAATCTAACCAGCTAAATTCAAAACACTGATTGATATAATTCTCTTGTAAATACTGTCAATTTTCATTCAAAGCCTGAATGTGGATGTGCCTTTTCTTCTGTTCTCCTCCTCCAAGTAACCAGACCAAAAATATACTTCTTAGGCCACTTTTTTCCTTGAGTCCTCTTTTTTCTTTAGCTCTTCCTTCCAAGTAGATGCCTGGACTGTGGGAGGCACTAAGTTTGGGCAGGAAAGGGAATGTGAGTGTATTTATGGAGGTGACAAAATGAGGAGGCTCTTAAGATTTTAAGTCTGAGATTGGAGGCTTCATTTATGCTTCTTTGGTTTTATCTGGTGTTTTTATATCCTAGAGCTGCCATTAAAAAAAAAGAAAAAAATCACAAACTAGGTAGCTTAAAAGAACAGAGATTTATTTTCTTAGTTCCAGAGTCTACAAGTCCAAAATCATGGTATAGGTAGACCTATGCTCCCTTTAAAGGCTCTAAACAAGAATTTTAATTTGCCTCTTTCTAACTTCCTGACTAATGGTGGCTCCTCAGAATCCTTGGTATTCCTTGCCTGTAGCTTCTTTACTCCAATCGTTGCCTCCCTTGTTTTATGGCTTTCTTTACTGTGTGTCTTCAAGTATGTGTCTTTTAACATAGCCACTATCCATTGGATTTAGGTCCCAACACCTAATTACATCTGCAGAGAAACCTATTCCCTAATAAGATCATTCTCTGAGATTTCAGGTAGACATGGATTTGGAAAATGATACTCAGTACTGTGTACTGCATAATAACTAATTGTTGCTTTTTCCCTCTACTTTTGCTTGTGCATGTATCTTGTTCAGGAACCCCATTATCAAGGAATTCTTTCAGATCAAACCTTTTTAGCATTTATGGCTTGCTTCACTATGAGGCCTCCTATGATCTGGTGGCAAAAAACCTTATAGCGGAGTTTTAGGCATTCCCAGTTAGTGTCCTTTGTAAAGTAGAGGTGAATTCAGAAGAAATGTAGGTAAGTCACTGGTAATAACTGCTACAGTGATCTTGTGAATTTTATTTTTATAAATGGCATGATACTAGATTTTTAAAAGGAGATGTGTTCCTTCTTCCCCTTTACTTTGGAAAAAATATTTATATGCAGAATAAATATTTTTATAATCTAACCAGCTAAATTCAAAACACTGATTGATATAATTCTCTTGTAAATACTGTCAATTTTCATTCAAAGCCTGAATGTGGATGTGCCTTTTCTTCTGTTCTCCTCCTCCAAGTAACCAGACCAAAAATATACTTCTTAGGCCACTTTTTTCCTTGAGTCCTCTTTTTTCTTTAGCTCTTCCTTCCAAGTAGATGCCTGGACTGTGGGAGGCACTAAGTTTGGGCAGGAAAGGGAATGTGAGTGTATTTATGGAGGTGACAAAATGAGGAGGCTCTTAAGATTTTAAGTCTGAGATTGGAGGCTTCATTTATGCTTCTTTGGTTTTATCTGGTGTTTTTATATCCTAGAGCTGCCATTAAAAAAAAAGAAAAAAATCACAAACTAGGTAGCTTAAAAGAACAGAGATTTATTTTCTTAGTTCCAGAGTCTACAAGTCCAAAATCATGGTATAGGTAGACCTATGCTCCCTTTAAAGGCTCTAAACAAGAATTTTAATTTGCCTCTTTCTAACTTCCTGACTAATGGTGGCTCCTCAGAATCCTTGGTATTCCTTGCCTGTAGCTTCTTTACTCCAATCGTTGCCTCCCTTGTTTTATGGCTTTCTTTACTGTGTGTCTTCAAGTATGTGTCTTTTAACATAGCCACTATCCATTGGATTTAGGTCCCAACACCTAATTACATCTGCAGAGAAACCTATTCCCTAATAAGATCATTCTCTGAGATTTCAGGTAGACATGGATTTGGAAAATGATACTCAGTACTGTGTACTGCATAATAACTAATTGTTGCTTTTTTCCCTCTACTTTTGCTTGTGCATGTATCTTGTTCAGGAACCCCATTATCAAGGAATTCTTTCAGATCAAACCTTTTTAGCATTTATGGCTTGCTTCACTATGAGGCCTCCTATGATCTGGTGGCAAAAAACCTTATAGCGGAGTTTTAGGCATTCCCAGTTAGTGTCCTTTGTAAAGTAGAGGTGAATTCAGAAGAAATGTAGGTAAGTCACTGGTAATAACTGCTACAGTGATCTTGTGAATTTTATTTTTATAAATGGCATGATACTAGATTTTTAAAAGGAGATGTGTTCCTTCTTCCCCTTTACTTTGGAAAAAATATTTATATGCAGAATAAATATTTTTATAATCTGAATAGTTAGCTATGCAAGGTAATTAACATCTTTAAGAACTAAAGGTAAACAATTCCAAAGTTGGTCTTGTGATTTTTGATATATTCGCTCCCCTCCCCCATTATTAAATGATATTTAAAGTAACAGTTATTTTTAAAAACCATGATACCTCATATAATAACATTGTTTTTCACTTAATAAATAACGTGCATCTGGAAACAGCATACCTCAGAGCTATGCAGTGCTATGAGTACTTTATTAAAATTTTAATCTACTCAAAGTATGTGTGTGATTACATGTGTCTTTTTTTTAAGGATTTAACTCTGTCAGCCATTCTATATAGCATAGAATTTTAGTGTTTTGATTATGCATTTATCTACTCTTGAAGCAAATCCAAAACAATCATCAGAAAGGAATCCTGTTTCCTCCAGGCACAATTCAGAGAGAGGTGGAATGGCATTATAATTATTTAAACTTCCTCATCAGACTCTTCTGCTTTCAAAGAAGGATATCAGCTTTATCTGTAGTAGATTTACTTTGCTCATTAAGTTGTATATCCTTTTTTTCCAACTGATAATAAAAAGTAGAAATATAATCATAATTCAGAAAGAATAATCTCAAATGCTCTGTTGCTCAATACTTATTAAAAGCCTAGTTCAGATAGTATTATTCAAGGAAGTTAATGCTTAAAGGGTGTGGAGTCTATCCCTTTTCTTCCTGATATTCAAAGCCAGCCCTCTGTACTAATTCAGACCACTAAAGAACTGGATTCTATGATTGCCTTGTATTTCTCTGGCATACCTCTTCAAACTACTGTCATTACTATGGGTTCCTTTTCTATACTTTTAGAAACAAGATAGTATTTTAAAAGAAGGCAGGCACATGTTCTTATAGGTATGACCAAGAAAAAATGTAACATCATGTGGTTAAAAAAAAATAAAGAAAATGAAAACAAAAATGATGAAGAATTGTTACTTGAAAGTAGTTGTCCAGGTGTGCAGCAGAATTTGAAAACAAATCTATTCCTCCTATGGGTTGGTTTTCTATTCATTTTCTGAAAATTTTATTTTGGGTAGGCTATCTGCCTTGATTAAGGTATCCTAATATATGTGTAGATGTGTGAAGTTCCTAGGTCCGCCTTAACAAATTAACACAAATCTGGTGGCTTAAAACAACATAGATTTATTATCTCACCTTTTAGAAGGCCAGAGGTTTGAAATTAAGTGTTGATAGGGTTGGTTCCTTCTGGAGACTGAGAGAGCCTATTCCTTGTCTGTCTTCTAGCTTCTGATGGCTCTGACAATTTTTGACATTGTTTGGCTTATAAATATATCACTCTAAGCTCTTCCTCTATTTTCATTTGATTTTCCCTCTGTGTGTTCCTGTCTGCCCTTCTGCCTTGTTTTATATGCATACCAGTCACTTGATTAGAGCCCACATAATCTCATCTCAGGAGCTTGAACTTCTCTGGTGGGTCACTAGACCCACTCTTAATGTCCTTGAGGTGGTTTTGTACTACAGACCATTTTAGAATTCCATAGTATATCTGACACTGTTTTTGATAATAGCCATACTACTTTGATGTAGAATTAACAAGTCTTACTGCTTATTACCAAAGCAATATGAGTTAGATACAGTGGAATTTAGAATTTTCCAAGGGAAATAAAGTTAGAAATATGCTAACTATATGCTAACATATATAGACATACCCAAATAATATGTATTTGAAAAATTATTCATTGACTTGGGTAATCTGTGTCTTTCATCTGGTATTTTTAAGCAGATATACAAAAGTTGATAACATTGGTAGTAAATAAGGAATGTATGTCTTTGCCATAACATTTATAATTCTCCAACTCAGCAACAAGTATATTTTTATATTTGAATTGTCAGTGAAACAAGAGTAAACCCCATGTAGATCTGATCTGTGTGATTTTGATAAAATAAGATTTTACATTGCTATTTTCAAAATACAATTATTGTAAAAGGGATTTTGTTATGAATGCATTTTTCATTTTTCAAAAACTGTTGTTAAACCAAGTTCTATTTTTTTCTTCTGAAAACCCTGTAATTCACTTTATACCTTTATGAATTAAAGCATACCTTCCTTAAAAAGTGGCATTGTATTGGAGGAATTTCCCTCTGAGAGGTCCATAGTCTGTGAAAGTTAGATATGAATAGAATTTGCTGGCATAAACTGGACTAGACAGTGCATTTCTGCCTCCACTGCAGAAAGGTTCTTACTCAAACTAGATAGGACTTTTTTTTTTTTTTTGGTAACCTGGGTTATCAACTACATTCACATGCATTAAACATATCAAGAAGGTGTTTATAAATATTGCATGCCCACTTAAAAATGAAGTTCATTTCCAAATTGTAGTTGGAGACATATGCTTTATATAGCAAGTGTATGTTTTTCAAAGATTTTTATTAAAAATCATGGTATCTTATAATGAAAAATTCTTTTTAGATCATTCAAAGTGATACCTGTAGGTGTAGAGTGTCAGAAATAGTGGCTGCTGCCTTCTAGTCTCCATTTCTTAGAAACTCTATATTTAATTAGGTTCTGATTAAGGTAATGAATGTACACAAAGGTAACTAGAGAAAGGATAACTTCTTATAATATGGATAAGTCTTAAATATTTTTGCCTTTGTATTTCTTTATTAATCTTTAAAATATATTTGCTTCTCAGATCTGGAGATGGTATATAGAAGCCCACTGAACTCAATAGTAATCTAAGTGCAAGTTATTTGCTAATAGCTATTTATACAATTATTAATTATAGTAAAACTTTTCAAATTCATAGCAAATAATTATCACTTGTAAGCTTAAGTATGATAACTTCCTTATTGATAAACTCAATTTATGAAAATATTGCCTACTTTGAATACTTTCATCATAAAATCTAATATTAGCTAATATCTAATATTTTATACTTTAAAAAATATAAGCATAAGACTTCTTGCTGAGAAGAATAACTGACTATATTACCCAAATTTTAGATCTGATCTGTGTGATTTTGATAAAATAAGATTTTACATTGCTATTTTCAAAATACAATTATTGTAAAAGGGATTTTGTTATGAATGCATTTTTCATTTTTCAAAAACTGTTGTTAAACCAAGTTCTATTTTTTTCTTCTGAAAACCCTGTAATTCACTTTATACCTTTATGAATTAAAGCATACCTTCCTTAAAAAGTGGCATTGTATTGGAGGAATTTCCCTCTGAGAGGTCCATAGTCTGTGAAAGTTAGATATGAATAGAATTTGCTGGCATAAACTGGACTAGACAGTGCATTTCTGCCTCCACTGCAGAAAGGTTCTTACTCAAACTAGATAGGACTTTTTTTTTTTTTTTGGTAACCTGGGTTATCAACTACATTCACATGCATTAAACATATCAAGAAGGTGTTTATAAATATTGCATGCCCACTTAAAAATGAAGTTCATTTCCAAATTGTAGTTGGAGACATATGCTTTATATAGCAAGTGTATGTTTTTCAAAGATTTTTATTAAAAATCATGGTATCTTATAATGAAAAATTCTTTTTAGATCATTCAAAGTGATACCTGTAGGTGTAGAGTGTCAGAAATAGTGGCTGCTGCCTTCTAGTCTCCATTTCTTAGAAACTCTATATTTAATTAGGTTCTGATTAAGGTAATGAATGTACACAAAGGTAACTAGAGAAAGGATAACTTCTTATAATATGGATAAGTCTTAAATTTTTTTGCCTTTGTATTTCTTTATTAATCTTTAAAATATATTTGCTTCTCAGATCTGGAGATGGTATATAGAAGCCCACTGAACTCAATAGTAATCTAAGTGCAAGTTATTTGCTAATAGCTATTTATACAATTATTAATTATAGTAAAACTTTTCAAATTCATAGCAAATAATTATCACTTGTAAGCTTAAGTATGATAACTTCCTTATTGATAAACTCAATTTATGAAAATATTGCCTACTTTGAATACTTTCATCATAAAATCTAATATTAGCTAATATCTAATATTTTATACTTTAAAAAATATAAGCATAAGACTTCTTGCTGAGAAGAATAACTGACTATATTAGCCAATAAGAGCTTATTTAAACAAATGATTGTATTTGACAATAAAACATGGGTCGTAATTACTATTTAATAGCTGTTTCCCAGATGTAGGTGCAAGTTCAAGTCTGGTTTATCCTGAGAGACAAAAATAGTAGTTAAATGTGGGAAAATGTTACATATAGAGAAAGTAACTATCACCAATATTCAGTAGTCTGTATTGGAAACTCTTCTTTTGAAAGAACTTCATGTTGCTGGCTTTGATGTTAATGGTTTGATCTCCTTAAAAATGTATTTCAGATAAAGTGAAATTAATGAGAATACCTACCCATAATATCTGTAGTCTTCTTCATAGAGGAAAGGTGCTTTCTATGATATATTTACATTTTTGTAATTCACCAAATTCCTGTTTTACTGAAATCTTTTCTACTAGAGAACATTTAGGGTTTTTTTTTTTTTTTTCTTTATTTTTATTTTTAGAGTTTTGTTGTTTACAGATATGTATATTTCC
The DNA here is from genome assembly GCA_022376925.1 of Tragulus kanchil. NCBI lineage: Eukaryota > Metazoa > Chordata > Mammalia > Artiodactyla > Tragulidae > Tragulus > Tragulus kanchil. The sequence continues at coordinate 114,239,985 of JAIOJX010000023.1, read as the reverse complement.
AGATAAGTCATATGTATGTCCCTGACCCCCTCCCTCCTCCATGTACCTCCCAGTCTTGCATTGCTGATGGGAATGTAAATTGATACAGCCACTGTGGAAGACAGTATGGAGATTCCTTTAAAAACTAAAAATAGAAGCACCATATGACCCAGCAATCCCACTATTAAGCTTATACCATGATGAAATCAAAACTTATACCCCAGTGTTCATTGCAAACCTCTATACAATAGCTAGACCATGGAAGCAACCTAGATGTACATCGATGAATGAATGGATTATAAAGCTCTTGTACATATATACAATGGAGTATTTCTCAGCTGTAAAAAGAAATGCAGAAGAATCAGCCCTAATAAGATGGATGGATCTAGACCTCTTATAAAAAGTGAAACAAGTCAAGAAGAGAAAGACAAGTACAGTATACTAACACATATATATATATATGTAATCTAGTAAGAGGGTAATGATAACACATGCAGCAAAGCGATGGAAAAACAGACATAGAGAACAGACATATGGACATTGTGGGGAATGAACAGGGTGGGAGGCATAGAGGGAGTAACATGGAAACATATACTATCATATGTGAAAAAGATAGCTATAGTCATTGCACTGTGAGAAAAGGGGATCCTACAGGGGCGTGGTGTGAACATTTAGTTTTAATAAGCTTTGTCTTTTTTGAAAAATAGGCTATGATTATAATATGGAGCTCTATGACGTTTTAAAAACTCAAGTTGAATATTTTTAGAAGAGATGTTATGTAATAAAATTTGGCATTTGGCTCTCCATGATTATCACATTAAATGGTCTAACACCAATTGAATTTTACTTTTTTCCACCCCCCCTTGCTATAACCATTAAAACATTTCTTCCCAAATGGGCCTTCAATGAGTGTTTCTACAGTGTATTGTCTATAAGACTCTAATGAGTTTAGGTGTTCTTATGAAATAAGCATTGCATGGTCCAGTGCCAAAAGCAGCCATAAAGTCACAAAAAAACCTGAGTTAACATTCAGACTCAGCATTTACATTCCTGGGCAAGAATATTTCATCTTTTTAGATTTGTTTTCCTATCTTTAAAATAGAAACAATAATATTTAACCCATTCATCTTTTGCTGAGCATTAACTAAGACAGTGTAAGCAAAGGCCCCTTTCTTTGATGAGAGAGATCTGTTTTACTAAGTCTGTCAGTCTCATGTGCTAATCTCTTCCAGAAACAGCCTCACAGAGCCTCAGAAATAATGTTTTGTCAATATCTGGGCATTCTCTAACCTAGACAAGGTGACTGGCCCATAAAACTAACCATAATAATCATCACACTAGGTTCATTTTCTCTTTCATATTTTCCTATGTCATAGGAACAGACGTTTGCATGTGTGAGTTTTTTTGTTTTGGTTTGGTTTTGTTTTATGTTCTTTGTAGATTATAGTAAAACCCTTAGATTATTTCCCAAAGATGTATTGATTCAGGATCAAATATGTTTGAAACTGGTTTGAATATTTCAAGGACAGCTAAAAATTTTAGTTGGACATAAAAAAAAGAGTGCCTAGTTAAAAGAAAAGTTAGTGAGCAGAAGAAAAGGAATATATGTAGACCAGGTACTGTAAACTTTTAAAAAGAAATCTAGACTGGGCTACGGTAGCTGAGGTGACAACCATCAAATGTGAAAAGCAGTCAGCAATGTGAGAGAGAATGAAGCCAGAATCCAGTATGAGGTTTTAAGAGAGAGTTTACAGAAGGAATCGAGGAAAGAATATAGAAGAATTAGATCTGTAAGGTGAAAGAAAATGATGGGGTTGGGTAGAATCTGATGTAAGTTTGATAACAAGCTTCATTACTTTCAGGACGCCTTTCAAAAGATAAAGTGAGTGTTCTTTATTTTATTATGAGCTCATCTGCCTTCTATAAGAAGTCTTGGAAGGAGACCAGTCCATTTGAGAGGTCTCATAGTTTTTAAACCTTGGACCAAGAGCAAGGTGATCCAGCATTTTTACTATCTAAAATAGTAAACTTTTACTATTTACTTGTGTACTACTAAGTGCTGGCTATGGTAGAAGCAATGGTCTTCAATAAAGTCACAAAAACCTGAGTTAACATTCAGACTCAGCATTTACATTCCTGGGCAAGAATATTTCATCTTTTTAGATTTGTTTTCCTATCTTTAAAATAGAAACAATAATATTTAACCCATTCATCTTTTGCTGAGCATTAACTAAGACAGTGTAAGCAAAGGCCCCTTTCTTTGATGAGAGAGATCTGTTTTACTAAGTCTGTCAGTCTCATGTGCTAATCTCTTCCAGAAACAGCCTCACAGAGCCTCAGAAATAATGTTTTGTCAATATCTGGGCATTCTCTAACCTAGACAAGGTGACTGGCCCATAAAACTAACCATAATAATCATCACACTAGGTTCATTTTCTCTTTCATATTTTCCTATGTCATAGGAACAGACGTTTGCATGTGTGAGTTTTTTTGTTTTGGTTTGGTTTTGTTTTATGTTCTTTGTAGATTATAGTAAAACCCTTAGATTATTTCCCAAAGATGTATTGATTCAGGATCAAATATGTTTGAAACTGGTTTGAATATTTCAAGGACAGCTAAAAATTTTAGTTGGACATAAAAAAAAGAGTGCCTAGTTAAAAGAAAAGTTAGTGAGCAGAAGAAAAGGAATATATGTAGACCAGGTACTGTAAACTTTTAAAAAGAAATCTAGACTGGGCTACGGTAGCTGAGGTGACAACCATCAAATGTGAAAAGCAGTCAGCAATGTGAGAGAGAATGAAGCCAGAATCCAGTATGAGGTTTTAAGAGAGAGTTTACAGAAGGAATCGAGGAAAGAATATAGAAGAATTAGATCTGTAAGGTGAAAGAAAATGATGGGGTTGGGTAGAATCTGATGTAAGTTTGATAACAAGCTTCATTACTTTCAGGACGCCTTTCAAAAGATAAAGTGAGTGTTCTTTATTTTATTATGAGCTCATCTGCCTTCTATAAGAAGTCTTGGAAGGAGACCAGTCCATTTGAGAGGTCTCATAGTTTTTAAACCTTGGACCAAGAGCAAGGTGATCCAGCATTTTTACTATCTAAAATAGTAAACTTTTACTATTTACTTGTGTACTACTAAGTGCTGGCTATGGTAGCAACATCAGTGTCTTGAAATTAGGTTCATCCCAAATTTTCTTTCCTAGAATTAAAAAGGATTTGGAGAGAGGTCCATGATACCTTTGCCTAGACTGAAGCATAGGCAAGTTTTCTGATACTTTATATTTTTGCTTACATGTTTTGTGCTTTAACCAACGACTCAATGGTGAAAGCAAGTAGAGTTCTATAATTGTTTATATAATCTGTAACATAAGACAGAATTTTAGCTTGGCATTTGTAATATGAGACAATATTGCATGTTGAAGAATAGAAAATGTAATTTTTAAATTTTATTTTGTTAAAGCTTTCATTCCCATTTTGAAATGCAATCATTAGAACTGCATGATATACCTATATATTCATAAGAAACAGTAGTAAAAATATAGTTTATAATTATAATAGCTGCAGTGTGATGCTGGAAAATAATTGTCATCTTATATATCTCTATTCAAAAAATTACCTTTCACAGAATCACATTTAAAGGAAGAAGTAAAACCTAGAGGAAAATAGGGGAATGTACACAAAACTGGTAGGCACATGGATAATTGAAATTAGATCAGATTAGGAAATAACTAAAACAAAGACGAATTTGATGAGTAGAACAATAGACTATAACGAAAATGTGGAGTGACATTATATATTTTTTAGATGGTATCGTTGAAATTCAAGTTCTGGTGATCCTGTATGATAAGGATGGGGAAAGATAACAGTATAGTGAAAGAAAAAAGGAGATTGGGTGTCAGAAACATACACATAAGCACCCTTGATCTGTCACAAATTAATTTACCTCATCTCTGTTTTAATGCCTTCTATAGACTCTCAAACTGGTGGGGAGTCAGTGTGCTCAGACACTTTAGTTATGTCAGATTCTTTAAGATCCTATGGACTGTAGCCTTCCAGGCTCCACTGTCCCTGGATTTCCCAGGAAGAATACTGCAGTGGGTTGCCACTTCCTTCTCCAGATCTTCTGGACCCAGGGATCAAACCTGTCTCCAGGGGTTCTTTATCCACTGAGTCAACAGGGAAGCCAGGTTTTTTTATACATATTAAAATAGTAAACTTTTACTATTTACTTGTGTACTACTAAGTGCTGGCTATGGTAGCAACATCAGTGTCTTGAAATTAGGTTCATCCCAAATTTTCTTTCCTAGAATTAAAAAGGATTTGGAGAGAGGTCCATGATACCTTTGCCTAGACTGAAGCATAGGCAAGTTTTCTGATACTTTATATTTTTGCTTACATGTTTTGTGCTTTAACCAACGACTCAATGGTGAAAGCAAGTAGAGTTCTATAATTGTTTATATAATCTGTAACATAAGACAGAATTTTAGCTTGGCATTTGTAATATGAGACAATATTGCATGTTGAAGAATAGAAAATGTAATTTTTAAATTTTATTTTGTTAAAGCTTTCATTCCCATTTTGAAATGCAATCATTAGAACTGCATGATATACCTATATATTCATAAGAAACAGTAGTAAAAATATAGTTTATAATTATAATAGCTGCAGTGTGATGCTGGAAAATAATTGTCATCTTATATATCTCTATTCAAAAAATTACCTTTCACAGAATCACATTTAAAGGAAGAAGTAAAACCTAGAGGAAAATAGGGGAATGTACACAAAACTGGTAGGCACATGGATAATTGAAATTAGATCAGATTAGGAAATAACTAAAACAAAGACGAATTTGATGAGTAGAACAATAGACTATAACGAAAATGTGGAGTGACATTATATATTTTTTAGATGGTATCGTTGAAATTCAAGTTCTGGTGATCCTGTATGATAAGGATGGGGAAAGATAACAGTATAGTGAAAGAAAAAAGGAGATTGGGTGTCAGAAACATACACATAAGCACCCTTGATCTGTCACAAATTAATTTACCTCATCTCTGTTTTAATGCCTTCTATAGACTCTCAAACTGGTGGGGAGTCAGTGTGCTCAGACACTTTAGTTATGTCAGATTCTTTAAGATCCTATGGACTGTAGCCTTCCAGGCTCCACTGTCCCTGGGATTTCCCAGGGAAGAATACTGCAGTGGGTTGCCACTTCCTTCTCCAGATCTTCTGGACCCAGGGATCAAACCTGTGTCTCTTGTATTTAATGCAGAGGTGGATTCTTTATCCACTGAGTCAACAGGGGAAGCCATTAAGTGTTTGTAAATAGGGACCTCAATTTATTTAATATTTGCATTTCAATAACATTTCAATCTATTAAAGAAGGAAAACAAACAAAAGAAAGAAATAGCAGCACCAACAAAGAAACATAGCCGTGCCTTTCATTACCAGAGTTCCTGAAGCAAAGCTAGTTCAGAGGAGAAATTTCCCTTGTTTTAGGCAGTTGAAGGGACTGGAAAAACCAAATTGTGGTCAGGAGAGGTTATAATTACAATGGCAGGACTAAATATCAAGGCTTTAGCAACATTGATAAGATAAGAAGATTAGTAATGAGATAAAATGCTTAGAGGATTAGAACTCATCAGCATAATAGCCATAGCATGGATAGGAACTAACAGCCCAGCAGAGTGAGGTTGGGATGTGGTTTTGCTAGAGGCAACTGTATGCAGAGAGTTTAAGGGACACTTAGACATGCAAATCTTCATACCTCTGAAGTGTCAGGATAGGCCTTATCTGCATCCAGTCATCTTTTCAAGTCAACCTAATTATTGCCCAAACATAAATGAATTTGTTTCCTATCCTCCCTGTGTTAATTTCTGGAATGCTTCTCTTTGACCCAAACAAGGTTTGCAGTCATGGCTTTTTTTTCAAGTCTAGAAGTGAATAAAAGATTCCTTTAACGTGCTTCTCTTTTCCTGCTGTTGAAAGGTTTTCATCTAGTAAGATTCTGCAGGTTTCAATTATCCTCATCCCCTACCCAGAACTTCTTGATTTTTTTAGGTATTTGTATCTGATCTTTAGTTTAAAAATGCCAATCCTTAGACTGCAGAGTTGCTAGCCACTTAGTAATTTTGGGAACATCATCTCCATAGGGACGTTGTCTTCCTCTAGGATCTTTTCCTGAAATTCCTGCTAAATTTCTTGGTGCTTAATTCTTCAGACTAGGGAGGGATGCTTGCTTAAGCAATGAAGAGAGCTGAATAGGAATGAATGGAGTCAGTACAAACTAGCTGTATAAACAGCACACAAGTAGCAGAAGAAATTTTTTTCTTGGTGCAGCAGATACTGTATTTCTCAATCAAAGAACAGACAATTAGCAAAGATTATAAAGACTTTTTAGTCTGATAGCCAGACTGCTAATACTTCATTAAGATTTGGCTACTCAACATACTTTCCTTGCAAGTTCCATTGATTTTTGAAGAGGTTAGTTTTTCAAGAATCCAGTTCAGAAAAATACTGAACACTTATACAACTCCAGCCCAGCAAAAGAAGGTTTCTCAAATGGTATTTGGGGATATTTTGGGAAGTTAGAATCCAGTGTGAGGTCAAGAGAAGGCTTCATGGAGAAGGTGACAGCAAAGATGAGAAAGCATGCTGACAATTGATTGCCATTATCCACGATAAGAGAGGTAATAGGAAACCAGGCAGGTCTGTAAATAAACACATAAGAGAAAAACATGCATAAACATAAAGGGACAAAATAAATGAGATAGTATTGAAAGTAGTTAAAAAAGGCAGGTAAGTAGAGTAAAAGATTTGGTTAAAGATATAAACCACAGTGAAGTAAAGAGAAATAAAGATGAAAAATTTAGAAGTTTTTTTTTTTTTTTTTTTTGGAAGGGGGTGGCAGGTTTCTTTGGCCGAGTTGCTTGAAGTGCTAGCTTTAAAATTAGGATCTGACCAATTGCTTTATTAAACTGACAGAAGTGGTTATTTGGAATTTGTATTAGCTTAATCCATATCTTTTGGACAGTTATGATTTTTCTGCAGTTGAACTTGGACTAATTAAAACCAATTGCAGCCAGCAAATTCATTAATTCTGATCCTGTTTATAGATCTGTTAAGAGGAACAATCATTTATTATCTTAAGACCCTGCATCTTCTCGGTAACTATTATGTAAAAATATGGACAAAGAGTGCCCACTGGCAAGAACTGTTAATCTTTTCAGTTCACACTTAGAGTACTTATAAAACCCAAGCATATTATCTCTCATTGAGAGGAAGTAATGACAAGTTGGTTTAAACCAAGGAGACCTCTGTATAAATTAACAGTTGTTTTAGTTGAAAACAGAAGTGTCAACATAACCTTAATTAATGAGTTTGCAATACTTGTTTCCAGAATGAGACAATATGCCATGTTTCAACCTGCGTATAGGAGAATAAATAGAGATTTTAAAATTAGACCCAGAATGTATTCTTATCTTGAACCTTATCTATATCTCATTTTCATCTCATCTTCACCCTGGATGAAGATTTTTCTTCATCATCTTGAGCAGTTATCAGGTTAATCAAAAGTGAGAATCACACTCCCATATAAACTGAAATTGAGCAGTATTTGATATCTAGCAAGGGCTCAATGGAAACATGCCTTTATGCTCTTTCATGGGAAGTAAATCTGAAATAGTGAGATTATTTTCTGGAATCTATATTTTCAGTCAAGCTATCATTCTACCTACAAATGTTAAATTTGTTTTCCCAACATCTCCAACAGTGTCAAGTGAATTCTCTTTAATTAAGGTTTGTGTGTGTGTGTGAGAGAGTTTAGTGCTGTGTGTACATGCATTCTTGGATTGGTGAAAGAATGCTAGATGTGTTTTTTATTGACTATAAGTTAAATCTCATCTGTGTTGACTTTTGATATGTTTCTGTCCATTCTAACTATTGCTAGAAAGAAGGATATTTAACTCTGTTCTCAAAATTAGTCACATGGGGTGCACATCTCACAGCTTTTAAATGAACCATTTCTAAGAAACCCATCCAACGAGATGCTCACTTAGTTACTTGGGCATAGATTTTGTAACTAGTTTATTTCTGTAACCATTCTGGGAGTCTCATTGCTATGCTTTATTGAGACTTCTGTAGATCAGGTAGACTTGTTATCACCAGGTAAGAAAAAGAACAAAAAACAAACAGGCTGAAAGTAGTGCAGCTCAGAACTTTGAGACCTTTATTATTACTCCTATTATTATTATCCACAAAGTTATGAAGATGATATCAGGCTTTATGGACACTTTCCCTTCTTGTGTGACTTTGTTTCTCCTAAATTTTATGGGAAGATTTTTAGTTTTAGTCCCTAGTTGTCTGACAAGTCTTCCTTTCTTGGGAAATAGAATCTCACATCTTTTCTCAGAGTCTTCTAGATCTTGTAGACATCACTTATGAGCTATGGTCATCATTACCATTTTCTGTTCAGGATAGGATTGATTTTGTCCATTCCCTTGAAGTTAGCTATAGTCACATTACTTACTTTGGTCAGAGAAATGTGTCACATGCTTTCTGTCAAGCAGCACTTAAAAGCAGGAGACATATGTATGCCTGTGGCTAATTCATGTTGATGTTTGGCAGAAAACAGCAAAATTCTGTAAAGCAATTATCCTTCAATTAAAAAAAAAATTAAAACAAAGAAACAAACAAAAGCCAATATATAAATTGTCAGTTCCCTTCTTTGTGTCATGGTAATCATCCATATTGTACAGTGTACATATCAAGCATGCCTGATATGTAATGTGGGTAAGATGAATTATTATTGTTCTAAGCTCTCAATTTATGGAGACTATGTGTTACTGCATTGTAACCTGGCCTATCCTGTCTCAAACATGGATGACTGGCTGAAAGTTATGCAGGCCAGCAATTTCATGGTTGACATACATTAATTAAAGTAGACCATTAGAAAATCATACACAGACACCTCATTCTCCTGTAATGGGAGAGACTTACTTCTATTGAGATGTGTTCCAGTGTGATGCCTTTAACCTCATCTAGATTAGGTTTATAAACAAAAGACTGAATCTTACCATGTTAACAGTGTGTTCCAGTTGAAAATAGGTGCTTCCCCAACATAGCATTTTTCCACACTGTGTTGAAATTTGTTTTGAGACATTCTCAGTTGGGATAAAAATCTAGTGAGTGAAGAATTTTTTGTTTTTCTCAGTTTATAAAATATCTACTCCTCAGTAGGTGGTCTGACACAGAATAATTAACATTTAATTAATTCAAGTGTGTAATGATCACAGTAGGTATTGGTCATTGTTTGACCGTACTCTGTGGTAACCCACAAGGGGAAGTTGACTCTACTAAGCATAGTGCTTTACATGTTATTAATTCTCCTAAATATCTGATGTACTTTTTGACATTTCTTGAATGACATAGTATGATTTTTTTCTTATTGGTTAAAAAACAATCCTTTTGAGGTCCTCTTCTAACAACTGATATATATTATATGATTTAATAATAGATAAAATTTATATTTCTTCATGGTGAACATATTTCCTTTGCCTAATGTTTATTACCTATTTTAATTGTATTTTATTCTGCTTTATTGTATTATTTTTATAGATTTTAAAATATAAACCACATGTATACCTTTGTATACACAAAACCATATTTAATATTTTTCTTAATAGATATATCTCTGTTTTACCTCTGGAAATACTTACACATATCTCTTTATAATTACTGGTTATATCACAGTGTTTTAAAGCTTTATTCAAATATTTTAAAGCATGAGAAACCTGCACAGTTCAATTGTGAAAGTGTTAGTGTTGTTAGACCATGTCATCTGGCTATAAGGCTTTAAGTAGCAATGGCAATTTAATCTTAGTGAAATTGCTCACTGCTTCAAGGCACCTAATTAGAAATTAAACTATCTAGGTGTTTTCTAAAAATATTTCTCAAGCTCCATTTCAAAATATTCTAATCTGAGCTATATTTCTCTGTTAAATATGATTACTGAACAATGACAGAACTCATGGTCATTCATTGGTCATTCATTACCAGTTTTCATTTATAGTTGAAATGAATATTTCCTCAATTATATTTTTTAATCATCCCAATCATCCTTGCTCTTTTATATAAGAGATATTAAGCCTTGAGAAAATTTTTGCAAAGTAATAAAACCTTTTAGATTAGATTAATATACATGGACTGTTATTAATTTAGACAGACTTTCATTTTTCCTTTTTGAATTACACAAGACATCGATTTATGGTACATGAAATAATAAAATTGCACTTTTGAAATTTGAAATTCTGGAGTCTTGCTTACATTAATGACCTTGAACTTAACTGTTTTGTCCTTTAAATTATAAAATATATATGCCCTTTTTAATTGAAAGATTTATATTGTATTGTGTAGCAAGTGATTAGCTAAATGTTTGTCTGAGATTAATGGATCTTTTTTTAGGCATTCCCCAAATTTATCAGCCAATACATTCTGAGTGCCTTTGTGGATCTATTGGCTAGTCACTGCTAGAGGTATAAAGAACAATAGAGGTACAAAGCCTCTAATTTCGTGAAATCTGCCTGTCATTGGGTTGGGACAGAGATAGAAGGCATTGAACCTTAATTGCCTGATTGAATAAATATAACTGTGAGATTTGCTACAAAGGAAAAATACAAGTTACTATAACAACTAACAAATGGGGAATGGAGGGCAGCAGGGACTTTCTTGAGTCAGAATGTAAGGCACAGATAAGATGAAAAGGAAAGGTCCTAAATCAGGGGAAAAAAGCCTTACTATTTCAAAGAACTGTGGTGGAGTTATTGTGGGTAAATTTCCGCTGAAAGAGAAGAGGGTGAAGTCCTAAGAAGTTGTTCTTGAGTTAGGCAGAGTACAGAGTCTACAAGACTTTAGAGTCTATCTTGTAGATGTTGGTTTTGTCTTAACACTAATGAAGCCTAATATCTGTAGAGACGTTAGGTCCCTCTAAACGTGAATGGCACATAAGGCATAAAAGGATACTGGTTCTTACCTATCAGTCTTTGTTGTGGAGATTATAAGTACTCTGAGACTTCTTAATGAATGGTAGAGTATTTGAATTAAAATCAACCAAGGTGGAACTTAAAGTACAAACAAGTCCTTTTAAGAGAGTCTTTACTTCACCATTAGATCTGACCCTTATCATCATTAACATTAGTTTGAGTTCAGTGTATAAACATTCAATTTTGGAACAATGTGCAAACTGGGGAAAAGGGCTTTGAAAATATCAGCATGCAATGTCCTGGATTGCAAGTTTCTCTATTTCTTTGTAGTGCCAATAAAGCAATCTAGTTTGTAAAGCTTCCTTTGGCTTTTCAGTGTGTCTTGCTATTCCTCTAATGGGGAAGGGCATAATGGTCACAAATATAAAAAGCTCTTTTACATTAAATTACACAGAATAAATTTCTTTGCTGAGAAGATGATAGCAACTGATTTCTTCAATTTAGTCACAGAAGAGTCTAACATTAAATCTGAAGCAACTGCAGAGTGATCCAACTTTGAAGATTGCAGTGATGATAATGGGGCTTCTAGTAAACTGAATTAATGTTTATAGCTTTTTCATTCCTACTTTCATTGTTGATGCCGCTACTCCTGCTGATGCTTGGTTCTGGTGTGTGTGACTTTCTCAGCACTGTTGGCTTTTGAGACTGACTGCAAGAACAGAAATAGAATAATGTACTTGCAAATGAGTAAAATTCTACAAAATCTTATATTTGACAGTGATGTTAAGAGTTCTTGTTTATTTGTACTTTTCCCACCTAAGTTTAGTTTTGCTATCATACATAAACTTCATTTTAGAATTTCCTTGCATTTGAAATACTAGTCATAGGTACTTAGATTCTCTAACCTAGAGAGGTGGGATGGGGAGGGAGATGGGAGGGAAGTTCCAGAGGAGGGGGCATATGTATACCTATGGCGGATTCAGGTTGATGTGTGGCAGTATGCAACAAAACTCCCTAAAAATTAAAAGAATAAATAAATAGATGAAGAACAATATGTGCACCTTAATTAGTACACATTTTATATAATATTAATTTTATCATTCTCACATTTTTCTGTCAATTTTAATCCTATATTTTTAATGCTTTGTTCCTTCTTCTTTAGAAGTACATTCATTATGGTTTATAGGTCCCTCTAAACGTGAATGGCACATAAGGCATAAAAGGATACTGGTTCTTACCTATCAGTCTTTGTTGTGGAGATTATAAGTACTCTGAGACTTCTTAATGAATGGTAGAGTATTTGAATTAAAATCAACCAAGGTGGAACTTAAAGTACAAACAAGTCCTTTTAAGAGAGTCTTTACTTCACCATTAGATCTGACCCTTATCATCATTAACATTAGTTTGAGTTCAGTGTATAAACATTCAATTTTGGAACAATGTGCAAACTGGGGAAAAGGGCTTTGAAAATATCAGCATGCAATGTCCTGGATTGCAAGTTTCTCTATTTCTTTGTAGTGCCAATAAAGCAATCTAGTTTGTAAAGCTTCCTTTGGCTTTTCAGTGTGTCTTGCTATTCCTCTAATGGGGAAGGGCATAATGGTCACAAATATAAAAGCTCTTTTACATTAAATTACACAGAATAAATTTCTTTGCTGAGAAGATGATAGCAACTGATTTCTTCAATTTAGTCACAGAAGAGTCTAACATTAAATCTGAAGCAACTGCAGAGTGATCCAACTTTGAAGATTGCAGTGATGATAATGGGGCTTCTAGTAAACTGAATTAATGTTTATAGCTTTTTCATTCCTACTTTCATTGTTGATGCCGCTACTCCTGCTGATGCTTGGTTCTGGTGTGTGTGACTTTCTCAGCACTGTTGGCTTTTGAGACTGACTGCAAGAACAGAAATAGAATAATGTACTTGCAAATGAGTAAAATTCTACAAAATCTTATATTTGACAGTGATGTTAAGAGTTCTTGTTTATTTGTACTTTTCCCACCTAAGTTTAGTTTTGCTATCATACATAAACTTCATTTTAGAATTTCCTTGCATTTGAAATACTAGTCATAGGTACTTAGATTCTCTAACCTAGAGAGGTGGGATGGGGAGGGAGATGGGAGGGAAGTTCCAGAGGAGGGGGCATATGTATACCTATGGCGGATTCAGGTTGATGTGTGGCAGTATGCAACAAAACTCCCTAAAAATTAAAAGAATAAATAAATAGATGAAGAACAATATGTGCACCTTAATTAGTACACATTTTATATAATATTAATTTTATCATTCTCACATTTTTCTGTCAATTTTAATCCTATATTTTTAATGCTTTGTTCCTTCTTCTTTAGAAGTACATTCATTATGGTTTATGCCAAATTTAAATGTATACCAGATTCTCTTATCTATCATGTTTTAATGAATGGTAGATTATTTGAGTCAAATCACCCAGGTCAAACTCAAAGTACAAACAAGTCTCTTAAGAGAGTCTTTACTACATTATTAGATTTGACTCTTATCAGCATAAATATTAGTTTGAGTTCAGTGTATAGAAATCCTATTTAGAGTAAAATAAACTAAAAACGCTATTTTAAAAGATACAATTCTGAATTATTTTCCTTGTCAAACTTTAAATCCTCAGTAATGGTTTTGAATGGTTTTATAGTTTTCCACCAAATGGATATCACTTAACTTACTTAAGCCGTTACCCAATCAGTTTAATTCTGATTTTACCCTTGTAAACAAAAGTCACCAAATATCCTCTTGTAGAGCAATAAGAAGTGTTAGGGTGACCAACCCCAGAATATCAAGCTGTCTTGCGATGAAGTGAACAGGAGAGAGATCTCCCTCTTTCTCAGTAGGAATGTTTGAATGAACTCAGTTTCCTACAGGACCAAATTGTGCCTTCTTTTTCAGAGCTTGGAGCTGAATTTAATAAAGATCTGGCATGCCCACTGTAAAAATTCAAGAAGGGCTTCCCTGGTAGCTCAGAGGTAAAGAGTTCACATGCCAATGCAGGAGACACGGCTTCAATTCCTGATCCGGGAAGATTCCACATGCCACAGAGCAACTAAGCTTGTGGGTCACAACTATTGAGCCTGTGCCCTTGGGCCTCGGAGTCATAACTATTGAGCTCACGTGCTGCAACTACTGAAGCCCATGTGCCCTAGAGCCCAAGTTCCACAACAAGACAAGTTACCACGAGAAGCCTGCTCCCTGCAACTAGAGAGGAGCCTGTGGCAGCAGTGAAAGCCTAGACAAGCCAAAAATAAATAAATAAATAAATAAATAAAATTAAAAAGAAAAAAGAATTCAAGAAAATTCTCTTTGTACCTAGAGTTGACAAGTCTTTCCTGTTTATCCTTACCAAAGTATGTTTCTTAGTTTATGCTACAGATTGATGAAGTGTCAGGGGGCTGTGTTCCTTCTCAGGGACACTATCCCACTGGTCCCCACAAGAGTCTACCTGGAATGATGATAATACAGTGAATCATGATTCTTCTCTTGCTTGACTTTCAAGCTCTCCTAAGAAAGGCTATTTTTTTTTTTTTTTCTAAGAAAGCCTATTTCTTAATTTTTACTGTGTGACATTGTAGTATTTGCTTTCATTTGCTTCACTGCAATCCTGGGACATAAATTTTTGTAGGCAAATTGATTGCTTCTCTAAACAAATAAAAGAAATAACAAAATATTAGCTGCATTTTGGAATCCTCGAAATGCCAGGAAATTTGACAAGCTTTCATGAGTTTTGTTTTATTTAATTATTTTATTTGATGGAGGGTCAGTAACCCTATTTTACAAATGAGAGTCTAGACTGAAAATTTGAGAACCTAAATATCTTTCTTAGTCACATAAGTAGTTAAGATAGAGCTGATATCTGGGTCCAGCTCTGAAAAGAATAAAAGCAAACTCTTTTTTTTCCTCCTGAAACTGGACAGCAAGGGGACATTGAAAGGATAGGAAGCACGTTATAACATAAATATAAGGTTAGATGGTTACCATGAAATTTAAATAGGCATGCCTGGAATTGGCAATAAGGAGGCAAGTGAATATTCACATGCTGTCTGGGCCCTGAGAAAAAGGACAGATGCATGTATACTATGCTAAGTCACTTCAGTCATGTCTGACTCTTTCCGGCACTATGGACTGTAGCCTGCCAGGACAGCTGTCTGTGGGATTCTCTAAGTGAGAATACTAGAGTGGGTTGCCATCTCCTTCTCCAGGGGATCTTCCCAACCCAGAAATCGAACCCCATCTCCCATGTATCCTGCAGTGTAGGTGAATTCTTTACCACTGAGCCACCAGGATAGCACAATTTAAAGACTGCCTCAAAGAGACAAACTGAAACAAAATCAGGACTCAGGTATACTAAGAGCTAAGGAAACCTCCTATCAAAAGATAGAGGAGAGACAAGTTCTTAACTGCATGATGGAAAGAGTCAGTGTTCCAATTAGAAGTAGAAGAAAGTCTTAGGAGAAAGAAAAGCCAAGTCTAGGGATGTTATTGAGAGGACAGAAAATATTTTGATAGTAAATATAAAGAGGACAATTATGAGTGAAATATTCATAATTCTATACATCTGAGAGTCCCTGCCTAACTTTCTAACACTTTTTCAATACATATTTGTAAGGTCAGTATCAAACCCGATTCTATAGAAAATCAACATTAAAAACCATCACAGGAAATTTTTTTGACCCCGAGTCAAAATATAATCTTCTTGGCTATGACACTTCAAAAAAGTACCAAAGATTATAATCAACCAAATCAGTGTTAACCAAAATGTATTTAATCTATAGTTTTCATTGAGAATCTTGTTACTTATTGAAAGAATTTCCATACTATGTTAGATATACTTCTTATGTATTTTTCATAGCTGAATGGTATTTTTTCCTATCCAGTTACCACTCAAGAGATCACAGAAGAAATTGTATACATTGAGCTGTATATCGAGGGCACTCACTGTGCTTGCTTCTGATTTGATATCTGAATTGACTGTAAACCCTAAAGAAGTAGTGTAACTAGGCAGCAGAAACTCTGTGGAATGATGATGTTGGGGGCCACATGTATCTTACTTGCATAGGTTCACTACAGCCCTTGATAGCATTCTTCTGTGACCAAAAGTGGGTAGCCTACAGTAAAATCTAATGAAACAAACAAATAAAAAGCAATATTGTAAAATAAAAAAAAAAAAGCCAGTTCAAAAGGTAGCAATGATTGTGCCAGACTGTTAACAGACTAATACAAAGAGTGACGACCTTGTGGAGTTTGCTGGTGATGAGGTCATAAAATGTGACAAAAAGAGATTGCAGTTTTTATTGTTCCATTGATTTCACCTTTTCTCTTTTCGATATGAAGTTGGATAAAGGACTTTATTTTGTTAGTAAGTGAGTCTAGGGAGTGTGTGGAGAGAATGATGTTGTCTTCTATTAGGTGCTAACTATGTTTAAAAGTAGTCAAGGAAGTTTATGTCAGGTGAAAAGTAAGCTGGGACTTGCATCTTGCAGTAAATCCAGGGTGTGTGATGGAAATTATAATAGTCAATTCATTAGAGGATATATAAACATCAAGAGCATATGGGCTTTCAGAAATAAAAGATTGTGTTTTCAGGAAATTATCTTGACTCTACAAAGAGAGAAGAAAGCAAATACAGAACATTATTAGTGTTCTACAAGTGATGTTGTTTTTGCTATTTCTTTCTTTTACATATTTCCATTTTGTTACATCTGCTCAGATTTCCTGATTTTAATCTGTCCTCAATTCCTGACAGAGGCTTGGTATAATAAATGCTACAATAAAAAGGTAACTGGAGATCATTTTAAGCTTAGCTTTTTACTTTTACAAACTTTCTGCCAAGTGAAAATATTTTCTATAATATAGTATGACTTTTGAGCTTCAAGAATCCATCATTTGGGAGAGAGTCCAAATTTTCTAATGTTTTTCACTTTTTGTTTTCCATATATTTAACTTGCATTCAATCAGTGATACTGATTTGAGTAAAATTGTAGAAATTGAGTTAAAATGTAGTAACTATGTAGAGTACTTTCTATACTCTCTTGGGGTGGAATCCCTGAGGGAATATTACAACTGTTTAATCTTGAGCCAGCTGTTTAATTTTTCTGACTGTTTACTCACATGTAAAATGAAAGGAAGAGCCAGTTGATCTGGCTTTCCAGATCAAACATGCTGTTTCTGTGATATGTGAATTACTGATGAAATAAATTTTTCCTCAAAGATATCAAAACCAATCTAAATAAAGTTAAATCAACTACAAAGAAAAATATTATCCATCAACCTGGTTCAGCTTCTGACCAAAAAAAAAAGGCAAATGGCAAAGCCAATAAAGATAAAGAACAGTGCTTCAAAAGGATAGGCATAGAGAATATATATATTTATAATTAGCCACATTATGTGGGAAGAACAAGTTAAAATAACATATACAAGGTCACAAGAGTATTAAGACTGAAGATAAAGGACTTTTGTTAGTAAGTGAGTCTAGGGAGTGTGTGGAGAGAATGATGTTGTCTTCTATTAGGTGCTAACTATGTTTAAAAGTAGTCAAGGAAGTTTATGTCAGGTGAAAAGTAAGCTGGGACTTGCATCTTGCAGTAAATCCAGGGTGTGTGATGGAAATTATAATAGTCAATTCATTAGAGGATATATAAACATCAAGAGCATATGGGCTTTCAGAAATAAAAGATTGTGTTTTCAGGAAATTATCTTGACTCTACAAAGAGAGAAGAAAGCAAATACAGAACATTATTAGTGTTCTACAAGTGATGTTGTTTTTGCTATTTCTTTCTTTTACATATTTCCATTTTGTTACATCTGCTCAGATTTCCTGATTTTAATCTGTCCTCAATTCCTGACAGAGGCTTGGTATAATAAATGCTACAATAAAAAGGTAACTGGAGATCATTTTAAGCTTAGCTTTTTACTTTTACAAACTTTCTGCCAAGTGAAAATATTTTCTATAATATAGTATGACTTTTGAGCTTCAAGAATCCATCATTTGGGAGAGAGTCCAAATTTTCTAATGTTTTTCACTTTTTGTTTTCCATATATTTAACTTGCATTCAATCAGTGATACTGATTTGAGTAAAATTGTAGAAATTGAGTTAAAATGTAGTAACTATGTAGAGTACTTTCTATACTCTCTTGGGGTGGAATCCCTGAGGGAATATTACAACTGTTTAATCTTGAGCCAGCTGTTTAATTTTTCTGACTGTTTACTCACATGTAAAATGAAAGGAAGAGCCAGTTGATCTGGCTTTCCAGATCAAACATGCTGTTTCTGTGATATGTGAATTACTGATGAAATAAATTTTTCCTCAAAGATATCAAAACCAATCTAAATAAAGTTAAATCAACTACAAAGAAAAATATTATCCATCAACCTGGTTCAGCTTCTGACCAAAAAAAAAAGGCAAATGGCAAAGCCAATAAAGATAAAGAACAGTGCTTCAAAAGGATAGGCATAGAGAATATATATATTTATAATTAGCCACATTATGTGGAGAAAAGAAATGAGGCTCATCAAGTTAAAATAACATATACAAGGTCACAAGAGTATTAAGACTGAAGATCAAGCTTTGGTATCTGGTATAAGAAGTAAATTCTTTCCCCATTATTCTTGTGGTCCGTCCTTTCTCAACAGTTCAGACTGAAAATTGTTTAAATGACAAGGGTAGTTGGTTTTGTTATTAGGAACTTCACAGTAAATTGATTTACCTTCTGAATGCGTTGTCTAGACATGGCTATACTGTATTAATATTAATCTTCCCATTAAAATTTTTCCTTAAAAGCTAAGATTTTTGAATCTAAAATATTCTATTTGGAAGTGACCTTGAAGGATATCTAACCCAAACTATTCATTTATAAATTTACAAAATAAGCTCTAACTGAAAACTTGAGCAATAAATTTAAGGTCACATGGCTAATTATAAAAATTATACTATGAAGCTGACTGTAACCCATAATTCTAGCTTTAAGCTAAAAGCTTTTGACTTGGAAAGCTTAAACCTAGGAAGCAGGCTTTGAATTTAATAATAAAAAGTTTTAACAGAATTCTACAGATTCTCATGGCCATATTCATTAAAATTTTATGTCTTTGTCCCTTTTATTGGTTGTCCTAAAATCTCAGTATGGAATATGATCTAATCAGATGTGAGATGATTGCCTAAAAGAAATAGTAAATACAAGAACACAAACTTGTAATGCAAGGCAAATGCTTCATTGCTTGGAAACAAAATTTTTAAATGATACAAATCTGAGTTTTGAAATACCTGTAATTTGACCACAAACGCCCTTTGCTTGTATGGTGTATTACAGCTTCCTGTCTCTCAGAGCTCTCTATTGCAGCTGATTCAGGCATCTTACCCTGCTATGTTCATGCCTTGTGTTTCACCAATTAGGATCCCTAGTCTTCCATTTCTTTAGAATGGCCTCTCTGTTACCCTTTCTTTAAGCCTTCTCTCTCCTTAAAACATCTTTTCATGAGCATGTTCAACCTCCTCTATGAAGTTGTACTGATCCCTCCTCGTGATTTTTATATCCTCTGAGCCCTTAGACACTCTTCACCACTTATACTACTCTTTTGATTTTTATCAACCATTGCCCATGGTGGTTGTTCCTGAGCCCAATTGCTAACCGTTACCCAATATTTCACATGCTTCCTCACCTAGCTTTGATTGCACTGAAGTCCCAATAGTTCTGACTTCATTTCATTGACATAAAATTTCATCTTAGATAGAAAGAAAATAAATAAGATAATAAATAAATTTAACTTTATATAAAAGGAACATACCCATAACAACAGCAAGGCACAAAACTAGCATTTGAGTTAAGTTTTTTCTTATGTCTAATTGTATGTTCTTTCTCATACACATCGTTGGAAATCTATACCACACTACTACATGATTTTATGCTATTGGTTACAAGTTCTAATTTCGTGGCACTTTGATAGTTTCTAGTGGGTAGTGTATAATTCTTAGAAATCTCAAAAAAAATAAAAAAAGAATTATTTTCAGTTTCAAGGTAAAGACTACCAACACTAGAAAAGCAGACACTTTTGTGAAATTGAACCAACATAATAGAAATGTTCGATAACATGGGAAAATACAGAATAATACACCATCTAATTTTATGTGAATAGAAAGCTAGGTTCTTTGGATCACCCATAAAGTTAGTGACAATTATTACTCCAAGAAGCCACCCATTTGCTCAATGGCTGATCAGTTATCACCATCGTGATTAGCATTGTTTCATTACAATCCCTTCAGTAGAGAATAGACTCTGTTAATACATTTGAACCATTCTTACGTTGTAGATGACCCACAGAGAATCTAATACCTAACGTATCTTACATGTTTCTTTGTTGATTTTCATAATAAATGAGTGAATTAATAACTTGGTTATTGAAAACCCTTATTTTGAAAGGAAAACTAGTCTACAAACTAAGTCCAAATAAAATAAATGATACCACGCTGGAGAATATCTCTCCTTATGGTGACAAATTTTCCCACACTCATCAAGCTAATACCAATAAAGATTCAAGAAACAAATCACTACAGAGGAATTTTGCAAAAATGAAAGCTAGATCGTGTCACTCTTCTGAAACTCCTCCAGTGGCTTTTCAGTTCTCTCGGAGGGCAGAAGCACGATTCATGGACATGTTCAACCTCCTCTATGAAGTTGTACTGATCCCTCCTCGTGATTTTTATATCCTCTGAGCCCTTAGACACTCTTCACCACTTATACTACTCTTTTGATTTTTATCAACCATTGCCCATGGTGGTTGTTCCTGAGCCCAATTGCTAACCGTTACCCAATATTTCACATGCTTCCTCACCTAGCTTTGATTGCACTGAAGTCCCAATAGTTCTGACTTCATTTCATTGACATAAAATTTCATCTTAGATAGAAAGAAAATAAATAAGATAATAAATAAATTTAACTTTATATAAAAGGAACATACCCATAACAACAGCAAGGCACAAAACTAGCATTTGAGTTAAGTTTTTTCTTATGTCTAATTGTATGTTCTTTCTCATACACATCGTTGGAAATCTATACCACACTACTACATGATTTTATGCTATTGGTTACAAGTTCTAATTTCGTGGCACTTTGATAGTTTCTAGTGGGTAGTGTATAATTCTTAGAAATCTCAAAAAAAATAAAAAAAGAATTATTTTCAGTTTCAAGGTAAAGACTACCAACACTAGAAAAGCAGACACTTTTGTGAAATTGAACCAACATAATAGAAATGTTCGATAACATGGGAAAATACAGAATAATACACCATCTAATTTTATGTGAATAGAAAGCTAGGTTCTTTGGATCACCCATAAAGTTAGTGACAATTATTACTCCAAGAAGCCACCCATTTGCTCAATGGCTGATCAGTTATCACCATCGTGATTAGCATTGTTTCATTACAATCCCTTCAGTAGAGAATAGACTCTGTTAATACATTTGAACCATTCTTACGTTGTAGATGACCCACAGAGAATCTAATACCTAACGTATCTTACATGTTTCTTTGTTGATTTTCATAATAAATGAGTGAATTAATAACTTGGTTATTGAAAACCCTTATTTTGAAAGGAAAACTAGTCTACAAACTAAGTCCAAATAAAATAAATGATACCACGCTGGAGAATATCTCTCCTTATGGTGACAAATTTTCCCACACTCATCAAGCTAATACCAATAAAGATTCAAGAAACAAATCACTACAGAGGAATTTTGCAAAAATGAAAGCTAGATCGTGTCACTCTTCTGAAACTCCTCCAGTGGCTTTTCAGTTCTCTCGGAGGGCAGAAGCACCATCTCATAGGACATTTGTCCCCTTCCCTTCCTGTGGTCAGCCTCAGTCTTGTGGCCTCCATTCAGTTTTTCCCTGATATCAAGCACCTTCAGCCTTAGAGATTTTTCATTTACCTCAGCCTAATATTCTTTCTCCAAATGACTGTAGAGCAAGGATAGTTGCCTCCATCAGCTTCTTATTACAGAGACCTTCCTTAACTGTCTTATATAAAATTGTAACTGCCCTGTGCTGTATCCCACCCCACCTCCATATACATATAGAGTTTCACAGTATCTTCCCTT
This sequence comes from Tragulus kanchil, assembly GCA_022376925.1. NCBI lineage: Eukaryota > Metazoa > Chordata > Mammalia > Artiodactyla > Tragulidae > Tragulus > Tragulus kanchil. Next base: position 114,217,917 of record JAIOJX010000023.1, on the reverse strand, counting down.
TTTTGCGTAATTTGCCTGACACATGGTGAGTACATAATACATGCTACTTTAATAAATCGATAACATAGTCACTGTTAGCTTTAGTGTAGCTAGTGTTTCCGCTATTTTCCAAGCCGTATGTTGGTTTTAAACAGCAAAGAAAACTTTTGGAGTATTTTTTCCATACTTTATTTTTCACTAATTTCTCTGTCATGAATTTTTCCCATGAGGTGTGTGCATTTCAGATCTTAGCTTTGGTTTGATGGTGGATGTATTAGATGAGTGAGGCTTTCAGAGGACATAATTTTAGTCTAAGGCAGAATAACATTAGGGTAGAAACAATTCCCAGATAATTCCTATTTTATCTAAGACTAATTGCTTTTTTTGTCTTGTTTTTACCAAACTAGCTGGAAATGGGCTGACTCGTTTTATTTCTTTTTTTCAATTTTTAACTTCTGGTTCAGGCTTGAGTAACAATGGCTAGTGACCCTCACTTGCTTCACTTTGTATTTTTTGTTTCGCTTTGTCTTTTTTTTTTTTTAAATAGCCAATGAGCTAAAAATAATTTTAAATGTTTATATTTTAAATGATTGTGTAAATATCTTCATAATAGCCTTACTTTTTTATCTTCACCTACAAAGCCTAAAATAGTTACTTGCCTTTTAAGAAAATTTTCCCACACTCATCAAGCTAATACCAATAAAGATTCAAGAAACAAATCACTACAGAGGAATTTTGCAAAAATGAAAGCTAGATCGTGTCACTCTTCTGAAACTCCTCCAGTGGCTTTTCAGTTCTCTCGGAGGGCAGAAGCACCATCTCATAGGACATTTGTCCCCTTCCCTTCCTGTGGTCAGCCTCAGTCTTGTGGCCTCCATTCAGTTTTTCCCTGATATCAAGCACCTTCAGCCTTAGAGATTTTTCATTTACCTCAGCCTAATATTCTTTCTCCAAATGACTGTAGAGCAAGGATAGTTGCCTCCATCAGCTTCTTATTACAGAGACCTTCCTTAACTGTCTTATATAAAATTGTAACTGCCCTGTGCTGTATCCCACCCCACCTCCATATACATATAGAGTTTCACAGTATCTTCCCTTTTTTGCGTAATTTGCCTGACACATGGTGAGTACATAATACATGCTACTTTAATAAATCGATAACATAGTCACTGTTAGCTTTAGTGTAGCTAGTGTTTCCGCTATTTTCCAAGCCGTATGTTGGTTTTAAACAGCAAAGAAAACTTTTGGAGTATTTTTTCCATACTTTATTTTTCACTAATTTCTCTGTCATGAATTTTTCCCATGAGGTGTGTGCATTTCAGATCTTAGCTTTGGTTTGATGGTGGATGTATTAGATGAGTGAGGCTTTCAGAGGACATAATTTTAGTCTAAGGCAGAATAACATTAGGGTAGAAACAATTCCCAGATAATTCCTATTTTATCTAAGACTAATTGCTTTTTTTGTCTTGTTTTTACCAAACTAGCTGGAAATGGGCTGACTCGTTTTATTTCTTTTTTTCAATTTTTAACTTCTGGTTCAGGCTTGAGTAACAATGGCTAGTGACCCTCACTTGCTTCACTTTGTATTTTTTGTTTCGCTTTGTCTTTTTTTTTTTTTAAATAGCCAATGAGCTAAAAATAATTTTAAATGTTTATATTTTAAATGATTGTGTAAATATCTTCATAATAGCCTTACTTTTTTATCTTCACCTACAAAGCCTAAAATAGTTACTTGCCTTTTAAGAAAACTTTGCCAAACTCTCTTCTACTTATTTGATATCAAAGATCTAAAACTTATTTCTTTTTTAACAGTTTGTGAGTGGATAGAGATGACAACCTTGAGTTATTGTTTCTTCTTTAAATTTTTATTTATTTATTCATTTATTTTTGGCTATTCTGGGTTTTCACTGCTGCCACAGGCTCTTTAGTTGCAGGGAGTAGGAGCTACTCTCTAGTTGAGGTGAGCAGGCTTCTTGTTGTAGTGACTTCTCTTGTTGTGGAACTTGGGCTCTAGGGCACACTGGCTTTAGTAGTTGTGCACATGGGCTCAATAGTAGTGACTCCAAGGCTCTAGAGCATAGGCTCCATAGTTGTGGCTCATGGTCTTAGTTTCTCTGCAGCATGTGGGATCTTCCTGGATCAGGAATCGGATCCATGTCTCCTGCATTGGCAGGTGAACTCTGCCACTGACCCACCAGGGAAGCCCTAAAACATATAAATAAGATGGTAAAATTAGTAACTCCCCTTAATTGAGTACCTACTATGTGCTTAACACTGTGATAAGCACTTTCCATATGCTATTTCAAATCTTTAATATTCAGTAAAGTAAGGTATTTTTAGCAATAGTTTATGGGAATAAAGACTCATAAAGATAAAGCATGTGGCAAATATCACATTAGCAGTTTGCGCAACTACTTTGGGATGGAAACCTTGGCCTACTAAACCTTCCAAAATTCTAACTCCACTCAACGTTACTGCCAAACAATAAAAATAGCAACAGTAACAATTACAACAAAACAAAGTCAAGTAAGGGGAAAAATTAACACTCAATGAATGAAGTATCAATTGCTTAGTGTTTGAGACTTCCTGTGAGCAGTCTACCGCCTTTGATAACAGCACTGGCTTATATTTTCTGCTCCATTTCAGTAATGTATTAAGAAAGATGGAGTTTGTCAGCTTGTGGCCAGGGAAATAAAGAATTGTTACCAGCATTCAAATATTCCATCAGGTAGTTATTCATGACCTTGTGCTTCCCACATGTTACCACAACAGGTGGTGCATCTTGATCTCTGAATGGTTGGCCCAGAGTAGAAAATGTGTTTGCTAAAACAAAATGCTCCCAATGTAAAGTCAACATGAGTTGAATATCACACCATAAATATTATGGAATATGTTGATTGTATAAATAATACTTCTTGAAAACTGCCCTGGAATATTAGGATAGTTATGTTCTTGAGAGAATGTCTTCAAAGAATAGATTGTATGCTTATTTCTTTTACTGATAAAGACTGAGTGATGTAGCTCTCAGGAGTGAATCCAGTGAATTAACACTGGATGTTTTTATAGAAAAGAATGTCCATAAAATTTTTTTATTTGACTTATATGAAATTGGAAGTACATGTTAAGTGACATGACATCTTTGAAAGAGAGAATCAGGAAGAAAAGGATCCAATCTATGCTTTCCACATTATCTCTTGTGAGATAGACAGTTAACATTTAAAACAAGATAATCCTTAGCTAATCTTCTATGTATAATTTTTTAAAAATACATAATCTCATTGCAAAATTATGTGTATATATATATATATGTATACACACAAAATATACATGTGTAAAATAAGTATAATCTGTGTATATTAACACCTATGAAGGCATATAATTTGAACACATACATACATATCTTTACCTTTCTGTAAAATAGACAAAATGCTTTTTATTTTTTAAGTTAGATAACCATTAAGTCAATTTCTCAGGGAACTAAATATATCCAGTTTTTAGTGTATTTTGTTTGTCATTCCTGTTAATTTTCCTGATGGAATTGCTTGCTGTTATCTAGTGATGAACAGGCAGGGCATCAGCTTAGAACATAACATTATATAATGAGTCAATGTCTAATGATACAGACAGTGCTAGTCTGGAATGCAATCTAAAACAAAGTGAAAAAACTTGGAAAAAAAAAATCAGACAATTTGAATGTAAGGGATATTGTTAATATGGCAGTTCAAAATTGTGATAGGTGATTTCTGTAGTATTTCCAGAAGTAAATCATACATAATGATGAAAACTTATTTTAACCTATTTATCTTGCCATTTTATGTTGCATTTATACAATTATTGCAAAGGGAATTACCAACCTGTATATTCCCACCTGTATACTCCCACCTGTATATTCCTAGTAGCTAGAATTCTAAGTCCTAATTTCTATTAAATGCCACACAGATTTTGAATTTGTTCGATAGCAAGTATTAGGTGAATTAATACTGAATTAATAAAGTGAAATAAGTTGAATTAGTGAGGAAATTAGTAATAAAACGGTAATGTTTTGGAGAATTCCTGGCAAATATGGTAGAAGCTAGGACTTCCATGACAGAAAGAAAGTTAAGGAAATATTTCACCAGAATCAGTCAAAAGCTCTTCAACTAAAAGTCAAATTGTTAGCTTTAAACTGTACTTAACAAATATCCCTATTTACATGTAGTCCTAACGGTATTTTGTTTTAGAATTGAAAGTTGACAATTTACTTTTAAAAGAAAATTAAAATATAAGTAGAAATATAGGAGTTATTAAAATGGCAACATATTTAATATTTACAGTTGAAAATAGCTGTCAGAATCAATCACTGAACATTGTGCCACCTAAAATTGTCACTTGGATCCCATGAACTATAATACTTTTTTTTTTAAGTAAAACTTGTATTCTTAAAGTTTGTCTTTGAAGATTATAAATGAAAAAAAATGTTACATATGTAATATATATCTTAAAAGTATCTCACTAAATATTTTATATATAATTCACATGCTTTTTGATTAATGTTAGGATTCCCTGATCTTTGTTAACAGTATGCTGTACTTAAGTGGTATCTTTAGCCATAAAAGGACAATCAAAAGGAGGGCAAGCAATCACTTACACACTACAAACTGTTCTCTAAAGTTTCCAGGGTTCTTCTAGACTGCATAAACCTAAGGAAACTTTGAGTTTATCCTCCTTTAAGATTAAAGACAAATTTTGGTAGTGAATTTCTTACTTTTTTCCTTGCAAGCTGGTAGCAAGGGCAATTTTCCCATAAGACTTTGCAATGTGGGGAGGAGGGAAGATACTGTGATTTTTTCTGAAGTACATGTCATTAAGACTTTGTTGACTATAATTTCAGTAACTTGCCAGATTGTTTCGGGGTATTGTCACTACCATGGCAGTGGTTGTGCTACCTTCTTACGTGCATGATTGAAAAGAAGGTGACAGTGTTGTCTAGCTCCAAGTTAAAATTAGGGCTCTAATGTTGGTAGTAACTTTAGAGACTGTCTTATGTGGTAAGGTTAACTCCTTTTTATACAATGAGAATATTGAGATCCAAGACATAAAGAAGATAGCAAGTTCTACATTAGAGCACAAATTAGAGCCTGAATAATTTGAGTCCCACTCATTTCTGTTTCTGTGTCAGTTATTCTGCCACTAGATTGTGATTTATGGAATGTCTAGAAGTATAGAGAATGATTAACTTCCATATTCTTAGATCCAAGTTTATTTATGAAAAGGCAGTTTTCTTTGTTTTGTTGGCATGCAGTGGTAAGAGCCATTTACCTGAAAAGTATTTTTCCTTCATTGTTAGCAAATAAAATTTGTGCTTTATTATACCTATTCTGTGGTCTTATTATTAGCCCGCATACATTAATTACATATTGAGAACTAAAAATATGATAAACACAAGATTAGTTCTCAGTGTTATTTTTAATATAAGGAAACATTAGTGTATATAAGATAATAATCATAAATGCATAGTACATCTTAAGGTTTTGTTTGCTCAAAAATCATTCTTATCAAGTGTGTATTGCTTACAGTAACATTGACATTGAGGGTTTTTATTTTTTGGTGTACATATAAACTGATGAATAGAAAACAGTCTAGAAGGGTATTCTGGGCCACTGAGAAGTTTTTCTGCAATTCAGTCTGTGATACCACAGTCCACTGAGTGTATAGGCAACCCAGAGATAATGTGTAGCTTATTGCTTATTAAAGTATATTGCCATTTACTTTGACCCTTGACAAACTCTATTCTTCAAGGTTTTCCCTCTGCCTTCTTCTCCCCTCTTGACAGGTAATGATTTCAAAAGATCTATTAGATATTGTATGCATAATGAAAGTGCAAAGCTTGCTGTCAGGTACAATAGACTGCAGTTTTTATTTGAGGCTTCAAAGTTATACTATGTCATAGGTAACTGGAAGGTCAGCAAAGACAGTGCCTGCTTCCTATCTCATTTCTTTGGTAGGTATTAGCAAGGTTACTTGGTTAATGCATGATAGTTCATTTTCTTTTCACCTCTCTTTTCCCTGAAGGTCATCTTATTCTTCTGTAAGCAGGAGGTCAATGATGTTCTCTATTCTAATGGTTTCTATCTTATTCATTATCATGCACTTTTTACAGTGAATTTGTCCCAAAAACTCATTTTTTGTTTTTTTTTTGTAGATCAAGTAAAGAAGATAGCAAGTTCTACATTAGAGCACAAATTAGAGCCTGAATAATTTGAGTCCCACTCATTTCTGTTTCTGTGTCAGTTATTCTGCCACTAGATTGTGATTTATGGAATGTCTAGAAGTATAGAGAATGATTAACTTCCATATTCTTAGATCCAAGTTTATTTATGAAAAGGCAGTTTTCTTTGTTTTGTTGGCATGCAGTGGTAAGAGCCATTTACCTGAAAAGTATTTTTCCTTCATTGTTAGCAAATAAAATTTGTGCTTTATTATACCTATTCTGTGGTCTTATTATTAGCCCGCATACATTAATTACATATTGAGAACTAAAAATATGATAAACACAAGATTAGTTCTCAGTGTTATTTTTAATATAAGGAAACATTAGTGTATATAAGATAATAATCATAAATGCATAGTACATCTTAAGGTTTTGTTTGCTCAAAAATCATTCTTATCAAGTGTGTATTGCTTACAGTAACATTGACATTGAGGGTTTTTATTTTTTGGTGTACATATAAACTGATGAATAGAAAACAGTCTAGAAGGGTATTCTGGGCCACTGAGAAGTTTTTCTGCAATTCAGTCTGTGATACCACAGTCCACTGAGTGTATAGGCAACCCAGAGATAATGTGTAGCTTATTGCTTATTAAAGTATATTGCCATTTACTTTGACCCTTGACAAACTCTATTCTTCAAGGTTTTCCCTCTGCCTTCTTCTCCCCTCTTGACAGGTAATGATTTCAAAAGATCTATTAGATATTGTATGCATAATGAAAGTGCAAAGCTTGCTGTCAGGTACAATAGACTGCAGTTTTTATTTGAGGCTTCAAAGTTATACTATGTCATAGGTAACTGGAAGGTCAGCAAAGACAGTGCCTGCTTCCTATCTCATTTCTTTGGTAGGTATTAGCAAGGTTACTTGGTTAATGCATGATAGTTCATTTTTCTTTTCACCTCTCTTTTTCCCTGAAGGTCATCTTATTCTTCTGTAAGCAGGAGGTCAATGATGTTCTCTATTCTAATGGTTTCTATCTTATTCATTATCATGCACTTGGTAGGTTCACAGTGATATAGAATAATAAAAAATTGGTTCATTGATATTCTTCTTATAGACATTATCATGTTAAAATCAAATTCTCAAAGACTAGCAGCTTTAAAACATTAGGCATAATTCTATTACTGTATTTATTTATGTATGTTCTCTTTCATATGCATACTTTTTACATAATCATGTCACATATATACCATGTTATGTATTTCTTTTCATTCTTAGAATTTTGCTCTTAATAATTATGAAAGGTGGTCTTAATTAGTCTTCGTGGCTATAGATTATTTACCATTTTGACACACCAGACTTTAAGTGTCCTCAAAATTTGGGCTTTTTTTTTAATTGTTACCAACAATGATGTAACAAATATTTTCATGCATACTTGTTTGGAATTCTATTGAATTATTTCCTTAGGTTAAAATCCTAGAATTGAAGTTGTTTAGAAAAGGAATGTATTATTATAAGACATTTGTCATAAATTATCATAATTTCCCAAAGGTATGCATAAAATTCATTGCCATTAGCTCTGAATAAAGAAGCCAATTTTATAGTAACTGTGTGCATACACTGTGATTGTTTTTATTTTGTCTGCCCTAAAAATTGTGCTGTATATTCCTGATTTGTTTATTGACAGTTCATCCATACATTGCAAGAAGGAATATTGGCATAAGTTATATTCTAGTAATTTTGCTTATTTAATAAAAATTCTTCATAACTTTACTTATACTTATATTAGACCTTGTCATTTTCTCCTAATAATGTTTAATCTATTACATCTGAATAAATCATAATAATGACTTTTTTATTTTCAAAAGAACACAATTTAAGTTATCTGTTTAATTTTCACAGTATTATTTTTAGTGATCTCTTCTATGATATTGGAGCTCAGAAATTTATTTTTCCTCCACGTGGCTAACAAATAGTCCTTATAATTTAAGAATGTTTTATGTAGATCTAAAAAATGTTTGATTTTAAGTGAAGTTCATCATGGTGCATTATGTTCTGGCATGCAAGGTTACTTTTGGTTAAATGCATGATAGTTCATTTTCTTTTCACCTCTTTTTCCCTGAAGGTCATCTTATTCTTCTGTAAGCAGGAGGTCAATGATGTTCTCTATTCTAATGGTTTCTATCTTATTCATTATCATGCACTTGGTAGGTTCACAGTGATATAGAATAATAAAAAATTGGTTCATTGATATTCTTCTTATAGACATTATCATGTTAAAATCAAATTCTCAAAGACTAGCAGCTTTAAAACATTAGGCATAATTCTATTACTGTATTTATTTATGTATGTTCTCTTTCATATGCATACTTTTTACATAATCATGTCACATATATACCATGTTATGTATTTCTTTTCATTCTTAGAATTTTGCTCTTAATAATTATGAAAGGTGGTCTTAATTAGTCTTCGTGGCTATAGATTATTTACCATTTTGACACACCAGACTTTAAGTGTCCTCAAAATTTGGGCTTTTTTTTTAATTGTTACCAACAATGATGTAACAAATATTTTCATGCATACTTGTTTGGAATTCTATTGAATTATTTCCTTAGGTTAAAATCCTAGAATTGAAGTTGTTTAGAAAAGGAATGTATTATTATAAGACATTTGTCATAAATTATCATAATTTCCCAAAGGTATGCATAAAATTCATTGCCATTAGCTCTGAATAAAGAAGCCAATTTTATAGTAACTGTGTGCATACACTGTGATTGTTTTTATTTTGTCTGCCCTAAAAATTGTGCTGTATATTCCTGATTTGTTTATTGACAGTTCATCCATACATTGCAAGAAGGAATATTGGCATAAGTTATATTCTAGTAATTTTGCTTATTTAATAAAAATTCTTCATAACTTTACTTATACTTATATTAGACCTTGTCATTTTCTCCTAATAATGTTTAATCTATTACATCTGAATAAATCATAATAATGACTTTTTTATTTTCAAAAGAACACAATTTAAGTTATCTGTTTAATTTTCACAGTATTATTTTTAGTGATCTCTTCTATGATATTGGAGCTCAGAAATTTATTTTTCCTCCACGTGGCTAACAAATAGTCCTTATAATTTAAGAATGTTTTATGTAGATCTAAAAAATGTTTGATTTTAAGTGAAGTTCATCATGGTGCATTATGTTCTGGCATGCAATCCAGCTTGTCCCATTAAGTTTTCCTAAGATCATTTTCTACTACTTAAGTCATGGTTTTGAACCTGTAGTTTTAGAATTCTCATTGTATCTTAACAAAAATATGTCCTATCACAATTTCTAACCCTGTTTTTTTAGTTTTGACCAGCCTATAATTTGCATGCTATCAAGAAAGTAATCTTTTCTTTGTTCTATTTTTTTCATCAACAGAATGTTTGAGAGGACAGTTAGCTTAAGTATGCCCTTATTTATCTGTTGTACTACTGCTAAATATTTGAGTCGTTGCTATTATGAATTAAACATACATGAATATTCTTAGACATGTCATTTGGTGTCTGGATTTCTGTTGCATGCATTTCTAATGCATAAATACTTAGAAGTGGAATTGCTAGGTCAGAATGTCAGCATTCTGTAGATCATAGTAGGTTATAACAAAAGAGTTTAGTAGGTTATAACAAAAGAGTTTTACAGAATTATGTAATGAAGCTGTATTGCAGCAGCAGTGTTTGTGAAATTCAGTTGCTCTATAACCTTTAAAATGGAAGGTGATTAAAGTAGTTTTAATTTTAGCCCTATCAGTGGGGGAATTCACATGAACCGATTCCTGGAATTCCCTTTCCAAAGTTTTATGACGCATTTGGATTCTTTTCTATTTATTTTGTTGCACCTTTTAATTCAACTTTCAGTATTTTTTCTTACCCATTCGTGAGTCCTTTTATATTATTCAAAATATGAACATTTTGTTACATGTGTCACAGATATATTATCCCACTGAGTGCCTTGCCTTTTCAGTGTCATAGTTGTGATTTTGGTCAATTATGATCAATTTATCACCCTTTCTTTTATGGTCAGTGCTTCTGTGTTTAATTTAAGAAAACCTTTCCTTGTCTGGAGTCACAAAATTAGTCTCTGTTGGCCTTCTAAAATCTTCATTCAAACACTGTTCATAATCAGATCTACATTTGCCAATGTATTGATGGATATATGAAATCTGAAACTGAGGATTGGTATACTATCTGTATATTAAAACTGAGGATTGGTATTTTATCTGTATATTAATAATATCTGTATATTAATATATTAATATTATTATTAAATTTTTTAAATTTATTTTTTGATTTATTTATTATTAACACTTATCCTTTACCCCTTTATAATAAATCAAATTTCCATGTTCATGTTCATTAGTTTCATGGATATGATTTCTAGTTCACTTTCAACATGTTCAGTTCTTCAGTCCTAAGGTAGAAATTGAAGGCTCTAAATTTCCCTCTATGCATCCCTTTAGCTACATTCTACACACTTAATATTTTTATTATATCCAATGCAAACATTTTCTCACTTCCTTACTGATTTCTTACTTTATGTACAAGATATTGCAAGAAACAAAGTTTGGGCTTAAGTATGCCCTTATTTATCTGTTGTACTACTGCTAAATATTTGAGTCGTTGCTATTATGAATTAAACATACATGAATATTCTTAGACATGTCATTTGGTGTCTGGATTTCTGTTGCATGCATTTCTAATGCATAAATACTTAGAAGTGGAATTGCTAGGTCAGAATGTCAGCATTCTGTAGATCATAGTAGGTTATAACAAAAGAGTTTAGTAGGTTATAACAAAAGAGTTTTACAGAATTATGTAATGAAGCTGTATTGCAGCAGCAGTGTTTGTGAAATTCAGTTGCTCTATAACCTTTAAAATGGAAGGTGATTAAAGTAGTTTTAATTTTAGCCCTATCAGTGGGGGAATTCACATGAACCGATTCCTGGAATTCCCTTTCCAAAGTTTTATGACGCATTTGGATTCTTTTCTATTTATTTTGTTGCACCTTTTAATTCAACTTTCAGTATTTTTTCTTACCCATTCGTGAGTCCTTTTATATTATTCAAAATATGAACATTTTGTTACATGTGTCACAGATATATTATCCCACTGAGTGCCTTGCCTTTTCAGTGTCATAGTTGTGATTTTGGTCAATTATGATCAATTTATCACCCTTTCTTTTATGGTCAGTGCTTCTGTGTTTAATTTAAGAAAACCTTTCCTTGTCTGGAGTCACAAAATTAGTCTCTGTTGGCCTTCTAAAATCTTCATTCAAACACTGTTCATAATCAGATCTACATTTGCCAATGTATTGATGGATATATGAAATCTGAAACTGAGGATTGGTATACTATCTGTATATTAAAACTGAGGATTGGTATTTTATCTGTATATTAATAATATCTGTATATTAATATATTAATATTATTATTAAATTTTTTAAATTTATTTTTTGATTTATTTATTATTAACACTTATCCTTTACCCCTTTATAATAAATCAAATTTCCATGTTCATGTTCATTAGTTTCATGGATATGATTTCTAGTTCACTTTCAACATGTTCAGTTCTTCAGTCCTAAGGTAGAAATTGAAGGCTCTAAATTTCCCTCTATGCATCCCTTTAGCTACATTCTACACACTTAATATTTTTATTATATCCAATGCAAACATTTTCTCACTTCCTTACTGATTTCTTACTTTATGTACAAGATATTTAGATGTTTATCATTTACTTTTCAAAGTCAGGGATTTCAGCTTGCTGTCATTTACTTTCTATCTTCCAGTTTTGTCAGAAAACATGTGCTTAAGTGTTTAATTTTGGTGGAGGGTAGGACTTTCTTTTTAAAGCTCACATTAGCTGCAAGTCAGTAAATTTTTCATGTACATTTAAAAAGAATGTATATACTTAATTTGTTAGTACATTGATTGGTATATTTTAATTATCCACTCTATTAATCTTATGGTTTTATTTTTGTCCTTCCTAATTTTTTGGTCTCTTTGTTCTGTTATTTACTAAGAAGTTCTTTTTTTTTTTTTTTGATTTGCATTTCTTCATTAACAGACATGAGCACTACTTTTACAGAGGTTTGTGCTTTCCAAAAAACAATTACTGAATGTGAAAAATGAGCCCAAGCATAGTGAGAAGTTTTAAGAGAACTTTATGATTGATCATTTTTTACTATTAGTCAGTTTTTGCTTCATCTTTTATGAACTATGTATGTCCATGTTTAAAATTTTTACGTCTTCCAGATGTTATCCATCCTGATTATAGCTTTGTGTTATTAGAAAATTACGCTTTACCTCTACCAATGTATATCGCTGTAGTACATTTTTGTTTGATAATAGTTGTGTTAGAAAATCTTAAGAAAATCTTTTCTCTTATGTGTCTTTTTCACATTGTTGACATACTCACATTATTTCTGATACTGGGTATATAGTGTTCCCAACACACACAGCAAACAATTGTGTGACATCCGCTGAGTGTCCTACAATTTAACTCAATTCTGGCATTCTGTACCTGGATCAGGACACCTTGAGATAGCCCAGACATACCCTGAGGCTATAGTTAGCTAAGTCCCACTTCAGATGCCAATCACAAGTCCAGATTGTCACAGACAGTCACAAGTACAGATTGTCACCTATGCTTCTGACTGTTCGGCTGTAATTCTGAAGTTTCCATTATCCTCTCCTTGGTTTCAGTTAATTGATAGAACAGCTCATGAAACTCAGGAAAAGAGTTTACTGTTCATAACATGAACAGTCAGATGGAAATGGTGTGTCAAAAACAAAAAAGCTTGTGGGAAGGGACATAAAGGTTCCTTGCCATCTCCAGGTGCACCCTTCTCCTAGCATCAATCCAGAAGCTTCATTGGATAGGCATGATGGATCAGTAGTTTCACTTTGAACCTTTCTTGCCTCTGGAATTGAAGGGCAGGATGCAGATTAATAGCTTTTAATCATGGTTTCCTCTTTCAAATGCATAGCCTCATCCAAAAGCCCAACCAGAGCAAAGGATCCTCTTATTTCCTAGGGAAATACAAGTATTTCAGGTGTCTTGTATGAATAACCAGGCATGCATGTGTGTGACAAGTCGCTTCAGTCATGTCCGACTCTTTCCGTGTAGCCTGCCAGGTTCCTCTGTCCATGGGGCTCTCCAGGCAAGAATACTGGAGTGGTTTGCTGTGCCCTTCTCCAGGGGATCTTCCCAACCCAGGGACCGAACTTGCCTCCCTTATGTCTCCTGCATTGGCAGGCAGATTCTTTACCAGTAGTGCCATCTGGGAAGCCTATGAGGAACCAGGGTTAAGAGCAAATATTAGAAAAAAGGGTGTTCCTAATACTCTTACCATTTAGGAAATTACACGGATTATAGGAACTCTGTTCCAGGAACCAGGGACAGATACTAATATATCTCACAATAACATAGTTGTATAAGCTTTGTTTTAGTTATAACATCCTTTAAAAACTGTTTTTTCATTTTTTTTTTTCTTTCAGGTGTTCTATGTGCTTGTGTTTCACTAGTCTTTGCAGTGCATAGTTGGGTTTTATCCAGTCTTAAAAGTTTTGTCTTTTGCTTAGAACATTTATTCTAAATACTATCATTTAATATAATTACTGATATTTTTAATTTTAATTCTACCACAATATTGCTTACTTTATAATTGTTCCTTCTCTGTCCCTTTTTGTCTTTCTTGCCTGTTTGATTATTTTGCATATTATTTAATTCTTAAATTCTTTCCACAATTAATTGTTACTAATTACAGACACTGTCACAAGTACAGATTGTCACCTATGCTTCTGACTGTTCGGCTGTAATTCTGAAGTTTCCATTATCCTCTCCTTGGTTTCAGTTAATTGATAGAACAGCTCATGAAACTCAGGAAAAGAGTTTACTGTTCATAACATGAACAGTCAGATGGAAATGGTGTGTCAAAAACAAAAAAGCTTGTGGGAAGGGACATAAAGGTTCCTTGCCATCTCCAGGTGCACCCTTCTCCTAGCATCAATCCAGAAGCTTCATTGGATAGGCATGATGGATCAGTAGTTTCACTTTGAACCTTTCTTGCCTCTGGAATTGAAGGGCAGGATGCAGATTAATAGCTTTTAATCATGGTTTCCTCTTTCAAATGCATAGCCTCATCCAAAAGCCCAACCAGAGCAAAGGATCCTCTTATTTCCTAGGGAAATACAAGTATTTCAGGTGTCTTGTATGAATAACCAGGCATGCATGTGTGTGACAAGTCGCTTCAGTCATGTCCGACTCTTTCCGTGTAGCCTGCCAGGTTCCTCTGTCCATGGGGCTCTCCAGGCAAGAATACTGGAGTGGTTTGCTGTGCCCTTCTCCAGGGGATCTTCCCAACCCAGGGACCGAACTTGCCTCCCTTATGTCTCCTGCATTGGCAGGCAGATTCTTTACCAGTAGTGCCATCTGGGAAGCCTATGAGGAACCAGGGTTAAGAGCAAATATTAGAAAAAAGGGTGTTCCTAATACTCTTACCATTTAGGAAATTACACGGATTATAGGAACTCTGTTCCAGGAACCAGGGACAGATACTAATATATCTCACAATAACATAGTTGTATAAGCTTTGTTTTAGTTATAACATCCTTTAAAAACTGTTTTTTCATTTTTTTTTTTCTTTCAGGTGTTCTATGTGCTTGTGTTTCACTAGTCTTTGCAGTGCATAGTTGGGTTTTATCCAGTCTTAAAAGTTTTGTCTTTTGCTTAGAACATTTATTCTAAATACTATCATTTAATATAATTACTGATATTTTTAATTTTAATTCTACCACAATATTGCTTACTTTATAATTGTTCCTTCTCTGTCCCTTTTTGTCTTTCTTGCCTGTTTGATTATTTTATAATTGCATATTACTTATTTATTAGTTTGGGCATTGAAGATTTTTTTGCTCTTTCAGTTATCAGAAACTAGTACCTACAAGTCTGACTTCTCAAGGCTCTGTATAATCTTTTTCTATTATATTTTTATCTTTTTCCTGACAGTGCAATGTTCTTAGACGTCCTTTGTGTCATTTAACCTCTTTTTATCTGTCTGCTATTTTTGACAATTATTTTTATTCTGTGAATATTTTAAACCTACAGGAAGAAATGTTAATTTTTTATAATCCATATTTATTTTATTTACATATAGCCACATTTTAGACAATTCCGTTGCTATCATTCTTTCCTCAATCTCTGACATTTCTGGGATCCTTTCTCTTCTGCCCAAGTAATACTCCCTTGCTATCTATTTTAGGGAAAGTCTGTTGGAGGCAAAGTTTTTTTTTCTTGTATTTTTTTTTTTCTGGGTTTATACATTTCCTTCCAACAACCAATGTTTCCAAACTCAGTTATTAGTTTAAATGTTGCTCCATTCAAGGTAGTTAGACTTTTATTTTCCTAGATGATTTTAAAATTTGCTAGATTCTTCACTTTTCTGTTCTGTTAAATATTGTTTCCATATGTATAGTCTTTGTAGTCTACAGTGTCAAAATGTCTCAGTCATTATCTCCTTCAAATTGCTTGTTCCCTGTTACTTTAATTGTTTCTCTCTGGGATTGTAAACATAATCTGATTATATATATAGCCTATTCTTGGGTCAATGTGTATATATATATTATCTCCACTCTTTGGTTCACTGTATCTATCTATCTATATGTGTGTGTGTGTATGTATATGTGTGTATATATATATATATATATATATATATATATATATATATATATATATATATTTATGTTTATATTTATATATATCTCACATATACTTTATCCATTCTGTCAGTAGACATTTAGCTTGCTTCATGTCCTGACTATTGTAATTAGCGATGCAGTAAACACTGGAGTACATGTATCTTTTATTATTATTTTTTTAATATTTATTTATTTATTTTTTGGGCAGCGGTCGGGTTGGGGAGGGAGGGGAGCAGGCAGGCCACTTCTATTGGTCTTTCATTTCTCTATTTTCATCCGTCTTTGTTCTTTGGCGCCTGTGGGCCTCCCATCGCGGTGGCGTCTGTCGTTGCAGAGTGCTGGCTCTGGGCGCATGCGCTCCAGAGCTCCGGCTCGGTGATTGGACACATCAGTCCAGCCGCTCTGCAGCACGTGGGATCTTCCCAGGCCAGGGATCGAACCGGCGCCCCTTGCACTGCAAGGCGGTGTTGTTATCCACTGGACTACCAGGGGAAGCCCCACATGTATCTTTTAAAATTACAGTTTTCTCTCTATATCTACCCTAGTGTGGGATTCATGGATTATATGGTAGCTCTACTTTGAGATTTTAAAGGAACATCTATGCTGTTTTCCATAGTGGTTGTACCAATTTTCATTTTCATCAATGATATAGGAGGGTTCCCTCAATAAACATTTTCCAAAAACAGCTAAAGAATACATTTTGGGCTCTGGGGGCCACATGTGGTGTGTTATCACAAAAACAACTGTAGGTCATATTTGGGATGTAGGCCATAATTTACCAGCTTCCCAATTTCTGCTACATGCTGTTGTATCTTATTCTCAATTGATAATTTTCATTCTGTTCCCTCTTCATGTTTCACCGTATTTATTTTCTTTTCATATTGGCTTCACTTCACTAAGTCCTTATTCATCTGTTCCTGATCTGAGCACATACCATCTATTAATTTTCAAAATTTAAAAATTTGTATATAGCTTTAGTTCTAGAATTTTTATATTGCTTTTTTTTTGTGTGTGATACTCAATTTTTGTTTGGTTTGGTTTGAGTTTTTTCCCTAGAGGGTATCAAACATGGCTATGTAAAAATGGTTGTGTAAGAATGACAGCATTATCAGGAGCTCCAGTTGGGTCTGTTTCTACTGTCTATTTTTGTTCTGAGTTTTTAGTTCTGTGGGCTCATTTATTCCGTTTGGGGGCTGAGGAACAGACATTATTTATTGAAAAAAATCTATGAACTAAACATATTCCTATAGAGAGAATTTTTTTTCCTTTTTTTTTTGGTAGGATGCTGGGACATTTGTTATATGTCACTTAATCCAATTTTAGGGGTTAAGATTCAAAATTGGAGTTTTGCTCTTACAAGCTCTGTTTGTAACTTACCATTTTCAGACCAGAATGTACTTCCCCACTATTGGGCTTCCAGTATTGCTTCCTGGCTTCTTTTTTTTTTTCTTTTCTGGAACTGTCTTTAGATGAAAATGACCCTAATGGTTTTGTTTCCCACACTAATTTCCTTTTATTATGAACTCAACTTCTTCATTGTTGACTCTAATATTAATTCTACAAAGTTTTACCACAGGAAAAAGGTTTAATACCTTTATTTTACAATTTTTTTAGTTGACCTTTAGTTTGGAAGTTAATTCAAATTGCCTAGCTTACTGAAGTGCAAGTCTCTAGGTTTTTTTTAAATCTTTATTTTTAAAAAATATACTCTTCATTTTCAGAACAATTTTCAGTTCACAGAAACACTGAGCAGAGCATATAGAGAGTTCCCGTATACCACTTGCTCCCATGTATGTGCAGTCTCTCTCACTATTAAAGTTCTACACTAGAATCAATGAGCCCCCATTGATGTATCATAAACACCTTAAATCCCTAGTTTACATTAGAGTTCACTTTTTGTGTTGTACATTCTATGGGTTTTGACAAATGGATAACGACATGTATCCACAACTACAGTGTCATACAGTATTATTTTACTGTTTTTCTACTACCTATTCATCTGTTCCTGATCTGAGCACATACCATCTATTAATTTTCAAAATTTAAAAATTTGTATATAGCTTTAGTTCTAGAATTTTTATATTGCTTTTTTTTTGTGTGTGATACTCAATTTTTGTTTGGTTTGGTTTGAGTTTTTTCCCTAGAGGGTATCAAACATGGCTATGTAAAAATGGTTGTGTAAGAATGACAGCATTATCAGGAGCTCCAGTTGGGTCTGTTTCTACTGTCTATTTTTGTTCTGAGTTTTTAGTTCTGTGGGCTCATTTATTCCGTTTGGGGGCTGAGGAACAGACATTATTTATTGAAAAAAATCTATGAACTAAACATATTCCTATAGAGAGAATTTTTTTTCCTTTTTTTTTTGGTAGGATGCTGGGACATTTGTTATATGTCACTTAATCCAATTTTAGGGGTTAAGATTCAAAATTGGAGTTTTGCTCTTACAAGCTCTGTTTGTAACTTACCATTTTCAGACCAGAATGTACTTCCCCACTATTGGGCTTCCAGTATTGCTTCCTGGCTTCTTTTTTTTTTTCTTTTCTGGAACTGTCTTTAGATGAAAATGACCCTAATGGTTTTGTTTCCCACACTAATTTCCTTTTATTATGAACTCAACTTCTTCATTGTTGACTCTAATATTAATTCTACAAAGTTTTACCACAGGAAAAAGGTTTAATACCTTTATTTTACAATTTTTTTAGTTGACCTTTAGTTTGGAAGTTAATTCAAATTGCCTAGCTTACTGAAGTGCAAGTCTCTAGGTTTTTTTTAAATCTTTATTTTTAAAAAATATACTCTTCATTTTCAGAACAATTTTCAGTTCACAGAAACACTGAGCAGAGCATATAGAGAGTTCCCGTATACCACTTGCTCCCATGTATGTGCAGTCTCTCTCACTATTAAAGTTCTACACTAGAATCAATGAGCCCCCATTGATGTATCATAAACACCTTAAATCCCTAGTTTACATTAGAGTTCACTTTTTGTGTTGTACATTCTATGGGTTTTGACAAATGGATAACGACATGTATCCACAACTACAGTGTCATACAGTATTATTTTACTGCCCTAAAAATCCCTTCTGCTGCACCTACCTATTCATCCTTCCTTCCCCTCAACCTTGACAATTACTAATTTGTCTGTTCTTACCATAGTTTTGCCTTTTCAGAATGTCATATAGTTATTATTATATAGTGCATCACCTTTTCAAATTGGTTTCTTCCACTTAGTAATACACACTTCCCTTTCCTGCATTTATTTTCATGATTCAACAGATTTTTTTTTTTTTTTTAAGTATTGAAAAATATTCCACTATCTGGATGTAGTGGAGACCACTTACCTACTGAGAGGTATCTTTGTTACTTCCAGGTGTTAGCTGTTATGAATAAAGCTACTATAAGCATCTTTTTGTAGATTTTTATATGAATGCAAGTTCTTTAAAAAGCTCATTTGGGTAAAGACCAAGGAGTATAATTGCTGACTTGTATGGTCAGAGTATATTTCACTTTTTTTTTTTTGAAAGAAGTAGCACAATTTTATTGAAATGTTGTAGTACAGTGTTGGAAGATCCTCCAATCTTATGTTCTAAAGCAATACAAGTACTTCAAATGATGTAGTTCCTAAATCTAGCTCACTCAAGAGTGAGGCTGATGAATGGGATTTAAGTTGGAAACAGAGTAACTTTGGTACATTCATATTTCTCTGGCTCCCTTTTTGGGCTAGATGTACACCAAGTCGACTGCCATTCATCAGAGTTTGACAGAACCAGTGGATCTGGTGGTTTCACTGAAATGTTTCCGCATGAGCTCTGGGATTATGCTGCTCTCAAGGCAGTTTCATCATCTTTCTTGAACCAGCTGGCTCTTGTGTATATAAAGCCCCTTTTTTTTTTTTTTAAAAAAAAAATTTGTTCACAGAAACACTGAGCAGAGCATATAGAGAGTTCCGTATACCACTTGCTCCCATGTATGTGCAGTCTCTCTCACTATTAAAGTTCTACACTAGAATCAATGAGCCCCCATTGATGTATCATAAACACCTTAAATCCCTAGTTTACATTAGAGTTCACTTTTTGTGTTGTACATTCTATGGGTTTTGACAAATGGATAACGACATGTATCCACAACTACAGTGTCATACAGTATTATTTTACTGCCCTAAAAATCCCTTCTGCTGCACCTACCTATTCATCCTTCCTTCCCCTCAACCTTGACAATTACTAATTTGTCTGTTCTTACCATAGTTTTGCCTTTTCAGAATGTCATATAGTTATTATTATATAGTGCATCACCTTTTCAAATTGGTTTCTTCCACTTAGTAATACACACTTCCCTTTCCTGCATTTATTTTCATGATTCAACAGATTTTTTTTTTTTTTTTAAGTATTGAAAAATATTCCACTATCTGGATGTAGTGGAGACCACTTACCTACTGAGAGGTATCTTTGTTACTTCCAGGTGTTAGCTGTTATGAATAAAGCTACTATAAGCATCTTTTTGTAGATTTTTATATGAATGCAAGTTCTTTAAAAAGCTCATTTGGGTAAAGACCAAGGAGTATAATTGCTGACTTGTATGGTCAGAGTATATTTCACTTTTTTTTTTTTGAAAGAAGTAGCACAATTTTATTGAAATGTTGTAGTACAGTGTTGGAAGATCCTCCAATCTTATGTTCTAAAGCAATACAAGTACTTCAAATGATGTAGTTCCTAAATCTAGCTCACTCAAGAGTGAGGCTGATGAATGGGATTTAAGTTGGAAACAGAGTAACTTTGGTACATTCATATTTCTCTGGCTCCCTTTTTGGGCTAGATGTACACCAAGTCGACTGCCATTCATCAGAGTTTGACAGAACCAGTGGATCTGGTGGTTTCACTGAAATGTTTCCGCATGAGCTCTGGGATTATGCTGCTCTCAAGGCAGTTTCATCATCTTTCTTGAACTGGACCACTGCATAGGGCTAAATCTAGTCTAGTTAGTTGATAGATATACTGGAAATACTTTAAAACACAAAAACAAAGTGAAATAACAATAGAAACAATCAGTTCTTATATTTCACTTTGTAAGAAACTGCCAGACTATCTTCAATGTCGCTATACTCATGCATCCCCACCAGTGATGAGTGAGTGTTTCTTTTGCTCTACATCCTCACCAGCATTTGACGTTGTCAGTTGCCATAGTTTTTGCCATTCCAATAGATGTATGGTTGTATTTGGTTGTTTTAATCTGCAGTTCCCTAAAGACAAATAATGTTGAAATCATTTTTATATGCTAACTTTCCATCTGTTGTGTGTGTGTGTGTGTGTGTGTGTGTGTGTGGGCTATTCAGATATTTTACCCATTTCAAAATCAAGTTTGCTTTCTTACTGAGTTTCAAGAGTTTTTAATTTTGTATGTAATGTACCTTTATCAAATATGCCTTTTGCAAATGTTTTCCCTCAGTTTGTGGATTATCTTCTTATTCCCCTTTACATTGCCTTTCACAGAACATAATTTGTAAAATTTTAATGAAGTCCTGCTTATTAGTGGTTTCTTTCAAAAACTGTGCCTTTAAATTGTATCTAAAAAAATAATTGCTATATTCAAAGTCATCTAGGTTTACTACTGTGTTATTTTTTAGGAATTTTAGAGTTTTGTGTTTCACATCGAGGCCATTGATCCATTTTGAGTTAAGTTTTATAAAAGGTGTAAGCTCTGCAGCTAGATTTTTATGGGAGATTTTGAGAACAGGAGGTGGTGAGGTGTATGCACCTCCAGTTGTTCCAGTTTTGTTTGTTGAGTAGATTTTGTACTGTACTGTCTTTACGTTTTCGTGTTGTCATTCATTCAGAAAGCTTCTAAATGATGTAGTTCCTAAATCTAGCTCACTCAAGAGTGAGGCTGATGAATGGGATTTAAGTTGGAAACAGAGTAACTTTGGTACATTCATATTTCTCTGGCTCCCTTTTTGGGCTAGATGTACACCAAGTCGACTGCCATTCATCAGAGTTTGACAGAACCAGTGGATCTGGTGGTTTCACTGAAATGTTTCCGCATGAGCTCTGGGATTATGCTGCTCTCAAGGCAGTTTCATCATCTTTCTTGAACTGGACCACTGCATAGGGCTAAATCTAGTCTAGTTAGTTGATAGATATACTGGAAATACTTTAAAACACAAAAACAAAGTGAAATAACAATAGAAACAATCAGTTCTTATATTTCACTTTGTAAGAAACTGCCAGACTATCTTCAATGTCGCTATACTCATGCATCCCCACCAGTGATGAGTGAGTGTTTCTTTTGCTCTACATCCTCACCAGCATTTGACGTTGTCAGTTGCCATAGTTTTTGCCATTCCAATAGATGTATGGTTGTATTTGGTTGTTTTAATCTGCAGTTCCCTAAAGACAAATAATGTTGAAATCATTTTTATATGCTAACTTTCCATCTGTTGTGTGTGTGTGTGTGTGTGTGTGTGTGTGTGTGGGCTATTCAGATATTTTACCCATTTCAAAATCAAGTTTGCTTTCTTACTGAGTTTCAAGAGTTTTTAATTTTGTATGTAATGTACCTTTATCAAATATGCCTTTTGCAAATGTTTTCCCTCAGTTTGTGGATTATCTTCTTATTCCCTTGACATTGCCTTTCACAGAACATAATTTGTAAAATTTTAATGAAGTCCTGCTTATTAGTGGTTTCTTTCAAAAACTGTGCCTTTAAATTGTATCTAAAAAAATAATTGCTATATTCAAAGTCATCTAGGTTTACTACTGTGTTATTTTTTAGGAATTTTAGAGTTTTGTGTTTCACATCGAGGCCATTGATCCATTTTGAGTTAAGTTTTATAAAAGGTGTAAGCTCTGCAGCTAGATTTTTATGGGAGATTTTGAGAACAGGAGGTGGTGAGGAGTGTATGCACCTCCAGTTGTTCCAGTTTTGTTTGTTGAGTAGACTATTTTTGGTCCACTGTACTGTCTTTACTCGTTTGTCAAAGATTAGTTGTCATTAGAGCATGTATGTGTATCTGTTTCTGGACTTTCTTTTCTATTTCATCTATTTATTTAGTCTTTCAAAAATACCACACTGTTTTGATGACTGTACTTTTACAGTGAATCTTGAAATCAGGTAGCATTTATCTTACAGTTTTGTTTTTCTCCTTCAGTATTATGTTGGCTCGTTTTTTAAAATATATGTAATAAAAATGTTTATCAAAAGAACTCAAGCTCTTCATTTTCTAACAAAATGAAGGCTTTATATAGGCTTTATCTTATTCAAATATTATTAAACTTTTTTGAGAATGATGTTAAAACCTCTCAAATAAAGACTATGGAATTCATATTCAGGATTAATAGGGGTAAAGAAGATTTATAGTGAGAAAGAGAGCTGACGGTTTTAAACTTTAAAATATTATTTCAGATGCCATATTTTGTCCCTGCCCATCTTCTCCCTTCTACCCTCCATTCCTTCCTCCCTTTTTTTTTTCCCTTATTTCCTTATTCAGGCTTCCCTGGTGGCTCAGTGGTAAGGAACCTGCATGCAATGCAGGAGGTTGTGGTTTTGATCTCTGGGTCTGGGAGATCCCTGAGTAGAGGAAATGGCAACCCATTCCAGTTTTCTTGCCTGGGAAATCCCTTGGACAGAGGAGTCTGACGGGCTTTAGTGCGTGGGATCTCAAAAAGACAGATGTGAGTAAGCACACACACTCACTCACACACAAGCCAGACTTAGTTATAAGCACTAGAGGGAAGCTATGAAAAAGGAAAGAATTTAATTCAACTTTTTTATAGTTTATGGTTAAGGCTGTGGTAGTAGTTGGGCATTTGGAAGAAAATGAATAATTAAGAGAATAAACCAGAAAACAATATATTAGATTGTAATAATTCCTTTGGAGATAAATTATGCAAGTAAGGAGGATAATAAATACAGGGATGCCATTTCAGCTTTAACTATCGTCATGAGAGAATGCTTCTGCTAAGAAGGTGTTGAGTAGGGACTTAAGGAAAAGAAGAGTTGAGATGACATAGTTGGAACAGAGGGAAAGGATTTCTACAAAGAGCAACTGTCAATGAAGATGTTCTAAGATAGTAGCATACTTGGATTGTTTGAGAAAAGAGAAGAATGCTGGTGGAGCTGAGATAAAATAAATGGAGAGAAGACTGATAGGAATGAAATCACAGGAGTGATTCAGTGCTAGACTTTGTACAGTATTTTTAAAGCCCAGATCTACAAGATAGCTCTTAATGTGTGTTTCCTCTACTAACTCTGGTTCAAGTTTCTTCAGAGATGCAGTCTCAATTTAAGCAATATTCCAAAGAAATTTTATGTTCTCACAGTTTGTTTTAAATGTGTATACTACTTTTCTTAATATAACTTTGAAAAATCTTTTCATACTGCTAGGCTCAGCTTGATTCTGATTATACTGTAGTCACAACTTATCCAATTTAACTGTGAATATATTAACATATTAATATGGATGTATCAGTTTATTAAATTATTGGAATGAGAAATTTTCACCTGTCGCTATTATTGATATGTAAGTCTAAAGCTTCCAATTCCCATAGAGCTGAATCTACAAAATCCTTTTAAATATACCTGTATAAAACATTAAGTTAAGAGACCAGGCTAGACAGCAAAATTGTTAGGGAGTGATATGCATATGTATTAATATATTCCTAAGTATGCACCTGCTCACTACACTTCTCTGTCATCAGAGGTGAGCAAAAATCTGTCAAGGAAAGCTTCACATTCCAGTTTTCTTGCCTGGGAAATCCCTTGGACAGAGGAGTCTGACGGGCTTTAGTGCGTGGGATCTCAAAAAGACAGATGTGAGTAAGCACACACACTCACTCACACACAAGCCAGACTTAGTTATAAGCACTAGAGGGAAGCTATGAAAAAGGAAAGAATTTAATTCAACTTTTTTATAGTTTATGGTTAAGGCTGTGGTAGTAGTTGGGCATTTGGAAGAAAATGAATAATTAAGAGAATAAACCAGAAAACAATATATTAGATTGTAATAATTCCTTTGGAGATAAATTATGCAAGTAAGGAGGATAATAAATACAGGGATGCCATTTCAGCTTTAACTATCGTCATGAGAGAATGCTTCTGCTAAGAAGGTGTTGAGTAGGGACTTAAGGAAAAGAAGAGTTGAGATGACATAGTTGGAACAGAGGGAAAGGATTTCTACAAAGAGCAACTGTCAATGAAGATGTTCTAAGATAGTAGCATACTTGGATTGTTTGAGAAAAGAGAAGAATGCTGGTGGAGCTGAGATAAAATAAATGGAGAGAAGACTGATAGGAATGAAATCACAGGAGTGATTCAGTGCTAGACTTTGTACAGTATTTTTAAAGCCCAGATCTACAAGATAGCTCTTAATGTGTGTTTCCTCTACTAACTCTGGTTCAAGTTTCTTCAGAGATGCAGTCTCAATTTAAGCAATATTCCAAAGAAATTTTATGTTCTCACAGTTTGTTTTAAATGTGTATACTACTTTTCTTAATATAACTTTGAAAAATCTTTTCATACTGCTAGGCTCAGCTTGATTCTGATTATACTGTAGTCACAACTTATCCAATTTAACTGTGAATATATTAACATATTAATATGGATGTATCAGTTTATTAAATTATTGGAATGAGAAATTTTCACCTGTCGCTATTATTGATATGTAAGTCTAAAGCTTCCAATTCCCATAGAGCTGAATCTACAAAAATCCCTTTTAAATATACCTGTATAAAACATTAAGTTAAGAGACCAGGCTAGACAGCAAAATTGTTAGGGAGTGATATGCATATGTATTAATATATTCCTAAGTATGCACCTGCTCACTGCACATCTCTGTCATCAGAGGTGAGCAAAAATCTGTCAAGGAAAGCTTCAACTTCTAATTAGAATATGGAAAGTTACAAGGGGTATGTCTCTTACTTAAAACCATCTGGATGACTACAGGAATTGTAGTTGCTGTTATTGTTGGTCTATGAAAATGATTTGGTTTTAACCCATCTGAGAAATGATGATAAAAAGAACAGGTAATGAACTAAATTCTAGAAAGTAATGAGCCCTTCATTGGATCAAAGAGAACTCTGACAACTTCTTCTACCTGGTGGATAGTATGAAGAAGAGAAATATGCTTTAGCCTGGGGTAATGTGAAACAAGTTGAACCTTTAAGAAACCTAACCTGAAGAGCCCAGTCACAGCACGGGTTTGCATCCACCTGCTTAATCTTTCACATTTAGTATAATGCAGTATTGTGCTAAAGTCTGAGAGAAGATGGAAATTGCAGTGATATTTCTGCAGAGCACATGGACGCTTCTACAAGAAGAGCAAGGCAGGCTCCTCCAAATATGAGACAGGAGAGATTTAAGAAATCCTTTGTGACATTCAAGGCCTTGGCAGACAGAAAGACAGCTCTTTTCTAAAAGTTTAGAAAGCTGGGGCAAGCCTGGGGAGCAAAGTGAACTCCTCAGGGTCCTCCCTAAAAGCTAACAGGTGGTGTTCCAGCATTGTGAAATGCTGGAGAAATGACTATAAAACAAAATCTACTTTTCTTAATATAACTTTGAAAAATCTTTTCATACTGCTAGGCTCAGCTTGATTCTGATTATACTGTAGTCACAACTTATCCAATTTAACTGTGAATATATTAACATATTAATATGGATGTATCAGTTTATTAAATTATTGGAATGAGAAATTTTCACCTGTCGCTATTATTGATATGTAAGTCTAAAGCTTCCAATTCCCATAGAGCTGAATCTACAAAAATCCCTTTTAAATATACCTGTATAAAACATTAAGTTAAGAGACCAGGCTAGACAGCAAAATTGTTAGGGAGTGATATGCATATGTATTAATATATTCCTAAGTATGCACCTGCTCACTGCACATCTCTGTCATCAGAGGTGAGCAAAAATCTGTCAAGGAAAGCTTCAACTTCTAATTAGAATATGGAAAGTTACAAGGGGTATGTCTCTTACTTAAAACCATCTGGATGACTACAGGAATTGTAGTTGCTGTTATTGTTGGTCTATGAAAATGATTTGGTTTTAACCCATCTGAGAAATGATGATAAAAAGAACAGGTAATGAACTAAATTCTAGAAAGTAATGAGCCCTTCATTGGATCAAAGAGAACTCTGACAACTTCTTCTACCTGGTGGATAGTATGAAGAAGAGAAATATGCTTTAGCCTGGGGTAATGTGAAACAAGTTGAACCTTTAAGAAACCTAACCTGAAGAGCCCAGTCACAGCACGGGTTTGCATCCACCTGCTTAATCTTTCACATTTAGTATAATGCAGTATTGTGCTAAAGTCTGAGAGAAGATGGAAATTGCAGTGATATTTCTGCAGAGCACATGGACGCTTCTACAAGAAGAGCAAGGCAGGCTCCTCCAAATATGAGACAGGAGAGATTTAAGAAATCCTTTGTGACATTCAAGGCCTTGGCAGACAGAAAGACAGCTCTTTTCTAAAAGTTTAGAAAGCTGGGGCAAGCCTGGGGAGCAAAGTGAACTCCTCAGGGTCCTCCCTAAAAGCTAACAGGTGGTGTTCCAGCATTGTGAAATGCTGGAGAAATGACTATAAAACAAAATCTACTGTTTTCTATTGGTTAAAACAAATCACAGAGGCAGGACCCGATTAAATGGTCAGAGAAGGAAACTCCTCCTCTTAATGAGAGTTGCTGCAAAGTACCATTGTAGTGTGGTGTGGGAGTGATTCATTGGCACGAAGATCAGGCTATTTTGATAACTGAGGGAAAAAAAAGAATTCTGAACTAAGGAAGTGACATTGTTTAGTAAAAAATGAGGACAAGTGTTAGATGGAAGAGAGTTTAAAAACTTAACCAATTGGATTTTTTGACCAGTTATTAACACTTGAGAAACATATGGAAACATGTTTATGACCTTGTATTAGTAGAGCTAGACTTTTGCATACTGCATTTCACTTGGCATCACTTTTTGATTATGTTTTTATATAATCTCCATAATTATCTCATTTGAAGGCTTCCTGAGACTTCATACACTTCACACTGACATTATTACTCTTTATCACTGAATATTTATCAGTGTTCAGGTATCAATATTCATTTATTTATCAATAATTATTTCTTTATGGTAAACATGTTCACTTATCAATGAACAGGTATCAAACATCATTACTCCTTTTTTTTTTTTTTTAATTTTGGCCTCTTTTATTGATTTTTTTATCCATTTATTTTCATCCATCTTTACTCTTTGGCCTGTGTGGGCCTTCCATTGCAGTGGTCTCTCTTGTTTCAGAGCACCCTTTCTGGGTATATACGCTTCAGAGTGCTGGCTTGTAACTGGACACACGGGCCCAGCCGCTCTGCGGCATATGGGATCTTCCCAGGCCAGGGATCAAACCTGTGCCCCTTGCACTGCAAGGCAGACTCTTTACCCATTGGACCACCAGGGGAGACCCAACATTACTCTTTATATGTGGAATACCTGTGGAACACATGTATGTGCAATATATTTTGTGTTGAAACACTCCCATATTGATTCCTTTGGAAAGCTGCTAATATAATACATTTTGTGGCTACTACTAATAGATTGTATTTAGAAATATTTTCTCTGGCTAAGCACCACTATACATTCAATAGGAAGAAATGAATTACATACTCTCATGGAATATGGGTTTAGATATCAGTAATACAAATTTTTATGAATTTTTCTCAGAACTCAATGCTGTTAATAAACAACCAAAAATGTGGCTTCTATCCTCAAAAACTAGTTGTTCTATATCAGAGTGTAACCTGTGATGTCCTGTGTTTATTTTGATATTGTGTATCTCAAAAAATTAAAATATTTTCTGGAAGGCTTCACTACTGTAGTGTTATTTAGTTACACTGGAAACAATCATTTATAGATGATATATGCATTGGCATTTTTAGTGTTTTCTCACATTTCTGATAGAATTTCTAATTATATGAGTGAAATGTGAATCAGTTAAAAATTTGATCTTATATAAAAGTCAACAGGTAATATAGAAACTCCCAAATTTGGTTTTAGTGATGTATATTTTATAACCCAACATAATACCTGTTGCTAGCATTGTCTAAATATGAACTAGTAAGAATGTCTCTCAGAAATCATGCTATGATGAATGAAATTCTTTGTCATTAATAGGTGAATAGAATAGGCTTGTTCTGAAGCAAAATCTTTTATTTCTTCTCTTAATAGGCAACCTTAAGAAATATTGAATCTTGAAAATAAGCATGTAATTTCTTACTGTTTTGAATTGAGACTGTCATTTTAATGTGACTGACATTTTAATGGCCTTATATAATTTCTGTTGCTCCTTTAAAAAGAGTGTTTATTTAAAAGTATTCATGTCAATGAATAAATGTTTTTAAAATAATGCAGCACACACATTTAGCTGGGGACTGACATCACGATGAACTGAATGTTTAAGTCTCCCTGTAATTCATATGTTGAAGCCTTTACTTCCAGTGCAATGGTATTTGGAGGTGGAGCCTGAGAAGTAATTAGATCATGAGAGTGGAACCCTAATGAATGGGATTAGTGCCCTTAGAAGAGACATATAAGATGTATTTTCTCTGTCATGTGGGGATAAAGGAATACGGTGACTGTCTGCAAAATCAGGGAAAAAAATCCTTACCACTGAAAGTGTTGGCATAAGGCATTCCTCCTCAAATTTGAGAAATGAATATTTGTAAGCCACCCAGTCTATGCTATTTTGTTATAGCAACCCAAACTGACCAAGATAGACATGTAATTAAAAGTATATCTCAAAAGATTTCACTCTCACTTCTTTCCTGAGCATTGCCCCTTTTGATAGAGGACTCATTAATTTTATGTCACTTGGAATGAATAGGTTAGAAAGGACTAGTAGCAAATAGAAATATTTTTCTCTTTTGTTTTCCTTTTTTCAAAATTCTAACAAGCTTGGGTTGAGATTGATAAGAACTGCCCACTGTTAAGGTCAGTGTAACCCAATTAGTTTTGCTGAATTGCTACTGTAATTTTGCTCGACATGACATTGTGGGGAGGCTCAGAAAGCAATCAGCATCTAACAGCCATGATGAGCAGTAGTTATGCACCTAGTGACAGAGTAATTAGCAAGTGTATGTGTCACTTATTATGAATGAGAAGAGAAATGCCAATGCTCAATTCCCTTGTAAAAATATCAGTGACTGTCCCCTCCTTACTAAAAACTTTAATTCATGAAAACGTCTCAATAAAAAAAAATCTGTGTGTTATACTGATTATCTACATCGTGGATTGATTATAACTTTAAGAGATGGTGTGATTTAGTAACCTATCAAATTCCCTGGTACTAAACTTTTTTTGAATTCTATAACACAGGAATCAATTTTATTTAGGAGATTTGGTAAAATCTGATTGTATAATGAAGTGAAATTTAATATCTGTTTAGTCACCATATTTCTTTTCAAGAATTTATTTAGACATGTATTCTGGGACATTGAGTTTTCTTTGAGTGCCTGTTAGAAAGACTTCATTCAGATCTTTTTCACCAAAGCTGAAGTGAAGACAAGCTATTCTAGTTCCTTGGGGATCTTTCTCTTCAAGATATCAGAACTAATTTACCTATATTCCAAGAAATGTTTTTAGTTTTCACAAACTTATTGATTGATGTATTCATCTCATTACATTGATATGTTAAAGTTTATGATTCATAATATTTTAATCTCTTGAATATTTCTTGAAGAGAAAAAAATTTACTCAAATTCTTAAATTTTTCCCTTTTTTTGAAAAAGCTATATTTTTGATTTTTTTTTAAATTGAATGATTCTTTCTGTTGAAGTTTACATGATTTCTTTTGATTCATTTCTCAGACTTGGTAGTCTTTTCATTATTTTTGTGGTGACATCCCAAATTGGGGGCATTGCCCCCAAAAAGACATGTAATTAAAAGTATATCTCAAAAGATTTCACTCTCACTTCTTTCCTGAGCATTGCCCTTTGATAGAGGACTCATTAATTTTATGTCACTTGGAATGAATAGGTTAGAAAGGACTAGTAGCAAATAGAAATATTTTTCTCTTTTGTTTTCCTTTTTTCAAAATTCTAACAAGCTTGGGTTGAGATTGATAAGAACTGCCCACTGTTAAGGTCAGTGTAACCCAATTAGTTTTGCTGAATTGCTACTGTAATTTTGCTCGACATGACATTGTGGGGAGGCTCAGAAAGCAATCAGCATCTAACAGCCATGATGAGCAGTAGTTATGCACCTAGTGACAGAGTAATTAGCAAGTGTATGTGTCACTTATTATGAATGAGAAGAGAAATGCCAATGCTCAATTCCCTTGTAAAAATATCAGTGACTGTCCCCTCCTTACTAAAAACTTTAATTCATGAAAACGTCTCAATAAAAAAAAATCTGTGTGTTATACTGATTATCTACATCGTGGATTGATTATAACTTTAAGAGATGGTGTGATTTAGTAACCTATCAAATTCCCTGGTACTAAACTTTTTTTGAATTCTATAACACAGGAATCAATTTTATTTAGGAGATTTGGTAAAATCTGATTGTATAATGAAGTGAAATTTAATATCTGTTTAGTCACCATATTTCTTTTCAAGAATTTATTTAGACATGTATTCTGGGACATTGAGTTTTCTTTGAGTGCCTGTTAGAAAGACTTCATTCAGATCTTTTTTCACCAAAGCTGAAGTGAAGACAAGCTATTCTAGTTCCTTGGGGATCTTTCTCTTCAAGATATCAGAACTAATTTACCTATATTCCAAGAAATGTTTTTAGTTTTCACAAACTTATTGATTGATGTATTCATCTCATTACATTGATATGTTAAAGTTTATGATTCATAATATTTTAATCTCTTGAATATTTCTTGAAGAGAAAAAAATTTACTCAAATTCTTAAATTTTTCCCTTTTTTTGAAAAAGCTATATTTTTGATTTTTTTTTAAATTGAATGATTCTTTCTGTTGAAGTTTACATGATTTCTTTTGATTCATTTCTCAGACTTGGTAGTCTTTTCATTATTTTTTGTGGTGATCCTTTGTACACTTGAAAACAGAGTTGTTTCTGGCCATTTTTCCTATAAGAATAATAAAAATTTTCCACTCATTCATTTTCCTCAAAGAATCTATGTCCTCATTTCTGCAAAGTTTGGTCACAGAAATGTAAGTTTTAATTTTTTTCCTTTCAACATGTCAGATACATGTCAACTCATAGTGATGGGAAATAAAATAATAATTATTATATAAATTACTTTTTCTTGTGATACTCTGTAGGAATGCCTGATATTCTCTATGTGCTAAGACTACAGAGATGGCCAAACCCAATGAAAAACATTTTCCTAAAATTACTAATTGTGATTGACAACTGGTCAAGCATCTATTTCCTTTCTAAAATTCTGTAAAAGACTGCCTTTTTAGTCTCTAAGACCACCTGGTAAAAATTTAAGAACAATCTCTTGAGAAATTATCTACACAAATGTGTATGATTACTGTATTTTCCCCTTTGGCTGTTTCTCTTATGGGGAGAAAGCCCTTGTTTTTCAAAGCAGTGAGTGTACAAATCAGCTGTTTTTTCTTTTTTTTTTCCTTTGAAGCATAAGTAATATTTATTGAGATACAATTTATAGTATAAAATATACCAGGTATTACACAGTTTTAATCACACCATGAGTTTCCCTCACAATCTTTTCCATTGAATTTTCCCAGTCCTGACCAGGTCCCAGGCAAACACAGACCCTCTGGCCCTTTAGATTAATATTACCTGTTCTTGGATTTTGTACGAATAAATACATTACACATATACTGCTTTGTGTCTGGTACATTTCTTTAAAAATGATTGTTTTGAGATTCATCCACATTGTTATATGGTTCTGTAGTTTATTCCTTTATATCCTTGCATAGTATTCCATGGTGCCTGGATATACTACAGTTTATTTTCATCCTATAAGGAGACTTGGATTGTTTTCATGGTTCTGGTTATCTTAAGTGCATTGATGTATTCATCTCATTACATTGATATGTTAAAGTTTATGATTCATAATATTTTAATCTCTTGAATATTTCTTGAAGAGAAAAAAATTTACTCAAATTCTTAAATTTTTCCCTTTTTTTGAAAAAGCTATATTTTTGATTTTTTTTTAAATTGAATGATTCTTTCTGTTGAAGTTTACATGATTTCTTTTGATTCATTTCTCAGACTTGGTAGTCTTTTCATTATTTTTTGTGGTGATCCTTTGTACACTTGAAAACAGAGTTGTTTCTGGCCATTTTTCCTATAAGAATAATAAAAATTTTCCACTCATTCATTTTCCTCAAAGAATCTATGTCCTCATTTCTGCAAAGTTTGGTCACAGAAATGTAAGTTTTAATTTTTTTCCTTTCAACATGTCAGATACATGTCAACTCATAGTGATGGGAAATAAAATAATAATTATTATATAAATTACTTTTTCTTGTGATACTCTGTAGGAATGCCTGATATTCTCTATGTGCTAAGACTACAGAGATGGCCAAACCCAATGAAAAACATTTTCCTAAAATTACTAATTGTGATTGACAACTGGTCAAGCATCTATTTCCTTTCTAAAATTCTGTAAAAGACTGCCTTTTTAGTCTCTAAGACCACCTGGTAAAAATTTAAGAACAATCTCTTGAGAAATTATCTACACAAATGTGTATGATTACTGTATTTTCCCTTAGGCTGTTTCTCTTATGGGGAGAAAGCCCTTGTTTTTCAAAGCAGTGAGTGTACAAATCAGCTGTTTTTTCTTTTTTTTTTCCTTTGAAGCATAAGTAATATTTATTGAGATACAATTTATAGTATAAAATATACCAGGTATTACACAGTTTTAATCACACCATGAGTTTCCCTCACAATCTTTTCCATTGAATTTTCCCAGTCCTGACCAGGTCCCAGGCAAACACAGACCCTCTGGCCCTTTAGATTAATATTACCTGTTCTTGGATTTTGTACGAATAAATACATTACACATATACTGCTTTGTGTCTGGTACATTTCTTTAAAAATGATTGTTTTGAGATTCATCCACATTGTTATATGGTTCTGTAGTTTATTCCTTTATATCCTTGCATAGTATTCCATGGTGCCTGGATATACTACAGTTTATTTTCATCCTATAAGGAGACTTGGATTGTTTTCAGTCTGAGGCTAGTATAAATAAAGCTGTTATGAGCACTTGTCTATAAGTCTTTTTCTGGACTCATATCTTAAGTTCTATTGTGCATATGCCTAGGAGTGAAATTAATGAGTCTTAGATAAGGCAACATGAACTTTGTAATAATCTGTCAATACGTTTTCCAAAGTTGTTATACCTACTTTATATTCTCATCATTAATATATGAGAAGTCCAACTGCTGTTTATCAATAATTGTTCCTGAGATTATGAGCTTAGTCCTTCTAATGAATATGTGATAGTATGTCACTTTGGTTTTACTTTGCATTTCCTTGGTAATTAATGATGAGTGCTTTTATGTGTTTCTTGGTCTTTTGTATATGTGCTTTCAAAAACATTTCAAATTATTTACTCATTTTTAAATTTTCTTCTGAGTTGTAGCAATTTGCTTTATATAATCTGTATATTTTATACATGTACTATATATAACATAATTTTTTAACTATCTGCTATTCATTTTTCTTCAGACACTCTCTTAAAAATGGAAAATTTTAATTTTGATGAAGTCTGCTTTATAATGTTTTTTCTTTATGAATTTTTTCAATCGTATCTAGGGAATCTTGGCAACTGAAAGGTCACAGATATTTTCTTCTGTCTCTGATGCATTTTGAGTAATGTTTTTGTGTGTAAGGAAAAATAAATTTTTAGAATGCACATCTAGGTGTTTTAGCCCCATTTCTCCAATGAAATTCCCTGCTACCTTGTTAAAATCAATTTTTAATATATATGAATTTATTCTTGAACTCTCTTTTCTGTTCCATTGATATGCATGTGTGTCCTTATTTCAGGTCACATTGACTGAATTGATTCTATGGTAAATCTGAAGTCTGATAATTCAGGTCCTTTAATTTTGTTTGTCTTTTTTTTCCTTATACTTATTTTGACTTTTTAGATCCCCAGCACTTACATATTCATTTTAGCATCTGCTTGTCAAATTCCATGAAATGACTTCATAGATTCAGTTAGAATTACACTATTTATACAAAAAAATTTTGAGAGACAATAACAGCAATAATGAATCTTCTAATGCAAGTACACGGTGTTAGTGTTAGTCACTCAGTTGTGTCCAAGTCTTTGGGACCTCATAGGCTGTAGCCTGGATATACTACAGTTTATTTTCATCCTATAAGGAGACTTGGATTGTTTTCAGTCTGAGGCTAGTATAAATAAAGCTGTTATGAGCACTTGTCTATAAGTCTTTTTCTGGACTCATATCTTAAGTTCTATTGTGCATATGCCTAGGAGTGAAATTAATGAGTCTTAGATAAGGCAACATGAACTTTGTAATAATCTGTCAATACGTTTTCCAAAGTTGTTATACCTACTTTATATTCTCATCATTAATATATGAGAAGTCCAACTGCTGTTTATCAATAATTGTTCCTGAGATTATGAGCTTAGTCCTTCTAATGAATATGTGATAGTATGTCACTTTGGTTTTACTTTGCATTTCCTTGGTAATTAATGATGAGTGCTTTTATGTGTTTCTTGGTCTTTTGTATATGTGCTTTCAAAAACATTTCAAATTATTTACTCATTTTTAAATTTTCTTCTGAGTTGTAGCAATTTGCTTTATATAATCTGTATATTTTATACATGTACTATATATAACATAATTTTTTAACTATCTGCTATTCATTTTTCTTCAGACACTCTCTTAAAAATGGAAAATTTTAATTTTGATGAAGTCTGCTTTATAATGTTTTTTCTTTATGAATTTTTTCAATCGTATCTAGGGAATCTTGGCAACTGAAAGGTCACAGATATTTTCTTCTGTCTCTGATGCATTTTGAGTAATGTTTTTGTGTGTAAGGAAAAATAAATTTTTAGAATGCACATCTAGGTGTTTTAGCCCCATTTCTCCAATGAAATTCCCTGCTACCTTGTTAAAATCAATTTTTAATATATATGAATTTATTCTTGAACTCTCTTTTCTGTTCCATTGATATGCATGTGTGTCCTTATTTCAGGTCACATTGACTGAATTGATTCTATGGTAAATCTGAAGTCTGATAATTCAGGTCCTTTAATTTTGTTTGTCTTTTTTTCCCCTTATACTTATTTTGACTTTTTAGATCCCCAGCACTTACATATTCATTTTAGCATCTGCTTGTCAAATTCCATGAAATGACTTCATAGATTCAGTTAGAATTACACTATTTATACAAAAAAATTTTGAGAGACAATAACAGCAATAATGAATCTTCTAATGCAAGTACACGGTGTTAGTGTTAGTCACTCAGTTGTGTCCAAGTCTTTGGGACCTCATAGGCTGTAGCCTGCCAGGCTCCTCTGCCCATGGAACTCTCCAGGCAAGAGTACTGGAGTGGGTAGCAGTTCCCTTTTCCAAGGGTTCCTCCCAGCCCAGGAATCAAACATGGGTCTCCCCAATGTTGCAGGTAGATTCTTTACCATCTGAGCTACCAAGAAAGCCCGTGTTACTTCCATTTATTTAGATTATCTTTCATTTCTCTTGAAACTATTTTATATTATAAGATGTCAGTGTATGATCTAGGCAGACCATAAAAGTTACAAAGTTTCAAAATAAGAATGAGAACATGAGTCTAGATAAGGATGTTTAGACATTATACGAGTCTTATAAAACATTATGGTAGGAAAATCCACATGCTAATGTGTGTGAAATATAGACTACACTCATATACAAAGATTTTTTTTTTATCACCCTTGGTTATGTAAGGAGTATAATCAAGCTTATCTCCCATAGGTGCTAGATTTTTGACTGAAGTTGCCAATTAAATATAACCTTGTCTAATTCCACAGTAGTAAGTAAAAGTGATATAGCTCAGATAGTATTAACTACACTAAAAGGTAAGCTGAGCATGGCTCTAACCACACAGTCTAAAGAACTATATAAAATTTACCACACAGGTCAAAAGCACACACAAAAGACTATAGCTAAATTCACTGTGCAATTGATGTGTATGTTTTCCCCAAGGAATTGGGAAATCCTTACCCAGTTGAAGTTAAAGAAAAATCAGGTTTACTTGGGCTTCTCTGAAACTTTTCATTTCTCATCCTCACTATTATTGGAAATTAAGCTAATTGCCAACAAGCATTCTGTCTCCCTTGCTTACAATCAAATTGCCAGCACTTCACAGAATGCTTAACTCAGTATCTAGACCATTTTGAACACTTAACAAATGCTTTTTAAGTCATTAAATATGTTTTCTTGGTCTCTGTCATTTGAAAATTTACTCCATTATCCTTCCATTTAAAATTGGGTTTATTCTCTTTTTTTTCTTTTTTTAGGCCACTTCTACTGATCTTTCATTTATTTCTATCTTTGTTCTTTGGCCTGTGTCGGCCTCCCATCGCAGTGGCCTCTGTCACTGTAGAGCACCAGCTCTGGGTGCACGCGCTCCAGAGCTCCAACTCGGTAGTTGGACACATCGGTCCAGTCACTCTGCAGCACATGGGATCTTCTCAGGACAGGGTTCAAACCAGTGCCCCTTGCACTGCAAGGTGGTGTCCTTACCCACTGCACCACCAGGGGAGCCCTGCATTTATTCTTTGATACATTGATTTGTATAGGAAATAAAGATTCATTGAATATTAACATATACCAGAATTTATGCTAGGTTCCAAGAAAATGGAAGACAAATATAATCAAATAGTACAGATGTTGTCGTAACTGCAGAAGCTCTTCTTTCTTTAACTGGTCAGTGTGTTTAGTCACTTAGTCATATCTGACTCTCTACAGCTTCATGGATTGTACACCTCCAGGCTCCCCTGTCTGTGGAATTTCCCAGTCAAGAATACTGGAGTGGGTTGCCATTTCCTCTTCCAGAATTGGTCAGTAATGACTCCTTAACTGAGCTTCCAGGTGATGCTAGAACCGGCCTGTCAACACAGGGTATATGAGTGATGTGAGTTTGATCCCTGGGCTGAGAAAATTCCCTGAAGGAGAGCATGGCAACCCACTCTGGTATTTTTGTCTAGAGAATGCCATGGACAGAGGAGCCTGGCAGGTTATAGCCCATAGAGTCACAAAAAGCTGGACATGACTGAAGCAACTTAACCATGCACACAACTCCTTAAAGACCTCATCTGCTGTCCTTAATCTGTAGTTAACTGCTACAGCAGCAGATCCAGAAACTTCTAGTTGTAAACATGCAGTTCCTTATCTCCAAGGCTTTGGTTATATTAATTTCTTCCATGTAAGTTGCCAAACTTCGATTACTTTGTCTAATAATTCCTATTCTGGTACATTTCAAATTTAACTTCTCTATGAAACTCATTTCTCAAATCCTTGACCATGTGTCTCTGAGCTACAGTAATTCCAGTCATCTGATTTCTTCCCTTTGGGTGATTAGCACTTTGACTCTGATTTAGATGATAAACTCTTAGAATACAGGGCTTTATCTCATCAATCTATATTATATAATATGGTGCAGTTCACTGTCTCACTAAAAATTGAGATTTGTTTTTCTTTTGCTGCACAATGTTCATTGCCTACTTACTTTAGAATGATTGTTTGCTACTTTATTAGGCTTCTCTAGAGAAACAAAATCAATAGGACATCTGTGTTTTTAATTATCTATGCATCTATCTATCTGTTGTTTGTTTTAGTTGCTTCAGTTGTGTCTGACTCTTTGCAACCCCATGGGTTGTAGCCCACCAGGCTCTTCTGTCTATGGGATTTCCCAGGCCAGAATACTGGAGTGGGTTCGGGGTACTGGTGAGTCCAAAGTCTATACAGCAGGCTGGTGGGCCAGAGATTCAGGGAAGAGTTAATTTTACAGACATAAGTCTAAAAATCTGTAAGCTGGAAACTCAGGCAGAGCTTTAATGTGGTTTTGAGGCATAGTCATTGCTTTGAGAAACCTTTGGCCTTGCTTTTAAGACTTTCAACTATGTGGATAAGGTTCACTAACATTATGAAGAGACATCTGCTTTACCCAGAGTCTGCTGATTTAAATGTGAATCACATCTAAAAGTGTCTTCACCGCAACGTCTAGGCTGATGCTTGACCAAACAACTGGAAACCATAGACTATCAAAATTGACACATATAATTATATCACAATGGCTATATCCTATGTTTTGCTGTTCTTTCAGCTATATGATTTTTACTGATTCATGCAATAAGGGCATCTTTAAATAACCTTAGGAATTGGTGGGACAGAATAAAGCTTCACATTAAGTACAACAGAGAAAGAGTTATTCTTGTGCAGAAGCCTCTAATCTTAAATTTACTGTACCTTTCTATCAAATATTACTCTTGGTGGAAAATTATTCTTTTTACATACATACCTAAAATACATGTCAATAACATGTTTGTTAAGTGGGAGGCTATTCCCTTGTGGACCCAATCAGAGATCGATTCTTTTAACCAGAAAACATCCAAATTGGAGAAGCACAAATTCCTGTGCTAAATTATTTTTCAGTGACTAGAAACATGATGGAATCACATAACAATGTAAAAATATAGGAACTGAAAGCCATTAACAATGATAGAACAATAAGAGGTCACATTTTTATAGTAACCTTGCATGTCAGAATGTGTAAAGCATCCTAAGTGCTTTAGAAATATTGACTCATGATTTCTCACAAAAATCTCATGAAAATATAGTATTCATATCTCTGAGCAGATAAATACATTCAAGATTAAAATTTGGAGTTATTTTAAGGCTACATAAACAGCACTTTGAAGCTCTAATATCAATTAGCTATTGTTATGTCAATGCTGCATAACAATTTTGCAATGAGGGCTGGAAAACTTAAATGTGGGTTGTAGCCCACCAGGCTCTTCTGTCTATGGGATTTCCCAGGCCAGAATACTGGAGTGGGTTCGGGGTACTGGTGAGTCCAAAGTCTATACAGCAGGCTGGTGGGCCAGAGATTCAGGGAAGAGTTAATTTTACAGACATAAGTCTAAAAATCTGTAAGCTGGAAACTCAGGCAGAGCTTTAATGTGGTTTTGAGGCATAGTCATTGCTTTGAGAAACCTTTGGCCTTGCTTTTAAGACTTTCAACTATGTGGATAAGGTTCACTAACATTATGAAGAGACATCTGCTTTACCCAGAGTCTGCTGATTTAAATGTGAATCACATCTAAAAGTGTCTTCACCGCAACGTCTAGGCTGATGCTTGACCAAACAACTGGAAACCATAGACTATCAAAATTGACACATATAATTATATCACAATGGCTATATCCTATGTTTTGCTGTTCTTTCAGCTATATGATTTTTACTGATTCATGCAATAAGGGCATCTTTAAATAACCTTAGGAATTGGTGGGACAGAATAAAGCTTCACATTAAGTACAACAGAGAAAGAG
Organism: Tragulus kanchil; assembly: GCA_022376925.1. NCBI lineage: Eukaryota > Metazoa > Chordata > Mammalia > Artiodactyla > Tragulidae > Tragulus > Tragulus kanchil. Next base: position 114,177,545 of record JAIOJX010000023.1, on the reverse strand, counting down.
TTATTCTTGTGCAGAAGCCTCTAATCTTAAATTTACTGTACCTTTCTATCAAATATTACTCTTGGTGGAAAATTATTCTTTTTACATACATACCTAAAATACATGTCAATAACATGTTTGTTAAGTGGGAGGCTATTCCCTTGTGGACCCAATCAGAGATCGATTCTTTTAACCAGAAAACATCCAAATTGGAGAAGCACAAATTCCTGTGCTAAATTATTTTTCAGTGACTAGAAACATGATGGAATCACATAACAATGTAAAAATATAGGAACTGAAAGCCATTAACAATGATAGAACAATAAGAGGTCACATTTTTATAGTAACCTTGCATGTCAGAATGTGTAAAGCATCCTAAGTGCTTTAGAAATATTGACTCATGATTTCTCACAAAAATCTCATGAAAATATAGTATTCATATCTCTGAGCAGATAAATACATTCAAGATTAAAATTTGGAGTTATTTTAAGGCTACATAAACAGCACTTTGAAGCTCTAATATCAATTAGCTATTGTTATGTCAATGCTGCATAACACAGAATGGTGATTTATAGCAGGTTAACTCGAGGGCTGAGAGCAATGATTTCTTCTCCTTTTGCACACCAGTGTGCTTTGACTGGGTGGATCTGCTTCAGGCTATGGCTCCTCACTGAAGGTAAGGCTTAGGTCTGCCTCCTGTAAGGAACCCAGTCTGAGTGGGCCATGACAATGTTTCTCATGGAAATGGCAAGCTCAGCTGCGTGTGCATATTTTATAGCTCTGATTAGGTCCTTTATGGTAACATCCCATAGGCTGTAGCAAGTTACATGATCAAGCTCAAAGTCAAAAGCCTATCTGTCTCTTTTCACCCTAGCTTATATGGAAGACAAAGTTTGTCCCAGTTATTATTATTACTATGTTACCAACCAACTTAAAACTTATTGGTGTAAGACAAGCTTTAGGTTTACAGATTGTGTAAGTTCCAAATTCAAGGAAGACACCCTGATTTGTCTCTGGTCTAGATTGTCTATGGTCTTAACAGAGAACACTTAAATGCTGAGAGTTTCTTTACTAATGGCTGGAGACTGCCATTGCAGTGACTCCTTCATCTCACCTGGGTTGAGATGACCAAAACTCTAGGTTTACCTGCAGCATAACTTGAGGCACTGTAACTCTTACTCTCCATGTATCTTGGACTTCCTCCAGCTTCTTACTGTGTTGTGAAAGACAATATCCCAGGACACATACAGAGAATAAGTGTTTTAAGAGAAGCAGACAGAAAGTACTTGACTTCTGTGTGTCACAGTTCTTTATCTGTTGCAGTCATGATTCCTTTCAGAACATTGTCACAGAATTTGAAAAAAAAAAAAAAAGGAAACAAAAAACTGCCTTGAAATGGAATACCTGTATTCCTTGGATCTGAAAACAAAGTGGAAGAGAGACTTGAGTTGAAAAGCAAGCCCAAGAAACATTATGTAACATGAGGTTAACGAATTTGGAAAGTAGTTCTCACAAATCTCATGAAAATATAGTATTCATATCTCTGAGCAGATAAATACATTCAAGATTAAAATTTGGAGTTATTTTAAGGCTACATAAACAGCACTTTGAAGCTCTAATATCAATTAGCTATTGTTATGTCAATGCTGCATAACACAGAATGGTGATTTATAGCAGGTTAACTCGAGGGCTGAGAGCAATGATTTCTTCTCCTTTTGCACACCAGTGTGCTTTGACTGGGTGGATCTGCTTCAGGCTATGGCTCCTCACTGAAGGTAAGGCTTAGGTCTGCCTCCTGTAAGGAACCCAGTCTGAGTGGGCCATGACAATGTTTCTCATGGAAATGGCAAGCTCAGCTGCGTGTGCATATTTTATAGCTCTGATTAGGTCCTTTATGGTAACATCCCATAGGCTGTAGCAAGTTACATGATCAAGCTCAAAGTCAAAAGCCTATCTGTCTCTTTTCACCCTAGCTTATATGGAAGACAAAGTTTGTCCCAGTTATTATTATTACTATGTTACCAACCAACTTAAAACTTATTGGTGTAAGACAAGCTTTAGGTTTACAGATTGTGTAAGTTCCAAATTCAAGGAAGACACCCTGATTTGTCTCTGGTCTAGATTGTCTATGGTCTTAACAGAGAACACTTAAATGCTGAGAGTTTCTTTACTAATGGCTGGAGACTGCCATTGCAGTGACTCCTTCATCTCACCTGGGTTGAGATGACCAAAACTCTAGGTTTACCTGCAGCATAACTTGAGGCACTGTAACTCTTACTCTCCATGTATCTTGGACTTCCTCCAGCTTCTTACTGTGTTGTGAAAGACAATATCCCAGGACACATACAGAGAATAAGTGTTTTAAGAGAAGCAGACAGAAAGTACTTGACTTCTGTGTGTCACAGTTCTTTATCTGTTGCAGTCATGATTCCTTTCAGAACATTGTCACAGAATTTGAAAAAAAAAAAAAAGGAAACAAAAAACTGCCTTGAAATGGAATACCTGTATTCCTTGGATCTGAAAACAAAGTGGAAGAGAGACTTGAGTTGAAAAGCAAGCCCAAGAAAGACAGGGGGAAAATTAAGAGGGAAAGAGGAGGGAGTTTCTTGCATTGTTAATTGTTTCTGGCAAATGAGTTTCCATCTAAAATGCTTACTGCTTAAACTCTAGTGAGTTTTGAGTTTCACCTCCCCTCTCAGTTGATTGTTAAAACTGAATGCACTACTTCAGCCTCGTTCCATGCCTTCCCTTCAAACCATTCTGCAAAGGCTGGTTTCTGTTGACATTCAAGGTGTTTATAAGCATCTCTGACTCCATCATTGTGACCAGCTTCCTGGGAGGGAGTTGTACAAGGCCCTGCTCTGAAAAGGGTCCCACATTTGGTATAATTTTCTGCTCTCCTCGCCTGCATATTCTTAATTTTATTTTGAACTTTTTGTAAGTGAAGTTTGGTAGGATAGTCAGCAGGCACATGGAGAGAGTCAATAGTGAGGCAGTAGGAAGGTCACTCTTCTGGCCCAGTAGCAGCCGTTGGCACAGAGGGCACAGCAAACAGCACTTGTTCTGGAAGCCACACGTTTGCTTCAGGGAATTCTGTGGGTCTTGAGGCTCTGAGAGGGAGGCTCAGACTGGAGGTGGTGATGCTGACAGGAGCTTCAGGTGTGACCATGACTGTGGGAGAGAGCACAGAATCTACTTGTGGCAACACCAGGCCCTGCGGTGGGAGGCTGGTTTACCTGTCTGTCTTGGAGCCTGTTCCTGTAGTGTCAAATTTTACAGAAGTAAGCTTTCATTGAACATTGCAAAATACATATGTATCTATGGGCATTGAAATAAAGCATGTCAGGTTATTAGAATTCATTAATAATTTGACATCTCTGGTTTTGAGCAGTAATGTGACATTGCAAAGCAAATAGCCACCGGCTTAGAAGTAGAAATTAAAGTTAAAGATCATTGCGTTCAATGAAGAAGAACTTTCAGAAAACTTCAAAGAACCAATAATTAACAAGGGAGAATTTTAAATTTAAGTTTTCTTTATAAATGAAATTACAGTGACAAAAATCCATTAACAGGTGTTTTGATTATACACATTTTCAGTTTATTGGATGACCTCAAGTTACTGAAAACTTCAGAAGAAACATTAAAATGCCAGTGTGTAATTTTACATTTGAAAATAAATTCAAAACAACACACATACACACGCATAGGGTAGATATGCAAAGACATTTGGTATAAACAGAGGAAGTGCAGAAACAGATGAAGAATTTTAGTTAAAGTATGCTTTCATCGATGGCTTCTGTGACCTAGGAAATATGTCAGAGGCTTTACATATTCAATTTCTTCTTTCCTCACTATAATCTATGATGTAGATTGTATCACTTTTATTCTATAAAAGACTCACCAAGAGAATTTTCTTAAGGCTACACCATAAACTATACTGAAAACATTGTTGTGGCCTACAGTAATCTATATCCAAACTTTGAGAGGTCTTACCATATATGTGAATTTCAATAGATCTTATTATATTATTTAGTATTTTTAAATTTTAGTCTGCTACAACCAAAAAAATTAAATCAGATTGCATTTAAGAAGTAGATTAATATGTTGGAAGGAATTTGCTCCTCTCCTAAGCAAAAATCAAAGCTGGATAGTATGAAAAAATAAAAGAGATAGAAGTTTGAATTTAGGAGATCCCTTAAATAATTAAAGTTTGGAAAATGTTTGATTTCTAAAATAGTGGAAAGTTTATTAGCTAGTACCTAAGTGATTCCATTAATAAGAATTTCCCAATGGCAGATAACTTACTGTATTGAAATCCTAATTTATACATTATTTTGTATTTGCCTCTGGGACCCTTAAATACATATGTATCTATGGCATTGAAATAAAGCATGTCAGGTTATTAGAATTCATTAATAATTTGACATCTCTGGTTTTGAGCAGTAATGTGACATTGCAAAGCAAATAGCCACCGGCTTAGAAGTAGAAATTAAAGTTAAAGATCATTGCGTTCAATGAAGAAGAACTTTCAGAAAACTTCAAAGAACCAATAATTAACAAGGGAGAATTTTAAATTTAAGTTTTCTTTATAAATGAAATTACAGTGACAAAAATCCATTAACAGGTGTTTTGATTATACACATTTTCAGTTTATTGGATGACCTCAAGTTACTGAAAACTTCAGAAGAAACATTAAAATGCCAGTGTGTAATTTTACATTTGAAAATAAATTCAAAACAACACACATACACACGCATAGGGTAGATATGCAAAGACATTTGGTATAAACAGAGGAAGTGCAGAAACAGATGAAGAATTTTAGTTAAAGTATGCTTTCATCGATGGCTTCTGTGACCTAGGAAATATGTCAGAGGCTTTACATATTCAATTTCTTCTTTCCTCACTATAATCTATGATGTAGATTGTATCACTTTTATTCTATAAAAGACTCACCAAGAGAATTTTCTTAAGGCTACACCATAAACTATACTGAAAACATTGTTGTGGCCTACAGTAATCTATATCCAAACTTTGAGAGGTCTTACCATATATGTGAATTTCAATAGATCTTATTATATTATTTAGTATTTTTAAATTTTAGTCTGCTACAACCAAAAAAATTAAATCAGATTGCATTTAAGAAGTAGATTAATATGTTGGAAGGAATTTGCTCCTCTCCTAAGCAAAAATCAAAGCTGGATAGTATGAAAAAATAAAAGAGATAGAAGTTTGAATTTAGGAGATCCCTTAAATAATTAAAGTTTGGAAAATGTTTGATTTCTAAAATAGTGGAAAGTTTATTAGCTAGTACCTAAGTGATTCCATTAATAAGAATTTCCCAATGGCAGATAACTTACTGTATTGAAATCCTAATTTATACATTATTTTGTATTTGCCTCTGGGACCCTTAATTACAGAGGTATGTTAGGATGTTTTCTATAAAACTGCATTTTCTGTCTTATCAGTGAAATCATCTTGAGTTTTTTGCTCTTTTCAGGGCTTCTCTTTATTACCGATGGGCCATACCACGTATATACCACTCAGTATAATGAGAGTTTTAATAAACTTTTCAGATTTTGAAGAGCAGCAGATGATTCAAAAAAACCTTCAGGGATTATTTGGCTTTTTTCTTTAACAGGATCTCATGTGTCCAGGGGAATCTCTAAGGATAAAGAGATATTCATAAATGGGAAATGGAGTCGACCTGACCATCAGAAAACCAACAGCCATTTTGATTTTCTTGCATTTCACAGGTTTTACTGACCCAGTCCTCCTTTGATCTTCAGGGGACAGGATAGCATCAATGCCTTCTTTCTCCTCTCATTCAGAACCTGACATGAAACAGAATGGATTTTGCATGAAGGGGATGTTCTTCACCTATGTAAGTAATGCATTTTTTTTTTATCCTTCATAAAGGTAGCAGTTGACTCATAGAAAAAAAGATAGTGTTTTTGTATAACAAATATAACAGGAAAATAGCTTTCATTGCGCATTCACTGGTATCTTAACTCCCTGAAGTACATCTGTTTTACCCCCACTTTATAGTTGATCTGAAAATTTAGTTAATGTATTGAGCATTAGCAAAGGAAGGATTATTTTCCAGACAGTCTGACTCCTGGATCCATGATCTCAACCTTTATGCTCTATCACTATGATGGATATATCCACTGGGTGGTGTGGGAGCCTATAGGAAGAAACCCTAAGCCAGCAATATGGAGCCTGAAAGATGCAGCTGAGGAAGGTTTTGTTCAGAAGATTAAGAGCTTAGGTTTATTGAGGGGGCAGCATTGTATAGTTGTAAGTTTAACATCTCTAGAGACAGCCTACCTGTCTTCTTTCCTGGCTTCTTCATTTGTTTACAGTGACACCGTGGGCACATTTCTTCCTCTCAGTGCCTTGAATTCTCAATTTTCCCATCTATAGCATAAATATAAAGGTAGTTATCTTACATTATTTCCATGAGAGCTAAGTTAGAAGGTTAATGTAAATATTTGATATTAGATTGGTACAAACATAATTGTGATTTTGTACCATGAATTTTTAATCATTATGACTAGGCTCAAACATGTCTTTATTAATCAAAATAGAAACCATTACAATCAATACATTTTTTGCAAATGATAAATAAGTTTGTTTGTTCCTATAGCATTAAAAATCCATGTCTTGGGATTTGACAAACTCTTGGAAAGCATTTTCTGCTCTTGCTGGGTGTGGAAGCTTTTTCTCTGCAAAAAGTTGTTAAGATCCTTGAAGAAGTGGTAGTCTGTTGGTGAGGGGTCAGGTGAATATGGTGGATGAGGCAAATTTGTAGTCGAGTTTTTTAGTTTTGGTCAGGTGAATATGCGTGGCATGAGGTGCCATTTTCTTGCATTTCACAGGTTTTACTGACCCAGTCCTCCTTTGATCTTCAGGGGACAGGATAGCATCAATGCCTTCTTTCTCCTCTCATTCAGAACCTGACATGAAACAGAATGGATTTTGCATGAAGGGGATGTTCTTCACCTATGTAAGTAATGCATTTTTTTTTTATCCTTCATAAAGGTAGCAGTTGACTCATAGAAAAAAAGATAGTGTTTTTGTATAACAAATATAACAGGAAAATAGCTTTCATTGCGCATTCACTGGTATCTTAACTCCCTGAAGTACATCTGTTTTACCCCCACTTTATAGTTGATCTGAAAATTTAGTTAATGTATTGAGCATTAGCAAAGGAAGGATTATTTTCCAGACAGTCTGACTCCTGGATCCATGATCTCAACCTTTATGCTCTATCACTATGATGGATATATCCACTGGGTGGTGTGGGAGCCTATAGGAAGAAACCCTAAGCCAGCAATATGGAGCCTGAAAGATGCAGCTGAGGAAGGTTTTGTTCAGAAGATTAAGAGCTTAGGTTTATTGAGGGGGCAGCATTGTATAGTTGTAAGTTTAACATCTCTAGAGACAGCCTACCTGTCTTCTTTCCTGGCTTCTTCATTTGTTTACAGTGACACCGTGGGCACATTTCTTCCTCTCAGTGCCTTGAATTCTCAATTTTCCCATCTATAGCATAAATATAAAGGTAGTTATCTTACATTATTTCCATGAGAGCTAAGTTAGAAGGTTAATGTAAATATTTGATATTAGATTGGTACAAACATAATTGTGATTTTGTACCATGAATTTTTAATCATTATGACTAGGCTCAAACATGTCTTTATTAATCAAAATAGAAACCATTACAATCAATACATTTTTTGCAAATGATAAATAAGTTTGTTTGTTCCTATAGCATTAAAAATCCATGTCTTGGGATTTGACAAACTCTTGGAAAGCATTTTCTGCTCTTGCTGGGTGTGGAAGCTTTTTCTCTGCAAAAAGTTGTTAAGATCCTTGAAGAAGTGGTAGTCTGTTGGTGAGGGGTCAGGTGAATATGGTGGATGAGGCAAAAATTTGTAGTCGAGTTCCTTCAACTTTTGAAGCATTTATTGTCAGGTTGGGCATTGTTTTGAAGTGGAATAGGGCCCTTTCTGTTGACTAATGCCTGCTGCAGGCAGTGGAAGTTTTGGTGCATCTCGTAAATTTGCTGAGTATGCTTCTCAGATGTAATGGTTTCATAGGGATTTAAAAAGCTGTAGTGGATTATACTGACATCAGACCACCAAACAGTAACCATGACTCTTTTTTTGGTGCAAGTTTGGCTTTGAGAAGTGCTTTGGACCTTATTCTCAGTCCAGCCACTGAGCTGTCACTGGTTGTTGTATCAAATCCACTTTTCATTTCGTGTCACAGTCTGATCAAGAAATGGTTCATTGTTACATAGAATAGGAGAAGACAACACTTCACAATGATAATATTTTTTGATTTGAGGTTAGCTTATTGAGGCACCCACTTTGTGAGCTTTTTCACCTTTCCAATTTGCTACACATCTTGAGCTACTATAGAATGATTGGCATTGAGTTCTTGGGCAACTACTTATGTAGTTGTCAAAGGATCATCTTGGATCGTGGCTCTTGGTTGTTTTCTTCCAGTGGCTGAACACTACACTCCTCACTTCAAGGCTCTTATTTCCTTTGCAAAACTTCTTGAACCACCACTGCACAGTATATTTGTTAGCAGTTTCTGGACCAAATGTGTTGATGTTGCGAGTGTTTTCCACTGCCCATTTTGAACTCGAATAAGAATATCACTCACATTTGCTTTTAGTCTAACAGCATTACCTAGTCTAAAATAAATATAAAGTACACAGCAAGTAATAAATCACTAACAAAAACATAAATAAGACACATGCATTAAAATGATATATAACATAACCACATTTATTCAAGAATGTATTCCAGTATCAAGTGACAAAGTTCAACAATACAAAACCACAATCACTTTCATACCAGCCTAATACATAATTCAGTGGTCAAGAAATGTTAGCAGAATTGTTGGAGGTTAACCATAAGTTGGCTACTTGAAACTTAAGAAGATGGGGGAGATTGTGCAAAGAGTGGTACAGGCAGAGCTGGCATGCTCTTGCTCTTCTTCTGTCCTTTAATATTGTATGTTTGTCTAAAAATAGGAGAAGATCAGTTAGACTTAATTTAAAGAATAAATAGTTGAGATTGTCTAAGGTGAAAGAGACATGAGTTTGTTTATATGTTGGGACAAGAGAAAATAGAGCTGAAGATATTAGATATAATGAGTGCCCTCGGAAGGGCTATGCTTCTCAGATGTAATGGTTTCATAGGGATTTAAAAAGCTGTAGTGGATTATACTGACATCAGACCACCAAACAGTAACCATGACTCTTTTTTTGGTGCAAGTTTGGCTTTGAGAAGTGCTTTGGACCTTATTCTCAGTCCAGCCACTGAGCTGTCACTGGTTGTTGTATCAAATCCACTTTTCATTTCGTGTCACAGTCTGATCAAGAAATGGTTCATTGTTACATAGAATAGGAGAAGACAACACTTCACAATGATAATATTTTTTGATTTGAGGTTAGCTTATTGAGGCACCCACTTTGTGAGCTTTTTCACCTTTCCAATTTGCTACACATCTTGAGCTACTATAGAATGATTGGCATTGAGTTCTTGGGCAACTACTTATGTAGTTGTCAAAGGATCATCTTGGATCGTGGCTCTTGGTTGTTTTCTTCCAGTGGCTGAACACTACACTCCTCACTTCAAGGCTCTTATTTCCTTTGCAAAACTTCTTGAACCACCACTGCACAGTATATTTGTTAGCAGTTTCTGGACCAAATGTGTTGATGTTGCGAGTGTTTTCCACTGCCCATTTTGAACTCGAATAAGAATATCACTCACATTTGCTTTTAGTCTAACAGCATTACCTAGTCTAAAATAAATATAAAGTACACAGCAAGTAATAAATCACTAACAAAAACATAAATAAGACACATGCATTAAAATGATATATAACATAACCACATTTATTCAAGAATGTATTCCAGTATCAAGTGACAAAGTTCAACAATACAAAACCACAATCACTTTCATACCAGCCTAATACATAATTCAGTGGTCAAGAAATGTTAGCAGAATTGTTGGAGGTTAACCATAAGTTGGCTACTTGAAACTTAAGAAGATGGGGGAGATTGTGCAAAGAGTGGTACAGGCAGAGCTGGCATGCTCTTGCTCTTCTTCTGTCCTTTAATATTGTATGTTTGTCTAAAAATAGGAGAAGATCAGTTAGACTTAATTTAAAGAATAAATAGTTGAGATTGTCTAAGGTGAAAGAGACATGAGTTTGTTTATATGTTGGGACAAGAGAAAATAGAGCTGAAGATATTAGATATAATGAGTGCCCTCGGAAGGTCTATGCAATATGGTTTCCACCTATGGGGAGACCATAATGTGATATTTATAAAGGAGTACTTTTTTTTTTTTTATTTTGTAAATTGACTGAGCTATACAATCAAAGTGAACACTGCCATTGAAAACATTAGCAGTTATGTAGATTTATGGAAAAAATGATACATTGTTGATTTGTGAAGATAAAGTATAAGTTTTGGAATCCAATCACATAGCATTTTTATTTTATTTTTTGAGTGTTTTTTCCTTTTTTCTGTTTTATTTTGGTTTGCTTTTTCTTCTTCTATTTTTTTCCTTCTTTACACATAGCATTTTAATGTCATCATTCCTTATCAGCTGTGTGGCATTGAATAAGTTACTCACCCTTTTTGAATTTTACTTTGTTTTATTGACTGTTATAAGAAATATACTTACAATAGTAGCATAAAACATATATTTACATTTTGAAAAGAAAAATAACAAAGCACTGGCATATATTCATTAACATTTTAGAAAAACCTGTGCATATGTCCCCTCCTCCACTTTGCACTCTCTCCTTCCAACCTCTCCTCCAAGAAGTTATGTTATGTTTTTCTGTTAATTCCCCTGGATTTTTATTTATTGTTCTAGTTGATATGTATGATTTCTTAAATGTAGTATAGTTTTCCTTTGCTTTAGTGAAAATTATTTTAACTTCTCATTCTTAATATTATGTTCTTTGACTGCTCTGGTTGAATATACAACTTTAGTTAATTTATTGTCTGTGTTGTATGAGCTCAATGGAATCAATATGCTATGATTTATTTATTATTGTGCAGTCTATTGTCAGTGGGCAATTCCACCCCCCAAAACCTTATGTGTGCCTCTTAGAAAAAGAGCTGCTTTATACATTCATGCCTTAACATGTAGTTGCATATGTGGTAGATTTGCTAGATGACATGATATGTGCATCTGTAACTTTGTTAATTCATCAGTATCTGGCTCTTTCCAACATAGATGTACCAATTTATCCTTCCACTAGCAGTGGGACTTCCCATTTCTTTTGACTCTTTTATTACCAGTCATTACATATTTACTTATTTGGTAGGTTTGCAGTTTTATCACATGGTGGTTTTGATTTGCATTTTCTTAATTATTAAAGTATTCGCTATTATGTCACCCATGCCTGTTGCATATGGTTTCCACCTATGGGGAGACCATAATGTGATATTTATAAAGGAGTACTTTTTTTTTTTTTATTTTGTAAATTGACTGAGCTATACAATCAAAGTGAACACTGCCATTGAAAACATTAGCAGTTATGTAGATTTATGGAAAAAATGATACATTGTTGATTTGTGAAGATAAAGTATAAGTTTTGGAATCCAATCACATAGCATTTTTATTTTATTTTTTGAGTGTTTTTTCCTTTTTTCTGTTTTATTTTGGTTTGCTTTTTCTTCTTCTATTTTTTTCCTTCTTTACACATAGCATTTTAATGTCATCATTCCTTATCAGCTGTGTGGCATTGAATAAGTTACTCACCCTTTTTGAATTTTACTTTGTTTTATTGACTGTTATAAGAAATATACTTACAATAGTAGCATAAAACATATATTTACATTTTGAAAAGAAAAATAACAAAGCACTGGCATATATTCATTAACATTTTAGAAAAACCTGTGCATATGTCCCCTCCTCCACTTTGCACTCTCTCCTTCCAACCTCTCCTCCAAGAAGTTATGTTATGTTTTTCTGTTAATTCCCCTGGATTTTTATTTATTGTTCTAGTTGATATGTATGATTTCTTAAATGTAGTATAGTTTTCCTTTGCTTTAGTGAAAATTATTTTAACTTCTCATTCTTAATATTATGTTCTTTGACTGCTCTGGTTGAATATACAACTTTAGTTAATTTATTGTCTGTGTTGTATGAGCTCAATGGAATCAATATGCTATGATTTATTTATTATTGTGCAGTCTATTGTCAGTGGGCAATTCCACCCCCAACACCTTATGTGTGCCTCTTAGAAAAAGAGCTGCTTTATACATTCATGCCTTAACATGTAGTTGCATATGTGGTAGATTTGCTAGATGACATGATATGTGCATCTGTAACTTTGTTAATTCATCAGTATCTGGCTCTTTCCAACATAGATGTACCAATTTATCCTTCCACTAGCAGTGGGACTTCCCATTTCTTTTGACTCTTTTATTACCAGTCATTACATATTTACTTATTTGGTAGGTTTGCAGTTTTATCACATGGTGGTTTTGATTTGCATTTTCTTAATTATTAAAGTATTCGGCTATTATGTCACATGCCTGTTGGCCATATGAGCCTTGCCTTTGTGAAAAGTCTATTCAAGAATCCTAGCAGTTGCTATTTTAATTTCTTCTGGACACTAAATCTTATATGTTGTACGTATCTTAGCTCAGTATGTAGCATGTATGGTGTCAGGTCTAGGATATGTGGTAACAATGAAAATGTGTAGCTGAAATTGCCTGCCTTGGGGAGTATAATTAAGGGAGGACACACTGAATCTACTGCATCTGTGCTGAGAACACACTTCATAATGGATTAATGTGACAGGATACAGGATGTACCCATTCCTGTGAGATAGGGAATGCCTCTTATTTTAACTCAAGGGTACCTCATTGACTTGGTCAAACTTGTAAAAAGAAGATTGAACTTCAGGCTGGGACTCTTCCTACCAGCTCTGTCTTCTTTCTCTGCCATCCCGGGGTCAGATCTTCATCACAGCCTTCATCTTCTTTCCCATCCAGTTTCCATTTTTCATTCCTAGTAATTCTCTTAGTAAATCTCTTACATGGAAAATCTTTGTTTGCTTCTTACATAATCTATTTGTATTTTGTTGCATTTTTTCATATATGTAACTAGTTATTAACATAGAGCTATTTGAACTTCATTTTTCTTATGTGAAAAATGGGATTAACGTCTGTCCAGATTATTGCTCTGAGGATCAGAGAGCAAGAACATTTGCCTCAGTGCTACAAAATGTTTGCCATTGTTAATTCATGTCCATTCCTCAAGATGTCTTTTTCAGAATGTGAATGCATTGTAATTTGATTGTCAATACTCATATTGATTGAGCAATACCATGGAGTATTTCTGTGATTTGGATAAACCCCTTGACAATCCTGAGTCTCACCTTCACCACTTACACAACTAAGAGAAGATAATCTGCTTTGTTGTTGTTGTTCAGTCTCTAAGTCATCTCTGACTCTTTGTGACCCCATGGACTATAGCCAACCAGGTTTTCACTATTTCTCAGAGTTGGCTCAGATTCATGTCCATTAAGTTGGTAATACTGTTTAACCTCTGCTGTCCTTTTTCCTTTTGCCTTCAGTCTTTCCCACCATCTGGGTCTTTTCCAATGAGTTGACTCTTCACGTCAGTTGGCTAAAGTGTTGCATTATGTAGTTGATTAATTTATTTTAGGTAATTAATTAATTAAAATTTTTTTGGTAACTTGTAACTAAATTGGTTAACACGTATAAAGATATTAAGGCTGTGAAGAATTATACAAAAGGGTCAACCAGACATTAGTAATTTCAAACTATTAGAAGCTGATACAGCATACAGTGTCATCAGTATTTGCTTATATCTTTTGCACCTATTTTATGACTGACTCCCTAATGACAAGCTTAAGTAAACTGTATGCAAGTGAATTCTTCTGTATGATACATAAAGGTTAGCTAGGTAGATGACACATATATAAATAGAGATATTAGTATAATAAATATTTTTAACTCCATAAAGGGAGCTTTATTTGGCTATAAGTCTGTGATGTGTATCTACACATTTATGAATTATATAGGGATCAGAAGAAAAGCTCAGATGTGCAAAATATAGTTTTATTTTTCCTGATTTCTGTTCTGATAGTCTGTTTGTTTAGACAGTATACCATAGTATCTGATATTGCAGACTTTGAAAAATGACATCAAGTACTCAAACTGAATATAACCACATTCCCAATATGTAGACCTTGCTTAGACAAGAAATAAGAAGTATGGAGGAGGACTTTGTTTTCTGACAATTACAGATATTGCCTCAACTTTCAGAGATATGATTCAAAACTTATTTATGATTAAATTTTAAGTGCCCTATTACATTTAATGTTATCATGTTTATCTTTGATATTTTTATGTATCTCAATATCTTTCTTTATTGAATTCTATTTCTGCAAATATTGCTTCTTAAAAAGTTCTTCATGTGAATACAGAGGCAAAGATTTTCAATATCTGGTTACTGTGTTCAGTACACCAATTGCCTATCTCAAGAAATATTTGACACAAGATTCTAGTCTAGCCAGATAATACTGTGCTCAGTTGCTCAGGCATGTTTGGCTCTTTGTGGCCCCATGACCTATAGGCACCTCTGTCCGTGGGATTTTCCAGGCAAGAATACTGGAGTGGTTTGCCATTTCCTCGAGGAAATCTTGCTGATCAAAGGATCAAACACTCATCTCTTGTGTCTCTGCAATGGCAGTTGGATTCTTCACCACTGTGCCACCTGGGAAGCCCCAGCCAAATAGTGTATAGTACATTCCAAAATAATTAGTACAGTGGAATTCTTCCAATTTATGATTGTATGTGTATATATGTGTTACTGATTCTAAGATCATTTCAGATTTGGTCTATACAGGTGAATAATGAGGCCTGTATAAATCTATCATTCAATAATAATTTTTAAAACCAGTTATTACAATGGTGATGGTATTTCTAAGTGCTAGCCTTACCTCCTTTTCAATAAAATGAATTTTTAATATAGCATAAATTGTGTGATGAAGATTCAGTTTGAAAAAAATATATAAATTACTTGGTTCCCTGTCTAATATTTTATCTTCTAGTGTTATATTTATCTCTGAGAAGAAACTTTATAAGAATATCATGAAACATTTATAATTTTAAGTTATATACAAAGCATCATGATTTCCCCATAAGACTGAGACACTGGGCGATGCTCTCGGAGTGTATGTCCCAGAAGCAGAGACATATGCCTTTAGATACATTCCACAAAGGATTCCAGGTGCTCCTCAAAGAAGTGATCTTGTGGTTAAGTAAGTTAGGCATGATTTTCCTTTAAAGTTAATCCGTTTTTTAAAAATTATTATTATCGCACGGCTTTTTGAAACTTTCTGGTAATGCACATTGTGACTCTTAAGTAACAAGCACAGGTTCGCAGTGACTTCTATATTTTTTCTATACTTTCTATCCTCTGGAACTTTAGTTTCCCTCTGAGATTTGTATGGTATGTGCATTCTCAAATATGGGCTTCCCAGGTGGTGCAATGGTAAAAGTAGTCACCTGCTAGTGTAGGAGACACAAGAAGATGAGAGTTAGATCCCTGGGTCAAGAATATCCCCTGGAATAAGAAATGACAACCTGCTCCAATATTCTTGCCTGGGAAATCCCATGGGCAGAAGAACAGGTGGGATATAATCCATGGGGATCACAAAGAAAAATTTTTCTTTGGAACATGACCTATAGGCATGTGGGATTTTCCAGGCAAGAATACTGGAGCGGGTTGCCATTTCCTCGAGGAAATCTTGCTGATCAAAGGATCAAACACTCATCTCTTGTGTCTCTGCAATGGCAGTTGGATTCTTCACCACTGTGCCACCTGGGAAGCCCCAGCCAAATAGTGTATAGTACATTCCAAAATAATTAGTACAGTGGAATTCTTCCAATTTATGATTGTATGTGTATATATGTGTTACTGATTCTAAGATCATTTCAGATTTGGTCTATACAGGTGAATAATGAGGCCTGTATAAATCTATCATTCAATAATAATTTTTAAAACCAGTTATTACAATGGTGATGGTATTTCTAAGTGCTAGCCTTACCTCCTTTTCAATAAAATGAATTTTTAATATAGCATAAATTGTGTGATGAAGATTCAGTTTGAAAAAAATATATAAATTACTTGGTTCCCTGTCTAATATTTTATCTTCTAGTGTTATATTTATCTCTGAGAAGAAACTTTATAAGAATATCATGAAACATTTATAATTTTAAGTTATATACAAAGCATCATGATTTCCCCATAAGACTGAGACACTGGGCGATGCTCTCGGAGTGTATGTCCCAGAAGCAGAGACATATGCCTTTAGATACATTCCACAAAGGATTCCAGGTGCTCCTCAAAGAAGTGATCTTGTGGTTAAGTAAGTTAGGCATGATTTTCCTTTAAAGTTAATCCGTTTTTTAAAAATTATTATTATCGCACGGCTTTTTGAAACTTTCTGGTAATGCACATTGTGACTCTTAAGTAACAAGCACAGGTTCGCAGTGACTTCTATATTTTTTCTATACTTTCTATCCTCTGGAACTTTAGTTTCCCTCTGAGATTTGTATGGTATGTGCATTCTCAAATATGGGCTTCCCAGGTGGTGCAATGGTAAAAGTAGTCACCTGCTAGTGTAGGAGACACAAGAAGATGAGAGTTAGATCCCTGGGTCAAGAATATCCCCTGGAATAAGAAATGACAACCTGCTCCAATATTCTTGCCTGGGAAATCCCATGGGCAGAAGAACAGGTGGGATATAATCCATGGGGTCACAAAGAATCAGACACAGTTAAACGACTAAACACACATGCACAGTGTCAAATATTAGTATAGGGAGTAATTGCAATTTGAATTTGGAGGAGGGAAAGGCGACATTTGACAAGAAACAGACACCTGCCTAACTCTGATTATATTGGGGTTTTTTCCTATTTTGTAAATTCCCTTTATATATTTAAAAATGTATATTTCCTCTCTGTATATACATGTATAGATAGATAGATTATATATATGCTATTGGATATCTGAAAGTTTAACCAAACAAAACTATCTGAAAAAATTGAACCTTTCATCATTTTACATAGACTTTTTCTAGTAATGCTTTCACTTTTAAGATTATGTTCCCTGATAGTAATAAAGGTACATAACTTTGCTACTGCTTTGTATTGGCTTGGTTCATCTTTTTTCACATTTTTGTTAAGGGCCCTGCTAATTTCCAGGGTTATCTGTCTGTGCAACTCTCTTCTCTAATATTCTGTCTTGAGAATTCTTATTTTCCTTTAATCCTCTGAACTCAAAAGGGCTTTATAATTCAGGGAGTTTGCCATGATCCTCCTTACTTTATTTTTTGTGAATTATGGCTTGGAACCTCTTTCCAGGCAGGAAACTGGAGTGATTCTAGGACTCACCTTATTTGTGTCTCATCTCTCAAGGATGGGTGTCCATTATCGTTGCTGCCACATACCTGGCTACCAGTTGTTTCATGCATGCTTGTTTTTTTTTGTTGTTGATTCAGATGATAGGGCAAATCAAGTCTCTGTTACTCCATTTTTTTTTTCAGAAGCCAAGTCCTTAGGCTTCCAATTTTCTTTTTCATTGTTTTTATAATTAGAAATATTTGGCTCATTTTCAGATTCTCCTGGTAATTCATCCTATTATTGTGCTTAACATTCTCTTTTATAAATGCATTATTTTTATATTCAGGCTGTAAATATTCTCTATTTTCTGGGCACCTGTTTATTATATCTTTTGTGTTTTGACAGTTTTATTGAAAACCACATTTCTTTGAACTAAAACTATAAATTTGGGTATTTTGTATTGCGAGGAGATTCACTTTCTCCAGAAAGTAGGCTTTGTAGGATTTATTTATTTATTCTTTTTAACCAATGAACCACCGTAATGCCATTGGCCTAAATTCTTATGCAGCTATAGGTTTCCTACAGTTAGATGCTTCCCACCCTAAAGTGACTCTGTTCCCTGACTGTAGGCTTTCTCCAACACCATAGGAGTTGTCTAGGCTTCAGGCAAGCAAAATCCAGTAATATGGGAGAGTCACTTTCCCATAAAAATCTTCAGTGGATTGATCCTACATTGTTACTTCCCTCAACTGATACCATAGTGAGAAATATTCTAAAGGCTTTCTTAGGTAATTGAACCTTTCATCATTTTACATAGACTTTTCTAGTAATGCTTTCACTTTTAAGATTATGTTCCCTGATAGTAATAAAGGTACATAACTTTGCTACTGCTTTGTATTGGCTTGGTTTATCTTTTTTCACATTTTGTTAAGGGCCCTGCTAATTTCCAGGGTTATCTGTCTGTGCAACTCTCTTCTCTAATATTCTGTCTTGAGAATTCTTATTTTCCTTTAATCCTCTGAACTCAAAAGGGCTTTATAATTCAGGGAGTTTGCCATGATCCTCCTTACTTTATTTTTTGTGAATTATGGCTTGGAACCTCTTTCCAGGCAGGAAACTGGAGTGATTCTAGGACTCACCTTATTTGTGTCTCATCTCTCAAGGATGGGTGTCCATTATCGTTGCTGCCACATACCTGGCTACCAGTTGTTTCATGCATGCTTGTTTTTTTTTGTTGTTGATTCAGATGATAGGGCAAATCAAGTCTCTGTTACTCCATTTTTTTTTTCAGAAGCCAAGTCCTTAGGCTTCCAATTTTCTTTTTCATTGTTTTTATAATTAGAAATATTTGGCTCATTTTCAGATTCTCCTGGTAATTCATCCTATTATTGTGCTTAACATTCTCTTTTATAAATGCATTATTTTTATATTCAGGCTGTAAATATTCTCTATTTTCTGGGCACCTGTTTATTATATCTTTTGTGTTTTGACAGTTTTATTGAAAACCACATTTCTTTGAACTAAAACTATAAATTTGGGTATTTTGTATTGCGAGGAGATTCACTTTCTCCAGAAAGTAGGCTTTGTAGGATTTATTTATTTATTCTTTTTAACCAATGAACCACCGTAATGCCATTGGCCTAAATTCTTATGCAGCTATAGGTTTCCTACAGTTAGATGCTTCCCACCCTAAAGTGACTCTGTTCCCTGACTGTAGGCTTTCTCCAACACCATAGGAGTTGTCTAGGCTTCAGGCAAGCAAAATCCAGTAATATGGGAGAGTCACTTTCCCATAAAAATCTTCAGTGGATTGATCCTACATTGTTACTTCCCTCAACTGATACCATAGTGAGAAATATTCTAAAGGCTTTCTTAGGTAACTAGTATAATAGTTTTAGTGTAGTGTTTTAGAATTACTTATTAATGGCATCTTCTTTGGCTTTCTCTCTACTTTGCTGTGTTCATTTTATCATCTGTCCCTCCTGAAGTCAGCTCCAAATTAAACTACCTGTATCTAATTTTTAAATATTCTCTTCATTTTTGTACAGGTTGAGGCATTACTCAGCCTTCTCCTGAGAAACATAAACTGATATCATATATGTATGTGGAGAGAGACAAAGGAAAAGAGAGAGAGATACTATTTAGGATACTTAACTGCACCTGTATGTCTCTCTAAATACCAGTCTCTATATAAAGATTTATTATAAGGATTGCCCCACATGGTTATAGACTCTGACAAATCCCATATCTAGCTGTCTGCTGGCTGGAGACCAAGGAGGGCCAGTGGTGTAGTTATAGTCAGAGTCTAATGTATTGAAAACGAGAGGAACTGATGGTATCAGCTCTAGTCCAAGTACATGGGTCTGAGATCAGAGAGGTTTGATACAGTTAAGTTCCAGTCCAAGTGCAGTAAACCAATGCCCTTAGTTGCAAACTGTTAGAGGAGAGGGCAGAAGTTCCCTTATCCCACCTTTTGTTGTATTCAGGGTTCCAACAGATTGGATGAGGCTCATCCTCATTGGAGAGAATAATCTATTGACTCAGATGTAAATTTCCTTCAGAAAACACCCTCACACCACACCAGAATAATGTTTAACCAAATATTTGGGTACCCAACAGCCCAGTCACATTGACACAAAAAATTAACAGAGATAGGAACCTACTATATGCTTTTGGTTTTTTTCCCATGTAGGATGGAGGAAAGAGACTTATCACATCTTTACAATAAGACACAAGCTGTAGATACTCTTTAGTTAATAGATGTCCCTCTTGTTAAACAGCTAAGCTTGAATGAACCTGAGTCTTTTTGTTTACCTCCCAAGTTGTATAGGGAACTGAAAAGTAGAGAGCAGATTTATGAGGTTTAGCTATTATTTCAAGGGCTAAGTTTAGGGCACAGCTTTCTTTCTGGATTCCCTTTTTGATAATTTGGTTTATTTTTAAATAATCTTTTGTTTCTGTCAACTTAGAAATTCACTTAAGAACGTATATATGTGTGTGTCTGTGTGTATGTGTGGAGGGGTCGGTAATGTACCTAGTGTCACTGATGAATATGGAAAATCACAGTTTTTTTTTTTTTTTTTTTTTAAGATTTATTTATTTATTTATTTTGGGCGGGGATCGGGTTGGGGAGGGAGGGGAGCGGGCGGGCCACTTCTATCGGTCTTTCATTTCTCTGTTTTCATCCGTCTTTGTTCTTTGGCTTCTGCGGGCCTCCCATCGCGGTGGCGTCTGTTGTCACAGAGCACCGGCTCTGGGCGCATGCGCTCCAGAGCTCTGGCTCGGTGATTGGACACATGGGTCCAGCCGCTCCGCGGCACGTGGGATCTTCCCAGACCAGGGATCGAACCGGCGCCCCTTGCACTGCAAGGTGGTGTCCTTATCCACTGGACCACCAGGGGAAGTCCCCAGTTTTTTATAGTACATGAAGTTCTTCCATAAAATTACTTTTGTATACACAAGCTTCAATTTTTATTTGTTCACCTAAAATATACTCTCTTGAATTTTTAAACATTAAATTGTAGACAACAGCCAGCTCTCCCTAGAATTCTCCCTAGAATTAAAAGTAATGTTTTCTTGAAGATTTACATATATATAATCTTTATCATAGATATCCTGTTGAGATTGTATTAGTCCTTGGTTCCTTTTGTTATTTTATCATGCAGAAAAGTTCCATTAGGAATTTATTGGGGTAGAGACTTACAATTCACCATGCAACAATTTTTAGGAAACTAGAAATGTGCAAAATTGGCCAATTTTCATGATATTTAAATATATGCTAATGTGCAGTTTATTTGGACTTTATTCATTTTGTTGAACATGTTTTATATCCTAGAATTCATTTTATGAAATGTAAAATACATGCAAATGTATGCCTCATCAAAATGCTGGTCAGAGTATTGCTTTTGATTTTATCTGTTGCTTTAGATGCCAATTTGCCCTAATATATATAGGATATCAGTAGTGTGACTTAGGATTATTTGAAAATTCATAATAAATTATCCTAGCCTAAAGGTGAAAACCCACCTTGCTCAATAATGAAATAGTGAGTTGTTTTATATCCTTAAGTGGCATCATGGGATTTTTATTAATTTATTTATTTGTCTAGCAAATATATACTGATTACATATTTCAAGGCAAAAAGCATATAATCGTGACACATTAAAGAGAGATAGTGTCTACTTCCAGGGAGTTTATAGGGCAGTAAATGAGACTTTTAGCTCAATAAATAGAATTAACAGTAAGTAATTACATGTTGGCTAAATTCAGTGAAGAAAAATAAAATTACCTCAAGAAATCTTATCAGAAATACCTGGCTTAGATGCAAAGTCAGGGTGTTCTCTTACTGTTTTGTATTTTTCTTATTTATTTTTAATATTTTTTACTTTTTGCTGTATATTGGAGTATAGTTATATTAGCTTCAGATATCCAACAAAGTGAGTCAGTTACGCATATGCATGCTAAGTCACTTTAGTTGTGATCACTCTTTATGACCCCGTCAGTCTCCTTTGTCCCTGAGATTCTACAGACAAGAACACTGGAGTGAGTTGCCATACCTTTCTCCAGAGATTCTTCCTGACCCAGAGATTGAGCCTATGTCTCTTATGTTTCCTGTATTGGAAGGCAGGTTATTTACTACTGAGCTAGCAGGGAAGCCCTAGTTATACATATACATGTATCTATTCTTTAAAAAACTCTTTTCTCAGTTCGGCTGTTACATATATAATCTTTATCATAGATATCCTGTTGAGATTGTATTAGCCCCTTTTTTTTTTGCAGAAAAGTTCCATTAGGAATTTATTGGGGTAGAGACTTACAATTCACCATGCAAAAATTTTTTAGGAAACTAGAAATGTGCAAAATTGGCCAATTTTCATGATATTTAAATATATGCTAATGTGCAGTTTATTTGGACTTTATTCATTTTGTTGAACATGTTTTATATCCTAGAATTCATTTTATGAAATGTAAAATACATGCAAATGTATGCCTCATCAAAATGCTGGTCAGAGTATTGCTTTTGATTTTATCTGTTGCTTTAGATGCCAATTTGCCCTAATATATATAGGATATCAGTAGTGTGACTTAGGATTATTTGAAAATTCATAATAAATTATCCTAGCCTAAAGGTGAAAACCCACCTTGCTCAATAATGAAATAGTGAGTTGTTTTATATCCTTAAGTGGCATCATGGGATTTTTATTAATTTATTTATTTGTCTAGCAAATATATACTGATTACATATTTCAAGGCAAAAAGCATATAATCGTGACACATTAAAGAGAGATAGTGTCTACTTCCAGGGAGTTTATAGGGCAGTAAATGAGACTTTTAGCTCAATAAATAGAATTAACAGTAAGTAATTACATGTTGGCTAAATTCAGTGAAGAAAAATAAAATTACCTCAAGAAATCTTATCAGAAATACCTGGCTTAGATGCAAAGTCAGGGTGTTCTCTTACTGTTTTGTATTTTTCTTATTTATTTTTAATATTTTTTACTTTTTGCTGTATATTGGAGTATAGTTATATTAGCTTCAGATATCCAACAAAGTGAGTCAGTTACGCATATGCATGCTAAGTCACTTTAGTTGTGATCACTCTTTATGACCCCGTCAGTCTCCTTTGTCCCTGAGATTCTACAGACAAGAACACTGGAGTGAGTTGCCATACCTTTCTCCAGAGATTCTTCCTGACCCAGAGATTGAGCCTATGTCTCTTATGTTTCCTGTATTGGAAGGCAGGTTATTTACTACTGAGCTAGCAGGGAAGCCCTAGTTATACATATACATGTATCTATTCTTTAAAAAACTCTTTTCTCAGTTCGGCTGTTACAGAATAGTGAGCAGAGTTCCCTGAAATACAATAGACTCTTGTGCTCTTTCTTACAGTGATGCTAAGACATGAAGAACAAGATGTATCAGTAAAAATTCAGGACAAGAGTGGTCCTATAAAAGGGAAGAATAGGAAACAAAGAAAGAGGTTTGTTGAAAGAGAGTGAGATAGTGTTCAGACTGACCTATAGTGAAACTCATGTGGACCAAGATCAGATCAATTCAGTTCTTTCGGTTCAGTTTAGTTGCTCAGTCATGTCCAACACTTTGTGACCGCATGGACTACAGCATGCCAGGCTTCCCTGTCCTTCATCATCTCCAGGAGCTTGCTCAAACTCATTCAATTGACTCAGTGATTTCCATCCAACCATGTTGTCCTCTGTTGTCCTCTTGTCCTTCTGCATTTTATTTTTTCCCAGCCTCAGGAGGAGAGGAGAGGAGAGGCGAGGAGTCATCTCTTTCCAGTGAGTCATCTCTTCACATCAGGTAGTCAAGTATTGGAGTTCCAGCTTCAGCATCAGTCCTTCCAATGACTATTCAGGGTTGATTTCCTTTAGGATTGACTGGTTTGATCTCCTTGCTGTCTAAGAGACTCTCAAAAATCTTCTCCAACACGACAGTTCAAAGACATCAATTCTTCAGTGCTCAGCCTTCTTTATGGTCCAACTCTCACATCCATACATGACTACTGGGAAAACCATAGCTTTGACTATAGAGACTTTTGTCAGCAAAATGATGTCTCTGCTTTTGAATACTCTGCCTAGGTTTGTCATAGCTTTTCTTCAGTTCTTTACATCACGTTACATTTTTGAAGTTTAGTCACAGTAAAGTGGAAAGCAAGATGTTTTAGGCCTTTAAACTAGGAAAGTTTTAATTCTACAATTTATTTTGGTGCTTTGTGCAGAATGGATTAAAGGAGACAATGGTGGAAAATGGGAAACTCAACAAGGCTAATGAACTGAACACCTAACCTTACCATTCCACAGTGTGAGTTTAATACACTCTTGAATTTTAGCTATATTCTTAATGTCTGTGATGATCTCCCAATTACAAAAATATATATAAAAGTATTATTTACATATAAGCTACTTTTTAAGTAAGAGGAAGTTCATGGCAGATACAAAGGTTTTCCTTTGCAGTGTCACTATGTGGAGAATGAGAAAATGATCCAGGAAGCCAGGGTTAATGGAAACTCAGAACCTGGGTCTTGGAGAGAAGTTGATGGAAAAGAAGTCTAGATAGCATAGTAAAGAGCGACTGATGAATTTTCCCCCACCTTTCTTTTTGTAAGTATGTAAATATGTGAAAATAATGGCAACATCTACTTCCCCTTTTTTGTCAAGTCAGTACATCTTATGAACATATGCTTTATTGTTCTGCTTCTTGTGCTGCATAACCAAGTAACTGCTACAAAAAGTGAAGGGGAAGCACTTCATTCTATTAACATACTGTTTGAAACATCATCTGCCACTTCAGATACCTAAGGTGATACAAAGACATGAAAATGGGGGTGGGAAATTGTGGATTCTAAATCCTTCATTTTTGCAAGTTTTAAGCTTCTACTCCTTCCAAATAGTTTGTTTTTTAATTTGACTTAGTTTAAGTATCAAATCAATTGCCTTTTATACTTGGCAAAGCTCATTACTCTTTAAATATCTGCTTCTTAACCAACCATACTCAAATGCAAAACTAAGTGTACACTTGCCATATAATCTAGCAAAAATCTTCTCCAACACGACAGTTCAAAGACATCAATTCTTCAGTGCTCAGCCTTCTTTATGGTCCAACTCTCACATCCATACATGACTACTGGGAAAACCATAGCTTTGACTATAGAGACTTTTGTCAGCAAAATGATGTCTCTGCTTTTGAATACTCTGCCTAGGTTTGTCATAGCTTTTCTTCAGTTCTTTACATCACGTTACATTTTTGAAGTTTAGTCACAGTAAAGTGGAAAGCAAGATGTTTTAGGCCTTTAAACTAGGAAAGTTTTAATTCTACAATTTATTTTGGTGCTTTGTGCAGAATGGATTAAAGGAGACAATGGTGGAAAATGGGAAACTCAACAAGGCTAATGAACTGAACACCTAACCTTACCATTCCACAGTGTGAGTTTAATACACTCTTGAATTTTAGCTATATTCTTAATGTCTGTGATGATCTCCCAATTACAAAAATATATATAAAAGTATTATTTACATATAAGCTACTTTTTAAGTAAGAGGAAGTTCATGGCAGATACAAAGGTTTTCCTTTGCAGTGTCACTATGTGGAGAATGAGAAAATGATCCAGGAAGCCAGGGTTAATGGAAACTCAGAACCTGGGTCTTGAGAGAAGTTGATGGAAAAGAAGTCTAGATAGCATAGTAAAGAGCGACTGATGAATTTTCCCCCACCTTTCTTTTTGTAAGTATGTAAATATGTGAAAATAATGGCAACATCTACTTCCCCTTTTTTGTCAAGTCAGTACATCTTATGAACATATGCTTTATTGTTCTGCTTCTTGTGCTGCATAACCAAGTAACTGCTACAAAAAGTGAAGGGGAAGCACTTCATTCTATTAACATACTGTTTGAAACATCATCTGCCACTTCAGATACCTAAGGTGATACAAAGACATGAAAATGGGGGTGGGAAATTGTGGATTCTAAATCCTTCATTTTTGCAAGTTTTAAGCTTCTACTCCTTCCAAATAGTTTGTTTTTTAATTTGACTTAGTTTAAGTATCAAATCAATTGCCTTTTATACTTGGCAAAGCTCATTACTCTTTTAAATATCTGCTTCTTCAACCATACTCAATAATTGCTTGCCTTGAAAAAATGTGCAAAACTAAGTGTACACTTGCCATATAATCTAGCAATTACATTCTTTGGTGTTTTTGCTCCTTTGGTTTGTACAAAATTTCTTTTCTCTGTACAAAAACTTGCACATGGATGTTTATAGCAACTTTATTCATAATTGCCAAATCTTAGAAGCAATCAAGATATCCTTTGGTAGATGAATAGATAAGAAAACTCTGGTTCATCCAGATAATGGAATATTATTCAATGCTGAAAAGAAGTAAGCTATCAAGCCAAGGGAATATATGGAAGAAACATAAATGCACATTTAATAAGTGAAAGAAGCCAATGTGAAAAGGCTACATACTTTATGATTTTAACTATTTGACATTCTGGAAAGGCAAAACTATGGAGACATTAAAGTTATTATCCTTCAACTAAAAAATAAAAAACATTCAATTTATGACAAATCTGTTAGGTCATATGACTATAAAATATTATATTGTTATTATGTATATATATTATATGTATATATTTTATGTAATGTATAATATATCATAGAAATTTGTTTTCCATTCCAAAAAGAAAAAAAAAAGAAAGGTCAATGATTGCTAGGGGTCAGATAGGGCAAGGACGGATAGGTGAAGCACAGAGGATTTTTAAGACAGGGACTCTTATGATACCATAATGATGGGTATATGTTGCTGTATATTTATCCAGACTCATAAAATGTGCATTATCAAGGATGAAAGTGAAAGTATTAGTCAGTGATAGTCGCTCAGTCATGTCTAACTCTTTGCAACCCCTTGGACTATAGCCTGCCAGACTCCTCTGTCCATGGAATTCTCCAGGCAAGAATACTGGAATGGGTTGCCATTTCCTTCTTCAGTGGATCTTCCTGTTCCAGGGATCAGACTCAAAGTCTTAGGCATTGCAGGCAGATTCTTTACTATCTAAGCCACCAAGGAAGCCCAACCAAGGGTAAACCTGCCACTTCAGATACCTAAGGTGATACAAAGACATGAAAATGGGGGTGGGAAATTGTGGATTCTAAATCCTTCATTTTTGCAAGTTTTAAGCTTCTACTCCTTCCAAATAGTTTGTTTTTTAATTTGACTTAGTTTAAGTATCAAATCAATTGCCTTTTATACTTGGCAAAGCTCATTACTCTTTTAAATATCTGCTTCTTCAACCATACTCAATAATTGCTTGCCTTGAAAAAATGTGCAAAACTAAGTGTACACTTGCCATATAATCTAGCAATTACATTCTTTGGTGTTTTTGCTCCTTTGGTTTGTACAAAATTTCTTTTCTCTGTACAAAAACTTGCACATGGATGTTTATAGCAACTTTATTCATAATTGCCAAATCTTAGAAGCAATCAAGATATCCTTTGGTAGATGAATAGATAAGAAAACTCTGGTTCATCCAGATAATGGAATATTATTCAATGCTGAAAAGAAGTAAGCTATCAAGCCAAGGGAATATATGGAAGAAACATAAATGCACATTTAATAAGTGAAAGAAGCCAATGTGAAAAGGCTACATACTTTATGATTTTAACTATTTGACATTCTGGAAAGGCAAAACTATGGAGACATTAAAGTTATTATCCTTCAACTAAAAAATAAAAAACATTCAATTTATGACAAATCTGTTAGGTCATATGACTATAAAATATTATATTGTTATTATGTATATATATTATATGTATATATTTTATGTAATGTATAATATATCATAGAAATTTGTTTTCCATTCCAAAAAGAAAAAAAAAAGAAAGGTCAATGATTGCTAGGGGTCAGATAGGGCAAGGACGGATAGGTGAAGCACAGAGGATTTTTAAGACAGGGACTCTTATGATACCATAATGATGGGTATATGTTGCTGTATATTTATCCAGACTCATAAAATGTGCATTATCAAGGATGAAAGTGAAAGTATTAGTCAGTGATAGTCGCTCAGTCATGTCTAACTCTTTGCAACCCCTTGGACTATAGCCTGCCAGACTCCTCTGTCCATGGAATTCTCCAGGCAAGAATACTGGAATGGGTTGCCATTTCCTTCTTCAGTGGATCTTCCTGTTCCAGGGATCAGACTCAAAGTCTTAGGCATTGCAGGCAGATTCTTTACTATCTAAGCCACCAAGGAAGCCCAACCAAGGGTAAACCATAATGTAATCTATAGACTTGGGATTATTATGCTGTGTCATTCTAGATTTATTCATTAGAACAGATACTAGTGACATGCTATGCGGTTGTGGCAACAGGGTGTATATTGGAAATATCTGCTACATTTCCTCAGTTTTGCTGTGAATTTTAAGCTGCTCTAGAAAAATGAAGCCTTGATTTAAAAAATGTGTGAACTGATGAATCTTACTCTGGAAAAATTTTTAATTCTAAGGAGAAATCTGAAGCTTCATGTAGCTTTCTGAGAAACTTGATGCATGTACCATTTATATTTGATTTCTAATGCAAGGAAACATTTTTATAGGGGATGCTTCAATTCAAGCAACTACTAAAATGTAACTTAGGCATATCTTGGGACTATATTGCAATATACTCCCCTGAGATTCTTGCTCAGAAATGGGGGACTATTGTTGAGAATCACTGTGTTACTTAATATCCCCAAATGGCCTTCACTTTTTTTCCCCTGAAAAATGTTAGGGATTTTCTGAAAATTGGTTTTTATGATCAAAGGCTATCCACTCTCAAAAATGTCTTCAATAAATTATCAAAGATCTTCCCTGCAGTTTCTTTAGGATATATTGGGTTTTTCGCACCACGATTACTTTAGTTGAGTTTTGAGATTCAAAGAGAGCAAAAAAGGAGACAGAGAAAATACGTAAGTTTATTTGGGTTTCTTCCAGTACATAATGGCATTTGATTTAGGTAGGCAAGTCATGTAACAACTCGGGATGCATTTTGTTGTTGTTGTTTTATGTTTGGTGGGTGGCAAGGAGATGCAGTTGTGGATTTAATTGGAAGGAAAAATTCATCTTATTTTAATTGAAAAACCTAATTAAATTTCTTTGGAATCATAATTTACACTGCTGTGTTTCTTATTGCCATATTTTAGCCCTTGTATTCCTATTTGCAATCTGATTTATTAGTGGAAATTGATATGGAAGAGAGAACAGGGCAAAATCTTGCACCATTAGATTCACTAGTTAAATTTTTAATTTAGTGATGATGTTCAAAATATCAGTGAGTTCTTTCCCTGACACCATCAAGGAGTGTCATTTGAATGATGTACTTTATTAGTCTAGTTTACTGTATTCTACTAGTTTAGATTTTCTTCTTTCTCACTGATTTATTTAAAGTCATAGGATCATAATTAATAGAAGCAGCAAAATGAGCCTTCAGCAAATTAATTATAATTTTGATTATACATACATGTGAATAATAATCTGGATGATAAATTTATGATGAATGCTGTTATCTGGCTTAAAATGATAAAGGTGGTTTTAGCAGGGGATTGGGAAGGATATATAACTTAAAGATTCTCCCAAGCTGTCTTTTAGTCTAATTTGACTCCGAGCTGTGATTCAAGTTTTGATATGAAACTATTTATTTGGAGTTCAGTTGTCATAAACACTAAGTTACAGTGTTGCAAGGAAACATTTTTATACTCCACTGATGATTCTTGGGACTATATTGCAATATACTCCTGAGATTCTTGCTCAGAAATGGGGGACTATTGTTGAGAATCACTGTGTTACTTAATATCCCCAAATGGCCTTCACTTTTTTTCCCCTGAAAAATGTTAGGGATTTTCTGAAAATTGGTTTTTATGATCAAAGGCTATCCACTCTCAAAAATGTCTTCAATAAATTATCAAAGATCTTCCCTGCAGTTTCTTTAGGATATATTGGGTTTTTCGCACCACGATTACTTTAGTTGAGTTTTGAGATTCAAAGAGAGCAAAAAAGGAGACAGAGAAAATACGTAAGTTTATTTGGGTTTCTTCCAGTACATAATGGCATTTGATTTAGGTAGGCAAGTCATGTAACAACTCGGGATGCATTTTGTTGTTGTTGTTTTATGTTTGGTGGGTGGCAAGGAGATGCAGTTGTGGATTTAATTGGAAGGAAAAATTCATCTTATTTTAATTGAAAAACCTAATTAAATTTCTTTGGAATCATAATTTACACTGCTGTGTTTCTTATTGCCATATTTTAGCCCTTGTATTCCTATTTGCAATCTGATTTATTAGTGGAAATTGATATGGAAGAGAGAACAGGGCAAAATCTTGCACCATTAGATTCACTAGTTAAATTTTTAATTTAGTGATGATGTTCAAAATATCAGTGAGTTCTTTCCCTGACACCATCAAGGAGTGTCATTTGAATGATGTACTTTATTAGTCTAGTTTACTGTATTCTACTAGTTTAGATTTTCTTCTTTCTCACTGATTTATTTAAAGTCATAGGATCATAATTAATAGAAGCAGCAAAATGAGCCTTCAGCAAATTAATTATAATTTTGATTATACATACATGTGAATAATAATCTGGATGATAAATTTATGATGAATGCTGTTATCTGGCTTAAAATGATAAAGGTGGTTTTAGCAGGGGATTGGGAAGGATATATAACTTAAAGATTCTCCCAAGCTGTCTTTTAGTCTAATTTGACTCCGAGCTGTGATTCAAGTTTTGATATGAAACTATTTATTTGGAGTTCAGTTGTCATAAACACTAAGTTACAGTGTTATGTGGTGCCATTATGTACTATTTGATCAGTGAACTGTTCCAAAATATAACGTTGAGTTTTGGAATTATTAACTTTAGAAATTTACCAATAATATTAAACGAGACTTGATGAAAATCTTTTTTGCTTGTAATAAAGTAAGCAGACATTATTTTATAACACAATAAATTTTAATAATAAAATGGTTTAAGTGCATGGGGGAATAGTCATAGGATTTCTTGGTAGCAATGTTTAATATATGATTAATCACTTAATCAATTTTTATGAACAATTTGCACAATGTTATCATAAGAAAATAATTATAGAGGGTTGATTGTCTGTCCTTCTCATCGACATGGTGGTTATATTTTTGTAAAGACAGGCATGGTCATGTATGTTCAGTGACCTAAATAACTTTCTTATATCCTTTCTGCATTGGGTTCTAAAGCTGGCCATATTTCCACTGGGAATGATTAAATTCCAATTTGATCAGGGCATTCCTACCTCACACTAGAGGTGAAAGTAAGCATCAGAGATGTAAACTATAACAGAATCCAGTAATGAGAACTGAGATCTACTTGTGAGAGATTTTTAAATGCATGCTAAATTTAAAGACTTCAAAGTCAGAATCATAGAGGTTATGGAGATAGGAGTTAAGTGCTAAGAATGAATCATTATCAAGTAATATTAGGGAGAAATGAGTGTCAATTTGTCTGTATGTGTGTTTGTGAGTATGGGGATTGGGTCCTAAGTGGGTATAGGGAGTTAATTCCTTATTATCACATACAAATTGTTTTACCATAAATATTTTCTAAACTTGGCTTCACCTTAGAACCCTTTGGAGAACTTTAAAAAATTACTAATGTCTCAGTTCTATGCAAGATAAATTTTACCATGGTCTCTGGGCATGAGCACAGGTATAAATGATTTTTAAAAAGGAGACATTTTTATTTTGAGGGCAAAATAAAGAAATCCTGCTTCATGACAATGATATGCAATTAGGTTTGGAGTGAGAATCTCGCCTTCTTAATGTTTTGCTTATAATTTTTGTTGGCATGAGTCAAAAGAAGTGAAGAGTTGATGCATAATGCATAAAGGGAACTACATGCTGCTCTTATACATAAATATTTTTATAAAGTCATTTTTCACCTGGTGCCTTACATATGTTTCCTCTTTATTTGGTAGATAGCTTTGTAGGTTATACAGGTTATGGAATGAAACAAGTTGTTTGAGTGCAAAGGCAAGTGTGCTTCTTCTTGGATACAGTCAACTAGTTTTGAAAAAGCTGTAACGGTTCCTAACAAAAACAATTGTATGCAGGTGTGGGTATGTCTTAAATGGTTTTGCTCATATGATCTCCATCATGGTCCTGTCTTTAATTTGTCTCTTTACTTCATGTTATATTTATTGGTATATGTGTTTTAAAGCAATAGGTATAAATTTTAGCATACGTGGATTGTTGTTTTTCAGTGGCTAAATCGTGTTTGACTCGTTTTGATCCTGTGGACTGCAGCAAGCCAGGCTTACCTGTCGTTAACTATGTCATGGAGTTTGCTCAGACTCATTTCTGTTAAGTCAGCATTGCTGTCTAACTAGCTCATCCTCTGCCGCCCCCTAAATCTCTTGCCCTGAATTTTTCCCAGCATCAGGCTCTTTTATAGTGAGTCAACTCAACATCAGGTGGCCAAAGTATTGGAGCTTCAGCTCCAGCCTCAGTTCTTCCTATGAATATTCAGAGTTGATTTCCTTTAGGATTGACTGGTTTAATCTTGCAGTCCAAGGGACTCTTAAAAGTCTTCTTCAGCACCAAAATTGGAAAGCATCAATTCTTTGATACTCAGCTTTCTTTATGGTCCAACTCTCACATCTGTACATGACTACTAGAAAAGTCATAGCTTTGACTATATGGACATTTGTCAGCAAAATGATGTCTCTACTTTTTTAATGTGCTATCTAGGTTTGTCATAGCTTTCCTTCCAAGGAGCAAACATCTATTTGTGTGGCTAAAGCCACTAGATTTTGTGGCTAAATCTGCCGTGATTTTAGAACCCAAGAAAATAAAATCTGTCACTGTTTCCAATTTTTGCTCTTCTATTTGCCATGAAGTGATGGGAACAGATGCCATGACCTTAGTTTTTTGAATGTCAAGTTTTAAACCAGCTTTTTCACTCCTCTTTCACATTC
Organism: Tragulus kanchil; assembly: GCA_022376925.1. Classification (NCBI taxonomy): domain Eukaryota; kingdom Metazoa; phylum Chordata; class Mammalia; order Artiodactyla; family Tragulidae; genus Tragulus; species Tragulus kanchil. The sequence continues at coordinate 114,144,657 of JAIOJX010000023.1, read as the reverse complement.
ATCAAGAGGTTCTTTTGTTCCTCTTTGCTTTCTGCTATTAGAATGGTATCATTCGCATATCTAAGGTTATTGAAATTTCTCCCAGCAGTCTTGATTCCAGTCTGTGATTCATCCAACCTGGCTTTTCACATGATGTATTCTGCATAAAAGGTAAATAAACAGGGTGACAATATACAGCCTTGACATATTCCTTTCCAAATTTTGACCCAGTTCATTGTTCCATGTCCAGTTAAGGCTGAAGAATCATTTGGAGAGAATCATTTGTTGTTCACACTTAGGTGACTATTGGTAATTAACCTAATATTTATATCTTTCAGAAGTTTGTTTTTTTTTTTTTTTATCTTTAAATTAGGGGTCATGAGCTTTACCAAAAATATTAGAATGATTAAGTACTAAATGTAATTCATTTATTATAGTGCTTCACAAAGTAGGGAATAAAACATGAGTGTTCTCTGTTTTCTCCCCTACTCTTTTCATTTTCCAGCAGGTTTTAAGACATTTTATGTTGGGAATCTTCCTATAGTCAGGTGAACAAATAGAAATTCAAATACAGCATTGGTCAAAAAGTCCATTTGCATTTTTCTTTAACATCTTACAGAAAAAAGAAATAAACTTTTTGGCCAACCCAATAAAATGTAAGAGACAAATATACTAGCTGTAAGAATGTATTCAGTTACATGAGCTAGTATTGCATACACCTTTGAGCTTCCTGACATTCAGGACAAGAATAGAAAATAGATTTTGATATTCTTAACAATATGAGGAAGCAACTAAGATCTACAGAAAATGTTTTTCCCCCTGATGTGATGTTTTAAAGAGAGATCACTCAAGGTCTTTCTTACCAGAAACATCAAATAATGTAAGTGAATAATGCCTTCAAAAATGATTTTATAGTGATGCAGAAGCCATCTGCATATGGCCGTTCCCTACATCAACCCTCAATAAAACCCAAGGGCATGACTTTAAAGGATAGCAGCTTGATCTTTATTACATTTTTTATGGATGAGTCAAACATCCTTCTCGATTGTTATACAAAAGAAAAGTCAAATGAGAGATCATCTGACTTAAGGTTATAATTCAAAATATTCCTCAATTATAGAATTCATTCCATACTTATAATTTTTATGGAACTCACCTCTATATAAATTTGTACACTTTATCTCTTATGTATTTCAGAAAATTAAAATGGAGTACACTGTAATATATCTGTGCTCCATGGTCCATGCTATTACAACAGAAACAGTGATGACCTTGCTCCACAGAGAAATTCAGTTTTACAATATACTAAATTATAGATGTGTTAAAATTGTATTTAATTAAAAAAATAACTGAAGAACAGCAAATAAAACAAAGTCAGACCTTATATGTTTATTCTGACTGTCAAATTACATGAAATGCATCTGTAAATGTGTTGACCTTCCAGAAGTTTAAGTAATTAATAGACAGTTGTCACTAACAGAAGGCAGTGGGATATGATACATTTCTTTTGTTTTTTAAGAGTTTTATTTCTGTGTATCTGTGTATTTGTGAAGTATTTCTTACTGAATGAAAATTTTAATTGCAAATCTATGCTATTTACAAATATGACCATACTTTGCACTTACCATAAACTGTAACAAAAGCATTTTAGATATGTGCTCATCCATATAAATGGAAAGTATTAGAATACTTGTTGCTATAATATTCAGATATAGTGTCAGGGCAATGTAAAACATTTAGATTTTTCTGAATTAGCAAGACAATGATTCAGATGTTCCATAACTTTCATTCATAGTAAAATTGAAATGAAAACCACTCTAATTATGAATAAATTATGAATTTCCAAATTATTAAATCTGTAAAATAATCTATAAAATAGTCACACAACTCATCAGTGACAGAATTAAGAAATCAAATTTTTTCTATTTATTATTCCAGAAGGCCTTTGTTGGATCGATTGGTATTATAAGGTTATGTTTCTAAAATGTTACTTTCATACTTGAAGATTTGATTTTTAAAAAATTTATATAGGGCTTCCCCTGGTGGTCCAGTGGGTAAGGACACCGCCTTGCAGTGCAAGGGGCGCCGGTTCGATCCCTGGCCTGGGAAGATCCCACGTGCCGCGGAGCGGCTGGACCCATGTGTCCAATCACCGAGCCGGAGCTCTGGAGCGCATGCGCCCAGAGCCGGTGCTCTGCCACGACAGAGGCCACCGAGGTGGGAGGCCCACAGGAGCCAAAGAACAAAGACGAATGAAAATAGAGAAATGAAAGACCAATAGAAGTGGCCCGCCCGCTCCCCTCCCTCCCCAACCCGACCCCCGCCCAAAATAAATAAATAAATAAATCTTTTAAAAAAATTATATATTGCTGGATTATGAAATTAGTTTAAGGTATACAGGATAGTGGTTTAGTATTTTTACAGTTTATATTCCATTAAAGACTGTAAGATTATGGCTGTAGTTCCCTGTGATATACAATATATCTTTGATATTCATATGTTTTATATATAGTGGTTTGTACCTCTTAATTCCACATGTCTCCATATGGGGGAGAGAAGTTACTGGTACTCCATTAAGTTTTTATGAATCTGCCCTATTACACTTAGGCACTAATACATACTTCTGAATTCCAGAAGCTCTAGATCTGAAGTTTTCTAGACCCATGTCTATTCTCCTCCATATGAGTCTACAGAATTTGCATTTCTACTGAACAATGAATTGTGGGAATCCCTTTCAGATTCCTGTTTCTTCTCTATTGTCCTTCAGCAATGGAATCATTTACAGGCTTCTGTCATCCTGCCTTCTGCCTTTGACCTTCTGCACTTCATTTTGGCCTTCTCTCAACTGATATGCAATTATTATATAATTTTTGCAATTCATTTTTCCTGTCTCTGTTGGTATAGTTCTGTGCCTTTGTCATTGGTTTCATGTTGCAGTGAAGAAGATAATAGGAGAGATGGATGTTAAAACTGAAAGACAAATACTCAAATAACAATAAAGGATGTCAATGATAAATACGTCCTATTTACAAAGTATACTCCATTGTACTAAGTAGGAGATGCTTGTGAGTGGCTCATATTATAGTTCAGGCAAGTCAGAATGCCCATATTTTTCTATTTATTATTCCAGAAGGCTTTTGGACTTATTATAAGGTTATGTTTCTAAAATGTTACTTTCATACTTGAAGATTTGATTTTTAAAAAATTTATATAGGGCTTCCCCTGGTGGTCCAGTGGGTAAGGACACCGCCTTGCAGTGCAAGGGGCGCCGGTTCGATCCCTGGCCTGGGAAGATCCCACGTGCCGCGGAGCGGCTGGACCCATGTGTCCAATCACCGAGCCGGAGCTCTGGAGCGCATGCGCCCAGAGCCGGTGCTCTGCCACGACAGAGGCCACCGAGGTGGGAGGCCCACAGGAGCCAAAGAACAAAGACGAATGAAAATAGAGAAATGAAAGACCAATAGAAGTGGCCCGCCCGCTCCCCTCCCTCCCCAACCCGACCCCCGCCCAAAATAAATAAATAAATAAATCTTTTAAAAAAATTATATATTGCTGGATTATGAAATTAGTTTAAGGTATACAGGATAGTGGTTTAGTATTTTTACAGTTTATATTCCATTAAAGACTGTAAGATTATGGCTGTAGTTCCCTGTGATATACAATATATCTTTGATATTCATATGTTTTATATATAGTGGTTTGTACCTCTTAATTCCACATGTCTCCATATGGGGGAGAGAAGTTACTGGTACTCCATTAAGTTTTTATGAATCTGCCCTATTACACTTAGGCACTAATACATACTTCTGAATTCCAGAAGCTCTAGATCTGAAGTTTTCTAGACCCATGTCTATTCTCCTCCATATGAGTCTACAGAATTTGCATTTCTACTGAACAATGAATTGTGGGAATCCCTTTCAGATTCCTGTTTCTTCTCTATTGTCCTTCAGCAATGGAATCATTTACAGGCTTCTGTCATCCTGCCTTCTGCCTTTGACCTTCTGCACTTCATTTTGGCCTTCTCTCAACTGATATGCAATTATTATATAATTTTTGCAATTCATTTTTCCTGTCTCTGTTGGTATAGTTCTGTGCCTTTGTCATTGGTTTCATGTTGCAGTGAAGAAGATAATAGGAGAGATGGATGTTAAAACTGAAAGACAAATACTCAAATAACAATAAAGGATGTCAATGATAAATACGTCCTATTTACAAAGTATACTCCATTGTACTAAGTAGGAGATGCTTGTGAGTGGCTCATATTATAGTTCAGGCAAGTCAGAATGCCCATATGTTTCCCCAACATTCTGAGTGAACCTGGTCCTCAGTGTCTCTGGGACCCCATAAGGCCATGGTTGTTTACAGATTATATCTTAGTGCTGTAACAAAGATGACCTTGCACCTACATCACTCATTGTGTATGATGAGAAAAGCAACAGCAAGGAACAAGTAAAGGAGAATGGAGCTTCTTTTGCTGAAGATGAGACTTTAAACATAACTGATGTGATGCGCCAACGTGTCTCTCAAACTATAAGGAACAAGCATTTGTCAATCTCCCTGACCTCTTGATTTCCTTGGCAAGGAAGAACAGCCACTATATTTCAATTCTCCATTTGATTTTTCTTCTGTAATAGAGATACATCCTGAGTGATTTACTAGGTGTTTTCTCTCCTCTTATTTGACAGACTGCCTGACAGGTGAAGGAGAGGGTCTGTCAAAGCATAACATTTGAAAGGTCAGATTGAGACATAGCAGAATTCATTTTTCTGACAAAGATATAACAAGATAAAATGGATTTCTAGGTGTCCCTAGCAGATATCTCTATACTGCAACATATCAGGCACTTATAAAAGAGGTGTGGAAGAAGAAATCAGAGATGTGAGTAAGAAACCAGTATCATAAGGATTATCACCCAGTTATGAAATTTAGGAAGAAGTAAAACACAAAGCATATCTTTAAAGAAAGTAATTATTATTTCTACTGTTTTCTCTATGTTGACATAAAAATACATAGTTAAGGAAAATGAAATATAATTTAAAGTGTATCGAGTTAAAAACTAGATAAAAGAAAAGTGAGGATAACAGTGGTTGTTTGAGACTAGGCATATTGATTGCAGACTTTAGAGCTTGAGTTCAATCTAAATGCCACTCCAAGCTTTCTTCATCTCATTGGAAAGGTGGGCATGTTGTCACTTAGAAAATTCGAAGAACCCATTACGTGAAGTTAAACTGTTCAGAAGAATCATAGCCATTTCTAATATTGGTATAAATGTGCCTTCAAAGTTGAGTCTACATTAAAGGGACAGAGGTAATGTTAAAACTGAAAAATTTGATAAAAAAACGTCCTATTTACAAAGTATACTCCATTGTACTAAGTAGGAGATGCTTGTGAGTGGCTCATATTATAGTTCAGGCAAGTCAGAATGCCCATATGTTTCCCCAACATTCTGAGTGAACCTGGTCCTCAGTGTCTCTGGGACCCCATAAGGCCATGGTTGTTTACAGATTATATCTTAGTGCTGTAACAAAGATGACCTTGCACCTACATCACTCATTGTGTATGATGAGAAAAGCAACAGCAAGGAACAAGTAAAGGAGAATGGAGCTTCTTTTGCTGAAGATGAGACTTTAAACATAACTGATGTGATGCGCCAACGTGTCTCTCAAACTATAAGGAACAAGCATTTGTCAATCTCCCTGACCTCTTGATTTCCTTGGCAAGGAAGAACAGCCACTATATTTCAATTCTCCATTTGATTTTTCTTCTGTAATAGAGATACATCCTGAGTGATTTACTAGGTGTTTTCTCTCCTCTTATTTGACAGACTGCCTGACAGGTGAAGGAGAGGGTCTGTCAAAGCATAACATTTGAAAGGTCAGATTGAGACATAGCAGAATTCATTTTTCTGACAAAGATATAACAAGATAAAATGGATTTCTAGGTGTCCCTAGCAGATATCTCTATACTGCAACATATCAGGCACTTATAAAAGAGGTGTGGAAGAAGAAATCAGAGATGTGAGTAAGAAACCAGTATCATAAGGATTATCACCCAGTTATGAAATTTAGGAAGAAGTAAAACACAAAGCATATCTTTAAAGAAAGTAATTATTATTTCTACTGTTTTCTCTATGTTGACATAAAAATACATAGTTAAGGAAAATGAAATATAATTTAAAGTGTATCGAGTTAAAAAACTAGATAAAAGAAAAGTGAGGATAACAGTGGTTGTTTGAGACTAGGCATATTGATTGCAGACTTTAGAGCTTGAGTTCAATCTAAATGCCACTCCAAGCTTTCTTCATCTCATTGGAAAGGTGGGCATGTTGTCACTTAGAAAATTCGAAGAACCCATTACGTGAAGTTAAACTGTTCAGAAGAATCATAGCCATTTCTAATATTGGTATAAATGTGCCTTCAAAGTTGAGTCTACATTAAAGGGACAGAGGTAATGTTATGAACATCTTCCTTGGTGTAGATACTATGTAGCAACACGTTTTGTTAAAATATTGCATGAAGGGGCTTCCCTGGTGGTCCAGTGGGTAAGGACACCGCCTTGCAGTGCAAGGGGCGCTGGTTTGATCCCTGGCCTGGGAAGATCCCACATGCCGCAGAGCAGCTGGACTGATGTGTCCAATTACCAAGCTGGAGCTCTGGAGTGCGTGCGCCCAGAGCCGGTGCTCTGCGACAACAGAGGCCACCGCGATGGGAGGCCCACATGGGCCAAAGAACAAAGATGGATGATAATGGACAAATGAAAGACCAATAGAAGTGGCCCGCCTGCTCCCCCCCCTCCCCACCCCACCCCCACCAAAATAAATAAATAAATAAATCTTTAAAAAAATAAAAAAAAAATTCCATGAAATGTCTCACATATCCAGTTATGTGACACAAGTATGTAATGTGGTAGCTATAGCCTTGGTTTTGGATTTGAAGAGGAAAAGGTTCAGATGTTTGTCTTGGGAAAGGTACTTGTTTGAGTCTTTTGTTTCTCATCTGTTAAAATAAGAGAAACAATAATTATGTCTCCTGGTACACAGGTAGTCTAAGCTTGTTTAAGTCATGTAGAATGTGTTGAGTAAAGGTCAGTTGGTTTTTTTTTTCCTCCCCCCCATGAAGTTCTCTGTAAAATTCTGCTACACTATAGCATTGCAATAACATTCTCATATTTTATCAGGAATGATTTTATAACACCTTTGCCTTAACAGAGTTACAAGATTATTTGTATATATGGACTGCCTTTTGCAATGCCCCCTTCTTCTGCATTTCCAGCAGTCAGTCCTGCTCAGCTCCAGGACAGAGGGACTTTCTATGGCCTTTTTAGTTTTGTTCCACACAAAGAGCTTGGCAGCTATGGGGACAGTCCTGACTGCTCATTTCGCCAGTTCTTCCCCAGTGGAAAGGTGGGCATGTTGTCACTTAGAAAATTCGAAGAACCCATTACGTGAAGTTAAACTGTTCAGAAGAATCATAGCCATTTCTAATATTGGTATAAATGTGCCTTCAAAGTTGAGTCTACATTAAAGGGACAGAGGTAATGTTATGAACATCTTCCTTGGTGTAGATACTATGTAGCAACACGTTTTGTTAAAATATTGCATGAAGGGGCTTCCCTGGTGGTCCAGTGGGTAAGGACACCGCCTTGCAGTGCAAGGGGCGCTGGTTTGATCCCTGGCCTGGGAAGATCCCACATGCCGCAGAGCAGCTGGACTGATGTGTCCAATTACCAAGCTGGAGCTCTGGAGTGCGTGCGCCCAGAGCCGGTGCTCTGCGACAACAGAGGCCACCGCGATGGGAGGCCCACATGGGCCAAAGAACAAAGATGGATGATAATGGACAAATGAAAGACCAATAGAAGTGGCCCGCCTGCTCCCCTCTCTCCCCACCCCACCCCCACCAAAATAAATAAATAAATAAATCTTTAAAAAAATAAAAAAAAAATTCCATGAAATGTCTCACATATCCAGTTATGTGACACAAGTATGTAATGTGGTAGCTATAGCCTTGGTTTTGGATTTGAAGAGGAAAAGGTTCAGATGTTTGTCTTGGGAAAGGTACTTGTTTGAGTCTTTTGTTTCTCATCTGTTAAAATAAGAGAAACAATAATTATGTCTCCTGGTACACAGGTAGTCTAAGCTTGTTTAAGTCATGTAGAATGTGTTGAGTAAAGGTCAGTTGGTTTTTTTTTTCCTCCCCCCCATGAAGTTCTCTGTAAAATTCTGCTACACTATAGCATTGCAATAACATTCTCATATTTTATCAGGAATGATTTTATAACACCTTTGCCTTAACAGAGTTACAAGATTATTTGTATATATGGACTGCCTTTTGCAATGCCCCCTTCTTCTGCATTTCCAGCAGTCAGTCCTGCTCAGCTCCAGGACAGAGGGACTTTCTATGGCCTTTTTAGTTTTGTTCCACACAAAGAGCTTGGCAGCTATGGGGACAGTCCTGACTGCTCATTTCGCACAGTTCTTCCCCAGTGTGTTCATCAGACCAATATGGTAGCATCCAATACCCAATGCATACTCATTTTTAAAAGAAAACCACCGAAACTTCTTTATACTACCATCACAGTGATCTTAAAGAGAGCAAGGTAACAAAACATGACATATTTTACACTGCTTCAGCCTTTCTCAGACAAAGAAAAGGTTTTGAAATTCAGAGAGACTGTTTAGAAATTCTGACTGTCGTGGTGGGTGTTTCGTTTATTTCCTCTAAAAGTGCTATTTGGTGTGATTGCACATGGTGGGATCCAGCCTTATTTTTCATTCCCTGGCAAGTGAATAAGGCAGTGGACTGTGTGTAATAATACAGAAAGAGAAGTTATGAATATTGAGCAGAAGGCAATACTGCTAAGTCATTACCAGTTAAATATGGGAAATAGGCACCAAAGATAGGGCTGTAAGTAGCTAAAGGCTAAGAAAGAAAAAGCTCTTAAAATAAAAGTAGGTGAGACCAAATAGTGAGCAATAGATTGTTCTCCTTTGGTGTAATCATATCCTATGTTTTGTGATAATAAAGTTATTTTATATATCAATATTTGCATTTTAATTGAAGTATAGTTGATTTCTAAATGAAAAACACACACATTTTTAAACAAATGATGTGTTTCGCCTGAGGTGGAACCTTGTGTGAATGGAATTATACTATGCATGTTGTTTTGGGGTCCATTTTTTTGCTTAATACTATGTTTTGGAAATCCATTTGTTATGTTTTAGTAGTAGTTTGTTCTCTACTATTCTGAAGCTTTCTGTTATATGGCTGCAGTACAGCTGCTTACTTATTTAGTGATTTGATTTATTTAGTGATAAATATTTGAGTAATTTCCAGGTTGGGGCTATTATAAACAATACTGCTTTCAGCACTTTTATACATATATGGGGATCACTAATTTCTTTAGGGTTTACACTGAGGACTACAATTGCTAGGAAGTGAGATATGTGATTCTTCAAATTATCTAGCTATTTTTCTTTTAATTTTTGTTATTTACTTATTTTTAATAGGGTTTTGTTGTTTACTGCCATGCATCTAACTAGCTATATCAAAATTATGCCATAAAAAAGCTGAACATGCTTTTTACTTTTTTTAACATTTATTATTTTTTTATTTCAAGTATCATTGCTTTAGAATTTTGTTGTTTTCTGTCAAATATCAACATGAATCAGCCATAGGAAGATGTATATCCCCTTCCTAATTTAAAAAGAACATTGAAAGGTTAAAAAAAGAAAGAAAAAATATTAATTATCTAATGCCAGATTATTTTCCAAAGTGATTTACAGATTTGCAGTCACTCCAGCAATGTATGAGGGTTCTCATTGCTTCATATACTCAGTAATAGTATGGGAAAATTAACATTATTTGGGAAAAGGAGGTACATATTGGACCTATTCCACTGGAATCTCCAAGAAGTGGGTCATATACATACAGTACTTTTAAAATCTTTAGAGGCGTCTTAATCACAAGTCTATTCTTATAAACTCTGAAATCTTAATTTTTAGTCTTAAATTCTAACACCCACTCCCTCCTGCCAATGGAAAACGATTACATATATTTAAAACCATATTTGCTTAGTGTTTCTGAAATATACAAAGAAGTGTTCAACATATATAAAGAAAATCAAAATGAATTAGATTTTTCCTAGAGATGGAAATTGTATAGTCCCTTTTCAGAAACGTGTATGTTAAATATTTTACAATCAAAGGGATAAATGTGAAATTTACTGTTCATTTGTAATAAAAACTAGGGAGAAAATCTGGATTATTTCCAGTTTATTTTATAAAATAATAAGTATCATAACAATGAATAACAGAAATGTATGAAATTTAAAATCCTAAAATTGTGTTATGTACTGACCATATTTTCTTTCTTAGCCTCAGGAATAGGGCAAAATAATGAGGAAGAAAGTTTGCTAATGTGTCTTGCTAAATTCATGCCTGAACATAGACACTCCCAGACACCAGCCCCATATTGATTAGTTAAAACCTTGCCAGTAGCAGAACATGGTTGACTGCTGCCGTTCTGCCTTTCTTCACAGCATCTGCTAGCAGACTGCACAACAAGTCTGATTATTTTCCTTTCGTTATTTTGTTTTCTGTGAGGTCAGCAAAATCATCCTGTTGTCACAATCTCTATTGGAACTCCAGGGTACAAAATAGTGGAATAAACTTCTTTGAACATGAGGGCTGTGCTCTTTGGGGGTACCACTACTTTTTCATTGATGGGTTGATTGACTGTAAGGAGAAGTGCTGTACAGGCAACTGCAATTTGAAAGCTAGCCTTTTATTCATTGGCAAGACCAGAGTACACTTCTGCACCTTCACACAGCACTCCCTGGGCTCAAAAAATTCAGGGGAAGCTTTCCAGATTCACATAAATTTTGTTGTCTTTAGCCCCTAGAGTTCCCATCTGAAAAAACAATGACCAGAATTGTTGGTGTGTTGTATAGGACTGAGGAATTTTATCTTTTTTTTTTTTTTTTTAAAGATTTATTTATTTATTTTGGGCGGGGGTCGGGTTGTGGAGGGAGGGGAGCGGGCGAGCCACTTCTATTGGTCTTTCATTTCTCTATTTTCATCCGTCTTTGTTCTTTGGCTCCTGTGGGCCTCCCATCAAGAGCACCGACTCTGGGCGCATGCGCTCCAGAGCTCTGACTCTGTAATTGGACACATCGGTCCAGCCGCTCCGCGGCACTTGGAATCTTACCAGGCCAGGGATCGAACCGGCACCCCTTGAGAACTCTTTGTAATAAGTATTTTTTTCTAAAATATATAAGGAGGTTGATATTTGTAATCAGGTTCTTTTAAAATCACTTTCACCAACTTGGTATTGAATAAGATGAGGAACATGCAAGCATTACTTTGATATCCGTTATCTTTAAAAAATAAGTTCTCTTTTTATACTAAGACCAATTCTGTCTGTTTTACTTCTTATAACTTCTACTCCCAACACACTGCTCAGAGACTGATGAATGATGACTTTCTAGATATCGTGTCCAGTTGAGTTACAGATGCGGGACCTTCCGAGAAAGGGAAGGCAGCGGATTGCCCTCGAGTGAACCGGGAGATCTTGGTTGGAGAAAGGCAAATCTTGACTGCCGCCCCCCACCGGCCTGGTTCAGGCAGGGGACAATCAGACGCGACAGGTGTCCCATCAAGTAGTTCCGCTGTACCCCCCTGAAAATCTTACTTTTTTTGTTTTCTGTGAGGTCAGCAAAATCATCCTGTTGTCACAATCTCTATTGGAACCCAGGGTACAAAATAGTGGAATAAACTTCTTTGAACATGAGGGCTGTGCTCTTTGGGGGTACCACTACTTTTTCATTGATGGGTTGATTGACTGTAAGGAGAAGTGCTGTACAGGCAACTGCAATTTGAAAGCTAGCCTTTTATTCATTGGCAAGACCAGAGTACACTTCTGCACCTTCACACAGCACTCCCTGGGCTCAAAAAATTCAGGGGAAGCTTTCCAGATTCACATAAATTTTGTTGTCTTTAGCCCCTAGAGTTCCCATCTGAAAAAACAATGACCAGAATTGTTGGTGTGTTGTATAGGACTGAGGAATTTTATCTTTTTTTTTTTTTTTTTAAAGATTTATTTATTTATTTTGGGCGGGGGTCGGGTTGTGGAGGGAGGGGAGCGGGCGAGCCACTTCTATTGGTCTTTCATTTCTCTATTTTCATCCGTCTTTGTTCTTTGGCTCCTGTGGGCCTCCCATCAAGAGCACCGACTCTGGGCGCATGCGCTCCAGAGCTCTGACTCTGTAATTGGACACATCGGTCCAGCCGCTCCGCGGCACTTGGAATCTTACCAGGCCAGGGATCGAACCGGCACCCCTTGAGAACTCTTTGTAATAAGTATTTTTTTCTAAAATATATAAGGAGGTTGATATTTGTAATCAGGTTCTTTTAAAATCACTTTCACCAACTTGGTATTGAATAAGATGAGGAACATGCAAGCATTACTTTGATATCCGTTATCTTTAAAAAATAAGTTCTCTTTTTATACTAAGACCAATTCTGTCTGTTTTACTTCTTATAACTTCTACTCCCAACACACTGCTCAGAGACTGATGAATGATGACTTTCTAGATATCGTGTCCAGTTGAGTTACAGATGCGGGGACCTTCCGCAGAAAGGGAAGGCAGCGGGATTGCCCTCGAGTGAACCGGGAGATCTTGGTTGGAGAAAGGCAAATCTTGACTGCCGCCCCCCACCGGCCTGGTTCAGGCAGGGGACAATCAGACGCGACAGGTGTCCCATCGAAGTAGTTCCGCTTTATTGAAGAAGATCCACAGCTTTTATAGGCAAGTGAAGGGGGTTTTGCACGGGACTTCCTATAGATTACACCAATCAAGCTAAAGGCCAAGCAATCATTCACGAGCGTGGAAGCCAGGGGAACCAATCAGAAATTTTGACCATCAATTAACAATTTAGATCACGCCCTGTCTCTTCCTGTAGGCACCATCTTAGCTGCAAACAGGTGCTTAAGCTTCTTTAAAAAAAGTGCTTAAGCTTCTTTTCACTCCCACGCCCCTTCCTGGAGGCGCCATTTTAGCTCCAAGATGAAACAATGTGCTTAAGCTTCTTTATGCTTGCAATGGTCCTCTTTCAATTCAGAGCCCCACAACAGACAATGAATAAGTGGAGAATATTCAGCATTGAAAACATCTAGTTTCATACCACTGTTCATTCAACATTTCAAAATCTGTATTTTTAGGGCCTACTACTATATTGCAGAGTAAGCATCTAGGATTCACCTTAAGAGAGGGAGTTAGAATCAAAGGTTAGGGATTAAAAAGAGAATTATTTCGACACAATGTAAAAAAGAAATGTTTAATGTCAAAGTGGATTGAATGCTTAACACTGAACCTAAAAATGTTGTTTCTTTTTTTACCTCTCAGCAAAATGGTGTTTCTTAAGGTATTTGAGGTCTCCAAGCTTGAGTTTTTTTCATTTTTGACCTCAAAATACTTTTGGAAGAACCAGTTACTTTGATGCTTTTTATATGTTGATAGCTTCCAGTGAAAGGTGGGTATTGTATTCATGATCTCTGAAGGAGAAAATTTCACTTTGGGACCAAAAGACCTGGTTTTGGTCACTCAGAGCTTCATGTGGCAAAAGTTAAAGTAAAAAGGGATAGAAGAAAGGTTCCAGTGATAGATGCTGGAAGTGGCTAGGAGAGTACCCAGTCTGCTAGTTTAGGTGGAACATTATATATGTTACCAATTGATTATGAAAAATAGATAAAAAGAATATCTTAAGGTTGTAAAGGTCTTTGGAGACCCACATCCACAACATACATTTTGTATGAGATTAGCCCAAAGGAAGGAGTTCCTGTTAAGAAAGAGAAACATGTCCTCAAGCAAGAAAGATTGTTATTATAATCATTAGCTCTAGGCTTAAATAAAGTCTTAGGCAAAATAGATTATAGACATGGCAACTTTACTAAAAAGTGTTTGTTCTCTCTCTTCCTCCTCTTTCTTGGGCATCCCCTAACCTTCCTATCAACTGGCTAAGCATTAGCTGTCTCAATGTCAAATTCATATTTAATAAAATTAACACTATTATTATATAATGACATCACTGAGTCAATGAACATCAGTTTGAGCAGGCTCTGGGAGATGGTGAAGGACAGGGAAGCCTGGTGTGCTGTAGTCCATGCGCTCACAAAAAGGTGGATACAACTGAGCAGGTGAACTGAACTAACTGAATATAGCATGAAACTATGATGTACTGCATAATACATGATATATAATAAATATAAATGTATATGTGATTGTATGCACATGTATTTTATATATATATATATATATATATATATATATACACAGTCAGCCCTCTGTATCCATGGGTTTCCCCACTCATGGATTCAACTAACCACAGATTAAAAATATCTGCAAAATAATCTCAGAAAGTTCCAAAAGGCAAAGTTTGATTTTCTTGTGTACCTGCAACTATTTACATAACATTTAAATTGTTTTTATAGCTATTTATTTGGCATTTACATTGTGTTAGGCATTATAAATAATCTAGAAATGATTTTCAATATGCAGGAGGATACATTTAAGTAATGTGCAAATACTGTGTTATTTTACATAAGAGACTTGATCCTCTCTGGATTTTGTGTTAGGAATACTCTTAAAACCAACCCCCCAATGAAACCAAATGACAAATCTGTATGATGTAATATATATATAATTAATAGAATTAAATAATACAGTAGAATGATATTAATTATATTCTATTTTATTTTTATACATATAAATATTATTTATACAAACATGCATGCAGATCAGACACTCGAGGAGCAAAGAACAGTATATTATGGAAAATGCTCAAAGATTGGACTCAACGTTTGTCAAATATTCTCTTAGGAACTTAGGTAGACCCACGTTTTCTTTGCATTTTTGAAAAATAGATAAAAAGAATATCTTAAGGTTGTAAAGGTCTTTGGAGACCCACATCCACAACATACATTTTGTATGAGATTAGCCCAAAGGAAGGAGTTCCTGTTAAGAAAGAGAAACATGTCCTCAAGCAAGAAAGATTGTTATTATAATCATTAGCTCTAGGCTTAAATAAAGTCTTAGGCAAAATAGATTATAGACATGGCAACTTTACTAAAAAGTGTTTGTTCTCTCTCTTCCTCCTCTTTCTTGGGCATCCCCTAACCTTCCTATCAACTGGCTAAGCATTAGCTGTCTCAATGTCAAATTCATATTTAATAAAATTAACACTATTATTATATAATGACATCACTGAGTCAATGAACATCAGTTTGAGCAGGCTCTGGGAGATGGTGAAGGACAGGGAAGCCTGGTGTGCTGTAGTCCATGCGCTCACAAAAAGGTGGATACAACTGAGCAGGTGAACTGAACTAACTGAATATAGCATGAAACTATGATGTACTGCATAATACATGATATATAATAAATATAAATGTATATGTGATTGTATGCACATGTATTTTATATATATATATATATATATATATATATACACAGTCAGCCCTCTGTATCCATGGGTTTCCCCACTCATGGATTCAACTAACCACAGATTAAAAATATCTGCAAAATAATCTCAGAAAGTTCCAAAAGGCAAAGTTTGATTTTCTTGTGTACCTGCAACTATTTACATAACATTTAAATTGTTTTTATAGCTATTTATTTGGCATTTACATTGTGTTAGGCATTATAAATAATCTAGAAATGATTTTCAATATGCAGGAGGATACATTTAAGTAATGTGCAAATACTGTGTTATTTTACATAAGAGACTTGATCCTCTCTGGATTTTGTGTTAGGAATACTCTTAAAACCAACCCCCCAATGAAACCAAATGACAAATCTGTATGATGTAATATATATATAATTAATAGAATTAAATAATACAGTAGAATGATATTAATTATATTCTATTTTATTTTTATACATATAAATATTATTTATACAAACATGCATGCAGATCAGACACTCGAGGAGCAAAGAACAGTATATTATGGAAAATGCTCAAAGATTGGACTCAACGTTTGTCAAATATTCTCTTAGGAACTTGGGTAAATTTATTATGCTGTTACTGTCCATGATACGGAGAGGGTAATGGCAACCCATTGCAGGATTCTTGCCTGGAAATTCCCATGAACGGAAAAGCCAGGCAGGCTACTGTCCATGGGGCCACAAATATATATATATATATATATAGGGGCTTTCCTGGTAGCTCAGTGCTAAAGAATTGGCCTGCATTGCAGAAATGGGTTAGATTCATGGATTGGGAAGATCCCCTGGAAGAGGGCATTACAATCTACTCCAGTATTCTTTCCTGGAGAATTCCATGGACAGAGGAACCTGGCAGGCTAGAGTCCATGGGGTCATGCCAAGTCGGTTACCACTGATGTGACTAAACGGCAGCAGTCCATATTTCAGTAGCTGTAGGACATTGAATACAGAGGTGAAGAATTGGATGGATGTATAATGGAGAAGTTTGATCTAGGCTTTTCAGTCAGGACATTAATGATAATATACAGGTTCTGCCTTGTCGTGATTGTGGACCTTGAACATCATATTTCATACTCTAAGCCTCAATTGCCTCATCTGTAAAATAGGAACCCATTAAATGCCTATATAACATGGTAAGTAATGATTGAAGAGATTACTTTTTATCATCCAAGATTCTCAATTACTCACAGTTGCTAGAAAATTCCAAAAGGCAAAGTTTGATTTTCTTGTGTACCTGCAACTATTTACATAACATTTAAATTGTTTTTATAGCTATTTATTTGGCATTTACATTGTGTTAGGCATTATAAATAATCTAGAAATGATTTTCAATATGCAGGAGGATACATTTAAGTAATGTGCAAATACTGTGTTATTTTACATAAGAGACTTGATCCTCTCTGGATTTTGTGTTAGGAATACTCTTAAAACCAACCCCCCAATGAAACCAAATGACAAATCTGTATGATGTAATATATATATAATTAATAGAATTAAATAATACAGTAGAATGATATTAATTATATTCTATTTTATTTTTATACATATAAATATTATTTATACAAACATGCATGCAGATCAGACACTCGAGGAGCAAAGAACAGTATATTATGGAAAATGCTCAAAGATTGGACTCAACGTTTGTCAAATATTCTCTTAGGAACTTGGGTAAATTTATTATGCTGTTACTGTCCATGATACGGAGAGGGTAATGGCAACCCATTGCAGGATTCTTGCCTGGAAATTCCCATGAACGGAAAAGCCAGGCAGGCTACTGTCCATGGGGCCACAAATATATATATATATATATATAGGGGCTTTCCTGGTAGCTCAGTGCTAAAGAATTGGCCTGCATTGCAGAAATGGGTTAGATTCATGGATTGGGAAGATCCCCTGGAAGAGGGCATTACAATCTACTCCAGTATTCTTTCCTGGAGAATTCCATGGACAGAGGAACCTGGCAGGCTAGAGTCCATGGGGTCATGCCAAGTCGGTTACCACTGATGTGACTAAACGGCAGCAGTCCATATTTCAGTAGCTGTAGGACATTGAATACAGAGGTGAAGAATTGGATGGATGTATAATGGAGAAGTTTGATCTAGGCTTTTCAGTCAGGACATTAATGATAATATACAGGTTCTGCCTTGTCGTGATTGTGGACCTTGAACATCATATTTCATACTCTAAGCCTCAATTGCCTCATCTGTAAAATAGGAACCCATTAAATGCCTATATAACATGGTAAGTAATGATTGAAGAGATTACTTTTTATCATCCAAGATTCTCAATTACTCACAGTTGCTAGATATTCATGAAATTTGCAAGAATGTTATAAGACCAATTTTGAATGCTATGTAGGCAGGCAGGAACATTGAAGCCAGCAGCAGTGTAGTCAAGGAGAAAACAAGACACCACATTTGTGTTGTCGTGGAACAATAATTTGTATCTATGATGCTCTAAACTGGGTAGTGAAAACTCCATTGTAGAAAAATCATGTTTTTTTTTTAAATTATTATTCCATAGTAGTTGTCGAATACTTTCAACCTGTAATCCTATTTATTTCCCAAGATAATTTCAGGAGTAGAAGTCACCAGAGCTTTCACAATTGTGAATGAATCATTAATTTCATTATTCAATATTTATTTAGGTCTTAGTATATTTTAAGCATTCTGACAAGTGATAGAACCATATATAAAGATCTCCTCATTTTCTGAAACTAGTGTAGTAGAAATTGCCCAAGTGAAAATGGCTGAGCAAAAAAAATTTACTAGGTTTCTTCCTGATAGTAGGGATTACACCATATGACACCATATGAAGGAGAAGTTAATGAGAATGAGGAGGGCATAAAAAAGAATCTTCAAATGCATTGTTTTTCTTATCAGATTTTAGCCTACAGATGAGCCCTTGGAAAGCAGCCTTGGAGATGAGGGGGATGAGGTTGATAGGTTTGTTGTTTCTGCTTGCCCAGACTGCTGACTGCCAAATATAAGGCCCTGCGTGAAAGAGTAATACACAGAGGTCAGAGCTTGAGTCTGCTATCTTACTGCCAGGGGCATTGATTTTACTCATTCTGAATGAAGCAAAGTGTTTTTATGCATAGTCATTTTTATTAACCTTCTGTTAATCAGTGTTGGTTGCCCTTCTACAAAAGCAACATAAACTTCTTTAAGAAAATATAGTCATTCCTTTTAAAAAAATATTTCTTATGAGAAATGGAACATGTTTTACTACCAATGAATGCTGCATAACCCTTATTTTTTATTAGGGCAGCTTGTTATTTTTGGAACATTGTGATTGAGTTGAAGACACTCAAAATAGAGTAACTGCTCTCCCCTTCTTTCTGATGAGGGAGCAGATGATGAAATACTGACGTCAACATCCTTGAGCGTAATCAAATGGGCAGTATTTGGCTTCTGCTTCTGTTTGAGCTGATGGTGTGTTTTGGTTGTGGCCCAAAGCCTTGTAGTAGAACTCGATATCTCCTTTCTTCTATGGAACTCTTACAATGCAGACACAACAGAGAAAGAGTTGGTCAAATTCTAGTTAGGTTCAGTCTTGTTTGGCTCTCCTTAGTCATCTTTGTATGAATCCAGTGGGTTTTTTTTTTTTTTTTTTTTTTTTAACAGTTTTTAGCTGATGTTCATGAAGATCAGTGAGAACCTAGAACTTAGCCACTAAAGAAAGAAAATCCTGTCTAGAAGGTGGATTTCTTGACCAGAGGTGTGTCATAGCCATCCTTTGGGCTTTCTGCTGGAAGAGTAGAGTCAAGTCTCAAATAATTTCTTTTTATTTATATCCTCTAGTATTATAGGCGTAGGGTAGTGCTGTAACCTAACTCTGTGAATGTAACGTATCTTGTACCTGATTTATGATATGCAGTAGTGACCATGTTTTATAAAATCTGTTTTTAATGACCTTATTCTAGAATGTTTTTTTTCCAGATGATGATTGAGAAGCTAATTTAAAAAAAGATGAGACCAGGTACCACAACAGAAACAGAATTTGCTTGTGTTCTGAGGTTTTGTTTTTCACTTTTTTTTTTAGAGGAGTGTGCTGGATGCCTCTATAATTCTGTCATTCAGATAACTGCAGAACTTGGAAAGGCTGTTGCTACTATTGATTCATAACTTATTAACATACGTCTAATGGTCTTTTGTATAAATAAATCTCCCTGTCTCTACACACACACACATACACACACACACACACACACACACACACAATTTGAATTTTTGGAAACTTTAACTGTACTGTTAACTTTGGAAAAAATACCAAATTTTACTTTTTTGAGTTGACTTTCACATTGGTGTAGACACAGAAAGCATAGTTTTATCCATTTGTACAGGGGTAACACACTGTACCAAACATGTCAGGTCTTACCTACATGAGTTTGATTACAGAAACTAATGAAGTATTCTCTAAATTAAAAAAATAGAACATGCAAAAATGAATTTGCTATATCCAACTGCAACATGCTAGAGAAAGTAACTGGATAAAAAAAAGTGAAGATAAGTCAGTATGCCTGCATGTGTGCTCAGTGGCCTCAGTGTTGTCTGAGTCTTTGCAGCCCTATGGACTGTTGCCCGCCAGGCTCCTTTGTCCATGGGATTCTCCAGGCAAGAACACTGGACAGTTTCCCCTTACTTATTTTGATTTCCAGATATCATTAAATTCAAGAAGGCAAAAAGAAATCCTCTTTTTTTAAAGCCTTGGTTTTCCTTTTTGTCCTTTTATTTTCTAGAATTGAACTTCAAATTTGCATTACAAAGTCTGTAATTGGAAGTCTAACTTGCAAATATGAGCTGCTTCCCATTTTAATTTCCATGAAAACAAAGAATCAATCTTTGGAAATAAAGTCTGTGGAGATTTCTGAAAATGTATACATGATAATTTAGGCTTATAAAACTTTTGTGCATAGTTTGTAAGATACTCATAAATGGTAAAGCAAACATTTTAAACAGATTTTTCAAAAAGTTATAGGCACATTCCCTACTGAGTCATGGCCTGTTCTGGGAGGAGCATGAATATCATGAAACCCCATTTCTTCATTTGACAGGACAGTACTTGGGGCTAACAAAGTGAAATAGCTCAAGCGGGTGGGGTTGAAGTGAGGGATTTAAGGTAAAAACTGGGTTTCCAGTTGGCCTCATAGGCTATATCCACTGGTAGAGTCTGGAGAAGGTGCCAGTGCAAATTGGTTTGCTAAGTGATTGTCAAGAGTACACTTATTATTCAATGATCTTCTCTTTATGCTTATTTTACTTTAGAATATTTTTTATTGAAATATGGTTGCTTTACAATGTTGTGATAGTTTCTATTGTAAAGCAGAGTGAATCAGTTGTAAGTATACACATATCTCCTTTTTTATGGATTACCTTCCTATTTAGATCACAACAGAGCATTGAGTAGAGTTCCCTGTGCTATGCAAGAGGGTCTCACTGGCTATTTATTTTATACTAGTATGACTAGTTTATATATGCCAATCGCATCTCCCAGTTTATGAAGATAAGTCGGGAAAATGCCTGCATAGATGATTACAGAAACTAATGAAGTATTCTCTAAATTAAAAAGAACATGCAAAAATGAATTTGCTATATCCAACTGCAACATGCTAGAGAAAGTAACTGGATAAAAAAAAGTGAAGATAAGTCAGTATGCCTGCATGTGTGCTCAGTGGCCTCAGTGTTGTCTGAGTCTTTGCAGCCCTATGGACTGTTGCCCGCCAGGCTCCTTTGTCCATGGGATTCTCCAGGCAAGAACTCTGGACAGTTTCCCTTACTTATTTTGATTTCCAGATATCATTAAATTCAAGAAGGCAAAAAGAAATCCTCTTTTTTTAAAGCCTTGGTTTTCCTTTTTGTCCTTTTATTTTCTAGAATTGAACTTCAAATTTGCATTACAAAGTCTGTAATTGGAAGTCTAACTTGCAAATATGAGCTGCTTCCCATTTTAATTTCCATGAAAACAAAGAATCAATCTTTGGAAATAAAGTCTGTGGAGATTTCTGAAAATGTATACATGATAATTTAGGCTTATAAAACTTTTGTGCATAGTTTGTAAGATACTCATAAATGGTAAAGCAAACATTTTAAACAGATTTTTCAAAAAGTTATAGGCACATTCCCTACTGAGTCATGGCCTGTTCTGGGAGGGGCATGAATATCATGAAACCCCATTTCTTCATTTGACAGGACAGTACTTGGGGCTAACAAAGTGAAATAGCTCAAGGGGGTGGGGTTGAAGTGAGGGATTTAAGGTAAAAACTGGGTTTCCAGTTGGCCTCATAGGCTATATCCACTGGTAGAGTCTGGAGAAGGTGCCAGTGCAAATTGGTTTGCTAAGTGATTGTCAAGAGTACACTTATTATTCAATGATCTTCTCTTTATGCTTATTTTACTTTAGAATATTTTTTATTGAAATATGGTTGCTTTACAATGTTGTGATAGTTTCTATTGTAAAGCAGAGTGAATCAGTTGTAAGTATACACATATCTCCTTTTTTATGGATTACCTTCCTATTTAGATCACAACAGAGCATTGAGTAGAGTTCCCTGTGCTATGCAAGAGGGTCTCACTGGCTATTTATTTTATACTAGTATGACTAGTTTATATATGCCAATCGCATCTCCCAGTTTATCCCATCTCTGCCTTTCCCCCTTGATACCCATACGTTTGTTTGTTTTCTGTGCCTGCATCTCTATCTCTGCTGTGTAAATAAGATCTCCTATACCAGTTTTTTTTTTCCTTTTTTTTGGATTCCATATGTATGTGTTAATATACAATATTTGTTTTTCTCTCTCTGACTGATAGTTCACTCTGTGTGTCTGTCTGTAAACCTATCCACATCTCCACCAACGACCAGTTTATTGATTTTTTTTGCACAAAATAATAAGGATAATGATTTCTTATAGGACTGTTTTGAGAATCGAATGACATCATGTAGATTAAGTATTTATCCTAGGGCATAGCAGATGGCAAGAGATCAGGATGTGCATGTTTTACCTTAAAAATTATACCATTTCTATATTAATGGTATTTTATAGTTAACAAAAGTACTCTGTCTGTGTATTATGTGTACTGACGCATCCTAGTCCAAATGAATACTCAAGTAAAGCACTGACCACAAAATTAATTAATCCCTAACCAATGTAGGGAATTATAGAACAAGAGTGTGAAGGAAAATAATACCTTAGAGGTTGTGATCAGGTTTCTCAGTGATTGTGAAGAATATGGAATACATGATTAGACAAGCAAAATGTTCAGGTTCAAGAGATTTTCTCTTCCTCTTATACTGTGAGAAAAAAATGTCTGAATAACTTTGTTGAGGATTTTTAAGAACACCCAGCACATTGATATTCGAGTGGAATTTCACAAGCATTTTCCTTTTTACTATTCTCAACAAATTGCTGTGGTGATTTTATTCATTTCTGTTTATTGTCTATTCTCCTCCAGAGACTTAAAAAAATCCTCATAGTAAACATAATCCTCTAAATCACTATGCAAAGTATGTAAAGTTGCAATTATTTCATTAAAATTCTAATTAAATTAAAAAGAAAATCAACAAGAAAATTAAACATTCTGTGACTGCTGATGGGAAAAGTGACTGAAGTTATTAAGCCCTTAATGCTGTATTGGGAGAAGGGAGGGTAGAGATGATATGAAGCAGACAAAAAAAAAAAGAAGACTAGTATGACTAGTTTATATATGCCAATCGCATCTCCCAGTTTATCCCATCTCTGCCTTTCCCCCTTGATACCCATACGTTTGTTTGTTTTCTGTGCCTGCATCTCTATCTCTGCTGTGTAAATAAGATCTCCTATACCAGTTTTTTTTTTCCTTTTTTTTGGATTCCATATGTATGTGTTAATATACAATATTTGTTTTTCTCTCTCTGACTGATAGTTCACTCTGTGTGTCTGTCTGTAAACCTATCCACATCTCCACCAACGACCAGTTTATTGATTTTTTTTGCACAAAATAATAAGGATAATGATTTCTTATAGGACTGTTTTGAGAATCGAATGACATCATGTAGATTAAGTATTTATCCTAGGGCATAGCAGATGGCAAGAGATCAGGATGTGCATGTTTTACCTTAAAAATTATACCATTTCTATATTAATGGTATTTTATAGTTAACAAAAGTACTCTGTCTGTGTATTATGTGTACTGACGCATCCTAGTCCAAATGAATACTCAAGTAAAGCACTGACCACAAAATTAATTAATCCCTAACCAATGTAGGGAATTATAGAACAAGAGTGTGAAGGAAAATAATACCTTAGAGGTTGTGATCAGGTTTCTCAGTGATTGTGAAGAATATGGAATACATGATTAGACAAGCAAAATGTTCAGGTTCAAGAGATTTTCTCTTCCTCTTATACTGTGAGAAAAAAATGTCTGAATAACTTTGTTGAGGATTTTTAAGAACACCCAGCACATTGATATTCGAGTGGAATTTCACAAGCATTTTCCTTTTTACTATTCTCAACAAATTGCTGTGGTGATTTTATTCATTTCTGTTTATTGTCTATTCTCCTCCAGAGACTTAAAAAAATCCTCATAGTAAACATAATCCTCTAAATCACTATGCAAAGTATGTAAAGTTGCAATTATTTCATTAAAATTCTAATTAAATTAAAAAGAAAATCAACAAGAAAATTAAACATTCTGTGACTGCTGATGGGAAAAGTGACTGAAGTTATTAAGCCCTTAATGCTGTATTGGGAGAAGGGAGGGTAGAGATGATATGAAGCAGACAAAAAAAAAAAGAAGACTAGAAACAACAAAGTATGTCATAAAGAACAAAACAAAACAACTAAATCTCCTTTGCCTAGCAGTCATGCTTTGCATTTGGATTATGTCTGCAACATTTTCAAAGCACTTTTCATCTGTCATTTCATTTAATCTATACTGCTGTGGACCTCTGGCATCAATGTCATCATAATTTGTAGCTAAAGGAGCTTAAAAATTGAGTATAAAGTTGTTTGGGGCATTGTTGGAAAAATCAGAATGATGAGTCAGATTTCTGAACTCATGACTATTTCTTTTTCTTTTAAATTTGCTGTATATGATCATTCCACGGCATAAATTTGGAATAGAGTTTGGAGATACTAGGCTTCTCATCTAAGTCCAATTTTATATTGAATATTTGTTGTTATTAAGAAAATAAGACGGGGGGAGGGAGATTTCTCTAGAATGAGGACAAATTGGAAAAAGTAGCCCCTTCTAAATGATTGTGGTCCTAGGGAGCAAGCTTCGAAGAATAAAGGATGCCTTGTGAGACGATAGCTATATTTTCCTGCAGATAGACATGCCCCAGATTCTAGAATCAAGGCTTGCATAGTGCTACTCAACTCTCAGCTGCTCTTCAACGTTTGTCTGTCTTTTCGTGCATTGAGCAAACAGGTTTAATGGGTTCATTCTTTCCTCTTTACAGTTCCTGTCCTTTAGATCCCCTTTAACACTACCTCTACTTTGAAAAAAAAAAAAAAATCCTATTAGACATCAGGGAAAAGAAAACAACCAAACATAAACCCCAAGGCTGGCACAAGAATGAGGTGATCATAGAAAAATTAATGTTCTGTAACTTTCCTGAAACTAAAGTATTTCAGTAAATCAAAGTTTTAGAGGTCCATAATCCTGTATGGGGATTGTGCTTTTGTGATCTCTGGCAAACAAGGCACACCAGTAAAATATAGCTTGCTTCTGACTCTTCTTCAAGGGTTAGACCTCTAGCCAGCATACTAGGGAAGATACGTCATGAAGTAGTGAGTAGAGAAAAGCCTTGTTCATGTCCTCTGTCATGTCTGACTTTTTGCAGCACCATACATTGCAGCACACCACCCTGTCCTTCACTGTCTCCTGGACTTTGCTCAAATTCATGTCCACTGAGTCAGTGATGCTATCCAACTATCTCATCCCTTGTCATCACCTTCTCCTTCTGCCCTCAATCCTTCCCAACATTAGGCTCTTTTCCAATGAGTAGGATCTTCCCATCAGGTGGCCAAAGTAAGGAAAGTCTGATCATCCTTAAATATTTCACCAGAGTTTCCCAGGGTATCACATTAAAATCAACCTTTTAAAAAATGAAGATGCCTTCTCTGGGAAAGAGATGACCCACATGACTTTCTTCTCATGAACAGTGATTCAGAAAATGCAACTTTTGTGAGTTAAAGATTTACATGTAACTTGCATAAGGAAAAAAAGTTTGGACCCAACTCTGTGAAACTAAAGACTAGCGATATTTGGAGCTTTGGCTGAGCTAGTAGAATAGTATCAGAGGACATTAGGGAGTAAGTTGGTCAGTGTGATTAGGCCCTCAGTTCAGTCACTCACTGAAGAGTTGTGTCTGACTCATTGCGATCCCATGGACTGCAGCACACCAGACTTCCCTGTCCTTCACTATCTCCCAGAACTTTCTCAAATTTATGTCCATTGACTCAGTGTTGCATCCAACAATCTCATCCTCTGTCATCTCCTTATCCTTTTGCTTCCTGTTTTTCCCAGAATCAGGATCTTTTCCAGTGAGTCAGCTCTTTGCATCAGGTGGCCAAAATATTGGAGATTCAGCTTCAGCATCCTTCCAGTAAATATTCAGTGTTGATTTCCTTTAGGATTGACTGGTTTGATATCCTTGCAGTCCAAGGGACTCTCAAGAGTCTTCTCCATCACCACAGTTCAAAGGCATTATTTCTTCAGCACTCAGTCTTTTTTATGATCCAGCTCTCACATCCACATATTACTACTGGGAAAACCATAGCTTTGACTCTATGGACTTTTGTCAGCAATGTGATGTCTCTGCTTTTGCAATGAAGTGATGGGACTGGCTGCCATGATCTTTATTTTTTGAATGCTGAGTTTTAGGCCAATGTTTTTACTCTCCTCTTCCCCATTCATCAGGAGGCTCTTTAGTTCCTCTTCCCTTTCTTTGTCATCCGTGTACCTGAGGTTATTGATATTTCTCCTGGCAATGTTGATCCCAGCTTGTGCTTTATCCAGACCAACATTTCACATGATGTACTCTGCATATAAGTTAAATAAGCAGGGATAAAAAGAAAAAGGAGGTCAATGTCCTATAGTCAGGAAGAAATTTTTCTAAAATTCTACCAAACTGAGGGCAACACAGAGGTGCCATTGATGTTGCTCAAAATTAGACTCTTGATCTTATGCTTAAGTGTTCGATAATAAGTAAGTGAAATCTTTCAAGCAACATACCTTCAAGATATATGGTGTGCACCCAGACTATTAAGAAATTTAAGGAGAGGATTAGCAAACTATGGACACAGCAGAAGACCAACCCTTTTTTTCCTTTTCACATTTTCCCTTCTTTCTTCCCCTTGGAGGATGTGATCTAGTTTCTCAGTGATTGTGAAGAATATGGAATAGATGATTAGACAAGCAAAATGGTCAAGCTCAGGAGATTTTCTCTTTCGCCATCAGAAAAAAATGATTGCATGGCTTTTTTGAGGATTTTTTAAAACACCTAACACATCCTTTCTTCCTTTCTTCCTTCCTTCCTTCCATTTGCTTCTGTTTTCTTTCCTTTCCTTTTCCTTTCTGCCCTCTACCTCAGTACTTTAGACTGCATCTCCAAGGAAAAATAACATTTTTCTACAGTCAGAACACTACTGTGCCCAATATATTTAATGTCAACATAGTAATCTTATGTCTTATACAGTCCATATTCAGATATCTTATAACAGTCTATGAACTATCCTTTATAAGGATTTTAAAAAATTCACCAAGAATTCAGTCAGGTATTATGCACTCCTTTCATGTCTGTTTAGTTGCCTTTAATTTGGGATATTCTTTGTACCCAATACACCTTTCTTTGAAGAATCCGGGTCAATTATATTTTGTAGAATATTCTACAACCAGAATTTATCTTATTGTTTCCTCTTTAATACATGAGGTAAAACCTATCACCATTTTTCGAAAATAAAGTCTCTACTGAACACGACTATGCTTATTAGTTTATATATTGTCCATTGGTATTTTCATGCTATGATATAGAACTGAATGGTTTCAACAGAGATTATGTAATCCACAGAACCTAAAATATTAATTATTTGTCACTTTTAAGATAAATGTGTTGGCCCCTGATTTAGGATTTTTATCTTTGACAGGACAGATATCATAATAAGATTATTACATTTAAATTTTTGAATTATTTATATTTAGCCATATGACCTTGGGAAAGATACTTAGCCCCTCTGAACCTCACTTCACATATATCATAGGGTTTTTTGTGAAAATTACATGTAAATTTGCCTCTGTTGTTGTTTAGTCTTTAAGTCATGTCTGACTCTTTTGTGACCTTATGTACTATAGCTCACTAGACTGCTCTGTCCCTAGGACTTTCCAGGCAAGAGGATGGAGTGAGTTGCCATTTTCTTTTCCAGGGGATCTTCCCGACCCAGGTATTGAAATAGCACCTGCTGATTTTAATCATTTAGTTGAATTTGTTAACAAGGATTGATTCTGAGAGTTGAAATTCCTAAGGAAGAAATTCCTTTACTTAAAAGGAATTTATACAAGGCATAATATGGCGCTCAAAAAGGCCCATGTCCAGTTAGTAGGGGATATTTCGGGCTGAGATATTTGAGTTTATCCCTACATATGGGTATGATATATGCACCAATATTTTCATTACAATATTTTCCCTTATTAAGAGAAGCTTTTGTCCATTCCCTTCCTGAGAGACATGACCCCCCAAAAAGATGAGATCTGTCTCTAGCACCACAGTATGGATCTTGTTCTAAACCACCACTCTTCAGAGTGGTTTCAGTCTTGGACCTATAAACCAGCATGAGGATGTGAAAAAATTAAGGAAGACTGAGTTATTGATTATATTATTCAACAAATAAATTAACTAAGATTGGGAAATCTCTCTTTCAAGTTTGCTTGTCATCTGTGATGAAATGTTGCTTATGTAATTAACCTTTCTTTGAAGAATCCGGGTCAATTATATTTTGTAGAATATTCTACAACCAGAATTTATCTTATTGTTTCCTCTTTAATACATGAGGTAAAACCTATCACCATTTTTCGAAAATAAAGTCTCTACTGAACACGACTATGCTTATTAGTTTATATATTGTCCATTGGTATTTTCATGCTATGATATAGAACTGAATGGTTTCAACAGAGATTATGTAATCCACAGAACCTAAAATATTAATTATTTGTCACTTTTAAGATAAATGTGTTGGCCCCTGATTTAGGATTTTTATCTTTGACAGGACAGATATCATAATAAGATTATTACATTTAAATTTTTGAATTATTTATATTTAGCCATATGACCTTGGGAAAGATACTTAGCCCCTCTGAACCTCACTTCACATATATCATAGGGTTTTTTGTGAAAATTACATGTAAATTTGCCTCTGTTGTTGTTTAGTCTTTAAGTCATGTCTGACTCTTTTGTGACCTTATGTACTATAGCTCACTAGACTGCTCTGTCCCTAGGACTTTCCAGGCAAGAGGATGGAGTGAGTTGCCATTTTCTTTTCCAGGGGATCTTCCCGACCCAGGTATTGAAATAGCACCTGCTGATTTTAATCATTTAGTTGAATTTGTTAACAAGGATTGATTCTGAGAGTTGAAATTCCTAAGGAAGAAATTCCTTTACTTAAAAGGAATTTATACAAGGCATAATATGGCGCTCAAAAAGGCCCATGTCCAGTTAGTAGGGGATATTTCGGGCTGAGATATTTGAGTTTATCCCTACATATGGGTATGATATATGCACCAATATTTTCATTACAATATTTTCCCTTATTAAGAGAAGCTTTTGTCCATTCCCTTCCTGAGAGACATGACCCCCCAAAAAGATGAGATCTGTCTCTAGCACCACAGTATGGATCTTGTTCTAAACCACCACTCTTCAGAGTGGTTTCAGTCTTGGACCTATAAACCAGCATGAGGATGTGAAAAAATTAAGGAAGACTGAGTTATTGATTATATTATTCAACAAATAAATTAACTAAGATTGGGAAATCTCTCTTTCAAGTTTGCTTGTCATCTGTGATGATGAAAATTTGTTGCTTATGTAATTAATTTATATTTTCTAGATTTAGTCTCTAGAAGCACGAAATAAATATTGTACCTTTTCTATTTCAAAACATATGAGAGAACATTAACACTCAACCTGTCTCAAATGATCACTTTGCATTGACTCTTATATCATTAATTTTCCAGATGGAAGATACTGATATTGTTACATATTTTTTCTTAACATTTTCTTCTAATTTTATTATAGTTTTCCTATAATCTGACTCAATTTCTTAACTTTTTTTTATATTTAACTGGCAATTGCATATGCAAATACAACGCACATAAAGTCCTCAAATCTTTTGTTCACTTCAATGTAATGTGACAAGCAAGCACACCCATTTAAGCAGCTCCCAGATGAATATACGGAAGTTGCTAGCATTCTCTTATCTTTCCATCACTGCTTCAAGATTACACTCCAGAAATAAGCAGCGTTGTGACATTTATTATCATAGATTAGTTGTTCTTCTTCTTGACCTGATACATGTGGAATTAAATAATAAGTACTTACTCTTTTGTGAAATATTCATGCTATTGTATTTATCAGTAATACAATATCTTATTTTGCTTTATGGTGTTTGATATCATGGGCATATAATTAGTGTGCATATTCTAAAGTTTGTAGATATCTGAGTAATTTTCAGTTAGATAATATTGCCAAAGTTACTTGTATGCCTTTTTGGGATATTTTTCAAGGCAAAAAATTATGGCGCTCAAAAGGCCCATGTCCAGTTAGTAGGGATATTTCGGGCTGAGATATTTGAGTTTATCCCTACATATGGGTATGATATATGCACCAATATTTTCATTACAATATTTTCCCTTATTAAGAGAAGCTTTTGTCCATTCCCTTCCTGAGAGACATGACCCCCCAAAAAGATGAGATCTGTCTCTAGCACCACAGTATGGATCTTGTTCTAAACCACCACTCTTCAGAGTGGTTTCAGTCTTGGACCTATAAACCAGCATGAGGATGTGAAAAAATTAAGGAAGACTGAGTTATTGATTATATTATTCAACAAATAAATTAACTAAGATTGGGAAATCTCTCTTTCAAGTTTGCTTGTCATCTGTGATGATGAAAATTTGTTGCTTATGTAATTAATTTATATTTTCTAGATTTAGTCTCTAGAAGCACGAAATAAATATTGTACCTTTTCTATTTCAAAACATATGAGAGAACATTAACACTCAACCTGTCTCAAATGATCACTTTGCATTGACTCTTATATCATTAATTTTCCAGATGGAAGATACTGATATTGTTACATATTTTTTCTTAACATTTTTCTTCTAATTTTATTATAGTTTTCCTATAATCTGACTCAATTTCTTAACTTTTTTTTATATTTAACTGGCAATTGCATATGCAAATACAACGCACATAAAGTCCTCAAATCTTTTGTTCACTTCAATGTAATGTGACAAGCAAGCACACCCATTTAAGCAGCTCCCAGATGAATATACGGAAGTTGCTAGCATTCTCTTATCTTTCCATCACTGCTTCAAGATTACACTCCAGAAATAAGCAGCGTTGTGACATTTATTATCATAGATTAGTTGTTCTTCTTCTTGACCTGATACATGTGGAATTAAATAATAAGTACTTACTCTTTTGTGAAATATTCATGCTATTGTATTTATCAGTAATACAATATCTTATTTTGCTTTATGGTGTTTGATATCATGGGCATATAATTAGTGTGCATATTCTAAAGTTTGTAGATATCTGAGTAATTTTCAGTTAGATAATATTGCCAAAGTTACTTGTAGATGCCTTTTTTGGGATATTTATACCTGTTTCTATTAGCAACTACTTAAGAGCATAATTTCTGGATTCTAGTGTACTCTTATGTTCAATTGAGTAAATACTGCAAGTTTTTGAAAATAGTTGTACCAATTTGCACTCTCATCAGAAGCATATGGAAAAAAAAGTAAATAAAAGCAGTACATGAGAATTCTAGTCTCTGCACATCTTACTTATATTGCTAATCTTTTAATTTTTATCCTGGTTATTATGCAATAGTATCTCATAATAGGTTTAAATTTATGCTTCCCTAATAACTAAACATGTGCCTTTTCACAAGCTTATTGGAGATCTGAATACCTTCTCTGGGAAATATTTAAGTCTTTTGACTCTTTTGTAAAAGTTAGGTTTTCTATCTTTTATTACTGATTTATAGGAACCCTTTGCACATATTAGTAATAGTTCCTTGTTTTTTTTATATACAGTTTGCAAATCTTCTCAACTCTGCATTATCTTTTCACCCTTTGTGTTGATTTTTTTTAATGAACAGGGATTTTTTTAATTTTGATGAAATCCAAATGATTAATTAATTCCTTTATGATTGGTAGTTATATATCTTATTGAAAAATCTTTTACTGCCTTGTTCTGCTATTTTTTTTTTCTGGAAGCTTTATCATTTTATCTGTAACATTGAAATTTTTAGTCCTGTTAGAATTCATTTTCACTTAGAACATAATGTAGGGGTTGCCGTTCACTTTTTATATGCAGACTATCCCAAGTAGTAAACTTTGTAGCTTTTGCATTTTGAAAAAAATATTTTTATCTGTTCAATTAAGTAATAGCAGCTCCCAGATGAATATACGGAAGTTGCTAGCATTCTCTTATCTTTCCATCACTGCTTCAAGATTACACTCCAGAAATAAGCAGCGTTGTGACATTTATTATCATAGATTAGTTGTTCTTCTTCTTGACCTGATACATGTGGAATTAAATAATAAGTACTTACTCTTTTGTGAAATATTCATGCTATTGTATTTATCAGTAATACAATATCTTATTTTGCTTTATGGTGTTTGATATCATGGGCATATAATTAGTGTGCATATTCTAAAGTTTGTAGATATCTGAGTAATTTTCAGTTAGATAATATTGCCAAAGTTACTTGTAGATGCCTTTTTTGGGATATTTATACCTGTTTCTATTAGCAACTACTTAAGAGCATAATTTCTGGATTCTAGTGTACTCTTATGTTCAATTGAGTAAATACTGCAAGTTTTTGAAAATAGTTGTACCAATTTGCACTCTCATCAGAAGCATATGGAAAAAAAAGTAAATAAAAGCAGTACATGAGAATTCTAGTCTCTGCACATCTTACTTATATTGCTAATCTTTTAATTTTTATCCTGGTTATTATGCAATAGTATCTCATAATAGGTTTAAATTTATGCTTCCCTAATAACTAAACATGTGCCTTTTCACAAGCTTATTGGAGATCTGAATACCTTCTCTGGGAAATATTTAAGTCTTTTGACTCTTTTGTAAAAGTTAGGTTTTCTATCTTTTATTACTGATTTATAGGAACCCTTTGCACATATTAGTAATAGTTCCTTGTTTTTTTTATATACAGTTTGCAAATCTTCTCAACTCTGCATTATCTTTTCACCCTTTGTGTTGATTTTTTTTAATGAACAGGGATTTTTTTAATTTTGATGAAATCCAAATGATTAATTAATTCCTTTATGATTGGTAGTTATATATCTTATTGAAAAATCTTTTACTGCCTTGTTCTGCTATTTTTTTTTTCTGGAAGCTTTATCATTTTATCTGTAACATTGAAATTTTTAGTCCTGTTAGAATTCATTTTCACTTAGAACATAATGTAGGGGTTGCCGTTCACTTTTTATATGCAGACTATCCCAAGTAGTAAACTTTGTAGCTTTTGCTTTTATTTTACACCTAGACTTTTTCAAACAAAAATATAATTTTCTGTTGTGATGTTGATCCTGTTCAATTAAGTAATTGTTTTTCTATGATGTGATGACTCTCTTTCTATGATTATGTTTACTTGACATATACTTTTCTTAGTCATTTCTTGAATGCTCCAGCAAAGTTTAAATATACTTTAAGTATGTTCCTGTCTAAATTTTTCTTTCAGAACTCTTTCTGACTCATCGATCTATCTTTGTCTTTGCTTCACAAAGGCCTCTACTTTAACAAAAGAGAGTTTCTTCATACTATAGATAATATAGATTCTGAAAATAATTATCTCTTCAAGGCTTTCTAATGAGGAACAGAAATGACCACATCCAAAACCTCCTTCTCAGCTGCTGATAAGATTAATATACTGATTAACACCTTTTCCAAGTTAGATTGGAGGTGAAAGTAATTCTATTTGGCAAAGCCTCATCCCATTTGCTGACACCTTCATTAACCTCACTGATAAGGAAACCAACTCACAATACAAATTTCTCAAAGCCGGAGATCGTATCTTCACAGTCACCTAACAATACTAATTTGAAGTATGAAACATGCAGGTTCACTTGCTTCAGTAATTTCACTGCACCCTCTCTTTTTACTTTTCCTATTTAAAAGGTGACCAAAAGAAACCAGTTTCTTCGCACTCCCTAGTAAAACTTCATACTCAAAAAGACATTTTATATATTCAGAAAAGACAGTGCAGAAGTAAAGCTCAAAGTGAATGGAAGTGTCATCAGGCTTGCTTAGTTGCTCAAGCGTGTTCAACTCTTTGCAACTCCATGGACTGTAGCTGACCAGGCTCCTCTGTCCATGGGATTCTCCAGGTATGAATATTAGAGTGATAGCCACTCCCCTTCTTCAGGGGATCTTCCCAGCCCAGACATTGGACCTGTATCTCTTGAGTTGCAGGCAGATTCCTTTTTTTTTTTTTTTTTTAAAGATTTATTTATTTATTTATTTTGGGGGGGGGTCGGGTTGGGGAGGGAGGGGAGCGGGTGGGCCACTTCTATTGGTCTTTCATTTCTCTATTTTCATCCGTCTTTGTTCTTTGGCTCCTGTGGGCCTCCCATCGCGGTCGTCTGTTGTTGCAGAGCACCGGCCCTGGGCACACGCGTGGCAGTGCTCCGGCTCGGTAATTGGACACATTGGTCCAGTTGCTCCGCGGCACGTGGGATCTTCCCAGGCCAGGGATCGAACCAGCGCCCCTTGCACTGCAAGGCGGTGTCTTTACCCACTGGACCACCAGGGGAAGCCTGCAGGCAGATTCTTTACCTTCAGAGCTACCAGGGAAGGGAGAAGCAAATGGATGAAGATCTGAGAAAGAAAGTAATATAGTTCTGTTTGGAGTTTTATTAAACAGCAGAAAAAAATCCTACAGTTAAAAAAAGTCCTTATTAGCCATTCAGCCTTAGTTTTGAACATTAAGATTTTGGTTGCAATTTTAAAATGCCAATTTTTAAATTTCATAATCAGTTAAATATATTTAATTGAGTAACTTTGGCTTTTATGAACTCTATGGTATTTTTTCAACTTTGTAGTAATTTTCTACAATGTCTACTATCTCTTCTTCAAAAGCAATTTTTTTTTTTTGAGTAAACAAACATTTATTTAATCTCTCAGGAACTAACAGAACCAATGAACGACTGCAGGTCATTCTCGGGCAGACACTCCTCCCACCCATTTCATTCAATCCTGACTTGGATCAGACTAGAAGGTTTAAAAGTCTACATGGCACTTGCAGCAAGACTGTTGTTTAGTTGCTAAGCTGTGTCCCACTCTTTTTTTTTTAACTTTTATTTTAGTTTTAACTTTTACAGAGTTTTGTTGTTTACAGATGTGTGTGTTCCCAGATTAGTCATATGTATATCCCCCCCTTCCCACCCCTCCCAACCATCACACAGCACCCCTGAAGGATTCCCTTTTCTCACAGAGCAATGACTATAGCTATTTTCTTCACTTATGATAGTACAGGCCTTCATGCTACTTCCTTTGCGCCTCTCACCCTGTTCCTCCCCCACAGTGTCCATATGTCCACTGTCCATGTCTGTCTTTCCGTTGCTTCACTGCCTGTGCCATCATCACCATCCTACTAGATTCCATATATATGTGTTAATATATTGTATTTGTCCTTCTCTTTCTGATTGACTTTACTTTTTATGATACATTCTAGATCCAGCCACCTCATTAGGGATGATTCTTCTGCATTTCTCTTTACAGCTGTGTAGTATTCCATTGTATGTATGTGCCAGAGCTTTTGTATCCATTCGTCCGTCAGTGGGCATCTAGGTGGCTTCCATGTTCTAGCTATTGTATAGAGAGCTGCAATGAACATTGGGGTACAAGTGCTTCTTTCAGATTTGATTTCATCAGGGTATAAGCCTACGAGTGGGATTGCTGGGTCGTAGGGTGCTTCTAGTTTTAGTTTTTTAAGAAATCTCCAGACTGTCTTCCATAGATGCTGTATCCATTTACATTCCCACCAGCAATGCAGGAGTGTTCCCTTTTCTCCGCAGCCTCTCCAGCATTTATTGTCTGATGATTTGTGGATGATGGCCATTCTGATGGGTGTGAGGTGCTATCTCATTGTAGTTTTGATTTGCATTTCTCTAATTATGAGTGAAGTTGAGCATCAATTCATGTGTTTTGGGGCCATCTGTATGTCGTCTTTGGAGAAGTGTCTGTTTAGGTCCTTTTCCCATTTTTTGATTGGGTTGTTCGATTTTCCAGTGCTGAGTTGTCTGAGTTGCTTGTAGATTTTGGAGATGAATTCTTTGTCTGTTGTTTCATTTGCTATGATTTTCTCCCATTCTGTGGGTTGTCTGTTTAGCTTTATTGTAATTTCTTTTGCTGTTCAAAAGCTTTTAAGTTTCATTATGTCCCACATGTTCATTTGTCTTTTTAGTTCCGCTATTCTAGTAGGTGGGTCAGAAAAGATCTTGCTTTGATTTATGTCTTTGAGTGTTCTGCCTATATTCTCCTCTAAGAGATGGATGGTTTCTGGTCTTACATTTAGATCTTTAATCCATTTTGAGTTGATCTTTGTGTATGGTGTCAGGGAATGTTCCAACTTCATTTTTTTGCATGTAGCTGTCCAATTTTCCCAGCACCATTGCTTCACTGCCTGTGCCATCATCACCATCCTACTAGATTCCATATATATGTGTTAATATATTGTATTTGTCCTTCTCTTTCTGATTGACTTTACTTTTTATGATACATTCTAGATCCAGCCACCTCATTAGGGATGATTCTTCTGCATTTCTCTTTACAGCTGTGTAGTATTCCATTGTATGTATGTGCCAGAGCTTTTGTATCCATTCGTCCGTCAGTGGGCATCTAGGTGGCTTCCATGTTCTAGCTATTGTATAGAGAGCTGCAATGAACATTGGGGTACAAGTGCTTCTTTCAGATTTGATTTCATCAGGGTATAAGCCTACGAGTGGGATTGCTGGGTCGTAGGGTGCTTCTAGTTTTAGTTTTTTAAGAAATCTCCAGACTGTCTTCCATAGATGCTGTATCCATTTACATTCCCACCAGCAATGCAGGAGTGTTCCCTTTTCTCCGCAGCCTCTCCAGCATTTATTGTCTGATGATTTGTGGATGATGGCCATTCTGATGGGTGTGAGGTGCTATCTCATTGTAGTTTTGATTTGCATTTCTCTAATTATGAGTGAAGTTGAGCATCAATTCATGTGTTTTGGGGCCATCTGTATGTCGTCTTTGGAGAAGTGTCTGTTTAGGTCCTTTTCCCATTTTTTGATTGGGTTGTTCGATTTTCCAGTGCTGAGTTGTCTGAGTTGCTTGTAGATTTTGGAGATGAATTCTTTGTCTGTTGTTTCATTTGCTATGATTTTCTCCCATTCTGTGGGTTGTCTGTTTAGCTTTATTGTAATTTCTTTTGCTGTTCAAAAGCTTTTAAGTTTCATTATGTCCCACATGTTCATTTGTCTTTTTAGTTCCGCTATTCTAGTAGGTGGGTCAGAAAAGATCTTGCTTTGATTTATGTCTTTGAGTGTTCTGCCTATATTCTCCTCTAAGAGATGGATGGTTTCTGGTCTTACATTTAGATCTTTAATCCATTTTGAGTTGATCTTTGTGTATGGTGTCAGGGAATGTTCCAACTTCATTTTTTTGCATGTAGCTGTCCAATTTTCCCAGCACCATTGATTGAAGAGACTGTCTTTGTCCCATTTTATAGTTTTGCCTCCTTTGTCAAAAATAAGGTACCCATAGGTGCATGGGTCTATATTTCTGTTTTTGTGCCAGTATGTGTCCCACTCTTTGGCAACACCATGGATGATAACCTGCCAGGCTCCTTTGTCTGTAGGATTTCCTAGGCAAGAATACTGGAGTGGGTTGCCAGTTCCTTCTCCATAAAAGCAATTTTTAATAGGCCTTCTGGAACTCTTCCATTGTAACCAGTGGTGTGAAGGTAAATATTTAACAACTGAGTCTCTAGACAGAGGGCAAAAGCAGGATGCCCTGTCCGGTTTGTCAGTGTTAATACTCCTCCAAGACGGAGGTGGACTTGGATAGGATCTTAGTGAAGGGCGAGCCAGGAGGAAATGTGCAGTAGCACACCATTACAGAGTGTTGT
Organism: Tragulus kanchil; assembly: GCA_022376925.1. Lineage (NCBI taxonomy): Eukaryota > Metazoa > Chordata > Mammalia > Artiodactyla > Tragulidae > Tragulus > Tragulus kanchil. The sequence goes on along the minus strand of JAIOJX010000023.1, from coordinate 114,106,805 downwards.
GATATACGGATATGAATGCTGTAGGTGACCTTTAAATCATAGATAAGAATAAAACTGGGAAAAGTAATTGTGGAGCAATGATCTTTCAGTATTTATTATTTTTGTGTTGAATACTGTATTTAATATAATCTTTAATAAATAGCTATTTTAACAACTTATTGTAAGATTGCTTAAAATATAACCATCACTTCTGAGGAAAAAGTGTGATTCAGATCTAGCATAATACTGGTTCGTAGCTGTAGTCAAAAGGTGCATAAGCTACAATTTTTCTTGTTAATTTAAGCTTTAAATCAGCAGCTTTTTGATTGGGTTGTTCGATTTTCTTTTGCTGTTCAAAAGTTTTTTTTTAAGTTTCCCCATTGTGGGTTGTCTGTTTAGCTTTATTGTAATTTCTTTTGCTGTTCAAAAGCTTTTAATTTTTGTTCATTTGTCTTTTAGTTCCGCTATTCTAGTAGGTGGGTCAGAAAAGATCTTGCTTTGATTTATGTCTTTGAGTGTTCTGCCTATATTCTCCTCTAAGAGATGGATGGTTTCTGGTCTTACATTTAGATCTTTAATCCATTTTGAGTTGATCTTTGTGTATGGTGTCAGGGAATGTTCCAACTTCATTTTTTTGCATGTAGCTGTCCAATTTTCCCAGCACCATTGATTGAAGAGACTGTCTTTGTCCCATTTTATAGTTTTGCCTCCTTTGTCAAAAATAAGGTACCCATAGGTGCATGGGTCTATATTTCTGTTTTTGTGCCAGTATGTGTCCCACTCTTTGGCAACACCATGGATGATAACCTGCCAGGCTCCTTTGTCTGTAGGATTTCCTAGGCAAGAATACTGGAGTGGGTTGCCAGTTCCTTCTCCATAAAAGCAATTTTTAATAGGCCTTCTGGAACTCTTCCATTGTAACCAGTGGTGTGAAGGTAAATATTTAACAACTGAGTCTCTAGACAGAGGGCAAAAGCAGGATGCCCTGTCCGGTTTGTCAGTGTTAATACTCCTCCAAGACGGAGGTGGACTTGGATAGGATCTTAGTGAAGGGCGAGCCAGGAGGAAATGTGCAGTAGCACACCATTACAGAGTGTTGTGATATACGGATATGAATGCTGTAGGTGACCTTTAAATCATAGATAAGAATAAAACTGGGAAAAGTAATTGTGGAGCAATGATCTTTCAGTATTTATTATTTTTGTGTTGAATACTGTATTTAATATAATCTTTAATAAATAGCTATTTTAACAACTTATTGTAAGATTGCTTAAAATATAACCATCACTTCTGAGGAAAAAGTGTGATTCAGATCTAGCATAATACTGGTTCGTAGCTGTAGTCAAAAGGTGCATAAGCTACAATTTTTCTGTAATAGCTTTAAAGCGTCTTTTAAATGCCATTTTTGAGAAACTCATGTTCACTGCCATCTAGGTTTTTAGGTGCTTACCTGTCCTGAGATAAAACGCCTTGAGTTTTGTTTCATGGAGAAATATTTCTGTCCTATATTCTAAGGGGATAATGGTCCTAAATCCTCAGAATGTGAGCCATATGGAAATTCAGAGATAACATCTTAAGATGCTCCCTTAATATAACTCCAGTCTATTGAAGATTCAGGTCCCTGACTATAGGACCTTGATAGAATTTAAGATATTGGGCAGAGAAGACTTAGACAGTATGACTATAAATGAGTTTGTGCATTACTGAAATATGCAAGGAGGAAGGAAGAATGCATCTGTAGCTTCATGTTTTCAGTCTTAGAATATTTTGTGTACTAGCACTCATTCAAAATGATATCAATTAATTTGTATATGTACCACTTCAGGAAACATGATCATGCTTTCATTTGAACAAAGCATGCAGAGTGCTCTGGCTGAAAGGATGTGATTTAAATCAGAGATTTCTAAGCATTTACATGCACCAGAATCACCTGGAGGGCTTCGTAAACCATGAATTTCTAGCTCCAGCTCCTAGAGTTTCTGATTCATAGGGTGTCCTGTGAGACCTAAGAATTTGTTTTTCTAATAAGCTTGCTGGTGATGTTGTTGTAGATCTTGGGGACCACACTTTGAAAATCACTGGTTTTAATATTTTGCAGTTTCATTCTGGTACCATGAAAGATCAATCCCATGTTGCACAGAGAAACTGATTTTCATTTTTTGTGTAGCTTCAGGTAGAAACTGCAATTGCCTTGTCTTCTAGTGTCTGCCTCTAGCTCTATGTAACGGAGATCCTAACTTGCTAATCTGAAGTGTGACAGTACTTTTCTATCTGCCTCTTTTTTAAAAAAAATATTTACTAGAGACAAATATCTACTATTCAAGTGTTTGTACTGCTTTCTTCACTCTCGTTTATTCTTCTTTCTTCCTTCTTTCCTTCCGATTTTCTTCCTTTCTCCCTTTCTTTATTCTTCTTTCCCTTCCCTTATACTGTTTTTGCCCTCCGTTTGTCTTTTCTTCAGTTTCTTCCTTTTCTTCCTGCTTTTACCCCTTCCCCAAGCCTCCTTTCATTTCCTATTGACAATTATTCTGATAAATGACAGTGCCTTTTCCCACTCTAGTAGCTATTAAGATGTTTTCTGTACTTACCACAATTGATGTCTGCACTGATGTTTGTTATAGTATCCTGTAAATCCTTTTATTTTGTTGAATATGGAGATACAGCTTTGCATGTGCAAAATAATGAATGTCCCCTTAGTAAAGTATCTAGCAAAGTAAAAGTCTAAATCCTAGTAAAATATCTAGTTTTATTAAAGACTAAGGAGAGGTGAGGGTAGTGAAGGGTCAGGGATTTCAAGTTACTTTAAAATCCTTAAGATATTGTTAATCTTAGTTTTGTTTAATTTTTTCTTAAAAAATTAAACATTTTAGTTTTTAAAATTTAATTTGATTTTATATTTAAAATATTTTAGTACTGCTGAAAAACATTATCTGCATATTATATATATCTCTCTCCATATATGAAACAGACACATATAGAATGATACACTATGTAGGCAAGTAGTATGTGTGCTTGCATGCTTAGTTGCTAAGTCATATCCAATTCTTCGTGACCCCAGGAACTTGGCCAACTAGGCTCCTCTGTCCACGGGATTTCCCAGCCAGAATACTGGAAAGTGAATGTGGGTCAGTCGTGTCTGACCCTTTGCAATCCATGAATGAGCCATGGAATTCTCCAGGCATGGATACTGAGGTGGGTAACCACTCCCTTCTCCAAGGGATCTTCCCAACCCAGGATCAATCACAGGTCTCCCATATTGCAGGCAGATTCTTTACCAGATGATCTACAAGGCAAGCTCAGGAGTAGATAGCCATTTCCTCCTCCAGGGGATCTTCCCAACCAAGAGATCAAAGGCATGTGGTACAAATATGTATTATATGTAGTACAAATATGTACTGTATTGATAATTTCTGAGTCTAACACTATCTGAGAAGCAAGGCCTAAGGATTATTAATAGTGCTATGAAAATAGAGAAGGAAAGTGAGAAGTAGACATTTGAAAGAATTTTTGTTTTATTTGTTTATTTATTTTGGAATGAGTTTGGGATCACAAGAAAGCAAAAAGTTAACTGTCCTTTTCTTTGAAGAATTAGCCATATCATGAGATTTAGATTCATAGGACTCTGGGGGAAATCAGTTAGGAAATTGATGTAGACCAAATTGCCATTTGTTTCCTAGAGGCTAGAAACTAAGCTACTGACTTTATCTCCCAGGTTTCAATAGTTTACTTTAACATCTCATGAAGGATTGGCTATGGGGAAGGACTGACTAATTCCAGGGAAGATGCACCCATCTTGGACAGTTGGGTGATATAGGTCAACACATATATTTTAGACTTGGGAAGCTGAATACAAAAGAGCAAACATGTGAGTGCTAAAGTCTGGTTCTTAAAGGAATTCGCATCAGCTTTCCTGGTGTTTCAGATGGCAAAGAATCTGCCTGCAGTGTGGGAAACCCAAGTTCAATCCCTGTGTATGGAAGATCCCCTGGAGAAGGAAATAGCTACCCACTCCAGTATTCTTGCTTTGAGAATTCCATGGACAGTGTGGCAATATATAGTCCATGGGATCACACAGAGTCAGAAACAACTGAGTAACTAACACTTTCACTTTCAAAGAATTCACATATTTGGTCTACTCTGAATTGTCAGATGCAGAGTTCTTTCTGTGTATTAAAAATAGGTATATTTTACAGAGGTGGCATGGGGAAGGAGATGGAAGTTCAGAAGGGAGGGAACATATGTATACCTGTGGCTGATTGATGTTGATGTTTTGCAAAGAATAACAAAATTCTGCAAAGCAATTATCCTTGAATTAAAATAAATAAATTAAAAAAGGAAAATATATATTTTAATAATTTTCTATTATTTTTATCTGTCTCTATGAGTGCTAGGAATTATAAGTCCTAAAGTGTGCATTATGTTAGTGATTACCTGCAAAAATTCCTGTTGCAAAAGATGGAGACATATTGTAGTATATACTTGTCTGGATTTAGAAAACAATATCAGAATTTTTTATGCAAAAATTAAATGACATTTGAAAGAATTTTTGTTTTATTTGTTTATTTATTTTGGAATGAGTTTGGGATCACAAGAAAGCAAAAAGTTAACTGTCCTTTTCTTTGAAGAATTAGCCATATCATGAGATTTAGATTCATAGGACTCTGGGGGAAATCAGTTAGGAAATTGATGTAGACCAAATTGCCATTTGTTTCCTAGAGGCTAGAAACTAAGCTACTGACTTTATCTCCCAGGTTTCAATAGTTTACTTTAACATCTCATGAAGGATTGGCTATGGGGAAGGACTGACTAATTCCAGGGAAGATGCACCCATCTTGGACAGTTGGGTGATATAGGTCAACACATATATTTTAGACTTGGGGAAGCTGAATACAAAAGAGCAAACATGTGAGTGCTAAAGTCTGGTTCTTAAAGGAATTCGCATCAGCTTTCCTGGTGTTTCAGATGGCAAAGAATCTGCCTGCAGTGTGGGAAACCCAAGTTCAATCCCTGTGTATGGAAGATCCCCTGGAGAAGGAAATAGCTACCCACTCCAGTATTCTTGCTTTGAGAATTCCATGGACAGTGTGGCAATATATAGTCCATGGGATCACACAGAGTCAGAAACAACTGAGTAACTAACACTTTCACTTTCAAAGAATTCACATATTTGGTCTACTCTGAATTGTCAGATGCAGAGTTCTTTCTGTGTATTAAAAATAGGTATATTTTACAGAGGTGGCATGGGGAAGGAGATGGAAGTTCAGAAGGGAGGGAACATATGTATACCTGTGGCTGATTGATGTTGATGTTTTGCAAAGAATAACAAAATTCTGCAAAGCAATTATCCTTGAATTAAAATAAATAAATTAAAAAAGGAAAATATATATTTTAATAATTTTCTATTATTTTTATCTGTCTCTATGAGTGCTAGGAATTATAAGTCCTAAAGTGTGCATTATGTTAGTGATTACCTGCAAAAATTCCTGTTGCAAAAGATGGAGACATATTGTAGTATATACTTGTCTGGATTTAGAAAACAATATCAGAATTTTTTTATGCAATCATTTGGCATCATCATTCTGAAAATATTATGTTTTAACACATGCATTTAGTAAGATAGTATATCACGATAGTATTCTTATAAGCTAGTTCCTTCACTATTAATTAGGAAAATTACTGGCTTGGTGTCCCTTGGTGCCCCAGCACTCCTGAGCATTTATGCAGGATAGCTTAGATGGTATCCATTTTCAACACATGGCAAGGGCTCTGTGTTAGTTTCCTAGGACTGCTGGAACAAAGTATCATCAACTGAATAATATATATTTTTTCTTTCACAGTTACGGAAGATAGGAATTCAAAATCAAGGTGTTTCAATGATGGTTCCTTTTGGAGGTTCTGGGGGAAAATCTATTCCACACATTTCTCCCCTTTATGGTGACTTCTAGCAATCCTGAGACATTTTTGGCTTGTAGATGCATTACTTCAGCCTCTGTCTCCATCTTCATATGGTGCTTTCTGCTCTATGTGACTTCAATGTTTTCATACCTTCTTATATGGTTAGCAGTTATTGGGTTGAATCCAGGAGAACCTCATCTTAACTAATTTCATCTGGACACATCTTAAGTCTAAATAAGAACACATTCTGAGGTTCTAAGTAGCCATGAATTTTGGGTAGGTGGGTAGTGGAGACTGTTCAACACAACAGACCATCTTAACAAAATACTAATAATGGTTATCAAAGAAAATTGTATGTTATATATGTCAAATATCAGAGTACACATGTATGGTAAAGCTTTCTCTGATACTGGATTTATTGTAATCAATACTCATGAATATTTTGGTATTGCAAAGAAAACGAAATTGAACACTTCTATGATCCTGAAGGCAGAACCTAACCATTCATCACTACTCAGCCCCATTTATGCCTAATTAGTATTTTAATGATTAGTCTTTCTTTAATGACAGCATATTTCTTTTAACTATTTGTATCATCCATGTTTAGTATATTTATTTTATTTCTTTTATCACTTAATAATTTTTAAGTCCTAAAGTGTGCATTATGTTAGTGATTACCTGCAAAAATTCCTGTTGCAAAAGATGGAGACATATTGTAGTATATACTTGTCTGGATTTAGAAAACAATATCAGAATTTTTTTATGCAATCATTTGGCATCATCATTCTGAAAATATTATGTTTTAACACATGCATTTAGTAAGATAGTATATCACGATAGTATTCTTATAAGCTAGTTCCTTCACTATTAATTAGGAAAATTACTGGCTTGGTGTCCCTTGGTGCCCCAGCACTCCTGAGCATTTATGCAGGATAGCTTAGATGGTATCCATTTTCAACACATGGCAAGGGCTCTGTGTTAGTTTCCTAGGACTGCTGGAACAAAGTATCATCAACTGAATAATATATATTTTTTCTTTCACAGTTACGGAAGATAGGAATTCAAAATCAAGGTGTTTCAATGATGGTTCCTTTTGGAGGTTCTGGGGGAAAATCTATTCCACACATTTCTCCCCTTTATGGTGACTTCTAGCAATCCTGAGACATTTTTGGCTTGTAGATGCATTACTTCAGCCTCTGTCTCCATCTTCATATGGTGCTTTCTGCTCTATGTGACTTCAATGTTTTCATACCTTCTTATATGGTTAGCAGTTATTGGGTTGAATCCAGGAGAACCTCATCTTAACTAATTTCATCTGGACACATCTTAAGTCTAAATAAGAACACATTCTGAGGTTCTAAGTAGCCATGAATTTTGGGTAGGTGGGTAGTGGAGACTGTTCAACACAACAGACCATCTTAACAAAATACTAATAATGGTTATCAAAGAAAATTGTATGTTATATATGTCAAATATCAGAGTACACATGTATGGTAAAGCTTTCTCTGATACTGGATTTATTGTAATCAATACTCATGAATATTTTGGTATTGCAAAGAAAACGAAATTGAACACTTCTATGATCCTGGAAGGCAGAACCTAACCATTCATCACTACTCAGCCCCATTTATGCCTAATTAGTATTTTAATGATTAGTCTTTCTTTAATGACAGCATATTTCTTTTAACTATTTGTATCATCCATGTTTAGTATATTTATTTTATTTCTTTGGCTTGATCTACTTAATAATTTTTAAATATGTGCATTTATATGATAGCATATTAACTTTATTAGTCCTTTTATTAGCATGGATTTTCCATCTTTAGTTCATAAGTAATTTTATTTAAAATGCTAACACTATTGGTTTAATGTTTATTTTTTTAAATATAGCATCTTTACAGATTTCTAGAACAATGGTGCCATGATCATAGTTTTGATGGCTTCTTCCTAAGCTGGTTGAAATGAGTAAGGGGAAATAAAGAGGGCAAGTCTGCAGCAGCACTGAGAGTTAGTGAAGGTTGTTAAATATATGTCGGGAACTCTAAGGAAGCAATAGGTGCTCAAGAGAAGCAAACAGAAAATCTAGAGTTTTAGAGGTACTCTAAATGAGAGGGTCAAGGGCTGAATCCAAAGGAAGTTCTGAGAAAGCAGAGAATACACTTTTTAATGGATGCTGTCCAGTGGAACTGGTGAGTAGAGTTTCTGCAGGGGCTTTTGTTTTCTTTGAGTGATAACTGCACAGTTGATTTTTTAATTTGAGCTTTCTTATTGTTTTCTGCATATTTCAACTGTAAGCATATAGTATTTAATAATTAAGAAATTTTTTACCAATTATATAAAACAATAACGGTGACCATTCCTTGGTTTTATGAGTTTGTTTCAGTTCTGTGAGAGGCATTAAGTTGAAATTTATTCTGAAGAAAAATGATACAGGTTTTCTGATGCGGTAACCTATTTTTGGACACATCTTAAGTCTAAATAAGAACACATTCTGAGGTTCTAAGTAGCCATGAATTTTGGGTAGGTGGGTAGTGGAGACTGTTCAACACAACAGACCATCTTAACAAAATACTAATAATGGTTATCAAAGAAAATTGTATGTTATATATGTCAAATATCAGAGTACACATGTATGGTAAAGCTTTCTCTGATACTGGATTTATTGTAATCAATACTCATGAATATTTTGGTATTGCAAAGAAAACGAAATTGAACACTTCTATGATCCTGGAAGGCAGAACCTAACCATTCATCACTACTCAGCCCCATTTATGCCTAATTAGTATTTTAATGATTAGTCTTTCTTTAATGACAGCATATTTCTTTTAACTATTTGTATCATCCATGTTTAGTATATTTATTTTATTTCTTTGGCTTGATCTACTTAATAATTTTTAAATATGTGCATTTATATGATAGCATATTAACTTTATTAGTCCTTTTATTAGCATGGATTTTCCATCTTTAGTTCATAAGTAATTTTATTTAAAATGCTAACACTATTGGTTTAATGTTTATTTTTAAATATAGCATCTTTACAGATTTCTAGAACAATGGTGCCATGATCATAGTTTTGATGGCTTCTTCCTAAGCTGGTTGAAATGAGTAAGGGGAAATAAAGAGGGCAAGTCTGCAGCAGCACTGAGAGTTAGTGAAGGTTGTTAAATATATGTCGGGAACTCTAAGGAAGCAATAGGTGCTCAAGAGAAGCAAACAGAAAATCTAGAGTTTTAGAGGTACTCTAAATGAGAGGGTCAAGGGCTGAATCCAAAGGAAGTTCTGAGAAAGCAGAGAATACACTTTTTAATGGATGCTGTCCAGTGGAACTGGTGAGTAGAGTTTCTGCAGGGGCTTTTGTTTTCTTTGAGTGATAACTGCACAGTTGATTTTTTAATTTGAGCTTTCTTATTGTTTTCTGCATATTTCAACTGTAAGCATATAGTATTTAATAATTAAGAAATTTTTTACCAATTATATAAAACAATAACGGTGACCATTCCTTGGTTTTATGAGTTTGTTTCAGTTCTGTGAGAGGCATTAAGTTGAAATTTATTCTGAAGAAAAATGATACAGGTTATCTGATGCTTTCTCATGTCTATTAGGTCAAGAGTTACAGTAATAGAATTGTGTTCTTGTTTAGCTACTCTTCTTTTGATGTTGATCCCAGCTTAAGCAGATGTAAAAAGTACATAAAGTGTGTCTTCATCAATCTGGCAAATTAGGCAAGAGTATCAATAAAGACTGTCAACTTATTGAAATTTTTGAGGAACATACTAACACTTTGATTATAAAGAAAGCCTATGGAGACATAAACATGAAATGACTAAGTTTATGATTGATCCTATAGTATATAAATTCTAAATCTGAGGGCCTCAGGCTTAAACTTAAAATTCTCTCCATAATGGGCTTCCCCTGGTCCAGTGGGTAAGAACACCGCCTTGCAGTGCAAGGGGCGCCGGTTCGAGCCCTGGCCTGGGAAGATCCCACGTGCCGCGGAGCAGCTGGACTGATGTGTCCAATCACTGAGCCGGAGCTCTGGAGCGCATGTGCCCAGAGCCAGTGCTCTGCAACAACAGACGCCACCGCGATGGGAGGCCCACAGGAGCCAAAGAATGAAGACAAATGAAAATAGAGAAATGAAAGCCAATAGAAGTGGCCTGCCCACTCCCCCCTCCCTCCCCAACTCGACCCCGCCCAAAGTAAATAAATAAATAAATCTTTAGGGGAAAAAAAAAATTCTCTCCATAGAGCTAAAATTTCCACTCTTTTATGGGAAATATAAGATTGTTTCTCACTTTGTTTACACCTATACACAGGATCTCCCCATGTTAAAATTATGCAGTCTATTATTGTCAGCAATGCTGAGGTATGGCTGAACCACCTTTGAGTGGTTTCTCAGAGGATAAAAACAAAGAGTGAGTCTGTATTTTCACCTGAAACCTGAAAAAGTGAAGTGCATAATATGAATAGTGTAAAGATGAGAGAAATTTTTCAGATGAAAAGTATCTGTGAAGCAAAAGATGAATGTTCCCACAACAAGATTTTAGCATGAAAAAAAATATTCAAAATAGGAAATGTGAACCTTTATGGGAAAAATAAAACCTCTTTAATTTTGTTTTCAGTTACTTTTGGCCACATCTAAATTAATTCAAACAAATTAAATAATGGGATAAATTTTCCTCAGTCCCTCAGTTATTATAAAATATGGTATACAGTTTCAAGATTGAAATTGGCTCAGTTTAGGATACAGTTGAGTTTTTAGAGAGAGTCTACAAACTTGGGTTCTACAATCCCAGCTTAAGCAGATGTAAAAAGTACATAAAGTGTGTCTTCATCAATCTGGCAAATTAGGCAAGAGTATCAATAAAGACTGTCAACTTATTGAAATTTTTGAGGAACATACTAACACTTTGATTATAAAGAAAGCCTATGGAGACATAAACATGAAATGACTAAGTTTATGATTGATCCTATAGTATATAAATTCTAAATCTGAGGGCCTCAGGCTTAAACTTAAAATTCTCTCCATAATGGGCTTCCCCTGGTCCAGTGGGTAAGAACACCGCCTTGCAGTGCAAGGGGCGCCGGTTCGAGCCCTGGCCTGGGAAGATCCCACGTGCCGCGGAGCAGCTGGACTGATGTGTCCAATCACTGAGCCGGAGCTCTGGAGCGCATGTGCCCAGAGCCAGTGCTCTGCAACAACAGACGCCACCGCGATGGGAGGCCCACAGGAGCCAAAGAATGAAGACAAATGAAAATAGAGAAATGAAAGCCAATAGAAGTGGCCTGCCCACTCCCCCCTCCCTCCCCAACTCGACCCCGCCCAAAGTAAATAAATAAATAAATCTTTAGGGGAAAAAAAAAATTCTCTCCATAGAGCTAAAATTTCCACTCTTTTATGGGAAATATAAGATTGTTTCTCACTTTGTTTACACCTATACACAGGATCTCCCCATGTTAAAATTATGCAGTCTATTATTGTCAGCAATGCTGAGGTATGGCTGAACCACCTTTGAGTGGTTTCTCAGAGGATAAAAACAAAGAGTGAGTCTGTATTTTCACCTGAAACCTGAAAAAGTGAAGTGCATAATATGAATAGTGTAAAGATGAGAGAAATTTTTCAGATGAAAAGTATCTGTGAAGCAAAAGATGAATGTTCCCACAACAAGATTTTAGCATGAAAAAAAATATTCAAAATAGGAAATGTGAACCTTTATGGGAAAAAAAAAAAAAACCTCTTTAATTTTGTTTTCAGTTACTTTTGGCCACATCTAAATTAATTCAAACAAATTAAATAATGGGATAAATTTTCCTCAGTCCCTCAGTTATTATAAAATATGGTATACAGTTTCAAGATTGAAATTGGCTCAGTTTAGGATACAGTTGAGTTTTTAGAGAGAGTGAGTCTACAAACTTGGTTTCTCACTAAGTCTCTACTATTCACTGTTTAATTCTATGTAACTTACTAAAATTGAGATAATTTATATGAAAGTACTTTGAAAAATTCGAAGTGCAATATGAATGGTTATTTTAATATTATTAGTATATGATGATACAAGCAAGCACATTTTAACTAGTTGGTCATAACAAATACATTTTAACTAATAAAATGTGAAGAATAGTAACCCTTTTAAAAGACAGTTAAATTCTATATTCTGCATTAGTAGTATTGTCTATACTGGACAATACATATCTTTGCATATATTTACATAATAGTTTTTAATGTGTAGAAGCTTAATTTTGGATGAATCCATACTCTGAAACACTCACACTATTACCTTGCATTCTTAAAATCTTATCGATTCCTAAACTATGAGATATAAGTCTTTAATGTTTAAATTGATAAAGAAGTATTTAATAATGTTTAAGAATAATTGTTATGTATGCAAACCATCAGTCCCTTGTCTAAAACACTACTCTTTAGGAATCACTAGTAACCAGTAATTTGCCAGGCATCATAGTTTAGAGAGAAGAAAGCCAAGAAGTTGCACCGGGAAACTGATGCACTTACTGGACTATCTTAACAGTAACCAAAAAATACATTCCAGTACCAAGTCCTCTTTTGAAATGGTTTGTGCTCTTTGGTCCACATACACATCACAAAGGTTCTATATTTTGTGTTTCCTTAAGGTACATAGGTTTGATCATTGTTCCTTGTCACTTAAAAAATCTTGCAACCCAAGCCCAGAGATGTAAGAACCTTGCTTCTCAACTAATCAGTCCTAAGTGAAGTCCAGAATCCCTGATTCTCAGGCTGGTGCAGTTTCCATTGCACTGTTCAGCTTGTGAAGCAAAAGATGAATGTTCCCACAACAAGATTTTAGCATGAAAAAAATATTCAAAATAGGAAATGTGAACCTTTATGGGAAAAAAACCTCTTTAATTTTGTTTTCAGTTACTTTTGGCCACATCTAAATTAATTCAAACAAATTAAATAATGGGATAAATTTTCCTCAGTCCCTCAGTTATTATAAAATATGGTATACAGTTTCAAGATTGAAATTGGCTCAGTTTAGGATACAGTTGAGTTTTTAGAGAGAGTGAGTCTACAAACTTGGTTTCTCACTAAGTCTCTACTATTCACTGTTTAATTCTATGTAACTTACTAAAATTGAGATAATTTATATGAAAGTACTTTGAAAAATTCGAAGTGCAATATGAATGGTTATTTTAATATTATTAGTATATGATGATACAAGCAAGCACATTTTAACTAGTTGGTCATAACAAATACATTTTAACTAATAAAATGTGAAGAATAGTAACCCTTTTAAAAGACAGTTAAATTCTATATTCTGCATTAGTAGTATTGTCTATACTGGACAATACATATCTTTGCATATATTTACATAATAGTTTTTAATGTGTAGAAGCTTAATTTTGGATGAATCCATACTCTGAAACACTCACACTATTACCTTGCATTCTTAAAATCTTATCGATTCCTAAACTATGAGATATAAGTCTTTAATGTTTAAATTGATAAAGAAGTATTTAATAATGTTTAAGAATAATTGTTATGTATGCAAACCATCAGTCCCTTGTCTAAAACACTACTCTTTAGGAATCACTAGTAACCAGTAATTTGCCAGGCATCATAGTTTAGAGAGAAGAAAGCCAAGAAGTTGCACCGGGAAACTGATGCACTTACTGGACTATCTTAACAGTAACCAAAAAATACATTCCAGTACCAAGTCCTCTTTTGAAATGGTTTGTGCTCTTTGGTCCACATACACATCACAAAGGTTCTATATTTTGTGTTTCCTTAAGGTACATAGGTTTGATCATTGTTCCTTGTCACTTAAAAAATCTTGCAACCCAAGCCCAGAGATGTAAGAACCTTGCTTCTCAACTAATCAGTCCTAAGTGAAGTCCAGAATCCCTGATTCTCAGGCTGGTGCAGTTTCCATTGCACTGTTCAGCTTGTTATGAATGGCGCAATCACTGACTGGAGTAACACTGCAGAGCTGAGACAGCTTGGTGATTCTCTCTGATCCTGGCAGCAGTGCCCTCGGAATAGGAAAGAGAGCTGTTATTATCATGTTGTGCACTCACTGAATCCTAAAAAGCTAACTCTTCTGAATGCCTTGGCGTCCAGAATTCATATTGGTGCCCCCATTGTAGAAGTTGTATTACTCAGAGTTATACAAGGAAGAACATTTTTAAACTTCTATTAACTAAAAGTATGAAAGCCAGACATTACTAATATGTAATGTACAAACAGGCATAATTTATATAAATTAAAGGGAATAGGTATGTACTCGGGGTTCACGCTCAACATCATTTTACTTTTAGACGTATACAACCAAAAACATATGAAGATCAAGTCTAAACTGCTGAAATCAATGAATGCATAATTTACATTAATTCAGTTGCGAGGCCCAGACTAAATGTTTTAGAATGCTTTTTTTAACATGTTATGAAATTATGAAGTGAATCATAAAGGTAACTCCCCTGCCTTCATGGATCTTATTATCTAGTTATGAAGTTTGAGGTTTAGGAACTTATATCAGCAACTAAATCCCTTTTTTTATAGCTAGGGTCAGACTTAGAGTGGGTAGTGGTCTTGTATGTGTTTAGCTTAAGGGATTTGGATTTGTAGAATTCTCATTCATTCCCATCTTCTTCCTCTTTTCCTCAACCATCAAGCAGTTGGTGGGAATCTCCTGCCCTGGTTTTACCTAGTTGAATTCCTAAAGTTTTTGCTGATATTAACCACCATAGACCTGCTTTATAATAGCAGTGTTCCACTCTTCCCCCTGACTACAATCTCTCTGTATAAAACCAAATTATAACTGAATACAGTTCACATTTATTGAGTACTTACTAAGTTTCAGAAACTGTTCTATCAAAGGGGAATCTTTCATGGCGTCCCTGCAGTGCTTAGTGAATAACTGTTCACCATCTTCGTGCTCAAAAAATGTTGAATAAATGGATTATTAACCTCCCTGTAAGTATCGACAGTTTATGAAAGCTAGTCTACTAGAGTGGAAATAGAATGACACTTAGATTCAAAGACTGATTTTTGTCTCACTTTTCTTATTTTGTAGTGGCCTTGCTAAGTTATTTAGCCACAGTCTCTATTTAAAATGAGACAGTGTCTCACTTTCATTGTTTCAAGTAATACAGTGTTAGTATTACAACTAATGTAGGTAAAGTGCCTTGAATATTGCATATAGTAGGGGCTCATTGATTTTAAAAATCAGTAAAACAGGAATAAATCTCTAATAGAATAATTATGTGCAACTTTAATAGTCTTACAACTAATTTGTAGCTATGATGCAAAACAATTTTGTGTTATCTGGGACACTCTCAAAAGCAGATACTTAGATGGGATAAGACACGAAAAAGATGAATGAGGCAAGACAGGTATGAAGGATAAAGGAGAAGAGGGCCATAGTAAGAGGGAGAGCCTTCAATCCACTCTGCAAGGCTGAGCCCTAGAAAGAAGATGCATGCATAGGAAAATTTTGATTTTAGAGAAATTTTGAGGGGAGAAAAAAAAAAAACTTGGCCAGGTTGTTAAGAACTCCTCCAACCAAAATTTTCTAAGATGTACTAAATAATTGCTGGTTAGAATAATGATGATAGAATAATTACTTGTATCACCGTGGTTGCTCAATCCTTGGCTCTGAGTGATCCGAGCATAGTGTGACCTGTGATAAATCTGCTTGTGTGTCCAGAGGGTGGCATGGGGGGCTATCATTTGACTGTGCTACCTGTACCAGCTGATGTGATCAGCACATTTCCATGGTTGCCACAATTACACAGGAAGAAAACAACTCTTTTCTCCCTAGTTTCCTAGTCACTTAATTTTATTCCATGTCATCTGTTTCCCCACATACATGGTGACTCACTGTATGTAGGAGTTTTGTTCCTTAACCTGTCTTGCAGGTCTTTCCATATCCCTTCATTAGAGATGCTTCATTCTTTTTACTTGTTAATAACTCCATTGTGTGAGAAATATAAATGCACCATTCCTCCTTTGATCACTTTTTAAGTTATTTTTTAAATGCCTTGCTATTTGAACAATGGTAAATAAATTTTGTTCTATTATACATGTTTGTGGATAAATTCTAGGAATAGGATGGCACAGTCACAGGTAATTTCTTTTAAAGTTAACTGCTTTATTTAGAGATAATTGTGATTTTCCATGTAGTTGTAAGAAATAATACAGAGACTTACAGTTTCCAGCAGTAGTAACTTGCAAAACTATAGTCCTTGTAATGTAGCAGTTGGAAGATTAGCATAGTAAACAGCTATTAAATATCTTGCATCTTGCACTCATTTGTGCATCTGTGTATTCATTATATATAGGGGTATATGGTTGTGTGTGGTGTGTTTAGTTTTATGCAGTTTTATTATTAGTGTAAGTTTCTGTATTCACTATGACCGTCAAGATACTATAGATTGTTCCTTGAGCACAAGAAACTCTGGTGTTGCCCTTGTACAGGCCCTCTCTTTCCTTATCTTACGTTAACGCATGGCAGTTACTATCTGATCTCTGTTTCTAAAACTTTATTATTTCAAGTATGTAAACTCTTAGGATGGACTCTTCACCAGCAAAATTCTCTTGAAATGTGTCATGGGTTGTGGAGTGATGTTAGTGGTAAGAACTTGCCTGCAATGCAGGAGACATAAGGGAGGGGGGTTCCATCTCTTGGTGAGGAAGATCCCCTGAGAAGGGAATGGCAACCCACCCCTATATTCTTGCCTGCAGAATCCCATAAGGGAGGGGTTCCAAAACTCATGAATGGTGCCATAAGTGGGGGCTATCATTTGACTGTGCTACCTGTACCAGCTGATGTGATCAGCACATTTCCATGGTTGCCACAATTACACAGGAAGAAAACAACTCTTTTCTCCCTAGTTTCCTAGTCACTTAATTTTATTCCATGTCATCTGTTTCCCCACATACATGGTGACTCACTGTATGTAGGAGTTTTGTTCCTTAACCTGTCTTGCAGGTCTTTCCATATCCCTTCATTAGAGATGCTTCATTCTTTTTACTTGTTAATAACTCCATTGTGTGAGAAATATAAATGCACCATTCCTCCTTTGATCACTTTTTAAGTTATTTTTTAAATGCCTTGCTATTTGAACAATGGTAAATAAATTTTGTTCTATTATACATGTTTGTGGATAAATTCTAGGAATAGGATGGCACAGTCACAGGTAATTTCTTTTAAAGTTAACTGCTTTATTTAGAGATAATTGTGATTTTCCATGTAGTTGTAAGAAATAATACAGAGACTTACAGTTTCCAGCAGTAGTAACTTGCAAAACTATAGTCCTTGTAATGTAGCAGTTGGAAGATTAGCATAGTAAACAGCTATTAAATATCTTGCATCTTGCACTCATTTGTGCATCTGTGTATTCATTATATATAGGGGTATATGGTTGTGTGTGGTGTGTTTAGTTTTATGCAGTTTTATTATTAGTGTAAGTTTCTGTATTCACTATGACCGTCAAGATACTATAGATTGTTCCTTGAGCACAAGAAACTCTGGTGTTGCCCTTGTACAGGCCCTCTCTTTCCTTATCTTACGTTAACGCATGGCAGTTACTATCTGATCTCTGTTTCTAAAACTTTATTATTTCAAGTATGTAAACTCTTAGGATGGACTCTTCACCAGCAAAATTCTCTTGAAATGTGTCATGGGTTGTGGAGTGATGTTAGTGGTAAGAACTTGCCTGCAATGCAGGAGACATAAGGGAGGGGGGTTCCATCTCTTGGTGAGGAAGATCCCCTGAGAAGGGAATGGCAACCCACCCCTATATTCTTGCCTGCAGAATCCCATGGACAGAGGACCCTGGTGGGCTATAAACAGGGTCACAAAGGATTGGACACAACCAAAAGACTTAGCACACATGCACGTGGTCTATATCAGCAACTAATCTTTTTTTTTTTTTTTAATTATTACTGCTGAGGAGTATCACATAGCATAGATGTGCCCGTTTGTTTCACTATTCAACCATTGAGGACATTTGGGTTGTTTACAGTTGTTGGCGATTGTAATAAAGCATTTATGAACATCCACATATAGCATTTTGTGTGAAAAGACTGTCCTCTATTGAATTGCTTTACATATCCTGTCAAAAA
Source organism: Tragulus kanchil (assembly GCA_022376925.1). Classification (NCBI taxonomy): domain Eukaryota; kingdom Metazoa; phylum Chordata; class Mammalia; order Artiodactyla; family Tragulidae; genus Tragulus; species Tragulus kanchil. The sequence continues at coordinate 114,088,828 of JAIOJX010000023.1, read as the reverse complement.
TTAGTTAAGAATATTTGTTCGGGTCTTTTTCTGCATTCTTTATTCTGTCTCATTTATCTAGCTGTCCTGCCAAAATTAGATTTTATTGATTATAATAGATATATAATAAGCCTTAATATGGGTTCATAAGTCATTCTTAAGATTACATAGTACATTTATGATTGTAAAGTTTGTCTCAACTTTCTAGAAACTAGGGTATTCTAAAAAATTAAGCCTTCAAGTATTAAATTATCGGTATAGATATATTGACACCAGTATCTGGCATCTTTCATGTTGATTTCTTGTTATAATAGGTCTTGGTCAAGAATAAGTAGAAGGAATGAGACAAGAAAATAAGGAAAGGGAAACAAAGAAAATAAGTTAGAATGGAAGGAAAAAAAGAAGGATGGAAAAAATTATTATTTTTTCAAATACATTTGTACCTTTATACCTCAGTGCTCTTCCATAAAAATTTGGTTATACTATTGGAATGATGATTGTGATGCCCTTTTTAGAAAAAGCCAGGGGTATTTAATTAGAATTTAATGGGGGGTGGCATGCTCTTGTTACTCAGAGCTAAAACATTTTTATTTTCAAAGTTCCTTTGCATGACCGAATTCTATTATAATAGAAGTTTCAGTGGGGTTTAAAGTAGATCCTGTACTCATTTGAACTCTTCAAGGAAGCTAGTTAATCAATGCTAAGTGAGATATCTCTGAAATATTTATGGTTATATTTATGATTTCTTTCCTGAAGAACTGCTAGGAAAATAAGTTTTATTTTTAAAATTTCTTGTATTTTTCCTTTTAAAGCATATTTTGTTTATATGAGTCAAGGACTATAAAACCATTTGATTATATCCCATGGTGTTTATGTTGCACTATATGGCTCAATAAATTCAACAAATGCAAAGTTGATGAGAAAGAGAAAATGTGTTTTTGTTTGTTTATTTAATTTGAAAGGTAGAGATGTGGTCATAAAATTCATCGTAATTTCAGAAAAAGTACATTAAATCATTCCATTTGCTTACTTGGTGGGCATAAAGGAAAGGGAGTCAGTGAAGTTAGAAAACTTCCTTTACAAAATCAGAAAACACTGAATAAAGATTTTATTTTCATATTAGATGTTAGAATAAACAAATATTATTTCAAGAATCATCCTTACAGAAATCATACAATGTTATGATTTTATTTTATGGCTAACATTTTATCCATTGTAATTAATTAGTTAATTATCCCCTCAGAGCCACAAGAATATGAAGTTACTTTTTAGAAAACAACTAAATCATATGTACAACTATTAACATGAGGCATATTTTTAGATATTATACTGTGAGGAATTTTTAAAGCATTAGTATAATAAACTGAAAAATGACAAATCGTAATTATAGTCAGTCTTCTGCATCCGTAGATACAGCGAGTTGACTCTCCACTATTGTAAAATGCACTAGCCATTCTACATAAGGAATTGAGTATCTGGAGATTTGGGTATCCTCAGGGACTTAGTATCTTGGATTTTGATATGCTGGAACTCACTTCCCATGGCAATCTGGACACTGCAGTTATCTGGATTGACTAAAAGGCTTTTCAATGACTACCACTCAATAGCTGTTTCTGCTCTCAGAGGTAATCTTAGACACTGCAAAGTATTTTGAATGAAAGAATTGCTGATATACTAAATCATAGGACATCTCTGATAATACAGCATGGACTAGAGAAGTTGGAAACTTTTGAAGATGAGTTCTAAACAGTTATTCTAGGCATAGAGGGCTCCCTACTCGTGGAAATGACAAAGTTCAATGAAGTCATAGATGTTGGGAGGAAGAGTTTAAGAGATGGTAGAGATGTACGTGTCTAGATGTATCACTTGTTATGGAAGAAACTTTCAGGGCCATCCTGTTTCTCATTCTTACTGTATTTTCATCATTTGATTGATTGTCTGTTTTTCTGCTAACTTGTTCTTTTGTTAAAGGCAGACACTGTATCTGTTTCTCCTGGAACAGGTTTTATGCACTGAAAATAGTTACTTAATTTTTCTCTGGAATATGAATTATTCTAAACTTGTATAAAAGGCATATCTTCAAATGTACAAAATTAAACCATGACTCTAAGAGAGAAAATTTCCAATTTGCAGCTTGACAGTGTGTATGTAACTTGTCAGTGCACTGAAAAGCAGTATGATGCTGTGATGGATTCTGATTTTGGATCCCAACTATATTCCTTTAAACAACATAATTGATTACTATCTCTGTTTTCTCATGTACAACCTGTTGATTAAAAATGTAAGATCACTAGTTAAGCACATTATCAAACTTTACACAGTGGGGACCTGCTTATGCTGAGTTGTTCTGTCACAGTTTAAATTGGTGACTACCATGGTTTGGGATATTTCATGAATTGTACATAATTAATAAGTTAACAACTATGTATGACTTACATAGTACCTTCACACTGAAACTGAATAATCAGAATACTTTCATGAACTATAGCCAAGAATTAAAATTAAGTTATAGATGTGTTCCTTTCATTTAAACTGAAACTTCATCAATACTCACTTTCCCATCGTGACAATTTTTGTAAAATGCACTAGCCATTCTACATAAGGAATTGAGTATCTGGAGATTTGGGTATCCTCAGGGACTTAGTATCTTGGATTTTGATATGCTGGAACTCACTTCCCATGGCAATCTGGACACTGCAGTTATCTGGATTGACTAAAAGGCTTTTCAATGACTACCACTCAATAGCTGTTTCTGCTCTCAGAGGTAATCTTAGACACTGCAAAGTATTTTGAATGAAAGAATTGCTGATATACTAAATCATAGGACATCTCTGATAATACAGCATGGACTAGAGAAGTTGGAAACTTTTGAAGATGAGTTCTAAACAGTTATTCTAGGCATAGAGGGCTCCCTACTCGTGGAAATGACAAAGTTCAATGAAGTCATAGATGTTGGGAGGAAGAGTTTAAGAGATGGTAGAGATGTACGTGTCTAGATGTATCACTTGTTATGGAAGAAACTTTCAGGGCCATCCTGTTTCTCATTCTTACTGTATTTTCATCATTTGATTGATTGTCTGTTTTTCTGCTAACTTGTTCTTTTGTTAAAGGCAGACACTGTATCTGTTTCTCCTGGAACAGGTTTTATGCACTGAAAATAGTTACTTAATTTTTCTCTGGAATATGAATTATTCTAAACTTGTATAAAAGGCATATCTTCAAATGTACAAAATTAAACCATGACTCTAAGAGAGAAAATTTCCAATTTGCAGCTTGACAGTGTGTATGTAACTTGTCAGTGCACTGAAAAGCAGTATGATGCTGTGATGGATTCTGATTTTGGATCCCAACTATATTCCTTTAAACAACATAATTGATTACTATCTCTGTTTTCTCATGTAAAACCTGTTGATTAAAAATGTAAGATCACTAGTTAAGCACATTATCAAACTTTACACAGTGGGGACCTGCTTATGCTGAGTTGTTCTGTCACAGTTTAAATTGGTGACTACCATGGTTTGGGATATTTCATGAATTGTACATAATTAATAAGTTAACAACTATGTATGACTTACATAGTACCTTCACACTGAAACTGAATAATCAGAATACTTTCATGAACTATAGCCAAGAATTAAAATTAAGTTATAGATGTGTTCTTTACTTGTGGGCTCATATTTCAAAAACTTACACAACTCACTGACCACAATGTTATTATACATCTCCAACCATCAAACATGCTAGAAAATTTCTAGATACTATTCATAAGTATAGGCTGGGCATAGCCTTGATACCAAAGACTAAGTGTTTGTTATTAGAAGAATTTCGGGGACATTTGAATTTGTGTTATTTAAATAGTTCTTAACATTGTGCTGGTCTAATCCTTATATTCTGCTAAGGCAACAAAATCTCATACTGAAAAATCAGTAAAGCCTTCTGCAATTAGACATTTTATTGACATCAGTTGAACAAGTGAAGCTTCAGTGGGATCCTTTGTTCTTATCAGTGAGATTCTTTGTTCTTTTTCCCTTTGTTCATTCATAAGGTGAAACAGAATGTCTCATGCTATGTTATCAAAGCCTGTCCTTATAAAATGTATATACAGCTTGATGAGTCAACTGATGTTGATGATCTGTTAAGTCACTGATACATGTGAAGTACGTAAAGAAGAAAGTGATCACAGAGCAGTTATAGTGCTTTGAAAAAATGTGATTAATATAAAAGGAATCAATGTGTTCAATCATATCACTGACTTCTTTAGGAAGCCTGACTTACCAGAGCTGCTTTTACAAAAAGCAATTGGGAGGTATTTTATGTCTGTGGGAAGAAAGTATCTTGATAATACAATGCATGTTGTACTTTCATGGACCTGCTGCTTAGACTTTGCATGTATTTAAAGTATAGATTTTTATCCGACGTTATGAACAGTACATGACATCATAGGTATATTCTGAACTTTTGCCTCCTTGGAGGTTTTATTAGAGAAATAGATACCAAGCAAATGACCCTTTGACAAAGAAAATCAAGGTGGCCCAGACAGTTACTAACATTTTTAAAAAATATTTATTTTTTTGCTTTCATCCATCTTTATTCTGTAGCCTGTGTGGGCCGCCCATCACAGTGGCCTCTTTTGTTGCAGAGCACCAGCTCTGAGCAGATGTGCTCCAGTGTGCTGGCTCACAGTTGGACACGCCAGTCCAGCCACTCCTGGCATGTGGGGTCTTCCCCATCCAGGTATCCATCCGATGCCCCTTGCACTGCAAGGCGGATTCTTTACCCACTGGACCACCTGCGAAGCCTATTTTTTTTTGAAAGGGGTAAAAATTATGTTTTAGCCTGTAACATAGCAAAAAAGAAAGCTTATCTTTTTGCAAAAAAAAAACTTCTTCATACGTGAGGTTATTAAATATATTCAGATAAGTAGGAAGAGAACATTAGAATATCAAGAGAAACTTTATGTTGTATTTTTTAAAGAATTATATGTTTTGACCAAACATTCAAAAAAATAATATATTTTGATGGAATTTTTATTTCATGAAGGAGGAGCATTTGTTTTAGAAAACGATGGATGGATATAGCAATTGGTGTGATAGTACTGGATCCATTTCATTTGAATTTTGTCATTGATGATGGTTTGATACACCAGTCTATCCCTGAGCCCGAATAAAGTGTAAGTTAGTGAAAGTTGAGTGTTTGGTGTGTTCAGTTAGCTTCATTTAACTACCTAAGTGACTACATACACAGGAAACTGGCTTATTCTATTTTAGAGTTCAGTATTTCTGTCTCCTAAGACTAAAAATTTTTACATTCAATGTGTTCAATCATATCACTGACTTCTTTAGGAAGCCTGACTTACCAGAGCTGCTTTTACAAAAAGCAATTGGGAGGTATTTTATGTCTGTGGGAAGAAAGTATCTTGATAATACAATGCATGTTGTACTTTCATGGACCTGCTGCTTAGACTTTGCATGTATTTAAAGTATAGATTTTTATCCGACGTTATGAACAGTACATGACATCATAGGTATATTCTGAACTTTTGCCTCCTTGGAGGTTTTATTAGAGAAATAGATACCAAGCAAATGACCCTTTGACAAAGAAAATCAAGGTGGCCCAGACAGTTACTAACATTTTTAAAAAATATTTATTTTTTTGCTTTCATCCATCTTTATTCTGTAGCCTGTGTGGGCCGCCCATCACAGTGGCCTCTTTTGTTGCAGAGCACCAGCTCTGAGCAGATGTGCTCCAGTGTGCTGGCTCACAGTTGGACACGCCAGTCCAGCCACTCCTGGCATGTGGGGTCTTCCCCATCCAGGTATCCATCCGATGCCCCTTGCACTGCAAGGCGGATTCTTTACCCACTGGACCACCTGCGAAGCCTATTTTTTTTTGAAAGGGGTAAAAATTATGTTTTAGCCTGTAACATAGCAATAAAGAAAGCTTATCTTTTTTGCAAAAATAAAACTTCTTCATACGTGAGGTTATTAAATATATTCAGATAAGTAGGAAGAGAACATTAGAATATCAAGAGAAACTTTATGTTGTATTTTTTAAAGAATTATATGTTTTGACCAAACATTCAAAAAAATAATATATTTTGATGGAATTTTTATTTCATGAAGGAGGAGCATTTGTTTTAGAAAACGATGGATGGATATAGCAATTGGTGTGATAGTACTGGATCCATTTCATTTGAATTTTGTCATTGATGATGGTTTGATACACCAGTCTATCCCTGAGCCCGAATAAAGTGTAAGTTAGTGAAAGTTGAGTGTTTGGTGTGTTCAGTTAGCTTCATTTAACTACCTAAGTGACTACATACACAGGAAACTGGCTTATTCTATTTTAGAGTTCAGTATTTCTGTCTCCTAAGACACTAAACATGATTTCTTCCTCACATTCAATGGGCAAGTACTGTTTGCTGCTGAAACTCAGACTCTGCAAAGAGATCTTAAGTTCACTCAAGCTCTTGCCATTTTTGGTACTCCTTTTATCTCAGTCTTAAAGAAGCACAGGACTGTTAATTTTATCCAAGGGATAATGCTGGGTTGGGACAATCTTCCTGTAAGTTGCAACACAGATAAGTCTCCTTGAAAGGTAGACAAAATATTGAAAGTTCCAAGAGCTCATCACATTGCCAAGGTTCATGCCCTGCCTTTGGTGGGAGGGCTGAGCTGTTTGTTTTTATCCTGCCCTCTTTGGGGACTGAAAATTCTATTTCATGCTAGTCTGAACCCTTCAGTCTCTGGGAAGGAACACTTGCACAGGGCCTACTTGGTTCTTTTGTCCTCTGCCTTACACTGCCAAATTGTCCTGAATTCCATGCATTAGATTCAGCCACATGAACACTTCATTGATCAAGGGAAGAGTCTGTTTTTTGGTAGGTTGTGACTGAGCAAGACTGAAAGTCTACAGTTTTGTAGACATGAAAAAAAAATCTTTTCACCACTAGACTTGATGTAGGACCAACGAATGGTTATTTTACATCTTATCTTCATGGCTATTTTTCATGTTTCAGTTTTTCTTGCCTTACTCTTTTGATTACCTGCTTCCAATCTGATGGATGTTAATAATTTAGAATCTTTGGAGACATAGATTGGGTTCCTTATCTCCTCTTAAAACCTCGGGGCTCCTTAGTCTCAACTCCTTTTAGGAAAATTTTTGAAGTATTTTCCAAACATTCAAAAAAATAATATATTTTGATGGAATTTTTATTTCATGAAGGAGGAGCATTTGTTTTAGAAAACGATGGATGGATATAGCAATTGGTGTGATAGTACTGGATCCATTTCATTTGAATTTTGTCATTGATGATGGTTTGATACACCAGTCTATCCCTGAGCCCGAATAAAGTGTAAGTTAGTGAAAGTTGAGTGTTTGGTGTGTTCAGTTAGCTTCATTTAACTACCTAAGTGACTACATACACAGGAAACTGGCTTATTCTATTTTAGAGTTCAGTATTTCTGTCTCCTAAGACACTAAACATGATTTCTTCCTCACATTCAATGGGCAAGTACTGTTTGCTGCTGAAACTCAGACTCTGCAAAGAGATCTTAAGTTCACTCAAGCTCTTGCCATTTTTGGTACTCCTTTTATCTCAGTCTTAAAGAAGCACAGGACTGTTAATTTTATCCAAGGGATAATGCTGGGTTGGGACAATCTTCCTGTAAGTTGCAACACAGATAAGTCTCCTTGAAAGGTAGACAAAATATTGAAAGTTCCAAGAGCTCATCACATTGCCAAGGTTCATGCCCTGCCTTTGGTGGGAGGGCTGAGCTGTTTGTTTTTATCCTGCCCTCTTTGGGGACTGAAAATTCTATTTCATGCTAGTCTGAACCCTTCAGTCTCTGGGAAGGAACACTTGCACAGGGCCTACTTGGTTCTTTTGTCCTCTGCCTTACACTGCCAAATTGTCCTGAATTCCATGCATTAGATTCAGCCACATGAACACTTCATTGATCAAGGGAAGAGTCTGTTTTTTGGTAGGTTGTGACTGAGCAAGACTGAAAGTCTACAGTTTTGTAGACATGAAAAAAAAATCTTTTCACCACTAGACTTGATGTAGGACCAACGAATGGTTATTTTACATCTTATCTTCATGGCTATTTTTCATGTTTCAGTTTTTCTTGCCTTACTCTTTTGATTACCTGCTTCCAATCTGATGGATGTTAATAATTTAGAATCTTTGGAGACATAGATTGGGTTCCTTATCTCCTCTTAAAATACCTCGGGGCTCCTTAGTCAAATCACTCACCTCCTTTTCAGGAAAATTTAAGTAATACCAATTAGTGTTTTGTTCAAAAGGGGGAAAAAAGAATTCTGCCTTGTTGGAGAAGATATTGTTTTGTATTTGACATGGGAGAATTGTCACTATCATACATCAGTACAAAAACCAGCAGCTACCTAAAGAGAAGTGATAAAGTATATATGGTGATTCTCAAAGTATTTTCTCATCTTGAATAGTATCGAGCAATTTAATAGTAGGAAACCTACTGAACCAGTTAGCTTTAAAAACATTTAAGACACACAAATTTTATGTGTTTTTATTATGTCAAAGCTAAAATATGCTCTAATGTTCTATTCTTTTGTATTTATAATTTTTTTAGACTGAAAACAGCATCAATAAGTTTAAAAAAAGGTGTGAGGAGCAGTTTTGAAACAAATTGCAGGGAAGGTTAAGACTCACTGGTCTGGTGCAGATTAGACCATTTGGGCCATATTTATTAAATGAATTAGAAAATTAATATGATTTTATTCAGGGAATGAATGCATGGATAACCATAGAGATTTAGAAAATGTTATAAACATTATTTGAAAAGGTTTTCCGTCCAAGAGTCTCATAGAAGGAGAACATGATAAAGATTTTTTTTAAATGCTAAAAATGATTCAATGCTTTTTAGAAATGCTATCAGTAACTGAGAAAAATTGTGACAAGAAACTAAGTGATTTGCAAGATTTAAGATATATATTTTAAGACAAAGGAGTGCAACATGACCTACAATCTGTATGAGAAGTTAGAATTTAGGTATTATTGTCCTTAAGCCCTGATTTGACAGTAGTGCTCTGCCTCATGCACGCACTTGATGTTATGAGACGCAATCTTTGACAGAGTCTGTTTTTGGTAGGTTGTGACTGAGCAAGACTGAAAGTCTACAGTTTTGTAGACATGAAAAAATCTTTTCACCACTAGACTTGATGTAGGACCAACGAATGGTTATTTTACATCTTATCTTCATGGCTATTTTTCATGTTTCAGTTTTTCTTGCCTTACTCTTTTGATTACCTGCTTCCAATCTGATGGATGTTAATAATTTAGAATCTTTGGAGACATAGATTGGGTTCCTTATCTCCTCTTAAAATACCTCGGGGCTCCTTAGTCAAATCACTCACCTCCTTTTCAGGAAAATTTAAGTAATACCAATTAGTGTTTTGTTCAAAAGGGGGAAAAAAGAATTCTGCCTTGTTGGAGAAGATATTGTTTTGTATTTGACATGGGAGAATTGTCACTATCATACATCAGTACAAAAACCAGCAGCTACCTAAAGAGAAGTGATAAAGTATATATGGTGATTCTCAAAGTATTTTCTCATCTTGAATAGTATCGAGCAATTTAATAGTAGGAAACCTACTGAACCAGTTAGCTTTAAAAACATTTAAGACACACAAATTTTATGTGTTTTTATTATGTCAAAGCTAAAATATGCTCTAATGTTCTATTCTTTTGTATTTATAATTTTTTTAGACTGAAAACAGCATCAATAAGTTTAAAAAAAGGTGTGAGGAGCAGTTTTGAAACAAATTGCAGGGAAGGTTAAGACTCACTGGTCTGGTGCAGATTAGACCATTTGGGCCATATTTATTAAATGAATTAGAAAATTAATATGATTTTATTCAGGGAATGAATGCATGGATAACCATAGAGATTTAGAAAATGTTATAAACATTATTTGAAAAGGTTTTCCGTCCAAGAGTCTCATAGAAGGAGAACATGATAAAGATTTTTTTTAAATGCTAAAAATGATTCAATGCTTTTTAGAAATGCTATCAGTAACTGAGAAAAATTGTGACAAGAAACTAAGTGATTTGCAAGATTTAAGATATATATTTTAAGACAAAGGAGTGCAACATGACCTACAATCTGTATGAGAAGTTAGAATTTAGGTATTATTGTCCTTAAGCCCATGCTATTTCTGCTCAGACAGTAGTGGCTCTGCCTCATGCACGCACTTTTAAGACCATCTCAGTCATTACATGTAATTGAGAGTTTTTTTCCATAAAGCAAAAGTGCCTTTACCACTGCATGATGATCAGTAAAGATGATGCTCATTGTATCAAGAAGGAGAAATGGTTCATATATATAATAAAGAGTGCCTGACTTAGTTAGGAAGCATTCCTCTGGGGGAGTATAAAGATCTGCACAGACAGAACAACAAATACAACATAAGGATTGAAAGATTAGATGCTATTGAGAACCTTCATATTTATTTTTCTTATCTTCAACTCAGAGTCAGTAATACTACAGTACACCTAAGAGTCATATCCTAAGAAGTGTTGCCTAAAAAATTTCAGAATAAAATTAATCATGTTGTATTACTTGAGGATGTCTGCCTCTAAACATGGTGCTACATACATGCAAAAATTATTTTCATATTTAATTAACTATACTAAAATTTCAAACCTGTCGTTTTCACATGGACTAATTTTACATGAAGTTTCAAATGACCTCTCAGGTTATATACTAACCTCAATCTGTGAATCAAGTTGAAGCATAAGTATTTAGAAAATGTCTTTTATACAAACTGAAATATCCACTGGTTGTCTTTCATTTTAGCAGTGGCTTAGCATTGTGTTTACCCGTGAGGAGCAGTTTTGAAACAAATTGCAGGGAAGGTTAAGACTCACTGGTCTGGTGCAGATTAGACCATTTGGGCCATATTTATTAAATGAATTAGAAAATTAATATGATTTTATTCAGGGAATGAATGCATGGATAACCATAGAGATTTAGAAAATGTTATAAACATTATTTGAAAAGGTTTTCCGTCCAAGAGTCTCATAGAAGGAGAACATGATAAAGATTTTTTTTAAATGCTAAAAATGATTCAATGCTTTTTAGAAATGCTATCAGTAACTGAGAAAAATTGTGACAAGAAACTAAGTGATTTGCAAGATTTAAGATATATATTTTAAGACAAAGGAGTGCAACATGACCTACAATCTGTATGAGAAGTTAGAATTTAGGTATTATTGTCCTTAAGCCCATGCTATTTCTGCTCAGACAGTAGTGGCTCTGCCTCATGCACGCACTTTTAAGACCATCTCAGTCATTACATTTAATTGAGATTTTTTTTCCATAAAGCAAAAGTGCCTTTACCACTGCATGATGATCAGTAAAGATGATGCTCATTGTATCAAGAAGGAGAAATGGTTCATATATATAATAAAGAGTGCCTGACTTAGTTAGGAAGCATTCCTCTGGGGGAGTATAAAGATCTGCACAGACAGAACAACAAATACAACATAAGGATTGAAAGATTAGATGCTATTGAGAACCTTCATATTTATTTTTCTTATCTTCAACTCAGAGTCAGTAATACTACAGTACACCTAAGAGTCATATCCTAAGAAGTGTTGCCTAAAAAATTTCAGAATAAAATTAATCATGTTGTATTACTTGAGGATGTCTGCCTCTAAACATGGTGCTACATACATGCAAAAATTATTTTCATATTTAATTAACTATACTAAAATTTCAAACCTGTCGTTTTCACATGGACTAATTTTACATGAAGTTTCAAATGACCTCTCAGGTTATATACTAACCTCAATCTGTGAATCAAGTTGAAGCATAAGTATTTAGAAAATGTCTTTTTATACAAACTGAAATATCCACTGGTTGTCTTTCATTTTAGCAGTGGCTTAGCATTGTGTTTACCCTTTATGAGAGTGTTAGATTAGCTTAGTTCTCTGTGTCTAGTAGCTTCATTAAAAGCATGCCACCAGAAGAACAAAAATACTTTCTTTTTGCCTAAAATTCAAATACCTTAAGGATGAAAAAAAATGTATCCCTGTCAATGGATTGTGAGTTTAAAATAGGAATATGGTTTCAATTTGGTAAACTCTGATTGACTTATCTTTTATTAGGCATGGTCTTTCTCCTACCCTGTTTGAAAGCATTCTTACCAATTACAGCACTCCTTTGTACTAAGGCATTGTTTCCAGCAGGCTCCTGTTAAAATGCAAATATGCCATCTGGCAAGCCTTTACCTCATTAGCTCCCACCATCCCGGCAGCACATATTATGTATCATATTTGATATGGAAGAGACACTGAGCTGATGAACTCCAAGACGGATGGAAAAACCCCAAGAAGGGTGGCGTTTGGGACATGGCCTAGGGGCAGTAGAGCAGAAAGAGAAGAGTAAGATGTAGAGGAGGCGGACGGGAAGACAGTTTTTCCAAGTTTGGCGTTTCATCCAGGCCCTCCTGGCTGTGATGGATTCACAGAGACACAGATTGCTGGAGCTGGAAGAGAAGTGTTCAGACATGTAATACAACTTTTATTTTACACTTGAGTAATCCGAGGTTGCAAAGAACAAAGTGACCTCTTTAAGTGCCCACCCTCTGCTGAATTCTCATCATTCGCTCTTAAAGCCCAGAGGGCCTGCACGTACCTGATGCATTCACATTTCATAGTGTCTGCTGTGGCTGCTTAGTCACTTCAGTCATGTCCGACTCTGCGACCCCATGGACTGTAGCCTGCCAGGCTCCTCCGTCCATGGAATTCTCCAGGCAAGAATATTGGAGTGGGTCGCCTATGCCCTCCTCCAGGGGATCTTCCCAACCCAGGGATGGAACCTGGGTCTTCTGCATGGCAGGCAGATACCTCACCACTGAGCCATCAGGGAAACCCCATATATGTATTTGAGACCCCATGGACTGCAGCTTACCAGGCTTTTATACAAACTGAAATATCCACTGGTTGTCTTTCATTTTAGCAGTGGCTTAGCATTGTGTTTACCCTTTATGAGAGTGTTAGATTAGCTTAGTTCTCTGTGTCTAGTAGCTTCATTAAAAGCATGCCACCAGAAGAACAAAAATACTTTCTTTTTGCCTAAAATTCAAATACCTTAAGGATGAAAAAATGTATCCCTGTCAATGGATTGTGAGTTTAAAATAGGAATATGGTTTCAATTTGGTAAACTCTGATTGACTTATCTTTTATTAGGCATGGTCTTTCTCCTACCCTGTTTGAAAGCATTCTTACCAATTACAGCACTCCTTTGTACTAAGGCATTGTTTCCAGCAGGCTCCTGTTAAAATGCAAATATGCCATCTGGCAAGCCTTTACCTCATTAGCTCCCACCATCCCGGCAGCACATATTATGTATCATATTTGATATGGAAGAGACACTGAGCTGATGAACTCCAAGACGGATGGAAAAACCCCAAGAAGGGTGGCGTTTGGGACATGGCCTAGGGGCAGTAGAGCAGAAAGAGAAGAGTAAGATGTAGAGGAGGCGGACGGGAAGACAGTTTTTCCAAGTTTGGCGTTTCATCCAGGCCCTCCTGGCTGTGATGGATTCACAGAGACACAGATTGCTGGAGCTGGAAGAGAAGTGTTCAGACATGTAATACAACTTTTATTTTACACTTGAGTAATCCGAGGTTGCAAAGAACAAAGTGACCTCTTTAAGTGCCCACCCTCTGCTGAATTCTCATCATTCGCTCTTAAAGCCCAGAGGGCCTGCACGTACCTGATGCATTCACATTTCATAGTGTCTGCTGTGGCTGCTTAGTCACTTCAGTCATGTCCGACTCTGCGACCCCATGGACTGTAGCCTGCCAGGCTCCTCTGTCCATGGGATTCTCCAGGCAAGAACACTGGAGTGGGTTGCCATGCCCTCCTCCAGGGGGATCTTCCCAACCCAGGGATGGAACCTGGGTCTTCTGCATGGCAGGCAGATACCTCACCACTGAGCCATCAGGGAAACCCCATATATGTATTTGAGACCCCATGGACTGCAGCTTACCAGGCTTTTCTGTCCATGGAATTTTCTAGGCAAGAATACTGGAGTGGGTTGCCATTTCCTTCTCTGTTCACAATGTGTAAAGCTGCACAAATATTGACATGCAATTTTATGTCCATAGTTTAAGTAGATTTTCCCTTCTCCAAGTACATTGAAATCCCCTAAGTATTTCTTTTATGTCTTGTCACAGCAGTTGATAGAGTTAGGGTGGTACCTACTCCAGTCACTGCTGCCCAAGGTCAACCTCCCAGCAGAAGTAGAGTTTGGCTAAAAATTCAAAGAAATTAAACTCCAGGGCAGCCCCATCTAGGAGACGGTGTGTTAAAACATTTAGAACAGTTTCTCCTGGGTTCAGAATCCTACATCCAAGTCCTGACATACTTGGAGAAAAGTTTTACATCCTGTGCTGAAAACCACATGACTACTCCTACCTTTTCCGTCCAGTTTCTGACTGCTATGCATGTGACTAGGTTGTCAAGTTGGGATTTTGAAGTGAGTGGCTGCTTCTTAAGGCTACCTTCCAGAGTAGGAGTAGGAGAGCCTCTATTTCTGCAGATCTATAACACATATTTTCTACTAATATTCGACCAGCAACAGTATATTCACAACTGAAGAAATGGTTGTGTTTTAGGTTTTGAGATAGCAATGAATGTGATTTCTCAGTATGTGGCCAGTGAACCTCTAAGATGGTGACTGGTTTTGTTAAAAATAATAATTATAATCTGGATTTCTCTCAGAGGCCTTAATTTTAACAATCCTATGTCATTGCCCAAACTCGTTTTACATATAATCACTTTTTTTTTTTTTTCTGATTATGAAGCTAACATGCTGAACTTGTGAAAGTTATGGTAACTAAGAGAAATAGTAAGGCTGTAACAGCCTCCTCCATTAAATTCCCTTGCCTAGAAACAAATTCTGGAAATCTCATATTACTGTTCAGGAATGTTAGTTGTGAATTCAGTAGTTTTACCATCATCATTGGACATCTCCTCAGAGAAGCAGAGAACTACTTTTTCCCATATTCCTTCTCTGTGAATCCAGGTTAGAGTTTGCTAAGACAGGTGCAAGATTCTTATGGAGGAAGAAGAGGAGTGGCTGGTATTAGTATTATTTGGAGGACGTGGCAGAGAGACTCAGCAGCACATACGAGATAGAAAATGGTTTTCCTAGTGAAGAACTACCCACCTGGTCATTGTTGGCTGAGGCATTTGTTTGGGGCTTCCCCCAAATTAGTGAGAATTGCAGCAGCCCTTTTGGAGATGTGAAATCCTTCATTCTGGAATACACAGTAGAGTGCCTGCCATTTCCTTAACTGAGGCCTGGCCATACATTTACTTCTATTTTTAAAATGTGTGTGTATGTATACATACATATATGTGTATGCACATACATATATTTTTGTCTCATTTTATACTTTAATATATTAAATGGACTCTGTCATTAAAAAACTTATTTTTTCTATAATATTTTAAGTCATTTTAGCATCTTGAGTCATTTCCCAATATGTGGCACTTAAAATTATTCTACTTTCAACAATATCACAAAGGGGAAATTCACAAAACCAAGGACAATTTTAGTTTATATCACTGATTATTTCCCTAATAGATAGTCAGAAATAAATTTACTGGGGCAAAGAATAGAATGGCTCATTAAGGCATTTGATATATATTGTTGTTTTTTGTTCAGAAAGATTATACAGATTGGATTCTCATTAGCAATATTTGACTGCTTTCATTATTTTATTGCATCATTAATATTAAACAATATGTTCATTCTTGTCAGACCATGTATTCTATTATGTATTGTAGAAAACTAGCCAATTACCACTTGCAGTTTGTTTAAACAAGATGGGATTTGGTGTCTATTGACAAAATGATGATTGGAAACATGGTTATTGCAGAAGTAAGAGTGGATTTTAAAACCGATATAAAACTTAGTTCGCCCCCAGAAATTCCAAAAGGCACCCAAAATATCATTCTCAGATGGAGCACTGAAAACTTCCATTAAGTACTTTTGTTCAGTGGCAGACTGCTGAGTGACTCTAATTATCAAGGCAGTTGGTCAGAGTTTCAACAAGTGCTGTCTCTTCTTTGTGACCTTAAAAGGAAACTACAGAATAGAGCACCAGATCCAGATGGTAGCCAATGAGGCATTAATGGGACTTTTTCCCATCATTCCTTCAGAGAAGCAGAGAACTACTTTTTCCCATATTCCTTCTCTGTGAATCCAGGTTAGAGTTTGCTAAGACAGGTGCAAGATTCTTATGGAGGAAGAAGAGGAGTGGCTGGTATTAGTATTATTTGGAGGACGTGGCAGAGAGACTCAGCAGCACATACGAGATAGAAAATGGTTTTCCTAGTGAAGAACTACCCACCTGGTCATTGTTGGCTGAGGCATTTGTTTGGGGCTTCCCCCAAATTAGTGAGAATTGCAGCAGCCCTTTTGGAGATGTGAAATCCTTCATTCTGGAATACACAGTAGAGTGCCTGCCATTTCCTTAACTGAGGCCTGGCCATACATTTACTTCTATTTTTAAAATGTGTGTGTATGTATACATACATATATGTGTATGCACATACATATATTTTTGTCTCATTTTATACTTTAATATATTAAATGGACTCTGTCATTAAAAAACTTATTTTTTCTATAATATTTTAAGTCATTTTAGCATCTTGAGTCATTTCCCAATATGTGGCACTTAAAATTATTCTACTTTCAACAATATCACAAAGGGGAAATTCACAAAACCAAGGACAATTTTAGTTTATATCACTGATTATTTCCCTAATAGATAGTCAGAAATAAATTTACTGGGGCAAAGAATAGAATGGCTCATTAAGGCATTTGATATATATTGTTGTTTTTTGTTCAGAAAGATTATACAGATTGGATTCTCATTAGCAATATTTGACTGCTTTCATTATTTTATTGCATCATTAATATTAAACAATATGTTCATTCTTGTCAGACCATGTATTCTATTATGTATTGTAGAAAACTAGCCAATTACCACTTGCAGTTTGTTTAAACAAGATGCGCATTTGGTGTCTATTGACAAAATGATGATTGGAAACATGGTTATTGCAGAAGTAAGAGTGGATTTTAAAACCGATATAAAACTTAGTTCGCCCCCAGAAATTCCAAAAGGCACCCAAAATATCATTCTCAGATGGAGCACTGAAAACTTCCATTAAGTACTTTTGTTCAGTGGCAGACTGCTGAGTGACTCTAATTATCAAGGCAGTTGGTCAGAGTTTCAACAAGTGCTGTCTCTTCTTTGTGACCTTAAAAGGAAACTACAGAATAGAGCACCAGATCCAGATGGTAGCCAATGAGGCATTAATGGGATGTGATCTTCCTGTAGTTTATAAGGGCTAAACCTGGTGTGAGTAACACCTATAAATTTTAAGTAAAGTTGTTTTATCTTTGAACTCTTTGAGCCTTGGTCTGGCACTCTAAGAGGAAAGCCATCATGATTATTCCTGTACTTCTAGTCCATTGTCTGAGTATGTAGAAATGATCAATGTTCTAGAAATATTCAACTTTTGTTGAAGTGATTCAGAAAGTTTAAAGTAGAAATAGAAAGCAGCTATAAGTGAAGGAAAAAAAAGAGGATCCTTAAAAGTATTAAGAATAGGATCACAAATATTGCAGAATATTTCTAAGAAAAATAAACAACAGGCAGAATAAATATCAGCATTCTGTACTGAAACTCTTTGAATTTTACATAACAAAATTCTTCATCTAAGTGACCAAAAGAAATCTGTAAATTGTAACTTGAGAAATGTTTGTACCCAGAGAAATCTGTAAATTATAACTTATAACCTCTCTCAGCCACCTGTGACATAGAATGGGAACAGAGACAATGTCTTTTCTTTCTTTCTTTTGTTGGTAACACAATGTTTTGCCAAAGTTCTCTTACCTTTCCTGCTTTCTCTTCATGCACAGACAACTGAGGTAATTATGATCTAATCAACACTGAATGATTATTAAGACAGCAGATAGCATCAGCAGCACACCATTATGACTTCAGTAATTCAACACTTTTGAATTGGGGTTATTATGATGATTTTTTGTATTGTAGAAAACACTTGCAGTTTGTTTAAACAAGATGCATTTGGTGTCTATTGACAAAATGATGATTGGAAACATGGTTATTGCAGAAGTAAGAGTGGATTTTAAAACCGATATAAAACTTAGTTCGCCCCCAGAAATTCCAAAAGGCACCCAAAATATCATTCTCAGATGGAGCACTGAAAACTTCCATTAAGTACTTTTGTTCAGTGGCAGACTGCTGAGTGACTCTAATTATCAAGGCAGTTGGTCAGAGTTTCAACAAGTGCTGTCTCTTCTTTGTGACCTTAAAAGGAAACTACAGAATAGAGCACCAGATCCAGATGGTAGCCAATGAGGCATTAATGGGATGTGATCTTCCTGTAGTTTATAAGGGCTAAACCTGGTGTGAGTAACACCTATAAATTTTAAGTAAAGTTGTTTTATCTTTGAACTCTTTGAGCCTTGGTCTGGCACTCTAAGAGGAAAGCCATCATGATTATTCCTGTACTTCTAGTCCATTGTCTGAGTATGTAGAAATGATCAATGTTCTAGAAATATTCAACTTTTGTTGAAGTGATTCAGAAAGTTTAAAGTAGAAATAGAAAGCAGCTATAAGTGAAGGAAAAAAGAGGATCCTTAAAAGTATTAAGAATAGGATCACAAATATTGCAGAATATTTCTAAGAAAAATAAACAACAGGCAGAATAAATATCAGCATTCTGTACTGAAACTCTTTGAATTTTACATAACAAAATTCTTCATCTAAGTGACCAAAAGAAATCTGTAAATTGTAACTTGAGAAATGTTTGTACCCAGAGAAATCTGTAAATTATAACTTATAACCTCTCTCAGCCACCTGTGACATAGAATGGGAACAGAGACAATGTCTTTTCTTTCTTTCTTTTGTTGGTAACACAATGTTTTGCCAAAGTTCTCTTACCTTTCCTGCTTTCTCTTCATGCACAGACAACTGAGGTAATTATGATCTAATCAACACTGAATGATTATTAAGACAGCAGATAGCATCAGCAGCACACCTTATGCTTAGCATGGATTCTTCTAAGTGTGAAGTCCTGTGGGACTGTAACTTTGCACTCTGTTAAAATGGAAAAGTAAGTTAAAAGCTTTTAAATTTGAGAGAGACTACCTAGTCTCATTTCAGGTAAAAACGAAGCCACAATTTCATTACCTGTTCTGTTTAGTGGCACTAGTGTTAAAAAATCTGTCTGCCCATGTAGGAAATGTAAGGGATGAGGGATGAAAGTTTAATCCCTGGGTCAATTCCTTGGAGGAGGGCATGGAGACTCACTGCAGTATCCTTAACTGGAGAATCCCATGGACAGAGGAATCTGGCAGGATACAGTTCATAGGGTCGCAAAGAGTCAGGTACAACTGAAGCGATCAGCACATAGCACATTTCTAACCAAAAATATAGAATAAGGTTTCTCAGCCATGGTGGTGGACTAGATAATTCTTTGCTGTAGAGGATGATTTGTGTATTATAGGCTATTTAGCAACATCCTTGTCCTGTATCCAGCAACACCCGCCCCCAAACCAAGGTCATGACAATCAAAAATGTCTTAAACATTGCCATATATTCCCTGAGGTACAAAATCATTGGATCACTTTTAGATGCTACCTCACCTTTGGACTTTATTGTTGACAGAACTCCTTAACCCAACTTTAATCAGGTTCCCCTGAGTCCAGTTTTTGACTGGACTTTACACGGAGCTCTGTTCTTGGCCCCTTTAGTTGAGTTTTAGCAAAAATCTTGTTGGATCAGTATAGGGAAAATCCCCCCACCCTCCATATCTTAGAAAATTCCTCATCTTGGTGTCTGACTACTCTTTATATCTGTTCAGATTTTTTATTCTGCACCCCTAGTGTCTTATCATTCTGGCCTGGCTTCCAGAAAAATCCTGTCAACTTGGCTTATACAGAATCTTCCTTATTCTTAATGGTTCCTCTTAGTAATTTTCTATCCACTGACCCCCACCCTGCTGCTTGACTATAAATCTCCACAGGCCCATATTGTTTTCAGAGTTAAGCTGTCTCCCCTATTGAAAAACCTGATCCCAGTATCCCCCAAATAAAGTCTTCCTTACTAACACCCACTGTATAGTCTTTTAATAGATGAAATGAATACCGTTTTCTTTCACACTGTTCAAAAGAACCTTTTGGGATGTTTGTTAAAAATTTAGATTCTCTCGATGCAGAGATCCTGATGGTGTTGATCTTGAGTGGGGCTCACATATATGCATTTTAGAAAGACCCTGGGTGACTCTGATATAGGTCATCTCTGACTTTACACTTAGAAAAACACTGATGTATGGATGAATTGATGCAAATAGAGCCCTGCCATTTGATGAGTAGAGCTTAATGATGGTTGGATGCTATTGTCATATTTACTTAGGACAACACACACACATATGGCTTCCAGATTAATGTTCAAGTCTCCAATTCAATTTGCTTTTGTAGACACAGACACAGTCTGCTTTGCAATTAGGTAAGCACCCATCTGGCAGAGAGAAAATTTGGAGGCTGTAAAATAAAACAGGTAAAGATTTTTCTTTGTCAGCAAGGCTGCCTGAAATAATGATCAGCTAATGAAAGGACTGTAGGACTGAGCATTTGTGATTCTTTGAGGGTGAATTGGAATGGATGGCCCCATTGAAACAATGCCTGATGTCAGATTATTAATGGTACCCTCCTTTCTTTCTGACTAAGCTTAATTAGTTAAATATTTTTTGAGCATAAACAAGGTCAGATATCTGAAGGAAAGCTCAATTCATTCACCTAATTCCAGAATATACAGAAATAAGATTTTAGAAATTAATTCCCATATAATTGACAGAATTTTATAATTTGCTTCCTGATGTTTTGGATTTTCATACTTGACGTGTTTACAGGGCAAATGGGCAATAAAACCAACAGGGAATCCCTTTCTTTCTTAGTGTGCAAAATCTTTCGTATGGGAAATCCCACCCTCCATATCTTAGAAAATTCCTCATCTTGGTGTCTGACTACTCTTTATATCTGTTCAGATTTTTTATTCTGCACCCCTAGTGTCTTATCATTCTGGCCTGGCTTCCAGAAAAATCCTGTCAACTTGGCTTATACAGAATCTTCCTTATTCTTAATGGTTCCTCTTAGTAATTTTCTATCCACTGACCCCCACCCTGCTGCTTGACTATAAATCTCCACAGGCCCATATTGTTTTCAGAGTTAAGCTGTCTCCCCTATTGAAAAACCTGATCCCAGTATCCCCCAAATAAAGTCTTCCTTACTAACACCCACTGTATAGTCTTTTAATAGATGAAATGAATACCGTTTTCTTTCACACTGTTCAAAAGAACCTTTTGGGATGTTTGTTAAAAATTTAGATTCTCTCGATGCAGAGATCCTGATGGTGTTGATCTTGAGTGGGGCTCACATATATGCATTTTAGAAAGACCCTGGGTGACTCTGATATAGGTCATCTCTGACTTTACACTTAGAAAAACACTGATGTATGGATGAATTGATGCAAATAGAGCCCTGCCATTTGATGAGTAGAGCTTAATGATGGTTGGATGCTATTGTCATATTTACTTAGGACAACACACACACATATGGCTTCCAGATTAATGTTCAAGTCTCCAATTCAATTTGCTTTTGTAGACACAGACACAGTCTGCTTTGCAATTAGGTAAGCACCCATCTGGCAGAGAGAAAATTTGGAGGCTGTAAAATAAAACAGGTAAAGATTTTTCTTTGTCAGCAAGGCTGCCTGAAATAATGATCAGCTAATGAAAGGACTGTAGGACTGAGCATTTGTGATTCTTTGAGGGTGAATTGGAATGGATGGCCCCATTGAAACAATGCCTGATGTCAGATTATTAATGGTACCCTCCTTTCTTTCTGACTAAGCTTAATTAGTTAAATATTTTTTGAGCATAAACAAGGTCAGATATCTGAAGGAAAGCTCAATTCATTCACCTAATTCCAGAATATACAGAAATAAGATTTTAGAAATTAATTCCCATATAATTGACAGAATTTTATAATTTGCTTCCTGATGTTTTGGATTTTCATACTTGACGTGTTTACAGGGCAAATGGGCAATAAAACCAACAGGGAATCCCTTTCTTTCTGAGTATCCTCTACGTTTTCTGCTGTTAAGATATAAGTCCGTCTCAGTATATTTCTGCCTCAGGGACTCTATTCCCAGGCTCTGCCTTCTGACTCCACTATGTTGAATGTCTTTATTCAGGAAGGCAGGGATCAAATCCGATTAGTCTCAATTAATGAATGAAGCAAATATCAAAATGTTTAGTGTTCATTTTACTTGTTTTACTAGTTACTCACTCACTGCAACGGACCATCCAGGCTCTTTCAATCTCATGTTTAGCTATTGCTTTGAAGAATCCAATTTATGCAGAGTCTCTGATAAACTCTTACTCTCATCTCATACTCACCTAGGAGGTCAGAAATATTTGAATCCGATTGTTACAACCTACCTTTTAAATAGCCTTTCTATAAGAGATGCACTCTACAGCATACAAGGATCAGTTGAAAAGAACAAGTAAATCAAGATTCAGAATATGATTACTCTCATCTCATAAAAGTACAGATTTGTGGTGTCTTTAGAAAATGTTTTTCATTTATTTGAAAAAGAGTCCATTTGGTTGTCAAAACTAGTAACTGTTTTGTATACAACTAGCAGTGTCAAGTTGTTTTAATTAAATTTCAGTGGTTTCTTCCAAGGAATCTAATATATGTTCATTAAGGCTCATTTTCTTAGATGCCATGAATGTTGCCCATTGAATGAAATACTTCCAGAAAAGAATATGTAAATGTATTATTTATAAGTCGTGAGATGAAAAAATCTAGGCATAAGGAGGTCTAACTTTAGTCCAAAATATTTGTTCTTCTTTTTGCATTTTATTAATAGGCTGAAGAATACTAATAATTATGGGTTAAATTATTTTTAAAAGCCCTTTCAATGTCAAGTCTTAATCAGAATCTAAATAGCTCAATGAAGACCCTCTCATGGAATTTGAAATATATGTACTATTCTGAATGGATAAAAAGCTTGCAGGGAAATCTCTGAATATATATGTACACAAACATAGGTTTTATAAACATGTATTTCAACTTTTCACACTTCACTGCAACAGGAAAGAATTGAAAGGCATGCCCAAAGTGGGAAAAATTGTAGGTTTAGGTGCATTACAAGGCTGCCTTGGTACAGATAAATTTTTCAAAACACACTTCACAATGTTTCAGGTGGAATTTAGTACTTGGGCTGACTTGAAACTCTTCTATATCATAAAGAGAGAGAATGCTAACAGCTAGGGGAAGGATTTGCACCTAGGTTGAGTCTGATATATAGGGTCTCATTTGACCACAAATATAGATGTCTTCCTTGTGTAAGATCCCTGGACTGAAAAAAATATAGACATCTGGATGAGAAAGGAATTCCTCTATATGAACTACCACATTTTTCATTTTTATCTATTGGGTGAATCATTCTTATAGATATTCATGGCCCTGGATACTTTGAATCCAATCTCCTGTATCCTAATGGTACAACTTCTAGGGTATTTTCTCATGAAACTCCAGGTCATTGTCCACTGTAGTCTCTTTGCCAGAGTGCCCACTGTGGAACCTTTCTCTGACTGTGGAAGCCATATTTTTTCAATGTATTTAGTTTACGTTTCAAAACTAGTAACTGTTTTGTATACAACTAGCAGTGTCAAGTTGTTTTAATTAAATTTCAGTGGTTTCTTCCAAGGAATCTAATATATGTTCATTAAGGCTCATTTTCTTAGATGCCATGAATGTTGCCCATTGAATGAAATACTTCCAGAAAAGAATATGTAAATGTATTATTTATAAGTCGTGAGATGAAAAAATCTAGGCATAAGGAGGTCTAACTTTAGTCCAAAATATTTGTTCTTCTTTTTGCATTTTATTAATAGGCTGAAGAATACTAATAATTATGGGTTAAATTATTTTTAAAAGCCCTTTCAATGTCAAGTCTTAATCAGAATCTAAATAGCTCAATGAAGACCCTCTCATGGAATTTGAAATATATGTACTATTCTGAATGGATAAAAAGCTTGCAGGGAAATCTCTGAATATATATGTACACAAACATAGGTTTTATAAACATGTATTTCAACTTTTCACACTTCACTGCAACAGGAAAGAATTGAAAGGCATGCCCAAAGTGGGAAAAATTGTAGGTTTAGGTGCATTACAAGGCTGCCTTGGTACAGATAAATTTTTCAAAACACACTTCACAATGTTTCAGGTGGAATTTAGTACTTGGGCTGACTTGAAACTCTTCTATATCATAAAGAGAGAGAATGCTAACAGCTAGGGGAAGGATTTGCACCTAGGTTGAGTCTGATATATAGGGTCTCATTTGACCACAAATATAGATGTCTTCCTTGTGTAAGATCCCTGGACTGAAAAAAATATAGACATCTGGATGAGAAAGGAATTCCTCTATATGAACTACCACATTTTTCATTTTTATCTATTGGGTGAATCATTCTTATAGATATTCATGGCCCTGGATACTTTGAATCCAATCTCCTGTATCCTAATGGTACAACTTCTAGGGTATTTTCTCATGAAACTCCAGGTCATTGTCCACTGTAGTCTCTTTGCCAGAGTGCCCACTGTGGAACCTTTCTCTGACTGTGGAAGCCATATTTTTTCAATGTATTTAGTTTACTCTGATTTACTTGTATCATGCTATTTGCTCAGAAGATGTGAATAGATATGCATCTAATTTACATGACTAATATTCTTTTTATTTTTTAACATTTATTTTATTTATTTATCTTTTGGGGGGAGGGAGGGAGCAGGCAGGCCACTTCTATTGGTCTTTCATTTCTCTATTTTCATCCGTCTTTGTTCTTTGGCTCCTGATGGGTGGGCCTCCCATTGCGGTGGCCTCTGTCCTCACAGAGTGCCGGATCTGGGCGCATGCGCGCCAGAGCTCCGGCTCAGTAATTGGACGCATCAGTCCAGCTGCTCCGTGGCATGTGGGATCTTCCCAGGCCAGGGATCGAACCGGCGCCCCTTGCACTGCAAGGCGGTGTCCTTACCCACTGGATTACCAGGGGAAGCCCCGAATTTACATGACTAATATTCTTTAGGGTTTCACTTTCTATAAACTTTACATTGGCAGTCATCTTTCATATGGATTTGTCTTAATTTTTTTCCCTGACAATAACCCTATGAGGTAGACAAGGCTGTTGTTATCTCCATTTCACAGATAACAGAATTTTGTCTTAGAGTTCCATAGAGTCCACTTCCCTAAGAACATACACAGAGTAAATGACAAAGAATGGAATCTGAGTCTGTGCTCTTTCCATAACTCCAAACTCTTGCCTTCTGCTACCTGTATGTGTATCAAGGACACAGAAAGAAGTGATCACACCTGAGAGATGGTCTATGCAATTAATAAGGAATTTAGTACTTGGGCTGACTTGAAACTCTTCTATATCATAAGAGAGAATGCTAACAGCTAGGGAAGGATTTGCACCTAGGTTGAGTCTGATATATAGGGTCTCATTTGACCACAAATATAGATGTCTTCCTTGTGTAAGATCCCTGGACTGAAAAAAATATAGACATCTGGATGAGAAAGGAATTCCTCTATATGAACTACCACATTTTTCATTTTTATCTATTGGGTGAATCATTCTTATAGATATTCATGGCCCTGGATACTTTGAATCCAATCTCCTGTATCCTAATGGTACAACTTCTAGGGTATTTTCTCATGAAACTCCAGGTCATTGTCCACTGTAGTCTCTTTGCCAGAGTGCCCACTGTGGAACCTTTCTCTGACTGTGGAAGCCATATTTTTTCAATGTATTTAGTTTACTCTGATTTACTTGTATCATGCTATTTGCTCAGAAGATGTGAATAGATATGCATCTAATTTACATGACTAATATTCTTTTTATTTTTTAACATTTATTTTATTTATTTATCTTTTGGGGGGTGGGGTGGGGAGGAAGGGGGGCGGGCGGGCCACTTCTATTGGTCTTTCATTTCTCTATTTTCATCCGTCTTTGTTCTTTGGCTCCTGATGGGTGGGCCTCCCATTGCGGTGGCCTCTGTCCTCACAGAGTGCCGGATCTGGGCGCATGCGCGCCAGAGCTCCGGCTCAGTAATTGGACGCATCAGTCCAGCTGCTCCGTGGCATGTGGGATCTTCCCAGGCCAGGGATCGAACCGGCGCCCCTTGCACTGCAAGGCGGTGTCCTTACCCACTGGATTACCAGGGGAAGCCCCGAATTTACATGACTAATATTCTTTAGGGTTTCACTTTCTATAAACTTTACATTGGCAGTCATCTTTCATATGGATTTGTCTTAATTTTTTTCCCTGACAATAACCCTATGAGGTAGACAAGGCTGTTGTTATCTCCATTTCACAGATAACAGAATTTTGTCTTAGAGTTCCATAGAGTCCACTTCCCTAAGAACATACACAGAGTAAATGACAAAGAATGGAATCTGAGTCTGTGCTCTTTCCATAACTCCAAACTCTTGCCTTCTGCTACCTGTATGTGTATCAAGGACACAGAAAGAAGTGATCACACCTGAGAGATGGTCTATGCAATTAATAAGGAATTTCATAATTATTCTAAAAAGTGAATGTGGGTAGAGAACTCTGAAACAAGGCAATTAAGTGGTTAATTATGGAATAAAAGTGTGTCTTTCTATGACTTGCATTTAAACTGTATTTAATGTCAATTTGCATATTGCAAACCTGCTGTTTATTCTGGAATTAATCTTCTTTCTAAGTTGTCCTCATTAGAAATAAGGAAAGTGATTCTGCCTAAAGTTGCCTTGAAATAGAATTAGATTTGATTTCAGTCTCAAACACTAAAAGGATGAAATACATAATGGTAGTCAGATTCATTAAGTTATGTTACAGTCAGCTTTCTGGTTTGTCACGGTGACTGTATGAAGTTAATACAGATTCTGGTACTGAGAAATGAAGTACTGCTACAGCAAATCCCTGAAGTGTGGAAGTGACCTTGGAATTGATAATTGGTTGAGGATGAAGAAATTTGGGGCAGCGAGATACAAAAAAATCAACAGTGGCTTTAACAGGTTGTTGGTAGAAAATGGAAGTTAATGATTCTGCTGGTGAGGAAATGAGGGGTATGATGAAGAAAGCCCATATTATCCAAGACAGTAGACATATTGTCATAAATAAAGTGTTAGTAGAAATATGCATGTTTAAAGTGCTTTGGTGACAAGTCAGAAGGAAATGAGAAACATGCTCTACATGGAAAGTAGAGGAAAGGTGATTTTTGTTATATAGTGGAAGAAAACTCAGGTGGATTGCATCCTAAGTTTTATACATGTCAGAATTTGTAAAGGATGAGCTTAGATATTTAGATAAAGGTGCATATTAACTTCTTGCTGCTTAAAGTAAAATGTGAGAGTGAAGAAATAAGTTGAATGAAAATTATTAAACAAAAATAAGCTAGAGTTTGATGAACTGGAAAACATTCAGTCTGTTCAGTTTGTAAAAAGATGCCAAATTAGAAGAGTCACTGTTAGGATAGCCTGTTCCAAAGAGATAGTCAAGGATGTGTCTAAAGCTTTTGGAAGATCAAAAGTGTGGCATATTGGCTCATGTAGAGGAATTTTTGAAGGTATTGAATATATGATATGATATATTCAGCCATCTCAGCAGAAGCCAAGAATAGAGATGGAATTTTTAAAAAGTAAGATCCTGTCTATTTGTGTGAATCAACATTTGTATTTATTAACTCAGTGCCTGACATGACTTCATATTATTCTGTCTTATTTGGCTGTGTATTCCTTGACAATACGTTTTTTTTTAAGTTTTTTTAGAAGAGTTTTTTAGATTTCTAGAAAAGTTTCAAAGATAATACAGAAAATACTCATATACCCCATGCCCAGATGCTTTTATTGTTAACATCTTAATAGTAGCATGGTACTTTGTTACAATTTATGATTTAGTATAGATTCATTATTATTAACACAAGTCTGTTCATTCTTTACTCAGATTTCTGTGGTTATTACCAATGGTCCCACCCTCATTTTTTTGGTGTTTTTTATTTGTTTGTTTTGTTTTGTTTTTGCTGCTGGAAGTAGTGTTAGTTCTGAGTTAGTATCTAGTAATCCCTAAAAAGACTAATTAGTTCCTTTTTCCAATGCAAAGTCACTATGAGAAAAGGCTGTAGGTTTCAATGAAAAGCTAGGAGAAACATTAGCAGTGTACAATTTAGGTAGTATAATGTGATCCTTCTCTAAATATACCCAAAGTTTCTTTCTTTCAAGTGGTTTTTAAGTTTGTAAATTGATTCAAGTCTGGAAATTGATTGAGGGGTGATCATCTATTAGTCTATGTGAAATAAAAAGAACTAGTATCAAACCTGAATAGGGGGTTGTGGGAACCTCTCATTTATAGCCACGTTGGACAGAAATTGTGGGTAACTGGGGATCTACTCTTTGCCTTTGGTGTCTGAAGTGGGCAGCAG
Organism: Tragulus kanchil; assembly: GCA_022376925.1. Taxonomy (NCBI): domain Eukaryota; kingdom Metazoa; phylum Chordata; class Mammalia; order Artiodactyla; family Tragulidae; genus Tragulus; species Tragulus kanchil. Next base: position 114,060,231 of record JAIOJX010000023.1, on the reverse strand, counting down.
CATTGTGGGACTGGGCTCTTACCCTGTAGGGTGTGCACTAACTCTGATTAGTATCAGAATTAAATTGAACTACAAGATACCCCCATGGTGTTGGAGGAAGGGTCAGGATTTATGGCAGTCAGGCAGTCAGAATTTTGGCTCACGTCCATCTCATAGTGGGCCTAGTGAGTCCCTGCACTCATCTTGTGGTTATTTTCCCAGTTCAGGCTGGCATGATCGGAATAAATACACTCATCATCTAGTGGAATCCTCAGATGATTTCCTGAACAGTGGAGTTAGGGCTATTGAAGGACCAAGAAGCCACTAGAACTAATTCTATCTAGGAAAATGTTAAACCAACAGTAATCTTTCATTCCTAGGGAACAGCAAAGATTAGTATCGCCATCAAGGACTTGAAATATGCAGATATGGGTATAGCTATTACAATACGTTTTTAAGTTTTTAAAAATTTTTTCTAGAAAAGTTTCAAAGATAATACAGAAAATACTCATATACCCCATGCCCAGATGCTTTTATTGTTAACATCTTAATAGTAGCATGGTACTTTGTTACAATTTATGATTTAGTATAGATTCATTATTATTAACACAAGTCTGTTCATTCTTTACTCAGATTTCTGTGGTTATTACCAATGGTCCCACCCTCATTTTTTTGGTGTTTTTTATTTGTTTGTTTTGTTTTGTTTTTGCTGCTGGAAGTAGTGTTAGTTCTGAGTTAGTATCTAGTAATCCCTAAAAAGACTAATTAGTTCCTTTTTCCAATGCAAAGTCACTATGAGAAAAGGCTGTAGGTTTCAATGAAAAGCTAGGAGAAACATTAGCAGTGTACAATTTAGGTAGTATAATGTGATCCTTCTCTAAATATACCCAAAGTTTCTTTCTTTCAAGTGGTTTTTAAGTTTGTAAATTGATTCAAGTCTGGAAATTGATTGAGGGGTGATCATCTATTAGTCTATGTGAAATAAAAAGAACTAGTATCAAACCTGAATAGGGGGTTGTGGGAACCTCTCATTTATAGCCACGTTGGACAGAAATTGTGGGTAACTGGGGATCTACTCTTTGCCTTTGGTGTCTGAAGTGGGCAGCAGCATTGTGGGACTGGGCTCTTACCCTGTAGGGTGTGCACTAACTCTGATTAGTATCAGAATTAAATTGAACTACAAGATACCCCCATGGTGTTGGAGGAAGGGTCAGGATTTATGGCAGTCAGGCAGTCAGAATTTTGGCTCACGTCCATCTCATAGTGGGCCTAGTGAGTCCCTGCACTCATCTTGTGGTTATTTTCCCAGTTCAGGCTGGCATGATCGGAATAAATACACTCATCATCTAGTGGAATCCTCAGATGATTTCCTGAACAGTGGAGTTAGGGCTATTGAAGGACCAAGAAGCCACTAGAACTAATTCTATCTAGGAAAATGTTAAACCAACAGTAATCTTTCATTCCTAGGGAACAGCAAAGATTAGTATCGCCATCAAGGACTTGAAATATGCAGATATGGGTATAGCTATTACAATCCCACTCAACCTACCTTGCTGGCCTTGCAGAAGCAAAATGGACCTTGGAGAATGATAATGGGCTATCATAAGCTTAACTGGGTGGTGACTACAATTGAAGCTGCTGTACCAGACATGGTTTCCACGCTTGAAGAAATGAACACATCCACTGGTGCCAAAGTACATAGCTAGTGACATGTTTTCCCTTGGCGTCTACTAGGAAAACATAAGAAGCAGTTATTTCTACTGACAAGAACAGTAGTAGACGCTACTTCAGGGGTATGTAAGTTTCCCAGCCCTATATAATAATTTAATTTTATACCATAGTTCCCATGTCAGCAATTAGCTCACTTTTCCCTTTTATAAGATGTCACATTGGTTTATAACATTGGCGACATTATGCTCATTGGACCTAGGGGAAAAGACTTAGACTTATTGGTAAGACTTTCGCATGTCAGAGTAGAAAAAAAATGTGACTGATATTCAAAGACCTTCTACCTCAGTATCAGTTTTAGGAGTTCACTGGTGTGGAGCATGTCAATATCTTCCATTCAAACCGAAGGGCTTCCCAGGTGGTAAAGAACATGTCTGGCAGTGTAGGAGACATAGGAGATGTGGTTCAATCCCTGGGTTGGGAAGATGCCCGGAGGAGGGCATGTCAACCCACTCCATTATTCTTCCCTAAAGAATACCATGGACAGTCCTTTGTAGTCCTGGTGGGCTACAGTCCATGGGGTCACAAAGAGACACAACTGAAGTGTCTTAGCACTGATTTGGATCATGTCAAGATACTCCTTCCAAACTGAAGGATGAGTTTCTGCATCTGGCTCCTCCTGCAACAAGGAAGACACAACACCTAGTGGGCTTTTATGGATTTTGAAATCAACACATGCCTCATTTGGATGTGTTGGTAGTTCAGTAAATGAAAGATTCAACAATATGCTAGACTTTAGTGGGGCCTAAAACAAGAGGAGGCTCTGGGACAGGTCCAGGCTGCTATGCAGGGTGTCCTGCCACCTGGCCCATGGGTTAGCTATTGAAGGACCAAGAAGCCACTAGAACTAATTCTATCTAGGAAAATGTTAAACCAACAGTAATCTTTCATTCCTAGGGAACAGCAAAGATTAGTATCGCCATCAAGGACTTGAAATATGCAGATATGGGTATAGCTATTACAATCCCACTCAACCTACCTTGCTGGCCTTGCAGAAGCAAAATGGACCTTGGAGAATGATAATGGGCTATCATAAGCTTAACTGGGTGGTGACTACAATTGAAGCTGCTGTACCAGACATGGTTTCCACGCTTGAAGAAATGAACACATCCACTGGTGCCAAAGTACATAGCTAGTGACATGTTTTCCCTTGGCGTCTACTAGGAAAACATAAGAAGCAGTTATTTCTACTGACAAGAACAGTAGTAGACGCTACTTCAGGGGTATGTAAGTTTCCCAGCCCTATATAATAATTTAATTTTATACCATAGTTCCCATGTCAGCAATTAGCTCACTTTTCCCTTTTATAAGATGTCACATTGGTTTATAACATTGGCGACATTATGCTCATTGGACCTAGGGGAAAAGACTTAGACTTATTGGTAAGACTTTCGCATGTCAGAGTAGAAAAAAAATGTGACTGATATTCAAAGACCTTCTACCTCAGTATCAGTTTTAGGAGTTCACTGGTGTGGAGCATGTCAATATCTTCCATTCAAACCGAAGGGCTTCCCAGGTGGTAAAGAACATGTCTGGCAGTGTAGGAGACATAGGAGATGTGGTTCAATCCCTGGGTTGGGAAGATGCCCGGAGGAGGGCATGTCAACCCACTCCATTATTCTTCCCTAAAGAATACCATGGACAGTCCTTTGTAGTCCTGGTGGGCTACAGTCCATGGGGTCACAAAGAGACACAACTGAAGTGTCTTAGCACTGATTTGGATCATGTCAAGATACTCCTTCCAAACTGAAGGATGAGTTTCTGCATCTGGCTCCTCCTGCAACAAGGAAGACACAACACCTAGTGGGCTTTTATGGATTTTGAAATCAACACATGCCTCATTTGGATGTGTTGGTAGTTCAGTAAATGAAAGATTCAACAATATGCTAGACTTTAGTGGGGCCTAAAACAAGAGGAGGCTCTGGGACAGGTCCAGGCTGCTATGCAGGGTGTTCTGCCACCTGGCCCATGTGACCAGGAGATCTAAAGGTGTTTGAATAAGGAGCCTTTTTCACAGGTCACTATAGATGAATGACACTCACATTCTTTAAGATTTTGTTGTTGTTGTTGTTCAGTCATGTCTGATTCTTTGCAACCCCATGGACTGCAGCACTCCAGGCTTCCCTGTTCTTTACCACCTCCTGGAGTTTGCTAAAGTTCCTATCCATTGAGTTGATGATACCATCAACCATCTCATTCTCTGTCATCCCTTTCTCCTTCTGCCTTCATTCTTTCTCAGCATCGGGATCTTTTCCAATGAGTTGGCTTTTTGCATCAGGTGGCCAAAGTACTGTAGCTTCAGTATCAGTCCTTCCAATGAATATTCAGGATTGATTTCCTTTAGGATTGACTGGTTTGATGTCATTGCTGTCCAAGGGACTCTTAAAAGTCTTCTCCACACCACAATTTGAAAGGATCAATTCTTTGGCATTCAGCCATTTTTATTTTCCTGCTCTTATATCTGTAAGATTTTGTATAAAATCCTTACCATCCTCCACAGGTAACTGATGTCCTTGTGAGAAGCAGCTTTTGAACTGTTTTTTTTTTTTTTTTTTTTTTTTTTAAATTTTGGTCTCCTTTTTTAAATTTATTTTTCATCCATCCTTATTCTCTGGCTTGTGTGTGCCTCCCATTACTGTGACCTCTCTTGTTGCAGAGCACTGGCTCTGGGCACATGCGTTCCAGAGTGCTGGCTTGTAATTGGACACACCATTCCAGCCACTATTTTTCCCGATCCATGCCTTCACTGCTGGCTACAGTCCATGGGGTCACAAAGAGACACAACTGAAGTGTCTTAGCACTGATTTGGATCATGTCAAGATACTCCTTCCAAACTGAAGGATGAGTTTCTGCATCTGGCTCCTCCTGCAACAAGGAAGACACAACACCTAGTGGGCTTTTATGGATTTTGAAATCAACACATGCCTCATTTGGATGTGTTGGTAGTTCAGTAAATGAAAGATTCAACAATATGCTAGACTTTAGTGGGGCCTAAAACAAGAGGAGGCTCTGGGACAGGTCCAGGCTGCTATGCAGGGTGTTCTGCCACCTGGCCCATGTGACCAGGAGATCTAAAGGTGTTTGAATAAGGAGCCTTTTTCACAGGTCACTATAGATGAATGACACTCACATTCTTTAAGATTTTGTTGTTGTTGTTGTTCAGTCATGTCTGATTCTTTGCAACCCCATGGACTGCAGCACTCCAGGCTTCCCTGTTCTTTACCACCTCCTGGAGTTTGCTAAAGTTCCTATCCATTGAGTTGATGATACCATCAACCATCTCATTCTCTGTCATCCCTTTCTCCTTCTGCCTTCATTCTTTCTCAGCATCGGGATCTTTTCCAATGAGTTGGCTTTTTGCATCAGGTGGCCAAAGTACTGTAGCTTCAGTATCAGTCCTTCCAATGAATATTCAGGATTGATTTCCTTTAGGATTGACTGGTTTGATGTCATTGCTGTCCAAGGGACTCTTAAAAGTCTTCTCCACACCACAATTTGAAAGGATCAATTCTTTGGCATTCAGCCATTTTTATTTTCCTGCTCTTATATCTGTAAGATTTTGTATAAAATCCTTACCATCCTCCACAGGTAACTGATGTCCTTGTGAGAAGCAGCTTTTGAACTGTTTTTTTTTTTTTTTTTTTTTTTTTTAAATTTTGGTCTCCTTTTTTAAATTTATTTTTCATCCATCCTTATTCTCTGGCTTGTGTGTGCCTCCCATTACTGTGACCTCTCTTGTTGCAGAGCACTGGCTCTGGGCACATGCGTTCCAGAGTGCTGGCTTGTAATTGGACACACCATTCCAGCCACTCCGCGGCATGTGGGATCTTCCCAGGCCAAGGATCCAGCCGGTGCCCCTTACACTGCAAGGTGGACTCTTTACCCACTAGACCACCAGGGATGCCCCAGCTTTTGAACTGTTAGTGGGATTTAGGAGAGACTGAGTACTTAACCATGAGCCACAAAGTTACCATGCTACCTAAGCTACCATTAATAAACTGGGTGTCATCTAACCCATAAGGCCACAAATTTGAGTCACACTGCACTCCATTATTAAGTGGAGGTGATATTTGCATAATTTGGCTAAGTGGACCCTGAAGATGCAAGTAAGTTACATGAAGAAGTAGCCCAAATGACCATGGTCCCTACTCCTGCAACACTGCCTTCCTTCTCCTTTTGTGTACCTGGGACCTCATGGGAAGTTCCCTGTGATCAACTGACACAGGAAACAAAGTCTTAGGCCTGATTTATAGGTGATTTTGTGTGGTATGCAGGCACCATTAAAAATGGACAGCTCTAACACTTAGAGCCCCTCTTTGGATATGTGCATAATTCATACCCACCAAAATCTTGAAAGCTGTTATCTTTGTGACTTTATAATATATGTATTATCAACAGGCAGACAACATTTGTACTTGAACTAGATGTAAGTGAAACCTAAATATTTCTCTTACAATTTTGCACACTGGATACTTGAAAATGTTTTCAAAGGTAGGGCCTAACTCCCTAACTCAAACTGTGTCATTTCCTAATATATACACATTCACTGGAGATCCTAGGATGTACTCATGTCAGGCCTGGCCTTACCTTGTTTTTCACATAGCTGAGTGAATCAGAACAGTGCTTAAGTAGTAATATTCTTAGAAACCATTCTTTGGTCAGTGTAGCTAGCAAAAACCTCACTACACATGAAGCTAAGTGCACAATGCATAAAAATATTTCACTAAATTAAACTTAATATTTTGACAACTCAGCTTCCCATTATCTGGGTTCTTGAAATGTCCATGGTCATTATCAAAATGATTAGACATAAAAAGGTATGTTAAGCATGTATGTTCAAGTCCAAATATGAGTAGCCTTAACTAATGGCGGTTAAAATAATTTATTTCAGGCAAACATACACAGACAACCACACTGACACACACAGAAATACATTTCTAAGGTTCCTCCTAAAGGCATGCAGAGGGCTCTCTGGAAGGAAGAAGCCCTGGCTTTACATATATCTGCCTCTCCTTTATAGAAGATGCATTGTATATTTAAGAGTGAAAATAATTGGGCCAAAGCTAATAAGAGAAGACATTATAAGCAACGTGTACAGCATACACAGACTTTCTTTGGAGATACTTGAGGGCAGTTTACATATGGGAAAATATAAGTATATCTTTGTGAAGAAACAGGAAAGAGTTTCTGAAGATAAAGGATGTCATGCTGTAATTTTGAAACAATTGAAAGTAAAACCCTATTCATCCATTATCTTTATCTGTCCATCTGTCATCTGTCCAGGACCTGGATGAGATTTCAGATTTCATTACAAAGCTGGTTAATAGCCTATTGAAGAATAAAAAACATATATTTTCTACCTAATAAAAATGATTTGCACTTCTGAACAAAAATTAGTTGTAAGTCATTTTTTTTAGAAATTGGCATTTCTTTGCAGAGTCTAGACCTTAGTTAACAATGTTAATAGCAAATAGTAAACCAAATAAAATCCCATAATCTGTATCATCACATGATCCATTAGGTATGCTTGTTTTTGTACTTGAACTGTAAGTGAAACCTAAATATTTCTCTTACAATTTTGCACACTGGATACTTGAAAATGTTTTCAAAGGTAGGGCCTAACTCCCTAACTCAAACTGTGTCATTTCCTAATATATACACATTCACTGGAGATCCTAGGATGTACTCATGTCAGGCCTGGCCTTACCTTGTTTTTCACATAGCTGAGTGAATCAGAACAGTGCTTAAGTAGTAATATTCTTAGAAACCATTCTTTGGTCAGTGTAGCTAGCAAAAACCTCACTACACATGAAGCTAAGTGCACAATGCATAAAAATATTTCACTAAATTAAACTTAATATTTTGACAACTCAGCTTCCCATTATCTGGGTTCTTGAAATGTCCATGGTCATTATCAAAATGATTAGACATAAAAAGGTATGTTAAGCATGTATGTTCAAGTCCAAATATGAGTAGCCTTAACTAATGGCGGTTAAAATAATTTATTTCAGGCAAACATACACAGACAACCACACTGACACACACAGAAATACATTTCTAAGGTTCCTCCTAAAGGCATGCAGAGGGCTCTCTGGAAGGAAGAAGCCCTGGCTTTACATATATCTGCCTCTCCTTTATAGAAGATGCATTGTATATTTAAGAGTGAAAATAATTGGGCCAAAGCTAATAAGAGAAGACATTATAAGCAACGTGTACAGCATACACAGACTTTCTTTGGAGATACTTGAGGGCAGTTTACATATGGGAAAATATAAGTATATCTTTGTGAAGAAACAGGAAAGAGTTTCTGAAGATAAAGGATGTCATGCTGTAATTTTGAAACAATTGAAAGTAAAACCCTATTCATCCATTATCTTTATCTGTCCATCTGTCATCTGTCCAGGACCTGGATGAGATTTCAGATTTCATTACAAAGCTGGTTAATAGCCTATTGAAGAATAAAAAACATATATTTTCTACCTAATAAAAATGATTTGCACTTCTGAACAAAAATTAGTTGTAAGTCATTTTTTTTAGAAATTGGCATTTCTTTGCAGAGTCTAGACCTTAGTTAACAATGTTAATAGCAAATAGTAAACCAAATAAAATCCCATAATCTGTATCATCACATGATCCATTAGGTATGCTTGTTTTTCAACCCTTAATTTTGCCATTGAAAGGGCAGGAAATAACTATTTTATTTTCAACTTCTGGATAGTTTTTCTCAAGTGGTGAACTAGGCCACTCTTCAACTGTTAAGTAGCTTGAAGTCTAGGCGAAGCAGTATCTTAGGGTGCTTCTAAGCAAGGTAGTAGTACGATTTTTGCTCTTTTTAAATCTTCAAATAACACTCTTGTAGGAGAAGAAAGGATAACAAAATAGTCTAAACTGATAAACACAATTGCCAAATACTATTACTTTTGGTATAGATAGGTGACAATGGGGAGTTTATTTGATTGTCATAGAATTAAATTGGTCTGACCTCTTGATCTAACTGACCAAGTTAATTATAATGCTGATTATCAAACCATTGGGTGCTCTTATCTGTACCAAAGTCTTCTATTTGAAAAGGATTTATGAGATTTCATTTTTATTGCAAAATTCATGAAGCTTCTACTGTGATTTATTGAAATCTACTCTATACGGAAAGCCAATTTTATAACATTCTAACATTTTTTGAAGATTTCTCTTATATAAATTTGAAACTTTCCTATAAGTTATATAATTCATGCTCTGTTCTTTTGAAATGTATTAATAGAATTAAGTAGTCCTTAGGGATATTATTATTTATAGATTTATCTATAAATGCTACTTGTTAAATGTTTCTTTTCAATTGTTCAACAATGGCAATGCCCCAAATAGTAAAATATATTACCATGCCTTTCTTTTTTTTTTAACAAACTTTATAATAAGAATGATTTTAAAATTTAATAATATAATGATTCAACATTTCTATCAGTTCAAAGTTTCTCAGCCACTGTGGCCTTTCTCTGCAGAAATAGGCTTCTACCCTGTGTGGTTTCATATAGGAAGTCAAACCAGTCTTTCAAGCTGGATTTCCCTTGTTGATAATTAATGAACAGAGTATTCCCGAATCTTTCAAGCTGGATTTCCCGATTATAAATGCATTTTTTAGAAATTGGCATTTCTTTGCAGAGTCTAGACCTTAGTTAACAATGTTAATAGCAAATAGTAAACCAAATAAAATCCCATAATCTGTATCATCACATGATCCATTAGGTATGCTTGTTTTTCAACCCTTAATTTTGCCATTGAAAGGGCAGGAAATAACTATTTTATTTTCAACTTCTGGATAGTTTTTCTCAAGTGGTGAACTAGGCCACTCTTCAACTGTTAAGTAGCTTGAAGTCTAGGCGAAGCAGTATCTTAGGGTGCTTCTAAGCAAGGTAGTAGTACGATTTTTGCTCTTTTTAAATCTTCAAATAACACTCTTGTAGGAGAAGAAAGGATAACAAAATAGTCTAAACTGATAAACACAATTGCCAAATACTATTACTTTTGGTATAGATAGGTGACAATGGGGAGTTTATTTGATTGTCATAGAATTAAATTGGTCTGACCTCTTGATCTAACTGACCAAGTTAATTATAATGCTGATTATCAAACCATTGGGTGCTCTTATCTGTACCAAAGTCTTCTATTTGAAAAGGATTTATGAGATTTCATTTTTATTGCAAAATTCATGAAGCTTCTACTGTGATTTATTGAAATCTACTCTATACGGAAAGCCAATTTTATAACATTCTAACATTTTTTGAAGATTTCTCTTATATAAATTTGAAACTTTCCTATAAGTTATATAATTCATGCTCTGTTCTTTTGAAATGTATTAATAGAATTAAGTAGTCCTTAGGGATATTATTATTTATAGATTTATCTATAAATGCTACTTGTTAAATGTTTCTTTTCAATTGTTCAACAATGGCAATGCCCCAAATAGTAAAATATATTACCATGCCTTTCTTTTTTTTTTAACAAACTTTATAATAAGAATGATTTTAAAATTTAATAATATAATGATTCAACATTTCTATCAGTTCAAAGTTTCTCAGCCACTGTGGCCTTTCTCTGCAGAAATAGGCTTCTACCCTGTGTGGTTTCATATAGGAAGTCAAACCAGTCTTTCAAGCTGGATTTCCCTTGTTGATAATTAATGAACAGAGTATTCCCGAAATATCACTTAACTCATCTCCTGATGCCCTGCATGAATCATAGCTCCGGAAAGGAAGCATCAGCACACTTCACTAATGGGATCAAATGACTAAAATAATGGCGCAAGATTGCATTTAATTGAATTTAGCATTTGATACACTCAATCTAGAGCAGAGTTTGCCAAAAATGGGTACATAAGCTATCATTTGCCTTTTTGGGGGATAGGTCTCCTGGTGTTTTACTACTGTCCACAGAGAGAACAGCAAATGCATGCTCTTCCATTCCCCCCACCCCCCACCCCAGTATTTCTGGACTTTGAAATTCAAATTCTATCTTTGAGTAGCGGATGATCTTCTAGTGATCTGCAGTGTCATGCCCTGTAAGTGATTTAATCCTGGTGAGTAGAAGGAAACATAGTTGGATCAGTGACTAGATCGTCACTCTTGTTGAACTGTAGTGTCATAGGTTGCTGCCACCAAAATTCGACCTGCCAGATGCCATTCTGGGTAAGCTGCTCTCAGAGAAAATAGCAAGATTTCTCTCTCTGGATCAAAACTAACTTATGAAATAATGACTGTAGTTATCCACTGGAATCGAGTAACATTTATTTCAAGAGTGGTTTTGCCGATTTAAATTAGTTGCATAATCTGTGAGGAATAGAAATGTGTGGGAAAAAATGCAGAAAAGAGTGTAACAGTTTTCAGACACCTAATTCCTGATCATGATGCCCTCAGAGATTTTACCAGTGTAACACGTTTTCAGACACCTAAGATTTCTCTTATATAAATTTGAAACTTTCCTATAAGTTATATAATTCATGCTCTGTTCTTTTGAAATGTATTAATAGAATTAAGTAGTCCTTAGGGATATTATTATTTATAGATTTATCTATAAATGCTACTTGTTAAATGTTTCTTTTCAATTGTTCAACAATGGCAATGCCCCAAATAGTAAAATATATTACCATGCCTTTCTTTTTTTTTTAACAAACTTTATAATAAGAATGATTTTAAAATTTAATAATATAATGATTCAACATTTCTATCAGTTCAAAGTTTCTCAGCCACTGTGGCCTTTCTCTGCAGAAATAGGCTTCTACCCTGTGTGGTTTCATATAGGAAGTCAAACCAGTCTTTCAAGCTGGATTTCCCTTGTTGATAATTAATGAACAGAGTATTCCCGAAATATCACTTAACTCATCTCCTGATGCCCTGCATGAATCATAGCTCCGGAAAGGAAGCATCAGCACACTTCACTAATGGGATCAAATGACTAAAATAATGGCGCAAGATTGCATTTAATTGAATTTAGCATTTGATACACTCAATCTAGAGCAGAGTTTGCCAAAAATGGGTACATAAGCTATCATTTGCCTTTTTGGGGGATAGGTCTCCTGGTGTTTTACTACTGTCCACAGAGAGAACAGCAAATGCATGCTCTTCCATTCCCCCCACCCCCCACCCCAGTATTTCTGGACTTTGAAATTCAAATTCTATCTTTGAGTAGCGGATGATCTTCTAGTGATCTGCAGTGTCATGCCCTGTAAGTGATTTAATCCTGGTGAGTAGAAGGAAACATAGTTGGATCAGTGACTAGATCGTCACTCTTGTTGAACTGTAGTGTCATAGGTTGCTGCCACCAAAATTCGACCTGCCAGATGCCATTCTGGGTAAGCTGCTCTCAGAGAAAATAGCAAGATTTCTCTCTCTGGATCAAAACTAACTTATGAAATAATGACTGTAGTTATCCACTGGAATCGAGTAACATTTATTTCAAGAGTGGTTTTGCCGATTTAAATTAGTTGCATAATCTGTGAGGAATAGAAATGTGTGGAGAAAAATGCAGAAAAGAGTGTAACAGTTTTCAGACACCTAATTCCTGATCATGATGCCCTCAGAGATTTTACCAGACTGATAAAACTTAGCCTCTTTTCCTGGTGCTTGTCAACTTGTTTATTGGCAAATGCCAGTTAATCAAATACTAATGGGGAAAAATACAGAAAGCATGTTATTTGATTTCAGTTTATGATAATGGGAGCCAACTCCCACTTAATCAAATGTTTTATGTTTGTGAAATAACACCGTAAGTTCTTCCTTCTTTCTCTCCTAAATATACATACACACACACATTTTCTTGTTACTTGAGAGTATAATTGGTATGTGGAAAATATTTTTCCTAATGTTCATAGAACTTTTAACCTATGTATAATAATATTTTAAACTCTTTCGGGAGAGGGAAATAGTCGATTAGTGAACTCTTATAACTGCCCAGCTTGAGAGATGCAGTCTTAATGAAATTTGTTTTGTGCTTTCCTCTTTCCTACTACCAATGTATCTCACTAGAATGAAACTCAATATGTTAAATGAAATTACTTGTTCTATTTCCTGAATAAGACTATATACAGAATTGCAAATCCCATAGTATTGAATGTAGTAATTGCAGTATTGCTTCTTTGTAGGCCTTGTCTCAAAGTTGTAAATAATATAGAGATCTGATAAAATGTTGCATGATATCATAATGTCACTGCAAAAGATTTTTTTACATCTTATTTGAAAAACATGTAGTGATTGAGGACCCCCATTTTAATTCACCCTGTGAGTAGAATTTACCAGGCAATGAACAGAAAAGAACGGGGACAAATATAGTGTTAAGCCCCTCTCATTATGTCAAGTGATAAAAGAATGTAATATTTAAAAGGTCATGGAATTATAAAGACTATTTTCAATAAAGTGGGAATGAAAATAACTTCATTAGAAAGCCAGTAATAAAACTCTTCTAATGAGCTAAAACTTAAAGATATCTGTGTTCATATTTCTCTCAGAGCATGGATAACAGAATGCTGTGGTGAATATAATGCTCATTTTAATGTCACTGCTTTTAGACTGTAAATGTATTATATTATTTTAAAATATTAATTGTATTGTTATAGTGGTAGCTAAATTTATTGATAATTATTACTTTATGCCTTAGGCCACTCTTTTTGTAGCTGTGATCCCATTTAGTCCTCAGCAGCACTCCTAGGTAGTGTTAATTTTTTCTATCATATATTTGAGGAAATTAAGGCATAGAAGTATTGGTAAGTTTTCCGAGTATTCTGTAAGATTGTTTTTTACTTTTCATGGCACTGTACTGTGGTATTGAATTATATAAGCTCACTTCCCTTTCAGAATGCCTAATGCTTTTATGGAATGAAGCATCTGTCAGCAAGTAGATTTGCAGTATCTGCATTATATATCTAATACAAAATACTCAAAGCAAACTAACTTCATGATGCTGTCAAAATCAGATCTCCCTTTCTCTCCCTTGTAACTCCTACTTCCCCTTGCTGGTGTACAAGTTTCTTGTTCATAGATCTGCCTCTATCTCCTATTTGTTTATTATGGCCTTTTCCAATGGTCATCTTGGTAAGAAGCATCTTCCTGAGATGGTTTCCTAAACTCAGGTGATTATTTTAATTCTTTCGCTACTATGCTGTCTCACACACACACATTCATGTTTTGCTCTTCCTTAACATACAAAAATGAGGAATGTCTATGATTTCAGGAGGTCGTTTATCCCAAGCCTAGCTTCCTGTGATTCTCTGTCTACCTCTGTGTGGTTGCCTGTTTCCTTGCAGCTTGAATGTCTGTGATTAGTGACTCTCTTGGAGTCTTTAGAAGTGCCATTGCAGAACCTCATTATGAAATGACCTAAACATAAGATAGGGATGTTTTGTCATGTCTGCATTTGTGTGTGTGTGTATGTGTATGAATGATGTCAAATATCCAGGATTCTAAAATTCCTATTTCTACTGGATACAAAATTGTAATTAGGATTGGAAATCTTGACTTGGAATCCTTTGTATTTCCAAAGAGTGATTTTTTTTTAATATATACTCAAAATTCAATGTCAGTTAAAAAATTTCTTTGTGACTTTTTAAAACCAGTTTTGACTTTAAACAGTAATATTTTGCCAGCTTCTGAGAAATATGTTAGAACAATATAAAATTTCTATTCTTATATCTTTACTAACTCTTCAAATGTTTTTGAAAAGTGTGCTGACAGGTGATAAGTCAAACTGAGAACCACCTGCTCTGAGTGTTTAAATGATAAGCGCTTGCTTTGTTTTGAATACATTTCAAATAAATATTTGAGTAATATCTGAAATGTATACTATTATTTAGAGTAATGTTCAATTCAGTTATGTATACATATATATAAGGCATAGAAGTATTGGTAAGTTTTCCGAATTAATTTTTTTTAAGTTTTTTCTACTTCCTTTCAGAATGCCTAATGCTTTTATGGAATGAAGCATCTGTCAGCAAGTAGATTTGCAGTATCTGCATTATATATCTAATACAAAATACTCAAAGCAAACTAACTTCATGATGCTGTCAAAATCAGATCTCCCTTTCTCTCCCTTGTAACTCCTACTTCCCCTTGCTGGTGTACAAGTTTCTTGTTCATAGATCTGCCTCTATCTCCTATTTGTTTATTATGGCCTTTTCCAATGGTCATCTTGGTAAGAAGCATCTTCCTGAGATGGTTTCCTAAACTCAGGTGATTATTTTAATTCTTTCGCTACTATGCTGTCTCACACACACACATTCATGTTTTGCTCTTCCTTAACATACAAAAATGAGGAATGTCTATGATTTCAGGAGGTCGTTTATCCCAAGCCTAGCTTCCTGTGATTCTCTGTCTACCTCTGTGTGGTTGCCTGTTTCCTTGCAGCTTGAATGTCTGTGATTAGTGACTCTCTTGGAGTCTTTAGAAGTGCCATTGCAGAACCTCATTATGAAATGACCTAAACATAAGATAGGGATGTTTTGTCATGTCTGCATTTGTGTGTGTGTGTATGTGTATGAATGATGTCAAATATCCAGGATTCTAAAATTCCTATTTCTACTGGATACAAAATTGTAATTAGGATTGGAAATCTTGACTTGGAATCCTTTGTATTTCCAAAGAGTGATTTTTTTTTAATATATACTCAAAATTCAATGTCAGTTAAAAAATTTCTTTGTGACTTTTTAAAACCAGTTTTGACTTTAAACAGTAATATTTTGCCAGCTTCTGAGAAATATGTTAGAACAATATAAAATTTCTATTCTTATATCTTTACTAACTCTTCAAATGTTTTTGAAAAGTGTGCTGACAGGTGATAAGTCAAACTGAGAACCACCTGCTCTGAGTGTTTAAATGATAAGCGCTTGCTTTGTTTTGAATACATTTCAAATAAATATTTGAGTAATATCTGAAATGTATACTATTATTTAGAGTAATAAATTGTCTCAATTCACGTTTATGTATACATATATATATAAATGGTGAAATTCCTTCACATTAAAGAAATCACTTATTTTTCTATTTGTCCCTGATACATGCCCCAATAAAATTTCAAATTTTAGTAGCAAGAAATATGCTAAAGTTTGACAATATGTTTACTGGCTATAGTTTTACCACATGTTTACTATTTTAAAGCTAGTTGCTTTGCTAAAATACATATTAACATATAAGATATAGTCAATGAATTTGGAACCAAGTATTGACATCAGGACAAAGGTAGATTTACATATTCTTAAAGGGAAAATGCTATTGTTTTAAATTTCTTTTTAAGGAAAGTCCTGGGAATCCTAGAAGTCAACAAATGAGGTTCTGAATTTTATGAAAGAGTATTATGTGGTTGTTTTCAGGAAGGAGTGTGTATGTGTGTTTTTCTTAGTCTTAACATTTTCTCCAGGAATCCAAAGATATTCATGACCCCCAAACTAATGTGAACTATAGCAACAAAAATTGTATGTTTTAAAAATCAATTTAACTCCAGAATCATGGGGAATGATATCACTAGTGACCAAATCAATCTGCAAAATAATCTCCTACTGATCTTAACTATCCCTAGTCAGGATTATCCTTTAGAAAGTATGAGTTGAAACCTAGAATATAAACTAGGTGATAACTCTGAAGTGCTTTCATAGCTCTATTGGTACAAACCAGGGAAGACATTTATAGGGCATATAGAACATAATCAGTTTCATTAATTCAGTCATTTGAAGATATATACTGTAATTGTTAATTTGCTCTTAAGTCATTTCTCATGGAGTCAAATTTTCATTTTGACTTGAAACTTCATTTTTCTAGTTCTTTTGATCTTTGCCTGGAGTGGGTATCTATAGTCTTACTCTAATCATGTTACTTCATTCCACTTTTATACTGAAAAATAACAGAAACTTTTAAATCTTTTTTTAATTTATGTCATAGCTATGTGGGTTATTCATGTGTTCCATGTGCCTTTTTGTAACTTCTGAAATTCTTCATTATATTAAACCACTGCCTCAGACTCAGCAATTCTTAAGGGGCTCATCTGAGTATGTAAAACCAGTTGTGATGTTAAGAGGAAAGAAACATTGTCCTTTATGATTGGTCTGGATAGAGAAAACAGTGTGATATATGGAGAAAAATTCACTCAGATGAATTTTCCTTAGTCACGTGGTATTAAATATTCCTCCATGCACTTCCATTCTCACATCTGTAGATAATATTTCACAAAATTTCTGAAAGGATTAAATGTAAAAATTTATATGAACCAACTTCACAAACTGTATCTGATTGCACAAATGTTAAAACATCATCATACACTGAGGCTTATCTTACCTCGTGAGATTCTGAATCCATCAAAGGGTGTGTTGTTTCTGGTTTGGGGGCTGTTTTTGATGACTTCACCCTAGAGAAAAATAGCTTGCCTAAGGCTTGCCATGTAGGCCTGCTGCACTGTAAGCTCCCTCTGCTCATTTTTGGCAGGTTGTTCTGATTTATTGAGCTATTTGATTTATTTAATGTACCATGCCTTTGACTGCATATACTCTATAGCAGGCACTCCCAACAATGCCCCCCCCAACTACATTAATACTTTCTATCACTAGTGACCAAATCAATCTGCAAAATAATCTCCTACTGATCTTAACTATCCCTAGTCAGGATTATCCTTTAGAAAGTATGAGTTGAAACCTAGAATATAAACTAGGTGATAACTCTGAAGTGCTTTCATAGCTCTATTGGTACAAACCAGGGAAGACATTTATAGGGCATATAGAACATAATCAGTTTCATTAATTCAGTCATTTGAAGATATATACTGTAATTGTTAATTTGCTCTTAAGTCATTTCTCATGGAGTCAAATTTTCATTTTGACTTGAAACTTCATTTTTCTAGTTCTTTTGATCTTTGCCTGGAGTGGGTATCTATAGTCTTACTCTAATCATGTTACTTCATTCCACTTTTATACTGAAAAATAACAGAAACTTTTAAATCTTTTTTTAATTTATGTCATAGCTATGTGGGTTATTCATGTGTTCCATGTGCCTTTTTGTAACTTCTGAAATTCTTCATTATATTAAACCACTGCCTCAGACTCAGCAATTTTTAAAGGGGGCTCATCTGAGTATGTAAAACCAGTTGTGATGTTAAGAGGAAAGAAACATTGTCCTTTATGATTGGTCTGGATAGAGAAAACAGTGTGATATATGGAGAAAAATTCACTCAGATGAATTTTCCTTAGTCACGTGGTATTAAATATTCCTCCATGCACTTCCATTCTCACATCTGTAGATAATATTTCACAAAATTTCTGAAAGGATTAAATGTAAAAATTTATATGAACCAACTTCACAAACTGTATCTGATTGCACAAATGTTAAAACATCATCATACACTGAGGCTTATCTTACCTCGTGAGATTCTGAATCCATCAAAGGGTGTGTTGTTTCTGGTTTGGGGGCTGTTTTTGATGACTTCACCCTAGAGAAAAATAGCTTGCCTAAGGCTTGCCATGTAGGCCTGCTGCACTGTAAGCTCCCTCTGCTCATTTTTGGCAGGTTGTTCTGATTTATTGAGCTATTTGATTTATTTAATGTACCATGCCTTTGACTGCATATACTCTATAGCAGTCACTCAAAATGCAAACAAACATATCATATGCTCTTTAATTACTCCCACCCCCCTTATTATCAATCACTGCCAGTATCAATGGAACAGCTGTGATTCTTGCCATAAAATTAAGGTCAGCAAACTTGGGTTTGCAGGAGTGAATAGCAGCATTTCTGCTGAAAATCCTTAACTGAATGTTTTAATTCTAAAGCTCATTCTCAGGAAATAGGTATTTATGATACAGCTTGCTCACGGTAAAAATGGAATGGAAAAGAGATATGATAATTGAGTAAGAGGAAGGAAAGACAAGTAGGAGTAAACAAAATAAAGTTTTGTAAAAATGAGGAAACAAAAAGTAAAGATGATAATATAGTTGCTTTTAATATGCTCATCCTGATTTAGAGACAAGTGCAGTAACATTCAGCATGCACACACAAATGCACACTCACTTTAAACACCCAATGGGCTGATCTTTGATTCCAGATTACAATGTTTCAACTTCTTAAATCTTACTCTTTTTTCTTCACCTTTTTTGTTGCTGATTCATTATTTATGATTTTTTTTCTGTTAATTGTAACCATCCTTAAGTTCAGTAATTCTGTATAGATATGCTTCTGGTAATAATATGAATATGATCAATCTCTGCAATTTCCCCTTGATCTACTTTTGCAGAAAACTTTCTGTCATCTTAATTCCTTTCTGTACTTACAAAAAATACCTATTTTGAAGGGAGGCACTACTAACAGAATGGAAATACAACCAATTTTCCATCCAGGTATTTTATCAGTGCTATGTAATTTCAAATCTGTCCCAGTTTTACATAAATTTGTGAATGAAAAGAATAGAATATATATTATATAGTTTGTGTATATATATGCATATATATATATATATATATACATGCATACAGTGGAGAAATTGTGAGTTCAGTTCCAGATCACTAAAATAAAATAAAATTGCAGTAAAGCAAGTCACACAAATTTTGTTTTCCAAGCACATGTAAAACTGATGTTTCTACTACACTGTTTTCTATTAACTGTGAAGTAGCACTTTGGTAAAATATATATATATATAAGTATACGTACCTCATTTAAAAATACTTTATCGCTAAAAAATGCTAACCATCATCTGAGCCTTCAGTGAGTCATAGTAGTAACATCAAATATCACTGATCACGGATCACCATAGCAAACATAATAATAATGAAAAGTTTGAACTATTGCAAACATTCACAAAATGTCATACAGAGACATGAAATGTGCAAATGCTCTTGGAGAAGATGAGTAACAAATAAGTTTTGCTCACAAAATGAGGTAAAATGGAATGGAAAAGAGATATGATAATTGAGTAAGAGGAAGGAAAGACAAGTAGGAGTAAACAAAATAAAGTTTTGTAAAAATGAGGAAACAAAAAGTAAAGATGATAATATAGTTGCTTTTAATATGCTCATCCTGATTTAGAGACAAGTGCAGTAACATTCAGCATGCACACACAAATGCACACTCACTTTAAACACCCAATGGGCTGATCTTTGATTCCAGATTACAATGTTTCAACTTCTTAAATCTTACTCTTTTTTCTTCACCTTTTTTGTTGCTGATTCATTATTTATGATTTTTTTTCTGTTAATTGTAACCATCCTTAAGTTCAGTAATTCTGTATAGATATGCTTCTGGTAATAATATGAATATGATCAATCTCTGCAATTTCCCCTTGATCTACTTTTGCAGAAAACTTTCTGTCATCTTAATTCCTTTCTGTACTTACAAAAAATACCTATTTTGAAGGGAGGCACTACTAACAGAATGGAAATACAACCAATTTTCCATCCAGGTATTTTATCAGTGCTATGTAATTTCAAATCTGTCCCAGTTTTACATAAATTTGTGAATGAAAAGAATAGAATATATATTATATAGTTTGTGTATATATATGCATATATATATATATATATATACATGCATACAGTGGAGAAATTGTGAGTTCAGTTCCAGATCACTAAAATAAAATAAAATTGCAGTAAAGCAAGTCACACAAATTTTGTTTTCCAAGCACATGTAAAACTGATGTTTCTACTACACTGTTTTCTATTAACTGTGAAGTAGCACTTTGGTAAAATATATATATATATAAGTATACGTACCTCATTTAAAAATACTTTATCGCTAAAAAATGCTAACCATCATCTGAGCCTTCAGTGAGTCATAGTAGTAACATCAAATATCACTGATCACGGATCACCATAGCAAACATAATAATAATGAAAAGTTTGAACTATTGCAAACATTCACAAAATGTCATACAGAGACATGAAATGTGCAAATGCTCTTGGAGAAATAGCACTAATAGACTTGCTCCATGCATGGTTGCTACAAATCTTCAATTTGTAATAAAAAATGCAGTATCTCCCAAGCTCAATAACATAATCATGTACACTTGAAAATTCAAACAATATTGCATATGCTCAGTAACTTATGACAATAGTATTTTCATGCTGTTGGAAGAACAGTGGAATTTGTCAGTCTGTATGTAACCCTCATGCTTCTGGATGAATACATACTTGGTAGCAATGGCAATTGCTCAACTGAGATTTTCTAAGCTATGTTTCTGGGGGCAGGCATTTCTCAAAATCATCATTGAGTAATCTTTGTATTTGTCCAAAAGGTCTCAAGTGCTTTCAGATTGTGTTTCCTCTCATTTAATCAATCACTTCAGCCTATTGCAAGACAAGGGTAATCTTCTGGAATAGCAGTTTCAAGATTTAATGTTTCATCAGTTATATAATATTTGAAAACAAGAGGTATTTAATCAGTTATTGTTGACTTTAAATGGATTTCCATTCATTTAGTGACAAATCTATAGGAAAGAATGTGACAATTACTGTGTAAAATTAAAAGAATGTCAAATAGGCAAAATAACTGCATAAATATGGAAACCTATATTGCTGATGCATTATATGCACCAGTGCTTATATGTTTCTCATTTAAAGACTGCAACAACTATTGTGCTAACAATTGTTAGCTCATTTTTTATCTATGAGTAAAATTTGGTGCAGAAAAGTTAACAAGTTACCTTTGTGCTGACTCACTCTGTTAAGGGATTGAATGATAACATTGCCAGTCTTGAGAGCAACTTGTTCTACTGTACCATATGGTCCTTTCAGGACACAT
Organism: Tragulus kanchil; assembly: GCA_022376925.1. Classification (NCBI taxonomy): domain Eukaryota; kingdom Metazoa; phylum Chordata; class Mammalia; order Artiodactyla; family Tragulidae; genus Tragulus; species Tragulus kanchil. The sequence continues at coordinate 114,038,776 of JAIOJX010000023.1, read as the reverse complement.
AGCCTATTAAGAAGAGAGTATGCAAACACATAAAAAAAAAAAAAAAATGCAGTTTGTAGAAGTTAGAGTAGCTATTTTTTTTAAGTGGAGCTCTAAAAGTTCCAAAATTGATTACCAAGTAGGTTGAATGATTTTGGTGATTTGCAATGCATTGTTCTGTGTCCATTTTGTTAAATCAACAGATGTCCCTAAAACCAGTGAAAAATAGAAAGTACATCTCAAAAAGGCACAAAGTAACTTTGAAAGGGCAAGATTGATTTTCTACTTTTATAGCTCTTCTCTTTAAGAAGATACATTTTGTGAGGTTTTTTGCTTTTAGATTCTGAAACATACCTCTGATTTTTGATTTTGAAAGTATTCAGAGACCAGTCCTTCAAGTGAAAATTGTCACTTCGCAAATATGGATGATATATCAGGTATTTCTTGCAGAATGTCTGATGAGGTGAGATTCTTTCCTAAAAACATGTTACAGATTAGTATCAAAACCCTGAACAATACCACTGAAATCAAGGACATTCCGCAGAACAGCAATCAATTGTTATGGAATAGATAATGTGTTTCCTTACAAAGCAAGAGAATAACTACCATGTGGATGTTATTAATCTTCCCTGAAATCATTTTAACATTCCAAAGGGGACTGTTAAACTGTTTTCTTTTTGTCTTTCCTCTTTTCAAAGGAAATACAAAAAAAGTGTACTGATTCATTGTCAAATTACAGACAACTGTATAGCTCAATCAAGGGCATTGAATTAACTATTTTCTGGTAAGTCAGACTTATAGTTTACTCCAGGTAGTATAAATATGTTTTAAAATTGCCCTTTTATATGATAAAAAGGAGTTGGACTGGTTAAAAGGATAGGACTGTACTTAAGTAGCCAAAGTCATATGTCTATATGTATGTAAGTATATGTGCACATTTATTTCCTAAATTAATATATATACATTATATACCTAGTACAGATTTTTAAAGAAAAGAAAGTATTTCAAAGAGATCCATATTAAGCAAATAGAAATGCACTTTCTTCAGTGCTACTTAATTTTGTCATTCTCTCATGATAATTTTAATTTTGTGGCAAATATTCTTCAGAGTATAATTCCTGAGTGTATGAGTGTGCCATTGCTGCTATAAATTACTTTACTTGTAATAGTGCTGGTTTTCATGTGCACCTTTAATTTATATCTATTTAGGGATATTATCTGTAAACTGATCTAAAATAATATTCATCATATATGCTTAATACAGTGACAGTCAGGTTTTTTCTTTTTACCAGGTTGAAATTTTTAAAACAAAGTAAAACCAGTGAAAATAGAAAGTACATCTCAAAAAGGCACAAAGTAACTTTGAAAGGGCAAGATTGATTTTCTACTTTTATAGCTCTTCTCTTTAAGAAGATACATTTTGTGAGGTTTTTTGCTTTTAGATTCTGAAACATACCTCTGATTTTTGATTTTGAAAGTATTCAGAGACCAGTCCTTCAAGTGAAAATTGTCACTTCGCAAATATGGATGATATATCAGGTATTTCTTGCAGAATGTCTGATGAGGTGAGATTCTTTCCTAAAAACATGTTACAGATTAGTATCAAAACCCTGAACAATACCACTGAAATCAAGGACATTCCGCAGAACAGCAATCAATTGTTATGGAATAGATAATGTGTTTCCTTACAAAGCAAGAGAATAACTACCATGTGGATGTTATTAATCTTCCCTGAAATCATTTTAACATTCCAAAGGGGACTGTTAAACTGTTTTCTTTTTGTCTTTCCTCTTTTCAAAGGAAATACAAAAAAAGTGTACTGATTCATTGTCAAATTACAGACAACTGTATAGCTCAATCAAGGGCATTGAATTAACTATTTTCTGGTAAGTCAGACTTATAGTTTACTCCAGGTAGTATAAATATGTTTTAAAATTGCCCTTTTATATGATAAAAAGGAGTTGGACTGGTTAAAAGGATAGGACTGTACTTAAGTAGCCAAAGTCATATGTCTATATGTATGTAAGTATATGTGCACATTTATTTCCTAAATTAATATATATACATTATATACCTAGTACAGATTTTTAAAGAAAAGAAAGTATTTCAAAGAGATCCATATTAAGCAAATAGAAATGCACTTTCTTCAGTGCTACTTAATTTTGTCATTCTCTCATGATAATTTTAATTTTGTGGCAAATATTCTTCAGAGTATAATTCCTGAGTGTATGAGTGTGCCATTGCTGCTATAAATTACTTTACTTGTAATAGTGCTGGTTTTCATGTGCACCTTTAATTTATATCTATTTAGGGATATTATCTGTAAACTGATCTAAAATAATATTCATCATATATGCTTAATACAGTGACAGTCAGGTACTTTTTACCAGGTTGAAATCTTATCTTTCAAATTATGTTTTCCTTTTGATTTTACTTAAGTTTATTTGTAGTTAACAAAAGATCACAAATTGTTACAATTCACATTTGATATTAACACATTTTTTGTTCACTTGCCACTATTTTTTTAAGTTTTTTATTTATTTATTTTTACACCAAAAGCATTTTTATTGGAATATATTCAATTAACAATTTTGTGATAGTTTCAGGTGAACAGTGAAGTGTCACTTAGCACTAAGCACTGTCTTGCACAGTGTCTACTTTGTTTTATTTGAGACTTCTTTAAAATTTGAGTGCCTGATTTTATTTTCATTTATCAGCATATTAAGAATAGTGATATATTATGCATATTTATTACGTTCTTGTAGCCTGTTCTCTGATGAAAGTGGGAATTCTATGTTCTCAATAGTACAGCAACTAAAAAGCTGTTGTTTCAGAACAGTTTCAAAATATTCATTTCCTTAGCATTTTTAAGCCCAGTGTTCAGATTTAAAACAATGGTGAAAATGTATTCCTTGACCTAAATGACATCAGAATCACAAGAAAAATATCTCTATAAAAATTACAATGAAGCATGACAAGTATTGTTAAGTGCACAGCATTTTCACCTCTGTATGTAGAATGAAGTTTTGAACTCTGATAGTGAAGGAGCCTAGGTAGCACTGAGATTGTGAGCTGGATATTGTGTTAAAATGCACTCTGCAGGCCAGTGCTGGAAATCAGAGAGGGGAATGATGGTGAGGTTTGTGAAGTGTATGACCTAAGTCTGTGTAAATTCATCATAAAATGCAATATCCTATAAGGGGTAGTGATGGGTGGTGACTGAATAGTAAAAGGAGAGTTCATAGAATTATAGTGACTTAAACCTAAACAGCCCATGACTGACTAAAGAATGCCAAGCAGCGATCAACTGTTTTGAAGAGTGTTTAAGAACTGACTTGGTACAAATGAGCTGTTGATATATCACATAGATGACTTACCTGCTGCCATCCTAGTGCCTAAATTTTTACTTCAGTCTGAGACATTGATAAGTTGAGATGACTCAATGTAGGTGCATTTCTTTTGAAACAGTAATGAAATGAACAAACCAAATTGGTTAGGAAATTATGTTATATATCCTAAAAATATTACTCTTTCTCTTGAGTCTGTTTCTAAGCTGATTCAAATTTAACAGCTTAGTTAACCAAGTTGGCTATTGGAATATGTCTATCATATGGCAAGATTTATTGAGGAAGAAATATGTATAGAATTTGCACTCAGTCCAGGTATGGGATAACAGTATTTACTGAGTTATATCTACCCAACTTTGTATCCCACCCTTGAGGTGAAAAATATAGTAATGGAATTATGTAAAGTTAGATAGGAAATTATTGTGGGTTTTATTAAGTTGAGAGAAAAGAACGGTGAGAAGTAATTCGACTCAGTCTAGTCATGGGGTAATATTAGCTTTGATTATTGATAGGATATAGGATTAAAAAGAGATGGATGAATCAGGGTTGATACCTCAAATTTCTGGCCTGATTATATACATGAGTGCAGAGCTAATAGCTGACTGAAAATATGGAACTGAAGCTTTTGGGGAAAAAAATCAATGTAATTTGCCACAAAGAGAAATACTGAACATAAAAGATGTTCAGTAAAAAGATGATGGGTTGAGGGAAAAGATCTAGGATGGAGATATACATTTGAGAATAATCTGTATGTAAATTGCATGCAAAACAAATGCCTATATGCCTCACAAAATCATTGGTTACCCACAAAGATGTATTCATTTACATGAGTGTATTTCTTGTAAATTAAACTAAATACAACATAGTCGTATTTTAAAAACATTTAAAAATAAAAAGTAAGCAACTCTGGATTCTCTCCACGGTGTTCATCAGGAAAGTGACCAAAAAATAATGGTTCCTAGTTGCCTGAGTTATCATCAATAGTAGGACATGCAAAAAATAGTATTTGAAATTATTGGATATAAAAATATTTGCTATATTTAAATATTTGTCATTCAATTTTCCAATCTCTACAAGTGTATTGTTCATTGACTTTAATTGCATTTAATTGAATTACATTGAGTGTCATGGCGTATAGTTTTTCTTCTTCTTTTTTCTTTTTTACCTTAGCTTCTCATAACATTTTTGAGCATATGAAGGCCATGTTTCCTCCTTTGAATGCAATGAACTGATTGCCAGCTATAATTTAGAAGCTTTTTATGAGACACCCTGCATGAATTGAGAGTTCCACACACAGAAGCAAGAGATATTGTCATTCATGAGACATTTTAAGTTTATACTGCACCCATGGAATCCAAATATGCTGAATGTGCAAAACAAAAAAGTGGGGAAGGAATAGCCACTCTTAGGTTTTATTTTTATCTTGCATGTAGGTTATTAAATATTAATTTTCTTGTTTCTTGGATGCCATTTCTCCTTACTTGTTGAGGCCAATATTGTTCTTAGATTCAACCAAGATTTAAAGAGGAACAATTATAAAGAATTTTCCTTGTTCCTCCTCTCTGTCATGAATCTAGGCATCATGATTATGGATATATCATAATTTATTTGGTCAGTCTCATTAAGGCATTTCACATTTTTTCTCTAGTTATAAAAAATATGGTAATTTGGGGGCGGGTGATGAGTGGGCCACTTCTATTGGTCTTTCATTTATTTATTTTCATCCATCTTTGTTCTTTGGCCCGTGTGGGCCTCCCATCGCAGTGGCCTCTGTTGTCGCAGAGCACCGGCTCTCGGCGCATGCACTCCAGAGCTCCGACTCAGTAATTGGACACATCAGTCCAGCTGCTCCACGGCACGTGGGATCTTCTCAGGCCAGGGATCGAACTGGTGCCCCTTGCACTGCAAGGCTGTGTACTTACCCACTGGACCACCAGGGAAGCCCAGAATATGGTGATTTAAGTCTAGGTATTGGGTTGGACAGAGAGTTTGTTTGGGTCTTTCCAGTTCTTATGGAAAAGTCCAAATGAACATTTTGGTCAACCCAACATTTGCCAAATTGTGCAATTTGGTCATGCCTCATAAATGTTAATATGAGCTATTCTTACTAACTTTGTAACACAAATAATGAAATAATTGTAGTTTTGATTTTATTGTTCAAATGAGTCATTTAATATAATATTTAAAAATTTGAAATTTTCTGCAAATATTATTTTCATAAACAGTGCTGCAACAAACCTCTTAGGCATAATTTTTATGTATTTGTTTCATGATATTTTCAGCCATATGTGAGATATTTGTCTTAGTGTGAATATATGCTTTTCTTGGCTTTTAAAACAAGTAAAGCTTTTATGAGACACCCTGCATGAATTGAGAGTTCCACACACAGAAGCAAGAGATATTGTCATTCATGAGACATTTTAAGTTTATACTGCACCCATGGAATCCAAATATGCTGAATGTGCAAAACAAAAAAGTGGGGAAGGAATAGCCACTCTTAGGTTTTATTTTTATCTTGCATGTAGGTTATTAAATATTAATTTTCTTGTTTCTTGGATGCCATTTCTCCTTACTTGTTGAGGCCAATATTGTTCTTAGATTCAACCAAGATTTAAAGAGGAACAATTATAAAGAATTTTCCTTGTTCCTCCTCTCTGTCATGAATCTAGGCATCATGATTATGGATATATCATAATTTATTTGGTCAGTCTCATTAAGGCATTTCACATTTTTTCTCTAGTTATAAAAAATATGGTAATTTGGGGGCGGGTGATGAGTGGGCCACTTCTATTGGTCTTTCATTTATTTATTTTCATCCATCTTTGTTCTTTGGCCCGTGTGGGCCTCCCATCGCAGTGGCCTCTGTTGTCGCAGAGCACCGGCTCTCGGCGCATGCACTCCAGAGCTCCGACTCAGTAATTGGACACATCAGTCCAGCTGCTCCACGGCACGTGGGATCTTCTCAGGCCAGGGATCGAACTGGTGCCCCTTGCACTGCAAGGCTGTGTACTTACCCACTGGACCACCAGGGAAGCCCAGAATATGGTGATTTAAGTCTAGGTATTGGGTTGGACAGAGAGTTTGTTTGGGTCTTTCCAGTTCTTATGGAAAAGTCCAAATGAACATTTTGGTCAACCCAACATTTGCCAAATTGTGCAATTTGGTCATGCCTCATAAATGTTAATATGAGCTATTCTTACTAACTTTGTAACACAAATAATGAAATAATTGTAGTTTTGATTTTATTGTTCAAATGAGTCATTTAATATAATATTTAAAAATTTGAAATTTTCTGCAAATATTATTTTCATAAACAGTGCTGCAACAAACCTCTTAGGCATAATTTTTATGTATTTGTTTCATGATATTTTCAGCCATATGTGAGATATTTGTCTTAGTGTGAATATATGCTTTTCTTGGCTTTTAAAACAAGTAAAAGATGATGTTAATATCCTGACTAGAAATGTATCTATCTATCTATCTATATATGTGTGTGTGTATGTATATGCATATTTAAGAGGGAGGTAGTGGTTGCTTAACAGCCATCATTGATTTATATCACAGGTAAATGATAACCCAAATCCTTCACCACGCCTGCTTTCCTAGCATCATCTTGGGAAACATTTCCTAATTCAGTATATGCTAAACAAGCTAGAAGACTTTCACTCATGGTGTTTCTTCCACTTGGAATGTTCTCCTTTGCTCTTTATATCCTTGATCTTTCTTATTTTTCAGTTCCCTGCTTAAATTGAATCTCCACCAGTAGGAACCTGATTTTCTCTTTAAGGTAGCCATTCCTCCAAGTCACTTTACTTTCTTTCAGCCTCCTCCTACTATATTTATCACAGTTCACAAAACTTAAAATGTATTTTTTAGGACTTATTTTCTGTTACATTCCCTAGGTTTACAGTCCCCTCAAGGCTCAGAGACCATGTCCTTTTCATTAACCACTTTACCTTCAGTTCTGAGTATGGTGTCTAGAAGTTAATGGGTTTAGGTGAATCTTTGCTGAATTGATGGGCAAATGAATGAGTGAAAGAATGAATGGAGGTAGCAGACTCATTTTCCTTTTCAGTGACTGACTAAAGGAAACTTAATACATGTAACTAATAATGCAATACTTCAGAATTCATTGTAGTTAAAAGCTTTTTTTTTTTTTTAGGTTAGTCAATATATTATCTAATCAAGAAACATCCAAATGAAACACAATTTAAACAAGTAATCACCAGCTCAATGATAGGGTATTATTTTTCAATTCATCTTGTGATTGTTTATTGGCATTGAACCAGATAAGAAAATCAGGAAACTAATGTTTCATTATTAGAAAGCCTACCACACAATGAAAATATTTCATCAACTTAATAAACATTTCTCAAATGATATTCAAGAGAAATGATTGTTTTCATAGCAATGTTGAAATTTCCAAGTAACTGCAATTGTAGTAAAAAATTGATTTCTAATGAACTGTGTTTGAGATCTAAATAATGCACAATTTTTTTGACAGAAGATCTTTTTATGTTATCTGCTATTAACTTATTCTGAAACAGATACAATTTTAAACTACTTTTTATTTATTTTTCCCTGAAGCTTTGCTGGTCTTTTACTGTTATCAAATAGTACTATTAAAGGGTATGATTCTGTGATTGCAACCTATAAACGACAGCCTTATTCAAGCAGTTGGGATGATTTTTTTTTTTTTTTTCATTTAGATATGTAGCTAATTTATCCCCATGTGTCACCATAATGGTCACATTTAAACCCTAAAGAATTTGGCTGCTATTCAGTTCACAGTTCACAGACATTCCTGGTGTTATGTCTCCTCTTCCTTCTTTCTCTTCTGTTTTGCCTTTCATCTAAAAGAGACACAACCATGAGTTTGAACAAAGTGGTGTTTCTATCCTTAAGCAGCTAATGGTTACCTTCAAGCAACCTTCAGAGATGTCCTGCTTGCCACTCTTTTTGTGGGGGCTCAGATTTCAGTTCAACTTTACAGGAGATTCACGTCCACTTTTAATGACAAGGTCCCAGTTGTTCTGATGAATGTCTGTCCCCTAGCCCTGATTGACACCAGCAGGCTGTGGAGGATGACAAATTGTCAGACAACAGATCAATCTGTTTTCTCCATTAAGTAATGAGGAATGAAAGGGCAGAGGCTTTGGGGGGAGTGCTCTCAGCGATTACCTGGTGGCCTACTAAAGATGTTTGTAAATCAGGCCTGTCAGCAGTCTGCATATGCTTATTATACATGCAGTCGTGTGCATGCTTGAGTGATGAGAATCGAATACTCAACAGATACCTTCAACAATAAAACCACAAATAAAAATGATGAGAAGAAAGGTATTGAACTAGCTGTGAATGTAAAACTTAGGATGCCCTGGGGATGGTTGGAATATGCTGAGTAGAGAGATGGAAAGTATTAATAAAACAGCCTGAATTGTAGACATTTGAAGAATAGGAAACTGCATTAATTATTAGTTATTACTTTTTTTTCGCAAGTGTCTTTTGATTGACAGTGAGGATTCATGGGAATAGTTTGAATTATGAAACATTTGTCATAAGCTACACTTCACAGAAATTTTTTTTAAAAAACAGAAGATCTTTTTTAAATTTTGTTATCTGCTATTAACTTATTCTGAAACAGATACAATTTTAAACTACTTTTTATTTATTTTTCCCTGAAGCTTTGCTGGTCTTTTACTGTTATCAAATAGTACTATTAAAGGGTATGATTCTGTGATTGCAACCTATAAACGACAGCCTTATTCAAGCAGTTGGGATGATTTTTTTTTTTTTTTTCATTTAGATATGTAGCTAATTTATCCCCATGTGTCACCATAATGGTCACATTTAAACCCTAAAGAATTTGGCTGCTATTCAGTTCACAGTTCACAGACATTCCTGGTGTTATGTCTCCTCTTCCTTCTTTCTCTTCTGTTTTGCCTTTCATCTAAAAGAGACACAACCATGAGTTTGAACAAAGTGGTGTTTCTATCCTTAAGCAGCTAATGGTTACCTTCAAGCAACCTTCAGAGATGTCCTGCTTGCCACTCTTTTTGTGGGGGCTCAGATTTCAGTTCAACTTTACAGGAGATTCACGTCCACTTTTAATGACAAGGTCCCAGTTGTTCTGATGAATGTCTGTCCCCTAGCCCTGATTGACACCAGCAGGCTGTGGAGGATGACAAATTGTCAGACAACAGATCAATCTGTTTTCTCCATTAAGTAATGAGGAATGAAAGGGCAGAGGCTTTGGGGGGAGTGCTCTCAGCGATTACCTGGTGGCCTACTAAAGATGTTTGTAAATCAGGCCTGTCAGCAGTCTGCATATGCTTATTATACATGCAGTCGTGTGCATGCTTGAGTGATGAGAATCGAATACTCAACAGATACCTTCAACAATAAAACCACAAATAAAAATGATGAGAAGAAAGGTATTGAACTAGCTGTGAATGTAAAACTTAGGATGCCCTGGGGATGGTTGGAATATGCTGAGTAGAGAGATGGAAAGTATTAATAAAACAGCCTGAATTGTAGACATTTGAAGAATAGGAAACTGCATTAATTATTAGTTATTACTTTTTTTTCGCAAGTGTCTTTTGATTGACAGTGAGGATTCATGGGAATAGTTTGAATTATGAAACATTTGTCATAAGCTACACTTCACAGAGCTTCTCCCTGGGAATTATCAGGCAGTATGTAGAAGGCATAGCAACCCACTCTAGCATTCTTGCCCAGAGAATTTCATGTGCAGAGGAGCCTAATGAACTACAGTCTATGGTGTTACAAAAATCAGACCCAATTGAAGCAACTGTACACACATTTTATCTAATTTTGTCGACTCAAAATTTGAAATGAAAATATAGATATTTCCTATTTTCCTAGACTCAACAAACTCAACAAACTTGACCCTTTTTGGTCATATGTTGTGCTCGTGAAACAGTAAGAATAAAAGTTTGAGACTTAGGGTGGAGATATGCTAACACTATGGTTATTAGCTGACCTTAGAACCTGCCGTCCAGAATGGGCATATAGCATCTTTTTCTTTGTTCTTTTAGTGTCACAGTGGGCATGATGTATTGGGTTTAACCAAAAAGAGAAATTTCTTAGAAGGACAAGAGTAACATCTCTAACTATCAAAGGAACAGGATACAATTAACGCCATAGAGGCAGATTTTCGCCTGGTTCTAGGAAAATGAATCCATCAGATCTCTCTAATTTTCATTATTCCTTCCTAAAACCTCTTCTGTTCTCTTTATAAAGAGTGTTTATATATGGTCTCTGTATATGTGTGTGTGTGTGTATATATATATATACAGTCTTCATAAAGACCAGATAGGTGCTTTCAATATTTTACTTTAAAAAAAAATCTCCCTTTAAATGTTCAGTCACATAAGAGGAATTATTAAACCTACATTCCAGAGGTCCAAACCAAAGTTTGGTTAGCACAACATAAGTCAGGTACACATACAGTTGTGTTAATAAAAAAAAAATAAAAGTGGAAAACCAACTAATCTGAATGTACCTATGGCCATTCAGACAAGGGAGAGGCTGTTCCCACAAAACAGGAGATAGCTGATCCCAAAGGGAGCTGTCTTGACAGCCTAAACAATATAAGATTCTACTATAAAAAACGATTTTGAAAATTTCCAGTGCAAGGAATATTTGTGTATGGAACCTTATTTACCATAGACTTTTAGTTCCAGATTGTCAGTGCCCCTGCAAAAAATGATTCCCCCAAAACAAATCCAAACATATTTGAGATTGTAGTAGATTTTAATTACTAGATAATTGAAGGTCAAAACATTTATTTTCATTATGTACTTTTAAGAACATGCCTTATTAATTGCAGTGAGAGAAACTCAGTCTTAGAGAACTTAAGGTGGATGGTATCACCAACTCAATGGACATGAGTTTGAGCAAACTCTGGAGATAATAAAGGACAGGGAAGTCTGACATGCAGCAGTTCATGAAGTTTCAGAGTCAGACATGACTTAGTGACTGAACAACAACAATTATGTGATGAGACAGAGGTGTTGCTAATAATATAGTGATAATAATTTTACATTATATACACTATATCAGATCAAAATGTTGTATACCTATTATTTGTGAATTGCATCTCAAGTCTGGGCAATTGTTTTAGGAAATAAGAAAGACCTGAGTCTGGGATATCTTTATCCCTTCTCTTAAGATTAAGAGTTTTAAGGCTGCTTTCTGTTATCTCAAGTCAAGGAAATATTTACTAAGAACCTGATATGGCCCACATGTCAGCAACTATTCACAAGGAGTCCTAGACAATCAGCAGCTCGGGCGAAACTGTGAGGGGTGATGGAACCTCTAAACGGTCTAAATAAGCAAAAGGCAGGGCTGAGGAAGAGGGCCAACTGTAGGAAAATTCATCACTCTTGACATGGGAAGTACAGTTAGCATTTTTTGGCAACCCCACAGCATGCATAGAACACACATACACACAGAGGGAGAAAGAGAGTCACCTTTACATCAGTCACATCTGGAATACAGAAGATCAGTAGACAGCAGTGAACAGTCAGGTGCAAATAGCCTCACTCTGTTTATCTTTTACTACCCTGACTCTTTCCATCATCTGGTGAGTGGGGAATAATGTAATCAAGAAAGTGGAAGCCTATCTTCTTAAGAGCATCTTAAAAAGCTGCCAGCTTCGCTGGGGCAATGGGAATTAGCTATAACTCACAATTGTATTGAAAGTTTTCACTTTTTCATTAGACTGGACATTTAATTACTGAATTAAAGAAGTAATTGATGGCAGAGTGACTGTAAGGTATTCTATTACTTAAAACTAATCAGAGACATAAGGCCTCTGCCAGAGTTTTCATCCAGGAGTGTGAAGTTCCATCAGAAGGTAACATTTTTTTTTCTTTTTATTTATTTATTTATTTATTTTGGCTATTCTGGGTTTTCATTGCTGCTGCAGGCTCTTCTCTAGTTGCAGGGAGTGGAAGCTACTCTCTAGTTGAGGTGACCAGACTTCTTGTTGAGGTGACTTCTCTTGTTGTGGAACTCAGGCTCTAGGGCTCATGGGCTTCAGTAGTTGTGCACATGGGCTCAATAATTGTGGCTCCACAGCCTTAGAGCACAGGCTCCATATGGCTCTTGGGCTTAGTTGCTCCGCAGCATGTGGGATCCTCCTGGATCAGGGATCGAACTCATGTCTCCTGCATTGGCAGGCAAACTCTTTACCATTGAGCTACCAGGGAAGCCCATGAAGGTAACATTTAAAAGGACAATAAGTGACAACATTTGCTTTTGTCTTAGTCATCATGAATCATGCTGCACACTAAATATCCCATTTAGTGATAATATTGAATGCAATATCTGTGAAACATGTAGTTACCATTTACTCAGCAATTACCTGTTCTGAATATTGTATGATGATTACATTGATAAGTATTGGGGATACAAGATGAACTTAACAAAAATAGTCCTTCCTGGATTGTTAATGGAGCTTTCAGTACAGTGGTAGAGAAAAAAAAGATATATACAATGTTGCATGATAGCGGAGGTACAGTGCTATGGATGTGCTCTAAGAACTATAGGGATACTTAGCAGTAGAACTCAGTTTGGACCCGAGGAATGAGAAAACGGTTCCCAAATTAAGTTGAAACTAGATAGATATTTGAAGGCCAAGTACAAAGGAGCCTGAGGGGCAGACTGAGGAAGAAGTTTAAGGTGGAAAGGCTAGTTGTGGAGCTCAGCAAGAATATGGGTGGCGTAAGAATTTAGACCTAGAGAGGGTATATGAATCCTATGAAAAAATACAAGTATAGCCTGATTCTGGAAAGAACTTCAAAAAATAAAACAGAAAGACAAAAATCCAATGACATAAAGTCATAACAAAGGTGCTAGCCAAATATGGCTTCATTTTAAGGGTAATCAGCAGTCATTGAAAGATTTTCAATGGGCAATATATTTGCATAGGAAGAAAAAAAACAGTTTTCTGAAAATACCAGTGGACACTTTTGACACCAGCTGGTGTTAAAGGAGTTATTTAAAATGGGCAAAGAATGTTCTACCCACATATATTAATAATTTAAGCATACATCCTAAAACCCTACTATCAGGAGAATTACAGATATTTAATCCCAGTTTGCTGTGATGAAATGTATTAATACCTTTCGTTATCTTCACCTTAGAGGTAAGAGCACTGAGTTACAGAGTGGTATATGTGTCATCCATGATTAAGCACCTACAAAGTGGTAGAACAGGAGATAAAGCTCATATTTTTAACTCCCAAATCTAGACCATTTTGTTACCTACCTGCCACCATTCTAGCCAATGTGAGGAAAAACCGAATCATGTAACTTATGTTTTACTGAAGCTAAATCATTTAACTGATCCACATTTCCCATTCAAGTGAACCCATGTCCATTTTATTAAGCCAAGATCACTTGCTTTTAGCACCCAAAAATTCTTGCACCATTTTCAGTTTTATGGACACAAACTTATAACCACAGTCTGATTTTTTCTCCTCAACTGGAAAATTAATCCCATTTACCCTCTGTAATGTCTATATATTTGTATGGTTACAGATCGTCAGATTCTGCTCTCTCTCTGACAGTATATATTCTGGCAGTCTTGAAGGCCTTTCTCACATAGTTCTAGTTCTGAGACCCACTGGTTTTATTGGATTGCTCCAACAGTAACATTATACTGTAGGCCTGTACATTAGAATGATGTATCATAGTAATTCTAATGCAGTTATTCTAGTATGATTTAGATTGTAATCCTAAAGCATTATCTAGATATAACAGTAAAGCAATCTCTGAGGAAATTTTCTTCATTCCAGCCAGGGAAAGGAAAGTCCTATTTCTATTTCATGCATGAATTATTAAATACATACTTAAAGGGGTAGCAGCCCTTTTAATTTGGCACAGCTCATTGTTTTAATTGGTAAAAATGACAAATGACTTAAAGTTTGCAGCATCTAGAGCTGAGGGAAACCAAAAGAAAGGAAGCAAAGAGTGCATACTCGGCCTGGAACTGAACTGTCTCTCCGTAAGGGTAATCAGCAGTCATTGAAAGATTTTCAATGGGCAATATATTTGCATAGGAAGAAAAAACAGTTTTCTGAAAATACCAGTGGACACTTTTGACACCAGCTGGTGTTAAAGGAGTTATTTAAAATGGGCAAAGAATGTTCTACCCACATATATTAATAATTTAAGCATACATCCTAAAACCCTACTATCAGGAGAATTACAGATATTTAATCCCAGTTTGCTGTGATGAAATGTATTAATACCTTTCGTTATCTTCACCTTAGAGGTAAGAGCACTGAGTTACAGAGTGGTATATGTGTCATCCATGATTAAGCACCTACAAAGTGGTAGAACAGGAGATAAAGCTCATATTTTTAACTCCCAAATCTAGACCATTTTGTTACCTACCTGCCACCATTCTAGCCAATGTGAGGAAAAACCGAATCATGTAACTTATGTTTTACTGAAGCTAAATCATTTAACTGATCCACATTTCCCATTCAAGTGAACCCATGTCCATTTTATTAAGCCAAGATCACTTGCTTTTAGCACCCAAAAATTCTTGCACCATTTTCAGTTTTATGGACACAAACTTATAACCACAGTCTGATTTTTTCTCCTCAACTGGAAAATTAATCCCATTTACCCTCTGTAATGTCTATATATTTGTATGGTTACAGATCGTCAGATTCTGCTCTCTCTCTGACAGTATATATTCTGGCAGTCTTGAAGGCCTTTCTCACATAGTTCTAGTTCTGAGACCCACTGGTTTTATTGGATTGCTCCAACAGTAACATTATACTGTAGGCCTGTACATTAGAATGATGTATCATAGTAATTCTAATGCAGTTATTCTAGTATGATTTAGATTGTAATCCTAAAGCATTATCTAGATATAACAGTAAAGCAATCTCTGAGGAAATTTTCTTCATTCCAGCCAGGGAAAGGAAAGTCCTATTTCTATTTCATGCATGAATTATTAAATACATACTTAAAGGGGTAGCAGCCCTTTTAATTTGGCACAGCTCATTGTTTTAATTGGTAAAAATGACAAATGACTTAAAGTTTGCAGCATCTAGAGCTGAGGGAAACCAAAAGAAAGGAAGCAAAGAGTGCATACTCGGCCTGGAACTGAACTGTCTCTCCGTAAGTGTGGGGGGAAAAAAAATCTAGCAATTGTTTGACAGAGCTACCAATTAGTGTCCGATTCCATAGAAGAGATCATAAACTTGAAGGAATTTCTGCACAATTAAAGGATGTAAACACAGGCACTTTTAGAAAACAAGACTCAAAGAAAATAATGTGTCAGGCCCTTACAAGTAACTGAGCATGCTATTAAAGCAGGTGAAAAACCTAGTGGAGCAGTATTTGTTCATATTACAATGGAAACACCTACAGTCCCCAGATTTTAGTACTTACAGTTTCATCTACGTGACATTTATTTTCATCATAGTTTAACCAGATTTTAGTAGAATATGAGGCAGAGGGCAGCTTCTGTTCCTTACTCCAGTGCTTCTGAGATTATCCTTGCATCCTCAGAACTCTCTAACTCTATTTTCTTCCAAACAACAGTGGCAAAACAACAACAACAACAACATAAAAAGGAATAGTGAGTCAATAAAATACAAATAAACAATTTAGAGCATCCAGACCCCAACAACACAGAAATTAGGTGGTCGTTTTACTCTTGCAGATCCGAGGGAAGGATGAGTTGGCAGAGTCACAGTCTTGCAACGCCTGAGCCACTCAGGATAAACTGCAAGGTGTTTCCCTCACCTTTATATTATGCAAGTTCAGAAACGTTTAAAGGAAAGCACTGTAGACATCCCTAGAGAGCTCACCTAAACAATAATAGCAGATAGCATTTTTATCTATTTGCTGTATCTCTGTGTGTTCAAGGGACACACACCCACACCTATAGTTGATTTTTGCTCCAACAGTAACATTATACTGTAGGCCTGTACATTAGAATGATGTATCATAGTAATTCTAATGCAGTTATTCTAGTATGATTTAGATTGTAATCCTAAAGCATTATCTAGATATAACAGTAAAGCAATCTCTGAGGAAATTTTCTTCATTCCAGCCAGGGAAAGGAAAGTCCTATTTCTATTTCATGCATGAATTATTAAATACATACTTAAAGGGGTAGCAGCCCTTTTAATTTGGCACAGCTCATTGTTTTAATTGGTAAAAATGACAAATGACTTAAAGTTTGCAGCATCTAGAGCTGAGGGAAACCAAAAGAAAGGAAGCAAAGAGTGCATACTCGGCCTGGAACTGAACTGTCTCTCCGTAAGTGTGGGGGGAAAAAAAATCTAGCAATTGTTTGACAGAGCTACCAATTAGTGTCCGATTCCATAGAAGAGATCATAAACTTGAAGGAATTTCTGCACAATTAAAGGATGTAAACACAGGCACTTTTAGAAAACAAGACTCAAAGAAAATAATGTGTCAGGCCCTTACAAGTAACTGAGCATGCTATTAAAGCAGGTGAAAAACCTAGTGGAGCAGTATTTGTTCATATTACAATGGAAACACCTACAGTCCCCAGATTTTAGTACTTACAGTTTCATCTACGTGACATTTATTTTCATCATAGTTTAACCAGATTTTAGTAGAATATGAGGCAGAGGGCAGCTTCTGTTCCTTACTCCAGTGCTTCTGAGATTATCCTTGCATCCTCAGAACTCTCTAACTCTATTTTCTTCCAAACAACAGTGGCAAAACAACAACAACAACAACATAAAAAGGAATAGTGAGTCAATAAAATACAAATAAACAATTTAGAGCATCCAGACCCCAACAACACAGAAATTAGGTGGTCGTTTTACTCTTGCAGATCCGAGGGAAGGATGAGTTGGCAGAGTCACAGTCTTGCAACGCCTGAGCCACTCAGGATAAACTGCAAGGTGTTTCCCTCACCTTTATATTATGCAAGTTCAGAAACGTTTAAAGGAAAGCACTGTAGACATCCCTAGAGAGCTCACCTAAACAATAATAGCAGATAGCATTTTTATCTATTTGCTGTATCTCTGTGTGTTCAAGGGACACACACCCACACCTATAGTTGTTTTTGTTGCTAAAATTATTTGAAAATAAATTGCAGATATAACTATACTTTCTCTATAAATCCTGGATTTTCTTCTATGTACAGATGTCTCTGACATATATTTTTTAAATAATTGTATTTATTTATTTATTTATTTATTTTTGGCTGTGCTGAGTCCTCATTGCTGCATGGGCCTTTTCTCTAGTTGCGGAGAACAGGGGCTTCTGTCTAGTTGGTAGTGCAGGGTCTTCTCCATGCGATGGCTTCTCTTGATGCAGACCACAGCTCTAGGCACATAGGCTTCAGTAGCTGCAGCATGTGGGCTCAGTAGCTGTGGCTCACAGGCTTAGTAGTGGGGCATGAGCTTAGTCACTCTGTGGCGTGTGGAATCTTCCTGATCCAGGGATCGAATCTATGGCATGTGGATTCTTTACCACTGAGCCACCAGGAAACCTTCCAACATATATTTTTTAATGTGTTCCCTTAGTACCTTTTGATCCAAAACATATACCTCCATTTTTAAAATGCCATTGCCATTTGAGGAAACCAAGGTGTTATAGAATGTCCTGCAATCTGGATTTGACTAATTTCCAGTGGTATCATGTAATATGTAATCCTATTCACCTTATTTTCTGTAAACAGAAATGAATAGCTCTAAGGTCTTATTTTCAACAACACTGCTTTCTTGGTAGGAGACATTTTATAATTGCATTACATCAGGAGGTACAGATGTCAGCTTCTCATTATATTAGTAATGCTAAGTTGGGTAACTTGTTTAAAGTGATAGCCTGTGGGTTTCTTTAGAAGTCTGATATTCCCCTAGGTGGTTTATGAATAAACTCTGGGGTAATACACTGGCACTGTGGGAACATCTTCTCCCCCAGGAATTTTTCATTCCAGTGTTTTTTAGTGCACAGATGAACCATGATTCAAACAATCATGGGAATTGGACATTGGTAATGTAATAATTCTGTCCTTCTTTTTATATTTATTAGCTGATATTACTCTGTAAAGAGCCTTTCCTTATCAAAACTTTGTGATTTTTAAATTTAAATTATTCAACAGTTCCTTTGAAAACAGTGTTGAAGGATTACTTACCAGATATTAGCACTGCGGTAAGATGAACTGGAGCATGGGAAGGGGCAGGTGGATATTTACCTTTTCTTTATAAAATTTTGTATTATTTCACAATACATTAGGCACATATAAATATTGTAATTTAATATTAAAAGGCATTGAAAATAAATTACTCCAATTTCAAGTGGTGTTCAGTTACTTAATTTGGGAATAAAAATCTGCGTTTTTGAGTATTGAATGTATGCTGGCCAATCTGTAAATTAACAACTATCCTTGCAAGTAGACATTGCCATTTTGCAGAAGAAATGAGAAAATGTATACAGTGAAATACTTGCTGCCAGATACTTAATTACTGAGTAAGTGTTAGAGCCAAATTAGAACCTAAATGCTTCTCTCTTCAAGTAAGTTTTTCTTTGTGTATTCTTCCATATTAACTCTCTTCTGCAGAACCATGAGGTTCACGTCAAAGTTTTCAGTGCATAGAACTCAGGGAAGCTTAGACTCTTTTGAAAGAAAGTGGATTTGATTATTTTGTTAAAATGTACTCAAAATTCGATTTTAGTCAGTTATGGTGAAGCCAATAGATCCAGAGACTATTGCTACTCACAGTTGCCAAGAGGAAGTGACCTGCCATACTGCTCAGGGCCACAGTGGGGAAGTACCAGAATGTGTCAGGAGTCAGATGAACTAGCATGAGCCAGAAGCTTTTTCCATGGTTTTCATAGGAAGGGATAGGGAAAGCAAGGTAGGCAAGCTGAATGGGTTTAGGATTGGACAGTTTGAATAATTGCAGTGGTCTCTAGACTGAATGGGTGATTGCTAGTGGTCTGGCACCTAGCCGTGGGGTGATTTAAGGCAGGAAGATAGTGTCCTGGGATTGCAAAATTCTGATACAAGCAAGCAGACCAGGAATATCCACTTGGGACTGCTTGATTTGCATTTAAAAGGTATGTTTACTGGCGAGTTGTTTGCTATTTTTAAAAATTAGCTGTCCCTGAAAAGGGCAGTCCCCCTCTGAGTCCAAAAAGCCCTAAGATGTCAAGATGTAATAAAATATAGAAAATATAAAACCATATTAACATAGTTAGTAGTATACATTGTCAAAAAAGTAAAGGAAGTATATGTGAATAAGTTATATTTTCCTGTAAGGTCATTTAGTGTTGTGAGATTCTACAATGTGTTAACACATAACCAGAGTAAATGCAAACTTCTTATTACAGAGTATGTATCAAATAAGAAAGGTTAAACCTCATTTCTTATCAGATGATGTGTCTGTGTTAGGCACTGGATTTTCTTTTTAATCAATGCAAAAGCATACATATAGATGTATAGGCTTCCCTGGTGACTCAGGTGGTAAATAATTCACCTGCCATGTGGGAGACCTGGGTTCAGTCCCCGGGTTAGGAAAATACCCTCGAGGAGGGCATGGCAACCCACTCCAACATCCTTGCCTGGGGAATTCCATGGGCAGAGGAGCTTGGTGGGCTTCAGTCCATGGGTTGCAAAGAGTTGGACATGACTGAGCAACTAAGCACAGCACATATAGAAGTATATTAAGAAACTCTTGCCAGTAATATAACTATAAATTTACTTTTAGAGAAAGTGGCTCAGTGGTAAACCTTCTGCCTGCAATGCAGGATAAGCAGGCTCAGTACCAGGGTCAGAACTTTTCCCTGGAGAAGGAAATGGTAACCTACTGTGGTATGCTTGCCTGGGAAATCCCATGGACAGAAGAACCTGGTGGGCTCCTCCATGGGGTCACAAAGAATCTGACATGAGTTACCAACTAGACAACAACAACAAAAATATTACTTGTATGAAACCATCAGCAATTTTTGTAGTTTAATTTATTGTGTTGGATATTAGCATTTGGATTCTAGATGTCCCTATACTTTCTTTGAAAAGGTTTATGTTCGTATGTACTTTACCTATAGTTTATGTGCCATATGAACCCTTTGTATAGTTTACAATATTGTCTGATAAGATGCATCACTTGCTCTAAAACAAACCAAAACATATTATCACATGTTCACTCCCAGTGTATCTGTTAATTTTAGTAGGAGTCCTGCTATTGGCATAGAGTTACACTTCTACAGTTGTCAGATGTCGGTGGCAAAGATATAAGATTTACAAGATTTTAGGTGCCTACCGTCTGGGTAGCACTGGAACATCTGCCAGTGCGTATGATCAAGCAGAGCATGCAGACACCAAGTGCTGAAAATCAGCGTCTGACTCTCATCCTGTTGGGTAAACAGAATATTTTGGCGCCTCCAACATGTCAGTGGAACTAAAATAAAGTGTTGTGAGATTCTACAATGTGTTAACACATAACCAGAGTAAATGCAAACTTCTTATTACAGAGTATGTATCAAATAAGAAAGGTTAAACCTCATTTCTTATCAGATGATGTGTCTGTGTTAGGCACTGGATTTTCTTTTTAATCAATGCAAAAGCATACATATAGATGTATAGGCTTCCCTGGTGACTCAGGTGGTAAATAATTCACCTGCCATGTGGGAGACCTGGGTTCAGTCCCCGGGTTAGGAAAATACCCTCGAGGAGGGCATGGCAACCCACTCCAACATCCTTGCCTGGGGAATTCCATGGGCAGAGGAGCTTGGTGGGCTTCAGTCCATGGGTTGCAAAGAGTTGGACATGACTGAGCAACTAAGCACAGCACATATAGAAGTATATTAAGAAACTCTTGCCAGTAATATAACTATAAATTTACTTTTAGAGAAAGTGGCTCAGTGGTAAACCTTCTGCCTGCAATGCAGGATAAGCAGGCTCAGTACCAGGGTCAGAACTTTTCCCTGGAGAAGGAAATGGTAACCTACTGTGGTATGCTTGCCTGGGAAATCCCATGGACAGAAGAACCTGGTGGGCTCCTCCATGGGGTCACAAAGAATCTGACATGAGTTACCAACTAGACAACAACAACAAAAATATTACTTGTATGAAACCATCAGCAATTTTTGTAGTTTAATTTATTGTGTTGGATATTAGCATTTGGATTCTAGATGTCCCTATACTTTCTTTGAAAAGGTTTATGTTCGTATGTACTTTACCTATAGTTTATGTGCCATATGAACCCTTTGTATAGTTTACAATATTGTCTGATAAGATGCATCACTTGCTCTAAAACAAACCAAAACATATTATCACATGTTCACTCCCAGTGTATCTGTTAATTTTAGTAGGAGTCCTGCTATTGGCATAGAGTTACACTTCTACAGTTGTCAGATGTCGGTGGCAAAGATATAAGATTTACAAGATTTTAGGTGCCTACCGTCTGGGTAGCACTGGAACATCTGCCAGTGCGTATGATCAAGCAGAGCATGCAGACACCAAGTGCTGAAAATCAGCGTCTGACTCTCATCCTGTTGGGTAAACAGAATATTTTTGGCGCCTCCAACATGTCAGTGGAACTAAAATAAATTTGCAGGCAATAAAATCAGCTTCTAAAAAAAGAAACACCTTTATTTTTAACACCCAGGATATCGATATGGAAATGACAAATGATAAGAAATCACTTTTCTAGAATTTAAATGCTACTTTTACCTGCATCGATGGTAAACTTCAGAAACCTTCTGCTCTGCATAACCTTTTCTGTAGAAAGCTGTATCCAAGTTATTCATTTCTTTGACCTTTAGTCTCCAGTTCTGAAAAGTGGAGCAGATAATACCTAAATCAGTTATAACAGGAGAATTAAGATTTTACAGTGTACTTAAGTAGAAGATGCACTAATCATTGGGTAGCTTCATTCATTGGTCCCTGAATAGGACAACCTATGAGAAAATCATTGGGGGGAAGAAAAGATATTCGATAAAGCTTACATGTGCACTGGTCATTTCATGTAAACATTGTCCACTAGTATTTCTTTGGCATATATAGCTCATATTTCTTTTAGACTTTCTTTGGCTCTTAATATTGATTTTTATTTATTTTAGTCCCAGTTATTTTACTTACAAGTATTTTTGCTAACCTGTTCTTTTTGGATCTCTCATAATTAATTCACTTTATAATGATGCAAAATATAAGAAAATATTTTAAGGTTTTTTTTTTCTATACATATGTGCATTTTATTCTGAAGATTTAAAACACACAAAAATGCAGACAGTAGGGCTAGGACTTTTATATAGCCTATAAACCAGATTTTAAAATTACTAAGATTTTGCCACACTCAATTGATAGATGTGCTCTACCTCCTTATTGATTTTTTTCTTCATGAAGTATTGAAAAACAAATCTATGCCATGCCAGTAACTACTTCAATTTTCACCTTTAAAATCATGAATATTCTCTTGAATAGTCACAAAGACATTATAACACCTAAGGACATTAATGCTTAGTCTTTGTTTTCTTCCTCTAGTTTTAAACAAGTGACCTTCAAAGTAAAAGTAAGCTTCTACTATTTGGACTCTATTCTACAATTATCCTGAATCATGTTGTAACTCAAAACATTACTTTATACTCATCTAAGTGAAAGTACTTATTTGTAGCCCTGAAAGTGCACACTCAGTCGTGTCTGACCTTTGTGACCTATAAGACTGTAGCCTGCCAGGCTCCTCTATTCATGGGATTTCCCAGGCAAGAATATTGGGGTGGGTTTCCATCTACTTCTCCAAGCTATCTTCCCAACTGAGGAACTGAACCCATGCCTCTTGTGTTTCCTGCATTGGCAGGCAGATTCTTTTACCACTGTGCCACCTGAGAGCCCATAGCGCTAAAATATCTGTTAAATACCGATGGTAGAGCCAAGCACTAGTTTATAGAACATAAGATTTAATAAGTCAACTGTTACCTTTTAAAACTATGTGGATTGTCTCCAATGCATCATTAAAATTTTAGAATGTATAAATTGTTTTAATGATAATTTAGAGTGTAGTGCCCTTAATTGAATTCAGAGGTAAGTGTTTTGGTCATGCTTATCCTCACTTTATTATAGATCTGACCAACTGAAAAAAAAAAATCAGTCAATGACATATCCTTTTAACAGTTCTAGTGGGAATTCTGGCTTCTGAAAGCATTGTTTTTGGCCATATAATTATTAATATTTTAATTGTGTGAGTATCTCTATTAGACTATGTAAATTTGTCATTATAAGAACACACACAAAACCTGTATAAAGCTAGTGTTCCTAATGCTTTCTGTAATAGGCAGGGTCACGTCAGGAAAGCCCAAGTTCATTGTTTTCTGAGTGTATACAGACAGTAGGGCTAGGACTTTTATATAGCCTATAAACCAGATTTTAAAATTACTAAGATTTTGCCACACTCAATTGATAGATGTGCTCTACCTCCTTATTGATTTTTTTCTTCATGAAGTATTGAAAAACAAATCTATGCCATGCCAGTAACTACTTCAATTTTCACCTTTAAAATCATGAATATTCTCTTGAATAGTCACAAAGACATTATAACACCTAAGGACATTAATGCTTAGTCTTTGTTTTCTTCCTCTAGTTTTAAACAAGTGACCTTCAAAGTAAAAGTAAGCTTCTACTATTTGGACTCTATTCTACAATTATCCTGAATCATGTTGTAACTCAAAACATTACTTTATACTCATCTAAGTGAAAGTACTTATTTGTAGCCCTGAAAGTGCACACTCAGTCGTGTCTGACCTTTGTGACCTATAAGACTGTAGCCTGCCAGGCTCCTCTATTCATGGGATTTCCCAGGCAAGAATATTGGGGTGGGTTTCCATCTACTTCTCCAAGCTATCTTCCCAACTGAGGAACTGAACCCATGCCTCTTGTGTTTCCTGCATTGGCAGGCAGATTCTTTTACCACTGTGCCACCTGAGAGCCCATAGCGCTAAAATATCTGTTAAATACCGATGGTAGAGCCAAGCACTAGTTTATAGAACATAAGATTTAATAAGTCAACTGTTACCTTTTAAAACTATGTGGATTGTCTCCAATGCATCATTAAAATTTTAGAATGTATAAATTGTTTTAATGATAATTTAGAGTGTAGTGCCCTTAATTGAATTCAGAGGTAAGTGTTTTGGTCATGCTTATCCTCACTTTATTATAGATCTGACCAACTGAAAAAAAAAAATCAGTCAATGACATATCCTTTTAACAGTTCTAGTGGGAATTCTGGCTTCTGAAAGCATTGTTTTTGGCCATATAATTATTAATATTTTAATTGTGTGAGTATCTCTATTAGACTATGTAAATTTGTCATTATAAGAACACACACAAAACCTGTATAAAGCTAGTGTTCCTAATGCTTTCTGTAATAGGCAGGGTCACGTCAGGAAAGCCCAAGTTATTGTTTTCTGTTCATGAAGTGTTTTAATCCAGGAAATTAAGGAGTTATACAAGTAACGGGAGCTAGTGAGAACAAAGGAAAGGGAAGCCTGTTTTTCCAAGTATATCAGCCTTCAGAGCAATGCATGCTCTCAAGAATGTGCCCCTCAGCAGCTAAAAACAGAAGAACCTTCAAGCATCAGTCTGCAACTCATGCGGAGGCTGTTAGAAGACTGTAAACCACCAAGAAGGAAGAAATAGGCTGGAGAAACTGTTAAATGGCATATGAACAAAGAAAAACAGACTATGTAGTCCAGAAAAATACTCAAGAAATCTAAGGTGACAATTAAGAATGACCTCTAGGACTTTCTCCCTAAGTTGTCTGTGGTGTGACATGTAAAGTCACACCTTTCAAGGGTCCAACCACACCACCAGGCTCCCTCAGCTGATTCCACCTTCCCCCAGAGACCCTCTTTTATAATTTTCTGGGACACTACACAGAAAAGCATGGGGTACCTACTCTTGCTCACTTCCTCCTTTTTATTTAGTCTCAGAGAAATTTCTTGCTACAGTTTTTTGTTACTCATAAAAGTTGTTTTTCATAAAATAATTTCAGTAACTGTAAAAT
Source organism: Tragulus kanchil (assembly GCA_022376925.1). Lineage (NCBI taxonomy): Eukaryota > Metazoa > Chordata > Mammalia > Artiodactyla > Tragulidae > Tragulus > Tragulus kanchil. The sequence continues at coordinate 114,013,420 of JAIOJX010000023.1, read as the reverse complement.
TATATAAAGAAAAAATGCTTCTAGCACTTTCTTCTTTGTGATCTTAAGGTAACTGTATTAATTCGTTGAATACCTAAGAGTTAAAAACTTTTTGGAGAGTATTTGGTTACCCTCTTTGAAAGGGATCAGGAAAAGGAGAAGAGGAAAGCACAATATAATACTTTTGTAAATTTTTCTACCATGTCTGCTAGAGTAGAAAGGATGAGAGTAGAAGTTTGTATAAAGGGATGGTGTAGAAATGATAAAAATAAAAGGGAAAGAGGTAATCATTATTTTTCTCCATTGTATATGTGGAAAAGCTACAGCCCATTTTGGTCTTATGTGTGAGAAAGATTCTGAATGCTTCCCCGAAACCCTAGGGTACCAGACTCCCTTCGTGGGAACTGGTGATTCCTCCACTTGTTTTGCCATATAATTATTAATATTTTAATTGTGTGAGTATCTCTAGGAATTTGTCATTATAAGAACACACACAAAACCTGTATAAAGCTAGTGTTCCTAATGCTTTCTGTAATAGGCAGGGTCACGTCAGGAAAGCCCAAGTTATTGTTTTCTGTTCATGAAGTGTTTTAATCCAGGAAATTAAGGAGTTATACAAGTAACGGGAGCTAGTGAGAACAAAGGAAAGGGAAGCCTGTTTTTCCAAGTATATCAGCCTTCAGAGCAATGCATGCTCTCAAGAATGTGCCCCTCAGCAGCTAAAAACAGAAGAACCTTCAAGCATCAGTCTGCAACTCATGCGGAGGCTGTTAGAAGACTGTAAACCACCAAGAAGGAAGAAATAGGCTGGAGAAACTGTTAAATGGCATATGAACAAAGAAAAACAGACTATGTAGTCCAGAAAAATACTCAAGAAATCTAAGGTGACAATTAAGAATGACCTCTAGGACTTTCTCCCTAAGTTGTCTGTGGTGTGACATGTAAAGTCACACCTTTCAAGGGTCCAACCACACCACCAGGCTCCCTCAGCTGATTCCACCTTCCCCCAGAGACCCTCTTTTATAATTTTCTGGGACACTACACAGAAAAGCATGGGGTACCTACTCTTGCTCACTTCCTCCTTTTTATTTAGTCTCAGAGAAATTTCTTGCTACAGTTTTTTGTTACTCATAAAAGTTGTTTTTCATAAAATAATTTCAGTAACTGTAAAATTATATAAAGAAAAAATGCTTCTAGCACTTTCTTCTTTGTGATCTTAAGGTAACTGTATTAATTCGTTGAATACCTAAGAGTTAAAAACTTTTTGGAGAGTATTTGGTTACCCTCTTTGAAAGGGATCAGGAAAAGGAGAAGAGGAAAGCACAATATAATACTTTTGTAAATTTTTCTACCATGTCTGCTAGAGTAGAAAGGATGAGAGTAGAAGTTTGTATAAAGGGATGGTGTAGAAATGATAAAAATAAAAGGGAAAGAGGTAATCATTATTTTTCTCCATTGTATATGTGGAAAAGCTACAGCCCATTTTGGTCTTATGTGTGAGAAAGATTCTGAATGCTTCAGACCCTAGACACAAATCCTCACTGCCTTCCATAGTGTTACCAGACTCCCTTCGTGGGAACTGGTGATTCTCAAATCCTTGATCTTGTTTCAGATTCTGAGGGCACAAAGACCAGGCACTTCTTAAATAATGCAGCTAGTGCAATCTCCTAGACAAATGGCAAATTAATCAGTCTCTAAATCCTTGTTTTTTGAAGACTTGTGCATTTTTAAGGAAGATGGAGTAATTGTTTAGTGACTTGGTGGCATTGATTTTCATTATGGATGGTGTTGGCTGGGTCTGTGTCAGGTCATCAGGGAGAGATAGCCTTTGCATAGCTAAATACAATGGGAAAAGTGGCACTTCTTATTTCATATTCATGGGAACGAACTCAAAGTCTTGAAGAAGTTTTGCATGACCTTCCTTCAGGAACAACTTTTGCCCACTGCACAGTTTTTAGGGAAATGACTAGACTCTGTCAGCACAGACAGCAACAGGATGTCTCAGCTTTAGTGGTGCCAAAAAATTCCCCACCTGGGAGAATTCTAAGAGATGAGTCTGAAACAATGAGAGCAAGGTGATTTAATATATTCGATTGAAACCCATAGTGAATTTCATGGCTATGGTTGAGCATGCTTAGAACAGAATAATTGAATCAAATGAACACTACTTGCTTCAGCTGACACAGAGAGCAGAAGTTTTGTGTTTTCAGAAGCTTCACTTAGGTTTTTCTGTGGACTTATGAAGGTTTAACCACAAATTTCATCTACCAATTCAGAAATGGTTACAATTAAAATGTCTATTGTTAGTCCCAAGATAGCTACTCTTTTCTAGATGGGATTCTCACATGTTTGACTTGGACATGAAATTGTTTTCAATTTATATACCCAAGTTTCTCTCATCCTTCTCCATTTCTCTCAAAGGTTGGGTAAACTTTGTTCACCATTAATTTAGGGTTTTTTTTTTTTTTTTCAGTGTAACCAACCTTATTTATTTATTCCTCAAGCTGGCATTTGTTTAGTTTGTGTAAGAAGACTTCAGCATCAGAGTTTGTATAAATAGTTTTCAAAGACTTCAATCTTTGCAAAAAGAAATCTATAGATTTTGTGCTTCACAATGGCTTTTTTTTTTTCCCCAAGAAATCGCATGGTTGTCATATTGTGATGACTCACTGAATTACTCCAAAGAAAACTATGACTCTTAAAGGAATTTTTTTTTTTTTTAAGATATATGCCCTCTTTTAATGATAACTGAATGGTTTGAATCAGTTATACAGTTTAGTAGACAGAGAGGGTTGTGCCTTGCTGGAATGAGGTATTTGTGACATTAATCCTTTTTTGGCTGGCTTTTAGAATGGAGTAATTGTTTAGTGACTTGGTGGCATTGATTTTCATTATGGATGGTGTTGGCTGGGTCTGTGTCAGGTCATCAGGGAGAGATAGCCTTTGCATAGCTAAATACAATGGGAAAAGTGGCACTTCTTATTTCATATTCATGGGAACGAACTCAAAGTCTTGAAGAAGTTTTGCATGACCTTCCTTCAGGAACAACTTTTGCCCACTGCACAGTTTTTAGGGAAATGACTAGACTCTGTCAGCACAGACAGCAACAGGATGTCTCAGCTTTAGTGGTGCCAAAAAATTCCCCACCTGGGAGAATTCTAAGAGATGAGTCTGAAACAATGAGAGCAAGGTGATTTAATATATTCGATTGAAACCCATAGTGAATTTCATGGCTATGGTTGAGCATGCTTAGAACAGAATAATTGAATCAAATGAACACTACTTGCTTCAGCTGACACAGAGAGCAGAAGTTTTGTGTTTTCAGAAGCTTCACTTAGGTTTTTCTGTGGACTTATGAAGGTTTAACCACAAATTTCATCTACCAATTCAGAAATGGTTACAATTAAAATGTCTATTGTTAGTCCCAAGATAGCTACTCTTTTCTAGATGGGATTCTCACATGTTTGACTTGGACATGAAATTGTTTTCAATTTATATACCCAAGTTTCTCTCATCCTTCTCCATTTCTCTCAAAGGTTGGGTAAACTTTGTTCACCATTAATTTAGGGTTTTTTTTTTTTTTTTTCAGTGTAACCAACCTTATTTATTTATTCCTCAAGCTGGCATTTGTTTAGTTTGTGTAAGAAGACTTCAGCATCAGAGTTTGTATAAATAGTTTTCAAAGACTTCAATCTTTGCAAAAAGAAATCTATAGATTTTGTGCTTCACAATGGCTTTTTTTTTTTCCCCAAGAAATCGCATGGTTGTCATATTGTGATGACTCACTGAATTACTCCAAAGAAAACTATGACTCTTAAAGGAATTTTTTTTTTTTTTAAGATATATGCCCTCTTTTAATGATAACTGAATGGTTTGAATCAGTTATACAGTTTAGTAGACAGAGAGGGGTTGTGCCTTGCTGGAATGAGGTATTTGTGACATTAAGCCCTTCTAATCTGTTTGATAATATTCTTCTGAATACAGTGATCAATAGCTTTTAAATGAACATATCCATTAAAGACATATTAAAAATGCCTCCCAGATAATGGCAAACAGATCTTATTAGATGAGGTATTATAATACAATATTGCAGAAAATGTTAGTGGTATGCTAAGAGTCTGTAAAGGTTTTTGATTCATTGACCAGTTGTGCCTTATGTAGAGTTCAGTCAGTTCAATTCAGTTGCTCAGTTGTGTCCAACTCTTTGCTGTCTCCTGGACTGCAATGTACCAGGCTTCCCTGTCTTTCACCATCTCCCAGAGCTTGCTCAAACTCATGTCCATTGACTCAGTGATGCAACCCAACCATTTCATTCTCTGTCATCAGTCAAGGTCTATTTAGAAGATGGCTAATGATACTTAATGCTTTTCATGATGTGCACATCATAAACAAAATCTCAATATATCAAATAATGATTGTCATTTTGGAGAAGGGTTTAATATTCTCTTGGGTATCAACTTGAATGCTGTTCTCCAGAGAGGAGGGTAATCATTGTGATTTCCTTCTAAAATGTCTAATCTTCAGTGTTAATTTTTCATGACAGGAGATCACTCTTTTTCTCATTGATCAATTATCATTTCAGGGAAACTCTTAGCTATGAGACTTCAAGCAGACACTTACAGAGAGGGGCAAAAGTTCTTTGTAGTTGTGTTTGCTTCCAAGTTATTTCTGCATTCACATTTTGTCCTTATGTTTAATGTTTTTACTCTTTGTATCCCCTTAGTCGCAAATTTTTGTCTTGCAGAGTGTGTAAAATAATTCATCAGGAGTATAAGAAGAGTTTTCTTATAATAGTTTTGATATAGCAAAAACTTGTGACACAATTCATTTTTATTCTTGATAACAAACTTCGAAACAGCTGTATTATTTGAAAGACAGAAATAGAGGCAGAGAGAGAAAAAAACAGAAAGATAAATGGAAAGGGAAAGAAAATGGAAACGAGAGGGAAAAGGAAAAAATAATAGAACTGAAAAAATGACAGACTTCACATAGTATTTCCATTGTTTATCAATAGGCAAGTGTGATTGGATGATTAATTAATAATTTAAAAATTGGGGCTTCCCCTGGTGGTCCAGTGAGTAAAGACACCGCCTTGCAGTGCAAGGGGCGCCGGTTCGATCCCTGGCCTGGGAAGATCCCACGTGCTGCGGAGCGGCTGGACCCATGTGTCCAATTACAGAGCTGGAGCTCTGGCGCACATGCGCCCAGAGCCAGTACTCTGCGATGACAGTGGCCACCGCGATGGGAGGCCCACAGGAGCCAAAGAACAAAGACGGATGAAAATAGAGAAATGAAAGACCAATAGAAGTGGCCTGCCCATCCCCCTCCCTCCCCACCCCACTCTTCAAAAGATAAATAAATAAAAGTTAAAAAAAAAAAAGGTATAAAAATTGACAACCTTAAAACTACATTGGTAATGATGTATTTTGCTATGTGGATTACTATCTCCACTATTCCTTTGACTTTGGAATTCATCAAGATGCATTTCTTATGCAATTAATAGACATGGCGCAACTGAGGGTTCACTCTATCTTATTGATAAATATGTTATATTTTATTAGTAATACATAAAAATATGTATTAACATATTAATAGTTCTCATCACTCACTTGCACAATAAATGTTTCCTTTTTTTTGGAAAACATATCTATACATAAAACAGTGTCATAAACTCTTTTCTCATTGATCAATTATCATTTCGGGGAAACTCTTAGCTATGAGACTTCAAGCAGACACTTACAGAGAGGGGCAAAAGTTCTTTGTAGTTGTGTTTGCTTCCAAGTTATTTCTGCATTCACATTTTGTCCTTATGTTTAATGTTTTTACTCTTTGTATCCCCTTAGTCGCAAATTTTTGTCTTGCAGAGTGTGTAAAATAATTCATCAGGAGTATAAGAAGAGTTTTCTTATAATAGTTTTGATATAGCAAAAACTTGTGACACAATTCATTTTTATTCTTGATAACAAACTTCGAAACAGCTGTATTATTTGAAAGACAGAAATAGAGGCAGAGAGAGAAAAAAACAGAAAGATAAATGGAAAGGGAAAGAAAATGGAAACGAGAGGGAAAAGGAAAAAATAATAGAACTGAAAAAATGACAGACTTCACATAGTATTTCCATTGTTTATCAATAGGCAAGTGTGATTGGATGATTAATTAATAATTTAAAAATTGGGGCTTCCCCTGGTGGTCCAGTGAGTAAAGACACCGCCTTGCAGTGCAAGGGGCGCCGGTTCGATCCCTGGCCTGGGAAGATCCCACGTGCTGCGGAGCGGCTGGACCCATGTGTCCAATTACAGAGCTGGAGCTCTGGCGCACATGCGCCCAGAGCCAGTACTCTGCGATGACAGTGGCCACCGCGATGGGAGGCCCACAGGAGCCAAAGAACAAAGACGGATGAAAATAGAGAAATGAAAGACCAATAGAAGTGGCCTGCCCATCCCCCTCCCTCCCCACCCCACTCTTCAAAAGATAAATAAATAAAAAAATTAAAAAAAAAAAAGGTATAAAAATTGACAACCTTAAAACTACATTGGTAATGATGTATTTTGCTATGTGGATTACTATCTCCACTATTCCTTTGACTTTGGAATTCATCAAGATGCATTTCTTATGCAATTAATAGACATGGCGCAACTGAGGGTTCACTCTATCTTATTGATAAATATGTTATATTTTATTAGTAATACATAAAAATATGTATTAACATATTAATAGTTCTCATCACTCACTTGCACAATAAATGTTTCCTTTTTTTTGGAAAACATATCTATACATAAAACAGTGTCATAAATTAAATATTGGTAATTGGTGGTATAAATTATTTATTGGTTATTTATTGGTATAGATTTAGGAATATGTATGTAATATATCATGTATGTTCTTTCTGTATAATTCTATGTATATACTCTACATATATAATATGTATATATTACATGCTTACATATTTACACTTACATTTAATGGCCTCAATTATATGAGGAAAAGGGTGTTGGGTGGGATACCTCAGAGATTTTGTATGAAGCAGAAACCAAATATGTGTCTGCTTGTGTGTTTCTATTTTTAAGAGAAAATTTACTGTTTAACTGTACCAAAATCAAGAAGCAGGAACTTCCCTGGTGGTACAGTGACTAAGACTCTGTGCTCCTAATGCAGGGGGCCCAAATTCAATCCTTGGTCTGGGAATTAGATCCTACATGCAGCAACTGAAAGATCCTGGGTGCCCCAACTAACACCTGGTACAGCCAAATCAGTAAATAAAAATAAATAAATATTCTGTAAAAATTCAAGGAGCATGCTCCAGACTAGAGGATTGAGGACAGGGTATCAAAACACCTAAAGGGTGAAAGAAAGTATCATAGGAGAGGAGGAATCCATTTGGGAAGTGAGCTCAATAACATGAAATATGGTTGTAATCACTGGTTAAATTCTGGATGGTTGTAGTTTTTATAAGTTACTATGACCTCAGGATAAAAGTAAAGAGATTTTTCAGAGTTAGAGGCTAACTGAAGAGATAGGGATTGCAATAGAAGTGGCCTGCCCATCCCCTCCCTCCCACCCCACTATTCAAAAAAAAAATAAATAAAAAAAGTAAAAAAAAAAAAGGTATAAAAATTGACAACCTTAAAACTACATTGGTAATGATGTATTTTGCTATGTGGATTACTATCTCCACTATTCCTTTGACTTTGGAATTCATCAAGATGCATTTCTTATGCAATTAATAGACATGGCGCAACTGAGGGTTCACTCTATCTTATTGATAAATATGTTATATTTTATTAGTAATACATAAAAATATGTATTAACATATTAATAGTTCTCATCACTCACTTGCACAATAAATGTTTCCTTTTTTTTGGAAAACATATCTATACATAAAACAGTGTCATAAATTAAATATTGGTAATTGGTGGTATAAATTATTTATTGGTTATTTATTGGTATAGATTTAGGAATATGTATGTAATATATCATGTATGTTCTTTCTGTATAATTCTATGTATATACTCTACATATATAATATGTATATATTACATGCTTACATATTTACACTTACATTTAATGGCCTCAATTATATGAGGAAAAGGGTGTTGGGTGGGATACCTCAGAGATTTTGTATGAAGCAGAAACCAAATATGTGTCTGCTTGTGTGTTTCTATTTTTAAGAGAAAATTTACTGTTTAACTGTACCAAAAATCAAGAAGCAGGAACTTCCCTGGTGGTACAGTGACTAAGACTCTGTGCTCCTAATGCAGGGGGCCCAAATTCAATCCTTGGTCTGGGAATTAGATCCTACATGCAGCAACTGAAAGATCCTGGGTGCCCCAACTAACACCTGGTACAGCCAAATCAGTAAATAAAAATAAATAAATATTCTGTAAAAATTCAAGGAGCATGCTCCAGACTAGAGGATTGAGGACAGGGTATCAAAACACCTAAAGGGTGAAAGAAAGTATCATAGGAGAGGAGGAATCCATTTGGGAAGTGAGCTCAATAACATGAAATATGGTTGTAATCACTGGTTAAATTCTGGATGGTTGTAGTTTTTATAAGTTACTATGACCTCAGGATAAAAGTAAAGAGATTTTTCAGAGTTAGAGGCTAACTGAAGAGATAGGGATTGGAGAACAAGAGAAAAAGTGATTTGGATATTTACAAGTTAAGGAAAATGTCTTAAACACCCAATAACCAGTATATATAATTTACTGGAGAAAATCTTATCAAATGACTGGACTTAGCCTCTTGTTGTCTTAGATAAGTCTTTTCTTTCTTATTACATTCCAGTTATATGTGCTACTTGCTGGTCTTCATTTTTAGACTATATGCGCTTTGAGGATGGTGTTCATTAATCCTCTGATTCATGTGGTTCATTTACAAGTGATAATCATGGCTTATTAACATGATGAAATTTGAGTTAAAAAAATGGGTTTCAACTTCCTAAAATGTTCCTTATTATATTTGTGTGAATGTAGGCAAGTTAGTTGCACTCTGAGTGTAATAGTCCTCAATTTACTTTGCAAAAGTAATGTTAAAAGTAATGTCAATTCTTTGCAAAAGAATGACAATAAAAGGAGTTGAATTGTGTTCAGTCCCTAAGTGTTTAACAGCTGGTACATGTATTGGACACCCATCATGTCTGATCCATGGAGATACTCTGTTTTTCTTTCCTTAAACGCTTGTTTCACTGAAAGTCTTAGTTTGGCTTCACTCAGTAGTAGACATGAAGATAAAGAATTAGTTGTACCTGATGCCCTCCTATGGGATTTAATTCTTCTGAAGTCCAGGACAAGCATGTTCCTCTGGAATTGAAGAAAGTCAATGTAGAAATGCATAGAACAAACTCTGGAAGAATCTGTCAATATATGTGGAAATGCAGGGGCCCAAATTCAATCCTTGGTCTGGGAATTAGATCCTACATGCAGCAACTGAAAGATCCTGGGTGCCCCAACTAACACCTGGTACAGCCAAATCAGTAAATAAAAATAAATAAATATTCTGTAAAAATTCAAGGAGCATGCTCCAGACTAGAGGATTGAGGACAGGGTATCAAAACACCTAAAGGGTGAAAGAAAGTATCATAGGAGAGGAGGAATCCATTTGGGAAGTGAGCTCAATAACATGAAATATGGTTGTAATCACTGGTTAAATTCTGGATGGTTGTAGTTTTTATAAGTTACTATGACCTCAGGATAAAAGTAAAGAGATTTTTCAGAGTTAGAGGCTAACTGAAGAGATAGGGATTGGAGAACAAGAGAAAAAGGTATTTGGATATTTACAAGTTAAGGAAAATGTCTTAAACACCCAATAACCAGTATATATAATTTACTGGAGAAAATCTTATCAAATGACTGGACTTAGCCTCTTGTTGTCTTAGATAAGTCTTTTCTTTCTTATTACATTCCAGTTATATGTGCTACTTGCTGGTCTTCATTTTTAGACTATATGCGCTTTGAGGATGGTGTTCATTAATCCTCTGATTCATGTGGTTCATTTACAAGTGATAATCATGGCTTATTAACATGATGAAATTTGAGTTAAAAAAATGGGTTTCAACTTCCTAAAATGTTCCTTATTATATTTGTGTGAATGTAGGCAAGTTAGTTGCACTCTGAGTGTAATAGTCCTCAATTTACTTTGCAAAAGTAATGTTAAAAGTAATGTCAATTCTTTGCAAAAGAATGACAATAAAAGGAGTTGAATTGTGTTCAGTCCCTAAGTGTTTAACAGCTGGTACATGTATTGGACACCCATCATGTCTGATCCATGGAGATACTCTGTTTTTCTTTCCTTAAACGCTTGTTTCACTGAAAGTCTTAGTTTGGCTTCACTCAGTAGTAGACATGAAGATAAAGAATTAGTTGTACCTGATGCCCTCCTATGGGATTTAATTCTTCTGAAGTCCAGGACAAGCATGTTCCTCTGGAATTGAAGAAAGTCAATGTAGAAATGCATAGAACAAACTCTGGAAGAATCTGTCAATATATGTGGAAATGTCCAGTTGTGTCATGCTGAAATCACGAGCAGCTGTAGTGGGGTTTGGTACATAGCATAAGTCGCAGATTGGGACTTCCCAGGTGGCACTAGGGATAAAGAACCCATCTGCCAATACAACAGATGTAAGAGATGTGGGTTTGATTCCTGGGTTGGGAAGATCCCTGAAGAAGGAAATGACAACCTATTCTAGTATTCCTGCCTGAAGAATCCCATGGACAGAGAAACCTGGTGGGCTACAGTCTGTGGGGCTACAACGAGTTGGACACAACTGAATCAACTTAACATGCACACATGACAAATAAATCCTGACATCTGTGCTTAGAATCTCAAAAGCAAAAGTATTACAAGAAGGGGATAGTTTTCTTCTTTATGTTTGTATTCTGCCTACCAAGCACAGCTCCTGGCACATATTAGATATCTAAAAAGAGTTTGTTGATTTAAAGTGCATTAATCTACTGATAGTTTCCTATAGCACTACCAATATGAGCATGCTGATATTTTATGGTAAAGGACAGGATACCATTCCTCTTAATTAGTTCAGCATATTGACACTGTTGCTGAAGCAGTTGCCATAACTCTTTCGGTCTTTAGTTGTTATCTTAATATCTTTTCAGAGTACTAAATGTAATATTCTTGGTAGGTAATCAATGATACAAGCCCACAGTGTTATAGACTGTAAAACATATTCTATGATTATATAAATGCTGTTTTATAGTAGCATTCTAATGGGTTTGTTTTCATGAGAATACACAAATATAAAAAGGCTATTTAACAGAAAAGATAGCAATTATGAAAATTCTCTGAGAGCAAAGATAATACCTTTTTACTTAGATATGCCCTAATAAAAGAAGCCCTCTCCAAAGGTAATATACATAGGATGCCATTATTTTAACTATTAACTGGTTTATGTGATTTCTATTTGTTATTGTTTCTATCTTCTTTTCAGAAGAAAATTTTAAAGCATCATAATATTCTACTATGAATTGATATGGTTTCTCTGGTGTACAATTTGTGTTTGGGTTTCTATGAGTTTTTATAAAGAATATCTGAGGCTAACAGTTTTCTGCAGTGTACTTTTTTCACATATTTCTTTCATTTTTTATTTTTTCTTTTCCCCATCATGCCTCTTTTATTTATATTTATTTTCATCCATCTTTTATTCATTGGCCTGTGTGGGCTTCCCATTGCAGTGGCCTCTCTTGGTGCAAAGCTCTGGCTCTGGGCTCATGTGCTACAGAGCGCTGGCTTGTGATTGGACACAACCATCCAGCCGCTCCACTGCACAAGGATCTTCCTGGACCAGGGATCGAACTGGCACCCCCTGCACTGCAAGGCAAACTCTTTACCCACTGGATCACCAGGGAAACCCTACAGACAGATTTCTTAAGAGGGACTCGTGGTCATCCTTGCACACTAGTCCTTCCCACTGTGAGAAGAGAAGGAACAATCAACTGTCTATCAGGATCTTCTTTATGTTTGTATTCTGCCTACCAAGCACAGCTCCTGGCACATATTAGATATCTAAAAAGAGTTTGTTGATTTAAAGTGCATTAATCTACTGATAGTTTCCTATAGCACTACCAATATGAGCATGCTGATATTTTATGGTAAAGGACAGGATACCATTCCTCTTAATTAGTTCAGCATATTGACACTGTTGCTGAAGCAGTTGCCATAACTCTTTCGGTCTTTAGTTGTTATCTTAATATCTTTTCAGAGTACTAAATGTAATATTCTTGGTAGGTAATCAATGATACAAGCCCACAGTGTTATAGACTGTAAAACATATTCTATGATTATATAAATGCTGTTTTATAGTAGCATTCTAATGGGTTTGTTTTCATGAGAATACACAAATATAAAAAGGCTATTTAACAGAAAAGATAGCAATTATGAAAATTCTCTGAGAGCAAAGATAATACCTTTTTACTTAGATATGCCCTAATAAAAGAAGCCCTCTCCAAAGGTAATATACATAGGATGCCATTATTTTAACTATTAACTGGTTTATGTGATTTCTATTTGTTATTGTTTCTATCTTCTTTTCAGAAGAAAATTTTAAAGCATCATAATATTCTACTATGAATTGATATGGTTTCTCTGGTGTACAATTTGTGTTTGGGTTTCTATGAGTTTTTATAAAGAATATCTGAGGCTAACAGTTTTCTGCAGTGTACTTTTTTCACATATTTCTTTCATTTTTTATTTTTTCTTTTCCCCATCATGCCTCTTTTATTTATATTTATTTTCATCCATCTTTTATTCATTGGCCTGTGTGGGCTTCCCATTGCAGTGGCCTCTCTTGGTGCAAAGCTCTGGCTCTGGGCTCATGTGCTACAGAGCGCTGGCTTGTGATTGGACACAACCATCCAGCCGCTCCACTGCACAAGGATCTTCCTGGACCAGGGATCGAACTGGCACCCCCTGCACTGCAAGGCAAACTCTTTACCCACTGGATCACCAGGGAAACCCTACAGACAGATTTCTTAAGAGGGACTCGTGGTCATCCTTGCACACTAGTCCTTCCCACTGTGAGAAGAGAAGGAACAATCAACTGTCATCTTATAGGAGAAAGTGGAGTTGTTAGAATATATGCCAAGTGTATTGTGTTTTAAATAGCAGAGAAGTATGGTGTTTGCAGAACCAATTCTAAAATATAGGACAGCATTATCTCTTGCAAAAATGTGAACAGTCTCAAAGACAAGAGGTTGGGGAGATGAGTCTTCTGTCTGATCCTCATAACTCTGTGTTAGAGCTTTGCTGTGGTGACTGAATGTTGTTTTCTTGTGTTTATTTAACAATCAAGTTACCAGGTAAATCACTACACCAAGAATTAATTTGAAATTAAGATCACTGAAGTTTTTTTTCATGCCAATGAAATCCCTCATCACACCCCCTAATAATAAGTGTATCTAGTTCATAAAACATGTTGAAAAATATTCAGAAAAATCAACTTAGATAATAAATATTGATGATACTGAGCTTCCTCATTATCCCTTAATTTTTAATGTAATTGATAACTGCTTTTTTTTCAAATTTATCTTAATACAAAAACAAAAATGCAGATACAAGCACGTTTTCATATGATAAAGGATGTCTGGAACATTTGAACATTTCTTTATAAACAAAACACTGATTTGTAATAATCATTTATGTAGTGATTAATGTAAAAGGCTAATGACCTCATAGAAGATGCAGTTTTAGGCTTGAAATCACAACGGATGCCACATAACATACCACTCAAGCATCCTTCGGGTTTCTCTCTTGTTAGTCCATGGGGATTAAGACACATTCTTGTGGTTCAGTTGCATGCAGTTAGGCCCTTAACAGGAAAGTCTTTTAACTCAGGTATGAGGAGAGAGGCTGCAGTTTCTAACCACAGAATGTCTTTTTACTAGGAAAAGTTATATCTTAACGTCAGTAGAGGTTTTAAAAAGGCAAGAGAAGCTTTTGAGTGTCCAGAGGCATCTCAAGGGAGAAAATGAATGGGATGGGGACCAAGTTATGGAGGATTCAGGAGGCACAGGCTTTCTCTGACACACTCTCAACTCCTTGCTCTGTTGTTACATCACATGGCCTAGCAGCCTTTCAGTTTGCTTTCTTTTTTGAATTTCCTTAGACTCAAATGCACTTCTTCCTCCTTCACCTTTATTTCCCAGCAAAAGATTGAAATAAATAAGAGGTGAGCAAGTCCAGAAAGCATTGCAGAATTTGTGTTACTATTTTAGCAGGGAGAGATTTTCTGCAAGACTGTAATAAAAAGAACTACAGTATGTATTCTGAAAATGCCTTCCAACACCCTCCACCTCTGCCCTAATGAGAAAAGCCTCTCCAAAGGTCTCTTCCCTAGCTATCCAAGAATCCTCCCTTTGACTCCTCTCCTTATTCTTGCAGTTAGCATTTTGATTCTACCTATCCTGAATGCTGTCTCCATCTGTCCTTTAAGGCTCTTATAAATAAGTTTGGACCTGCCCAAATGTGACTCGCAATTAAACTGTAAGTGGAACAAATACTTATTGAGCCTAAAGCCTCTTATATTAGAGCTGCTTCTATGTTCTGAGAACATTGTATAAAACCATTCAAAGATAATTTTTAAAAAATTGTTAAAACATTGTTAAAAAATTATTGAAACCTTTTTTGAGTTGTGTGTATGAAATTTGTAGTGATCAACTTGAGTGAGAAAGTTTCCATTTATTTTAAGATAGAAAATGTAATTTCTCTCAAGTTTTACCATCTCCCACTTACTTCACATCCATGTGTACATGACCTCACTTTGATTTGTTTCCCAGCTTTACCTGGGCAAACTCCTGCCATCATATGTATTTAAATATTTATGGATTTTTGCTTTGTTCATTAGTTCCTCAAATTTGAAGCACCTATATTTTCATCATCTAACTCAATCAGTGACGAATACTGACTATTCAATAATGTTTGCTTACAATGAAATAAGAAAGCAAGGATATTATACCTTTTAAGATGAGAATTAATTGTTTTATTTATTTTATTTATATAAAATTTTTTCTTGAGACTTTCTTAAGAAGCATTTGATTTCAGGAGGCACAGGCTTTCTCTGACACACTCTCAACTCCTTGCTCTGTTGTTACATCACATGGCCTAGCAGCCTTTCAGTTTGCTTTCTTTTTTGAATTTCCTTAGACTCAAATGCACTTCTTCCTCCTTCACCTTTATTTCCCAGCAAAAGATTGAAATAAATAAGAGGTGAGCAAGTCCAGAAAGCATTGCAGAATTTGTGTTACTATTTTAGCAGGGAGAGATTTTCTGCAAGACTGTAATAAAAAGAACTACAGTATGTATTCTGAAAATGCCTTCCAACACCCTCCACCTCTGCCCTAATGAGAAAAGCCCTCTCCAAAGGTCTCTTCCCTAGCTATCCAAGAATCCTCCCTTTGACTCCTCTCCTTATTCTTGCAGTTAGCATTTTGATTCTACCTATCCTGAATGCTGTCTCCATCTGTCCTTTAAGGCTCTTATAAATAAGTTTGGACCTGCCCAAATGTGACTCGCAATTAAACTGTAAGTGGAACAAATACTTATTGAGCCTAAAGCCTCTTATATTAGAGCTGCTTCTATGTTCTGAGAACATTGTATAAAACCATTCAAAGATAATTTTTAAAAATTGTTAAAACATTGTTAAAAAATTATTGAAACCTTTTTTGAGTTGTGTGTATGAAATTTGTAGTGATCAACTTGAGTGAGAAAGTTTCCATTTATTTTAAGATAGAAAATGTAATTTCTCTCAAGTTTTACCATCTCCCACTTACTTCACATCCATGTGTACATGACCTCACTTTGATTTGTTTCCCAGCTTTACCTGGGCAAACTCCTGCCATCATATGTATTTAAATATTTATGGATTTTTGCTTTGTTCATTAGTTCCTCAAATTTGAAGCACCTATATTTTCATCATCTAACTCAATCAGTGACGAATACTGACTATTCAATAATGTTTGCTTACAATGAAATAAGAAAGCAAGGATATTATACCTTTTAAGATGAGAATTAATTGTTTTATTTATTTTATTTATATAAAATTTTTTCTTGAGACTTTCTTAAGAAGCATTTGATTAGTCATGATGGAGTCTTTGTATCACAGGTAGGAAGATGCCTACAACTTAATTTTAATTGATTATTTTCTAATATTTATCTAGTGACCCAAGTGCTTCACCTGTTTTCACAGACCTATAATATTGAATTTTTTATGTCTTGAAATTATCTTTTTATTTCTTGTTTTGTCCTTTTTTAATTAGTCATTATTCACTTGTATTTATCTTTCTCCCTTTCTTCTTGGTTTTATTTGTTTTTTGAATTTATATACAGATTTATTTTTATATTATCTTTATTGAGATATAATTGACAAATAGTATATTTATAGTATTGTTGTTCAGTCGCTAAATTATGTCTGACTCTTTGCTATCCCATGACTACTGGAAAAATCAGAGTATTATAGTGTACATTGTGATAATTGATATATGTGTACATCATGAAAAGATTCCCACCACTCATTGAATTAATATACCCTTTACCTCATGTATTTACTTTTTTGTGTGTGAGATCATTTAAATGTTACTCTCTTAGCAGATTTCAATTACACATTGAAATATAATGCTATCAGATATACTCCCCCCATTACAATGTTAGATTCATAAGACCTTATTCATCTAATAATTGAATTTTCTTTTAACCCTTTCCCAGTCTGTCCCTATTTTCCCCACCCTCAGCTCTTGGCAACCACTTTGCTACTCTCTGGTTCTATTAATTCAACCTTTTTTTTTTTTTTTAACTATAGTTCACATATAAGTGATACTGTGCAGTATTTGTCTTTATCTGGCCAGTTCTATGCCTTCAGGTTTATGCATGTTGTTACAAAAGGCAAAATTTCCTTCTTTTTAAGCTGACTAATATTCTCTTGTATATGTATACCACATTTTATTTATCCATTATTTGGCAGCAGATATTTAGATTGTATTTTTGTTTCTCTCCATAAACAGTGGTACTGATGTCTGAAAAAACATTTAAGGATGCACAGAAGGGTTTCTGATTGTCACAATGTCTGCAAATATTAATGGTGTTAAGATCCTAAAGTCCCAAGTCTAGTACACATCCTGTACTACGTGTAACTCTTGCACAATGAAAAGTCTCACTGCCCTAAAATGTCAAAAGCATCCCCATTGAAAAATTCTATAGGATCTTAAGATGGAGATCAACATTTATTGGATATACATATAATGAACATCCTTGCACTTGAACTGTGGAGATGGAGGAGGACTTGGGGGTGGAAGCACAGATTTTAAAGCACTATTTCTCTTCCTGTGGGAATTTAAAATCCAATTAGGAGATTAAAAATAACAAGAACACTAGAAATATAAAAATGCTAATGTTCAGTTTGTTGACCATTACTTATCAATGCCTGACTCACTCCACATTCAAAGGTTCTTTGTCCACACTCAAGTATTCTTGCCTGGGAAATCTCATGGACAGAAGGCCCAGGTGAGCCGAGTTCATGGGATTGCAGGACTGAACATGCAGGTATTAGAGGGGAGGAGGGAGATAGGTTTGTAGCAATAAACAGGTAGAACCAAAAAAAAACAAAAGACTTCTTTATCCAATGAATCAGTGCAGGTAACATGTGAATAAGGTATGTAGCAAGGAACACGTGTTTCTAGGGACATCAACTTGACCACTAAGATCATAGAGGTTTTATTCATCTTGCAGGAGAATTTCACTTTTTGTGTTGTTCTACTGGTCACAAACAAGAATACTTTCAGGGGTCTAAGGCAGTATGTGGCTGACACTGGGCAATGTGAGACTGGGAATAAATCTGGTTGAATTTTCTTTACCCTTCCGTGCCCTATTTTCCCCACCCTCAGCTCTTGGCAACCACTTTGCTACTCTCTGGTTCTATTAATTCAACCTTTTTTTTTTAACTATAGTTCACATATAAGTGATACTGTGCAGTATTTGTCTTTATCTGGCCAGTTCTATGCCTTCAGGTTTATGCATGTTGTTACAAAAGGCAAAATTTCCTTCTTTTTAAGCTGACTAATATTCTCTTGTATATGTATACCACATTTTATTTATCCATTATTTGGCAGCAGATATTTAGATTGTATTTTTGTTTCTCTCCATAAACAGTGGTACTGATGTCTGAAAAAACATTTAAGGATGCACAGAAGGGTTTCTGATTGTCACAATGTCTGCAAATATTAATGGTGTTAAGATCCTAAAGTCCCAAGTCTAGTACACATCCTGTACTACGTGTAACTCTTGCACAATGAAAAGTCTCACTGCCCTAAAATGTCAAAAGCATCCCCATTGAAAAATTCTATAGGATCTTAAGATGGAGATCAACATTTATTGGATATACATATAATGAACATCCTTGCACTTGAACTGTGGAGATGGAGGAGGACTTGGGGGTGGAAGCACAGATTTTAAAGCACTATTTCTCTTCCTGTGGGAATTTAAAATCCAATTAGGAGATTAAAAATAACAAGAACACTAGAAATATAAAAATGCTAATGTTCAGTTTGTTGACCATTACTTATCAATGCCTGACTCACTCCACATTCAAAGGTTCTTTGTCCACACTCAAGTATTCTTGCCTGGGAAATCTCATGGACAGAAGGCCCAGGTGAGCCGAGTTCATGGGATTGCAGGACTGAACATGCAGGTATTAGAGGGGAGGAGGGAGATAGGTTTGTAGCAATAAACAGGTAGAACCAAAAAAAACCAAAAGACTTCTTTATCCAATGAATCAGTGCAGGTAACATGTGAATAAGGTATGTAGCAAGGAACACGTGTTTCTAGGGACATCAACTTGACCACTAAGATCATAGAGGTTTTATTCATCTTGCAGGAGAATTTCACTTTTTGTGTTGTTCTACTGGTCACAAACAAGAATACTTTCAGGGGTCTAAGGCAGTATGTGGCTGACACTGGGCAATGTGAGACTGGGAATAAATCTGGTATAACTTCCTGCATTGTCAATTTTACTGAAAAGCTATTTCATAAAATTTTATGTTAGAATAAACATATACATTTTTTTAAATTATTTATTTATTTTTGTGCGGTGGGGAGGGAGGGGAGCAGGCGGGCCACTGCTGTTGGTCTTTCATTTGTCCATCTTCATCCATCATTGTTCTTTGGCCCGTGTGGGTCTCCCATCACAGTGGCCTCTGTTGTTGCAGAGCACTGGCTCTGGGCGCACGCGCTCCAGAGCTCCGGCTCAGTAATTGGACACAACAGTCCAGCCTCTCCGCAGCACGTGGGATCTTCCCAGGCCAGGGATCGAACCAGCGCCCCTTGCACTGCAAGGCGGTGTCCTCACCCAGTGGACCACTAGGGAAGCCCTAGAATAAACATATACATTTTTACCAATTTTATTACAGACTTCATCTGAGTTGTAAACATAAAGCAGGTGACCCTGACAGTGTTCAAGGCTTCCAACAGACTGCTTTAAGTTACAGTCTTAGCCTCAGGGTTGTTTATATTTGACTGTATCTATTATAAGGGACACATGGTGGAAACTTTTAAGGACCCTGGAGTTAATTGATGATCTTCTAATCAAGTTATTCATTGCTGAAAAAAAATTCTACATCCAAGAGCAGAAGAGCAGTGTGATGAGTAGCAGTGGACCCTTTTGATATTTGTCAGTACAGTCCTAAACTCTCTTCCATGTTGTAGAATTGCTATGCTCAGCAAGAAAGTGTTGATAAGTGAGTTAGGAAAAGAGATGAGACTGATCAACTTTTCTGAAATTTCTCAGTCCTCCCTGATGAAGCAGGGGAACTTTCAAATAGACGGTGAACTTAGTCCCCAAATTCACTTTTCTGAAGGAATTGGGCTTTCTTTTTGCTACAGAAACAAGCCCTTGAAATAGCTGTGTTACTGACAGCCGTATGTAGGAAAGTGCTGAAATCACAAATAACTTAAGAAAGGAAGAAGCACTGAGAGACTCCTGAGGAAATGAATGAGAAAATGTGGGTTGCCTACTGTCTGTGTTTTGCGTAGGCAATCCAGGCAAAAAACTACAGGTAAATTGTACATGAATGCTTGATGGCTGCTGATTGAAAAGTAATGAATAAAACTGACAATTAGTATTGATGAATAAAGCACCAAACTTGATTGTCTATTAAGGCTATTTTTCATAAATGCTACCATAATTTGCTTAAAGAGACAGAGAAGACATCGAAGATTTGAAGGCGTGCTCTGCCAGTTTTTGTTTATCATGAATAAGCATTTGTTTTGCTATTACTATGAATTTGCCTCTTCTATTATCTCTAGAATGAAAATAACACCTTCACCCCAAAGTCTTTGTGAGAAATAAAGAAGTAAATACCAGCATAACCTGCTGACAAAGTAAACACACAGTCAGAAAGAGTTTATTAAGCAAGGACTGTTTGCAACCCTTTCTCTTGATTATTCTCTAGGAAAGGACACAGTCTGTATGATTCTACTACCAGTTCTGATTTCACTTGACTAGAATTTTCTGTTTATTTCTTCCCTGAGCCTCAAACAAATAGAAGTTTATTTATCAAGATTACTTAAATTAGGACCTTTGCAAACTGGAGTGACACATCAGGTTGTATAATTCAATCTTTTTTTTTCCTATGTGTACTCATTAATGCTTTGCAAATGTGAATCCATTTGCAAAATATATCGTTTTAAGAGATATGTTTTCTATGAGCTATTATGATTCAGGGACTATAGTTGTCACTGGGAGGGTAAACATGAATTCAAGAATAAGGCACACAAAAGAAGATAAAAAAGAATTTTATTTTTTTAATATTTATTTTGTTTTTGGCTGTGCTGGGTTTGCATTGTTGCAGACAGGCTTCTCTAGTTTCAGCAAGTGGGGGCTCCTCTCTAGTTGCCGCTGGCAGGCTCTATTGCCCCAAGGCATGTGGGGTCTTCCTGACCAGAAATTGAATGGGTGTCCATTGCATTGCAAGGTGGATTCTTAACCACTGGGTCACCAGGGAAGCCTGAGAATTTTTAAATGCTAAAGCAAAAGACGTGTTTGTAAGCAAAGCAAAGAAGCACTTAGTTTACATACAGGAAATGAATGAGAAAATGTGGGTTGCCTACTGTCTGTGTTTTGAGGCAATCCAGGCAAAAAACTACAGGTAAATTGTACATGAATGCTTGATGGCTGCTGATTGAAAAGTAATGAATAAAACTGACAATTAGTATTGATGAATAAAGCACCAAACTTGATTGTCTATTAAGGCTATTTTTCATAAATGCTACCATAATTTGCTTAAAGAGACAGAGAAGACATCGAAGATTTGAAGGCGTGCTCTGCCAGTTTTTGTTTATCATGAATAAGCATTTGTTTTGCTATTACTATGAATTTGCCTCTTCTATTATCTCTAGAATGAAAATAACACCTTCACCCCAAAGTCTTTGTGAGAAATAAAGAAGTAAATACCAGCATAACCTGCTGACAAAGTAAACACACAGTCAGAAAGAGTTTATTAAGCAAGGACTGTTTGCAACCCTTTCTCTTGATTATTCTCTAGGAAAGGACACAGTCTGTATGATTCTACTACCAGTTCTGATTTCACTTGACTAGAATTTTCTGTTTATTTCTTCCCTGAGCCTCAAACAAATAGAAGTTTATTTATCAAGATTACTTAAATTAGGACCTTTGCAAACTGGAGTGACACATCAGGTTGTATAATTCAATCTTTTTTTTTCCTATGTGTACTCATTAATGCTTTGCAAATGTGAATCCATTTGCAAAATATATCGTTTTAAGAGATATGTTTTCTATGAGCTATTATGATTCAGGGACTATAGTTGTCACTGGGAGGGTAAACATGAATTCAAGAATAAGGCACACAAAAGAAGATAAAAAAGAATTTTATTTTTTTAATATTTATTTTGTTTTTGGCTGTGCTGGGTTTGCATTGTTGCAGACAGGCTTCTCTAGTTTCAGCAAGTGGGGGCTCCTCTCTAGTTGCCGCTGGCAGGCTCTATTGCCCCAAGGCATGTGGGGTCTTCCTGACCAGAAATTGAATGGGTGTCCATTGCATTGCAAGGTGGATTCTTAACCACTGGGTCACCAGGGAAGCCTGAGAATTTTTAAATGCTAAAGCAACTGTGAAAAATATGCACTGTATGTTTGTAAGCAAAGCAAAGAAGCACTTAGTTTACATACTTGTATGGAATGGGAAGGGGCCATTTGTAGAGAAGGATTTTGGGAGACAGTGCATCTTAGAGGTAAAAAGAATTTAGGATAGAGGAAAGGAATCTGCTTAATCTTGGACTAGTCTGCCTCTGCCGAAGGTATTTGACTTTTCAGTATTGCTCGGTTTAGCTCTTTCTTTTTCGTTATCTGCTATCCCTCATACTAACACATGAGTTATCTTCTTTACAACGAGGGTTATGTATAACTCCTGCTATGTGGGTTAAATGTCATCAGATTGACCCAGGAAGTGAAGCAAAATATGCTTTCTCATCAGTCATCTGGAATAGAGAAAGGTCCCCCAAATCAGAAGTGGCTTGAGTGAGTATGATTGGAAATAGATATTAAATGTTCTGTTTCTTTAAGAAATGTCATTTCATTTAGGGTTGACCTCACTCAATATTCCTTTAGACATGGTTTTTGAAGTCTGTAAAAAAGATGACACCATTTCACTCATCTAGCCTCATTCCATATGGGCAGATATTCTCCTTCAATAAATCTACGGAGGTTTAGCAAAGTTTTCCAATTGTGGTGAATGAAATAGGGACTCCATGTATCACACTATGCAATACACCTGAAAGACAGGAAATTTTGTCTGTCTAAATTTACTTTTGCTCTTTACAAAGAATACCCCTTCTGACCAAGGCAGTGTCTCAGCATTTGTAGGTCTGGCAGGGTGATGGCACAATCTGTGATTTAAAGCAAAAATTGAATTAGTTACCACTTTCTAAATGTCTAAGTTCTTTTGAAAAATTGGATAGTGTGGTAAGACTTAGCTGTTATTGCTACCTGACACCACATGGAAACCTCCTTGTATTTTTTATTGTTTTCCTGACACTGAAGCGTTTTGGTGAACTCCTGTTTATCACTGTATTCACACTGCTCTCCTTCTTTTTCTTTTTCTTTTTTTTTTTTTTTATGATCCTGGCTTATCTTTTATTTTACAAATTTGTTTATATACAGATGACCTATCATTAAATAGTTGTTTTTTCCTTTCATTTATTTATTTATTTATTTTTATACCAAAACCATGTTTATTGCTGTTTAACCAATCAACAATTTTGTGATAGTTTCAGGTAAACAGTGAAGGGACTCGGCCATACATATACATGTGTCCGTTCTCCCCCAAGCCCCCTTCCATCCAGGCTGATACATGACATTAAGCTCACACTGCTTTTCTTTATAGGAGAACTTAGGTGAAAATAAAACAGATCTTGAATTTATACCTCTATTATGTGTAGGGAAATTAAGGATAGACTTAAAAGATTATGATCTCCTGGCTGTAGTTGATTTTGTGACTTTTGAAAAACCTCATTATTGTGTGTGTGTGTGTGTGTGTGTAATGGGTGTATATGCATATCTATATTTATATCAATATCTGTGTATAGCCTTTCACTGTAGTCACCTCAATGGCTGAAACTGGTTTTGATTTTTCTTTTCGTTTTTGTTGCCTGGGTGGCTGTTATAAATCAGACAAAGTTATAAAAATTAGTAAATAAATACTTAATCATTGTGAAGTTATATCAGGAGGTAATGATCTTAAAGGAGACCTTACTTAAATTGCACTAAAATGTTTTCTACTGACTTTAGGACTTGTTCCAATTAGACATTAATTATTTCTCCCTGGAATGGTACTTGTAAAACATTAATGCCTTTAATATTTTTACTTTATCATAGTCTCTGTCAGCAATACACCTAAAACAGGAAATTTTGTCTGTCTAAATTTACTTTTGCTCTTTACAAAGAATACCCCTTCTGACCAAGGCAGTGTCTCAGCATTTGTAGGTCTGGCAGGGTGATGGCACAATCTGTGATTTAAAGCAAAAATTGAATTAGTTACCACTTTCTAAATGTCTAAGTTCTTTTGAAAAATTGGATAGTGTGGTAAGACTTAGCTGTTATTGCTACCTGACACCACATGGAAACCTCCTTGTATTTTTTATTGTTTTCCTGACACTGAAGCGTTTTGGTGAACTCCTGTTTATCACTGTATTCACACTGCTCTCCTTCTTTTTCTTTTTCTTTTTTTTTTTTTTTATGATCCTGGCTTATCTTTTATTTTACAAATTTGTTTATATACAGATGACCTATCATTAAATAGTTGTTTTTTCCTTTCATTTATTTATTTATTTATTTTTATACCAAAACCATGTTTATTGCTGTTTAACCAATCAACAATTTTGTGATAGTTTCAGGTAAACAGTGAAGGGACTCGGCCATACATATACATGTGTCCGTTCTCCCTCAAGCCCCCTTCCATCCAGGCTGATACATGACATTAAGCTCACACTGCTTTTCTTTATAGGAGAACTTAGGTGAAAATAAAACAGATCTTGAATTTATACCTCTATTATGTGTAGGGAAATTAAGGATAGACTTAAAAGATTATGATCTCCTGGCTGTAGTTGATTTTGTGACTTTTGAAAAACCTCATTATTGTGTGTGTGTGTGTGTGTGTGTAATGGGTGTATATGCATATCTATATTTATATCAATATCTGTGTATAGCCTTTCACTGTAGTCACCTCAATGGCTGAAACTGGTTTTGATTTTTCTTTTCGTTTTTGTTGCCTGGGTGGCTGTTATAAATCAGACAAAGTTATAAAAATTAGTAAATAAATACTTAATCATTGTGAAGTTATATCAGGAGGTAATGATCTTAAAGGAGACCTTACTTAAATTGCACTAAAATGTTTTCTACTGACTTTAGGACTTGTTCCAATTAGACATTAATTATTTCTCCCTGGAATGGTACTTGTAAAACATTAATGCCTTTAATATTTTTACTTTATCATAGTCTCTGTCAGCAACCTATTTTATGGCAAACCATTTCTTTAAAAGGAAGGAAAATGTTCTCAAGTAACCTGAACAGTATGGAGCTAGACAGAGATGAGACGTGGTGATGAATAACGATTTAGCCAGTGATCCCAGGGGCAGCCTGGAAAGGAGGTCACTAGGAGACACAGAGTCAATTTAGAAAATAGGAGTCCAGAAAGGAAGAAAAAATATTGGGAAATAGGATTTACAGTTGTTTTCTAAGAGACAAGGCCCTAGGAATAGTTTTAATGTCTAATTCTGCTTTTTTTTTCCCTTTTGCTCTAGGATGACTTGTAACTGAGCTGCATGTATGAATACAGAATTTTAAAGGCACTATTCTAATCTATACCTAATCTAGGAAATGAACTATAGAGGAATATAAGTCATCTTTTCTAGTGATAGACTTTGATTCGACTTCTAAGGAAACTATACAAGTTTCCCTGACTGAATTAGTGTAAAAATAATGATTTTTAATATTAGAGTGGAAGATACTCCAATTTAGTCAGGTTCACATTTAGTACTTTTTTATATGATAAAGGTCTATGAATAACTAATATTACTCAAATTATTATTAAGTAAAAGGTAAATGCTTATTGTTTATATGAATAACTGCTTCATGTTTCTCTACATATTCATGGAATATATTGTTGTAAAATATGTTTTGTCATTTGTTTTTATTTAATAATGCTTAGCATTAATTTCAGAAAAAAATAAGTATTATTGGATTAACTCATATTAAGGAGAAGAAAAATGTCCCACTCTAGGGTATAGTGATGTGCACATGACTTTTCGGGATTTGTAGTAAAGAAATGAGCTTGTTTTAAAATACAAGGTAAGGAGACACAGAATTCTGTGTTGCTTGCAATTCCTTTCCTGCGCTAACATTCACATATGTAATGGTGCCTTCACTTGATTAATGTCCTTTTATAGAACTGATAGAGACCTCAAACAGACAGTAAAAATACAAACAAAAGCATTCACTGAAACAGTGACACATTTAGAAACACCACAAATAGAGTTTCCACCCAAAGGAGAATATACAAGTAAATAACTTGTACCTTGATACATAAGGCTTCTTAAATTATATGTTTATGACAATTAATTATGGAAAATTCTATACTTATCTTAAAATGATGCAAAACGGTAGCTTAAGAGTTAGAAGACCTGACTAGTAATGGATTGGCATTTGTGAAGAAGGT
The DNA here is from genome assembly GCA_022376925.1 of Tragulus kanchil. Lineage (NCBI taxonomy): Eukaryota > Metazoa > Chordata > Mammalia > Artiodactyla > Tragulidae > Tragulus > Tragulus kanchil. Next base: position 113,987,219 of record JAIOJX010000023.1, on the reverse strand, counting down.
TGGCAAAGTTACCTTGTATTTGTGAGCCTTCAGAGAGTAGGCGTTAAATTAAATCCTTTAAACAAGTTTGTGGTGAGGCACTTGTGATCTGGGGTTATAAAGCTATGCAAGTGGTTTCTTTATACATTTTTTCGCATTTGCAAGTTGTGAGTCCAGAAAGGAAGAAAAAATATTGGGAAATAGGATTTACAGTTGTTTTCTAAGAGACAAGGCCCTAGGAATAGTTTTAATGTCTAATTCTGCTTTTTTTTTCCCTTTTGCTCTAGGATGACTTGTAACTGAGCTGCATGTATGAATACAGAATTTTAAAGGCACTATTCTAATCTATACCTAATCTAGGAAATGAACTATAGAGGAATATAAGTCATCTTTTCTAGTGATAGACTTTGATTCGACTTCTAAGGAAACTATACAAGTTTCCCTGACTGAATTAGTGTAAAAATAATGATTTTTAATATTAGAGTGGAAGATACTCCAATTTAGTCAGGTTCACATTTAGTACTTTTTTATATGATAAAGGTCTATGAATAACTAATATTACTCAAATTATTATTAAGTAAAAGGTAAATGCTTATTGTTTATATGAATAACTGCTTCATGTTTCTCTACATATTCATGGAATATATTGTTGTAAAATATGTTTTGTCATTTGTTTTTATTTAATAATGCTTAGCATTAATTTCAGAAAAAAATAAGTATTATTGGATTAACTCATATTAAGGAGAAGAAAAATGTCCCACTCTAGGGTATAGTGATGTGCACATGACTTTTCGGGATTTGTAGTAAAGAAATGAGCTTGTTTTAAAATACAAGGTAAGGAGACACAGAATTCTGTGTTGCTTGCAATTCCTTTCCTGCGCTAACATTCACATATGTAATGGTGCCTTCACTTGATTAATGTCCTTTTATAGAACTGATAGAGACCTCAAACAGACAGTAAAAATACAAACAAAAGCATTCACTGAAACAGTGACACATTTAGAAACACCACAAATAGAGTTTCCACCCAAAGGAGAATATACAAGTAAATAACTTGTACCTTGATACATAAGGCTTCTTAAATTATATGTTTATGACAATTAATTATGGAAAATTCTATACTTATCTTAAAATGATGCAAAACGGTAGCTTAAGAGTTAGAAGACCTGACTAGTAATGGATTGGCATTTGTGAAGAAGGTTGGCAAAGTTACCTTGTATTTGTGAGCCTTCAGAGAGTAGGCGTTAAATTAAATCCTTTAAACAAGTTTGTGGTGAGGCACTTGTGATCTGGGGTTATAAAGCTATGCAAGTGGTTTCTTTATACATTGTTTGCATATACTGTCTATTCATGACTGAAATTCCCCTGAGGTTAGAGACCTCAAGTTTCTTATAATGCACCTTTAAAAGGGTAATGTCCATTTGTAATAGTAAATAATCTTGAAAAAAAAATCATTTTTGATCCATAGTTTCAAACTGAGATGCTAAAAGGTTTCTGCCTTTATATACATATATATATATATACTTTTTTTTTTTTGAGGACTAAACTGATAATTATCATCAGTTTCTGTGATATGCTTCCTTCAGAGAACAGCCTGACATGGATATCTGTATAATTCCTCATTCTTTATTCTTGTATCTCACCTGAAAATTAAGGACTCTGTAGAAGGTTTATGGAGGTTCTCTTCATGTCCAGAAGGTCAATAGGCAATACTTCCTTTGTCCTCAATTAATAAGAATTGAATTAGATTATATTTATCAATACATCTGCACTGATACTCATGAGTATAAAATGTATGTTATATGTATATAAATATGTATCTATAAATATACATATGTATCTATAGCAGAAATATATAGCTACATGTATTTTTGTTGTTGTTCAGTTGCTAAGTCATGTCCAACTCTTTTTGACCCCATGAATTGTAGCACACCAGGCTTCCCTGTTCTTCAAGAAAAATTACTGAAAATCTTGGACATAATTATCTTCATCTGTTAAAATTATAAATGCACACATGTCAGAGTTATTAAAAGGATTAAATTAAATTATATATGTATAAAACAAGGCAACTTACTTTGGTTGAGAAAAAGCTATATTAATAACATTAAAGATATATTGAGGAATATGTACAAAATATTTGATTTATTTGTTGTGTTTTGAAAGACTCATCTCTTATTTGAAATTATTGTTTTAGTTATTTTTCTGAATAAAAATGCTCAAAACTTTTGTTTATGACAATTAATTATGGAAAATTCTATACTTATCTTAAAATGGGTAGCTTAAGAGTTAGAAGACCTGACTAGTAATGGATTGGCATTTGTGAAGAAGGTTGGCAAAGTTACCTTGTATTTGTGAGCCTTCAGAGAGTAGGCGTTAAATTAAATCCTTTAAACAAGTTTGTGGTGAGGCACTTGTGATCTGGGGTTATAAAGCTATGCAAGTGGTTTCTTTATACATTGTTTGCATATACTGTCTATTCATGACTGAAATTCCCCTGAGGTTAGAGACCTCAAGTTTCTTATAATGCACCTTTAAAAGGGTAATGTCCATTTGTAATAGTAAATAATCTTGAAAAAAAAATCATTTTTGATCCATAGTTTCAAACTGAGATGCTAAAAGGTTTCTGCCTTTATATACATATATATATATATACTTTTTTTTTTTTGAGGACTAAACTGATAATTATCATCAGTTTCTGTGATATGCTTCCTTCAGAGAACAGCCTGACATGGATATCTGTATAATTCCTCATTCTTTATTCTTGTATCTCACCTGAAAATTAAGGACTCTGTAGAAGGTTTATGGAGGTTCTCTTCATGTCCAGAAGGTCAATAGGCAATACTTCCTTTGTCCTCAATTAATAAGAATTGAATTAGATTATATTTATCAATACATCTGCACTGATACTCATGAGTATAAAATGTATGTTATATGTATATAAATATGTATCTATAAATATACATATGTATCTATAGCAGAAATATATAGCTACATGTATTTTTGTTGTTGTTCAGTTGCTAAGTCATGTCCAACTCTTTTTGACCCCATGAATTGTAGCACACCAGGCTTCCCTGTTCTTCAAGAAAAATTACTGAAAATCTTGGACATAATTATCTTCATCTGTTAAAATTATAAATGCACACATGTCAGAGTTATTAAAAGGATTAAATTAAATTATATATGTATAAAACAAGGCAACTTACTTTGGTTGAGAAAAAGCTATATTAATAACATTAAAGATATATTGAGGAATATGTACAAAATATTTGATTTATTTGTTGTGTTTTGAAAGACTCATCTCTTATTTGAAATTATTGTTTTTAGTTATTTTTCTGAATAAAAATGCTCAAAACTTTTGTTTAAGCTAACAGTTTAAAAAAGAAAACTAAAAATATAACCTAAACTTTATTCAATTATGTTTTACCTCCTAAATTGGTCAGTTGTTTAATGAATGTGATTAAAGCATCTAGTCATATGTTCATGGGCATATTTTTTTCAGTTTCTGCTGAAAAGTAGTCAAGAAATTTTGGTTTGGGGCTTCCCTGGGGTCCAGTGTTTAAAGATACCACCATGCAGTCCTGGGGGCACCAGTTCGATCCCTGGCCTGGGAAGATCCCGCATGCTGCGAAGCGGTTAGACAGATGTGTCCAATTACCGAGCTAGGGTTCTGGAGCACATGTGTCCAGAGCTGGTGCTCTGCAGCGAGAGAGGCCACTGCAATGAAAGGCCCACACAGGCCAAAGAATGAAAGATGGATGATGAAAGACCAATAGAAATGGCCAAAGAAAAAAAAAAGAAATTTTTATTTTTATGTTACATTTATTCCTAGATAGGGAAACCCTACAATTATGTTGCTTTTAAAATCTGTAATATAATAGATGTTTTATTAGAATACTAATGTATTTTATAAATGTAATATATTTTGATGTTGTTAAAATGTTACATTAGCCATTGCATCTAATTACAAAAAATATTTGGCTCTTGTAAAATGTATGCATCATGTAGAGTATGATTAATGCCTTTTATTTCTAGGAACAATTTTCTGTAAAATAAAACAGCTTAAACTGTTACCTTAAAAATTACTGAAAATCTTGGACATAATTATCTTCATCTGTTAAAATTATAAATGCACACATGTCAGAGTTATTAAAAGGATTAAATTAAATTATATATGTATAAAACAAGGCAACTTACTTTGGTTGAGAAAAAGCTATATTAATAACATTAAAGATATATTGAGGAATATGTACAAAATATTTGATTTATTTGTTGTGTTTTGAAAGACTCATCTCTTATTTGAAATTATTGTTTTTAGTTATTTTTCTGAATAAAAATGCTCAAAACTTTTGTTTAAGCTAACAGTTTAAAAAAGAAAACTAAAAATATAACCTAAACTTTATTCAATTATGTTTTACCTCCTAAATTGGTCAGTTGTTTAATGAATGTGATTAAAGCATCTAGTCATATGTTCATGGGCATATTTTTTTCAGTTTCTGCTGAAAAGTAGTCAAGAAATTTTGGTTTGGGGCTTCCCTGGGGTCCAGTGTTTAAAGATACCACCATGCAGTCCTGGGGGCACCAGTTCGATCCCTGGCCTGGGAAGATCCCGCATGCTGCAAGCGGTTAGACAGATGTGTCCAATTACCGAGCTAGGGTTCTGGAGCACATGTGTCCAGAGCTGGTGCTCTGCAGCGAGAGAGGCCACTGCAATGAAAGGCCCACACAGGCCAAAGAATGAAAGATGGATGATGAAAGACCAATAGAAATGGCCAAAGAAAAAAAAAAGAAATTTTTATTTTTATGTTACATTTATTCCTAGATAGGGAAACCCTACAATTATGTTGCTTTTAAAATCTGTAATATAATAGATGTTTTATTAGAATACTAATGTATTTTATAAATGTAATATATTTTGATGTTGTTAAAATGTTACATTAGCCATTGCATCTAATTACAAAAAATATTTGGCTCTTGTAAAATGTATGCATCATGTAGAGTATGATTAATGCCTTTTATTTCTAGGAACAATTTTCTGTAAAATAAAACAGCTTAAACTGTTACCTTACAAATTTGAAATCATTTGGCACAATATTAATTTAACCACATTACTGTGCTAAGAGTAATTCCTCCTAAATGGTTTTCAAAGAGTTAGTGGCTATGTGCCTCTCATCAACCTTTAGTATTCATGATCTGAATGATAGCTGTCCTTCTCTGCACAGGTCAGAGTTTATAAATTCTTGATACTAGTCTTTATCTTTTGCTCCCAAAGTTGCTAACATTGATTGAAACCTAATCTGTAGACAGTTTTTCAAGGGGAAGAACCAATTTTCAACGTTAGAATTCAAGTCTTCTTTTATCCAACCAGTGAACTTAAAATGGATAATTCATTTATTTTCCCATTAAATTTATTAAGAGCCTACTATTTCTAAGATAGTAACAGGCAAATGAAATTGAAGGACACAAAGTTTAAGATTTTATCTTTAAGCAAAATAGATTAGGGAAGAGTCTCTTGTAGGTTGCCAAGATTGAAAAGAAGCTTTATGAATGCTCGAGCCACTGTAAACAAATAATTATTGTACAGGAAGTGGCAGTAATGCTAAGCCAGAGGGCTGAGAAACTTCAGGATTTGTTTTGAGTTGTTAATTTGAAATTTTCAGAAAATGTGAAGGGAAGATATGTCATAGGGACAGAATATAGCAGGTGTTTTTTTAAAAAATGGGGCTAAGGATATTCTTCAGTAAATAGTGGCTTTACCTAAAGTGTGAGTAGCACAAGAACATAAAAAGAGGTAAGCTTTAGGAAACCATACTTTGATATGGATTTGAAATAGAGAAAAATAGAAATAATTTGGAATAAAGAAAAATAGGAATGTGAAGAGGCTGAAATAGGAAGATGGCACCTAGCAGCATTTTCAAGAGAAACTCTGAAGAACTGAAAGGATGTAGACTCAGAAATTAAAAGTAAATGAAAAGGAAAGTAAAATTTAATTTCATTTTCAGGGTTTCCAGTCTTACTAATAGAGAGTGGTATCATGGAAATAAATAGCTATTAGGAGAAATATTTCAGGTCTTGAATATTTTGAATGTGACACCTGGACAAATAAGCTAATATGAGATTGAGGAGAGGGGAAATGAAGCTAATTGTTGGACGAGGAAGAGACCAGTCTTATTGAGAATCTTGTGAAAATTTTGACTCACTTTCTAGAAAAATATAAACTGTACAAAAATGTTTGCTTTTTGGATAATTGATGAAGTTTTAAAGTTTATTCTGGGACTAGATTAAGGCAACCTTGAAAAAAGATCTTTTCCAAAGATCAAGCATAGTTTAAGCTTATACGATGGATTGTGTTGTTTAGTTGCAAAGTTGTGTCTGACTCTTTGGGATCCCATGAACTGAACTCCCCAGGCCCCTCTATCCACGGGGTTTCCTAGACAAGAATACTGCAGTGGGTTGCCATTTTCTTCTCTAGGGAATCTTCCCAACGTTTTAGAAGAAAAAATCTTCTATCAATTGTAACCATGCAAAAAAATTATTACCTGTTTAGAGTAGAAAATTTGTTAAGTTAAAGGCCAACCAGTGAACTTAAAATGGATAATTCATTTATTTTCCCATTAAATTTATTAAGAGCCTACTATTTCTAAGATAGTAACAGGCAAATGAAATTGAAGGACACAAAGTTTAAGATTTTATCTTTAAGCAAAATAGATTAGGGAAGAGTCTCTTGTAGGTTGCCAAGATTGAAAAGAAGCTTTATGAATGCTCGAGCCACTGTAAACAAATAATTATTGTACAGGAAGTGGCAGTAATGCTAAGCCAGAGGGCTGAGAAACTTCAGGATTTGTTTTGAGTTGTTAATTTGAAATTTTCAGAAAATGTGAAGGGAAGATATGTCATAGGGACAGAATATAGCAGGTGTTTTTTTAAAAAATGGGGCTAAGGATATTCTTCAGTAAATAGTGGCTTTACCTAAAGTGTGAGTAGCACAAGAACATAAAAAGAGGTAAGCTTTAGGAAACCATACTTTGATATGGATTTGAAATAGAGAAAAATAGAAATAATTTGGAATAAAGAAAAATAGGAATGTGAAGAGGCTGAAATAGGAAGATGGCACCTAGCAGCATTTTCAAGAGAAACTCTGAAGAACTGAAAGGATGTAGACTCAGAAATTAAAAGTAAATGAAAAGGAAAGTAAAATTTAATTTCATTTTCAGGGTTTCCAGTCTTACTAATAGAGAGTGGTATCATGGAAATAAATAGCTATTAGGAGAAATATTTCAGGTCTTGAATATTTTGAATGTGACACCTGGACAAATAAGCTAATATGAGATTGAGGAGAGGGGAAATGAAGCTAATTGTTGGACGAGGAAGAGACCAGTCTTATTGAGAATCTTGTGAAAATTTTGACTCACTTTCTAGAAAAATATAAACTGTACAAAAATGTTTGCTTTTTGGATAATTGATGAAGTTTTAAAGTTTATTCTGGGACTAGATTAAGGCAACCTTGAAAAAAAAAGATCTTTTCCAAAGATCAAGCATAGTTTAAGCTTATACGATGGATTGTGTTGTTTAGTTGCAAAGTTGTGTCTGACTCTTTGGGATCCCATGAACTGAACTCCCCAGGCCCCTCTATCCACGGGGTTTCCTAGACAAGAATACTGCAGTGGGTTGCCATTTTCTTCTCTAGGGAATCTTCCCAACGTTTTAGAAGAAAAAATCTTCTATCAATTGTAACCATGCAGTTATTAGTTAAGGAATTTGTTAAGTTATTAGGGATTAGGGCTATAAACCTGTTTACATAGATAGGAGGAATTAAGATCAATATCTTTAATGGGAACTGGTGAAAATACTGTATAAAGAGTACTCAAAACTGTTGAGATTTATTCCTTTGACAACATTTACAAATGGACTCTGACTTTCTTGCTTGCTCAGTGTTTTCCTCTTTTCAGGGAAAGCTTTTGAACTATGATCTTTAACAATACCTCATCCTTAGAGAAGTTTGCAAAGAGCAAAAGCCTGCAAGAAAGACTGGTGTACAACCAAATGATTTAGTAAAGAAGTGCTTCTAGATGAAATCTGTGATGGAGTGAAAAAAGCAGGCAAGAAGGGTAAGAGGTCAAGAAGTGATTTCAGGAAAATTGCCAGACTCAGCCAGTTTCAGGAGGGAACTTTGGACTACACATTAAAGATGATCCTGACCAGAGGCCAAGAATAGGACTGGGAATACTGCTTCATCTGCATAGCCATTCGTTGTTGAAAGGCCTGGGGAGACAGGGTAGATAGTAAGTTCCAAGGCATTTAGAGACACCATTCAATGCAAATAAAGCATTTGCCGCAGTCCTTGGGCAGTGTTGGTGATATTGTTGTAACATTGGTGGTGTCAACTACAATGAATGGACAGCAAGGGCATTTGCCATCTGCCTTTGTGGAGATTGAACACTGTGCCTTAGGAGACCAGTCTTATTGAGAATCTTGTGAAAATTTTGACTCACTTTCTAGAAAAATATAAACTGTACAAAAATGTTTGCTTTTGGATAATTGATGAAGTTTTAAAGTTTATTCTGGGACTAGATTAAGGCAACCTTGAAAAAAGATCTTTTCCAAAGATCAAGCATAGTTTAAGCTTATACGATGGATTGTGTTGTTTAGTTGCAAAGTTGTGTCTGACTCTTTGGGATCCCATGAACTGAACTCCCCAGGCCCCTCTATCCACGGGGTTTCCTAGACAAGAATACTGCAGTGGGTTGCCATTTTCTTCTCTAGGGAATCTTCCCAACGTTTTAGAAGAAAAAATCTTCTATCAATTGTAACCATGCAGTTATTAGTTAAGGAATTTGTTAAGTTATTAGGGATTAGGGCTATAAACCTGTTTACATAGATAGGAGGAATTAAGATCAATATCTTTAATGGGAACTGGTGAAAATACTGTATAAAGAGTACTCAAAACTGTTGAGATTTATTCCTTTGACAACATTTACAAATGGACTCTGACTTTCTTGCTTGCTCAGTGTTTTCCTCTTTTCAGGGAAAGCTTTTGAACTATGATCTTTAACAATACCTCATCCTTAGAGAAGTTTGCAAAGAGCAAAAGCCTGCAAGAAAGACTGGTGTACAACCAAATGATTTAGTAAAGAAGTGCTTCTAGATGAAATCTGTGATGGAGTGAAAAAAGCAGGCAAGAAGGGTAAGAGGTCAAGAAGTGATTTCAGGAAAATTGCCAGACTCAGCCAGTTTCAGGAGGGAACTTTGGACTACACATTAAAGATGATCCTGACCAGAGGCCAAGAATAGGACTGGGAATACTGCTTCATCTGCATAGCCATTCGTTGTTGAAAGGCCTGGGGAGACAGGGTAGATAGTAAGTTCCAAGGCATTTAGAGACACCATTCAATGCAAATAAAGCATTTGCCGCAGTCCTTGGGCAGTGTTGGTGATATTGTTGTAACATTGGTGGTGTCAACTACAATGAATGGACAGCAAGGGCATTTGCCATCTGCCTTTGTGGAGATTGAACACTGTGCCTTAGGAGCTGCTGACTTTTCAACACCACCTGAAGGAAATCAGGGTGGGGGCAAGGCACTCTGTGCTCCTGGGAACCTGGTGGAGCAGGTCTTTAGATAGGTAAATGACTTTTAGGAACAGCTTTTATTATCTCAATCCTCACATCTCCTCACAACTAGAAAAGCACTAAAATCCTTCAGGAAGATACCCTGTCCTCAAGACAGGCTCAATCCATTTGTAAAACAAAAGCCTTTGAAAAAACCCTTTCTTTGAAGGTATAATTCTTTCTTTGATGGCATTTGAATTTCCCCCCACACTGTAAACCCTTATATTGGCTTTCCTCCCCTATCTCTTTGGAGCAGTCTCTCAGAGCTATCTGGGGTGCTGCCTCGCAGTTTGCAGTCCTAATTATACCCCAAATAAAACTTAACCCACAGCTCTCAAGTTGTTCATCTTTTTTAGTTGACAGTAGTTATATCATCCAAAGAATGTTGTGCCTGGTAATATTCTTTGCTCTGAAGTAGTTTGATATTAGAGTCAGTGTAGTTTTGATTACCTTGGAGTGTTAAGTCAAACAGACATTTTCTATCCCTTTCCAATTAACCTGTGTGTATTTTTGTATGTTAAATGTACTTCTTGAAAGGGACATATAGTTAGGTTGTTTTTTTTTTTTTTAATTTTATTCAAGCTGGCAATCTCTGTTTTTGATTAGGGCATTTGAACTGATTGCTTCTAGTGGGATTATTGAGATGGTTAGGTTTAAATATAGACTATTTTACTAGATATTTATATCTTACATTATCTCTTCTCTGTTCCCTTTTCTATTCTTACTCACTTTTTTTCATTTTTGATGGTTCTATTTTATCTCCTTTGTTAGCTTCATAGGTATAATTCTTTGTATAGGTATTTTTGTGCTTGCTGTAGTTTAGAGCTTTATCACCGTCTACTTTTAGATGACATTATAGTAATTCACTGTAAGGTGAATTTTAACTTTTAGCGTGGTAGATGTATTTTCATTTTTATGTTTGAGCTTTGCTTAGGGGTGCAGGTTAATTATTTGGGAACAATGTGATCGTTTTGGGGTTCTGATATTTAAAATTTCATAAGGTGGGATTGGAGTAGTATCTGTCTTAGCTTAAGTATTCCACATTATATAGGCAAAGTCCATTTTTTGAAAGTTGTGGTTTTGTTATCCAGTCCAAGCTCACTTTTCTCACTGCATGACAGGCCAATGAGTCACAGAGATGAAGTGTTGAGGCAAGGAAAACGACTTTATTTGGAAAACAGCTGACCAAGTAGATGGCAGGTTAGTGCCTAGAAATAAAGCATTTTACTGAGGCTCGGATGCCAGGTTATGTTACCTATCAGAGATAGGGGGAGGTGAGGAAACAAAGTGAAAAGGCCATTAATCTTATATCTACTAGAATGCCAAGCCTCAGGCAGGGGGTGTGTTGACTTCTCTCTTCCTGTCATCTACAGGTGGACAGGATTCTGAACAAATGCACTTCACAAACAGGCAGAGGGGCAGTGTCCTCAAGTATGATTATAGTGATAAAAGCAATAGAAGGCAAGTCAGAGAATCAGTGTGCAACCTGGAACTAGAATTAGTTTTCTTCCTGCAACAGTCTTCCAGTCTGGCTACTGGGGAATGTACTATTGCTATTCCCATGAGTTATGGACACTATTTCATTTAAACCATTTGATAGGTTCTTTCCTGAAGAGTACATGAAATATTTATCTTTTAAATTAGTTGGGATCTGTTTTTGAAGTATAATTGACCTACAATACTATATTAGTTCCCATTATGCAACATAATGATTCAATTTAATACTCCTATATATTTAAAAATCACTCACCAGAATTCCAGTTACGAATTACCACTATAGTAAGTTACTACATAACTACTGACTTTGTTCCTCACCCTGTACATTTCATATCCCAAACTCATTTATATTGCAACTTGCTGTTTCTATCTCTTATTTTCCCTTCCCCATTTCTTTCCTCCACCACACTCTCCCCGCTGGCAACCACCTGTTTGTTCTCTGTATCTATGACTGTTTCTCTTTTGTTGTTGTCCATTTGTTTTGTTTTTAGAATTGAAATATAAGTAAAATCCTACAGTATTTGTTTCGTATTCATTGGAAATTTAACTTTAGGGGTAGATGTTTTTCATTTTATGTTGAGCTTTGCTTAGGGTCAGGTTAATTATTTGGGAACAATGTGATCGTTTTGGGGTTCTGATATTTAAAATTTCATAAGGTGGGATTGGAGTAGTATCTGTCTTAGCTTAAGTATTCCACATTATATAGGCAAAGTCCATTTTTTGAAAGTTGTGGTTTTGTTATCCAGTCCAAGCTCACTTTTCTCACTGCATGACAGGCCAATGAGTCACAGAGATGAAGTGTTGAGGCAAGGAAAACGACTTTATTTGGAAAACAGCTGACCAAGTAGATGGCAGGTTAGTGCCTAGAAATAAAGCATTTTACTGAGGCTCGGATGCCAGGTTATGTTACCTATCAGAGATAGGGGGAGGTGAGGAAACAAAGTGAAAAGGCCATTAATCTTATATCTACTAGAATGCCAAGCCTCAGGCAGGGGGTGTGTTGACTTCTCTCTTCCTGTCATCTACAGGTGGACAGGATTCTGAACAAATGCACTTCACAAACAGGCAGAGGGGCAGTGTCCTCAAGTATGATTATAGTGATAAAAGCAATAGAAGGCAAGTCAGAGAATCAGTGTGCAACCTGGAACTAGAATTAGTTTTCTTCCTGCAACAGTCTTCCAGTCTGGCTACTGGGGAATGTACTATTGCTATTCCCATGAGTTATGGACACTATTTCATTTAAACCATTTGATAGGTTCTTTCCTGAAGAGTACATGAAATATTTATCTTTTAAATTAGTTGGGATCTGTTTTTGAAGTATAATTGACCTACAATACTATATTAGTTCCCATTATGCAACATAATGATTCAATTTAATACTCCTATATATTTAAAAATCACTCACCAGAATTCCAGTTACGAATTACCACTATAGTAAGTTACTACATAACTACTGACTTTGTTCCTCACCCTGTACATTTCATATCCCAAACTCATTTATATTGCAACTTGCTGTTTCTATCTCTTATTTTCCCTTCCCCATTTCTTTCCTCCACCACACTCTCCCCGCTGGCAACCACCTGTTTGTTCTCTGTATCTATGACTGTTTCTCTTTTGTTGTTGTCCATTTGTTTTGTTTTTTTTAGAATTGAAATATAAGTAAAATCCTACAGTATTTGTCTTTCTCTGAGATATTTCATTCAACGTAATATCCACTAGGTCCATCCTTGATAGCAAAAATGACAAGACTTTGTTCTTTTTTTATGGCTGAGTAATATCTATTGTATTTGTACACATGTACATACACATATGCATATGGACATTCCTGGTGGTTCAGCTGTAAAGAATTTGTCTGCAATGCAAAAGACACAGGTTTGATCCCTGGGTGAGGAATAATCCCCCTGGAGAAGGAAATGGACACCCACTCCAGTATCACATGCACAAACTTGAAAGTTGAGGATGTATGGCACACACGCACACACACACGCACACACACACACACACATATATATATATATATATATATATATGCGCTGTATCTTCTTTATTCATTCATCTATTGATGGGCACTTAGGTTGCTTTTGTAAGCAATGCCATAATGAACATAGGGGCGCATATATCTTTTCAATAGTATCTCATTTTCTTTCACTAAATACCCAGGAGTGAATTGATGGATTCATGATAGTTCAAGCAAACAAACTTATAGGAAAGGAGTTAAGATCTCTGTTTACCAGAGATGAAGGGACTAGGGACACAGAGGGACTAGGGGTTGGATGAGGCAGTAGAAAGATACCAACTTCTTCTTACAAGGGAAATAAATAGTAGGGATTTAATATACAACATTATAAATTTAATTGCCACTGTTCTATGTTTATTATGAAACTGAGAGTAAATCCTAAGAGTTCTCATCACAAGGAAATATTTTTTTCTGCTTCTTAAATTTTGTATTGTATGAGATGATCAATATTCACTAAAATTATTATCTTATTTTGTATATAAGTCAAATATTCTGTAAACCTTGAAAGTGAAAGAAAGTGAAAATGTTTGTCTCTCAGTCCTGTCTGACTCTTTGTAACCCCATGGACCACAAAGGCCACCAGGATTCTCTGTCTATGGAATTCTTCAGTCAGGAACAGTGGAATGAATACCCATTGCCTTCTCCAGAGAGTCTTTTTGTCCCAGGGATTGAACCCAGGTCTCCTGCATTATGGGCAGATACTTTACCTTAAGCTCTGGCGAAGCCCCTTATGTCATGATCCATATGAATCAAATCATTATGCTATAAACTTTGTACAGTGCTGTATGTCAGTTATCTCTCAATAAAAGTTCAAGCAAACATAAACAAAAAAGTTAGTTGAGATTTACTTTATAGCATGTGTGTTCCATCTTTGTGAATGTTCCACATGCATTTGAACAGTAATTAGATTTTATAGCTGTTGGCTGTTGCAAATGGCAGGTTATTAGAGATGGTACACAGTAATATTCATGTCTTTCATATTCTTTTTTTTTTTTGAATATTTATGAAGAGGATCTTAAGAATTCCAGCTCTGATGAAGTCACCATCAGTTTGGCCATTTTTTTTGGTCGATGTTCTGATATAAAGTATATTCTTAATGAATTGATTGTTTTATTAATAAATTTCTCCCCTTAAACCTGTTAATACTTTGTTTTGTACTCCATGTTCTTTGTATCTGATATTAATATAATTACATCAAAATATATGTTCCAATGCATTTTTTTTTATCATTTTACATTTAGCTGTTTTTTTTTTTTTTTTTTTTTTGTATTTAATGTCCATCACTCACTGGAAGCACAGAGTTAGCACTTGTTATTTAATTGAGACTTGTATCTGTGTTTTATTTGGAGTGTATAATCCATTTACATTTAATATAATTATTGATATCATTAGTTTTAAGTCTGCCTCTTCTATGTTCATTTTGTTTATTCCCCCTGTTCTTTTTTCTTCTCTTTTCACCTTCCTGGATCTTTATATATTCTTAGTATTAGGCTTGATTTAGCACTTTAGTATTCCACTGTATTTTTCTTCATTATCTGTATTGTTAGTGATATTATATTATACAGTGTATTATAATATATTTGTTATTTTCTGTTTCTATTAAGTTACTAGCTCTATCACCCAGACATCTCAGATAGAAACCCCACATTCTTGGGCTTTAGTTTTAGCTTACCTCTAATCAGGTATCAGGTCTCCTTTGACATTCCCAAATCAAATCTGTTAAATTCAGCATCTCTTCTTTAAAAGTATCAGTATGGATGCCATAGTTCAGGATCATATCACCTTTTACCCAATGAAGTATAATAGCCTCTTAACTAGTTTGTCTTCTCCGTTGTCCATTCCCAGTCTGTCAATTTTACATTAATTTTATGATTCAAGTTCTCGTATAATGAAATGGGAAATCAAGTGACATGTGAGATCAAAGTACTTTAAAGACAAGGCTTTAAATGGATCTGTTTGTCCTATGGAGTTGTTCTATAATGGAGAAGCTACTGTGAGAAATGAAGAGTGAACAGAGGGAAAGATAAACTGGGGTAAAAGAAAGAGACTATTGAAGCCTATTGCAAGGACTATGTGTAAGGATTATGTATAAAATAAGCAGGGGTGATGGAAAACAAAAAGCAGGTTTTGAATATTTCATGTCTTTCATATTCTTTTTTTTGAATATTTATGAAGAGGATCTTAAGAATTCCAGCTCTGATGAAGTCACCATCAGTTTGGCCATTTTTTTTGGTCGATGTTCTGATATAAAGTATATTCTTAATGAATTGATTGTTTTATTAATAAATTTCTCCCCTTAAACCTGTTAATACTTTGTTTTGTACTCCATGTTCTTTGTATCTGATATTAATATAATTACATCAAAATATATGTTCCAATGCATTTTTTTTTATCATTTTACATTTAGCTGTTTTTTTTTTTTTTTTTTTTTTGTATTTAATGTCCATCACTCACTGGAAGCACAGAGTTAGCACTTGTTATTTAATTGAGACTTGTATCTGTGTTTTATTTGGAGTGTATAATCCATTTACATTTAATATAATTATTGATATCATTAGTTTTAAGTCTGCCTCTTCTATGTTCATTTTGTTTATTCCCCCTGTTCTTTTTTCTTCTCTTTTCACCTTCCTGGATCTTTATATATTCTTAGTATTAGGCTTGATTTAGCACTTTAGTATTCCACTGTATTTTTCTTCATTATCTGTATTGTTAGTGATATTATATTATACAGTGTATTATAATATATTTGTTATTTTCTGTTTCTATTAAGTTACTAGCTCTATCACCCAGACATCTCAGATAGAAACCCCACATTCTTGGGCTTTAGTTTTAGCTTACCTCTAATCAGGTATCAGGTCTCCTTTGACATTCCCAAATCAAATCTGTTAAATTCAGCATCTCTTCTTTAAAAGTATCAGTATGGATGCCATAGTTCAGGATCATATCACCTTTTACCCAATGAAGTATAATAGCCTCTTAACTAGTTTGTCTTCTCCGTTGTCCATTCCCAGTCTGTCAATTTTACATTAATTTTATGATTCAAGTTCTCGTATAATGAAATGGGAAATCAAGTGACATGTGAGATCAAAGTACTTTAAAGACAAGGCTTTAAATGGATCTGTTTGTCCTATGGAGTTGTTCTATAATGGAGAAGCTACTGTGAGAAATGAAGAGTGAACAGAGGGAAAGATAAACTGGGGTAAAAGAAAGAGACTATTGAAGCCTATTGCAAGGACTATGTGTAAGGATTATGTATAAAATAAGCAGGGGTGATGGAAAACAAAAACTGGTGAATGGCTAGAGAATCCCTTGACTCTTTAGGATGCTACCTGGAGAAAACCGTCTTCACTATCTGTCCTTTTATTCATGTCCTTAATCTATTCAATGTCATTGTGATTTGCATATAGCCAGTACTCTCATGGTTTAAGTCGAAAGGTAACAAAATGACTGAAGATGGGTGAATAAGTGAGATGCTTCTACTTGTGTTCCTTTGAGTGGGACCAAGATCTATCATTTTTGCCCTCATGTGGCCAAAAGACTTAAGGTTTTCAAAGGAAAACATTTCTGGAATAGGCTTGTTGAGAAATGTAGAGTCATTGCCATAAGTGAAGAACAGCAAAAATGCATAAATTGAAGGTTATTAGGAAAAAATACTGAAATGGTTGACAGCATCTTGAGTGACCTGACATGTACACAGTAGCTCTGTAAAGTTAAGTGGTGTGTCCTAGGATTCTTAGAGGGGTGGGGTGGAGAGGGAGGTAACAGGGAGGGTTAATGTGGAAGAGGACCTGGGTAAACCTATGGCTGATTCATGTTGATATTTGGTAGAAGTCAGCACAATTCTGTAAAGCAATTATCCTTACATTAAAAACAAATTAAAAAATAAATCATTTGTCATAGGATTCAAATAAGTTGGATATTTATTTTCAAAGTGGTTTCTTTAAAAATATTGTATGTCCCTTACACTAATTGTAGAAATTAAAAGGTGATATTAGCCAAGCTATTTTAATCTGATTTAATACATGGCAGTCTTAGATTTCCAAATTAAATTCAAACTTATTCATTTTATTTCACCATTGCAATATCCTTATGCTCTGATGATATTCTAAAGCTTTGGATACCTTATCACATATATTTATTCATATAAAACTATTGAAAAAATTGAAGCAATTATCAACTGGATACTAAGCAATATCATCTGCAATTTCTGGTTAAAATAGACATTGACTTTTTTCTTAATTTATTTGTGTGTATATATATATATATATATATATATATATTTATATATATATATATAAAAGCCTATTCAAGAACTTAATGTATGCATGTTAAGTTGCTTCAGTCATGTCTGACTGTAGCCCACCAGGCTGCTCTATCCATGGGATTCTCAAGACAGGAATACTGGAGTAGGTTGCCATTTCCTCTTCCAGGGGATCTTCCTGACCAAAGACCTAAACATATGTCTTTCACATCTGCTTTGGCAGGCCAACTATTTTTAAATTTTTTTTAACCACTAACGCCACCTGGGAAACCCAACTTAATGTATAAGTCTAGTAAAATGAGACAGGTTTTATTTTTGCTTAAGTAGTTATGAAGCCTAAGGTTGCTTCAAAACAGTGGAGATTGAGAGAAAGGGAAATTAGGAGAGAATTGGTAGAATTAGTGACTAAACTATGGATCAGTTAATTTGCCAGACAAAAAGGGGAAGAAGACAATTTTAAAGGACCCTCTTGGCTTTAGAAAAAAATTCTCACACATCTGCTTCAGGATTTATAGGTTTTTCCATTGGTTTAAAGAAACTTAAATTTGATTGGATCAGTCTGGGAAGTTATAAACCAGGACATTGTTGAAAATAAGGTATCAATCAATTGGCAATTACACTTTCACAGGGAGTACAGTCAGGGGAAGAAACAGTTTAAAAAAATGCCTTACCAAAACCACTGTCATTTCAGGCATACCCAAGTCTTTGTCATCTGAAAACCAACTTCAGAAGCTTCATACTGACTGAGGAGAAGATAACAGTGTTTTTGTTTTTAATCAAAACTATTTTCTTTTGGCTACTGTCTCCTCATCAGGAGCTTGTTTTTTTTTTTTACTACTGCCTTATTTGCTTATTTAAGGACTTACTGGATTCCTTTAGTGTTGTCTATGTCTTCTCCTCAGTGTGAAGCTTCTGAAGTTGCTTCTCAGAGCAGCGTTGTGGAACAACACTCCTTGCAATATCATGCTCTGATGATATTCTAAAGCTTTGGATACCTTATCACATATATTTATTCATATAAAACTATTGAAAAAATTGAAGCAATTATCAACTGGATACCTACAATATATTGCATTTGTTAAAATAGACATTGACTTTTTCTTAATTTATTTGTGTATATATATATATATTTTTATATATATATATATATATATATATTGAAAAAAAAAGCCTATTCAAGAACTTAATGTATGCATGTTAAGTTGCTTCAGTCATGTCTGACTGTAGCCCACCAGGCTGCTCTATCCATGGGATTCTCAAGACAGGAATACTGGAGTAGGTTGCCATTTCCTCTTCCAGGGGATCTTCCTGACCAAAGACCTAAACATATGTCTTTCACATCTGCTTTGGCAGGCCAACTATTTTTAAATTTTTTTTAACCACTAACGCCACCTGGGAAACCCAACTTAATGTATAAGTCTAGTAAAATGAGACAGGTTTTATTTTTGCTTAAGTAGTTATGAAGCCTAAGGTTGCTTCAAAACAGTGGAGATTGAGAGAAAGGGAAATTAGGAGAGAATTGGTAGAATTAGTGACTAAACTATGGATCAGTTAATTTGCCAGACAAAAAGGGGAAGAAGACAATTTTAAAGGACCCTCTTGGCTTTAGAAAAAAATTCTCACACATCTGCTTCAGGATTTATAGGTTTTTCCATTGGTTTAAAGAAACTTAAATTTGATTGGATCAGTCTGGGAAGTTATAAACCAGGACATTGTTGAAAATAAGGTATCAATCAATTGGCAATTACACTTTCACAGGGAGTACAGTCAGGGGAAGAAACAGTTTAAAAAAATGCCTTACCAAAACCACTGTCATTTCAGGCATACCCAAGTCTTTGTCATCTGAAAACCAACTTCAGAAGCTTCATACTGACTGAGGAGAAGATAACAGTGTTTTTGTTTTTAATCAAAACTATTTTCTTTTGGCTACTGTCTCCTCATCAGGAGCTTGTTTTTTTTTTTTACTACTGCCTTATTTGCTTATTTAAGGACTTACTGGATTCCTTTAGTGTTGTCTATGTCTTCTCCTCAGTGTGAAGCTTCTGAAGTTGCTTCTCAGAGCAGCGTTGTGGAACAACACTCCTATGAGGTTTTGATACTGAAAAAAAAAAAAAAAAAGAACTGGACAAATAACTTTTTCAGGGATGGGAGAAAAGAAGAGAGGAAAGGTGAGGCAGATTTTGAAGAGCACATAATCAGGACAGCTGCTACTGTGGGTACCTAGAGCATATCATTGGGGATGTCTGGGAGCTGCATACATGTGTACCTCAGAATGATCGCAAATTTGGTGTGCTGATTTAATAGTAGAATGAATTTTATTTGTATACACGTGTTACTCAGGTTTAACCCATGCTAAAAAGAAAGAGGCATTTTTTTGAAGGCTCTTTTTAATTTCAGTTATGTAAGAAGTAAGTACCAAGGAGAGTATCTGTATTGGGAGATAGAAGAAGTTGATACCTAGGGAAAATACTGTTAGGGCACACTTATTTTTCTTTATTATTTAGTGAATCAAGCAAGATGCAGGTCCTACCTCAGACCTAATTAATCAGAATCTTCATTGAATCAAGATGAATTGTGTGCATGTGAAAGTTTAGGAGCTGCAGTGTTACGGTCCCCTTTTAAATTTGCTCTATTCCTTCTTTTGCTAGAATCTTTGCTTTCCCCTGTTATACCAGGTAGATCCAATTTGTTGTTGTTGTTCTCATTTGCCTTGCCTGATGCCCTACCCACATAAGCACTGGAGCTTGCAGCCTCTGCTCAGTAACTTTCTGTTAAGATTCTGACATCTACTGATGTACTTATTAATGAGGATCTGTCTTTAAAAGTATGAATCCTTGTTCTGTTGGACTCCATTTAGAAAGCAGAGAGGTTTAGGATTAAGCTGACTGGTGAAGAAAAAGTTAGCAACTAATACCCTCTCAAATTTGGCAATTACACTTTCACAGGGAGTACAGTCAGGGGAAGAAACAGTTTAAAAAAATGCCTTACCAAAACCACTGTCATTTCAGGCATACCCAAGTCTTTGTCATCTGAAAACCAACTTCAGAAGCTTCATACTGACTGAGGAGAAGATAACAGTGTTTTTGTTTTTAATCAAAACTATTTTCTTTTGGCTA
This sequence comes from Tragulus kanchil, assembly GCA_022376925.1. NCBI lineage: Eukaryota > Metazoa > Chordata > Mammalia > Artiodactyla > Tragulidae > Tragulus > Tragulus kanchil. The sequence goes on along the minus strand of JAIOJX010000023.1, from coordinate 113,966,745 downwards.
CTGTCTCCTCATCAGGAGCTTGTTTTTTTTTTTTACTACTGCCTTATTTGCTTATTTAAGGACTTACTGGATTCCTTTAGTGTTGTCTATGTCTTCTCCTCAGTGTGAAGCTTCTGAAGTTGCTTCTCAGAGCAGCGTTGTGGAACAACACTCCTATGAGGTTTTGATACTGAAAAAAAAAAAAAAAAAGAACTGGACAAATAACTTTTTCAGGGATGGGAGAAAAGAAGAGAGGAAAGGTGAGGCAGATTTTGAAGAGCACATAATCAGGACAGCTGCTACTGTGGGTACCTAGAGCATATCATTGGGGATGTCTGGGAGCTGCATACATGTGTACCTCAGAATGATCGCAAATTTGGTGTGCTGATTTAATAGTAGAATGAATTTTATTTGTATACACGTGTTACTCAGGTTTAACCCATGCTAAAAAGAAAGAGGCATTTTTTTGAAGGCTCTTTTTAATTTCAGTTATGTAAGAAGTAAGTACCAAGGAGAGTATCTGTATTGGGAGATAGAAGAAGTTGATACCTAGGGAAAATACTGTTAGGGCACACTTATTTTTCTTTATTATTTAGTGAATCAAGCAAGATGCAGGTCCTACCTCAGACCTAATTAATCAGAATCTTCATTGAATCAAGATGAATTGTGTGCATGTGAAAGTTTAGGAGCTGCAGTGTTACGGTCCCCTTTTAAATTTGCTCTATTCCTTCTTTTGCTAGAATCTTTGCTTTCCCCTGTTATACCAGGTAGATCCAATTTGTTGTTGTTGTTCTCATTTGCCTTGCCTGATGCCCTACCCACATAAGCACTGGAGCTTGCAGCCTCTGCTCAGTAACTTTCTGTTAAGATTCTGACATCTACTGATGTACTTATTAATGAGGATCTGTCTTTAAAAGTATGAATCCTTGTTCTGTTGGACTCCATTTAGAAAGCAGAGAGGTTTAGGATTAAGCTGACTGGTGAAGAAAAAGTTAGCAACTAATACCCTCTCAAATTTGGCTACCTGTTGGCATGATTATTAAGTGATTTTCTGGCTCAGATGCCTGCAATATATACACCAGTGTTTGATCCCTGGGTTGTGAAGATCTCCTGGAAAAAGAAATGGTTACCTACTCTAGTATTCTTTCCTGGAGAATTCCAAAGGAGCCTGGTAGGCTATAGTCCATGGTGTTATAAAGAATCAGACATGACTGAGCAACTAGCACTCACTGTTTTTCACTTTACATGATTATTAGTAACTCTTGTAACATGTTGAAGATTCCAATAGACCACTAGTAAGTGCTTAACTTAAAGTAACTGTGTATATATGGAAGTATTATTAATCTTTCTCAAGTAGTATAATTTTAAAAACTTATTGAGATATAACTGACATACAACATTGTTAGTCTCAGCTATTCAATATAATGATTCATTATTATATCTATTACAAAGTGGTCATAACAGTAAGATTTGTTAGCATCTATTACCACACATAGTTACAATTATTTTTCTTATGATGAAAACTTTTAAGCTTTTCTGTTTTAGCAACTTTCAAATATACACACAGTATTATTTTATTTTATTTTTTTTTAAGATTTATTTATCTATTTATTTTGGGCGGGGGTCGGGTTGGAGGAACGGGCGGGCCACTTCCATTGGTCTTTCATTTCTCTATTTTCATCGGTCTTTGTTCTTTGGCTCCTGTGGGCCTCCCATCGAAGTGGCGTCTGTTGTCGCAGAGCCGCGGCTCTGGGCGCATGCGCTCCAGAGCTCCGGCTCGGTGATTGGACACATTGGTCCAGCCGCTCTGCGGCACTTGTGATCTTCCCAGGCCAGGGTTCGAACCGGCGACCCCCGCACTGCAAGGTGGTGTCCTTACCCACTGGACCACCAGGGGAAGCCCTACGCACAGTATTATTAACTGTAGTCACCATGTTGTACAATACATCTCCAAGACTTATTTATTTTTGCTTAGAGAAAATGTTTAACAGTATCCTTAGTACTATGTTTAAGAGAGATAGGTGCAAGTCTGTCTTGTTTTTACTGTTTTAGAAATTCAGTCGTAGTTTGTAGTATATTTTTAGGAAATACCTGGTAAAAACTTGCTTCTAATGACAGAAATCAGCGATAAATTTAACTAGATTTTTAAAGAATTCTGCCTTTGTGTTGAAGATGAGTAAACTTAAGCTTGGATCAGCCTGCAGTGCAGGATACCTAGATTAGATCCTCGGGTTGGGAAAAATACCCTGGAGAAAGGAAAGGCTACCTTAACCACTCCAATATTCTTTCCTGGAGAATCCCATGGCTTGTCCATGGGTCGCAAAGAGTTGGATACGACTAAGTGACTTTCACCTCAGCGAACAGTGCCAGGCCTGTGATTTGAACAACCTTTGAATGAATCCAATGGCTATGTGGTTAATCACTCTGCTATAATGCTTCTCTTGAACTTCCAGGAGAGATGGGAAGAAAAGTATGTTCCTTCCACTTAATTCAATCTATGATGACTAAGAAAAAAATTAATTTGGATCTTTTTGAGTTGCAGACCACTGGGTATAAGGTATGAATATGTGCAGTTAATTGCTGACAAGCAGTAAGGATCAAAAAATTAGCACAAGAAAGGGAAAAATGTATTTACTTACCGTTAGGGACATAAAAGATAATTCAATGAAATCAAATTAGGAGGACTATGCTGGAAACCAAGGAGACTCAATGTGTTAGAATTGGCCTCTTTTTCTGCTGTAGAAGACACAGGTAATAAGAATTATCATGGTAAAACATCTGAATGTATTCAGGTTAGTAAAATCTTACCCAACTTCTAGAGAACACGTTCAAATTATTCAAACCTGTTCATTCCAGCAAATGTGGTCTTAAATCCAGACTTTTTCTTATTCACTAAGCCACCTAAGGCTCTGGATAGCAGTTCAAATGGAAATAGATTTTTATTTATGCTGTGGTTACCAACCAGTGTTGACTCCTTGGCTCTGAAGGACCACCAGGGGAAGCCCTACGCACAGTATTATTAACTGTAGTCACCATGTTGTACAATACATCTCCAAGACTTATTTATTTTTGCTTAGAGAAAATGTTTAACAGTATCCTTAGTACTATGTTTAAGAGAGATAGGTGCAAGTCTGTCTTGTTTTTACTGTTTTAGAAATTCAGTCGTAGTTTGTAGTATATTTTTAGGAAATACCTGGTAAAAACTTGCTTCTAATGACAGAAATCAGCGATAAATTTAACTAGATTTTTAAAGAATTCTGCCTTTGTGTTGAAGATGAGTAAACTTAAGCTTGGATCAGCCTGCAGTGCAGGATACCTAGATTAGATCCTCGGGTTGGGAAAAATACCCTGGAGAAAGGAAAGGCTACCTTAACCACTCCAATATTCTTTCCTGGAGAATCCCATGGCTTGTCCATGGGTCGCAAAGAGTTGGATACGACTAAGTGACTTTCACCTCAGCGAACAGTGCCAGGCCTGTGATTTGAACAACCTTTGAATGAATCCAATGGCTATGTGGTTAATCACTCTGCTATAATGCTTCTCTTGAACTTCCAGGAGAGATGGGAAGAAAAGTATGTTCCTTCCACTTAATTCAATCTATGATGACTAAGAAAAAAATTAATTTGGATCTTTTTGAGTTGCAGACCACTGGGTATAAGGTATGAATATGTGCAGTTAATTGCTGACAAGCAGTAAGGATCAAAAATTAGCACAAGAAAGGGAAAAATGTATTTACTTACCGTTAGGGACATAAAAGATAATTCAATGAAATCAAATTAGGAGGACTATGCTGGAAACCAAGGAGACTCAATGTGTTAGAATTGGCCTCTTTTTCTGCTGTAGAAGACACAGGTAATAAGAATTATCATGGTAAAACATCTGAATGTATTCAGGTTAGTAAAATCTTACCCAACTTCTAGAGAACACGTTCAAATTATTCAAACCTGTTCATTCCAGCAAATGTGGTCTTAAATCCAGACTTTTTCTTATTCACTAAGCCACCTAAGGCTCTGGATAGCAGTTCAAATGGAAATAGATTTTTATTTATGCTGTGGTTACCAACCAGTGTTGACTCCTTGGCTCTGAATTTGTTCTTTGCTAACAGCTGCTATTTTGTCCTTCATGGTGGTAGTGTTGCAGTCTTTTGTTCAACATTCACACCTCATTGCTGAATAGGGGTGGAGTTTTCCTATTGGGTTTATAACAACCTGCCTCGTTTTTGCTTTATGAAGAACAGCATTCCCATATTATACTGTACATTTTGTTCTCAGAAGTCTAGGCTTTCAATTTTAGTAATGTGCTGAGTAACCTACACATTATCCACTTTCCAACTATATCTTTAAGTTAAAATGACTTTATTAAGTACCTGTCCTTAGACCAACCCCATATCAGTATTAAGATAACTATAACATGTTTCCATGGTTGACATTTTAATTCTTACATATATATCTAGGAATTGCTCAGTAACAATATGTGCATTTGTTAATAAACCTAAGTTCTTGTGAATTTGCGATTTTATGTGTGTTTTTATTAGGAGTACATGTTCATAGCTAGTGGCTGAACAGAACTGAAAAGTCTGCAGCAGAGAAGAAAATTAACAAATTCTTGAATCAAAATATATTTATACTGTTATTAAAGAAAGGATGAGCAGTCTAATTAAGAAAATGTGTAAAGTGTTGGTTAAACCAGAGGTTTTGATGTAGAAAGGGAAGGCAGTAAAAACTCAAAAAATTAATTATTAATGAACTTTATTTATACTAATGATGCAAGAATAATTCATATAAGAAAATGATCAGTTTGTGCATGAAAAGTCAGAAAATTTAAATTAGTAAATTTGTGAATGATTGTTCTATGGCATATGGGTTATCCTTTGATCTCCTCTGAGATAAGCACAGTATATTCGTGCAAGTATTTATAGCAAGATTTATTTATATTTTCTTTTAATAAAAGAACATGTATTTACATTGAGCTACACAGTTGTGTGACATGTTTGTTAATAGATTCAGAGATCAGTTAACAAACCAGATATACAATAGGTTTAGGGGCTTCCCAGAATGCGCTAGTGGTGAAGAACCTGCCTGCCTAGGCAAGAGGTAGGCTCGATTGCTGGGTCAGGAAGATGCTTTGGGGGAAGGCAGGGAAACCCACTCCAATATTCTTACCTGGAGAATCCCATGCGCAGAGGAACCTGGTGGACTACAGTCCATGGGGAGGCAAAGAGTCCAACATGATGTAGGCAACTTAGCATAACTTTTTACTCAGTGAGCTCTAATAATTATTTTTCTCATCGCTCTTGTCATACATTCCTTTCTCCTGTGGAATAGCCATTCCATCAAATTGCCCACAAGGACAGTACAATTCCCTTCTCCTGTGGGAATAGCCATTCCATTTCATTTTTTCTATTGTCAACTGCTTATAATTTTAGATGCTCAGTAACAAAAATAAAAGTTAAAATGACTTTATTAAGTACCTGTCCTTAGACCAACCCCATATCAGTATTAAGATAACTATAACATGTTTCCATGGTTGACATTTTAATTCTTACATATATATCTAGGAATTGCTCAGTAACAATATGTGCATTTGTTAATAAACCTAAGTTCTTGTGAATTTGCGATTTTATGTGTGTTTTTATTAGGAGTACATGTTCATAGCTAGTGGCTGAACAGAACTGAAAAGTCTGCAGCAGAGAAGAAAATTAACAAATTCTTGAATCAAAATATATTTATACTGTTATTAAAGAAAGGATGAGCAGTCTAATTAAGAAAATGTGTAAAGTGTTGGTTAAACCAGAGGTTTTGATGTAGAAAGGGAAGGCAGTAAAAACTCAAAAAATTAATTATTAATGAACTTTATTTATACTAATGATGCAAGAATAATTCATATAAGAAAATGATCAGTTTGTGCATGAAAAGTCAGAAAATTTAAATTAGTAAATTTGTGAATGATTGTTCTATGGCATATGGGTTATCCTTTGATCTCCTCTGAGATAAGCACAGTATATTCGTGCAAGTATTTATAGCAAGATTTATTTATATTTTCTTTTAATAAAAGAACATGTATTTACATTGAGCTACACAGTTGTGTGACATGTTTGTTAATAGATTCAGAGATCAGTTAACAAACCAGATATACAATAGGTTTAGGGGCTTCCCAGAATGCGCTAGTGGTGAAGAACCTGCCTGCCTAGGCAAGAGGTAGGCTCGATTGCTGGGTCAGGAAGATGCTTTGGGGGAAGGCAGGGAAACCCACTCCAATATTCTTACCTGGAGAATCCCATGCGCAGAGGAACCTGGTGGACTACAGTCCATGGGGAGGCAAAGAGTCCAACATGATGTAGGCAACTTAGCATAACTTTTTACTCAGTGAGCTCTAATAATTATTTTTCTCATCGCTCTTGTCATACATTCCTTTCTCCTGTGGAATAGCCATTCCATCAAATTGCCCACAAGGACAGTCCATCTATGTAACCTTCACCTGATTCTCTCTCATGAGTGAAACCTTTCTGAGCCATGGGAGGCCATACAGTCATCATTCTTTTGAATGCTTTCAGCATTTATTAAACATCATTCTGCACTGTTATTTTCCTTTGTGTCTGATTGTCAACTGCAACCCAAAGAGACTGAGAGTTATTTTCTAGTGTTTTCTATGTTTTGAAGCTTTTGTTAAAAAAAAGAAAAAGTCTGTACTATAGAGTATACTTACTGGTTGTCAGTCACCCTTTGAATAATCATTCCTATTTTTCTATTAATATTCTCTCATGACATCTACATTCTTTTGACTACTCTAACCCTTTCACACTCATTTTTTTCCTCTAATTTCATAGCATTTTTCCTTACATTTATCAATGGAAATTTGATTGTGTTTCTATTGTAAATTTGCATGTCTACCTCTATATTTTTAAAGGCAAGTGTCCTATCTTTGATTTATTTTCCAGCCATTCTACGTTCGCTGAGAGTTGTCTCTGGTGCCAGTCATTGTCCTTTTCCCTAGCAGATCCCAGCGACTGAGAAAATCATAAACAGTTAGCTGTGTTTCAGCCAGTAGATGAATGAATGACTGAAAAAATATTTTATTTAGCAGACTCATATATAGTGATATTGTTCATGTTCAATAAGTATTATTTTCTTGGATTAATAATGACCAGAAGATGTTCAAGTATATTTGTAATTTTAGGCAACATTTATCTAACTGGTTGCAATAGTCTGAATTTGTGAAGGATAGACTCAGCTATAGAGTACCTATGTTTCAGTTGACATGTTGGAATTACTGTAATATTTAGCTTTCATTTTCTCAGTATATAAAATGAAGCATTTGATTAATTGAAAGCAATTGTCTTTTGCAAGCCTAGATTTTTCCAACTTTAATTATGTCTGTATGTAAATGGACCATGGAAGTCGAATGCATACATTATACAATGTCTGCAGTTAAGTGTTTGTGTTTCGATTTAGAGTTTAAAATGATATCATTTCCCAAAAAATAATATTAAAGAAGACAGGATGGCAGAAGAGTGAGATCATGGATATTGAACTCAAACAGATTTAGTTCATGTCAAGTTCTCCCATTTATTAGCTGTGCAATTTTTTAGGCAAAAAATGATACCCTTTATAAGTTCATCTCTATCATTAGGAAAATTATAAATCAACATTTACTTCATAGGGCTGTGCCCCCCAGTGCAATACAGTATGTTAAGGAATTAGCACAGTGCCTGGCACATGGTTAGCAATTAAGAATAATCTGTTATCATTATCATCATTATTAATACCAGAAAATTTTCTGTACTAAGGCAACATTTTTCTGAAACTATCTGATTCTTTGTTGTTGTTTTATTTTGATATCCTCCCCCAAATACTGTTCCGCATTTACAATTTCATTTGGACAGTTTAGATTTTCATTTTTATTATCTAAGTATTTTATTAGAGATTTTCACATCTTCCTGGACTTTAGTTATCATTCACAAAGTCAGCAAAATAATAGGTCCCTTTGAACAATACGTAAATCTTATTGGGATTCATTCACTAAAGTTTGCAAATTTGATGTTAATCATCCTCAAAAAAATTACCGTTTTCATCATTGTATTACACTCAACATTTTTTAATAATACCAAAGCTTGTTTTTTGACTTTTGCATTTAGAAGTGCCAGAATATAAGAAAATTAATCTGAGCAGATATTGAAATTGGGATGGTAAAATTCTACTGTATAGCACAGTTAGTAATTATTTGATCACATTCTAATTTTCTGTTTAATATTTTTCTATTCTCTGAATATCTGAGAAGCAAATGAGTATATAATGATAGTAAAATCATACTATCTAAGAAAGAGAAAGTGAAGGTCATTTAACCAGGGATATTCTTGTCTTGATTAATTTAAGGTAGTAGTAACTTCTCTCCACCTAGCAAAACCCTTTGACAGTTTTTGCTGAACAGTGTTCTAGAGGCTTTTTGAAACAACTGATTGCTTACCTTTTAAATCTTCATCTGATGCCCAGAGTAGAATGTTCTGAGCTACTTATCGAAACGTTGTTGACCAACTGGAAGTTATGGTCGTTTTCAGGAAAATGGCTCAGTGGTAAAGAATCTATCTGTAATGCAATAGACCCAAGAGACAAGGGTTCAATCCCTGGGTCAGAAGAAGACAGGATGCAGGAGTCATGGATATTGAACTCAAACAGATTTAGTTCATGTCAAGTTCTCCCATTTATTAGCTGTGCAATTTTTAGGCAAAAATGATACCCTTTATAAGTTCATCTCTATCATTAGGAAAATTATAAATCAACATTTACTTCATAGGGCTGTGCCCCCCAGTGCAATACAGTATGTTAAGGAATTAGCACAGTGCCTGGCACATGGTTAGCAATTAAGAATAATCTGTTATCATTATCATCATTATTAATACCAGAAAATTTTCTGTACTAAGGCAACATTTTTCTGAAACTATCTGATTCTTTGTTGTTGTTTTATTTTGATATCCTCCCCCAAATACTGTTCCGCATTTACAATTTCATTTGGACAGTTTAGATTTTCATTTTTATTATCTAAGTATTTTATTAGAGATTTTCACATCTTCCTGGACTTTAGTTATCATTCACAAAGTCAGCAAAATAATAGGTCCCTTTGAACAATACGTAAATCTTATTGGGATTCATTCACTAAAGTTTGCAAATTTGATGTTAATCATCCTCAAAAAAATTACCGTTTTCATCATTGTATTACACTCAACATTTTTTAATAATACCAAAGCTTGTTTTTTGACTTTTGCATTTAGAAGTGCCAGAATATAAGAAAATTAATCTGAGCAGATATTGAAATTGGGATGGTAAAATTCTACTGTATAGCACAGTTAGTAATTATTTGATCACATTCTAATTTTCTGTTTAATATTTTTCTATTCTCTGAATATCTGAGAAGCAAATGAGTATATAATGATAGTAAAATCATACTATCTAAGAAAGAGAAAGTGAAGGTCATTTAACCAGGGATATTCTTGTCTTGATTAATTTAAGGTAGTAGTAACTTCTCTCCACCTAGCAAAACCCTTTGACAGTTTTTGCTGAACAGTGTTCTAGAGGCTTTTTGAAACAACTGATTGCTTACCTTTTAAATCTTCATCTGATGCCCAGAGTAGAATGTTCTGAGCTACTTATCGAAACGTTGTTGACCAACTGGAAGTTATGGTCGTTTTCAGGAAAATGGCTCAGTGGTAAAGAATCTATCTGTAATGCAATAGACCCAAGAGACAAGGGTTCAATCCCTGGGTCAGAAAAATTCCTTGGAGGGGGAAATGGCAACCAACTCCAGTATTCTTGCCTGGAGAATCCCGCGGACTGAGGAGCCTGGCAGGCTACAGTCTATAGAGTTGCAAAGAGTTGGACACGACTGAAGCAACTGAACACACACACACAATAGTTTGACTAACATTTACAGAGTTTCAACTATGTAGAAAATATTCTGCCAAACATTCAGCGTAAAATAATAGTGATGTTTTAACCCCAGTATTCAAATAACTTACAATCAGATATGAAGATGTATTTGTTTAGGCAAGTACTTTCAGTACTTAATAGTACTGCAGGTATGCGTAACTTCATACCTAAACCGCTAGGGAGTTGGTACAGGGCACCTAGGAATATTCATTGGAAGGACTGATGCTGGAGCTGAAGCTCCCATACTATGGCCACGGGATGCCAAGGTCATTGGAAAACACCCTGATGCTGGGAAAGACTGAGCACAGGAGGAGAAGCGGGTAGCAAAGGATGAGATGGTTAGATAGCATCACTGACTCAATGGACACGAGTATGAGCAAACTCTGAGGATAGTGAAGGACAGGGAAGCCTGGTTTCCTGCAATCTGTGGGGTTGCAGAGAATCTGACACGACTAAACAACAACAACCAAGTAGGAAGAGGACATCAGGAAAGTCTCAGATAGTCATATAATGAAGCTTTCTTAATGGGATTTGATACATTTTATACGAAGCTTCTGGTTTCCTGTCAATCTGTGGGGTTGCAGAGGAATATTTTTCTATTCTCTGAATATCTGAGAAGCAAATGAGTATATAATGATAGTAAAATCATACTATCTAAGAAAGAGAAAGTGAAGGTCATTTAACCAGGGATATTCTTGTCTTGATTAATTTAAGGTAGTAGTAACTTCTCTCCACCTAGCAAAACCCTTTGACAGTTTTTGCTGAACAGTGTTCTAGAGGCTTTTTGAAACAACTGATTGCTTACCTTTTAAATCTTCATCTGATGCCCAGAGTAGAATGTTCTGAGCTACTTATCGAAACGTTGTTGACCAACTGGAAGTTATGGTCGTTTTCAGGAAAATGGCTCAGTGGTAAAGAATCTATCTGTAATGCAATAGACCCAAGAGACAAGGGTTCAATCCCTGGGTCAGAAAAATTCCTTGGAGGGGGAAATGGCAACCAACTCCAGTATTCTTGCCTGGAGAATCCCGCGGACTGAGGAGCCTGGCAGGCTACAGTCTATAGAGTTGCAAAGAGTTGGACACGACTGAAGCAACTGAACACACACACACAATAGTTTGACTAACATTTACAGAGTTTCAACTATGTAGAAAATATTCTGCCAAACATTCAGCGTAAAATAATAGTGATGTTTTAACCCCAGTATTCAAATAACTTACAATCAGATATGAAGATGTATTTGTTTAGGCAAGTACTTTCAGTACTTAATAGTACTGCAGGTATGCGTAACTTCATACCTAAACCGCTGGGGAGTTGGTACAGGGCACCTAGGAATATTCATTGGAAGGACTGATGCTGGAGCTGAAGCTCCCATACTATGGCCACGGGATGCCAAGGTCATTGGAAAACACCCTGATGCTGGGAAAGACTGAGCACAGGAGGAGAAGCGGGTAGCAAAGGATGAGATGGTTAGATAGCATCACTGACTCAATGGACACGAGTATGAGCAAACTCTGAGGATAGTGAAGGACAGGGAAGCCTGGTTTCCTGCAATCTGTGGGGTTGCAGAGAATCTGACACGACTAAACAACAACAACCAAGTAGGAAGAGGACATCAGGAAAGTCTCAGATAGTCATATAATGAAGCTTTTTCTTAATGGGATTTGATACATTTTATACATTTAGAAGCTTTCTGGATTTTCTGTAGTTTGTAAATTCTGGAAGATTTAGAAAACCCCATAAACCATTTCTCTCAAATGGATCTGAGTGAGAGAATTAAATATGTGTTTTTCTATGAGATTTATACTTTTATGTGCAAATCAGAACTGGCCTGGATAGTGGCTGAAATAAAGCAACACGGTTCAGGCTCCTAGGCCCCTGTGTTCCATAAGTGTCTAGAACATATCTCAAAAACATTGGACACACCGTGACAGAATCCAAAATCCAATAATTTATCTGCCTAGGAGAAGCAGTTTTCCTTTGTTGAAGAGCTTGTCTGTTTTGGTGAAATTGTATAATTACTGGGAGAATAAGGAATCTGAAACAAAGGTGTAGGCACCCTTTCTTGACCTTACCTCTTAGTTATCACAGTGGTCTAGTTGGCCAGCCAGCATGTTCTTTCTTTGCCAAATTTATTTTTTAATCATTTGATGTGACAAAAAAAAATGCCATTAGTACTAGAAGACTGAGACAGCAATAATAGTTTGCCACTTTGAAAGGAAATGTCTCTAGAGCTTTGCCTGTGGGAGATCAGAGTCCTGTCAAAACATTCTATTCCATCAGATTAATCTCTTAAATATGTTAGAATACTTCCATTTATAGAACTCTCTTGTGACTTATAAGCAGTGATATTCAGGTACTGACAAATGGATTGATAAAAATCTTTCTGTGGCTTAACTACAGAAATAGAGCAAGACAAACCAAGCTTTTTTTATTTTTTTGCACTAATACAGGAATACATTGGTCTTAAGGAGCCCAACCATTTCTTCTTTGAATTTCTATGATTCTCCCCCATCTTACAATGCTGAATACATTTTTAACATATTAGGCAGTGATAGTTTTTTGAAATCATATTTTTAAACAAATATTGGATGGGATGGCGCTTATATCTAGAGCATGAGTATCTGGAGACACATACTGTTATATATTATTTGAAAGTCACTGTACCAGGTATTATAGAAGATAATATATTTCATAATTTTACATAGCATCCAAAAAATTCGCAGATAATTCTTGGCTAACAACCTTTTATGGCAATTAACATAAGTAGTGCTCCTTTTCTCAGAAACTGTTCTTATTAACATTCTAGTACAATATTATATTAAGACTTTTCAATCAATATGCAAAGATATTGGCTATCAAAATTATAGTAGAGGAATAAAAACAACATTAGACCACGAGGGCTGCAATTTAGCAAATCTTTAGGAAATCTTTTATAAAACTCTGGAAGGGGCTTTTGCTTGCATTCTTCACACAAATATAAACATACTTGACATAAAACCCCAAAACTCTACAACTATTGGTAGTTACCAGTTAGAACATATATCCATACAAAGTCTTTCTGTGAATGATTATAATGGTTTTGTTGTAATAACTCCCAAATGGGAACTATCTAAATGTATATCAGCTGGTGAATGAGTACACAGTGGGCTATTCATAGAATGAAATACTAATTAGCAATAAAAAGAGAACTATTGATATATGTGTATAATTTATAATTACTATATATGATATATAATGTGTTTATATGTAAGCACACATATACTATATAATTATATATAAAATATTTATATGATATAATTATTTGTAATTATATATCATATCGATATATATAACTGGGAAAAGTATGATTTCACTTATATAAAATTTATAAAATGATATATCTACATAGAGAGAAAGAAAACATGCAATTTCCTGGGGCTAGGAAAAAATAGAAAATGGATATGAGCAATTTTGGGAGGGCAGCAATACTTCAAATACAGGTTATGATGGTGATTGGAGGGATTCAAAATATTAAAATTTGAAAAATAATTCTGGAAATATACTTATAATGGGCAGATATTAAAAAATATATATGTACAAATTATAACTCAATATAACATTTAAATAAAGAAACCTGCACCAAAGTACAACACCATGAATTTCAGGGAAACATAATTCTTCCAAAAAGAGCTAAAATTTCACCTCACAAAAGAAATTAAATAAATAACTTCAAATCTGATTAACTTTTAGAATTGTTATTAGAAGCTTGAGGTAAAAGAAGGTAATGGAGACAAACACTTCAAGAAAACTTTTTGAACCATAGCAGTGTAACATAGCAATATCTTTAATTATACTGTTAGAAATGCAACTTGGAAAGTAAACTTATAATGCACTTTCCTCAGGAAGTATTTTAAGGATGTTTTCCAGTAAAAGTGAGACAAATAAAAACAGAATGTAATTACTATTTTACGAATACTGGAACTCAACTCTGGTATAAAGAAAGAATTTGGCCTTGATTACAATAGTCAGCAAGTATGTCTCAAGAAGAAGACACATACTTGTCAGTAAGTATCTTTTAAGAAGAGGACAATAAATTCCAAACATAATATGCAGAATGATTAGTGATAGGTACAAACTGGAGGAAAAAAGAGGTTCAACAACAAATGAATAGATAAATTGTGGTGTGTTCATTCATTGGTGTGCATGCTCAGTCGTATTGGACTTTTTGACTCAGTATGGATAGGAGCCCTCAAGGCTCTTCTGTCCATGGAATTTTCCAGGCAAGAATACTGGAATGGGTCGTGGTTTCCTACTCCAGGGAATCTTCCCAACCCAGGAATCGAACCTGTGTCTCTTGAGCACCCTACATTGACAGGGAGATTTTTTGCCACTGTGCCGTCTGGGAAGCCCATACATTAGTTATCAGTAATTAAAGAATCAACTCCTTTTTGCAGCAACATGGATGAATCTTATACTCATTGTGCTAGGCAAAAAAAAGGATGCAAACAGTGTCAGATTTACGTATTTCATAAATTTTTTAAAAAATACTGATAGTTTAAAGGGAAAGAAAGCTCACTAGTGATTTTGTGGAGATAGAGGGGAAAGATGAATGGTTTAAAGTGGCATGATGAGGCTTGTGCAATGTGGTGGAAGGATCTGCTATTTGATTATGAGAATAGTGACACAGATTTATATGTGTGTCAAATCAGAAGCAGTCGTGCACTTGAAATAAGTGAAATTTAATATATTTCAATTGTAGCAAAATAGAATTGTTTAAAAAATCATATTTGAGTTGAGAATACATTTGATTAACTTTTCTCTTCTTCAGTATACTCCAGACTACTAAACTTGGTTGTTCAGTAAAATGGCATAGCAATGGTCCCAATGGGCATTAAGGAAGGTGTGTCTTCCATTCTGCAGGTATGGAAATATATTTTTTAAATTACATTTTTAAAAAGGGAAAAAATCAAACCTTGGTAGTGTAATAAGCACATTGTAAATGTATTCTATTCTCCATCTTTTCTAATTATTGGAGAATAGCTATCTCTTGGAAGGATAGTTTTGGGGAGTTGTTTTTAATCTCTATAAAGAACATTTTTTGGCTTGAACTTGAAGTTAAACTTTTCATAATAAATTAGAGACAGTAAGTGCATACAAATATTTTATGTCTCCTGATGCTTCAGTTATTTATTGCTCTATAATAAATTATCCCAAATTTCCTCATGTAAATAATCATAATTATTTGTTTAACTCAAAAATTTGCATCTTAGACAAGAGTCAGTGGAAACAAATCATGTTATTTCACAAAGTGTCACTTAGGCCAGCTCAACTACTGCAGACTGAAATCACATGAAGACTTCCTTACTTATATTTTGGGGTTGATGTTAGTAGCTTGGATCTCAGCTGGAGGTGTCTGTCGAAACATCTACACTTGGCTGCTCTGTATCCTTATAGAATGCTTTCTGGTTTCCAGGCGCTCGCATCTACAAAACCAGATTGACAGTGCTTGTTAGTTATTTTTTGCTGTGTAATTACCCCAAAACTTGGTGGAGTGAAATTACAGCACTTACTACCTTGGAGTTTTTGGGAGTCAGGAATCGGAATATGTTTTAACAGTGTCTTCTGTGTGTCAGCGTCTCTCACAGGCTATAACTAACGTGTTAACTTGGGTTTTAGTCTTCCTAAGGTTTGATTGAACACATTTCCTTCTAAAGTTGCTCACTTGGTTGTGGGCAGAATTGTTTCTGATAGGCTGTTGGACTGAAGCCCTTAGTTTCCCTCTGGCTGTTGGCCAAAAGTCGTCCTCAACTCTTTGGGTGAGCCTCTGCAACATGGTAACGTGCATCATGATTTATAATGTTTGTGTCAAATCAGAAGCAGTCGTGCACTTGAAATAAGTGAAATTTAATATATTTCAATTGTAGCAAAATAGAATTGTTTAAAAAATCATATTTGAGTTGAGAATACATTTGATTAACTTTTCTCTTCTTCAGTATACTCCAGACTACTAAACTTGGTTGTTCAGTAAAATGGCATAGCAATGGTCCCAATGGGCATTAAGGAAGGTGTGTCTTCCATTCTGCAGGTATGGAAATATATTTTTAAATTACATTTTTAAAAGGGAAAAATCAAACCTTGGTAGTGTAATAAGCACATTGTAAATGTATTCTATTCTCCATCTTTTCTAATTATTGGAGAATAGCTATCTCTTGGAAGGATAGTTTTGGGGAGTTGTTTTTAATCTCTATAAAGAACATTTTTTGGCTTGAACTTGAAGTTAAACTTTTCATAATAAATTAGAGACAGTAAGTGCATACAAATATTTTATGTCTCCTGATGCTTCAGTTATTTATTGCTCTATAATAAATTATCCCAAATTTCCTCATGTAAATAATCATAATTATTTGTTTAACTCAAAAATTTGCATCTTAGACAAGAGTCAGTGGAAACAAATCATGTTATTTCACAAAGTGTCACTTAGGCCAGCTCAACTACTGCAGACTGAAATCACATGAAGACTTCCTTACTTATATTTTTGTGGTTGATGTTAGTAGCTTGGATCTCAGCTGGAGGTGTCTGTCGAAACATCTACACTTGGCTGCTCTGTATCCTTATAGAATGCTTTCTGGTTTCCAGGCGCTCGCATCTACAAAACCAGATTGACAGTGCTTGTTAGTTATTTTTTGCTGTGTAATTACCCCAAAACTTGGTGGAGTGAAATTACAGCACTTACTACCTTGGAGTTTTTGGGAGTCAGGAATCGGAATATGTTTTAACAGTGTCTTCTGTGTGTCAGCGTCTCTCACAGGCTATAACTAACGTGTTAACTTGGGTTTTAGTCTTCCTAAGGTTTGATTGAACACATTTCCTTCTAAAGTTGCTCACTTGGTTGTGGGCAGAATTGTTTCTGATAGGCTGTTGGACTGAAGCCCTTAGTTTCCCTCTGGCTGTTGGCCAAAAGTCGTCCTCAACTCTTTGGTGTGTGAGCCTCTGCAACATGGTAACTTGCTACATCAATGTGTGCCTGCTGAGAGAAGGCAGTAGAGAGAAAGGCAGTAAGAGAGCAATCAGTCTTCATTTCCATCACATCTCATGACCACTGGAATTCTTTTCTGAAAATGAATGTGATTATCAGTACCTTAAATATGAAAAAAGGAGGTGGGCAGACCTATGTTTGTTTTTTCTTTTTAAAATATATCTATTATTGTTCAGATTATTGTCCATGATTGGTTATTATAAGATATTAAATAAATGTTTTATATATAGTAGTGTGTATCTGTTAATTCCAGATTTCTAAGTTATCTCTCCCTGACTTCGTGCATATAGTAACCATTAGTTTTCTGTCTGTAAATATATTTATGTTTTGTAAATAAGTTCATTTCTATTATATTTTTATATTCCACATATAAGTGATAGCTTATGATATTTATCTTTGTCTGAGTTACTTCCCTTAGTGTGAAAATTTCTATGTCTGTCTATGTTCATTCTTTTCTATGGCTGAGTAATATTCCATTGTGTTATGTGTATGTATGTATCTATCTAATATATACAAACAACATATCTCTCTCTATATATATATCTATATAGAATATATATCTATATAGATATAGAACATATCTAGGTAGGTAGATAGATAGATACACACATACCACATTTTCTTTATCCATTAATATTTTGTGGGCATTTAGGTTGCTTCAATGTCTTGACTATTATAAATAGTGCTAATATTAATATTAAGGTGTATGTTTCTTTTTGATTAGAGTTTGCATCTTTTCCAGATACATGCCCAGGAGTGGGATTGCTGGATCATATGTCAACTGTACTTTTAATTTTTTAAGGGACCTCCATACTGTTCTCTATAGTGGTTGTACCAATTTACATTCTAACCAATAGTGTAGGAGGGTTCCCTTTTCTTCACATCTTCTCCGGCATTTATTGTAGACTTTTTAATCATGGCCGTTCCTTTTTGGGGGATTGGGGGACAGGTTGGGGAGGGAGAGGGGCGGGCAGTTCACTTCTATTGGTCTTTCATTTATCTATTTTCATCCATCTTTGTTTTTTGGCCTGTGTGGGCCTCCCATCACAGTGGCCTCTGTTGTCACAGAGCACTGGCTCTGGGCACTTGCGCTCCAGAGCTCCAGCTTGGTAATTGGACACATCGGTCCAGCTGCTCCGCAGCACATGGGATCTTCCCAGGCCAGGGATCCAACCGGCATCCCTTGCACTGCAAGGCGGTGTCCTTACCCACTGGACCACCAGGGAAGCCCAATCATGGCCATTCTGACCAATGTGAGGTGATTTCACATTTTAGTTTTGGTTTACATTTTCCTAATAATTAGAAGTATTGAGCAATTTCTCATGTACCTCTTCATACCTGTATGTCTTCTTCAAAGAAATGTCTGTGTTTAGGTCTGCTTATTTTTTGATTGGGCTGTTTGTTTTTTAGATACTGAGATGTATGAACTATTTGTATATTCTGGAAATTAAGCCCTTGTTGGTCACATCATTTGCAAATATTTTCTCCCATTTTGTAGACTGTATTTTTGTTTTGCTTATGGTTTCCTTTCTTTTTCTGTACAAAAACTTAAATTTGGTTAGGTCCCATTTGTTTATTTTGCTTGCATTTCTTTTGCCTTAGGAGACTGAATTAAGAAACCATTGCTGTGATTTCTGTCAGAGAATATTTTGCCTATATTCTCGTCTAAGAGTTTTATGGTGTCTTGTCTTATATTTAACTATTTAATTCCATTTTTAACTTATTTTTGTATTGATGTGTGGAAGTGTTCTTACTTCATTGATTTGCATGTGGCTATCCAGCTTTCCCAACACCACTTGCTGAAGAAACTATGTTTTTTCCATTGTGCATTCTAGCCTCAGCTGTCAAAGATGAATTGACTATTAATCTTGCGTAGGGCTTCCCTGGTGACTTAGTCGGTTAAGAATCTGCGTGCAAGGCAGGAGACCTGAGTTCCATCCCTGGGTTGGGATGATCCTCTGGAGAAGGGAAAGGCTGCCCACCTCAGCATTCTTGCCTGAAGAATTCCATGAACAGAGTAGCCTGGCAGCCTGTAGCCTGTTTTGGGGGATTGGGGGACAGGTTGGGGAGGGAGAGGGGCGGGCAGTTCACTTCTATTGGTCTTTCATTTATCTATTTTCATCCATCTTTGTTTTTTGGCCTGTGTGGGCCTCCCATCACAGTGGCCTCTGTTGTCACAGAGCACTGGCTCTGGGCACTTGCGCTCCAGAGCTCCAGCTTGGTAATTGGACACATCGGCCCAGCTGCTCCAGCACATGGGATCTTCCCAGGCCAGGGATCCAACCGGCATCCCTTGCACTGCAAGGCGGTGTCCTTACCCACTGGACCACCAGGGAAGCCCAATCATGGCCATTCTGACCAATGTGAGGTGATTTCACATTTTAGTTTTGGTTTACATTTTCCTAATAATTAGAAGTATTGAGCAATTTCTCATGTACCTCTTCATACCTGTATGTCTTCTTCAAAGAAATGTCTGTGTTTAGGTCTGCTTATTTTTTGATTGGGCTGTTTGTTTTTTAGATACTGAGATGTATGAACTATTTGTATATTCTGGAAATTAAGCCCTTGTTGGTCACATCATTTGCAAATATTTTCTCCCATTTTGTAGACTGTATTTTTGTTTTGCTTATGGTTTCCTTTCTTTTTCTGTACAAAAACTTAAATTTGGTTAGGTCCCATTTGTTTATTTTGCTTGCATTTCTTTTGCCTTAGGAGACTGAATTAAGAAACCATTGCTGTGATTTCTGTCAGAGAATATTTTGCCTATATTCTCGTCTAAGAGTTTTATGGTGTCTTGTCTTATATTTAACTATTTAATTCCATTTTTAACTTATTTTTGTATTGATGTGTGGAAGTGTTCTTACTTCATTGATTTGCATGTGGCTATCCAGCTTTCCCAACACCACTTGCTGAAGAAACTATGTTTTTTCCATTGTGCATTCTAGCCTCAGCTGTCAAAGATGAATTGACTATTAATCTTGCGTAGGGCTTCCCTGGTGACTTAGTCGGTTAAGAATCTGCGTGCAAGGCAGGAGACCTGAGTTCCATCCCTGGGTTGGGATGATCCTCTGGAGAAGGGAAAGGCTGCCCACCTCAGCATTCTTGCCTGAAGAATTCCATGAACAGAGTAGCCTGGCAGCCTGTATAGTCCATGGAGCCACAAAGAGTCAGACACAACTGAGTAACTTTCATATAAAAATTATTGTGTGGGGCTTCCCTCATGGTCCAGTGGATAAGGACACCACCTTACAGTATAAGGGGCACCGGTTCGATCCCTGGCCTGAGAAGACCCCATGTGCTGCGGAGCAGCTGGACCTAAATGTCTGACTACCAAGCTGGAGCTCTGGAGCACATGTGCCCAGAGCCAATGCTCTGCAGTGAGAGAGGCCACGGCAATGGGAGGCCCACACAGGCCGAAGAGCAAAGATGGAAATAAATGAAAGACCAAGAGAAGTGGCAAAAAAAAAAAATTGTTTTTCAAAAAAAAAAAATTCTTATATGAATATATTTCTGGGCTCTCTATTATGCTCCATTGATCCACATGTCTTTTTTGGTGCCAATACCGTGTTGTTTTGCTTACTGTAGCTTTGTAGTATTATCTGCAGTATGGGATCTTTATGCCTCCAGCTTGGGCTTTCTTGTCTCAGATTGCTTTGCCAATTGCAGGTCTTTATTGTTCCATAAAAACTGTAGGATTATTAGTTTGAGTCTGGTGAACAATTTCATGGGTAAATTGATAGAGATTACATTAAATCTGTAGTTTTATTTGGGTAGTATGGCCATTTCAACAATATTAATTCTTCCAATCCTAGAGCATGGGATATCCTTCCATTTCTTTGAATCATCTAAAATTTTTTTTTATTTGTCAGAGAATATTTTGCCTATATTCTCGTCTAAGAGTTTTATGGTGTCTTGTCTTATATTTAACTATTTAATTCCATTTTTAACTTATTTTTGTATTGATGTGTGAAGTGTTCTTACTTCATTGATTTGCATGTGGCTATCCAGCTTTCCCAACACCACTTGCTGAAGAAACTATGTTTTTTCCATTGTGCATTCTAGCCTCAGCTGTCAAAGATGAATTGACTATTAATCTTGCGTAGGGCTTCCCTGGTGACTTAGTCGGTTAAGAATCTGCGTGCAAGGCAGGAGACCTGAGTTCCATCCCTGGGTTGGGATGATCCTCTGGAGAAGGGAAAGGCTGCCCACCTCAGCATTCTTGCCTGAAGAATTCCATGAACAGAGTAGCCTGGCAGCCTGTATAGTCCATGGAGCCACAAAGAGTCAGACACAACTGAGTAACTTTCATATAAAAATTATTGTGTGGGGCTTCCCTCATGGTCCAGTGGATAAGGACACCACCTTACAGTATAAGGGGCACCGGTTCGATCCCTGGCCTGAGAAGACCCCATGTGCTGCGGAGCAGCTGGACCTAAATGTCTGACTACCAAGCTGGAGCTCTGGAGCACATGTGCCCAGAGCCAATGCTCTGCAGTGAGAGAGGCCACGGCAATGGGAGGCCCACACAGGCCGAAGAGCAAAGATGGAAATAAATGAAAGACCAAGAGAAGTGGCAAAAAAAAAAAATTGTTTTTCAAAAAAAAAAAATTCTTATATGAATATATTTCTGGGCTCTCTATTATGCTCCATTGATCCACATGTCTTTTTTGGTGCCAATACCGTGTTGTTTTGCTTACTGTAGCTTTGTAGTATTATCTGCAGTATGGGATCTTTATGCCTCCAGCTTGGGCTTTCTTGTCTCAGATTGCTTTGCCAATTGCAGGTCTTTATTGTTCCATAAAAACTGTAGGATTATTAGTTTGAGTCTGGTGAACAATTTCATGGGTAAATTGATAGAGATTACATTAAATCTGTAGTTTTATTTGGGTAGTATGGCCATTTCAACAATATTAATTCTTCCAATCCTAGAGCATGGGATATCCTTCCATTTCTTTGAATCATCTTAAACTTCCTTTATTAATGTTTTAGAGTTCTCAGGATATATCTTTCACTTCCTGGGGCAGGTTTATTCCTAAGTACATTTTTTTGACACAAATTTAAGATGGAGTGTTTTTTTAACTTTCTGATATTTTATTGTTAGTGTAAAGAAATGCTTCTATATGTTAATCGTGTGTCCTGCTACCTTGATATATTTATCAGTTCTTACTAGAAAGATACCTTTTTGTGTGGAGTCTTTAGGGATTTCTGTAGGTAGTATTAGATCACCTGCATGCAATTTTACCTCTTCCTTCTTGATTTTGATAACTTTTATTTATTTTCCTTTAAAAAAATTATTGGAGTTTATTGTATTTATAATGTTGTGTTATTTTCTCCTGTGTAACAAAGTGAATCAACTATATGTATATATATATAGCCCCTCTTTTTTGGATTTCCTTCCCACTTAGGTCACAACTGAGTAGTGACTAGAGTTACCTATGCTACACAGTAGGTTCTCATTAGCATTATCTATTTTATATATTGTAGTGTATATCTGTCCATTGCAATCTCCCAATTCATCCTATACCCATCCCGTTCCCCTTGGTATCCATATGTTTATTCTCTACATCTGTATCTGTATATCTGTATTGCATATAGGTTCATCTCTACCATTTTCTAGACTACATATATATTAATATATGCTGGGCTTCCCT
The DNA here is from genome assembly GCA_022376925.1 of Tragulus kanchil. NCBI lineage: Eukaryota > Metazoa > Chordata > Mammalia > Artiodactyla > Tragulidae > Tragulus > Tragulus kanchil. The sequence goes on along the minus strand of JAIOJX010000023.1, from coordinate 113,944,177 downwards.
GGTGGTCCCGTGGTAAGGACACCGCCTTGCAGTGCAAGGGGCGCCGGTTGGATCCCTGGCCTGGGAAGATCCCACGTGCCGCGGAGCGGCTGGACCGATGTGTCCAATTACCGAACCGGAGCTCTGGAGCACATGCGCCCAGAGCCTGTGCTCTGCAACAACAGAGGCCACTGTGATGGGCGGCCCACATGGGCCAAAGAACAAAGATGGATGAAAATAGACAAATGAAAGACCAATAGAAGTGGCCCGCCTGCCCCCCTTCCTCCCTCCCCAATATCCGCCCACCCAGTATATATATATACTATTTACTCTTCTCTTTCTGGCTTCACTCTATATAATAATCTCTAGATCCATCTATATCTCTGTAAAGGGCGAAATTTCGTTCCTTTCTATGGCTTAATAATATTATGTATGTGCCATGTCTTCTTTATCCATTCCTCCTAGAGCATGGGATATCCTTCCATTTCTTTGAATCATCTTAAACTTCCTTTATTAATGTTTTAGAGTTCTCAGGATATATCTTTCACTTCCTGGGGCAGGTTTATTCCTAAGTACATTTTTTTGACACAAATTTAAGATGGAGTGTTTTTTTAACTTTCTGATATTTTATTGTTAGTGTAAAGAAATGCTTCTATATGTTAATCGTGTGTCCTGCTACCTTGATATATTTATCAGTTCTTACTAGAAAGATACCTTTTTGTGTGGAGTCTTTAGGGATTTCTGTAGGTAGTATTAGATCACCTGCATGCAATTTTACCTCTTCCTTCTTGATTTTGATAACTTTTATTTATTTTCCTTTAAAAAAATTATTGGAGTTTATTGTATTTATAATGTTGTGTTATTTTCTCCTGTGTAACAAAGTGAATCAACTATATGTATATATATATAGCCCCTCTTTTTTGGATTTCCTTCCCACTTAGGTCACAACTGAGTAGTGACTAGAGTTACCTATGCTACACAGTAGGTTCTCATTAGCATTATCTATTTTATATATTGTAGTGTATATCTGTCCATTGCAATCTCCCAATTCATCCTATACCCACCCCGTTCCCTTGGTATCCATATGTTTATTCTCTACATCTGTATCTGTATATCTGTATTGCATATAGGTTCATCTCTACCATTTTCTAGACTACATATATATTAATATATGCTGGGCTTCCCTGGTGGTCCCGTGGTAAGGACACCGCCTTGCAGTGCAAGGGGCGCCGGTTGGATCCCTGGCCTGGGAAGATCCCACGTGCCGCGGAGCGGCTGGACCGATGTGTCCAATTACCGAACCGGAGCTCTGGAGCACATGCGCCCAGAGCCTGTGCTCTGCAACAACAGAGGCCACTGTGATGGGCGGCCCACATGGGCCAAAGAACAAAGATGGATGAAAATAGACAAATGAAAGACCAATAGAAGTGGCCCGCCTGCCCCCCTTCCTCCCTCCCCAATATCCGCCCACCCAGTATATATATATACTATTTACTCTTCTCTTTCTGGCTTCACTCTATATAATAATCTCTAGATCCATCTATATCTCTGTAAAGGGCGAAATTTCGTTCCTTTCTATGGCTTAATAATATTCTATTTTATGTATGTGCCATGTCTTCTTTATCCATTCCTCTTACAGATAATCATACTTACCTGATTGCTATGGCCAGGAATTTCAATACTATATTGAGCAGATGTGTTGAAAGTGGGTGTTCTTTTTTTTTCCCCTAGATTTTACTGGGAAGGCTTTCACCTTTTTACTGTTGAATATTATGTTGTCTCCAAACTTATAATAAATAACTTACATTATAATAAGATACATTGCCTCCATATCTTATTCAGTAAGACTTTTTGTCATGAATGACTGTTGAATTTTATCAAATGCCTTTTCTGTATCTATTGAGATTTTTTTTGTTTTTTCTGTTTGTCTTTTCCATTGATGATGTTGTATATCACACTTATGTACTTATGTCCTTTTGACACTGGGATGAATTCAACTTGATTATGGTATATTATCCTTTTTTATGTGTTGTTAGCATTTGGTTTGCCATTATTCTGTTAAGTATTTTTGCATCTATATTCATCAAATATATGAACCTTCTTTTTTTAGTAGTCTCTTTGTCTGATTTTGGTATCAGATTGATGGTGGCTTCATAGAATAACTTCGGGAGTGTTCTCTGTAAGAAGCACTTTTAATCTACCTGGTCTAAGATAACAGAAATGAATGATATACTTTCTGTCCTTGAAGACCCAATAATCTCATGCTTCGTAATGAGAAACTCATAGATTGTTGGTTTTTTAAATTTTTTTTTAAAAGATAGAGTAACAAAGTAAAAGTGAGAAGGAGGAGTTAGATAGAAAAACAAAAGTGTAGAAAGATGGAAAGTTGTGGAGTAGAGAATCAGCTGTTGAGAGAATCCTGTTCCACACAACAGTCCCTGACATGATCAGTGCAGCACATAGCATAGGTCCATACAAAACTCATCAATTGTACCCTTAGCCTTCCTCTCCCCGCCAGAAAATCATGGATCAAGATTAACATTCCAATTTTATGAACTGAGTCTAGAAGCATAAAATGACTTAGTGAGCACTGGTTGTAAAGAAAGCAAGCTACACTGAGATTTAATTTAGAGTAAATCATTTTAAGGAACAGTTGTATTTATTTTGAAAATGATGCAAATAAAGCTTACCTGTTATGAAATTCAGGAACTCATTTTGTCAACATTTCCTTATAAATTTCCTCTCCATTTCCACAAACATTATTTTCATTTCCTTCCAGTGTACAGGATAGTGCCAGGTTAGGAAAGAGAAGGTCAGCTGATTCATTTAAAATGATACAGCTCACCAGCTACAGGGCTTATTTTTTCTTTAATGTCGTATAATGTCACCTTCCCACACATACTCATTCTCATATCTCCAACACACACACACACACACACACACACACACACACACACACACTTAGCCCAAAATTTGCCCTGCTAAATTTTTACCTAAGGCAAATAAAAAAATATTTTCATATGAAAACATGTGTAAATATTACAGATATTTCATTGATAGTTGCCTCATAGTAGAAATAATGAAAATGTGCTTCAGGTGGTAAATGAACAAACTGGGGTAAATCCTTACAATAGGAAAAGGAGCAAACTGCAGTACAATAACATGGGATGAACTCAGATGTCCTATTCCAAGGGAAGGAAACCAGATTCAAATAGAGACATGCTATCTATTTTGTCTGACTATATAATTTGTAGGTCCCAGTGCAAAATAGAAATGCGGAGCCTATTGTTCAAAGACTAAGACTTTCAGTACAATGATAGCAGAACAGTAAACGAAGCATGGAGCCATTTAAGTATGGGGCCCTGTGTGACTGCCTAAGTTGAAATCCCTTGAATCTGGCACTGACTTTATCATTTCATTACTATGACATTCTCAAAAGGCAAATCTCCAGAAAAAGAAAAGAGATCAGTTGTTGCCAGGGGCTAGAGTGAAAGGGAGGAGTTCACTACAAAGGACATGAAGGAATATATGAGGATGTTCAGACTGCCCTCTGTCTTGCAAGGCATGGTGGCCACAAGATTATATGTATATGAAAAAATTTATAGAACTGGACACTAAAAAGGGAAAGAAAAATTTTTTTCTATGAAAGTTATATCATTCTGATTTTAAAAACCTGCCTATAAAAAAAAACATATATATTAACATTTTATTTAAGAAAGGCTACAGAGAAATGTGGAAGATCATACAACTAACAGAAATAAAATATAATGGATAGGTCAGGGATAATCACCTAGGTTGGAGCATCATCTTGGTTTCTTACTAGCAGGATGAAACAGCTTCTGTTACTTACCCTTTTTGAGTCACAATTTCATTATCTCTAAATAGGATGGCAATAAGGATTGTCAAACTTACAAAATGCCTATAAAGATCATGTAAAGTAATGCATGTAAAAAGATTTTTCAAAACTATGATATTAAAGCATTTTTAGATTACTGTCAGCAGTGGTAATAAAAGCACAAAGTTAATATCACCTTTTTCCCACAAATTTAAAGACTTGTCATTCATTGTGCACCCTACTCATTCAGAAAAGACAATCAGAATCACAAATTCACCTTGGCAGTCTCCTGTAGAGGTATTCTTTAATAAATAACACATTTGAAACCTGGAGAGAATTACTTGTTTTCACAGTCAAAGAGATATAGTTTTTGAAAGGAATCAATTTTCTACCTGGAGAACTATATTTCTCCATGTAGGGGGTATTTTCCTCCGAAAGGCTAAAATGAGTATACAAAGCAATATCATTCTTCTATCTTACTTTTTTGTTTTGGTGCCTACTTTTAATGGTTTCAGAATCTTCATATAGCATAAATAGTTTGACTAAACAATAATTAATTGTAAATACATAAAAGATTTAAATAGTTAAAATTTTCAGTTAATGCTCTTCTTGGGATACTTTTAATAGAAACGTAACTAGATACATAATAACAAATGTAAATATTAGCAAATACACAGGTTAGCAATTACTGCATGGCAGATTTTGTAACCAGACATATAACTCATCTACTTTTAACTTAACTAAGAAGAGGAAGAGAGTAGATTTCAGAGTTATGTCCCTTTTCACCTGATAAGAATATACCTCCCATATGGCACCATATTACGCTGAAATGTAAGTGTTTTATTTAGTATGTTAGTTACTGTCTGGTGCATGAACTGATCAGTGGTAGAGTGTGAGCCTTATTTCTATTTTTCATCTGTAATACCTTCTGCTAGCACATTGTATTTGTGTAATGTATAATGATTTTGCTTTCAGTGTTCAAAACACCAGGTGCAATGACGTTGTGCCCAGTGGCAAGTTGGACAGGATCCTGAATACAGTTCCAACTCTGTTTTCTTGTTATATTTGCAACACTAAATATGGGACTTAACCTTTGTTGAGCTCCTGTTTTCTGAACAGTTCAGTGCCAAGAAAATACTTGACTTGTAGCAATCTCTGAGCAAATATCAATTACCCCCACCTATTACAAAATCCTATAAAGATCATGTAAAGTAATGCATGTAAAAAGATTTTTCAAAACTATGATATTAAAGCATTTTTAGATTACTGTCAGCAGTGGTAATAAAAGCACAAAGTTAATATCACCTTTTTCCCACAAATTTAAAGACTTGTCATTCATTGTGCACCCTACTCATTCAGAAAAGACAATCAGAATCACAAATTCACCTTGGCAGTCTCCTGTAGAGGTATTCTTTAATAAATAACACATTTGAAACCTGGAGAGAATTACTTGTTTTCACAGTCAAAGAGATATAGTTTTTGAAAGGAATCAATTTTCTACCTGGAGAACTATATTTCTCCATGTAGGGGGTATTTTCCTCCGAAAGGCTAAAATGAGTATACAAAGCAATATCATTCTTCTATCTTACTTTTTTGTTTTGGTGCCTACTTTTAATGGTTTCAGAATCTTCATATAGCATAAATAGTTTGACTAAACAATAATTAATTGTAAATACATAAAAGATTTAAATAGTTAAAATTTTCAGTTAATGCTCTTCTTGGGATACTTTTAATAGAAACGTAACTAGATACATAATAACAAATGTAAATATTAGCAAATACACAGGTTAGCAATTACTGCATGGCAGATTTTGTAACCAGACATATAACTCATCTACTTTTAACTTAACTAAGAAGAGGAAGAGAGTAGATTTCAGAGTTATGTCCCTTTTCACCTGATAAGAATATACCTCCCATATGGCACCATATTACGCTGAAATGTAAGTGTTTTATTTAGTATGTTAGTTACTGTCTGGTGCATGAACTGATCAGTGGTAGAGTGTGAGCCTTATTTCTATTTTTCATCTGTAATACCTTCTGCTAGCACATTGTATTTGTGTAATGTATAATGATTTTTGCTTTCAGTGTTCAAAACACCAGGTGCAATGACGTTGTGCCCAGTGGCAAGTTGGACAGGATCCTGAATACAGTTCCAACTCTGTTTTCTTGTTATATTTGCAACACTAAATATGGGACTTAACCTTTGTTGAGCTCCTGTTTTCTGAACAGTTCAGTGCCAAGAAAAATACTTGACTTGTAGCAATCTCTGAGCAAATATCAATTACTTACCCTAACACATCATGAAGTGTTTCACGCTTCACAGAAATGTGAAAATGGTCAAGTGTAATAATGGATGTGAAATGTAAAAATACTTTTTTTTATGTAAAGCTCTATTCCAAGATGGAGAATTAGAAAACCTCTTGCACAAAAAGACCTTGACCACTAGCAAACTTCTAAACAACAGGTAAATTACTTTGGGTAAGCTTTATAATGTTTCTGGATTTTTACTGTAAAATGAAGGGTTCTAAATTTAGTTTTAGTTTTCAAAATACTTATTTAAATTAAAAGAGCTAAATACACATTTTATATAATGCTGTTTGCCTCTTAGTTGAAATATGTAGCTGAACACCTAGTTAGAAAACTCAATATTGGTGAAATATAAAATAGTTTAGAGATTCCATTTTGAAGCATATTGAAGCTTTGCTATAGTATATCAGCAATGATTTTGTGTCATTAAAACATTTTGATTCTTTTAGCGTATGATAGAGTAACACAGACTTTGTTTTACTTTAGTTTTAGTCAAAAAAAAAAAATGCATGGTGATGAAAGAGAAAGAAATATCCCAAGAAAACATTTTTGCACTGTTGCTTATGGATTTTTATTTGCTTATTATTGGAGATATTGATAGTTTGTTTGCATGTTGTTTTTGCATTCTTAAACTTCTGTTGATCTTACAGAATTGGTATTTTGTCTCAGTTATAAGATCCATGAAAGCAGAGTCTTGGTTTATGTATGTTTTTCAAATCCCCAAACCAACCAGATAGTGTCTTACACTTAATAGTTGTTTAATAGATGTATATAGGTTGATTCATTCAAATCTGATGTCAGTGCAATTAATCACACTTTTTTAAGTATTGATCCATGATTGGGTTCAGATAAAGAAATAGACTAGACAATAAATGTAAATTTCACTGCAGAATTTAAAAACACAACTACTTCAAATTATTTGAAATTATAATGGGACTTAACCTTTGTTGAGCTCCTGTTTTCTGAACAGTTCAGTGCCAAGAAAAATACTTGACTTGTAGCAATCTCTGAGCAAATATCAATTACTTACCCTAACACATCATGAAGTGTTTCACGCTTCACAGAAATGTGAAAATGGTCAAGTGTAATAATGGATGTGAAATGTAAAAATACTTTTTTTTATGTAAAGCTCTATTCCAAGATGGAGAATTAGAAAACCTCTTGCACAAAAAGACCTTGACCACTAGCAAACTTCTAAACAACAGGTAAATTACTTTGGGTAAGCTTTATAATGTTTCTGGATTTTTACTGTAAAATGAAGGGTTCTAAATTTAGTTTTAGTTTTCAAAATACTTATTTAAATTAAAAGAGCTAAATACACATTTTATATAATGCTGTTTGCCTCTTAGTTGAAATATGTAGCTGAACACCTAGTTAGAAAACTCAATATTGGTGAAATATAAAATAGTTTAGAGATTCCATTTTGAAGCATATTGAAGCTTTGCTATAGTATATCAGCAATGATTTTGTGTCATTAAAACATTTTGATTCTTTTAGCGTATGATAGAGTAACACAGACTTTGTTTTACTTTAGTTTTAGTCAAAAAAAAAAAAATGCATGGTGATGAAAGAGAAAGAAATATCCCAAGAAAACATTTTTGCACTGTTGCTTATGGATTTTTATTTGCTTATTATTGGAGATATTGATAGTTTGTTTGCATGTTGTTTTTGCATTCTTAAACTTCTGTTGATCTTACAGAATTGGTATTTTGTCTCAGTTATAAGATCCATGAAAGCAGAGTCTTGGTTTATGTATGTTTTTCAAATCCCCAAACCAACCAGATAGTGTCTTACACTTAATAGTTGTTTAATAGATGTATATAGGTTGATTCATTCAAATCTGATGTCAGTGCAATTAATCACACTTTTTTAAGTATTGATCCATGATTGGGTTCAGATAAAGAAATAGACTAGACAATAAATGTAAATTTCACTGCAGAATTTAAAAACACAACTACTTCAAATTATTTGAAATTATAATGAGCTATAATCAATTACAGTTAGTCATTGTTGGACATCTAGGCCTATAATACAGTCCGATATAAAGTGTAATTGTCTTATTATAATGATACAAACAGAACTTCATAGAGATAAGACTAATGCCCCTTCCCTAGACAATTACAGTCTCTTGTCCATTAGCCAAAATGAAGTAAGTTCCATTTCAATTGGTCACAAATTCTGACTCTGAAACAGTGAGGGAGAAGTGGGGAACAAGATCTGATGCTCATGACTCATTTCCATTTGTTCCTTGTTTGGTTAGGCTCCAGTACTAAGAGAAGCAAAAACTCATAGTGAATTGTGTCCTTTGTACTTTATAATCTAGTACACTTTTCTGATAATAACCATGATGTCTTGCTTTTGCCTGAGACTTAGTGACCAATTACCTTCTAGAAGCAATCTCTTTGCCACAAGGAAGCCCTCATTTTGGGTACCTTAATTAATTTTCCAAGGACTTACATTCTGATTTAATCAGTTGATGTGATTCTCTAAAGTTGCATGATCAGTATATTTTCAATTCATTTAATTTGGCTTAATTATTACGCTTGCTACTTAGAAAGTTTAGGTTGATATTGAGTGAACTGAGGGCCTTGCCTTAGTTTCTTTTCATTGTCATTTTAGTTTGTTCATATAACCTTTTTTATTTTTTTCTTTCTTTTTTTCTTTCGAGAGGAAAGTGGAGTTTCTTAGAATGGGGGAAAGGAGAGTCACTGCCAGTACAGTGGTCCGGCTCAAGGAAGAACCAGGGGTTAAGCAGTGGTCTTTGATCGATTTTATAGCCGGGGTCTAAGAAGTGTCATAGGGTTCTTAAGGATTGGGTGGTGTACTACATGGTATGTTTTTCCATGAAAGCAGAGTCTTGGTTTATGTATGTTTTTCAAATCCCCAAACCAACCAGATAGTGTCTTACACTTAATAGTTGTTTAATAGATGTATATAGGTTGATTCATTCAAATCTGATGTCAGTGCAATTAATCACACTTTTTTAAGTATTGATCCATGATTGGGTTCAGATAAAGAAATAGACTAGACAATAAATGTAAATTTCACTGCAGAATTTAAAAACACAACTACTTCAAATTATTTGAAATTATAATGAGCTATAATCAATTACAGTTAGTCATTGTTGGACATCTAGGCCTATAATACAGTCCGATATAAAGTGTAATTGTCTTATTATAATGATACAAACAGAACTTCATAGAGATAAGACTAATGCCCCTTCCCTAGACAATTACAGTCTCTTGTCCATTAGCCAAAATGAAGTAAGTTCCATTTCAATTGGTCACAAATTCTGACTCTGAAACAGTGAGGGAGAAGTGGGGAACAAGATCTGATGCTCATGACTCATTTCCATTTGTTCCTTGTTTGGTTAGGCTCCAGTACTAAGAGAAGCAAAAACTCATAGTGAATTGTGTCCTTTGTACTTTATAATCTAGTACACTTTTCTGATAATAACCATGATGTCTTGCTTTTGCCTGAGACTTAGTGACCAATTACCTTCTAGAAGCAATCTCTTTGCCACAAGGAAGCCCTCATTTTGGGTACCTTAATTAATTTTCCAAGGACTTACATTCTGATTTAATCAGTTGATGTGATTCTCTAAAGTTGCATGATCAGTATATTTTCAATTCATTTAATTTGGCTTAATTATTACGCTTGCTACTTAGAAAGTTTAGGTTGATATTGAGTGAACTGAGGGCCTTGCCTTAGTTTCTTTTCATTGTCATTTTAGTTTGTTCATATAACCTTTTTTATTTTTTTCTTTCTTTTTTTCTTTCGAGAGGAAAGTGGAGTTTCTTAGAATGGGGGAAAGGAGAGTCACTGCCAGTACAGTGGTCCGGCTCAAGGAAGAACCAGGGGTTAAGCAGTGGTCTTTGATCGATTTTATAGCCGGGGTCTAAGAAGTGTCATAGGGTTCTTAAGGATTGGGTGGTGTACTACAGCATGGGGGAGGGAAGGACTCTTTTGGGGTCTTGGAATGCAAGAAGAGATAACCCACACCTTTACTGTTCATATAATCTTGAAGTTTAAATTTGTCAAATATTAATGTATTTTTTAAACTTTCAATATCACCTACAGTGGTTGTTACAAATAAATTGATCTCAAAATATACTTTCTACTCACTTATAAAATTGTATCAAGTAACTAATTTTTGGTAATGGCTGTGAATTAAAACATTGCATAGCAAAACGTGTAAGTGTGTACTTTTAAGAACAGGTATTTCACACTTTGGAATATCAGGGCAAAGGCTTTGCTGGCTCACAGAAATACAAATGTCCAGATTGCAGTTCAAGACATGACCTTTATTATGCATAAGTATTTTTTTCTTTGTGAGAAATAACTTTGCACATACAATTTTATGCTACTTTCTGGCTATTGTTTGACTACAATACATCTTTTACTGAATAGCACTAGGATGGAGAACACAAGTGTATGTCAGAAAATGGTTTGACCTAGCAAATCTGTAAAGTTACTACAGGATGAGGATGAATTTATGTATTCAATGATGTAGCCTGGAGAAGAGAGTGTGATTTGATCCATATAAGTGATCTAATTAATAAAATCTACATTCTCAGGAAACAGTCTCATTTTAAAATATTTCCACTTTTTTTCCCCTAATCTTTGGGAGTGTAATCTAGGGAAAGAACATGGACTTCTATTTTAGAAAGTTATTTAAATGCTGCCTCCAATTTCTGGACCTTGACAAGTAATTTTCTGAGATTCAATTACTTTGTTTGTAGGAAGACTATAAAATACAAGCTCCACGGCATTATTGTCAGAAGAGTGATGGTATACATAGGATTCCCAGCACAGTATCATGTATATAGTTGTTACCCAATAAATGCCACTTCCTTCCTTTAATGAGGCTTTCTTGTTGATTTCCTAATTTTACCCAACTATTCACCTAAGACTGTTGTAGAAGTTTTGTAAATGACTACATTTTGTCAGTTGAGAAAGCATGAGTTACCATCCCTTTTACTTCTGGAATAATTCTGAGCCTTTTAGCTGTAAAAATAAAAAGTAAATGACCATTATATTTTGTAGCTGAAAGTATGTTAGAAACTTTGAGATATTCAAGCATCTCTATCCTGGATCTATTTGGAAGATTGGATCTTTTTCTCACTTTCTTTTGGCCTTCACCATATACTTAGAGAGTTAGAGTCACCACCAGTTGTAGAAAAATATAAACAGGACAAAAAAAGTCCTAACTCTCGAAGCATTCATCTTTTTCACTATTGTTAATAGAATCCCAAATTACCTGGTAGTGGCAAGTTGGTTGTCTCAGTAAGCAGATTAGCATGCATGTCATTTAGTGGGAAGTCTCTTAGATTCTGTGCTTGAAGAAAGGAGGAGAAGAGAATGGGAAGGAGGGAGGGGAAGAGATGGAAGGGAAGTGAGCAGACCAGACAGACAGAGAAGGTGTGTCAGCGTATTTCAGTGGCAATATCAGATGATGTCATGGGAATTCTAGCTGTTCCATAGGCTGAGGTGACTGGTTCTTGGTATGATGCCATGATCAGTTATTGGATGCCAGATATTTGATAAGGGATATAGTCTAGAACAGGGAGGCCTGGTGTGCTGTAGTCCATGGGGTTGCAAAAAGTCAGACACCAGCTGGGCTACTGAACAACAACATCATCATCTAGAACAAAGGAACATTCCTCAGTTGAGTCAATAACACAAGTGAGATTGGCAACTGGAAACTGAACTGTTGTCTCCTGATAACCCTGCCAGCAGCTGGGGAAATAACCCTTCACAGTTGGTGGGGAACAGTGTGTGACACACTGTGTTGGCTTTTTGGACTTTTATATTGTGTGATGATTTAAATGTTCTCTATCCCTCACTATATGTACATTACAACCTTCAGTCATTTCTTCTGCTTGTCTTAGCTGGCTCATCAATTGGGAATCACCAGACTCCCATGAATCCTGATTTGCTGTCTGCTCAGAATTTCAATCTATTTCATATCCCAAGAGATAACTGAGTTCTTCATTTTGCAGGAGTTAGGTTTTGCCCAAAATATTACAGTAATACAACCATCCATACTTTAACAAAGTAGATTATGCTTCTCTATCCTCATATCCCTCTATGAAATGTGTGTGTATATGTGTAGAAAGAATAATTGAAGATAATCTTGCATCAGGTTGTGTATCTCTGTATAAGTAGATAATAATTACAGGTGGTAGATGCAGATATGGTTGTTTTATTCAGTGCAACAAATAGTTCAAATCTAGTGTTATTAGTTTATAGAGAAGGAGAATGTTATCCTCTTCTGCAGCAGGAGAAAGATCAAAATTTTTATCCTTGGTAACAGTTTCTATGTCTTTGCCTCATAGTCAGAGGTGTGAGTAATAATTACCAATGCTTTACCATCCTTCCTGGAAGTTTGGCCATTTGTAAGTACCTTTTTTTTTTTTTTCTATACTCTTTAAGCCAGAAGAATGGACTCAAGAATAAAATCCCAATCTAAAATGGATAAAACAGAGATTTTTTTCATGCATGTGTGGTCTCTATGGCCTTTCTTTGTGGAAAGTACCAGTGGGTCTCAAAAGGGTGCACACCAGGGAAGATGGAAAGTGTGACCTGATAACAGACCTCCCTAGTACCTTTCTTGTTTGCCTTCAGTTTTTAAAAACTAGGGAACTACTATTTTCCTTCTAATAAGCCTGAGAACACTGTAAACAAAATTATTTCATTATACAATAGTTTTTTTCTCGCTGTGTAGCAAGTTTTATTTTTTTCATTATATAATAAGTTCCCATTATAGAACAAGTTCCTTTGAGTTTTTGTACAAGTCAGATATTCTAACTTAAGTTATATTTTGGGGGGAGGGATTGTTCAACTGAAAATGTTCTGGGTAATCCACTCTTCTTGTAAAATCACAACACTGAGATTTGATTGTTTCTCATTCTTGTATTTTACTGATAGATACTGTACTATGAAAATGATGAGAAAACAGAGTGTCTGAGCATAATAATTACAACCTTCAGTCATTTCTTCTGCTTGTCTTAGCTGGCTCATCAATTGGGAATCACCAGACTCCCATGAATCCTGATTTGCTGTCTGCTCAGAATTTCAATCTATTTCATATCCCAAGAGATAACTGAGTTCTTCATTTTGCAGGAGTTAGGTTTTGCCCAAAATATTACAGTAATACAACCATCCATACTTTAACAAAGTAGATTATGCTTCTCTATCCTCATATCCCTCTATGAAATGTGTGTGTATATGTGTAGAAAGAATAATTGAAGATAATCTTGCATCAGGTTGTGTATCTCTGTATAAGTAGATAATAATTACAGGTGGTAGATGCAGATATGGTTGTTTTATTCAGTGCAACAAATAGTTCAAATCTAGTGTTATTAGTTTATAGAGAAGGAGAATGTTATCCTCTTCTGCAGCAGGAGAAAGATCAAAATTTTTATCCTTGGTAACAGTTTCTATGTCTTTGCCTCATAGTCAGAGGTGTGAGTAATAATTACCAATGCTTTACCATCCTTCCTGGAAGTTTGGCCATTTGTAAGTACCTTTTTTTTTTTTTTCTATACTCTTTAAGCCAGAAGAATGGACTCAAGAATAAAATCCCAATCTAAAATGGATAAAACAGAGATTTTTTTCATGCATGTGTGGTCTCTATGGCCTTTCTTTGTGGAAAGTACCAGTGGGTCTCAAAAGGGTGCACACCAGGGAAGATGGAAAGTGTGACCTGATAACAGACCTCCCTAGTACCTTTCTTGTTTGCCTTCAGTTTTTAAAAACTAGGGAACTACTATTTTCCTTCTAATAAGCCTGAGAACACTGTAAACAAAATTATTTCATTATACAATAGTTTTTTTCTCGCTGTGTAGCAAGTTTTATTTTTTTCATTATATAATAAGTTCCCATTATAGAACAAGTTCCTTTGAGTTTTTGTACAAGTCAGATATTCTAACTTAAGTTATATTTTGGGGGGAGGGATTGTTCAACTGAAAATGTTCTGGGTAATCCACTCTTCTTGTAAAATCACAACACTGAGATTTGATTGTTTCTCATTCTTGTATTTTACTGATAGATACTGTACTATGAAAATGATGAGAAAACAGAGTGTCTGAGCATAATAATTGGGAGAAAACGGTGCCCAACAAGGATGCTTTTGTGGGACTTTTCTAATTCAGAAAGATGCAGTGGTCCCTGCAGTGTGGTTTGATATTTGAGGTCCTTCGTGTTTGTTTATCTGATGATATCTCGCAGCTTTCAAGCTGTGTAGGCCATTTGGATCTTTCATAGAAAATATGGCAAGGTCATGGAATTTTTCCTTAAAAATACTTATGTGTGGTACCTGGTTAAGTTTCTTAATCTTGACAAATCATGACCACATTGTTGCATTGTGCCATTTGATGAATCTATTTCATTCTAGAATGTTAAAGAAAATGTAGTAACTACAAGGAAATTGTTCAGTTTGTAAATGAAACTTCATTCTACATCCTGCAGTTGGAGATTTTTTTCTCTTATTTTTTTGGCAATTACATTACTGTGCCAGAAATATTTTGTTTTCAATTCTTTTGGGGTCTTCTGATACTCTTCATTTTCCTTTTATGGCTTTTTAATTATTTCATTAATTTCACCTATCAGCATGAAGGATAATGCTCATTCAGAGAATGACATTTCTCCATTTGGCAAATTGTTGCTATAGACGTTATTGTGGGTTTGATGTTGAATTTGATAAAATATCCTTTTTAAACATTCAAATTTGAGATTCACATAGTCTTTATATATGAGAACATTTCCTGGTAAGTATCATTTAGGGGGTTTTAACCTACAATATTTTATAGCATCCAGTAACAATGAAGAAAATAATTAGGTTGTCTGGGATAGGAGAAACTGGTGAGTATTATGCTGAAATACAAAATAGAAATAACTCGATTTATAGAAATAGCTCTGTGTTGAAATCATGCTTACAAGTTACCACAGGGAGAAAGAGAACATGTGCTTCAGATGCATGTGATAACTGATGAAACATTGGATTTATTGTCTGTTTGGAGAGGAGTCAGAGATAAAAATTCAAATATGTTATGCCTGGTAGAGAGGGTGACATCTACAAGTCAATTCAGTGAAACAAAGAACCCTGAAACTCTGCCATTTTTGAATTATCAGGTCAGCTTGATTCCACGGAGACTTGTCATTTCTGTGAGAAATAAAACCCAGCTGATGTTATTGTTAGATACAATCTATTCAATGCATACCATGAAGGGAAAGAACTTTATTCTCCAAGGAATAGATTGGTGATTTTCTCCTTTTGGAGAAAAAAGAAAATCTGAAAGTGCCTTTTTTGAGCTGAAAGAAAATGCAAAGTGCCTCTCAGGGAAAATAATTGAACTCCATAAAGACGAATGGGATTCACAAGACCCAGTGAAAGTTCCTTTAGCCACATTTTGGAAGAGCTTTGGCTAATGTGGATGGGAGGATGAAGCTATTTCACCTTTCTCCCCTTAAAAAGGAAAGTAAAATGAATATTAATATGCTACCATTCTTTTCTGAGTTTTAGTAAGTAATTAACCAGTTCACAAACAGTAGACACCGCTATATATTATGGATATAGAGATTTTTCTGAAAGTTGTGATCCTGAATAATAGTTTGAATTTACACTATTTTCTTTCCATATTGTTTAATAAAAGTGTACTTGTAGTTGAAGTCCTCTCCCTAGCCTATGCAGAGAAGCACATTCTTTCCTAATGAGGAGTATAGGAAATTAGAGTAGATCAGTCTACACAAGATGCAGAGAGTTCCATAGCTACATTTGAGGTGTTGATGTATGACCCACCACACCACCACCTTGGAATTATCCTCTAAAGAACAGTGGTCTGAATGTTACACCAAGTGGAGTTAAGGAAGAACATAAAAGGAACACCTTGACATTGGTTCTGTCTCAGATCTTTGTATGGTTCTAAACCAAAAGGTATCCTAATTGTTCTCCAGTAACAATGAAGAAAATAATTAGGTTGTCTGGGATAGGAGAAACTGGTGAGTATTATGCTGAAATACAAAATAGAAATAACTCGATTTATAGAAATAGCTCTGTGTTGAAATCATGCTTACAAGTTACCACAGGGAGAAAGAGAACATGTGCTTCAGATGCATGTGATAACTGATGAAACATTGGATTTATTGTCTGTTTGGAGAGGAGTCAGAGATAAAAATTCAAATATGTTATGCCTGGTAGAGAGGGTGACATCTACAAGTCAATTCAGTGAAACAAAGAACCCTGAAACTCTGCCATTTTTGAATTATCAGGTCAGCTTGATTCCACGGAGACTTGTCATTTCTGTGAGAAATAAAACCCAGCTGATGTTATTGTTAGATACAATCTATTCAATGCATACCATGAAGGGAAAGAACTTTATTCTCCAAGGAATAGATTGGTGATTTTCTCCTTTTGGAGAAAAAAGAAAATCTGAAAGTGCCTTTTTTGAGCTGAAAGAAAATGCAAAGTGCCTCTCAGGAAAATAATTGAACTCCATAAAGACGAATGGGATTCACAAGACCCAGTGAAAGTTCCTTTAGCCACATTTTGGAAGAGCTTTGGCTAATGTGGATGGGAGGATGAAGCTATTTCACCTTTCTCCCCTTAAAAAGGAAAGTAAAATGAATATTAATATGCTACCATTCTTTTCTGAGTTTTAGTAAGTAATTAACCAGTTCACAAACAGTAGACACCGCTATATATTATGGATATAGAGATTTTTCTGAAAGTTGTGATCCTGAATAATAGTTTGAATTTACACTATTTTCTTTCCATATTGTTTAATAAAAGTGTACTTGTAGTTGAAGTCCTCTCCCTAGCCTATGCAGAGAAGCACATTCTTTCCTAATGAGGAGTATAGGAAATTAGAGTAGATCAGTCTACACAAGATGCAGAGAGTTCCATAGCTACATTTGAGGTGTTGATGTATGACCCACCACACCACCACCTTGGAATTATCCTCTAAAGAACAGTGGTCTGAATGTTACACCAAGTGGAGTTAAGGAAGAACATAAAAGGAACACCTTGACATTGGTTCTGTCTCAGATCTTTGTATGGTTCTAAACCATATGAATGGTATCCTAATTGTTCTTTAGGTAACAGAAAATTCTCCAGAGACTGTAAATAATAGATGAGAAAACCAACCTGGAAATTATAAGTTCTTAGACTCTATTTGGATCCTTTTTTTTTTTTTTTTTTCTTGGTTAATCTAGTTAGTTTGTCAACTTTGCTATCCTTTTCAAAGAATCAGCTCTTAGTTTTGACAAGCTTTTCTATTATTTTCCTATTTCTGTTTCTTTGTACCTGCTCTAACCTTTATTTTTCCTAACTTCCACTTAGCTTGTTTCTGTTTTCCTAGTTCCTTTGGGTGTAAAATTAGGAATTTTTATATGTCCTTTTTATTTCTTTTTTTTAACAATTATTTTTATTTTACTGTTTGCTTTTACAGAGTTTTCTTGTTTACATATATATATATATATATATATATATATATATATAACTCCAGATTAGTCATATGTATATCCCTGACCCCTCCCTATGTGTCTTTTTATTCCTTGATGTATGTAATTATCATTATAAACATTCTTGTTAGAACTACTTTTGCTGTTTTAGTATACTGTGTCTTTTTTTATTTTAGTCAAGGTGGTTTTTATTTTCTTTCTGATATCTTCTTTGATCCTTTGGTTGTGCAGGCATATGTTGCTTAATTTTCATGCATTTCTCACTTTTCCAGCTTTCTTCTTATTATTGATTTCTGGTATTAGAGCATTGTGGTCAGAAAAGATACTTGACATAATTTCTAACTTATTGAATTTTCTGAGACTTGTCCTGTGGCCTAATATGTGTATTCTAGAAAACGTTCCATATGTACTTGAGAAGAATATGTATTCTGTTGCTGTTGGACAGAATATTCTATACGGTCTCTAATGTTCACTATTTTCTTATTGATTCTCTGCCTGGATTGTTTATCCATTATTGAGAATAGATTACAGTTATCAACTATTACTGCATTGCTGTTTATTTTTCCTTATTAGAACTTGTTTTTTGTTTTTAAGTGATCAATATTAGGTACTTAAATAGACTTGTTATATCTTCTTGATGGTTTGACTCCTCTGTCATTATATATGACCTTCTTCATTCATTTGTCCATACTTAACTTAAAGTCTATTTTGTTTGATATAAGTATAGCTGCCTTTGCTTTCTTCTCATTACCATTTGCATGAAATATTTTTCATTCCTTTACTCTCAGTCTGTGTTTATGCTTAAATCTTAAATGAGCCTCTGTAGATAGCATATGGCTGGATCTTGTCTTTTTTTTTTTTTTTAATCTATTTAGCTGCTTTATGTCTTTTTGATTGAAGAATTTTGTCCATTTACATTTAAAGTAATGATTGATAGACAAGAACTTCCTGCTGTTATTTTGTTCATTGTTTTCTGACTGTTTTATAGATCCTTTGTTCCATGCTTCATATCTTACTGCCTTCCTTTCCGATTTGATGTCTGTGGGAGCAGTATGCATTGACTTCTTTATCAAAATCTTGTGTGCATCTACTATAGGTTTTTTCCTTTGTTACTATGAGCTTTGGATAAAATATATCATATATATATATATATATGTATATATATATATAGTCCTATTTTAAACTGATATAAGTTAACATTCATTTTGATAGAGTAAAGCCTACTTTCATCCTCAAGGTGATGTTCTTATAAACACGAGAACTACTTAACCATTTTTACAGACTCTGAAAAACTGTCTCAAGCCCTGAAGAACTTGACTTTTGCTACACAACACCATGCCTGTAATCAACAATAGTGTGTTGTAGACTTAAATATTTAAGAAGATATACCTCATATATTTTTTTTTTCTTTTAGTCAACTTTATTGCAGAATAATTTTCACACAATAAACAGCACATATTTTAATCATGTTTTGTTTTAATCACAATAAAATAATTTTTAAAAATTTAAAAAAGGAGGGCTTCTCTGATGGTCCAGTGGGTAAGGACACTGCCTTTCAGTGCAAGGGGCACTGGTTCGATCCCTGGCCTGGGAAGATCCCACATGCCGCGGAGCAACTAGACCAATGTGTCCAACTACTGAGCCAGAGCTCTGGAGCGCATGCGCCCAGAGCTGATGGGTGTTCTGCAGTGAGAGAGGCCACTTTGATGGGAGGACCACACAGGCCAAAGAACAAAGATAAGTAGATGAAAGGCCAATAGAAGTGGCCAAAAAAAAATGGTTAAAAAATTTTTTTAACAGAGAGCATGATTCTCTTTATCCCTCTCTCTGTATTTTTCTTTTTTCAAAAAGGAAAATATAATATAGATGACCAAATAACTCACAAGAATCTCAAGACTGGAAAGCCAAGAAAGATTCTGTTTTCTAGGTAGAGCCAATCTACTGTCATGTTCTTTGCTGTACAGCAGCTTAATGGTCTATGAATCAGCTTATGGAGGAGCTCTGTTTAATGCTCTTGTTAAATCCAATATCTGTTTCACCCCTCAGCCTCAGGTTTTTTTGTTTGTTTTATCTTTTTCATTTCACTTGGAAACCTATCTTTCAGAGGCTAGTGTGGTATAATGAGTAATGCCAGTGGAGGCAGAATCATCTCACAAATTCACTGTTATAATGATAATGTTTCCTGAACCTATTAGGGACTGTTTAGTTTATCACTGTTTAGCATTTAATCTGAATCGACTATTGGTTCAGTTACAGGGCATAAATGCTGATTATATCCACCTTACCCTGTAGAATGATTCCTTCTTCTGACAAAACTGTATTGATACTTTTGTCCTGACCATGCAAGGTTTCAAAATGGCTGAGATTTTTACTTTGATTTACTGTATTACCTTTCTCATACAATACAGAGAACATTAAGTTATATCATTTTTACTTTGTTTTATTCCCTTTGTGAAACAGTTAGCAGGTCCCATCACACTGTTGTTTTACCTCTTTTGCCCTTTACTATGTAGGGCATCATTTTGTAAATGAAATAAAACATCTTTTTATTGTTGTTGTTTAATATCCATATGAAATGTGACCTTGCAAAATACACTGTTCCTTAGAAACTTTGTTTTAGCTACAGTAAACTGTATGAACAGTGTTTACTCTTGGAGTACTAAACCCTTTATCTATTGAAAAGCCACCTAAATGTACAGGGAGAATTCTTCCTATTATACATGCGATAACTTGGTAATACTGCAAATTTTAGGACAGAATGAGACAGTAATTCTCTTCTTTCAGAAATCATCCAGAGTTAAAAAGAAAAGTGCATGCTATGTTGAAGTAAAATTTTGAAACAATAATATATAAAGAAGGTGAGCTGAATGTTCTAAGGAAGGTCAAATGGAGATAATAGAAGATGCCTGAATCTGCAGATTTGGAGCAAAATCAGCAATGTTTGATTCTCCATGTAAGGCATTCTGGAGGAAACTATAAATTGTTTGAAAATGAAAGTTTATGTTCTATAGCCAATCTACTGTCATGTTCTTTGCTGTACAGCAGCTTAATGGTCTATGAATCAGCTTATGGAGGAGCTCTGTTTAATGCTCTTGTTAAATCCAATATCTGTTTCACCCCTCAGCCTCAGGTTTTTTTGTTTGTTTTATCTTTTTCATTTCACTTGGAAACCTATCTTTCAGAGGCTAGTGTGGTATAATGAGTAATGCCAGTGGAGGCAGAATCATCTCACAAATTCACTGTTATAATGATAATGTTTCCTGAACCTATTAGGGACTGTTTAGTTTATCACTGTTTAGCATTTAATCTGAATCGACTATTGGTTCAGTTACAGGGCATAAATGCTGATTATATCCACCTTACCCTGTAGAATGATTCCTTCTTCTGACAAAACTGTATTGATACTTTTGTCCTGACCATGCAAGGTTTCAAAATGGCTGAGATTTTTACTTTGATTTACTGTATTACCTTTCTCATACAATACAGAGAACATTAAGTTATATCATTTTTACTTTGTTTTATTCCCTTTGTGAAACAGTTAGCAGGTCCCATCACACTGTTGTTTTACCTCTTTTGCCCTTTACTATGTAGGGCATCATTTTGTAAATGAAATAAAACATCTTTTTATTGTTGTTGTTTAATATCCATATGAAATGTGACCTTGCAAAATACACTGTTCCTTAGAAACTTTGTTTTAGCTACAGTAAACTGTATGAACAGTGTTTACTCTTGGAGTACTAAACCCTTTATCTATTGAAAAGCCACCTAAATGTACAGGGAGAATTCTTCCTATTATACATGCGATAACTTGGTAATACTGCAAATTTTAGGACAGAATGAGACAGTAATTCTCTTCTTTCAGAAATCATCCAGAGTTAAAAAGAAAAGTGCATGCTATGTTGAAGTAAAATTTTGAAACAATAATATATAAAGAAGGTGAGCTGAATGTTCTAAGGAAGGTCAAATGGAGATAATAGAAGATGCCTGAATCTGCAGATTTGGAGCAAAATCAGCAATGTTTGATTCTCCATGTAAGGCATTCTGCGGAGGAAACTATAAATTGTTTGAAAATGAAAGTTTATGTCGTTTGATGCTAGAAGATTCTTGGTAACCTGTGACACCATAGAGATGTAGTAGAGCTTCAGCTGGATGAAAAATCAAATAATTGTGTGGAGGATTAACTCCAGACAGCTAGCATCCCAGAAGTTTTTAATCTCTATTGGCTGTGGAATGTTAAAAGCCAAAATAACTCCCACCTTCAAAAGATACACAATATAGTACAAGTGTACTCACATGTACAAACATACATAAAAACCATATTTTCATATTTTTCTAGACACAAAAAAATGAACAATTTAAACAAAAGCCATACAGGGACACACAGTAGGAAAAAAAATAAAACAGTATTGAACAAATAAAATTGCTTCCAAAAAATTTATATTACAAGTCAAAGAATTTAATCAGCCAAAGATCACTGAAGGCACATGCAAAGAGTCTGGGAAAATACAGAAAGAGGTGAAATATGAACTACCAGAGCTCAAAAAAAAAGATAAAATAAAAGTGTTCTAAAATTGTAAGTCACACTGAATGACTGTTGCTCAGTCATGTCTGACTCTTTGTGACCCCATGGATTGTAGCTTGCCAGGCTCTTCTGTCCATGGAATTCTCCAGGCAAGACTCTTGAAGTGTGTGCTCATTCCCTTTTCTAGGGGATATTCCCCACCGAGACATCAGATCCGGGTCTCCTATATTGCAGGCAGATTATTTACAATCTGAGCCAACAAACTGCTTTTAACTTACACTGGAAACAGCATAAACAGTATTAACTCTGCAATATAGTTGTTCTCCAGTTTGTTGGGTCACCACCCAGGGGTACGGGATGTGATTATAGTGTGATTCCCTCCCTCCTCCCCATCTTGTTGTGGTTATTTCTTTATGTCTTCAGTTGTAGAAGATCTTTTTGGTAGATTCCAGTCTTTTAAGCATCAATAGTTGTTCTACAGATAGTTGTGGTTTTGGTGTGCTCAGGAGAAGAGGTGAACTCAGGGTGTTTTTATTCAGTTAATCTGGCTGCTTGTCTGATGTTTTAATTGGCATTTTCCTGGTTGCTAATGAGGTAGATGAACTTTTTATATATTTATTGACCATCCTATTTTCTTTTGTGAATTTCTTAATGTACTTCTTGGTCTGTTTTTCCTTTGGTTGTCTACCTTTCCCTTCTTTATTTAAAGTTCACACACACACACACACACACACACACACACACACACGTGTGTGTGTAAAATCATGTTTTGTATCTTTTCTCAGCCTATGAATTGGCCTTTCTCTTTTTTATATTATTTTTTACCGACAGAAGTCATATTGACTTAGTTTCGTTGCTCGGTCTTTCTCTTTATATTTTGTGGCTCATAAATGGACACACCAGTCCAACTGCTGCACGGCACATGGGATCTTACTGGGCCTTGCACTGCAAGGCCGACTCTCTACCCATTGGACCACCAGGGAAGCCCTACTTTGAGGTAATTTTAGATACACAGGAAATTCCAGAGGTAGTACAGGGACACACAGTAGGAAAAAAAATAAAACAGTATTGAACAAATAAAATTGCTTCCAAAAAATTTATATTACAAGTCAAAGAATTTAATCAGCCAAAGATCACTGAAGGCACATGCAAAGAGTCTGGGAAAATACAGAAAGAGGTGAAATATGAACTACCAGAGCTCAAAAAAAAAGATAAAATAAAAGTGTTCTAAAATTGTAAGTCACACTGAATGACTGTTGCTCAGTCATGTCTGACTCTTTGTGACCCCATGGATTGTAGCTTGCCAGGCTCTTCTGTCCATGGAATTCTCCAGGCAAGACTCTTGAAGTGTGTGCTCATTCCCTTTTCTAGGGGATATTCCCCACCGAGACATCAGATCCGGGTCTCCTATATTGCAGGCAGATTATTTACAATCTGAGCCAACAAACTGCTTTTAACTTACACTGGAAACAGCATAAACAGTATTAACTCTGCAATATAGTTGTTCTCCAGTTTGTTGGGTCACCACCCAGGGGTACGGGATGTGATTATAGTGTGATTCCCTCCCTCCTCCCCATCTTGTTGTGGTTATTTCTTTATGTCTTCAGTTGTAGAAGATCTTTTTGGTAGATTCCAGTCTTTTAAGCATCAATAGTTGTTCTACAGATAGTTGTGGTTTTGGTGTGCTCAGGAGAAGAGGTGAACTCAGGGTGTTTTTATTCAGTTAATCTGGCTGCTTGTCTGATGTTTTAATTGGCATTTTCCTGGTTGCTAATGAGGTAGATGAACTTTTTATATATTTATTGACCATCCTATTTTCTTTTGTGAATTTCTTAATGTACTTCTTGGTCTGTTTTTCCTTTGGTTGTCTACCTTTCCCTTCTTTATTTAAAGTTCACACACACACACACACACACACACACACACACACACGTGTGTGTGTAAAATCATGTTTTGTATCTTTTCTCAGCCTATGAATTGGCCTTTCTCTTTTTTATATTATTTTTTACCGACAGAAGTCATATTGACTTAGTTTCGTTGCTCGGTCTTTCTCTTTATATTTTGTGGCTCATAAATGGACACACCAGTCCAACTGCTGCACGGCACATGGGATCTTACTGGGCCTTGCACTGCAAGGCCGACTCTCTACCCATTGGACCACCAGGGAAGCCCTACTTTGAGGTAATTTTAGATACACAGGAAATTCCAGAGGTAGTACAGAGAGCTCTCTTGTACTCTTCATATGGTTTTCGCACAGGTCAGATCTTATATATTTTGTACAATAGCACCATCAGGAAATCAACATTGTGACACTGTGTGTGACAATTTTATCATTTTACTGCAAGTGTAGTAGCTTCATGTTGCCACTACCATAATCCAGACGCAGAAATATTCTGTCACCATAAAGATTTCCCTTACAATACATGTTCATAGTCACACCCACCCCTTCTACTGCCATTCTTAACCCCAGGAAACTACTAATTAGTTCTCCAAATGTGTAATATGTATATAAAGTATATTATATAAATGAGATCATATAGTATGTGACCTCTATAAATTGTTTTTCTCAATCAGCATAAATCCATCATTGTTGCTTTATTTATCAAGAGTTTGCCTCTTTTTATTGCTGATAAGTATTACATATTGTGAATGTAGAAATATATTTAGTTGACACTAATTGTAGGTCACTTTGGTTGTTTCCAGTTTTTAACAATTACAAATAAATCATGAAAAATCATGTAGAGGTTTTTGTGTAGATATAAGTTTTCACTTCACTCAGATAAATGCCAAGGGGAATTATTGTTAAGTTTTACAGTGAATGTATGTGTCTGTGTATATATATATATGTATATATATATGTGTGTGTGTGTGTGTATGTATATATGCATCTACTAAATCCCTTCAGTTGTGTCTGACTCTTTGTGATACTATGAACTGCAGTCCTCAGGCTACTGTTTCCACAAGATTCTCCTTGCAAGAATACTGGAGTGTCTTGCCAGGCACTTCTTCAGTGATCTTCCCAATGCAGAGATCAAACCAGAATCTCTTTCATCTCCTCCCTGGCATGCAGGTTCCTTACCACTAGCACCATCAGGGAAGCCTCTGTGTGTGTGTGTGTGTGTGTGTGTATTTGTATATATATACAAATACACACATATATACAACTTTACACACACACACACCCATGTGTATGTGTTCTTAGTTTCTCTGTTGTCTCTGACTTTTTGTAGCCTTATGGACTGTAATACACCAGGCTCCTCTGTCCATGAGATTCTCCAGGAAAGAATACTGGAGTGGGCACATATATATATATATATATATATATATATACACACACACACACACACACACACACACACACACACACACACACACACACACACACATATATATATATATACACACATATATATATGTTTTTAAATTTAAAAGGTTTCCAGAATGACTGCAGCACTTTAAATTCCCATCAACAATTTATCAGAGATTCAGTTTCACTACATCCTTGTTAGAATTTGGTATTTTAATATTTTTTATTTTTGGTTCTCCTGATAGATACACTAATTTTAATTTGCATTTTCGTGGTGGCTAGTTATTTGAGTATCTGTGTGTTCATTTCTCATCTTTACATTCACTTTGATAATAAAGTATATGTTTATGTCTTTTCCTCATTATGTATGTTATCTATCTATATAAATGGCATGTAATTATCTATGTAATAGATAACTGTATGTTTTAAATACAAGTAAAATTGAGTTTTGAGGGAGCTTTATATCTTCTTGATGTAATTCCTTTATCATATATGAGATTTGACATTTAAGCATTTCCTGTTAAAATGTAGCTTGTCTTTTTACCCTTTTCATGAGGTCTTTAACAAAGAATCTGATCATTTTTATAATGTCTAATTTACTATTTTCTTGTATCATCTATTTTTTTGATACAGTGTTATATAACTTTTCTTTAAGCCCTAGGTTACAGATATTTCTCCTACATTTTATTGTTTTATATTTAAGTTCATGATCTATTTTAAGTTAATTTTTATATATAGAAGACACAGAAGACACAGGGTTTACATTAAAGTTAGTGCTATTATCTTGCATTTGATTTTTTCCAAGTGCGTAATAGGATTTATTGTAAAGGCTGTTCTTCTTCCAATGAATTACTTTTTCACTCTGTCAAAAATCACTTGACTGTATGTCTTTGTTTTATTTCTGGACTGTTTGGTTCTGTTGATTGAGTAAATATTCCTTTGTCAGTAGCACATGTCTTGGTTGCTGAAGGTATTGAGAAAGACAGTATTTGGTATAATGATTCTTCCAAATTTATTATCTCTTTTTTCTGAAATTTTTTTTTGTAGCTATTCTAGGGTTCCTGCCATTTCATGCATATTTAAAAATTAGCATGTCTGTCTACAAAAACTTATGAGTATTTTGATAATTACATTAAATTTCTGTATCAATTTGAAGAGATTGAAATCTTTGTACTGTTGATTATCCCAATCCATGAATATTTTCCTTATACCATTTTCCACAAAATTTTCTGCATAATTTCCTGCATCATTGCCTCATAGTGGATGCATTCACTGGCTATGTGCACAAAAATCTGCACACGATTCTTTTTTCATTTACTAGAGGAATCTATATTCTGTTTCCTTGCTTAATTTGTACACCTTTGGATCAATGCCATAAGCTTTTAATTCTCATAATTTTTTTCTTAAGATTTCCCACCTGAAAGGGGAAGTACCTGATCTTAGTTTTGTACACAATAACCTTTAATATTCTTGGATATTTGATCTTCCTATACATTTTAGAATTAACATCTTGATTTCTATGAAATAAAAGACTGAAATTGCATTAAATTTATAGGTTAATTTGTGAGAAAATCATTATATTTATGACAAGAAGGCTTCCTAACCTTAGGCATGGTATATTTCTTTGATTATTGAGTCTTATTTAATGTTTCTCAATAAAGTTTTATTATTTTCATTAAGATCTTTCATGTAGCTTGCTATATTTATAGCTGGATACTTTATAATTCAGTTACTATTGTAAATGTCATTATTTTAAATTACCTTTCCTAACTTTTTGAATTTGGTATATAAAAATCTACTTCATTTGCAGATATTGATCTTATATCCAGTAATATTTAGAAATTCTCTTTAATCCTGTTAGATAATTAAAGAAGAGATAAGAATAATAGAAAATGGGAGATGGCCAAAGTATGTAGAGTTGACCAAGGAATAAAGTTTTAAAGTCCTATCTTTTTCTTCTACTTTGTTGTAACCACAGACAATGCAGTCTGATTATGGTTCTCCTTTTTTGTTGATCACTCAAGCATCAAAACCAAATTTGTCTACTCCTCACAAAGGTAGAGCATAGGCTCTAGGGCTGGCCGACTTCAATACTTGTGGCTCACAGGCTCCAGAGTGAGGCACATGGGCTGCAGTCATTCTGCAGCATGTGGAATCTTCTCAAACCAGGGATCCAACCAGTGTCTCCTGCATTGCAAGGTTAATTCTTAACCACTGGACCACTAGGGAGCCCCCATTTCAAAGAATTTAAAGTGATTTTTCTAAACAACAAAATCTTGGCTTTGTCAGTTTCCTGTGCTATGATATTGTGCACATTTCCCCTCTCTCAGTTTGTCATCTATAAGTAATGACATTGAGAATAAGAGTACACTTTCACAAGTACACTTACGTGAACCAAACTCTGGCCTCAAAAGAATTTCTTATGCACTATGTCATTTAAACTTCCTAGTAAGGTATGACGACAGTTGATCTCAGTTTGTAGATGAGGAAACAATAGTTTTTGTCTCCTCATTTACAAGTGAGGAAATAAGGTTACACTGCAGATCAACAGAGGAACTGAGATTTGAAATTCCAGAGTTCACACTTATTCCCTGTGTCATACTTTTCTCCAGTGAGGAGAGTAGTCTGATGAGATATTGATCTAATATGGACTCTGTGTGTATGTGTGCTAATTGCTCAGTCATGTCCAATTCTTTGCAGCCCCTTGGACTATAACCCATCAGGCTTTATTATCCATGGAGTTTTCCAGGCAAGAATACTGTAGTGGATTTCCCTTCTCTTCTCCAGAGGATCATCCCAACCCAGGGGTCAAACCTGGGACTCCTGCATTACAGGCAGATTCTTGACTTTGCTGAGATTTAAATGTAATAAGGCAATGGTATATAAAAATCTACTTCATTTGCAGATATTGATCTTATATCCAGTAATATTTAGAAATTCTCTTTAATCCTGTTAGATAATTAAAGAAGAGATAAGAATAATAGAAAATGGGAGATGGCCAAAGTATGTAGAGTTGACCAAGGAATAAAGTTTTAAAGTCCTATCTTTTTCTTCTACTTTGTTGTAACCACAGACAATGCAGTCTGATTATGGTTCTCCTTTTTTGTTGATCACTCAAGCATCAAAACCAAATTTGTCTACTCCTCACAAAGGTAGAGCATAGGCTCTAGGGCTGGCCGACTTCAATACTTGTGGCTCACAGGCTCCAGAGTGAGGGCACATGGGCTGCAGTCATTCTGCAGCATGTGGAATCTTCTCAAACCAGGGATCCAACCAGTGTCTCCTGCATTGCAAGGTTAATTCTTAACCACTGGACCACTAGGGAGCCCCCATTTCAAAGAATTTAAAGTGATTTTTCTAAACAACAAAATCTTGGCTTTGTCAGTTTCCTGTGCTATGATATTGTGCACATTTCCCCTCTCTCAGTTTGTCATCTATAAGTAATGACATTGAGAATAAGAGTACACTTTCACAAGTACACTTACGTGAACCAAACTCTGGCCTCAAAAGAATTTCTTATGCACTATGTCATTTAAACTTCCTAGTAAGGTATGACGACAGTTGATCTCAGTTTGTAGATGAGGAAACAATAGTTTTTGTCTCCTCATTTACAAGTGAGGAAATAAGGTTACACTGCAGATCAACAGAGGAACTGAGATTTGAAATTCCAGAGTTCACACTTATTCCCTGTGTCATACTTTTTCTCCAGTGAGAAGAGTAGTCTGATGAGATATTGATCTAATATGGACTCTGTGTGTATGTGTGCTAATTGCTCAGTCATGTCCAATTCTTTGCAGCCCCTTGGACTATAACCCATCAGGCTTTATTATCCATGGAGTTTTCCAGGCAAGAATACTGTAGTGGATTTCCCTTCTCTTCTCCAGAGGATCATCCCAACCCAGGGGTCAAACCTGGGACTCCTGCATTACAGGCAGATTCTTGACTTTGCTGAGATTTAAATGTAATAAGGCATGGGAAATGTGTATTAGCTTAGTTCTAGATGTTTATTTCAAATAGAAATCTGCTGTTCTTAATGCTATAATTTTGGTATGTTACTGCTTTTGAGTCCTGTGGATACTGAATAGTTAATTCTAATTTTTCCTATATCCCTGAAATTATAATTTAAAAATTATACATTTAACAAAAAGCATATTTTTCTGCCTATATTATAAATGCAGATCTACAAATACATTGCATCCATATATTTTGTTTCCCATATTTTATACATTTTTAATGATAATTCAGTTTTCCATCTGTTCACTGTCGTATTAAATTTAAACTGAGACAATTTGCCTATACACTGCTTGCTTCACTGTATCATTTGATCTGAAAATCTATTATCAAACTCTGTACAAATTGAATCATTACACTGACTTTAACAGCATATTGTAGTTCAATTGCAATATATCCATTGCCTCTGAAGACAGTTAAATTGAAAAGAAATCATGCCACCATACTTTATGAACATGTAGGTTTCTCATCAAGCCAACGTATTATCAAACTTACTTCAAAAAGTGAAACCAAACTACCAGAACAAATTCATTTCTCCCTGGAAGCCTTGCTTCAATCGTTTGGCTAGGGTTCTGATTCCAAGTGCTCCCTCAGAATGACCTCCTGTAGAGGTTGTTCTGTTTCTTCTAGCCAGTGGCTGTTCAGTGACACTGACAGAGAAATAACTTTCACCAAGTGTCATCTTAGATGCGGCAACAATGGGTATGTCCTTAGACACTTGGCAAGTAATCAGCAATGTTTATATACCTAATGTTAATTCATTTGGCTTGTATCTGATGAATTGCTGAATAAACCAGCTTTGTAAATTGTAAATATCCCAGCTTTATCTTTTAACATCTGTTTGACCTTGTATAGGGTCTTGACTCTCTAAACTTTAGTTCTCTCTTTAATTAGAGATAATAAATTGTACCTTCATCATCTTGTTCTAAGAGTTATCTAAGGGAAACTTAACTCTCTAATACTTGTAGTATGCATCTTCCTTCATCTCCGCTTAAATCCCTTAACTTTTCAGCCCTCCTCCCAGTTTATCTCTTAAGATGTTCTTATGACTTGAAAATTCCTTATCTGTGTGAGAGAGATACAATCCTCCATCCTTTTACTAGACATCTTTGGGCTCCTTTTGTTCTAGAATCCAATTCACTGGGTACTTTGCCATTTATTGAAATATTTGCTCTTGAGGTTGCTGAAGTTTCCCACAAAATATGCAAAGAGATTGATATAAAACTGTGAAACTAAATATAGATTAGAAAATACTCTGTAATGCTACCTGAATTGTCAAGGACAATTTACCTAGAAAGACAATGAACTCAAGACAGCTAAAACGTTTTTTAAAAAGGGAATAAAATCTTCATATTTTAACATGATAATTCTTTTATCTGTACTGTCGTATTAAATTTAAACTGAGACAATTTGCCTATACACTGCTTGCTTCACTGTATCATTTGATCTGAAAATCTATTATCAAACTCTGTACAAATTGAATCATTACACTGACTTTAACAGCATATTGTAGTTCAATTGCAATATATCCATTGCCTCTGAAGACAGTTAAATTGAAAAGAAATCATGCCACCATACTTTATGAACATGTAGGTTTCTCATCAAGCCAACGTATTATCAAACTTACTTCAAAAAGTGAAACCAAACTACCAGAACAAATTCATTTCTCCCTGGAAGCCTTGCTTCAATCGTTTGGCTAGGGTTCTGATTCCAAGTGCTCCCTCAGAATGACCTCCTGTAGAGGTTGTTCTGTTTCTTCTAGCCAGTGGCTGTTCAGTGACACTGACAGAGAAATAACTTTCACCAAGTGTCATCTTAGATGCGGCAACAATGGGTATGTCCTTAGACACTTGGCAAGTAATCAGCAATGTTTATATACCTAATGTTAATTCATTTGGCTTGTATCTGATGAATTGCTGAATAAACCAGCTTTGTAAATTGTAAATATCCCAGCTTTATCTTTTAACATCTGTTTGACCTTGTATAGGGTCTTGACTCTCTAAACTTTAGTTCTCTCTTTAATTAGAGATAATAAATTGTACCTTCATCATCTTGTTCTAAGAGTTATCTAAGGGAAACTTAACTCTCTAATACTTGTAGTATGCATCTTCCTTCATCTCCGCTTAAATCCCTTAACTTTTCAGCCCTCCTCCCAGTTTATCTCTTAAGATGTTCTTATGACTTGAAAATTCCTTATCTGTGTGAGAGAGATACAATCCTCCATCCTTTTACTAGACATCTTTGGGCTCCTTTTGTTCTAGAATCCAATTCACTGGGTACTTTGCCATTTATTGAAATATTTGCTCTTGAGGTTGCTGAAGTTTCCCACAAAATATGCAAAGAGATTGATATAAAACTGTGAAACTAAATATAGATTAGAAAATACTCTGTAATGCTACCTGAATTGTCAAGGACAATTTACCTAGAAAGACAATGAACTCAAGACAGCTAAAACGTTTTTTAAAAAGGGAATAAAATGGGGTAAAAAAATTTATGTATTAAAATGACATAAATTTGACCATTTATCTAACTTAAAATTGAAAGAGATTGTCCACATGTTAACAGAGTAAACATAATTTGTAATTTGGAGGATATAAAATACTTTAGTTCTAAACTTAAGGACAGAATTTCCTCAGTTCTCTATGAATTGACTTTTGGTAACTTTTTCATGTTATATCTACATGCAAATGATGATATGAAAAAATACTCCTTTAAATAATACTTGCATTCCAGTTGTAACAACTTTCTTGATGTCTATTATTTACATTTTCTAAGCAGTTTTAACAATAGCACTTTTGTTCCCTCTTTACCTAACATCTAGATTATCATTTTTATTTCTCCCCTCATGAGCAGGGCAATAAATACATAATATCTTTGACTAGAGTTCAGGGTGAATTGTTAAGTCCTTGTAGGATGGGGTCAATTTTTCTATTATTTATTTCAGTTTCAGAGTTTATCGCTCTTTAAAAATGTGAAGTTCATGGTATTATTACCTTGTCATTAAGAAATACATAGAGTTCCTATTTTATTTGTAGAAATGAGATGCTTTATAGGGCTTAGGTTTAATCGAATTTCTACGAACACTCTTCTATCTAGTTCACCCTGTTTACTTTTAAACTTTCCTGCTGCAAGAATCACCTGTTAGCCTCCTCTGCCTCCCACTAACACCCCCATTATCAATCTTTTCCAAACTTTGTCTCCAAAATTTTGTAATGTTTTTACTCACAGAACTTCTGACATCACCTTTGTGGACTTTATCCCCACACCAAACAATTCTCCAACTCTCTGGAAAGCAAATTTCTGTCCTAAAATTTGATTGATTTTTGACACTTGTGTAGGTGTGCAGACCCTATAGGTTAAGGGCTCATTCCCACAAGACTACCATAACTCGGATGCAAATTACAATCCTTAGGTTGCTGCTTGTATTTCTAATTGGCTTTTTCTTTTCTTTCTGAAGGTACCACAGTTTACTTACCTATTTGCCTACTGAAGGGCATCTTGGTTGCTTCCAAGTTTTGGTAACTATGAATAAATCTACTATAAACATCTATGTGCATCTTTTTGTGTGGATATACATTGTTACCTTCTTTGGATAAACCACAAGGTGTGTAGTTGCTGAATCATGCACTGAAATATGTTTAGTTTTATAGGAAGCCGCTAAACTGTCTTTCAGAGTGTGCCATCTTTAATTCCCACCAGAAATAAATGGGAGTTGCTGTTTTCCCATATCCTCTACATTAATTGATATTCTCAGTGTTCTGGATTTTGGACATTCTAATAAGTGAACTAATAGCAATATACAAACTGTGTGAAGAAGATGTCATCCTCCCTGCAATCATCAGTAAAGACATTTTTTCTTGGTCTTGTGATTTCTTAGGTGAGTTATCACTCATAATGATCTATGCAAATTTGACCTTTTTTACAGATCATTATAGACATAAGTGAGTAAGACCTAATAGATAAAATAGTGCCATGTTAAACATTTATGCCCCAGTGCTCAAGATTTTTCCACTAGCAGTGTTCATTCTAAATCCACACTGCATGAGATTTGATTTATGACCTTCTGGACTAAAAGAAAAAAGAATCCAGAGAATATTGTAATCTAATTGTGCTATCAACAGAAGGCAAATATTTAGAGTTGATGATTATTTAATAAAGACTTCCCTGGTGGCTCAGATGGTAAAGAATCTGACTGCAATGAGAGAGACCCAGGTTCGATCCCTGGGTCAGGAAGATCCCCTGGAGAATGGAATGGCTACCTACTCCAATATTATTGCCTGGAAAATTCCATGGATAGAGGAGCCTAATACATTTATCCTTAAGCAATGTAGGTATGTAGAGAAGTTATTAAAAGTATTCTGTAAACAGATGAGTTTCCCAAGCGGCTCAGACAGTAAAGAATCCCGCTGCCATGAGGAATACCTGAGTTCAGTTCCTGGGTTGGGGAGACCCCTGGAAGAGAACAGCTACCCTCTCCATTTTTCTTGCCTGGAGAATTCCAGGGACAGAGGAGCCTGACAGGCTACAGTCTATAGGGATATGACTGAGTAACTAACTTGCACTTTTCACTTTCACCTGATATCTTATTAAATGAAAACTCAGTGTACAAATAATTATTTAATTATGATTATTCTGTTTATTTTTTTAAATTTTGGCCTCTTTTCCTGGTGCTTTATTTATTTATTATCATCCATCTTTATTATTTGGCCTGTGTGGGCCTCCCATCGCAGAAGTCTTTGTCAGTACAGAGCGCTGGCTCGCAATCGGTCCAGCAGATCCGTGGCACTTGGGATCTTCCTGGGCCAGGGATTGAACTGGTGCCCCTTGTACTGCAAGGCGGGCTCTTTACCCACTTGACCACCTGGGAAGCCCAGTTATTGTCTATTTTGAAAAGTAAACATTTTCATTATTATATTCATAAACATATCTACAGATATAACATTATTTAGAGAAGTTGGCAGGGAGCTCAGAAAGAAATCTATGCATACTACTGTCTTTTAAGGTTGTGTTCGATTTAGAAGACAGAATACAATACTTTTTTCTTATGTTTGTTTCTTCTGTATATTTTATTATGTTTATTAGTCTATTTTCTCAGTTTGTCTATTTAACATTCTTTTTAAAAAAGTTCTCCTATATTCTCAATTATCATTCTTATAAGTAAGATTTACAATCATTTATTTGCTTTTTAAAAATAAAATCAATTCTTTAATTTAAAAAAATTGATGCTTTTCATTTATATATATATATATATTCAGAAACACTTGACATTCTAAAAGAACCAGAATTCCAAGAAATGAAGATTCTTCATTTTACCTTGATTTTCATTCTTACTTTGTTGGTTTCTGCTCTGGTAGTATGGATGAAAATTCTGTCTTGTATTTGAGCACATAGCTTTAGAGGAGAGTTTCCAAAATTTGTTCTATAGAGCTTTATGGTTTTTTGTATGATTTTATCAGATTTTGTTGTTGTTTAGTCACTAAGCTGTGTCTGACTCTTTAAGACCCTATGGACTGCAACCCATCAGGCTCTTATATCCATGGAATTTATCAGGCAAGAATCCTGGAGTGGGTTGCCATTTCCTTCTCCAGGGCATCTCCCTAACCCAAGGATTAAACCTGTGTCTCCTGCATTGGCAGGCAGATTCTTTACCACTGAGTTGCCTGATACAAGATAATTATTTACATTAACTTGCACTTTTCACTTTCACCTGATATCTTATTAAATGAAAACTCAGTGTACAAATAATTATTTAATTATGATTATTCTGTTTATTTTTTTAAATTTTGGCCTCTTTTCCTGGTGCTTTATTTATTTATTATCATCCATCTTTATTATTTGGCCTGTGTGGGCCTCCCATCGCAGAAGTCTTTGTCAGTACAGAGCGCTGGCTCGCAATCGGTCCAGCAGATCCGTGGCACTTGGGATCTTCCTGGGCCAGGGATTGAACTGGTGCCCCTTGTACTGCAAGGCGGGCTCTTTACCCACTTGACCACCTGGGAAGCCCAGTTATTGTCTATTTTGAAAAGTAAACATTTTCATTATTATATTCATAAACATATCTACAGATATAACATTATTTAGAGAAGTTGGCAGGGAGCTCAGAAAGAAATCTATGCATACTACTGTCTTTTAAGGTTGTGTTCGATTTAGAAGACAGAATACAATACTTTTTTCTTATGTTTGTTTCTTCTGTATATTTTATTATGTTTATTAGTCTATTTTCTCAGTTTGTCTATTTAACATTCTTTTTAAAAAAGTTCTCCTATATTCTCAATTATCATTCTTATAAGTAAGATTTACAATCATTTATTTGCTTTTTAAAAATAAAATCAATTCTTTAATTTAAAAAAATTGATGCTTTTCATTTATATATATATATATATTCAGAAACACTTGACATTCTAAAAGAACCAGAATTCCAAGAAATGAAGATTCTTCATTTTACCTTGATTTTCATTCTTACTTTGTTGGTTTCTGCTCTGGTAGTATGGATGAAAATTCTGTCTTGTATTTGAGCACATAGCTTTAGAGGAGAGTTTCCAAAATTTGTTCTATAGAGCTTTATGGTTTTTTGTATGATTTTATCAGATTTTGTTGTTGTTTAGTCACTAAGCTGTGTCTGACTCTTTAAGACCCTATGGACTGCAACCCATCAGGCTCTTATATCCATGGAATTTATCAGGCAAGAATCCTGGAGTGGGTTGCCATTTCCTTCTCCAGGGCATCTCCCTAACCCAAGGATTAAACCTGTGTCTCCTGCATTGGCAGGCAGATTCTTTACCACTGAGCCACCATGAAAACCCCATTTATTCTTCTTGTTTTTTAGTTGCTAAAGTCATGTTACTCATGTCCTATTTTCCCTGGAGTGGAATTAAGCTCTAATGGATTTGT
Organism: Tragulus kanchil; assembly: GCA_022376925.1. Lineage (NCBI taxonomy): Eukaryota > Metazoa > Chordata > Mammalia > Artiodactyla > Tragulidae > Tragulus > Tragulus kanchil. The sequence continues at coordinate 113,907,862 of JAIOJX010000023.1, read as the reverse complement.
TGTACTCCCATTTATTTTTGCTTTATTGCCCTTGCTTGAGGAGACAGATACAAAAAATACATAACTAACATCAGTGTCAAGGAGTTTACTGTCTATGTTTGCTTCTAGGATTTTTATGGCTTTATGACTTAACATTTAATTCTTGAATTCATTTTGAGGATTTTTTGTCTATCATCTAGATTTTTGCATTTTCATGTAGTTATCCAGTTTTTCCAACACCATTTATTGATGACATTTTCCCATTACATATTCTTGCCTCATTTGTCATACAATAGTTGATCATATAAACATGGGTTTATTTATGAACCTTATGTTTCATTGATCTGTATGTCTGAGTTTATGCCAGTATCAAACTGTTTTAATTGTATAGCTTTGTAGTATAGTTTGAAGTCAAAGAATGTCCTGTCTCCAGCTTTGTTCTTCCTCGAGATTGCTTTGACACTTTGGTGTCTTTTGTGGTTCCATACAAATTTCAGGTTTGTTTGTTCTAGTTCTATGAAAAATGTTATGAATATTTTGATAGTGATTATATTGAATCTATTGATTTCTTTTGGTAATGTCAATATTAATTCATTCACTCTGTATATCTTGCTATATATTTGGGAATTTTCTGCTTTTTAATCAAATCTTTAAATTCTGTTAACCTTTTCTATGATTGATTTATTTGTTTCATATATTCTCCTGACCTTCCTAGAAATGGAAAACATACATGCTGCTCCTTTTTCTTCATACCAACAAATCAGTCATAATATTCTTAAACATTAAATCTGGATTTGGCCTCGGAGTTTTTTTCCCAGTCTGGACATTCATTAGTATACCATTGAAGCTGGCAAATGGAATAAAATCCATATGCCATCTGTCCCTACACTCCATTCCCTGATTTCATGTTTGAATGACATAATGTAGGTGTATATGCATGTGTGTCAGTATTCCATGTCTGACTTTGAACGTATGTTATTTTTCCTTTAGCTGATCCCATGGTCTTGCCTCTTTTTTTCTTTTTTTCAAAATCAGATCACATTATAATTAATAGACTTAGTAGCAACTAAAATATTCTGATATCATTTAATACAACTGTTGTCATTTCTTCATTTTTGCCTTTTGAAAATTTGTATGCAATACTATTTACTAGTTGCGTCCAGTTCTATGGGTGTTGAAAAGTCCAGTTATATTCCCTGATGTGGTCAAGATTCGGAACAGTTCCATCATCTTCTCCCACCTAGATCCCTTCATGTTGTAGTTTGGTGGCCACCTCCTCTCACCTGTCCTATCTGTGGAAAAATATTGATCTATTCTCCATTCCTTTTGTTTTACCTTAAAATGTTATAGAAATGAATTATATGATAGACAGCTTTTTTAGTCTGACTACTTTTACTTAAAATATTTATTGGGAATTCATCTATAATGTTATATGTATTCATTCTTTTCGATTTCTAAGTAGTGTTCCATTACATGAATAATTTTTTTATTGGGAATTCAAATTCTATATGTTTATGTCACCTTGGCAAAGTAGAGTCTCCAGCTTTGTTCTTCCTCGAGATTGCTTTGACACTTTGGTGTCTTTTGTGGTTCCATACAAATTTCAGGTTTGTTTGTTCTAGTTCTATGAAAAATGTTATGAATATTTTGATAGTGATTATATTGAATCTATTGATTTCTTTTGGTAATGTCAATATTAATTCATTCACTCTGTATATCTTGCTATATATTTGGGAATTTTCTGCTTTTTAATCAAATCTTTAAATTCTGTTAACCTTTTCTATGATTGATTTATTTGTTTCATATATTCTCCTGACCTTCCTAGAAATGGAAAACATACATGCTGCTCCTTTTTCTTCATACCAACAAATCAGTCATAATATTCTTAAACATTAAATCTGGATTTGGCCTCGGAGTTTTTTTCCCAGTCTGGACATTCATTAGTATACCATTGAAGCTGGCAAATGGAATAAAATCCATATGCCATCTGTCCCTACACTCCATTCCCTGATTTCATGTTTGAATGACATAATGTAGGTGTATATGCATGTGTGTCAGTATTCCATGTCTGACTTTGAACGTATGTTATTTTTCCTTTAGCTGATCCCATGGTCTTGCCTCTTTTTTTCTTTTTTTCAAAATCAGATCACATTATAATTAATAGACTTAGTAGCAACTAAAATATTCTGATATCATTTAATACAACTGTTGTCATTTCTTCATTTTTGCCTTTTGAAAATTTGTATGCAATACTATTTACTAGTTGCGTCCAGTTCTATGGGTGTTGAAAAGTCCAGTTATATTCCCTGATGTGGTCAAGATTCGGAACAGTTCCATCATCTTCTCCCACCTAGATCCCTTCATGTTGTAGTTTGGTGGCCACCTCCTCTCACCTGTCCTATCTGTGGAAAAATATTGATCTATTCTCCATTCCTTTTGTTTTACCTTAAAATGTTATAGAAATGAATTATATGATAGACAGCTTTTTTAGTCTGACTACTTTTACTTAAAATATTTATTGGGAATTCATCTATAATGTTATATGTATTCATTCTTTTCGATTTCTAAGTAGTGTTCCATTACATGATTGTATAACATTTTGTTTATTCACCTATGTTGTACTGTTTCCAACTTTTGGCAGTTATGAATAATTCTACTATAACCATTAGAATCGAGTTTTTGTATAGACCTAAGTCCTCATTTCTCTTGGACAAAGTAGAGTTTCTCACTACTATGATAAGTGAAAAGTTAAGTTTAGAATAAACTGCCCTAATGGCTGTAGGGCTTGGCATTTCCACCACAATACATGGCAGTTCTCATTACTCTACATGCTCACTTCATATTTTAATTAATTTTTTTTACAAATAAAGACCTCTGTTAATAGAGTTAATATGAATTCAAACTTGCTGTGAATGGAATGTATATACTATTTTAGGGTCCAAGGTAATGAATCAGCAATTGGCAAATTGTGAAAGACTTTCTTCCTGCTGTATGAATCTATCTTTCATGACCTTGATTTATATCTTGACATATCAACTTGATGGTAGCACTCTGGTCAAATAATATACTTTGTGGTTTTAAATAGCCTTTTCCTAATGACTGATCACATTGATGACCTTTTAATGTGTTTGTCATCCATATACCTTCTTTAGGTTAAGTGTCTGTTCAGATCTTTTACCCAGTTCTTAATTGGGTCATTTATTTTCTTATTCTTGATCACTTAACCTTTTAGTATAATCTTGATTTTTTTGGATTAGCTACACTTAAGGCCCTGCTGTTTGGCTCTTTATGCCTCATTTTAAGCTATTGTTCAGCAAATAGATTGACTTAGCCATTAGCAAAGAAATGATTGCAGTGAAACAGTCACCATTCATTTATTATTGGTAATTGTAGAATTCTTAAACAGCTATATCAAAAAAAGAAAAGAGTTCAGTCACACTTTACTTAATGGAGCAAACTCAGCTAATGAGGACTTAAGGCAATTGCTTTAACTAACCATTTTAAAGATGCTTGAGAACCCAACATAAGTATTGGGAAATGTAGTCATATATACACATATATGTGTACATTTAAATATATACACCCCTCAGGCCCTTAGAGATAATTTACTCCTTATTTTACAAATGCTCCTAGCAATTTGTTTTCTTAAATTATATACAAGAAATTTGAATTGAAATCGAGACTGCTGAAGACTGATTCAGTGCTAGTTATGAAGGAAGATTACCAATTCTCTTTAAGAGAGAAGAATAAGATTATGCATATAAATGTTATTTTTTAAAGCAAGCAGTTTGGAGTGAACCCACTGAGAAATTTATAGGTAATGCATTCAGTACTTCTGTACTTTGGGCAGATAATACTTTTTACAAATGGTAAATGTTAAACATTGAACGTAGTATTAGATTTAGCATTCTCTGTTTAATTGAGGAGTGTGTGTAAAATTCATCTAAGAGAATTTTCTATAAAATGGAAAATTTTCATAGTTGTATGTGGTTATGAAAACAACTAAGTTAGAGTTCACATTTCTGGAGACTACAATCCCTTATATGTTACAAAGAATAATCTGACAGGGCTTCAATGGTAGCTCAGTGATAAAGAACCTGCCTGCCAATACAAGAGACACAAGTTCAATCCCTGGGTCAGGATGATACCAGAAGGAAATGGCAACTCACTCCAGTATTCTTGCTTGGGAAATCCTATGGACAGAGGAGGCTGGTGGGCTACAGTCCCTGGGGTCCCAAAAGAGTCAGACATGTCTTAGCAACTAAAGAACAACTGATTGTCTGACATGGTCACATTAGCTATGACTGTGTAATAACATTTAAGAAAATGACTTTCTGCTACATTGGAATAATTTTCCTGTTACAATAAGACACTGATGCTAAAGACAATTAGGATGTTAACTTTGAAATAGCAGAGGTGTGTTAAAATAACAAAAAAACACAATATTATAGTAGAAATAATATATGCTTATGCCTATGTAGAGATTAAAAGAAATATTGTTGAAATGGCCAAGATATCCTTTCTTTACATCCCTACTTTTGTATGTATTCTCAATTGTTTATTTGGATGTCTTGAAAATATCCTTGCCTCTGCTCTGATTCTTCATCATTATCTCTCCTCCTAGTTCCAGCATATCCTGGGTAGCTCTATTGTTGATTGTAACTTATTCCTACCCATTCTCAATATTTTGCTAAAATCCAGACACTTCCCTTTTATAGAATGGATAGGTTTTACCTAATTTCTTCTTCTGTATTTTTTCCAGTTTAAAGTTATGATTTCCATTTCCATTTTGGCATATTCTTTAATTTCTTAGCTCCTTCAAAGAGGTAGAAAATTTCAGCAAACAGGAACTTGGGATTTTGATCCAGGAATTAGAATCCCAAATAAGTCCAAATGTTTACCCTCTTTTATAATAAGTGAATATTGCAGAAAGTTGCATATATCTTATTTCTTAAAAATCATATTTCCAACTTGAAAAGACCTTTTAACTTCAGTAAGTTTTCTAAGTGACAAAAATAGATGTGACTCTCATGAATCACCAACACATCTGAATAAAGATGACCTCTCAGTTAATAGAGGTAATTTGAATTCATTGTACTTTTAACATGAACGCAATATTCAGCTTTTTATTGGAAGGTAATTAATCAATATGTATCAAATTATAAAGAATTTTATCCTTGCCAACTACTCCTGACTTGCTTGACCCTGATTTATGTCTTTGTTATACTAACTTAATTCAAATAATTTGCTGTCTTGGGTTAAATATATTATTTCAATGAAAATATTCAAATGAGCAGTAGAAATTTCTGAGTTACTCATTCCCAAACCTGAATTGAGCCCTGCATGCCTGGGTAATTGTTGGCACTTTATAACAAAACACTTAGCTGTGATCAATCATAGCTTTCTCAGTAAAATCCCAGAGCTCATCTCTAGGAAGAACATGTGGTTAAAACAAAGGAGGTGAAGGGATGAAAGATGTTAAAAAATTGCTTAGCTGAGCTTGACATTTTACCTTTTAAATATTAATTATACCGTGGGCTTCTTCCTATTTACATACCTAAGTGTTTGCTTGGGACATAAATGGTGCTAAATTGTCTTGAGAAAGCCATAGAGCAGCTTTGTTAGATAAAACTTCTTGCAGCTGGTAATTTTTGGCAATTAATATTATGAATGCTAATGTGATGGGGAGAAGGGAAGGCACTTCCAGGATACCACTTATCTCTGTAAAATGAAAGAAAATGTCAGAAGTGGTGAGCCTGCAGAGAGTATTACTTCTGGGAAGGAAATAGATGGTAAATGTTAAAATTATCATATTTATGGACAGGCTAGAATTTTAAGACTGGGATATCTAATAAGTAGTCTAGTCAATATAGTTTATTGTAAATAGTTTAAATACTTGTTTTGGATTATTTAGTATTCATGATAAAGGTATTTTTTAAAGTTACACCGAATGAATTAATGGCCTAAAATAACAACTGAAAGTGGACTCACAGAAATGAACTCATTTGATTATCTTAGTCATTGGTGAGGAATTAGAGGCAGTTCATTTGATGCTATAGAGTTAATTAGAGATAATTGTTAAAATGAGATACAACTTAGGGTAAAGATAGCTTAAGCAATAAACTTGTGAAAGTCTATAGAGTTATGAGAAAATATCAGCAAACCTATTGGAATCTACTACTTAGATATAGAACTGTTATCACATGTCTCAAAGTATTTGCATCCTCTTACATGTTTTAAGTGAATTTAAAAAGTAGCTGTTCTAACACAGCTCATGGGGCAATATGATTTAAACTAGACTAATTCTTCACTGAAAAGAATTTAGAAAGAGATCAGTAAGAAGCTTTATTAGCATATGAATTGCTTACATTCAAAAGAAAAAAGAAAATTTGAGGAATTTTGAGTTTCAGCTTATGTTATCCTGAACTACTCCTGACTTCTGACCCTGATTTATGTCTTTGTTATACTAACTTAATTCAAATAATTTGCTGTCTTGGGTTAAATATATTATTTCAATGAAAATATTCAAATGAGCAGTAGAAATTTCTGAGTTACTCATTCCCAAACCTGAATTGAGCCCTGCATGCCTGGGTAATTGTTGGCACTTTATAACAAAACACTTAGCTGTGATCAATCATAGCTTTCTCAGTAAAATCCCAGAGCTCATCTCTAGGAAGAACATGTGGTTAAAACAAAGGAGGTGAAGGGATGAAAGATGTTAAAAAATTGCTTAGCTGAGCTTGACATTTTACCTTTTAAATATTAATTATACCGTGGGCTTCTTCCTATTTACATACCTAAGTGTTTGCTTGGGACATAAATGGTGCTAAATTGTCTTGAGAAAGCCATAGAGCAGCTTTGTTAGATAAAACTTCTTGCAGCTGGTAATTTTTGGCAATTAATATTATGAATGCTAATGTGATGGGGAGAAGGGAAGGCACTTCCAGGATACCACTTATCTCTGTAAAATGAAAGAAAATGTCAGAAGTGGTGAGCCTGCAGAGAGTATTACTTCTGGGAAGGAAATAGATGGTAAATGTTAAAATTATCATATTTATGGACAGGCTAGAATTTTAAGACTGGGATATCTAATAAGTAGTCTAGTCAATATAGTTTATTGTAAATAGTTTAAATACTTGTTTTGGATTATTTAGTATTCATGATAAAGGTATTTTTTAAAGTTACACCGAATGAATTAATGGCCTAAAATAACAACTGAAAGTGGACTCACAGAAATGAACTCATTTGATTATCTTAGTCATTGGTGAGGAATTAGAGGCAGTTCATTTGATGCTATAGAGTTAATTAGAGATAATTGTTAAAATGAGATACAACTTAGGGTAAAGATAGCTTAAGCAATAAACTTGTGAAAGTCTATAGAGTTATGAGAAAATATCAGCAAACCTATTGGAATCTACTACTTAGATATAGAACTGTTATCACATGTCTCAAAGTATTTGCATCCTCTTACATGTTTTAAGTGAATTTAAAAAGTAGCTGTTCTAACACAGCTCATGGGGCAATATGATTTAAACTAGACTAATTCTTCACTGAAAAGAATTTAGAAAGAGATCAGTAAGAAGCTTTATTAGCATATGAATTGCTTACATTCAGAAATGAAAATAAATATCAGACATCTTCTATTTATGATTTGAGGAATTTTGAGTTTCAGCTTATGTTAGTTACTCTATGGTTTGAAATTGCCAGGCAAATTAATTTCACAAGGAATTAGGAAATGCATAGTTTAAATATCTTGGGTTACATTTTTGACCCCAGTGTAGGCTTAAATTATGGTGACTGAGAAGATAGTATTTTGATTAGTAAGGAAGAGAGTCTTTTTCTGTGTTTAAATATAGCATTAAGAATAAATATATTTAAAAAAGAATAAATGTATTTTATGTAGCCATTTTGCTATGCTCATGAGGAATGTTACTAATGTTAATGTTACTAAAATAAAATAAGCATTCCTAATTGTATATGTATGACATTCTAAATCTTCAGTTTCAATTATTCTGCCCCATAATGCCCACAAGCACATTCACAAGTGATATGTCATGTATACTAGCTTTTATCTGTTAAACATGCTCACTATTTAAAGAAGACGTAAGAAAATTAATAAATTAAGAAAATATTTTTACTTTTTAAAAATTTTATTCAGTAAGTCTTTTTTAAACATATGCTTTTCATCTTCATAGCTGCAAGGAAAGTAGACATAAATGATACTGTTCTGTGTTAGAGAACACACTTATTTGTTTTGTGAATGAATTTACAAATGTGAAAACTGAAAAAGTAAAGAATTTAAACCTCTTATAAAGAGTTCTTGAATGGAAAAAAAAAATACAAAAGCAAACCTAAGTGGACTCACAGAAATGAACTCATTTGATTATCTTAGTCATTGGTGAGGAATTAGAGGCAGTTCATTTGATGCTATAGAGTTAATTAGAGATAATTGTTAAAATGAGATACAACTTAGGGTAAAGATAGCTTAAGCAATAAACTTGTGAAAGTCTATAGAGTTATGAGAAAATATCAGCAAACCTATTGGAATCTACTACTTAGATATAGAACTGTTATCACATGTCTCAAAGTATTTGCATCCTCTTACATGTTTTAAGTGAATTTAAAAAGTAGCTGTTCTAACACAGCTCATGGGGCAATATGATTTAAACTAGACTAATTCTTCACTGAAAAGAATTTAGAAAGAGATCAGTAAGAAGCTTTATTAGCATATGAATTGCTTACATTCAGAAATGAAAATAAATATCAGACATCTTCTATTTATGATTTGAGGAATTTTGAGTTTCAGCTTATGTTAGTTACTCTATGGTTTGAAATTGCCAGGCAAATTAATTTCACAAGGAATTAGGAAATGCATAGTTTAAATATCTTGGGTTACATTTTTGACCCCAGTGTAGGCTTAAATTATGGTGACTGAGAAGATAGTATTTTGATTAGTAAGGAAGAGAGTCTTTTTCTGTGTTTAAATATAGCATTAAGAATAAATATATTTAAAAAAGAATAAATGTATTTTATGTAGCCATTTTGCTATGCTCATGAGGAATGTTACTAATGTTAATGTTACTAAAATAAAATAAGCATTCCTAATTGTATATGTATGACATTCTAAATCTTCAGTTTCAATTATTCTGCCCCATAATGCCCACAAGCACATTCACAAGTGATATGTCATGTATACTAGCTTTTATCTGTTAAACATGCTCACTATTTAAAGAAGACGTAAGAAAATTAATAAATTAAGAAAATATTTTTACTTTTTAAAAATTTTATTCAGTAAGTCTTTTTTAAACATATGCTTTTCATCTTCATAGCTGCAAGGAAAGTAGACATAAATGATACTGTTCTGTGTTAGAGAACACACTTATTTTTTTTGTGAATGAATTTACAAATGTGAAAAAACTGAAATGTAAATATGAGTGGGCCCTGAAAATGATACATTCTAGGACAGCCTCTTATAAAGAGTTGACTTGAATAGTATATAAGAAAATAAGAGCAGGAATTATTTCCAGTTAGGTAGCTCAGAACATTAATATTGCAAGGTTGAAAGCATGCTCTAGTTTGGAATTCATCATAGATGCCTGAAATTCCTTCTGAAGGAGAAAATAATGACTCCTTATGAAATATTCAGAAACATAGTTAAATCTTTATACATGAAATGTTTATTGTGAGGTTATTTATCATAGCAAACAATTTTAGATTAATCCTTGGTAAGTGGATAAAATAGATAAAATATATATTTTATGCCATGTGTTATTAATCAGCTTGGGTTTCCATACCAATATACCACAGACTAGATGATTTAAATAATAGAAATTTGTCTCATCATTTTGGAGGCTGAGAAAGTCCCATGATCTGGTTGCCAGCTAATTTGGTTCCTGGTCTTCCTAACTTGTGTCTTCACATGAGTATTTCTTTCTAAATTGATGGTGAAATATAATCCCAATCAGAATTTTAGTAAACATTTTGAAGTCAAGTTCTAAGGTGGGTTCCAAAATTCCATTGGAAAGGCAAATGCCTTAGAATAGCCCAACAACTTTGAAAAAAGAAGAAGTTGGAGTATATGACTGATTTCAAGACTTAGTATGAAGAACACATTACTCAACACATAAATGTATTGCCATAAGTAAATGGAAAATTCAATGGAAAAGAAAGTTTAGAAATAAACATATAAGTAAATGATCAACCTTCAGTGAAAATACAAAACCAATTCAGTGGTGAAGGAATAAGTTTTTAAATCTGTATCGCTTCATCAATTGGGTATTCATATTAAAATGAAAGAACTTCTAAAAATTAAATCAAAATGGATCATGTCTTAGTATGTCAAGAAAAAAAGTTTAAAAATTTCAAAAAAATTACAAAAGGAAACAGAGGAAAGATTGTGTTTGTGAATTCAAGCAAACATTTCTTATATATAAAACATCAAAAAATGACCAGTAAAAGAATAAATGAACAAAGTAAACATTGTTAAAATTAATAACTTTGCTGTGAAAAAACTATTAGAAAAGACTAAGAGCAGAAAAACATATTGACAAATATTTCCAATAGAGGGTTTTCATTGAGGATTCATGAATAAGCAGCAAACCTCAGTAATAAAATAATAAATCACACGAACAGAAATTTCCAAAACACATATGCAACAAGCAATTAACATATGAAAAATACTGAATGTGGTGTTATTAAGGATATGAAAATGAAAATCATGAGATACCACTACACACTTATTTTATCTAGTCTGACCCTACCAAGTGTTAGTAAGGATCTAAAGGAACTCAAACCCTGATTCTGATTTTTCTGGTAAGGGTGTAAAATGATACCCCTTCTTTATGAAAGTTTGTGCTTTATTAATGATAATGCCTACTGTTCTGTGAAGTTGGTGGGTAGCATTTAGGAAATAAAGGAGGAGTAGAAAGAAGGTAGGGAGAAAAAAAAGAAGAACGCATGTGCACACCCCTGCATGCTCTCTTTTTTTATAGTGGAGTATAGTTTTCTTAGAATGTTGTGTTAGTTTCAGGTGTACAGCTTAGGTCTCTCCCTATAAGGTACTAATCTCATAGAAAGAGCCTGCCCTTATTGACCTCATCTAAGCCTAAAGTCCCCATCTTCCCTATGATCCCATCTTCGAATACTATCATGTTGGAGGTTAGGACTTCAACATCTGATTTTATGGGGAACACAGTCAGTCCATAGCAACATGGAGAATTTTAAAATATATATATATATTTGTAACACATTTTCATGGCAAAATGCTAATGTAACGTGCTAAATGATAAAGTTCATTGCTAAATACAATGTCTATAAAAAGATACATGAAATGGAAAACATTAACAAGACAACCTCATAACTATTTCTATGAGAAAAAGAATCTAAAAGATTTTTAAATACAGGTTTCAAACTACTTGCTGATAGTATCCAGCTTATTTGTGATGACCTGTACACCATCAGGAATTATAGAAATAAATGCATTATGAGAGGGATGGATTAATATGACATTCCTTATTGATACTTCTCCCAACAATCTTGATTCCAGCTAGAGCTTCATCCAGTTGCACATTTCACATGATATACTCTGCATATAAGTTAAACAGGGTGACAAAATACAGCCTTGATATACTCATTTGTACTCAATAGACAGTCTATTGTTCCATCTCTGATTTGAACTGTTACTTCTTGACCTGCATACAGGTTTCTCAGGAGGCAAGTAAGGTGGTCTGGTATTCCCATTTCTTTCAGAATCTTCCGCTGTTTGTTGTGATTCACACAGTCAAAGGCTTTAGTGTAGTCAATGAATATGAACTTTAATATACCCTTAAACTCTAAGGAAAGTTTCATGTGTATTTAAACATAGGAAAATGATGTGAAAATAGAATTGAAAGCATAGTCTAAAATCATTATCAGTAGTTTTTCCTCCCTCCCTTTGTAAATGTCTACTGCATATCGTACTTTGTAAAATATATACTTAATATATTCCAGTATAGTTTTCTTAGAATGTTGTGTTAGTTTAGAATAAAGGAGGAGTAGAAAGAAGGTAGGGAGAAAAAAAAGAAGAACGCATGTGCACACCCCTGCATGCTCTCTTTTTTTATAGTGGAGTATAGTTTTCTTAGAATGTTGTGTTAGTTTCAGGTGTACAGCTTAGGTCTCTCCCTATAAGGTACTAATCTCATAGAAAGAGCCTGCCCTTATTGACCTCATCTAAGCCTAAAGTCCCCATCTTCCCTATGATCCCATCTTCGAATACTATCATGTTGGAGGTTAGGACTTCAACATCTGATTTTATGGGGAACACAGTCAGTCCATAGCAACATGGAGAATTTTAAAATATATATATATATTTGTAACACATTTTCATGGCAAAATGCTAATGTAACGTGCTAAATGATAAAGTTCATTGCTAAATACAATGTCTATAAAAAGATACATGAAATGGAAAACATTAACAAGACAACCTCATAACTATTTCTATGAGAAAAAGAATCTAAAAGATTTTTAAATACAGGTTTCAAACTACTTGCTGATAGTATCCAGCTTATTTGTGATGACCTGTACACCATCAGGAATTATAGAAATAAATGCATTATGAGAGGGATGGATTAATATGACATTCCTTATTGATACTTCTCCCAACAATCTTGATTCCAGCTAGAGCTTCATCCAGTTGCACATTTCACATGATATACTCTGCATATAAGTTAAACAGGGTGACAAAATACAGCCTTGATATACTCATTTGTACTCAATAGACAGTCTATTGTTCCATCTCTGATTTGAACTGTTGCTTCTTAACCTGCATACAGGTTTCTCAGGAGGCAAGTAAGGTGGTCTGTTATTCCCATCTCTTTCAGAATTTTTCTGTTTGTTGTGATTCACACAGTCAAAGGCTTTAGTGTAGTCAATGAATATGAACTTTAATATACCCTTAAACTCTAAGGAAAGTTTCATGTGTATTTAAACATAGGAAAATGATGTGAAAATAGAATTGAAAGCATAGTCTAAAATCATTATCAGTAGTTTTCTTTTCCTCCCCTCCCCTTTGTAAATGTCTACTGCATATCGTACTTTGTAAAAATATATACTTAATATATTCCAGTAAGGAATCTCTGTGTTTACAGATCACCATGTGCCCATAGGGAAAATAGCCTTTGAGGGAATAGTCATGAAATCATTTGAAAAAATGAGGAATTTAAAATAGTTTTGGGTATTCATGAATGATTACTTTGACAATTTGAGAACTGATATTATGGGAAGGAATTCTTAGAGAGAGAAGCGATGGAGGTAGTCAAAGCAGTAAATTTTGAACTCATAAGAGCCCAAAACAGGAAGGGAAATGGCCAGAATAGTTGGGAACTTCAAATAAATGATGAAAGTCCATTTGGTAGGATCCCTGAAAAGTCTTTTATTTGATGGAGTGTCAAGAAGACTATATTCTGCTTTCCATGTTCCCCCAAACATGTTCTGTAAACAAAGAAGCAAGGAGCAGGAAAATAGGATGAATTAATCATAAAAGTATAAATCCCTTACATCACTTGCATGTATAGTAAAATGACTGAGGCAAGTGATTGCTGGACTGAAAAGCCTCTTAAAGATTTGGTTCCATTATCTTGCAGTACACAGAAAATCTACTACGTCTTCAATAAATATTTGAGAAGAGAAATTTTAATTCCACCAGCAAAGCATGGACTCTAGGTCTTGATAATTATTTATCTTCTAATATTTAATGCCATATCCTAATATTTTTCTCCTAATATTTAATGTCACCATGGTTCAGTAGCTAAAGAATCCACTTGCAGTGCAGGATATGCAAGAGACATGGATTCAATCCACGAATCAGAAAGATCCTTTGGAGGAGGATCTCCAACTGGAGACTCACTCCAGTATTCTTGCCTGGAGAATCCCATGGACAGAGGTGTCTGAGGGACTACAGTTCATGGGTTTTACAAAGAGTCAGACATGACTGAAGTGACTGAGCACAGGCATCCATATAAATGAGAGCTCAAAGATTTCAGAAAGAGTAAACTTAAACCTTAACCTAATTTTCTAGGAGAATGCAAGAAAATTTTCCAGTCTTGAATTAGTTCTGGATGAACAGGTTAAATTATCTATAAGATCTGGTCACCTTAATCTAACTTGTGGGATGAGAAGGATTCACATTGGCCCAGAATACTTCAAACTGAAAATTTGAAGTATCTCTGAATAATGCCTCAGGTACATGGGTGTGTGGCAGAAGCAAACAGAATCCTCACAGAAACGAGACAAAGGTTTGAATAAAACTGCTTAAAGAGGCTGTATACAAAAGGCACAGTTAAATGTAATAAAGGGGCAAATGGTTAAAAGTAAAAAAAAAAATAAAAAATGGAGAAGAGTATACTGGAGATAATTAGGCAAAAGAGAATTCTTAGGTCAATTTAAATATGAAATATGTTTATTCTTTAAATATATATATATTGAAAGTTATAAAGCTTTATCAAGGTAAGTAGAATCTTCAGTAGAGTGTTTAACTGCTTAGTCATGTCCAACTCTTTGCATCCCCTTGGACTGTGGATAGGGTCCTCTGTCCATGAGATTTTTTTAGGCAAGAATACTGAAGTGGGCTGCCATTTCCTTGTCCAAGGGATCTATCCTGACCCAGGAATTGAACCCATGTCTCCTATGTCTCCTGCATTGCAGACGATCATTTACCTGCTGATCCATTGAGGGGTTGGAGAAAGAGAGTCATTATATAATTATAAATGTTTTAATTGACCAGGAGGAGACACACTTTAAACTTGTGTGTGTTTAACAGCATACCCACAAAATTAAACAGAATAAGACAGAACTGCAGAGAAAGAGATTAATTTAGCCCCCTATTTAGAGGTACTATATATGTATTTTAATAACTGATATGTCAAGTAGGCAAAAAAAAAAGTTACAAAACATAGAAGACCTAATAATAATCACTTGGAGAGCTCTGTGCTGTATTTTATCTATGCAAATAAATAATGTATTCTGAGGTTATCATCTCATTTATCCTAAATATAGTATTCACATTAGTCCAACAGTTGGAGAAAAGAGAATTCTAAGACTGTCTAGGAAAAAAGTACTAAGTCAGATATCCCAGGAACATAGTTGGGCATTTGATGGGTTGGAAATATGAGGCTTTTGCCAAGTTAGAATGTATCTCCTTGAATCCTAGACCTTCAGTCCCAGGACAGAAACGTACCAGATTAAATGAATGTTATGAAAAGTTTTCAAGTCTAGTCAAAAATTCATTTTGAAAGTTTTGAAATTAAATGGAATAGGATCTAGACAACTTTTGTTCTACATCTGACATGGGTGCTTTTCAGAGTATTAACAAATGGTTTGATTTCCGATAAAGAAAAAATAAAACTTGCTTAAAAAAAAGGTTAAATGTAATAAAGGGCAAATGGTTAAAAGAAATAAAAAATAAAAAATGGAGAAGAGTATACTGGAGATAATTAGGCAAAAGAGAATTCTTAGGTCAATTTAAATATGAAATATGTTTATTCTTTAAATATATATATATTGAAAGTTATAAAGCTTTATCAAGGTAAGTAGAATCTTCAGTAGAGTGTTTAACTGCTTAGTCATGTCCAACTCTTTGCATCCCCTTGGACTGTGGATAGGGTCCTCTGTCCATGAGATTTTTTTAGGCAAGAATACTGAAGTGGGCTGCCATTTCCTTGTCCAAGGGATCTATCCTGACCCAGGAATTGAACCCATGTCTCCTATGTCTCCTGCATTGCAGACGATCATTTACCTGCTGATCCATTGAGGGGTTGGAGAAAGAGAGTCATTATATAATTATAAATGTTTTAATTGACCAGGAGGAGACACACTTTAAACTTGTGTGTGTTTAACAGCATACCCACAAAATTAAACAGAATAAGACAGAACTGCAGAGAAAGAGATTAATTTAGCCCCCTATTTAGAGGTACTATATATGTATTTTAATAACTGATATGTCAAGTAGGCAAAAAAAAAAAAAAGTTACAAAACATAGAAGACCTAATAATAATCACTTGGAGAGCTCTGTGCTGTATTTTATCTATGCAAATAAATAATGTATTCTGAGGTTATCATCTCATTTATCCTAAATATAGTATTCACATTAGTCCAACAGTTGGAGAAAAGAGAATTCTAAGACTGTCTAGGAAAAAAGTACTAAGTCAGATATCCCAGGAACATAGTTGGGCATTTGATGGGTTGGAAATATGAGGCTTTTGCCAAGTTAGAATGTATCTCCTTGAATCCTAGACCTTCAGTCCCAGGACAGAAACGTACCAGATTAAATGAATGTTATGAAAAGTTTTCAAGTCTAGTCAAAAATTCATTTTGAAAGTTTTGAAATTAAATGGAATAGGATCTAGACAACTTTTGTTCTACATCTGACATGGGTGCTTCAGAGTATTAACAAGATGTGGAAATTTAATGGTCTATTAAAGTAGCTCTAATACTTTTATTTCTTTTTAACCAAATGGGTTTGGATTTCCCTGCCCTCAAAATTTACCTTTTTTTTTGTTTTTCACATATACTGATCTACTATTTTGTTTCTGTGTTTCTGTGGATTTTATTTAACTTTTTTTCTGTGTGATGTTGAGTATTTGAAAGTGTACATTCAGTTTCTATTTTTTATGTAAAAGATTTCCTCATCTTTAGTTAACCAGAGCAAAATTAAGAAGCTGCTATTTCTTGAATAAACCTCTATTTTCTTTTCTGTTCTAACTTTTTGGGATCTTTGGACTTGTTTATACTACCTCTATGACTCTTAGCAGATGATGCCTTGTGATATATTATTAAACCTTTGACTTCCAGTTTTGCACTTCCATCACTTCTCAGCCTTTTGGCTAAGATCAAGTGCAATTCTACACTTCCAGTTCCTTTAGACTATAAAATGTGCCTTGTCTATCTTTATGCTTAGATTCTCCTCTATGTGTATATGAAATATTCAAGGAATTCTTATTGAATTGATGGGTACATGAATGTATGCATAAAAGTTAACTAGCTAGAATATAGGGTCTCTTGGGTGAGTAAACTTTTTGCCGCTACACATTTTTCTTTATCTACTATACTGACTGACTTCCCAGACCCCAAGGTAGGGCTAAAGATTAGACCTGAGTCCAACCTGATATATTTTTTTTATAGCCTTTTTTTCTTTTTGGGGGATGGGTTGGGAGGAGGGGCATCCAGACCCCAATGTATTCTGAGGTTATCATCTCATTTATCCTAAATATAGTATTCACATTAGTCCAACAGTTGGAGAAAAGAGAATTCTAAGACTGTCTAGGAAAAAAGTACTAAGTCAGATATCCCAGGAACATAGTTGGGCATTTGATGGGTTGGAAATATGAGGCTTTTGCCAAGTTAGAATGTATCTCCTTGAATCCTAGACCTTCAGTCCCAGGACAGAAACGTACCAGATTAAATGAATGTTATGAAAAGTTTTCAAGTCTAGTCAAAAATTCATTTTGAAAGTTTTGAAATTAAATGGAATAGGATCTAGACAACTTTTGTTCTACATCTGACATGGGTGCTTCAGAGTATTAACAAGATGTGGAAATTTAATGGTCTATTAAAGTAGCTCTAATACTTTTATTTCTTTTTAACCAAATGGGTTTGGATTTCCCTGCCCTCAAAATTTACCTTTTTTTTTGTTTTTCACATATACTGATCTACTATTTTGTTTCTGTGTTTCTGTGGATTTTATTTAACTTTTTTTCTGTGTGATGTTGAGTATTTGAAAGTGTACATTCAGTTTCTATTTTTTATGTAAAAGATTTCCTCATCTTTAGTTAACCAGAGCAAAATTAAGAAGCTGCTATTTCTTGAATAAACCTCTATTTTCTTTTCTGTTCTAACTTTTTGGGATCTTTGGACTTGTTTATACTACCTCTATGACTCTTAGCAGATGATGCCTTGTGATATATTATTAAACCTTTGACTTCCAGTTTTGCACTTCCATCACTTCTCAGCCTTTTGGCTAAGATCAAGTGCAATTCTACACTTCCAGTTCCTTTAGACTATAAAATGTGCCTTGTCTATCTTTATGCTTAGATTCTCCTCTATGTGTATATGAAATATTCAAGGAATTCTTATTGAATTGATGGGTACATGAATGTATGCATAAAAGTTAACTAGCTAGAATATAGGGTCTCTTGGGTGAGTAAACTTTTTGCCGCTACACATTTTTCTTTATCTACTATACTGACTGACTTCCCAGACCCCAAGGTAGGGCTAAAGATTAGACCTGAGTCCAACCTGATATATTTTTTTTATAGCCTTTTTTTCTTCTTTTTTTGGGGGGGATGGGTTGGGGAGGGAGGGGGGCATGCCAGCCACTTCTATTGGTCTTTCATTTATTCAGTTTCACTCATCTTTGTTCTTTGGCCCACTTGGGCCTCCCATCGCAGTAGCCTCTGTTGTCTCAGAGCACCAGCTATGGGTGCATGTGCTCCAGAGCACCAGCTCAGTAAATGGACACATCGGTCCAGCTGCATCATGGCATGTAGGATCTTCCCAGACCAGGGATCGAACCAGCGCCCCTTGCACTGCAAGGCAGTGTCCTTACCCACTGGAGCACCAGGGAAGCCCCCAACCTGATTTTTGACGAATGCCCTTGGAAACATTAATTAAGAAAATTATTTCCTGGACATTAAAATCAAAGAAAATGCCTGAAAAGAACTGGTAGAGTCATTCTGAGTTACAAAAGCAATGCAAATACTGTCAAAGAACTTGTAAAGGAAGTAATAAGGGAAAACATGGAGATTCATTTTAAAAATAAATAATGTTTTTTAATTCTCTCATATTATAATTTATAACTGAATATTTTTCTACCTAAATATCTGCATATGAAAATGTTTATTATTCTATAGCCTCAAATTTATGGACTCAGTCTTTGTGTTTTTATCCTAATTATGCCTCTTCTAATCGGTGATTTATTCACATGATGAGGTGTAGAAATAGCAACATTTTGAAGCAGTTCAGGATACCTTTTTCTCTAAACAGCCAGTCTTTAGCTGAAGATAGTATTCACACACACACACACATACACACACACACACACACACACACACACACCCTCTATTACTGAGTTTTACCATAAGGTTTCATGGGGCCTATTTTATTTTGTCAGAAAGAAAGTAGTATTTCTTGGAAATGTCCAAATATGTTAGATAATTTCATTACAAGCTTTACACAATGATTAATCTACTTGATTTGCATATTTACATGCAGGTATTTTAAAAAGCATAAACATACACTGATAACACATACTGTATCTGCTTAGCTTAACAGAGTGTCCTGGAGCAAGAAAGAACAAGTAATAGCCTGTACTGTGGATATTACTGTGAGTAGCTCTCAAATGTATGAAATATGTATGTGAGTGTGAGTGCACACACATTCAGTCATGTCCGACTCTTTGCCACCCCATGGCTCTAAGGCTCACTTGGTTCCTCTGTCCATGGAATTTTCCGGGGGAGAATACTGGAGTGGGTTGCCATTTACTCCTCCGTGGGATTTTCCCAACCCAGAGATCTAACCAGTTTCTTTCATCTCCAGGCAGATTCTCCTCCACTAGTGACATGTAGGAAGCCTTTTGGAAGCATAACAGTTTCATATAAATAATCTACAATAATTTTACAGAATGTGATTTTTTAGCTTGAGTTTCTTAGTTACAGAGCCCGTGATGATGATTCTTATACAAGTGATTAATGCAGCAGAGCTCACCATCACTGTTGAAACTTTCAAGAGGGTGAAAAAAGCAAGATAAGCAAATAAGCCAGGCAAAGGTATGGGTTCAGCTAAAGTTCTTAAGAAGCTCTGAAAGATAGAATATCACCATGAAACTGTCATACCTTAAATCAGTGGGCCATCATTTTAAAATAAATAATGTTTTTTAATTCTCTCATATTATAATTTATAACTGAATATTTTTCTACCTAAATATCTGCATATGAAAATGTTTATTATTCTATAGCCTCAAATTTATGGACTCAGTCTTTGTGTTTTTATCCTAATTATGCCTCTTCTAATCGGTGATTTATTCACATGATGAGGTGTAGAAATAGCAACATTTTGAAGCAGTTCAGGATACCTTTTTCTCTAAACAGCCAGTCTTTAGCTGAAGATAGTATTCACACACACACACACATACACACACACACACACACACACACACACCCTCTATTACTGAGTTTTACCATAAGGTTTCATGGGGCCTATTTTATTTTGTCAGAAAGAAAGTAGTATTTCTTGGAAATGTCCAAATATGTTAGATAATTTCATTACAAGCTTTACACAATGATTAATCTACTTGATTTGCATATTTACATGCAGGTATTTTAAAAAGCATAAACATACACTGATAACACATACTGTATCTGCTTAGCTTAACAGAGTGTCCTGGAGCAAGAAAGAACAAGTAATAGCCTGTACTGTGGATATTACTGTGAGTAGCTCTCAAATGTATGAAATATGTATGTGAGTGTGAGTGCACACACATTCAGTCATGTCCGACTCTTTGCCACCCCATGGCTCTAAGGCTCACTTGGTTCCTCTGTCCATGGAATTTTCCGGGGGAGAATACTGGAGTGGGTTGCCATTTACTCCTCCGTGGGATTTTCCCAACCCAGAGATCTAACCAGTTTCTTTCATCTCCAGGCAGATTCTCCTCCACTAGTGACATGTAGGAAGCCTTTTGGAAGCATAACAGTTTCATATAAATAATCTACAATAATTTTACAGAATGTGATTTTTTAGCTTGAGTTTCTTAGTTACAGAGCCCGTGATGATGATTCTTATACAAGTGATTAATGCAGCAGAGCTCACCATCACTGTTGAAACTTTCAAGAGGGTGAAAAAAGCAAGATAAGCAAATAAGCCAGGCAAAGGTATGGGTTCAGCTAAAGTTCTTAAGAAGCTCTGAAAGATAGAATATCACCATGAAACTGTCATACCTTAAATCAGTGGGCCATCGTTTTGTATTTTTGATTCAGCCATTTTCTGTTACTGCCCTTGTGAGGGGGTATAACTTTCTAGGCATTTCTTAGTAAGTGGCTTCTCTAGACCCTGAGCCATTCTCAGAAAAGGGGAAGCAATGAGCCATCACGACCAAAGTTAGGGGTTAGCTGTGCTGTCCCAAGAGAGGGGTCTGAGCAGAGCGTCTACCACCAGCAGCGTCTACCACACCCACTCACTCCCAGTGTTTGTGTGTACATGAGGAGCAGCCCTTGGAAGGGAAAATGTGAATGTTAATCAGAAAGGTGCCAGATTAATCATCAAAATTATATCCTTTGTGTGTGTGTCAGATTGCAGAGTTATCTGACAATTATCCAGCTAAGAAATGGGACCTAGGATACACTCATTTAATACTTTATTTTGCAGTGAAAAATAATGTGCTCATGGTAAAACAGATCTAGACTCTTTGAAGTTCCCTTCCTAACAAAACAGTGTCAGCTCAAAGCCTTGATCCTGAATTGGAGATACAAAGTCCTGGAGCTATGAAACTAGATCTTCAATGGGATAGACTTGCCAGTTTTCAAAGGAGTAAGAATTCCATGTGAGAGAAAATTTCCACATTCTCTTACATCTTCTCTAGATCTTTTTATCTACTACATTAAATATATTCAAGAAGGATTTCAACACTCAATTTCATGTGACTATAGAATAAAAAAATTTAAATCAAGAGAAACTTTATGAAGTTCTCGTCACTAGTATTACAGCATTCCCATGCTAAAAGCAAAGTCCACTAGAGCTTAGACAGCCTTTCTTGTTTTACAAATCTGACTCCTTTCCTTGAATTCTTCGAAAAACTGTCTCATATTTCTACTGGCTCATGATACTTTGTGTCCTCATTAGCTTTGTGATTTTTAATTGAGTTGATTCCATCTTACAATAATTTTACAGAATGTGATTTTTTAGCTTGAGTTTCTTAGTTACAGAGCCCGTGATGATGATTCTTATACAAGTGATTAATGCAGCAGAGCTCACCATCACTGTTGAAACTTTCAAGAGGGTGAAAAAAGCAAGATAAGCAAATAAGCCAGGCAAAGGTATGGGTTCAGCTAAAGTTCTTAAGAAGCTCTGAAAGATAGAATATCACCATGAAACTGTCATACCTTAAATCAGTGGGCCATCGTTTTGTATTTTTGATTCAGCCATTTTCTGTTACTGCCCTTGTGAGGGGGTATAACTTTCTAGGCATTTCTTAGTAAGTGGCTTCTCTAGACCCTGAGCCATTCTCAGAAAAGGGGAAGCAATGAGCCATCACGACCAAAGTTAGGGGTTAGCTGTGCTGTCCCAAGAGAGGGGTCTGAGCAGAGCGTCTACCACCAGCAGCGTCTACCACACCCACTCACTCCCAGTGTTTGTGTGTACATGAGGAGCAGCCCTTGGAAGGGAAAATGTGAATGTTAATCAGAAAGGTGCCAGATTAATCATCAAAATTATATCCTTTGTGTGTGTGTCAGATTGCAGAGTTATCTGACAATTATCCAGCTAAGAAATGGGACCTAGGATACACTCATTTAATACTTTATTTTGCAGTGAAAAATAATGTGCTCATGGTAAAACAGATCTAGACTCTTTGAAGTTCCCTTCCTAACAAAACAGTGTCAGCTCAAAGCCTTGATCCTGAATTGGAGATACAAAGTCCTGGAGCTATGAAACTAGATCTTCAATGGGATAGACTTGCCAGTTTTCAAAGGAGTAAGAATTCCATGTGAGAGAAAATTTCCACATTCTCTTACATCTTCTCTAGATCTTTTTATCTACTACATTAAATATATTCAAGAAGGATTTCAACACTCAATTTCATGTGACTATAGAATAAAAAAATTTAAATCAAGAGAAACTTTATGAAGTTCTCGTCACTAGTATTACAGCATTCCCATGCTAAAAGCAAAGTCCACTAGAGCTTAGACAGCCTTTCTTGTTTTACAAATCTGACTCCTTTCCTTGAATTCTTCGAAAAACTGTCTCATATTTCTACTGGCTCATGATACTTTGTGTCCTCATTAGCTTTGTGATTTTTAATTGAGTTGATTCCATCTTACAATTTTTTTCCTGTAGAATTTAATAAAATTAAATTTTATATATTTTCTAAAATGTAAATTTAATATACTTTCCATTTACATTCATTAGAACATATTGACTATATTCCCTATACTATACAGTATATCCTAGAGACTACCTTACACCCAGTAGTTTGTGTCTCAAACTACCCAACTCCTGTATTGCCCTCTCTCTTTCTCTCTCCCCACAAATTGTAAGTACTAATTTGTTCTTTGTATCTCTGAGTCAGCTTCTGTTTTGCCATATTTACGAGTTTGTTGAATTTTTAGATTCCACATATAGATTATGTCATAACAATATTTCTTTCTCTGTCCAGCTTATTTCACTTGGCATAATGCCCTACAGATTCATCCATGCTGCTACAAATTTCATTTTTTTTTTAAATTTTAGATTTTTTTTTCCTTTATTTTAAAGATTTTACAGAGTTTTGTTGTTCACAGACATGTATGTTCCCAGATCATTCATATGCATATCCCTGGACCCTCCCCCCACCCAGTTCCCCCACTCCCATCCCTCCAGACCATCGCCCCAAGTGGTTGTAGGTACTCCTATTCCCTTAGCACAATGACAATAGCTATCTTTTTCACACATGACAGTATAGGTTTCCATGTTACTCCCTCCATGCCTCCCTCCCACTGTTCGGTCTCCACAATGTCTTTATGTCTATTCTCTGTTTTTTCATGAGTTCACTGCGTGTGTTATCATGACCATCTTACAAGATCCCATATATATGAGTTAGTATACTGTACTTGTCTTTCTCTTTTTGACTTACTTCACTTTTTATGATAGGTTCTAGAGCTAGCCACCTCATTAGGACTGAGTCTTCTGCATTTCTTTTAACAGCTGAGTAGTATTCCATTGTATGTATGTACCAGATCTTCTGTATCCATTCATTTGTCGATGAACATCTAGGTTGCTTCCATGTTCTGGCTATTGTATAGAGAGCTGCAATGAACATTGGGGTACAGGTGCTTCTTTCATTTTTGATTTCATCAGGATATAGGCCTATAGGGATTGCTGGGTCATAGGGTGCTTCATGTGTATATGGATATATATGCTATATGTCTTTATCTTCTTTATCCTTTCATCTGTTAATGGACACTTAACTTGCTTCCACATCTTGGTTATTGCAAATAATGTTGCTATGAACATTGAAGTACATATATCTTTTTGATTTAGTGTTTTTGTTTTGTTTTGGGGTGGGATATATAACAAGGATTGGAATTGTTGGGTTATATGTAGTTCTGTTTAGTTTTTTGAGAAGCATCTATATTATATTCCACAGTGACTGCACTAAGTTACATTCTCATCAGCTGTGCACAAAGGTCCCTTTTTTTCCACATCCTCACCAACATTTGTCATTTGTGCCCTTTCTCGCGATAGCTGTTCTGACAGGTGTGAGAACTGAGACCATGGTTTAAGGTGGATTTGTCGCAGAGAGAATTTGTTTACCTATACAAAGTGCTAAGGGATAATTTTCATTCTCAGTTTGACTATGGGACACAATGCTGCACAAAAACCTCTCATGTTAGATTACTTCTAACATGTTAGATTAATTTTTGAGAAGAAACATGAGAAGACTTCTTATGTTAGATTAATTTTTTTCTTGTACCCAATGTCAAAGTCTTCAAGTTTCCATTTTACCCTATTCTATACGATTATGCTTTTTCTTAGCTGCATTGCATTTTTCCTAGTTCATACTTGATAGATTTAGAGTTTTAGCATTGTGTAGGCTAATGCCATTTGGATGGGGCCTACTTTGTTTCTGCTCTCCTATGTCTTACATAATCAAGTGGGAAAGAAAACTAAAGGTTATCAGGGAATAAAGGATACTCTTAGGTTAGTAAGAAACTTCAACCTTAATTTTAACTCTTCCTCTCACTTGATTTTTTGTTCTCTGAATATTTCACAATACAGATACAATACAATGATATTGAATAAGTGAATAAATAAGTATATACAAATTTATGTATATATCTGTTTATAACATAAATATATGTCTATGTATTTATAAGATATATATGAACAATGCTAAATAAATAGATGGATAGTGATTAATTTTATAAATGTTTTATAAGATAGGTATAGTACTAACTTTATTGGGTGTTCTTTTGGTATTAGTATGTCTATCAATGCTATATAAATTACTTCAACCTCACTTATAGTTCCTAAAACCTTTTTTATATTTTTTGTCTACTAGTGTTTTATAAGACTCTGTTTTTCGACTCACCTAAAACTTAATTATTCTATTGTGCCTTTGGTTGGTTTTCATTTATTTACTTTCAATGCTTCAGGTTCTAAGTAGCAATTGAACCTGTACCACTCAGTTCAACTTGTTAAATTTTATTCCTTCTTTCTTCCTTTAAATTCTTAGAGAGTAAATTGTCATTAAGACACTTTGTTTTATAATCCATTTTTTTCATATTATAATCACTTCAAATTGCAATGAAGTCTCTCAAAATATAAAGCTCTATGGAGCATTGCAAGATAATCATTGATGAGCTAACAACTAGTTTGATAACATACAACAAAGGCAGGTTTAAGTGCTTGTGTATCCTTATTTTTTCTCCAAATTCTGATTTATCAAGTATATTTATTAGTAATTGTTTTGTTTTCTTTTGTTTTAAATTGTAAGTCTATTAGCAGTATTGTTCTTGTGTGTGAAAATGGTCAATTAGTTTGACGTGTTGATCAAAGTTGATAGTTATTATTGCTCACACCCTTTAAAATGCACCTCCTTATCTTCTGGTTTCTATTAATGTTTTTGAATAACCTAGTATCAGAATAACTGATTGCTTGACTGGTAATCTGCCTTTTCTCTTTGACCACTTCAAATTTTTTTCTTGATTTTATTGTCTTCATTGTCTGTTTAGCTTTACTCCATATGCTATTTTGTCTTGTTATTGGATTTTGAGATTCTGTAATTTTAATTTTCTTTTTAGAACTTTCGTGTTACCCTTTGAAAGTTTCCTAGAACGTTCTTATGGTCTTTGATCCTTGATTGAATTTTTGTCTTCCTAAATTCTATCTGTTTATATATACTTATACTTTGTAGTTGGTAATTCCAGACCTAAGGTTGTTGGGATCTAATTCTATGTTTGTTCTTGCTGACTTTTCACAGTTGTAGCTTCCCACCTGTGTTCATAAGTTTTCTGGTGGTATTTGCCTTTTTTTTTTTTGTATCAAACGTGTATATGTGTTTTATTTTTTTAAATTTTATGTATTTATTTATTTTACAAATTTTGGGGCCTCTTTTATTGATTTTTTTTTATCCATTTATTTTCATCCATCTTTATTCTTTGACCTGTGTGGGCCTTTCATCTCAGTAATCTCTCTCATGGCAGAGCCTTAGCTCTGGGCACATACACTCCAGAGAGCTGGCTGGACACACCAGTCCAGCCGTTCCACAGCAAGTGGGATCTTCTTGGGCCAGGGATCGAACTGGTGACCCTTGCACTGCAAACTGGACTCTTTACCCACTGGACCACCAGGGAAGTCCCTGTATTTGCTTTATTATTAATATGTGGATATTCTGACTGGTCTTAGATGAAGATACTTTCCTAGGTCAAATATTTCCTTTTTTTATATATAATTTATTTATTTTTAATTGCCAGATATTTGCTTTACAATATTGTGTTGGTTTCTACCATATGTCAATATGAGTCAGCCATAACTATACATGTGTCATCTTCCTTTTGAACCATTTGTTTCTGCAAGGTGCACTTCCAACTGAAGACTGTTTTTAGATTAATTTCTTACATAATGATTTCATTAACCACACAGACTATATAAGATTTAAACCCAAAATATGTATGAGGGCAGAGTTGTGATTACCTATGTTTGTGTAATCTTTTTTTCACAGAAGGTGGTGATAAAATGAGGAAGGAAAGAGACATTTTTACTAGTCAGAGGTGAAGCCACATCAGCAGGATATTTTGTAACCTCACATTGCTAGAAGGTATATTGGGTTTATTTTACCCAACCCATTTATCAAGAAAAAAATCTTTTCAAAAGTTACAGCTAAAATAGTTACAATTGTAACTATAGATCAATCTGATACACATTAGATTCATATTTTTTCCTAGTTTTCTATGGCTGCTATAACAAATTACTGTAAACATGGTGGCTTAACATAGCACAAATCCATCATCTTACATTTCTGGAGGTCAGAAATCCAACATGGGTCTCACTCTGCTCAAATCAGGTGATGTCAAGACTGCCATCTATGTCTGAAGGATATAGGAGAGGATAATTTATGTATAATTTTTTGTTCCTTTGCTTTTTCTCTATTTTCCTGCTTTTGTAGGTCCTCACATTCCATGGCTCATAACTTTCTTTCACCTTCAAAACAGGAATGCAGGATGCACATCACATCATCTCAAATCACTCCCGTCTTGTTTCATTATCACATCATCTCTGGCATGGATTCACCTCCTTCTATCTCCCTCATATAAGGATCTTGTAATTATATCCAGCCCACATGGATGATCCAGAATACGATCCTCTCTTAAATTCAGTTGATTTGTAAATTTTACCTCATAGATAGTATTTGTAACTTTAATTTTCCTTTAGCATATGACCTAAAATAATAGGTTCAAGGGATTAGGATAAGAACAACCTCAACCCTGTATTTGCTTTATTATTAATATGTGGATATTCTGACTGGTCTTAGATGAAGATACTTTCCTAGGTCAAATATTTCCTTTTTTTATATATAATTTATTTATTTTTAATTGCCAGATATTTGCTTTACAATATTGTGTTGGTTTCTACCATATGTCAATATGAGTCAGCCATAACTATACATGTGTCATCTTCCTTTTGAACCATTTGTTTCTGCAAGGTGCACTTCCAACTGAAGACTGTTTTTAGATTAATTTCTTACATAATGATTTCATTAACCACACAGACTATATAAGATTTAAACCCAAAATATGTATGAGGGCAGAGTTGTGATTACCTATGTTTGTGTAATCTTTTTTTCACAGAAGGTGGTGATAAAATGAGGAAGGAAAGAGACATTTTTACTAGTCAGAGGTGAAGCCACATCAGCAGGATATTTTGTAACCTCACATTGCTAGAAGGTATATTGGGTTTATTTTACCCAACCCATTTATCAAGAAAAAAATCTTTTCAAAAGTTACAGCTAAAATAGTTACAATTGTAACTATAGATCAATCTGATACACATTAGATTCATATTTTTTCCTAGTTTTCTATGGCTGCTATAACAAATTACTGTAAACATGGTGGCTTAACATAGCACAAATCCATCATCTTACATTTCTGGAGGTCAGAAATCCAACATGGGTCTCACTCTGCTCAAATCAGGTGATGTCAAGACTGCCATCTATGTCTGAAGGATATAGGAGAGGATAATTTATGTATAATTTTTTGTTCCTTTGCTTTTTCTCTATTTTCCTGCTTTTGTAGGTCCTCACATTCCATGGCTCATAACTTTCTTTCACCTTCAAAACAGGAATGCAGGATGCACATCACATCATCTCAAATCACTCCCGTCTTGTTTCATTATCACATCATCTCTGGCATGGATTCACCTCCTTCTATCTCCCTCATATAAGGATCTTGTAATTATATCCAGCCCACATGGATGATCCAGAATACGATCCTCTCTTAAATTCAGTTGATTTGTAAATTTTACCTCATAGATAGTATTTGTAACTTTAATTTTCCTTTAGCATATGACCTAAAATAATAGGTTCAAGGGATTAGGATAAGAACAACCTCAATCTCTCCAGTTAAGCTCCTTTCCTTCCTCTCTGATTAGGATGCACTTCCTTCATATAACTGCTTGATCACCCTTATGTCTTTCAGGTCTCAGCTCCACTGTCCCCTTATCAGTCTTTTTTTGAACATTCTGTTTAAAATGGCAACCCCATTCCTTTTTTTTTCTTTTATTTATTTATTTATTTTGGGCGGAGGTTGGGGAGGGAGGGGGGTGGGCGGGCCACTTCTGTTGGTCTTTCATTTCTCCATTTTTCATCTGTCTTTGTTCTCTGGCTCCTGTGGGCCTCCCATCGCGGTGGCATCTGTTGCTGCAGAGCACCGGCTCTGGGCACATGCACTCCAGAGCTCCGGCTCGGTAATTGGACACATCGGTCCAGCCGCTCCGCAGCACGTGGGATCTTCCCAGGCCAGGAATCGAACCGGCGCCCCTTGCACTGCAAGGCGGTGTCCTTACCCACTGGACCACCAGGGGAAGCCCCCCATTCCTTTTTTCAAACCTAATTCCCTTCACTCTTTTGTATTATTTTTGTTTAACGTTTACTTTTTTCCCAACTGGTTAATGTTTAATGCTTGCCAGACCTGTGTCAAGACTCTAAATAGAGATCTACATACTGTAAATATGTTTGTTTTGAATCAAGGTAGCAAATGTTACATGAAATGTGTTTTATCCCTCCACCTAAATAAGTTTACTTTCATAGCAAACTTGAAGTCTGGTTTTGCAATTAAAACTGAGCAGTGTTTCAGCTCCTAGCTTAAATTTTGAACCCTGTGTTTTCCCTGTTAAGGCCTAATTCCCCACCTTGAGAACACCTATGTTCTTTCCAGGCAATAAGTCAAAACTGTGAGTTATACCTGCTGTACACAGGACCCTTTGGCTCCTTGCACACAGGTTTGCACACAGGCAGGACTCTTGGGCACGAGAGTGGAGCTTTATATATATATATATATATATATAGACATACATGTTTTTTGGCCTCTTTTGTTGGTTATTTATTTATTTATTATTTTCACCCATCCTTACTATTTGGCCTGTGTGGGCTTCCCACCGCGCTGGCCTCTCTCCTCGCAGAGAACCAGCTCTGGGCACATGCAATCCAGACCACTGGCTCACAATTGGACACACCAGCCCAGCCACTTCTCAGCGTGTGGGATCTTCCTGGGCCAGGGATCAAACTGGTACTCTTTGCACTGCAAGGTGGACTCTTTACCCACTGGACCACCAGGGAAGCCCTGGAGCCTTTTGAACTGGGAATTATGGGGTCTGATTATAAAAATCATGATGAGTAGGGGGAATGCCTAGCTTCCTGGTAAACAAATCTCTTAGACCCATAAACCACTTGCCCTGTAAGGAGGGTGTTTCCTGAGAAGTGCTAGCTTGGCGGCTTCTTAAAAGTACTCAATGTTTTCGGGAGCCTAAGAGGTGGCGGTGTACTCTAGCCTAGATATTTCATTCATTTATTGTATCTAGCTCCCCTGATGGAATATATACTTGATTTATGTCAGAATTTTTTAATTGATTTTGTCACTGATTTATCTCTAGTGTCTAGGATAAGGCTTATCATATGCTGTACATGTTCAACAAGTATCTATTGAGTAATGAGCAAAGTGCTTAACTCTAATAAGGCCTTCAACATAAGTTAGTTTCCTTTCTTCTTTGTGAGCTGCTAGCAGGCCTCTGTAAAGGTCAACTTCTAGTATTAATAGAATAGGCCAAAAGTATTTGTTTTACTCGGCAGTTAATTAATGTTCTGTTCTTTCATTCTGAAAGAAGAAAAAAAGGTACCATGGTAAATATCCATAACTGATGGTTGAAAGCAAGTTTTTGATCAGAAAGCTCTACCAATGGTCAAGGTTTCCAAAAGGAAAGCAGAGACATATAGAAATGCTGAAGAAAGATCAACAGATGCAAACTAAGATTTGACAAGTCTATTCTACTCTGGGTTACAGCAAGTGATGTGTCTAGAGTGCACAGTTTAAGGAAACCTCCACCAATGAGGTTTTGCAAGTACTGACTCTGTACTCTAACAGCTCTGAGAGAAAGCATCCCTTTCGATTTTTTTCCCTCGCACTTGACTAGCCACACTCTTGTCCTGGCCCAAGTGACTTATCCATGTGTATGTGGAGGCATCTGCAAATTATAGAAATGATGCATCCTTTTCTAAAGCTGTATTCAATTTATTAATAATATCACCATCTCTACTGACTATAATTCCAAGCATGTAGCATTCCCAATTCAAAAAATTTTCTTCATCTATAAAATGTGCATGATTAAATCAACCTGACCAGGGATATTTTAAGAGTCAAATGATGTAAAGGAGGTAAAACTCAGAGACATATCACGCATTTAGTATGTGCTATTTCCTTATCTTGTGTTTATATATTTCTTGACCTAGAGCTTTAGAAATTTATATTTTGACAAATTAGAGTAAGTCTGGAACCACTTATCCTTCATTACAGAATTAACATTTATTAAATAATTAAATGCTAATCCACTCAAACTAACTATTTTCTTATGAAATTAAAGTATTAGATGTATATGTATGCAAAAAATTATTCTATCTATCTAAAATGATTCTATTTTCTAGAAAATTTATTTTATTTTCCCAATAGTGGTAGTTGAATGTATAGATAGTGAAAATTTTATCTCAAGGGGTGATTTACTACAAGAGAAACAAATCATCTCAATATAAAAGTCAACCTGAGTAGCTTTTTAAATGAGAATTACCAAAATGCTTATACATATTCATAAAATATGTATGTGGGAACACTAGCAGGCCTCTGTAAAGGTCAACTTCTAGTATTAATAGAATAGGCCAAAAGTATTTGTTTTACTCGGCAGTTAATTAATGTTCTGTTCTTTCATTCTGAAAGAAGAAAAAAAGGTACCATGGTAAATATCCATAACTGATGGTTGAAAGCAAGTTTTTGATCAGAAAGCTCTACCAATGGTCAAGGTTTCCAAAAGGAAAGCAGAGACATATAGAAATGCTGAAGAAAGATCAACAGATGCAAACTAAGATTTGACAAGTCTATTCTACTCTGGGTTACAGCAAGTGATGTGTCTAGAGTGCACAGTTTAAGGAAACCTCCACCAATGAGGTTTTGCAAGTACTGACTCTGTACTCTAACAGCTCTGAGAGAAAGCATCCCTTTCGATTTTTTTCCCTCGCACTTGACTAGCCACACTCTTGTCCTGGCCCAAGTGACTTATCCATGTGTATGTGGAGGCATCTGCAAATTATAGAAATGATGCATCCTTTTCTAAAGCTGTATTCAATTTATTAATAATATCACCATCTCTACTGACTATAATTCCAAGCATGTAGCATTCCCAATTCAAAAAATTTTCTTCATCTATAAAATGTGCATGATTAAATCAACCTGACCAGGGATATTTTAAGAGTCAAATGATGTAAAGGAGGTAAAACTCAGAGACATATCACGCATTTAGTATGTGCTATTTCCTTATCTTGTGTTTATATATTTCTTGACCTAGAGCTTTAGAAATTTATATTTTGACAAATTAGAGTAAGTCTGGAACCACTTATCCTTCATTACAGAATTAACATTTATTAAATAATTAAATGCTAATCCACTCAAACTAACTATTTTCTTATGAAATTAAAGTATTAGATGTATATGTATGCAAAAAATTATTCTATCTATCTAAAATGATTCTATTTTCTAGAAAATTTATTTTATTTTCCCAATAGTGGTATTTGAATGTATAGATAGTGAAAATTTTATCTCAAGGGGTGATTTACTACAAGAGAAACAAATCATCTCAATATAAAAAGTCAACCTGAGTAGCTTTTTAAATGAGAATTACCAAAATGCTTATACATATTCATAAAAATATGCACTTGATGTGGGAACACATAGAAGTAAAGGTTCAGGTCTGAGATTAATGTTTTAATCTTATATTTATATTTTTCCTGTAAATTAAACCTCTTTAAATTCTACCCTCTCTTTTGATAGCATTTGCTTATCTTAGCTCTGTCTGAATTTCAGTGGTAAATCCTTTTTTTAAGCATTTTGCTAAATTATTTATACTAATTATATTCTTTAGTCATTAATGAATCAAGCATTTTATTGTTGAATTTGCCAAAATAGAATACAAAACCCTAGAATTTCCCCCCGAATAGTCTGAACAACTAGTACCTACTGAGAGACAAAGGAAATATAATTAGAAACTTACCCTTATTAATGTATATTATTATTATTACTGGTTTAAATGATTCAATAATTTTTCTAAGAATAATCTTTTTCACAGAAAACACTCAAAATAAGATTAATTATGGACACCAGCTGTACTTTTAAAACTAATGTATTTCAGAAATAATAAAGAAGAGTCAACATCTTCCTTTGCTTTCACTCTCTTCTGAAAGACTCATTTTTAAAACTCATTTGTTGTGAAAGTAAAGGTGTTTTGTAGTGAGTTGTGGCAGAATCTGGCTAACTTGCTCCCAGAGACACTACCATGAATTATAACCAAGAGAATTACAAAGTCATACCTGGTTTGGAAGTGAATCTTATATCCATGTCTTTTCCATGATTCTGGAAAGCTAAATGTATATGGGCAGTGTAAGAATAACTGTTTATTATTAATTCAATTTAGAAATATCTCAAAGGTATACAGAGCTACTAACCATAGAGAGGTAATTTATCAAATACTCAAAAGTAAGTAGTAATGAGTAATCATAAAAAATAAAATCCTTAACATTTGTAATACATTATTTTGAGACACATACTTATTTTGGGGGGTGTCATGGGGGGCTTCCCCAGTGACTCAGCAGTAAACAATCTGCCTGAAATGTTGGAGCCACAGATGTGGGTTTGACCCCTGGGTCAGGAAGTTGCTGTGGAAGAGGGCATGGCAAGCCATTCCAGTATTCTTGCCTGGGGCATCCCAAGGACAAAAGAACCTGGCTGGCTGTAGTCCATAGGGTTGCAGAGTTGGATACAACTGAGCAAGCATGTATGCACTTAATAATAATATGCATGAAATTGAAAAGAAAAAGTATGTTTACTATTATCATTAACATGTTACACAGGTCATGACTGGGACAAAATTCATAAAAACTTCAACTTAAATTTCCTAAAAAGATCCCTAGTTAATGTGGTCCACACACAGTTCCATAGCAGGTTTTTAGTTAACCTTATGAACCTTTGTATTGGCCTAAGAGCTGATTTACTTTTTGTAAGTACTCATATGCTAATATGGCTAGTTATAGGTAACTGCTTGTGTACATGGTGACAAAGGGTTATAGGTGTATGTATCTCAGCTTCATTTTCTAAGCAACTGTACTCATTATTCCCTTTTTTTTTTAAAGGTTTTTGGGGGAGTGGGTTGTGGGGAGAGGGGAGCGGGCAGGTCACTTCTGTTGGTCTTTCCTTTACCTATTTTTCATCCATCTTTGTTCTTTGGCCCGTGTGGGCCTCCCATCACAGTGGCCTCTGTTGTCACAGAGCACCAGCTCTGGCCACATGCGCTTCAGAGTTCCGGTTTGGTAATTGGGCACATCTGTCCAGCCACTCTGTGGCACATGGGATCTTCCCAGGCCAGGGGTCGAATGAGCGCCCCTTGCACTGCAAGGCAGTGTCCTTACCCACTGGACCACCAAGGAAGCCCTTATTATTCCCATTTTATAAATGAAGTATCTTATATCCATGTCTTTTCCATGATTCTGGAAAGCTAAATGTATATGGGCAGTGTAAGAATAACTGTTTATTATTAATTCAATTTAGAAATATCTCAAAGGTATACAGAGCTACTAACCATAGAGAGGTAATTTATCAAATACTCAAAAGTAAGTAGTAATGAGTAATCATAAAAAATAAAATCCTTAACATTTGTAATACATTATTTTGAGACACATACTTATTTTGGGGGGTGTCATGGGGGGCTTCCCCAGTGACTCAGCAGTAAACAATCTGCCTGAAATGTTGGAGCCACAGATGTGGGTTTGACCCCTGGGTCAGGAAGTTGCTGTGGAAGAGGGCATGGCAAGCCATTCCAGTATTCTTGCCTGGGGCATCCCAAGGACAAAAGAACCTGGCTGGCTGTAGTCCATAGGGTTGCAGAGTTGGATACAACTGAGCAAGCATGTATGCACTTAATAATAATATGCATGAAATTGAAAAGAAAAAGTATGTTTACTATTATCATTAACATGTTACACAGGTCATGACTGGGACAAAATTCATAAAAACTTCAACTTAAATTTCCTAAAAAGATCCCTAGTTAATGTGGTCCACACACAGTTCCATAGCAGGTTTTTAGTTAACCTTATGAACCTTTGTATTGGCCTAAGAGCTGATTTACTTTTTGTAAGTACTCATATGCTAATATGGCTAGTTATAGGTAACTGCTTGTGTACATGGTGACAAAGGGTTATAGGTGTATGTATCTCAGCTTCATTTTCTAAGCAACTGTACTCATTATTCCCTTTTTTTTTTAAAGGTTTTTGGGGGAGTGGGTTGTGGGGAGAGGGGAGCGGGCAGGTCACTTCTGTTGGTCTTTCCTTTACCTATTTTTCATCCATCTTTGTTCTTTGGCCCGTGTGGGCCTCCCATCACAGTGGCCTCTGTTGTCACAGAGCACCAGCTCTGGCCACATGCGCTTCAGAGTTCCGGTTTGGTAATTGGGCACATCTGTCCAGCCACTCTGTGGCACATGGGATCTTCCCAGGCCAGGGGTCGAATGAGCGCCCCTTGCACTGCAAGGCAGTGTCCTTACCCACTGGACCACCAAGGAAGCCCTTATTATTCCCATTTTATAAATGAAGTATCTTTTATGTTCAGATTGAGAAACTTTATCTGAGGGCACACAGTTAATGAGAGACAAAGTCAGAATTATAACTCATCTGCTCAGTTATAGAAAGGTGTGCTAGATTTCTTTATACTTGTGTCAATTGCCCTGTCACCTATCCCAACTTGACTACTTAAGAAAACTTTGTAAGATACTGATCCTGAAACCTGGGTCTGCATATCCTTCATAGCTCTGATCACTTGATCCCTGTGTGGGAATCATCCTGACCAAAGTGGAAAAGTCTTAAGAACTTCAGAATGCCTCTTTGAATATCAGCCTCAAACTCTTCCTTTCTTTTACTCTAATTCTGACTGTGCACCTTATCTGTACTCCATGAGTTGTTGTCTTATTTTTAATCATGACCTTATACTCGTTTTTCTTTCTGGTTTCTAATCTTGGTATCCCACCCTTGGTCCTAAGAAGTGTCCTCATATTTTGCACACCAAGGGACTTGAGTTCCGTTTTTGAGTTATGGTCACTAGGATGGAGGGTCTTCCCAAGTGGTTCAGTGGTAAAAGAATCCACCTGCCAAAGTAGGCGACATAGGAGATGCTAGTATGATCCCTGGAAAGATTCCCTGGAGGAGGAAATGGCAACCCACTCTAGTATTCTTACCTGGAGAATCCCATGGACACAGGAGCCTGGTAGGCTACCATCCATAGGGTCACAAAGAGTCAGACATGACAAAGTCTGCATTCACATACTAGGGTGGAATGAAAATTTCCTCCTTATGGATTTTTCAGATGTCCTTCACCTGCTTTACTTGCTCTTGTGCCATCCACTTCTTTTTTGAGAACTTCTTCTCTTGTGGCTACACATCTTAGAGAGTGTCACCTGCTATCTGGGTAAGCGACTTTATCTTCCATAACTTTAGCTGTCTCTTCCAGGGGACAGGTCTGATTTATTTCTTGGTGCATTTCTTCTACTTTGTTCCACTGTTTTTAATGGGAAAATTTCATCATTTTTTTTTTAAATAAATGCAACAAAACAGGGAAAGTTATAATTTTTTCAGATTTTAACAGGTGTTGGTAAACTATCATTTTTTTTCTGCCATTTTTATCTCTCAATTTTAAAAACATGTTATTAATGTTCACTAATTATTAGCCAGATCATGACACAGTTTGCATAAATTGAGTTCAAAACATAGCAGTTGTGTTTGTATATAAGGAGAATGTACTGATTCCACATGCTTTCAGGCTATCCCTCCTATTGTGTGGTAATTTATCGAAAGACTAACAATGACTCACCAACAATCCTGCAATTCCAGCATGTTAAATTAGGAAATGGTAAGAGTAAGAAAGGTCAAACCTGAGTTAAACAGGTCAAGTCCTTGTAAAATATATGTGTACATGTGTGTGTAGTAATAAGATAGCATTTGTCAGTCACCCATTAAATATCAAAGTATTTAGGCATAATTATCTTTTGAGATTGTCACTATATCAAAATGGACTTTAGAAAGTACATTAGAACTAGAGTAAATAGAGGAATTAGTGTAATTAGAGTCATATGTTGCTGCTGTAATACCCAAGTATTCTTACTAATCATGAATGCAATCTTAAGCAGGATGATTTTATATTTTTATACAAGTAAAATCTCTGTGTATTTGTGCCAGCTAGTAAGGCTGCTATCAACCCTTTGAAATAAGAAGATTAAGCTTGGTTAATAAGTAGAATCTACCAAAGGTATTCATTTATTTACAAAAATTATTTGTTGAGCATCTACGTTTTTCCAGTCACTGGGGATAGAGTGATGAACAGAGAAGTAAACATCACTGCTCTCTTGAAGCGTATTCTAGTGGAATAGTTAAAAAAGAAATGAGACTACTTATAGAACCAGTTCTTCTTAACAGCTGTGTGACCATGGATAGAACACATGTGTTGCCTCAAAAACACTGAACCCAGAAACTTGAACCTTGGGTCTCTGTGTTTCATTTCTATTTCTCTAAAATCCTTAGCTTTATTCTAACTCGTTGCCTTATTCACCTGGCAATAAAGATGGTCTTATGGAAAACTTTAAACTTGACATAATTTGTGGCTAGATGAGCCTGTTCCTGTACAAATGCAGAAATTTTAGGAAAGAGAGTTCTGGGCCCAGATCAAGTTAAATGCCAAACTCTGGGCCTAGTAAACACAGCCAGGGTAGTAACATGCAAGGATATGCCAATGTTTATGATGGCTATATGAATGGCAGTGAAGGAGAGTAGTCCTAGGAGATTCAGGTGCCACGTAGATGGTCTTCAGAGATATCCTCTATAAAGAATAATGGGTTCAAATATCGGGTTGACCAAAAAGGTCATTCAGGTTTTCCATAAGATGTTATGGAAAAACTCGATTGAACTTTTCGACCAACTCAATAAAGCACAATGTACTGTCTTGCTCGTCATTCTAAATATTATGAGGAATACATGTGATTTAAAATTGTACATATGCAAATGAACTTATATGAGTTTATGTATTCTTTTGTATGCACTGTTGAAGAAATACAAGAATTGCATTGTAGAGTAAAGACTAAGAGTGGGGATAGTTCTTTGTAATGTAACCCACCATAACCTGTGGAGTATTATGAGGACCAGTGGTGCAATGACAGTTTTCATGTGCTGGGAATGATCAGCTTCCAGTATTTGTTGTATTCTAAGTTAGATGCAGCCTAGAAATAGGACTGTGGATAATAGTAACTTCAGTTTCTGTGGGGAAACAATTTTTTGTTACAGACATATTTTAAAGGTCATGCACATTAGATATCAGCCCTAGTAGTTTTCTGTGGCCTCATTCTACAAAATATGTGTTTTCCTAGAAGGCAAAAATCAATCAAGTTTTCATAAAGTACTTTTATTGTATCTTGATAAAGATTATTACTGTCCTGACTTCTATTATTAGTTATTATAATCAACTTATCCCAGACATTCAGTTCTACCATCATAAAATAGTTACTGTT
This sequence comes from Tragulus kanchil, assembly GCA_022376925.1. NCBI lineage: Eukaryota > Metazoa > Chordata > Mammalia > Artiodactyla > Tragulidae > Tragulus > Tragulus kanchil. Next base: position 113,869,309 of record JAIOJX010000023.1, on the reverse strand, counting down.
TTCCTCTCATGTTTACCTAAAAGTTGTTTATACGTTATGAAACATAAACTGAACTTACGCAAAGATCAATTGCAAATCTTATGAAAGTGTGATACTAGGTACTCTTAAAAGCTGGTGCTTCAATTAATAGAATTTTCAAGATGCTGAGTTCAATTCTTTTGGGTAAAGCCTGAAAGTTGCCTGGATCATGGGGTAGTTCCATTTTAAATGTCTATCAACAGATGTATGAATGTGTATATACCCCATACACACACACAATGAAATATAGCTTTATGAAAGAAGAAAAACACCTTCATATGTGTCAACATGGATGCATTTATAAGACATGCTAACTGAAAGAAGCCATCAGAGAAGGACAGTTCTACGTGTATGAGATATCTAAAGCAAACAGACTCTTAGAAACTGAAAGTAGAATGATGGTTGCCAGTAAGTGGGTAGAGGAGGAAATGTAGTATTGCTGTTCAGTGAGTATAAAGTTTTAGTTATGCATGATGAGTAAGTTTTAGAGATGTGCTAAACAACATTGTGCTTTTAGTTCACAATACTTTACACTTAAAAATTCCAAAGGTTTGTTCTTATGGTATGTATGTTTTACTATAATGAAAATATAAAATAATAAAATGACAATGAATTATAATGCATTAAAAAGTCTTGGTACAAGGATATGCATATGACTGATCTGGGAACATACATGTCAGTGAACAACAAAACTCTGTAAAACCTTTAAAATAAAGAATTAAAAAAAAAAAAAAAGTCTTGGTACAGGGTTCTGAACTTGCTGAAACAACTTTTAGACAGCACCAGAGGTCTAGAATAGGATTTCCAGAACGTACTTTAGATCAGAATCAGGTATACTTCATGAAAGCAAATTACTGACCTAATATCAAGAGGAAAGAGAATTATTCAAACAGATTGGAATGTATAGATGAAGGAACTTTGATTGTGGCTATTAACTTGAAATTTTTGTGATTTTTTAAAATGTTTTCTGCTGGACACATGAGTAACCTCTTTCTTTTCCCTCTTAAATCACTGTTTCATATAGATTCAATAAGAATATTGTTAACATTAGAGCAGCTGATTTTGCAATAAAGTCAAAATCTCTTGTACCTTGTTTTAGAATATATTCAGTTCAGTTCAGTCATTTAGTCATGGTTGACTCTCTGTGACCCCTTAGACCCCAACCATCTTGTCATGTCCATTGACTCAGTGATGCCATCCAACCATCTTGTCCTCTGTCATCCCCTTCTTCTTTTGCCTTTTGGCACTATAAGCCATCATTAAAGCACAAGGGTATAACTTCATATGTGGAGCTAGTGTCTCCATGCCCTTACTAGGATTCCTGAGTATTGGCTGAATTTGACTTGCAGAGAGAGACTTCTGCCTACTGTAGTGGCTGCCTGGGGAACCGATATGACATGTCCTAGAAATGCAGAGATATTTGGCCATTGGGAGATGGAAATTTGGAGGAATCCAATGGAGAAATCATTTACTTTTCCTCTAGAGATAATGATATTGAGATGTGGTTTCATATGGTTCCTCAAAAGATGACAAAAAGTTTGAACAAGCAGGTATGTTTGTTATAAACTTATGGCATTTCAGTATGAGGTAATAAATTCACTTGTATTTCCAGTGAATACATATAAACATATATTTTTTTGAACACAGAAAGATGCATAGAAAGTTCATAATATTGTTTTAACCTAAGGAATGAAGGAGGATCCAAGATTTGAAGGGGATGTGTTTCAAAATAAAACTTTAGATTTATCTGCAATCTTATCTTCCTTGATCTTTTTTTTAAGGAAACTGATTTATATAGTAATGATGTATTTTAAAGTAATGTTTGACTTTAATCAAGCATTTCCTGTAATAGATATTCTAGAGACTCCTTACTCTAAAAATTGTAAAATAGAATGGCATCATGGAATAAAGTGGAGTAAGGAAATAGAACAGCTCCATTTTTAGTCTGGCAGACTGCAGTGAAAATCACTTAAGAAATCAAACAACAATCTTAAGCTTAATCAGCTGTTTCTAAATACAAGGAATGATTTCACAGAAATATATTCTTCTTGAATTGGCTAGACACTGCATTGTTCTTCAGAACTAAATTATTCCCTTGAGCAATGTGTAGGAAAACCTTTGATTTGATTTGAAAAATTGAAGAAACAAACATTGGGAAATATTGATGGGAAAAGGGAGCAATTCAGAGAGTAAGAGACTTCAATCGAGTAAATAGAAAGTTTCTTTAGAGTGAACCGTATTTGAAGGTGGATTCTCTTGTGACATTAAGCAGCTAAGAAAAGGACCTCAATTCAGAAACTGAAGCATCCACTCATGACTCAAGGTACTGTCTCTTAAGAATGGCAAACGTCTGACTTTGTACTTTGAATCCTCAAAGTTTATTTTAAACAGAAAACTTTATATCTTTCCATATTTAGAAAAAATTAACTTGTCACACTACATTAAGGCAACATATTTGGAATCAACAGAGCCTAGTGTCATAGTGATGGAGAAAATGAAAAGATGAAGGACCTTCCACAGACCTTGTCCATGTCAGCAAGGGGAGATCTGAAGCTTGAGCATCATTCTATCAAACACACTTCCTCTGGCTGATAAAAGAGTTGGCATCACACTGCATGGTGGTAGGAGCAGCAAGTGTTAAGTCAGGCTGGAGTGCCAAACACCAGGGGACAGTGGGAGCTCAAAGAAACCTCCCCTAAGCAGACATCTCAAAAACCTGATGAGATCTAACTTTCTGCATATGCTGCTAGGTCAGACCTTCAAGATACGGAAAAGAAGTAAATGTCTAGATCACACTGAGATGTGTTTACTTTTAAATGTGAAACTTTTCCAGCCAAAAAAAGGAGAGGAAGCTAGGCATATAAATATTAAATCTTGGGTTTTCACTAACTTTTATGTAGGAAACATAAATGTTTATGACCTCTATTTGTCACCTTAGCATTAAAAAACCACTATAAATGGGGAAGGTGAAACCAAAAGACAATTCATTTTGTCCTACTTTGTAACTCCTTAAGCTGTATTTCAAAACTTAAGTGTCTGCTTGATTCTTTGCTACCTGTCCTCCTATAATTACCCAATTTTACAAGTAACTAAATTCACTCAAAATCCCACCCACTTGACCTCTTAATTATATTTAGATCGTGCAACATGTAATTAATGTGGGGTCTTTTCACATCTACATGCCCCTGCCACTCCTTAGCACTTCCTAGCCTGAGTTACCTCATAAGGAACCCTGATTACAGGCCCTTTCCCACAGTTCTTTCCCAAACTTCCATAAGAATCATCTGAAATAAAAACCTAATTCAGAGAGTAAGAGACTTCAATCGAGTAAATAGAAAGTTTCTTTAGAGTGAACCGTATTTGAAGGTGGATTCTCTTGTGACATTAAGCAGCTAAGAAAAGGACCTCAATTCAGAAACTGAAGCATCCACTCATGACTCAAGGTACTGTCTCTTAAGAATGGCAAACGTCTGACTTTGTACTTTGAATCCTCAAAGTTTATTTTAAACAGAAAACTTTATATCTTTCCATATTTAGAAAAAATTAACTTGTCACACTACATTAAGGCAACATATTTGGAATCAACAGAGCCTAGTGTCATAGTGATGGAGAAAATGAAAAGATGAAGGACCTTCCACAGACCTTGTCCATGTCAGCAAGGGGAGATCTGAAGCTTGAGCATCATTCTATCAAACACACTTCCTCTGGCTGATAAAAGAGTTGGCATCACACTGCATGGTGGTAGGAGCAGCAAGTGTTAAGTCAGGCTGGAGTGCCAAACACCAGGGGACAGTGGGAGCTCAAAGAAACCTCCCCTAAGCAGACATCTCAAAAACCTGATGAGATCTAACTTTCTGCATATGCTGCTAGGTCAGACCTTCAAGATACGGAAAAGAAGTAAATGTCTAGATCACACTGAGATGTGTTTACTTTTAAATGTGAAACTTTTCCAGCCAAAAAAAGGAGAGGAAGCTAGGCATATAAATATTAAATCTTGGGTTTTCACTAACTTTTATGTAGGAAACATAAATGTTTATGACCTCTATTTGTCACCTTAGCATTAAAAAACCACTATAAATGGGGAAGGTGAAACCAAAAGACAATTCATTTTGTCCTACTTTGTAACTCCTTAAGCTGTATTTCAAAACTTAAGTGTCTGCTTGATTCTTTGCTACCTGTCCTCCTATAATTACCCAATTTTACAAGTAACTAAATTCACTCAAAATCCCACCCACTTGACCTCTTAATTATATTTAGATCGTGCAACATGTAATTAATGTGGGGTCTTTTCACATCTACATGCCCCTGCCACTCCTTAGCACTTCCTAGCCTGAGTTACCTCATAAGGAACCCTGATTACAGGCCCTTTCCCACAGTTCTTTCCCAAACTTCCATAAGAATCATCTGAAATACTTATTAAACAAACCCAAGCTCCATCTCACACTCACAAGCATAAAACATCCTTGATCCTACAATAGGTTAGTGGAAAGATATATATTTAATAAGAATTCCACGCACATTTTACATTAGGAAAGTCTGAGGAAAGAGTGTGCTAGTGCATTGCCTCTACTCCAATCCTTTTATGTTGGTCCTCTCTTGTATGATTGCAATAGTCCATGAATGTTGTAGATTTTAATTTTCATCTCTCCTTCACTGGATATACCATCCACTCCACAGTCAGAATTTTCTTTCTGTAGTTGAAGAATTGGTGAAAGCACTTGCTATTTTTTTTTTTTAATTGGGGTATATTTGTTTTACAATGTTGCATTAGCTTCAGGTGTACTTTGAAGTTATTGTTATACAATTTTAGCTTTCTTGTTTATAATCCCCAAACAGTCGTAGGTATATCCCTGACCTGCCTACTGCTCCCACCTCTGCCCTCCCTCCCTTTTCCCTTTCCCATTCGCCCCCCAGGTTGATAATAAGCATGTTGCCTTATACTTACCAAGACATTAAAAGAAAACTTTTTAATGTGATAAAATCTTCAAAATCTGATACCAAGTTGCCTTTATTTCCTCTTTCACTGAGTTCCTCTGTATACCACATTTCTGTCACCTTAGACTTGAACGTTAGTTCCAAGTTGTGGTTTGCCCTCCTTGTATTTTTTCTGTGGTTTTTGTCTCTGATAGGACTGTCCTCCACAGATGCCCTCCATTGACATACTACTTCACATCTCTCCCTAAATTCATCTCCTCCATAATCCCCTATCCAGATGCTCAGGGACTTTGGGAAGTCATGTACACATTGCCATGTATGGCTGAGACCCTTCATTGTTCACATGAAACTATCACAAGGTTGTTAGTTGGCTATACCCCAATAAAAATTGTTTTGGTATTAATAATAATAATAAATAAAATTGAAAAAAAGAGTACATTCATAAAAGAGTAAAAGAAAAAAAGAATAATCCCCTACCCCAATCTCCCAATTCTTCAGTCAGTGCAAATGATACGTTGGGGTCCATCTGTCTAGGGGTCTATCTATCTGTCTCATTATCTATGCATCTTTCATCTTTCTATCTAACAGTTATGTTTTCTATCCTCTCTATAAGATTATAGGAACCTTGCAGGTAAGGAGGTTATATTTTTTTAATATGCTTTTCCCTCAGTGTAAGGACAGCATCCACACGTGGCAAGATCTTCATAAATAAGATTCCAATTTTATGGAATCTGAGGAAAGAGTGTGCTAGTGCATTGCCTCTACTCCAATCCTTTTATGTTGGTCCTCTCTTGTATGATTGCAATAGTCCATGAATGTTGTAGATTTTAATTTTCATCTCTCCTTCACTGGATATACCATCCACTCCACAGTCAGAATTTTCTTTCTGTAGTTGAAGAATTGGTGAAAGCACTTGCTATTTTTTTTTTTTAATTGGGGTATATTTGTTTTACAATGTTGCATTAGCTTCAGGTGTACTTTGAAGTTATTGTTATACAATTTTAGCTTTCTTGTTTATAATCCCCAAACAGTCGTAGGTATATCCCTGACCTGCCTACTGCTCCCACCTCTGCCCTCCCCCCCTTTTCCCTTTCCCATTCGCCCCCCAGGTTGATAATAAGCATGTTGCCTTATACTTACCAAGACATTAAAAGAAAACTTTTTAATGTGATAAAATCTTCAAAATCTGATACCAAGTTGCCTTTATTTCCTCTTTCACTGAGTTCCTCTGTATACCACATTTCTGTCACCTTAGACTTGAACGTTAGTTCCAAGTTGTGGTTTGCCCTCCTTGTATTTTTTCTGTGGTTTTTGTCTCTGATAGGACTGTCCTCCACAGATGCCCTCCATTGACATACTACTTCACATCTCTCCCTAAATTCATCTCCTCCATAATCCCCTATCCAGATGCTCAGGGACTTTGGGAAGTCATGTACACATTGCCATGTATGGCTGAGACCCTTCATTGTTCACATGAAACTATCACAAGGTTGTTAGTTGGCTATACCCCAATAAAAATTGTTTTGGTATTAATAATAATAATAAATAAAATTGAAAAAAAGAGTACATTCATAAAAGAGTAAAAGAAAAAAAGAATAATCCCCTACCCCAATCTCCCAATTCTTCAGTCAGTGCAAATGATACGTTGGGGTCCATCTGTCTAGGGGTCTATCTATCTGTCTCATTATCTATGCATCTTTCATCTTTCTATCTAACAGTTATGTTTTCTATCCTCTCTATAAGATTATAGGAACCTTGCAGGTAAGGAGGTTATATTTTTTTAATATGCTTTTCCCTCAGTGTAAGGACAGCATCCACACGTGGCAAGATCTTCATAAATAAGATACCTAATTTAATGGATGGGTGATGGTAAACACTTTAACGATAACTCTTGTCTTTCATCAATACAGCTAATTTGGATGTGGTTTCTTTGAAACAGAGACCCGAGATCTTCTTTCTTCCTTTTACTCCTAGCCTCCTGATCAGGAGGCTACCTTCTATCTCTCTCTCCTTACATTTTCCTCCTTGCCTGTCTTCAATTTCTAATACCTTGGCATCAGCTTAACAACTTACTAAATTAAGTCTTTTTCCAAGGTTGTCATCATAAATGGTTTTCATGGAAAGGGAAGCTACAGGGCTGACCTATACCTCTTGAGAGGCCATTCTGCATGCTGGATGGTATGAAGGGGAGAGCTGATTTGATAGCTTTTGAGGTTTGCTCACTGGCCAGATGCTTTGAGTTAACACCGTGGCCCTATCCTCAAGAATGCCTAGCGTTTGGGTTTGATGCACACTTGACTGCTTCATTTTTTCAGCACTCCAGAAATTCTGGGCTGCCCTCAGGTTGTTTGTAATATATGGGTTTATATGTTTCAAATGATGAACTGTATTTAAATTCTTTTTAAACAAAGCTGATTTGAAAACAGCTAAATTCTTTGAAATTTCAAGTTGATTTTGCTGAGTGCCTTTCAGAGTTTTAGTAGCCATGGGGCAGGGAAAGCCAAGAAAGATTGTTTGAAAAGACACTGAAACTTTAAAGATGCCCTGTATCCCCTAAAGTGCTGTCAGCTACTATATCAAATAGAAAGAAGCTTTCAGCCAGGGGAGCTTTCTGTCTAATGCCATTCTAGGGAAAGAACTGAGCAGGGAATTGTGGCTACAAGAGGGGAATTATATGATTACTCTTTTTTAAAGTATAATAGTTTATAAGCTCCTAGGCAAATAGCAATGCATTATTAATATTGATGCTCAGCACTGTAGTTGGCCAGTTGGGATTCCTGATTCTGACTTCCCTTCAGATAACAGTTTATATGGCAGGTGAGTCAATGTTAATATGTCAGGCCCCCATTTCAGATTTTACCTGAAGGACAAAACATTAGAAAACTCTGTCAAAATTTCTATATCTTTAGACTAACTCCCTGATAATTTTTTCTTAAAGGAAATGGATGGTAGTGAAGGACTAGAGTCAAAGATAGTGATGATGGTGATTTCTCTTCAGTTTTGAAGAAATTGTTAAAAATATGAATACTACTGTAAATGACATGAGAGCCTGAGAAAGATGTTTCAAGATCTAAGTCAGATTCAGCTCAACCTTCTTTTATTCATTTATAGATGAACAGATGTAACTGAGAGTTACATGTCTAATATTTTTTAGTTGAATTACCATGGGAAACCTTAGGCTATCTAAAATCTTTTGTAGTAAGAAAGGATTGGAGAAGTACAATTGGATCCACATGAGCATTTTCCCCTCTAATCTCCTGTTCTGAGAAGTGTGAGTTTATTTTAATAACTTTGTGTCTGAACAATGAAAATTTCTCTGCATATCTGGTTCTGCGTTGGGTTTAGGTGGTATAAACCGATTTTTTTTTGTCTTTTTGATTACAAACTCCAGAAATTCTGGGCTGCCCTCAGGTTGTTTGTAATATATGGGTTTATATGTTTCAAATGATGAACTGTATTTAAATTCTTTTTAAACAAAGCTGATTTGAAAACAGCTAAATTCTTTGAAATTTCAAGTTGATTTTGCTGAGTGCCTTTCAGAGTTTTAGTAGCCATGGGGCAGGGAAAGCCAAGAAAGATTGTTTGAAAAGACACTGAAACTTTAAAGATGCCCTGTATCCCCTAAAGTGCTGTCAGCTACTATATCAAATAGAAAGAAGCTTTCAGCCAGGGGAGCTTTCTGTCTAATGCCATTCTAGGGAAAGAACTGAGCAGGGAATTGTGGCTACAAGAGGGGAATTATATGATTACTCTTTTTTAAAGTATAATAGTTTATAAGCTCCTAGGCAAATAGCAATGCATTATTAATATTGATGCTCAGCACTGTAGTTGGCCAGTTGGGATTCCTGATTCTGACTTCCCTTCAGATAACAGTTTATATGGCAGGTGAGTCAATGTTAATATGTCAGGCCCCCATTTCAGATTTTACCTGAAGGACAAAACATTAGAAAACTCTGTCAAAATTTCTATATCTTTAGACTAACTCCCTGATAATTTTTTCTTAAAGGAAATGGATGGTAGTGAAGGACTAGAGTCAAAGATAGTGATGATGGTGATTTCTCTTCAGTTTTGAAGAAATTGTTAAAAATATGAATACTACTGTAAATGACATGAGAGCCTGAGAAAGATGTTTCAAGATCTAAGTCAGATTCAGCTCAACCTTCTTTTATTCATTTATAGATGAACAGATGTAACTGAGAGTTACATGTCTAATATTTTTTAGTTGAATTACCATGGGAAACCTTAGGCTATCTAAAATCTTTTGTAGTAAGAAAGGATTGGAGAAGTACAATTGGATCCACATGAGCATTTTCCCCTCTAATCTCCTGTTCTGAGAAGTGTGAGTTTATTTTAATAACTTTGTGTCTGAACAATGAAAATTTCTCTGCATATCTGGTTCTGCGTTGGGTTTAGGTGGTATAAACCGATTGTTTTGTCTCTTAAATAATCACTTGATCTAATTGATGCTGATTACAAATTCCAATTTTCCTCCACGAGATTCTAAGAAGCATTAGCACAATTCCTAGAGATTCCATAGAAAGAGAGTGAATGAATATTTCTATTAATTAAAGTGCATGCTTTTTTGAATGTGCATCAAGTGTCATCAAGAGAATTCTAGAGGTAAAGTCAGGGAAAGGAAGTAGATCTAGTCATAGTTGCCCTTTAGGGCTTAATGAAGTTTTCTTGCCATTTTCCTCACAGCCTGATAGAAGTGGACTAATGGTAAAGAGATCTGTGGTCCTGCTCTGCAGCCTTCAGACTAAATAAAGCTAATGAAGTAGAAAAATGATATTGATAAAACTATCCTGCATTTTATAAGTATACCCATCAGATGAAATGTGTTCAGTGTTTGTATTTAATCTGACCTGACCTCTATCATCTTTTCTTGACTTCCAGATACTAAATGGGTGACTTGTTTAGACTCAATAAGCTTAAAATTAACCCTATTCTAAGTCCCTCACAATGCTTCAGTACAGTGTACAAAGGCAGAACCAACAACATACAGTTTTTAATCTTAGACGGTAAAAGGATTATACAGAGATTTCAAGGTTGCTGAAAGGGTCTTAGAAATAACTGTTTTATATATACTAGTTGCATTATTGGAAGTGCTTTGACTCCTGTTTCTTCAGATAAAAAACAAACTAAAAAATGCCTTTTACAAAATTGTGTGCATTGGTGTATTATGATGAAAGTTTCATCCTAGTTCTATGGGATATATTAATTGAATGGACCAAAGACTTTACTTTCCACTGTACCTGCAAGATCTTAGAGAAGTTCTTAACACATGGTAGGTGCATAAAAACATCCTAATAGACTTCAGGAACAAAACTGCTGTACTACACTGCTCACCTGTTAATTTCTTAATTTTACCATTATCTGTTCAGAGAATGCTTTCGTTTACTCTTTTAAATTTTGTTTTAAAACTAGTGTTATTTCACAGACCAGAGACATGTCTTTGATTCGGTTCCCAAATTATGGGAAAAAATGTAGGATATGCTAAATCATTTTTTTAAAAGTAGTTTGACATACTTGCCTTTAAGTTTCAGTGGAGAATTTATTGAGCAACTCACAAAAATTCTTCAAAGTTATCTTGTAACTCAACCAGAAGACCTCATCACTTAAACCTTGGCATTTCTATCTAGTGCTATGCCTACTAGGACTCAAAAAATTATTGTGCAAAGTGAACCTAGCATTTATATCAAAAATATTGAGTAGAAATCTCTGAAAATTGGTGAAATCCTTCCACAGAATTGTACTAAGTATCTAACTTTTAAGGCCTGGATTAAAAGACAGAAGCAGCGATGAAGTTTTCTTGCCATTTTCCTCACAGCCTGATAGAAGTGGACTAATGGTAAAGAGATCTGTGGTCCTGCTCTGCAGCCTTCAGACTAAATAAAGCTAATGAAGTAGAAAAATGATATTGATAAAACTATCCTGCATTTTATAAGTATACCCATCAGATGAAATGTGTTCAGTGTTTGTATTTAATCTGACCTGACCTCTATCATCTTTTCTTGACTTCCAGATACTAAATGGGTGACTTGTTTAGACTCAATAAGCTTAAAATTAACCCTATTCTAAGTCCCTCACAATGCTTCAGTACAGTGTACAAAGGCAGAACCAACAACATACAGTTTTTAATCTTAGACGGTAAAAGGATTATACAGAGATTTCAAGGTTGCTGAAAGGGTCTTAGAAATAACTGTTTTATATATACTAGTTGCATTATTGGAAGTGCTTTGACTCCTGTTTCTTCAGATAAAAAACAAACTAAAAAATGCCTTTTACAAAATTGTGTGCATTGGTGTATTATGATGAAAGTTTCATCCTAGTTCTATGGGATATATTAATTGAATGGACCAAAGACTTTACTTTCCACTGTACCTGCAAGATCTTAGAGAAGTTCTTAACACATGGTAGGTGCATAAAAACATCCTAATAGACTTCAGGAACAAAACTGCTGTACTACACTGCTCACCTGTTAATTTCTTAATTTTACCATTATCTGTTCAGAGAATGCTTTCGTTTACTCTTTTAAATTTTGTTTTAAAACTAGTGTTATTTCACAGACCAGAGACATGTCTTTGATTCGGTTCCCAAATTATGGGAAAAAATGTAGGATATGCTAAATCATTTTTTAAGAGTAGTTTGACATACTTGCCTTTAAGTTTCAGTGGAGAATTTATTGAGCAACTCACAAAAATTCTTCAAAGTTATCTTGTAACTCAACCAGAAGACCTCATCACTTAAACCTTGGCATTTCTATCTAGTGCTATGCCTACTAGGACTCAAAAAATTATTGTGCAAAGTGAACCTAGCATTTATATCAAAAATATTGAGTAGAAATCTCTGAAAATTGGTGAAATCCTTCCACAGAATTGTACTAAGTATCTAACTATAAGGCTGGTTATAAGGCAAGATTTAAAAACATATTACCTGCAAGGAATTACAAAGGAATGACAGAAGCAGCGATGCACTTTTGTTATAATTTACAGATTTTGGAATTGGTTTTCGAAAAGAAACCGATAGAATTCTTAAAACGATGTCAGATGTTTCGAGGTTCTTCCCTGATAGCTCAGTGGAAAAGAGTTTACTTGCTAATGTAGGAGATGTGGGTTTGATCCCTGGTCCAGGAAGATCCCTTGGAGAAGGGAATGGCAACCCACTCCAGTATTCTTGCCTGGAAAGTTCCATGGACAGAGAGGAGCCTGGTGTGCTAGTCTATGGAGTCACAAAGAGTCAGACATGAGTTAGCAATTGAATGACAACAGATATTTTTCAGAAACATCTTTCTTAAGGCCTGGCTCAAGTCTATGCTGAGGTATCAGAGTTGATCTGAAGTTTCCAAATTAGTTCTGTTGTGACACTTTCATACTGTGATTGCTAGCTTCTTTGTTTAGGGAAATTCTCTTAAAATATAAACACAATAAGACTTTGGACCTGAAATCTTACTTTTTGGCAAAAACTGAACAAGACAGAAAAGCTTTTGTTCCAAATAGGTATTTGAAAAGCAAACGCTTTGAGCTGTGAGACTTCGATTTGACAGGTTGGAAGGGCTTGGATATACACATGGTAGAGTATAGAACATTTCCGTTGTTTTGTGTTTAGAATTATTGATGTTAAATCTGTCAAATGAACTGGAACTGAAAGTGTTTTGATTTTGCTGACAGGTATTAGAGCGGTCAGTAATAATGAGGACTACTATTTGCTTACCTTCTACTGTGTATCCCAAAGATTATATGTACTAAGATTTTCATTTTACAGATGAGGGCCATAAAGCTCAGAGTAATCGGTATTTGCTCAAGCTCCCAAAGTTATAAAGTGAATGATTTCAAATCAAAACCTTATGATCATAAATCACACAACTTACTCCATAGTTTAGCATTTCATCACGTTAGAAATAAAATGGAAGATAAATGTTAGGGTGCTGAGGAATAAAACTATTTACATTGTCCCTGGAAATAACACAAAAGGTGTGAAAGAAAAATTATCCTTATTCCTTCTCCAAACTGAATTTGTTACTAATGTAACTGAGATCTATGAGAATGTTCCAAAGAGACAGCAGTAAAGATTTTAGGTAATTCATTATTTTGATGATTCATAAGATAATGTTTCCTCACTTTTTTTTTGTATATAAAGAAATGAGCTACATTTCCCTAACTTTATATTTATGTAAATATATCCCTTGCCTGTTTTTGCTCATTTTGTGTACATATTTTCATATCAGTTTTTAATTAGTTGACAAAGAGATTTCTGGCATTTTAATATTCTCTCAGCTTTAAACTCCTTCAGTTAAGGGGTTCAAAAGTAGTATAGCAAAGTTTCAGTTTCTCCTTATTCTAGTTTACACTTACTGTAGTCATATTTTAATTTTAGCCACTCTGATGAATAGGTAGCAGTATCTCATTTTGGTTTTAATGTGCATTTCTCTGATAAATAATAATGTTGATCATCTTTTCAGATGTTTATTTGGCATGAATATATGTTTTTGGTTGTTTAAATTTCACAATTTTCAGTCAGTTGATTTTCTTCTGTTAATTAGTTGTAAGAATTATTTATTCTTAATTATATTTTCTTTCTGCATTTTTAAAATGTCACTCCTCTGTCTTCTAGCATTTTTTATTTCAGAAGGGAAGCCCATTGTAATTTAAAATAGAATTTTCCCCGTATGTAATATGCTTCTTAAGATTTATTCTGCATTAGATTCTTCATTGGATTTTAAATAGTTTTCCTATTATATACCCGTACATTATTTTCATAATTTATCAGAGCATGGGGTTCTCCATGATTTCTGAAGCTGTAAATTTACACAGTTTCATCAAATATGATAAGCTTGGGACCATTAGATTTTTAAACAGTTTTTTCTACCTCATCCTAATTCTCCTTTTCTTAACAAACACTTATGACCTGCCTGTCAGGCATTTCATTTCACACACTAATAAAGATCAAAACACAACTTACTCCATAGTTTAGCATGTCATCACGTTAGAAATAAAATCGAAGATAAATGTTAGGGTGCTGAGGAATAAAACTATTTACATTGTCCCTGGAAATAACACAAAAGGTGTGAAAGAAAAATTATCCTTATTCCTTCTCCAAACTGAATTTGTTACTAATGTAACTGAGATCTATGAGAATGTTCCAAAGAGACAGCAGTAAAGATTTTAGGTAATTCATTATTTTGATGATTCATAAGATAATGTTTCCTCACTTTTTTTTTGTATATAAAGAAATGAGCTACATTTCCCTAACTTTATATTTATGTAAATATATCCCTTGCCTGTTTTTGCTCATTTTGTGTACATATTTTCATATCAGTTTTTAATTAGTTGACAAAGAGATTTCTGGCATTTTAATATTCTCTCAGCTTTAAACTCCTTCAGTTAAGGGGTTCAAAAGTAGTATAGCAAAGTTTCAGTTTCTCCTTATTCTAGTTTACACTTACTGTAGTCATATTTTAATTTTAGCCACTCTGATGAATAGGTAGCAGTATCTCATTTTGGTTTTAATGTGCATTTCTCTGATAAATAATAATGTTGATCATCTTTTCAGATGTTTATTTGGCATGAATATATGTTTTTGGTTGTTTAAATTTCACAATTTTCAGTCAGTTGATTTTCTTCTGTTAATTAGTTGTAAGAATTATTTATTCTTAATTATATTTTCTTTCTGCATTTTTAAAATGTCACTCCTCTGTCTTCTAGCATTTTTTATTTCAGAAGGGAAGCCCATTGTAATTTAAAATAGAATTTTCCCTGTATGTAATATGCTTCTTAAGATTTATTCTGCATTAGATTCTTCATTGGATTTTAAATAGTTTTCCTATTATATACCCGTACATTATTTTCATAATTTATCAGAGCATGGGGTTCTCCATGATTTCTGAAGCTGTAAATTTACACAGTTTCATCAAATATGATAAGCTTGGGACCATTAGATTTTTAAACAGTTTTTTCTACCTCATCCTAATTCTCCTTTTCTTAACAAACACTTATGACCTGCCTGTCAGGCATTTCATTTCACACACTAACAAAGTAATGCTTAAAACCCTCCAGGCTAAGCTTTAGCGGTACATGAACCAAGAACTTCCAGACATACAAGCTGGATTTAGAAAAGGAAGAGGAATCAGAGATCAAGTTGCCCACATCTGTTGGATCATAGAAAGAGCAAGGGTATTCCAGAAAAACATCTAATTCTGCTTCATTGAGTACAATGAAGCCTTTGACTGTGTGGGTCACAACAAACTGGAAAATTCTGAAAGAGATGGAAATACCAGACCACCTTAACCTGCCTCCTGTGAAACCTGTACACAGATCAAGAAGCAACAGTTAGAATTGGACATGCAACAACAGACTGGTTCAAAATTAGGAAAGGCGTACATCAAGGCTGTATATTATCACTCTGCTTATTTAATTTATATGCAGAGTACATAAACAAAATACTGGTCTGGATCAAGATGGCCGGGAGAAATATCAACGACCTCAGGTATGCAGATGACACCACCCTTATAGCAGAAGGCAAAGAGAAACTAAAGAGTCTCTTGATAAAGGTGAAAGAGGAAGGTGAAAAAGCTGGTGTAAATGTCAACATTGAAAAAACGAAGATCATGGCATCTGGTTGCATCACTTCATGGCAATTAAAGGGAAAATGTGGAAGCAATGACAGACTTTATTTTCTCGGGCTTCAAACTGAAGATAGTGAATGGAGCCATGAAATTGAAAGGCACTTGCTCCATGGAAGAAAAGCTATGACAAACGTAGACAGAGTATTCGAAAGCAGAAATATCACTTTGCCAAAAAAAGTCCATATAGTCAAAGCTATCATTTTCCCAATACTCATGAATGGATGTGAGAGTTGGACCATAAAGAAGGCTGAGCTCTGAAGAACTGATGCCTTTGAACTGTGGTGTTGGGAGATGGTGAAGAACAGGAAAGCCCTGGCGTGCTGCATCCATTGGGGTCACAAATAGTCAGAGAGTGATCCAAAATAGCAACTGAACTGATAGGTTCCTGAGACTCTGCATTTTGTGAAATGTTTTGCATCTCTACCTAGTTGGATAATCTCTATTGATTAAAGTTCATTAACCTGCCTGTCAGGCATTTCATTTCACACACTAACAAAGTAATGCTTAAAACCCTCCAGGCTAAGCTTTAGCGGTACATGAACCAAGAACTTCCAGACATACAAGCTGGATTTAGAAAAGGAAGAGGAATCAGAGATCAAGTTGCCCACATCTGTTGGATCATAGAAAGAGCAAGGGTATTCCAGAAAACATCTAATTCTGCTTCATTGAGTACAATGAAGCCTTTGACTGTGTGGGTCACAACAAACTGGAAAATTCTGAAAGAGATGGAAATACCAGACCACCTTAACCTGCCTCCTGTGAAACCTGTACACAGATCAAGAAGCAACAGTTAGAATTGGACATGCAACAACAGACTGGTTCAAAATTAGGAAAGGCGTACATCAAGGCTGTATATTATCACTCTGCTTATTTAATTTATATGCAGAGTACATAAACAAAATACTGGTCTGGATCAAGATGGCCGGGAGAAATATCAACGACCTCAGGTATGCAGATGACACCACCCTTATAGCAGAAGGCAAAGAGAAACTAAAGAGTCTCTTGATAAAGGTGAAAGAGGAAGGTGAAAAAGCTGGTGTAAATGTCAACATTGAAAAAACGAAGATCATGGCATCTGGTTGCATCACTTCATGGCAATTAAAGGGAAAATGTGGAAGCAATGACAGACTTTATTTTCTCGGGCTTCAAACTGAAGATAGTGAATGGAGCCATGAAATTGAAAGGCACTTGCTCCATGGAAGAAAAGCTATGACAAACGTAGACAGAGTATTCGAAAGCAGAAATATCACTTTGCCAAAAAAAGTCCATATAGTCAAAGCTATCATTTTCCCAATACTCATGAATGGATGTGAGAGTTGGACCATAAAGAAGGCTGAGCTCTGAAGAACTGATGCCTTTGAACTGTGGTGTTGGGAGATGGTGAAGAACAGGAAAGCCCTGGCGTGCTGCATCCATTGGGGTCACAAATAGTCAGAGAGTGATCCAAAATAGCAACTGAACTGATAGGTTCCTGAGACTCTGCATTTTGTGAAATGTTTTGCATCTCTACCTAGTTGGATAATCTCTATTGATTAAAGTTCATTAACTCTTCTGTCATGTATATTTTGCTACTAAGGTGATGAGTGAATATTTTACTTAATATACATTAAATATACTTGGTAGTATCTGTTTTTTAATTCTAAAATTTTATTTTGCGCCTTTTCGGTTTTTCTGTTTTGATTTTGTATCTTTTCATTTTCCATGAGTATTTTCCTTTACTTCACTGAGCTAAGTTCTAATAGCTACTTTTTAGTCACTGTCTGATAGAGTCATTGTCTGATATAATTACCATGTGTTTAGTTTCTTTTCTCTTGAAAATTGGTCACATTGTCTTTGTTCTTCTTAAATTTAGTGATTTTTTTCTCTCTCTCCTGTACAATGTGCATATTTATGTTGTATACACTCGTGATACAATTACTGCATTTTTCTGACATGTGTTTATTTATTTATTTGATTCATTTGAAACTTAGCCTTGACCAAGCCTCTTGTGAATCAGGACAGTGTCCTCTGTTTAGTCCTCCCTTAAGTCTTCACCATGAACTGTTTTCAGTTTTAGCTTGTGTTGGCATGTTTCAGGATTTGACTTAAAACATGGGCTTAATTTATACAAAAGTTAGGATTCTTCCTGTGACTGCCTTTTCTGGAGTTCCTCATTTATATTTTAGTATTTCTGGTTGCTCTAAAGTTCCCCATCCTGGTTTTAGAAAGACAGTGGCGTATAATTTCTGTGAGAGTTTTAGTCACCCTGAGTCACCACCAATGAAACTTCAGGCTATAGCTTCTAATAGTAAAAATTGCGATTTCAAACGTAGACAGAGTATTCGAAAGCAGAAATATCACTTTGCCAAAAAAAGTCCATATAGTCAAAGCTATCATTTTCCCAATACTCATGAATGGATGTGAGAGTTGGACCATAAAGAAGGCTGAGCTCTGAAGAACTGATGCCTTTGAACTGTGGTGTTGGGAGATGGTGAAGAACAGGAAAGCCCTGGCGTGCTGCATCCATTGGGGTCACAAATAGTCAGAGAGTGATCCAAAATAGCAACTGAACTGATAGGTTCCTGAGACTCTGCATTTTGTGAAATGTTTTGCATCTCTACCTAGTTGGATAATCTCTATTGATTAAAGTTCATTAACTCTTCTGTCATGTATATTTTGCTACTAAGGTGATGAGTGAATATTTTACTTAATATACATTAAATATACTTGGTAGTATCTGTTTTTTAATTCTAAAATTTTATTTTGCGCCTTTTCGGTTTTTCTGTTTTGATTTTGTATCTTTTCATTTTCCATGAGTATTTTCCTTTACTTCACTGAGCTAAGTTCTAATAGCTACTTTTTAGTCACTGTCTGATAGAGTCATTGTCTGATATAATTACCATGTGTTTAGTTTCTTTTCTCTTGAAAATTGGTCACATTGTCTTTGTTCTTCTTAAATTTAGTGATTTTTTTCTCTCTCTCCTGTACAATGTGCATATTTATGTTGTATACACTCGTGATACAATTACTGCATTTTTCTGACATGTGTTTATTTATTTATTTGATTCATTTGAAACTTAGCCTTGACCAAGCCTCTTGTGAATCAGGACAGTGTCCTCTGTTTAGTCCTCCCTTAAGTCTTCACCATGAACTGTTTTCAGTTTTAGCTTGTGTTGGCATGTTTCAGGATTTGACTTAAAACATGGGCTTAATTTATACAAAAGTTAGGATTCTTCCTGTGACTGCCTTTTCTGGAGTTCCTCATTTATATTTTAGTATTTCTGGTTGCTCTAAAGTTCCCCATCCTGGTTTTAGAAAGACAGTGGCGTATAATTTCTGTGAGAGTTTTAGTCACCCTGAGTCACCACCAATGAAACTTCAGGCTATAGCTTCAAATAGTGGAGAAGACAATACTGCAGATTACTTCCAAACAATTCTGACTCTCTTCCAAAAACAGTCTGATTTTTAAAGATTTGGGGATTTCTGTTTTGTTATGTTTGATTTTTATTTTGTCTGAAGCTTGTAACTATCATTTATATAAGTAGAGGTATATTACAAGCTAATTCTCTATAATCTTTCTTTTTTCCCTTATTGTTTATTTTTGC
The DNA here is from genome assembly GCA_022376925.1 of Tragulus kanchil. Taxonomy (NCBI): domain Eukaryota; kingdom Metazoa; phylum Chordata; class Mammalia; order Artiodactyla; family Tragulidae; genus Tragulus; species Tragulus kanchil. The sequence continues at coordinate 113,850,148 of JAIOJX010000023.1, read as the reverse complement.
CATATATTTTTAAACTTTTGTTTATCATTTACTTTTCAACTTTCATGAACCTCTGTATTGTAGAGGCATCTAAGTGTGTAGTTTGCTCTACTTCCCTTCTCATACTTAATGGAGTAAGATAGTATCTAAAATTTGGAAAATCTTGAAATGGATATACATTTATAATTTACACTTATCTGAATAAGCACTTGAACAATTAAACACAAGCAAGGCCTTCCAAACTGAGCCAAACACATGTATGTGTAATCTAAAGAAGATAATCATCCAGTTCTTGTAAATCCTGAGGAGACAAGATCAATAAACCTTACTAAGAATACAGTGATAGTATTATTTTTTTATATAAGGGACTGCACCAATTTACATTCCCAGCGTCAGTATAGGAATGTTCCCTTTTTTCTGCACCTATGCAGCATTTATTATTTGTAGACATTTTGATGGTAACCATTCTGACCAGTGTGAGGTGATACCTCATTATAGTTTTGATTTGTATTGCTTTAATAATTATCAATATTAAGAATTTTTTCATGTGCCTGTTGGTCACTTATATGTCTTTTCCTGGAGAAGTATCTCTTGTGAACTTGTGCTTATTATGTGTTTTTTTATTTTTGGCTATGCTGGGTCTTTGCTGTTTTGCCCAGGTTCTGTTTAGTCGAGGTGAGTAGGAGCTACTCTTTATTGTGGTGCATGGACTTCTCAATTCAGTGGTTTCTACTGTTGTGAAGCACAGGCTCTAGGTGTGCGAGTCTAGGTGTGTGTAGTTATGGTGCACAGGCCCAGTGGTTGTAGCTCATGGGCCCTAGGATACATGGGCTTCAGTAGCTGTGGCATGTGGATTCTAGGGGAGGGACTCAGTGTGGTGCATGGTCTTAGATGCTCAGTGGCATGTGGAATCTTTCCAAACCAAGTATTGAACCTGTGTTCCCTGAATTGGCAGGCAGATGCCTATCCACTGTACCACCAAGTAATCCAGACTTGTGTCCATCTTTTGATTGGGTTATTTTTTTGATACTGAGTTGTATGTGCTATTTGTATATTTTGGAAATTAGCTCCTTGTTGCTCCCAAGGTTTGCAAATATTTTATTCCATTCTGTAGGTTCTCTTTTCATTTTTGATATTTTCATTTGCTGTGCAAGACCTTCTAAGTTTGATTAGGTTCCATTTGTGGACTTCCCTGGCAGCTCATACAATAAAGAATCCACCTGCAATGTGGGGGACCTGTGTTTGATCCCTGGATTTGGAAGATTCCCTGGAAAAGGGAAAGGCTACCCACTCAGTATTCTTGCCCGGAGAGTACTATGGCTCGTGGCTGGGCCACAACAAGTTGAACATGACTGAGAGGCTTCCACTTTCACTTATTTATTTTTGTATTTATTTCTTTCACCTTGGGAGACAAATCTAGAAAAAATAGTGCTACAGTTTATGTCAAAGAATGTTTTGCCTCTGTTCACTTCTAGGGGTATTATAGTGCCATGCTTTATTTTAAACCATTTTGAGTTTATTTTTGTATATGATATGAGAAAGGCCTCTAATTTTATTGATTCACATAAGGCTGACCGACTTCCCCAACACTGTTTGCTGAAGAGACTGTTTTTCCTCCATTGTACATTCTTGATCCCTTTGTTGAACATTAATTTATCATAGATGGGTGGATTTATTTGAGTCTTCTATTCTGTTGGATTGATTGATGTGTGTTTTTGTGCCAGTATCATGCTGTTTTGGATACTGTAGCTTTGTAGTATTGTCTGAAGTCTGGGAGGATTATTCTTCCAACTTGGGTTGTGTTTTGTCCCTTCAGGATTACTTTGGTAATTCTGAGTCCTTTGTTCTTACATATAAACTTTAGGGTTATTTGTTCTATTTCTATGAAAAATATCATGAATAATTTGATAGGGATTGCATTTATAAAATGACTTTGGGGGAATGTTTCCTTGTTTTCATTCTTCTGGAAGTGTTTGAGAGGGAAGTTTTATCAGTTCTTTCATAGAATTCCCCAGTGAAACCATCAAGTACTAGACATTTGTTTGCAGCTTTTTTTTAAAAAAAATTACAAATTATGTTCCATTTATAGTGATCAGTCTATTCAAATTATCTGTTTCTTATTGATTCAATTTATGCAGGCTCTGTGTTTTTAGAAACATGTTCATTTCTTCTTGGTTGTGTAATTTGTTGGCGTATATTTCATAGTATTTTCTTATGTTTCTCTCTCTCTCTTTTTTTTTTTGGTCTTTCTGCAGTGTTAGTTACTCTCTTTTTGTGTGTGAACCTAGCTAGAGGCTTATTGATTTTGTGTATCCTTTCAAATAACTGGCTTATAGATTCATTAATCTTTTCTATTGTTTTATATCTCTATGTTTTTATTTTGTTCCTGTTCTTTATTATTTCTCTCCTTCTGCTAATTTTACATTCTGGATGTTCTTTCCTGATTCTTTTAGGTGGTAGGTTAGATTGTTTATTTGATTTTTTTCTTATTCTTTGAGGGTGGCCTTTGTTACTATGAAGTGCCCTCTTAGAACTGCTTTTTCTGCATTTCATTGATTTTGTAAGATTGTGTTTTCATTGTTATTTGTCCTGAGATAGTTTCTGATTTCCTGTTTGATTTCATCATTGAAATAATTTCTATCTTCTTAAATTTGCTGAAGCTTGTTTTGTATATTAATACATGGTCTATCCTAGAGAATGTACCATGAGTTCTTGAAAAGAACTTCTATCTGGAATTTTTAGGTGTGGTGTCCCTTAGACATCAATAAAGTTCAGCTCTTGTTTGGATTATTCTTTTTTCCTATTCTGTTGGATTGATTGATGTGTGTTTTGTGCCAGTATCATGCTGTTTTGGATACTGTAGCTTTGTAGTATTGTCTGAAGTCTGGGAGGATTATTCTTCCAACTTGGGTTGTGTTTTGTCCCTTCAGGATTACTTTGGTAATTCTGAGTCCTTTGTTCTTACATATAAACTTTAGGGTTATTTGTTCTATTTCTATGAAAAATATCATGAATAATTTGATAGGGATTGCATTTATAAAATGACTTTGGGGGAATGTTTCCTTGTTTTCATTCTTCTGGAAGTGTTTGAGAGGGAAGTTTTATCAGTTCTTTCATAGAATTCCCCAGTGAAACCATCAAGTACTAGACATTTGTTTGCAGCTTTTTTTTAAAAAAAATTACAAATTATGTTCCATTTATAGTGATCAGTCTATTCAAATTATCTGTTTCTTATTGATTCAATTTATGCAGGCTCTGTGTTTTTAGAAACATGTTCATTTCTTCTTGGTTGTGTAATTTGTTGGCGTATATTTCATAGTATTTTCTTATGTTTCTCTCTCTCTCTTTTTTTTTCTTTTTTTGGTCTTTCTGCAGTGTTAGTTACTCTCTTTTTGTGTGTGAACCTAGCTAGAGGCTTATTGATTTTGTGTATCCTTTCAAATAACTGGCTTATAGATTCATTAATCTTTTCTATTGTTTTATATCTCTATGTTTTTATTTTGTTCCTGTTCTTTATTATTTCTCTCCTTCTGCTAATTTTACATTCTGGATGTTCTTTCCTGATTCTTTTAGGTGGTAGGTTAGATTGTTTATTTGATTTTTTTCTTATTCTTTGAGGGTGGCCTTTGTTACTATGAAGTGCCCTCTTAGAACTGCTTTTTCTGCATTTCATTGATTTTGTAAGATTGTGTTTTCATTGTTATTTGTCCTGAGATAGTTTCTGATTTCCTGTTTGATTTCATCATTGAAATAATTTCTATCTTCTTAAATTTGCTGAAGCTTGTTTTGTATATTAATACATGGTCTATCCTAGAGAATGTACCATGAGTTCTTGAAAAGAACTTCTATCTGGAATTTTTAGGTGTGGTGTCCCTTAGACATCAATAAAGTTCAGCTCTTCTGTTGTGTCATTTAGGATGTTTGTTGCCTTATTGATTTCCTGTCTGGAAGATATTTCCATTGCTGTCAGTGGGTGTTAAGGACTGTTGTTCTTATTATATACCTTTCAGTTCCTTCTTTTATGTCTGTTAGAATTTAATACATTTAGATGCACCTATAGTGGGTACATATATGTTAATGAGTGTAATAGCCTCATCATGTATTTATCCCTTTATCATTATATATTATCTTTCTTTCTCTTTTATTATGAACTTTGTTTTTGTCTATTTTGTCTGATATGAGTATTGCTATCCCAACTTTATTGGCATTTCTATTTGTATAAAATATCTTTTCCCAGCCCCTCATCTTAAATGTTTATCTTTCACCATAACCTGAGTCTTTTGTAGGCAAAATTTTGTAGGTTCTTTTAATTGTTATTATTATTAATCTAATCTACCACTCTGTATCTTTACTTGGTGCTTTTAGTCCATTGACATTTAAAATAATTATTGATAAGTGTGTATATATTGTCATTTTAAACCTTTTCCAGTTGATTTTAGAGTTCTTATTTGTTCTTTTCTTTTTATTTTCTTTGTTTTTCATTCTATGATTTAATGATTTTCTTATACATTATCTTTGAGTGTTTTCATTTTTGGAGGGAAGCCTCTTTCTTTGTTTTTTTTGTTTATTTTTTATCCATTTTTATTCTTTGGCCTGTGTGGGCTTCCCATTGTAGTGGCCTCTCTCATTGCAGAGCACCAGCTCTGGGCACATGTGCTCCAAAGCGCTGGCTCATAATCGGACACACAGGTCCAGCTGCCCTGTGGCACGTGGACTCTTCCTGAGCCAGGGATCAAACTGATGCCCCTTGCATTGCAAGGCAGACTGCTTTTTCTGCATTTCATTGATTTTGTAAGATTGTGTTTTCATTGTTATTTGTCCTGAGATAGTTTCTGATTTCCTGTTTGATTTCATCATTGAAATAATTTCTATCTTCTTAAATTTGCTGAAGCTTGTTTTGTATATTAATACATGGTCTATCCTAGAGAATGTACCATGAGTTCTTGAAAAGAACTTCTATCTGGAATTTTTAGGTGTGGTGTCCCTTAGACATCAATAAAGTTCAGCTCTTCTGTTGTGTCATTTAGGATGTTTGTTGCCTTATTGATTTCCTGTCTGGAAGATATTTCCATTGCTGTCAGTGGGTGTTAAGGACTGTTGTTCTTATTATATACCTTTCAGTTCCTTCTTTTATGTCTGTTAGAATTTAATACATTTAGATGCACCTATAGTGGGTACATATATGTTAATGAGTGTAATAGCCTCATCATGTATTTATCCCTTTATCATTATATATTATCTTTCTTTCTCTTTTATTATGAACTTTGTTTTTGTCTATTTTGTCTGATATGAGTATTGCTATCCCAACTTTATTGGCATTTCTATTTGTATAAAATATCTTTTCCCAGCCCCTCATCTTAAATGTTTATCTTTCACCATAACCTGAGTCTTTTGTAGGCAAAATTTTGTAGGTTCTTTTAATTGTTATTATTATTAATCTAATCTACCACTCTGTATCTTTACTTGGTGCTTTTAGTCCATTGACATTTAAAATAATTATTGATAAGTGTGTATATATTGTCATTTTAAACCTTTTCCAGTTGATTTTAGAGTTCTTATTTGTTCTTTTCTTTTTATTTTCTTTGTTTTTCATTCTATGATTTAATGATTTTCTTATACATTATCTTTGAGTGTTTTCATTTTTGGAGGGAAGCCTCTTTCTTTGTTTTTTTTGTTTATTTTTTATCCATTTTTATTCTTTGGCCTGTGTGGGCTTCCCATTGTAGTGGCCTCTCTCATTGCAGAGCACCAGCTCTGGGCACATGTGCTCCAAAGCGCTGGCTCATAATCGGACACACAGGTCCAGCTGCCCTGTGGCACGTGGACTCTTCCTGAGCCAGGGATCAAACTGATGCCCCTTGCATTGCAAGGCAGACTGTTTACCCACTGGACCACCAGGGAAGCCTGAGTTTATTTTTGATTATAGTGAACTTCTTTTATGTTTTTAATTTATGGTTGCTCTAGTTTTCAGTGTTAATCCGTAACTATATGTGCTTGCTTTATACTGATAGTCATGTTAGTTTAGACAAATTCTAAATGATGTACATTTGAGAGATCCCTGGCAGTCTAGCAGTTAAGACTGAACACTTTCACTGCTGTGACCTGGTTCAGTCGTTAGTCAGGAAATTGCCCACAAGCCATGCAGAGCAGCCAAAAAGAAACCTAAATGATAGAGTTTTTCACTGCCCTCCTCCATAGCTTGTGATTTTGATGTTTTATTTTACATTTTACATCTTTATGCTTATCTTTTTGTTGTTCATTTTAGTTATCATCACTTTACAGTATTTTTATTATATTTTAATCTGTGTACTATCTTACTTATGTGATCTCAATCTTTTTATATATTTGCCTTTCCTCTTATGTTATCCCTTTTCTTATAGGTTCTCCTTTTCAGTTTAAAGACAATCTTTCAATTTTTTTTTTAGAGTAGGTTTGATATTGCTATATTTTTTTGTTTTTGCTTATCTGAGAAAATTTTAAATTTCTCTTTCTTTTCTAATGATAATCTTCCTGGGAAGAATTCCTTAGATTGCAGGGTTTTTTATTCCTTTCAGAACTTTGTGGATGAACCTGTATCCTATTATACAAAGTAAAGTCAGTCAGAAAGAGAAAAACAAATGACTTATGTTAACACACATGTATGAAATCTAGAAATGTATCGTTGATAAACCTATTTGCAAAGAAGGAATGGAGATGCAGATGTTGATAGTGGACTTATGAATTTATCATAACATGGAAAGCTTCTGTAAATAAGTCAGCTGATAGCCTAATGAGGGTTCCTTTTTAACTGATTTTTGTGTGTTTCCCTTGCTGCCTTTAGCATCATCTCTTTGTCTTCAACTTTTGCTATCTTAATTATGCTATGGCTTGGTGTATGTCTATTTAGGTTCATCTCTTTTGGAACCCTCTGTACTTTTAGTACCTGAATGCCTTTTTCCTTCTTTAGGGAAGGAAATTTTCAGCCACATTTTCTTTTTTTTTTAAGATTTATTTGTTTTTTAATTGAAGGATAATTGCTTTACAGAATGCTGTTATTTTCTTCCAAATATCAACACTAATCAGCCATAGGTATACATCATTTCTTTAAATATATTTTTAATGTCCGTTCTCTTTCTTCTTCTGGAAACTCTGTTACACATAGGGTGGCAGACTTTATTGAAGCCCATAGATCTTTCTTCATTTGTCTTTCTGTCTGCTGTTCTCATTGGGTGATTTTCATTATTCTGTCTTCCAGATTACTTATTCATTCCTCTGCATATTTAGTCTGCTATTTATTACTTTTAGCTCAGTTTTTTTGGGGGGTGGAGGGTTGGGGTGGGGGGGTCAGGTGGGCCACCTCTATTGGTCTATCTCAGCAATTCAGTCATCTAATTTGATTGATTCCTGTTTATCGTTCCTAGCTCTTCATTATAGTGATCTGCATTTCTATCAATAATCTCCTTCAATTCCTTTAGCATGTTCATTACCACCTTTTTAAACTTGGGGTCTGTTAGACAGACAGGAGAGGTATGTTTCATTGTTCTTTCAGGGAATTTCTTCTGTTTTTTTTTTTTTAATTGGGAGTATTTCCTCTGCATTTTCATTTTACTTAAAATTTTCTGACTGTATGAATTAGGAGAAACGGTTATCTACGGCAGTTTTAAAGGACTGTTCTTTGTGGGAGCCTCCCTGTGTAGATTGTCCAGCATCTTTGGTTTGAGGACTGCTATTGGTATGGATGCCTGCCACGCCTTCTTCAGAGTGTGCTGAAATGGTCTCCTTGGCAGGGAGTGTCCTTGGTGTTGTGGGGACCAGAGCCTGAACTGGATGTGGGGTGGGGCCTTCTTTTTGTTCTGTGGCTGTCAGCTCTGTTGAAGGGCAGTGTCTCCTCCTCAGTTTTTGAAGTGGAAGCCTCCTGGATCTGATTCTGTGCTGCAGTGAATGTAAGCAGGACTGGGATGCTCCACTGGGAAAAGAGCTGCTGTGTTATTCCCCAGGGACTGTCTCCTGGGGTCTTGCAGTTCTGTGACACCACCCATCACCAGTGTGCATTTCAACAAGCTCTCCTCCTACATGAAGACCTAACCCTGGACCTGCCCCTGACTGAGGGAGCACTGACAACTGCCTGGATGTTAGCCCTGCCCTTGGCACCTGTGAGCTAACCAGGGAGCTCTAGACCACACATCAGGACCTTCAGGCTTACTCTGTGCAGCTGAACTGAGGCCTCTCCTTAGGTCCATCCACTAACGCCTGAGTTCCAACACCTAGACACTGCATGTACTAGCAGGCATGTGTTTTGAGCTGGGACAGGTGGTGACAAGGCAGCTATCAGGGCTGGTTTCTTTCTGCCCTGTTTGTTAGCAAGCCAGCACTGGGCACACTGCTCTCAAGCAGAGTCGAGGTCCATCTAACTGTCTCTCCCAGTCTACCTCCTAGACAGTGAGTTCCCGGGGCAACAGAGCCTTTCCTCTCTCTCACAGTTTCCTTTGAAAAACATAGGTCCTGTCTGGATTGCTTTTTCCCTTCTTCTTCTTTTTGGCCCAATAGTTTATATGGGGCTCTTTTTTGTAGCTTTGGTTGTATAAGAAATCTTCTAACAGGTTTCACTTGGTTTTCTGTTTGAATTATTCCACGTGTAGGTATATTTTTGATATGTTTGTGGGAGAAGGTGAACCATTCTTATACTCTGCCATCTTGATCACCACCTTTTTTTTTTTTTTTAAGTAATAGCCAAATCATTCCTTAATGCATCCTCAAAACTACTAAGAATATATCAATAAGATAAATAAAACTGATTTTCCAAAATTTTAGTTGTTTTAGAAACATAAATTTATTATTTTTATGTGCCAGTCCATATCTAAGATCTCCACAAATACTGTTTATTTTAATCCTTACCATAACTCTGTCAACTGCATCTAATTTCTGTAATTGTAGATGAAGATACTGATTTACAGAGATGTTACCTCATCTTGCTCTAAATCATAACTCAGAGGCAGTGAAATTAAGACTAAACCATGTTGCTTCCTCCAGTACCCATGTTTTTGACCACTTCCCCATCATCTATAAAACAATTTGTTATAAATAATAGAGTTGCTAACACTGGTCTGTTCATCAAGGCCAATGTTGGCAGTGTCCCTTTGCCTTACAAAATATTTACTGTTACTTTTACCTTTTTGTTTTGTTTTACATTATGGGCCAGACCAGCCTTTTAGATGCTGGTGTTTCTCCATTTTGCTTATTAGAACAATCTGCTCCAGGAAATCTTGAGTAGCCTCTTGGATGGGCTCGTCTTGTTATTCTCTCCTGAGGTAGAACATTGAATGTCCACTGAATATCCATGCGTTCTCCCAAATTTCTCTGCCTTCTTGTAATTGAGCAGGGTCATTGGACTAGTTCTGACAAGTAAATTTGGTTTTGTCTTGTACCTTCGCATGTGTTTTAGGGTGTACAAGGCAGCTATCAGGGCTGGTTTCTTTCTGCCCTGTTTGTTAGCAAGCCAGCACTGGGCACACTGCTCTCAAGCAGAGTCGAGGTCCATCTAACTGTCTCTCCCAGTCTACCTCCTAGACAGTGAGTTCCCGGGCAACAGAGCCTTTCCTCTCTCTCACAGTTTCCTTTGAAAAACATAGGTCCTGTCTGGATTGCTTTTTCCCTTCTTCTTCTTTTTGGCCCAATAGTTTATATGGGGCTCTTTTTTGTAGCTTTGGTTGTATAAGAAATCTTCTAACAGGTTTCACTTGGTTTTCTGTTTGAATTATTCCACGTGTAGGTATATTTTTGATATGTTTGTGGGAGAAGGTGAACCATTCTTATACTCTGCCATCTTGATCACCACCTTTTTTTTTTTTTTAAGTAATAGCCAAATCATTCCTTAATGCATCCTCAAAACTACTAAGAATATATCAATAAGATAAATAAAACTGATTTTCCAAAATTTTAGTTGTTTTAGAAACATAAATTTATTATTTTTATGTGCCAGTCCATATCTAAGATCTCCACAAATACTGTTTATTTTAATCCTTACCATAACTCTGTCAACTGCATCTAATTTCTGTAATTGTAGATGAAGATACTGATTTACAGAGATGTTACCTCATCTTGCTCTAAATCATAACTCAGAGGCAGTGAAATTAAGACTAAACCATGTTGCTTCCTCCAGTACCCATGTTTTTGACCACTTCCCCATCATCTATAAAACAATTTGTTATAAATAATAGAGTTGCTAACACTGGTCTGTTCATCAAGGCCAATGTTGGCAGTGTCCCTTTGCCTTACAAAATATTTACTGTTACTTTTACCTTTTTGTTTTGTTTTACATTATGGGCCAGACCAGCCTTTTAGATGCTGGTGTTTCTCCATTTTGCTTATTAGAACAATCTGCTCCAGGAAATCTTGAGTAGCCTCTTGGATGGGCTCGTCTTGTTATTCTCTCCTGAGGTAGAACATTGAATGTCCACTGAATATCCATGCGTTCTCCCAAATTTCTCTGCCTTCTTGTAATTGAGCAGGGTCATTGGACTAGTTCTGACAAGTAAATTTTGAGAGAAAGTAATGTGTACCTCTTCTAGCTTATGGCAGTGTAAACATCCCAGATCACTCTCTACCTTTTACCTTGCCCAGCCTTTTCCCACCTTTCTTTCTTTTCCCTTTCCTTTCTGATTAAATTTCTGATTAATGGAAGGATAATGAGAAAATTCCTTGTTTTCAGTCTGTAGTGTTAATAAGCTTTTACAAGTACAGTTATTGGCTTATCTAATTGCTAAGTATATCATGATTTTGCATTTTACCATTTGTAACCTTAAATATACTGGACTTCACAGTAGTCCACTTAGTCCACCAAAATGATTGAGACTCTACTTGGTACCAAGCACTCTTGGTTAGTACCAAGCTTATAATGTGTAAGTCATAGGATTTCATGATATAGAAATATCATGAAACATCATAAATACAGATATATATTATATAATCAGGTTTTAAGCCCATAAGAGGAGCATAAACAAAGTATAGTGGAAGAGAAGAGGGAAGAATTTGAAAAGGACTGGATACATGTATATACATAACTGAAACACTTTGCTGTATACCTAAAACTCTCACAGCACTGTTATCAAGTCTATTCCCAGTAAAAAGTTAAGAAAACAAATTTTCATATGACAATCTGGAGGGATGGGATGGGGGGTATATACATATGACTAATCTGAGAACATACGTACCTGTAAACAACAAAACTCTGTAAAAGTTAAAAGTAAAATAAAAGTTAAAAAAAAAAGAAAACAAATTTTCAAAAAGAGGACAATTGGCTAGTGATAACTGGCTCAATAAGTGAGTGAATATTTGAAATATATTGATTTTTTTTAAATCTTGATTTTAGTTTGTCTTCCTTTTATTTTTCTCTAATTATAAAAAGTGGACTTCTTATGGGCATTTTTTTTTATATTATAACCCTTTATTTTGTTAAATTTAAAAAAAAAAAACTGGGCCATACTCTATGGCGTGTGGGATCTAGTTCCCTATTCAGGGATCAAATCCAAGCCCCTTGCATTGGGAGTGTGGTGTTTTACTACTGCATCACAAGGGAAGCCCCTATAATCTTTTTTTTTTTCTTCAATTTCATTTTACTTTTTACTTTTACAGTGTTTTGTTGTTTACTGATATGTATAATCTCATATTAGTCATATGTTTATGGGCATATTTGAAAATAAATGGTACATAGTTAAGGAGTTGCTTCACAGTGCTATTTTTGAAAGAAGGTACTGGTAAATAGAATTAGATTAACACATTTTTAAAATGTATGCTCTTAATTGCCCTTTTTTTAACCTTGCTTTCCATCTCCATCTTTTCTCTCCAGTGTAGCTTATCTAATTGCTAAGTATATCATGATTTTGCATTTTACCATTTGTAACCTTAAATATACTGGACTTCACAGTAGTCCACTTAGTCCACCAAAATGATTGAGACTCTACTTGGTACCAAGCACTCTTGGTTAGTACCAAGCTTATAATGTGTAAGTCATAGGATTTCATGATATAGAAATATCATGAAACATCATAAATACAGATATATATTATATAATCAGGTTTTAAGCCCATAAGAGGAGCATAAACAAAGTATAGTGGAAGAGAAGAGGGAAGAATTTGAAAAGGACTGGATACATGTATATACATAACTGAAACACTTTGCTGTATACCTAAAACTCTCACAGCACTGTTATCAAGTCTATTCCCAGTAAAAAGTTAAGAAAACAAATTTTCATATGACAATCTGGAGGGATGGGATGGGGGGTATATACATATGACTAATCTGAGAACATACGTACCTGTAAACAACAAAACTCTGTAAAAGTTAAAAGTAAAATAAAAGTTAAAAAAAAAAGAAAACAAATTTTCAAAAAGAGGACAATTGGCTAGTGATAACTGGCTCAATAAGTGAGTGAATATTTGAAATATATTGATTTTTTTTAAATCTTGATTTTAGTTTGTCTTCCTTTTATTTTTCTCTAATTATAAAAAGTGGACTTCTTATGGGCATTTTTTTTTATATTATAACCCTTTATTTTGTTAAATTTAAAAAAAAAAAACTGGGCCATACTCTATGGCGTGTGGGATCTAGTTCCCTATTCAGGGATCAAATCCAAGCCCCTTGCATTGGGAGTGTGGTGTTTTACTACTGCATCACAAGGGAAGCCCCTATAATCTTTTTTTTTTTCTTCAATTTCATTTTACTTTTTACTTTTACAGTGTTTTGTTGTTTACTGATATGTATAATCTCATATTAGTCATATGTTTATGGGCATATTTGAAAATAAATGGTACATAGTTAAGGAGTTGCTTCACAGTGCTATTTTTGAAAGAAGGTACTGGTAAATAGAATTAGATTAACACATTTTTAAAATGTATGCTCTTAATTGCCCTTTTTTTAACCTTGCTTTCCATCTCCATCTTTTCTCTCCAGTGTAGACCATAATTTGGTTCTCCCTAAGAAGTGGACACTTGGAATTTTGACCTATATGATCTGCTTTTAAGAAAATTTGAGGTAAGAAACACTCTACTTTTTACTTTATATCTGAGAAAAATCAAAACAGTGAAACTCAATAGATTATCTAGGGCATCTCAAATGATCCTCCTCTGCCTGACTCTATTAGGAGAAAATAAAACTGTATTAGGTATAGATACAGAATGTAACTCAGGTGAAAGCAAGGGACAAGCTTGAACCTTAAAGGGTTATAAAATAAACAACAGAAGATAATGTAAATATAATGTAATGTAAATGGTAGAGCCAAGAACTATGGTACATCTGACTGATTCAAAACTCACAAGATGAAGAAACTGGAAGATTTTTCTAGGTTTACAAAACTACTTACACACTGCGAATCTAACATGAACCTTTATATCTTTTACAATGATAATTCTGAAATTATGTATTTGATTACTTTTCTCTCTGTGTTCACCCTTCCTCCAAAATCATCCAGTTGAGTTGCTGATGCAAAAGTCTGGGCACATTTTAATGTAATAAAAAATGTAATACAAAGCCCACAAAGCCAGTAAATGCCCTCTTTGTCTCTGATGCATGTCAGGAAATTGAAGTAAATAGATTTAAAACTCTAACATTACAGACTATGAGATTAGAAAGCCATTAGTAGTCATAAACCCATTAGAACTCTGGGCACCAAAAGACTGTTAGAGAGAAATCTCTTGACCAGATTAAAAACATATTGATATCATCCTTCTTTCATTACTCAATGAAAGGTTTTATTGGATGCCTTGTTGTTAATATTCTATTCCTTTCTATAATGGATGCTTTTAAACAGGAAAAGTTTCATGAATGTCCTTTAAATGACCTGTTTTATTTTTCTCATATTAGTCATATGTTTATGGGCATATTTGAAAATAAATGGTACATAGTTAAGGAGTTGCTTCACAGTGCTATTTTTGAAAGAAGGTACTGGTAAATAGAATTAGATTAACACATTTTTAAAATGTATGCTCTTAATTGCCCTTTTTTTAACCTTGCTTTCCATCTCCATCTTTTCTCTCCAGTGTAGACCATAATTTGGTTCTCCCTAAGAAGTGGACACTTGGAATTTTGACCTATATGATCTGCTTTTAAGAAAATTTGAGGTAAGAAACACTCTACTTTTTACTTTATATCTGAGAAAAATCAAAACAGTGAAACTCAATAGATTATCTAGGGCATCTCAAATGATCCTCCTCTGCCTGACTCTATTAGGAGAAAATAAAACTGTATTAGGTATAGATACAGAATGTAACTCAGGTGAAAGCAAGGGACAAGCTTGAACCTTAAAGGGTTATAAAATAAACAACAGAAGATAATGTAAATATAATGTAATGTAAATGGTAGAGCCAAGAACTATGGTACATCTGACTGATTCAAAACTCACAAGATGAAGAAACTGGAAGATTTTTCTAGGTTTACAAAACTACTTACACACTGCGAATCTAACATGAACCTTTATATCTTTTACAATGATAATTCTGAAATTATGTATTTGATTACTTTTCTCTCTGTGTTCACCCTTCCTCCAAAATCATCCAGTTGAGTTGCTGATGCAAAAGTCTGGGCACATTTTAATGTAATAAAAAATGTAATACAAAGCCCACAAAGCCAGTAAATGCCCTCTTTGTCTCTGATGCATGTCAGGAAATTGAAGTAAATAGATTTAAAACTCTAACATTACAGACTATGAGATTAGAAAGCCATTAGTAGTCATAAACCCATTAGAACTCTGGGCACCAAAAGACTGTTAGAGAGAAATCTCTTGACCAGATTAAAAAAACATATTGATATCATCCTTCTTTCATTACTCAATGAAAGGTTTTATTGGATGCCTTGTTGTTAATATTCTATTCCTTTCTATAATGGATGCTTTTAAACAGGAAAAGTTTCATGAATGTCCGCTTTAAAGAAAAGATAAAAATAAAAGAGCAACAAAAGTGACCACTCTTCTTTTTTTTTGACATCGTAAGTGAGGCGATGCCCTTTAACAGTCTAAATAGAGGAAAAAACTTGACTACTTTCAGTCTCTCGGTTTTCTTAGTCTTTTCTCGTGGGGTCCTATTATTTGTCCATATTCTTCACAGAGACCTGTGGTAATTGGAGCAATGAACATTTTTTTCCAGTCTCCTTAACATAGTACTTTGTGTTTCTAGAGAGGATAAGGAAGAGGAAGTGTTGATTCTTGTTTCTCCCTCTGTTTTCATTCAAAAAATGGTTTCAAATGGAAATGAAATGACCCTAGGCCAACTGTGTAAGTACAGGATTGGAATGGGCAATGATGAGGAAAAGGAGATGAGGTTAAAAAATAATGCTGGTCAATAGGTATGATCATCTGAGGCACTGATGGACTGAGACAAAGAATAAACAGATCTTTTTTTTTTTTTTTAAAGATTTATTTATTTATTTATTTTGGGCGGGGGTCGGGTTGGGGAGGGAGGGGAACAGGCGGGCCACTTCTGTTGGTCTTTCATTTGTCTATTTTCATCCATCTTTGTTCTTTGGCTCCTGTGGGCCTCCCATCGAGGTGGCTTCTGTCGTTGAAGAGCGCTAGCTCTGGGCGCATGCGCTCCAGAGCTCCGGCTCCATAATTGGACACATCGGTCCAGCCGCTCCGTGGCACGTGGGATCTTCCCAGGCCAGGGATCGAACCGGCACCCCTTGCACCGCAAGGCGGTGTCCTTACCCACTGGACCACCAGGGAAGCCCAACCGAGATCTTTTAAAACTGTAATTCATTCTTATCTGAGAAGTTACCATTGCAACATTCTCTATATTTCAAAATCTTTCTCTGAAAGAAGAGTACATGAATTTTACTATATTAAATTTCAGAAAACCTTTATAAATGAATGCTTACATTGTATAAAGCATTGATTTGCCACTCCCATCCACATGGTCCTGAAAAAAAGAAAAGATGACTGGACTCCAGTTAACATTAAAGGGACACTGTGCCATGAGACGACTGATAGTTATTGCAGTGGGCACAGTTTCCTTTATGAATACTTGACTTGCATCACTGCAGTTTCCAGTTCTTTCTTATCGTCTTATTTTATTAACATCTCACTTTGCTACATTTACAATGATTTCTCCATCATTTAAAAGCACCATCATTTTCACTCTGGATTACCAGCCTTGCCATATTAAATACAAAGGCCAGGGGATATTAACAATTATACAAGCGACCTTGCTATCCCCAAAGAAGTTTTACTTTTTTTTTTTTTTTAAAGATTTATTTATTTATTTGAGGGGGGTGGGGTGGGGAGTGAGGGGAGCAGGCGGGCCACTTCTATTGGTCTTTCACTTGTCCATTTTCACCCATCTTTGTTCTTCGGCGGCCCGTGTGGGCCTCCCATCCCGGTGGCCTCTGTTGTTGCAGAGCACCTGCTCTGAGCGCTCCAGAGCTCCGGCTAGGTAAATGGACACATTGGTCCAGCTGCTCCACTTGGCACGTGGGATCTTGCCAGGTCAGGGATCGAACCAGCGCCCCTTGCACTGCAAGGCGGTGTCCTTACCCACTGGACCACCAGGGAAACCCAGAAGCTTTACTTTTACTACATGAATAAGGCACTGACTGAAAGTTGAAACTTTGTTCTTCCTTTCCACAACCTACATCAAAATTATTGTTTAGTCATTCAAATGAGAGCTCAGTCAACATCTTTCTTTGATCAGTACATGACTATATACTGGTAACACAATAGAATTAAAAGAAAAATCTAATTGCTTCAGGGCATATCTGACTGTAATTTGACTGTTTATTAAGTTGACTAATAGTTGGATGAAACTAACAGATACTGTTTTGTGTAAATGTGAGTGCCATTAAGTACATCGTTCAAGAACTTGAACTTGAAAGATTCAGGGAGAAAAAAAGTGTTTACTATTGCCTTCCAGTCAGGACAGTACTCTCAGAGATGATTTAACCGAAATGCTATTTGGATGTCTTCCAAGTAGAGAATGGCCAGGGATGGTGTTCCAGTCTTCAATAAGCAACTGATGAGCTAGCTAAGTGCTTGTATCTACTCCTGGCTTAACATGAGGCCCAGAAACGATAGGCCCGGCAATTGTTAGTATAGGGGCCTGAGCCTTTTGGTTTTATCATACTATACAGCCAGTCCATTACAAATGTGCTAACCACACATGGGGTGTTAATTGGAGCTTGGCACCCCCTGGAGCATGGCAAATTAATTCTTCACCAGTTAGAAATAAACAAACCCCCAAAGCACTTTTATTAACTACTATGATTTTGGGACTTCTTTAACCCTTTTTGGAGTACTCCATTTATTTAATACATATTTAAATGAGATTAAATCACAAAAAATATACCTTTATTCTGGTGACACAAAAATGTACTAGAGTAAAATTGGGGTTAATGTGTGAATTATCTGATATGCTGTATCAACTGTGGGATACAATTTCTTTCCTTATTTATTGAAGCCTCGTTCCAAATGGTGTTTTGTTTCTTTAAATATACTGTAGGATAATCCCATGTAACACAGTAGTACATTATGATTAAGAGAGTATTTAAAAAAGGCAAACCAAAAAAAAAAAGGCAGGCCGATATGGACTCAAATTTTCCAAGTCTGTTTCTACTAATTATTTCTGTGTGTAACCTTGGGAAATGTCTATCCACTTTGTCTGGACATGTAATATGAGGAGTCATAGTATATTAGGATTGCTGTGGAGATTAAATATAAATAGCACACATATTGCTAAATATGAAGTCTTTGTGTATGGATTATAGCAATTCACATGTGGAAATCATGGATTATATTCCGAAAAACTGATACATCTTTCCCTAGAATATTGCACTAGACGGTTCAAGTATTTTAAAATACCCTTTCAGCATCTGACAAGACTGCAAAATTTCCTTTTAGTCAGGTTAACCCATTATCAGAGTGACCCTCTCATATATGCCAGAATGTGTTACTTTTTTGTGCAAAACTCTTTCCAATAGCTTTTCATCTCAACCAAAGTAAAAGCTGTGTGTTTTTAATGGCCTATGAGAGTTTATATTCTTTACTGTTATCTCTACCACTTTTTATGCTCTTGCTACACTGACTTGCTTCTTGATATTCCAACCTTCAAAGGGAAATAAGCTCCTACCTAAGGACTGAAATTTTTGTGCTCTCCAGATTTCTACATGATTCACTTCTGTATGTCCTTAAGGTTTTTGCTCAAATGTCACCTTATCATAGACCTTTGCTGGCCTCTATATAAAAGATAAAATTCTTCCTCTTGAATCATCCATCCTTTAAGCCATTTTTGATTAGCCTACACCAGTTCTTTGAAAGCAGGGAATTTTTTTTTCTCTACTGCCTGCAACAGTTCCTGATACATAGAAAGGACTTGAAATAACTTGACTGAAAATTATAGAATCCAGAGTAGCAGTGAGCTAAACAATGTGGATTAAACAAAACAGAAACCTGTGTTGCTCTCACAGAAGTCTCCCATACATGTCTAGGACTGGTAGGACATACCCACTGTCATGATGATAGGTTTCTTGTTTTAGAGCCTTAAGCTTAAAGATAGATGCTTTCATTCAAGCTCCAGGTCTCCAGCTACTGTATCTGTATTCAAGTCAAGAAAAGAGGGATAGGGAAGGACCATACCCCCTTCATTTAAGGGCATTTTGCAAAAGTTGCAAATTTCACTTTTAATATGTATCAATGGCCATTAGTCATACGACCAGAGTTGACTACAAGAGATGTTGTAGAATAAAGATTTGGGGCAGTCAGACAGCTAAAGCTCCACAGTTCTTTTATTATAGGAGACAGGAAGAATAGTTATTGATGAATAGCTAGCAGACTCTAGGACATTTGTAAGTGAATATTTTTAGGAAAACTGTATTAGAAAGGATTATTTATGTTTGATTTTTTCCATAAATTGCAAAAACAGTTAATTCTAAGTGATATATTATCTGTTATAAGGAGTTATGATGACTTTCTTGTTTAGTCACTAAGTCATGTCTGACTCTTTGCAACCTCATGGACTGTAGCAAGCCTGGCTCCCTTGGCCTTCACTATCTTCCAGTTTGGTCAGATTCATGTGCATTGTGTTGATGATGCCATCTAACCATCTCATCCTCTTCCATCCCCTAATCTTTTTACTTTTAATCTTCGCCAGCTAATTTTAAATGAGTTTCTCTTGCTACACTGACTTGCTTCTTGATATTCCAACCTTCAAAGGAAATAAGCTCCTACCTAAGGACTGAAATTTTGTGCTCTCCAGATTTCTACATGATTCACTTCTGTATGTCCTTAAGGTTTTGCTCAAATGTCACCTTATCATAGACCTTTGCTGGCCTCTATATAAAAGATAAAATTCTTCCTCTTGAATCATCCATCCTTTAAGCCATTTTGATTAGCCTACACCAGTTCTTTGAAAGCAGGGAATTTTTTTTTCTCTACTGCCTGCAACAGTTCCTGATACATAGAAAGGACTTGAAATAACTTGACTGAAAATTATAGAATCCAGAGTAGCAGTGAGCTAAACAATGTGGATTAAACAAAACAGAAACCTGTGTTGCTCTCACAGAAGTCTCCCATACATGTCTAGGACTGGTAGGACATACCCACTGTCATGATGATAGGTTTCTTGTTTTAGAGCCTTAAGCTTAAAGATAGATGCTTTCATTCAAGCTCCAGGTCTCCAGCTACTGTATCTGTATTCAAGTCAAGAAAAGAGGGATAGGGAAGGACCATACCCCCTTCATTTAAGGGCATTTTGCAAAAGTTGCAAATTTCACTTTTAATATGTATCAATGGCCATTAGTCATACGACCAGAGTTGACTACAAGAGATGTTGTAGAATAAAGATTTGGGGCAGTCAGACAGCTAAAGCTCCACAGTTCTTTTATTATAGGAGACAGGAAGAATAGTTATTGATGAATAGCTAGCAGACTCTAGGACATTTGTAAGTGAATATTTTTAGGAAAACTGTATTAGAAAGGATTATTTATGTTTGATTTTTTCCATAAATTGCAAAAACAGTTAATTCTAAGTGATATATTATCTGTTATAAGGAGTTATGATGACTTTCTTGTTTAGTCACTAAGTCATGTCTGACTCTTTGCAACCTCATGGACTGTAGCAAGCCTGGCTCCCTTGGCCTTCACTATCTTCCAGTTTGGTCAGATTCATGTGCATTGTGTTGATGATGCCATCTAACCATCTCATCCTCTTCCATCCCCTAATCTTTTTACTTTTAATCTTCGCCAGCATCAGAATCTTTCCAAATGAGTTGTCTCTTTGCATCAGGTGGCCAGAGTATTGGAGTTTCAGTTTGATTATGAAGCACTTATGATAATAGTGGCCCAGAGATGTTATTTTACATTCTTACAAAGCCATAGCAAGAACATTCAACCTATGCTGAATATTCATTGAAGTAGTTCCTTTTGGTTTGAGAGTAAAATACTATCTACAAAATCTAAACACATGAGTTGAACTCCTGGTTTTTCCATAGACTCAGAGAGCAGAGGTCCCTCACTCAGCCTCTCCTTTTCTTTTTGATCCATCCAATAAAGAATAGTGGTTGATTAGCTTACTCAGGCAACCTAGAGCTCCATATTCTTACTTTGTTTCTTGAAATTCTACATCTTGAAGTTATTAAAGTCTGCTTTTAAACAAACAACCATAAAAAAAAAAAAAAAAAAAAACTATTAAAACCAAACTTACTTTCTCGCAGAAAAAAAAAAAAAGGACTTCAACAAGTTTCTCCTGTCAATTGCATTTTCTGCCTCTGAGCCTTCTCTGAGCTATTTCCCTGATCTGTGAGGCAAGGGATTCTGCCTGCCAGCTTCCTGAGCAGATCTAGGGGAAAATTAACACATCCACAACTGAGCTCAAGCATTACTGACATCTGGTTTACGCATTTTCGCAGCACACTTGCACTGCACTCTATTGCCTTCTTCTTATGCACTGTTTTATCATGTGGCTCATTTCAAGAAAATGCATTTAACTTTTACGTACTACTCTGTGGTATGAAGTGTGGCAAATAGGAAATAAAATAACCTTGAAAGAGTATTTTCCACCTATATGCAGCTATAATGATCACTGATTATCAAACCTCAGTGCTTATTGATATGCTCAGTTTGGTAAAAGTGTGAGACCAGAAACAACATTGATATCTAAAGAAACCAGTCTCACTTTTGAAGACAATGACAGCAGAAACATTAACAACAAATCATCTCTTTGACTATCTTCCAGTTTGGTCAGATTCATGTGCATTGTGTTGATGATGCCATCTAACCATCTCATCCTCTTCCATCCCCTAATCTTTTTACTTTTAATCTTCGCCAGCATCAGAATCTTTCCAAATGAGTTGTCTCTTTGCATCAGGTGGCCAGAGTATTGGAGTTTCAGTTTGATTATGAAGCACTTATGATAATAGTGGCCCAGAGATGTTATTTTACATTCTTACAAAGCCATAGCAAGAACATTCAACCTATGCTGAATATTCATTGAAGTAGTTCCTTTTGGTTTGAGAGTAAAATACTATCTACAAAATCTAAACACATGAGTTGAACTCCTGGTTTTTCCATAGACTCAGAGAGCAGAGGTCCCTCACTCAGCCTCTCCTTTTCTTTTTGATCCATCCAATAAAGAATAGTGGTTGATTAGCTTACTCAGGCAACCTAGAGCTCCATATTCTTACTTTGTTTCTTGAAATTCTACATCTTGAAGTTATTAAAGTCTGCTTTTAAACAAACAACCATAAAAAAAAAAAAAAAAAAAAACTATTAAAACCAAACTTACTTTCTCGCAGAAAAAAAAAAAAAGGACTTCAACAAGTTTCTCCTGTCAATTGCATTTTCTGCCTCTGAGCCTTCTCTGAGCTATTTCCCTGATCTGTGAGGCAAGGGATTCTGCCTGCCAGCTTCCTGAGCAGATCTAGGGGAAAATTAACACATCCACAACTGAGCTCAAGCATTACTGACATCTGGTTTACGCATTTTCGCAGCACACTTGCACTGCACTCTATTGCCTTCTTCTTATGCACTGTTTTATCATGTGGCTCATTTCAAGAAAATGCATTTAACTTTTACGTACTACTCTGTGGTATGAAGTGTGGCAAATAGGAAATAAAATAACCTTGAAAGAGTATTTTCCACCTATATGCAGCTATAATGATCACTGATTATCAAACCTCAGTGCTTATTGATATGCTCAGTTTGGTAAAAGTGTGAGACCAGAAACAACATTGATATCTAAAGAAACCAGTCTCACTTTTGAAGACAATGACAGCAGAAACATTAACAACAAATCATCTCTTTACATGAACTGGAATTTATTGCTCCCCAGAAAGACAATAAGGAATCCCTTTTGCAGTCATTTATTTCATGGTGCCTTTTTGCTTTTTTTCTTAATAGTACAAAAGTGAAATCAGAGGTTAAGGATTTGGGTTTAATTTTGAATTATACCTTTGAAAGGTATTCTATGTTATCTATGCTCTATTTATAATTCAGTTGCTTCATTTACATAATATATAACATAGAGAAACCTCTTTATTGTAGATCCCATTGAATTTAGGATATATGATAAAGCTAACAGTACTAAAGATTACTTTATTTCTGTGGATACAGGCTTTGATGAGAAAATTTATATTATAAATAAGATTTTTACTATATCATAAAATGTACAGTGAGAGACATAGTAAGTGAATTATTAGCACTTCATCACTAATAGAGAATTGACAGAGAAGGTCTACCAAAAATACTTTAATTTGAATTGTTCCAAACTTAGTGTTATTGAAACTATATCTAACAGTGTCTTTCAGTTTAAACTTTAATTGTGGTTTGTTCTTCTATTCAGTCATTAACAATGTATTCTTGAATCTTTTTTTAAAAAAAGACATACATTCTCTATTCTATATTCTTGGTTTGTATCTGAATTTTGACTCATATAATATTGCTATGCTCTTTTGTAAATGGAGTGCAGGGCATAGAAGGAAAATACAATTATTACAGTATAACATTTATAAGAAATTGAGTAAGTTGTGAAACCAAAAGATTATTTAAATACCTGAGGATCTAGGGAAAATTAACACATCCACAACTGAGCTCAAGCATTACTGACATCTGGTTTACGCATTTTGCAGCACTTGCACTGCACTCTATTGCCTTCTTCTTATGCACTGTTTTATCATGTGGCTCATTTCAAGAAAATGCATTTAACTTTTACGTACTACTCTGTGGTATGAAGTGTGGCAAATAGGAAATAAAATAACCTTGAAAGAGTATTTTCCACCTATATGCAGCTATAATGATCACTGATTATCAAACCTCAGTGCTTATTGATATGCTCAGTTTGGTAAAAGTGTGAGACCAGAAACAACATTGATATCTAAAGAAACCAGTCTCACTTTTGAAGACAATGACAGCAGAAACATTAACAACAAATCATCTCTTTACATGAACTGGAATTTATTGCTCCCCAGAAAGACAATAAGGAATCCCTTTTGCAGTCATTTATTTCATGGTGCCTTTTTGCTTTTTTTCTTAATAGTACAAAAGTGAAATCAGAGGTTAAGGATTTGGGTTTAATTTTGAATTATACCTTTGAAAGGTATTCTATGTTATCTATGCTCTATTTATAATTCAGTTGCTTCATTTACATAATATATAACATAGAGAAACCTCTTTATTGTAGATCCCATTGAATTTAGGATATATGATAAAGCTAACAGTACTAAAGATTACTTTATTTCTGTGGATACAGGCTTTGATGAGAAAATTTATATTATAAATAAGTTTTTTACTATATCATAAAATGTACAGTGAGAGACATAGTAAGTGAATTATTAGCACTTCATCACTAATAGAGAATTGACAGAGAAGGTCTACCAAAAATACTTTAATTTGAATTGTTCCAAACTTAGTGTTATTGAAACTATATCTAACAGTGTCTTTCAGTTTAAACTTTAATTGTGGTTTGTTCTTCTATTCAGTCATTAACAATGTATTCTTGAATCTTTTTTTAAAAAAAGACATACATTCTCTATTCTATATTCTTGGTTTGTATCTGAATTTTGACTCATATAATATTGCTATGCTCTTTTGTAAATGGAGTGCAGGGCATAGAAGGAAAATACAATTATTACAGTATAACATTTATAAGAAATTGAGTAAGTTGTGAAACCAAGAGATGATTATTTAAATACCTGTGAGATATTAAGAATATTATCAGCTGTCACATGTAGCTTGAAAAATTATAATAAATATGTTCTCACAAAAGTAATCTTTAGTAGACATAGAGAGACTGAGAGTGTGTTAAATTCAACCATATTTCCTATATAATTGTTAGGGAAGTCTTTAAAATGTTAACTTAAATTTTGTTACAAATCCTACATTTTTGCTGTAAATTTAGTTATATAGCTAATAAGACTAAATTTGTAAGAGGAAATCTTTCTTTTTTATTAATAAAGAGCTAGACTATCTAAACTATAGTGAATAACAATTTTAAAGGAATAATAATAGTATTTAAAAATTAAGTGACTAGTACATAAAGTCAAACTATCTAATAAATTTCTTCTATATCATTTAGCCATCCTGAGTCCCACTGATAAGTACATTTGTATCTATGAAAGATGTTGTCTTGTTTTGTCTTCTGAAAAGATCACCAGAAAATCCTTTTGATCAAAACGTTTAATTAGACCTACACTCTTAAGGAAGAACTCACCTTGCTTCCCATGTGTCTCAGACTGTAAAGGATTTACAATGCAAGAGACCCAGGTTGGATCATTGGGTGAGGAAGATCCCCTGGAGAAGGGAATGGCTTACCCACTCCAGTATTCCTGCCTGAAAAATTCCAGGAAGAGAAAAGCCTGGTGGGCTTTTCTCTACAGTCCCTGCAGTCACATCAAATTACATTCTTTTTCATTTAAAGAACCCACCTTGAGTCTCAATAGTGCCTTAGAGGGAGACATCAGTGGAAACATGTATAGGGTTTTAGGGCCTGGACTTGATTACTTTAAGGTAGATCTTGCAAGGAAGCATACTGGTTAAGGTTGGTCAACCAGGTCAACCAAAACCAGGATTGGATCAACCAACCCAACTGGCTAGGGTTGGGTCATCCTGCTCAACTCAGGATCAAACCTGCATCTCCTGCTTATTCTAAACTTGATGGTGGTGATAACTGCACAACTCTGTGACTATATTAAAAATCATTAAGGGATTTTCATGATGGTCCAGCAGTTGAGACTCTGTGCTTCCACAGCAAGAGGTGTGAGTTTGATCCCTGGTCAGGAAATTAAGATGCTAAGTGCTGTGTGGTGCAGATGAAATACCTGTGAGATATTAAGAATATTATCAGCTGTCACATGTAGCTTGAAAAATTATAATAAATATGTTCTCACAAAAGTAATCTTTAGTAGACATAGAGAGACTGAGAGTGTGTTAAATTCAACCATATTTCCTATATAATTGTTAGGGAAGTCTTTAAAATGTTAACTTAAATTTTGTTACAAATCCTACATTTTTGCTGTAAATTTAGTTATATAGCTAATAAGACTAAATTTGTAAGAGGAAATCTTTCTTTTTTATTAATAAAGAGCTAGACTATCTAAACTATAGTGAATAACAATTTTAAAGGAATAATAATAGTATTTAAAAATTAAGTGACTAGTACATAAAGTCAAACTATCTAATAAATTTCTTCTATATCATTTAGCCATCCTGAGTCCCACTGATAAGTACATTTGTATCTATGAAAGATGTTGTCTTGTTTTGTCTTCTGAAAAGATCACCAGAAAATCCTTTTGATCAAAACGTTTAATTAGACCTACACTCTTAAGGAAGAACTCACCTTGCTTCCCATGTGTCTCAGACTGTAAAGGATTTACAATGCAAGAGACCCAGGTTGGATCATTGGGTGAGGAAGATCCCCTGGAGAAGGGAATGGCTTACCCACTCCAGTATTCCTGCCTGAAAAATTCCAGGAAGAGAAAAGCCTGGTGGGCTTTTCTCTACAGTCCCTGCAGTCACATCAAATTACATTCTTTTTCATTTAAAGAACCCACCTTGAGTCTCAATAGTGCCTTAGAGGGAGACATCAGTGGAAACATGTATAGGGTTTTAGGGCCTGGACTTGATTACTTTAAGGTAGATCTTGCAAGGAAGCATACTGGTTAAGGTTGGTCAACCAGGTCAACCAAAACCAGGATTGGATCAACCAACCCAACTGGCTAGGGTTGGGTCATCCTGCTCAACTCAGGATCAAACCTGCATCTCCTGCTTATTCTAAACTTGATGGTGGTGATAACTGCACAACTCTGTGACTATATTAAAAATCATTAAGGGATTTTCATGATGGTCCAGCAGTTGAGACTCTGTGCTTCCACAGCAAGAGGTGTGAGTTTGATCCCTGGTCAGGAAATTAAGATGCTAAGTGCTGTGTGGTGCATCCTTCCCCCAACCCCTCAAAAAACCTTGAATAGTACACTTTAAATAGAATTTTATATATACATATATATATATATATAGTGAATTATATAGACCTACTATGAAAATAATACCTATTTCACTCATTTTTGTGGCTTATTTATTTGTCATGTTAAGTCACTTTGATTGTGTCTGATTCTTTGCAACCCTGTGGACTGTAGTCCACCAGGCTCCTCTGTCCATGAGATTCTCCAAACAAGAATACTGGAGTGGGTTGCCATTTCCTCCTCCAGTGCATCTTCCCAACTCAGGGAGTGAACCCTAGTCTCTTATGTCTCCTACATTGGCAGGCTGATTCTTTATCACTAGCACTACCAGATAGCATCTATATTTAGATGTGCTTAATAATAAATTTGTGTGTAGGAGCAAAAGTTAACTAATGCATATATGTGTGAAGGAAAGCACAGTGAACACTCTGTACATCTTCATATGATATTTGGAATCTGAAAAAATTGTTTACCTTTATATAGATGAACATTCAATTTCCTGAATAAGATTTATTCATTCTAACGTATTATAGAATCAGTGCCTGTTAAATGAACGTGTTTGCCCTGGCAGGAGACTTCCAATGGTTGGCAATGAAAATCCCAACTACTGAGTCTTTATCATTATTACTAACAAACCCATGGGGAAGGACAGTAAGAAGTAAGAGCCAAATTCCATGATATTTTAGGATTTCCTTAAGGAGATACTAATTTTGAATAAAACATGAATATTTTGGTCCCCTGGTTATTAAACAAATGGTTGCTTAATTGAAAATGTGTCCTAAAGCGCTATAGTGATCATCTCACTTCCATAATATTATTCAGACTTTGCTTCTAGCATATGCATTTTGATACATATGTTGGCATTTTGCAGTGTGTACATGCTGCATAATCAAATGGCATAAAGTACGATCCCAACTGGCTAGGGTTGGGTCATCCTGCTCAACTCAGGATCAAACCTGCATCTCCTGCTTATTCTAAACTTGATGGTGGTGATAACTGCACAACTCTGTGACTATATTAAAAATCATTAAGGGATTTTCATGATGGTCCAGCAGTTGAGACTCTGTGCTTCCACAGCAAGAGGTGTGAGTTTGATCCCTGGTCAGGAAATTAAGATGCTAAGTGCTGTGTGGTGCATCCTTCCCCCAACCCCTCAAAAAACCTTGAATAGTACACTTTAAATAGGGAATTTTATATATACATATATATATATATATAGTGAATTATATAGACCTACTATGAAAATAATACCTATTTCACTCATTTTTGTGGCTTATTTATTTGTCATGTTAAGTCACTTTGATTGTGTCTGATTCTTTGCAACCCTGTGGACTGTAGTCCACCAGGCTCCTCTGTCCATGAGATTCTCCAAACAAGAATACTGGAGTGGGTTGCCATTTCCTCCTCCAGTGCATCTTCCCAACTCAGGGAGTGAACCCTAGTCTCTTATGTCTCCTACATTGGCAGGCTGATTCTTTATCACTAGCACTACCAGATAGCATCTATATTTAGATGTGCTTAATAATAAATTTGTGTGTAGGAGCAAAAGTTAACTAATGCATATATGTGTGAAGGAAAGCACAGTGAACACTCTGTACATCTTCATATGATATTTGGAATCTGAAAAAATTGTTTACCTTTATATAGATGAACATTCAATTTCCTGAATAAGATTTATTCATTCTAACGTATTATAGAATCAGTGCCTGTTAAATGAACGTGTTTGCCCTGGCAGGAGACTTCCAATGGTTGGCAATGAAAATCCCAACTACTGAGTCTTTATCATTATTACTAACAAACCCATGGGGAAGGACAGTAAGAAGTAAGAGCCAAATTCCATGATATTTTAGGATTTCCTTAAGGAGATACTAATTTTGAATAAAACATGAATATTTTGGTCCCCTGGTTATTAAACAAATGGTTGCTTAATTGAAAATGTGTCCTAAAGCGCTATAGTGATCATCTCACTTCCATAATATTATTCAGACTTTGCTTCTAGCATATGCATTTTGATACATATGTTGGCATTTTGCAGTGTGTACATGCTGCATAATCAAATGGCAT
This sequence comes from Tragulus kanchil, assembly GCA_022376925.1. Classification (NCBI taxonomy): domain Eukaryota; kingdom Metazoa; phylum Chordata; class Mammalia; order Artiodactyla; family Tragulidae; genus Tragulus; species Tragulus kanchil. The sequence continues at coordinate 113,821,700 of JAIOJX010000023.1, read as the reverse complement.
AAAGTACTCAGATAAAGTGTTAGACATAGAAACAGTATCTTAAAAAATAAAGATATGATCAATGTGCTCATTCAGAGATTATATAATATATATATATATCTAAGAAAAAAACTTGAGTTTGTGTGCATTAATATTTTACAGGAATTATGCTTTTTTCCAGCAGTAATATTACATGTATGCATTTTTGTTTTCATTTACTGCTGCAGTATTGATAATTGTTTTTCCAAATGTCACAGCTGCAAGAACATATTTCAAAATGTTCTAACCATGGGTATTAAATTCACCTCCTACTTCTTGGGAATTTATACTTTTTAGCCTATAATTATAGAACCTGATCTTTCAGGCTTCTTTTCACTTTCTAAGTTAGTAGCAGGCAACAACAGCAGCTCATCCAATTTTGACATCCTTGAATGTGTTTGAATATCTAAGGAAGCATTGTGATCTTTGCTCAGAATCTTCTCCAAGATTGTAATTTCTAGGTTTTGTGTGTGTATGTGTGTGTGTGTTTATGCGAATTTTTCCAAAACTGTGAAAGCTGAAGTCAGAAAAAATGTGCAGTGAAAGAAAATAAATCTGGGCTTTTTCATTTTCTGCTTTTGATTTAAGAGAGAAAAATAAAAACTACTTCTTTCTGTAAATACATTTTTCCTAACTTTATTTTTAAAAGTTTTTATTGATATATAGTTGATTTACAGTGTGTTAGTTTCAGGTATATGTAAATATATTCTGATGTTGAAATGTTTCATTTTTAATCTGAAAAATTACTCAGAGAATGGAAGTAAACAGAGTTGAAGTTTTCTGATTTGGTTCCACCCAAAATGTTTTACCTTCTGGGTGAGTACTGACCACCAGTAAGGCCTAGAATTTCTGAGGCAATCTAGTTCCAGTGAACTCCTGAAGGCTGCTTTCCTACTGAGGATCATCTCAGAATTGCACAAAAGGACCACAGGAAGGCAGGGAAGAAAAGGTCCAAACAGAAATGGATCCAAAACTGTTTTAGCACTACCCTAAAAATAACTGGGGGAGGGCTGGGATGCCAAAAAGCGCTATAGTGATCATCTCACTTCCATAATATTATTCAGACTTTGCTTCTAGCATATGCATTTTGATACATATGTTGGCATTTTGCAGTGTGTACATGCTGCATAATCAAATGGCATAAAGTACTCAGATAAAGTGTTAGACATAGAAACAGTATCTTAAAAAATAAAGATATGATCAATGTGCTCATTCAGAGATTATATAATATATATATATATCTAAGAAAAAAACTTGAGTTTGTGTGCATTAATATTTTACAGGAATTATGCTTTTTTCCAGCAGTAATATTACATGTATGCATTTTTGTTTTCATTTACTGCTGCAGTATTGATAATTGTTTTTCCAAATGTCACAGCTGCAAGAACATATTTCAAAATGTTCTAACCATGGGTATTAAATTCACCTCCTACTTCTTGGGAATTTATACTTTTTAGCCTATAATTATAGAACCTGATCTTTCAGGCTTCTTTTCACTTTCTAAGTTAGTAGCAGGCAACAACAGCAGCTCATCCAATTTTGACATCCTTGAATGTGTTTGAATATCTAAGGAAGCATTGTGATCTTTGCTCAGAATCTTCTCCAAGATTGTAATTTCTAGGTTTTGTGTGTGTATGTGTGTGTGTGTTTATGCGAATTTTTCCAAAACTGTGAAAGCTGAAGTCAGAAAAAATGTGCAGTGAAAGAAAATAAATCTGGGCTTTTTCATTTTCTGCTTTTGATTTAAGAGAGAAAAATAAAAACTACTTCTTTCTGTAAATACATTTTTCCTAACTTTATTTTTAAAAGTTTTTATTGATATATAGTTGATTTACAGTGTGTTAGTTTCAGGTATATGTAAATATATTCTGATGTTGAAATGTTTCATTTTTAATCTGAAAAATTACTCAGAGAATGGAAGTAAACAGAGTTGAAGTTTTCTGATTTGGTTCCACCCAAAATGTTTTACCTTCTGGGTGAGTACTGACCACCAGTAAGGCCTAGAATTTCTGAGGCAATCTAGTTCCAGTGAACTCCTGAAGGCTGCTTTCCTACTGAGGATCATCTCAGAATTGCACAAAAGGACCACAGGAAGGCAGGGAAGAAAAGGTCCAAACAGAAATGGAGGACAGGAACAAAAGAGAGAAGATCTCAAAAAGTAGTTTACCATAGTTTTTAGCACTACCCTAAAAATAACAGAAGAGGGAGTGCAGGGAAGTTAGGAGCGCTGGGAAGTTAGAAACCCTCTTCTTCAAGCCCTTTTACTCTGTTTGAGAAAACTAAATAGAAATAGAAATGTATAGCAAAAAAGTTAAATTCCATAGAAAATTATTTGAAGAAAAAAAATAGGCTTATATCATCCTTATACTAAAAGGATTAAAGTACAAAGTAAAAGTAAGAAGGCATTTTAAAAAAAAAATGTTTTGACCTCTTTATTGGTCTTTCATTTTATTTATTTTCATCCTTTGTTCTTTGGCCAGTGTGGGCCTCCCATTACAGTGGCCTCTCTCGTTGCAGAGCACCAGCTCTGGGCGCATGCGCTCCAGAATGCTGGCTCATACTTGGACACACTGGTCCCACCACTCTGCGGCATGTGGGGTCTTCCTGTGCCAAGGATCGAGCCCACACCTCTTGCAGTGCAAGGCAGACTCATTACACACTGGACCACCAGGGCAGCCCCAAGAAGGCATTTTAAATGTAAAGTAAGAAAGGGAATGGTAAAAAGATTCCTATGAAAGTGATAAGTATTGAAGATCAATAAAGAGGATTAGGCATATAGATACTAGAGTTTCGAAAGAACCTAAGAAAAACATCAGAGAAAATTATGAAAATGTATATTTCAGAAAATTTTCTTTAAATAAATGTTTAAACTTCACATTAAAAGACATAGTGTACACCTGAGAATATTGACTATAATGACCAAGAAGACTTAATTTAGTAAAATTATTGCATTTAAAAGAAAATGAGGCAAAAAAACTGAGCATGTGACTTAAAAGGGAAATAAAATTAGATTATCACCTAACTTTTCAACAGCCAACTTTATGCAAAAATAATAAGCTGCAGTACTTAACTTATTCAAGGAAAATACATGAGAATCATGAATTTTGTAACTAGGAAAATACAAAATTATGAAGTCCTTCATGTATAAAGGACATCATAAAGGATATTATAAAATTAATATCAACTGACCAAATCTCAGAGAATATGGTTCCTATAAGATTCTCCTAAATATTTTACTTAAGAACAAGTTTCACAATGACTAGAGATGCATAGTGGAAAAGAAGGGAGCATTAATTAGGTAATTCAATTCCTATCTGTCGTGATGATTTAGATAGAAGATAATGATTGAAAATGAAAAGCATAATAAGGGTAGCATATATCAACATCTTTAAAATTTTTCAGTGCAATTAATTGGTGATGTAGAAGTATTGTTAACATTGTTAGTGTAAAGCTGTCATATGTAAAGAAGACACTGAACATTTGTAATTATATTTTATTTTAATTCCATCATCCCTATTGTTCTAGGAATCTAGAATTCTCAGTGTGGAACTATGGAGTTTCAGATATAATATAGAAAAGATTAAGGAAAATCCCCTGAATACCTCATATTTATTAGATATAGTATAAAAACAGGAGGTATTTTATCTTTAAATATTTATAGATAACTTATATACACGTGTATGTTTCTGTATGTATGTCTTTGTGAACACAGGCAATATTTCTAGCTAGTATATATTCCTAATAAATATCCTTAGCTCTGTCCTTCAAAAACATGTTAGAAACAATGACCAGCTCAGCAGTAGTTTCCTTCCCAAGCGCTAATAATGATCCTGATTTATTATTCTCCATTAGAAGAAAGCAGGGTCTTACAGAGAAACAAATGATCCTCATTCTGGAACAGAAAATATACAAAATGAACCTGAGACACCTTGACATACCAGATTCAAAAAAACTTCCCAAGAAAATAAAAGGACTTAGGAACCCTTTACCTCGTAAGAAAAAAAAAAAGAAAGCATCACTGAATACAAATATTAGAAACTGATTATTTTAACCATGGATTATGTTAAAAGGTAATAATACATGAAGTAAGAGGGCTTCTCTGGTGGATCAGTGGTAAAGAACTTTCCTGCCCATACAGAAGATACAAGTTCATTCCCTGCATTAGGAAAATCCCCGGGAGAAGGAAATGGAAACCCACTCTAGTAGCATTGCCTAGGAAATCCCATGGACAGAGGGGCCTGGTAGGATCACAGAAGAATCGAACACAACTCAGCAGCTAAGCAACAACAAATATAAAGTAAGAACTCGAGTTGTGACAAAATTTATACAATGATTAATATGTCCTAGTTGGTAATTTCTTTGAGAATCAACCTCTGTGATAAAATGCTGGCTAATCCCTCAAAATATGAAAGAAGATTTGTTTCCTGGTCCATCACTTAAAAACAGTGCTTAAATATTTAAGAGATAGTGTCATAGCTTGTTCACTGTATGCTCAATAAACACAAATTTATTTTTATACCATCCCCAAGTTATAAAATCATTCTGAAAAGGTCAGTGTTTCTGTTTGTTTTGAGTTTGGGTTATATATCAAAAAAGTTATATTTACTTAGTACAGGTCATAAAATTTTAATATCTTATTAGAGGAATTTAGGAAAAATTCTCTAATGAAACATGAATAAAATAACGGCTGTTTGTAATATGAAGAGTTATACTAAAAAACTGTGACTTCCCTCCTGAATGCCTATCATATCCAAATTGTAATAAATAATTGATAACTATAGCATATAATAGCTTTAGTCATAAAAGAAAGCAAATGATACATTTGTTGGATACCTATATTATGGGACATCTCTAAGACATCTCCTCATTGTTACCTTGACTAATATTCTGTACAATATACACTTTTAAATGGACACTGACTCCTGCATCTCACATACCACCTCATCCACTTGCTCGAACATGGAGACATTTACTATTTTAGTTTTGCAAATAGTCAAAAACTATTTTTTTAATTGCTACACATTTACTATCTTGGATCTAAACTTTAACTGATCCATTAAAGAAAAACAATCATAGGAGTATTACTAGGAATCATGCTTTAATTAAAGATAATTCAGAAATTGTTAATACTTTACCTGATTAACACATAAATATTAAATTTTAATTATAATGGTAATCTAGAAAGAATCACAACTATAGGTTATTATTGATTGCATCATCAATTTCTGATGACTTTAGAAAAATTGCCTAACTTACTGTCACTATTTACAGACTCTAAAATAATGTGGGAGTGGAGGATAGGTTATTCTGCCTTGTCTTCCTATTTCTCTTATTTTTTGATACACACTCAAAAGAAGTTTACAGTATAATTCCATGCTGCATGCTGACTTTTCAGATTTGCAAAAAATTGTCTTTATCTCAGCTATCCTAGAGAGAGAAATGAAACTTGATGAAGGTGCTACTGATCTAGAAAAGCAAACCAATTGTAGCAAAGTATGAATGGATATGTACATCTAGTTTTTTTTTTTTTTTTTTTTAGACCAGTGCCTATGCCATTCTCCCTGCTTTCAGTTTGAATTTTAATAATCATTTCTTATTTTAATTCCAGTGGTCCATCATACTAGTCCATTATAACTAGTTTCTTCTAGAAGAAAGAGCTAATATGACTAGTGAATAATGCAGGCTTTTGAAAAAAGAGCTACCTCTCTCTCTCTCCTCTCCTCCGTCTCCCTTCTCTCTCTCCCCTCCTCCGTCTCCCTCCTTCTTTTCTTCCTCCTCCTTTTTCCCATGCTTCTCACTCCTCCTGTCTCTCTGAAGCACTTGAACATAGTCAGTTACTACTATTTTTATTATGTATATGTTAGAGTTGCTCATTTGGCCCCACATGGCAGGAGATGCACATGTCATAAAGCAATGAAGAGCAGCCTATATAACCTGAGAAAAATCAAGAATATAATTAGCCCTTTGCACAGGAACAGAAAATGGAGAAGGAAATGGCAACACACTCCAGTATTCTTGCTTGGAGAATCCCATGGACAGAGGAACCTGATGGGCTACAGTCCACAGGGTTGCAAAGAGTTGGCCATGACTGAGCGACTCACTACTGACACTGGCACTGCTCCACGGGTCTGATGTCTCCTTTGGCAGCCTTTGCTTGGAGAACTCCGTTGACAGAGGAGCCTGGCAGGCGACATTCCACGGGGGTCACACAGAATTGGTCACAACTGAGAGACAAACACTTTTAGCAACCTTATCAGTAACTACCTATGGAAAGGTTGAAACACTTAGTGAATAAGTAACACTTATTTATTTATAACTGCACATGCTCTGGTTTACTTTATATTCAGAGAAGTCGCTTAAAATCTGCATCATCAATTTCTGATGACTTTAGAAAAATTGCCTAACTTACTGTCACTATTTACAGACTCTAAAATAATGTGGGAGTGGAGGATAGGTTATTCTGCCTTGTCTTCCTATTTCTCTTATTTTTTGATACACACTCAAAAGAAGTTTACAGTATAATTCCATGCTGCATGCTGACTTTTCAGATTTGCAAAAAATTGTCTTTATCTCAGCTATCCTAGAGAGAGAAATGAAACTTGATGAAGGTGCTACTGATCTAGAAAAGCAAACCAATTGTAGCAAAGTATGAATGGATATGTACATCTAGTTTTTTTTTTTTTTTTTTTTAGACCAGTGCCTATGCCATTCTCCCTGCTTTCAGTTTGAATTTTAATAATCATTTCTTATTTTAATTCCAGTGGTCCATCATACTAGTCCATTATAACTAGTTTCTTCTAGAAGAAAGAGCTAATATGACTAGTGAATAATGCAGGCTTTTGAAAAAAGAGCTACCTCTCTCTCTCTCCTCTCCTCCGTCTCCCTTCTCTCTCTCCCCTCCTCCGTCTCCCTCCTTCTTTTCTTCCTCCTCCTTTTCCCATGCTTCTCACTCCTCCTGTCTCTCTGAAGCACTTGAACATAGTCAGTTACTACTATTTTTATTATGTATATGTTAGAGTTGCTCATTTGGCCCCACATGGCAGGAGATGCACATGTCATAAAGCAATGAAGAGCAGCCTATATAACCTGAGAAAAATCAAGAATATAATTAGCCCTTTGCACAGGAACAGAAAATGGAGAAGGAAATGGCAACACACTCCAGTATTCTTGCTTGGAGAATCCCATGGACAGAGGAACCTGATGGGCTACAGTCCACAGGGTTGCAAAGAGTTGGCCATGACTGAGCGACTCACTACTGACACTGGCACTGCTCCACGGGTCTGATGTCTCCTTTGGCAGCCTTTGCTTGGAGAACTCCGTTGACAGAGGAGCCTGGCAGGCGACATTCCACGGGGGTCACACAGAATTGGTCACAACTGAGAGACAAACACTTTTAGCAACCTTATCAGTAACTACCTATGGAAAGGTTGAAACACTTAGTGAATAAGTAACACTTATTTATTTATAACTGCACATGCTCTGGTTTACTTTATATTCAGAGAAGTCGCTTAAAATCTGCACACTTAGCCCTGCTCTTCTTCCACAATTTAAAAGGGAAAGCTCTCTACAAAAATAGGTGTCAGATGAGTTCCCAATTAGAGAAGATCATCTTGCTGACACCTTCTTCGAATAACATTTTTTTTTTTTGAAACGTCTAAGAAAGAAGTGGTTCATTATTTGTCTTGAAGCATTGCTCAGTACTAGATATTTGCCATACTCATTTAAATGTAAATACTAAGACATAATGAAAAGTTAAAATATGTTATCCCGAACATTGCCTATCTTAATCTAGCATCTCCTGAATTATGTATTTAATTTTGAAAAATACAGTCTCATTTACTTAATACAAATCCTCCTATATTTTCTCAATTGAACACAGGCAGTAATGACAAGAAGTCCCTTTTCTGAAGTGGTTTCCGTTCTCATAAGCTAAAACTGGTCATACTCATCTCCAGCTGTGAATTAGAAACAGAATTTAGACTTGAGATAAAAATGACAGATTCATAAGATTAGAGTTCCTAGTGTGATAGCCTTTGAGTCATAGTTTGGATCAGAAAGAGAAAATGCCCCACTTGTAGAGGTACAATCATCAACACTTGTCTTTACGTGGAATTTGGGCAGAGAGTTGTTTCTCCTAAAGGGTCTTAGTCTAAATCAGATCTTCTGTATATGTCAAAATTTTATGGTAATGCTAAAATCAACAGAAGAGAATTAAAATATTTAGTTCAAAGGCCTGTATAATATGGATAGCATTTGGGCTTCCCTGGTGGTCCAGTGGGTAAGGACACCGCCTTGCAGTGCAAGGGGCACCGGTTCGATCCCTGGCCTGGGAGGATCCCACGTGCCGCGGAGCGGCTGGACTGATGTGTCCAACTACCGAGCCGGAGCTCAGGAGCGCATGCGCCCAGAGCCGGCGCTCTGCAACAACAGAGGCCACCGCGATGGGAGGCCCACAAGAGCCAAAGAACAAAGACGGATGAAAATAGAGAAATGAAAGACCAATAGAAGTGGCCCGCCCACCCCTTCCCTCCCCAACGCGCCCCCAAAAAAATAAATTAAAAAAAAAAAAGTCTCCATTTCGTAAAAAAAAAAAAAAATATATATATGGATAACATTTAGTCCTTACTTTAACCTAGTTCCCCATCTGCCAAGGAACAGATTACATGCATGATCTGAAGATGATTTAAATTTTATATTTGAACCTTGAGATAAGTCAGGGTGTTGAGATTTTATTTGGCTATATTTTATGTGTGTGTGTATATATATATGTATATATAGGCATATATGTGTGTGTGTATATTTTTGTATGGTTGGGTTTGTTTGGCTGGTTATTTAAAAATTAAGAATATTTTTATCAAAATAGCTTTTTAAATATAATTCAATGAAAATGATTGACTGTCATATGAAAACTAAAAACTTGAGGCAGTTGTTTCTTCTGTAAACTTGACTGTTTTGCAATATGATTTTTTGCCAGGAAGAGAAAGAAAAAACCCTTATCAGGAATCATACATTTCTATTTTTTCTTTATTATAGATATAGCTCTAATTGTCCAGAGTTTCTAGATGGAGCAACTTATGGGTGGTAGACTCAGGAAGAGAAATTCAGAGGCCTTGGTGATATAAATGGAACTATTGTACACATTTTTTAAAATTTATATACAAATATTTTTCTTTTTAGTGGTAATATAAATAGTATTTTCTCTTTAATTTTAAATTTCCAGTGTTTACTGTTAAAATATAAGGAAGCAATTGACTTTTGCATACTTACCTTATATTTATAATGGTGCTGTTATTACTTATTAGTTCCAGTATTATTCTGTTGATTATGTTTTCTTCATGTACAATTATATAATATCATCTGCAGATGTAAACGGTTTTCCTTCTTCCTTCTCAATCAGGACTTTCTCTCTTTTGGACCTCACTGTATTAACTATGACTTCCAATTTCTGTTAAGTAGGAGTGGTGAAGGCAGATGTCTTTGTCTTGTCCCTGACATCAGCAGAAAAGCATCCAGTTTCTAACATTAAGGCTTCCCTGGTGGCTCATGGTAAAAAAAAAAATTCTGCCTGTAAGGCAGGAGACCAGGGTTTGATTCTTGGATTGGTAAGATCCTCTGGAGAAGGGAATGGCTACCCACCTCACTATTCTTGTCTAGAGGATTCCACAGACAGAGGAAGCCTGGTGAATTCATGGAGTCAAAAAGAGTTAGACAAGACAAAACAACTAACTTTTCACTACTTTTCTTCTGGCATTAAGTATAAGGTTGGCTGTTGAGATTTTGAAGATGTTCTTTATCAAGTCAGTGAAGTTCCCTTTTATTCCTAGCCTCCTGAGTTTTTTTTTTAAATAATGAATAGATAGTGGAACTTTGTTTTTTTTTTTTTTTTCATATATTGTTAAGATACGATTTTTTTCACTAACCTGTTGATGTGGTGGATTACATCAGTTGATTTGCTAATACTGAATCAGCCTTGCGTATCTGAGGTAAATCCCACTTGGTTGTGTCGTGTCATTTTTACACATTTTTATATTCAGTGTTTGCTAATATATCACTGAAGATCTTTGCATCTATGTTTGTGAGAATCATTGGTGTGTAGTTTCCTTGTCTTGTAGCTCTTTGGTATTTTTATTAGGCTAATGCTGGCCTGATACATGAGTTAGAAAGTATTTGCCCTGTTTGCTGGGAGAAGTAATTGAGAATTGGTGTAATTTCCTCTTTGTTTGCCAGAATTCACCAGTGAACACATCTGGGCTAGTACTTTCTGTTATGTATGATTATTCATCATTGATTCAGTTTCTTTAATAAATATAGAACTATTAGGATTACGTATTTCTCCTTGTGTGAGGCTTGGCAGATACTGTCTTTCAAGGAATTTATCTAGTCATCTAAGCAGTCAAATATGTGGGCATAGAGTTGTTCATAATGTTTATTTATTATACCTAATGTCTAAAGAATTAGTAGTGATGAACTCTTTTCATTTCCAATATTAGCAAATTTTTTCCCATTTTTTGTTAGTTAACTTGGCAAGAAGTTTATCCATTATTGTTGATTTTTCACAAAAACTAGTTTTTGGTTTTGTTGATTTCCTTTATTGATTTCCTAGTCCCAATTTCCTTGATTTCTGCTCTACTTTTTATTAGTTCTTTTCTTCTGCTTGGTTTGCATATTATGCAGACTCACTCTAGAATGTCTTGATATGTCCTTACTGTATAATTCCATCCTAAATTACATTTCTAGCACACATAGTGATTTCTGATTTGAAAGTTGTATCAGCATTTAAACATGCTATTTCATTGTTTTACCACTTAATTTCTGGTGAGATGTCACTGTCATTTTATTTTTAATTTTTCAAGCTAAGGTGTCTCATACAAGCCTTTAAGATTTATTCTTGTTTTTGCTCTCTGTATTTTGACTTATATCTGCCTAGGTATGTTTTCTTTGTTGTCCTATTAGATGTTTTCCATTTGTGAGCTGATAAGTTTTTTTCAGTTTTGGAAGATTCTCAGGCATCATCTTAAATATTTCTTCAATCATATAGTCGAATGAACTTCTCGGTGCTTTCATTTATTCATTGTGCTATTTTCTTCTGTTTCCATTTTATTCTGTTATTTGATTTGAACACAGGATTGATGAAAGAAGAGCAATAAAAATGGTCAAAGTTATTACTCTTTGCCAGACGTGATTATATATATAGAAAATCTAATGACTATTATATACATTTCTAATTGACAGTAAATGCATCAAGTTTATTGTAGAATACAAATGAAAAAAATTCTCAATATAAGCATCACATGCCTATGAATAAATGTATCAAAATATGTGCAAAATTTCTATACTTACATAAAACATAATTAAATATGTTTTATAAAATCTAAATAAATTTCTTATATTAGAAAATGTTAAACTATTTGAAAACTGTTTTATATATTCAATTACATTGTATTTAGAATCATATAAAAAGGTTGTACATTTATGTAAATCCACAATTTCATTCTAAATTGGTAATTAATAGATCTGAATAGTCAAGTAAAAATCAAAAAAGAAATAGAAAGCTGGAGAAATGAAAGATTTAGTTATAAAAACCCATTAGAAATACCTGTATATGATGGTATTTGGTATAAGAAGAGATGAAAAACAATGGAACATGTATTACTATTCTTTGAATTAATGACTACAGTAAAGAAATAGGACAATTAAATAATTTAAATTCAGTTGAGCAGTCACATTTTAATAAAGGAATGATAACCCTTGACTATATCATATGTAAAAGTCAATTACAGATATATCATAGATTTAAAGAAGAAAAGTAAAACAATAATTCTTTTAGATGAAACATTTATTATCTGGGAGCAGACTGTTTTAAAACAAAAAATAATTCTATTTAGATGAACATATTACCACTTAATTTCTGGTGAGATTCATGTATTATTTTAATTTTTCAAGCTAAGGTGTCTCATACAAGCCTTTAAGATTTATTCTTGTTTTTGCTCTCTGTATTTTGACTTATATCTGCCTAGGTATGTTTTCTTTGTTGTCCTATTAGATGTTTTCCATTTGTGAGCTGATAAGTTTTTTTCAGTTTTGGAAGATTCTCAGGCATCATCTTAAATATTTCTTCAATCATATAGTCGAATGAACTTCTCGGTGCTTTCATTTATTCATTGTGCTATTTTCTTCTGTTTCCATTTTATTCTGTTATTTGATTTGAACACAGGATTGATGAAAGAAGAGCAATAAAAATGGTCAAAGTTATTACTCTTTGCCAGACGTGATTATATATATAGAAAATCTAATGACTATTATATACATTTCTAATTGACAGTAAATGCATCAAGTTTATTGTAGAATACAAATGAAAAAAATTCTCAATATAAGCATCACATGCCTATGAATAAATGTATCAAAATATGTGCAAAATTTCTATACTTACATAAAACATAATTAAATATGTTTTATAAAATCTAAATAAATTTCTTATATTAGAAAATGTTAAACTATTTGAAAACTGTTTTATATATTCAATTACATTGTATTTAGAATCATATAAAAAGGTTGTACATTTATGTAAATCCACAATTTCATTCTAAATTGGTAATTAATAGATCTGAATAGTCAAGTAAAAATCAAAAAAGAAATAGAAAGCTGGAGAAATGAAAGATTTAGTTATAAAAACCCATTAGAAATACCTGTATATGATGGTATTTGGTATAAGAAGAGATGAAAAACAATGGAACATGTATTACTATTCTTTGAATTAATGACTACAGTAAAGAAATAGGACAATTAAATAATTTAAATTCAGTTGAGCAGTCACATTTTAATAAAGGAATGATAACCCTTGACTATATCATATGTAAAAGTCAATTACAGATATATCATAGATTTAAAGAAGAAAAGTAAAACAATAATTCTTTTAGATGAAACATTTATTATCTGGGAGCAGACTGTTACTTCAACACAATACAATGTGACATGATATTTGAAAAATTATATTCCATTAAGATTAAGTCTTAGTATGAATTAAAATGTGCCATTTACAAAGTTAAATTTCAGTCAAAAAGCATGAGAAAATGTAGGTGATACATAAATCTAGCAAAGACCTGTACCCAGAAAATATGTAATGGTGCCAACAAAATACCAAGAAAAAGGCAATTAGGCCAATAAATAATGGGTAAAAGACTGTTCAGACTCTTCAAATGAAGACTTGCCAATGGTCAATATGTATATTAAGAGATGTTCAAGTGCTTATTCACCAGAAGAATGAAAGTTAGACTGAACTGCAAAGTCAGGAGAATGAGTAAACTAAAAATGACACACAATACCAAAGTTTATTGAAGATGTGTATCAGTGGAAATCTCTGTGCCCTTTGGTTGGGAATGTAAATTGGTAAAATTACTTTGGAAAATTGTGCTGCAATACCTGCTAACATAGAACATACATTTACTGGTCCAATTACCATAAAGTAATTCCTCTTTACTCCAGAAATGCATGCATACACATGTATAAGGATGGTCCTGGAAACATTATTTATAATAACCAAACACTAGAAAAAATAAAAACATCCACAATGGTAGAATACATAAATAAATCATTGTATATTAAAGAAGGTTGAACAAACTTTACTACATACAGCAAGATGGATGAAATTCTAATGTAATTTGAATAAGTAAAGCTAGTGATAAGAGTATATATAAAAAAAAGAAAAATGAAAAAAAATTTAGTTATAAAAACCCATTAGAAATACCTGTATATGATGGTATTTGGTATAAGAAGAGATGAAAAACAATGGAACATGTATTACTATTCTTTGAATTAATGACTACAGTAAAGAAATAGGACAATTAAATAATTTAAATTCAGTTGAGCAGTCACATTTTAATAAAGGAATGATAACCCTTGACTATATCATATGTAAAAGTCAATTACAGATATATCATAGATTTAAAGAAGAAAAGTAAAACAATAATTCTTTTAGATGAAACATTTATTATCTGGGAGCAGACTGTTACTTCAACACAATACAATGTGACATGATATTTGAAAAATTATATTCCATTAAGATTAAGTCTTAGTATGAATTAAAATGTGCCATTTACAAAGTTAAATTTCAGTCAAAAAGCATGAGAAAATGTAGGTGATACATAAATCTAGCAAAGACCTGTACCCAGAAAATATGTAATGGTGCCAACAAAATACCAAGAAAAAGGCAATTAGGCCAATAAATAATGGGTAAAAGACTGTTCAGACTCTTCAAATGAAGACTTGCCAATGGTCAATATGTATATTAAGAGATGTTCAAGTGCTTATTCACCAGAAGAATGAAAGTTAGACTGAACTGCAAAGTCAGGAGAATGAGTAAACTAAAAATGACACACAATACCAAAGTTTATTGAAGATGTGTATCAGTGGAAATCTCTGTGCCCTTTGGTTGGGAATGTAAATTGGTAAAATTACTTTGGAAAATTGTGCTGCAATACCTGCTAACATAGAACATACATTTACTGGTCCAATTACCATAAAGTAATTCCTCTTTACTCCAGAAATGCATGCGCATACACATGTATAAGGATGGTCCTGGAAACATTATTTATAATAACCAAACACTAGAAAAAATAAAAACATCCACAATGGTAGAATACATAAATAAATCATTGTATATTAAAGAAGGTTGAACAAACTTTACTACATACAGCAAGATGGATGAAATTCTAATGTAATTTGAATAAGTAAAGCTAGTGATAAGAGTATATATAATTTCATTTACATAAAGTTTAAAAACTAGGCAAAGCAAAATATAATGTTTCAAAATACCTACTCAGTTGGAAAAGCTATACAAAAAAGCAAGAGAGCATTTATTTGCCATTACCATCAGAAATAGCAGTTGTATCTTGTAAGGAGGAAAGAATATTATAATTACAGAGTCATTTAAAGATCACCTGAAATGTTGGCAATATCTGATCTTTTGACCTAGTAGGCATTATGCAAAGATTCCTTTAGAATAATTTATTGAACAGAACATACCTTTTCGTGGACATAATTTATCCATAAACATTTCATAGTAATTTAAATGCTTTTTAAAAATTAAATCTGTATGTGATTCATGAAAAGGTATTTCATATTAAGTGCACATTCTGATAATTTAAGGTAGATTGACAGGTGTGAGGAAAATGACATGTTGTGCCATGATAAGTAAATTAAGCCAGTTTTTGTTTTGAAAAGTTGATTTTAAAATATATCAGTTAAGGGGATATTATCAAGGAAAATAGTTTAGTTTGAATGAGAACCACAAAATCAAAGTGTCAGTCATAGTAAATAATTATGTTTAAAATTGGAGTGAAAGACATCACTTCCTTTAGAAGCCACTTCAGATCCAGAGATAGTATGTTTTTTACTCTCATTTGCTTCTTTTTTTTTTTCAATTCTTTAGGATTTCAAATATATTTCATACTGTGTCATGTTTACTTGATTATTATTTATTTAAATACAATTCAATCTTTTTACAAAGTTTACTAATTAAATGGAAGTTTGTATTTTCTCGTACTGTGATGTCCGTTCAAATGTCTGTAATATTTGAGAAGCTGATGACAAACATACAAGCCTACATTTTCATTTTTTTGGCCCTCTTGTGAAACAAGCAATTAATATAATCTTTTTTAAAAAATAACAATTTTGATACGTCTCCTTAAGAGGTGACTGATTTAGCTAAAATAAACATATTCACCCATAACTTCATAAGTTAACCAGCAAAGCCCTGGAATGTTTATCACTGGATTTCACATACATCATATCCTCTAAATTAAAATGCCCAGGATTAGGATAGCCCAAGGAACACTAGACTGTCTTTTTATTTTAAAAATAATCCTATCTTCTAACAGTCTTTCTGTGTTCTACTTTGTTAACAGGTTATAAAGCTCAATGTGCATTAAAAGTTCTGTGCTTAAATGCTGTCTGACAAATCTAAATAGATTTCTTTGCTGAAGGATTCTTTATACTCTTCTGTTTGTTAGTGCATATGTTGACTCTTGAAGAAAACAAATTTTCAAATGTATATGACCATAGATTTTTCTTGAATACGTTTTTATTGACTAGGATTTGCAGGCTATGCCTAGATAAAATTCAACTTAATTCCAGCTAACAATAGCAATCATTTCTATTATGATACAATGTCATAAAACAAAGACTATTTTAAGTATTATTTTTGTTGGCTTTCTTGTTTTACTTATTTAACTTCCTTTTTTAATACAATCATATATATTTTACAAGATTCTGGCTTATCTCCCCCCAGTGGCTCAGATGGTAAAGAAACTGCCTGCAAGGTAGAAGACTAGGGTTCGATTGCTGGGTCAGGAAGATCCTCTGGAGAAGGAACTGGCAACCCACTCCAGCATTCTTGCCTAGGAAATGGACAGAGGAGCCTGGAGGGCAGCAGTCCATGAGGTCTCAGAGAATTGGACATGACTGAGTGCCTAACACACACATACACTTCTCAAATGTCTGTTCTCATCTTGGTAACTGGGAAGTGATGCACAAAGAACTGAGTCATGAGAGTGTGGGATTAACAAGGCTGTCATGAATGATGAGTATTTTACAGTAGTTAAGACAGCTTTCACCAGAACTGTACCAGCTAGGAATACTTTTATGTCTCTTGGTCACAGGAGTCAGTCGTTGCTTGGGAAATGTTATCATACCTGTATGTTTCCCAAGGGTGCTCATGTGCTTAAGTTTAAAAAAGATAAATTAAGTTTGCATAGATATCTCTTAGGAAGCCAGCTATGTATCTGAAAACATGTATTCTAAATCTTGATTCTGAGCCAAAGACATGGGGCTACATCCAGTGATGGTTCCACATGTTTACTCTTTTTTTTCTTTTTTTTAACATTTGAGTTCTTTAAGAAGGAATACTTTAAAGGAAGACAAAACCTTCTGTAAGATTGCTTAGTTCCAGTAGAAGTGTTTATTTGGCTTTATGAATGAGTAAATGTCAATTATGCATTAATTGACAGTTAAGAGAGTATTGAGATTTATTATGAGAGATGCTGTGTAATCAAGTTTAAATTACAGGACACTAATATAATTAGATTTTAACACATAAAAATTGTAAGGAATATTTAGGCACTTAATCGGAATTTTAAAAGCCCATGATACAAGTTAATAATTGTGACAACTAATAGAGTATCTAAATAAATGTCACTATTTTTATTAATTGATTTTTAATTTGCTGTAGCCTGCCTTGGTAAATGTTAATTAAATGCCAGAAAATTCCTTATAATTTTAACATATTAATAATCTTATAATTATGTCTTTATTGCTTACATAATTATAAGTTAATTATACAGCCACTAGATTTACTGTAGCCTTTAATACAATCATATATATTTTACAAGATTCTGGCTTATCTCCCCAGTGGCTCAGATGGTAAAGAAACTGCCTGCAAGGTAGAAGACTAGGGTTCGATTGCTGGGTCAGGAAGATCCTCTGGAGAAGGAACTGGCAACCCACTCCAGCATTCTTGCCTAGGAAATGGACAGAGGAGCCTGGAGGGCAGCAGTCCATGAGGTCTCAGAGAATTGGACATGACTGAGTGCCTAACACACACATACACTTCTCAAATGTCTGTTCTCATCTTGGTAACTGGGAAGTGATGCACAAAGAACTGAGTCATGAGAGTGTGGGATTAACAAGGCTGTCATGAATGATGAGTATTTTACAGTAGTTAAGACAGCTTTCACCAGAACTGTACCAGCTAGGAATACTTTTATGTCTCTTGGTCACAGGAGTCAGTCGTTGCTTGGGAAATGTTATCATACCTGTATGTTTCCCAAGGGTGCTCATGTGCTTAAGTTTAAAAAAGATAAATTAAGTTTGCATAGATATCTCTTAGGAAGCCAGCTATGTATCTGAAAACATGTATTCTAAATCTTGATTCTGAGCCAAAGACATGGGGCTACATCCAGTGATGGTTCCACATGTTTACTCTTTTTTTTCTTTTTTTTAACATTTGAGTTCTTTAAGAAGGAATACTTTAAAGGAAGACAAAACCTTCTGTAAGATTGCTTAGTTCCAGTAGAAGTGTTTATTTGGCTTTATGAATGAGTAAATGTCAATTATGCATTAATTGACAGTTAAGAGAGTATTGAGATTTATTATGAGAGATGCTGTGTAATCAAGTTTAAATTACAGGACACTAATATAATTAGATTTTAACACATAAAAATTGTAAGGAATATTTAGGCACTTAATCGGAATTTTAAAAGCCCATGATACAAGTTAATAATTGTGACAACTAATAGAGTATCTAAATAAATGTCACTATTTTTATTAATTGATTTTTAATTTGCTGTAGCCTGCCTTGGTAAATGTTAATTAAATGCCAGAAAATTCCTTATAATTTTAACATATTAATAATCTTATAATTATGTCTTTATTGCTTACATAATTATAAGTTAATTATACAGCCACTAGATTTACTGTAGCCTTTATAGAATGCTCAGGACTATTCATTTTTCTCCACAGGTCAATAAACTTGATTGCCTGGTAACCACTGTAGGTCATAGAACATGAAAAATATTTGTGAATTAATATACATTTCCATATAACACTGTGGATATTATATATTAATTCAAGAAAAGTAAAATGGTAGAAATCTGTCATTATTTCTTTTATGAATCTGTTATCTTTTACCTTAGAAATTATATATTGATGTAGAGAATCATCGGAATTGTTTGTCTTTAACAAGCTCTTCCAAAATGGTGTATATGAAGAGTATTTTCTTTCAACATGCTTTCATATGTATAGTCTGAGTTTATATATCCAATAACCTTACACAATTCAGTTATCTTCATTTCACTAATAAGGAAACTAATTTAGAGATTCAGTTTCTCTCCAGATAATTCCACAGTACTGTTGTTTACATACACCTTACCTTGGTCACTCTTCACCCACTTATATTTTCACCCCCAACTTTCTACCAACTATGTTTCCAATCTAGGTACATTGTTGCAACCCTTTCTACCTCTATTTCTGGCACATAACTAAGCATTGCCTGAGGAATAAAACCTAAGTATAGTCATTGGTTCTTCAAAAAATCTGTTTCTATCAGCTTTCACTGCTGTGACCAAGCCTGGTGATGATGACGATCATGACTTACTCATCTTTGGATTCCTAGTTGAGACTCTATTGCAGGGCATACAATATTTGATGCAGAAGTATATGTGCATTCAACACTCGAGTAAGTGTTATTCAAGTTATGTCCATTTCTTCTTTCCTATTTTCAGCCCCCTTCGTTTAGCCTTCTGCTCTAATCAAGTTTAAATTCGGACACAAAATTTTTAGGCACTTAATCGGAATTTTAAAAGCCCATGATACAAGTTAATAATTGTGACAACTAATAGAGTATCTAAATAAATGTCACTATTTTTATTAATTGATTTTTAATTTGCTGTAGCCTGCCTTGGTAAATGTTAATTAAATGCCAGAAAATTCCTTATAATTTTAACATATTAATAATCTTATAATTATGTCTTTATTGCTTACATAATTATAAGTTAATTATACAGCCACTAGATTTACTGTAGCCTTTATAGAATGCTCAGGACTATTCATTTTTCTCCACAGGTCAATAAACTTGATTGCCTGGTAACCACTGTAGGTCATAGAACATGAAAAATATTTGTGAATTAATATACATTTCCATATAACACTGTGGATATTATATATTAATTCAAGAAAAGTAAAATGGTAGAAATCTGTCATTATTTCTTTTATGAATCTGTTATCTTTTACCTTAGAAATTATATATTGATGTAGAGAATCATCGGAATTGTTTGTCTTTAACAAGCTCTTCCAAAATGGTGTATATGAAGAGTATTTTCTTTCAACATGCTTTCATATGTATAGTCTGAGTTTATATATCCAATAACCTTACACAATTCAGTTATCTTCATTTCACTAATAAGGAAACTAATTTAGAGATTCAGTTTCTCTCCAGATAATTCCACAGTACTGTTGTTTACATACACCTTACCTTGGTCACTCTTCACCCACTTATATTTTCACCCCCAACTTTCTACCAACTATGTTTCCAATCTAGGTACATTGTTGCAACCCTTTCTACCTCTATTTCTGGCACATAACTAAGCATTGCCTGAGGAATAAAACCTAAGTATAGTCATTGGTTCTTCAAAAAATCTGTTTCTATCAGCTTTCACTGCTGTGACCAAGCCTGGTGATGATGACGATCATGACTTACTCATCTTTGGATTCCTAGTTGAGACTCTATTGCAGGGCATACAATATTTGATGCAGAAGTATATGTGCATTCAACACTCGAGTAAGTGTTATTCAAGTTATGTCCATTTCTTCTTTCTCCTGCTGATTCTTGCAGAGCATCATCTCTCCTCAGTTCTCAGATTTTAAGCCTTCTGCTCTCTTTTCACTTGGATTTTTTTCTTTTTCCATTTAGAGACCCTCTACAACCAGATCCTCATATCTGCCTCTCAGTCTCAAATTTCAGCCTATTTTTATTTCATTCTTTCTTCTTGCAAAATAAGTGGTCCTATTTTTTTTTTAAAGATAAACCCTCTATTTATTTTCTTGATAAATGAACATAAATTTATATCTATTTATATCTTGTTTTTATAACCAATCGCTGATTTCATAAAATGTGAAAATAAAAAGGTTATACCACTAATTAAGTAATATGCATGTCAAAATTACTGGATAGAAATAAAACCTCATTATTATTTATTATATAGTTATAGAAATATTTGGAATATAATAATAAACACATTGGATTATATTTAAAAAAATACTTGTTTATTCTAAAATAAGGTAACCATAACTGAACACCAAGGAGATGTTAGTATGTGGTATTTGTCTTTCTCCAGATATTGCATCATGATGTAATAGGAAAAAGTAGAATGGGCATTATGACATCTACGGTCCAAATTGTGCACTGGAGAATGAGGTAAATGGACTAGAGGATTTTTGTGGCCTTTTCTAACTCTTAAGTTAAAAATTGAAGTTTTCGTTCTACTGTATATAATAAATTAAGATTAGAACAGATTGTTAAATGAGCAACAACCACATTTTCCATATTCTCATTCTTGATTTTATAAAAATATTTTATTTTTTATGTAAACTTATGTTTGCATAAGTTTTATCAGAGTCATTCTCACATCACATGAAGAAGTCTTTGTATTCTGGTGAAATAGATCACATTTTAGAGTAATCAGTGCAAAGTCAACTACTCTGCCTGGTTTCAAATTTTTTTCCATAATTTGATATCATACTACTTTCACCTTCATTTGCCTCGTGACCAAGTATAGTCATTGGTTCTTCAAAAAATCTGTTTCTATCAGCTTTCACTGCTGTGACCAAGCCTGGTGATGATGACGATCATGACTTACTCATCTTTGGATTCCTAGTTGAGACTCTATTGCAGGGCATACAATATTTGATGCAGAAGTATATGTGCATTCAACACTCGAGTAAGTGTTATTCAAGTTATGTCCATTTCTTCTTTCTCCTGCTGATTCTTGCAGAGCATCATCTCTCCTCAGTTCTCAGATTTTAAGCCTTCTGCTCTCTTTTCACTTGGATTTTTTTCTTTTTCCATTTAGAGACCCTCTACAACCAGATCCTCATATCTGCCTCTCAGTCTCAAATTTCAGCCTATTTTTATTTCATTCTTTCTTCTTGCAAAATAAGTGGTCCTATTTTTTTTTTAAAGATAAACCCTCTATTTATTTTCTTGATAAATGAACATAAATTTATATCTATTTATATCTTGTTTTTATAACCAATCGCTGATTTCATAAAATGTGAAAATAAAAAGGTTATACCACTAATTAAGTAATATGCATGTCAAAATTACTGGATAGAAATAAAACCTCATTATTATTTATTATATAGTTATAGAAATATTTGGAATATAATAATAAACACATTGGATTATATTTAAAAAAATACTTGTTTATTCTAAAATAAGGTAACCATAACTGAACACCAAGGAGATGTTAGTATGTGGTATTTGTCTTTCTCCAGATATTGCATCATGATGTAATAGGAAAAAGTAGAATGGGCATTATGACATCTACGGTCCAAATTGTGCACTGGAGAATGAGGTAAATGGACTAGAGGATTTTTGTGGCCTTTTCTAACTCTTAAGTTAAAAATTGAAGTTTTCGTTCTACTGTATATAATAAATTAAGATTAGAACAGATTGTTAAATGAGCAACAACCACATTTTCCATATTCTCATTCTTGATTTTATAAAAATATTTTATTTTTTATGTAAACTTATGTTTGCATAAGTTTTATCAGAGTCATTCTCACATCACATGAAGAAGTCTTTGTATTCTGGTGAAATAGATCACATTTTAGAGTAATCAGTGCAAAGTCAACTACTCTGCCTGGTTTCAAATTTTTTTCCATAATTTGATATCATACTACTTAATCAATATACTTTCTCAGTTCTCTTAATCATGTAACTGAAGTTCTTCTTTCATACTAACTCCGTAACTTGTAAGTCTACAGCTTTGACCAAAAAGATCCTATCTACTAGTCTCTAAATATTCAAATGGTTCTCATTTTTAAAGAACCAACCAAGTCTTATATTTCATCATCTTTATGACACATTATCAGCAACTCTGACCTGCACTAATCATCAATACTAACATCACTCAGTAACTACTGTTTATTTAATTTATTTCCCCCTTATACATACTTGTTTTATGCATTTTTAATTTTCCTAAACTGTATCATTGACCCTTTCAGATTAATCATCAGAGCTTTTGTTTCTGTTGTATCTTTAACAGTACCCAACCTTGTTTTATGGATACAACAGGCAACAGGCATTGTTCGGTGTAATTCTTGTTTGAATCTAAAGCTTGCACAGCAATTTTTATTTTGTAGTTCTACAGTGAAACATAATTAGTTGCCTAGAAGTTTGTTGAAATGTGGTTTCCTCTGGTCTTCTCTGGATCTGAGAATCATGGAGACCGGGCTAGTGTTTTCAAAGGAGACGAACTAAATCTTGTACATAGTATTGACAAGGGCCAAATGAGCTTGGATCTAGATTTCTAATAAATATATATTACTTCTCATTTTATTTAATGTTAATGAGCAAAAAATGCAAACTAAGCCTGAAATGTCAAATAGTTTTTAGAATGTTTAGTTAACAAGGTGTTTTTAGAGTAAGTATAGATACTTTTACTTTTTTCCTTCTCCATGGATAACATTCAGAATATCACAAAAAGAAAATATGTAGCATCAGTGAAAGATCTTTTGATAATCTCATAGTTTCTGTGCTTTGAAATATACTTCTGTATAGTGAAAGAAACATTGTACACGCTGAACAGCCAATTAATTTTTTTGTAAACTTATGTTTGCATAAGTTTTATCAGAGTCATTCTCACATCACATGAAGAAGTCTTTGTATTCTGGTGAAATAGATCACATTTTAGAGTAATCAGTGCAAAGTCAACTACTCTGCCTGGTTTCAAATTTTTTTCCATAATTTGATATCATACTACTTAATCAATATACTTTCTCAGTTCTCTTAATCATGTAACTGAAGTTCTTCTTTCATACTAACTCCGTAACTTGTAAGTCTACAGCTTTGACCAAAAAGATCCTATCTACTAGTCTCTAAATATTCAAATGGTTCTCATTTTTAAAGAACCAACCAAGTCTTATATTTCATCATCTTTATGACACATTATCAGCAACTCTGACCTGCACTAATCATCAATACTAACATCACTCAGTAACTACTGTTTATTTAATTTATTTCCCCCTTATACATACTTGTTTTATGCATTTTTAATTTTCCTAAACTGTATCATTGACCCTTTCAGATTAATCATCAGAGCTTTTGTTTCTGTTGTATCTTTAACAGTACCCAACCTTGTTTTATGGATACAACAGGCAACAGGCATTGTTCGGTGTAATTCTTGTTTGAATCTAAAGCTTGCACAGCAATTTTTATTTTGTAGTTCTACAGTGAAACATAATTAGTTGCCTAGAAGTTTGTTGAAATGTGGTTTCCTCTGGTCTTCTCTGGATCTGAGAATCATGGAGACCGGGCTAGTGTTTTTCAAAAGGAGACGAACTAAATCTTGTACATAGTATTGACAAGGGCCAAATGAGCTTGGATCTAGATTTCTAATAAATATATATTACTTCTCATTTTATTTAATGTTAATGAGCAAAAAATGCAAACTAAGCCTGAAATGTCAAATAGTTTTTAGAATGTTTAGTTAACAAGGTGTTTTTAGAGTAAGTATAGATACTTTTACTTTTTTCCTTCTCCATGGATAACATTCAGAATATCACAAAAAGAAAATATGTAGCATCAGTGAAAGATCTTTTGATAATCTCATAGTTTCTGTGCTTTGAAATATACTTCTGTATAGTGAAAGAAACATTGTACACGCTGAACAGCCAATTAATTTAAATAATTAAAATAGATATGTTCCAAAAAGACAGTAAAGAAAATTCAGTGTATATCACTTTGTTCTTCCTAAAGACATTTTTTTTTTTTTTTTTTACTTTCTATAGAGAGGAAGAAACTTATACAAAATATAATTGAAAGGAAAAATTAAATTACCCTGTTTTTCTTTCTTTCTTTCTTTTTTTTTGGCCACTTCTATTGGTCTTTCGTTTCCATCTTTGTTCTTTGGCCTGCCTGGGCCTCCCATCGCAGTGACCTCTCTCGCTGCAGAGCGCGGGCTTTGGGCACATGCACGCCAGAGCTCAGGCTCGGTAGTAGCACACATTGGTTCAGCCGCTCCGCAGCGTGTGAGATCTTCCCAGCTCAGGGATTGAACCAGCGTCCCTTGCGCTGCAAGGTGGTGTCCATACCCACTGGACCACCAGGGAAGCTCCCCTGTTTTGGCTCAATTCAATCATCAATTCAGATTTTCATGAATATTCTTTACAGAGAGAGTTTGTCCATAAACTTCAGTATTAATTTTTTATCTTTTGGGTTATAATGAGAGAGAATGTATTTCCCAGGTATGTTTTTAATTTGTAATTTGTATTTGTACTATTTTGAAGTCCATTGGGTAGCCTTATCTTGGTACAAAGTTCCCACAGGACGGGACATTTATACACTGTAAATGAACAGCTGCAGAGTGTACTGGTTTCCAAGGCTCACATTAGTATAACGCTAATCTATGTATATTTGCAAATTGTTATGATCATTGCTCAGAAATGGCATCAGTTGCAGCTGCAGCATTCTGAAAATATTTCAGACTTGTGATAGCTGGGACAACCACACAGAAATTATAATCATCTGACATCCATCACCGCTGCTCTTTCACTTGATTACAGCAGTCAACAAATCCTGGGCAGGAAGATAGTGAAATCCAGAACAGGACAAGCCTTGTCTACTAAAGACATTGTCATCCTTCTTTCAGATTCTCACTATTCCATGTTTCTACCAATTTCCTTCTTTCATTTCAAATGGTATTAAATGCACAAACAGAGTAAGAAGAAATAGGATTATTTTTAATGTCTGTTAATGTTCTACTTCGTAAGAACCGAATCAACAAAGAGCTTCTAAG
Source organism: Tragulus kanchil (assembly GCA_022376925.1). Classification (NCBI taxonomy): domain Eukaryota; kingdom Metazoa; phylum Chordata; class Mammalia; order Artiodactyla; family Tragulidae; genus Tragulus; species Tragulus kanchil. The sequence continues at coordinate 113,796,114 of JAIOJX010000023.1, read as the reverse complement.
AAAACCTAGTCCCAGGTCACAGGAGGTTGTTACAAAATATTAGTATGAGTAAGATTTTGTTTTTAATATAAACATATCTACCTGCTTCTTCTTCTCCTTTCTTCCCCCACTTTGTTTTCTGTTTTCTTCTTATGGAAAGACTAACCATTCTCAATGTACAGGGTAGACAGGTAGGATTTCTTTTTCAATTTTTCTGTTTTTATCTTGTGTCTTCTAATCCATGTAATGTGGTTCAATAGTTCACCTCAGAAGGCTGTTCTGATAATTGATGTGTATGAATTCATTACAGAAATTCAATGTAAATCATTTTTTTAAAGTTACAGTTGTAACCTTAGTGTTTCTAGTTTTTATTTAACAAGAAACACAAACTAAGCAACTTCATAAGATCCAACACTAAGCAAAGTGCTTTTACTTAACATATACTAAATAGATATTGTAAAATTGACTAATGAAATAATATTTATATTGGATGACCTGTTATAAAAGTATATTGTATATTTTCAAATTAAGATCCAATTAGACAAAAAAACAAAATTCCTACTATTATAAAACCTTTTGTTGGATGACCTTTGCTAGTTTGTTATCCTGCCTGGAAGTTCCATCTTCTCATCATTTGCCACACCATATACAATATCTGTATGTACTTCGGTTTTACATGTTTTATTTCATGATTTGTGCACAGTGTTCTTTTGGGATAATTCTATTCACTAATATTATATCTCAAATGATACTTTCTCCAAAAACCCACTTAAAGCATACAATTCAGTTTCTTGTAGTAAACTTACAGAGTTGGACAACCATTACCAGTATCAAATATAGGTTATTTTCATCACTCCAGTTTTAATTCTCTTAATTTATTTGTGTGTATTTGTGTCTCTGTTTCACTCTTTAGTTCCAATACACCTTTATTCCCATCTGCTCACCTTATCTGGCTATTGTTTGATATGTTTCTATTAATGAGGTACATATGTGTGCCTATATATAGTTTCCGATAACAGTTATGTATATATATTTTATTAAATTTTTAATAAGAGAAGGGAGAAAAAATATGCAATTACACTCTTCTATAAATACATAGTTTTGTTTTGTTTTTTAACTAGCACTCTATGTTTTCTCATGTAGCTTTGAATTTATGTCTGCTCTCATTTACTTTCAGCCTGAAGAGTTTTCTTTGATTATTTCATAGGTATAATAGCAACACATTATCTTTATTTACTTTTCATTTTTGAAAGAATTTTGGTTTGATTTTGCCTTTAGAACTTTGAATACATTGTTCACAACTTACTGGTGTCTGTTGTTTCTTATGAGAAGTCTGATCTTACCTGGCTTCCCTCATATGAGTTTTTTTTTTTTCTCCCTTAACAAAATTGTTAATAAGTTGTGTTCCTACTTTTAAAATATTTTATCTTTGGCTTTTGGTATCTAAATGCAATGTATCTGTGGGTGGATCTCCTTGTATTTATCTTACTTGAAGTTCACTATATTTTTAAGTTTTAATTTTTTTTTTTTTTTTTTTTTGGCCACTTCTATTGATCTTTCACTTATTTATCTTTGTTCTTTGGTCTGTGTGGGTCCCCCATCGTAGTGGCCTCTCTCACTGCAGAGCACTGGCTCTGGGCTCATGCACTCCAGAGCTCGGGCTTGGCAGTTGGACACATTGGTCCAGCTGCTCTGTGGCATGTGGGATCTTCCCAGGCCAGGGATCAAACCAGTACCCCTTGCACTGCAAGGTGGTGTCCTTACCCACTAGACCACCAGGGAAGCCCAAAGTTCACTATATTTTTAGATTGTGGATTAATATTTTCATCAGCTGTGGAATATTTTAAGCCATTACTTCCTCAAATATTTTTTCTGTCCTTTTTTTTTTTCCCATTTTCCTCTGTCTTCTCCTTTGGCATTATGCATATATCAATGCATTATGCATATAATGATGCCCCACATTTTTATGAGACTATATTTGTACCACTTTATTTTTAATCACTTATTCAATTAATATCTATAATATTTCTTCAGTTTTGTTAAATCTTTCTTTTTTTACCCTGTTCAGATCTACTATTGAACATCTAGTTATTTTTCATTTTGACTTACTTTGAAATTTCCATTAGTTCTTTATTATAATTTTTTATCTTACTGTTGATCGTCACTGTTTAGATATTGTCAGCATGATTTTCCTTCATTCTTTGTACACAGCTTGCTTTTGTTCTTGAAACAAATTAATCGTAGCTGCTTGGAAATGCGTTGACTAAATCCAAAATCTGATTCCCACAGAAACAGTTATATGTTTCCTTTTGTTTTGCTTGTATATGGTGCACTTTCCAGAACTTTCCATGTCTTGTAGTTTTTCAGGTATAAATTATATGTCAAGATAATATAATGACAGAACAATAGAATCTGATTCCCACCCACAGACTCCTATTAGAGATTGTTATTTATGTTATTTGATTAGTCATTTGCTTGTCTGATGCCTTGATTGATCCAAGACATGATGTTTCCACTTCCTATAGTTTAAATCTGATACTCTTACTTATACTTTTTTTTTTTTTTTTTGGCTTGTTCTTATCTTTTAGTAAGGTCATCAATGGTTTTCCCTTGGTCAGCATAAGCCACTTCTTGATCAAGGAAATCACTTCTTAATCACTGAGTGTGTTTAAGTCTCCTGGCCAGTTAGATTTGTACTCTTTGATGTTGGATACATGAGTGGCTTGTGAGCTATTAACAGTCAGGCCTCTCTCACTGCAGAGCACTGGCTCTGGGCTCATGCACTCAGAGCTCGGGCTTGGCAGTTGGACACATTGGTCCAGCCACTCCGCAGCACGTGGGATCTTCCCAGGCCAGGGATCAAACCGGAGCCCCCCCTCCCCTCACTGCAAGGCGGTGTCCTTACCCACTAGACCACCAGGGAAGCCCAAAGTTCACTATATTTTTAGATTGTGGATTAATATTTTCATCAGCTGTGGAATATTTTAAGCCATTACTTCCTCAAATATTTTTTCTGTCCTTTTTTTTTTTCCCATTTTCCTCTGTCTTCTCCTTTGGCATTATGCATATATCAATGCATTATGCATATAATGATGCCCCACATTTTTATGAGACTATATTTGTACCACTTTATTTTTAATCACTTATTCAATTAATATCTATAATATTTCTTCAGTTTTGTTAAATCTTTCTTTTTTTACCCTGTTCAGATCTACTATTGAACATCTAGTTATTTTTCATTTTGACTTACTTTGAAATTTCCATTAGTTCTTTATTATAATTTTTTATCTTACTGTTGATCGTCACTGTTTAGATATTGTCAGCATGATTTTCCTTCATTCTTTGTACACAGCTTGCTTTTGTTCTTGAAACAAATTAATCGTAGCTGCTTGGAAATGCGTTGACTAAATCCAAAATCTGATTCCCACAGAAACAGTTATATGTTTCCTTTTGTTTTGCTTGTATATGGTGCACTTTCCAGAACTTTCCATGTCTTGTAGTTTTTCAGGTATAAATTATATGTCAAGATAATATAATGACAGAACAATAGAATCTGATTCCCACCCACAGACTCCTATTAGAGATTGTTATTTATGTTATTTGATTAGTCATTTGCTTGTCTGATGCCTTGATTGATCCAAGACATGATGTTTCCACTTCCTATAGTTTAAATCTGATACTCTTACTTATACTTTTTTTTTTTTTTTTTGGCTTGTTCTTATCTTTTAGTAAGGTCATCAATGGTTTTCCCTTGGTCAGCATAAGCCACTTCTTGATCAAGGAAATCACTTCTTAATCACTGAGTGTGTTTAAGTCTCCTGGCCAGTTAGATTTGTACTCTTTGATGTTGGATACATGAGTGGCTTGTGAGCTATTAACAGTCAGTTTTTGGCAAACAGTCCCACTGGAATAGTGGCTTGGATGTTCCCATTCTTATTACTTTTGAGACAGCATATCCTTGAGAGTGCACATAGTCTTCTAGACAGGGTACATGTGATTTTAGTTCTAAACAAATTGCCTCACTTAGGACAATCTAATGTTCAGCCAACACTGATCAAAGGATAAGCCCCCTGTGCCAGTGTTTTCTGCCTTCTGTTAATAGGTAAGTGTGAAATTCAGGGATTATTTCCAAGGTTGTTTCTTGTTCTGAGGTTGGGTATAGCCTAATGAATGTGCACAATCTGCATGATTCCCTGGGTTAAATGTAATCTCAAGGAGTCTCTTCTATCTTTTCCTGTTACTCTCTCTTATATTTCTGATTGCTCTGCTGTTCTGCCTGCTTCTGTCAGTATTATGGAGCTACCAGACCCTCTTAATTGCTCTCCCCCATTTCACTGTCTGTGACAATGAAGGGAACATCAGTTCTGTTGTCAGTGCTCACCCAGAAGAGTCTTTTTGCAACATGGGATTGAAGAGGACAAGATAAACTAGTGGCTTTCCTTTGGGTGTGAAATCACAGCCCTAGACTAGGAGCTAGAGGGAGAGGGGGCTCCTTTGTTTGCCACAACCACCCAGAATTTCCATACGCAGATCTGGGGTGTAGCATGGAAGTAATTTTTTGTTCAAATTCTACCACCTCATGTTTCCTCATTAAGATTTAGAAGATTTTCGTGAGTGAATGTTTCTCTCTTTGCTATATATCCTTTAGACAATTTCCAGAGATTGAAAAAACATTTTTTTGTTAATTATTTCTAGTTAGATTTGTTGTTATTATTGGAGACAATGCCACCAAGCTCCTCACCCCCCCCATTTTAGAAGTAAAAATAGGGCTTATTACAGCAATGTGAGGGTTTTATATTGTCTTGTTTTGTTAGTAATAACTTTATTAGCGTGTCTATCATAGTAAAAGACCAATTTGTAAAAATTATATAATTAGAAAATCACTTTCAAAAATGTATCGGTAAAGACAGTCACTTGCTAAAAACCCCTATTTAATTTTAATAGTTATTTAGGCTTTATAAAAGCACAAATAAGTTATAAAGTTAGCTCACTGACCTGCCACCATGTAAGTTTGACGAATATTTATGCTTTTACTTCTTTTATATCATGATCATTTCCATGATTCATTATAGAATCATCATTTCTAGAAGGAATATTCTTGTATTTTAATGCAATTTTATCAAATCACCCAGGCATATATCAAAATAATATGGCACAAATCAAGTAGGGCTTCTTCCAGCAAAGTAAGGAATTTACTATATTTTATTAATATTATTTATTAATCCTTATTAGGATTTATTTTAAGATTTATTAAATATTTATTAAACTAAATATTAAATAAATATATGTTGAAAATATTTATTAATTTTATTAATTATATTTATTAAATATGTTAATATTTATTAATCTATTGACAGAATACCCTATAGCAGTAGACCAAAATTTTAGGAAAGTATATGACTATCTTCTTAGATTCTAAAAACTCAGTGATAAGACATATGCTTCCTAAATGTCTCTTTAAAATACTATCTTATAAAATATTTTATAAGCATAAATTGAGCTTTTTGTCTTTGCAACATGGGATTGAAGAGGACAAGATAAACTAGTGGCTTTCCTTTGGGTGTGAAATCACAGCCCTAGACTAGGAGCTAGAGGAGAGGGGGCTCCTTTGTTTGCCACAACCACCCAGAATTTCCATACGCAGATCTGGGGTGTAGCATGGAAGTAATTTTTTGTTCAAATTCTACCACCTCATGTTTCCTCATTAAGATTTAGAAGATTTTCGTGAGTGAATGTTTCTCTCTTTGCTATATATCCTTTAGACAATTTCCAGAGATTGAAAAAACATTTTTTTGTTAATTATTTCTAGTTAGATTTGTTGTTATTATTGGAGACAATGCCACCAAGCTCCTCACCCCCCCCATTTTAGAAGTAAAAATAGGGCTTATTACAGCAATGTGAGGGTTTTATATTGTCTTGTTTTGTTAGTAATAACTTTATTAGCGTGTCTATCATAGTAAAAGACCAATTTGTAAAAATTATATAATTAGAAAATCACTTTCTAAAATGTATCGGTAAAGACAGTCACTTGCTAAAAACCCCTATTTAATTTTAATAGTTATTTAGGCTTTATAAAAGCACAAATAAGTTATAAAGTTAGCTCACTGACCTGCCACCATGTAAGTTTGACGAATATTTATGCTTTTACTTCTTTTATATCATGATCATTTCCATGATTCATTATAGAATCATCATTTCTAGAAGGAATATTCTTGTATTTTAATGCAATTTTATCAAATCACCCAGGCATATATCAAAATAATATGGCACAAATCAAGTAGGGCTTCTTCCAGCAAAGTAAGGAATTTACTATATTTTATTAATATTATTTATTAATCCTTATTAGGATTTATTTTAAGATTTATTAAATATTTATTAAACTAAATATTAAATAAATATATGTTGAAAATATTTATTAATTTTATTAATTATATTTATTAAATATGTTAATATTTATTAATCTATTGACAGAATACCCTATAGCAGTAGACCAAAATTTTAGGAAAGTATATGACTATCTTCTTAGATTCTAAAAACTCAGTGATAAGACATATGCTTCCTAAATGTCTCTTTAAAATACTATCTTATAAAATATTTTATAAGCATAAATTGAGTTATCCATTTATCCACTGATTTCAACCAACATAGTGTTAGCAACGAATCTAATGAGCAAGCTCTGAAAGCTTCTCCAATAAAGTCAAGGAAGAGCATAAGGATTTCCTTTATCACTGTAATCACTTAAAATTTTTCTATAGGTGTGTAAAAGAAATGAGGAGTAAAAATTAGACAGGAGGAAATAAAATTATTCTTATTTGCACATCATATTACCATTTACCTCAAACACCCAAGAGAGTTAATTAAAACTACCAGTGATATGATTATTCATTAAGGAGGTGGGCAACAACAACCAGTGAAGTAATAAAATTAATGAAACTAATCTATTTATACAAGCAAAAGAAAATACCTAGAAATCAATAAGAAATGTATAAGATCTTTTGGAAAAATCATTTTTAATCCTAATAAAGGTCACAAAAGAATACTAAAGCAAACAGAAGAGCATGGGTGCTTTTGGCTAATATGGCATGGCAAGTAGAAGTGGGTGCTGAGCAGTGGGTGATTAGTTAACTGGATGGCCAATCTCTTGTATAACCAGATATTTTCTCACAATGACTGAGTGGCTGCCTGACAGCTCTACTTCATCACACTAATGGGCCACTAGAACACACTCCTTATTTAAGAAAACAGTAAAGAACAAACCTGTCTGCACTATCAGGACCCAATAGAATTTCAGAGGAGGACATCTCCCCAGAAATTGAACTGTAGCTGTGCGGGTGGATAGTTCTTTTTTAAACATCATGCTTGAAGTTCATAGAGATCCCCCACCATCATCACCAACCCACCCAGGAAAGTAATAGCTGCTGAAAAAAACCTCTTAGAAACAATAAAAATGCTCTAAGGCACTAGATTGTTTTCTACTATAAGAGCGGATATACAGTCTGATCTTAAAAATGAGTTTAGTGCACTCTATTTACTGATGCTAAAAAAAAATTGACTTTGGCTTATAAGGTTAATTAACTATATCTTTAAAAGGTATTCATCTTTCTGTATAAATAATGCCCCAAAAGAGGGCCTCCATGTTTGGGTAATGTTAATAACGCATTTTCTTTCTTTTTTATTTTTTGGAGTCCAGAATAGAAATGTTTCTGTGGTTCTGCTTTTATGGAGGAAATTTATTGTATTAGGCCACAGCTGTAAATTTTCTCCCTCCAATCCTATAAATTTCTTCTAAATGTTTAATGGTTTATAACTGTAATTATTCTTGTGTGCCAACATTAAACTTTAAAAAGTTTAATTTGGAGACTATTCGGAGAAACTCATCTTTTTTACAGCCTCATAAATAGTTCTTTGATGAAATGAGCAGAGGCTCTGTGTCTGCCCGAGGTGAATACAAATGACAGCACATAGACTGTCCTTATGGAGAGGAAACAAACGCATTGATGTTGAAAGTGATCAGCTGGTGCTCAGTGGCAATGGGGAGTGATGTGTTCAAAGATGGGAAATGACATGGTTCTCAAATTTTATGTCTTTCTCCTTCTCCTCCTGCTTCTCCTTGTCCTCTTTTTCCTCTTTCTTATTTTTCTGAAAGTTCTCTGTATTCTCAATCAGTTCTAAGAAACAGAGAATGGTGTAGGGGTAGCCACCCCTACAGGGCACACACATTCCTAATCCAGGATATATTGTTTGTGGCTTCTATTTAGTAAATACGGCTCAGTGGCTCTTTTGAATGCTATATAATGGAGAGTGCTTAGCTCTATTATATATTGCTAAGGCTGTATCTTCAAAGTTCAATTGCTGTATCCTGTCATTTAATAAATGGAGGTCAGTGACAGCTTTTAGTTTTCAATGTACTGATATTTTTAAACATCATGCTTGAAGTTCATAGCAGATCCCCAACCCATAAAATAGAATTTCAGAGGAGGACATCTCCCCAGAAATTGAACTGTAGCTGTGCGGGTGGATAGTTCTTTTTTAAACATCATGCTTGAAGTTCATAGAGATCCCCCACCATCATCACCAACCCACCCAGGAAAGTAATAGCTGCTGAAAAAAACCTCTTAGAAACAATAAAAATGCTCTAAGGCACTAGATTGTTTTCTACTATAAGAGCGGATATACAGTCTGATCTTAAAAATGAGTTTAGTGCACTCTATTTACTGATGCTAAAAAAAAATTGACTTTGGCTTATAAGGTTAATTAACTATATCTTTAAAAGGTATTCATCTTTCTGTATAAATAATGCCCCAAAAGAGGGCCTCCATGTTTGGGTAATGTTAATAACGCATTTTCTTTCTTTTTTATTTTTTGGAGTCCAGAATAGAAATGTTTCTGTGGTTCTGCTTTTATGGAGGAAATTTATTGTATTAGGCCACAGCTGTAAATTTTCTCCCTCCAATCCTATAAATTTCTTCTAAATGTTTAATGGTTTATAACTGTAATTATTCTTGTGTGCCAACATTAAACTTTAAAAAGTTTAATTTGGAGACTATTCGGAGAAACTCATCTTTTTTACAGCCTCATAAATAGTTCTTTGATGAAATGAGCAGAGGCTCTGTGTCTGCCCGAGGTGAATACAAATGATAGCACATAGACTGTCCTTATGGAGAGGAAACAAACGCATTGATGTTGAAAGTGATCAGCTGGTGCTCAGTGGCAATGGGGAGTGATGTGTTCAAAGATGGGAAATGACATGGTTCTCAAATTTTATGTCTTTCTCCTTCTCCTCCTGCTTCTCCTTGTCCTCTTTTTCCTCTTTCTTATTTTTCTGAAAGTTCTCTGTATTCTCAATCAGTTCTAAGAAACAGAGAATGGTGTAGGGGTAGCCACCCCTACAGGGCACACACATTCCTAATCCAGGATATATTGTTTGTGGCTTCTATTTAGTAAATACGGCTCAGTGGCTCTTTTGAATGCTATATAATGGAGAGTGCTTAGCTCTATTATATATTGCTAAGGCTGTATCTTCAAAGTTCAATTGCTGTATCCTGTCATTTAATAAATGGAGGTCAGTGACAGCTTTTTTAGTTTCAATGTAGGCCATGGGCATGGAGGTAAGTACTGGAAACTCTCAAGTAAATGGTTGTACATAGAATGCTTCCAAATGTGAAATTATACACAGTAATTCTTAAAGTTCAATGAAGATAGAATGCCCTATCTGTAACTGAATTGAAGGAAAAAGACTAGAAAACTTCTTACCTACAAATACCTACAAAGACATAGGAATCCTCTGGAAAACTTAAAGATTCCATTTTTATTTTTAAAAGATTAATTATTATGTTTGAATATATATTTTAACACAAAGAAAGCAATGCATTTCCATTTTGTATAATTGCTTAAATTGAAGACAAGTTAGTTTATGATATATTAACATACTGCTGCTGTTGCTTAGTCGTTTCATTGTGTCCAAATCTGTGCATCCTTGTGGATTGTAGCCTGCCAGGCTCCTCTGTCCATAAAATTCTCCAGGCAAGAGTACAGGCGTGGGTTGCCATGCCCTCCTCCAGGGACTCTTCCCAACCTAGGGATTGGGTCTCCAGGTCTCCTGCATTGCAGGCAGATTCTTTACCACTGAGCCACCAGAGAAGCCTATATTAACATACTGCTTTAACTAAAAAGCACTTAAGATTTCAAATAAAATATATATCAAATAATTATTTCTTCCATATAGACAATATATACATATATTTGTAGCATATACATTTTAAAAATTTAGTATAATACACAAAGAAAGCCATTCAAAATAGGTGTAAGCATAAAACAACAAAAGAATCTATTTTCTTTTCCAAAGTAGTCAGTTTACTCTGTAGGTATAATTCAAATATGATGGTCAAAATTCAACTTACAGAAATCTAAGATAACTTATATGTTGTGTGTAAGAAATGTGCCTTAGACCTAAATACACACATAATTGAAAGCTGTGTATGGAAAAAAAGGTATACTATGGTAACTAATTACAAAAGGGTACTATTCACATCAGACAAAGTAGATTTTAGAACAAAGAGTATTGAAGTAAGGTAAAAGTCACTCAGTTGTGTCTGAACCCTTGTGATTCATGGATAAGCCATGAAATTCTCCAGGCAATAATACTGGAATGGGTAGTCTTTCCTTTGATATTACCAGAAATTTAAAAAAAAAGGTTATTTTATGTTTCTAGAAAGTACTGGAAACTCTCAAGTAAATGGTTGTACATAGAATGCTTCCAAATGTGAAATTATACACAGTAATTCTTAAAGTTCAATGAAGATAGAATGCCCTATCTGTAACTGAATTGAAGGAAAAAGACTAGAAAACTTCTTACCTACAAATACCTACAAAGACATAGGAATCCTCTGGAAAACTTAAAGATTCCATTTTTATTTTTAAAAGATTAATTATTATGTTTGAATATATATTTTAACACAAAGAAAGCAATGCATTTCCATTTTGTATAATTGCTTAAATTGAAGACAAGTTAGTTTATGATATATTAACATACTGCTGCTGTTGCTTAGTCGTTTCATTGTGTCCAAATCTGTGCATCCTTGTGGATTGTAGCCTGCCAGGCTCCTCTGTCCATAAAATTCTCCAGGCAAGAGTACAGGCGTGGGTTGCCATGCCCTCCTCCAGGGACTCTTCCCAACCTAGGGATTGGGTCTCCAGGTCTCCTGCATTGCAGGCAGATTCTTTACCACTGAGCCACCAGAGAAGCCTATATTAACATACTGCTTTAACTAAAAAGCACTTAAGATTTCAAATAAAATATATATCAAATAATTATTTCTTCCATATAGACAATATATACATATATTTGTAGCATATACATTTTAAAAATTTAGTATAATACACAAAGAAAGCCATTCAAAATAGGTGTAAGCATAAAACAACAAAAGAATCTATTTTCTTTTCCAAAGTAGTCAGTTTACTCTGTAGGTATAATTCAAATATGATGGTCAAAATTCAACTTACAGAAATCTAAGATAACTTATATGTTGTGTGTAAGAAATGTGCCTTAGACCTAAATACACACATAATTGAAAGCTGTGTATGGAAAAAAAGGTATACTATGGTAACTAATTACAAAAGGGTACTATTCACATCAGACAAAGTAGATTTTAGAACAAAGAGTATTGAAGTAAGGTAAAAGTCACTCAGTTGTGTCTGAACCCTTGTGATTCATGGATAAGCCATGAAATTCTCCAGGCAATAATACTGGAATGGGTAGTCTTTCCTTTGATATTACCAGAAATTTAAAAAAAAAGGTTATTTTATGTTTCTAGAAAGTTATTATTTTAGGATTTATAACAATTCTAAATATTTATGCATATAATAGAGCTTCAAAATATATGCAGCAAAAACAGTAGAATTGAAAGGAGGAAAAGGCAGATATACAACTTTAGGACCAGATTTTGATATTCTTCTCCCAGTAAAGGACCACTTAAACAGAAAATCAGTAAGAATATAGAAGATTTAATCAATGCTATTAACAAAATTAAATTGATTGACATTTATAGATTCACAATCAACAGCAGAATACATACATTCTTTTCAAGGATACATGAAACATTTACCAAAATAGGCCATATTCTGAAATAGAAAGCATGTTTCAGTTCTTTAGAAGGACTCAAGATATATAAAGCAGATCTCTGACTGCAGTGGAATTAAAAGGTAAATCAACAACTAAGAATTGCTGAACACTTCAAACATGAAAGCATCAAAATAAAAATGAGACTGTATTCTGAATTGAATGAAAATGAAAATGCAACATAAAAATATTTATGGGGTGCTGCTAAAGCACCCTGGGGTAGAAAATGGCAACTCACCCCGGTATCTTGCCTGGAGAGCCCCATGGACAAAGGAGCCTGGGTGGGTTAGAGACCATAGGGTCGTAAAGAGTCAGACACAGCTGAAGTGACTTAGCACACACACACATGAACAACATCATGTCAATCATTTCAAAATCTTAGACTGGATAATTCTTTGAAAGGCACAAAATACTATGGCACACCCAAAAGAAATAAATAATATAAATCTGTCTATGTCTATTTTGAACCTTGAATCGGTACCTAGAAACCTTTTCATAATGAAAAGTCCTGACCTAAATGGTTTCAGTGGTGAATCTTACCAAACCTTTAAGGAAGACAAAATAGGAATTATATACAATATTTTCAGAGAATGGAAGAAAAGGCAATTCCCAATTAATTGTGAGGCCAGTATTAACCTGATACTACAGCCAGGAGAGAAAAACACAAACAAAAACTTCTTGACTAGTACTCTTCAAAGTAGATTTTAGAACAAAGAGTATTGAAGTAAGGTAAAAGTCACTCAGTTGTGTCTGAACCCTTGTGATTCATGGATAAGCCATGAAATTCTCCAGGCAATAATACTGGAATGGGTAGTCTTTCCTTTGATATTACCAGAAATTTAAAAAAAAAGGTTATTTTATGTTTCTAGAAAGTTATTATTTTAGGATTTATAACAATTCTAAATATTTATGCATATAATAGAGCTTCAAAATATATGCAGCAAAAACAGTAGAATTGAAAGGAGGAAAAGGCAGATATACAACTTTAGGACCAGATTTTGATATTCTTCTCCCAGTAAAGGACCACTTAAACAGAAAATCAGTAAGAATATAGAAGATTTAATCAATGCTATTAACAAAATTAAATTGATTGACATTTATAGATTCACAATCAACAGCAGAATACATACATTCTTTTCAAGGATACATGAAACATTTACCAAAATAGGCCATATTCTGAAATAGAAAGCATGTTTCAGTTCTTTAGAAGGACTCAAGATATATAAAGCAGATCTCTGACTGCAGTGGAATTAAAAGGTAAATCAACAACTAAGAATTGCTGAACACTTCAAACATGAAAGCATCAAAATAAAAATGAGACTGTATTCTGAATTGAATGAAAATGAAAATGCAACATAAAAATATTTATGGGGTGCTGCTAAAGCACCCTGGGGTAGAAAATGGCAACTCACCCCGGTATCTTGCCTGGAGAGCCCCATGGACAAAGGAGCCTGGGTGGGTTAGAGACCATAGGGTCGTAAAGAGTCAGACACAGCTGAAGTGACTTAGCACACACACACATGAACAACATCATGTCAATCATTTCAAAATCTTAGACTGGATAATTCTTTGAAAGGCACAAAATACTATGGCACACCCAAAAGAAATAAATAATATAAATCTGTCTATGTCTATTTTGAACCTTGAATCGGTACCTAGAAACCTTTTCATAATGAAAAGTCCTGACCTAAATGGTTTCAGTGGTGAATCTTACCAAACCTTTAAGGAAGACAAAATAGGAATTATATACAATATTTTCAGAGAATGGAAGAAAAGGCAATTCCCAATTAATTGTGAGGCCAGTATTAACCTGATACTACAGCCAGGAGAGAAAAACACAAACAAAAACTTCTTGACTAGTACTCTTCACGAACATAAAAACAGTGTGTACATGTCAATCCGGACTCCCAATCCATCTCTTCATCCTCCCTTCCCCACTGGTAACCATAAGTTCATACTCTAAGTCTTTGAATCTGATTCTGTTTTGTAGTAAGTACATTTGTGTATATGTGTAGCCTCCAGATATAAGCAATATTGAGTGATATTTATCCTTCATTCCCCAACTTCACATAGTATGATAATTTCCAGGTCATCCATGTTGCTGCAAATGGGATTATTTCTTTCCTTTTAAAGGCTGAGTAATATTCCATGGTATATATGTACCATATCTTATTCAATTATCTCTTCCTGGACATTTATATTGCTTCCATATTTTGGCTATTGCAAACAATGCTGCAATGAACAATGGGGTGCATGTTTCCTTTTGAACCATGTTTTCATTCAGATACATGGTGGGGTATGGGATTGTTGGATCATATGATAGCTCAATGTTTTATTTTTTAAAGAATCCTACATACCGTTCTCCATAATGGTTGTGCCAATTTACATTTCTGCTAACAGAGCATGAAAATTCCCTTTTTTCACCCACCCTTTCAAACATTTATTATTTGTAGATTTCACTCAGGACTGGAAAAAGTCAGTTTTCATTCCAATCCCAAAGAAGGGTAGTGCTAAAACATGTTCAACATACTGCACCATTGCATTCATTTCACATGCTAACAAAGTAATGCTCAAAATCCTCCAAGCTAGGCTGCAACAGTATGTGAACTGAGAATTTCCATATGTACAAACTGGATTTATAAAGGGCACAAGAACCAGAGATCAAATTGCCAAGATCCACTGGATCATAGAAAGAGCAAAGGAATTCCAGAAAAACATCTACTTCTATTCATTGACTATGCTAAAGTCCTGACCTAAATGGTTTCAGTGGTGAATCTTACCAAACCTTTAAGGAAGACAAAATAGGAATTATATACAATATTTTCAGAGAATGGAAGAAAAGGCAATTCCCAATTAATTGTGAGGCCAGTATTAACCTGATACTACAGCCAGGAGAGAAAAACACAAACAAAAACTTCTTGACTAGTACTCTTCACGAACATAAAAACAGTGTGTACATGTCAATCCGGACTCCCAATCCATCTCTTCATCCTCCCTTCCCCACTGGTAACCATAAGTTCATACTCTAAGTCTTTGAATCTGATTCTGTTTTGTAGTAAGTACATTTGTGTATATGTGTAGCCTCCAGATATAAGCAATATTGAGTGATATTTATCCTTCATTCCCCAACTTCACATAGTATGATAATTTCCAGGTCATCCATGTTGCTGCAAATGGGATTATTTCTTTCCTTTTAAAGGCTGAGTAATATTCCATGGTATATATGTACCATATCTTATTCAATTATCTCTTCCTGGACATTTATATTGCTTCCATATTTTGGCTATTGCAAACAATGCTGCAATGAACAATGGGGTGCATGTTTCCTTTTGAACCATGTTTTCATTCAGATACATGGTGGGGTATGGGATTGTTGGATCATATGATAGCTCAATGTTTTTATTTTTTTTAAAGAATCCTACATACTGTTCTCCATAATGGTTGTGCCAATTTACATTTCTGCTAACAGAGCATGAAAATTCCCTTTTTTCACCCACCCTTTCAAACATTTATTATTTGTAGATTTCACTCAGGACTGGAAAAAGTCAGTTTTCATTCCAATCCCAAAGAAGGGTAGTGCTAAAACATGTTCAACATACTGCACCATTGCATTCATTTCACATGCTAACAAAGTAATGCTCAAAATCCTCCAAGCTAGGCTGCAACAGTATGTGAACTGAGAATTTCCATATGTACAAACTGGATTTATAAAGGGCACAAGAACCAGAGATCAAATTGCCAAGATCCACTGGATCATAGAAAGAGCAAAGGAATTCCAGAAAAACATCTACTTCTATTCATTGACTATGCTAAAGTCTTTGACTGTGTGGATCACAACAAACTGGAAAATTCTTAAAGAGATGGAAATAAAAGACAACCTTACCTGCCACCTGAGAAACCTGTATGCTTGTCAAGAAGGAACAGTTAGAACTGGACATGGAACAGTGGACTGGTTCCAAATTGGCAAAGGAGTGTGTCAAGGCTAATATTGCTACCCTGCTTATTTAACTTATATGCAGAGTACATCATGCAAAATGTCAGTCTGGATGAAGCACAAGCTGAAGTCAAGATTGCTAGGAGAAATATCACTAACCTCAGGTATGCACATGACATTACCCTTAAAAAAGGGAAGAGGAATGAAAGTGCCTCTTGATGAAGGTGAAAGAGGAGAGTGAAAAAGCTGGCTTAAAACTCAACATTTAAAAAACTGAAGATCATGGCATACGGTCGCATCAGTTCACGGTAAATAGATGGACAAGCAATGTAAACAGTGACAGACTTTATTTTCTTGGGATTCAAAATTACTGCTAATGGTGACTGCAGCCATATAATTAAAAGATGCTTTCTCCTCGAAAGAAAAGTCATGAGAAGCACAGAGAGCATATTCAAAAACAGAGGCATCACTTTGCCAACAAAAGTTCATATGGTTAAAGCTATGGTTTTCTCGGTAGTCATGTATGGATGTGAGAGTTGGGCCATTAAGAAGGCTGAGCACCGAAGAATTGATGCAACTTGAACTTTGGTGTTGGAAAAGACTCTCAAGTGTCCCTTGGACTGCAAAGAGATCAAATCAGTGAATCCTAAAGGAAATCAACCCAGAATATTCATTGGAAGTACTGATACTGCAGCTGAAGCGCCAATACTTTGGGTACCTGATGCAAAGGGATGATTCATTGGAAAAGAGCCTGACGTGGGAAAAATAGGAAGCATAAGGAGAAGGGGATGACAGAGAACGACATGGTTGGATGGCATCACTGAGGCAATGGACATGAGCCTGAACAAGCTCTGGAAGATGGTGAAGGAGATGGAAGCCTGGCGTGCTGCAATTCATGGAGTCACAAAAAGTTGGGCACAACTGAGCAACTGAACTGAAGGTATCATGGGCACTGTGCAATTACTTATCTCTGATAAATAAACACGAGGAAATGCAAAATCACCTCTATTCTGTTTTCAGAGAACCTTCAATATACACAATGTAGTTCCCTCAAACATTAGAGAATAGGACCGCAACAGTAATAAGGCATGGAGTTCAAATCAAGATCAAATTTATTAGCACAAAGAACACTCAGTCAGCAGTTATATATTTCAATGATTAGCATCAGTACATTGTAACATAGCATCTAGATTCAAAGTTCAGAACTCAATCAACAAAATAACAGAAATCCTTACTCCAGAGCTGGAGAGCTTCAGTCTCACCTCAGACACAGCTAAGTTCTGTGAGTGAGCTCCCATACAACTACTCTCCCCCCTTCATAGGAAAAACCTTCTCCATTCTGCTCACCTCCCCATTTCTCCATTCGAAAAATGGACGAGGTTCGCCAGCTTCCCTGTTGGAAAACGGGTGAGTTCGCCAGTTCTTCGATCAGGATACAGGCCACTTGCTTATCTATTATCAAAGGTATAATCAGTTCAACATTTCATAAATCATTGCAGGGATTAGAAGTCAAAAAGGAAGGAACAATGAAGCTTTATGCTAATCTCAGCCGTATGTGCCACCATTTTCCTTCCGCTTTTTAACAATAAAACCATAGCCTATAAAATCACATCAATCTTAAAATAAAACTATTCCTTACTCATTCATTCAAACTCATGGCCTAAAATTCAGCCCGATAACTAAACTACCTTATCCCTAAGAAGGTAAACAGATAAGATTAGAATGTTGCCATAGGGATTTTCTTGTAAAGCATGTTGCACCAGAAAGAACTCCTATGTACTGTTAGTGCCGTGAGCAGAGTATAGTTATTTATTTCTGATTAATAGAATTGAGGAAACACTCAATTGCCCCGGTACTATTATCAGAAAACTTCGACCTATACTCTGTAGTTCCCTCTAATTTGAGACTAGAACTTCAACAGTAAAAAGGCGTGGAGTTCAAATCAAGATCAGATTTATTGCAAGACAGTAAATCAACATTTATATGTCTTGATAATCAACTTAATACGACATAGCTGTGCATCAATAATCACAGTCAAACATAACAATAATGTTTAAAAGTTCAGAACTCAATCAACGAAAATACAATATTCTTACCCCAGAGCTGGAGAGCCTCTCATGTTTGAGCTGCATGAGCAAGCTCCCTCACAATCTAATCATCACTCTTTTTATAATAAATTTTTCCTTTCTTTCCAATTTCTTTATAACTTCTTTGTTTCTAACTATTTGACTTTTAATTGTTTCCAACCACTTAATTTATTTAACTTTTCCCTCTAAACATACTGATTCACTTAATAAATCATTAACTCATCACTTCTCTATTTCATCTTTATATTTATTCAAGCATTACATAAAGTTAACTTTATTTCACTTGATTAAAACAAATTCAAATCAAATCCTTAAATACTTTCTTCCCTTTATATCATTCAAACTCATGATTAAAGAAAAATCTGAACCATGGGACTTTAACACCCATGCTAGACCAGGGCAGGCTACTTATTCTAACTGGAGCTGCCCTATACCTAAGAATAATGATGCACTGTTTTAAAAAATTCCTTCTTTACTTCTCATGCTTCCCTCACTTACTCTTACGGGGTGGCTGTGACTCAGATGAAGTTTCACTTTCTCTCTCGCTAGAGGAACTTTCTTTCAGTGATTCAAAATTTCTCTTACTTCTTTTGGACACAATATTCTTGCCTTTTAGATTAATATATGTTCCTCCTTTAGGTAACATCATATTTACCCACTCATCTTCTCCTTCTGAACTTATCTCACTTTCTAAAGGACGAATTTTAGGTCTAAAAAACTTATCTAGGGTTCGAGGACTATCTGAGCTATCCGTGTCACCACTCATTTCCTCATATCCAGGAGTCCAGTAATTCCCCAGGAATTCACCAGTGGTGGTCCACATCATTAGATCTTTGGATTAGGCTTTGTTTGCGAGTGCAGCTCTGTTGAAATGGCATGGGGTGAGTCATATATTCCTCATCTCTAGAGGACAAGTCCTGGCTTATTTGATTATAACTTCTTTTAGACATAAATTTTCTTCCTTTTCAGTTAGTATATAT
The DNA here is from genome assembly GCA_022376925.1 of Tragulus kanchil. Classification (NCBI taxonomy): domain Eukaryota; kingdom Metazoa; phylum Chordata; class Mammalia; order Artiodactyla; family Tragulidae; genus Tragulus; species Tragulus kanchil. The sequence continues at coordinate 113,777,016 of JAIOJX010000023.1, read as the reverse complement.
CCTTCCTTTGGGTATCATCATATTCACCCATTCTTCTTCTCCATCTGAGCTAATATCACTTTCTAGGGGACGGATCCTAGGTCTCAAAAGCTCATCTGGGGTTCGAGGATTATCTGAGTCATCCTTGCTAGTTTCTTTGTATCCCAAGGCCTAATATATTCCTAGGAATTCTCCAGAGTCTGCCCATGACAAAGGCTTTTTGATGATGACAGAAACTTTAATTTGGCCTTCTTAATAGCAGAGTTTATTGGTTTCTCTGGCCAAAGCTGGTCTGCATTCACTGTACAAACAGGAAACAACATCATTCTGCTGATAGTGAAGCAGCTTGCTGGAAACACTCTAGAAAACTGCAGCATAAAGAGTCCACCAAAGGATCACTATGAAGATGTAGGTGGGAGGTCATTTTCCATATACATGCCTTGGGGAAGGTTATTTATGAGAACCCTGTTAACTCATAAAACAAATTCAAATCAAATCCTTAAATACTTTCTTCCCTTTATATCATTCAAACTCATGATTAAAGAAAAATCTGAACCATGGGACTTTAACACCCATGCTAGACCAGGGCAGGCTACTTATTCTAACTGGAGCTGCCCTATACCTAAGAATAATGATGCACTGTTTTAAAAAATTCCTTCTTTACTTCTCATGCTTCCCTCACTTACTCTTACGGGGTGGCTGTGACTCAGATGAAGTTTCACTTTCTCTCTCGCTAGAGGAACTTTCTTTCAGTGATTCAAAATTTCTCTTACTTCTTTTGGACACAATATTCTTGCCTTTTAGATTAATATATGTTCCTCCTTTAGGTAACATCATATTTACCCACTCATCTTCTCCTTCTGAACTTATCTCACTTTCTAAAGGACGAATTTTAGGTCTAAAAAACTTATCTAGGGTTCGAGGACTATCTGAGCTATCCGTGTCACCACTCATTTCCTCATATCCAGGAGTCCAGTAATTCCCCAGGAATTCACCAGTGGTGGTCCACATCATTAGATCTTTGGATTAGGCTTTGCTTGTGAGCGGAGCTCTGTTGAAACAGCATGGTGTGAGTCATATATTCCTCATCTCTAGAGAACAAGTCCTGGCTTATTTGATTATAACTTTTAGACATAAATTTTCTTCCTTTTGGGTTAGTATATATCCCTCCTTTGGGTATCATCATATTCACCCATTCTTCTTCTCCATCTGAGCTAATATCACTTTCTAGGGGGCAGATCCTAAGTCTCAAAGGCTCATCTGCGATTTGAGGATCATCTGAGTCGTCCTCGCTAGTTTCTTTATATCCCAAGGCCCAATATATTCCTAGGAATTCTCCAGAGTCTGCCCATGACAAAGGCTTTTTGATGATGACAGAAACTTTAATTTGGCCTTCTTAATAGCAGAGTTTATTGGTTTCTCTGGCCAAAGCTGGTCTGCATTCACTGTACAAACAGGAAACAACATCATTCTGCTGATAGTGAAGCAGCTTGCTGGAAACACTCTAGAAAACTGCAGCATAAAGAGTCCACCAAAGGATCACTATGAAGATGTAGGTGGGAGGTCATTTTTCCATATACATGCCTTGGGGAAGGTTATTTATGAGTTTTAACCTAGGCCAGCATTTTAGACCAGAGATCCACTGAATTTTGTGAAGTCCACACATGAACTCAAAAAGCAGCTGTAGGAAATAGCTAAAGAATGGTTTCTTCCCCTCTACTGCAAGGCATAACATGCTTTTACTTTGCATGAGGGTTACTTGGAGAATTCTGTTCATTATAACTGAACATATATTGAAAGCTACGATTGGAATAGAGAGGCAATAAATTGATAACTCTCAACCATTTAAAGGGATTCCCGTGTGGTTCAGTAGCAAAGAATTCACCTGCCAATGCGGAAGACACAGGAGACGTGGGTTTGATCTCTAGATGGAGAAGATCCCCGAGAGGAGGACATGGCAACCTACTGTAACATTCTTGCACATATACTCCCATGACAGAGGAGCCTGGTGGACTGAAGTCGCCAGAGTCACAGAGTCAAACATCACTGAGCAACTGAGCACACATGCATACCATTTAAAGTCTCATACCCTGCAGTTTACACAGGTCAAATGGAGAAATCAGTTATCCATTCATGTGCTACATAGCTATATTTCCACAAGCCAATACAAGCTATTAATTTCCCTGAGATAATTAAAAAGAAACAAATTTACTATGATCACTACATTTGCTGTCTGCATCCTCAGACTGTTCTTTCATTCCTTTTCCTTTGTTCTTTGTATTTGCATAACTGTATACAACTTTCCCTTTCTGTATGCAACCACATCCCCTTTACTTTCTGAATTTTTTCATGACCTCATTATCTCTTAATTTTTAAAACTGACTCATTGAGGGTTAATTGGCATAAAATATGCTATACATATTTAAAGTATACAATTTAATAAGTGACTAAAGCTGGAAAATCATGACAATCAAGATAATGAACATAATCATCAATCCCAAAGTCTGTGCAAGCTCCAGTATACTCTCAAATATTGCTCATCTTGGACATATTTAGGTTTCTCTGGCCAAAGCTGGTCTGCATTCACTGTACAAACAGGAAACAACATCATTCTGCTGATAGTGAAGCAGCTTGCTGGAAACACTCTAGAAAACTGCAGCATAAAGAGTCCACCAAAGGATCACTATGAAGATGTAGGTGGGAGGTCATTTTTCCATATACATGCCTTGGGGAAGGTTATTTATGAGTTTTAACCTAGGCCAGCATTTTAGACCAGAGATCCACTGAATTTTGTGAAGTCCACATGAACTCAAAAAGCAGCTGTAGGAAATAGCTAAAGAATGGTTTCTTCCCCTCTACTGCAAGGCATAACATGCTTTTACTTTGCATGAGGGTTACTTGGAGAATTCTGTTCATTATAACTGAACATATATTGAAAGCTACGATTGGAATAGAGAGGCAATAAATTGATAACTCTCAACCATTTAAAGGGATTCCCGTGTGGTTCAGTAGCAAAGAATTCACCTGCCAATGCGGAAGACACAGGAGACGTGGGTTTGATCTCTAGATGGAGAAGATCCCCGAGAGGAGGACATGGCAACCTACTGTAACATTCTTGCACATATACTCCCATGACAGAGGAGCCTGGTGGACTGAAGTCGCCAGAGTCACAGAGTCAAACATCACTGAGCAACTGAGCACACATGCATACCATTTAAAGTCTCATACCCTGCAGTTTACACAGGTCAAATGGAGAAATCAGTTATCCATTCATGTGCTACATAGCTATATTTCCACAAGCCAATACAAGCTATTAATTTCCCTGAGATAATTAAAAAGAAACAAATTTACTATGATCACTACATTTGCTGTCTGCATCCTCAGACTGTTCTTTCATTCCTTTTCCTTTGTTCTTTGTATTTGCATAACTGTATACAACTTTCCCCTTTTTGTATGCAACCACATCCCCTTTACTTTCTGAATTTTTTCATGACCTCATTATCTCTTAATTTTTAAAACTGACTCATTGAGGGTTAATTGGCATAAAATATGCTATACATATTTAAAGTATACAATTTAATAAGTGACTAAAGCTGGAAAATCATGACAATCAAGATAATGAACATAATCATCAATCCCAAAGTCTGTGCAAGCTCCAGTATACTCTCAAATTCTTGTCCTTCCCTATCTCATTGCTCATCTGCAAGCAACCACAGATAAGCTTTCGTGATTATAAGATGTCCTTATTATCCTTTTAATAACTCTAGAATCTGTAACGATATCACCTCTCTCATTCCTGTTTTGGCAAGTTGTAGGTTATCTCAATTTTCACTGATCAATCTAGCTAAAAGTTTATGAGTTTAACTGATCTTCTCAAAGAACTAGGTTTTCATTTAGTCTGTTTTTGCTCTCTTGTTTTTTGTTTTTTTTTTTTTTGCTTTCTACTTCATAAATTCCTGGTTTACTTACACCATATTATATATATATATAGTTTTATCTGAATTTCATTTGTTTATGTTATGAGAATGTTGATTTGAGAACTTTCTTCTTTTCTATATCTATTGAGAATTTTTTAAATTATCAAATATTACTATAATGGCTATCATTATGTTATAGCTGAAGTGACATTTCACAAATTTTAGGTTACATTTAGTTTTCATTTGGTTCAATATACTGTTTAATTTCACTTTTGATTTCTTCTTTGACATATTAACTATCTAATAAGTTCATGATTTAGTTTATGAGTTTGGGAAAATTTTCCGAAGGTCTTTTGATTATTAGTATAATTTTTTATTTATTTGCATATGTGTCAGTTGCCCTCATTTCTTTGTGATATTACTTTATAATATTCCATCCCTGAAGATACATCCTAACTTATAAATAATGGCACAGCAGAACATTTGAAGATATGTGAGAAGTTTGAGATAAAAACAAATTTACTATGATCACTACATTTGCTGTCTGCATCCTCAGACTGTTCTTTCATTCCTTTTCCTTTGTTCTTTGTATTTGCATAACTGTATACAACTTTCCCTTTCTGTATGCAACCACATCCCCTTTACTTTCTGAATTTTTTCATGACCTCATTATCTCTTAATTTTTAAAACTGACTCATTGAGGGTTAATTGGCATAAAATATGCTATACATATTTAAAGTATACAATTTAATAAGTGACTAAAGCTGGAAAATCATGACAATCAAGATAATGAACATAATCATCAATCCCAAAGTCTGTGCAAGCTCCAGTATACTCTCAAATTCTTGTCCTTCCCTATCTCATTGCTCATCTGCAAGCAACCACAGATAAGCTTTCGTGATTATAAGATGTCCTTATTATCCTTTTAATAACTCTAGAATCTGTAACGATATCACCTCTCTCATTCCTGTTTTGGCAAGTTGTAGGTTATCTCAATTTTCACTGATCAATCTAGCTAAAAGTTTATGAGTTTAACTGATCTTCTCAAAGAACTAGGTTTTCATTTAGTCTGTTTTTGCTCTCTTGTTTTTTGTTTTTTTTTTTTTTTTTTGCTTTCTACTTCATAAATTCCTGGTTTACTTACACCATATTATATATATATATAGTTTTATCTGAATTTCATTTGTTTATGTTATGAGAATGTTGATTTGAGAACTTTCTTCTTTTCTATATCTATTGAGAATTTTTTAAATTATCAAATATTACTATAATGGCTATCATTATGTTATAGCTGAAGTGACATTTCACAAATTTTAGGTTACATTTAGTTTTCATTTGGTTCAATATACTTTTTAATTTCACTTTTGATTTCTTCTTTGACATATTAACTATCTAATAAGTTCATGATTTAGTTTATGAGTTTGGGAAAATTTTCCGAAGGTCTTTTGATTATTAGTATAATTTTTTATTTATTTGCATATGTGTCAGTTGCCCTCATTTCTTTGTGATATTACTTTATAATATTCCATCCCTGAAGATACATCCTAACTTATAAATAATGGCACAGCAGAACATTTGAAGATATGTGAGAAGTTTGAGAGAATTAAATTATAGGCTTTATAAATATAGATTGAAATTTTCAAAGGTATTAATTTAAAAAGGGATTAATATAAGCTTATTAAATTCATGTAACACTCATCACAAACAATTGATCAGTAAATATGTCAGTATTTAGTTGTTGCACAACTCATGGCCCCCCCCAAAAAACATGTCTCTAACTAGATCTTCATGAATTTAGTTATATTTCTTAACTAGTATATTACTAAGTTAGGTTTTTGTTGAGGATTTACAACTACATACTGGATATACTGCTTTATAGACTTATAAATGTCTTTTAAGAAATCATTAAAATATCTGTTTAACCTCAATAATGAGCCTATTAAATTTCAATTTAATGCCTAGTTAAGTATGTTTAGGGCAAATCATTTAGACTGTGCCCATATAGATGAAATGAATTAAAGAACCAAAATACTTATGTGAATAATTTCAGCCAAAAGTAAAATATAAATTAATCAGGACAAACATTTTCTTTGATTGTATGTGTTTGTACCTCTGTAATCTTTGGGTATTTTTGTTTTCAAAGATAAAGTTTGTGTGTCATTAAAACAATAGTGGAAGTTCCTCAGGTAGTAAACAGTATTTTTTTTTTTTTTGCTTGTGTATCCTGCACATAGACCACTTGAATTCATCAGGTTGGGTAGAAGTGATGCATAATAAATTCTTAATAAAAACTACTTAACCTTAATTAGAAACACTAAATGATATCTACATAACATCAATTTTCATGGAGTATGAAATTTTATAGTTTTTATTATGAGTTTTATAAAATATTATTATACTATAATTTTCTAAGTGTCTCTAATGTAAAACCAATTCATGAGGTTTTGTGTTTGTGTAAGAAATGAAAATTAGGGCCCTAAATACTTTAGACTAAAATTGTCTCAGCTGTCTGACAAAAAAAGCCATTTTATTGATTTATTATTTGACTATCTAAAATTGTCGCCATTAAAAAACAAAGTGAGGCATATTGGAAATGTTGAGTTTATTTGAGAAAAAAATCAATTCTAATAGGGCAGTGTCAAACTGGAAGAGGTTATCAGTACTCTCAAATAGGAGCCAAGAGAAAGACTAAATACAGACAAGGTACAGAAACAAGGGAAGAAAATTGTTTGACAGACGGCAGCTTAAAGCCTAGTTGGCAATTTGTGCTTTTTGTCCTTAGGTTTCAATTTCTTAACCTTGAGGCATTTACATGCTTAGGTTTTTGTATGCTCAGGTCACCAAAGCATTAAAGCCACTTCAGTCTAATGGGCTTCTTGTTTAATTAATTTAACATATAGTGCTGATTTTTCACTTATTATGTAAACACCACTCTTTTGGATACTGAATCTTATTTGAAGATTAAAACTGTGTAGAAACCTAACTTTTCAGTATGCATGCATGCTAACTCACTTCAGTTGTGTCCTACTCTCTGTATCCACATGGACCATAACCCACCAGGCTCCTCTGTCCATGGGATTCTCCAAGCAAGAATACTGGGGTGGGTTTCCCTGCCTTCCTCCAGGGGATCTTCCTGACCCAGGAATTGAACATGAGTCTCTTACGTCTTTTACATCGCAGGCTGGTTCTTTACCACTGAGCCACTCTGGAAGCCAGTCTAATAGGGTAATATATACAAATAAAATCAAAAAGAAGTACAAATAGAGCATATAAACACAAAAAAGAGAGCTACAAGGAGAAAAAGAGAAAGATGAAAATATTTGAGTGTTCAGGGGAAAAAAATTATTTGGAAGATTTAAGGGTTTTTTTTTTTTAATAGAAATGACATTTGATCATATCTTTGATCATATTCTTTTGGACTATTTAGAGCTAAGTTGTAGGATGAAAATGCTGTGAGTCTAAGAAATAGCTGTAAGTAGAAGGAAAGTGTGAAAGAAGGGCAGTAGAACATAGTTGTCAGCCTTGTCTGATACAGTGAGTAAACCGAAGGCTCAGTTAAGGAATTCAGATATTGATGAGATTTATTAATATGACTGTCTTGATTATAATTTTTCAAGGAGCAAATCACATTTATTAACACAGTTTTTCATTGACTTTGTATAACTGGCATATTATTTGGTTAAATAAGCTTTGGCAGAGGAAAAAATTCTGAAAACTCAATGCTGCCACAGAAAACTAAGCCTCAGACCAAGATGAACCCTGAGAGTATTAATCATGTGTCAAAATTTAGTTTATAATCTTTTAAATAACTATTGTAAAAAAGACCTGCTATGTTCAAGCAAATGGGAAGGGGGAAATAACGCTCTGAACCTCTGTGTCCAATTATTTTCCTAATTCCTCTTCCATGTAAAGGCTGCATCATTCACCTCAGGTCCTCACTGTTTTTATGATGCAGCAACTCCTCTAGTTCTCAGTCAAAGTGATCTATAATCACATTGAAATTGATGTGTTAGTGACTTAACATGTAAATCACCACTTTAGCCAAAGAGCAGGAAGGGCTAGGGTAATTCTCCATGAGAATTAAATGCTAATGATGAACTTTTGGCATCAGTAAGTTCAGTTGGTACATTAGGAGAACTCTGGTTAGCAAGTGGCATAAAATTCAAACCAAACTATCTTAAAAGGGAAATTGCTAGTTGATGTCACTGTAATATTAAGTACAAGCTTACTTTAGAGGAAGTTAGATGAGAAATATTCCAATAGTGTCTCACAGGCACACTATTTCTTTTTTTCCCAATATCACTCTATTTCTCCTGATTCACTATCTTTGAAATTTCATTTCTTTACTGGACTCTCTTAGCAACTTTAGATCTTACATACTTCTCTTTTAATTGGGTGGTAGAAGGCAGGTTTCTTTCCTGGAAGTTCCAACAATAGTAATATCTTGTTTCATTCATTCTGATCAACTCAAGACCTTCCATGGCGAACAATTAATGGGATGTTCCAATCATTGTGCTTGGGTCAGGACACGAGCTCCATTCCCCATCTATAGGCAAAAATGGCTGCAGGTAGGAGAACGGTTCCTGGTGCATTTAATAGAAGAATAGCAAATGAGAGAAAATAAATGCTAAGTAAATAACAAACAAACCAACCTAACTTTTAACTGACTCCATCTGATAGGCAGAAATTTTCTTTCTGGAACGCTATTACTTTTGCAACAACATTTAAATGGTGTTTTGTCAGAATGCAAAGTTGACTTTGATTAAAATTGTATGGCTTATGAATTGTTTGTGCATTCAGTAACAGTGTCAAGTATAGGGAATTTATGTAGCAATATGAAATATTCCTGAAACATCTCTCTCAGCCAAAAAAGCCCTCATATTTTCTTCAGTGTCAAACCTCAGACTTTATAAAAGGCTATACCTACTGTCCTAATTCATAATTCAGGTTGAGTCACTTTTAATTTATCTTCCTCTTTCACTATATTTCTATAACTGCACTATCACATAAGACCAGGTGGCTCCTGGTACAATTTCTAGATCCCAATATTTCCTCTTATTCTCAAAATACTTCAACTTTTCCAGCAAACATAACTTCTAAAAGTAGTCATTTTAAAAATCAAAATGTTGAAAGAATGTTAAATTCTTGGTTGAATTTTCTTAAGAAAAAACTTTTTTATATTTATTTTGAATAAATTTAAAAGAATCACTTTTAGGCAAAATTCATGTACAAGGTTCTGAACTAGATCCTCTCTTCTCTCTATTCTCAAAGAGTGTGACCTCTCATTACATAGAAAAATCCTATCACATTATTAGTTCAAAAAGCTAGTGGAAAGACAGTTTCACATCCTAATATATAGAGTACAGAAGGCATGGAAAGACAAACATCTTTCTAAATATGGTCTAAGGATGATAATAAGACTGGTTAGTCTTCAGTCAGTCAGTTGATTCAGTTGCTTAGTCTTCTCTGACTCTTTGCAACCCCATGGACTATGGCACACCAGGCTTCCCTTTCCTTCACCATCTTCCAGAGCTAGTTCAAACTCATGTCCATTGGCACAGTGATGCCATCCAACCAACTTGCCTCTTTTGTCCCCTGACTTCCCAGTATCAGGGTCTTTTCCTATCACTCGATCTGGCAAATGGCTTCAGCCTAGTCTTCACAAGATATTTTTGAACTCAGTCTGTGTTCTAGACAAAAATGGCTGCAGGTAGGAGAACGGTTCCTGGTGCATTTAATAGAAGAATAGCAAATGAGAGAAAATAAATGCTAAGTAAATAACAAACAAACCAACCTAACTTTTAACTGACTCCATCTGATAGGCAGAAATTTTCTTTCTGGAACGCTATTACTTTTGCAACAACATTTAAATGGTGTTTTGTCAGAATGCAAAGTTGACTTTGATTAAAATTGTATGGCTTATGAATTGTTTGTGCATTCAGTAACAGTGTCAAGTATAGGGAATTTATGTAGCAATATGAAATATTCCTGAAACATCTCTCTCAGCCAAAAAAGCCCTCATATTTTCTTCAGTGTCAAACCTCAGACTTTATAAAAGGCTATACCTACTGTCCTAATTCATAATTCAGGTTGAGTCACTTTTAATTTATCTTCCTCTTTCACTATATTTCTATAACTGCACTATCACATAAGACCAGGTGGCTCCTGGTACAATTTCTAGATCCCAATATTTCCTCTTATTCTCAAAATACTTCAACTTTTCCAGCAAACATAACTTCTAAAAGTAGTCATTTTAAAAATCAAAATGTTGAAAGAATGTTAAATTCTTGGTTGAATTTTCTTAAGAAAAAACTTTTTTATATTTATTTTGAATAAATTTAAAAGAATCACTTTTAGGCAAAATTCATGTACAAGGTTCTGAACTAGATCCTCTCTTCTCTCTATTCTCAAAGAGTGTGACCTCTCATTACATAGAAAATCCTATCACATTATTAGTTCAAAAAGCTAGTGGAAAGACAGTTTCACATCCTAATATATAGAGTACAGAAGGCATGGAAAGACAAACATCTTTCTAAATATGGTCTAAGGATGATAATAAGACTGGTTAGTCTTCAGTCAGTCAGTTGATTCAGTTGCTTAGTCTTCTCTGACTCTTTGCAACCCCATGGACTATGGCACACCAGGCTTCCCTTTCCTTCACCATCTTCCAGAGCTAGTTCAAACTCATGTCCATTGGCACAGTGATGCCATCCAACCAACTTGCCCTCTTTTGTCCCCTGACTTCCCAGTATCAGGGTCTTTTCCAATGAGTCATCTCTTTGTATCGGGTGGCTAAAGTATTGGAGCTTCAGCCTAGTCTTCACAAGATATTTTTGAACTCAGTCTGTGTTTCTCTATATTCTACGAATATTTCAGAGACATACTACTATTTAAAATGTTTAGAATTATTATGATTTTTGAGATACGCTTGATCTTAAGTTTGGTTTCCACTGATAGTACCATCTCTTATCTTTTATGTTGCTCTCCTCTCCTAGATTTCCTACTTATTTAACTAATTGTTGAGAGTCTTTTCTTGCTGGAAATCCCTCTTCTCCCTACCTTCACTCTAGTTATATTAAGGACTCAGTTGATACTTCTGTGTCTATATGCCAAATACCTTAAATAATAACTTTATGTAGGATTTTGTGACCAGAAACCTAGCAAACTCTCAATATAAGTCTTCTACATTGTTTGTAAAATCTTCAGGAAGATATAAGATGTCAAGGAAAAAGTCTATTCTGTCCTCTTTTATGTATCTCTTCCTTCCCCAACACACTCCAGTTGTCAACAAGGAAGCTGTTTACAGGTTCAAGGCAAATTTTTCATATCTTAAAGAGACAAAGAAAAGTCAATTACTTTTAATCCCGAAATTTGTATTCCTTTAAAATTTTGCTTTGTTACACAGAGCCATGCACATTTACATATGTATTTAAATAGAGATATATTTTAATGTACACATTTATATATAGCAAAAATACATTCATAGAAAGTAGTAATTTTGTTCATCTCCTGTCTTTTTCCAATACTGATATAAATAATCTGGGATTTATATTGAAATCATGAAATTTTTTTTTCCCACAATCACAAGTTTATTTGCTTTTTTTGAGTTTACAGAGTCTTGTTGTTTACAGACATGTATAATTCTAGATTAGTCATATGTATATCCCATTCCCCCTGAGCCCACCCCTCTAGGCCTTCACATAGTCCCCATATTCAATCCCTTAGTCCCACAGTGCATTGACAATATTGCTTTTACATAAGATAGTATAGGGTTCTATGTTGCTCTTTCTGTATCTCTCACTCACTTTTCCCTCTCTGTTGAGACTGTGAAATATTATCCAAAGTTCATTGCTAGCCACAGTCTTAGAAGTTGAAAAAAGGTTAAAAAATTATACAAAATTTTGTATTATTTTTTAGAGAAATTTCAAAGATGTAAAACAGAATGTTATAGTTTTCCTCCTGAATATTATTTTTTTCTTTTTCTTCGTTAAGCACCAAACATGGGGAAAAGCATTTCAGTTGAAAGGGAGTGGAAATTGTCATTCGAGAATATACTCTTTGACATAAGTGTTATTTGAGGATGATTATGTTTAAGAAGGGCTTTTCAGTTGACTCAGTAGTAAAGTATCCACCTGCAAATGCAGGAGACAGGGTTCTGCTATAGGGAGGAAACCCATTCTGACTCCATGTGGAAAACTGTTTCTTTCACTTGTGTTTGTTATTATAATCATACTTAATGGCTTATCTTGCGAGCCCTGTCCCTCTGTTTGACTGTAACCTAGAATACCTTTGGTCAAAACCCTGTCCACCTGTAGATAGCAGGAAGGGAGAAATTAACAAATCCCCTCCATGAGGCTTGCCAGTCTAAGAGATGTTTGTAAGATCATTGGCCTTTTTATTTTGCTTCCTCACCTCCCCCCATGTCTGATCTATAAAATAACCTGACATCCAGACCCCAATAAGATGGTTATTTTGAGGTGTTTGCCTGTCAGGTGCTTTCAGAATAAAGTCATTTTCCTTGCCTTAGCACTTCATCTATCAGATTCATTATCCTGTGGTGTGGTGAGCAGAGCAAGCTTGGACTTGGTAACAGTTCCATCCCTGGGTTGGCAGGATTGCCTGGAGAAGGAAATAGCAACATGGTCCAATATTCTTGACTGAGAAATCCCAGAGACAGAGGACCCTGGTGGGCTACAGCTCGTGGGGTGGCAAAAGAGTCAATCGGATTTGACTACTAAATGATAGCAACAAATGTTTAAAAAGCAGCAGACCAAAGGAAAAGCTCTGAAAACTGAACAGAGGTGTCAACTAAAAAAAAGATGAACAACTTGAGAGCTGTGGGTCAAGTTTTATTTGGAGCATAATTAGGACTGTACCCCAGATAGCTCTGAGACACTGCTCCAAAGAGGCAGTGGGAGGAAAATCAATATATAACATTTTGAGGAAGGGGGCATTCCATACCAATAAACACTCATTTTACAGAGGGTTTTCGATTAGTCTTGAGGATCTGATGTCACCATGAAGGGATTTAGTGCTTTTCTAAATATGAGGAGATGCAAGGATTAATAGAATAATATCTGTTCCTAAAAGCATCCACCTATCTAAAGACCTGTCCCACCAGATTCCCTGGAGCACAGAGTGCCTACTCCACCCTGAACTCCCTCAGGGGCTGTTGGAGGTCAGCAGCTGTCACAGCACAGAGCTCAATCTCCACAGAAGCAGATAGCAAATGCCCTTGTTGTTCAGTCATTGGCAGTGTACTTGGTAAATGCCAATTTGGAGTTGACAGAAGATTCCCTTTTTTTAGGGGATATTTACATTTTTAAGGGAAATCTCCATTTGCAAGGGTGTCTCCCTCTTTGGACCTGAGTTTCAGCAAAGTCCGGGAGATGGTGAAGGATAGGGAAGCCTGCCTGGTGTGCTGCGGTCCATGGGGTCACAAAGAGTTGGACTTGACTGAGCAACTGAACTGAACTGCAATCCTTCTTTGTACCTGGAGGAGGAGGAATAATTAAATCTCTGAACATTCTTATTATAGAGAAGGTATTGCCTTCAGTCTTCATAACAATCACCCCCTTATTTACTGTGCTTTTCCTGATAACCTGCCACAACTGACTTCCTCTTTTTTCCCCCACCCTTAATGTCTTTCTTTTTTTATTTAGTTGGAAATGGTATTTAACAGGGTGGTCTGGGTCATTTCAAGGAGCTTCTGTTTTCCTGGGAACTCTCATGCATGTAGGAGTTTAAATATACATATATATATATATATATATGTGTGTGTGTGTGTGTGTGTGTGTGTGTGTATATAATTATATTTCTGCTTCTTTTTCTCCTGTTAGTCTTTTATTTTAGGGAATTCTCAGCCACATGCCTTGCAGGGTAGAGGGAAATTTGTTTCCCCATCCTGCAGACCAAAGGAAAAGCTCTGAAAACTGAACAGAGGTGTCAACTAAAAGATGAACAACTTGAGAGCTGTGGGTCAAGTTTTATTTGGAGCATAATTAGGACTGTACCCCAGATAGCTCTGAGACACTGCTCCAAAGAGGCAGTGGGAGGAAAATCAATATATAACATTTTGAGGAAGGGGGCATTCCATACCAATAAACACTCATTTTACAGAGGGTTTTCGATTAGTCTTGAGGATCTGATGTCACCATGAAGGGATTTAGTGCTTTTCTAAATATGAGGAGATGCAAGGATTAATAGAATAATATCTGTTCCTAAAAGCATCCACCTATCTAAAGACCTGTCCCACCAGATTCCCTGGAGCACAGAGTGCCTACTCCACCCTGAACTCCCTCAGGGGCTGTTGGAGGTCAGCAGCTGTCACAGCACAGAGCTCAATCTCCACAGAAGCAGATAGCAAATGCCCTTGTTGTTCAGTCATTGGCAGTGTACTTGGTAAATGCCAATTTGGAGTTGACAGAAGATTCCCTTTTTTTAGGGGATATTTACATTTTTAAGGGAAATCTCCATTTGCAAGGGTGTCTCCCTCTTTGGACCTGAGTTTCAGCAAAGTCCGGGAGATGGTGAAGGATAGGGAAGCCTGCCTGGTGTGCTGCGGTCCATGGGGTCACAAAGAGTTGGACTTGACTGAGCAACTGAACTGAACTGCAATCCTTCTTTGTACCTGGAGGAGGAGGAATAATTAAATCTCTGAACATTCTTATTATAGAGAAGGTATTGCCTTCAGTCTTCATAACAATCACCCCCTTATTTACTGTGCTTTTCCTGATAACCTGCCACAACTGACTTCCTCTTTTTTCCCCCACCCTTAATGTCTTTCTTTTTTTATTTAGTTGGAAATGGTATTTAACAGGGTGGTCTGGGTCATTTCAAGGAGCTTCTGTTTTCCTGGGAACTCTCATGCATGTAGGAGTTTAAATATACATATATATATATATATATATGTGTGTGTGTGTGTGTGTGTGTGTGTGTGTATATAATTATATTTCTGCTTCTTTTTCTCCTGTTAGTCTTTTATTTTAGGGAATTCTCAGCCACATGCCTTGCAGGGTAGAGGGAAATTTGTTTTTCCTTCCCTACCAATCCAACAACTTAGTCTCAGCTGATGTTTGTGAATTTCTTAGAGGAATCAGTTTCCTGTTTTTTTTTTTAATTTTTAAAATTTTTTTTGGTAGGTTCTAAGCTCTTCTATTTTTTTCTTATCCTCAGCACTGTATATCTACTAAAAGATCTTTCAACATGTGTACAAGCTTCTGATTCTCCTGTGTTTTGCATTTTCTGAATAGCCAATGATTTCAAGAGAAAACTGGCAACAACAAGCTTATTTCCTAATGCTTCCGTTCTCTTTGAGATTTAGGAAACCCAGTTCCTAGCTTCTTTAGCTGCTTAGAACTTTATTTTATTTTATTTATCTACCTGACCCTATGAGATTGCCTAAAGCTCTGGCAGTTTTTTCCCTCTTGGTACCCACCCTCTACTGGACATCTTCTATGGGCATTGCAGGCAGTAGAATACTTTGCAAATACCTTGAAGAGAAAACCATCAAATGCAGTTTGGATTTGGCTCAATGATCTCTTCATGGAATTTTGGCCTGTGTAATTTGATTGTTTTTGAAACTCATTAATGCTTGCAAATAAATTAATGTTTGTATACTTCATTCAGCTTTTCTAGGTCTTCTCAGTTAGAGTGTTAGTCTGTTTAGATATATCCCATTATAGCCAGAAAAGTCATCTAACATCAGTGGTCCTCAGTCTTTTTGGCATCAGGGACTGGTTTCATAGAAGACAGTTTTTCCATGGATGAATGAGTAAGGGGGATAGTTTAAGGATTCAAGTGCATTACATTGCCTTCAGGGGAAATAATTAAATCTCTGAACATTCTTATTATAGAGAAGGTATTGCCTTCAGTCTTCATAACAATCACCCCCTTATTTACTGTGCTTTTCCTGATAACCTGCCACAACTGACTTCCTCTTTTTTCCCCCACCCTTAATGTCTTTCTTTTTTTATTTAGTTGGAAATGGTATTTAACAGGGTGGTCTGGGTCATTTCAAGGAGCTTCTGTTTTCCTGGGAACTCTCATGCATGTAGGAGTTTAAATATACATATATATATATATATATATGTGTGTGTGTGTGTGTGTGTGTGTGTATATAATTATATTTCTGCTTCTTTTTCTCCTGTTAGTCTTTTATTTTAGGGAATTCTCAGCCACATGCCTTGCAGGGTAGAGGGAAATTTGTTTTTCCTTCCCTACCAATCCAACAACTTAGTCTCAGCTGATGTTTGTGAATTTCTTAGAGGAATCAGTTTCCTGTTTTTTTTTTTAATTTTTAAAATTTTTTTTGGTAGGTTCTAAGCTCTTCTATTTTTTTCTTATCCTCAGCACTGTATATCTACTAAAAGATCTTTCAACATGTGTACAAGCTTCTGATTCTCCTGTGTTTTGCATTTTCTGAATAGCCAATGATTTCAAGAGAAAACTGGCAACAACAAGCTTATTTCCTAATGCTTCCGTTCTCTTTGAGATTTAGGAAACCCAGTTCCTAGCTTCTTTAGCTGCTTAGAACTTTATTTTATTTTATTTATCTACCTGACCCTATGAGATTGCCTAAAGCTCTGGCAGTTTTTTCCCTCTTGGTACCCACCCTCTACTGGACATCTTCTATGGGCATTGCAGGCAGTAGAATACTTTGCAAATACCTTGAAGAGAAAACCATCAAATGCAGTTTGGATTTGGCTCAATGATCTCTTCATGGAATTTTGGCCTGTGTAATTTGATTGTTTTTGAAACTCATTAATGCTTGCAAATAAATTAATGTTTGTATACTTCATTCAGCTTTTCTAGGTCTTCTCAGTTAGAGTGTTAGTCTGTTTAGATATATCCCATTATAGCCAGAAAAAGTCATCTAACATCAGTGGTCCTCAGTCTTTTTGGCATCAGGGACTGGTTTCATAGAAGACAGTTTTTCCATGGATGAATGAGTAAGGGGGATAGTTTAAGGATTCAAGTGCATTACATTTATTGTAATAAAATAGGACCTAGTTCCCTGTCCAAGGATCAAATCTGGACCCTCAACATTGGGAGAGTGGTGTCTTAAGCACTGGACCACCAGGGAAATCCTGATAATTCATTTTAAATTTAGTTGCTTAAAGTCAGAAGTGTCCTAACTTCTTCAGGGTTATCTGGATGTATCTAGATGTATCTCTAGATGTATCTATTTGTATTTGTTAATTCATAAAACCGGAAAACAATATCACAAAAAATGAGACTGGTATTTTCAGCTTAATTCAGCATTAAGGGTGAAAAGATTAGTTTAGGTTGGCATTTTGTCTTTCGGCAGGCTTCTCATTGCCCTACACCTTGAAATTTTGCCCCTTTCTAGTTCTTTGGCTATTGCTTTGTTTCCAGATGCTTTGTTTCCATACATTGTGCCTTTGTTCATGCCTCTCTCTCTCCTGAAGCCTTCTACCCCTTCTCTGTCACTTCCAGCTGTGAAAATGTGACCTTTCTTTAATGTCCATATCAAATATCTTCACCCTAATGAAGTTCTTTCTTATCCACTAAAACGACTTTTCATTTTCTGTGATTATTATTTTTTTTCAGAACTTTTTTTTTTTTTTTTTTTTGCTCCATTCTCTGATGATCTTCTTTGGCCCTGTCTTATGTCCATTCTTATATTTTACTCAGATTTTTCTTATATTTTTACTCAGATTTTGTAAGGTCACAGATGGCCTCATGTATACAGTGAGGTCCTCAAAAAGTGGACAGGTTTTCACTCACCGCTGTGTTGATGGTCCCTGATACAAAGAAGTATTTACTGAATAAATGATAATAGAATGCTAATTTAGAAATATTCTCACAGAGACTCTTCTTTCAGCTTCTTACCTGGAAAAACTCACATTGCAGATGTCTGTGAGAGTAGTTACCCCTTTGGATCCAATTAAGGCTTAGCTTTTGCTTGAAAGAACAATTCACTCCTGAAAGTAGTATCAGCCATAAAAATGAAGCAAAAAAATTAGCTTTTTTTGAAAGAATTCATTCTCCCTATAGGAGGCAAGCAGGTAGAAAAATAAATGGAATTAGCATTCTTATCTCCTCACCCAGCATAGATCTTAAGGCACTTCGGATGAGTTTGTAAGATTAACGTGCCAGAATTTCACATAAGAATCATTCACAGCTCCATGGATGAATTTAAATGTAATTCAAAAATATCATGAAAGAATTTAATTTCCTAAATGTGAGCACAGACATTGCAAGGATTAGAATGCAAAATATCACCAATTTTCAGTAAGTATTTGCTGGAATTAACATTGCTGTATACAAATATTCTATAACTCACTATGCACTGGTTAGTTTTCTATCAGACTTGGTACTTAGTTTAATCTTTTTTCTGCACACGGAGAATATGTTGTCTCTTCATTTAGGGAAGAACATGCTGCTGGGACCACTCCTCTGAATAACTTTTTAGTAGACCGGCCACAGTTCATGTGCTTTGAAATACACAACCTTACCCTACTGAGCAGAAACAGGTGAGATCTAAGTCTAGTGAAATCTAAAAGAAAATGAATTTGGGGAGCATGCAAATTATTCAGTTCAGTTCTCTAATTCTTTTCTTAATCATGATGGAGATAGGAATTCCCAAAATGTATTGAGGTCATACTATGTGTCAAGTAGCTTGCTAGGTACTTAGCATGCATTATCTTACTGAGAATCACAGTCAGAGCCATGGGAAATAAGCTATGCAGCCTTGCTTTTATCATTCTTGAAAACAAAGAAGAGGAAAAGATCTAGGATGACTCCGTCTGCCTCCAGTCATCCACTGATAACCATTCTTTACTATACATCATTTTGCAACTATAAAAATGAGGGCAAATAGATTCACAACATACAGTTTATGGCTTCTTTGGTGTTCAGCTGTAAAGAATCACTCTGGCAATTCAGGAGAAATGGACTCGATTCCTGGGTTGAAAAGATTCTCTGGAGGAGGCACTGGCTGCCCACTCCAGTAATCTTGCCTGGGCTAAAACCCACTCCAGTAACTTGCCGGGAAAACTCATGGATTTGATGACAAGCAATTCACTCCTGAAAGTAGTATCAGCCATAAAATGAAGCAAAAAAATTAGCTTTTTTTGAAAGAATTCATTCTCCCTATAGGAGGCAAGCAGGTAGAAAAATAAATGGAATTAGCATTCTTATCTCCTCACCCAGCATAGATCTTAAGGCACTTCGGATGAGTTTGTAAGATTAACGTGCCAGAATTTCACATAAGAATCATTCACAGCTCCATGGATGAATTTAAATGTAATTCAAAAATATCATGAAAGAATTTAATTTCCTAAATGTGAGCACAGACATTGCAAGGATTAGAATGCAAAATATCACCAATTTTCAGTAAGTATTTGCTGGAATTAACATTGCTGTATACAAATATTCTATAACTCACTATGCACTGGTTAGTTTTCTATCAGACTTGGTACTTAGTTTAATCTTTTTTCTGCACACGGAGAATATGTTGTCTCTTCATTTAGGGAAGAACATGCTGCTGGGACCACTCCTCTGAATAACTTTTTAGTAGACCGGCCACAGTTCATGTGCTTTGAAATACACAACCTTACCCTACTGAGCAGAAACAGGTGAGATCTAAGTCTAGTGAAATCTAAAAGAAAATGAATTTGGGGAGCATGCAAATTATTCAGTTCAGTTCTCTAATTCTTTTCTTAATCATGATGGAGATAGGAATTCCCAAAATGTATTGAGGTCATACTATGTGTCAAGTAGCTTGCTAGGTACTTAGCATGCATTATCTTACTGAGAATCACAGTCAGAGCCATGGGAAATAAGCTATGCAGCCTTGCTTTTATCATTCTTGAAAACAAAGAAGAGGAAAAGATCTAGGATGACTCCGTCTGCCTCCAGTCATCCACTGATAACCATTCTTTACTATACATCATTTTGCAACTATAAAAATGAGGGCAAATAGATTCACAACATACAGTTTATGGCTTCTTTGGTGTTCAGCTGTAAAGAATCACTCTGGCAATTCAGGAGAAATGGACTCGATTCCTGGGTTGAAAAGATTCTCTGGAGAAGGAAATGGCTACCCACTCCAGTAATCTTGCCTGGGAAATCTCATGGACAGAGCCACCTAGCGGTCTACAGTCCACAAGGTCACAAAGAGTCAGATAAAACTTAGCAACTAAACAGCAACATACATTTTACATTTTATGTTAATTGGTGTGTACCTAACTGATGGTTTTCAGTCATGAGGACTGGAAATGTGGGTAAAATTCATGAATGAAAATGTTTTTCTTTGGATTTATGTATTCAGTATCACCAGATATGTACTAGATGTTTTTTAATTGTCCACAGGATTAACGGAATCACTAGTCCTTCAGGAAATAGAAAATAGAGTATGTGGGAAATAAGAATAAAATGATTGCAACTGTTTTCATAAATGACATAATGAGAATGCAGTGAAATAACTGAACAGTGTGATTTAGCCTTTGCAAGGACCAGCAGAAGTGTGGGTGGCTCAGAGCTTCAGCTTTCTCATCTATAAAATTAAAGAGATTGGATGCCATCTTCCCTAATATCCATTTAAGTTAAAGTCATTACATGGTATTAGGAAGAAAAGGAACCTTTTTTTCTTCCCTAAGGCATGAACAACTTGGTATTGATTTCTTCTGAATATTTGACACCAGGAAGGAAAAGTAATTTATTTTTTGCTTTTTTTTTTTCCTTCCTGTGAAACACTGATAGTTTACACTATAGTCAAAGAGAAGTTAGTGCACTTTGTTTTCAAAAATATATTGAAAGTATAAAATCCATAAATACTAAGAGAGCAAGGTACTGAATGATGCATAGACTTATGTTGATTTTGATTTCCTATCATTCAAGGATAATGCTGTGATAAAGAGTAGAAAGGAAGTTTACAGAGGTTTCTGCAAGAGTGAAAAAAAAAACTGGGCCTTTTGTACCAAAAAAATAAATTTGTCTTTTCAGTCCCTAAATCTATGAATGTTGACATCTTGTGGGGCTCACAACCACCATTTCCAGCATCAGTATGTGAAAGTAGGGTAACTCAATATTTGGTTTGTCTGTTTGTTGGTTCATAGCCATGGTAGAAGTTTTCTACTTTCTAAAGCTCCTGGCATAAAAACTTATGCACTGAAAGGAGTGACAAGCCATTTTTCCCTTTCAGTTTGGTAAATCCTTCATTTTAAATAATAAAATGAGTATAAAATCACAATATGCATTTACTTTACAAACTTGGAGCTCAAAAATCCATCATTTTCAGTTGTTCACTGAAACACTGTGAGGGGTAAAAAACAACAATAAGTGAAGTATATTCTAAGCCACAGATACCTTGTAAAATGCATACTTTAATTCCTAGTCTAACAAACAAAACATGGACTTCAAGTTCAGACAGTATTAAATGTAATAGCACAGAAATGACTGCTGGAGGCAGATCGTTTTAGAACATGAATATATAAACACTTATTCAGGCCTATTATTTTGTATTTATTGTCCTAAGTGCTATATCACCACCATGAAATAGAATTATTTTGTGAATGATTACCATGAATTATTATTTATTTCCATTTCATAGATAATGAACCTGAGGCTCAGAAAGATGCTGTAGCTTACCCCAAGTCACACAGCTGTAAATGATATTGCTAGAATTTAATTTCAGGCAGTATTAGTATAGAACTCATACTTAAAGCCATGACATTTTATCACTTTTCTGACATTGGAAAAGCATGACAATTTATAGCCTAAAAATAGAGATGAAATAAAGAAATAGAAACATTAAATAGCATCCTTTAGGGAAAGACAAACTGCAAAAATATAAACAAATACTTATCTATTACTATATTTTTGACAGTTGACTAACAGTGCTTTCAGCAAATTATCTTCTCTTAGATTTCTGTCATTTGTGAGTATTGTGTGGCAGAGCAAACTTTCTTAATTTAGTGATCATATTTTTTCTCATACTTAAAATTGGGATGTTTCATTCTGAGAGATGTTATAATAGTTTAATAACTATGACATGTCCAGCACAATGTCTGGAATATTTTGAACACTCCATAGATGATTCCTATTAGTCACTAGTTAATACAATGTAATATAGAATATGTTAAGATTCTAGTATTAAGATGCAAGCAGATCAAAGCACATTTTTTTGTATGATGCTTATGCCAATCTTATTGCTTATAATGTGTTTTGCAATATATAAATATAATTATATAAATAATACATCAAGAGTAATACAAGAAAACTCTGAAAGCACTAATACTTTAGAAGATTATCAACAGGAATCATTTTTAACTTCCAACATATTTAAAGATAAAATAAAATGTCATAATCTATTTCCAAGATTTTAAATAAAGGATTGTTAGTTTGAATTCATCAGACATAGATAGTTGGTTGCTTGAGGTCATATTCTAAGATTCTGAGGCAGTGTATGTGCTCATATTAAGCACAAATTGCCCATATCAGAGGCAGATCATTGCCCATATCATAGCACATAATCACAGAGAGTATTGGTATTTTACAATTCCTAGGTAAAATCTGTTATAAATGGTGAATTTCTCTAGAAAAGATATTTCTTCCATGTCAGTTTAACAGAAAAAAAAAGTCCACATCAGTTTAACTGGAAAAAAGGTCCTTTCTTAAATTTTATACTGTAAATCCTATTAATAAAAAGTTAGTAGATATAGTATTTCAAAAATATAAAGTGATATTTATTGTAGCTATGTACATTTTTATATTTGAGAGAAACTCAGAAAAGATGGATAAATAGAGAAATATTTATGTTAGCGTATGACTAATCTCTTGAATACAAAGGACATTTTGGTGACAAGAATAAAAATAAGTAAGCATTATAGCTGGAAGTTACCCAAAAGGTATCTGATGACAGCTTTAGTGTATTATGGTCTGAATATATTTAAAGGTGTGTCTAAAGAGCAGAGACAATATAGAACCTGAGACTACATCAGAACTACCTTGTCATTGTGCTAAGGGAATAGGAGTGCCTACAATCACTTGGGGCGATGGTCCGGAGGGGTGGGAGGGGGAAACTGGGTGGAGGGGGGTGGTCCAGGGATATGCATATGAATGATCTGGGAACATACATGTCAGTGAACAACAAAACTCTGTAAAATTCTTAAAATAAAGAATAATAATAAAAAAAAAATCCTTATGTATGAAGCCAGGACCCAGCACATCCCAGAGACAAGACTTTCAGTAAAACCAGTATTTGCACATATGCTTCCCCACCCCCACCTTCCAAGCAATTTGTAAGGGGAGACTGTGAAGATACACAGTCTTAGTCAAGGTTTGCTTTGAGAGTTTTAGCCAAAGTACTATACAAATGAGGATTAAGGTGACTTAGAAGCTGATTCTGGATCGGTAGTGCTTCCAGGAAATATGGTTCACCTTCAAATCTCACTAAAATCTTAAGGAAAAGTAGGTTATGAGTCAATAAGGAAATATAATTTAAAAAATCAGAATTGTGAAACTCATAAATGTTAGAATATCAGGAGCAGAGACATTATACAAAAATTATACTTAACATAAAATTCAACATTGTGAAGTGTTGAGTTTGCCAAGCTCTTCAGTTCATAGAAATGGAACAGCACTGGTCTCTTTCATGTTTTTTTGGCGGGGGTGGAGGGTGGAGGGCGGGTTGGGAAGGGAGAGGAGTGGGCGGGCCACTTCTATTGGTCTTTCATTTATCTATTTTCATCCATCTATGTTCTTTGGCCCGTGTGGGCCTCACATCGCAGTGGCCTCTGTTGCGGCAGAGCACCAGCTCTGGGTGCATGCGTTCCAGAGCTCCGGCTCAGTAATTGGACACATTGGTCCAGCCGCTCCGCGGCACGTGAGATCTTCCCAGGCCAGGGATTGAATTGGCGCCCCTTGCACTGCAAGGCAGTGTCCTTACCCACTAGACCACCAAGGAAGCCTTTTCATGTTTTATTTAGTCTCCTTTAACCACATCCTTGACTCCTTTCTGTAGCCTTAAAGGCAATAGTTTAGGTATGTGGATATATGTCTTTGAATTGGCATATATTTGTACATAGGTAGTGGATTTTTGGAATCTGATTTTGATTCACATATATGCTACCTTTGTTTAACATAATTACTCTGCTATTTTTAATATATTTCACATTGCATTTCCATAACTGCTTTCTGTATTGAAATTCCTATAGTTCATGTAACTGTTCTCTGTTCATGAAAGCATTTCATCATGAACGTCTTATGTGTTGCCTTGTGAAATTTGTGAGTGTGCATGTGTGTCATGTGAGAATGAGAATGAACATGAATCGAGAGGACCCAGCACATCCCAGAGACAAGACTTTCAGTAAAACCAGTATTTGCACATATGCTTCCCCACCCCCACCTTCCAAGCAATTTGTAAGGGGAGACTGTGAAGATACACAGTCTTAGTCAAGGTTTGCTTTGAGAGTTTTAGCCAAAGTACTATACAAATGAGGATTAAGGTGACTTAGAAGCTGATTCTGGATCGGTAGTGCTTCCAGGAAATATGGTTCACCTTCAAATCTCACTAAAATCTTAAGGAAAAGTAGGTTATGAGTCAATAAGGAAATATAATTTAAAAAATCAGAATTGTGAAACTCATAAATGTTAGAATATCAGGAGCAGAGACATTATACAAAAATTATACTTAACATAAAATTCAACATTGTGAAGTGTTGAGTTTGCCAAGCTCTTCAGTTCATAGAAATGGAACAGCACTGGTCTCTTTCATGTTTTTTTGGCGGGGGTGGAGGGTGGAGGGCGGGTTGGGAAGGGAGAGGAGTGGGCGGGCCACTTCTATTGGTCTTTCATTTATCTATTTTCATCCATCTATGTTCTTTGGCCCGTGTGGGCCTCACATCGCAGTGGCCTCTGTTGCGGCAGAGCACCAGCTCTGGGTGCATGCGTTCCAGAGCTCCGGCTCAGTAATTGGACACATTGGTCCAGCCGCTCCGCGGCACGTGAGATCTTCCCAGGCCAGGGATTGAATTGGCGCCCCTTGCACTGCAAGGCAGTGTCCTTACCCACTAGACCACCAAGGAAGCCTTTTCATGTTTTATTTAGTCTCCTTTAACCACATCCTTGACTCCTTTCTGTAGCCTTAAAGGCAATAGTTTAGGTATGTGGATATATGTCTTTGAATTGGCATATATTTGTACATAGGTAGTGGATTTTTGGAATCTGATTTTGATTCACATATATGCTACCTTTGTTTAACATAATTACTCTGCTATTTTTAATATATTTCACATTGCATTTCCATAACTGCTTTCTGTATTGAAATTCCTATAGTTCATGTAACTGTTCTCTCTGTTCATGAAAGCATTTCATCATGAACGTCTTATGTGTTGCCTTGTGAAATTTGTGAGTGTGCATGTGTGTCATGTGAGAATGAGAATGAACATGAATCAGGAGAGGAATGGTTGCTCCTAGATAGTTAGTGATCCTAGTTAGTAAGTTACTCTTGACAGTGGCTGTATGCATCTTTTCTCTCCTTGATCTGACTTTAGCAATTAGGAATCTAAAGTTAATTGTATTTGAACAATAAAGGCCAGTTCCTAACTGTTGAAAATTTATAAAGTTTGTTTAAATGTCTATCATCAGTGTTGCCCAAAAGTACCTTGCATGTTGTTCTTATTACAAATCAGAGAATTGATCTTTGTCTTTTAAAGATATAAGGCTACTAGAAAGACATATAATTTGGTTTCTGATCTGAACATAATCTCTACATCTACAACTTTTTGTGTAACACTGGACTGGTGAGTTAACTGACTTAGGAGCTTTGATTTTATCATCTACGAGAATAAGTATCTATTTTATATAACTATTGGCAAAATTAGTAAAAATAATGTACATAAAATGCCTATTACTGGGCAATCCCTAAATTCAAAGTTCATTCCCCTTCTCATATCCCCCCTTTCACCTTCTGTAATGGTTAGTATGGTAGCTCTTCATATTTTGAGGCATGGACTGCTTTGAGAAGTATATGAAAACATACATTAAATAGCTTCCCTGTTAGCTCAGTGGTAAAGAATCCAACTGTCAAAGTAGGAGATACAGGTTTGATCCCTGGGTCAGAAAGATCCCCTGGAGAATGGAATGGCAACCCACTCTAATATTCTTGCCTGGGAAATTCCATAAACAGAAGAGCCTGGCAGTCTATAGCTCATGCAGTTGCAAAGAATGGGACAGGACTTAGTGACTAAACACCAACCTGTATTAGATACAAAACATTACACAAATTACCAGGGTGATCATAGAGACTAACTACGTTCTTAGTCTCTTACAGATCTCTTTAGAAACCTCTAAAGACTAAATATGTTTAGAGATTAAATATGTTTTTTTTTTTTTTTAAATGTTTTCTTAGCCTCTGAAATTTGACTCTTTCCATGCAGGATAGCCCCCAAATATGAATTAGATTCACAGCCCCTATGATTGGGTTATAGAAACTAGTTACTAGGAAATGATGTGACTAGCCCACAGTTAGGCTAGCAGTAGCAGTACTTCAGCCTAGTAGAATTCTTTCTGCTCCATTCCACTGTCAGGAGATAAAGAATGAGAGCTTCCTGCATACCTTTTGCAAATTATAATTTGCTTTATATGGAACGTTCATTAATGGCTTTTGTTTTCTTGTCCTGAGGCACACATTTCTGTCTACGCCTTTGGTAAATGGTTTCATTTTCTGCCATTATTTATTATTTGTACTTGTCAGATTTTTAATTGTATAATTAAGATGCTATTGGTCTTCACTAAAAATATCATCAAAGTGTTGTGACAGTGTTGTACCAAATAAATCCTGAAGTCACTGAATATAAAAGGAAATTTAAAGATTCTAAGCTGCAAAGTATATAACATATTTCACTTATGGACAATCTTAATAAGTTCTAGGAAATAACCAGTTTTGCTAATGGCCATTGGAATGCAGACAGTTATTAGCTCTGTATCATTTAATAAGTACCATTACATAAGTGACCAATGTTTGAAGCAGGAATTTTAGGAAAATAATGTTAAAGAAAAGCAAGTAGACAGTTGTTCTGGTTCCTTTCTATTAAAACAGAAATATTGAGAAATAAATAAAACTGATTTAGAATTACAGGGAGATAACAAAATGGAGTTCTAGGAAGTGTATATCATTTGCATGAGATTAGGTACTAATTGGGTTTTCTAGTCAACCTGACAGTTTAGATTTTGTTTTCTTTGTTCTGATTTGTTTTCTCTCTATACTTTGGACATGCCACTGCTTGGCCCCAGTGGTAGTATTATTAGTTGAGACACACATGTCTCCAGAATGTGGAGATTCTGGGAATGCAGATTAAAACACTTAGAGCAATTTTTCTAATTGAAGTAGATTTCTTTCAAATGAATATCAGTATATGCAAATCCAAACTGCCTAATTAAAAAAACAAAAAAGCTTCTAGATTTGTATAGATTAACATCATCAACTAAAACAAGTGTTCGCAGGTATTATATAGATAGGACAATGTATAACTGTTTGATTATGAATTATTTTTAACCCCAAGATACTTTTATTTCTTTTTTTCTTTTGAATAGATTGTCTCCAAGGCTTGTCTTTGCCTCCCCATTGTTGTGAAATGAGGCTTTAAAAAAAAATGCCTTTATATTTATTTTTTTATATGAATTGTATCATGCAACTGGTTTTGGGGCCATTCTCCCTTTTAATGTGAATAACTCTAAGACAGACAAGTAGTGGAACAAAGCATTCCCAGTTCTCTCTGTAAGAAATTTGCTGACACCTGAACTAGCTTCTATTGAAATTTGTCTTTGGCTGATCTTTACATGACCTTTGAAATCCTGGCATCTGACCGGCCACAGGCTTGGACTCCATGGCTCTAAGCCTAGCTGCTTCAGGGACCTTGTCCTCCCAATCTAGTATTTTCTGGACTTTTCTGTCTATGTTAACCCTGTGGAAGCCAGGATAGGAGAATATAGAAGCTATTTTCTCGGCTTCTTTGTTGGTCTTAACTTTATGAAAGATAATGCAAAGCAAAATACCACACAGTTCTTTCAAGTGGAGGCTGTATCCTAATGAATGTACCAGTGCTGAGACAGATGCTTGCAGAAGAGAAATGAAGAGTTAATTGGAAAATGCCAAAAACTTTGGTGTTATGTCCAGAAAAAGGGCCTCAGCCTGTGATTCAGTATTTTACTTAAACCATTCTAAATGAGAGATGGCTAGCATTAACAAATAGATTAAAATTATAGGAAACTTCCAAGATCACAAGTTCAAAAATAATATTTTTAATAATAAATCCTTTCACAGTCAGATGCACTTCTTGGTTCTGGCTTGGGCTATTCACAGATGCACCAACATTCTCCCGGGGGGAAAAAAATGCAGTCCTCACAGGGCTTCTGCCCAACTGGAAAAGGGAAATTCCAGCCATCTCTTAATAAAGCATGTGCTCCAGAGATTCGCAACTCAATTTTGTAGACCTAATGAGTTTGAAGATGATTGGAAACTGCCTAATTAAAAACAAAAAGCTTCTAGATTTGTATAGATTAACATCATCAACTAAAACAAGTGTTCAGGTATTATATAGATAGGACAATGTATAACTGTTTGATTATGAATTATTTTTAACCCCAAGATACTTTTATTTCTTTTTCTTTTGAATAGATTGTCTCCAAGGCTTGTCTTTGCCTCCCCATTGTTGTGAAATGAGGCTTTAAAAAAAAATGCCTTTATATTTATTTTTTTATATGAATTGTATCATGCAACTGGTTTTGGGGCCATTCTCCCTTTTAATGTGAATAACTCTAAGACAGACAAGTAGTGGAACAAAGCATTCCCAGTTCTCTCTGTAAGAAATTTGCTGACACCTGAACTAGCTTCTATTGAAATTTGTCTTTGGCTGATCTTTACATGACCTTTGAAATCCTGGCATCTGACCGGCCACAGGCTTGGACTCCATGGCTCTAAGCCTAGCTGCTTCAGGGACCTTGTCCTCCCAATCTAGTATTTTCTGGACTTTTCTGTCTATGTTAACCCTGTGGAAGCCAGGATAGGAGAATATAGAAGCTATTTTCTCGGCTTCTTTGTTGGTCTTAACTTTATGAAAGATAATGCAAAGCAAAATACCACACAGTTCTTTCAAGTGGAGGCTGTATCCTAATGAATGTACCAGTGCTGAGACAGATGCTTGCAGAAGAGAAATGAAGAGTTAATTGGAAAATGCCAAAAACTTTGGTGTTATGTCCAGAAAAAGGGCCTCAGCCTGTGATTCAGTATTTTACTTAAACCATTCTAAATGAGAGATGGCTAGCATTAACAAATAGATTAAAATTATAGGAAACTTCCAAGATCACAAGTTCAAAAATAATATTTTTAATAATAAATCCTTTCACAGTCAGATGCACTTCTTGGTTCTGGCTTGGGCTATTCACAGATGCACCAACATTCTCCCGGGGGGAAAAAAATGCAGTCCTCACAGGGCTTCTGCCCAACTGGAAAAGGGAAATTCCAGCCATCTCTTAATAAAGCATGTGCTCCAGAGATTCGCAACTCAATTTTGTAGACCTAATGAGTTTGAAGATGATTGGAATAAACATTGAAACTTTGGTAGCAGTTTAGCCGAATTCTGGCTAATCTCCGTGTCCTTTGTGGTTTGCCCTTCACAGATGCAAACTCCACACAGCTATTGCTCACCAAGATCATTAGTGCCATACAGAGCCAATTGAAAGCAAGTCAAGTGACAGTCCTTGTTGTGTGTCTGTAATTTACAAAGGGAAATTCTCTGGGCAGCTTTCATTAGCTTCTAGCAAGTTTAATTGGATGAAAACATTGCTTTCATGATCTTTGATACCATGTGTTGGTACAAATTAAAGCATAGAGGCTTCTAGTCACGGAATTTTGCTCCTCAAATGCCTCCAGAGAGTTACATGTGACAAAGGAGGGTCCTTAACAGAATTATTACAAACCTTCCAGGATGTAAATTGATGCTTGTGCATGTCAAGATTCAGTACCAAACAAAAGAACAAAAGTTCAGATAAACACATGCGTAATCAAACATTCATGAGAAACATATAATGTGTTCAGGACAGATACTGCCTTTAGGAGTCTTGAATTACATGCATAGGTGGCAGGTACTTTTATAAAAAGATTTGTTTTAATGCAGCACAGTATATGAATCTTGTCAGTGTGGTATCATAGCACACTGAGAGTTTTCTGACCAACTTGAATTTATATAATCACTGATGGCCTATTAAGTAAACTCATTCAATAGGAAACATTCATCCCTGATTATTCTATGTGTGATTTACATTGATTACCCCTTGAAGTAATCTTTGGGCTGAAAAATCAATTAATCTTGTTGAGTTAGAGAAGGCAAAGGGAAGAGGCAATAGAATAAGATTTGATAGATTTTTCCAATAAGATCATCACAGAAATAGTCATGTCCTAATATTTCTGGTTTAAAAACACCATGATGTTGATACTTGTGAGGTGGTCAGTCTTTGGAATGGGGTTCCTCACTAACCAAAGTCACCAATTCCTAAAACAGCATCAATTGCTAGGAAATGTACATGCTTCTGAAGACCAGGATGTTTAAGACTGGCTTTTTTTGATGAATTCCTAAAAAAGAGGAAGTCCCAAGGGAAGTGTTTCCATTAATATAGTGCACATTGTCTACTTTGACTAATAAATGTTTGCATTACCCACTGACGCTAAAGTATTGACATATTTAGACCTTTAATCTTCCATTGACTAGACTCAAGTAGTTAGACACACAACTTCATGTTGTGAAGATGATTATCACCTTAAACGTAACGCAACTCGTTAATGAGTGTAATATGTATCATGGATGTCTCCACACCCTATTCCGGTGGTCATGACTAACAATCCTCTCCCTGTGTACGATCCTGAGAGTGTTTCAGGCTGCTGCTACCAACCCATCAGGATGGGTTCACCAGTAGAAAAGTTTTGGTCCTGCTCTAACTATGTCATGAATTTTATAAAGCACTCTAGTTTAATAGGAAAACATATCTAAATAATCTGATCAGGAAGAATCTCCTTTTGAATGATTCTTAGTGATTTCAATTCAGGCTTATCCCTAACTGTAGGGTGTGTTATCTATTTAGATAACAGGATATGTATTTTATAATGATAGGTTTAAATTGCAGTGATTATTTTAGCAGAAAAGTTAAAAAGTTGGGAAGCATTCATTGCTGTATGACTCAGGGAACTCAAACCAGGACTCTATGACAGTCTAGAGAGGGGAGAAGGGGTGGGAGGGAGGTTCAAGAGGGAGGGATCGTATGTATACCTATGACTTATTCATGTCGATGTGTGGTAGAAAGCAACACAATATTGTAAAGCAATTATCCTTCAAAGGAAAATAAACAAATGTTAAAAATTTTTTGGAAAGATTCAAATGATGTCAAGAAACATTTTAACTTTCTTTTGGTATAAATTATGCATACATTTAAACTGTTGCTAATAATTCATTTGCTTGAATAGTCATAAACTTTAAATATGATATGTAGTTATTGGATTCAGCTCCATTTTTTAATTAGAAAAAATTGAAATCATTTTTAGCATTAAAAGTCTTTAATAATAGGATCATGCTAGTGGTTGTAAAGAATTAATTCTAATTTCTAGAATATATCAGTGAAATACATTTTTGCTATTTAGAAATATTTCCTAAAAGGAAAAAAAAAGAGCATTTGTATGCAAGCACATGGATTCCCTTCTTATGCAAATCTCAAAAATGCTTTAATTTTCCTTAACACTTAATTGACATTATACATAGCTGTGAAAGATTCATACATAATCACGTTTATGTGAAAGCAAGGGTTCCTATTGAGCAGTACAGACTTGAAAGCTGAACAAGGAAATCATAAAAAGCAACTAAGTCAAATTGTGTTAGGATGATGGTAGTGTAATGGGATGATTCTCAGTGGATGCAAGGAAACAAAAGAAAAGAAGAAACAGTGCTTGAATCCTGTGACACTGAATTTATCTTTCTCATTGTTCTCAAATATTCACAGTAGGTGAGGCAATGTTTCTTCCATTTCTCCTTTTTCTTTTCCTCTTTTATTTAAATATTTATTTGTCTACGTCGGGTCTTCCTTGTGGCATGTGGGATCTTTCGTTGCAGCACACAGGCTCTCTAGTTGTGACATAAGGACTTTGGAGCTGAAGGGCTCTATAGTTGTGGTGCATGGGCTTAGTTACTCCCTGGCATATTTGGTTCCCCAACCTAGTATCCAACCCATGTGTCCTGCTTTGCAAGGCTGTTCTCTTTTAAAAACATTTTGGCCTCTTTTATTGGTCTTTCATTTAGTTATTTTCATCCATCTTTGATTTCTGGACTGTGTGGGCCTCCCATTGCAGCAGCCTCCCTTGTGCAGAGCACTGGCTCTGGGCGCATGCACGACAGAGCGCCAGCTCGCAGTTGGACACACTGGTCCAGCCCCTCCACAGCACGTGGGATCTTCCCAGGCCAGGCATCGAACCAGTGCCCCTTGCACTGCCAGGTGGACCCTTTACCCATTGGACTACTAGGGAGGCCCATAAGGCTGATTCTTAACCACTGGACCTTGGAAGTTCCCATCTTTTCCTTTCCTATGGCTACCTGAGGGAAGAGAACAATTTCATCATCTCTTCTGCTCTGCTTTCAGCAGCTCCTCGCAGAATGCTCTTCAGGTACACATGGACCACAGTTAGCAATGAATGGGAAGGACAGGTGTCCAGACAGCTCCTTGTGGAGTTTTCTCTGGCTGCTTACTGAAGCTGCTCCACTGAGAGCTACTTCTTTCTCTGAACCAAGCAGGAGAAAACTTAAAAGATTTCACACCTTGTCCCAAGTTGTTTTAACTCTTTTGATTCATATAAGGTAATATTTGGCTCTCCATTTTCACTTTAAAACTGTACTGGATTCCCTAAGACCCAAGCCAGGAAGCTATTCTATTGATCACACTTTGTACGGTATCACTAGCTTTTCTAACGTGTCCCAATCTTATGTTCTCAAATTGAGCACAAAACTGCCAGACTCATCCCTGCTTTGGACCTTGCCTTTCTATAACACCTTCTTCTTCAAGGATCTGAACTAACTCATTTGAAGTCCTTAATGTGAATTATTTAGGCTTGTATGTTACTGATATCACACATTATGAGAAAGCTGATTCATGTGAAAGCTAAGTAGAAGTTTAATGAGTGTGTTTGTACACCACCTGTCATAAAAAGGGGTACAAACTGAAGTGGATCTTAGTTCCAAGACTAAGAACCGAACCTACATCCTCTGTATTGGAAGGTGAATTCCTAACCGCTGCACCACCAGTGAAGTCCCAAGTGTGTCTTGTTCTTGATTTTGTAGGATATTTTTTATAACAGTCATTATCATGTGTGTTTATATTTTCAGTGATACCTGCAGACAATTTTACATTTTAATACAAGCACGGACTTCATTTTTAAAAATAATTTTTCTTTGTAGTATTTTGTCTAATAAATATTTAGCTTCTGCTCAATTGAAATAAGACAAACTACAACATTGTATATATAAATTATTTTGCTTATCTTAAAAATAATCATGGAAGAAGCTTAAAGTAAAAATCAGATATTAATGCTCATAGTGGTGCTTTAGATTGAATGTATCTCCTCAAAATTCATATGTTGAGATCTCAGCCCTCAAGGTAATTGTATTAGGAAGCAAGGCCTTTGGGAGGTGATTAGGCTAGGAAGGTGGAGCCTTCATGAGAGGATTAGTGTCCTTACAAAAGAGATTCTAGAGAGCTCCCTTGTCCCTTCCACCGTTTGGGGAAAGAAAGAGAACAAGAAAGTGAACTCTCAGACCAAATCCTGTGGTCCTTGATCTTAGAATTCTCAGCCTCCAGAACTGTGAGAAATAAACATTTGTTGTTTTTAAACCACCCAGTATGCAGGTTTGATCCCTGGGAAAGTCGCTTGAAAGAGGAAATGGCAATCCACTCCAGTATTCTTGCCTGGAGAATCCCATGGTCAGAGGAGCCTGGCAGGCTACAGTTCATGGGGTCACAAAGAGTTGAACATGACTGAAGCAACGTAGCATGCACATGTTTGTTAAGAAAACCCAAATAGACCAAAACAAGTGGCTTTTACTCTGTAATATTATTTTCATCCTTTGTACTCTGCCGTCTTTTTTTCCTTTTTTTTCCTGAACTGAGTTTTTGTTGTGGCGCGCTGGCTTTCTCTAGTTGCAGTGTACATGTGCTTCTCTCTAGTTGTTGCCCATGGGCTTCTCTTAGTTCCCCAACTAGGGATCAAACCTTGTATTGGAAGGTGGATTCTTAGCAACTGGATCACCATGGAAGTCCCTGCCCTCTATACTTCATGAAATTCTATTATAACTATACTGCCAAGTATTATATAAGTAATAATAAAAGTCTAAGAGATTGTGAACTGGTCTGTAGACATGAATACATATAGGCACTCAGATGGACCAGACAGAAATCTGATTGTCAAGATGAAAGGCACTGAGAAAATACAGTCTACAGAGTGCGACTTCCTCTTCACTTTGAATCCCCTGGGGATCATACTTACCAAAGATCCTCCACTGATTAAAATGACAATCTCTTTTAAATCAGTACACAAAATACACCCTACAGACTTCATCCAGATTCTTCAAGTGTTTTGATAAATAGTCTTCTGATTGAGTGTTTTGAAAAGGGGAACTAACTGAGGAATGAGAGTGGAACGGTGGCTAACCTGGAAAGACGGGGGCAATTATCAAACAGCAAGCACCCTCCATGTAAATGTATCGCTCCATGACCCTTGCTTTGACAGCTGGTTGTTGCCTCTCTAGCAAGCTGAGGTCTCTCCTGCTGATTAGGACATCTCCTTTGATGATCATAATTCTTACTGTCACAACAACACAGAAGCAACAATAAAGTGGTGATAACAACAAAGCCTTCTGGGCATTGATATTGCATTCATCTCTGCACATTGTATGGTTTCACAAATTGTCTTCATTTTGTAAATTAGCGAAGTCTGACTACTGGTTTCTTTTCAAACTGGACTTTTATCTCATACATGATACCATCAAAACCAGACAGTGGTAGAGGCTCCTTTATTGCTCTCCTGGAAAAATGTTTTTATCATTATGTTCCAGCTGATCAAATTTGAACTGTTTGCTCCGGAGGGATTAGACAGGATATAATTTATTTTTAAGGATGCTCTTGAAAGGGATGAATAGGCAGACTTGGTAAGGAGGCTAGAGGTTTCCAAGGAGGAGGAAGAAGAGGTGGGGAACAAACATTTTTTAGCCAAGGTGCCTTCACCTTGATTGCCACACCTACGATAAGCATCTTGGTGGAGGACAAGTTTCTCCTTCTTAACTTGTACCTATGTTATCTAGAGATGTATGTTGTGGGTGTGGGTCTGGTAAGACCTTTATCTCCTTAATATATTCTTTTGATCTATTGTTAATCACTAAATGGAAAAGTACAAAATGCCTTGCCTACACCAGCTTCTGGGGGTTCTCTTCTATCCCCCTTCCAGCTCCTTTTGCTGGAAGCTTTCTCTATCCTTTTTTTTCTTTAATAAACTTTTCCTGCATAAAGCTCTGAGTGACCAAAGTCAAGTCTTTTTGATCCCAATATGAAATCTCCTTTGGAGATCAAAAATCTGATACTGTTCACAGTAAGCTATCTACTGTCATCTAGCACTCTTATGGTGTAATGTGTAGTGGAGTGTGGAAATTCTTTAGTGAATCTAAATAGCTTAAGTTGTTGTTTTGTTGCTCAGTTGCATCTGATTCTTTTGGGACCCCAGAGACTGTAGCCTACCCAGCTCTTCTGTCCATGGGATTTTCCAGGCAAGAATATGGGAGTGGGTTGCCATTTCCTTCTTCTGGATAGGTGAATAGTTCATATCAATGACTCAGAGCTTCTCCTTTCTGAACAACTGTGCCCTTATCTCAGTTACTTGGTTTGTGGTAACACATAATCAGTAGAGAGACACAGTTTCCTAAACTTTCCTTCAAGTTCTCACATTCTACCTGCCTTTCCTCCCACTCTACAATCTCACCACCAACATATCCCTGTTGTGTCATTCTCCATATGCAGCTACATAGAGAGAGTGTCTCTTCTGTCTCTTCCTCGAGGTCTATGGGAACAAAACACTCAGACCATTTATTTGAAGAACAGGGATAACAGACAGATATATAGGAAATGACAAATTTGGGGATGTTAAAAAACATCTAGACATGCTCCTTGGTTAACAGTCCCTGACTCCCTTCTGAGATTGTTTTTATGGCTCCAAGAAGGCCAGTTCTCCACTGTAGACTGAAGAGACAATCCAGAGGAGAAAAATAAACATCCGTTTTTATCTTTTGGGAAGTTTGAGTAATACTTATTTTCTTAAGCCTTTACACTTCACTGAAGAACCTTTTGAACATTTATTACCTAGGCAGAGAA
This sequence comes from Tragulus kanchil, assembly GCA_022376925.1. NCBI lineage: Eukaryota > Metazoa > Chordata > Mammalia > Artiodactyla > Tragulidae > Tragulus > Tragulus kanchil. Next base: position 113,740,702 of record JAIOJX010000023.1, on the reverse strand, counting down.
TCCAGGACAAAGTCTTTATGTCCCCATCTGTTACCCAAGTGATTTATGTGGGGTAGAATATATTTTTGATGTCTTAGGAAATTCTTTAATACTTTTATTTTTATGAAGTATTTTTTAGTACAAAATAGAACTTGTAATTTAATAAAAACAGGTGCTTTCTACATACACACACACACACGCAGGGGCACACAATGTTTATATGAATGTAGAAATAACCATAGTGCATTATAAAGGCAAAAGAAATCTATTCATAGCATTTCATTTATAGTTATTATAGCTTTCATATATCTTGCAATTTCTTACACAACTTTTTGTTTTAAATATTTAATATGGAGCAGGAGCTTCTGATTTTATCAATCCAAATTTAAACATTTCAGATAACTTTTATTTTTTGTTTGCTATAAATTTACTATTCATTATCTCTGATGAGATTTGCTAGCATTTCTTACTAGATTAAAATTAAGTATTATTTTCAACTGAACCATTAAATTATAAAATTTAAAATTAACTCAGTCATATTCAGATACTAGTAGCTCATTCACTGTACTAACTCACATTAACCTTCTGTTACTCTTTAAAATTATATATTCAGATTGTATAGTGTGTATCCAAATAGCAAAAATGAGTAAGTACCACAAGTTCTATGTATTTTTTAAATACTGGTTTTCATGAATTCAGAGCATATTCAAATTAAATTGGGTCTTAGAGAAATTAATGTTCAAAATATCAGTGAGTAAAACAAGATTGCAAAAGTTCAGTGACTTTGTATGGACCTATGACCAAACCAGAACTCAGGTTTCTTGATTTCTTGTCACTCAAACTGTTAGTCTAGGTGACCAGCTCTCTCACCTAAAATGTTGGTGAAGTCATAGAAATGATGTTACCTTCTCTTACCTTCATATCTGAACTCCAAAATATAGAGGCCAGCTAGGTACTTTATAAAAGTAACTCTGGTCCAGATTTTCTGTGATTACGTTTCTACCCATTCTACCAGGCTTGTTTGCCTTCTTAGATTGCCAGATTAAGAGCTCCCATCCCCTAGAAGGACACTGTCTGTGAAAGAATTGGGAATTCTATTCTATTAAGGGAGAATATTACTAAATGAACATTCAGATGAAAATAATATTTTCACTTATTCCTTTATCTCACACATTTGAGGTATAGAAATATAATTCCTGTAGTCTCCTCTTCAGAGTTGAGGAGTAAGCAGTCTTTCTATGGAGTATTAAAAATGCAATATTGATTTTTGGCTGAGCAATTTGATCATTTAGACACATTAATCAATGCAATTTTCAGAGTGGGTTGAATAACAGGTGATCAGTGGTATGGTAAGCATATTCAGTCAATGGTGAAGACATGCAGCAAAATAGTATGTAAAAGATATGTCTAGAAATCATATAGTGGTTTCACATCCCTAAGATATTGTACTACCATTGAACCAATAAAAGAAATTACTAAAGTAAAAGGGCATATAGGATTTCTAATTTGGGGAAGCATTTCTACTTTGGGTAAGACAGATAGATTCATGTATTAATACTTCCCAGATATTTAGGAAAGTCATTCAAATTAAGTCCAGGCAGAAGTTCTTTGCAACCCCATGGACAGTAGCCCACTAGGGCCCTCTGTCCATGGGGTTCTCCAGGCATGAATACTGGGGTGGGTTGCCATGACCTTCTCCAGGGGATCTTCCCAACCCAGGGATCAAACCCACATGTACTGAGGCGCTTGCATTGCAGGCGGATTCTTTACCACTGAGACACCTGGGAATTGACAGTTATGACAATTATATCAAGCACACCCTTTGTGCTAGGCAAAGTGAAATAGCATACTCAGTGCACATCATTTGTACTCTAAGTGTGATCCACTAACTTCATCTGAAACTTGTTAGAAATGAAAATTCCCCCAAGAACTCAGGTTTCTTGATTTCTTGTCACTCAAACTGTTAGTCTAGGTGACCAGCTCTCTCACCTAAAATGTTGGTGAAGTCATAGAAATGATGTTACCTTCTCTTACCTTCATATCTGAACTCCAAAATATAGAGGCCAGCTAGGTACTTTATAAAAGTAACTCTGGTCCAGATTTTCTGTGATTACGTTTCTACCCATTCTACCAGGCTTGTTTGCCTTCTTAGATTGCCAGATTAAGAGCTCCCATCCCCTAGAAGGACACTGTCTGTGAAAGAATTGGGAATTCTATTCTATTAAGGGAGAATATTACTAAATGAACATTCAGATGAAAATAATATTTTCACTTATTCCTTTATCTCACACATTTGAGGTATAGAAATATAATTCCTGTAGTCTCCTCTTCAGAGTTGAGGAGTAAGCAGTCTTTCTATGGAGTATTAAAAATGCAATATTGATTTTTGGCTGAGCAATTTGATCATTTAGACACATTAATCAATGCAATTTTCAGAGTGGGTTGAATAACAGGTGATCAGTGGTATGGTAAGCATATTCAGTCAATGGTGAAGACATGCAGCAAAATAGTATGTAAAAGATATGTCTAGAAATCATATAGTGGTTTCACATCCCTAAGATATTGTACTACCATTGAACCAATAAAAGAAATTACTAAAGTAAAAGGGCATATAGGATTTCTAATTTGGGGAAGCATTTCTACTTTGGGTAAGACAGATAGATTCATGTATTAATACTTCCCAGATATTTAGGAAAGTCATTCAAATTAAGTCCAGGCAGAAGTTCTTTGCAACCCCATGGACAGTAGCCCACTAGGGCCCTCTGTCCATGGGGTTCTCCAGGCATGAATACTGGGGTGGGTTGCCATGACCTTCTCCAGGGGATCTTCCCAACCCAGGGATCAAACCCACATGTACTGAGGCGCTTGCATTGCAGGCGGATTCTTTACCACTGAGACACCTGGGAATTGACAGTTATGACAATTATATCAAGCACACCCTTTGTGCTAGGCAAAGTGAAATAGCATACTCAGTGCACATCATTTGTACTCTAAGTGTGATCCACTAACTTCATCTGAAACTTGTTAGAAATGAAAATTCTCAAGCGCACCTCCACTCCAGAACTACTAAATCAGAATTTTCTTTTAACAAGATGTGTATACAGTTTAGTTTGTGAGGCATTTGTTTGAAACCTTTGTAGCTTCAACAATCTTATTCTCCCAAATTCAGGCCAAAATAGCTAATAATTAATGTCCAGTTTTTCTGGATTTCATGACAAATTTTGTTAGTATGGAGGACACTATTATTTTAGAAGAGGTGTTTGTCTTCATATCATTTCCCCCTGAAGGTCAGAGGCCAGCAAACCAGGTGATGTTCTAGCTGAAAGCTGCTGTTCTATCATATCCACCCTCCATGCCACTACCTGCATCATCTGGCCTGTTTACTATCCTGAGGTTTGCATTTGGACATTTCCTTTGAGGAACAAAACTGCCAACTTTATCACCCTTTACCTGAAACATGTCTGTATCAAATCCTAGTTTCCAGGCAGACCCTTCACCAGTGAAAATTTCAAATCTTTAAAGAAATAAAAAGTGGTTATTTTCAATGAAGAGGTTGAGGAAACTTAGGGCTGTTTTTTTGGTTTATCTATTTTTCTTTGATAAGAGTTTTTGTTTTTTGATTTTTTTTAGTTTCTTATAAACCTCCATGACCCAATCACAGAAACTTTTCTTTCACTGGCCAAAGTGCCATTTTATTTCTGAATTTAAGAGAAACTCTTTCCCCTAGATAGTGCAGACTGAGCCAAACTTATTCTTTTTGAATCTCAGAGAACCGTGGTCCTTTTGCACACTCATCTAAATGTATAATACATTCTTATTTGTGACATTGATTATTTCTATCTTGGCACTATAAAGTAGCAAGTATGTCTTCTTTCTTTATATTTCCTCTGTTTGACACAATGCCTGACCTTAGTAAGCATTTAATAGTATTTGCTGATTAAACAAAGGAATATACAACTCAGGAAGTAATTACTCAAAGGGTCATACATACTTGAGATGCTTCTAGCTATAAACTCTATATTTTTTCTCCTTTACCAATGTTTTTTTCCAAACTGGCTGCATCCCAAAAAAATTAAATCAGAATTTCTGGAGATGGAACACTTGTTTTGGTATGGTTAAGGTCCTCCAAATATTCTAATGTTAAGTGAGGATTGAGAGCCTTGCTCTATACCTTGCTTTCTCTTTAGTATAATGGCATAAAATCTTCTAGGATGATAAAAAACAACAATGGAGAAGGTCAAAATATACTTGTCAATTGGTAGGAAAATACAGGGAATGAAAAAATGTTCATTCTAAAGTAATGAAATCTCAAAAAGAATCAGCTATCTGTCTTTAACTATTTGAAAAGTTTCCTTGAATAAACGGGATTAGACTTATTCTATATATTCCCAGGAGGTAGAACCCAGATATATGCATGCAAATTAAAGGAAGGCAGTTTAGGACTCAGTGTAAGGAAAAAGCCTCTTAGACCTTAACACGAAAAATGCATTGCACTATTTTTGGAGGTGATGAGCAGCACATTGAGGGAGGTATTAGGTAAAGCTGGGCGGGTGGGTTGGCAAAGTCCAAATGCTGAATTAGGTCAGTAAGAATGTGATTGCATGGGGCTCTGATTTTGTGTCTTTCAGAATATTTATTAGTTTTATTTTAAATTATTTAGTGATAATGTTAAGAGTAATGGTAATGAATATTTGCTGAAAGTTAATTATGAGCCAAGCCCTATCTTAAACAATTTATATTGTTGTCTTATCTCTGTAAGCTTCCCCAACAACTTGGTGGCATTGGTATAATTAATAGCCCCATTTTGATGAGGAGGTAACACAGACTGCGATTAGTAAAATTGCACGTGGTATTTAGTCAGAAATTATCGACACACAGATTCAGACTCAAGCAGTCCAGCTTTGAAGCCTGAATGCTAAGTCACTTGTTTCCAGTCATCCATCAGATTTGTGTATTTATCCAACAATTAAATTCTGTTATTTTAATAAACATAAAAGATGCTCACACATAGGTTCAAGCTACCTGCTTTCAGATACAACAAAGCCACTAGGGAAATAAATATTCAGTTCATTTCTTCTCTTTAAAACTGAGAGACTGCAACCATGTATTTGAAGCAGCAAAGGATGAACCTTTGTTTTGTTGGCTTAAAATGTTGAGGAGATATGCTTGACTTCTCTATCAGATTATAGAAAGACAAGCTATGTAGGAGGAAGTGGCAACCTTGCCACTGGAAATTCCATGGACAGAAGAGGTTTTTTAAAATGGATTTTCTCCATTAAGTGAGGATTGAGAGCCTTGCTCTATACCTTTCTCTTTAGTATAATGGCATAAAATTTGGAAAAAAAGGAAAGGTCAAAATATACTTGTCAATTGGTAGGAAAATACAGGGAATGAAAAAATGTTCATTCTAAAGTAATGAAATCTCAAAAAGAATCAGCTATCTGTCTTTAACTATTTGAAAAGTTTCCTTGAATAAACGGGATTAGACTTATTCTATATATTCCCAGGAGGTAGAACCCAGATATATGCATGCAAATTAAAGGAAGGCAGTTTAGGACTCAGTGTAAGGAAAAAGCCTCTTAGACCTTAACACGAAAAATGCATTGCACTATTTTTGGAGGTGATGAGCAGCACATTGAGGGAGGTATTAGGTAAAGCTGGGCGGGTGGGTTGGCAAAGTCCAAATGCTGAATTAGGTCAGTAAGAATGTGATTGCATGGGGCTCTGATTTTGTGTCTTTCAGAATATTTATTAGTTTTATTTTAAATTATTTAGTGATAATGTTAAGAGTAATGGTAATGAATATTTGCTGAAAGTTAATTATGAGCCAAGCCCTATCTTAAACAATTTATATTGTTGTCTTATCTCTGTAAGCTTCCCCAACAACTTGGTGGCATTGGTATAATTAATAGCCCCATTTTGATGAGGAGGTAACACAGACTGCGATTAGTAAAATTGCACGTGGTATTTAGTCAGAAATTATCGACACACAGATTCAGACTCAAGCAGTCCAGCTTTGAAGCCTGAATGCTAAGTCACTTGTTTCCAGTCATCCATCAGATTTGTGTATTTATCCAACAATTAAATTCTGTTATTTTAATAAACATAAAAGATGCTCACACATAGGTTCAAGCTACCTGCTTTCAGATACAACAAAGCCACTAGGGAAATAAATATTCAGTTCATTTCTTCTCTTTAAAACTGAGAGACTGCAACCATGTATTTGAAGCAGCAAAGGATGAACCTTTGTTTTGTTGGCTTAAAATGTTGAGGAGATATGCTTGACTTCTCTATCAGATTATAGAAAGACAAGCTATGTAGGAGGAAGTGGCAACCTTGCCACTGGAAATTCCATGGACAGAAGAGTTTAGTGGTTTATACTCCATGAGGTCACAAGAGTCAGACATGACTTAGTGATTTAAACCAACACCACTACCACCACCACCAAGCTGAGGTGCTGCTTCTCAAAACCTCAGCTCAGAAGTTTCAATTAAAATGTTTTATACTCTTCTAAGTAATGTTTCCCCCAACTTTTAAAGACAACAAAATACTTTCTTTGTCTGCATCTGCCTGGATTATTCTGTCATAGGATATATGCTAAACCCACAGTTGAATTAGCTTTGATACTTAGAAGCTAGTGTAGCTTGTCTAATATGTTTCATCATCTGATTAAACATGCTTAAGCTGTAAATATGTCACTGTATATCCTTGTAAAACATATAGTCTGGGACTTGTATTATCTAGTGATAATTCCAGAAACTGTATCCTCCAAGGGTAAATAAATACCTTTGCTTCATGCAGGGGGAAAAAAACTATCTTCCTGATTAACCTGAAACTTTTTTAACTTATTCATAGAACCTCCAGCTTCCTTACTCTCTCAACAGTGAAAAAAAATTACGCCAACTTCGACAGACTTAATGAGAATTAAATGAAATAATTATCTAAAATACTTGGCACAGTTCCTGGTTCTCAGCATATGTTGAGCAAGTTTTACTTGCTTTTCTTTTTCTCTCTTTTATTCTCTGTTCCATCACCTTTAAAATGGGGCCAATAAAACTCCCTGATATAAGCCATGGTACAGTTATGAAGGTAAAAAATGAATTTATGTATATTCAAGTTGTGTGTACTGTATTTACTATTTAGAGCCATTGCTAATAGTCATTGTGCTTCCAATTATTTAGTTGCCTGTCACTGTCGAGTTGCTCTTATATTTGATTCTCCAAAATATGTGCCATCTCTGAAGACATTGTAGAAATATTTCTAAGTAAAAATGATCATACAGTTAGATAGGCACCTGATTTTTCCTAGGGAGACAAAGAGCTGGAATGTACTAAAGAACATTGTTGTAGTAATTTCCATCTGCATGTATAGGTTTGCCCCAAGCATCCTGTGTAGTTTGAATGTAAAGAAACTATGGGAGAAGTAAAGGAGGTCACTCTTACAACCAAAGGAAGATTCTTTCTCTCTTCTTGCCTTGTCAGTTTTTACTTGGAATTGAGTCCCCTCACATCTTTTCTGTTGTTGTTCAGTTGCTAAGTCATACCCAGCTCTTCATGACCCCATGAACTGCAGCACACTGGGTTTCCCCATCCTTCGCTCTTTCCTGGAGTTTGCTCAAACTCATGTCCATTGAGTCAGTGATGCTGTCCAATTGTCTCACCCTTTGTTGCTCCTTCTCTTTTGCCCATAATGTTTTCCAGCATCAGAGTCTTTTACACTAAGTCAGCTCTTCACATCAGGAGGCCAAAGTGTTGGAGCTTCAGCTTCAGCATCAGTTCTTTTCAATGAATATTCAGGGACGATTTCCTTTAGGATTGACTGCTTTGACCTCCTTGCTGTTTATGAGATTCTCAGGAGTCTTCTCCAGCACCACAGTTTGAAAGCATCACTTTGGTGCTCAGCCTTCTTTGTGGTCCAACTCTCACATCCATGCACGACTGCTGAGAAAACCATAGCTTTGACTATATGGACCTTTGTTGGCAAAGTGATGTCTCTGCTTTTTATTATGCAGCCTAGGCTTGACATGACTTTTCTTCCAAGGAGCAAGTGTCTTTAATTTCATGGCTGCAGTTACTGTCCACAGTGATTCTGGAGCCATTGTCTACAAAGGTAAATATTTCTCATAGTATCAGGAAAATTGATGCATTTCTCTTCTTATACAAACTAATTCAGGCCATGCTCTTTTGATTCTTTTTACTCATAAGTATCTGCTTCATTTCTTTGCACTTGTTAGATTGTTTCAGATTGAAACTTTTAGTACAGTGATGAACTGCTTGTTGTTTGTGTTTTTCTTTGCTAGAAAATGCATACACAGAATGGATATAAGTTTGGTGTAATGTTAGGCCAATAACTCTAATAGGAAACTCTTCAAAGCAAAAGCAATGTAGACATTTTCTCCAAACAAATCATGTTCACAGTCAATGACCATGACAAAGAGACAGAGGAACCATGTCTGAGAAAGCATATTTATTATTAAAAACTTCTCAATAGATATGGCAAAGAACAGGCTGTGATGAATTATGTTTTGCTTAGCAGTACATTTTTAAAATTGTTAGTAAAAGGAATATTCACTTCAAATGAAAGGCATAGTACTTAGTTATTTTTTATATCCATCATGAGAATGATGAAAAATAGGTTTTACCCCAATACTTTATACTAGCAGAAATAATGGACTTAAATTTTCTAGGGAGTAGGAGTCAGTTCTCATGTGGCCAAGTTAAATAAACTAAATAAAGCATCATCACAGATGTAGAGAATAGTTTCACGAATATATCTTTCGGTATATGATTTTTGAAACTTTTTTTATTCAATCAGTTGAAGTGTGCAGCATATAAAACCAATGGTATCTTTCATTTGCTCCAAAGAAGGTAAGAGCTACATATTTTCTGGCAGCTGGGGTCCAGCTGCCTTTGTTTTAAGTACAGGAGGAATAGAGTCTTGTCCTTCACTTTTGAAAAGTACATTGTGAAAATGTGAAAGTTCTGCTTAGTGTCTCGTTTTACATTTTTCAGCTATCCAAACTCTTGTATTGAGAGTCCATTTACACATAGATTGATTTGTTTAGGCCAGAGGAGCTGGCTTTCTCTCTAAAAGGCATTCAAAGGCATCAGGGCTTTTAAACCTTGGCCAAAGGGAGTAAGCTCCTAGTTCCACAGTATTTACTGCTTAAGAGGGATGAAGGGTTTCTTCACAAATACTCAAGGGATATTTAGGAACTCAGTTTAGTCATCCAGAATTATCATGGCAAGTTTCTCTAATAAACAGAATGTACATTGGTGGTGATATATTTGCTCCTTGCTGTTATTTTAGAGGTACTTTCTTTAGATCTTTGGCAAAGTACTTGAGATTGATCTGTTTTTTTTTTTTTTTTTTTTTTTGATTTTGGTTTGGTGGCATTTTGATGAGGACAGGGCATTTTTGGTTAGGTAGAACTGAATTCGAGATTTCCTACTCTCCTTGTGATTTTGGCAGAGCTTCCTAGACTTTCTGAATCTCAACATTCTCATTTATAACACCGGTGGAAAAAAAAATCAATCCTGCCCTGCTAGATGTAAAAAGATCAGCCTTGTACTACTTAGCCAGTGTGATATTATCATTATCTGAGTAAATGAAGAGCAACAGTGAATAACCAGGAATCCATGAAGATGTACAATTTTGAGACATAAGAAATGACTAATGAGATGCCTATGAATGTTTCAAACTAAAATAAAAATATATGTTTCCCAGATATCAAAAATATCCATTGATGCATTGAATGATTACAATAAAATGTAGAGCAATGCATTTGCACAAAAAGGGGCGTTTGTTTAGCCCTTGGACTCATAAACCATGTCCATTAGGAATTTCTGAAACTTCTTTCTTTAAACTTTTCTGAAACTGTGATTTCTTGTTCCATTTTTTTTTCTCCCTTCAGGAAACCCTCATATCAAACAAGTAAACGACAATTTATCCAGAATCATTCTAGCATGTCACAGTTCTGTTTAACGTTGTGATGAATAAAATGACAGCTCACAAATCCCAGCCCTGTTCCTTGGTCAGGGTTTTCAGTCCACAGTTCAAATGAAACTTCAGCATTTTCCTTAATGCCCAAAGTAATTTGGCAAACAGAATTTGAGAAAAGAACATTTTTGCCTCTGCTATGCAATGCCATATGCTCCATAAATATTATTTAGCATCTCCATGGTGCATTCCGTGTGCACTCTGCTTTATAATCATTGCTATGGCCATTAGCATAAAAATGCTTTTCTCTCGTCTTTTTTTCCCATGCTTTGGCTTTGAAATTTTATCCTTATTCATAGTTCAAGAACTTTGCAAACAAATAAGATGCTGCACAGAATACTGTAGACTGCTTTGATCCCAATACTAATCTGCACTTTGTAGTGTGAAACGAAAATCAAGCAAGCACATGGCCAAGACTGGAGCGCGGATAATATTATGCCACCAGACAATAAGAATGGCAACGGCAATATTTATTAATGTCGTTAATTATCATTTATGTTTCTCTTAAAAAATTTAAAGCTGATCACATAAGTAAACGTGTTTGTAGTATGTGTATATGTGTATCACATATATATAGATACATATATACACACACATGTATTTTATATATATATATATATATATACACATACATGTTATATATATATCCAAGCATGGTATACTTAAATATATACAGTCTTATTGTAGCCTTTTAAATTTCTTTTTTACTTTTATATTGATTACATTTTTTATATAAAAGGTTACTAAATATATGTGAGAGAAATGACCAAAAAAGACAAAGATTAAGTTAGTTTGGAGAAATGTATCCATAGCCTCTTTTGTAGTTTATATTGTGGGGTATTCATTTGTTGGATACAAAGCTAAAAGGGGACCCAGGCTGCCACAAAAGTCATAGCCCCTGTTGGGAAAAAAAAAAAAAAAACTAAGCCAGTTGCTCAGCACAGAATTTCCTGATTCTGACACTCAAGGAAAGCATTTTTTTGTGAATTATCTAAAAGATAAACCATGAGGAGGAACAAGAGAATAAGTTTGTAATAGATTCTGATCCTTGAGAAGATTATGCACAAAATGACATGAGTGGTTTGCTTTTTTTAATACTGGTATCTTACACAAATTTAAAAAATACATATCTTTGAGTCAAATCTTCCTCTATAAAATTAAATTACCATATCACAAAGCTGCATTTCTATTAATAAATGCACTTTTATTTAACTTAGCAGACATAATTTGAGATTGGAGAATCAAATGTTGGTAAAAGAGATTCTGTATTTTAAGAAATAAGATATTTTTATTTAAAATCTCACAGCTGTACCCTTTGGTATGCAGAAGTTCTTAATTTTAAAGAGGGTACAGAAAGGAAAAAGGAAAAGACAACCAACCTTTTTTTTAAGGGCAAAATTGTTACCTGATCAAAAGTGACAACCAAATAGTTCCTTACCTCTCAATATGTGCTTTATGTCATCAGTGTTGGGAAATATAAATCAAGGCAACTACCAGATGCACTACATATCTGCCATAATAACTAAAATGAACTGAAAAGCATGCATATACTTATTGAAAAAATATACACAAGAATATTAATAGCATTTATCATACTAGTTTCAAAGTAGAAACCATCCAAATGTCCATCGCCAGCATCATGGATAAATACATTATGCTATATTCATTCAATGAAGTTGATACAGCATTGACATTTCACAAACCCAGCCTAGCCAAAATAGTATCAATGACTCTCACAGACATAATGTTCTTAATAAAAATTCAGACTTGGGACTTCCCTCACAGTCCTTTGGTTAAGACTCTGTACTTCCAATGCAAGGGCTATGGGTTTGATCCCTCATTAAGGAATTATGATCTCATATGCAACCTGATGCAGCCACAAAGAAAAAAAAAATACACTGTTAAAAAGTCAGACTTAAAAAGGAGCATACTGCAGAGTTCTGTGTGTATGAAGTTAAAAAGCAGGCACGACTAATCTATGGGGAGGGAAGAGAGAACAGTGGGAACTTTTAAGTAGTGACTGGGAAGGAAACACTGACAGGGAGAAGACATGAGCGAGTTTTTCAGTGTGTTGACGTGCAGAAAGTCTGCCTAACTCTGGGAAGAAGATCCTCTGCAAGGCATGGTGGTACCTATTAAAGGGGAAGACTTTAGGGTGAAACCTCGAGTACTTGGTAAAGTATGAAGTAAATCTTTAACAGAAATGAAATGGATATGGCCTTGATGATTTTCTTTTCCCAAGAAACTGGCTCGATAGGTCTAAAAGAACATCAGTTTTAACAATGTATTTGCTGTCCACATAGTGACCAACGTCTTTTTTATCTGTCTTTCTTTTGTTTTTGTATCCATACAATCAAAGTGCAAAATGTAGCCATTAAAAGAGGCTGTTTGGAGGCTTACATTTGAAAAACAAATTTCCTCTCTTATTTCTGCTTATGCTCCAGAATGCCTAATTTGAAGGCTCATGATTTTGCTGGGGTACAGAAAGGAAAAAGGAAAAGACAACCAACCTTTTTTGTAAGGGCAAAATTGTTACCTGATCAAAAGTGACAACCAAATAGTTCCTTACCTCTCAATATGTGCTTTATGTCATCAGTGTTGGGAAATATAAATCAAGGCAACTACCAGATGCACTACATATCTGCCATAATAACTAAAATGAACTGAAAAGCATGCATATACTTATTGAAAAATATACACAAGAATATTAATAGCATTTATCATACTAGTTTCAAAGTAGAAACCATCCAAATGTCCATCGCCAGCATCATGGATAAATACATTATGCTATATTCATTCAATGAAGTTGATACAGCATTGACATTTCACAAACCCAGCCTAGCCAAAATAGTATCAATGACTCTCACAGACATAATGTTCTTAATAAAAATTCAGACTTGGGACTTCCCTCACAGTCCTTTGGTTAAGACTCTGTACTTCCAATGCAAGGGCTATGGGTTTGATCCCTCATTAAGGAATTATGATCTCATATGCAACCTGATGCAGCCACAAAGAAAAAAAAAATACACTGTTAAAAAGTCAGACTTAAAAAGGAGCATACTGCAGAGTTCTGTGTGTATGAAGTTAAAAAGCAGGCACGACTAATCTATGGGGAGGGAAGAGAGAACAGTGGGAACTTTTAAGTAGTGACTGGGAAGGAAACACTGACAGGGAGAAGACATGAGCGAGTTTTTCAGTGTGTTGACGTGCAGAAAGTCTGCCTAACTCTGGGAAGAAGATCCTCTGCAAGGCATGGTGGTACCTATTAAAGGGGAAGACTTTAGGGTGAAACCTCGAGTACTTGGTAAAGTATGAAGTAAATCTTTAACAGAAATGAAATGGATATGGCCTTGATGATTTTCTTTTCCCAAGAAACTGGCTCGATAGGTCTAAAAAGAACATCAGTTTTAACAATGTATTTGCTGTCCACATAGTGACCAACGTCTTTTTTATCTGTCTTTCTTTTGTTTTTGTATCCATACAATCAAAGTGCAAAATGTAGCCATTAAAAGAGGCTGTTTGGAGGCTTACATTTGAAAAACAAATTTCCTCTCTTATTTCTGCTTATGCTCCAGAATGCCTAATTTGAAGGCTCATGATTTGCTGGGGCAATGCAGCAGCCTGAGCTGTGCATGGCAGCTGCATGTTTATGTCTGATCCACCAACAGGAAGATGTGTCCATAAAACATGAGAATGTGATTATCAAAGCTTTAAAGTGAGCAACATTGGGTAAGCAGGCACAAGACTGATTGTGCCAGACCTACCATGAGTCCTGGATGCCAAAAATAGTGTTAAATTTGACGTACTCCCTTCCCAGTTTGAAATCAGTCTATTTTTCTGTGTTCAGTGCTAACTGCTGCTTCTTGTCCTGCACACAGGTTTCACAGGAGTAGGTAACATATTCTGGTATGCCCATCTCTGTCAGAATGTTCCACAGTTTGTTGTGATCTACACAAAGGTTTTACAGTAGTCAATTAATAGCAGTAGATTTTTTTGGAATTCCCTTGCTCTTTCTATGATCCAGCAGTTGTTGGCAATTTGATCTCTAGTTCCTCTGCCTTTTCTTTTCTTTTCTGATTGGCTTTCAGGTCCACAGCTTCCCCACACTTAAGGGTAGTTAGAGTGAGCTAGGGTTTGAGGGCAGAAGCTTGGAGCAGCCTTGCTGACTGGAGTGGGTTCAGCACCAAGAGCTCGGAGCTTGGGAGAGAGACGGTAGCACAGGCCACGGGAAGGTCAGGCCTTGCGACAGTGCTGCCTCTTTCTAAAGCATACAGCACAGGATTCTAACAATTTCATATATCTGTAGCACCCTTCTCCTTTCCCAAGAGAAATTTCCTGGTTCACCCAAGATGTCAAAGAGTTAAACAGATAAACACAATACTGTGGCATAAGTGCCATACGAAAGATGGAAACAAAGGACATTCCTCAGAATAACCCTGAAAACGGCATTATACAGCAAAGATGCACGCACTCTCAAGGCTCCAGTTTTTATGTTTATTTAAATCTATTCTTTTTTTTTTTTTTTTTGCTTTATGAACAAACATGACTTATTCTATACTATAGTAGCAGTGTTAGTCGCTCAGTCGTGTCTGACTCTTTTCAACCTTGTGGACTGTAGCCCATCAGGCTCCTCTGCAAACGGAGTCTCCAGGCAAGAACAGTGCAGTGAATAGCCATTCTCCTTCTCCAAGGGATTTTTTGAACCCAGGGTTCAAACCTGGTTTTCCTGCACTGCAAGCAGATTCTTTATTTTCTAAGCCACAGGGAAGTCCATTCAATATAAAAGGTTCCTTAATTTTTGCGTCCAATTGCCAGCCAGTGCTCTGGAGCGCATGCACCCAGAGCCGGTGCCCAGTGATGAGGAAGGTCACAGCAATGGAGGCCCATGTAAGCCAAAGAATAAAGATGGATGAAAATAAATAAATGATTAAAAAGAAAAAACAATAAATAAAAGAGGCCAAAATGACATACCATACCATACCGTTCAGGCATTTAAAGTGCACAATTTCATCTCTTAAGTAAATTCAGAGCTATGCAATTATCACCGCTTTTCAAGTTTAGAACATAGCAAACTAAAAAATACCACACAGGCTGATTGGCTCCATGGCACACAGGATCCTCCTGGGCCAGGGATCAAGCTGGTGCCCCCTACACTGCAAGGCAGAGCACTCCTCTGCATTTTCTAAATCCAGCTTGTACAAATGGAAGTTCTTGGTCCTCGTACCATTGAAGCCTAACTTTTAGGATTTTAAGCATTAGTTTGCTAGTGTGTGCACTAGTGCGGTGCTGCAGGAGTTTGAACAATTCTTTGGCGTTGCCTTTCTTTCGGATTAGAATAAAAAGTGACATTTTCCAGCCAATAAACAACAAACTGCTCAGAAGACAGAAGTTCTCTAGATAGACATTGTGAGTTCTAAGTTGATTCATCTTTCTGCAGTTCATTATATGGTAATTGTGTGATTTTAAGGTTCTAGTTTTGAATAGAGGATGCAATGATTTGTTCTTAGGAATAATGACTTTTTTAGTCAAATAGATTTAGGTTTTTATCTTTTCCTGTTTACTAAATGGGTCAGGAAACCTTTTAATATTTCAATATTTTGGCAAAATAAGAACATTACATCCAATTCACAGTTTATGATGATAGAGTAACAATTAATCCATCGTGTCTGACTCTTTTCAACCTTGTGGACTGTAGCCCATCAGGCTCCTCTGCAAACGGAGTCTCCAGGCAAGAACAGTGCAGTGAATAGCCATTCTCCTTCTCCAAGGGATTTTTTGAACCCAGGGTTCAAACCTGGTTTTCCTGCACTGCAAGCAGATTCTTTATTTTCTAAGCCACAGGGAAGTCCATTCAATATAAAAGGTTCCTTAATTTTTGCGTCCAATTGCCAGCCAGTGCTCTGGAGCGCATGCACCCAGAGCCGGTGCCCAGTGATGAGGAAGGTCACAGCAATGGAGGCCCATGTAAGCCAAAGAATAAAGATGGATGAAAATAAATAAATGATTAAAAAGAAAAAACAATAAATAAAAGAGGCCAAAATGACATACCATACCATACCGTTCAGGCATTTAAAGTGCACAATTTCATCTCTTAAGTAAATTCAGAGCTATGCAATTATCACCGCTTTTCAAGTTTAGAACATAGCAAACTAAAAAATACCACACAGGCTGATTGGCTCCATGGCACACAGGATCCTCCTGGGCCAGGGATCAAGCTGGTGCCCCCTACACTGCAAGGCAGAGCACTCCTCTGCATTTTCTAAATCCAGCTTGTACAAATGGAAGTTCTTGGTCCTCGTACCATTGAAGCCTAACTTTTAGGATTTTAAGCATTAGTTTGCTAGTGTGTGCACTAGTGCGGTGCTGCAGGAGTTTGAACAATTCTTTGGCGTTGCCTTTCTTTCGGATTAGAATAAAAAGTGACATTTTCCAGCCAATAAACAACAAACTGCTCAGAAGACAGAAGTTCTCTAGATAGACATTGTGAGTTCTAAGTTGATTCATCTTTCTGCAGTTCATTATATGGTAATTGTGTGATTTTAAGGTTCTAGTTTTGAATAGAGGATGCAATGATTTGTTCTTAGGAATAATGACTTTTTTAGTCAAATAGATTTAGGTTTTTATCTTTTCCTGTTTACTAAATGGGTCAGGAAACCTTTTAATATTTCAATATTTTGGCAAAATAAGAACATTACATCCAATTCACAGTTTATGATGATAGAGTAAGCTACAAAGTGTTTAAAGTCCCTATCATGTCATAAATAATCCATAGATGTTTGTTTATATTTTCCTCACAATTGGAAAGATAAAACTTCTGTACTCTCATGCATAAGGATGAATGTCTGCCCTAATATTAAAGTGAGGAAATATTAATAGTATTCATTACAGTGAGAAAAGCATTTAGTGAGGATTTCTCTTTTGATCTTCATCATAACCTAAGAGATTCAAAACCTTAAAAGAAAAGTACTATCTTTATCTTCACTTTACAAAATAGTAAATAGAGAATAAAGATTTCATAGCTTGTCCAATAGTATGCAATTTATCAGTGGTGGAGGGAGTCTTTAGATTGGTAGTTTGCCTCTATAACATATAACCTTGTACAAACACCTCATCAAAAAATACAATAACCTGGCTGTAGAAAAATAGAAATAAATTTTTAAAAGAGCCTCAAAGATATGGTTAAGGTAATTGGGATGAATACAGAACTTCAGGCTTCTAAGTACCTACTTGAATATCCCACTTCGCAATTATTATTCAATACACTCAGAGAATTGTTCATTCATTTTCTGGTTTAGGTGTTAGAATTTTCATCTTATAATTGCCTTTCCTCTGTTAAGGTCTGTTATTGATTGCACGTTAAGACTGTGCTTATTTTAAGTTTTTAAATATTACCTGAAGTTTACTTTTTAACACCTTTTTAAGACAAAATTCATATACATACCATTCAGGCATTTAAAGTACACTATTGTCAATCATTTCTCAATACCACCCCATAGGCAACCGCTAATCTACTGTCTCTTTCTATGGATTTGCCTTTTTGGCCATTTCTCTCACATATTGTGTATTGTGAACCTGTGTATTTAACTTCTATGCAAAGTACACCATGGGAAATGCTGAAAAGGCAAATCCATAGAAAGAGACTGTAGATTAGCGGCTGCCTATGGGGTGGTATTGAGAAATGATTGACAATAGTTTGAGGTATTTTTTAGAGTTTGCTATGTTCTAAACGTGAAAAGTGGTGATAGTTGCATAGCTCTGAGTTTCCTTAATAGATGAAATTTTTGAGAAGGCATGAGGGGGCCTTTCAGCATGTAAAGAAAGCTTCCAATAAATATAGACTAGGAAATTTTTTTAAAATTTGTGTAAGACACCAGTATTGAAAAAAACAAACCACTCATGAACAGTCATCTATTTTGTGCATAATCTCAAGGATCAGAATCTATTACAGACTTATTCTATTGTTCCTCCTCATGGTTTATCTTTTAGATAATTCACAAAAAATGCTTCCCTTGAGTGTCAGAATCAGGAAATTCTATACTGGGCAACTGGCTTAGTTTTTTTTTTTTTTTTTTTTTCTTTTCCAACAGGGACTATGGCTTTTGTGGTAGACTGGGTCCCCTTTTAGCTTTGTTTCCCAACAAATGTTTACCCCACAATATAAACTACAAAAGAGACTATGGATACATTTCTCCAAACTAACTTAATCCTTGTCTTTTCTGGATACTTAATACATATGCAGTCATACAACATATAATCTAATGTCATATGACTTTTTTTTTTTTTTAAAGATTTATTTATTTATTTATTTTGGGCGGGGTCGGGTTGGGGAGGGAGGGGAGCAGGCGGCCACTTCTATTGGGCTTTCATTTCTCTATTTTCATCCGTCTTTGTTCTTTGGTTCCTGTGGGCCTCCCATCACTGTGGTGTCTGTCGTCGCAGAGCGCCGGTTCTTGGCGCATGTGCTCCAGACCTCCGGCTCGGTGATTGGACACATTAGTCCAGCCGCTCCGCGGCACGCGGGATCTTCCCAGGCCAGGGATTGAACTGGCGCCCCTTGCACTGCAAGGCGGTGTCCTTATCCACTGGACCACCAGGGGAAGCCCTGACATTTTCAATTTAGTATATTTTTAAGTTTCATCCAATTTGTAGCAAGTGTCAGTACTTTATTCCTTGTTAGTGCCAAGTAATTATATGCACATTTCACATTTCTTATATCCATTTGTCTGTTAATAGACATTTGGGTTTTGCTACTTTTTAGCTATTATGAATAATGCTACCAGAGCACACATGTGGCCACGTTTTTTGAATCTGATTTGTGTGTGTGTGTGTGGGTTAAATTTTATTTGGGGTATAATTAGGACTGCAGCCTTGGAGACAGCACCCCAGATAGCTCTGAGAAGCTGCTCTGAATCTGATTTTTTAACATTTTTTTCATGCATACCTAGGCGTAAAATTCCTTCTATAACAAACTATCACCAACATACTGGCTGAAATCAATGCGAACATATGACATTACAGTTCTAGGGCCCTTATCAAGTATATGATTTGCAAATATTTCTCCCATTGTGTACTTTGTATTTTCACTTACTTAATGATACTGTTTGTAGTACTATTTTTTTTTTTTAATTTTGAGAGTCTAATTTATTCAATTTTCTTTTGTCACTTATAGTTTTATTGTATTTAAGAAACCATTACCCAACTTAAATTTCTGAAAATGTATACCTATACTTCCTCTAATTCTTTGAGCATATCTTTCTTGAGTTACTCAAACATATTTGTTAAAATTTCTTCAAAATCTTTCTCTTTTAATCCAATACTCTGCCCTCTTAAATTGATTACTATTGACTTTTTTCTTGAATATAAGTAATATTTTACTTTCTGCACTTCTTATAGATGTTGATGGGCTTCTGTGGTGTGTCAGAGGGTAAAGAATTTGCCTTCAATGTGGGAGACCTGGGTTCTATCCCTGGATTGGGAAGATCCCTTGGAGAAGGGAATGGCAACCCTCTCCAGTATTATTGCCTGAGAAATCCTATGGACAAAGGAGCCTGGTGGGGTCCATGGTGTTGCAAAGAGACAGACATGACCAGTGACTAACACACATAGAGCTCTTGATTGTACACCAATTCTGCTGATAATTCATTGTGGAGACTCTTGTTTCTCTTATCTTCCTCCAAAGACTTCTGTTTTAGCCAGTCACTCCTTATAAGTTGATCAGTCCTCACTTGTCCAGACTGGATCTTTTGCTTTATTAAAGCTATTTCCAGGAAATCAAAAGAATTTTCAAGACTTTCTAATTTGGAGGTACTAACCATCCAAAGATTGGTTCCTCTTCGGTAATTTAGATTTGATTTAGGCTTCATTTGGACAAGTCCAGAAAGAACATTAGTCAACAATATAGTCTTCACTCCTAAGGCTTGGCTATTCTGGTGTCTCAGATAGACTCCTGCATCATTAGTGAGAGATATGAAAATATCTCCAGTTTAACTGGGACACTCTGAATCTCCAGTGTCTTCCTCTATTATTTAACATCCCATCTCCTTGTTCCATTTTCAACTGTATTAGCTGCTTTTATGGAAGGCTTTATGTAATCTCATCTTGCATGTGTATAACCCAGCCATATGATCATTGGGTATATTGATTTGCAAATATTTCTCCCATTGTGTACTTTGTATTTTCACTTACTTAATGATTCTGTTTGTAGTATTCTTTTTTTTTTTTAATTTTGAGAGTCTAATTTATTCAATTTTCTTTTGTCACTTATAGTTTTATTGTATTTAAGAAACCATTACCCAACTTAAATTTCTGAAAATGTATACCTATACTTCCTCTAATTCTTTGAGCATATCTTTCTTGAGTTACTCAAACATATTTGTTAAAATTTCTTCAAAATCTTTCTCTTTTAATCCAATACTCTGCCCTCTTAAATTGATTACTATTGACTTTTTTCTTGAATATAAGTAATATTTTACTTTCTGCACTTCTTATAGATGTTGATGGGCTTCTGTGGTGTGTCAGAGGGTAAAGAATTTGCCTTCAATGTGGGAGACCTGGGTTCTATCCCTGGATTGGGAAGATCCCTTGGAGAAGGGAATGGCAACCCTCTCCAGTATTATTGCCTGAGAAATCCTATGGACAAAGGAGCCTGGTGGGGTCCATGGTGTTGCAAAGAGACAGACATGACCAGTGACTAACACACATAGAGCTCTTGATTGTACACCAATTCTGCTGATAATTCATTGTGGAGACTCTTGTTTCTCTTATCTTCCTCCAAAGACTTCTGTTTTAGCCAGTCACTCCTTATAAGTTGATCAGTCCTCACTTGTCCAGACTGGATCTTTTGCTTTATTAAAGCTATTTCCAGGAAATCAAAAGAATTTTCAAGACTTTCTAATTTGGAGGTACTAACCATCCAAAGATTGGTTCCTCTTCGGTAATTTAGATTTGATTTAGGCTTCATTTGGACAAGTCCAGAAAGAACATTAGTCAACAATATAGTCTTCACTCCTAAGGCTTGGCTATTCTGGTGTCTCAGATAGACTCCTGCATCATTAGTGAGAGATATGAAAATATCTCCAGTTTAACTGGGACACTCTGAATCTCCAGTGTCTTCCTCTATTATTTAACATCCCATCTCCTTGTTCCATTTTCAACTGTATTAGCTGCTTTTATGGAAGGCTTTATGTAATCTCATCTTGCATGTGTATAACCCAGCCATAATACAGAGAATTATAGAGCTCCATAACACAGATTGTCACCTTCTCACGTACATCTCTTAGATGCTTGGTTTAGCACCTTCAGACTGTTTCATGTTCTGAATTCTTTCTCCTTAATTCAATCGAATGCTGAACTCTGCTTAGATTCTAACTGTTTGTATCATAGTTGGAAAATATGACCTATAAAAAATTTTCTAAAGTGAAGAGAAATGAGGAAGTAGTTGTATTAGATTTTACTGACTATTCTTGTGAGTGTTTTTCCAGTTAGACTATTAAGTCATTTCCTCAAGCTCCACAGTGTATTTAATTTTTTCTTTGAAGTTGCATTAGGAGAACTAATGTATTTATACTGTTCAGCTGAGAATAATGGTATATTGTTTCCTTTGAATTAATTTTTCACTTATGTACCTCAGCAGTATTTAATACCCTCTTTATATATGTTGAGGCTTCCCTGGTGTCTCAGATGTTAAAGAATCTGCCTGCAATGCAGGAGACCTGGGTCCAATCCCTGCCTCAGAAAGATCCCCTGAAGAAGTAAATGACCACTTCAGTATTATTGTCTGGGAAATCCCATGGACAGAGGAGCCTTGCAGACTATAGTCCATGGCATCACAAGGAATTGTACATGACTGAATGACTATCTCTTTAACTTTATATATGTTATAAGCATTTCTCCTACATTTACTCTGAAGGATTTCACTATTTTTGCTTGTCTAAAAAGTTAATATGATCCCTTTGAATTATGACAATAAATTTACAGCTGTTTGTCATTTAAAATAATTTTATATAACTTTTACAACCACCTATCATACTAATTTTTTTAAATGTCTTTTGAGTTTCCTAGCTACTTGTCTCAAGGTTTCCAAATAAGCAGTCAGATATACCAGTTATGATAATGTTATGTTCTGCTTTCTATTATCCTTTTCTTAGAGAACTAAACTATGCTTTGTTTTTTAAGATATTATAGTCAGGATATACCAGTTATGATAATGTTATGTTCTGCTTTCTATTATTTAACATCCCATCTCCTTGTTCCATTTTCAACTGTATTAGCTGCTTTTATGGAAGGCTTTATGTAATCTCATCTTGCATGTGTATAACCCAGCCATAATACAGAGAATTATAGAGCTCCATAACACAGATTGTCACCTTCTCACGTACATCTCTTAGATGCTTGGTTTAGCACCTTCAGACTGTTTCATGTTCTGAATTCTTTCTCCTTAATTCAATCGAATGCTGAACTCTGCTTAGATTCTAACTGTTTGTATCATAGTTGGAAAATATGACCTATAAAAAATTTTCTAAAGTGAAGAGAAATGAGGAAGTAGTTGTATTAGATTTTACTGACTATTCTTGTGAGTGTTTTTCCAGTTAGACTATTAAGTCATTTCCTCAAGCTCCACAGTGTATTTAATTTTTTCTTTGAAGTTGCATTAGGAGAACTAATGTATTTATACTGTTCAGCTGAGAATAATGGTATATTGTTTCCTTTGAATTAATTTTTCACTTATGTACCTCAGCAGTATTTAATACCCTCTTTATATATGTTGAGGCTTCCCTGGTGTCTCAGATGTTAAAGAATCTGCCTGCAATGCAGGAGACCTGGGTCCAATCCCTGCCTCAGAAAGATCCCCTGAAGAAGTAAATGACCACTTCAGTATTATTGTCTGGGAAATCCCATGGACAGAGGAGCCTTGCAGACTATAGTCCATGGCATCACAAGGAATTGTACATGACTGAATGACTATCTCTTTAACTTTATATATGTTATAAGCATTTCTCCTACATTTACTCTGAAGGATTTCACTATTTTTGCTTGTCTAAAAAGTTAATATGATCCCTTTGAATTATGACAATAAATTTACAGCTGTTTGTCATTTAAAATAATTTTATATAACTTTTACAACCACCTATCATACTAATTTTTTTAAATGTCTTTTGAGTTTCCTAGCTACTTGTCTCAAGGTTTCCAAATAAGCAGTCAGATATACCAGTTATGATAATGTTATGTTCTGCTTTCTATTATCCTTTTCTTAGAGAACTAAACTATGCTTTGTTTTTTAAGATATTATAGTCAGGCATAGATGTTTGACTTTTATCTAAGTGTCATATCTGCACTAAAACTATGATTATATGTTACTCATGTGGACTATTAATTTGATGTATTCTATTAATACATGTCCCCAAATCGTGACATAGTTTTATAATTCTTGAATGAAAACCTGCTTTTCTTTTCACTGATAGATGTTGACACAACTGCTTGTTCCTTTTAATTTCTCCATCTTTTGCCAATAATCTTCAATTTTGTTTATGTAGAAAGGTTCATCTTTAAGTATTCTATCCCTGGAATTTTAATCATTAAAACTATGTAATTAGAATTCCCATTCTCCATTATTTTCCTCCTCATGTGTTTTCTTATTAATGGTAGTAACTAGGCAAGATAATTGTGTTTTCTTTCTGCTTGTTACTCCTCCTTCCATGGAAGTCTCTTTGTATTTGCTTGAGAATTTCCTACTCTCTTTTGCTCTCATACTGTAACATTTTTTTTAGAACTTACTTAAAAATTTGATTGTTCAATATGTCTCTTGCGTGGAGGGCAACGAAAGAGAGAAAATAAACTGGAGTACACAAGGTTCAATTTAAATATCTTATTTAAGATTAACAGTTTTCTGCAAAATATGACAAATGCTTTGTCTCCTTCAGTTTTTTTTTTCTTCTTCTTTTGATTGGAAATAGCTACTGAGGCTTGAATTAAGCACATATCTCATACATATTTTATTTGGTTATTTGCTGTGTATTTAAGTGTGCTGTTTACCTCTGCAAACTGAAGCTACATGGACTTCTTACAACTGTATGCTTTAACAACTCTGTAATTTCTTATTTAGATAGTTGTGTAGGTAGGGTTTGTTTGAGGAGGAGACAGGAAAGAGAAATAAGAAGATAGGTGTGCCCTCTCAGGAGCAACAAAGGAAGGAAGATGACCTAATGTTATCTACTAGTCAGAGTTCTGGGTATATTGGAAATTATTTAATGAATCTAATACATTCTGAGGTAACTTGTTGTCAAAATCTAATTAAAAAAACATGTCCTGTGTGTTAATTCATCCCCATTTCCCTCCTTCCTGAAATCTACAGAAATCCCAGGGATCTCTGGTTCTTTTCAGTGCATAATAATATATTCTTTTCTACAAAAAATTAAAAAACAAAATCATCTAATGTAATTTACCTGTTCTAAAATGGTTGTTGTTTTTGTTCAGTCACTAAGTTGTGTTTGATTCTTTGCAATGTCATGGACTGCAGCACCCCAGGCTTTCCTGTTCTACACTATCTCCCAGAATTTACTCAGACTCATGTCCATTGAGTTGGTGATGCTGTGTAGCCATCTTATCCTCTGCTGCCACCTTTTCCTCGTACTATCACTCTTTCCCAGCATCAGGAATGAATCGGTTCTCTGCATCAGGTGACCAAAGTGTTGAAGCTTCAGCATTAGTCATTCCAAAGAATATTCAGGGGTGATTTCCTTTCAGATTAACTGGTTTGATCTTGCAGTCAAAAAGGAAAAAAATTCATTGTGTTTTCTTTCTGCTTGTTACTCCTCCTTCCATGGAAGTCTCTTTGTATTTGCTTGAGAATTTCCTACTCTCTTTTGCTCTCATACTGTAACATTTTTTTTAGAACTTACTTAAAAATTTGATTGTTCAATATGTCTCTTGCGTGGAGGGCAACGAAAGAGAGAAAATAAACTGGAGTACACAAGGTTCAATTTAAATATCTTATTTAAGATTAACAGTTTTCTGCAAAATATGACAAATGCTTTGTCTCCTTCAGTTTTTTTTTTCTTCTTCTTTTGATTGGAAATAGCTACTGAGGCTTGAATTAAGCACATATCTCATACATATTTTATTTGGTTATTTGCTGTGTATTTAAGTGTGCTGTTTACCTCTGCAAACTGAAGCTACATGGACTTCTTACAACTGTATGCTTTAACAACTCTGTAATTTCTTATTTAGATAGTTGTGTAGGTAGGGTTTGTTTGAGGAGGAGACAGGAAAGAGAAATAAGAAGATAGGTGTGCCCTCTCAGGAGCAACAAAGGAAGGAAGATGACCTAATGTTATCTACTAGTCAGAGTTCTGGGTATATTGGAAATTATTTAATGAATCTAATACATTCTGAGGTAACTTGTTGTCAAAATCTAATTAAAAAAACATGTCCTGTGTGTTAATTCATCCCCATTTCCCTCCTTCCTGAAATCTACAGAAATCCCAGGGATCTCTGGTTCTTTTCAGTGCATAATAATATATTCTTTTCTACAAAAAATTAAAAAACAAAATCATCTAATGTAATTTACCTGTTCTAAAATGGTTGTTGTTTTTGTTCAGTCACTAAGTTGTGTTTGATTCTTTGCAATGTCATGGACTGCAGCACCCCAGGCTTTCCTGTTCTACACTATCTCCCAGAATTTACTCAGACTCATGTCCATTGAGTTGGTGATGCTGTGTAGCCATCTTATCCTCTGCTGCCACCTTTTCCTCGTACTATCACTCTTTCCCAGCATCAGGGAATGAATCGGTTCTCTGCATCAGGTGACCAAAGTGTTGAAGCTTCAGCATTAGTCATTCCAAAGAATATTCAGGGGTGATTTCCTTTCAGATTAACTGGTTTGATCTTGCAGTCAAAGGGAATTTCAAGGACCACAATTCAAAAGCATCAATTCTTCAGTGCTTAGCCTTCTTTATGGTTCAAATTTTATAGCTATACATGACTGCTGGAGAAAAGCCATAGCTTTGACTGTATTGACCTTTGTTAGCAAAGTGATGTGTCTACCTTTTAATATGCTATCCAGGTTTGTTGTCATAATCTACCTTCCAAGGAGCAAGATTAGTTTAGTTTCATGGCCAAAGTTACCATCCCCAGTGATTTTGGAGACCAAGAAAAGAAAATCTGTCCTTGTTTCTTCTTTTCCCTCTTCTGTTTGCCATGATTTGATGGGATTGGATGCCATGATCTTAGTTTTTTACTGTTGAGCTTCAAGCCAGCTTTTTCATTCTCTTCTTTCACGCTTATCAAGTTTCTTTTGTTGCTCTAGCTTTCTGCCTTAGAGTAGTAGATATTATCTGCATATCTCAGGTTGTTGTTATTTCTCCCTGTCATCTTGATTTTAGCTTGTTAGTCATTCAGCCTGGCACTTCTCATAATGTACTCTCCATAGAAATTAAAGAAACAGGGTGACAGTATACAACCTTGTCATACTCCTTTCTGAATTTTGAACCAGTCTGTTGTTCCATGTCCAGTTCTAACAGTTGCTTCCTGACCTGATTTATCAGAAGATAGGTAAAGTGTCCCATGACTTTAAGGATCCCATAACTTTAAGAATTTTCTGGTATCCCATCAATTTAAACTTTTTCCAAAGTTTGTTGTGATCTCCACAGTCAAAAGCTTTAGCATAGTCAATAAAGCAGATGTCTTTCTGAAATTCCCTTGCTTTTTCTATGCTCCATTGAATATTGCCAATTTGATCTCTGGCTCCTCTGGCTTTTCTAAACCCAGCTTGTACATCTGGAAGTTTTTGGTTCATATACTGCTGAAGCTTAGCTTGATGGATTTTGAGCATGACCTTACCAGCATGTATAATGAGCTCAATTGTGCATTAGTATGAACATTCTTAGGCAATGATTTTCTTTGGGATTGGAAGGGAAACTGACATTTTCCTGTCCTATGACCACTGCTTATTGAGCAGCTCTCAAATGGCCCTTATGAGGTTTATGTGTTTCGGAGAATAAATAAGCACTATTAATGTCTTCAAAAAGCTTGTAATCTAGGGAGAGACAATGCAATATAAACATACAAATAAGTGCATTATTAAAAGATATCACAAATACTCTAAAGGAAGCAACTGTGGGATTCCAGTAGTTTGGTGTGACAGTTTAAGAAAGACATCATTCAAGATGTAACTACGTTATTAAAGTTGTTCTATGTTGATTGAAGAAGAAAAGGACAGGTGCCTATCATCAAAAATAAAATTATAGTAATGTGGCAAAATTTTTGGTTGTGCCTAGTCAAACTATTTTTGTGCTTAGAAACTATTTTATTTCATAGTTTCTTTATAGTATAATTCCTTTAATAGTTATAATGCTGACAAAACTCAAAATTTTGTCACTGTTGAGCTTCAAGCCAGCTTTTTCATTCTCTTCTTTCACGCTTATCAAGTTTCTTTTGTTGCTCTAGCTTTCTGCCTTAGAGTAGTAGATATTATCTGCATATCTCAGGTTGTTGTTATTTCTCCCTGTCATCTTGATTTTAGCTTGTTAGTCATTCAGCCTGGCACTTCTCATAATGTACTCTCCATAGAAATTAAAGAAACAGGGTGACAGTATACAACCTTGTCATACTCCTTTCTGAATTTTGAACCAGTCTGTTGTTCCATGTCCAGTTCTAACAGTTGCTTCCTGACCTGATTTATCAGAAGATAGGTAAAGTGTCCCATGACTTTAAGGATCCCATAACTTTAAGAATTTTCTGGTATCCCATCAATTTAAACTTTTTCCAAAGTTTGTTGTGATCTCCACAGTCAAAAGCTTTAGCATAGTCAATAAAGCAGATGTCTTTCTGAAATTCCCTTGCTTTTTCTATGCTCCATTGAATATTGCCAATTTGATCTCTGGCTCCTCTGGCTTTTCTAAACCCAGCTTGTACATCTGGAAGTTTTTGGTTCATATACTGCTGAAGCTTAGCTTGATGGATTTTGAGCATGACCTTACCAGCATGTATAATGAGCTCAATTGTGCATTAGTATGAACATTCTTAGGCAATGATTTTCTTTGGGATTGGAAGGGAAACTGACATTTTCCTGTCCTATGACCACTGCTTATTGAGCAGCTCTCAAATGGCCCTTATGAGGTTTATGTGTTTCGGAGAATAAATAAGCACTATTAATGTCTTCAAAAAGCTTGTAATCTAGGGAGAGACAATGCAATATAAACATACAAATAAGTGCATTATTAAAAGATATCACAAATACTCTAAAGGAAGCAACTGTGGGATTCCAGTAGTTTGGTGTGACAGTTTAAGAAAGACATCATTCAAGATGTAACTACGTTATTAAAGTTGTTCTATGTTGATTGAAGAAGAAAAGGACAGGTGCCTATCATCAAAAATAAAATTATAGTAATGTGGCAAAATTTTTGGTTGTGCCTAGTCAAACTATTTTTGTGCTTAGAAACTATTTTATTTCATAGTTTCTTTATAGTATAATTCCTTTAATAGTTATAATGCTGACAAAACTCAAAATATTGTAGCACAGTCAAGTACTTAATAGTGTAACATATTCTTTATGACTTTAAAAGGAAGCATTGAGGAGAAATAAAAGAGCCATAAGTAACCCAATGCGTGGCAGAGAAAAGGAGCTCACCCCTTCCAGTACATTAAGTAATAGCATGTCCTTGTAATACTAGTTGAAAAAGGAATCTCTGAGTGCCACATGATTTAAATGGCAAGTGCAAGAGTGTATGTTATTCCTATTCATCATTGCAACAATGGCAGAAGAACCATGTTAAGCTTATGGATATCTTTTCTTCAACAGATATTTACAAAGAGTTCACAGATGAAATTTTGTGCTATTTGGTGAAAAAGAAAATGATGAGGTTACTATCCCAATTAGTATATTCAGCTGTTTACTGTGACAGAAGAAAATGTATACTGATTATCCACCCCCCATATGAGTGTGTGCCAAACTTACTCATCCCATAAGTGAGAGTCTGACACATAACTGCCTTCTAAAAATGTCATAGGAATAAATGAGGGGAAAAAAAAGAAGAGAAAATAAGAGGAATGGGAAGACAGAAAGGAAATAACAAGTATTTGGAGTACTTAAGGCATTATTTTTCTGGTGTGGTTGACATGCAATTAACATATAACATTGTATACATTTAAGGTGTACAGCATAATGACTTCATGGTATATGTCAGTACTGTGAAACAGTTACCACAATAGGAACTTTTAAGACTTACTCCCTTATTGTCTCTCAAATATACAATACGGTATTGTTAACTATAGTCACAGAGCTTCCCAGGTGGCTCGGTGGTAGAGAATCCACCTACCAATATAGGAGGTGCAGGAGACACAGGTTTGATCCCAGGATTGGGAAGATCCCCTGGAGTAGGAAATGACAACCCACTTCACTATTGTTACCTGTAAAACTATGGACAGAGGAGCCTAGCAGGCTACAGTCTATGGGGTTGCAAAGAGTTGAACCTGACTGAGCACACACACGTACTATGCTGTATACTATGTACCCCCAGAGCTTATTTCTCTTACATCTAGAAGTTCATACCTTTTGATCACCTTTGCCCACTTTGCTCTCATACCACTACCTCTCACAAGCACTGATAGGTTCTCTGTTGCTATGAGTTTGGCTATTTTAGATTCTACATACAAGTTAGAACAGGCAGTATTTGACATTCTCTGTCTGACATGATTATTACTTGAAAGTAACATATGTGATTGTGACCCAGGGGGAGGGAAGGAAGGGAAACAATTATTACATGTCCTTAGTTAACAAGTTCAGGAATAAGCCAACGTGAACTCATGTTCATAGTACTGGAAACAAAAATAGGACATATTACACCAGATGCATACAACTTTTAAAACAGACATGTTGGAAAAGGTTCACAGAAATATGTAGTCAAAATGAAAGTACGTATATGCATATGACACCTTGACAGTCTTCCAAGGAAGTTCTGTTTCTCTCCCTCTCTTTCTAAATAAGAAGCATATTGAGAAACTACTCATATCAGATGAAGATTAACTCTTTATTTTTATCTTTTGAACAGCAGTGTAGGTGTGGCAGGGACACCCGTGGAAACATAGCATGACTAGATGTTTTGATGAGGTTTCTGAATGTTGAAACATTTAACAATTGAGACCTCCTGGGTATTAGAGTCTAATTCATTTTGGCAGTTAACAGGTTGCTGGCAGTTTGCACTGGTAAGTGCACCTGACTCTGTCATTCTGTTTTCACAAGCTACCTATCTGTCACATTGTGAGTGCTTTCCCTCAACTTTCCCAAAGGCTGTCTTTTTTTGTATTATTTTCCTCGTGAAGATTTAAAGAGATGACATGGTGAAAGGCAACATCAGTGTCTGTGTTAGCACCATGCCTGCACTTTAGATATCAGAATAGTAAGAAAAATGGATATTGCTTCAAAAATTGATCTGTTACAGTCTAGTACTTAATGGACATTGAACTTGAGGCACTTGTTAGCAATTTTAAGTTCTGGTTTTTTTTTTTGTTTTATAATTTAGAATGTTGTCTTCCACAGTATAAGTAATGAAGCACATTGCAAGGAATAAAAAGGATGCAAGGGTATATGGAGAAAATTATTTGTAGTCCTTGGAAGGACTACAGTCCTTCTTAATACTGAACATCTGAAGAAGTTCTCAGTGGATTTGTATGGTCCTGAGATCTGTTACAATAATAGACAGTGAATCACTGGGAGTCCTTGTGATGTCCTTGTGATGACATTGTTAGCATAATTACATATAACTGGGCTTCCCTCGTGGCTCAGACAGTAAAGAATCTGCCTCTGATGCAGGACACCTGGGTTCAATCCCTGAGTTGAGAAGATCCCTCTGGAGAAGAGAATGACTGCCCACTCCATTATTGTTGCCTGGAGAATTCCCTGGACATAGGAGCCTGGTAGACTACAGTTCTTTGGGGATTGCAAAGAGCCAGGCACGACTGAGCAACTAACACTCAGTGACTAGACTGTGAGGACTGGTACAGCACCATGAAAGAAAGATTCAGAGAAGAAAGGCAAGAGAGGTCAGTTTACGAATTTTTGGGATCAAGCAGTCTTCCAAGGAAGTTCTGTTTCTCTCCCTCTCTTTCTAAATAAGAAGCATATTGAGAAACTACTCATATCAGATGAAGATTAACTCTTTATTTTTATCTTTTGAACAGCAGTGTAGGTGTGGCAGGGACACCCGTGGAAACATAGCATGACTAGATGTTTTGATGAGGTTTCTGAATGTTGAAACATTTAACAATTGAGACCTCCTGGGTATTAGAGTCTAATTCATTTTGGCAGTTAACAGGTTGCTGGCAGTTTGCACTGGTAAGTGCACCTGACTCTGTCATTCTGTTTTCACAAGCTACCTATCTGTCACATTGTGAGTGCTTTCCCTCAACTTTCCCAAAGGCTGTCTTTTTTTGTATTATTTTCCTCGTGAAGATTTAAAGAGATGACATGGTGAAAGGCAACATCAGTGTCTGTGTTAGCACCATGCCTGCACTTTAGATATCAGAATAGTAAGAAAAATGGATATTGCTTCAAAAATTGATCTGTTACAGTCTAGTACTTAATGGACATTGAACTTGAGGCACTTGTTAGCAATTTTAAGTTCTGTTTTTTTTTTTTTTTTTTTTTTTTTATAATTTAGAATGTTGTCTTCCACAGTATAAGTAATGAAGCACATTGCAAGGAATAAAAAGGATGCAAGGGTATATGGAGAAAATTATTTGTAGTCCTTGGAAGGACTACAGTCCTTCTTAATACTGAACATCTGAAGAAGTTCTCAGTGGATTTGTATGGTCCTGAGATCTGTTACAATAATAGACAGTGAATCACTGGGAGTCCTTGTGATGTCCTTGTGATGACATTGTTAGCATAATTACATATAACTGGGCTTCCCTCGTGGCTCAGACAGTAAAGAATCTGCCTCTGATGCAGGACACCTGGGTTCAATCCCTGAGTTGAGAAGATCCCTCTGGAGAAGAGAATGACTGCCCACTCCATTATTGTTGCCTGGAGAATTCCCTGGACATAGGAGCCTGGTAGACTACAGTTCTTTGGGGATTGCAAAGAGCCAGGCACGACTGAGCAACTAACACTCAGTGACTAGACTGTGAGGACTGGTACAGCACCATGAAAGAAAGATTCAGAGAAGAAAGGCAAAGAGAGAGGTCTTGAGTCATTACATAAGATATTTTATTCCCTGACAACATGGCCTGCAAATGCACTAGGACAGTTTCTTGCCGTAGAGGGCAGCTTGACTATTTGGGGAGTGTTAAATAAGCAGATATCACAACAGTGTATCTTGTATCACATAGGAGTTTCGAAGTTCAGAAGGAGCAAAGATTTACCTCAAAATTTACCTCACACAGAATTAGTCTGGGTTGAACATAATGTTTCAGCCTTAGTAAATCAAATAATGTCTCCCTGACTTTATTATGGTTCAAATGCCTGACCTAGCATGTAATTGGAAAGGTAAGACTGGAAATTTTCACATCACTAGCAAGTAGACATCGTAAATTCTATTTTTTTTTTCAGCAGACATTTTTTCAGGGAAGTTATGGTTATCAGTTGAAAATTTGTAAGGGTAATGCATTGATATTTTCAGTCTCCTTGATGAAATTATGAAACATGAAAGTTAAACATGTTTGTGGGCTAAAAGTAGATTTTAACCATGCCAGTGTGTAAAAAGTTTGCAGTGCTCTTGATCAGAAGTTAATATTGATATTAGAGATGTATTTCTGCATTCAATTGTTGAGGTAACATTTATCTGCCAACAATTACCTAGTCGCATTACATGACTACCATGTATCAACTAAATGCCAGGTGTGAAAATAGTTATTTCATGAGAGAATTAAAAAAGACTGAAGCACATTCTATATGAGTAACATCAGAAATTATTAGGATTAGAAATACTTTGCTCTGAGAAGAGAACAGAAAGAGAGATTTTAGTGTTTTAACAACTGAATTATCAGTCCACAGTTAAGTATTAAAAATAAAACTGACACTGACTGTATCAATAAATAATTCATTACTGCCAGGAGAAATTTTATTAAAATTGAAATTGAGGATTATCAAAAGAACAACGATAAAGACTGTGTATCTAGAAGTGTTTTACTTAAAGATTAAAAGCCTTGCTAAGAGAAGAGATAATTTGGTTTGTTTCAATCACAAAAAAGGGATTAGACACAAAAAAGCCCCTCTTGTTTTAAAAATAGAAGTCTGAGAATTATTTCAAGGAGGCAAGAAAAACTATACAAACTGCCAGCCAGTTTTCATTAAAAATAAGAGAGTAGATAAAAGGAAAAACTAAGGATTCAAACACAAATCACAGCACATCAATTATTTGAATGTTAAGGGTGGTGAGGAGATTGAAGTCTCTGATTATTAAGATAATACTTGATATATGCACTTGAAAAGCTACTATCACATAAGGAGTTTAGCATATACTTTGAGAGTTCTGATAGATTATTTTGTGATATGGTAGAAAAAGTCAGAAGTTATACCCACTTTTGTTTTTTCACATGTCCATTTTCAAAAATCCTTGATGATGACTAAAGCAAACTATGAAATGTTATTTCTGTATACTGAATCTACAAACCATGCTTGGATGACAGTTATTTATATCACATATTTTATGCTAGAAAATACAAGAGTTAAGAAGGATAAAAGAGAAAAGAACAAAGGACGGTAGAGAAAATTTAAATGAGAGAGGAATTAAAATTAAGGAAACATGAAAGTTAAACATGTTTGTGGGCTAAAAGTAGATTTTAACCATGCCAGTGTGTAAAAAGTTTGCAGTGCTCTTGATCAGAAGTTAATATTGATATTAGAGATGTATTTCTGCATTCAATTGTTGAGGTAACATTTATCTGCCAACAATTACCTAGTCGCATTACATGACTACCATGTATCAACTAAATGCCAGGTGTGAAAATAGTTATTTCATGAGAGAATTAAAAAAGACTGAAGCACATTCTATATGAGTAACATCAGAAATTATTAGGATTAGAAATACTTTGCTCTGAGAAGAGAACAGAAAGAGAGATTTTAGTGTTTTAACAACTGAATTATCAGTCCACAGTTAAGTATTAAAAATAAAACTGACACTGACTGTATCAATAAATAATTCATTACTGCCAGGAGAAATTTTATTAAAATTGAAATTGAGGATTATCAAAAGAACAACGATAAAGACTGTGTATCTAGAAGTGTTTTACTTAAAGATTAAAAGCCTTGCTAAGAGAAGAGATAATTTGGTTTGTTTCAATCACAAAAAAGGGATTAGACACAAAAAAGCCCCTCTTGTTTTAAAAATAGAAGTCTGAGAATTATTTCAAGGAGGCAAGAAAAACTATACAAACTGCCAGCCAGTTTTCATTAAAAATAAGAGAGTAGATAAAAGGAAAAACTAAGGATTCAAACACAAATCACAGCACATCAATTATTTGAATGTTAAGGGTGGTGAGGAGATTGAAGTCTCTGATTATTAAGATAATACTTGATATATGCACTTGAAAAGCTACTATCACATAAGGAGTTTAGCATATACTTTGAGAGTTCTGATAGATTATTTTGTGATATGGTAGAAAAAGTCAGAAGTTATACCCACTTTTGTTTTTTCACATGTCCATTTTTTCAAAAAATCCTTGATGATGACTAAAGCAAACTATGAAATGTTATTTCTGTATACTGAATCTACAAACCATGCTTGGATGACAGTTATTTATATCACATATTTTATGCTAGAAAATACAAGAGTTAAGAAGTATAAAAGAGAAAAGAACAAAGGACGGTAGAGAAAATTTAAATGAGAGAGGGAATTAAAATTTATCTGTAGCAGGGGATACTGGCAAGTGAACTATGGAGTAACCACACCATCAAGGTAAGAGTGAGCCACCAAATATATTTTATTTAATGTTCACAGGGAACTAGATCTAAGAAACTGAAAATCAGAAGACCCCTTGATCCCGAAATGACCTCTGATTTCATATTTAACTTCTTATCAAAGCAGACTATTTCTTAGTATATGATTAAACTGATTGACTGGTCATCTACTTATGACAAGATGGAAATATTTTAGTTACTTAAATTTTAGAAAGTTAGGCCTTATTTTGATAGGAAATATATCTTTATACAACTTTTCTTACATGGTTTTATTTTGAGCTACAAAATCTAATTATCCCCATATGACATGGTTTAAAATATTTGAAATTTTATTTGTGCTCCACTTAAAATTAAATACCCTTAATTATTTTCTATAATTTCTTCAGTGGTGTATAAATTCATCCTGGATAACAGTGAACTGTCTTCTACCAAAGACATCACATTTTGAATTGCCCACATCATTTGTATAAACTAAAGATGAAACTACAATAAAATTTTCAAAGTGATACTATAATTCCTCTTTCAGCTATTAAGATCTAGTTTTATTATATCAATCATTAACCTCAGAACAAGTAGCTATCAAAATTTCCCTCTCTGTCTTTAGATGAATACACAGACAGACTTAAAGATATTAGTGTCTCTGTAACTTCTGAAATCTTGGGTAAAAGGAAAACAAAGGCTTCATTAAGCCTAAAATGCATCTTTCTTTTTTTTTTTTTTTAATTTATTTATTTTGCGGGGTGGGGTGGGGAGAGAGGGGAGCAGGCAGGCCACATCTATTGGTCTTTCATTTGTCTAGTTTCATCCATCTTTGTTCTTTGGCCCATGTGGGCCTCCCATCGCGGTGGCCTCTGTTGTTGCAGAGCACCGGCTCCAGGCGCATGCTCTCCAGAGCTCCGGCTCGGTAATTGGACACATCGGTCCAGCCGCTCCGCGGCACGTGGGATCTTCCCAGGCCAGGAATCGAACTGGCGCCCCTTGCACTGCAAGGTGGTGTCCTTACCCACTGGACCACCAGGGAAGCCCTAAAATGCATCTTTCAAACAGTTCAATCTCATATATTTGTAAAGATCAGTTTATTTTTAATCTAAATTCTTTTTGGAATCAAATGTGCATGCTTTTTTGAGCAGTAAAGCACAATTCAGACACTGGACTTTATTATAATTTTGTCCATATAATATGTAATGTTCAATAAATAAATGCCCAGGCATACCAGAGAATAAAACTTAACCAAAGAAAAGCAAGAGAAGAAACCCATAGAAAATTCAGACTGTGGTGTTACTAGATGCAAAACTTTTAAGTAATTGTAATTGATATGTTAAAATAAATGTTAAAAGGAATTATTTTGTTTGAACCCTGAAAACTGACAAGAAACATATCAAATGAATATTACATAAAATAAAATACAAGAACTAAAATCGAAAAAAAAAAAAGGGATAATGGCAAAGTTATATGGAGTTAAAAGTAAACTTAGTTAACTGGAAGGCCGATTAGTAGAAAATTATTCAAATGGAAGCATAAAAAGTCAAAAGGGAAAAATAGAGAAATGAGTGTGTTCAGCAGAACATAGTGACAAGTCAAACTAAAGTATACTTTGTTATTGAGTTTTAAGAGAAAGGAATTAAGCAGATATAATCTTTAAAAGGATAAAACTAATATTTTGTAAAATTGATTGAAGATATATAGCATAGAATAAAAATGATATAATGCTTTTGCTTCTGATTATGACTAACAGGAATTAGATATAGTCCTACATGTTAAATGGTTTTTAAAAGAAAAAAATATGAAATACGTATTTGCAGGCATTAGACCATGGGCAACAGAAGAGAGTGATTCTTAAAGGAAGAATAAGTATAAAGGGAGGGGGCTTCCCTGGTGGTCCAGTGGGTAAGGACACCGCCTTGCAGTGCAAGGGGCGCCAGTTCGATCCCTGGCCTGGGAAAATCCCATGTGTCGCGGAGCTGCTGGACCGATGTGTCCAATTACCAAGCCAGAGCTCTGGAGCACATGCGCCCAGAGCCAGTGCTCTGCGACAACAGAGGCCACTGTGATGGGAGGCCCACACGGACCAAAGAACAAAGATGGATGAAAATAGATAAATGAAAGACCAATAGAAGTGGCCCCCTCTCCCTGCCTAAATCTCACCCCCCACCCCCAGCAAAAAAAAAAAAAGGAATAAAGGGAAGCCTCTGATGGCCCACCTTGTCGCCTAGCTAGAGTTTCCAGGATAAAATGTGAGAGGTAACCTGGACAGAGACCAGTAGTCTTCTTGAGCTGAGCAGTAAAATTCATAATTTGTTTATTTATTTGAGTGTGTCAGGTCTTGGTTGCTGCATGCAGGATCTTCGTTGTGTCATGCAGGATCTTTTGTTGTAAATGCAGGGACTCTCTCATCGGTGTGCACAGGTCCGGAGCACAAGGCTTTCAATAATTGTACTGCATGGGCTTAGTTGCTCTGAGGCATGTGGGATCTTAGTTCCATGACCAGGGATCAGACTCTCATTCCTTGCATTTAATGGAGGATTCTTAATCATTAAGCCATCAGGGAAGTCCCAAGAGTTCCTAATTTGAAACAGATAAGAAACAGAATTTGTGAGACAAAGTACCAGAGAACAGTATTGTGTGTCTTCCTAAGAAATCAAAATTATTCTTATATAGCTTCCCCTAAAAAAAAAAAAAAACAAAAAAAACAGCAAACAGCAAAACACACACAAACAAAAACAAAACAAGAGTACTATTACAGGACCAGATGGCTACACTGGCAAATTGAAGAAAAAAAAAAATTAAAAGGAAATAATATCAAATCTATGTAAATTTTTCCAGAAAACAGAAAATGAAAACATACTTCATAACTCATTGTGTTCAACATGCATCATTAATCCCTGTGGTACAATCAGTCAAAGAACACTAGCAGAAGAGAAAACCACAGCTTCATAACTAAGCTGTGCAGACTTTCATCAAAATGGAGCAAATTGAACCTAAAAAAATATGCAAAAAAGTATAATAGATTGTGACTAGCTGAGATTTATCTCAAAGTTTAAGATTATTTTATAATGATCAAATTTATTTTTTTAAATGAGCCTCAATTGCTGACAAAAAAGACATTTCTTATATTGTATATAACTGTTAGTCACTCAGTCATGTCTGACTCTGTGATCCCATGGACTGTAGCCCACTAGACTCCTCTGTCCATGAAATTCTCCAGGTAGGGATACTGAAGTGGGCAGTCATACCCTCTAGAGGACCTTCCTAACCAACAGATTGAAGGCAGATTTTTTACTGTCTGAGCCAGTATAGTTAAGCATATTGGATGTACCTAATCATCTTATTCACTGTTCCTTTTGGCAACAAAATTGTTGTCCCTCAGTATATGCGTATTTTATTGAGTTGAGAATTGAGTCCATGATACTATTTGTAGGAGAATAATTTGATATGATGTTTATTTTGAAACTGGAAAAGTACTGCTATTGTAGTTTCTGTGAGTTGTCCTAAAATTTAAAATGCAAGGGTTTCAAGAACAATTCCATGGAGTGTAGCTATGGAAATTTCAATTTGATAATCAGGAAAATTACAATCAGTTTAAATTTTTGAGAAGACTAGCATGGAGGAAAGTAATTTTTACCACTGCTAAAAGAGAAATGTAGCTTGGCATGTGGGATCTTAGTTCCATGACCAGGGATCAGACTCTCATTCCTTGCATTTAATGGAGGATTCTTAATCATTAAGCCATCAGGGAAGTCCCAAGAGTTCCTAATTTGAAACAGATAAGAAACAGAATTTGTGAGACAAAGTACCAGAGAACAGTATTGTGTGTCTTCCTAAGAAATCAAAATTATTCTTATATAGCTTCCCCTAAAAAAAAAAAAAAAACAAAAAAAACAGCAAACAGCAAAACACACACAAACAAAAACAAAACAAGAGTACTATTACAGGACCAGATGGCTACACTGGCAAATTGAAGAAAAAAAAAAATTAAAAGGAAATAATATCAAATCTATGTAAATTTTTCCAGAAAACAGAAAATGAAAACATACTTCATAACTCATTGTGTTCAACATGCATCATTAATCCCTGTGGTACAATCAGTCAAAGAACACTAGCAGAAGAGAAAACCACAGCTTCATAACTAAGCTGTGCAGACTTTCATCAAAATGGAGCAAATTGAACCTAAAAAAATATGCAAAAAAGTATAATAGATTGTGACTAGCTGAGATTTATCTCAAAGTTTAAGATTATTTTATAATGATCAAATTTATTTTTTTAAATGAGCCTCAATTGCTGACAAAAAAGACATTTCTTATATTGTATATAACTGTTAGTCACTCAGTCATGTCTGACTCTGTGATCCCATGGACTGTAGCCCACTAGACTCCTCTGTCCATGAAATTCTCCAGGTAGGGATACTGAAGTGGGCAGTCATACACTCTAGAGGACCTTCCTAACCAACAGATTGAAGGCAGATTTTTTACTGTCTGAGCCAGTATAGTTAAGCATATTGGATGTACCTAATCATCTTATTCACTGTTCCTTTTGGCAACAAAATTGTTGTCCCTCAGTATATGCGTATTTTATTGAGTTGAGAATTGAGTCCATGATACTATTTGTAGGAGAATAATTTGATATGATGTTTATTTTGAAACTGGAAAAGTACTGCTATTGTAGTTTCTGTGAGTTGTCCTAAAATTTAAAATGCAAGGGTTTCAAGAACAATTCCATGGAGTGTAGCTATGGAAATTTCAATTTGATAATCAGGAAAATTACAATCAGTTTAAATTTTTGAGAAGACTAGCATGGAGGAAAGTAATTTTTACCACTGCTAAAAGAGAAATCTTGTTTTTTTTTTTTTTTGCAACGATATAAATTATTTTCAGTCTTATACAGGTAGTGTTTCTTTTACTTCTAGGCCTCATTTTATTTTTAGTGAAAAGCTAGTTATTTGTTTGTTTTAATACTAGCTTTCCCTTGTATATGATCTTTTTTCCCCTGGCTGCTTTTTTATTTTTATTGGAGTGTAGTTGATTTGCAATGCTGTGTTTGTTTCAAATGTACAGCAAAGTGATTACACATATATTTACTCTTTTTTGGATCCTTTTTCCATATAAGCTGTTAAAGAATATTGAGCAGAGTTTTCTGTGCTATATAGTATGTCCATATTCATTAT
The DNA here is from genome assembly GCA_022376925.1 of Tragulus kanchil. Classification (NCBI taxonomy): domain Eukaryota; kingdom Metazoa; phylum Chordata; class Mammalia; order Artiodactyla; family Tragulidae; genus Tragulus; species Tragulus kanchil. The sequence continues at coordinate 113,700,671 of JAIOJX010000023.1, read as the reverse complement.
CTATTTTATATATAGTAATGTGTATGTGTAAATTCCAGTCTCCCAATATGTACCTTTCTATCCTTTATCCCTGGTAAATGTAAGTTTGTTTATACCTCTGTAACTCTATTTGTGTTTTGCATATAGGTCCATTTGTATCCTTTTTTTTTGTTTGTTTCTGATTCCATGTATAAGGGATATCACATGATATTTAGTTTCCTGAGGAGCCTCCATTCTGTTTTCCACAGTGGCTGTATCCACTCACCTTCCCCCCATCAGTGTAGGACGGTTCCCTTTTCTCCACACTATTTCCAGTCTTTGTTATTTGTAGACTTTTTAATGATGGTCATTCTGATTGGCGTGAGGTGATACCTCATTGTAGTTTTGATTTGCATTTCTCTAATAATTAGTGATGTTGAGTATCTTTTCCTCTGTCCATTGACCATCAGCATTTCTTTTTAGAGAAGTGTCTATCTAGTGTTCGTCTGTGGTTATTGTGATAGTATACATTTGTATAACCCAATACAATATTATTGCATCCATTCAGAGTAAATTGAATGTGGTTAAACATATTGTAAGATCGTTCCATTAACTAAGTAGTACAATTACTCATTTATATTAAATTTTAAAAGATCAGGATGTGTATTAAAATATTTAGGATGACCTTTAAGAGAATAGAATTAGAATGTATACTTAGATGATAAAAAGGTAAATGGGAAACTGAAAAAAAAAAGATTTTTTATAAATGAAGAAAATAAAGGAGTAAGAAATATAGAATAGTTGGGGCAAATAGAAAATAGCAATATAGCAAATTTAAATGGAAATGTATCAGTAAGTACTCAAATAAAGCAACGACAGAATTGCTTAAGCACAAAAACATTTTATAGTCCTAGAAAGAATTTATGCTTTAAATACTATTTTAAATGTTTAAGACTTTAGATTTTCAACCTTTGAGCACAATAAATATTTGTTGAATATCCATCTTGGTTCAGACTCACAGGCTCTTAACATGTACGACTGAAAGCATGTTATCTGTTCCTGAGAAGCTCAGTTTCTTTCTATAAAAAATGATGTGATTTAGGGCTTCCCTGGTGGTCCAGTTGGTAAAGAGTCCACCTTGCAGTGCAAGGGCCACCAGTTCAATCCCTGGCCCAGGAATATCCCACATGCTATGGAGCAGCTGGGCTGGTGTGTCCAATTGCGAGCCAGTGCTCTGGAGTACATAACACGTGCCCAGAGCCAGTGCCGTGAGGGAGACCACTGCAGTGGGAGGCCCACACAGGCTGAAGAGTAAGCATGGATGAAAAGTAAATCAATTAAAAAATCAATAAAAAGAGATCAAAATTACAAAAAAAATAAACAAAAAACCCTATAGTAATAAAGGCCTGTACACTTAAAAAAACTTTTTTAAAATGTGATTTTTAAATACCAGAAAAGACCTAAGATGACATGTTTTTAATTATATCAGCAAATCACATGCAAACTTTTCAGTTCTGTTTGCATTAAACTGTTTTGGTGGGATTATATATATATATATGTATATGTATATATATGTATATGCCTAGAAATATATTGCTGTGATTCTACTTTTGAGCACGGCAGGTAAGCATATTTATGCAGAATTAGCATGAATGAACCAGTTTGCAGCATCTGTTCAGTGCAGTGTGGCTTTCCCCCAGGGTGAAAATGTCAAAATGGCATAGCAACTTTTTGGAAAAGGAAAAGTGAACTTTCATTGTTTCCAGGCAGACATAAATATCATTGCATGACAGACTGATGAATGGACTCAGGAAAGGGAAACTGAAAAAAAGATTTTTTATAAATGAAGAAAATAAAGGAGTAAGAAATATAGAATAGTTGGGGCAAATAGAAAATAGCAATATAGCAAATTTAAATGGAAATGTATCAGTAAGTACTCAAATAAAGCAACGACAGAATTGCTTAAGCACAAAAACATTTTATAGTCCTAGAAAGAATTTATGCTTTAAATACTATTTTAAATGTTTAAGACTTTAGATTTTCAACCTTTGAGCACAATAAATATTTGTTGAATATCCATCTTGGTTCAGACTCACAGGCTCTTAACATGTACGACTGAAAGCATGTTATCTGTTCCTGAGAAGCTCAGTTTCTTTCTATAAAAAATGATGTGATTTAGGGCTTCCCTGGTGGTCCAGTTGGTAAAGAGTCCACCTTGCAGTGCAAGGGGCACCAGTTCAATCCCTGGCCCAGGAATATCCCACATGCTATGGAGCAGCTGGGCTGGTGTGTCCAATTGCGAGCCAGTGCTCTGGAGTACATAACACGTGCCCAGAGCCAGTGCCGTGAGGGAGACCACTGCAGTGGGAGGCCCACACAGGCTGAAGAGTAAGCATGGATGAAAAGTAAATCAATTAAAAAATCAATAAAAAGAGATCAAAATTACAAAAAAAATAAACAAAAAACCCTATAGTAATAAAGGCCTGTACACTTAAAAAAACTTTTTTAAAATGTGATTTTTAAATACCAGAAAAGACCTAAGATGACATGTTTTTAATTATATCAGCAAATCACATGCAAACTTTTCAGTTCTGTTTGCATTAAACTGTTTTGGTGGGATTATATATATATATATGTATATGTATATATATGTATATGCCTAGAAATATATTGCTGTGATTCTACTTTTGAGCACGGCAGGTAAGCATATTTATGCAGAATTAGCATGAATGAACCAGTTTGCAGCATCTGTTCAGTGCAGTGTGGCTTTCCCCCAGGGTGAAAATGTCAAAATGGCATAGCAACTTTTTTTGGAAAAGGGAAAAGTGAACTTTCATTGTTTCCAGGCAGACATAAATATCATTGCATGACAGACTGATGAATGGACTCAGGAAAGGGGACAAAATGAAGTGATTTTATCATTTGATTAGTCTTGTATATTCTTTCCAAATTTTCTGGTCGTGCCAAAACATGCTTTTTGTCCTAAGATTGCAGATTCCATCCAGTTATTCAATTGTGAGCACTGGACATTAAAGAATGTGATGTTATTGTATGGCATTCTACAGTAGAAGATGCTGACATGCTTATGGTCTAAGTCACATATGGTTCCATGTTTAAGAATACAGGATGCTTGTTAGGTAGTTTTCACATGCATTTATAATATTTCACATAAATTCATACCTAAGTACTGATATGCAGATAAGTATATGGATGTGTAAATACATATACATTATACACACACACACACACACACACACATATATATGTGTGTGTATATGGATACATATAGCTTCCCTCATAGCTCAGACAGTAAAGAATCTATCTGCAGTGCAGGAGACCCGTATTCAATCTGGGTCAGGGAGATTCCCTGGAGGAGGGCATGGCGACCCACTCCAGTAATCTTTCATGGAGAATTCTATGGATAGAGGAGCTTGCCAGGCTACAGTGTTCATGGGGTCACAGAGTCAGACACAACTGAGCGACTACCACACTCTGTTTTTTCACTTTTATGAGTACATATATAAATAATATATAAATATTAAAACATGACTATATAAATATACAAATACAAATGCATGCACATACAGAATTCTTATCAAACTAGAGTTTTTTATAATGCAAAACTCTCCCTAAATATCATTAGCAATTTGTATTGCTGTTCATGATAAATGACTATTGCACTCTGACTTGATACATGAGCATCAAAAGTCTTGAATATAACTCATATTTAAATTAATTTAACTTTCATCAAAGTCAAAATGTGCTTTCACTCAACTCTATTTTTTGCCCTATTTTCTTAAATGTATCTTTCTCAATCCTGTATCTTCAGTTCAAATGTGAATTCTTTTCTTTCCTAAAATAAAATTTTCTTTTTGGTTCAGTGCAGTGTGGCTTTCCCCAGGGTGAAAATGTCAAAATGGCATAGCAACTTTTTTGGAAAAGGAAAAGTGAACTTTCATTGTTTCCAGGCAGACATAAATATCATTGCATGACAGACTGATGAATGGACTCAGGAAAGGGGACAAAATGAAGTGATTTTATCATTTGATGAGTCTTGTATATTCTTTCCAAATTTTCTGTTCGTGCCAAAACATGCTTTTGTCCTAAGATTGCAGATTCCATCCAGTTATTCAATTGTGAGCACTGGACATTAAAGAATGTGATGTTATTGTATGGCATTCTACAGTAGAAGATGCTGACATGCTTATGGTCTAAGTCACATATGGTTCCATGTTTAAGAATACAGGATGCTTGTTAGGTAGTTTTCACATGCATTTATAATATTTCACATAAATTCATACCTAAGTACTGATATGCAGATAAGTATATGGATGTGTAAATACATATACATTATACACACACACACACACACACACACATATATATGTGTGTGTATATGGATACATATAGCTTCCCTCATAGCTCAGACAGTAAAGAATCTATCTGCAGTGCAGGAGACCCGTATTCAATCTGGGTCAGGGAGATTCCCTGGAGGAGGGCATGGCGACCCACTCCAGTAATCTTTCATGGAGAATTCTATGGATAGAGGAGCTTGCCAGGCTACAGTGTTCATGGGGTCACAGAGTCAGACACAACTGAGCGACTACCACACTCTGTTTTTTCACTTTTATGAGTACATATATAAATAATATATAAATATTAAAACATGACTATATAAATATACAAATACAAATGCATGCACATACAGAATTCTTATCAAACTAGAGTTTTTTATAATGCAAAACTCTCCCTAAATATCATTAGCAATTTGTATTGCTGTTCATGATAAATGACTATTGCACTCTGACTTGATACATGAGCATCAAAAGTCTTGAATATAACTCATATTTAAATTAATTTAACTTTCATCAAAGTCAAAATGTGCTTTCACTCAACTCTATTTTTTGCCCTATTTTCTTAAATGTATCTTTCTCAATCCTGTATCTTCAGTTCAAATGTGAAGTCTTTTCTTTCCTAAAATAAAAATCTGTTTTCTGAAAGAATATATTTTTAAAAAGTCACAAGGACTAGAATTTACAAGTAACTTCTCAAACCCTGACACTTCACAAACAAAATATGCTTTCAGAAACTCAGAGACAAAGTGATTAGTCATTAAAATTTAGATTTGATAGTCAGGAAAATTACAATCAGTTTAAATTTTTGAGAAGACTACCATGGAGTAAAGTAATCCTCCCCATTGTCAAAAGAGAAGTTTGGGGCTTTTTTGGCAACAGTATAAATTATTTTCTGCAGAATTTATTTTGCTCTTAATTTCTTACCTAAGCACTTGTCTCCACCTGTTTAATCTCCACTGGTAATTACACCTTATTTCAAATGCTGTGAACATTTGTTCAGTGTAGGGTAAGAAATGCATCAACTCTTTCATGTCTGAACCTGATTGAAAGCCTGAAAATTACACATTTTAAGCAATGAGTTGGACTGCAAGCTTCTGATGAAATCTTAAAGTGACTTACTAAAATAATGCTTCTTATATTTGTCAAGAAGAGCAAACATAATTTTATCCTAAGTTAGTAGTAAAGAAATCAGAAGTTTTTATACTGAACACATGCAACAATTATGTTTTTAATGTCAGGGTTAACGTGAGGTAACTGCAGTTCAGATTATTTAAACTTTAGCATGTTTTATAATGTTTTGAGTTAGCAGCCAAACATGGTAATTATGGAGAATCTATGATAAATAGCGACTACCACACCCCCTGTTTTTCACTTTATGAGTACATATATAAATAATATATAAATATTAAAACATGACTATATAAATATACAAATACAAATGCATGCACATACAGAATTCTTATCAAACTAGAGTTTTTTATAATGCAAAACTCTCCCTAAATATCATTAGCAATTTGTATTGCTGTTCATGATAAATGACTATTGCACTCTGACTTGATACATGAGCATCAAAAGTCTTGAATATAACTCATATTTAAATTAATTTAACTTTCATCAAAGTCAAAATGTGCTTTCACTCAACTCTATTTTTTGCCCTATTTTCTTAAATGTATCTTTCTCAATCCTGTATCTTCAGTTCAAATGTGAAGTCTTTTCTTTCCTAAAATAAAAATCTGTTTTCTGAAAGAATATATTTTTAAAAAGTCACAAGGACTAGAATTTACAAGTAACTTCTCAAACCCTGACACTTCACAAACAAAATATGCTTTCAGAAACTCAGAGACAAAGTGATTAGTCATTAAAATTTAGATTTGATAGTCAGGAAAATTACAATCAGTTTAAATTTTTGAGAAGACTACCATGGAGTAAAGTAATCCTCCCCATTGTCAAAAGAGAAGTTTGGGGCTTTTTTGGCAACAGTATAAATTATTTTCTGCAGAATTTATTTTGCTCTTAATTTCTTACCTAAGCACTTGTCTCCACCTGTTTAATCTCCACTGGTAATTACACCTTATTTCAAATGCTGTGAACATTTGTTCAGTGTAGGGTAAGAAATGCATCAACTCTTTCATGTCTGAACCTGATTGAAAGCCTGAAAATTACACATTTTAAGCAATGAGTTGGACTGCAAGCTTCTGATGAAATCTTAAAGTGACTTACTAAAATAATGCTTCTTATATTTGTCAAGAAGAGCAAACATAATTTTATCCTAAGTTAGTAGTAAAGAAATCAGAAGTTTTTATACTGAACACATGCAACAATTATGTTTTTAATGTCAGGGTTAACGTGAGGTAACTGCAGTTCAGATTATTTAAACTTTAGCATGTTTTATAATGTTTTGAGTTAGCAGCCAAACATGAAGTGCTTCTTTCATCACTTATCTAATTGGAGATAATGAGGAATCAACTTTAGTTTTAATCATGAGCAGTAATATTATTTTATTATCATTATCCCCATTTCTGTCACATAATGATATTATATTAGGGCCTAGTACAGGTTAATATAGCTTTTTATTCATGGATTTGTTAGAAAGAAGAAGGGAAAAAATGATCTTCATAGAAAGAAATGTGTGTGTAGAGATGACATATTGAGAAAAGTATTATTATTAAAATAATTTAGGCAAGAAATTACTTCGTCCTTTATATTTTCCTTATATCCTTAGTTCCTTAAAATTTTCATCCTGATGCTATGGCAAAATGTGAAACCTATGGCCTCTATTCCTTTATGATAATTTTCCCTTATCCTTACAACTCAAACTAGGTTTGCTTCTCTTTCTATTGTCATAGACAGTTAGTATTAAAAGTTACTATTCCTAAGATAAACATTATTATTTGGCAAGCTTATAGAAGAAAGTTGTAATTTTTTGGCTGAGTAGAATGAGAAATATTAATTATCTTTAACTTCTCCTCAAAATACCATCCAGTATATTTCCTTTTCACTCAGAAATAGCATCTGTTCGAAAGTTCCTTATATAAAACAGAAAGTTGCACATTAGAGTTGGGTCTTAAAAGAGTTTTAAAAATCACATGAAGGCAAGAGCTTGGCAGGACAGAGAAAGGACTTAAGAAGAACAGACGGAGATGAATCTTCGGCCAAAATAAGGAAAGCACATAAAACAGAACTTCTGATTACAATTCTGAAACTCAAATGTGTCTTCCTTGGCATAGAACCAGAGAGGAATGTAGCAACCAGCACTTTCTGTTTGGCACAGGTCTCAAAACTCTTTCATGTCTGAACCTGATTGAAAGCCTGAAAATTACACATTTTAAGCAATGAGTTGGACTGCAAGCTTCTGATGAAATCTTAAAGTGACTTACTAAAATAATGCTTCTTATATTTGTCAAGAAGAGCAAACATAATTTTATCCTAAGTTAGTAGTAAAGAAATCAGAAGTTTTTATACTGAACACATGCAACAATTATGTTTTTAATGTCAGGGTTAACGTGAGGTAACTGCAGTTCAGATTATTTAAACTTTAGCATGTTTTATAATGTTTTGAGTTAGCAGCCAAACATGAAGTGCTTCTTTCATCACTTATCTAATTGGAGATAATGAGGAATCAACTTTAGTTTTAATCATGAGCAGTAATATTATTTTATTATCATTATCCCCATTTCTGTCACATAATGATATTATATTAGGGCCTAGTACAGGTTAATATAGCTTTTTATTCATGGATTTGTTAGAAAGAAGAAGGGAAAAAATGATCTTCATAGAAAGAAATGTGTGTGTAGAGATGACATATTGAGAAAAGTATTATTATTAAAATAATTTAGGCAAGAAATTACTTCGTCCTTTATATTTTCCTTATATCCTTAGTTCCTTAAAATTTTCATCCTGATGCTATGGCAAAATGTGAAACCTATGGCCTCTATTCCTTTATGATAATTTTCCCTTATCCTTACAACTCAAACTAGGTTTGCTTCTCTTTCTATTGTCATAGACAGTTAGTATTAAAAGTTACTATTCCTAAGATAAACATTATTATTTGGCAAGCTTATAGAAGAAAGTTGTAATTTTTTGGCTGAGTAGAATGAGAAATATTAATTATCTTTAACTTCTCCCTCAAAAATACCATCCAGTATATTTCCTTTTCACTCAGAAATAGCATCTGTTCGAAAGTTCCTTATATAAAACAGAAAGTTGCACATTAGAGTTGGGTCTTAAAAGAGTTTTAAAAATCACATGAAGGCAAGAGCTTGGCAGGACAGAGAAAGGACTTAAGAAGAACAGACGGAGATGAATCTTCGGCCAAAATAAGGAAAGCACATAAAACAGAACTTCTGATTACAATTCTGAAACTCAAATGTGTCTTCCTTGGCATAGAACCAGAGAGGAATGTAGCAACCAGCACTTTCTGTTTGGCACAGGTCTCAAAATGTGACTCCAAAAAACCAGACTTTTGGCACAGTGAGACCTCAGACATCCAAATGAATGGCTGACTTTTTCTGTTTGCACATGAACTGAGCAATGCCATCCCAGCCTACATGTATATGAAGCTGACTATTCGTGTATATCATGTTTCAGTCTCCAGGATTATCATTCCCCTATCTTTTTTGATTACACAGACTAATAGTTTCCAATATTTGTTGATATTGTGTGTGTATGTGTCCAGTGTCTTGGATTGGGAAGTCATATGAGGAAACATGTAAATTATATGTTATCAAATTGTTAAGACATGTCAAAGAAAGATGAGGAATGTACCGAAAGAACATGCTTTGAAGGAGTTTCCACTAGACAACTTTGAAATCATTTGAGCACAAAAAATGATTATAAACGTTTGTAATTTTCTGATAAAAATGGAAATCTGTAAGGAAAGAATAAAAATAAAGTGTTTCTTAAAGGCAGTATTCTTTAATAGATATAAAAAGATTGATAGAATTAGCAAATCAACACTTGAAAATCATAAAGGTATCATTTATTCAGACAAAACTAATCAACGCATGGTAAAATTATTTGATAAGATATTTATCACAAAAGTGACATTTTTATAGTTGTAAAAACTAGGCAAATAGCACCTTAAGTGATCAAAATGAAGACCATCAGCAATGGGATAAATGTATGTTGTGACATCTGACATGAAATACTGGGAATAATCAATATGACTTATGTACAAGAGAGAATATTATGTAAATCCAAATTGAGGAACATTCCAGAAAATAATCACTGTGGGGTCTTAAAAAATTGCAAGGTCATGAAATAGAAAGGAAGAGGGACAAATTATTCCAAGTTAAAAAGCATTAAAAATTCATAATGTGTGGCATCCAAGCATCACACATAATCTTGGCCAGACATTTTTTTTTTTTGGCTTCAAAGACATTATTAAATTTGGATAAATTTAAATAATAAATCATTTACCTCAGCTCTTGACCCCCTTCTGTCTACTCTCAATGGAAGCATCTGAGTTATTCAAGTGAAGCATAAAATAGATTATATTATCCACCCGTTCCAACCATCCAATGACAAACTATTAGGGCAAAATTCAAACTCCTTACTATAATCACGATGACTTATTATTTGAAACTGGGACATTTTGGAGAGTGAATACACACTAATTAATAATCACCCCTAAATAACAGGCATAAGCTTTGTGTATATGATCACCTTCATTATGGAATCTAAGGTAGTCCCCATTAATTACCCAATCTTCTCCTATTGTGTTTCCATTACTATTCTGTTGCAATTACTTTGGGCCTTTCTGCTCCTATGAACAAACTAATAAATCCTAAACCACAGGGTCTTTGCCAACATTACTTAGCTTTGCCTGGAAGGCTTTTGCCACAGATTTCCTTGCAGTGCCCTCTTTTATTTCCTTGAAGTCCGTATAGAAAAGTCACTTTCTCAGTGATGTCTTCCCTAGCTTGTTTATGTAAAATGTCAATGTCTCATCTCTAAAATTTCATCTCTCTCTGTTCTACCTTATGATAGCAATTGATTTATATATTTATGGACATAGAATATATAGTTTAATGATTTACCTTGACTGTTATTTCAATTCCATATGAGAATGTAAAAAAAAGGGCAGGTATTTTGGGTTTGTTGGATACAGTATATATCCTTAGCTCTTACAATAATGCCTAGCACTTGAAAGACAATCAATAAAAATTTCTTTAAAGGAAAAAATACTGTACTTTATCATTGCAATGAAAAATATTAAATTGACTGAATATTTAAGAAAAATAAATTCAGGAGTTATATGAAGAGTCAGCCTAGGTCTTTACTATAATGCATATCTTTATTCATGACAGTAAAAAGAAATTGAGCATTGGTTACATTAACATAATAACATATATTTATATCAGAGTCATAATAATAAAATATAAATAGTGAATTCTGAGCAGCATTCAGTTATTCTTCATCCTCAGACTGAGTTGAATGGATGTAATTTTATTGTTGTGCTTGCATCTCACTGATTAATTGTTAGATAGAATATTATTTTTCAATTTTTGAAAGGCATCTGAGTTATTCAAGTGAAGCATAAAATAGATTATATTATCCACCCGTTCCAACCATCCAATGACAAACTATTAGGGCAAAATTCAAACTCCTTACTATAATCACGATGACTTATTATTTGAAACTGGGACATTTTGGAGAGTGAATACACACTAATTAATAATCACCCCTAAATAACAGGCATAAGCTTTGTGTATATGATCACCTTCATTATGGAATCTAAGGTAGTCCCCATTAATTACCCAATCTTCTCCTATTGTGTTTCCATTACTATTCTGTTGCAATTACTTTGGGCCTTTCTGCTCCTATGAACAAACTAATAAATCCTAAACCACAGGGTCTTTGCCAACATTACTTAGCTTTGCCTGGAAGGCTTTTGCCACAGATTTCCTTGCAGTGCCCTCTTTTATTTCCTTGAAGTCCGTATAGAAAAGTCACTTTCTCAGTGATGTCTTCCCTAGCTTGTTTATGTAAAATGTCAATGTCTCATCTCTAAAATTTCATCTCTCTCTGTTCTACCTTATGATAGCAATTGATTTATATATTTATGGACATAGAATATATAGTTTAATGATTTACCTTGACTGTTATTTCAATTCCATATGAGAATGTAAAAAAAAGGGCAGGTATTTTGGGTTTGTTGGATACAGTATATATCCTTAGCTCTTACAATAATGCCTAGCACTTGAAAGACAATCAATAAAAATTTCTTTAAAGGAAAAATCCTGTACTTTATCATTGCAATGAAAAATATTAAATTGACTGAATATTTAAGAAAAATAAATTCAGGAGTTATATGAAGAGTCAGCCTAGGTCTTTACTATAATGCATATCTTTATTCATGACAGTAAAAAGAAATTGAGCATTGGTTACATTAACATAATAACATATATTTATATCAGAGTCATAATAATAAAATATAAATAGTGAATTCTGAGCAGCATTCAGTTATTCTTCATCCTCAGACTGAGTTGAATGGATGTAATTTTATTGTTGTGCTTGCATCTCACTGATTAATTGTTAGATAGAATATTATTTTTTCATGTTTTTGAAACATTCACTTTCCTATTCAGAATTGTGTCTTTTAAGTCCTTTTTATTTGGTTCTTAGTGATATATTTCTTTTCTCTAAAATCATAAGAAGTTTATTCATTGTAGTTTCTATTAAATATAATATTTTATGTTATTCTAACATAAAGAATTTACAGCAATATCTTATTAGGTTTAGGAATTAGAAACATGTTTAAAGGATTAAAATATAAGCTTACTTTCATAAATGTGGATTTGAAGTCAGCAACTTGGGCTGCAGTTCCAGAACCGTACTGTATTCCTATATGATTACTCTACCATTGCATAAAATCTTCCAGCTTTAAGACCTTCTTCCATGGTTATTATACAATGGAATTCATTTTAAGCACTTAGTGTTACATTGTTTTTTTTTATTAGCTATATAATAAGCTGTCTCTTTTAAGGTACTCTATTTTTATTAGGTTTTATTTTTATTGGTGATCCTCTTTGTCCAATAATTTACATATGCATAGATATTTGCAATGATGAGTATATTCAATTTTATATCATGTGTTTTGCTTAATAGCATATCATCAATAAGCTTAATGCTGCAACATAATATGCATAATTTTAATTTTAATAAAATGTACATTATTCCATCTAGTGATGATATCATAACTTACTCAAATCTGAGACTAGTATTAAGCAGTTAATTAAAATGCTTAACTTACAAATCTGATAGGATGTAGTGAGAGGCATTGACATAAACTCATTGACAAATCAATAAAAATTTCTTTAAGGAAAATACTGTACTTTATCATTGCAATGAAAATATTAAATTGACTGAATATTTAAGAAAAATAAATTCAGGAGTTATATGAAGAGTCAGCCTAGGTCTTTACTATAATGCATATCTTTATTCATGACAGTAAAAAGAAATTGAGCATTGGTTACATTAACATAATAACATATATTTATATCAGAGTCATAATAATAAAATATAAATAGTGAATTCTGAGCAGCATTCAGTTATTCTTCATCCTCAGACTGAGTTGAATGGATGTAATTTTATTGTTGTGCTTGCATCTCACTGATTAATTGTTAGATAGAATATTATTTTTTCATGTTTTTGAAACATTCACTTTCCTATTCAGAATTGTGTCTTTTAAGTCCTTTTTATTTGGTTCTTAGTGATATATTTCTTTTCTCTAAAATCATAAGAAGTTTATTCATTGTAGTTTCTATTAAATATAATATTTTATGTTATTCTAACATAAAGAATTTACAGCAATATCTTATTAGGTTTAGGAATTAGAAACATGTTTAAAGGATTAAAATATAAGCTTACTTTCATAAATGTGGATTTGAAGTCAGCAACTTGGGCTGCAGTTCCAGAACCGTACTGTATTCCTATATGATTACTCTACCATTGCATAAAATCTTCCAGCTTTAAGACCTTCTTCCATGGTTATTATACAATGGAATTCATTTTAAGCACTTAGTGTTACATTGTTTTTTTTTATTAGCTATATAATAAGCTGTCTCTTTTAAGGTACTCTATTTTTATTAGGTTTTATTTTTATTGGTGATCCTCTTTGTCCAATAATTTACATATGCATAGATATTTGCAATGATGAGTATATTCAATTTTATATCATGTGTTTTGCTTAATAGCATATCATCAATAAGCTTAATGCTGCAACATAATATGCATAATTTTAATTTTAATAAAATGTACATTATTCCATCTAGTGATGATATCATAACTTACTCAAATCTGAGACTAGTATTAAGCAGTTAATTAAAATGCTTAACTTACAAATCTGATAGGATGTAGTGAGAGGCATTGACATAAACTCATGATAGGTATACAAATATAATCATAAAGCCTTTTAAGAGAGCAAGTTTGTTCCAAACTTGAAACATATTTCTTCTCATTGACCCAGCAATTCCATTTCTGGGAATCTCTCCTAAAGAAATTATCAGAAATGAGGACAAAGATTTATGCACAAAGATTTTATCATGCCATTATTTATGGCAGCAAACAATTGGAAGCAATCCAAATGTCCAGCAATGAATGATTACCCGTATTGCAGTGCAGTCATAAGAATAAAGAACAGGCAGCTCTTTTAAAATATGCTTTGGAAGAGTTTTAAAATAGGGAACATACTTAAAATATAATGTTAAAAGAAAAACAAGAGATTTTATATGTATACATTTTTTACATGTACATAAACAAGAAAATATTTGCAGTGTTATCACTGAGTAGAGATATTATAGGTGATTTTTGAAATTGTATCAATTTTCCACATCTTCTATGATGAGCATGGAGCAGGATAAAGCTAATTTTTAAATGAAACTCAAGATAGTGTTAAATTACTAACAGGGACATTTATGTGGAGGCGAGACATTTTGAATGATTTGGCATGCTGTGTGTTATTGTTAGACACTGATGGCGTGCCACCTTTGTTGTGAGCACGATGAGGCATCCCACAGGCAGTGTCAGGCCATAGCCAGCCATTTTCAGCTCCTCTCGGCTCTGTAGAAAGTTTCCACATTGCCGTGTTATAAAAGGAGAAAAAAGTTGAAGTCTTATGAAGTTACAGACTAATGAACAGTAGCAGCAGGTTCATCTACAATCCAATTACTTGGAAAGTAAATGTACCATATCTAGTTAGTGGTATTGTTTAATATTTAATCCTGTGAAATGAAGGCATGAACATTAAAGCTCTATAGCAAACCCTAGAAGCATGAAAATAAAGTATAAAGGTAGCAGGTCTTAATATTTCTACTGAAAAGCAAAATCCTGTATCAAAAATTGCACTTATGTAGACTGCACATGTGCTTCTACAACAGGAGAGATGAAAACTAATTCAGTCCTCATTTCTTCTGTCCAAAATAATTAAAGCTGTATTAGGTTTGTCACAATCTCTGAGACTGTCTTTCCAGATTCTGTAATGACTGACAGTCTATTTAAAAATGAGCATTATTTAAAGTCACATAGTTTTGAATTTGTACTTTTAAAAATAAGGTTCTAATAAAAACAAAGTAGGAAGCTGATTTAGACTCATTGTTATAGGGATTATGACTTCCTATTTCTCCTGACCCCTCATACCTAGAGAAACTGAGACCTCCAAATTTCAAGCTCACTCTCATCAGGACTTAAACCAATCCCCATCTAGGAAGAACACACTAAGCCATCTTCTTACCAGTGGTAGAATTTTCAACTGTCTCTTTTACTCTTATTATAATACATGGAAATATATAGTGAATCTACCAATGAGTAGCAAGTACACTCAACTGCTGAGTAGTTTATAAAAACGCCACGTTTGCTTATTCACTATAACTAGATTCCTAGGTCAAATTCTGACTGCGCACAATTTCATTGACACCCAGCAGATGCTCTTAATTCCCAGTATTTTCCTTTACAGCTCACACCACACCTAGTTCTCATTCTCTTCCCTGTAGCATCTTCAGTTCATTTTATATGTACTCAGCTACTCCAAGTAATCTAGTGTCACGCCAGATAAATCATACTGAATTTTGAAGTATATCCATAGCGACTAATACACCTGAATTTTGTATTCCACTCACTTTATTGACCTCCTTTTTATTTTCTGGAAAAGGAAATGGCAACCCACTACTTTATTCCTGTCTGGTAGATCCCATGGCCAGAGGAACCTGTTGGGCTACAGTCCATGGGGCTGCAAAGAGTCGTCCCCAATTTAGCAACTAAAATGAAAGTATTTTCTGTAAGTAACAGACAAAACCATAACAGTTTTATTCTGGGAACATTACCTACTTTTAGTTGCAAATGTTTTCGCCAAGACCATGTAGCCTGACTTGAAGTTGTCTCGTTTTCTCAAGAATCAATCTCCTTAGTCATAGGGATTTATTTGAAAAATGGCAAATGTCAACTCTATCAGACTTTTAAGATTTTTCAAATTTGAATTGGACAAGGGCTACTTTCACTTACAGAAAAACAAGATGACACCAAAAACTGGCAATGTTGGTAGTTTAGTCGCTCATTCGTGTCCAACTCTTGTGACGTATATGGGCTATATAGCCTGCTAGGTTTCTCTGTCCATGGGATTCTCCAGGTTAGATTACTGGAGTGGGTTCCCATTTCCTTTTCCATGGGACCTTTCCAATTCAGGAACTGAACATGAGTTTTGTGTATTGCAAGCAGATTCCATAGCTATAGGACATAGTTTGTAGATAATGTTGATCCCTCACCCACATCCTCTTAGCTGTTAATATTTCCTTGCATGTTCATCAGGACTTAAACCAATCCCCATCTAGGAAGAACACACTAAGCCATCTTCTTACCAGTGGTAGAATTTTCAACTGTCTCTTTTACTCTTATTATAATACATGGAAATATATAGTGAATCTACCAATGAGTAGCAAGTACACTCAACTGCTGAGTAGTTTATAAAAACGCCACGTTTGCTTATTCACTATAACTAGATTCCTAGGTCAAATTCTGACTGCGCACAATTTCATTGACACCCAGCAGATGCTCTTAATTCCCAGTATTTTCCTTTACAGCTCACACCACACCTAGTTCTCATTCTCTTCCCTGTAGCATCTTCAGTTCATTTTATATGTACTCAGCTACTCCAAGTAATCTAGTGTCACGCCAGATAAATCATACTGAATTTTGAAGTATATCCATAGCGACTAATACACCTGAATTTTGTATTCCACTCACTTTATTGACCTCCTTTTTATTTTCTGGAAAAGGAAATGGCAACCCACTACTTTATTCCTGTCTGGTAGATCCCATGGCCAGAGGAACCTGTTGGGCTACAGTCCATGGGGCTGCAAAGAGTCGTCCCCAATTTAGCAACTAAAATGAAAGTATTTTCTGTAAGTAACAGACAAAACCATAACAGTTTTATTCTGGGAACATTACCTACTTTTAGTTGCAAATGTTTTCGCCAAGACCATGTAGCCTGACTTGAAGTTGTCTCGTTTTCTCAAGAATCAATCTCCTTAGTCATAGGGATTTATTTGAAAAATGGCAAATGTCAACTCTATCAGACTTTTAAGATTTTTCAAATTTGAATTGGACAAGGGCTACTTTCACTTACAGAAAAACAAGATGACACCAAAAACTGGCAATGTTGGTAGTTTAGTCGCTCATTCGTGTCCAACTCTTGTGACGTATATGGGCTATATAGCCTGCTAGGTTTCTCTGTCCATGGGATTCTCCAGGTTAGATTACTGGAGTGGGTTCCCATTTCCTTTTCCATGGGACCTTTCCAATTCAGGAACTGAACATGAGTTTTGTGTATTGCAAGCAGATTCCATAGCTATAGGACATAGTTTGTAGATAATGTTGATCCCTCACCCACATCCTCTTAGCTGTTAATATTTCCTTGCATGTTGACTCAACCTCCCTCTCATAACACCGGCACTTCTGTATGTGGACTTTCTTACCTACTAAACTCTCTCTGTGCACATGTTTGGCAAGTCAGTACAATTAACCCTTCTTAAGAGCAGCCATCACTGGTGACTGACAAGAGTTGGTAGGTTAAATACTCGAACTCCCTCATCCTTCAAATGGAATATAGGATGGAGCTAAATGATCCATACCATTTTGTGACTGACTTACCCAAGAATCCTGGGCATTTTCAAAACTTCATTTTCTTTGTTTCTAGTCTATTAATCACATAAATATTCTACTAGTACCTACTCTTAACTCTTAATTGAGAAATTAGATTGTTTGATATTTGGATCCCAGAAAATCCAAAAATAGTTATAAATCCATCCTACACTGTGTTCATAAGGCAGGCTGAATAATGCCTCCTCCCTTGGAAAATTTCTATGCCCTCATGCCTGGAACCTGTGGAAAAAAAATAGATTTTGGGAATATGATGAAATTAAGGAAATGGCAAGATTACCCTCCATTATCCAAGTGGCCTAAATGAAGTCAAATGTATTATTATAAGAGGGAGGCAGAGAGTGATTTTTATCACACCACAGAGGCAAATACTCCTTCCACAAACGAAGGAATTTTGGCAGTCTCCAGAAACAGGGTCAAGGACAGACTCCCCCTAGCATCTCTGGAAGAGTGAGACCCTGTCATACCTTGATTTGGGCCTAGTATTATCTATTTTGAACTTTTGACCTCTAGAACTGAAAGAGAATCCATTTTTGCTGTTTATACCATCAAGTTTGTGGTGGTTTGTTACAACAGCCACAGGAAACAGACACCATCCCATTGAGTACTAACGTACAAACCATGTATTTCAGAGACTACGTCTCTAATGCTGTTGGTCCTTGAAGACCCTTTTCTTCCCTTTGCTAACAGGTTTCCCTTCTCTAACTGCTCATCCGCTGAAATCTTACCTAGCTTGAGTCCTGGCTGGATTCCAGGTTAGACAAACTACACTGAGTTTATACCACACCAAATCATCTTATGAAGAATTTGCTGAATTAGCAGTTTCCCTAAAATATGACAATACTAATACCCATTTTAGTTTTGTTTTATTTGTGTCTTTCTGCTAATTGATCACTTTAAACTCACTTTGAAATAAATTGTCAATGGGCACACTTCCTGATATATTTTTACTTCTGAATTAGCCAGTCAACCACATGTAGGTTTATCCTAACCTGTATACATAGAACAATTAAAGAACTCTTAAAATAGTGGCTTGAGGTACCATAACTTGAAATATTAATATAAACAAATTGCATTTCACTGTTTTTTATTTACTTTTGTTTTGTTGTAAACATCCAAAATACACTAATTTTAGGCATACTGATTTTTTCCTAAACATAAAGAACACTGGATTTAGACCTAATGCCTGTAGGAAAGTATCTTTGTGACTCATATTTCTACCTTGGAATTTGTCTTGCTAAATTATTATAATAAGAGATAGCAAAAAGGTAAGAGAGTTTGAGTATTGCTGAACCACTTATTAGCTGTAAAAGGCTAGTGTTAATCTGTCAGTCATGTGCAACTGTTTGTGGCTCAGGGACTATAGCACATGTGGCTTCTCCATGGAATTCTATAGGCAAGAATACTGGAGTTGGTAGACATTCCCTTCCCCAGGGGTTCTTCTTGACCCAAGGGTCAAACCTGGGTCTCCTGCATTGCAGGGGGATGCTATATTGCCTTGAATATTGCTGAACCATTTATTAGCTGTAAAAGGCTAGAGCATTTACTGCATCTTTGACTCTGTTTCTAGATCAGTGAAGTAGATATACTTTTTTCTGCCACATAGAATTTCTGTAAGGATTAAACTGGATACCATATAGTGTACTAGTTGAGTGTAACACATCAAATTATTGTGCCCACATATTGTGATACACTAAATTCGAGAAAGGTGTTAAAACAGTATCATAAATATCTCTGACTGCTTCACCTTCTCCATTCCTTTGTCATTACAGGAAGATTTAGTGTCAGAAACTTGCATCCTAAATTTGTGTTTACTTAACAGAAGTTCTGTGGGAAGATGGCATCAGTAATAAGTATACCTTTAAATATTATAGGTAAATTATAATCATTAACAATGAAGTAAAATATATATACCTATGACCTATTCAGATCAATATGTGGCAGGAAGCAGCAAAACCCCATAAAAAATAAAAATTAAAAAAAAAAATTGGAAAAGGTCAGATTATACAATTTACACTATTCTTAGAATCAAAGTTATCTGACTCTTCCAGTAGAAGCAGAGTTGCCATTTGGGATCTGTAATGCAATGTACATACATAGGAATGGCCCAGATCATGGAGTCTCTGCTTTGCTAGAACTTTGTCCATATCTACTAAAAGCAGTTCCTTTCTACACCCTGTCTATTATGCCACTAGAATCTCAGCCTACTTTGTGGCAGATACAGAAATAGCACCACCCACTTCTATTCCACCCATCTACCCACAGGACTAAAACACCTTGTCTAAACAACCATTCCTCTGGGCTCACATTTCTGCTCTCAAGGAATGAGGAGAAATCCTTGACAGATTCCTGGACATTTTGCTCCTTTTGCCATTCTCTTTCCCAAGTTCCCACTTCTCAATAACTTACTCATTGATTCAGAGAACACTGGCAGCATTTCATCTAGCAAATGGTCTCTGATAGCCTAGACTAAATTTGTCTTCCTTCTGCCTTGAAAATTCCTACTCTTGAACTTAGCATGCTATTAAGTGAAAATAAATTAAGACTTAGTGCCTACCAAGAACAGGGGCTCAGTGATTGTGCATTGAGTAAATAAATAAATGAGTCAACACTAAGGTAAGAGCTGAGTATACAGAATTTTCTCATAATAGAAATATTATAAGTACCATATAGCTTTCTTGGGGTGTCCCCTGAAAGTTATTTAATACAAAATGCCACTAAACTATAGTTTTGCTTACATAAAAAGAGCACACCCTCATTCTAATATTCAGTTTTTATGTTAATTGAAATTTATAGTTGGCTTTGAAAAAGAGCTGTGTAAAAGAATGGTAGACAGCACCTTCCCCCACAGAAAAAAAAAATCTTAAGAACAACAGGGTTACATAATGCATTTTGTAAAATTCAGAGTTAGAAAAGTTATAAGAACAAGGACAAAAACTTTTTACTCTTAGCTCAAGGAACATTCTTATACCACTGTGAAATAAATGAATATTTTGGAACTAAGGATAAAGATATATCATACATGGTACAGTATATATAATGTATGATGCATGTATATCTCAAACACACAATTTAAGATATTCACCAAGTCACTGCAGATATTTAGCTGAAAAATGAGTTAGTGAGACATGTTTCAGTTTTTATTACTTAATGCAGAAATAATTTAAAGAAAAAATGTTTTGACATTCCATTAATTCATGTAATGTATGGTACATTAAAACCATTATTTGTTCAACTGTATAATATTGTCCATTTTATGAACCAAGGTTGGGGGCAGTCTTTAAGATTGAACCCAAGGATTAATTCTTTCCTATAATACTGCAGTAAATACCCTTTGTTGACTGTAGATCTTACATTTGCTATCTCAATCTATGAGTTGCTTAACTTCATTGAACTTCAGTTATTTCTCAATAAGATGAGAACAATAAAAATATATCTCAGCATTGGTGTGAGAATTAAAATGAGGAAATATATCTGGCACATGACAGAAGTCAAATAATATTCCTTCAGGCTATGATGTAAATATGTTGGGATTGGGTATAGGAAGGAAGGTAACCTTCGGCAACCTTGTCTGATTTGTCTTCTTGGTCTCTACAAAATTCAGGAGAATTATGAATGAACATCCAGGTCTGTATAGAAGTGTGCAGTTCTGCTCTTTAATGTTTATAATGTCCAATTAGCTCTATTCCTGCATCTGCACAATTTAAGCAGATGTCACAGAGGGAACTGTTGAATCATGAATCCAGATTGGGTCAGCAGTCTACAGCCCACAAGTCAAATCCAGCCTGCTAATCATTTTGTAAATAAAGTTTTATTGTTAACACAGCATGTTCATTTATTCATATACTGTCTGTGGCAGAGTTGAATTGTTGCAACAGAGACCATAAGGAAAATGATCTTATATTTAGCTCTTTAGAGAAAATGTTCACTGAGCCCTGATTTACACAATTGAAGAAAAGAAAGCTATAGTACAGTTAAGATTGACTTTATTTGATTGAAGGGGATAATTTTTAATAGAAGTAGGATTTGGAATATACATGCAGGAGACTCAAGAAGAATTGTTTCTTTTCAGTTTTTTTATGGGAGTGTAGTTGATATACAGTGTTGTGTTAATTGTTAGTGTACAATGAAGTGATTCAGTTATGCACATACATACATTTCTTAATATTATTTTCCATATGGTTTATCACAGGATATTGAATATAACTCTCTGTGCTGTACAGTGGGGCCTTATTTTTTTACCGGTCCTGTGTACAGAACATTTTATCTGATAAACTCAGCTTCCACCTCCATCCTTCTTCCAATCCCCTTCCCCTTGGCAACCACCAGTCTGTTTTCTATGTCCATGATTCTGTTTCTGTTTTAGAAATAGATTCCTTTCTGTCATAAATTAGATATAAGTGATATCATATGGTGTTTATATTTTTCTTCCTGATTTACTTCACTTAGTATGATAATCTCTACTTTCATCCATGTAGTTAAACATGTCATTTTTTATGGCTGAGTAGAACTCTGTTGTACACATATGGTGTGTTTTCTTTATCCAGTCATCTGTTGATGGACATTTAAGCTGTCTATGTCTTGGCTATGATGTAAATATGTTGGGATTGGGTATAGGAAGGAAGGTAACCTTCGGCAACCTTGTCTGATTTGTCTTCTTGGTCTCTACAAAATTCAGGAGAATTATGAATGAACATCCAGGTCTGTATAGAAGTGTGCAGTTCTGCTCTTTAATGTTTATAATGTCCAATTAGCTCTATTCCTGCATCTGCACAATTTAAGCAGATGTCACAGAGGGAACTGTTGAATCATGAATCCAGATTGGGTCAGCAGTCTACAGCCCACAAGTCAAATCCAGCCTGCTAATCATTTTGTAAATAAAGTTTTATTGTTAACACAGCATGTTCATTTATTCATATACTGTCTGTGGCAGAGTTGAATTGTTGCAACAGAGACCATAAGGAAAATGATCTTATATTTAGCTCTTTAGAGAAAATGTTCACTGAGCCCTGATTTACACAATTGAAGAAAAGAAAGCTATAGTACAGTTAAGATTGACTTTATTTGATTGAAGGGGATAATTTTTAATAGAAGTAGGATTTGGAATATACATGCAGGAGACTCAAGAAGAATTGTTTCTTTTCAGTTTTTTTATGGGAGTGTAGTTGATATACAGTGTTGTGTTAATTGTTAGTGTACAATGAAGTGATTCAGTTATGCACATACATACATTTCTTAATATTATTTTCCATATGGTTTATCACAGGATATTGAATATAACTCTCTGTGCTGTACAGTGGGGCCTTATTTTTTTACCGGTCCTGTGTACAGAACATTTTATCTGATAAACTCAGCTTCCACCTCCATCCTTCTTCCAATCCCCTTCCCCTTGGCAACCACCAGTCTGTTTTCTATGTCCATGATTCTGTTTCTGTTTTAGAAATAGATTCCTTTCTGTCATAAATTAGATATAAGTGATATCATATGGTGTTTATATTTTTCTTCCTGATTTACTTCACTTAGTATGATAATCTCTACTTTCATCCATGTAGTTAAACATGTCATTTTTTATGGCTGAGTAGAACTCTGTTGTACACATATGGTGTGTTTTCTTTATCCAGTCATCTGTTGATGGACATTTAAGCTGTCTATGTCTTGGCTATTGTGAAGCGTCTTGCTGTGAGCATAGGGGTGCATGTAACTTACTGAATTATAGGTTTGTCTGGATATGTGCCTAGGAGTGAGGTTGTTGGATCATATAGTAATTCTTTTTTTTTTTTTTTTTCTGAGGAACTTCCATACTCTTTGCCACAGTGGCTACTTCAATTGCATTTCCATGAACATTGTAAGAGGATTCTATTTTTTCCATACTCTTTCTAGCCTTTGTTATTTGTAGACATTTTAATGATGGCCATTCTGACTGATGTGAGCTGGTACCACATCATGGTTTTGATTTGCATTTTTCTAATAATAATTTATGTTGAGCATCTTTTCATGTGGCCTTCTATATTTCTTCTTTGGAGAAATGTATATTTAGATCATCTGCCCATTTTTTGCATAGAGCATTTTCATTGTTGTTGAGTTGTATGATCTGTTTATATATTTTGGATAATAAGGCATTGTCTGTCTCATCATTTGCAAATATTTTACCCCATTATGTAGGGTGTCTTTTCATTTTTTTTTATGGTTTCTTTTGCTGGGCAGAAACTTGTATGTTTGACTAGGTCCCACTTGGTTTTTGGTTGTTGTTGTTATTCATTTGTTTTTATTTCCATTGCCTTGGAAGACTGACCTAAGAAAACATTGGCAACAATTTATGTCATACAGTCTTTTGCCTATGATCTCTTCTAAGACTTTTATGGTGTCATATCTTTAGTTTAAGTCTTTAAACCACGTTGAGTTTATTTTTGTATATGATGACAGGCTGTGTTTTAACTTCATGGATATATATGTGGCAGTCCAACTTTCCCAACACCGCCTGCTGAAGAGACTTTCATTTTCTCATTATATAACCTTGCCTCCTTTGTGGAAGATTAATTGAGCATAGGTGTGTGGGTTCATTTCTGAATTCATTATTCTGCCCCATTGAGCCACATGTCTCTTTATCAGTACCATGATTTTTGAAATAGATTCCTTTCTGTCATAAATTAGTCATTTTTTTTTTTGGCTAAGAGAAAAGAACTCTGTTGTACACATATGGTGTGTTTTCTTTATCCAGTCATCTGTTGATGGACATTTAAGCTGTCTATGTCTTGGCTATTGTGAAGCGTCTTGCTGTGAGCATAGGGGTGCATGTAACTTACTGAATTATAGGTTTGTCTGGATATGTGCCTAGGAGTGAGGTTGTTGGATCATATAGTAATTCTTTTTTTTTTTTTTTTTTCTGAGGAACTTCCATACTCTTTGCCACAGTGGCTACTTCAATTGCATTTCCATGAACATTGTAAGAGGATTCTATTTTTTCCATACTCTTTCTAGCCTTTGTTATTTGTAGACATTTTAATGATGGCCATTCTGACTGATGTGAGCTGGTACCACATCATGGTTTTGATTTGCATTTTTCTAATAATAATTTATGTTGAGCATCTTTTCATGTGGCCTTCTATATTTCTTCTTTGGAGAAATGTATATTTAGATCATCTGCCCATTTTTTGCATAGAGCATTTTCATTGTTGTTGAGTTGTATGATCTGTTTATATATTTTGGATAATAAGGCATTGTCTGTCTCATCATTTGCAAATATTTTACCCCATTATGTAGGGTGTCTTTTCATTTTTTTTTATGGTTTCTTTTGCTGGGCAGAAACTTGTATGTTTGACTAGGTCCCACTTGGTTTTTGGTTGTTGTTGTTATTCATTTGTTTTTATTTCCATTGCCTTGGAAGACTGACCTAAGAAAACATTGGCAACAATTTATGTCATACAGTCTTTTGCCTATGATCTCTTCTAAGACTTTTATGGTGTCATATCTTTAGTTTAAGTCTTTAAACCACGTTGAGTTTATTTTTGTATATGATGACAGGCTGTGTTTTAACTTCATGGATATATATGTGGCAGTCCAACTTTCCCAACACCGCCTGCTGAAGAGACTTTCATTTTCTCATTATATAACCTTGCCTCCTTTGTGGAAGATTAATTGAGCATAGGTGTGTGGGTTCATTTCTGAATTCATTATTCTGCCCCATTGAGCCACATGTCTCTTTTCATGCCAGTACCATGCTGTTTTGATCACTGTAGCTTTGTA
Organism: Tragulus kanchil; assembly: GCA_022376925.1. NCBI lineage: Eukaryota > Metazoa > Chordata > Mammalia > Artiodactyla > Tragulidae > Tragulus > Tragulus kanchil. The sequence goes on along the minus strand of JAIOJX010000023.1, from coordinate 113,675,463 downwards.
GTATCTGAAGTCTGGCTTTGTTCTTCTCTTCAGGGTTGTTTTGGCAATTCTGTGTCTTTCATGATTCCATATGAATTTCATGATTATTCTTATGTGAAAAATGTTATGGGCAGTTTGAGAGCGTGGAATATACATCTCTTTGAATCATATTCAATATCCTTCATTAATGTTTTACAGTTCTCAGTGTATAAATCTTTCAACTCCTTGGTCAGTTTTATTCCTAAGTATCTTAGTATGGGGATTGTGATTTTAAAAGTTTTTTTTTTTCTTAATTCCCTTTCTGATATTTCATTGTTGATATAATGAAAGTGGAAGTGTCAGGCACTCAGTCGCTTCCAACTCTTTGCAACCCTGTGGACTGTAGCCCACCAGACTTCTCTATCCATGAAATTGCCCAGGCAAGAATACTGGAGTGGGTAGCCATTCCCTTCTCCAGTGGATCTTTGCAGCCCAGGGATCAAACCTGTGTCTATAGCCAGATTCTTTATGATCAGAGCCACCAGTTGGTATAAAGACATGCAACAGATTTCTGTATATTAATCTTGTATTCTGCTGCCTTGATGACAATTCAGTTTCTTGAAACAGCTTTTGAAACTGACTATAGATTTCAGTAGCAGTAAAATGTGACAACTTCAACTTCCATATGGATCACTCAGAGTAAACATTGATTCAGTTTAAAGGATTTTGTCTTTGGTACAGTTAAAATTTTAAAGTGGTTATCTAAGAAAACATTGGCAACAATTTATGTCATACAGTCTTTTGCCTATGATCTCTTCTAAGACTTTTATGGTGTCATATCTTTAGTTTAAGTCTTTAAACCACGTTGAGTTTATTTTTGTATATGATGACAGGCTGTGTTTTAACTTCATGGATATATATGTGGCAGTCCAACTTTCCCAACACCGCCTGCTGAAGAGACTTTCATTTTCTCATTATATAACCTTGCCTCCTTTGTGGAAGATTAATTGAGCATAGGTGTGTGGGTTCATTTCTGAATTCATTATTCTGCCCCATTGAGCCACATGTCTCTTTTCATGCCAGTACCATGCTGTTTTGATCACTGTAGCTTTGTAGTATCTGAAGTCTGGCTTTGTTCTTCTCTTCAGGGTTGTTTTGGCAATTCTGTGTCTTTCATGATTCCATATGAATTTCATGATTATTCTTATGTGAAAAATGTTATGGGCAGTTTGAGAGCGTGGAATATACATCTCTTTGAATCATATTCAATATCCTTCATTAATGTTTTACAGTTCTCAGTGTATAAATCTTTCAACTCCTTGGTCAGTTTTATTCCTAAGTATCTTAGTATGGGGATTGTGATTTTAAAAGTTTTTTTTTTTCTTAATTCCCTTTCTGATATTTCATTGTTGATATAATGAAAGTGGAAGTGTCAGGCACTCAGTCGCTTCCAACTCTTTGCAACCCTGTGGACTGTAGCCCACCAGACTTCTCTATCCATGAAATTGCCCAGGCAAGAATACTGGAGTGGGTAGCCATTCCCTTCTCCAGTGGATCTTTGCAGCCCAGGGATCAAACCTGTGTCTATAGCCAGATTCTTTATGATCAGAGCCACCAGTTGGTATAAAGACATGCAACAGATTTCTGTATATTAATCTTGTATTCTGCTGCCTTGATGACAATTCAGTTTCTTGAAACAGCTTTTGAAACTGACTATAGATTTCAGTAGCAGTAAAATGTGACAACTTCAACTTCCATATGGATCACTCAGAGTAAACATTGATTCAGTTTAAAGGATTTTGTCTTTGGTACAGTTAAAATTTTAAAGTGGTTATCTAATGATTCCAATGTGATCAAACTTGGTTGACTACCCATATCTTCTCCACATGTTATTATAATCATATGATTGTCAAAAATCAATAAACTGGACAATCATAGTGACTTGTGGATAAGAGTTCTAACACTGACTTTATAGGTTTGCATTCAAACTTGTGATTTATCAGAAGTTAGTGCTTATTTAGTGAAATATTATTTGGTTCCCTATTTGCAGTATAGATAGATAAATAGATAGATAAAAGTAATATATCACTACTTTTCATGCCCTGGTTTGTCTTTCATTAGCTATTCAAAGACTGAAACTGAAGAACTGAGCAATTACAACTGTCTAGTTTTAATATCTTTCATATTCAAAGCTCTCAACAAATGTTTTATGATGCCAATACATCAAATTTATTGTAGTTGTCCTATGTGACTAATTCAGGGTAGATTGTCTAATCTTTTCTTTGGAAGAATTTTAAAGAGTATATGCATTCCTAAATGCAATACAAAAGAGCACAAAAGAAAAAGAAAAATCCTATATAGTTTATCTCACAGAGGCATAAAGATTGTTAACATATTTCTCTGAACAGGTTTAATATTCTCTGTGTCTGTATATCTCTTTCTCTTAGCATCTACTGTACAGACCACTTTGTCTCTGCCTCTTTTTTTTTCAGCTACACTTTACTGTCTGTCTATATACGTATACACCATTGTTTTTAGTATTCCAACGTAAAAGTTTGTTATAATTTATTTTGGAAATTTCCCATCGCTAGTAACAAACTATATAGTGTTTTATTTATTCACAGGTGTAAATAAAGCTAGGATATCTACCAAAGGCTTTTTTTCATCTCCATCTCTTACTTCTTTTGACAAATTCCTGAAGTAGTAATACTGGGTTAAAGTGTATTTTTTCATTCAGTTGCTAACTTACACATAGTTTATAGGATAGCTACCATTCTATTTTTCTCTGTTTGAGTGTTGCCTTTGAACAGTATAAACATATCAAAAGGACTTTTATTATAACACCAAAAGACTGTGAAGACTTGTTCTCATTTAATTCAGAAATCCAGATATCAGAGTTCACACAAAAATATGCTAGAAAATATGCGTTTGTCTATAATGGGCCCTAAAAGTATTTGTTCAAACACACACAACCTCTTTAGTGGTGTAAAAGTGGATAGTATATAATATTATTCCACATTTATATCCTTGTATATATGAAGGTAGTAATAGAAATATGCAAATACTTACATTATGTCTAATATAATGGGAGCTAATCTACTACAGGATTTATTTCACGAAAGAAATGGTTATCATGGCTTCCTAAATGTTACTATATGAAAAAAGGATTGAACTAAATCAAAATCATTATTGTACAAGGAATGAATGTTTTTAGCTTGATGTGGCTGAAAAAGTCTTATGTTTCCTTTAAGATATTGTTTTCAAAGATATATAGCATTTATTCTAAAATATTTTCAGTACATCTTTGAAAACAAAAATTGTGCTGATTTTGCTGAGGAAGAAAATGAAATTTCTTAATTTCATTTAAAATAAGTCATTGTATTGCCCATTTAGTAAAGCAGCCAAGATCTTTATTGCTTAATATATAAAATAGAGGCTGCTGAGTATTCTATAAGTTAGGTAATTAAATTGCCTATCATAAGAAATAACCTATTTTTTCTTTAATCAGTCTGCTAGAGCTTACATATTTATTGGTATTATATAAAAATCTAGATAGGTATTCATTCAAAATTATATAAACAAAGGGGAAATTTCTATTTTTACTAAACACTGAGAAACAAAAATACGAACCAAGCCATTTTCTTCTCTAGGGAATCTTCCCAGGCCTGGGGACAGAGTCCACATCTCCTGTGTCTCCTGCATTGGAGGCAGATCCTTTACCTCCTAAGCTATTGGGGAATTCCATTTACTGAATATAGCCTTGCTCAATTTAGAAAGCACAATCCTGCAGTTTAACAAATTAGCATTATTTATCCACATAAAAATTTTTACCTGTACTGAAAATTGTGGTAAATTATTTTGATCTGAAAACGGCTTCTTGACTGGGTTAAGTGTATTTTTCATTCAGTTGCTAACTTACACATAGTTTATAGGATAGCTAAAAGTGTTGCCTTTGAACAGTATAAACATATCAAAAGGACTTTTATTATAACACCAAAAGACTGTGAAGACTTGTTCTCATTTAATTCAGAAATCCAGATATCAGAGTTCACACAAAAATATGCTAGAAAATATGCGTTTGTCTATAATGGGCCCTAAAAGTATTTGTTCAAACACACACAACCTCTTTAGTGGTGTAAAAGTGGATAGTATATAATATTATTCCACATTTATATCCTTGTATATATGAAGGTAGTAATAGAAATATGCAAATACTTACATTATGTCTAATATAATGGGAGCTAATCTACTACAGGATTTATTTCACGAAAGAAATGGTTATCATGGCTTCCTAAATGTTACTATATGAAAAAAGGATTGAACTAAATCAAAATCATTATTGTACAAGGAATGAATGTTTTTAGCTTGATGTGGCTGAAAAAGTCTTATGTTTCCTTTAAGATATTGTTTTCAAAGATATATAGCATTTATTCTAAAATATTTTCAGTACATCTTTGAAAACAAAAATTGTGCTGATTTTGCTGAGGAAGAAAATGAAATTTCTTAATTTCATTTAAAATAAGTCATTGTATTGCCCATTTAGTAAAGCAGCCAAGATCTTTATTGCTTAATATATAAAATAGAGGCTGCTGAGTATTCTATAAGTTAGGTAATTAAATTGCCTATCATAAGAAATAACCTATTTTTTCTTTAATCAGTCTGCTAGAGCTTACATATTTATTGGTATTATATAAAAATCTAGATAGGTATTCATTCAAAATTATATAAACAAAGGGGAAATTTCTATTTTTACTAAACACTGAGAAACAAAAATACGAACCAAGCCATTTTCTTCTCTAGGGAATCTTCCCAGGCCTGGGGACAGAGTCCACATCTCCTGTGTCTCCTGCATTGGAGGCAGATCCTTTACCTCCTAAGCTATTGGGGAATTCCATTTACTGAATATAGCCTTGCTCAATTTAGAAAGCACAATCCTGCAGTTTAACAAATTAGCATTATTTATCCACATAAAAATTTTTACCTGTACTGAAAATTGTGGTAAATTATTTTGATCTGAAAACGGCTACTGCTGCCCCTTTCTGGCCCCATTCTTGCATGTCTTCTTTCTCCTACATCTCACTTGTTGCCATAGTCTGTACTTGAGGTGTATTACCATGATGGGACAACTGGTCAGGCTCTAGCATATGTCTAGTGAAACCAGTAAGATTTTACTGAAAACGTAAGGAATGTTCAGGATGTTCAAGGATTTGCTCTGGGGCTAAAGGGGGAACAGACTCCAGAGCAGTCAGTAGACCTAGCTGGTCTCTCTGAAAGACAGGTACAATAATAGAAATGAAGCAGTATCTAAGTCTTTATTCCTCTACAAGTCTTTGTCATTGTGTGTCTCCTACACACTTAACTCCATACCCTAAAAAGTGAACTTCTGTGTTCCATAAATGAATGCTATTTTTGTTTCCTATTTTTCCCGGAGATTTATGCTGTGGAGAATGTATGCATTTTTGGAGAGCTCTGTGTTTAAACCTCCTTAGAGGCTGGGGATGAGGTGGAGTTATAAATTACATAGTTTTCATGGCCTGAATTGCAGTAATTTTCTTAAAACTTATACAAGGTATATGCATGTGGAAGGATAGTTTGTCAGTTTTAAGCTTCAAAGACCAAGATCTTCAGTAATTTGCAGTCAAATGATTTAAGCTCATAAGTACTGAAACAAGTATTTCTTTTATTTCCATATTTGTAATGTGACAGTTGAGTTGCAGAATATCAAGTGCCATAATGCAAATTCATACTGTGTCACTTCTAAATACTAAATATGCACCTAAAATAACAATAGTTACAATAGCTAACATTTATTGAGTTCTCTTTCTGCCTAAGATATTTTGAAATACATCACATGGATTAATTTATTTGACCTTTAAAACGACAAGCCATTTTCTTCTCTAGGGAATCTTCCCAGGCCTGGGGACAGAGTCCACATCTCCTGTGTCTCCTGCATTGGAGGCAGATCCTTTACCTCCTAAGCTATTGGGGAATTCCATTTACTGAATATAGCCTTGCTCAATTTAGAAAGCACAATCCTGCAGTTTAACAAATTAGCATTATTTATCCACATAAAAATTTTTACCTGTACTGAAAATTGTGGTAAATTATTTTGATCTGAAAACGGCTACTGCTGCCCCTTTCTGGCCCCATTCTTGCATGTCTTCTTTCTCCTACATCTCACTTGTTGCCATAGTCTGTACTTGAGGTGTATTACCATGATGGGACAACTGGTCAGGCTCTAGCATATGTCTAGTGAAACCAGTAAGATTTTACTGAAAACGTAAGGAATGTTCAGGATGTTCAAGGATTTGCTCTGGGGCTAAAGGGGGAACAGACTCCAGAGCAGTCAGTAGACCTAGCTGGTCTCTCTGAAAGACAGGTACAATAATAGAAATGAAGCAGTATCTAAGTCTTTATTCCTCTACAAGTCTTTGTCATTGTGTGTCTCCTACACACTTAACTCCATACCCTAAAAAGTGAACTTCTGTGTTCCATAAATGAATGCTATTTTTGTTTCCTATTTTTCCCGGAGATTTATGCTGTGGAGAATGTATGCATTTTTGGAGAGCTCTGTGTTTAAACCTCCTTAGAGGCTGGGGATGAGGTGGAGTTATAAATTACATAGTTTTCATGGCCTGAATTGCAGTAATTTTCTTAAAACTTATACAAGGTATATGCATGTGGAAGGATAGTTTGTCAGTTTTAAGCTTCAAAGACCAAGATCTTCAGTAATTTGCAGTCAAATGATTTAAGCTCATAAGTACTGAAACAAGTATTTCTTTTATTTCCATATTTGTAATGTGACAGTTGAGTTGCAGAATATCAAGTGCCATAATGCAAATTCATACTGTGTCACTTCTAAATACTAAATATGCACCTAAAATAACAATAGTTACAATAGCTAACATTTATTGAGTTCTCTTTCTGCCTAAGATATTTTGAAATACATCACATGGATTAATTTATTTGACCTTTAAAACGAGCATTTGAAGCAGGTATTAATACCAAAAGTATCACATCTAGTGCAATATATCTATGAAATAACAAAGATGGAAGGAAACACAGGCAGCCTTCCTTTATTGTGCAACTTGGAAACATAGTTTATTTAATATAACCTTGAATTAGAGCAAGGACTGCCTGCTCATTTTTTCTCTTCCAAATTATCTTGGTTATTGTGGCATTTTTATCCCTATATAGAAATTTGAAAATTTGAAATGTACATTTTCAGCCGTTAAACACCACTCTTTAGCAACTATAAATTCATTTTTTATTCAGTTCACATTAAGGTTTTATAATCAGAAATGTTATAGGCATAAAATATTAGTAGCTAAGGTATTCACTGTGCATCTTTATAGTAAAAGCAATAACCATAAAAAGATACCTGTGTAACAGTTTTGGAACTCATTAACAGAAGCATCATCTCAGTATTGGCAAAAGATGGTAATTAGAATTGTCTTATGTTAATTTGAACTGCATGAGATTGTCAAATCTGACCACTTTTGACCTACAAAAAGGCCTTGCCTATGTTTCAACTTAATATTATGGATAAGGATTATACAATCTGTGAAAGATATCCATAGATGTAGATGAGGTACTTGTAACTCTGTCCAAAACTGAGATTAATTATACATTATTATAACTAAACAAATTTCTCTACCAGTGGATTAAACTTCAATATGTGTAACTACAATTCTTTTAGCCAATGAGTGCTCTGAAATTTACTAAACATGTGTTGCTTGGAATACATAATATATAACCATCAGCAATTTGCAGTCTATAACAGGAAACACAAATTGTATTCATGAGAACTTCAGTAAGTGTGAAGAGTCAGGTTTAATGAAGGTGTTCAGGGGCGGAATTTATGCAAGAATTTACATGAAGCCCAATCATGAACTGACCCCACAGACCTCTTAAAGGTAGACTGTAATAAGCTAGTAAATGTTTCTTTTTGGCCTTGAACCAAAAAAGCAGAGGTTATTAAGAAGGGTTTCACATAGCTTCCATAACTATCCAACACACGACACATATTTCATTTAATTAAAGCATGGTAGAATGCAGGAATTTGGTGATCTGTCTCATAATGCTCATAAGATTAGTAGTAATAAACTTTGCTAAATACTAAGTTTGAGAAAATGCTGTGCAGGCAGATGGTGACTGTGAGCCTCAAGTCTCTCCCAGAGCTGCAAACAGTACCATCTGCTGCTCGGCTGATTTCTTTTTTGTTCATTGGTATCAAATTTAATGGGGGATCACACTTTACATTTTAATTTTACACCCTGGCCACAAGGGTGGGAGCTCTTGTCTCCCTCAATATACAATTATTCAAGTTAATAAGGAATTTTTACTACCTTAAAAAAAAAACCAACCAACAAACAAAAAACAGAGACTCCTACTTTTCCATTCATGATGGGGTAATAAGAAATGACTTTATCTTTTTGTTTGAAACAAACTAAAACATCACATCAGGCATATCAACAACTTTTTTCCAGACCCTGGGTAAAAGTTTCTGGGTCAAGGCACATAGAGGAAAAGCCTGGATGAATCTTAGCAGACTTCCTGGGTTAAGGACTAAGACATGGGAGTTGGAGAAAACAAGAAAGGTAGAGATCACAGGGAAAATTATTAGAGAGGAGAATAATCCAGAGTGGTAACTCTGGATATCTGTAAAGGAGTCAACTCTGTATTTAGCACAGTGCTAATCAGCAAACCTGAGTGAGGAAACACTAGAGGCTTGAGAAGGAACCATCATAAAAGATTTAAGGTAACAATGCCTGTACTCATATTAGGCTAAGAATAATGTCCATCTATTCCCACTAATTCAGCTGAAATATTGTGTTATTCACATGGCTTTGGGAAAGTTACATAAAAGTATAACAGTTATTAAAATTGAGACCAAAGTGTCAAATTGTTTCCAAATAACTACTTTTCAAATGAAAGCTGAATGATAGTAATAGAAATTTTTTTAAAAATCCAAAAGTCAAAGAGGTAAAGCTCATAAGGTCTTCTATACATACAAAGATTAGTAGAAATACAAATAAGCAGGAAAATAGAATGCCCAATCAATTGAAATTGGCACAGATAATAAAATTAGCAGATAAGAACATTAAAGTAGTAATTAAACCAGTTCCCATATGTTGAAAAAGTACAGGGAAGATTTTCAAAGAGCAAATGTTTTCCCCATAGCAATTTTAAAGTGATAAAATTGACAAAACTAATCATTGGACACTCTGATAACAAGATTAGTAGTAATAAACTTTGCTAAATCTGGAGAAAATGCTGTGCAGGCAGATGGTGACTGTGAGCCTCAAGTCTCTCCCAGAGCTGCAAACAGTACCATCTGCTGCTCGGCTGATTTCTTGTTCATTGGTATCAAATTTAATGGGGGATCACACTTTACATTTTAATTTTACACCCTGGCCACAAGGGTGGGAGCTCTTGTCTCCCTCAATATACAATTATTCAAGTTAATAAGGAATTTTTACTACCTTAAAAAAAAAACCAACCAACAAACAAAAAACAGAGACTCCTACTTTTCCATTCATGATGGGGTAATAAGAAATGACTTTATCTTTTTGTTTGAAACAAACTAAAACATCACATCAGGCATATCAACAACTTTTTTCCAGACCCTGGGTAAAAGTTTCTGGGTCAAGGCACATAGAGGAAAAGCCTGGATGAATCTTAGCAGACTTCCTGGGTTAAGGACTAAGACATGGGAGTTGGAGAAAACAAGAAAGGTAGAGATCACAGGGAAAATTATTAGAGAGGAGAATAATCCAGAGTGGTAACTCTGGATATCTGTAAAGGAGTCAACTCTGTATTTAGCACAGTGCTAATCAGCAAACCTGAGTGAGGAAACACTAGAGGCTTGAGAAGGAACCATCATAAAAGATTTAAGGTAACAATGCCTGTACTCATATTAGGCTAAGAATAATGTCCATCTATTCCCACTAATTCAGCTGAAATATTGTGTTATTCACATGGCTTTGGGAAAGTTACATAAAAGTATAACAGTTATTAAAATTGAGACCAAAGTGTCAAATTGTTTCCAAATAACTACTTTTCAAATGAAAGCTGAATGATAGTAATAGAAATTTTTTTAAAAATCCAAAAGTCAAAGAGGTAAAGCTCATAAGGTCTTCTATACATACAAAGATTAGTAGAAATACAAATAAGCAGGAAAATAGAATGCCCAATCAATTGAAATTGGCACAGATAATAAAATTAGCAGATAAGAACATTAAAGTAGTAATTAAACCAGTTCCCATATGTTGAAAAAGTACAGGGAAGATTTTCAAAGAGCAAATGTTTTCCCCATAGCAATTTTAAAGTGATAAAATTGACAAAACTAATCATTGGACACTCTGATAATCAAGCAATGTGTACAACAGTAAAAATATCTGTGTGTGTAAACCTGCCACACTTAGAAACAGTGACAGTCTGTCATTCTTGCTTGAATCTGCACCGAAATTGCCCTGGTATGACAGAATAGAGAATTACCACATTTGGACAGGTCATGCATCTTCTCTGCAAAGTTTTAACGAGACTCACTGAATTTGGAACAGTGGATGATAGTCATGCTCAGTAGCAATGTCAATAGATCAGTATAAATTATGTAAGCTAATATGCATATCAGAATGGAAAAACAATATTTAAAATGAGACTCAGATGTTTCTACAACACCAATAAGTACACTTTATCAAGAAGAGCAAAAATATTAGGAAAAATATTTAAAGAAATAATGGCTAAAAAATTATTAGAGGAAAGGAGGGAGGCAGTGAGGGAATGAGGGAGAGAGAGATGGAAGGAGGAAAGAAAAGGTATGATTAAGACAAAATGATCTTCTCATAAGGTAAAGAGTTGAAAGAAAAAAGCATAGAAAAAAAAAAAAAAAAAGAAATCCATAGGAGAAAAACAAGACTATCATGTTCAAAGGACTCACAAAAGGATTAATACCTGACTTTTCATCAGAAACAAGGAGGCCAGAAGTGAATGAAATGACAAATTAAAAGTAATATAAGAGAAACAAAAACTCAAAGAATTCTGTATCTAGCCAAATATCCCGCAAAAGAGGAGCAATAAAGATATTCCAAAAATAAAAACAGAATAAGATAGTTCATTGCTGGAAAGTTAAAAAAGTAACAGTTATTAAAATTGAGACCAAAGTGTCAAATTGTTTCCAAATAACTACTTTTCAAATGAAAGCTGAATGATAGTAATAGAAATTTTTTTAAAAATCCAAAAGTCAAAGAGGTAAAGCTCATAAGGTCTTCTATACATACAAAGATTAGTAGAAATACAAATAAGCAGGAAAATAGAATGCCCAATCAATTGAAATTGGCACAGATAATAAAATTAGCAGATAAGAACATTAAAGTAGTAATTAAACCAGTTCCCATATGTTGAAAAAGTACAGGGAAGATTTTCAAAGAGCAAATGTTTTCCCCATAGCAATTTTAAAGTGATAAAATTGACAAAACTAATCATTGGACACTCTGATAATCAAGCAATGTGTACAACAGTAAAAATATCTGTGTGTGTAAACCTGCCACACTTAGAAACAGTGACAGTCTGTCATTCTTGCTTGAATCTGCACCGAAATTGCCCTGGTATGACAGAATAGAGAATTACCACATTTGGACAGGTCATGCATCTTCTCTGCAAAGTTTTAACGAGACTCACTGAATTTGGAACAGTGGATGATAGTCATGCTCAGTAGCAATGTCAATAGATCAGTATAAATTATGTAAGCTAATATGCATATCAGAATGGAAAAACAATATTTAAAATGAGACTCAGATGTTTCTACAACACCAATAAGTACACTTTATCAAGAAGAGCAAAAATATTAGGAAAAATATTTAAAGAAATAATGGCTAAAAAATTATTAGAGGAAAGGAGGGAGGCAGTGAGGGAATGAGGGAGAAAGAGATGGAAGGAGGAAAGAAAAGGTATGATTAAGACAAAATGATCTTCTCATAAGGTAAAGAGTTGAAAGAAAAAAGCATAGAAAAAAAAAAAAAAAAAGAAATCCATAGGAGAAAAACAAGACTATCATGTTCAAAGGACTCACAAAAGGATTAATACCTGACTTTTCATCAGAAACAAGGAGGCCAGAAGTGAATGAAATGACAAATTAAAAGTAATATAAGAGAAACAAAAACTCAAAGAATTCTGTATCTAGCCAAATATCCCGCAAAAGAGGAGCAATAAAGATATTCCAAAAATAAAAACAGAATAAGATAGTTCATTGCTGGCAGATCCATTTTATCAGAATTAATAAAAGAACTCCTTCAGACTGACACCAGATGTCAGAAATGATATCAGATGTTTTTTCAAATCTTCAGAAAATATAGAAATGCTGTAAGCATTAGGTATATAATCTTAATGTAAAAAATTCAATAGACATATATTTCTCATTTAGTCTCCTTACTTCTTTAATTGACACAAGATTGAACAAAGCAATATTGTATCACTGTGTTGTTTCAATTCTAATGACAATAATAGCATAAAGGATGTCACAGAGTATTGAGCAAATTTGCTATATTTTACATGAAATAAATAATTATTAATCTGTAGTAGTCTGTTATTAGATGTGTCTTATAATGTCATACTAAAAAATAAAAATAGGGGCTTCCCTGGTGCTCCACTGGGTAAAGAGGTCACCTTTCAGTGCAAAGGGCACCAGTTCGATCCCTGGCCTGGGAAGATCCCACATGCCGCAGAGTGGCTGAGCTGGTATGTCCAATTACGAGCCACTGGTCTGGAACACATGTGCCCAGAGCTGGTGCTCTGTGACGAGAGAGGCCAGTGTGATGGGGCCCACACAGGCCAAAGAATAAAGATGGATGAAAATAAATAAATGAAGGACCAATAAAAGAGGACAAAATATAAAAAATAGAAATAAAGTCAACAAATTAAATTGATATGGAACAAAAAACCAAGATAGAATTTTATGAGAAATGCAAGGTACATTTTATAACGATAAAGAGGTTGAAATCTCAACTACATAAGGTAGTTATAAATGCGTATTTACTTAAAATCAGAGCCCCCAAATATAGGAAGAAAAACTGACAAAAAAGGAAAGAAGAAAATGCAATTTAACAACTATAATTGGAAATTTTAGTGTCCTGTCCTCAATAATTTCTTTTTCTCTGTGTAGAAAAGCTAAATAGAGATTTAGTAGATTTATAGAACACTTGAAAAATAATTGTATCAATAACTAACTTCACGTAATTGATATATAGATCACCTCACTGAACAGCACAATAGACATTTTTTCAAACATGCATAGTAGGCCATAGAATAAGATTAAGATTGAAGTTAAACAAAGTTGTCAACCAAAATGGAATTAAATTGGAAATTAAAAAAAGAAATATTGAAAATCCTCCAAATATTCGGAAATTAAGCAGCATACTTTTAAGTAATCTTAATGTAAAAATTCAATAGACATATATTTCTCATTTAGTCTCCTTACTTCTTTAATTGACACAAGATTGAACAAAGCAATATTGTATCACTGTGTTGTTTCAATTCTAATGACAATAATAGCATAAAGGATGTCACAGAGTATTGAGCAAATTTGCTATATTTTACATGAAATAAATAATTATTAATCTGTAGTAGTCTGTTATTAGATGTGTCTTATAATGTCATACTAAAAAATAAAAATAGGGGCTTCCCTGGTGCTCCACTGGGTAAAGAGGTCACCTTTCAGTGCAAAGGGCACCAGTTCGATCCCTGGCCTGGGAAGATCCCACATGCCGCAGAGTGGCTGAGCTGGTATGTCCAATTACGAGCCACTGGTCTGGAACACATGTGCCCAGAGCTGGTGCTCTGTGACGAGAGAGGCCAGTGTGATGGGGCCCACACAGGCCAAAGAATAAAGATGGATGAAAATAAATAAATGAAGGACCAATAAAAGAGGACAAAATATAAAAATAGAAATAAAGTCAACAAATTAAATTGATATGGAACAAAAAACCAAGATAGAATTTTATGAGAAATGCAAGGTACATTTTATAACGATAAAGAGGTTGAAATCTCAACTACATAAGGTAGTTATAAATGCGTATTTACTTAAAATCAGAGCCCCCAAATATAGGAAGAAAAACTGACAAAAAAGGAAAGAAGAAAATGCAATTTAACAACTATAATTGGAAATTTTAGTGTCCTGTCCTCAATAATTTCTTTTTCTCTGTGTAGAAAAGCTAAATAGAGATTTAGTAGATTTATAGAACACTTGAAAAATAATTGTATCAATAACTAACTTCACGTAATTGATATATAGATCACCTCACTGAACAGCACAATAGACATTTTTTCAAACATGCATAGTAGGCCATAGAATAAGATTAAGATTGAAGTTAAACAAAGTTGTCAACCAAAATGGAATTAAATTGGAAATTAAAAAAAGAAATATTGAAAATCCTCCAAATATTCGGAAATTAAGCAGCATACTTTTAAGTAACCTATGATTCAAATAAGATATAATAAAGAGAAAATAAAAAATGTTCTGGGGCCTCCCTGGTGGTCCACTGGGTAGAAAGTTCACCTTGCAGTGCAAGGGGCACCGGTTCGATCCCTGGCCTGGGAAGATCCCATATGCTGTGGAGCGGCTGGACTGGTGTGTCCAATTACAAGTCAATGCTCTGGAGAGCATGCACCCAGAGCAGGTGCTCTTCAAGGAGAGAGGCCACTGCAGTGGGAGGCCCACACAGGCCAAAGAATGAAGATGGATGAAAATAAATAAAAAATCAATAAAAGAGGTCAAAATTTTTTTTAAAAGTTATGATTCAAAAATAACATATCAAAATTTATAGGAAGCAGCTAAAGCAGGAATTAGAAGAAAATGTGTAACCTTAAATGCCTTTACCAGAAATGAAGAAAATTTTCAGATAAATAACCTTTTCATATGTTAATACATTTTTAAAAGAAGAAGAAACTCAAAGTAAGCAGAGGGAGGAAAAGGAAATATATAGGAGATACCAGGGAAATATAAAGCAGAAAATTAGATAAAATCAGTAAAACCAAAAGTTGATTCTTTTAAATATCAATGCAGGAGAGCCCTTTTGGTTCGATTCTTAGATTATGAAGATCCCCTGGAGAAGGGAAAAGCTATCCACTCCAGTATTCTAGCCTGAAGAATTCCATGGCTTGTCCATGGATTGCAAAGAGTGCGATACAACTGAGTGACTTTAAGAAAGAAAGAAAAGCTGACAAGTGTTTATCTAAACTAAGACTGAAACAAATAAGACATGAATTAGCAAAATCAAAAATGAAAAAAAATAAATCACAACAGACCCTTTAATTAAAGGATTATTATATTTTTTAGCATTACATAGGACACCTTAAAAGGAAGTAGGCAAATTCCTAGAATGGCACATGTATCAAAATATATTCTAGAAGAAAAAAAATTAAAATAGACCTATCATAAGTAAATATATTGAGTTAATAATTAAAAATATCCCCACACAAGTAGTGAAAATTAAAAATATAACCGCACAGCTTAGATGACTTACTGGTAAATTCTATCAGATTATAGAGTTAGCATTATATTGATATGAAAATCAGACCAAGACCCTGAAAAAAAAAGAGAAATATAGACCAGTTGTCCACATGAGTATATTTACAAAAACACTAAAATATTAGAAATGAAAGTTAGCAGCACTTAAAGTGGGTTAGATGCCATAACCAAGTAAAGTTTATTCTAGAAACGTGAGGTGGGACTAACACTAGAAAATTAACAAAATATACACTATTAATAAAAGACAAAAAATACTAATTTAAATTGATACAATTAATGATATTCAGTGACTGAGCATCATAATTAAGTATAAAAGACTGAATTTCTTCTTCCTAACATCAGGAGCAGGGCAAGGATGTCTATTTGCATTAGCTCTACTAAACACTGTACTGAAAATTCTAGTAATTTCAGCAAATGAAAAATGTTTAAGGGCACTGAAGATATTCACGGTGGAAAGGGAGAGAAAAAAGATCTCTTTATTTGTAGGTGACATAGCAAATTCTAAGAAATACACACATAGAAAAATGGCTCTCCACAAGAGTCATGGGTTTGATCCCTGTGATCCCCTAGAGTAGAAAATGGCAACCCACTCCAATATTCTTTCCTGGAAAATTCTATGAACAGAGGAGTCTGGTGGATTGCAGTCCATGGGATCACAAAGAGTTGGACATAACCAAGCACAGACAGATATTTGTGTATTTTTAAGGGATTTCCTTTCACTCAAGCATATCCATGCTAATTAGGGATATATTTTGTTCTTTAGATAAAACTGAGAAGCATCTTATTTCAGAGTCTAATCCAACCTTCATAGAAAATGTAAACATTTTGGGCTGGCAGTGACTAGAAACATGATAGATAGGAAATTTGGCTTTATTTTCCTGCTAATTTTTCACATTTTTTTTCCTTTGGTGAAGTTGAAAACCTGATATTAAATGTGTACTTTTACTGATGAGACAATATGAGAATATGTGTATTTAAATTGAGAAATTTTAGGAAGTTTATCTTCATGTACTATGAAATTTGATATGATGAAAAATAAAATTTATTTAGTAGAATATTGTTCCAAGTAATTAAAAATCTGTGTTCCTTGAAACTCTAATAACTATCTACTTTTGAGCACAAACATGTCAGTAAATTGTATCCTCATACATAAAATGAGGAATTTGATTAGATAATGACTAGAAATATTGTCTATTTGTAAACAGTGCTCTTCTAGAACGTATACTGCTTTTCTATTGCTCTTGTTAATAAATTTCTTTTAGATAAACAAGGTTTTAGTTCTTGAAAAGGGTTTTATGGGACTAACACTAGAAAATTAACAAAATATTTTTAAAAATTTTTAAACAATTAATGATATTCAGTGACTGAGCATCATAATTAAGTATAAAAGACTGAATTTCTTCTTCCTAACATCAGGAGCAGGGCAAGGATGTCTATTTGCATTAGCTCTACTAAACACTGTACTGAAAATTCTAGTAATTTCAGCAAATGAAAAATGTTTAAGGGCACTGAAGATATTCACGGTGGAAAGGGAGAGAAAAAAGATCTCTTTATTTGTAGGTGACATAGCAAATTCTAAGAAATACACACATAGAAAAATGGCTCTCCACAAGAGTCATGGGTTTGATCCCTGTGATCCCCTAGAGTGAAAATGGCAACCCACTCCAATATTCTTTCCTGGAAAATTCTATGAACAGAGGAGTCTGGTGGATTGCAGTCCATGGGATCACAAAGAGTTGGACATAACCAAGCACAGACAGATATTTGTGTATTTTTAAGGGATTTCCTTTCACTCAAGCATATCCATGCTAATTAGGGATATATTTTGTTCTTTAGATAAAACTGAGAAGCATCTTATTTCAGAGTCTAATCCAACCTTCATAGAAAATGTAAACATTTTGGGCTGGCAGTGACTAGAAACATGATAGATAGGAAATTTGGCTTTATTTTCCTGCTAATTTTTCACATTTTTTTTCCTTTGGTGAAGTTGAAAACCTGATATTAAATGTGTACTTTTACTGATGAGACAATATGAGAATATGTGTATTTAAATTGAGAAATTTTAGGAAGTTTATCTTCATGTACTATGAAATTTGATATGATGAAAAATAAAATTTATTTAGTAGAATATTGTTCCAAGTAATTAAAAATCTGTGTTCCTTGAAACTCTAATAACTATCTACTTTTGAGCACAAACATGTCAGTAAATTGTATCCTCATACATAAAATGAGGAATTTGATTAGATAATGACTAGAAATATTGTCTATTTGTAAACAGTGCTCTTCTAGAACGTATACTGCTTTTCTATTGCTCTTGTTAATAAATTTCTTTTAGATAAACAAGGTTTTAGTTCTTGAATTTCTATGGAATTATTTTTATAGACATAGTTTAAGCAATTTTTTAAAAATATTTTATGCATATTTTTTGGATAGATGAAGAATTAAGTTGTAAAAATTGTTAACAAGCTTTTTTGATTAAACATACAAAAACTTTTTAAGAACATGAGATACCAATCTAAAGGAACTGTAACATGTTAATGGTAAGGGGGGAAAAAAGACACTACATCACTACTTGGACAAAATTACTTTGGTTTTAAAATATAACTAGCACTCAAAGTTTTGTTAATTATTTTAAAATGAAATGATGCATATTAAAGGAATCTAATTTTGATGATGAATATTTTCATGAGTATTTTGGTGGAAAGGCTATAATGGAGTTTTGCTGTTGTTCAGTTGCTTAATCCTGCCCAACTTTTTTGGTACCCACAAATTGCAGCCCTCCAGACTAACCTGCCTGTCCTTCACTATCTCCTGGTGTTTGCTCAAAAGCATGTCCATTGAGTCAATAATGACATGCACCATCTCATCTTCTTCTATAACCCCCTTCTCCTTTTGCCCTCAATCTTTTCTAGAATCAGGGTCTTTTTCAGTGATCCAGCTCTTTGCATACAGTGGACAAAATATTGGAGCTTCAGCCTCAGCATCAGCTTTCCAGTGAATACTGAGGATTAATTTCCTTTAGTATTGACTGGTTTGATCTCCTGGTTGCCCGAGGGATTCTCAAATTCTTCTCTAGCACCACATTTGAAAAGCATCAGTTCTTTAGCACTCAGCTTTATTTATGGTCCAACTGTCACATACAGACATGCATAACTACTGGAAAAACAATAGCTTTGACTATATGGACCTTGTTGGCAAAAGTGATGTCTCTGCTTTTAATATGATGAAAAATAAAATTTATTTAGTAGAATATTGTTCAAAGTAATTAAAAATCTGTGTTCCTTGAAACTCTAATAACTATCTACTTTTGAGCACAAACATGTCAGTAAATTGTATCCTCATACATAAAATGAGGAATTTGATTAGATAATGACTAGAAATATTGTCTATTTGTAAACAGTGCTCTTCTAGAACGTATACTGCTTTTCTATTGCTCTTGTTAATAAATTTCTTTTAGATAAACAAGGTTTTAGTTCTTGAATTTCTATGGAATTATTTTTATAGACATAGTTTAAGCAATTTTTTAAAAATATTTTATGCATATTTTTTGGATAGATGAAGAATTAAGTTGTAAAAATTGTTAACAAGCTTTTTTGATTAAACATACAAAAACTTTTTAAGAACATGAGATACCAATCTAAAGGAACTGTAACATGTTAATGGTAAGGGGGGAAAAAAGACACTACATCACTACTTGGACAAAATTACTTTGGTTTTAAAATATAACTAGCACTCAAAGTTTTGTTAATTATTTTAAAATGAAATGATGCATATTAAAGGAATCTAATTTTGATGATGAATATTTTCATGAGTATTTTGGTGGAAAGGCTATAATGGAGTTTTGCTGTTGTTCAGTTGCTTAATCCTGCCCAACTTTTTTGGTACCCACAAATTGCAGCCCTCCAGACTAACCTGCCTGTCCTTCACTATCTCCTGGTGTTTGCTCAAAAGCATGTCCATTGAGTCAATAATGACATGCACCATCTCATCTTCTTCTATAACCCCCTTCTCCTTTTGCCCTCAATCTTTTCTAGAATCAGGGTCTTTTTCAGTGATCCAGCTCTTTGCATACAGTGGACAAAATATTGGAGCTTCAGCCTCAGCATCAGCTTTCCAGTGAATACTGAGGATTAATTTCCTTTAGTATTGACTGGTTTGATCTCCTGGTTGCCCGAGGGATTCTCAAATTCTTCTCTAGCACCACATTTGAAAAGCATCAGTTCTTTAGCACTCAGCTTTATTTATGGTCCAACTGTCACATACAGACATGCATAACTACTGGAAAAACAATAGCTTTGACTATATGGACCTTGTTGGCAAAAGTGATGTCTCTGCTTTTTAATATGTTGTCAGATTTTGTCATAGCTTTTCATCCAAAGAGCAATCATCTTTTAATTTTGTGGCTGCAATTGCCATCCACAGTGATTTTGGAGCCCAAGATAATAGTCTTTCAATGTTTCCACCTTTTCCCTATCTATTGGCCATGAAGCAATGGGACTAGATGCCATGATTTTAGTTTTTTGAATGTTGGCTTTTGGCAAGCTTTTTCAAACTCCTGTTTCACCTTCAAGAGACTTTTTAGTTCCTCTTCACTTTCTGCCATAAGGGTAGTGTCATTTCCATACCTGAGGTTGTTGATATTTCTCCTGCCAGTTTTGCTTCCAGTTTGCAAATTCATCAAGCCTGGCATTTCTCATGATGTACTCTGCATATAAGTTAAGTAAGCAGGGTGACAATGTACAGCCTTGCTATACTTCTTTCCCAGTTTTGAACTAGTCTATTGTTCCATGTCCAGTTCTAGGTGTTGCTTCTTGTCCTCCTTATGGGTTTCTTAAGAGACAGGAAAGGTAGTCTGGTATTCCCATCTCTCAGAATTTTCCATTTTGTTGTGAATCCACAGTGTCAAAAGCTTTATCATAGTCAATGAAGCAGATAGTTTTTTGGAATTGCCTTGCCTTTTTTATGTTCCAGTGTATGTTGAAAATATGATCTCTGGATCATCCGCCTTTTCTAAATCCAGATTGTACATGGGAAATTCACAGTTTGTGTACTGTTGAAGCCTGTATCTTGAAAGATTTTGAGAAGTTCCTTCATTTTCATCCTGTTTTTGTTTGCTCAAAAGCATGTCCATTGAGTCAATAATGACATGCACCATCTCATCTTCTTCTATAACCCCCTTCTCCTTTTGCCCTCAATCTTTTCTAGAATCAGGGTCTTTTTCAGTGATCCAGCTCTTTGCATACAGTGGACAAAATATTGGAGCTTCAGCCTCAGCATCAGCTTTCCAGTGAATACTGAGGATTAATTTCCTTTAGTATTGACTGGTTTGATCTCCTGGTTGCCCGAGGGATTCTCAAATTCTTCTCTAGCACCACATTTGAAAAGCATCAGTTCTTTAGCACTCAGCTTTATTTATGGTCCAACTGTCACATACAGACATGCATAACTACTGGAAAAACAATAGCTTTGACTATATGGACCTTGTTGGCAAAAGTGATGTCTCTGCTTTTTAATATGTTGTCAGATTTTGTCATAGCTTTTCATCCAAAGAGCAATCATCTTTTAATTTTGTGGCTGCAATTGCCATCCACAGTGATTTTGGAGCCCAAGATAATAGTCTTTCAATGTTTCCACCTTTTCCCTATCTATTGGCCATGAAGCAATGGGACTAGATGCCATGATTTTAGTTTTTTGAATGTTGGCTTTTGGCAAGCTTTTTCAAACTCCTGTTTCACCTTCAAGAGACTTTTTAGTTCCTCTTCACTTTCTGCCATAAGGGTAGTGTCATTTCCATACCTGAGGTTGTTGATATTTCTCCTGCCAGTTTTGCTTCCAGTTTGCAAATTCATCAAGCCTGGCATTTCTCATGATGTACTCTGCATATAAGTTAAGTAAGCAGGGTGACAATGTACAGCCTTGCTATACTTCTTTCCCAGTTTTGAACTAGTCTATTGTTCCATGTCCAGTTCTAGGTGTTGCTTCTTGTCCTCCTTATGGGTTTCTTAAGAGACAGGAAAGGTAGTCTGGTATTCCCATCTCTCAGAATTTTCCATTTTGTTGTGAATCCACAGTGTCAAAAGCTTTATCATAGTCAATGAAGCAGATAGTTTTTTGGAATTGCCTTGCCTTTTTTATGTTCCAGTGTATGTTGAAAATATGATCTCTGGATCATCCGCCTTTTCTAAATCCAGATTGTACATGGGAAATTCACAGTTTGTGTACTGTTGAAGCCTGTATCTTGAAAGATTTTGAGCATTACCTTGCTAGTATGTAAAATGTGTGTAATTGTATGGTAGTTTGAACATTCTTTTGCATTACCTTTCTTTGGGATTGGAATGAAGACTCACCTTTTTTCAGTCCTGAGGCCACTGCTGAGTTTTCTAAATATGCTGGAACACTTTAAAAGCATCATCTTTTAGGATAGCTCAGCTGGAATTCCATCACATCCAGTAGTTTTGTTGGTAGTAATGCTTCCTAAGGCCCACTTGACTTTACACTCCAGGATTTCTGGCTCTGTGTAAGTGACTGGCTCATTAAGAGATTTATTGTTTAGTTCTTCTGTGTATTCTTGCTACCTCTTCTTAATCTCTTCTGCTCCTGTTAGATCCTTGCTGTTTCTGTCCTTAATTGTGTCCATCTTTGCATGAAATATTCCCTTGGTATCTCCAATTGTCTTGAAGTTTACATTATTCATATTTGTTTTAATCCAGTGTTTCTAAGAATGCATATAAGATATTGAAATTTTTTTTTTCTTGACTGTTGAATCACCATGTTTTCTAGTAGCATGGCAAAGTTATTCTATGCAGAATGTCCTTCTATAGAATTCTACCCTTAACATAATCTCAACTAGAATCAAATAAATTTCATCAGATGTACAGGGTAATAAAATCCCATCTCTCTCTCATTTGAAGTATTGTGACAGTAAACTAGAGCAGCTTGCTGCATAAGTGTCTGAAGCCCATAAAATCTTCCCGTGAATGTAGACTGTACAGTCAGTTTCAAGTAGGGTTCAAACTATTGTAATGTCACAAAATAGAATGGCAAATTTTGATTTTGTTGTGTTGTTAAATACATTTTCTCTCTCATCTTGCTTGATGTCCAGTATATCTGAATAAGAGAAGCACTGTTTTCTCAAGATTTTATTTTCCACTTTGGCGGACTATTTTTAAACACCATCACGCAATATGTTTCTGAGATACTACCATTTTGAACTTTCACAGTATGCTGTTATTCTTAAACAGTGTAAAATTTTTTCACCACAACAAGAGTAAACATGTTTAATTGATGCAAAGTATCAAGTAGAATTCAGTCACATTTTTCCTGTGAAAATTATTTTCACAGTAGATATTTTATACAGGATATTTTAAAAGTTAAGAATATATAGAAACACATATAGGTCACTCCTTGCCAGTATCCCAAAGAAGATCATATCTGAAGAGTGCAACAACATTAGAATGTCTCATTTTATTTTACGTTTAACTGAGCACGGAAGAAAGCCCTTTAATGCATTTAAACAAATAATAACACGTTTGATATTTTTAATTGTCTGCATTCCTTACATAAAAAAGAGATCCTTCCTTTATGATGTTTGGGGCACTGTGTAGCCAAAACGTTAGTCTTACCAGTATGATGTGTTATCCTCATAAATATTCCAACTGTTTATGTTAGTATATTTCGATTTCATTTGTCATTATTAATTTTCTTTATATTTGCAATTTAATTTAGGTAAAACTTCACAGTTGACACATCATAAATAATGATCTGATGCTGTCGTCTTTTACTGAGTGGAGACAGACAACTTTTGCATGTTTGTCCATGCTAAGAAATACTCTCTATTTCATAAATTTCATTTATCCTCAGAATCAGGTGTTCTCTCTACCGACTTTGCTGTACTTGTCCCTACTAGCGTGAATAAGGAAATAGCAGCTGAGCCAATCAGACACTCGCTAAAAGAAATTTGAAATTGGATATGAAATGACAGATATAAGGTCATGTAAACTTCAGAGTGGATAGCCAGTTGCGATAATAGAGTAAATAAGATAACGTGTCTACTGTACAAAGAATGAATCAGACATGAAAGAGATATGGATCACCTGACAAAAGACTTAACTTAGTTCCCAGTGTTTTGTTTGGTTGTTTTTTGCCTAAACCATTTTGTCTTGACACTACTCTTTCTACTTGATTTTGTAACCTGAAACATATCATTATAAGTTAAAGTGTAAGGTATTAAACTACTTTTAATGAAAAATAAAAATAAGGAAGAGATGTAATTTACTCTTTACCATGAACTGTTCTAAAAAGTTACTCATATTGACTCATTTAAGTATTGCAACCCCTAGAGTTAGGTATTATCACTATCCTCATTTATAAGTACTGAGGATAGTGAGGCATGTTGTTGTTAGTAATTAGTTGCTTAGTCGTGTCCAATTCTTTGGGATCCCATGGACTGTAGACCTCTGATTTTTTTAAAAAGTAAAAAAGAACACATATAGGTCACTCCTTGCCAGTATCCCAAAGAAGATCATATCTGAAGAGTGCAACAACATTAGAATGTCTCATTTTATTTTACGTTTAACTGAGCACGGAAGAAAGCCCTTTAATGCATTTAAACAAATAATAACACGTTTGATATTTTTAATTGTCTGCATTCCTTACATAAAAAAGAGATCCTTCCTTTATGATGTTTGGGGCACTGTGTAGCCAAAACGTTAGTCTTACCAGTATGATGTGTTATCCTCATAAATATTCCAACTGTTTATGTTAGTATATTTCGATTTCATTTGTCATTATTAATTTTCTTTATATTTGCAATTTAATTTAGGTAAAACTTCACAGTTGACACATCATAAATAATGATCTGATGCTGTCGTCTTTTACTGAGTGGAGACAGACAACTTTTGCATGTTTGTCCATGCTAAGAAATACTCTCTATTTCATAAATTTCATTTATCCTCAGAATCAGGTGTTCTCTCTACCGACTTTGCTGTACTTGTCCCTACTAGCGTGAATAAGGAAATAGCAGCTGAGCCAATCAGACACTCGCTAAAAGAAATTTGAAATTGGATATGAAATGACAGATATAAGGTCATGTAAACTTCAGAGTGGATAGCCAGTTGCGATAATAGAGTAAATAAGATAACGTGTCTACTGTACAAAGAATGAATCAGACATGAAAGAGATATGGATCACCTGACAAAAGACTTAACTTAGTTCCCAGTGTTTTGTTTGGTTGTTTTTTGCCTAAACCATTTTGTCTTGACACTACTCTTTCTACTTGATTTTGTAACCTGAAACATATCATTATAAGTTAAAGTGTAAGGTATTAAACTACTTTTAATGAAAAATAAAAATAAGGAAGAGATGTAATTTACTCTTTACCATGAACTGTTCTAAAAAGTTACTCATATTGACTCATTTAAGTATTGCAACCCCTAGAGTTAGGTATTATCACTATCCTCATTTATAAGTACTGAGGATAGTGAGGCATGTTGTTGTTAGTAATTAGTTGCTTAGTCGTGTCCAACTCTTTTGGGATCCCATGGACTGTAGACCACCAGGCTCCTCTGTCCAAGTGATTCTCCAGGCAAGAATGCTAGAATAGGTAGCCATTCCCTTCTCCAAGGAATCTTCTCAATCCAGGGATAGCACCTGCGTTTCCTGCATTGGAAGGTGGATTCTTCACCACTGAGGCACCAGGGAAGCACTGTTGAGGCATTGAGAGGTTATATAACTTTTACTTTGTTTGAAGAGTTTTTATCATAAATTGGTGTTGGATTTTTGTCAAAGGCTTTTTCTGCATCTATTGAGATTATTATATTTTTTTTGTCTTTCAATTTGTTGATATAATGTATCACATTGATTGATTTGTGGATAGTGAAGAATTCTTGTATGCCTGGGATAAAGCCAACTTGATCATGATATATGAGTTTTTTGATGTGGTGTTGAATTCTGTTTGCTAGAATTTGGTTGAGGACTTTTGTGTCTAAATTCATCAGTGATACTGGTCTGTAATTTTCTTTTTTTGTGTTGTCTCTGTGTGGTTTTGGTATTAGGGTGATGGTGGCCTCATAGAATGTGTTTGGAAGTGTTCCTTCTTGTGCAATGTTTTGAAAGAGTTTTAGAAAGATAGGCACTAGCTGTTCTTTAAATGTAGAATTCACCTGTGAAGTTTTCTGGCCCTGGGCTTTTATTTTTGAGTAGATTTTTGATCAGATTCAACTTCTAAGCTTGTAATTGGGTTGTTCATAATTTCTATTTCTTCCTGGTTCAATCTTTGAAGATTGAACTTCCCTAAGCATCTGTCTGTTTTTCCAGGTTGTCCAGTTTATTGCCATATAGTTGTTCATAATAGTCTCTTATAATCCTTTGTATGTCTGTATTGTCTGTTGTAACCTTTCTTTTTTCATTTATGATTTTGGTGATTTAATTCCTCTCTCTTTTTTTTCTTGATGAGTCTGGCTAGAGGTTTGTCAATTTCGTTTATCTATTGAAGAACTGGCTTTTGGTTTTATTAATGTTTACATAATTTGTGTGTGCTCAGTCACTCAGTCGTGCCCTATTTTTGCCAACCATGGACTGTATCCTGCTTGCTAGGCTCCTCTATTCATGGGATTTTCCAGGCAAGTATACTGGAGTGGGTTGTCATTTCCTTCTCCAGGGGATCAATCTTAAATAAGGAACCTGGTGAATAGAGTTACATGAAGTAGAGAAGACTCTTGAGATTCCCTTAGACTGCAAAGAGATCAAAACAGTTAAACCATAAATAAATCAACCCTGAATACTTTTTGGAAGGGCTAATTCTTAAGAGAGGTTATATAACTTTTACTTTGTTTGAAGAGTTTTTATCATAAATTGGTGTTGGATTTTTGTCAAAGGCTTTTTCTGCATCTATTGAGATTATTATATTTTTTTTGTCTTTCAATTTGTTGATATAATGTATCACATTGATTGATTTGTGGATAGTGAAGAATTCTTGTATGCCTGGGATAAAGCCAACTTGATCATGATATATGAGTTTTTTGATGTGGTGTTGAATTCTGTTTGCTAGAATTTGGTTGAGGACTTTTGTGTCTAAATTCATCAGTGATACTGGTCTGTAATTTTCTTTTTTTGTGTTGTCTCTGTGTGGTTTTGGTATTAGGGTGATGGTGGCCTCATAGAATGTGTTTGGAAGTGTTCCTTCTTGTGCAATGTTTTGAAAGAGTTTTAGAAAGATAGGCACTAGCTGTTCTTTAAATGTAGAATTCACCTGTGAAGTTTTCTGGCCCTGGGCTTTTATTTTTGAGTAGATTTTTGATCAGATTCAACTTCTAAGCTTGTAATTGGGTTGTTCATAATTTCTATTTCTTCCTGGTTCAATCTTTGAAGATTGAACTTCCCTAAGCATCTGTCTGTTTTTCCAGGTTGTCCAGTTTATTGCCATATAGTTGTTCATAATAGTCTCTTATAATCCTTTGTATGTCTGTATTGTCTGTTGTAACCTTTCTTTTTTCATTTATGATTTTGGTGATTTAATTCCTCTCTCTTTTTTTTCTTGATGAGTCTGGCTAGAGGTTTGTCAATTTCGTTTATCTTTTTGAAGAACTGGCTTTTGGTTTTATTAATGTTTACATAATTTGTGTGTGCTCAGTCACTCAGTCGTGCCCTATTTTTGCCAACCATGGACTGTATCCTGCTTGCTAGGCTCCTCTATTCATGGGATTTTCCAGGCAAGTATACTGGAGTGGGTTGTCATTTCCTTCTCCAGGGGATCAATCTTAAATAAGGAACCTGGTGAATAGAGTTACATGAAGTAGAGAAGACTCTTGAGATTCCCTTAGACTGCAAAGAGATCAAAACAGTTAAACCATAAATAAATCAACCCTGAATACTTTTTGGAAGGGCTAATTCTTAAGCTGAAGTTCTAATAATTTTGCCACTTGATGTGAAGAGCTAAGTCATGGGAAAAGACCCTGATTATGGGAAAGAGTGAAGGCAAAAGGAGGAGGCTACAGTGGATGAAATGGTTAGATAGCATCACCGACTCAATGGACATGAATGTAAGCAAGTTTCAGGAGATAGTGAAGAACAGAGGAGCCTGGCATGCTGCAGTCCATGGGTTTGCAAAGAGTCAGTCATAACTTGGAGACTGAATAACAATGGCATTTTGGTCCATACAAAGACCAGAATCAAAGACACTTTCTTGTAAAGTGTCACTTTAAGTCATTAATTCTCAAAGGAGGTGAGTTCCTGAGGTGAAAAAAATATTTTTATGTATAAATCACAGATATACATACAATATATGTACATTTTATTCATGGTATCAAAATTACTTGTGAAAGTCAATCAGAAAAGCTGTGCTGAATAAAAGGTACACACACACACACACAAAGCTGTCCTGAAAAGCTATTTAAGGGCACAATGATGAAAAGAAGAAAAGATTAAAAAACAATCCTTTAAATGAATTGTGTTTGCCTATGTATATTAACCTCAGCTTCAACCATATACAAACTATAATTTTTTTTTTCCATAGAATGTCCTAGGAATTTACAGTTTTAGAATTTGGAATAAGCTTTTATCTACTCTTCTCAAGTTCAAAAACATTATGCAAGTTGCTTTCTGAATTAAAGAGCTGAAAAAATATTTATGTTTTCTGTCATTAAAACATTTCAAAAATAGCACTTTTTAAGCTCTCATTTGACCAAATAGCTTTCTTTTAAATGATGAAACTTGTCATTTGGGGAAGCTGCACTTTTGGTTTTATTAATGTTTACATAATTTGTGTGTGCTCAGTCACTCAGTCGTGCCCTATTTTTGCCAACCATGGACTGTATCCTGCTTGCTAGGCTCCTCTATTCATGGGATTTTCCAGGCAAGTATACTGGAGTGGGTTGTCATTTCCTTCTCCAGGGGATCAATCTTAAATAAGGAACCTGGTGAATAGAGTTACATGAAGTAGAGAAGACTCTTGAGATTCCCTTAGACTGCAAAGAGATCAAAACAGTTAAACCATAAATAAATCAACCCTGAATACTTTTTGGAAGGGCTAATTCTTAAGCTGAAGTTCTAATAATTTTGCCACTTGATGTGAAGAGCTAAGTCATGGGAAAAGACCCTGATTATGGGAAAGAGTGAAGGCAAAAGGAGGAGGCTACAGTGGATGAAATGGTTAGATAGCATCACCGACTCAATGGACATGAATGTAAGCAAGTTTCAGGAGATAGTGAAGAACAGAGGAGCCTGGCATGCTGCAGTCCATGGGTTTGCAAAGAGTCAGTCATAACTTGGAGACTGAATAACAATGGCATTTTGGTCCATACAAAGACCAGAATCAAAGACACTTTCTTGTAAAGTGTCACTTTAAGTCATTAATTCTCAAAGGAGGTGAGTTCCTGAGGTGAAAAAAATATTTTTATGTATAAATCACAGATATACATACAATATATGTACATTTTATTCATGGTATCAAAATTACTTGTGAAAGTCAATCAGAAAAGCTGTGCTGAATAAAAGGTACACACACACACACACAAAGCTGTCCTGAAAAGCTATTTAAGGGCACAATGATGAAAAGAAGAAAAGATTAAAAAACAATCCTTTAAATGAATTGTGTTTGCCTATGTATATTAACCTCAGCTTCAACCATATACAAACTATAATTTTTTTTTTCCATAGAATGTCCTAGGAATTTACAGTTTTAGAATTTGGAATAAGCTTTTATCTACTCTTCTCAAGTTCAAAAACATTATGCAAGTTGCTTTCTGAATTAAAGAGCTGAAAAAAATATTTATGTTTTCTGTCATTAAAAACATTTCAAAAATAGCACTTTTTTTAAGCTCTCATTTGACCAAAAATAGCTTTCTTTTTAAATGATGAAACTTGTCATGGGCTCATTCTTCCGTGGGAACAGCTGCTCGTTTCATGTTTGAACATATTTGCTTAAGAAATACAAAATTATTAACATTCTAATCCTCTAACCTTTTAAGGCAAGCCAGCTGTGATTATTCACAGCTAGACCGTAGCTTTGGGTTTTGGCTCTGTACAAACTTCTTCCTTTTATTTCTCAGAGACTATTACTGAACAATTTTATTTTCTGAGTAGGAGCTATACCTTTGAAAACAACCTCAACTATTAGGCCCAAGAACAAGGGAAGATATTAAAAAATATATCAGTCTGGTTTTGCTAACAGCATTGTTCATTGCATTTTTCTCTTATTAAAAACTTACAGGACTTACTATGTATTGTAGTACTCCATATTGTTTTAAACATTTTAAAATATTAATTAGCTTAATCTTCATGAAGTAGGTACAATCATTACCCTATTTTTATAATTTAAGAAGTTGAGCCAAAGAGTGGTTAAGCAAATTGCCAAGGGCCACACATCTGGTAAGCTCCAATGCCAAGTTCAAACAGAGGCTGTCTGGCTCCAATTCCTGTGCTCATTATCATTAAGATCCAATATTCCAAGCACCCAATTAATTATCTTTTTTTATACTTTCTCATTTATCCTCACAGGAACCCAAAGAGGTAGCATGGCTAAAATTTCCATCTTGATGAATGGAGTCCATAAATAAGATGGAGTTTGAGCACTTGGTCCTAAATCTGAATGCTGGTAAGAGGTAAGCCTCAGATTTGAACCCAGATCCTTTCTGACTCCAGAATCTCTATGCTGCACTGCAACAGGACTTCACACCAATTGCTTTCCCAATGTATCAAGGTAATAAGTATCATTTATCAAGAAGCAACACACTGGCATGTTTATATCAGTCTATAGTTTGATATAAATCAATCCAGTAGTCATCAACTAAAAGTTTGTTTTTCACCTGTAATAACATGTTTTGCCCAAGAGAATAATTGTTCCAGTAAGCTAGTTGAGCTCTAGCCACAGAGGTTCCATTTTTATTTGTAGGAATTGAAGATACCTGTTTATAGTTCTGAACTATTACTGAAATAGCCTTTTAATTTGATCTTGTAGATTCCAATCCAAGTCATGATTGCTCACATCTTTCTCAGGTTCTAGGCATAATGAGTCCTTACCCCAGCATATTTTACCATGTTCTGAGTTCAGATATGAAGAAGGTCTCTGTCTACAAATATATGTACTATCTTTTCACCAAAGAAAGTGTTTTATCTCAATCCAAAGTGATATTCACATGGTAGTAATTCTAAGTTATGTCATGTCATGCTTTGTGTTGTGTAGCTCACTTGAAACCTCACATCTCAATCCAATTATGTTGACAGGACAGATATTTTATTACCATTTTATAGATGTTAAAAATGATATCCAGATGCTCCAATGATGCTTAATGAAGGTAGTTAAGGGTTGGGACTTGTTAGCCATTGTGTAGATTCTGTTAAGTTATACTTGGCAGAAGAGCGAAGACAAGGATGCTGCTTCCCATTGAGAAGGTAAGTAATTGTTTTTCTGTAATCCATTATGTACCCAGAAAATGTTGATATCTACATACAAAAACTGGGTAAAACATTTAAAAACTGAAAAGTGAATTGGTAGGTTGTTTTGTGAACAAATTATGTTGCTTTTTGGTACATCAGTTTTCTCATAATATTATGTTTCAGTTTTCTTTGTCTTGTGGTATATAGCTGGAGTCCAGTTAGCATTCATTCCTTTGTGAATAATTATTATAATGTTTATAGTTTTATTCTGTTTTCTAATATTGCTATAATATGTTTATTTTCGTCTTCTTGTGTGTAGGTGGAAATGTTGGTTCAATGGATATGTGACTATTCAAGATTACGATGTAACACTAAAATTATCTAAGGGAATTTTACAGTTCACCCTCATCAGTATAGTCTCAGTGATGAATATTTTTTTATATTGGTGTTTTTGAACTTCCTAATTTATGGAGCGTGGTAAATGTAAAATTCTATTTACTTCCACACATTTTTGAAGGATTTTATTAGGTACACAATTGTAGGTTGATGTTTACTTTTCACAGCACCTTGATAATATTTTCAGCTTTCTTTGGTATCATTTGTTGATGCTAAAATATATGCTGTCTTTCTAATTGTTGCTCCTTTATAAATCACCTGGATTTTCTCTATGTCGATTTTTTAAAACTCTTATATTTTATGCTGAAGTTTCAGTGCCATGAACTTGACTTATTTTTTATTTGTGCCATTTAGAATACAGATTAATATATTTTTCTTCTCTTTTTTGGGGGGGTGGGTTGGTGAGGGAGAGAGGCAGGCAGGCCACTTCTATTGGTCTTTCATTTATCTATTTTCATCCATCTTTGTTCTTTGGCCCATGTGTGCCTCCCATCACAGTGGCCTCTGTTGTCGAAGAGCACCGGCTCTGGGCGCATGCTCCAGGGCTCCAGCTCGGTAATTGGACACGTGTCCAGCTGCTCTGTGGCACGTGGGATCTTCCCAGGCCAGGGATCGAACCAGTGCCCTTGGCTAAAAAACTTGTTAGCCATTGTGTAGATTCTGTTAAGTTATACTTGGCAGAAGAGCAAACAAGGATGCTGCTTCCCATTGAGAAGGTAAGTAATTGTTTTCTGTAATCCATTATGTACCCAGAAAATGTTGATATCTACATACAAAACTGGGTAAAACATTTAAAAACTGAAAAGTGAATTGGTAGGTTGTTTTGTGAACAAATTATGTTGCTTTTTGGTACATCAGTTTTCTCATAATATTATGTTTCAGTTTTCTTTGTCTTGTGGTATATAGCTGGAGTCCAGTTAGCATTCATTCCTTTGTGAATAATTATTATAATGTTTATAGTTTTATTCTGTTTTCTAATATTGCTATAATATGTTTATTTTCGTCTTCTTGTGTGTAGGTGGAAATGTTGGTTCAATGGATATGTGACTATTCAAGATTACGATGTAACACTAAAATTATCTAAGGGAATTTTACAGTTCACCCTCATCAGTATAGTCTCAGTGATGAATATTTTTTTATATTGGTGTTTTTGAA
The DNA here is from genome assembly GCA_022376925.1 of Tragulus kanchil. NCBI lineage: Eukaryota > Metazoa > Chordata > Mammalia > Artiodactyla > Tragulidae > Tragulus > Tragulus kanchil. The sequence goes on along the minus strand of JAIOJX010000023.1, from coordinate 113,643,056 downwards.
CTTCCTAATTTATGGAGCGTGGTAAATGTAAAATTCTATTTACTTCCACACATTTTTGAAGGATTTTATTAGGTACACAATTGTAGGTTGATGTTTACTTTTCACAGCACCTTGATAATATTTTCAGCTTTCTTTGGTATCATTTGTTGATGCTAAAATATATGCTGTCTTTCTAATTGTTGCTCCTTTATAAATCACCTGGATTTTCTCTATGTCGATTTTTAAATCTCTTATATTTTATGCTGAAGTTTCAGTGCCATGAACTTGACTTATTTTTTATTTGTGCCATTTAGAATACAGATTAATATATTTTTCTTCTCTTTTTTGGGGGGGTGGGTTGGTGAGGGAGAGAGGCAGGCAGGCCACTTCTATTGGTCTTTCATTTATCTATTTTCATCCATCTTTGTTCTTTGGCCCATGTGTGCCTCCCATCACAGTGGCCTCTGTTGTCGAAGAGCACCGGCTCTGGGCGCATGCTCCAGGGCTCCAGCTCGGTAATTGGACACGTGTCCAGCTGCTCTGTGGCACGTGGGATCTTCCCAGGCCAGGGATCGAACCAGTGCCCCTTGCACTGCAAGGCAGTGTCCTTACCCACTGGACCACCAGGGAAGCCCAAATACAGATTAATACATTTTTAATTTATATTACCATTTCTGTCAGTACTAGCTATTTTTTTCACTTCATTTTTAAAATTTTCTTCCCATACAACACAAATTAAATGTATACATTTAATACATATACATTTTCTTTCTGTCCCCCACATCTCTATTTCCTAATTTTCACTTCCTTCTCAAGGAGTTATTTAAATCTGAGTGATTTCTTCAGATATATTTTCTATTTTACTTATTCTTTCTTCATTTGTTTATTATATGCAAATTAATATAGTCATTGACTGTTTTTCAAGGAATTTCTTTTGCATCTAGAAAATCTTTGTTAGCTTAGTTTGTTTTCAGGTATTTCTGTTCCAATTCTGATACCCCTTTGTAGCAATTTTTCTAATTGCATTTATTCTTTAAATATTTCTTACATATGTGTTTTATATTATATATGTAATAATCTCAAAATCTGTAGTCCTACATGGTCAAAGTCTGATATTTGTTTTTCATGCTTACTTTCTGGTGTCTTTATTGGCCCTCGGCTGTGAATCCATTGCTTGATCCTAATCTTTGTGAATATAATGGGAATAAATTAAGGAAGCTTTATTTCAGAGAGGATTTAATTTTACTTCTACCAATATACAGTGGTCCATTACTGAACTGAAAACATTTCAAGCCCCTTCAAAACTAATGGGTCAGTGCTGGGTCCCAGAGTCAACTTTCCAGTATTTCAGCTGATTCATAACTTGGTACCTAATCCAATTCTGCTATTAGCATTTTCCTATGAGAAAAACCTAGTCTTACTGGCAACCAATTCTCTTCCAGCAAAAAACTTGGCAGTAATAGGGAGAGGAGATAGTCTTTGGAAAACTATGTTTTTACAGACACAGTGGTGTTTTGTTGTGATGGTCTATCCATGGTACCATCTACAGGATTGTTTTTAATGAAAATGCTGGAAAATAAATTTATAATAATGCCATGACTGATGTCTGCACTAGAAATTTAAAGTTTATAATTAAGGTATGGGGATTCATTAGCCCTTTAACAAAAAGATAAAAGACTTTCTGATGAGTTTATGGCTTATAAACCTAACATTTATATTCTGTGTATGGAAAAAATTATTTCTGAGAACAATTATTTAATCTTCCTCTTTTCCCATCCCACTGGATGTTTATAGAGGGAATTCATTAAAAAGATATAAATATTTGGAAGTGAAATTGAACAGACAAAGGTGGATCAAATAGGATGTCATGAAGGCTAATGAGATTTAAAAGTATACAAATAAAACCTTGGTTGAATTTGCATGACAATTTCTACATGATGACGTATACACACTGCAAGTTCAATATTTAAGGGAAACAATAAAATTACCAATCCGTTCTACTAGATTTGATAAAAATCCCCAAAGGTATGCTGAGATGTGAGAGGTTAAACCTAAATAACCTGATGAGCTAGTAATTTCTTCAGCTTTGTCTCTTTACTTTCAGTAGTTTTTAAATTAACCATACTTTTCTCCCTTTTTATAAATTTTCGCAAGGAGGGTTAGGAAAAAAAAAATGTAGTGTCAGTGTTACTCTGTTCAGGAGGCAGAACCATTGACAGTTATCAGATAGTGTTATCAAAGTCTACACAAACGTACAAAGAAACTAGCTGTAATTAAAACTTACAGGGGAGAAAGAAGACCAAGGGACCCAGGCAGTGAAACTGACAGGCCAGATGGATCTGGAAAGGAGAAAGTAGTGGAGAAATCTGAGTTAAGTCTGCAGATCTGCAACAAAGTATCCTGTTGTGGACACTGGCCTTTTATTGTCAGCAGAGTCAGTAGTTTGATAGAACTTGAAACAGAAGAAATGGTCCATTACTGAACTAAAATTTCAAGCCCCTTCAAAACTAATGGGTCAGTGCTGGGTCCCAGAGTCAACTTTCCAGTATTTCAGCTGATTCATAACTTGGTACCTAATCCAATTCTGCTATTAGCATTTTCCTATGAGAAAAACCTAGTCTTACTGGCAACCAATTCTCTTCCAGCAAAAAACTTGGCAGTAATAGGGAGAGGAGATAGTCTTTGGAAAACTATGTTTTTACAGACACAGTGGTGTTTTGTTGTGATGGTCTATCCATGGTACCATCTACAGGATTGTTTTTAATGAAAATGCTGGAAAATAAATTTATAATAATGCCATGACTGATGTCTGCACTAGAAATTTAAAGTTTATAATTAAGGTATGGGGATTCATTAGCCCTTTAACAAAAAGATAAAAGACTTTCTGATGAGTTTATGGCTTATAAACCTAACATTTATATTCTGTGTATGGAAAAAATTATTTCTGAGAACAATTATTTAATCTTCCTCTTTTCCCATCCCACTGGATGTTTATAGAGGGAATTCATTAAAAAGATATAAATATTTGGAAGTGAAATTGAACAGACAAAGGTGGATCAAATAGGATGTCATGAAGGCTAATGAGATTTAAAAGTATACAAATAAAACCTTGGTTGAATTTGCATGACAATTTCTACATGATGACGTATACACACTGCAAGTTCAATATTTAAGGGAAACAATAAAATTACCAATCCGTTCTACTAGATTTGATAAAAATCCCCAAAGGTATGCTGAGATGTGAGAGGTTAAACCTAAATAACCTGATGAGCTAGTAATTTCTTCAGCTTTGTCTCTTTACTTTCAGTAGTTTTTAAATTAACCATACTTTTCTCCCTTTTTATAAATTTTCGCAAGGAGGGTTAGGAAAAAAAAAATGTAGTGTCAGTGTTACTCTGTTCAGGAGGCAGAACCATTGACAGTTATCAGATAGTGTTATCAAAGTCTACACAAACGTACAAAGAAACTAGCTGTAATTAAAACTTACAGGGGAGAAAGAAGACCAAGGGACCCAGGCAGTGAAACTGACAGGCCAGATGGATCTGGAAAGGAGAAAGTAGTGGAGAAATCTGAGTTAAGTCTGCAGATCTGCAACAAAGTATCCTGTTGTGGACACTGGCCTTTTATTGTCAGCAGAGTCAGTAGTTTGATAGAACTTGAAACAGAAGAAAGGAAAGCGAGTGCAAACTAGAATATGTCAGCCCTTCTGTGTCTGTGTGTTACCATAGTCAACCACTAGTTCCTGTGGAGAGCAATAACCATTGCTTCATTCTGCCTTCCAGACCACACAGCTGTACCTTGTTTATATAAACATATATCTTGGTGGATCACATGGTAAAGAATCTACCTAATGCAGGAGACTGGAGTTCAGTCCTTAGATTGGGAAGATCCCTGGAAAAGGGCATGGCTACCTACTCCAGTATTCTTGCCTGGAGGATTCCATGGACAGAGGACCCTGCTGGGCTATGGTAAATGGGGTCACAAAGAATTTGACATGACTGAGCAACTAACATTTTAACTGGTTTTTTTTTTTTTTTTTTTTTTTACCCACACTAACCCAAAACAATACAGAGTAGGAGATTATAGGAGATGTAGTTCCAGTTTAACAAAACTGATTAAAGAAAATTATATGACGATCACTTTCAATTGAAATTAGAGGTTCTAGACATTTCTCAGTTATCAAAGAATGACCAGAATAATATTAAAGGATACTAAGTTTCATGGAAAAGTATATTTTCCTTTTAGAGGTATATAAATTTTTACTTATTAAAGATACACATGTAACTTTACATATATATTAAAGATATACATATATTATATGCATATAGCTTCACATATATATTACATATAACTTTACACACACACACACGCACACACACACATCTGACAGAGAAAAAGTAACTTTACAAAATGTTATAGGTCTGGGTACAACAAAATCATGAATTTAATGTTGACATGCATTTTTTTCTATTGACCCAATGATTTTCCTTATTTTTTTTTTAACACATAGCCAAAGACCTTTCTTGATACATTTGTAAAATCTTATTATTAAAAAAATTTGTTTTTCTGAAGAAAACTAGTATGTTCCATTAAATGGAACAAAAATTTTAGAAATCTGATAGATTTCAATTTAATGTTCTATCAAAAAGCAGTAACGGATTTCCCAAAAGAGATCTATAATATAAACCTATATTCACTCATATTTTCTGAGTTTTGTTCTTTCCATTCTAATAGGATAAATTATATAATTTATGTTATTTTAGACTCTTGAAAATATGTATAGATTTTGTGATAATATAATCTGATGATAACTAAAACATACCATACTAAGTAAATTAATATCTAATCAAACTAAGAGAGATAAAGAAATTTATATTTAAATTAAGGTAAATATGCTTGCATATACATAAGATCTGTTCCTTCACACTTTTGATATGTTATCCAAAATACAATATTTGAAAGAATTTTTGTAATCAATAAACATGCGACTCCCCTTCTGTTATTTCTTCAGTACATAGTTTAGTAGCTCTGCATCTCCCTTGGGATAATATGCGGACTCTTTAGCATGGGCTTCATGTTTTCTAATGTGTCTAAGCTATATTTTCAGGCTTATCCTCACACTCTCTCATAGACATACTCTCTGCAGTATCCTAAAATATTTGCGTTTCTCTGAATGACTCATACATTTCCTTGTCTGCCAGGCTTCCCACTTATGCTTTAATAATTAATTTCCATATGCTCTGAAAACTCTGTAAGTAGCAACGTCAACTAGTGGTTTAAGTCAGGGAATTTGATGTCTACTTGAGACAAGATTTGTGCCCTTATCTGTGACTGAGTATTTCTTTTTTTTTTTTTTTTTTAAACCTTTATTTTACTTTTAACTTTTACAGAGTTTTGTTGTTCACAGACATGCATGTTCTCAGATTAGTCACATGTATATCCCCCCCTTCCCTCCCCTCCCGACCTGAGTATTTCTTTTCTTTCTTGTGTTCCTTTTCTTACGAAGTGGAACCACAAATAGTAACATTCTTATGAAACAATGATACAGATATAAAATACGTAACACAGTCTGGCATCTAGTAGGGCTTCCCTGGTGGCTTAGACAGTAAAGAATCTGACCATAATGCAATCACCTGGGTTTGGTCTCTTGGTTGGGAAGATCCACCGAATGGCAACCCACTCTAGTATTCTTGACTGGAGAATTTCATGGACAGAGGAGGTTGGCAGGCTACAGTCAATGGGATCACAAAGAATCAGACAGCATTTAGTAAACAGTGAATTTTATGTAGCATTATTTTTATTATTATCTTTACTTTTTTTAAAAATTGAAGTATACTTGCTCTCCAATATTATATAAGGTATAGGTGTACAATGTAGTGATTCACAATTTTCAAAGGTTATACTCCATTTATAGCTGTTATAAAAATTGATTATATTTCCATGTTGTAGAATATATCCTTGTAGCCTACTTTATATATAATAGTCTGTATCTCTGAATCCTCTATGTCTATATTGCCCTTTCCCTCCTTTCTCCCCAGAGGCAACTACTGGCTTCTTCTCTATACTGTAATCCTGCTTCTATTTTATTATATCAAATTGTTAGTTTTTTTAGATTCTACATGTAAGTGATATCACACAGTATTTTCCTGTCTGGCATATTACACTTAGTACAATGCTCTTCAAGTCCTTCCATGTTGCTTCAAATAGCCAAATTTCATTTTTTTATGACTGAGCAGTATTCTAGTGTGTGTGTGTGTGTGTGTGTGTGTGTGTGTGCACCTTTTTATCCATTCATCTATCGATAAGACATTTAAGTTGCTTCCATATCTTGGCAATTATAAATAATGCTGCTCTGAACATTGGGATGCATGTATATTGTCTAATTAGTGTTTTTTCTTTTTCAAACATAAACCCAGGAATGAAATTGTTGGGTCGTATACTATCTCTGTTTTTAGTTTTTTGAGAAACCTCCGTACTGTTTTCTACAGTGTTTTATACCAGTTTATATTCTCACCAACAGTATAGGAGGGTTTCCTTTTCTCTACATCCTTGCCAAAATTAATTATTTATGTCTATTCTGGTGATAGACATTATGACAGGAGTGAAGTGATATCTGATTATGGTTTTGATTTGCATTTCCCTGATGATTAACAACATTGATCATCTTTTCATGTTTCTATTTGGCCATCTGTGTGCCTTTCTTGGAAAAATGTCTATTTATGACTTTCTTGAGTGGCAATGCACCAATGATACAGATATAAAATACGTAACACAGTCTGGCATCTAGTAGGGCTTCCCTGGTGGCTTAGACAGTAAAGAATCTGACCATAATGCAATCACCTGGGTTTGGTCTCTTGGTTGGGAAGATCCACCGAATGGCAACCCACTCTAGTATTCTTGACTGGAGAATTTCATGGACAGAGGAGGTTGGCAGGCTACAGTCAATGGGATCACAAAGAATCAGACAGCATTTAGTAAACAGTGAATTTTATGTAGCATTATTTTTATTATTATCTTTACTTTTTTTAAAAATTGAAGTATACTTGCTCTCCAATATTATATAAGGTATAGGTGTACAATGTAGTGATTCACAATTTTCAAAGGTTATACTCCATTTATAGCTGTTATAAAAATTGATTATATTTCCATGTTGTAGAATATATCCTTGTAGCCTACTTTATATATAATAGTCTGTATCTCTGAATCCTCTATGTCTATATTGCCCTTTCCCTCCTTTCTCCCCAGAGGCAACTACTGGCTTCTTCTCTATACTGTAATCCTGCTTCTATTTTATTATATCAAATTGTTAGTTTTTTTAGATTCTACATGTAAGTGATATCACACAGTATTTTCCTGTCTGGCATATTACACTTAGTACAATGCTCTTCAAGTCCTTCCATGTTGCTTCAAATAGCCAAATTTCATTTTTTTATGACTGAGCAGTATTCTAGTGTGTGTGTGTGTGTGTGTGTGTGTGTGTGTGTGCACCTTTTTATCCATTCATCTATCGATAAGACATTTAAGTTGCTTCCATATCTTGGCAATTATAAATAATGCTGCTCTGAACATTGGGATGCATGTATATTGTCTAATTAGTGTTTTTTCTTTTTCAAACATAAACCCAGGAATGAAATTGTTGGGTCGTATACTATCTCTGTTTTTAGTTTTTTGAGAAACCTCCGTACTGTTTTCTACAGTGTTTTATACCAGTTTATATTCTCACCAACAGTATAGGAGGGTTTCCTTTTCTCTACATCCTTGCCAAAATTAATTATTTATGTCTATTCTGGTGATAGACATTATGACAGGAGTGAAGTGATATCTGATTATGGTTTTGATTTGCATTTCCCTGATGATTAACAACATTGATCATCTTTTCATGTTTCTATTTGGCCATCTGTGTGCCTTTCTTGGAAAAATGTCTATTTATGACTTTCTTGAGTGGCAACTTTTTTTAAAATATTGAGTTGTATGAGCTGTATATATACATTGGTCATATTACTTGCAAATGTTTTCTCCCATTCATTAGGCCATCTTTTTATGGTTTCCTTTGCTGTGCAGAAGTTTCTAAGTTTGATTAGCTCTCTCACATGCTCGCTCTCATGCTTTTGCTCTCTTTCTTTTTTCTTTCTGTTGCCTTGGGAAAGTTGATAAAAAAAAAATGGTATATGGTATTTATGTCAGAGAATTTTAGTCTATGATTTTTCTAGGATTTTTATGGTGTCATATTTTAAGTCTTTCAATCATTTTGAGTTTATTTTTGTGTATGCTGAGAAGGTATATTTTAACTTCATTGATTTACATCAATGAAGCTCTCCAGCTTTCTCAATATTACTTGCTGAAGAGACTGTCTTTTTCTCATTTTTTATTGTTGCCTCTTTTGGCAAAGATTAATTAACCTTAGGTGTATGTTATAGGTTTATTTCTAGGTTTCCCGTTCTGTTCCATTGATCCATATGTCTGTTTCTTGTGCCACTACCAAACTGTGTTGATAGCTTCGTGTTATAGTCTAAAGTCAGGGAGTCTGATTCTTTCAGCTCCATTCTTACTCAAGATTGTTTTGGTTATTCAGTCTTTTTTGTTTCCATACATATTTTTAATTTCTTTTTTCTAGTTCTGTGAAAAATGTCATTGCTATTTTCATAGAGATTGCAATAAAACACTGTATTGCCTTTGGTAGTATGGTCATTTTAACAATATCAGTGCTACGAATCCGTGGACATGCTGTATCTTTCCATCTGTATTTGTCAATTTCTCTCATCATTGACTTATGGTTTTTCTGAGTAAAGGACTTTTATCCCCTTATATAGGAGTATTCCTAGAGTTTTTGATCTTTTTGATGTGATAGTAGATGAGATTGTTTCCCTAATTTACCTCTCTAAATTTACGTTGATAGTGTACAGAACATGTGTGCAACATGATTCTGTATTTTAATTTTATACCTTGCAACTTTACCTTATTTATTGATGAACATTAGTAGTAGTTTTCTGGTGGCATCTTTAGGATTTTCACAGCATAGTATTCTGTCATTTGCAAACAGTGACAGTTTTACTTCTTCCCTTCCAATTTGTTTCCTTTTATCTCTTTTTCTTCTCTGATGTCTTTGGTTAGGATTTCCAATACTATTTCAAATAAATTGGTAAAAGTGGGCATCATTGTCTTGTTCCTGATCCTAGAGGAAATACTTTTAGCTTTTCGCCATTGACTATGATGTTATCTGTGGGTCTGTCATACATAGGCTTTATTATATTGAGGTATGTTCCCTTTATGCCTACTTTCTGGAGAGTTTTTATGAAAAATTGAAATTTTAAATTTTGTCAAAAGTTTCTTCTACATCTCTTGAGGTAGTCATATGTTATTTTTTCTTTTCAATTAGTTAATGTGGTGTGTTACATTGATTGATTTATCCTACTTTATCATGGTATATGATCCTTTAAATATATTTTTGGATTCAGTTTGCTGATATTTTGTTGAAGATTTTTGAATCTATGTTCATCAGCAATACTGGCCTGTAGTTTTTGTTTTGTGATATCTTTGTCTAGTTTTGTATCAGGGTGGTGTTGGCATCATAGAATGACTTCAGAAGCGTTCCTTCCTCAGCAATTTTTTGGATAGGTGTTAACTGTTCTCTTAATGTTTGGTGGAATTTACCCATGAGGCCGTCTGGCCCTGAACTTGTGTTTACTGGTAGTGTTTTAATTACTGATTCAATTTCACTACTAGTAACTGGTTTGTTTTTATTTTCTGCTTCTTCCTCATTCACTTTTGAGAGATTGTACATATTTTTTTTTCCTTTTTTAGATTAATTAATTTTTAAACTGAAAGATAATTGCTTTATAGAATTTTGTTGGTTTCTCTCAAACATCAACATGAATCAGCCACAGGTATACATATGTAACCTCTCCTGAGATTATAGCTATTTAACAATCTGTTCATTTCTTCTAAGTTGTCCATTTGATTGGCTTACGATGAACAGGAGATTTAGTGATGAATAAAATGGGAAAAATTATGCACTTGTGTCCTTACGTTGATAGTGTACAGAACATGTGTGCAACATGATTCTGTATTTTAATTTTATACCTTGCAACTTTACCTTATTTATTGATGAACATTAGTAGTAGTTTTCTGGTGGCATCTTTAGGATTTTCACAGCATAGTATTCTGTCATTTGCAAACAGTGACAGTTTTACTTCTTCCCTTCCAATTTGTTTCCTTTTATCTCTTTTTCTTCTCTGATGTCTTTGGTTAGGATTTCCAATACTATTTCAAATAAATTGGTAAAAGTGGGCATCATTGTCTTGTTCCTGATCCTAGAGGAAATACTTTTAGCTTTTCGCCATTGACTATGATGTTATCTGTGGGTCTGTCATACATAGGCTTTATTATATTGAGGTATGTTCCCTTTATGCCTACTTTCTGGAGAGTTTTTATGAAAAATTGAAATTTTAAATTTTGTCAAAAGTTTCTTCTACATCTCTTGAGGTAGTCATATGTTATTTTTTCTTTTCAATTAGTTAATGTGGTGTGTTACATTGATTGATTTATCCTACTTTATCATGGTATATGATCCTTTAAATATATTTTTGGATTCAGTTTGCTGATATTTTGTTGAAGATTTTTGAATCTATGTTCATCAGCAATACTGGCCTGTAGTTTTTGTTTTGTGATATCTTTGTCTAGTTTTGTATCAGGGTGGTGTTGGCATCATAGAATGACTTCAGAAGCGTTCCTTCCTCAGCAATTTTTTGGATAGGTGTTAACTGTTCTCTTAATGTTTGGTGGAATTTACCCATGAGGCCGTCTGGCCCTGAACTTGTGTTTACTGGTAGTGTTTTAATTACTGATTCAATTTCACTACTAGTAACTGGTTTGTTTTTATTTTCTGCTTCTTCCTCATTCACTTTTGAGAGATTGTACATATTTTTTTTTCCTTTTTTAGATTAATTAATTTTTAAACTGAAAGATAATTGCTTTATAGAATTTTGTTGGTTTCTCTCAAACATCAACATGAATCAGCCACAGGTATACATATGTAACCTCTCCTGAGATTATAGCTATTTAACAATCTGTTCATTTCTTCTAAGTTGTCCATTTGATTGGCTTACGATGAACAGGAGATTTAGTGATGAATAAAATGGGAAAAATTATGCACTTGTGTCCTTGTGAGGCTTGCATTGTACTGGTGGAGATATCCAACAAATAACAAATTAATATATATTTTTGTAACTCTTTACATTTCTTAGAGTTACACTTAAAATATTTCTATTAATATAATTGGAAAATATGCAGTTCTTACAGGATAGGGAACTTTTATTCTTTTTCCTCAATACTTTGTATGATAGTTGGTCCAGGGTAACAATTCAATAAGTAGTTGCTGAATAAACTCATTAATGAATGAATGATAGCTACAGAATCATAGAATTTCCCCCTCTCCAAATTCTAATATAAAATTCTTGACTCGTGTATATTGGGTGATACCTCAACTGTGTGCAAAATGTTATTTTATAATATGCTTACATATTCAGTATGATGGAAGGTTTACAAATGCTTTATACTTAAGTGTAAATTTTCAGACAAAAACCTCAGTAATATTAAAATTGGTAATTCTGAATCTCAGCATCTATAAATTATATATTACTAAGTCAGTGTGTGGGAACATATAATTCCAGAAAAATATAAACCTATATGAAATAAAAAGGAATATTTCTGACAGTTTATATAAGTGGGAAAAGCTAAGTGTTAAAATATTACAGAGAAAAATTGGTACATGACAGTCATCAGTTCTAAGTATTACCTTTCATCCTATGCAAATGTGATTTTTCCCCTCCTTCATGGTTTAGAAAAATAATTTGCCATTTAATGCTCTAAACCTTGCTTTATTAGAGGGGATCACAAAATAAATGTGCTTACATTAAGAGATTATTATCCTATATTAGAAAAGAAAACATCAAGGTTAGTAGAGACTCTATTTTATGCAAATGAATACTACATATAATTATAATACCACAATGAATTTATAAACAGTTATAGCATGTTCTTGAAAAGATGAGTTTCTATTTATATACCTCTCTTATCAATATTCAATCTTCATTTCATATCAAATTGTTTTCCTTTTCTCTTTATTTCAAGCAAAACTATACAAGTTAATTCTTTATTGCTTGCAGTAGGAAGGTAAATCTTAGTAAATTGGATGCTAAACAGCATCAGCTTATTAGGAAGACAGGGTTTGCTTGATATTCCTCTTCTTCCCTCTTGATCCATGTATCACCAGAATGACCTGTTTATATAAGTATATTCCCTTACCTCTGGCTCCTCATTTAGTTCAACAAAAACTGTTATAAATGAGGGAGAACAGTGACACATTGGTATTTCTTTTTCCTCCTGGGCAGGTCTGCCTTCATGGTGTAACACCTGTTAACTCACACATGGCCCCATACTATAAAGGACTAGGCATTCATTTAAGCAGTAACTTAAGGCAAAGAAAGGACACAATTTATTTTTAGCAAATACAAGAAATCCAATAAGTCTAAAATGGTTATTCTCACTAAGTACATCTTGGCTGGCTGTTGTGTCTCCAGTTTCTTTTTCATCAAAAACTAGGATGAAGCTTATCAGAAATAAAAGTTGTAAATCTGTATGACATCACCATACATACACACACACCACACACACACAAAACTAACAAGGACAAGCTCTGCATCTAGAGATTTGTATAGCTTCATGGGGCACCTCATTGCTAAAAGATGACAAGAATGATGTATGTCCTGATAGTGAAAGTTTGTATAAAGTGTTTGAGATATTACACTATATTAGAGATTGAACTGTAATCACTGCTGCTGTTTAATGTTAATTTGAGTGTGGTTTATACCTTTGAATGTACTACCAAGAGCCCTTGATTTTGAGTGTGCCACATAGCAAAGAAGTAATCAACCTCTGGTCTACAGCATATTCAATTATGACTGAAAATGACTGAAATTTATTCCTCAATATTGGACTCCAGCCAAGATCTAAAGAGTTTTTCTGACTATCCTAAGTAGCTTGGAGTCCACCCTGTTGGCAGAGTAGGCACAGCAAAGTTTTAAGGAAAGGAAAGAAATGAATCAATTTCTGATGTGGGAAAAATAACTCTGATATATGAAGAATAAAATACTAATTCAGAAGACTTGGAATTTCATATCTGTGATAGTTCCATGCCAAGTGATGTCATAATAATACTCGAGCATGTTATCTAGCCTAAAAAGGAAAGAAAGAGAAGGAAGGGAGAGAATACAGAAAGAAGGAAGGAAGAAATCATTTGAATATTAGCTGCTGTGAACAGAGTGTTTTAGAAGTACAAGTCTTATTTCAGCTTTTATTCTTAACTTGGGGAAGTGTTGATTTTTCAGTATTTGAAATTTCTCCCTTTCATTCAAAATTTATTTAATTTTATTTTTTACATTTTGACTTCTGTTTTTATTGGTGCTTTATTTATTTTCATCCATCTTCATTCTTCCACCTATGTGGGCCTCCCATTTCAGTGGCCTCTCTTGCAGAGCACCAGCTCTGGGAGTATGCACTCCAGAGTGCTGGCTTCTAATTGGACACACCAGTCCAGCCGCTCTGTGGCATGTGGGATCTTCCCAGGCTAGGGATCAAACCGGTATCCCTTGCACTACAAAGTGGACTCTTTACCCACTGGACAACCAGCGAAGCCCACTTTGAAGGTTTTATTTCACGACTTTCATAGGTTTAATGGGTACAACTTAAATTTCTTGGTTGTTTTATGACCTACAGAATATGTAGTTAATTTATCTCATTTGACTTTCTAATAGTATTATAGCATTTTACATAGGAAATAAACACTTTACTTTCTTTTCTCCTCTCCTAGCCAGTGTGCTTTTATTGATATTCATGTTATGGATCCACTTTTGAAATTATCTGTGATAAAAGTTTTTTTCTCCAATAATTATATCTAAAATAGATAGTAAATGAAATGGAATTTGAAAAGAAAAAACCATGGGGCAGAGAGGTATGGAATAGAAAATAAATAAATTTATAGTAGAAAATCATTATTATTTTGCCTTAAAATGTCAGTTTTCTTTAAAAGAGATTTTTAAGCATATTCCTCAATATTGGACTCCAGCCAAGATCTAAAGAGTTTTTCTGACTATCCTAAGTAGCTTGGAGTCCACCCTGTTGGCAGAGTAGGCACAGCAAAGTTTTAAGGAAAGGAAAGAAATGAATCAATTTCTGATGTGGGAAAAATAACTCTGATATATGAAGAATAAAATACTAATTCAGAAGACTTGGAATTTCATATCTGTGATAGTTCCATGCCAAGTGATGTCATAATAATACTCGAGCATGTTATCTAGCCTAAAAAGGAAAGAAAGAGAAGGAAGGGAGAGAATACAGAAAGAAGGAAGGAAGAAATCATTTGAATATTAGCTGCTGTGAACAGAGTGTTTTAGAAGTACAAGTCTTATTTCAGCTTTTATTCTTAACTTGGGGAAGTGTTGATTTTTCAGTATTTGAAATTTCTCCCTTTCATTCAAAATTTATTTAATTTTATTTTTTACATTTTGACTTCTGTTTTTATTGGTGCTTTATTTATTTTCATCCATCTTCATTCTTCCACCTATGTGGGCCTCCCATTTCAGTGGCCTCTCTTGCAGAGCACCAGCTCTGGGAGTATGCACTCCAGAGTGCTGGCTTCTAATTGGACACACCAGTCCAGCCGCTCTGTGGCATGTGGGATCTTCCCAGGCTAGGGATCAAACCGGTATCCCTTGCACTACAAAGTGGACTCTTTACCCACTGGACAACCAGCGAAGCCCACTTTGAAGGTTTTATTTCACGACTTTCATAGGTTTAATGGGTACAACTTAAATTTCTTGGTTGTTTTATGACCTACAGAATATGTAGTTAATTTATCTCATTTGACTTTCTAATAGTATTATAGCATTTTACATAGGAAATAAACACTTTACTTTCTTTTCTCCTCTCCTAGCCAGTGTGCTTTTATTGATATTCATGTTATGGATCCACTTTTGAAATTATCTGTGATAAAAGTTTTTTTCTCCAATAATTATATCTAAAATAGATAGTAAATGAAATGGAATTTGAAAAGAAAAAACCATGGGGCAGAGAGGTATGGAATAGAAAATAAATAAATTTATAGTAGAAAATCATTATTATTTTGCCTTAAAATGTCAGTTTTCTTTAAAAAGAGATTTTTAAGCATATGTATTGGCATTCTCTCCCTGTTTATCATTACTAACACTCTATTTATTTTTTTGAGGTCTGCATCTCTACTAGGTGTCATTTGTCTTCTTTAATAATTCTTCCTATATTGCTACTCTGATAGTAATGTTTTTTAGCAGTTTTATTTCTAAAATAATCTGTATTTTTCCTTTATTTTAAAAATATATTTTCCCTGAAAGTACATTTCTACATTGGCAGTTATTTCTTTTGTGCTTTGTTTTGTTTTGTTTAATTTCAGCACTTCAGTGATATTTTTGGCTTGCCTTCCAGTTTTTGTTGTTTCAAAAAAGAAGTCAGCTATTATATTTATCTCTGTTTTTCTGTATAAAATATTTCTCTTTATTTGATTTCCTTGAACATTTTATCTCTGCTTTTAACCAATTTGATTATGATATTCCTTGATAAATTTTTCATCATTTTCCTTCTGCTTGGGGTTGGTTGAGCTACTTCTGTCTATAAATTTATTATTTCCATCAAATTTGGAAATTGTTGCTTTTTATTTCAGTAACCTTTCCTTTGCCTGTTGTTCCATGATATTGACAATTAGAGCTATACTTTGAGATATATTATTATTTCTTGATGCTCTGATGGTTTTTTGTTTTATTCTTGGCTTTTTCATTAGAGATTGTATTTATTGTTAGGTCCTCAATTTCACTAAACTTGCTACAGTGTTTCTTCTGCCATTTATTATATACACTGAGCTTTTATATCCATTATAATATTTATTGCTATCCTTTAAATATCTGTCATGCCTTTCCTCAATAGTGTCATGTCTTTAACTTAACAAAATATGGAATATGTTTGTTATAACTACTTTACTTTCTTTTCTCCTCTCCTAGCCAGTGTGCTTTTATTGATATTCATGTTATGGATCCACTTTTGAAATTATCTGTGATAAAAGTTTTTTTCTCCAATAATTATATCTAAAATAGATAGTAAATGAAATGGAATTTGAAAAGAAAAAACCATGGGGCAGAGAGGTATGGAATAGAAAATAAATAAATTTATAGTAGAAAATCATTATTATTTTGCCTTAAAATGTCAGTTTTCTTTAAAAAGAGATTTTTAAGCATATGTATTGGCATTCTCTCCCTGTTTATCATTACTAACACTCTATTTATTTTTTTGAGGTCTGCATCTCTACTAGGTGTCATTTGTCTTCTTTAATAATTCTTCCTATATTGCTACTCTGATAGTAATGTTTTTTAGCAGTTTTATTTCTAAAATAATCTGTATTTTTCCTTTATTTTAAAAATATATTTTCCCTGAAAGTACATTTCTACATTGGCAGTTATTTCTTTTGTGCTTTGTTTTGTTTTGTTTAATTTCAGCACTTCAGTGATATTTTTGGCTTGCCTTCCAGTTTTTGTTGTTTCAAAAAAGAAGTCAGCTATTATATTTATCTCTGTTTTTCTGTATAAAATATTTCTCTTTATTTGATTTCCTTGAACATTTTATCTCTGCTTTTAACCAATTTGATTATGATATTCCTTGATAAATTTTTCATCATTTTCCTTCTGCTTGGGGTTGGTTGAGCTACTTCTGTCTATAAATTTATTATTTCCATCAAATTTGGAAATTGTTGCTTTTTATTTCAGTAACCTTTCCTTTGCCTGTTGTTCCATGATATTGACAATTAGAGCTATACTTTGAGATATATTATTATTTCTTGATGCTCTGATGGTTTTTTTTATTTTATTCTTGGCTTTTTCATTAGAGATTGTATTTATTGTTAGGTCCTCAATTTCACTAAACTTGCTACAGTGTTTCTTCTGCCATTTATTATATACACTGAGCTTTTTATATCCATTATAATATTTATTGCTATCCTTTAAATATCTGTCATGCCTTTCCTCAATAGTGTCATGTCTTTAACTTAACAAAATATGGAATATGTTTGTTATAACTATTTTAATTGTTATTTATTTATTTTGTTTCTTTACAATTAATTAAAAAAAACTTTTTTGGTGGGGAGGGAGCGGGTTGGGGAGGGAGCAGGACAGGCAGGTCACTTCTATTGGCCTTTCATTTATCTATTTTTTCATCCATCTTTGTTCTTTGGCCCTTGTGGGCCTCCCATCACAGTGGCCTCTGTTGTCGCAGAGCACTGGCTCTGGGCACATGCGCTCCAGAGCTGCGGCTCCATAGTTGGGCACATCGGTCCAGCTGCTCCGCAGCATGTGGGATCTTCCCAGACCAGGAATTGAACCAGTGCCCCTTGCACAGCAATGCGTTGTCCTTACCCACTGGACCACCAGGGAAGTCCCTATAATTATTTTAATATCCTCATCTACTTATCCTCTGTGCCAGTTCTTCATTGGTTTTGCCTGATTGATTTTTTTCATTTCATCAGTCCTATTTTTTTTTTCAATTTAATTTTTTTTACAGATTTTTGTTTTTTACTGCCACATATCAACCCGAATCCTCCATAGGTATACACACGTCCCCCCGCCTCTAAGTCTCCCCCATCTTCCTCCCCAACCCACCCCTCCAGGTCACCACAGAGCCCCTGTTTGAGATCCCTAGTCCTGCAGCATATTCCCCTCCCTCACCCCAAGGTCCATAAGACTGTTCTCCATGTCCGCCTCTCCATTGCTGCTCTGCATATTCATTTATCAGCACCATCTTTCTAGATTCCATATATATGTGTTAGTATACAATGTTTATTTTTCTCTCTCTGACATACTTCACTCTGTATAATAGGTTCTAGATTCATCCACCTCATGAGAACCATCAGTCCTATTTTTGAGCTTGTATGCATTCCTGGTCTCTTTGATTAGATGCTAGATATTATGGAGTTAAATTGTTGGTCTATGTTTTTCTTTTTATTATTTTAATTATTAATAAGTTTTTCTCTGGGATGTAGTTAATTATTAACAGTGTTATTTTTGTAAGGCTTGTTTGGAATTATTGTTAGGTGGTACCAAAGCAACCTCTAGTCAAGGGCTACATTGATCCTGCAGCTGAAACCGTGTACTTCCAAGTACTCTTCCCAGTAGCCCATGGATTATGAGAATACTTCAGCAGCTGAAAAAGTGAGCTATATTCAGTCCTGTGTAAGCTTCATACATTGTTGACTTTGTTCCATTTGTTATTACTTTTCAAACTTCAAATAGTTGTCTCACATACATGCACTTATCTGTATTTACATGGTAGCTTAAGAGAAATTCTCTAATGATTTCTGGAAAAGGGCATCAACTCTAAGCTTTGCTTACTTTGTTCGGCCCTGTGGGCTCCATCAGTGGCTCTGGGCACATGCGGCTCCAGAGCTGCGGCTCCATAGTTGGGCACATCGGTCCAGCTGCTCCGCAGCATGTGGGATCTTCCCAGACCAGGAATTGAACCAGTGCCCCTTGCACAGCAATGCGTTGTCCTTACCCACTGGACCACCAGGGAAGTCCCTATAATTATTTTAATATCCTCATCTACTTATCCTCTGTGCCAGTTCTTCATTGGTTTTGCCTGATTGATTTTTTTCATTTCATCAGTCCTATTTTTTTTTTCAATTTAATTTTTTTTACAGATTTTTGTTTTTTACTGCCACATATCAACCCGAATCCTCCATAGGTATACACACGTCCCCCCGCCTCTAAGTCTCCCCCATCTTCCTCCCCAACCCACCCCTCCAGGTCACCACAGAGCCCCTGTTTGAGATCCCCTAGTCCTGCAGCATATTCCCCTCCCTCACCCCAAGGTCCATAAGACTGTTCTCCATGTCCGCCTCTCCATTGCTGCTCTGCATATTCATTTATCAGCACCATCTTTCTAGATTCCATATATATGTGTTAGTATACAATGTTTATTTTTCTCTCTCTGACATACTTCACTCTGTATAATAGGTTCTAGATTCATCCACCTCATGAGAACCATCAGTCCTATTTTTGAGCTTGTATGCATTCCTGGTCTCTTTGATTAGATGCTAGATATTATGGAGTTAAATTGTTGGTCTATGTTTTTCTTTTTATTATTTTAATTATTAATAAGTTTTTCTCTGGGATGTAGTTAATTATTAACAGTGTTATTTTTGTAAGGCTTGTTTGGAATTATTGTTAGGTGGTACCAAAGCAACCTCTAGTCAAGGGCTACATTGATCCTGCAGCTGAAACCGTGTACTTCCAAGTACTCTTCCCAGTAGCCCATGGATTATGAGAATACTTCAGCAGCTGAAAAAGTGAGCTATATTCAGTCCTGTGTAAGCTTCATACATTGTTGACTTTGTTCCATTTGTTATTACTTTTCAAACTTCAAATAGTTGTCTCACATACATGCACTTATCTGTATTTACATGGTAGCTTAAGAGAAATTCTCTAATGATTTCTGAGGCCATCACTCTAAGCTGCTTACTTTTATCAAGTATGCATGTGTGTGCTAAGTCTTTTCAGCTGTGCCTGACTGTTTACGACCCTATGAACTGTAGCACACCAGGCTCCTCTGTCCAAGGGATTCTCCAGGCAAGAATACTGGGGTGGGTTTCCATGCCCTCCTCCTGCATTGGCAAGTGGGTTCTTTACCACTAGTGCCACCCGGGAAGCCCTTTTTCTTAGGTATACTGCCCTGAACTCATTCTAGACACTTTTGTCTTCCCAGATCTTCAACTCTGTCTTCTTAATGTAGGAGGCCCAGCAAGTTCTGTGCTTTTTCTCATTTCACCATTATCTGAAAACTCTCTAAAGATTATAAACTCAGGCAGGTGTTGAGCTCATGAGGTTTGTTTTCCCAGTCTTAGAAGTTGCTGCCTTTCACTACTTGATATTCACTGTTTGAACAATCATTGCAAATACTGGTTTTTTATTTGAGAGTAATAGAAAATCTGATCTCCTTTGTTCCAACTTGTCTAGATGCAAAAGTTCACATTCTTTTATTTTGGCAATATGAAAAATTAATCTATTGCATCAAGCAAATAAAATTTAAAAATAGCTTTATTATATCAGCTAATATTGATGGAACTTAAACATACTACCTAATCTATATGTCAGGAAGTTCTTAGAATGTATCTTGGCATATATAAACTATCATTAGATCTCAGTGAACTCTAATTCAGCAGCTTCACCTTAAATAGTTTGTACATTTTTGAAACATTTGCTTCAATATTGGTTCTTTTATTCTCTTGAGTGAAACTGAGCTAACATCTATTTAAGGAAAAAGTTGGAACTCTCTAACTTCCTGCATCCAAACAGACTTGATTTCTGATTCCCAAAACTCTGCTGCTCTCTTGGTTATAAATGTTAGCAGATCAAGATGATTCTATAATAAAATAAAAGAAAAGTTGTAATTGACAGTCCGCATTAACTATTTGGTTGACAGAACAAGAATAAAGGCTTTTTTTTAAAAAAGATTTATTTATTTATTTACTTATTTTGGTGGGGGAGCAGTGGGGAGGGAGAGGAGCAGGCGGGACACTTCTATTGGTCTTTCATTTCTCTATTTTCATCCATTTTTGTTCTTTGGCCCGTATGGGCCTCCTATCATGGTGGCCTCTGTTGTCACAGAGTGCCGGCTCTGGGCGCATGCGCTCCAGAGCTCCGGCTCAGTAACTGGACACATCAGTCCAGCCGCTCCGCAGCACTGAGATCATCCCAGGCCAGGGCTCGAACCGCGCTCCCTGCACTGCAAGACGGTGTCCTTACCCACTGGACCACCAGGGAAGCCCGAATAAAGGCATTTTTAAAGGGACAAATTTTATCTAGTAATCTATTATAATTAATAATATACAAAATGTAATAATATCTTATTAATAGGTATAGGAAAAAGTCAAAGAGAAATCATATCTAAATACGGTCATCTTTCCTGGATGGGAAGATGTGAGGAAATTTTATGTATATTTTTAAGCAAGGGTATACCTGCTAACTTTTGGACATTATTTTTCTTTACTATTAATATAGTGTGTTGTGTGCTCAGTGTGTCTGACTCTTTGCAACCCCATGGCTTGTAAAGCAGTTACATATACAACTGCATGGACTGATTTTTTACTGTGATCATCTATTCAATGAAATTTGTGGGAGAAAAAATAGAGTCAATACTCTTAATGCATGCTAACTTCCCCGATATCTACTTTTAAAAACCTAGTCTACTGGCACGCAATAGTTCAAAGGGCATCAGAGGTGGTTTCAAGTCCAGAACTGTTTATTTTGTGAAGTTAAAAGGAAAACAGGAATTCAGCAGCTTCACCTTAAATAGTTTGTACATTTTTGAAACATTTGCTTCAATATTGGTTCTTTTATTCTCTTGAGTGAAACTGAGCTAACATCTATTTAAGGAAAAAGTTGGAACTCTCTAACTTCCTGCATCCAAACAGACTTGATTTCTGATTCCCAAAACTCTGCTGCTCTCTTGGTTATAAATGTTAGCAGATCAAGATGATTCTATAATAAAATAAAAGAAAAGTTGTAATTGACAGTCCGCATTAACTATTTGGTTGACAGAACAAGAATAAAGGCTTTTTTTTAAAAAAGATTTATTTATTTATTTACTTATTTTGGTGGGGGAGCAGTGGGGAGGGAGAGGAGCAGGCGGGACACTTCTATTGGTCTTTCATTTCTCTATTTTCATCCATTTTTGTTCTTTGGCCCGTATGGGCCTCCTATCATGGTGGCCTCTGTTGTCACAGAGTGCCGGCTCTGGGCGCATGCGCTCCAGAGCTCCGGCTCAGTAACTGGACACATCAGTCCAGCCGCTCCGCAGCACTGAGATCATCCCAGGCCAGGGCTCGAACCGGCGCTCCTTGCACTGCAAGACGGTGTCCTTACCCACTGGACCACCAGGGAAGCCCGAATAAAGGCATTTTTAAAGGGACAAATTTTATCTAGTAATCTATTATAATTAATAATATACAAAATGTAATAATATCTTATTAATAGGTATAGGAAAAAGTCAAAGAGAAATCATATCTAAATACGGTCATCTTTCCTGGATGGGAAGATGTGAGGAAATTTTATGTATATTTTTAAGCAAGGGTATACCTGCTAACTTTTGGACATTATTTTTCTTTACTATTAATATAGTGTGTTGTGTGCTCAGTGTGTCTGACTCTTTGCAACCCCATGGCTTGTAAAGCAGTTACATATACAACTGCATGGACTGATTTTTTACTGTGATCATCTATTCAATGAAATTTGTGGGAGAAAAAATAGAGTCAATACTCTTAATGCATGCTAACTTCCCCGATATCTACTTTTAAAAACCTAGTCTACTGGCACGCAATAGTTCAAAGGGCATCAGAGGTGGTTTCAAGTCCAGAACTGTTTATTTTGTGAAGTTAAAAAGGAAAACAGGAATGAGGAGAATCAAAGGTACTAAGCCAGCCAGAACAACAGATGGTTATGAGGAAACAGACGCAAATGACTTGCTTCCTCATCTGATTTTCACCCAAGACTTTAGAACAAGATAACTGGGTTATATTCCAAGGTTCATGCTAAAAATAGGGCCCACATGAGAATTTTCATTGCTGGTATATTACTAGGGAAACTAGCTTTGGCAGCACTGGGAAAAGAAGAGACTCCATGTTTCCTCAGGGCCTATATAGTAGGATTGCTTTTCTCTGTAGTCTGTTGAGCAGCCAACATGACTCCAGATGAATTCTGGACTTAGTCCATGAAAGAGTGCCAAGTATGTTAAATAAGCTTCCCACTGGGGGCATCTAAGATCCAGTGATCATAACATCATTAGATTTAAAATGCTCAGGAGGCCAAGTTCTAAAGGAAACAACACGAAATTATCAGACTTCTTTAAAATGCCAACTGTGAGAGAGGATGTGGTTTCATCACAAGAGAAAACAAAATAGGAAAAAATTACCACGCAACAAACAGGAAATAAGAAAGAATACGATTTAATGTTTTCCATTAAAATCTATTAAAACAACAAACAAACTAAAGGTTCAAAAAGGTTTTAGGGACCAAATAAAAATTAAAGAGTTGTTGAAATCTACAAAGAATAGCAAAGGAAGTTAGGTAAGCAGCTGTCTTATTGAAGTCAAAAAGATTAGCTAATATCCACCAGTTAAGAACTTAAAAGTGTGGCTTAAACTCTCCCTCTATTGCTTCTTTTCTGATGGGGTTTTAGGGAAATCTGTTTTTGTGGATAAAGTCTGATCAAGGTCAGCCCAGGGGGTGGCCCACATGCTGTAATTTAAGAATGGTTGGATTAACCTCATTTCCTACAACTCCAAAAAGGACAAATCTCAGGAGACTCAGTTGTAAGTCTCCTTTTAAAAATGTTAACATAACTTGGACCGTGAACTTTTTAATTCCACCTCTCTTCATTTGTAATTAAGATGAATAGATTCATATTTAGATAGTTCTTCCTCTTTGCTAAGGAAAATCGGTTTTCTAAAGTTACGTAAAAGGTGTTTTGATGAAGCTGAAGTACAAATTAATCAACAGTTTTTTAAGTATACCAAAAAAACAGAGAGAATAAATCTTTGCAGGGCAAGAGCCATGGAGGCTATTAGACAATGACAAACACGAAAAACTAAACTTAAAAAGCAAGAACATGTATCCAAGACATACTAGGTCCCTGAGTGATTAAAGGAAGGCATATGAAGATGGTGGGGGGGAGGCTTATTGAAAGAAGGAAGCTCAGTAAAGAACATAAGGAAGATAATTTCTGCTTACCTCACTTTCTTCGGCCAAAAATGAGAATTTTCATTGCTGGTATATTACTAGGGAACCTAGCTTGGGCAGCACTGGGAAAAGAAGAGACTCCATGTTTCCTCAGGGCCTATATAGTAGGATTGCTTTTCTCTGTAGTCTGTTGAGCAGCCAACATGACTCCAGATGAATTCTGGACTTAGTCCATGAAAGAGTGCCAAGTATGTTAAATAAGCTTCCCACTGGGGGCATCTAAGATCCAGTGATCATAACATCATTAGATTTAAAATGCTCAGGAGGCCAAGTTCTAAAGGAAACAACACGAAATTATCAGACTTCTTTAAAATGCCAACTGTGAGAGAGGATGTGGTTTCATCACAAGAGAAAACAAAATAGGAAAAAATTACCACGCAACAAACAGGAAATAAGAAAGAATACGATTTAATGTTTTCCATTAAAATCTATTAAAACAACAAACAAACTAAAGGTTCAAAAAGGTTTTAGGGACCAAATAAAAATTAAAGAGTTGTTGAAATCTACAAAGAATAGCAAAGGAAGTTAGGTAAGCAGCTGTCTTATTGAAGTCAAAAAGATTAGCTAATATCCACCAGTTAAGAACTTAAAAGTGTGGCTTAAACTCTCCCTCTATTGCTTCTTTTCTGATGGGGTTTTAGGGAAATCTGTTTTTGTGGATAAAGTCTGATCAAGGTCAGCCCAGGGGGTGGCCCACATGCTGTAATTTAAGAATGGTTGGATTAACCTCATTTCCTACAACTCCAAAAAGGACAAATCTCAGGAGACTCAGTTGTAAGTCTCCTTTTAAAAATGTTAACATAACTTGGACCGTGAACTTTTTAATTCCACCTCTCTTCATTTGTAATTAAGATGAATAGATTCATATTTAGATAGTTCTTCCTCTTTGCTAAGGAAAATCGGTTTTCTAAAGTTACGTAAAAGGTGTTTTGATGAAGCTGAAGTACAAATTAATCAACAGTTTTTTAAGTATACCAAAAAAACAGAGAGAATAAATCTTTGCAGGGCAAGAGCCATGGAGGCTATTAGACAATGACAAACACGAAAAACTAAACTTAAAAAGCAAGAACATGTATCCAAGACATACTAGGTCCCTGAGTGATTAAAGGAAGGCATATGAAGATGGTGGGTGGGGAGAGGCTTATTGAAAGAAGGGAAGCTCAGTAAAGAACATAAGGAAGATAATTTCTGCTTACCTCACTTTCTTCTAGAAAAATTATTTGATATTTCTTTTTATAGATGCAAAAGAAATGGGTAGGTGGTATGGGGATTTATAACTTAGTTATTAAAAAGCAACCTGAGAACTAACTGCATGGACATCACTTTAGGGATTGTTAGAAGCAGAGAATTCATGCCATGTTCTAGACCTACCAAGTCATAAAATCAATAAGATTCCTTAGTAACTTCTGGACATATTTAAGTTAGAAAAGTACTGATTTCAAGTATAGATTGCTTTCAGAAAATACCTGGGTTTGAATTCCTGTTGTACAACATATTATATAATCTTGGACATGCATAATTTTCTGATTATTCATTTCTGAAAAAAAAATGGAGATAATAATAGCACCAAACTCATGAATGTATTGGTTTACATGAAATGTGAGGTGAAAATTACCACAAGACCTGGCATATCCAAACTGTATATATTGGATGGTAGGAAAACTGACTTGGATTTAATGATCAAAGCAGAGTTAGAAAATATCTAAGAGATAAAATTAACTCTTTCTTTTGTTGTGTTCAATTTCCTGATCCTACATCCGGTGTGGATGTGAACCCCTCAGTGGGGTTCATACTATATTCCAGCAGGAATAAACCAAGAGTAATTCATTTAAAGCAAAGTAATATTTGGCCATTCTAACATCAAAGTGGGATTCGCTCCTGAGTATAACTAAATAATTAGGCAGACATTGGTCATTATAATAACAGAATAAACTAACAATAAAGAGAGCTAATGCTGTCAACAGCCTTGCTTAAATGAAAAAGCTGAGTGAGAAGGTAGAATATAATAACATGATCGTTGGAGATCCTGCCTAAAAGAAATAAAGGATGTTTCTAGTCTAAATCTCTTACTTACTTATTATATTGTATCTCTACCTACTTTGTTCTTTGCATTTATAAATTCTATAGCATAATTCTGTACTTCCTTTATAAGTATAGAGGAAAATTGTTTCATTGTTCCATAGCATTAAAATCATTGTGATTACTGTAGGTTCCAGCCAAAGTTGAAATTGCTGCTGAACCAGGGCCAATCCTTGCTAGTCAGAAAGCTTTAAGAGGTACTATATACCTACATTTATATATCCATGCCCAAAGAACCATCTTCACCACAATCCCCTTGTAACTCACTTTGAAGCTTAGAGAGTTGTAATGCAGAGAGATAAGGGGTGATACTTCTCTGACTTAAAGGAAATGAAGCCATTCTGATGATCAGCTTATCAATAGATATTATAGTAACATATAACTAATGTTCATGGGCCTCTACTTTCTTTGTTTGGAAAATGATGGTTGATAATTTCACCTAAGAGAATTATTATGGGTCTAAAATCAAGTAAATGTGAGATTACCTGTCAAATGCTTATTCAGGCAGGAATCCAATAACGATTATTTTTCCTCCACTCTCAGTAAAACATATTGTTTCATATAGATATGCTATATAATATACACTGTATTTTACATGAAATGTGAGGTGAAAATTACCACAAGACCTGGCATATCCAAACTGTATATATTGGATGGTAGGAAAACTGACTTGGATTTAATGATCAAAGCAGAGTTAGAAAATATCTAAGAGATAAAATTAACTCTTTCTTTTGTTGTGTTCAATTTCCTGATCCTACATCCGGTGTGGATGTGAACCCCTCAGTGGGGTTCATACTATATTCCAGCAGGAATAAACCAAGAGTAATTCATTTAAAGCAAAGTAATATTTGGCCATTCTAACATCAAAGTGGGATTCGCTCCTGAGTATAACTAAATAATTAGGCAGACATTGGTCATTATAATAACAGAATAAACTAACAATAAAGAGAGCTAATGCTGTCAACAGCCTTGCTTAAATGAAAAAGCTGAGTGAGAAGGTAGAATATAATAACATGATCGTTGGAGATCCTGCCTAAAAGAAATAAAGGATGTTTCTAGTCTAAATCTCTTACTTACTTATTATATTGTATCTCTACCTACTTTGTTCTTTGCATTTATAAATTCTATAGCATAATTCTGTACTTCCTTTATAAGTATAGAGGAAAATTGTTTCATTGTTCCATAGCATTAAAATCATTGTGATTACTGTAGGTTCCAGCCAAAGTTGAAATTGCTGCTGAACCAGGGCCAATCCTTGCTAGTCAGAAAGCTTTAAGAGGTACTATATACCTACATTTATATATCCATGCCCAAAGAACCATCTTCACCACAATCCCCTTGTAACTCACTTTGAAGCTTAGAGAGTTGTAATGCAGAGAGATAAGGGGTGATACTTCTCTGACTTAAAGGAAATGAAGCCATTCTGATGATCAGCTTATCAATAGATATTATAGTAACATATAACTAATGTTCATGGGCCTCTACTTTCTTTGTTTGGAAAATGATGGTTGATAATTTCACCTAAGAGAATTATTATGGGTCTAAAATCAAGTAAATGTGAGATTACCTGTCAAATGCTTATTCAGGCAGGAATCCAATAACGATTATTTTTCCTCCACTCTCAGTAAAACATATTGTTTCATATAGATATGCTATATAATATACACTGTATTTTGAGCTGGGACTATTGAGAAGAATAAACTTTACAGTGCAAGTTTTATGACATACTCATGTAACACAAGTAGCACTTTAATCCATCTGTTTCTATTTTGATTCCTAAATATCCCTTCTCCTCCATTTTATTCCATCTCATAAATGAACAGCGATAACCTAAACCTTTCTGGCACAATTTGTGAACTAAATTAACTAATACATTTAGTAATTTTAAACTAAATTTCCAAGACAATATCTCAAGTTTCTTCTCTCCGTGGATGATAGTGTGAATCATTGAGAGAACTACTAAGTTGCTTCCATCTATTCTGGGCTTCCTGGTGGCTCAGATGGTAAAGCCTTTGCCTGCAGTGCAGGAGACCTGGGTTTGATCCTTGGATCGAGAAGATTCCTAGAGAACGGAATGGCTACTCATTCCAGTATCCTTACTTGAAGAATTTCATGGACAGAGGAGCTTGGCAGTCCATGGGGTCACAAAGAGTCAGGCACGACTGAATGACTAACACTTTTTGCCTGTTGTAGCTGTGCAGAATTTTTTGTTATCATCAAACATTAGAGGGCTTAAGAGCAAAGAGAAAATTCAGAGACTTATTTCACACAAAGATGGTGAACATATGGAATAAATTGCTAACTTAGACCAGTGGAGCAAATAATATAATTTAGTTTAGCAGTACAAAATTTATTTCTCAAGGAAGGTGAAGATGGCAGTAAGGAACTAGAGTGAATTGATGCCAGTGGCTTGGAGAATGTCAGATAAACCCCGATGAAGAAGATTCTTTAATGCTCACATGGCCTCTCCCCCACCTCTGTCTTGGTATTCTTTATGTCCTTAGGACCTTTTAATTTTGTGGAAACGAATATAACTGTGACTAGCTTAGCAAAAATTGCTGCTGTATACCATAATGCATGCTATAAACCATGCGGGGATCTTAACGTACATAATCGGGCTGCAGATGGCACTGTTAATTTCTATTACAGACTCTAAAACCATGAGGGAGTTAGTACTTGCCTCACTGCCTCACTGTTCTACAAGAATGATTTTTGATAGTTTCCCTTACTGCACAGCTTTTCTGCAAAGTGTTTGTCTTTTAGAAAGGCCAAAAAGGACTTACGGCTTTTAAAAAAAATTTGTGCAAAAACTGCTCTGGGCCCTGCCTCTGCCGTCCCCAGTTTGCTAGCCTCCTTTAAGAAAGCATAGGTATCTACTCATTCAGAATGAAATAAGCCTTCTTTCTGGGCTGTGGGAATTCAGGAAAACACCAGCTATCAACTTCATACCAAATGGAGAGCATATATGAGGTTCATGAAGATTTCTTTTAGGATGGCAGAGTTAAATAAGAAGGTAAATATTAGAAAAAGATATAAATAAATACATAGAAAAACAAAGTTTTCTGTATTCTCTTATATGAATTTTTTTATTAATTCTTTTCCCTAATAAAATCTCGTTGGCTTAAGTTGCTTCCATCTATTCTGGGCTTCCTGGTGGCTCAGATGGTAAAGCCTTTGCCTGCAGTGCAGGAGACCTGGGTTTGATCCTTGGATCGAGAAGATTCCTAGAGAACGGAATGGCTACTCATTCCAGTATCCTTACTTGAAGAATTTCATGGACAGAGGAGCTTGGCAGTCCATGGGGTCACAAAGAGTCAGGCACGACTGAATGACTAACACTTTTTGCCTGTTGTAGCTGTGCAGAATTTTTTGTTATCATCAAACATTAGAGGGCTTAAGAGCAAAGAGAAAATTCAGAGACTTATTTCACACAAAGATGGTGAACATATGGAATAAATTGCTAACTTAGACCAGTGGAGCAAATAATATAATTTAGTTTAGCAGTACAAAATTTATTTCTCAAGGAAGGTGAAGATGGCAGTAAGGAACTAGAGTGAATTGATGCCAGTGGCTTGGAGAATGTCAGATAAACCCCGATGAAGAAGATTCTTTAATGCTCACATGGCCTCTCCCCCACCTCTGTCTTGGTATTCTTTATGTCCTTAGGACCTTTTAATTTTGTGGAAACGAATATAACTGTGACTAGCTTAGCAAAAATTGCTGCTGTATACCATAATGCATGCTATAAACCATGCGGGGATCTTAACGTACATAATCGGGCTGCAGATGGCACTGTTAATTTCTATTACAGACTCTAAAACCATGAGGGAGTTAGTACTTGCCTCACTGCCTCACTGTTCTACAAGAATGATTTTTGATAGTTTCCCTTACTGCACAGCTTTTCTGCAAAGTGTTTGTCTTTTAGAAAGGCCAAAAAGGACTTACGGCTTTTAAAAAAAATTTGTGCAAAAACTGCTCTGGGCCCTGCCTCTGCCGTCCCCAGTTTGCTAGCCTCCTTTAAGAAAGCATAGGTATCTACTCATTCAGAATGAAATAAGCCTTCTTTCTGGGCTGTGGGAATTCAGGAAAACACCAGCTATCAACTTCATACCAAATGGAGAGCATATATGAGGTTCATGAAGATTTCTTTTAGGATGGCAGAGTTAAATAAGAAGGTAAATATTAGAAAAAGATATAAATAAATACATAGAAAAACAAAGTTTTCTGTATTCTCTTATATGATTCTATATTCTTCAATAAAATGTTATCTTAAATTATCATTTGGTTTCACCCAAGAGACTATAAATGTGTAAATTCTGTTTTTATTTTTGGGTTTCTGTGGGATTAAAACCTCCAAATGCTTGTAAATTCCAAGAAGCCAACCTTCTAGCCTGATGAGCCACTCGCAGCACGTACGCTTTGGAATCAGTAAACCTCACTTAGGTTCTTAGAGATACCACATAGTAAGTTTGTAGTCTATAGTCCTCCTTACCTTTGTCTCTTTGTTTTACCATCTAAAATATCTAATTATTGGATCAAGGGGATTAAAGGAAAGAGTAAGTGTATAGTTGCAGGCATAAGGCAAGACAAGGAGTAAATACACAGTGATTTTAACTGTATCTGCTTTTGCATGTTTCTTTCATGAGAAAGTGACTGCCACTTCCATGAACTTTTAGGCAACCTACAAAAGTTGGTTTTCTCCCATACTAGTCAGTCTTATAAGATAGAATATCCTTATATTGTAAGCTCAATAGAACTAAAATATCTTGAGTAAGGCTTCATTAATTACTAATATGATGTTAGTAGTTAAGTACCTCAGCCTCTGTGATTGAATCATTTATGATGTATGATTAGATGATACTAGTTCAGATCATGAGTGCCACTTTTTAAATTATTCTGTATTTTCATAAAATAATATTGCATAGATTTATAATATGCCTCTTAGTTTTCATTGCTTAAGTTAAACTGTCATATTAAGAAGCTATATTGCTCTTCTTTCTGGATAGACAGGTACATAATAACATTGAACAGTTTTTCTTGATGTACAGTAAGTAGTGTAAACTCAATATATTTAAAAGTTAGTAATTCCCCACTGAGAACTTGGTCCACCTACTCATCTATTGGCTACTGGAATTTTTTTTTTTTTTAAGATTTATTTATTTATTTATTTTGGGCAGGGGTCGGGTTGGGGAGGGAGGGGGGTGGGCGGGCCACTTCTATTGGTCTTTCATTTCTCCATTTTCATACATCTTTGTTCTTTGGCTCTTGTGGGCCTCCCATTGCAGTGGCGTCTGTCACTCCAGAGCTCTGGCTCAGTAATTGGACACATCAGTCCAGCCGCTCCGCGGCACGTGGGATCTTCCCAGGCCAGGGATCGAACCGGCGCCCCTTGCACTGCAAGGCGGTGTCCTTACCCACTGGACCACCAGGGGAAGCCCTAGAATTTTTTTTGAAGAGGTATTCATTCAGTGGATTTATCCAAGCAAATTCATGATGCTAACATTATATGCCAAATTGCACTGGACGTTGGATCATAAAGGATGTAACTGGATGTTACATCATAAAGGGATAGAGAAACATAAAAAAATCACAACTCAAACTAACAAATAACCCAGCCAAAGCAAAATATTTCTAAAATATGACTGAGATATAATTTACATACCATAAAATTCACCTTTCTAAAGTGTGCAGTACAGTCATGTTTAAGACATCCACAGAACTGTGCCAACATAAATGTAATCTAATTTTATAATATTTTTTCTCATTTCCATTGACCACTCCACCCTATTCCTTGTCCTAGTTAACTACTAATCTTTCTGTTTCTATATATGCTCCTTCTATGCACCTTTCATATAAATAATATAATAATATATGTGGCCTTTTTGACAGAGTTTTATCATGCTGCATACTGTTTTCAAGCTTCATTTATTTTGCAGCATTTCTTCATTCCTCTTATTGTCAGATAATTATCCATACCAAATATTTCACACAGCGATTTTGACTTTCCTGAATCAACCAGTAAAATCACAAGCATATGTACTTTTTTTTTTTTTTTAAAGATTTATTTATTTATTTATTGTGGGTGGGGGTTGGGTTGGGGAGGGAGGGGAGCGGGCGGGTCACTTCTATTGGTCTTTCATTTCTCTATTTTCATCCATCTTTGTTCTTTGGCTCCTGTGGGCCTCCCATCGCGGTGGCGTCTGTCCTTGCAGAGCGCCGGCTCTGGGCGCATGCGCTCCAGAGCTCCAGCGCTCCAGCTCGGTGATTGGACACATCAGTCCAGCCGCTCCGCGGCACGTGGGATCTTCCCAGGCCAGGGCTCGAACCGGCGCCCCTTGCACTGCAAGGCGGTGTCCTTAACCCACTGCGCCACCAGGGGACCCCCGGGGAAGCCCCTCATATGTACTTTTGATAGTGTATTTGTAACTGTCTTTTAAATGCCCAGCACAGTTTCTCCCTTTAGTTTATGATGCTCTAATCTTATCAAGGATTTAAAAGATTGATAATACCCACTGCTGTTGGGAATATAACTGGATACATGCTTTTTGGAGGCAACTTGAAAGTACAAACCAGAGTATTAACTGTTGTTAGTCTTTTGATATACCTTAAAGAAATTTTTTGAAATGTATCAAAAGATACATACAAAAATATTTCTGGTAGTGCTGTTTGGAAGGGTTTAATATTATAAGCCAATTCTTTACAAAATCAGATTACTTATGAAAGTACAAACATACAGTGATATCACTGATATATCTCACTGCTGAAAATGACAATGTAGATCCCTAGTTTTGACCTGAAAAGATAGAGACATTTTAATGTAAAAAATAAGCATACAGCTAATATGCACAATAAAATCATGTTCAGGACACATTGATATATAGATTGATATCTTTAGCCTATTAGGTAGTCAACTATTTGTGTTCTTACATACAAATGGAAGATTAATGAGTGTACATGGGGTTTGGGAGGTTATTGGTGTGGAAGACTGGCATTAACCAGTAAGCTTAGTTTATGATAGACATATAGGGTGAAAGATAAAACATTGGGGATATGGAGGTAAAGTCAGGGTATTATAACTTAAATACATGTACCCTGTCCTTTCCACACACATAGACAGAGCTTTAAGTCCATCAGAGAGGTAGTAAACCTTGATGAAAGGACAGAGGAGAAGGAGAAACAAATATACATTACAGCAGCTTTTGAGCTTGTACTTGACTATTGTGATATAAGCTACGAAGCAAGTGACAAGGATGACTGGGTCCTTCTGTGTTGCTTGGCTAGTATGTGGACTCCAGAATGCTGACTGACAACTAGTGCTTCATTGTGAGCCTCTGCTAATCCGTGCTCCCAAGTGTGAGCAAACGCAGAGCAACTCACTGGTGTATGTGGGAGTGAAAGTGGAAGTCACTCACTGGTGTCCAGCTTTTTGTGACTTCATGGACCATAGCTCCTCTGTACATGGAATCTCCAGGCAAAAATACTGGAGGACATAGCCATTCCCTTCTCCATGGGGGTCTTCCCAAATCAGGGATTGAATCCAGGTCTCCTGCATTGTAGACAAATTCTTTACTGTCTTTATCACGGAAGCCCTCTCAAAAGGAGGCTCAGGAAGCAAAGGTGGCAACCCTGCCTCTATCACCCAGGAATATAGACAAGTATGAGTTCCTCCAAGGCTGGCAATTTTCA
Source organism: Tragulus kanchil (assembly GCA_022376925.1). NCBI lineage: Eukaryota > Metazoa > Chordata > Mammalia > Artiodactyla > Tragulidae > Tragulus > Tragulus kanchil. Next base: position 113,609,451 of record JAIOJX010000023.1, on the reverse strand, counting down.
GCAACAAACCTGTTAAAGGTATACAGGTGACTATCAGGTACATCTAGCCACCAGCTCAAGAATGAAAATTGGTATTGTCTGACAAGGCAAAGGTCATCTTTAACAGGAAGCTAATTTGCTAATTTGAAAATTATATCTGTCTCAAGTTTGATTCTGGCAGCTATTAGCTTAGAAGGTAAGGAGAGAAGCTGAAGAGAACTCTTAGGAAATAGGCTTCCTGACAGGCGTCTCCACTCTTGTAGAGCAAAACTTTTTGTTTCTGGACAAGAGTTTAGGGTGCGCAAAACCAAGGGAACTGAAGAGTGTCAGTTACTAAGATTTTGAATGTTACAGAGAAGTTACAAGAGATGTATTTTAAGAATTTACTCTGTGTTACGTAAAATTCTAATTCCTTGTATGCTATCTCTACATGTATTCCTTATACCACTCTACAAAGTAGGCATAAGCATGATTCCCATTTTATAAATAATGCCCAAGTATGGTGAAGTAAGGTGATTTGTGCAAGGTCACAGAAGTGGGGATAAGATTCAACCATCTAGATGATCCCATCTAACCATCTTCCATTGCTCCCCTTGTCTTCATGCCCTAAATCCTTCCCAGCATCAGAGTCTTTGTCAATAAGTTGGCTCTTTGCATCAGATGGCCAAATTATTGGAGCTTCAGGAAGATTCTTTTAGAAACATCTTCTTCAGACAGAGAGTATGTATGGCTGGAGTTCTATAAATTGACCCGTGTTCAAAGTATTGTTCTCAGCTTACTACTTCTATTGTAGCCCTGTTCTGTCTTTCACTGTGCCTAGATTGAATTTTACCTGAACCACTACCCAGCCCTGCCTCCCCCCAAGATTGACTGTAGAATGAAGAGTCAGAAGTGTTCTCTTCCATGGTGTGCCTTTAAGTCATAATATTCTTCCCAAATCAGGGATTGAATCCAGGTCTCCTGCATTGTAGACAAATTCTTTACTGTCTTTATCACGGAAGCCCTCTCAAAAGGAGGCTCAGGAAGCAAAGGTGGCAACCCTGCCTCTATCACCCAGGAATATAGACAAGTATGAGTTCCTCCAAGGCTGGCAATTTTCAGCAACAAACCTGTTAAAGGTATACAGGTGACTATCAGGTACATCTAGCCACCAGCTCAAGAATGAAAATTGGTATTGTCTGACAAGGCAAAGGTCATCTTTAACAGGAAGCTAATTTGCTAATTTGAAAATTATATCTGTCTCAAGTTTGATTCTGGCAGCTATTAGCTTAGAAGGTAAGGAGAGAAGCTGAAGAGAACTCTTAGGAAATAGGCTTCCTGACAGGCGTCTCCACTCTTGTAGAGCAAAACTTTTTGTTTCTGGACAAGAGTTTAGGGTGCGCAAAACCAAGGGAACTGAAGAGTGTCAGTTACTAAGATTTTGAATGTTACAGAGAAGTTACAAGAGATGTATTTTAAGAATTTACTCTGTGTTACGTAAAATTCTAATTCCTTGTATGCTATCTCTACATGTATTCCTTATACCACTCTACAAAGTAGGCATAAGCATGATTCCCATTTTATAAATAATGCCCAAGTATGGTGAAGTAAGGTGATTTGTGCAAGGTCACAGAAGTGGGGATAAGATTCAACCATCTAGATGATCCCATCTAACCATCTTCCATTGCTCCCCTTGTCTTCATGCCCTAAATCCTTCCCAGCATCAGAGTCTTTGTCAATAAGTTGGCTCTTTGCATCAGATGGCCAAATTATTGGAGCTTCAGGAAGATTCTTTTAGAAACATCTTCTTCAGACAGAGAGTATGTATGGCTGGAGTTCTATAAATTGACCAGTGTTCAAAGTATTTTTCTCAGCTTACTACTTCTATTGTAGCCCTGTTCTGTCTTTCACTGTGCCTAGATTGAATTTTACCTGAACCACTACCCAGCCCTGCCTCCCCCCAAGATTGACTGTAGAATGAAGAGTCAGAAGTGTTCTCTTCCATGGTGTGCCTTTAAGTCATAATATTCTACCTATAGCCCAAGAAAAGCCTAAGGTGCCTATCTCATCTTCTGAAGAGATTCCTACAAGTTTGTCTCTCGGCCCATCACGTCACTCAGAAGCATCCCACCCTTTGCATCCCAACTTATCCTTTTCAAGGTCTACTTGTGATTTAGTTAAGAGGTTTCATTCTTCCTAAACCTTGCCATAATGCCACCTTGTGAGGAGCTTCTCTTATATGCAGAATAATCCTCCTATCATAATACCTCAAATATAATCTCTGCACATGGAATTTCCTAATGTTCCCAACTACTCTTTATTTCCTTCCTCCTCTCCTTCCTTCCTTTCTTCCCTTTCCCCCTTCCTTCTCTCTTTCATTAGCATGTAACTTTCTGTTTTACAGTTACCAGTTCTTCTGCTAAGAATTTCTTACCATACTTCTCTGCTTAGAATACTTACATACATATTGTGTATCTCGGTTGAGCTCTGAAGTTGATTTCAATCTCTCCAATGTTTCCATTCCTAAATAATAAGTACATTGTATATATTTGGCTTTTACTATACCCACTACATAAATTTCCCTTATTTTTAATCTGTGGAAAGTGAGATTTCCTATCTCAATGCATTTTCATATTCATACATTAGCTAGAAAAGTATGTGACACATAGTAACTATTCAATTTCATTCTTAATGAATAAATGAATGTCAATGCATCATGAGGAATTATGATTATTGACATTATTCAAAATACTGACCCAGGCATAATATATTTTTATATCCAGTAATGTGAATCTTTGTCCTTAATTGTGTTGCCTTGAATATTCACATTTCATAATTCCAGAGGACTCATATTTATAATGTGAAAAAAATGCTCAAATAGTGCATTGATATATGTTTAAGGATACAGAAAAATGGGAATGTGACCTGAAAAATCAAAACAGAATACCCCCTATCAAGTGTAATGTAAGACATTATGAATAAGAACTCTAGAAGAGTAACATAGTTCCCACGTAAACAATAGAGTGTTATGGTTGATTTAGATAACCAAATGAAACATGGAGTTGACTATTGAAAATTATAACTTTTAATTTCATAATTATATGTGTGGCAATTACATTATAAAAGTCATATGGTCCCTTTGTACACATAATACTTGAAAACTATTTTATATTTTTCTGAGTGGTTTTTGTAGATGGTTCTTAAATACGATGGTCTTTCTGAGGATGATAAATAGAAACCAACCATCATCATCCTAATCAGGATACTAACAAGTGCAAAATTCATGCTGACCGGAGCTTTTAACAGTACCCTGAAGTCTGTGGGTTGCTGAAATGTTTGCTTCTGACAGAAATGGAAGCATATTTAATCGCACACTCAATAATTTATTAGAGCCATATGATCTTCACCATTATGCATGTGGAAAAAGTAAAGGGCACTGACAAAATGGAGAACCAGTTTAGGCATCTGACTCCCTTCCTGAAAATAGAAACTATAGTAGCTATAAATACAAGAATAGAGCATGAATTTGAGAAATTACAGTAGCTGTAAATGCAAGAATGGAGCATGAATTTGAAAATGGAACATTAAAAAAAGTCACTGAGAATATCAAAGACTTAGGAGCTGGTATTGGTGGCAGTATGGTTGTAAGACAGGTAAAGCAGTTTACTCACATTGCGATAACAAAATGCCACAGACTGGGCACCTTAAACAACAGACACATATTTCTCCCAAGTCCAGAGGCTGGGAAGTTCAATATCAAGGTGCCAATTGATGTGGTTCCTGGAGAGTCTCTTCTAAGCTTCCAGACAGCTGCCTTTAGAGCTGTGTATGCATATGACCTCCTCTGCATGTGCAAAGAGCAAAAGAGGTCAAGTTTTCTGGAGTTTCTTCTTATAAGGAAACTGATCAGATCAACTCTGAGCACTGCCTTTATGACTTTGTTGTTTGTTGTTCAGTTACTAAGTCATCTCCAATGCATGGACTGCAGCATACCAGACCTCCCTGTCCTTCACTGTCCTCTGGAGTTTGCTCAAAGTCATGTCCATTGAGTCAGTGATGCCATCTAATCATCTCAGTCTGTGTCACCTTCTCTGCCAGCCCACAGTCTTTCCAACATCAGGGTCTTTTCCGATAAGTCAACTCTTTGCATCAGGAGGCCAAAGTAATGGATCTTCAGCACCCATACTTCCAATGAATATTCAGGGTTGATTTCCTTTAGGCATGACTTGTTTGATTACGCCATCCAAGGGACTCTCAACAGTCTTCTCCAGCAACACAGTTCAAAAGCATCACTTCTTTGTTACCCAACCTTCTTTATGACCTTATCTAACCTTATTTACTTTGTGAAAGGCCCTAAATTTAAATATAGTTATATCGGTAGGTAGGACTTCAACATTTGAATTTTCTTCACTTGGGAGATACATACATCAATCATAACAGGGAAGAACTTCTAAATTTTTCTTTTGTATCTCTCCCTATTGGCTTGGAAAAATTGAAGCCTGCCTCTTTGCAGCAAAAACAGGCAGAATTTTAAGCTGAATTAAATGTGACTTCAGTCTTTTTTTAGAATATTGCACAGGTGATACTGTTTTTCATATCAGGAGGCATCCAGTGATTTGGTTTTCCTGACTTTAGTGGTGTTAAGACTGATCAGTGCTCTGGATGTTGTTAGCCTGACCGGTTCATTATTAATTCTTCATCAGCCAACCATTAGGTCATAGTTTTAGCAGCAATTGATAACTGTTGCCCACATGCATTATTTCTTTAGCAGGAAAACCATAAAAGAGCCTTATGAAGGAGTGGGGGGAGATGAAATTAGGCCTCATCCATACCTGAAATATACCAGTGCCTGCTTAAAACCTAGTTAAGATTTTTTCCCCCCCCGTGTTTCTGCAAGCAGCCCATAGACAGAGTCTCTTCTAAGCTTCCAGACAGCTGCCTTTAGAGCTGTGTATGCATATGACCTCCTCTGCATGTGCAAAGAGCAAAGAGGTCAAGTTTTCTGGAGTTTCTTCTTATAAGGAAACTGATCAGATCAACTCTGAGCACTGCCTTTATGACTTTGTTGTTTGTTGTTCAGTTACTAAGTCATCTCCAATGCATGGACTGCAGCATACCAGACCTCCCTGTCCTTCACTGTCCTCTGGAGTTTGCTCAAAGTCATGTCCATTGAGTCAGTGATGCCATCTAATCATCTCAGTCTGTGTCACCTTCTCTGCCAGCCCACAGTCTTTCCAACATCAGGGTCTTTTCCGATAAGTCAACTCTTTGCATCAGGAGGCCAAAGTAATGGATCTTCAGCACCCATACTTCCAATGAATATTCAGGGTTGATTTCCTTTAGGCATGACTTGTTTGATTACGCCATCCAAGGGACTCTCAACAGTCTTCTCCAGCAACACAGTTCAAAAGCATCACTTCTTTGTTACCCAACCTTCTTTATGACCTTATCTAACCTTATTTACTTTGTGAAAGGCCCTAAATTTAAATATAGTTATATCGGTAGGTAGGACTTCAACATTTGAATTTTCTTCACTTGGGAGATACATACATCAATCATAACAGGGAAGAACTTCTAAATTTTTCTTTTGTATCTCTCCCTATTGGCTTGGAAAAATTGAAGCCTGCCTCTTTGCAGCAAAAACAGGCAGAATTTTAAGCTGAATTAAATGTGACTTCAGTCTTTTTTTAGAATATTGCACAGGTGATACTGTTTTTCATATCAGGAGGCATCCAGTGATTTGGTTTTCCTGACTTTAGTGGTGTTAAGACTGATCAGTGCTCTGGATGTTGTTAGCCTGACCGGTCCATTATTAATTCTTCATCAGCCAACCATTAGGTCATAGTTTTAGCAGCAATTGATAACTGTTGCCCACATGCATTATTTCTTTAGCAGGAAAACCATAAAAGAGCCTTATGAAGGAGTGGGGGGAGATGAAATTAGGCCTCATCCATACCTGAAATATACCAGTGCCTGCTTAAAACCTAGTTAAGATCCTTCCTGCTTCTGCCTTCCCCTTGGCTCAAGCCCACTGCTTTCCAGGTGCAAGCAGCCCATAGACAGAATAGTGAATACCAAGAAGGTTGAAACAATAAAGTGGATAAATGGTTAAAAAAAAAAAAAGAGTCACACATTCTTCCCCTTAAACAGTCTGAATCATTTTGTGATTGAGAAGAAGCTTTAAATTCAGTGAGGAACCGAAGCTTTGATATAACATCAGGGTGGTATTTTAAAAACCTAAAACATGAGATTGATCCTCAATGACTGATAATGATTAGAAAGCTATGGAGTGTATCAGGAAACCTGAGGGGAAGAAAAGAGCTGAAAAGAACAATGCTTCTCTTTTTCTCATACCTCACAGTGTCCGGTTTGTTAAATAAAAAAGTTGCATGAATAAAAAATTGCCAGTGTCCCATATACTAATTGGTGTTCATGATTTAAGGAATGATTAAAGGAGTCCTTAAAATGTCACCCTTGGTGAATTTCTCCATCTGTTTTATAAACCAGGAATTATCTAATTTCAGAAAGGAGAAATCTGCAAAACATTCTGTCAATGTCATAGACTACTGAAGTAAAACACTTCTCTTGTTTGGGCATGGCAGAATATTTTCATTAACTAAAATATACTCAAATAACTATGTCAAAAAGTTATTTTTGGTAGACATTACTAGGCATTTACTTATTTATATATTTAGTTATTTCCTTCTGTAGAGAGTACTAAGTAGAAGCAAGCCTGGTAGGAATGTGAAGCAGGTGAGCAGATGGTTGTGAGGGCCTCACCAAGGATGAACAGGCAGATGTGGTCAGCAGATTCATGTAGAAGAGGGAAAGCTGGAGAAAGTGCAAGGGTCAACACCAATGAGGCAAAGTTGACAACTTAAAGTGGAGCAAAAGATAAGAAATTTGAGGCCAAGCAGAAGAGGTCATAATCACTTAAAGCTGGATACAGTTACCAAAACATATATATATATATGTATATTTGTATATACATATATATATATGTATTTAATTTCATATTTTAGAGTAGAATCAAACTGTATGTATGGCATTTTTAAACAAGATTGACTTTTTAGGTGAGTCCCCAAACCAGGTACTTGTAAACATGATCTTAATTAGTAAGATGCAATTAATTTAAAGATGATGCAATGGTAAAGAATCTTCCTGCCAATGCAGGACATGAGATACAAGATACAAGAGATGTGGGTATGATCCCTGGGTTAGGAAAATCCTCTAGATTAGAAATGGCAACCTGCTCCAGTATTTTCCTGGGAAATCCCAGAGCAGATTGGCAGGAAGAAACGAAGTTGATATAACAAGGGTGGTATTTTAAACCTAAAACATGAGATTGATCCTCAATGACTGATAATGATTAGAAAGCTATGGAGTGTATCAGGAAACCTGAGGAAGAAAAGAGCTGAAAAGAACAATGCTTCTCTTTTTCTCATACCTCACAGTGTCCGGTTTGTTAAATAAAAAAGTTGCATGAATAAAAAATTGCCAGTGTCCCATATACTAATTGGTGTTCATGATTTAAGGAATGATTAAAGGAGTCCTTAAAATGTCACCCTTGGTGAATTTCTCCATCTGTTTTATAAACCAGGAATTATCTAATTTCAGAAAGGAGAAATCTGCAAAACATTCTGTCAATGTCATAGACTACTGAAGTAAAACACTTCTCTTGTTTGGGCATGGCAGAATATTTTCATTAACTAAAATATACTCAAATAACTATGTCAAAAAGTTATTTTTGGTAGACATTACTAGGCATTTACTTATTTATATATTTAGTTATTTCCTTCTGTAGAGAGTACTAAGTAGAAGCAAGCCTGGTAGGAATGTGAAGCAGGTGAGCAGATGGTTGTGAGGGCCTCACCAAGGATGAACAGGCAGATGTGGTCAGCAGATTCATGTAGAAGAGGGAAAGCTGGAGAAAGTGCAAGGGTCAACACCAATGAGGCAAAGTTGACAACTTAAAGTGGAGCAAAAGATAAGAAATTTGAGGCCAAGCAGAAGAGGTCATAATCACTTAAAGCTGGATACAGTTACCAAAACATATATATATATATGTATATTTGTATATACATATATATATATGTATTTAATTTCATATTTTAGAGTAGAATCAAACTGTATGTATGGCATTTTTAAACAAGATTGACTTTTTAGGTGAGTCCCCAAACCAGGTACTTGTAAACATGATCTTAATTAGTAAGATGCAATTAATTTAAAGATGATGCAATGGTAAAGAATCTTCCTGCCAATGCAGGACATGAGATACAAGATACAAGAGATGTGGGTATGATCCCTGGGTTAGGAAAATCCTCTAGATTAGGAAATGGCAACCTGCTCCAGTATTGTTCCCTGGGAAATCCCACGGACAGAGCAGATTGGCAGGAGACGGTCCATGGTATGGCAAAGAGTTGAACATGACTGACTGACTGAGCACACATAGTCAATTTAAGATGAAGCCACACACATACAGGATAAGCCCTATGATATCCAAAACTATGAGAGAATAAACGTTTATTGTTTTAATTACCCAGTTTGTGATACATTGCTATGGTATCCTTAGGAAACAAAAACAGCTATATAATATTACTAGATAATAAATAACTAATATAAATGGTCTTTGAATAGAGATGGAACCAGAAGAAAGGAAGAAAACAAATTAATATTTAAGTATCTATTAATAATTTTAGGCCTCCCTGGTAGCTTAGCTCGTTAATAATTTGCCTGCTATCTAGAAGACCTTGGTTCAATTCCTATGTCTGGAAGATCCCCTGGAGAAGGTATAGGCTACCCGCTCCAGTATTCCTGGGCTTCTTTGGTGGTTTAGATGGTAATGATCCTCCTGCAGTGTGGGAGACCTAGGTTGGGAAGATCCCTGAGAAGGAAGTAGCAACCCCTGCAGTATTCTTGCCTGGGAAATACCACGGACAGAGGAGTCTGGTAGGCATGGGGTCACAAAAAAGACATACATGACTGAGAAACTTTTACTTTCATTGCAACTTTTGCACTAACATTTTTAAATGCATTTCATCAGGTTAACATTTATATAAATTCAGTGGACTATATATGATTTCTTTTTGAAAATATTAAAATTAAGGCTTATAAAAGCCTAGTAACATCCTCTCACAAGAATTATTTTAAGTTTCTTGTATTATTCCAGGGTTTACGGTGATATACTCTTTTGATAAATATTTACTAGTACTTTCAGACATTTTTCCAGACGTTGTAGATAAAGCAGTTTTAAATATATAGAAAAATAAAGGCCATCTTAATTATGTTTTAACGTTTTAGGTGAGTCCCCAAACCAGGTACTTGTAAACATGATCTTAATTAGTAAGATGCAATTAATTTAAAGATGATGCAATGGTAAAGAATCTTCCTGCCAATGCAGGACATGAGATACAAGATACAAGAGATGTGGGTATGATCCCTGGGTTAGGAAAATCCTCTAGATTAGGAAATGGCAACCTGCTCCAGTATTGTTCCCTGGGAAATCCCACGGACAGAGCAGATTGGCAGGAGACGGTCCATGGTATGGCAAAGAGTTGAACATGACTGACTGACTGAGCACACATAGTCAATTTAAGATGAAGCCACACACATACAGGATAAGCCCTATGATATCCAAAACTATGAGAGAATAAACGTTTATTGTTTTAATTACCCAGTTTGTGATACATTGCTATGGTATCCTTAGGAAACAAAAACAGCTATATAATATTACTAGATAATAAATAACTAATATAAATGGTCTTTGAATAGAGATGGAACCAGAAGAAAGGAAGAAAACAAATTAATATTTAAGTATCTATTAATAATTTTAGGCCTCCCTGGTAGCTTAGCTCGTTAATAATTTGCCTGCTATCTAGAAGACCTTGGTTCAATTCCTATGTCTGGAAGATCCCCTGGAGAAGGTATAGGCTACCCGCTCCAGTATTCCTGGGCTTCTTTGGTGGTTTAGATGGTAATGATCCTCCTGCAGTGTGGGAGACCTAGGTTGGGAAGATCCCCTGGAGAAGGAAGTAGCAACCCCTGCAGTATTCTTGCCTGGGAAATACCACGGACAGAGGAGTCTGGTAGGCATGGGGTCACAAAAAAGACATACATGACTGAGAAACTTTTACTTTCATTGCAACTTTTGCACTAACATTTTTAAATGCATTTCATCAGGTTAACATTTATATAAATTCAGTGGACTATATATGATTTCTTTTTGAAAATATTAAAATTAAGGCTTATAAAAGCCTAGTAACATCCTCTCACAAGAATTATTTTAAGTTTCTTGGATTATTCCAGGGTTTACGGTGATATACTCTTTTGATAAATATTTACTAGTACTTTCAGACATTTTTCCAGACGTTGTAGATAAAGCAGTTTTAAATATATAGAAAAATATCTTTCCTGATAGGGCTCCAATATGATAGAAGCATAAAAATATAAATGAAATAAAATAAATAGTATGTTAACGGTGATAAGAGTAATGCAGAAAGTTTAAGTAGGACAAAGATTTCCAAAAGTGAAGCTTAATCTTTCAACATAAGTTTCACTGAGCAGTTGCATTTGAACAAAGACATGAAGTACAAGAGGGAGAGAACCATGCAGGGATCTGGGTGAAGTCCTCGGGCACAGGTACAAGTGAGAAATTGTAATAGATGTGTAAGTGGTAACCTGGACAGCGTTCTAGCTGGAGAAGAGCAGGAAAAGAGGTCAGAATACTCAAAATGACGTGGCTTGGATAAAGCAGATCTGTAATTGTAAAGATGTTGCTTTTACTGGGAGTGATGGGATGCTATTAGAGAATTTTAAGCAGAGGAGCAGTTCGACATTACTCATTTAGTGATGGACGCTTATCTAGAGTGGGTATATTTACTAAGGTATGCCCCTTTTTAGTTGATACGTCAGCTCCAGAGCCTTAATTCAGATCTTAATTTGAATAATTAATTTTAAGGGCAGTTCTTGACTCTGATTTCAAGTCATGTGCCACTGTTACATTGAGCAATGAAAGTGACATATTCTGAGTTTTTAACTACACTAGCAGGAGGAGATAAAAATAGATGATAGGCAAACAAGAAGCTTACATATTTCCTCTTAATGGGTAGCAATTAGATTGGAAATAAATAGAATATTGTGTCACATTCCAGGTGGATTGGTCTTATTATTCTATTGTTTGTTTTTGACTGCTCAGCATTTAGTTCACCTTTCCTTGTTCTTTTTGCACTAGTAGATACTGGGTGTAGTGGAAATGATACATTGTTTCATTTAAACAATGAGGCACTATATCCAACTTCGATGAAGTAGAACATACCATGCCATAGAGATACCAGGGAAAGATAGAGGTCAGGAGAAGGGGGCAGCAGAAGATGAGACGGTTAGATGGCATCACCAACTCAATGGACATGAGTTTGAGCAAACTCCAGGAGACAGTGAAAGACAGGAAAGCCTGGCGTGCTGCAGTCCATGGGGTCCCAAAGAGTGGGACACGATTGTTGTCAACAACAACAGCAAAGATAAAAGATTTAAAGCTGGATGCAGCAACAGATTGGTATATGGAATTTTTCCTTTTTTAGAAAAGAAGTTGTATTTTTAGCTACATATGGGTTGCCTGCATCTTTCAACATAAGTTTCACTGAGCAGTTGCATTTGAACAAAGACATGAAGTACAAGAGGGAGAGAACCATGCAGGGATCTGGGTGAAGTCCTCGGGCACAGGTACAAGTGAGAAATTGTAATAGATGTGTAAGTGGTAACCTGGACAGCGTTCTAGCTGGAGAAGAGCAGGAAAAGAGGTCAGAATACTCAAAATGACGTGGCTTGGATAAAGCAGATCTGTAATTGTAAAGATGTTGCTTTTACTGGGAGTGATGGGATGCTATTAGAGAATTTTAAGCAGAGGAGCAGTTCGACATTACTCATTTAGTGATGGACGCTTATCTAGAGTGGGTATATTTACTAAGGTATGCCCCTTTTTAGTTGATACGTCAGCTCCAGAGCCTTAATTCAGATCTTAATTTGAATAATTAATTTTAAGGGCAGTTCTTGACTCTGATTTCAAGTCATGTGCCACTGTTACATTGAGCAATGAAAGTGACATATTCTGAGTTTTTAACTACACTAGCAGGAGGAGATAAAAATAGATGATAGGCAAACAAGAAGCTTACATATTTCCTCTTAATGGGTAGCAATTAGATTGGAAATAAATAGAATATTGTGTCACATTCCAGGTGGATTGGTCTTATTATTCTATTGTTTGTTTTTGACTGCTCAGCATTTAGTTCACCTTTCCTTGTTCTTTTTGCACTAGTAGATACTGGGTGTAGTGGAAATGATACATTGTTTCATTTAAACAATGAGGCACTATATCCAACTTCGATGAAGTAGAACATACCATGCCATAGAGATACCAGGGAAAGATAGAGGTCAGGAGAAGGGGGCAGCAGAAGATGAGACGGTTAGATGGCATCACCAACTCAATGGACATGAGTTTGAGCAAACTCCAGGAGACAGTGAAAGACAGGAAAGCCTGGCGTGCTGCAGTCCATGGGGTCCCAAAGAGTGGGACACGATTGTTGTCAACAACAACAGCAAAGATAAAAGATTTAAAGCTGGATGCAGCAACAGATTGGTATATGGAATTTTTCCTTTTTTAGAAAAGAAGTTGTATTTTTAGCTACATATGGGTTGCCTGCATCTTTAAAGTTGTTTGTAAATGAAAACCATGTGTAAGAATGGTAGAGCCATCAGGCTAGATAACAGTGGACCTCTGTTTTGCTAAACATAATATTTATACACACACACACACACACACATATCTTCTCATTATGTTAGTCTGTGTAATCACTCTCTTTTTTCATTCTCAGTCCTTGTTTCTAATATGTAATCCAGACCAAATTAATTCTGAATGTAGATTTTTTATGTTTTCTATGATTACTTCAAGGATACACATACCAGTGATACTCATTCAAAATCAGTAAAAGATAAAGAGACTTTTCTCTGAGATTGTTAGAAGATACTGCAGGTGCTTTTTTTTTTTTTTTTAACATGGCCACACGTGAGCCAGAATTGTTGGGAGGTACAACAAAAAAAAAAAGTTAAAAGGCAAAGACAGAATAAACCTATCTTAAAATTGATCAGTCCATAGGTTTATTAGTTGCTGAGCAAATCAATTCATTTTTATTATTGTGTAGCCCAATTTGAGTTGGATTTCAATCACTTGCAGTTAAGATAAAAATACTCTAACTGATTCATTGAATAATTCTGACTCTTGTAAATGCAAATCATTACAGTTCCACTGAATTCTGTCTGATCATTTCACCTTCTTCTTCCCTTATGCATTAAAGAGCTACATATCCTGAAAAGGTGTAAAAGGTTTTCATAGAGAATGTATGCTAACTCAGGTCTACAAAAAGTTACATGAGAATAATATGGCATTCAATACATTACTATGTGTAACCAAATAGTCCTCTAATATCTCCTGAGAATATAAAGATATTGAAAAGAGGAAAAAAAGGACATGTTAATGTCTTTCTGTGAAATGTATTTATTAGTTAAATTACTTAGTCTGTGTATGCTCTTTCCACCGTACCGCCCAAGAATAGTAAAAAGTCTCTGAGCTTCAAAAGTCTACCTTAAGTCCGTTTCCTCCTTGAGCCAATTCTGCTATTTAAATTCCTTCTGCTTTCTCTATTTTTCTTTCATAGTGTGATATTTTTTCCTGTCATGTTGCTATTTGTTGTTCATAAATTCCAAGGCATAACCAGTGCATGCAAATCACAACGTTTTTATGAGAAGAGGGGTTTAGTGCCAGTACAGAGATTTATGACACCATATATTTTTTTTTTTTACTTGCTATTAGTCACACAGGCATTTTAATGTTGAGATTAATTTTTAACAACTCTTCTATTTGCATCTCTGGACTTATTGATTTGAAACATGGTGGTGGTGGTGATCGTATCTTTTCATAGTCAAAGGAACTTTAAATAAGCCTTTCCCAAAAGACTACACATTTCTTATAGTCATATTCACTGAGCTGAAAAATGCTTTGTTGTTTGAGAATGATCATAGTGGACATATTATGTGAATGATCAAAACTCTACTTAATTTTGAAAAGGCTGTGTAATATATTCATTTGAAAATCAAGAAAGAAGCTCATTCTATCTCTTTTTCTTGTACTTAAAAAGCACATGCAAAATAAATGCAAAGGACTGTTGCTTACTAAGACTCAATTTATTTAAGAATGTAAAGATTCCATGGGATATCTTCTTTCATTATACTCAATAAATCAAAAACTAACTCCTATTATTTTCCAAGTTACCATCATGGTATGTGGGTCAGTAAAACAATCAAGACCCTACTAGCAGTATATTATTAAATTTATTTCTCGGTGGAATTTGGCATGCAAAATGCAAAACTTCTCTTTAAACGGAGAAATAAGTTCTCAAGGTGGAATTTGGCACGTGCCACAGGCTCTTCTCTAATTGCAGGGAGTGGGGCTACTCTCTAGTTGAGGTGAGCACGTCTGGTGACCGGTGACTTAATCCTGAAAGGTGTAAAAGGTTTTCATAGAGAATGTATGCTAACTCAGGTCTACAAAAAGTTACATGAGAATAATATGGCATTCAATACATTACTATGTGTAACCAAATAGTCCTCTAATATCTCCTGAGAATATAAAGATATTGAAAAGAGGAAAAAAAGGACATGTTAATGTCTTTCTGTGAAATGTATTTATTAGTTAAATTACTTAGTCTGTGTATGCTCTTTCCACCGTACGCCCAAGAATAGTAAAAAGTCTCTGAGCTTCAAAAGTCTACCTTAAGTCCGTTTCCTCCTTGAGCCAATTCTGCTATTTAAATTCCTTCTGCTTTCTCTATTTTTCTTTCATAGTGTGATATTTTTTCCTGTCATGTTGCTATTTGTTGTTCATAAATTCCAAGGCATAACCAGTGCATGCAAATCACAACGTTTTTATGAGAAGAGGGGTTTAGTGCCAGTACAGAGATTTATGACACCATATATTTTTTTTTTTACTTGCTATTAGTCACACAGGCATTTTAATGTTGAGATTAATTTTTAACAACTCTTCTATTTGCATCTCTGGACTTATTGATTTGAAACATGGTGGTGGTGGTGATCGTATCTTTTCATAGTCAAAGGAACTTTAAATAAGCCTTTCCCAAAAGACTACACATTTCTTATAGTCATATTCACTGAGCTGAAAAATGCTTTGTTGTTTGAGAATGATCATAGTGGACATATTATGTGAATGATCAAAACTCTACTTAATTTTGAAAAGGCTGTGTAATATATTCATTTGAAAATCAAGAAAGAAGCTCATTCTATCTCTTTTTCTTGTACTTAAAAAGCACATGCAAAATAAATGCAAAGGACTGTTGCTTACTAAGACTCAATTTATTTAAGAATGTAA
This sequence comes from Tragulus kanchil, assembly GCA_022376925.1. Taxonomy (NCBI): domain Eukaryota; kingdom Metazoa; phylum Chordata; class Mammalia; order Artiodactyla; family Tragulidae; genus Tragulus; species Tragulus kanchil. The sequence goes on along the minus strand of JAIOJX010000023.1, from coordinate 113,594,060 downwards.
AGATTCCATGGGATATCTTCTTTCATTATACTCAATAAATCAAAAACTAACTCCTATTATTTTCCAAGTTACCATCATGGTATGTGGGTCAGTAAAACAATCAAGACCCTACTAGCAGTATATTATTAAATTTATTTCTCGGTGGAATTTGGCATGCAAAATGCAAAACTTCTCTTTAAATGGAGAAATAAGTCTGACGCAGTTAGAAACCAGTATATGCACACACACAATTGTCATGAAAAAGTATTTGTTTATTTATTTTTGGCTATTATGGGTTTTCACTGCTGCCACAGGCTCTTCTCTAATTGCAGGGAGTGGGGGCTACTCTCTAGTTGAGGTGAGCACGCTTCTTGTTGGGGTGACTTCTCTTGTTGTGGAACTCGGCCTCTAGGGCACACGGGCTTCAGTAATTGTGACACATGGGCTCCATAGTTGTGGCTCCGAGGGTCTAGAGCGCAGGCTCCATAGTGTGGCTCATGGGCTTAGTTGGTCCACAGCATGTGGGATTGTCCCAGATTAGCAAACGAACCCGTGCCTCCTGCGAACACGGAGAGTCAGGCAAACTCTTCACCACTGAGCCACCAGGGAAGCCCCTGTCATGAAAGCTTTGAAAAATGTTTTAAAATGTCTGAATGTTGAAATATCTAACAACTGAGACTGACTACTGGTGCATTCATGGAACAACATATTATGCAGTTATTTCAACATATACTATAGGATAATATTAATGACCCCAAAAAAATCATGTTTAAGTTAAAAGGTATCAGATACTTGAAAGGAGGAATGTTTATACATGTCCAGAGAACACTCTTGTGATCTATTATAGTATGTTAATAATTGTTTTCACTTGGGGGTATGATTGCAAATGCTTTCATTTCATTTTTACTTATTCCTATTTTCCATGTTAATATTGGATAAATTCCCTTAAAATGTTAATATTGGATAAATTCCCTTAAAAGGCATATACTCATAAGCAACTTGAAAGATATATAAGTAAGACATAATAAATTCTTCCATTTAAGGAGCATGAAGAAAAAGATGATCTATATGAAGCTGCAAAGAAACGGAATAAACTGTCTTGAGAGGCGTCTTCTTTCAGTAGTACTAAGTTTGGTTATTTTTTCATTTTAAATGTTAAATTTTTTATTGGCGCATAGTCGACTAACCATGTTTTGATATTTTGGGGTGCATAGCAAAGGGATTTAGTTATCCATGGCTTTTTTTTCAGCTTCTTTTCCCGTCTAGGTTGTTATGCAATATTGAGCAGAGTTCCCTGTGCTATGCACTAGGTCCTTGTTAGGGGTCCATTTTAAATACTGCAGTCTGTACCTCTTGAACCCAAACTCCACACCTGTCCTCCCACTCTTCCTACCAGTACCCATAAGTTTGCGCTCTAAGTCTTTGAGTCTGTTTCTAATTTACTCATGAAATGCAAGGTCCTTAAAACTCATTTTAGGACAGATCATATTAAGTAATTCAGACAGTTTTCAAAAACTGAGCAACTTAGCAGTTTAAAAAGAATGTATTTCCATGTGCTATTTAATATTCCTGTCTACTTTTTTAAAGAAAACAAATATACTTGATACTTTTATTAAAGTGAGAAAGTGAGATAGAATTGATTCAAACCCTGTTTCATTGTATCAGTACATAATATTTATGAATTGATAAATAATGAAGACATACAAAGTTTAGTATATGCCAGAAAAAAAGTCAACACCCCCAAATTACCTTTCTAAATATTTACTATTTATGTACCAGAACATGTAATATATATTTTTTTTTTGCATTCATTGGCTGTGATTTGTAAATGAAAGAGTAATTGAAGTTACAAGAATTTTATTTTAATAGTATCTTACCTCATAGGGAATTTATAAAAATGACTGTATGTATAATAACATGTTTCAAAGGAATAGAATCTGATGATGGATACTGTGATAGAGCCTTTACTGGATCTTATCTGTGGAATCAGGGTTTCTAGTATATGTGTGGGGAGGAGACTTGAGTTTGATCCCTGGGTCTGGAAGATCCACTGGAGGAGGGCATGGCAACCCACTCCCAATACTCTTGCATGGAAAATCCCCATGGACAGCGGAGTCTGGCAGGTTATAGTCCATGGGGTTGCGGAGTCAAACATGACTGAAGAAACTTAGCCAGACACACACACACACACACACACAAACACACACACAGTCATACTTTAGGCCAACATTTTATGGATCTTGATTATGTCATTAAATTGGTTTGGTAAGTCTCATTGAGAATATTTTAATCATGATAATTTAAAATAGAAAATATCAAAGTACAGAGTTTATCATAGTAATAAGCATTATTTGAGAAACTTTGTTACTGAGAAATTTAATTTTATAGTGTGTGTGTGTGTGTATATACCATGCAAATAAGTATATATGTGGATTATATTTGAAATATATTTCTTACTATGTATAATATTCAAAAACTAAATGCGAGGTGCCTTAGGCATTGGAATATGGACTAATACTCAGTTTTCATCATATGGCTATGAAGTTCTCCTCAAAATACATTTCTTCTTTTTATCCTTCTCTTTATATGCCAGGTACCAAAAACCAGAAATTTAAATGAAATGACCTTAGTGATAATATACAGAAAGGGTTATCAGAATCTTATTTCTCAGGAACCAGTCTATCTACTTGATGCTTTTAAAATGATCTTAGTGGTAGGAAAAATGAATGGAGAAAATCAAATGAGGTGCTTTAGAGGTCAAAATTTTACAAAAATGACCCTGTTTCATTGTATCAGTACATAATATTTATGAATTGATAAATAATGAAGACATACAAAGTTTAGTATATGCCAGAAAAAAAGTCAACACCCCCAAATTACCTTTCTAAATATTTACTATTTATGTACCAGAACATGTAATATATATTTTTTTTTTGCATTCATTGGCTGTGATTTGTAAATGAAAGAGTAATTGAAGTTACAAGAATTTTATTTTAATAGTATCTTACCTCATAGGGAATTTATAAAAATGACTGTATGTATAATAACATGTTTCAAAGGAATAGAATCTGATGATGGATACTGTGATAGAGCCTTTACTGGATCTTATCTGTGGAATCAGGGTTTCTAGTATATGTGTGGGGAGGAGACTTGAGTTTGATCCCTGGGTCTGGAAGATCCACTGGAGGAGGGCATGGCAACCCACTCCCAATACTCTTGCATGGAAAATCCCCATGGACAGCGGAGTCTGGCAGGTTATAGTCCATGGGGTTGCGGAGTCAAACATGACTGAAGAAACTTAGCCAGACACACACACACACACACACACACACACACACAGTCATACTTTAGGCCAACATTTTATGGATCTTGATTATGTCATTAAATTGGTTTGGTAAGTCTCATTGAGAATATTTTAATCATGATAATTTAAAATAGAAAATATCAAAGTACAGAGTTTATCATAGTAATAAGCATTATTTGAGAAACTTTGTTACTGAGAAATTTAATTTTATATGTGTGTGTGTGTGTGTATATACCATGCAAATAAGTATATATGTGGATTATATTTGAAATATATTTCTTACTATGTATAATATTCAAAAACTAAATGCGAGGTGCCTTAGGCATTGGAATATGGACTAATACTCAGTTTTCATCATATGGCTATGAAGTTCTCCTCAAAATACATTTCTTCTTTTTATCCTTCTCTTTATATGCCAGGTACCAAAAACCAGAAATTTAAATGAAATGACCTTAGTGATAATATACAGAAAGGGTTATCAGAATCTTATTTCTCAGGAACCAGTCTATCTACTTGATGCTTTTAAAATGATCTTAGTGGTAGGAAAAATGAATGGAGAAAATCAAATGAGGTGCTTTAGAGGTCAAAATTTTACAAACAGCATAGTAAGTTGAAGCAAACCTTGTAATACAAGGTCATTTGGTTTTATGTTGCATGCTATTTAAAGAATTCTCTCATATACATAGGTTTCCAGGACTCTGCAGTGATGATGACTAACCATAACTAATTCTCCTGTCTTTATATCTGAATTTCAGTACTAATTTAAACTGGAAAAAAAGAAAAATATTTAAATATACTGTAAACTGGTGAAAAACTACAGAATCCCAGAAGGAATTCTCACTATCTAAAGAAAGAACAGTGAGGAGTGAAGGATGATAAAGACAAGTAACAGGCTGCCCATTGCAAATAACATCTGTTCATCCCCATTATTGGAGAAGGAAATGGTGACCCACTGCAGTATTCTTGCCTGGAAAACCCCATGGACAGAGGAGCCTGGTGGGCTGCAATCCATGGGGTTGCAAAGAGTCAAACGTGACTCAATGAGTAACAACAACAATATCCCCATTATACCATCAGATTTGCTTACCCTACTCAGATGACAAAGAATCCTGCTGCAATGCAGAAGACATGGGTTCAAGTCCTGAGTTGGGAAGATACCCTGGAGAAGGGAACAGCTACCCACTCTAATATTCTTGCCTGGAGAATTCCTTGGACAGAGGAGCCTGGCAGGTTGTAGTCCATGAGGTCACAAAGAGGCACGACCGCGCAACTAACACCCATAGCAGTACCCATAGATTTATACACATATATATTCCAATCAGTAGATATCAAAACAGTTTACTCAATAATATCAGGAGGATTTGGTAGTAAAATAAAATTTTAAAAAGCATTAGAATGTAGTGTGAGGACACCAAAGGAAAGTATATATTCTGTTATTAAGCCACATTTATCAATGAACCAATCCTCTTTTTTCTGAGGACCAAAGAATTACTGAGTATATAAACATAAAATACATTTCTTCTTTTTATCCTTCTCTTTATATGCCAGGTACCAAAAACCAGAAATTTAAATGAAATGACCTTAGTGATAATATACAGAAAGGGTTATCAGAATCTTATTTCTCAGGAACCAGTCTATCTACTTGATGCTTTTAAAATGATCTTAGTGGTAGGAAAAATGAATGGAGAAAATCAAATGAGGTGCTTTAGAGGTCAAAATTTTACAAACAGCATAGTAAGTTGAAGCAAACCTTGTAATACAAGGTCATTTGGTTTTATGTTGCATGCTATTTAAAGAATTCTCTCATATACATAGGTTTCCAGGACTCTGCAGTGATGATGACTAACCATAACTAATTCTCCTGTCTTTATATCTGAATTTCAGTACTAATTTAAACTGGAAAAAAAGAAAAATATTTAAATATACTGTAAACTGGTGAAAAACTACAGAATCCCAGAAGGAATTCTCACTATCTAAAGAAAGAACAGTGAGGAGTGAAGGATGATAAAGACAAGTAACAGGCTGCCCATTGCAAATAACATCTGTTCATCCCCATTATTGGAGAAGGAAATGGTGACCCACTGCAGTATTCTTGCCTGGAAAACCCCATGGACAGAGGAGCCTGGTGGGCTGCAATCCATGGGGTTGCAAAGAGTCAAACGTGACTCAATGAGTAACAACAACAATATCCCCATTATACCATCAGATTTGCTTACCCTACTCAGATGACAAAGAATCCTGCTGCAATGCAGAAGACATGGGTTCAAGTCCTGAGTTGGGAAGATACCCTGGAGAAGGGAACAGCTACCCACTCTAATATTCTTGCCTGGAGAATTCCTTGGACAGAGGAGCCTGGCAGGTTGTAGTCCATGAGGTCACAAAGAGGCACGACCGCGCAACTAACACCCATAGCAGTACCCATAGATTTATACACATATATATTCCAATCAGTAGATATCAAAACAGTTTACTCAATAATATCAGGAGGATTTGGTAGTAAAATAAAATTTTAAAAAGCATTAGAATGTAGTGTGAGGACACCAAAGGAAAGTATATATTCTGTTATTAAGCCACATTTATCAATGAACCAATCCTCTTTTTTCTGAGGACCAAAGAATTACTGAGTATATAAACATAAATATGAAGAGGTGCAATGTATACTTAATCCTGATATAGATCCTCAGTGTATAAATACATATTGTCTAGCAACACTTTTCTATTGTTAATTCTTTCTTTCTTTTTGACTCTTCTGAGTTTTCACTGTTGCTGTAGGCTCTTCTCTAGTTGCAGGGAGTGGGGGCTACTCTCTAGTTGAGGTGAGCAGGCTTCTTGTTGGGGTGACTTCTCTTGTTGAGAAACTCGGGCTCTAGGGCACACAGGCTTCAGAAGTTGTGGCACATGGGCTCCATAGTTGGGGCTCCGAGGCGCTAGAGCACAGGCTCCATAGTTGCGGCTCACGGGCCTCATTGCTCCACAGCATCTTCCCGGATCAGGGATCCACCCCATGTCTCCGGCATTGGCAGGTGAACTCTTCACCACTGAGCTACCACGGAAGTCCTGTTAATTCTTTGAAATTAGAAATACCTGTCAAGATTACATCCCCCAAATAAATACAGTCTCTCAGAGAAAAATTTAAAGCTAAGTAATCTTTATTAGAACTACATTGACAGTAGTTTCTATTTAGACACCTGTAAGTCTCCACTGTTGCATCCATAGGGCTAATAAGCACATTACATTGCTACTAGTATCCATTAAAAAACATGTTTATTAGATGTATGGGGAGATGAATGAATGAATAGCTAGTTGGATGCCTGGCAAAATGTTAAAAAGATCTATTCTTAGGTAGGTTAATATTGTCATACTTTAGATTTCAAATTTAAGTGCTATCATATGGTGTTTATCTCTCTCTTCCTGACTTACTTCACCTAGTATGATCTTCTCTAATTGCATCCTGTTGCTGCAAATGACATTATTACATTATTTTTATGGCTAAGTAGTATTCCATTGTATGTTTGTATCACATTATTTATCAGTTGATAGACAGCTATGATTGTTTCCATGTCTTCACTATTGTGAATGGTGCTTCTCTGAATAGAGGCATGCATGTATCTTTTTTATTTTTAATTTTCATTTTACTTTTTACTTTTACAGAGTTTTGTTGTTTATAGATATGTATGATCCCAGATTAGTTATATGTATATCACCCCCATCCCACCCCTCCAGGCTGTTGCACAGCACCCCTGCAGGATCCCCTTTTCTCATTGCCCAATGATTTATGGCCAAGACTGGGATTGCTAAATCATATGGTGATTCTATTTTTAATTTTCTGAGGCACCATCATACTATTTTCCTTAGTGAATATACCAACTTACATTCCATCAACAGTGTGGGAGGATCTCCTTTTCTCCACATCTTCCCATCATTTGTAGACTTTTTAATGATGGCCATTCTGACTGAAGTGTTATCTCGATGTAGTTTTGATTTACATTTCTCTAATAAGCAATGCTGAGCATCTTTTCACATGCCTCTTAGCTGTCTTTCTTCTTAGGAGAAATGTGTAGTTTGGTATTCAACCCATTTTTCAACTGAGTTGCTTTTCTTTTTTCTTAGTTGGGTTGTATGAACCCTATGTTTTGGAAATTAACCCCTTGTTGGGCACATCATTGCAAATATTTTCTCCCATTCTTTAGGTTCTGTTTTCATTTTGGGTATGGTTTACTTTGCTGTGCAAAAGCTTGTAAGTCAGATTAGGTTCCATTTATTCTTGTTTTTAATTTTTTATTTCTATTTTCTTCGGAAACTGATCTATCAAAACACTGGTACAATTTATGTCAGAGAATGTTTTGCCTATGATCTCCTAGGAGTTTTATGGGGTTAGTTTTATAGGGTTATGTCTCACGTTCAAAGGGTTATAGCTATGTTTAAGTCTGTCAGCCATTTTGCATTTATTTTTTTGGATGCTGTGAAGGTGTGCTCTAACTTCCCCGATTCACATACAGCTGTCCGACTTTTCCAGCATCACTTTCTGAACAGGCTGTCTTTTCTCCCATGGTATATTCTTGCCTGCTTTGTAAAAGACTAATTGACCAAAGGTATATGGGCTTATTTATCAGTTGATAGACAGCTATGATTGTTTCCATGTCTTCACTATTGTGAATGGTGCTTCTCTGAATAGAGGCATGCATGTATCTTTTTTATTTTTAATTTTCATTTTACTTTTTACTTTTACAGAGTTTTGTTGTTTATAGATATGTATGATCCCAGATTAGTTATATGTATATCACCCCCATCCCACCCCTCCAGGCTGTTGCACAGCACCCCTGCAGGATCCCCTTTTCTCATTGCCCAATGATTTATGGCCAAGACTGGGATTGCTAAATCATATGGTGATTCTATTTTTAATTTTCTGAGGCACCATCATACTATTTTCCTTAGTGAATATACCAACTTACATTCCATCAACAGTGTGGGAGGATCTCCTTTTCTCCACATCTTCCCATCATTTGTAGACTTTTTAATGATGGCCATTCTGACTGAAGTGTTATCTCGATGTAGTTTTGATTTACATTTCTCTAATAAGCAATGCTGAGCATCTTTTCACATGCCTCTTAGCTGTCTTTCTTCTTAGGAGAAATGTGTAGTTTGGTATTCAACCCATTTTTCAACTGAGTTGCTTTTCTTTTTTCTTAGTTGGGTTGTATGAACCCTATGTTTTGGAAATTAACCCCTTGTTGGGCACATCATTGCAAATATTTTCTCCCATTCTTTAGGTTCTGTTTTCATTTTGGGTATGGTTTACTTTGCTGTGCAAAAGCTTGTAAGTCAGATTAGGTTCCATTTATTCTTGTTTTTAATTTTTTATTTCTATTTTCTTCGGAAACTGATCTATCAAAACACTGGTACAATTTATGTCAGAGAATGTTTTGCCTATGATCTCCTAGGAGTTTTATGGGGTTAGTTTTATAGGGTTATGTCTCACGTTCAAAGGGTTATAGCTATGTTTAAGTCTGTCAGCCATTTTGCATTTATTTTTTTGGATGCTGTGAAGGTGTGCTCTAACTTCCCCGATTCACATACAGCTGTCCGACTTTTCCAGCATCACTTTCTGAACAGGCTGTCTTTTCTCCCATGGTATATTCTTGCCTGCTTTGTAAAAGACTAATTGACCAAAGGTATATGGGCTTATTTCTGTGTTCTCTATTCTCTTCCATTGATCCATGTATCTGTTTCTGTGCCAATATCATGCTATTTATATTCCTGTAACTGCCTCCTGCTTTGTTCTTTTTCCTCAGTATTATTTTGGAAATTCTGGGTCTTCTGTGGTTCCATATACATTTTAGGATTTTTAAGTTATGTAAAAAATGTCATGGATAATTTGATAGGGACATTAAATCTATAGATCTCTTTAGGCAGTATGATCATTTTAATAATACTATTTCTTCAAATCCAAGCACATGAAATATCTTTCCATTTGTTTGAATCATCTTTAATTTCCTTTATTAACATTTTATAGTTCTTTCATATATCTTGGTTAGGCTTATTCCTAAGTATTTTATTTGGGGAGTACGACTTTACAAGGTTTTTTTTTGGCCACCTCTATTGTTCTTTCATTTATTTCCATCTTTGTTTTTTTTGGCCTGTATGGACCTTCCATCGCAGTGGCCTCTCTCCCTGCAGAGCACTGGCTCTGGGTGCATGTGCTCCAGAGCTCTTGCTTCGTAGTTTGACACACCAGTTCAGCTGCTCCGAAGCACATGGGATCTTCCCAGGCCAGGGATCCAACCGGCGCCCCTTGCACTGTAAGGTGGTGTCCTTACCCACTGGACCACCAGGGAAGCCATACAAGGTATTATTTTTTATACATCCTCTTTCTGGTATTTCTGAACCTACCTGTGAAAACAAAAGAGCCTCACAGACACAGAGAACAGACGTGTGGTTGCCAAGTTAGAGGATGATGGTGGAGAGACAGAGTGGGAGGTTGCAGTTAGCAAATGTAAGATTTTATATACATATATATATATAATGGACTAACAACAAGATCCCACTGTATAGCACAGAAAACTATCTTCAGTATACTATGAGAAATCATAGTGGAAAACAATGTTTAAGAGAATCACTTTGATGTACAGCAAAAATTAATACAACATTGTAAATGAACTATCCTTCAATTTAAAAGACAAAGTGAAAAGACAAAAGATATCTGCTTAAAATTTAAATACAACAAATTGTAAATGAAACTGGAGACATAAATAGCCTATTTTCCCATGGATTCTTGCCTGCTTTGTAAAAGACTAATTGACCAAAGGTATATGGGCTTATTTCTGTGTTCTCTATTCTCTTCCATTGATCCATGTATCTGTTTCTGTGCCAATATCATGCTATTTATATTCCTGTAACTGCCTCCTGCTTTGTTCTTTTTCCTCAGTATTATTTTGGAAATTCTGGGTCTTCTGTGGTTCCATATACATTTTAGGATTTTTAAGTTATGTAAAAAATGTCATGGATAATTTGATAGGGACATTAAATCTATAGATCTCTTTAGGCAGTATGATCATTTTAATAATACTATTTCTTCAAATCCAAGCACATGAAATATCTTTCCATTTGTTTGAATCATCTTTAATTTCCTTTATTAACATTTTATAGTTCTTTCATATATCTTGGTTAGGCTTATTCCTAAGTATTTTATTTGGGGAGTACGACTTTACAAGGTTTTTTTTTGGCCACCTCTATTGTTCTTTCATTTATTTCCATCTTTGTTTTTTTTGGCCTGTATGGACCTTCCATCGCAGTGGCCTCTCTCCCTGCAGAGCACTGGCTCTGGGTGCATGTGCTCCAGAGCTCTTGCTTCGTAGTTTGACACACCAGTTCAGCTGCTCCGAAGCACATGGGATCTTCCCAGGCCAGGGATCCAACCGGCGCCCCTTGCACTGTAAGGTGGTGTCCTTACCCACTGGACCACCAGGGAAGCCATACAAGGTATTATTTTTTATACATCCTCTTTCTGGTATTTCTGAACCTACCTGTGAAAACAAAAGAGCCTCACAGACACAGAGAACAGACGTGTGGTTGCCAAGTTAGAGGATGATGGTGGAGAGACAGAGTGGGAGGTTGCAGTTAGCAAATGTAAGATTTTATATACATATATATATATAATGGACTAACAACAAGATCCCACTGTATAGCACAGAAAACTATCTTCAGTATACTATGAGAAATCATAGTGGAAAACAATGTTTAAGAGAATCACTTTGATGTACAGCAAAAATTAATACAACATTGTAAATGAACTATCCTTCAATTTAAAAAGACAAAGTGAAAAAAAGACAAAAGATATCTGCTTAATAACAGGATATGGGAATATAATGGATTTGCAGAATAGAGACCATGATCAAGCCTTATGTTAAAAGGCTTGATCAAGAATGGCAAAACTGGAGACATAAATAGCCTATTTTCTTTAGGAAAGAAATACTCATGATAAGAAATCTTAGTCATGTGCATGCATCTTCCAGTCAGGAATTAGATTGCCAAGAGAGATTTAATGAGAGTGTTTGTAAAGGCCTGACAGTTTTTACTATATGTTTTCCTGTGGTCCATAAAAATATAGAAATTATGTTTTAGATAACATTTTTATTTGTAAAAAGTCATTTCTTTGTCTCCAGACATCTGAGTAGACTAAATGCATTAGGTCTCAAATCTTATAGACAGTATAGATACAATTCAGTTTTTTAACATTTATTTTTTAAGAATATTCGATTTTTCAGTCTTTTCTAAAGCTAAAAATAAACTCATTCTATACAATAATTTGCCTATGAGGCAATGCCAAAGGACAATCCACTTTTATATAGCTATATCATATAGCTATATAACAGCTACCTATTTTATATAGTATAGCTAACATACACATAGGCAACAATCATTTTTCACTGTCAGTGTGCTTTTTTTTTTTTTAAATTTTTGGCCACTCTTATTGGTCTTTCATTTATTTTCATCCATCTTTGTTCTTCGGCCTGTGTGGCCTCCCATTGCAGTGGCCTCTCCTATAGCAGAGCACCAGCTCTGGGCACATGCTGGCTCATAATTGGACACACCGGTGCTGTCACTCCACAGCATGTGGCATCTTTCCATGCCAGGGATCAAACCAGCACCCTTTGCAATGCAAGGCAGACTCTCTACCCACTGGACCACCAGGGAAGCCCACTGTCAGTGTTCTTAAGTCCAATGATACTACATTATTAATATGGTATATATACTGTATTTTCCAAATGTATGTAATTTTTAAAACTTTTGTAATTTACCTTGCTTTTTCTCCATATATTTTGGAAGAATCACAATAATTACAGTGTTCCTTGATAGTATCAGAATTAAACAGTCTTATGAATATGAATATCACATACATTTTATGCATTGTTTCTGGGCATATTTCCAATATCTTATATCTTTACTAAAATATATTAATTTCAGAATGTTCCCATGTATTTAATTCCCTGGTGTCTCAGACAGTAAAGAATCTGCCTGTCATGCAGGAGACCCAGGTTTGATCCCTGAGTTGGGAAGATCGCCTGGAGAAGGGAATGGCTACCCACTCCAGTATACTTGCCTGGAGAATCCCATGGACAGAGGAGCCTGGCAGGCTCAGTCCATGGGGTTGCAAAGATTTGGACACGACTGAGTGACTAACACTTTCAGTTTCACTTTTTTCCTTATCTCATGTATTTCTATCCTTGAACCCCTCTGTCAAATGGAATGGTTTATTCTTTTCTTTAAAGATATTTTGAATATATATATATATATACACACATTCTGTTCAATTATACAAAGACAAATAGTTGGAAACAACTAACGGTCCTTTCTAAAACTTTAGCATTTATCTCAGTATAAAAAGCAAAATAAAATTGACCTTCGCATTTCACAAGACAAAATACATGTCACAATTTCTGATTTTAAATATATGTGAAAAACCAGAGAAAACATGTATCATGGAACATGGTACAGGTAGACAGATCAGAGGTAAGAAATGAGTAAAAAGTCATAACAGACATTAGAAGGGTCTGTCTGTGTGTGTCAGCACCATGGACATCTAATGCACTGGGATTTGGTCTAAATACATCCTTTTTTATGAAATTTCATATTGAATGTAGCCTTGTTCATTTTTGTATCAACAAAATAAGATCAAGTATGCTTTCTTCACCTCATTCTGCCTTTTAAATCACCAAATATAGGAGAATAAGAATTTCATAGATATGGAAATATCAGTTGGAGAGAATTTTACCCTTTTCAAAAATAGATATGTACGCCAATATTCAACACCTTGAATTAAAAAAATATCCTATTTTCAGCTCTAATAAACCCCCATTAAATCATAGTAATCATGTGCTAGAGAACAGGTGTTCTAAATCACTAAATTTGGAAGTGACGTGAAGGTGCAGGAGCATGTTGGAAGGTTTTCATTGGCCGAGGGGGACTGCAGTTTCCATGGCAATTCCACATTCACTCTGGTTCCCAAATCTTCTCCTGACTCTTTCAAAATGCAGTGGAAAATACTATTTAGTATGAGGTGAACAAATTGGGTCAAATCATCACCATTTATTTAGCTAGACACAGGAATAAGAATAGAGAGAACCATGTGTGGATTTCTGAAAAAAAAAAGAATGTTCCCATGTATTTAATTCCCTGGTGTCTCAGACAGTAAAGAATCTGCTCACCCAGGTTTGATCCTTTTCCGGGGGTCATAACTTGCCTGGAGAATCCCATGGACAGAGGAGCCTGGCAGGCTCAGTCCATGGGGTTGCAAAGATTTGGACACGACTGAGTGACTAACACTTTCAGTTTCACTTTTTTCCTTATCTCATGTATTTCTATCCTTGAACCCCTCTGTCAAATGGAATGGTTTATTCTTTTCTTTAAAGATATTTTGAATATATATATATATATACACACATTCTGTTCAATTATACAAAGACAAATAGTTGGAAACAACTAACGGTCCTTTCTAAAACTTTAGCATTTATCTCAGTATAAAAAGCAAAATAAAATTGACCTTCGCATTTCACAAGACAAAATACATGTCACAATTTCTGATTTTAAATATATGTGAAAAACCAGAGAAAACATGTATCATGGAACATGGTACAGGTAGACAGATCAGAGGTAAGAAATGAGTAAAAAGTCATAACAGACATTAGAAGGGTCTGTCTGTGTGTGTCAGCACCATGGACATCTAATGCACTGGGATTTGGTCTAAATACATCCTTTTTTATGAAATTTCATATTGAATGTAGCCTTGTTCATTTTTGTATCAACAAAATAAGATCAAGTATGCTTTCTTCACCTCATTCTGCCTTTTAAATCACCAAATATAGGAGAATAAGAATTTCATAGATATGGAAATATCAGTTGGAGAGAATTTTACCCTTTTCAAAAATAGATATGTACGCCAATATTCAACACCTTGAATTAAAAAAATATCCTATTTTCAGCTCTAATAAACCCCCATTAAATCATAGTAATCATGTGCTAGAGAACAGGTGTTCTAAATCACTAAATTTGGAAGTGACGTGAAGGTGCAGGAGCATGTTGGAAGGTTTTCATTGGCCGAGGGGGACTGCAGTTTCCATGGCAATTCCACATTCACTCTGGTTCCCAAATCTTCTCCTGACTCTTTCAAAATGCAGTGGAAAATACTATTTAGTATGAGGTGAACAAATTGGGTCAAATCATCACCATTTATTTAGCTAGACACAGGAATAAGAATAGAGAGAACCATGTGTGGACTCTCCTTTACAATTTGCTCACATTTTATTTCATCCATATTCATTTATGCATAATTTCTATGCCCTCTACTGTTAATCAACATGTTACAAATGAAAAATGCTATTAGGGCAACAGCTTGTTACAATAATCATCATTTATGGAGAGAAAATGTCAGTCATATAAAACACAATCACATTTGGTATTTATGCTTAGAGTATTACATATTTAGATCAATTAAAATCAATACCAAGTACCATTAACTCAGTACTTCATGGTCCTATGATATTTCCAGGTGGGTTGTACATGACCATCTTTTGTAAAGTTGGCATTATCTTCAGAGCAGGAGTGAGAGCTGTGACTAAAGAGTTCTGTTAAGACAGGTAAAGGACAAGGTAGAACACAAATTAAGTATAGAAATCCTTTTAGCTGTCTCTGATCATGCACACCAAGAGGCAGGGCCCTTCAAGACCTTGAACTTGGTTAAATACACATGTCCAGGGACACATACTGTGAAAGTTACAATGTAACAAAACTAAAAAATTCTGACACCATTTTCTATTTATGACATAAATTACAATCTTAGGTGATAATCTAAGAAGAGAATTAACCATGCTTTTTTTTTTTTTTTTTAAGATTTATTTATTTTATTTATTTTGGGCAGGGGTCGGGTTGGGGAGGGAGGGGAGCGGGCGGGCCACTTCTATTGGTCCTTCATTTCTCCATTTTCATCCGTCTTTGTTCTTTGGCTCCTGTGGGCCTCCCATCGCGGTGGCGTCTGTCGTCGCTGAGCGCCGGCTCTGGGCGCATGCGCTCCAGAGCTCTGGCTCGGTAATTGGACACATCGGTCCAGCCGCTCCGCGGCACGTGGGATCTCCCCAGGCCAGGGATCGAACCAGCGCCCCTTGCACTGCAAGGCAGTGTCCTTACCCACTGGACCACCCGGGGAAGCCCTAACCATGCTTTGACAGTGGAATTATAGTGAATCTCGTGAAGACAGAAAAGGGTAAAGACATTTTAGGAGCAGAGACAGCAAAGAGTTAATAAACAGGATTAAGAGTCTCCATTTGTAATGAATTCACTCAAATGAGAGACCATTTTTTTGTGGAAAAAAAAACTTCTCCTTTACAATTTGCTTACATTTTATTTCATCCATATTCATTTATGCATAATTTCTATGCCCTCTACTGTTAATCAACATGTTACAAATGAAAAATGCTATTAGGGCAACAGCTTGTTACAATAATCATCATTTATGGAGAAAATTTCAGTCATATAAAACACAATCACATTTGGTATTTATGCTTAGAGTATTACATATTTAGATCAATTAAAATCAATACCAAGTACCATTAACTCAGTACTTCATGGTCCTATGATATTTCCAGGTGGGTTGTACATGACCATCTTTTGTAAAGTTGGCATTATCTTCAGAGCAGGAGTGAGAGCTGTGACTAAAGAGTTCTGTTAAGACAGGTAAAGGACAAGGTAGAACACAAATTAAGTATAGAAATCCTTTTAGCTGTCTCTGATCATGCACACCAAGAGGCAGGGCCCTTCAAGACCTTGAACTTGGTTAAATACACATGTCCAGGGACACATACTGTGAAAGTTACAATGTAACAAAACTAAAAAATTCTGACACCATTTTCTATTTATGACATAAATTACAATCTTAGGTGATAATCTAAGAAGAGAATTAACCATGCTTTTTTTTTTTTTAAAGTTTTTTTTATTTTATTTATTTTGGGCAGGGGTCGGGTTGGGGAGGGAGGGGAGCGGGCGGGCCACTTCTATTGGTCCTTCATTTCTCCATTTTCATCCGTCTTTGTTCTTTGGCTCCTGTGGGCCTCCCATCGCGGTGGCGTCTGTCGTCGCTGAGCGCCGGCTCTGGGCGCATGCGCTCCAGAGCTCTGGCTCGGTAATTGGACACATCGGTCCAGCCGCTCCGCGGCACGTGGGATCTCCCCAGGCCAGGGATCGAACCAGCGCCCCTTGCACTGCAAGGCAGTGTCCTTACCCACTGGACCACCCGGGGAAGCCCTAACCATGCTTTGACAGTGGAATTATAGTGAATCTCGTGAAGACAGAAAAGGGTAAAGACATTTTAGGAGCAGAGACAGCAAAGAGTTAATAAACAGGATTAAGAGTCTCCATTTGTAATGAATTCACTCAGAAACTTAGAAAAACAGCCATGATATGGAACATGTGGGTTTAAAATGAGAGAGGCTACTGAATACAAGAAAGGATAATAATCCCCAAGTTTAGACTCTTAGAGCCTAAGAGAGTCATCAAATTGGAAATGGAACTAGGAGAAGTGGTTGAAAACAGGCAGTAATGTAAATCAGAATAAGTAACATAAGACTCTCTACCTCAGGTGACACTTTATAGAGCTTGAAACTCGACCATCGCCTTTTCTGAAATGCTTCAGGATTTTGATCTCAGACTGGTAAAAATGAATTCACAACTTTTAAAGTTAAGAATCCAAGATTGGAATTTTGACTGAGTCAGCTAAGTTAAGTTACATATCTCTGAGTCTTAGTTTTCTATTTAGAGTCTTAGTTTTCATTCTATAAAATAGGAATGATTACATATACATTGCATGTTGGCTGTGAAGATTAAGGAAGATAATACATGTATTGTCACATGTTCAAAGTGACTATTTACTATATTCCCCTCTAATTCTACTGTTTCTCTGATGCGGTGGGAAATGACTACAGAATAAAGAGAAAGAAAAATTCATAGATCACAATAGTGAATCATTTTAGAATATTTCCAACCCCAGAAACCCCCCTCCATCACCAAGTAGTAAATACTGTATTAAAAAAGGCAGTGGGAATTATCAAGGTAGATAACTGGTTCATAGAGGTCTGGCATTGTTCCTGCATATCTTTCATCCCTGCGGCTGATACCACAAGTTTCTATTTTCAGCAGTAAATACCTAGCCCTTTAGAGAGGCTGAATGTACTTTCTCTGTCTTTGGAAAGGGACTAGGAATATAGAAACTTCAAAGGTTTGATAGTTACCTCATGCCATCTTAGAACTCTGTGGCTTGCTTGTGTGCTAAGTCACTTCAGTCGTGTTCGACTCTTTGTGACCCTATGCACTGTAGCCCGCCCAGCTCCTCTGTCCATGGGATTCTCCAGGCAAGAATATGAGACTGGGTTGCCATGCCCTCCTTCAGAGGATCATCCTGACCCAGAGATCAAATCCACATCTGTGACATTTCCTTTACTAGCAGGCAGGTTCTTTACCACTAGCACCACCAGGAAAGCCCACTGTGGAGGTGGGTCTAAAAGTAATGATAAAAGTAAGCTGTTAGCTTATCTTACTTTAGCCAAATCATTTCCCCATCCAGTCCAATATCAGCACTGTGATCTCTGAAATACAATGCAAGACAATAGAGGAGCAAAATTTACATTCAATTTCCTAATAGGGGTTGCAGTCCTGAGCCTCTGTCCCTTATAACCTTCCTTATTCAGAGCCAACAACCATATTTAACCGTTTCACATCCTTTCTCTCTATTTTTTCCCCTGAATGATGTCCTTCTCTTGGTATTTTCCAGAACTTAATCACTTAGAAGCCAGTTTTTTAGAATTCCCACATTTTACCACCTCATAGCAATTATTCCAGAAAAGGAGATATATATATAAAAACACAAAAGGCATGTTTTTTTAAGTTGCTTCTTCCTAATGCTGAGAGGTTTTATACTCTAGCCCTAAGGAAAGGGATAGTAAGGGGACGTGTTATTCTATGTTTTCAGGAGGTTCCCTTGGGTTTCCTCTGAAAAGAGGGTTCAAAAATTCAGGGAAGATATTTACAATGAAACAAGTGTACTAAGAGTCTTCCACTCTTAGCCTCTTGTTTGCTTATAGTTAAAGACCATCCAAAGAGAGCAATTAATTCTTATCTCTGCTTCCTTAACAATTTACCTAATTTCCTTTATGGGCTTCCCAGGTAGCACCAGTGGTAAACAATCCACCTGCCAATGCAGGAGACACAAGAGATGGTGTTTTGATCCCTGGGTCAGGAAGATCCCATAGAGGAAATGGTAACCCGATGCAGTGTTCTTGCCTGAAAAGCTGCAAGCACAGAGGAGCCTGGAGAGCTTAAGTCCATGGGGTCACAAAGAGTCAGACACAATTGAGCACATATGCACACACACATGCATGTGTGCACACACATATGTGGATGATGCACATGACCTTCTCAGAGCAGTTGCTTTGAGGGCTCAAATGGGCTTCCCTAGCAGCTCAGTCTGTAAAGAATCTGCCTACAGTGCAGGATTCAATCCCTGGGTGGGAAAGGTCTCCTGGAAAAGGAAATAACACACTTCAGTGTTCTTGCCTGGAGAATCTCATGGACAGAAGAGCCTGGTGGGCTGCAGTCCGTGGCGTCACAAAAGTTGGACACGACTTAGTGATTAAACCACCGCCAGGAAAGTATTGGAGCACAATGGCCAGCGGAGAGCCTGGGTGGAATTCCTACATCCCCTCTACTCTCCACATGAGCACAGAGAATCACACCTTTCTGAGAGCTTGTCCTTGTAAGAATATCAAGGCTTCATGAGCATATACAGGTCTCTGAAAGACACTCTCATCAATTATTGCATGTGTTGCTGCATGGGGGATTCCAAGCAAAGCAATATTGCTAATGTGATTTATTATAATCCATTATATGCCTGAGATATTACAGCACTTAATACATACATCAATTATGTTGTTTAGGTCTCTGTACTGAAGTTATTTGATTGCTTATTTTTTAAGTTGCTTCTTCCTAATGCTGAGAGGTTTTATACTCTAGCCCTAAGGAAAGGGATAGTAAGGGGACGTGTTATTCTATGTTTTCAGGAGGTTCCCTTGGGTTTCCTCTGAAAAGAGGGTTCAAAAATTCAGGGAAGATATTTACAATGAAACAAGTGTACTAAGAGTCTTCCACTCTTAGCCTCTTGTTTGCTTATAGTTAAAGACCATCCAAAGAGAGCAATTAATTCTTATCTCTGCTTCCTTAACAATTTACCTAATTTCCTTTATGGGCTTCCCAGGTAGCACCAGTGGTAAACAATCCACCTGCCAATGCAGGAGACACAAGAGATGGTGTTTTGATCCCTGGGTCAGGAAGATCCCATAGAGGAAATGGTAACCCGATGCAGTGTTCTTGCCTGAAAAGCTGCAAGCACAGAGGAGCCTGGAGAGCTTAAGTCCATGGGGTCACAAAGAGTCAGACACAATTGAGCACATATGCACACACACATGCATGTGTGCACACACATATGTGGATGATGCACATGACCTTCTCAGAGCAGTTGCTTTGAGGGCTCAAATGGGCTTCCCTAGCAGCTCAGTCTGTAAAGAATCTGCCTACAGTGCAGGATTCAATCCCTGGGTGGGAAAGGTCTCCTGGAAAAGGAAATAACACACTTCAGTGTTCTTGCCTGGAGAATCTCATGGACAGAAGAGCCTGGTGGGCTGCAGTCCGTGGCGTCACAAAAGTTGGACACGACTTAGTGATTAAACCACCGCCAGGAAAGTATTGGAGCACAATGGCCAGCGGAGAGCCTGGGTGGAATTCCTACATCCCCTCTACTCTCCACATGAGCACAGAGAATCACACCTTTCTGAGAGCTTGTCCTTGTAAGAATATCAAGGCTTCATGAGCATATACAGGTCTCTGAAAGACACTCTCATCAATTATTGCATGTGTTGCTGCATGGGGGATTCCAAGCAAAGCAATATTGCTAATGTGATTTATTATAATCCATTATATGCCTGAGATATTACAGCACTTAATACATACATCAATTATGTTGTTTAGGTCTCTGTACTGAAGTTATTTGATTGCATATATTTTTTCCACCTTATTTTCTATAATGTCCAGAAGGGCAAGACATTAGTTCATGTTTTGTTTGTTTTGATTTTCATTCTATGTGTCTCTATTCTTTCAACACTCACTCACTCAGCACAGTGTATAAAACGAACAGGCTTTCCTGGTGGCTCAGACAGTAAAGAATTTGTCTGCAATGCAGGAGACCTGGGTTCAACCCCTGGGAGGGAAGACCCCCCAGAAAAGGGATCACAACCCACTCCAGTATTCTTGCCTGGGAAATTCCATGAACAGAGAAACCTGGCGAACTACAGTTCATGGGGTCGTAAAGAGTCAGACAGGATTGAGCAGCTACTGCCTATACTACTGCTGCTGCTAAAGGATAAGCACTGAGACAGTGTACGATCCCTCTGCTCTAGATCTCAAACTGGTGAATCACTGGGCCCTTACTAGGTCCTGGTGGAGTTATTGTTTCTCAATAAATGTTTACATTAAGGAGGACATCTTTTATCCCATTTTACCTTATAGAAACTAACAATCAAAAGGTAATTGCAACCAAGTGCTTTCTGGAAGAAACCTTATTGAAGAATTGAAATCTAAAAATCCATCAACAGTACAGAAAAGAATAAAGTGAATGAGAAAGGTTAGAAAACAGATCAAACAAGAATAATCTAGAGAAAATATTGAGAAAAAAGAGCCTAAATGGGTTATCTGAAGTTCTTGTTTTATGCTCTGTGCTGTTGTTTCAGTTGTGTCCAACTCTTTGTGACCCTGTGGAGTGTAGTCTACTAGGCTCCTGTGTCCATAGGATTCTCCAGACTAGAATACTGGAATGGGTTGGTATGCCCTCCTCCAGGGCATTGTCCCCATCCAGGGATTGAACTGTCAAACCCTCATCTCTTTAGGCACCTGCATTGGACTGTGTGTTCTTTACCACTAGCCCCACCTGGAAAGTCCATTTCATATGTTACAAACATGGTAAGATGGCAGATATAAAGCTTTTATGAGAAACACATGCCTAGTGATTAAACAAGAACCTTGGTGTATAGGCCTATTTAACTCAGATCTATGCCTAAGTTGTGAAATGAAACAGGAGATATTTCTTAAAATAAACTTCTCGTCTTTAGTGTCCGATGCCATGTAAATA
The DNA here is from genome assembly GCA_022376925.1 of Tragulus kanchil. Classification (NCBI taxonomy): domain Eukaryota; kingdom Metazoa; phylum Chordata; class Mammalia; order Artiodactyla; family Tragulidae; genus Tragulus; species Tragulus kanchil. The sequence continues at coordinate 113,572,557 of JAIOJX010000023.1, read as the reverse complement.
AGTTGCCAAAGAGGTACCACCCTGTATTTCCTGTGTAACTAACTCACATGTATTATAGCAAAAAATTCTGCTGATTTGACAACTTGGTAATAAAATAAGAAATTATAAATCCACTGTCCCATTTCTACTGCTATTACCCAGGGATGGTGACATGCCGAAAACATACATCATTTTTTCTATTATTCTCTATTTTTTTTAATTGGAAGATAATTGCTTTACAGTTATGTGTTGGTTTTTGCTGTACAACAATGTGAATCAGCCATAAGTATACATATATCCCCTCCCTCTTGAACCTCCCTCTCACCTCAGCCCCCTATCGCATCTCTCTAGGACGTCACGCTGCACCAGACTGAGCTCCCTGTGTTATACAACAGCGTCCCACTAGCTACTTTACATGTGGTAAAGCATCTTTTTCAATGCTGCCCTCTGTTTGTCCCACCCTCTCCTCTTCCCATTGTGTCCTCAAGTCTGTTCTCTATTCCTGTGTCACTATTCCTGCCCTACAAATAGGTGTATCAGTATCATTGTTCTAGATTTCAGTATATATGCATTAATATATGACATTTGTTTTTCTCTTTCTGACATACTCCACTCTGTATAATAGGATCTAGGTTCATCCACCTCCATTCAACTGACTCAAAGTCATTCCTTTTATGACTGTATGATATTCCATTGTATATATGCATCACAGATTTATCCATTCATCAACAACATGTATCTTCAAATTGAATATCAGTTAAATTTCCTTTTTTGTTGAAAAGTCAATATTAATGTCACTGATTCATCCTAAATTATAAGAGACAGTGTGAGGTCTTTATTATTTTTGAGCTGTTATCTCTTAACCATAAGCATAATGTTTACATATATTTATAGACGTTAGTATATAGAACTAAAAAAGTGTTAGATTCTTTTTAACTTTAGCCTTTTTTCATCTTTTTTCCCCTGAAACTTCTCGCATAATTGCTCCCAGTTATTAACGTATACTGTGTGCAAAGCAGCCTCCAAGTGGTTCAGTGATAAAGATTTGCGTGCCAGTGCAGAAGCTGCAAGTGAGGCCGTTCAGTCCCTGGGTGGGGAAGATCCCCTAGAGGAGGAAATGGCAATTCTCTTCAGTATTCTTGCTGGGATAATCTCAAGGACAGAGAAACTTGGCAGGCTGCTTTCCATGGGGTTACAAAGAGTCATACATGACTGAAGCAACTGAAAACACACACACACACATATGTTGACATCAGCAAGCTAAGTATACAGCTTTTACCTCCTCACATCCTATGTCAGTAAAGTCTCTCTTCCCTTTGTCAAGGTGGCACCAGGATGAAGGAAAAAGAGCAGAATCTGAATTTTGGGGCTCATCTGAGCCCAAATCTGATTTTGGCATTTTCAGTCTGTAAGACTTTATGCAAATTATTTAAATACATGAGCCTCAGATTTTTTAATCTCCCAAATTGAATAATGTCAATATTCTCTAAATGTTTCATGAGAAATTTACAAGACATCTTGACCTATTGTCAGACTATGTAGTTGTTAAATGAATGCTATCTCTGTCCTTTTCCTTAGACCTCATTCCTGAGGCAATATATCTGCTTTTGAAAGAGCCACTGAATAGGGGCTCATGCCTTCTGCTATACAGAGAAACAAAGGACAGTGTGAACCATTAGGGGATCCAGGACTTGTGCATTCAGCCTTTACCTAGCCTGAGCTCTTTAAAGTAGGAGGGTGACCCTGCTCTTGTATGTGAGACACTGTGTTTAAAAGCATCAGCGAATTTGGGCCTCAGTATTTATCAGCTGAATCTAAAATAACCACCACTAGATTCTGTAGAAAGGGGATTCTACTAGTTCTCTGACTTTAGGAAAGAAATGTGGTCCATCTGTACAGTTTCCTACTTAGTAGAGGGAGATACTATGTGGCATCAAGCAGGCCATGATGGAAACCCATGGCCCTGCTGCTCCCTCCAGTCTCTAATAAAATATTTGATCTATTACAAGCTCCTTCATCTTGGACAGGGCCTCAAAATTCTCTTTAACACAGCTCTTCTGCTGGGGATATAAGCTGATTTTTTATTTGTCAATGCTTGGGTTATATATTTCCTTAGGTGCCTTCTAATTTTTAATTGCATACTCTATGATTATTATAATGAGACCCATTCATTATCCTATGTTAGAGTCACATCCTCAAGGGTTAACCAAAGGGATATGGCTTTTTGTCCCAGTCTACTGCTCTTTTTCATTGTTTGCTCTGTAAAGATTATTAGCCATAAAGCAGTCAAAATTTGGGGAATGGTTGCCAAAAATCATGATTAGTTTTATAATCAATGATCTATAGTCCTCCTTCTGGAAGTAATTAGCCATAGCAGTCCAGGCTTATGAAAAAGATAAAACCATGTCTTAAAAGGAAAAAATACTTATTTTTTATATAAAATGATATTCAACAACTGAAACAGCAATATTAAATCACTGTGATATAAATTTTAACAAGGGGAAGGCTGCTTAAAATTTAGCCTTGACTGTTATTATTAAGGTGCAGAGATATGCCCAACTCTTTGCGACCCCATGGACTGTAGTATGCCATGCTTCCCTGTCCTTCACTATCTCTCAGAGGTTGCTCAGACTCATGTTCATTGAATTGATGATGCCATCCAATCATCTCTCTGTCACCTCCTTCTCCTGCCCTCAATCTTTCCCAGCATCAGGGACTTTTCAAATGAGTCAGCTCTTTTTATCAGCTGTCCAAAGAGTATTGGAGCTTCAGAGTCAGTCTTTCCAATGAATATTCATGATTGATTTCCTTTAGGATTGACTGTTGGATCTCTCTGCTGTCCAAGAGACATTCTAGAGTCTTCTCCAGCATCACAGTTCGAAGGCATCAATTCTTCAGGCAGTTTTCTGTATGGCAAACTTTCACATCCGTACATGACTACTGGAAAAACCACAGCTTTGACTATACGGATCTTTGTCTGAAAAGTGATGCGTCTACTTTTTGATAAGCTGTCTAGGTTTATCACAGCTTTTCTTCCAGGGAGCAAGTGTCTTTTGATTTCATGGCTGCCATCAACATCCACAGTGATTTTGGAGCCCAAGAAAATAAAGTCTGTCCCTGATTTCATTTCTTTCCCATCTATTTGCCATGAAGTGATGGGACTGGATGCCCTGATCTTAGTATTTTGAATGTTGAGTTTTAAGCCAGGTTTTTCACTCTCCTCTTTCACCTTTATCAAGAAGCTCTTTAGTTCCTTTTTGCTCTCTATTAGAGTGGTGTTATCTGCATACCTGAGGTTATTGATACTTCTTCCCACAATCTTGATTCCAGCTTGTGCTTCATCCAGCCCAGCATTTCACGTGATGCACTCTGCATATAGGTTAAATAATTTGGGTGACAATATACAACTTTGACATACTCCTTTTCCAATTTTGAACAGATCTGTTGATCCATGTCTGGTTCTAAATGTTACTTCTTGTCCTGCATACAGGTTTTGCAGGAGGCAGGTAAGATGTTCTGGTATTCCCATCTCTTTCAAAATTTTCTACAGTTTGATGTGATCTACACAGTCAGAGGCTTTAGCATAGTCAGTGAAACAGTAGTAGATGTTTTTCTGGAATCTCCTTGTGTTCCCCGTTATCCAGTGGATTTTGGCAATTTGATCCCTAATTCCTCTCCTTTTTAAATCCAGCTTTTTACATATGCAATATCTTGGACCACATATTGTTGAAGCCAAGATATAAAGATGTTGACCTTTACCTTGCTAGCATGTCAAATGAGCACAATTGTGTAGTAGTTTGAACATTCTTTAGCACTCTCCTTATTTGGTATTGGAATGAAAACTGACATTTTCCAGTCCTGTGTCTACCACTAGTTTTGCATATTTCCTGGCATATTGAGTATAGCACTTTAACAACATAATCTTTTAAAGATATGAAATAGCTTTGCTGGAATCCCATCACCTCCACTAGCTTTGTTCATAGTGTTGCTTCCTCAGGCCCATTTGACTTCACACTTCAGGATATCTGGCTCTAGGTGGTTATCCAGGTCATTAAGACCTTTTTTGCACAGTTCTTCTGTATACTCTGGCCACCTCTTCTTCATATCTTCTGCTTCTGTTAGGTCCATGCCATTTCTATCCTTTACTGTGCCCATCTTTGCATGAAATGTTCCCTTGAGTAGCTCTAATTTTCTTGAAAAGAGCTGCAGTCCTTTCCATCCTATTATTTCCCTCTATTTATTTACCTTGTTCACTAACTTGTTGTAGATGTTAAAATGGTCTATCTTGTTTTCTGAAGACTACCGAAGGCACTTACCCACAGATAGGTGGGGTCAGGAAGCCCTGGGAGATTTAGACTGTTCTACTACCACAGATAACTCTTCTAGTGTTTAAAATGTGCTTGGTCACTCAGTTGTGACTCTTTTTTCCCCCATAGATGGTAGCCCACCAGGGTCATCTTCCCATGGAATTTTTCAGGGAAGAATACTGGAGTGAGGTACCATTTCCTACTGCAAGGGATTTCCTGACTCAGGGATTGATCCTTTATCTCTTGTCTCTTAATATTGGCAGGCAGATTCTTTATCACTAGTGCTACCTGGAGAACCTTCTATTGTTTAAGGAGAATCATTAAAAAGGCATTGCCCTGAGATCTATGGTTCACTCGGGTTTTAACTCTTTCTCGGAAAGAAATGTATATTCTTCTAGCTTTCATTTGTTAAACTGTACCTTCCTCAGGTCAGGGGTGCTATAATGTAAGCATTAAAATGTTCAAAGCAGGAAAACTGAACTAATGAACTATTGAAGCAGAGGCACAAATGCATCTTTAGACCCCTCCCCTGTACATTATATATAAAGTGACCAATAAGCATTTGCTAAGTGAATGACTCATATGAACTATAACATGGTATCTAAGTTTTCAGGATGATGTACTAGAACTTTTATCTGACAGAGAGACAACATAAAGATGTTACAGAGTTTTGAAGTTGGTGAAACATAATTGTTTCATAGAAAAGTTAGGGTGGAAATTTTAGAATATGTCTCAGGCTATTTTTCCTAATTTGTAAACATTCAGGTCTGAGTGATCTGAACATGTAACAGTTAAGAGGACTAGTTAAAAAAAACACTTTCACGCTGAAAAAAAATGAATGAGTAAATTATACCTGTATATACCTGATTTAATTGCAATGTCCCCCCACATAAAAACTACCCTCAAACCCTGCCTTGGAAAATGCCAAGGTGAATAGAATTTCCAAAAATACCTTCATCTTCAAAAAAGAAAAAATGCTTCTTGCATATTGCACTTCCCTTACTAAATTATTTTGTATGTGTGAATTCAGAATACATCAAATGGACTCTGTCCTTGCACACGTCACTCTGCCCCAAGGAGCACTCCTCTGCTTATACTGTCTTAAGGAAGCGTGTAAAGCAGCTTGATCCAGGCAAACATATAGTTGCAAATGATTACAGGACTTCAACAGGAAATATTGATTGGGTATATTTTAGAATCTTTTTAGATTTCAAAGCATACCATTTTTATTTCATGTGACCACAAAGTTGTTAGTGCCATTTAGTATACCAGGAAGGTTTCAACATCAAACAGAACTTTTGTTTTTAATCACAGATCTGTCACTTGTTAAAAAAAAATTTTCTTATGCTAGAAAGTTTTTCTTATTGATTTATTCGTGTTTTATTTCATTTTATGTATTATATGTTAACCTAAGTACTGTAGCCTTAGTTTTATAATGAGTAACATGTAAAATATCAAAACTTGGGTTTGTTAGGAATATTAAACAAAAATTAATACAGGATTAGATAGTATATAAATGTAAGCTCTCTAATTCCTATCTCATTATACCTTTGTATAACCAGTACATTGCATAATCACTACATTGCATTTATGTTTTTCTTTGTCTTCTACTCTCTTGAAGTAGGAAGTTAGATAACTAATTTCAGACATTTGCTTTTTTTTCTAATCTAACATTTAAGTGATATATATTTCCCTGTCAGAAATTATATACCTGCGTTCTACATACTTGATATCTTCCATTTTCACTCCATTCTATATATTTTTGTCATTAACTTTGCAACTTCTTCTTTGACCAGATTATTATTTTAAAGTGTATGATTTATCTTTCATGTGTTTGGAGATATTTCTGTTATATTTTCTTAGAGAAAAGGATTGTCTTAGATTTCTGGGACCATAATATCTCCCAGTCTTTCTCCCAGTCTATTTTTTTGAGCACACTTTCAACACATGGTGGGGATGACAAGTAATTGTTTCTCCTATGTCAAAGTAGAGCCATCATAAGTGCAGCACTGAGAAAGTTACCAATATAACATCTTGACTTTAAGATACATACTTAAAGTGCTATGATTCATCAGTATATCTGTTATAGGTGCAAGGAAGGAGAGTAGTAGAAAAAACGCAAGATATTGGCCATCTCCAGGGGGGGTTGTAACTCCAGGTAGCCCAACTTTATCAACTATTTATAAATGTTAGAAAATTTTGCTAAATATAAACAACATAAACAGTGTATAAACCAACATTCATTGAGCACTGTGTTCAAGCACCCTGCTAGGGAATTCACAAGCATTAATATATCTAATGATTGCCATAACACTAGGAAAAAATGGGCTTCCCTGGGTTGGCAAGATCCCCTGGAGAAAGGAATAGCAACCCACTACAGAATGCTTGGTGGGAGAATTCCATGGACAGAGGAGTCTGGCAGGCTACAGTACCTGCAGTCACAGAGTCAGACGTGACTAAGCAGCTAACTAGTTCATCCATAGCGGCCATTTTTTCCTCTTGAATATATTAGACCCAGAGATCCTTTGCATTCAAAACCAGTTCTTACAGGAAAGAAGTAACTACAATAGTAAGAATGCTGCTTCAGATATAATTGATCTTGACTGTGAAAATCACTGACCTAAGCTACAATAAATTTACCAAAATTGTTGTGTATATTTTCAAATATTGTGTATATTTCAAATATCCAACCTACTTTGGGGGGAGTTGGGAAATGCTTACGATTTTTATACATTCTGAAACAATACAATATTTTCTAAATAACAATAAGAAACTTTAAGTGAAATATTTTCACTACAATATTGGCTTACATAATTGTCATGAAGAAAAAAATCAACAGACAAAATAAATAGAAGCAAAAAAAACGGGAGGCAAAAACAAAATATGCAGGAAAATTATCTCAAAATTTGCAATATAATATGCATATCTCCCTTTGCTTGTATAAAAGAATTCCCACTGTAGCTTTATTCCATTAAAAAGGGTAAGTATTATGACATAGGACAGGTGGTGCATTAACGTCTTTGATCATACTATAAACTTAATTTCCATTGCAGAAGAAACTATTGGAAATGTAATGAAAACATAATGAAGTCAACATCCTTGCTTAGCAAGTGGGATTTTGCTGCACAGTTAATTGGATGTCAGTGTGAAATGTTGACAGACATAGAACAGAATGGAGGGAAAGACTTGATTTTATCTAAGCATTTGTATTTTCAAAAGTAGCTTTCACCATCTGGATATTTGCAGCCATGTAGATAAAATATATAGCAGGGTGAGCTTTTTGCTTTTCATTGAGATTCCCCTGTGTCCTCTCAAGGGCTTAGACAGAAATGGACATTCAATAGGTACTCAGTAAATACTCACTGATTAATATATGCTATCCTGTACCAAAAATCACTGGCTTTCTCTGAAACTGAGCTGATTGGAGATTCTATATAAAAATGTCAGCGAGTTTTTTTTTGTTTGTTTCATTTCTTTTTCATATTGGGAAGAAAGTGGGGCTTTATTCACAACAGTTACTGTCACAATCAAACTTATAAACATTTGGGTTCCCACGAAAGAAATCCAATATATGCTAGCAGTGATTTTTCCTTATGCCTACCTCAGCCAGTCCTAACCCACCCCTAATCCAGTTCCTATCTATATTCATTTGCCTGTTTTCGAAATTTCAAATCAATGGAATCACAAATGTGTGACTTTTGTGACTGTGAAAATCACTGACCTAAGCTACAATAAATTTACCAAAATTGTTGTGTATATTTTCAAATATTGTGTATATTTCAAATATCCAACCTACTTTGGGGGGAGTTGGGAAATGCTTACGATTTTTATACATTCTGAAACAATACAATATTTTCTAAATAACAATAAGAAACTTTAAGTGAAATATTTTCACTACAATATTGGCTTACATAATTGTCATGAAGAAAAAAATCAACAGACAAAATAAATAGAAGCAAAAAAAACGGGAGGCAAAAACAAAATATGCAGGAAAATTATCTCAAAATTTGCAATATAATATGCATATCTCCCTTTGCTTGTATAAAAGAATTCCCACTGTAGCTTTATTCCATTAAAAAGGGTAAGTATTATGACATAGGACAGGTGGTGCATTAACGTCTTTGATCATACTATAAACTTAATTTCCATTGCAGAAGAAACTATTGGAAATGTAATGAAAACATAATGAAGTCAACATCCTTGCTTAGCAAGTGGGATTTTGCTGCACAGTTAATTGGATGTCAGTGTGAAATGTTGACAGACATAGAACAGAATGGAGGGAAAGACTTGATTTTATCTAAGCATTTGTATTTTCAAAAGTAGCTTTCACCATCTGGATATTTGCAGCCATGTAGATAAAATATATAGCAGGGTGAGCTTTTTGCTTTTCATTGAGATTCCCCTGTGTCCTCTCAAGGGCTTAGACAGAAATGGACATTCAATAGGTACTCAGTAAATACTCACTGATTAATATATGCTATCCTGTACCAAAAATCACTGGCTTTCTCTGAAACTGAGCTGATTGGAGATTCTATATAAAAATGTCAGCGAGTTTTTTTTTGTTTGTTTCATTTCTTTTTCATATTGGGAAGAAAGTGGGGCTTTATTCACAACAGTTACTGTCACAATCAAACTTATAAACATTTGGGTTCCCACGAAAGAAATCCAATATATGCTAGCAGTGATTTTTCCTTATGCCTACCTCAGCCAGTCCTAACCCACCCCTAATCCAGTTCCTATCTATATTCATTTGCCTGTTTTCGAAATTTCAAATCAATGGAATCACAAATGTGTGACTTTTGTGACTGCTATATTTCATTAACATAATATGTTCAATGTTCACCCATGTTTTGAAATGTATTATCTATGTATATTACAAATAGTATTACTGTAAATAATGCTGCTGTGAACACTGACATACATATTTGTATGGATATCTATTTTCATTTCTCTTGGATATTTACTTAGGAGTACAATTGGTGGGTCATACAATAACTGTGTAAACTTTAGAGAATTGCTAGACTATTTTCCAAAGTGGCTATACCATTTTAAAATCCCACCAGGAGTATGCGAGGGTTCTAATACCTTTGGCCTTCTGAATTTTGACTAAAGATTTTTCCTGGTAAGTGGAGGCTGAGTAAGGGCAGAGATATCTAATCCATCAGGCCCGCTCTGCTTGTCTGCAATTAGAGCTTCTGTAAAATGGAACTGGTAAAGGAGGAGTAAGGCCAGCAGCCTGCTCTTTCTGGGGTGAAACCATAGGCCCAGTCTGGGAGCTGGGGCAAAAGGGAATCCCTGTGTTCTTAGTTATACACAGTGAAAGTAGAACTCTTGTAGCAAAGGAAAGTAGAGAAAAAGAGTAGTCCAAATGCCATAGACTCCCAATTCTTACCAATATCTTGAATAAATGATTTTCCATTTTGTACGTATCTTTAGGACAATTCCAAACACTTAGAATGATAGTTTTCTGTATATAAAACTTTCATCAGTTAAATTGTTGATTAAGAGTGTTGTGTTAGTTTGAGGTGTACACCAAAGTTATTCAGTTATACATACACAAGAATCTGTCCTTTTGCAAATTCTATTTAGGTAATTACAGAATATTGAGCAGAGTTTTGTGTGCTATATAGTAGGTCCTTGTTGGCTATCTGTTTTAACTATAACAGTATACATGGCAACCCAAACTCCCAATCTATCCATCCCCTCAGCTTTTCCCTACTGATAACTGTAAGTTCATTCTCTAAGCCTGAGTCTGTTTCTGTTTTGTGCATCGGTCTATTTGTTCCATTTTTGTAGAGTCCACATATAAATGATATGATATTTTTCTTTCTCAGTTGGACTTACTCTACATATTATGATAAGGTCCAGGTCCATCCGTGTAGCTGCAAATGGCATTATTATATTTTTTAATAATGCTGCTTTTGGGAACACTGACATACATATTTGTATGGATATCTATTTTCATTTCTCTTGGATATTTACTTAGGAGTACAATTGGTGGGTCATACAATAACTGTGTAAACTTTAGAGAATTGCTAGACTATTTTCCAAAGTGGCTATACCATTTTAAAATCCCACCAGGAGTATGCGAGGGTTCTAATACCTTTGGCCTTCTGAATTTTGACTAAAGATTTTTCCTGGTAAGTGGAGGCTGAGTAAGGGCAGAGATATCTAATCCATCAGGCCCGCTCTGCTTGTCTGCAATTAGAGCTTCTGTAAAATGGAACTGGTAAAGGAGGAGTAAGGCCAGCAGCCTGCTCTTTCTGGGGTGAAACCATAGGCCCAGTCTGGGAGCTGGGGCAAAAGGGAATCCCTGTGTTCTTAGTTATACACAGTGAAAGTAGAACTCTTGTAGCAAAGGAAAGTAGAGAAAAAGAGTAGTCCAAATGCCATAGACTCCCAATTCTTACCAATATCTTGAATAAATGATTTTCCATTTTGTACGTATCTTTAGGACAATTCCAAACACTTAGAATGATAGTTTTCTGTATATAAAACTTTCATCAGTTAAATTGTTGATTAAGAGTGTTGTGTTAGTTTGAGGTGTACACCAAAGTTATTCAGTTATACATACACAAGAATCTGTCCTTTTGCAAATTCTATTTAGGTAATTACAGAATATTGAGCAGAGTTTTGTGTGCTATATAGTAGGTCCTTGTTGGCTATCTGTTTTAACTATAACAGTATACATGGCAACCCAAACTCCCAATCTATCCATCCCCTCAGCTTTTCCCTACTGATAACTGTAAGTTCATTCTCTAAGCCTGAGTCTGTTTCTGTTTTGTGCATCGGTCTATTTGTTCCATTTTTGTAGAGTCCACATATAAATGATATGATATTTTTCTTTCTCAGTTGGACTTACTCTACATATTATGATAAGGTCCAGGTCCATCCGTGTAGCTGCAAATGGCATTATTATATTTTTTAAATGGCTGAGTAATATTCTACTGTAGATATGTATCATACCTCATTTATTCATTCGTCAATGAACATTAAGGTCATTTCCATGTCTTGGCTATTACAAATAGCACTAGAGTGTACGTATACTTTCAAACCATGTTTTTCTCCATATATTTGCCCAGAAATGAGATTTCTAGATCATATGGTAGCTCAATTTTTAGTTTATTAAGGAACTTTCATACTATTCTCCACAGCAGCCATACCATTTCACATTCCCATCAACAGTGTATAAGGGTTCCCTTTTCTCCACATCCTCTCTAGAATTTATTGTTTGTAGACTTTTTGATGATGGCCATTCAAACTGGCGCGACATGATACCTCATTGTTGTTTTGATTTGCATTTCTGTAATAGTTAGTGATGTTGAACATCTTGGCCATCTGTATGTCTTCTTGGGAGATATGTCTATTTAGGATTTCTGCCAACTTTTTGATTGGGTTGTTTGTTTTCCTGATATTGAGCCACATGAGCTGTTTGTAAATTTTGGAGATTAATCCCTTGTTGGTCACATCATTTATGAATATTTCCTCCGATTCTCTGAGTGGTCTTTTCATTTTTGTTTATGATTTCCCATGCTATGCAAAAGATTTGAATTTAATTAGGTTCCATTTCTTTATTTTCGGTTTTATTTTCATTATTCTAGGAGATGGATTGCAAAAGATCTTGCTGCAATTTATGTCAAAGAATGTTGCACCTATGTTTTCCTCTAATAGCTCTTACAGTATCTGGTCTTACATTTCTGTCTTTAATTCATTTTGAGGTTATTTTTGTGCATGGTGTTAAAGAATGATCTAATTTCACCATTTTTACATGTAGCTGTCCAGTTTTCCCAGGACAGCGCATTGAAGAGATTGTCTAATTCATTGTATAGTGTTGCCTCCTTTATTATATATCAATTGAGCATGGATGTATGTATGTATTTCTGGGCCTTCTATCCTATTCCATTGATCTATACTTTTGTTTTTGTGCTAGGACCATATTGTTTTGATGAAAGTCTTTATAGCATCGTCTGAAGACAGAGAATCTGATTTCTCCAGCTCTGTTTATCTTTCTCAACAGTGCTGTGGCTCTTTAAGGTCTTTTTTGTCTCCAAAGTAATCTTAAGGTTTTTTGTTCTAATTCTGTGAAAAATACCATTGGTAATATGATAGGGATTGCATTGAATCTGTAGATTGCCTTGGTAGTACATTTTAACAGTATTGATTCTTTCCATCCAAAAACAAAGTATAATCTTTACTTCCCTTTGTGTCATCTTTGATTTCTCTCAACAGCATTTTATAGTTTTTGGAGTATGGGTCTTTTGCCTCTTTAGGTAGGTTTATTCCCTATCTGTATTTATTTCTTTTTGCTGTGATGGTAAATGGGTTATTTTATGTAATTTTCCTTTCTGAACATTCATTTTTAGTGAAGAGAAATGCACAAATTTCTATATATTAGTTTTGTATCCTGAAAGTTTAACAAATTCATTGATGAACTCTAATGGTTTTCTGATAGCATCTTTAGGCTTTTCTATATGTAGTATCATGTCATCTGCAAACAGTGGCAAATTTACTTCTTCTTTTTCAATTGTTGAGGTTTTGTCATTCAATCATGTCCAACTTTTTTCCACCCCATGGACTGCAGCATGCCAGGCTTCCCTATCCTTCAAAATTTCCTGGAGCTTGCTCAAATTCATGTCCATTGAATCCATGATGCCATCCAACCATCTCATCCTCTGTCACCCCCTTCTCATCCTCCCTTCAATCTTTTTCAGCATTAGGGTCTTTTCCAATGAGTTGACTCCTCCCATCAGGTGGTCAGAGTGTTGGAATTTTAGCCTCAGCCCTTCCAGTGAGCATTCAGGGTTGATTTCCTTTAGAATTGACTGGTTTGATCTCTGTTCTGTCCAAGGAACTCTCAGGAGTCTTCTCTAGCACCACAGTTCTAAAGTATCTTTCTTCAGTGCTCAGCCTTCTTTATGGTACAACTCCCCATCCATTCGTGACTACTGGAAAACCATTACCTTTGACGAGTTGTACCTTTGTTGGCAAAGTGATGTCAATGCTTTTTAACATGCTGTCTAGGTTTGTCACAGGTTTCTTCCTAAGGAGCAACCATTGTTTAATTTCAACGGCTACAGTCACCAGGTGAAGTGTTTTGTAGCCCAAGAAAACAAAGGCTTTCACTGTTTCCATTCTTTGCCCAACTATTTGTCATGAAGTGATGGGGCAAGATGCCATTATTTTAGTTTTTTTAATGTTGAGCTTTAAGCCAGCTTTTTCATTTTTCCAGTTTGGATTCCTTTTCTTTAATTTTTTTTTTTCGCTGATTGCCATGACTAGGATTTCCAAAACTATGCTGTGAGAATGGATATCTTTGTCTTGTTCCTGATTTTAGAAGGTTACGTTGTTTGTTTGAGATCCTTCTTGTTCCCTGAAGTAAGATTTTATCGGTATACACTTCCATCTTACAATTGCTTTTGCTGGTATCTTAGGTTTTGGATCATCATGCTTTGTCTCTAGGTAATTGTATCTGCCTTCCCAGAGTGGAATTTCTTTTAACCCCAGTCCTTTGGAATTGCTATAGTCAAATCCCACTGTCTTTCAGAACCAGTTCTAAGGGCTCCTCCTCCTGTTGCCAGGTCGCTAGAGTGGAGACCTTTACATGAGTCTCAGAATTTGCACTCCTGTAGGAGAACTTTGGTGGTATAATTATCTTCCAGTTTGCAGGTCACCCACCTGGTAGATAGATAGATATGGGGTTTGATTTTATCCTACTTGTGCCCCTCCTGCCATCTCATTGTATCTTCTTCTTTGTCCTTCTCTCTGGATATAGGGTATCTTTTCTGGTAGGTTTCAGAGTTTTTTGTTGCTGACTGTTTAGCAGTTACAGTAAGTCCCCTACATACTAACTGCATCCATAAGTTCAACTAAGTTAAGCCTAGGTACTCAATAATGAAATTGGTTATAACAGGCTTATAATATTTTTCACATAAATAATACATAAAAAATCAAACACTAAAGAAAACACTTTTAATCTTATAGTACAGTACCTTAAAAAGTGTGTAACAGCTACATCACCACTGCTTTTACCCTTGCTTCCAGACATCCGGGTCTTAAAATAAAGATACTACACTATTCTAGTTTATAGAGAACTAGTCAGTAAAATACCCAAAGCACAACCACCTATAGAAGATGCACACATATGACAATGTGCATCAGACACATAAACTTACCTATGTGATTGAACATATGGACACATGGTAACATCTTTGAAGATTTGCAGCTTGAACATTCATACGTAGGGGACTTAACTGCAGTTGTGATTTTAAAAAAGGTGAGTTAATGTCTTTCTACTCCACCGTCTTGTCTCCTCTGTCTAAACTGTACACATCTAAAGGACCCAGGGGTCAAATAAGAATTCACACCAGAAAAATACTTTAACTGATGGCAACTAAATAAATACTTAGCAAGAAATTTATAACTTTAAACATTTATATAAGAAAAGAAGAAAGATTTATGTTTCCACTATAAAAACTAAAAACAGAGCAAAGAAACCTGAAATGGTCAAAGAAGGAATAAAGATAACAGAAATCAGACAAATAGAAAAAAAAAATCATAGCCAGAGTAATTCTATTAAACTATATACCCACAATGACATTATCAAAAAAGAAAATGATGGAACAGAATTTCTTAGACATATCAATGCAAAATTCCTTAACAACATATTAGCAATAAAGACATCAAGATCACAATATAAAGGAATATTTGAATACCAATAATAGTGTAGCTAAGGACCAGAGGGAGATTTTAAATAACCCCATTGTCCTCTTTTTTAATGGATCCTAGGCCAGTGGAGAGTATCTGTAGTAGATAGGTTGATGTGATTCACAAACTATTAAGATAGTGATTGTGGAAAATGAAATATTGAATACATTCTTGTTGTTGTTCCATTGCTAGGTTCTCTGACTCTTCAAAACCCCATGAACTGCAACACAGAAGGCATCCCTGTCCTTCACTATCTCCCCAAATTTGCTCAAACTCATGTCCATTATGTCTATGATGCCATCCTATCATCTCATCCTCTCTCATTCCCTTCTCCTCCTGCCTTCAATCTTAACCTGCGTCAGTATCTTTTTCAATGAGTTGTATCTTTGCATCAATAGGAAACGTTTAATGTGGGAAACTGGAGACTAGAAAATCTGAGATTCTAGATTAAAACCTACAGGAGAAGAAGGGAAATAGTAATAGGATTTGTTCTAAGGTCATGATTCAATAAATATTTTTTTAGATTTCCTTCAAGTGGGTCCAGCCCTACTTACCTGAATTCACATATTTATGAAACTAATTCTGAAGCTTTCTTATGGAAAGGATATATGTTTTAACCTGAATACACAGACTAGCATGAGGCAAACATTTACATAGACATACAGTAAACAGAAGAGCATGACTGATATTTGTTTGAACTTTTCCCAAATTTTGACTCCCAGGAACCTGAACATGTGAAATAATGTAACTTAAAGTGGATGTTTGAAAGTACAGATATTCCTCAGCTTATGATGGGGTTACAGAAAACCTATTCTAAAATGAAATTAGCAGAAATAGTTGAAATGCACTTAATACACCTAGCCCAGCCACACATGGTAGCTTAGCCTAGCCTCCCTTAAACATGCTCAGAAAACTTGCATTAGCCTACATGGGGTAATATCATCTGACACAAGACCTATTTTCTCACAGCATTAAATACATCATGAAATTTATTGAATACTATTCTGAAAGTTAGAAACAAGATGGTTGTGTTGGTACAGAACGATTCTAAGGGTGTTAGTAGTTCAGCCTTGTAAATCCTGTGTCTGCCACTGCCCAACATCACAGAGCATCATACCAGATTAGGATAAGGTCAAAATTCCAAATATGAAGTATGATTTCTACTGAGTGACTATCACTAAAGTCAAAAAAACACAAGTCAAACCATCATCAGTTAGGGGTCATCTATAATGGCACAATGTATCTGAAAAGGGGAAGAGAGTAACAATGTCTGTACGGACTTTGTACAATTGCTTCAAAATTTCATATTTTGTTTTAAGAGAATTTTCTGTCAGTTTATAAAGAGTAGTGTTTTGATTTTATTTACTAATTAAATTATTTAAGGTCTTTGTCACTCATGCGTGTCTGGCCTCTTTGCGACCCCATGAATTGTAGCCCTCCAGGCTCTTCTGTCCATGGAATTCTACAGGCAAGAATACTGGAGTGGGTAGCAATTCCCTTCTCTAGTGGGTCTTCCCAACCCAGGCATTGAACTATAATTTCCTGCATTGCAGGCAGATTCTTACCATCAGAGCCACCAGGGAAGTCTCCACCAAATCTTCAGGTAAAGTGCAGTTCCAGGATTGTGTGCCATTTTATTTCGTAGCATTGGATACCTCCTGTTCCTCAACCACATGGTTCTAGAATCAAACGCTGAAGGCAAAGTCCTGATATTTTAGGTAAGCAGAATAAAAGGAGACTATTAAAATTAGGGCTATGCACTGGCCTAATGAGCTGCTACGAAGGTAAAGACCATGCATTCTAGTACTTTTTCATCCAAAGTATTAGACAAAGGAGTTCTCAATATGTATACTTAATTAAAAGATGAATAACTGGTTTCTGTTTTTTCTTTTTACCATTTTTTCTCCTAATGTTTTGTCTAAGTAGCTCATTGACATTTTGTGTAAAGTTCACACTAAGGTTAAACCTTCCCTTCAATACAATCTTTTAATTTAATGAGTCTAGAAAATGCTTAAGCATTTTTATCTAACAAAAGTATTTAAACAGCAGGTACCTATTTGGAAATAAAGGCTCTATTTACATCATGTACCTATGACATGAAATATATCTACTTTAAGAAGAGAACACTGGAACCATGTTTTACTATACTTTTTACTATTTATTATAGTGAAATGTAGGGTTCTTAGAGTAAAGTATTGTGAAAATAGATATCTCCATAAAATTCCACTGTAGTTTATTCATATTTACAATTATAATAAATCTTTTCAAACTTAGCTTTAATAACCTGATTGAGGCAGAAAAAATTGTAGAAGAATGGCATTTGTAGCATTGCCACAGTTTTATTGCAACATGTATAAGCAAAGTGTAATTATGCAGGAAAAATATACTTAAAGAATTATGAGCCAGGTTTACAGATTAAGGCATTAATTCTTTCAGAATATGAGCAGTTAGTGGTTGTTGTAGTTATCTATGGCAGTTTCTCAACTGTACAATAAGAATTTTAAGTTGTTGGTTACCATGGATTTACTAAGGTCCAAACATTTACATTTCATTAAAGCCTGTCCAGTGGACAGGAATGTAGGGCTAATGATTTCATACCCAACAGCAGGGCTTTTTTACCTTCTTAATAGGCTGTATTTGCAGTGCCCAGAAGGCATAGGGTTATCACTTCAGAAAAGTTTGTTTCAGTCTCCTGATTAAAGTTGTTTCTCCTAAGTCCTGACTAGAACCCTGTGAATATCTTTTCTCATACAGTTTATCCCACTTTGTCATAATTTTCTTCTTAGAAGCCTGACTCCTCCACCATCCTGAATTCAAAGCTCTTGTATTCTTTTTGGTATTGCTACTATAATGCCAGCATATTAAGAAACATGGTCCATAAAGATGGAGCAAACATTACATCAATCTAATAAGCATGTATTTGTTCTCCTAGATATATCTCCAAGGAGATTTTGGTGTTTGTGTGGGATGTTTTTAGACAACTTTGGTCAGTTTCCTAGTCTGAGACCTTATCTCCTTCTCCTATACTTTCTTCTATGCTCCAATCCCCTCACCCCACCAAAGGTGTAAACCCCCTGGTAGAACAAAGTTAATAGGCGAGAACTCTGTTTAAGATCGACTGTTGTCTCTGTATTAGAGTTCTCCAGAAAAACAGAACCAATTCTCATCAATTATCAGCTGAGAGAACTTTATTATAAGACATTGGCTTACATGACAGTGGAGGCTGAGGAGAAGTCCTATGGTTTGTTGTCTGCAAGCTGGCCACCTAGGAGAGCTGATGCTGTCATTCCTGCCCAAGTGTGAAGACCTGAGAAGCAGAAGAGATGATAGTCCATAAAATTCCACTGTAGTTTATTCATATTTACAATTATAATAAATCTTTTCAAACTTAGCTTTAATAACCTGATTGAGGCAGAAAAAATTGTAGAAGAATGGCATTTGTAGCATTGCCACAGTTTTATTGCAACATGTATAAGCAAAGTGTAATTATGCAGGAAAAATATACTTAAAGAATTATGAGCCAGGTTTACAGATTAAGGCATTAATTCTTTCAGAATATGAGCAGTTAGTGGTTGTTGTAGTTATCTATGGCAGTTTCTCAACTGTACAATAAGAATTTTAAGTTGTTGGTTACCATGGATTTACTAAGGTCCAAACATTTACATTTCATTAAAGCCTGTCCAGTGGACAGGAATGTAGGGCTAATGATTTCATACCCAACAGCAGGGCTTTTTTACCTTCTTAATAGGCTGTATTTGCAGTGCCCAGAAGGCATAGGGTTATCACTTCAGAAAAGTTTGTTTCAGTCTCCTGATTAAAGTTGTTTCTCCTAAGTCCTGACTAGAACCCTGTGAATATCTTTTCTCATACAGTTTATCCCACTTTGTCATAATTTTCTTCTTAGAAGCCTGACTCCTCCACCATCCTGAATTCAAAGCTCTTGTATTCTTTTTGGTATTGCTACTATAATGCCAGCATATTAAGAAACATGGTCCATAAAGATGGAGCAAACATTACATCAATCTAATAAGCATGTATTTGTTCTCCTAGATATATCTCCAAGGAGATTTTGGTGTTTGTGTGGGATGTTTTTAGACAACTTTGGTCAGTTTCCCTAGTCTGAGACCTTATCTCCTTCTCCTATACTTTCTTCTATGCTCCAATCCCCTCACCCCACCAAAGGTGTAAACCCCCTGGTAGAACAAAGTTAATAGGCGAGAACTCTGTTTAAGATCGACTGTTGTCTCTGTATTAGAGTTCTCCAGAAAAACAGAACCAATTCTCATCAATTATCAGCTGAGAGAACTTTATTATAAGACATTGGCTTACATGACAGTGGAGGCTGAGGAGAAGTCCTATGGTTTGTTGTCTGCAAGCTGGCCACCTAGGAGAGCTGATGCTGTCATTCCTGCCCAAGTGTGAAGACCTGAGAAGCAGAAGAGATGATAGTGTAAATTTCAGCCCAAAGGCAATCTCAGACTGGCAGGCAGGATTAGGACACAGCCTCCCTTCTTCGTGTTTTTTCCTAGTGAAGTCCTCAACCCATTAGATGTTGCCCACTTACACCAGAGAGAGCAGTCTACTTTACTGCGTCCATTAATTCAGATGCTGATCCCATCCAAAAATGGCCTCACAGACACACCACTAAATAATGTTTAATCTGGGCACTCTGTGACCCAGTATGTTCACATATTAATAAACCAACACAGTTCTACATATGAGATCATATGTATTCATGGATTCAATGAAACATTGCCTCTTTCTTTTAATGATGTGCCTACTTGGCCTAAAAAATAAACTGGTTTTATTACAAGTAATGAAATATTTTAACTAGCATACCGTAACTTATGACATTTAGTTTGAAGTGTCAGCAATTAAGAAGTATTTTTCAACCAAATGGTTTTTCCTCATTTATCTGTATTGCCACCAGATCATATAGTAAGTGGATTTATCAAGGCCACTGTTATAGCACAGTTAAATCTCATTTTGCTAATAAGGGAAGTTGGGGTGGGATTGTCTGTTTAGTATCTTTCTTAATCTTTGTGTTATTTACATGAAAATCAAATTCCAATGATTTGTTTACATAGCCAAACAACCTCAGTCTATAAAACAGACACCCATTAGAACTGGAGCTTTAAAAAGCTACCTTCCTGTAAACACAGGTTGCTATCTTAGCCATGAGCTTTGTTTTATCAATTAGAGTGATATCCCAAGTCACATCTTAGAAGCCCTTTTTACTGCTGACATCTGTGACTAGGAGGAGTAGCCAGTAAGAAGAACAAGTGATGATAGATGATTTGGAAGCAAATGGAGGTTTTCACATATAAATTCCAACCCTCACTAATTCCTACACTTGCTTCAATACTCTCACTCAGTATACTTTTTATAAGTAATTTTCTGCTCATTCTGGTGTTTATGCTTTGTGATGACTTGCAGTGTAGCAAGAGGAAGGATGTGCATCCCAGCTCTCTTCTGACCTTTTTGTCATAAATAGTCTGGCATAATCAAAGAAAACAGAATTGACAACAGAGAGAAGGAATATGGGATCTATGGTTTTTCATGATTTCACAAACTATTCATGCAAAATTTGTAAAGTTTTAGCTACTTTCGATGCATTCAGTATATTCAACTCATGTTAAAAGTGAAGAAACTGAGGCCCAGAGATCAGCCCAAAATTAAGCTAGTTAAAAATCTACCAGTCAACAGTTTGTGGAGGTTCTGATTTCCTGTCTAGTAAACTTTCTCCCTCACTGTGGTTATTTCAAGTATACCAATTAGGCAAATATCTAATGTATTTATTAATGGGGAAAAACACTTGTGGTAGATGGAAAGTACTCTTCCTAAAACAACCTATAAGTGACCAAGTCATTTAAAACAGGAAACGTAACTTGACCCATGACATCTAGTGCAGGTGTAACTATCACACTGCCCTCGCTCTGATGCCACTGGCTATTTATGCACACATTCCAAACAATAACAACAGTACTAATATGAAATATAGTAATACTAAAACCCTAAATACTTTTATCAGTGTGAATAACCTGGCACATGCCATAAGATTTTCTTTTCCTCATTTATCTGTATGGCCACCAGATCATATAGTAAGTGGATTTATCAAGGCCACTGTTATAGCACAGTTAAATCTCATTTTGCTAATAAGGGAAGTTGGGGTGGGATTGTCTGTTTAGTATCTTTCTTAATCTTTGTGTTATTTACATGAAAATCAAATTCCAATGATTTGTTTACATAGCCAAACAACCTCAGTCTATAAAACAGACACCCATTAGAACTGGAGCTTTAAAAAGCTACCTTCCTGTAAACACAGGTTGCTATCTTAGCCATGAGCTTTGTTTTATCAATTAGAGTGATATCCCAAGTCACATCTTAGAAGCCCTTTTTACTGCTGACATCTGTGACTAGGAGGAGTAGCCAGTAAGAAGAACAAGTGATGATAGATGATTTGGAAGCAAATGGAGGTTTTCACATATAAATTCCAACCCTCACTAATTCCTACACTTGCTTCAATACTCTCACTCAGTATACTTTTTATAAGTAATTTTCTGCTCATTCTGGTGTTTATGCTTTGTGATGACTTGCAGTGTAGCAAGAGGAAGGATGTGCATCCCAGCTCTCTTCTGCCCTTTTTTGTCATAAATAGTCTGGCATAATCAAAGAAAACAGAATTGACAACAGAGAGAAGGAATATGGGATCTATGGTTTTTCATGATTTCACAAACTATTCATGCAAAATTTGTAAAGTTTTAGCTACTTTCGATGCATTCAGTATATTCAACTCATGTTAAAAGTGAAGAAACTGAGGCCCAGAGATCAGCCCAAAATTAAGCTAGTTAAAAATCTACCAGTCAACAGTTTGTGGAGGTTCTGATTTCCTGTCTAGTAAACTTTCTCCCTCACTGTGGTTATTTCAAGTATACCAATTAGGCAAATATCTAATGTATTTATTAATGGGGAAAAACACTTGTGGTAGATGGAAAGTACTCTTCCTAAAACAACCTATAAGTGACCAAGTCATTTAAAACAGGAAACGTAACTTGACCCATGACATCTAGTGCAGGTGTAACTATCACACTGCCCTCGCTCTGATGCCACTGGCTATTTATGCACACATTCCAAACAATAACAACAGTACTAATATGAAATATAGTAATACTAAAACCCTAAATACTTTTATCAGTGTGAATAACCTGGCACATGCCATAAGATTTTCTTTTCTAGCAATTCTCAAATTAATTCCTTTAAAAATTTGAAGCAGCATTCTGACTAAAAACATGGAGTATTCAAAGGTATTTCCAAGCCCAATCTACTTATAATATTTAATTAGTATCTATCCTGTTTGGGGACTATTTTTGCCTTGAGTGTCAAGTAAAGAGATTTCTATTTGTACATACTAGGCATGATGAAAATGTGAACTGCCTATATTGGAGGACGTTGTTGCTGTTATCTGTAGTGACTTACAAAATAGACTAAAGGAGTTTGGGAATGGGTATGGCTGCAGCTTCCTAGGCCTTCTATCTTGGCCACTATCCTACTATTTTTTAATATCATTATTTTCAACATGAGCGCATATAAGTCTTCTGGAGCTAAACCTATTTAGAAATGGGAAGGCCATGCCTAGAGAATTCAGGATCGGAGAGCTGTACGGTTCATATCAAGTTCTAGCTCTGCCACTTGATTAATCCAATGAACTTGGGCAGTAAGACTTTAAAGGGTGACTAGACTCCATATAAAATTCAGGTGTGAAAATCATGTGAAATTGTCATGGAAACAGTTGATAAAAGAATTTACTTAAATATAATGTATAGGCCCCAGGAAACACAATTGAGATCAAGATAAATAAATGTTTACTTACACTCAAGTCAAAAAAGATCAAAAAGATCCTTCTTTTAGGCTTGAATTAATAAGACAAAATGTCAAGAGAAAAAAATTTGGAGAGTCTGCTTAATAACAGACTATGATTAGTGGAGGTTCTGATTTCCTGTCTAGTAAACTTTCTCCCTCACTGTGGTTATTTCAAGTATACCAATTAGGCAAATATCTAATGTATTTATTAATGGGGAAAAACACTTGTGGTAGATGGAAAGTACTCTTCCTAAAACAACCTATAAGTGACCAAGTCATTTAAAACAGGAAACGTAACTTGACCCATGACATCTAGTGCAGGTGTAACTATCACACTGCCCTCGCTCTGATGCCACTGGCTATTTATGCACACATTCCAAACAATAACAACAGTACTAATATGAAATATAGTAATACTAAAACCCTAAATACTTTTATCAGTGTGAATAACCTGGCACATGCCATAAGATTTTCTTTTCTAGCAATTCTCAAATTAATTCCTTTAAAAATTTGAAGCAGCATTCTGACTAAAAACATGGAGTATTCAAAGGTATTTCCAAGCCCAATCTACTTATAATATTTAATTAGTATCTATCCTGTTTGGGGACTATTTTTGCCTTGAGTGTCAAGTAAAGAGATTTCTATTTGTACATACTAGGCATGATGAAAATGTGAACTGCCTATATTGGAGGACGTTGTTGCTGTTATCTGTAGTGACTTACAAAATAGACTAAAGGAGTTTGGGAATGGGTATGGCTGCAGCTTCCTAGGCCTTCTATCTTGGCCACTATCCTACTATTTTTTAATATCATTATTTTCAACATGAGCGCATATAAGTCTTCTGGAGCTAAACCTATTTAGAAATGGGAAGGCCATGCCTAGAGAATTCAGGATCGGAGAGCTGTACGGTTCATATCAAGTTCTAGCTCTGCCACTTGATTAATCCAATGAACTTGGGCAGTAAGACTTTAAAGGGTGACTAGACTCCATATAAAATTCAGGTGTGAAAATCATGTGAAATTGTCATGGAAACAGTTGATAAAAGAATTTACTTAAATATAATGTATAGGCCCCAGGAAACACAATTGAGATCAAGATAAATAAATGTTTACTTACACTCAAGTCAAAAAAGATCAAAAAGATCCTTCTTTTAGGCTTGAATTAATAAGACAAAATGTCAAGAGAAAAAAATTTGGAGAGTCTGCTTAATAACAGACTATGATTAATCACTTTAATAAATGGGTTGATGTTGGCTATGCTACTGATCATCAAACCAATTTCAGTAATTTCATTATGCAATAGAGATATTCCATCCAAATTTTCTGAGCCAATAGTTGGCTTATATTCAGATATGGAAATTTCTTTAAAATAAATTGTGTCTTGTGGCAGTAAAAGAAAAAAGAAATGCTAAATTTTAACCATTACACTAACTTTATAATGGGTCTTAGGTGCAGAAATTTTGTCCAAAGGAAACTGTAATAGGAAGCCCTATATGTAGCGGTTGTTTCAGTTGATTTTGGAGAACTCACCGCCCAAGCTTCTACTTGTTCTCATTTCTCTAGAAACACCTGAGGAATAGTCTATATGATGCTCTTAGGAGCACAGTTGGAAAACCATTCCTTTATTGAAAATGAAGCATTTTAAAGTAATTTAAAATACAATATACCCATGATGTAGTCTCAGAGCAATGCCAAATGTTATCTTTGGCACTATGAGATTTTGGATTGTATATATGTTGATTGATTAGCTCTATCAATTCATGTAAGTAAGCAATTTAAAATTATATATTAAAGTTCTCATTGATTTAGCACTAGCTTCCAAAAATTCTGACTTCAGCAATACTGGATATTTCTTAGTGGTACTGGCTACCCCTTACAGTACATTTAGGAATTGACGGGATATTGTGCTTATTTGTTTGGTACACTTCTGGAGCTAAACCTATTTAGAAATGGGAAGGCCATGCCTAGAGAATTCAGGATCGGAGAGCTGTACGGTTCATATCAAGTTCTAGCTCTGCCACTTGATTAATCCAATGAACTTGGGCAGTAAGACTTTAAAGGGTGACTAGACTCCATATAAAATTCAGGTGTGAAAATCATGTGAAATTGTCATGGAAACAGTTGATAAAAGAATTTACTTAAATATAATGTATAGGCCCCAGGAAACACAATTGAGATCAAGATAAATAAATGTTTACTTACACTCAAGTCAAAAAAGATCAAAAAGATCCTTCTTTTAGGCTTGAATTAATAAGACAAAATGTCAAGAGAAAAAAATTTGGAGAGTCTGCTTAATAACAGACTATGATTAATCACTTTAATAAATGGGTTGATGTTGGCTATGCTACTGATCATCAAACCAATTTCAGTAATTTCATTATGCAATAGAGATATTCCATCCAAATTTTCTGAGCCAATAGTTGGCTTATATTCAGATATGGAAATTTCTTTAAAATAAATTGTGTCTTGTGGCAGTAAAAGAAAAAAGAAATGCTAAATTTTAACCATTACACTAACTTTATAATGGGTCTTAGGTGCAGAAATTTTGTCCAAAGGAAACTGTAATAGGAAGCCCTATATGTAGCGGTTGTTTCAGTTGATTTTGGAGAACTCACCGCCCAAGCTTCTACTTGTTCTCATTTCTCTAGAAACACCTGAGGAATAGTCTATATGATGCTCTTAGGAGCACAGTTGGAAAACCATTCCTTTATTGAAAATGAAGCATTTTAAAGTAATTTAAAATACAATATACCCATGATGTAGTCTCAGAGCAATGCCAAATGTTATCTTTGGCACTATGAGATTTTGGATTGTATATATGTTGATTGATTAGCTCTATCAATTCATGTAAGTAAGCAATTTAAAATTATATATTAAAGTTCTCATTGATTTAGCACTAGCTTCCAAAAATTCTGACTTCAGCAATACTGGATATTTCTTAGTGGTACTGGCTACCCCTTACAGTACATTTAGGAATTGACCAGATATTGTGCTTATTTGTTTTTTGGTACAGCTTCCATTTGAAATCATTTTTCATTCATTTTGATAATTTTCCTGATGAAAATGCTGTATGTTTTACAAAGACATACTCTCCCAATTTATACACACAAATTCTTGAAATGTACTCTGGATTGAATTAGAACAAAAATTTATATTTGAGCATATGTTTCAGAAACATTTTGACACTATAGCTATTTAAAACTGGGAAACATTCCTAGCATTCTGGTATGATCCAACAAAATTGAAATCATGAGAATAAAGGATAAACTCCTATTTCCACAGACTTTCAGGCTCAAAAGAAGAAAAAAAGAGTGAGAACTTTTAAGTGAATTAAAACCACTTCATTTGAGAATTGTAAAGGTCCCCATAAAACTTTTGCTTATCAATTGATTCTTGAATAGTGCCTGCCTTCAGCAGTATATGAAAGGGACTCTTTTTTCTCATATGGTAGGGCTTCCTTCTGAATCCAGGTATTTCAGGACACCTTTATGATCCCTATTCCCAGGAATTTAGCAGACTGAGAAAGAAGACACAAAATCAGCAAGTGTTATCATACAAGTTTCCTTATTTTTCCATATCCATCTTAGCTTATTGGAACCTCTTAATTGATGAATGAGGGCTTTATCAATCCTGGCAGGAGTCATTATGTCTCTGATTTTCCTTGAAATGTATCTGTCATGCAGCTCAAAATTGAATAGCCAGTTTGGGGCTAACCAGAGACATGGCACTGACTTAAGATACTGTGAAGGGAATGAATGATTAATGCAATTTATAGACAGAATAGTGGTTCTTCTGTCTCATGTGCTTTTTGTATGTAATCTCCAGTGGTTCAAGTTCAGATGGATCTAATGAAAAAGGACTAGATGTTTTCCACCTTCCCTTCAGAGCATGCTGTACGATTTATCCACTGACAAAATGTGCTAATGAAATGTCACCTTGGACAGCTTGCTAAAGGATTGATGGGCTGAAAGTTTTGCACTTTATTTAACTTTTGCAGGAAAAATGAATAAGTCCTCCAAACTCTGTATGATATAGAGATCCATTATGGTTTTCTAGCTCAGGAAGTAGCTATGCTACTGACGGAATGGAAGATAGAGAAATGCTGATGGGGCAAAGCTTATAAACAAGTAAATTGAGGATGTGTGGCTTTATTATACCTCCATTCTAAATTATGGTCAAGTTACATGACTTTATGAAGGCATTTCCTTCTATAAACTTTATACCATTATTTTCAATCTATTAGTCTATCAATGGGAAATAAAGCCATCAACCTCTGTAGCAAATTACCCTATTTCTTTATTTGTTCTTTGTTCCTTCATTACCAGAATACCAACTATAAAACCTATGTTGAGAATGGTTTTAAGCCTTTTAATTTCTTCCACCCATAAAAACTTCATAATCTGTGAGCAATGGCCACTGAAGATCATTAAAGGGAAATCAAAATGGCAGACCAAAATAATCAGGATATGGAAGGAAATAAAACTGTACATAATCAAGAGAGTCAGTTGATAGTGGTAAAAAGGGCAAAATATACAAAATGGACTAGTACTGAAATAAAATCAAAGAAGCAAGTGAAAAATAAGCAGAAATAATGGGATGGAGATAATAACTATCTGAGTTATAAGCTATCTACATCTACACTGACCAAAATAAAAATAATCACACAGTGACTCAATACACACTACACACACACACAGAAGCTTAAAGCATATAGACCTACAGAAGGTATGTTAATGACTTATTTTATTTAGAATGGTGAATACAAAAGAAAAGAAAGATATTTTCTCATTCTTTAGTCCATGGTAAAAATTTAGTAGAATCTACCTCTGGTGGCTCAGATAGTAAAGAATCTGACTGCAATGCAGGAGACCTGGGTTCATGCCCTTAGTCTGGAAGATCCCATGGGGAAGGACCTGGCAACCCACTCTAGTACTCTTCAGGCTACAGTCCACAGGTCACAAAGAGTTAGATACAAATGAGCAGCTAACAGTAAAACGAATAGCATAAAGTTGTTTTCTAGTTTTTAATTTCTGTAATTATTAAAATGAGAATGAGAGTGTTATTAGGATAAGACTAGCTGCTATAATAAGTAAGTCTCCAAATTTCAGAGTCTTAATAAAATAGAAATTGATTTCTCACATAGTATCAAACACCAAACAGTGGGGAGTTAATTTTATCCTCTGCTAAGATTGAGAGATCTTGAATCTTTCCAACTTAGGGCTTCTCTCTTTTCAGTATATAGCTCTTTTAAGATTGTTTAATATGTAACTTCCAAGAAAAAGTAACCTAAGTGTCAGCATATGAGGTCTATGAAGTGTTTATAAGGCAAAATTAGTAGAGATCCAGTACTCAGTAGGCTATATAACTGATGCTAACTACAAGAGAGATCAGAAAATATGGGCTAGGTGAATCTAGAAAAAGGAGGAAATAAGACAGAAAATCTGGTATAGTTCATTTCTATTGGAAAAATCAAGCAATACCTATAGTAGGCTCAATAGATTTGGCTATAAAATCAGTGAAAAGGGAGGCATTCCAAACTCACTGTCACACTCATTTTGACTGAAAATATGTTTGATTTGTTAATATTCTGCCATATTTAATTCAATACATATTCTGCATATTATATCTCAGCATGATTTCTTAATTTTTTGTTATGTACATATGTGGACAGTGACCATGACATAAAAGTTGCTCAAAGGTATATTAAATATTTACACTTGTTTCATTTTTAAATCCAAAATGATAATCTGTATTAAATGCATTCGTGTCACATTGTCGTTTTCAAGTTTTCTGAAGCATACCAAACTAAAATTTGAAAAAAAGTTAGAGAAATTCAAACATCAGGACTCATTTTAATATTGTATGTTTTATGTGATACATTTTTCACATAAGTATTTTCAACTTTTGAAACTCTTATGTTTTTATGATCTCAAAACTGAGGACTGTCACTGTGCCCTATACAGCATTACCTTTCCTTGTAACCAAAGTGTGACTAGTATGTAGATACTGACTGAATTATATATGTAAGCTTCTGTGATTTTCTATGCTTATAAGAATTATGATTACTATTACTTTTATTTAAATATAAGTGGATGTAAAGATTACTGAGAACAGAACAAGATTTGGAGTTAGCAAGACTTAAGTTAGAATTTTACATCTACTTTAAGAAACCCTTTCATCAAAACTCAGTCTAAATGTGTACATTTACCTGAAAAGTAGAAATAATATGAACTCTGCACAATACAGAGAGCTTCCCTGTTGAGTCAAGAGGGTAAAGACTCTGCCTGCAATGTGGGAGACCAGGAGTTTAAAAATAGAAATTGATTTCTCACATAGTATCAAACACCAAACAGTGGGGAGTTAATTTTATCCTCTGCTAAGATTGAGAGATCTTGAATCTTTCCAACTTAGGGCTTCTCTCTTTTCAGTATATAGCTCTTTTAAGATTGTTTAATATGTAACTTCCAAGAAAAAGTAACCTAAGTGTCAGCATATGAGGTCTATGAAGTGTTTATAAGGCAAAATTAGTAGAGATCCAGTACTCAGTAGGCTATATAACTGATGCTAACTACAAGAGAGATCAGAAAATATGGGCTAGGTGAATCTAGAAAAAGGAGGAAATAAGACAGAAAATCTGGTATAGTTCATTTCTATTGGAAAAATCAAGCAATACCTATAGTAGGCTCAATAGATTTGGCTATAAAATCAGTGAAAAGGGAGGCATTCCAAACTCACTGTCACACTCATTTTGACTGAAAATATGTTTGATTTGTTAATATTCTGCCATATTTAATTCAATACATATTCTGCATATTATATCTCAGCATGATTTCTTAATTTTTTGTTATGTACATATGTGGACAGTGACCATGACATAAAAGTTGCTCAAAGGTATATTAAATATTTACACTTGTTTCATTTTTAAATCCAAAATGATAATCTGTATTAAATGCATTCGTGTCACATTGTCGTTTTCAAGTTTTCTGAAGCATACCAAACTAAAATTTGAAAAAAAGTTAGAGAAATTCAAACATCAGGACTCATTTTAATATTGTATGTTTTATGTGATACATTTTTCACATAAGTATTTTCAACTTTTGAAACTCTTATGTTTTTATGATCTCAAAACTGAGGACTGTCACTGTGCCCTATACAGCATTACCTTTCCTTGTAACCAAAGTGTGACTAGTATGTAGATACTGACTGAATTATATATGTAAGCTTCTGTGATTTTCTATGCTTATAAGAATTATGATTACTATTACTTTTATTTAAATATAAGTGGATGTAAAGATTACTGAGAACAGAACAAGATTTGGAGTTAGCAAGACTTAAGTTAGAATTTTACATCTACTTTAAGAAACCCTTTCATCAAAACTCAGTCTAAATGTGTACATTTACCTGAAAAGTAGAGAAAATAATATGAACTCTGCACAATACAGAGAGCTTCCCTGTTGAGTCAAGAGGGTAAAGACTCTGCCTGCAATGTGGGAGACCAGGATTCAATCCCTGGCTCGGGAAGATCCCCTGGAGAAAGAAAGGGCTGTCCACTCCAGTATTCTTGCCTGGAAAATTCCATGGACAGGAGAGTCTGAAAGGCTGGAGTCCATGGGGGTATGTAAAGAGTCAGACACAACTGAGCAGCTACCACTTTTGCTTTCTTTCTGCACTGTACAAGATGGTCATACACTTTATAGGGCTTAGAATGTTTTCTTCTGCAGAGTTGATTCTCAGTAAATGTTTTTGGAATGTGACAAAGCTAAATTCTGTAATACCAGAAACCTGTGAATATACTTTATGTAATAATCTGATACTAATTTATATATATCATAGGATTGAGTAAATTAATATTGTATGTTATCTCTTATATGTAGAATCTAGAAAGGCTGAACTCAAACACAGAGAGTAGAATGGTGTGTGGTTACTAGGGCTGGGGTTGGGGGAATTGAGACCTGGGTCAAAGGTCACAGGCATGCAGTTAGAAGATAAGTAAGCTCTGGAGATCTATGGATGAGATTTTAATTGTAGTTAACATTGGTGTAATGAATACTTCAAACTTGCTAAGAAGTTAGATCTTAAATGTTCTCATCACAGAAGAAAATAACTCTGTGATATACTGGATGTGCCAGCTAGCCCCATGGTGTTAATCACATTGCAATATATAAATGTATCAAATCAAGATTGTACACCTTAAACGTGTGTGTATGTGTCTTAGTTACTTAGTCATGTCTGACTTTACGACACTATGGACCTTAGCCCACCAGGCTCCTCTGTCATGGGATTTCACTGGAGTAGGCTGTCACTTCCTTCTCACACCTTAAACATACTCAGTTATACATATATTTTATATCGTGTGTTGCTTTAGTTGTATTCCCATGGATTGCAGCCCACCAGGCTCCTCTGTCCATGGGATTCTCCAGGCAAAAATACTGGAATAGGTTGGTATTTTTTTTCCAGGGGATCCTCTCAACTCAGGGATTGAACCCATGTCTACTGCATTGCAGGTGTATTCTTTGCTGCTCAGCCACATGGGAAGGCCTAAATGTAAATTACATCTCAATTTAAGAAAATGTAAATAAAGGTGAGAGTTAAAGAAAATTAGGTTTAAGTATAACATTCTGATATTGAGTATTTCTCTACTGTTTTCCCAGGATTATTTCTTTACTGTCAGACTGTGGTTGTTGACTTAGCTCTTAAAGATCAAGTTACCTGTCCAAGGTACAGTTCCTATTAATAATATTAATAAAACACTCCTAATCAAATACCTAATATGTTTCCAAACAATTTTGCCTTTTTTTAAATCTAGTTATCTCATTTAGATTTGTAATTATGAAGTAGGTAATGATCCACTTAAGATAAGCACTTTATACATAGTGGGGGATTCTAAAAAGCTAAGAGGGCCATAGTGAGTCAGAAGAGAGAGATTAAATACAGATAATAGACAGCTAGTAGATGAAAAGTATTTTAGGGATTCCCAGCTAGAGTTTCCATCTACACTTAAGTGGTTAGGAAAGAAACAGAAGTGCTTCTAAGGAAACAGGATTTGCTTTGAACCTCCCTGGACTGTGATCACAGAAATGCTGAATGCGGCAAATAAAGAGTGGTATGAAATAGTAAAACAATTATTCTTAAAAAAGTTTGTGGGAGGCTGCTGGAAATGGGGGACTTCCCCAATGGCTCCATGGTAAAGAATCTGCTAGCAATGCAGGAGATGACAGGGTTCAAGCCCTGGGTCAGGAAGATCCTCTAGAGAAGGGAAGAGCTACTCTCTCCAGTATTCTTGACTGGAGAATTCCGTGGACAGAGGCCCCGGGCATATGCAGTCCATGGAGTTACAATAAGTCAGATATGACTGAGTGACTAAGCACACCCACTGAAAAGGAGAGTGTGCCGGTGGTTGCAGTTTCACTAACTTATCCAAATAAACCTACTTAATTTTCATTGTAGAGTGCTGGTAAAAGAAATTAGTCCATTCTACCAATTTTTTAGGTGAGGCTCCCTGGGAGGAGTCAAAATTGGGCCAGGGAATTAAACTGTGCTGTGGCTGCAACATACCCCTCAGGCAGTCTAGTTGGAAGGACCCCCAAACTGAAGCATGGGTGTTGCACAGGACCTTTTGTTCCTCAGTGGAGACCAACCACTGACTGCAGCCGACACCCCACGAGCAAGGACAGGGGAGAATAGCATAATATTTGTACAGGGGGTAGTTTTTCTACTGTAAAAAAGTGAAGGAAATAATTCTTGATCCAAATGAAAATTTCAGACATTTACTACAAAATATTTAAAAAGTAAGGAGAATTGTTACATTATATAAAAGACTCAAGAAAAGGGTAAGAAATAACTGAAGTTAGTAGTATTTAATAAGACTCAGATGAGATATATGCAAATAATGGAAGTAAACCCTTCATGGATCACAGCATTTTCATGGTAAAGGGGCTTACATAACTCAATGAAGCTATAAGCCATCCCATGCAGGGCCACTCAAAATGGACAGGTCATAATGGATAGTTCTGACAAAACATGGTCCACTGGAGGAGAAATGGCAAACCACTCCAGTATTGTTGCCACAAAAGCCCCATGAACAGTACAAAAATGCAAAAAGACATGACACCAGAAGATGAGCCCCCCAGGTTGGAAGGTGTACTATAGCTTTGAACCTCCCGGGACTGTGATCACAGAAATGCTGAATGCGGCAAATAAAGAGTGGTATGAAATAGTAAAACAATTATTCTTAAAAAAGTTTGTGGGAGGCTGCTGGAAATGGGGGACTTCCCCAATGGCTCCATGGTAAAGAATCTGCTAGCAATGCAGGAGATGACAGGGTTCAAGCCCTGGGTCAGGAAGATCCTCTAGAGAAGGGAAGAGCTACTCTCTCCAGTATTCTTGACTGGAGAATTCCGTGGACAGAGGCCCCGGGCATATGCAGTCCATGGAGTTACAATAAGTCAGATATGACTGAGTGACTAAGCACACCCACTGAAAAGGAGAGTGTGCCGGTGGTTGCAGTTTCACTAACTTATCCAAATAAACCTACTTAATTTTCATTGTAGAGTGCTGGTAAAAGAAATTAGTCCATTCTACCAATTTTTTAGGTGAGGCTCCCTGGGAGGAGTCAAAATTGGGCCAGGGAATTAAACTGTGCTGTGGCTGCAACATACCCCTCAGGCAGTCTAGTTGGAAGGACCCCCAAACTGAAGCATGGGTGTTGCACAGGACCTTTTGTTCCTCAGTGGAGACCAACCACTGACTGCAGCCGACACCCCACGAGCAAGGACAGGGGAGAATAGCATAATATTTGTACAGGGGGTAGTTTTTCTACTGTAAAAAAGTGAAGGAAATAATTCTTGATCCAAATGAAAATTTCAGACATTTACTACAAAATATTTAAAAAGTAAGGAGAATTGTTACATTATATAAAAGACTCAAGAAAAGGGTAAGAAATAACTGAAGTTAGTAGTATTTAATAAGACTCAGATGAGATATATGCAAATAATGGAAGTAAACCCTTCATGGATCACAGCATTTTCATGGTAAAGGGGCTTACATAACTCAATGAAGCTATAAGCCATCCCATGCAGGGCCACTCAAAATGGACAGGTCATAATGGATAGTTCTGACAAAACATGGTCCACTGGAGGAGAAATGGCAAACCACTCCAGTATTGTTGCCACAAAAGCCCCATGAACAGTACAAAAATGCAAAAAGACATGACACCAGAAGATGAGCCCCCCAGGTTGGAAGGTGTACTATATATGTTACTGGGGAAGAGCCGATAGCAATTACTAATGGCTCCAGAAAGAAGGAAGCAGCTGGGCCAATATGGCAACAAGTGAGGATGTATCTGGTGGTGAAAGTAGAGTCTGATGCTGTAAAGAACAATGTTACACAGGAACCTGGAATAGTAGCTGCATGAATCAAGGTAAATGAATGTGATCAAGTGGGAAATGACAATATTGAACACTGATATTTTTAGGAATCAGTGAACCAAAATGGAAGGAAATGGGTGAATGTAATTCAGATGACCATTATATCTAGTATACTGGATAAGAATCCCTTAGAAGAAATGAAGCAGCCCTCCTAAATGGTGAGAGTCAGAAATGCATTGCTTGGGGGCAATCTCAAAAGCAACAGAATGATCTCGGTTTGAAGACAAAACATTCAACATCAGAGTAATCCAAGTCTAGGCCTCAACCACTCATGCCTAAGAAGCTTAAGTTGATCAGTTCTACAGTTCTATGAAGACCTATAGGACCTTCTCGAATTGGCACCAAAACGCACGCACACACACACACACACACACACACACACACACACAATGTCCTTTTCATGATAGAGGATTGGAATCCAAAAGTAGGAAGTTAAGATATATCTGGAATAACAAGCAAGCTTGCCCTCAGAGTACAAAATGAAGTAAGGCAAAGGCTGACAGAATTTTGCCAAGAGAATGCACTGGGCATAGCAAACATCCTCTTCCAACAACTCAAGAGACAACTGTACACATAGACATCACCAGATGGTCAATACCAAAATCATACTGATTATATTCTTTGCAGCCACTGATGGAGAAGCTGGATACAGTCAGCAAATATAAGACCTGGATCTGACTGTGGCTCAAATCATCAGCTCCTTATTAAAAAAAGTACATTGTTATTTCATGCATTTGATGTCCTTATCCTTACTGATAACTGGTCAAATATTAAGTTTCAGTATAAATGCTTTATGTCTATTTATAATTATAAAATATCCCAAGTTTGAAGTAAATATAAATGGATTAGTCATTTCCCCTAAGTTCTTTTAGTTTTAACAGAATGCAATTATCCAAGTCACTTTGGATGCAAAATTTCCTGGAAGACAAAGATTTGTTGTGCCCCAGCCTCAGAAAGGAATCAAGCTGAGCTGGAAAGGAGGACTCAGAGACTTGAGATGATCACAGAGAGGAGCAGCAGCCAGTTTATGCAGGATTTTGTTAATCAAACAAAAGATCTTAGATTTCCTACAGTAGGGTGATGGAGCTACTCAAACTATTTTGTAAGAACTGATCAGCACATTATCATGAATAGTTTTTTTGAAATAAATACATGAGAAATGGGTGAATGTAATTCAGATGACCATTATATCTAGTATACTGGATAAGAATCCCTTAGAAGAAATGAAGCAGCCCTCCTAAATGGTGAGAGTCAGAAATGCATTGCTTGGGGGCAATCTCAAAAGCAACAGAATGATCTCGGTTTGAAGACAAAACATTCAACATCAGAGTAATCCAAGTCTAGGCCTCAACCACTCATGCCTAAGAAGCTTAAGTTGATCAGTTCTACAGTTCTATGAAGACCTATAGGACCTTCTCGAATTGGCACCAAAACGCACACACACACACACACACACACACACACACACACAATGTCCTTTTCATGATAGAGGATTGGAATCCAAAAGTAGGAAGTTAAGATATATCTGGAATAACAAGCAAGCTTGCCCTCAGAGTACAAAATGAAGTAAGGCAAAGGCTGACAGAATTTTGCCAAGAGAATGCACTGGGCATAGCAAACATCCTCTTCCAACAACTCAAGAGACAACTGTACACATAGACATCACCAGATGGTCAATACCAAAATCATACTGATTATATTCTTTGCAGCCACTGATGGAGAAGCTGGATACAGTCAGCAAATATAAGACCTGGATCTGACTGTGGCTCAAATCATCAGCTCCTTATTAAAAAAAGTACATTGTTATTTCATGCATTTGATGTCCTTATCCTTACTGATAACTGGTCAAATATTAAGTTTCAGTATAAATGCTTTATGTCTATTTATAATTATAAAATATCCCAAGTTTGAAGTAAATATAAATGGATTAGTCATTTCCCCTAAGTTCTTTTAGTTTTAACAGAATGCAATTATCCAAGTCACTTTGGATGCAAAATTTCCTGGAAGACAAAGATTTGTTGTGCCCCAGCCTCAGAAAGGAATCAAGCTGAGCTGGAAAGGAGGACTCAGAGACTTGAGATGATCACAGAGAGGAGCAGCAGCCAGTTTATGCAGGATTTTGTTAATCAAACAAAAGATCTTAGATTTCCTACAGTAGGGTGATGGAGCTACTCAAACTATTTTGTAAGAACTGATCAGCACATTATCATGAATAGTATGAGCATGTTTTTAAATATCATCTATAGTAAAAGTTAAATTTTCTCTTTAAATTTACAACTAAATGAACTGCTTTGGAAACAAAGCTCACCACTTTCTAAATTATTTTTCCTTAGTTTCCTATTATCACAGTAGACATTTGAAAAGTATGGTATCTACATGGTGAGCATGCAGAAACAATGCAATTCTGATGTCCACCTCTTCCCAGCTGCACAGTTTCTCACATCACTAATGATGCTAGCTTGAAATTTGTGTGAGTTTTGAAACACAGGAAATCATTCAGCTAATCCATACAAAATATACCCGAATTAAATACGAACAAAGATTTTTAAATGTCTAATTGAAATAAGAAGTAATTTTAGCGAGACTGGCATAATTCAACTTTGTGTTTGCTTTTTTTTGGTTTTATGTTTAAGTTAAGTATGGAGAAAACTTGAGCGAGGTAATGAAGAAAGTTAGAGGGTTTTATTAGAGTAAGGTATTCTTGTCGCCATAGGCAAAGACAATGATTATAAGTAGGATAAAAACTGTTGTCAGACATGAATAAGAGGGAAGGATCCAGGATGACTAGAACTTTTTGAACCGTGTGTGCTGATGGTGCAATTTACTATGACCATAAATCCTAGAGGAAGAAAGAGTAATAGAGAGTTGGTGACAGACACGAAGGAAGAAAGAGTGCTGTTTTGAACATGCTAAATCTGAGGTGCGTTTTAAGTATCCCACATACATAGCCTGCAGCATCATGCTGGGGAGCTAAAGGAACATCAAAGGCATTGAGAGCCTTAGGACAGCATGAGATCACCAAGGACAGAGAGTGACAGAGAGTAAAAGTCCTAGATCAATGTCTTTACAACTCTGACACCTCACATTTTTGCTTTCCACTTGATGTTGACAGAATATTTTAAAGCATTCATACTTTTTAAAAATCTTCCATGGACAAAATACAACAGGGACTAAATGTTTTGGTCTCTCTTTCACTTTGGTAAGCTTTAGCCATACTCTAGTGAACTCTCTTCCTTTCAATTCTGGCTTATTTAAAAATCCCTCAGCCTTACAAGCATTTTCCCTAATGAGGGGGCAGATAGCTGAAAAGAGAGATAACTCAATGATCCAATGACAAAATCCACTGGCAAATTATGTAGAGAGAAAATGAGATAAACAACAAACCACCTTGATGAAAATCATGATTATTCTTTAGTTTCTTCTTTATAGAACAACCTCCTCAGGTTTCCGTAATCAGTGTCACCTGTAATTGACTCCTCTGATTCCAATTGTTCTCTCAGCAAGTATCCTAGCCTTTACCAGTTCCTTGGAGAATACACGCATAAAAGTTCGAGAATTAGCCAAATTTCCCTTGTATTAAGACTTCTACAGAGTTTTGTTGTTTACAGATATGTATGTTCTCAGATTAGTCATGTGTATATCCCCCCATCCCAACCTTCCAGACCGTCATACAGTTAAAAGTAAAATTAAAGTTTAAAAAATAAATAAAAATTAAAAAATTAAAAAAACACTCTGTGACAGAAAAAAAAAGACTTCTACATCCCTGCCAGAAGTCAGTGATAGTCTGACATACACTACAGACTTAAGTTGTACAGAGAACATATTGGAAAATATATATTAATATTTTAGTATTCTTCTGTTTGGAAATCTTAAGATACATATTTTAAACTTCCTATCAAAGATACGAATGTCCAGATGTTACTTTTGAAAATAGATCCAAAGCATACACTCCTATACCAGAGCCCTCCATGAAAGATCAAGTCATGTAAGCAGCTTGATCATCAGCTGATGAAATCTGCTATAAGAAGCAAAATAGAAATTACTGTTTGAAAATGTGAGCACCTAGTAAGATCTGTGTATCCTATGTACAATCAACCTGTTAATTTTGAATGCTGAGTTCTTACAAAAATTCTAAGTCTGTACCTTACTACAGAACTTCAGTACTCAAAACAGTGTGGTACTGGCACATAAAAAAATCAACATATGGATCAATGTAACAGAATGAAGAGCCCCTAAATAAAACCACACACCAATAGTCTATTAATCTTGAAAAAAGGAGATGAGAACACACAATGGGAAAATGTCTCTTTAGCTGAATAGAAAGATTTAAAATCCCTCAGCCTTACAAGCATTTTCCCTAATGAGGGGGCAGATAGCTGAAAAGAGAGATAACTCAATGATCCAATGACAAAATCCACTGGCAAATTATGTAGAGAGAAAATGAGATAAACAACAAACCACCTTGATGAAAATCATGATTATTCTTTAGTTTCTTCTTTATAGAACAACCTCCTCAGGTTTCCGTAATCAGTGTCACCTGTAATTGACTCCTCTGATTCCAATTGTTCTCTCAGCAAGTATCCTAGCCTTTACCAGTTCCTTGGAGAATACACGCATAAAAGTTCGAGAATTAGCCAAATTTCCCTTGTATTAAGACTTCTACAGAGTTTTGTTGTTTACAGATATGTATGTTCTCAGATTAGTCATGTGTATATCCCCCCATCCCAACCTTCCAGACCGTCATACAGTTAAAAGTAAAATTAAAGTTTAAAAAATAAATAAAAATTAAAAAATTAAAAAAAAAAACACTCTGTGACAGAAAAAAAAAGACTTCTACATCCCTGCCAGAAGTCAGTGATAGTCTGACATACACTACAGACTTAAGTTGTACAGAGAACATATTGGAAAATATATATTAATATTTTAGTATTCTTCTGTTTGGAAATCTTAAGATACATATTTTAAACTTCCTATCAAAGATACGAATGTCCAGATGTTACTTTTGAAAATAGATCCAAAGCATACACTCCTATACCAGAGCCCTCCATGAAAGATCAAGTCATGTAAGCAGCTTGATCATCAGCTGATGAAATCTGCTATAAGAAGCAAAATAGAAATTACTGTTTGAAAATGTGAGCACCTAGTAAGATCTGTGTATCCTATGTACAATCAACCTGTTAATTTTGA
The DNA here is from genome assembly GCA_022376925.1 of Tragulus kanchil. Lineage (NCBI taxonomy): Eukaryota > Metazoa > Chordata > Mammalia > Artiodactyla > Tragulidae > Tragulus > Tragulus kanchil. The sequence goes on along the minus strand of JAIOJX010000023.1, from coordinate 113,533,095 downwards.
ATGCTGAGTTCTTACAAAAATTCTAAGTCTGTACCTTACTACAGAACTTCAGTACTCAAAACAGTGTGGTACTGGCACATAAAAAAATCAACATATGGATCAATGTAACAGAATGAAGAGCCCCTAAATAAAACCACACACCAATAGTCTATTAATCTTGAAAAAAGGAGATGAGAACACACAATGGGAAAAATGTCTCTTTAGCATGTGGTGTTGGGAAAGTTGGACAGATGCATGTAAATAAGTGAAATTAGAATATATTCTCACACCATACACAAAAAACACTCAAAATGGCCTACAGACATAAACATAAGACATGACACCATACAATTCCTAAGAAAGATCATAGGCAAAATGTTCTCTGACATAAATCATAACAATATTTTCTTAGGTCATTCTCCCAAGGCAATAGAAATAAATACAAAAAAAAACTAATGGGGTCTCATAAACTTTGCAAGCTTTTGTACAGAAAAGGAAATCATAAACAAAAAGTCTTCAGAATGAGAGAAAATATTTTGATTAACAAGTGCTTAATCTCCATAATATACAAACAGCTCATAGCACTCAACAACACCAAAAACCTACCCTATCCAAAAGGGCAGAAGACCTAAACTGGCATTTCTTCAAAGAAGAAATACAGATGGCCAATAGGCATGTAAAAATGTGATCAACATAATTATTAGAGAAATGTAAATCAAAATTACAATGAGGTACTACCTTACACAAGTTGGAATGGCCATAATTAAAAAAATCTAAAATAAAAGGCTGGAGAGTTTGTAGAGAAAAGGGAACCCTCTTACACTGTTTCTGGTAATATAAGCTTGTGCAGCTACAATGGAACAAGGTAGTGAGGGTCTTTAGAAAACGAAAAACAAAATTACTAAATAATCCAGCAATCTCACTTCTGGGTATATACCCAGACAAAATTCCAATTCAAAAAGGATACATGCACCCCTAAATTCATAGGAGCAATACTGACAATAGCCAAGACATGGGGGGTAAAACCCTCCATGAAAGATCAAGTCATGTAAGCAGCTTGATCATCAGCTGATGAAATCTGCTATAAGAAGCAAAATAGAAATTACTGTTTGAAAATGTGAGCACCTAGTAAGATCTGTGTATCCTATGTACAATCAACCTGTTAATTTTGAATGCTGAGTTCTTACAAAAATTCTAAGTCTGTACCTTACTACAGAACTTCAGTACTCAAAACAGTGTGGTACTGGCACATAAAAAAATCAACATATGGATCAATGTAACAGAATGAAGAGCCCCTAAATAAAACCACACACCAATAGTCTATTAATCTTGAAAAAAGGAGATGAGAACACACAATGGGAAAAATGTCTCTTTAGCATGTGGTGTTGGGAAAGTTGGACAGATGCATGTAAATAAGTGAAATTAGAATATATTCTCACACCATACACAAAAAACACTCAAAATGGCCTACAGACATAAACATAAGACATGACACCATACAATTCCTAAGAAAGATCATAGGCAAAATGTTCTCTGACATAAATCATAACAATATTTTCTTAGGTCATTCTCCCAAGGCAATAGAAATAAATACAAAAATAAACTAATGGGGTCTCATAAACTTTGCAAGCTTTTGTACAGAAAAGGAAATCATAAACAAAAAGTCTTCAGAATGAGAGAAAATATTTTGATTAACAAGTGCTTAATCTCCATAATATACAAACAGCTCATAGCACTCAACAACACCAAAAACCTACCCTATCCAAAAGGGCAGAAGACCTAAACTGGCATTTCTTCAAAGAAGAAATACAGATGGCCAATAGGCATGTAAAAATGTGATCAACATAATTATTAGAGAAATGTAAATCAAAATTACAATGAGGTACTACCTTACACAAGTTGGAATGGCCATAATTAAAAAAATCTAAAATAAAAGGCTGGAGAGTTTGTAGAGAAAAGGGAACCCTCTTACACTGTTTCTGGTAATATAAGCTTGTGCAGCTACAATGGAACAAGGTAGTGAGGGTCTTTAGAAAACGAAAAACAAAATTACTAAATAATCCAGCAATCTCACTTCTGGGTATATACCCAGACAAAATTCCAATTCAAAAAGGATACATGCACCCCTAAATTCATAGGAGCAATACTGACAATAGCCAAGACATGGGAAAAATTTAAATGTCCATCAGCCTATGAGTGGATAAACATAATGTGGTACATATACACAGCAGAATGCTACTCGACCATAAAAAGGAAGTAAGGCCATTTGCAGCAACGTGGATAGAACTAGAGATGATCATATTAAGTGAAATAGGTCAGATAGAGAAAGACAAATACCATACGATGTCACTTACATGTGAAATCTAAAATGTGATCTAACTACAAAACAGAAACAGGCTCACTGATACGGAGAATAGAATTGTGGTTGCCATCGGGAGGGACCTGAGGGATGGGTAGATGAAGATTTTGGAGTTAGTAGATGCAAACTATTACATATAGAATGAGTAAACAATAAGGTCCTACCATGTATAGCACAGGGACTATATTCAGTATCCTGAGACAGAATACTAGAATGCTAGAAGAATACTAGAAATACTAGAAGAATACTGGAAAATTACTAGAAAAGAATATTTAATAAAATTTATATGTATGTACAGGTGACTCACTTTGGCACACAGCAGAGATGAACACAGCACTGTAAATCACCTATAGTTTCAATAAAATTCAAAATTCTAAGTCTGTAAAATAAAGTCCTTGTGACCCCATGGACTGTAGCTCACCAGGCTTCTCTGTCCATGGGATTCTCCAGGCAAGCATACTGGAGTGGGTTGTCATTTCCTTCTCCAGGGATCTTCCCAGCCCAGGGATTGAACCCAGGTCTCCTGCGCTGCAGGCAGGCTCTTTACCATCTGAGCAACCAGGGAAGCCCATAAACTAGGAAGTAAATCTTAAATTCATTTTACAAGCCATATATGTCTATATGGTATTTTATTTTTATTATTCTAGCCAAGAAACAGAACTAAGCCCAATTCGCAGAAATGCATCCACTATTACCAAATTTACCATATGTTAGGTACCTCCCAACACTTCACTGTAACAAAAGCTATTTTATATGCTAGTATGCCCTTGTAACTTGTAACAATTTTCTTCATTTTGCTATGACTGTATGTACATGTTGTGATAGCTCTTCTTTTCCTTGGAAAATTATAATTCACCAGAAAATTTCCTATGTGTATTTATTTCTATTTCTTTGTCTTTTCTTTAACTTTCTGGATGTTCATATATCCAAAAATATGAAACACAACTTAATAATGTCTATCTGGTGAAAACATCACTTAAAACTCAAAATAATCTTAATCCATTAACTGGGGAAATGAAAAGATACCCCAAATATTTAAAACTTTAAATGATACATCTTTTTAAAAACAAAAGCTGAATTTTTCATAATAAAATTAATATTTTCTAAGCTTTTGAATTCCCATGCCAAATACAGCCTTGGTAAGCATCTGCAAAGAAACGATGTCACTTACATGTGAAATCTAAAATGTGATCTAACTACAAAACAGAAACAGGCTCACTGATACGGAGAATAGAATTGTGGTTGCCATCGGGAGGGACCTGAGGGATGGGTAGATGAAGATTTTGGAGTTAGTAGATGCAAACTATTACATATAGAATGAGTAAACAATAAGGTCCTACCATGTATAGCACAGGGACTATATTCAGTATCCTGAGACAGAATACTAGAATGCTAGAAGAATACTAGAAATACTAGAAGAATACTGGAAAATTACTAGAAAAGAATATTTAATAAAATTTATATGTATGTACAGGTGACTCACTTTGGCACACAGCAGAGATGAACACAGCACTGTAAATCACCTATAGTTTCAATAAAATTCAAAATTCTAAGTCTGTAAAATAAAGTCCTTGTGACCCCATGGACTGTAGCTCACCAGGCTTCTCTGTCCATGGGATTCTCCAGGCAAGCATACTGGAGTGGGTTGTCATTTCCTTCTCCAGGGATCTTCCCAGCCCAGGGATTGAACCCAGGTCTCCTGCGCTGCAGGCAGGCTCTTTACCATCTGAGCAACCAGGGAAGCCCATAAACTAGGAAGTAAATCTTAAATTCATTTTACAAGCCATATATGTCTATATGGTATTTTATTTTTATTATTCTAGCCAAGAAACAGAACTAAGCCCAATTCGCAGAAATGCATCCACTATTACCAAATTTACCATATGTTAGGTACCTCCCAACACTTCACTGTAACAAAAGCTATTTTATATGCTAGTATGCCCTTGTAACTTGTAACAATTTTCTTCATTTTGCTATGACTGTATGTACATGTTGTGATAGCTCTTCTTTTCCTTGGAAAATTATAATTCACCAGAAAATTTCCTATGTGTATTTATTTCTATTTCTTTGTCTTTTCTTTAACTTTCTGGATGTTCATATATCCAAAAATATGAAACACAACTTAATAATGTCTATCTGGTGAAAACATCACTTAAAACTCAAAAATAATCTTAATCCATTAACTGGGGGAAATGAAAAGATACCCCAAATATTTAAAACTTTAAATGATACATCTTGAGTTTTTGATGTAAAAACTACAAAGAGCTGAATTTTTTCATAATAAAATTAATATTTTTCTAAGCTTTTGAATTCCCATCACTGCCAAATACAGCCTTGGTAAGCATCTGCAAAGAAACTGGAGGATATTTCTTCAATGATTGGAAAGAGTCTACTTTTCATCTCTGCCCTGGAGGAAGCCATGGCAACCCACTCCAGTATTTTTTCCTGGAGAATCCAATGGACAGAGGAGCCTGGTGGGTTACAGTCCACTGGATCACAAAGAGTCAAACGTGACTTAGCAACTAAACAGCATCAGTGTACAGATGAGGAGATACTTGACCAGTTTACTTCTCTATTTCCATGAATATTTTCTTTGGAAGGGAAAGAGGCAATAAACCTCATCCTATGGGATGTAGTGTACTTGAGAGTCGAAGTACAAAGGTTGCTCTTTCTTGCAGCAATCATGTAAAGGGAGCATAACACAGTCTAACAGGACATACAGTCCATAGTTCCATGGACTAATCTACCTGATTAAAATAAATTACATATATAATGTATTATATATAACTATTTTCATATGTAAAAATATTATAAATTGCATGATATATATAATACACACACACACATATTCTTGACTCAATACAGTGGAAGAAAAATTTCCCAAGGACCTTTAATCAGAGACAAATGGTGGTGGTGGTTTAGTCACTAGGTCGTGTACAAGCATGAGATCCCATGAACTGTAGTCCACTGCACTTCTCTGTCCATGGGATTTCTTAGGCAAGAATACTAGAGTGGACATTATGGGGAATGAACAGTGGGTAGGAGGCGTAAAGGAAGTAGCATGAAAACCTGTACTATCATATGTGAAGAAAATAGCTATAGTCATTGTGCTGTGAGAAAAGGGGATCCTGCAGGGGTACTATGCGATGGTCTGGAGGGATGGGATGGGGGGATATACATATGACTAATCCGGGAGCATGCATATCTGTAAACAACAAAACTCTGTAAAAGTTAAAAGTAAAATAAAAGTGTGACTGGGTTGCCATTTCCTTCTCCAGAAAATCTTCCCAACCCAGGGATGGAACCTGGGTTTCCTACATTGCAGGTAGACTCTTTACCATCTGAGCTACCAGACAAGTCAGTTATTCTTTATATTTTAAATATATAAAAAAATTTATACTGTGGAGATAATGAAAACTTCCTGTATACTTTCCTCAGTTCCCTTAACTTTTCCCTACCCTTGCCTTACCTGCAACTTATAAAATCAAACAAAACACTTGCCATTATATTTGTGCTTTATTTACCTGTGCTTTGAATCCTTGGATATGCAAGAGAAGTTAGCAATGAGATTACTGCATGGAGAATCCAATTCAGTTTTTAAAATATTTGAAATAATTTCAAAGTAAACAGGAAGAATCAGTGCCAGTAACATCACGTTTAGGCATTGCTCAGAATGAAGAGAAGCTGGGAGTTCTACTGAGTCACCAGTCACAACAGAGGAGAAAGCACTGAACCTGAGTTAGTACTAGCTTTGGAATTCTATTTAATATTCACTAAGGGTATTCCAAAAATGTCAGGTCCTGCTCTTTAAACTTTTATTGTGCATCTGTGCATTTTCTGCCCTTTTAAAGCCCTGATTCACTAAATTTTAAGCCAGTCGTGAAAATATGTCTAGTTTCCACTGAGACATATTGGGGGAAAATGGAATTTAATTTAATAATAATTAGTTGAAGAATGTTTCATATTTAAAATCAAAAGGAAATTCTACGAACTTTTCTAAAGGGGTGGACACTGGATATGTTAAAATAGCTAATAATCTGCATAAACTCTGAGGTGAAAACAATACTCCAAATGTTGTAACCTCATCATTCTAAAGTTCTCATTAAAAAAAAAAAAGTGCTACCTGATTTTTCAGTACATACAAAAATATTCGATGTGTTGATTAAACAGTTGTTGTTCAGTCACTAAGCTGTGTCTCACTCTTTTGAGACCCCTTGGCCTGCAGCGCACCAGGTTCCTCTGACGGTGAGACTTCCCAAGCAAGAGTACTCCAGCTGTTTGCCATTTCCTTCCCCAAGGGGATCTTCCTGACCCAGGGATCATACTTGGGTCTCTCCTGCATTGGCTGGCAGACTCTTTACCACTGAGCCACCAAGGAAGCCCAATTAAACAATAACAACTAAGTAGAAAATATGGTGATACATTTATCACCTTTCTACTTTATGTGAGTTTGTGTGACAAGATTTTCAATAATGAAATTGGATTCATTCACTCACTAGGCATTTATCACTAGCAACACAATTAGATATGCAGATCAGATGAACGGCACTTTATTCAAAGAAATGGTTGTCTTCATGAAGAAATGAGACATGTATAAAGTAAACTTTATAGTATGAGAGAAGTATGAATAGTGATGACTGAGAAAGAAAACCTAACCCAGTAATTTAACAGAGACTGTAACTATGGACACATTCTAACTAAGTACCTAACTAAAAGAAACAGCATTGCAAAGATCATCAATATGACAGGCAGTTTATCATGATATCATCTTGACATCTTACCTTCTATTTGTAAATAAAATTTGGCCACAATGAAGCCTCCTCCTTGGAGCACATTGGTTTTGACTCTAAGGACTCATCTCTACTGTGCTAAAGTGAAATATTTTCACTTCAAAAAGTAGCATCTGTAACTAATTACGAACCTTAATTCTATTTGCAACCTACTCACCACTTGCTATACAATATAATACATTCACAGACTCTGGGTATTAATACATGGGCATTCTGAGAGGAGGACAATAATCTGCCCACCACATATGACTTTTAAAATTGAACTGTGACCCAGAGTACAGATCTGGTTCTCTAGAAAGCTCATAATGAGCTGTTAGCGACACTAACATTTTGGCATAGGTTAATCATCGAATATATTTACTAAAGGTTTACTCAGTGCCTGGCACTGTTTTAGGTATTTTTCGTAGGGATATTCTTTGGGAAACACAGGGGAAGAAGGAAGGTCCTAGGAGGGGGTGGAGAGCAGAAAGGAACTGGATATTGTTGGAAACTTTGTTATACCATCACAGAACAAATATTAATTGAGAGTCTATTTTATACTAGATATGATTCTTGTTATTGGGTGCAAATTGGTAAAACAAGAGGCTGGTTTCCTACTTTTGCAAAAATTACAATCTTGTCCAGCAAATACCAAACAAATTTATCCTTGTCTACTTCCTATGGCCCATTGGCTGGCAGACTCTTTACCACTGAGCCACCAAGGAAGCCCAATTAAACAATAACAACTAAGTAGAAAATATGGTGATACATTTATCACCTTTCTACTTTATGTGAGTTTGTGTGACAAGATTTTCAATAATGAAATTGGATTCATTCACTCACTAGGCATTTATCACTAGCAACACAATTAGATATGCAGATCAGATGAACGGCACTTTATTCAAAGAAATGGTTGTCTTCATGAAGAAATGAGACATGTATAAAGTAAACTTTATAGTATGAGAGAAGTATGAATAGTGATGACTGAGAAAGAAAACCTAACCCAGTAATTTAACAGAGACTGTAACTATGGACACATTCTAACTAAGTACCTAACTAAAAGAAACAGCATTGCAAAGATCATCAATATGACAGGCAGTTTATCATGATATCATCTTGACATCTTACCTTCTATTTGTAAATAAAATTTGGCCACAATGAAGCCTCCTCCTTGGAGCACATTGGTTTTGACTCTAAGGACTCATCTCTACTGTGCTAAAGTGAAATATTTTCACTTCAAAAAGTAGCATCTGTAACTAATTACGAACCTTAATTCTATTTGCAACCTACTCACCACTTGCTATACAATATAATACATTCACAGACTCTGGGTATTAATACATGGGCATTCTGAGAGGAGGACAATAATCTGCCCACCACATATGACTTTTAAAATTGAACTGTGACCCAGAGTACAGATCTGGTTCTCTAGAAAGCTCATAATGAGCTGTTAGCGACACTAACATTTTGGCATAGGTTAATCATCGAATATATTTACTAAAGGTTTACTCAGTGCCTGGCACTGTTTTAGGTATTTTTCGTAGGGATATTCTTTGGGAAACACAGGGGAAGAAGGAAGGTCCTAGGAGGGGGTGGAGAGCAGAAAGGAACTGGATATTGTTGGAAACTTTGTTATACCATCACAGAACAAATATTAATTGAGAGTCTATTTTTATACTAGATATGATTCTTGTTATTGGGTGCAAATTGGTAAAAACAAGAGGCTGGTTTCCTACTTTTGCAAAAATTACAATCTTGTCCAGCAAATACCAAACAATTCAATCAAAAATACTTGTAAACTTACAAATTAACTAATAAAGCACAGGTTTCAAAAAAAAGCAAAGTATCCTACATTAAAAACACAGAAAATATCTCAGAAAATTAACATCACAACCTAAAGTCTTTCAATATGCTCCCATGAATATCTGCATCCAAAACACTGAATATTCCTGCTAAAAATTAATATTGTTTGACCTCTTTATAGATTCAATAAAATCAGATTCTCTGGTACTAGGACCAAGGAATCTGTATTTTAACAACCATGCAAAATGATCATTCTGAACATTAAGGTTCATAAATCTTAACAATACTTAATGTTAGAAGGGTCAATCTTTGTGGTTTGTTTTTTTTTTTTTTTCCCTATTTTGCTTCAATGCAAACAACAATATTTCTACCATGTTGCTTCAGGAGTGATTGACTCTTTGTGACCCTATGGAATGTAGCCTACCAGGCTCCTCTGTCCATGGAATTCTCCAGCTAAGAATACTGGAGAGAGTTGCCATTCCCTCCTCCAGGGGATCTTCCCAACCCAAGAAATGAACCTGCGTCTCTCATGTCTCCTGTATTGACAGATAGATTCTTTACCACTAGTGCCACCTGGGAAGCCCATTTCTACCACAGAACCATCTTCTTTAAGGATCAGAATGTTTTCCGACATAGCTGAAAACTGATGTCACCAGGAAGGTTTTAGGATAAAAAGAAGAAGCCCCTCTGAAACATCAGCAAGAGGATTAGTCAAGGTTCTCCAGAGAAAAAGAACTGAGAGGAGATGTGTGTGTGTGTGTGTGTGTGTGTGTGTGTGTGTGTGTGTGTGTGTGCGTGCAGATTTAGATAGCAATTGACTCACATGGTCACAGACATTAAGTGCCAGGATGCACTTTCTACAAGTTGGAGAACCCAGAAAGTTCATGGAATAGTTCAGTCTAAATCTGAAGACCTGAGAAACAGGAACTCCTATGTTCCAGGACAGGAGAAGATGGAAGACATCCCAGCTCGAGGGAAAAGAGAGAGTGTTCCCCCTTCCTTCCTTTTATTTATTTAGTTTTATTTATTTATTTATTTATTTTTCCTTCCTTTTAAATTTAGACTCTCAACAGACTAATGCTGCCACCTTAAGTCAACCTACTTAATCAAATGCTACTCTGTTCTGGAAATACCCTCACAGACATACCCAGAAATAAAGTATCATCTGCACATCCCATAGTTCAGTCAAGGTGACATAACATTAATCTTCACGGGAAAGAGTAAAGTGTTAGTCGTTCAGTCATGTCTGACAATTTGTGATCTATGGACTGTAGCCCACCAGGTTCCTCTGTCCACAGAATTTTCCAGGCAAAAATACTGGCGTGAGTAGCCAATCCCTTCTCTAGGGCATCTTCCCAACCCAGGGATCAAACCTGGATCTCCTGCATTGCAGGAGGATTCTTTACTGTCTAAGCCACCAGGGAAGTCTAAAGTGATAGTAGCTTAGTTGTATATGTCTAACCATCACAGGAAGGGCACCTGATTGAAGAGGGTTAACTGATGCCTTGACTTTCCTCTGATCCATGGTAAAACTTGGAAAATTGTGCTTTTTTAGGCCAAGTGTAGGTGGTCTATCAGATTATTAACTCCTGTATTCAACTAAAACAAAGGTCACTATTGAGTTCTGAGTAAACTGCTCAAACAACGGTGATGCCTTTTGGTTTTGTGCTCACTTATTTCTACTTATTTAAATCTCTCCTTTCAGTGAAAACTGATGTCACCAGGAAGGTTTTAGGATAAAAAGAAGAAGCCCCTCTGAAACATCAGCAAGAGGATTAGTCAAGGTTCTCCAGAGAAAAAGAACTGAGAGGAGATGTGTGTGTGTGTGTGTGTGTGTGTGTGTGTGTGTGTGTGTGTATGTGTGCGTGCAGATTTAGATAGCAATTGACTCACATGGTCACAGACATTAAGTGCCAGGATGCACTTTCTACAAGTTGGAGAACCCAGAAAGTTCATGGAATAGTTCAGTCTAAATCTGAAGACCTGAGAAACAGGAACTCCTATGTTCCAGGACAGGAGAAGATGGAAGACATCCCAGCTCGAGGGAAAAGAGAGGGGGTTCACCCTTCCTTCCTTTTATTTATTTAGTTTTATTTATTTATTTATTTATTTTTCCTTCCTTTTAAATTTAGACTCTCAACAGACTAATGCTGCCACCTTAAGTCAACCTACTTAATCAAATGCTACTCTGTTCTGGAAATACCCTCACAGACATACCCAGAAATAAAGTATCATCTGCACATCCCATAGTTCAGTCAAGGTGACATAACATTAATCTTCACGGGAAAGAGTAAAGTGTTAGTCGTTCAGTCATGTCTGACAATTTGTGATCTATGGACTGTAGCCCACCAGGTTCCTCTGTCCACAGAATTTTCCAGGCAAAAATACTGGCGTGAGTAGCCAATCCCTTCTCTAGGGCATCTTCCCAACCCAGGGATCAAACCTGGATCTCCTGCATTGCAGGAGGATTCTTTACTGTCTAAGCCACCAGGGAAGTCTAAAGTGATAGTAGCTTAGTTGTATATGTCTAACCATCACAGGAAGGGCACCTGATTGAAGAGGGTTAACTGATGCCTTGACTTTCCTCTGATCCATGGTAAAACTTGGAAAATTGTGCTTTTTTAGGCCAAGTGTAGGTGGTCTATCAGATTATTAACTCCTGTATTCAACTAAAACAAAGGTCACTATTGAGTTCTGAGTAAACTGCTCAAACAACGGTGATGCCTTTTGGTTTTGTGCTCCACTTATTTCTACTTATTTAAATCTCTCCTTTCAGTGATAATATATTATCATTTAGTCAAAAACAAAATAAGGTAATAGAAACATTGAAAATCAGAAACTGTATTAATAATAATGGTAAGGTTTATCAAGTACAAGCATAAGCACATATATAATTATTAAAGATCTATTTTTATCCAGCTAATAATTGCTTTCAATGTCAAGCTAATAATAAAAAAATAATAATTTGAGAGAAAAGAGCATAGATAGGCAATATTATTTAGTAAACAGAATCAGTTTGGTCTTCCTGTGAGAAATGCCTTAGTTCTAAGGTTTACAACAAAACTGAACCGAAACTTAAATCAAAAATTAAATGAATCCAAAAAATAAAAAATATTAGAGGGAGAAGAGGGGGTGTCAACACGGGTACGATGTGTTAACTCAGGAGTAGGTAACTACAGCACACAGGCCAAATATGACCTAGCACCTATTTTTGTACAGCCATGAAGCTGCATTGGAAAAGCCCTGATGCTGGGAAAGATTGAAGGCAAGATGAGAAGGGAGCAGCAGAGAATGAGATGTTGGAGTGCATCACTGATACAAAGGAGATGCATTTGAGTAAACTCTGGGAGATAGTGGAGGATAGAGAAGCGTGTAAGGCTATGGTCCATGGAGTCACAGAGTCAGATATGTTGTTGTCAGACTGACGACCACAACAACATGGAGGTGCAAATGGTTTTCGCATTTTGAAATGGTTGAAAAAATATTAGACAAAAAGTAAATACTCCATGATATGGAAAACAGATAAAACAAATTTCAGTGTTCATAAAGTTTAATTGGAACATGGCACAGCTCACATTTATGTATGGTTGATGGTTTCTAGGTTGCTAAAACAGCAGTATTGGGAAGATATAATAGAGATCTTATAATCCCATAAAGCAGGATATACATACTGACTGGGCCTTTATAGAACAAATTTGTCTATTCCCATTTTAATTCACAGACTTGATAATCACTACTTGTTTGTATATTAATGTGTATGTGTTTATATCATGTTAGTAAAGTTATGGTGAAATATTTAATACCTATTACTCATATAAAATATGCATGGCATATAGTATAAACATGAGTGTGTATATATGTGTGTATATATATATATATTAGTCCTTACTATTAATGATTGTCATATACTGTGCATGTCACATGTACATCTAATTTAGTTCTCCCATGCAATATATCCAATATTTGTTATTTCACTTAGCACCTGAAATAGTCATATAGGGATATGCTAGAACTAAAACCATTTTAAAAATGCAAATACTGAAATTTACATAGACTATTTGATTTCCAAAGTTTCACAGCTGGAGCTCAAGCCTCATTCAGCCTAACTCCAAATTTCATACTCTTACCCACTTGTTACTATTTTTTGGGCATACCATGGGGCAGAGAAATCTGAATGAATGTTTGGTCTTCCTGTGAGAAATGCCTTAGTTCTAAGGTTTACAACAAAACTGAACCGAAACTTAAATCAAAAATTAAATGAATCCAAAAAATAAAAAATATTAGAGGGAGAAGAGGGGGTGTCAACACGGGTACGATGTGTTAACTCAGGAGTAGGTAACTACAGCACACAGGCCAAATATGACCTAGCACCTATTTTTGTACAGCCATGAAGCTGCATTGGAAAAGCCCTGATGCTGGGAAAGATTGAAGGCAAGATGAGAAGGGAGCAGCAGAGAATGAGATGTTGGAGTGCATCACTGATACAAAGGAGATGCATTTGAGTAAACTCTGGGAGATAGTGGAGGATAGAGAAGCGTGTAAGGCTATGGTCCATGGAGTCACAGAGTCAGATATGTTGTTGTCAGACTGACGACCACAACAACATGGAGGTGCAAATGGTTTTCGCATTTTGAAATGGTTGAAAAAATATTAGACAAAAAGTAAATACTCCATGATATGGAAAACAGATAAAACAAATTTCAGTGTTCATAAAGTTTAATTGGAACATGGCACAGCTCACATTTATGTATGGTTGATGGTTTCTAGGTTGCTAAAACAGCAGTATTGGGAAGATATAATAGAGATCTTATAATCCCATAAAGCAGGATATACATACTGACTGGGCCTTTATAGAACAAATTTGTCTATTCCCATTTTAATTCACAGACTTGATAATCACTACTTGTTTGTATATTAATGTGTATGTGTTTATATCATGTTAGTAAAGTTATGGTGAAATATTTAATACCTATTACTCATATAAAATATGCATGGCATATAGTATAAACATGAGTGTGTATATATGTGTGTATATATATATATATTAGTCCTTACTATTAATGATTGTCATATACTGTGCATGTCACATGTACATCTAATTTAGTTCTCCCATGCAATATATCCAATATTTGTTATTTCACTTAGCACCTGAAATAGTCATATAGGGATATGCTAGAACTAAAACCATTTTAAAAATGCAAATACTGAAATTTACATAGACTATTTGATTTCCAAAGTTTCACAGCTGGAGCTCAAGCCTCATTCAGCCTAACTCCAAATTTCATACTCTTACCCACTGTTACTATTTGGTTGGACAAAAAGTATGTTTGGGTTTGGCCATACCATGGGGCAGAGAAATCTGAATGAATGTTTTGGCCAACCCAGTATGTTATATTTAGTTACATATTTATACTACACACTTAAACTCTAAGACATCAAAGGTTAAATCAATTTTGTAACACATTTTTTTTTTTTAAATTTCAATTTAAATATATCTTTTGCTATTTTAAGAAAATCTTTCTTCAGAACAGTGTATACAAAAGTCAGTTTCCTAGAGGGCCAATATATTTTTATCATTCTCTCCTGGAATATTTTATATCTAAGTAGAGTGAGTAGCCACATAGAATATCACTCATTCTATATAAATGTTCCAGAGAACATTTCAAAATGTTCCAGAGAACATTTCTGAAGACACCTGTGAGCTAGGGGCTGCAGACTGAAGAAGGAAAGGAACTGAAGGAAAAGTAAGCTGAGGAAAACTGCTCAACCACTTACCTGTCTGAAATTACTCCATTTTTTCTGCCACTGAATTCACAGATTAACTTTGAATGATCATGTTGTCTCAAAGAGAGATTCATAACCATCCTAATTCTGTGAATCAGGATTTAATTATTGGTGGGAATATTTGTCAAGAGTGTCCTGAGGACTTCCCTGGTGGCTCAGTGGTAAAGAATCCCCCAGCCAATGCAGAAGACATGGGTTCAATCCCTAGTCAAAGAAGATCGCACATGCCACAGAGCAATTAAGCCCATGCACCACAACTACTGAGTTCTAGTCGTTCTACTGAATGACTAGAGCTTGCGCTCTCCAACAGAAGCCACTGCAATGAAAAGCCCGTGCACCACAATGAAGAGTAGCCCCAACTTGGTGCAACTAGAGAAAGCCTATGCACAGCAATGAAGACCCAGCACAGCCAAAAGTAAAGTAATTCATTTAAAAACAGACCGTCCGGAGATTTGGACCCACAGAAGGTTCTTATCCAGCCATTCTTTGAAATATGTTCCTAAGGGGGAAAAGGTCTCATTCTGAATCTTGGGTTATAAATGACTCAATAGAATTAGAATATCTGAAGAAATTTTAGTAAAATTTCAACCTATAAAAACCATATATTATTTGAGATTAAAACAGTTTGTGACAAGTGTACTAAAGTGAATTATAGGAAAAGGGAGATACAAGTTAAAGAAAAAAAATCATGTCATATGTATAAATCTAAGATGTAAAGTATCCATTTTTTCTTTGATAAATGACATTTAACTTGGTACAAGAAAGCTAAAATTTAGGAAATTTCTACATATGCCAGTGTGTATTAGATATTTCACATATGCTATTTTGTATAATTCCTACAGCAACCCTGTGAAACATCTATTTTTCTCTCATTTAAAAATTGATCTTGAAAAAAGGATGAAACAAAAGTAGCTACTGTAGATTAAGTCCTGGCTCATGATCATTATTCAGTTCCTTTTCCCCTTATCCATACTGAACATATGGCACTTAGGTACTGGATAGAGTGTTCTTCGTTTCCCTTGACTTTTGGTCTGTTCATCAAGGTTGCCTTGCCAAATGGAATACTGTATTAGTGAACTGATGACACAGGAAGTTTAAAATATGCTTCAGGTCTTGGCTTTCTCTTTTGTGTTTCTTCCCTTGTCATGAGCAGTTTTCCCTGGCATCTTCATACTCTTCAGCTGAATCCATGAGCTGACCCAAGCTGATCCAAAGACCATGAGCAAGAAAAATGCTAATGGCTGTGTTCCACTGAGGTTTTGTGTAAGACTTTTATGTAGGAAAATATGACTATGAAAAACTGGTTATGAGATGAAGCTGTAAGACAAAACACACAAATGGGGAAAACTAAAATATGTGCAATGCTATTTAGCATTAGGTGGGTAACAGCAAAGAGATTCTAGGGGAAGCTGGAAGAATGATTTATGTAATAGTGATGAGACATGTGGTAAAATTTTAGAGTTATATAAAAGAGAGAAAATAAAATTTTGAGGCAAAATGTTGAATATGTGAGCCAAATGCTTAAACTACAACAAGAAAGTGATGAGCTCACTGAGGAACTAAAGAAAATAAAAACTGTCCAGTTAGAAAGTAAAACTTAAAACAACTCAGAAATTGCTTGGGTGGAGACATACCATCAGTGGTATATCCTAACAAAGATGGCCTTCATCTTCCTCTCAGCTTGACTAAACCTTACAGAGGCTTCTTCCTGATTTTAGGCCTCTTCCCTTCATTGTCTTAGGGTTATTACTTTAGAAAACTTTCTGTTGTAAATTCTTCCTTTGCCCTTTGGAGATATAAATATTCTTCCAGCCTCCTTCCAGCTTTATAGTCTAGAAATATTTTTCATGTAGAATGCTTAAAAAATGGTATAAATGAATGTATTTACAAAAGAAATAGGGTCACAGGTATAGAAAAAACCTATGGTTACCAGGGAAAGAGTGGAGAGATAAATTTGGAGATTGACATATATGCAGTAAAATAATAAGTTCCTACAGCACCCCTGTGAAACATCTATTTTTCTCTCATTTAAAAATTGATCTTGAAAAAAGGATGAAACAAAAGTAGCTACTGTAGATTAAGTCCTGGCTCATGATCATTATTCAGTTCCTTTTCCCCTTATCCATACTGAACATATGGCACTTAGGTACTGGATAGAGTGTTCTTCGTTTCCCTTGACTTTTGGTCTGTTCATCAAGGTTGCCTTGCCAAATGGAATACTGTATTAGTGAACTGATGACACAGGAAGTTTAAAATATGCTTCAGGTCTTGGCTTTCTCTTTTGTGTTTCTTCCCTTGTCATGAGCAGTTTTCCCTGGCATCTTCATACTCTTCAGCTGAATCCATGAGCTGACCCAAGCTGATCCAAAGACCATGAGCAAGAAAAATGCTAATGGCTGTGTTCCACTGAGGTTTTGTGTAAGACTTTTATGTAGGAAAATATGACTATGAAAAACTGGTTATGAGATGAAGCTGTAAGACAAAACACACAAATGGGGAAAACTAAAATATGTGCAATGCTATTTAGCATTAGGTGGGTAACAGCAAAGAGATTCTAGGGGAAGCTGGAAGAATGATTTATGTAATAGTGATGAGACATGTGGTAAAATTTTAGAGTTATATAAAAGAGAGAAAATAAAATTTTGAGGCAAAATGTTGAATATGTGAGCCAAATGCTTAAACTACAACAAGAAAGTGATGAGCTCACTGAGGAACTAAAGAAAATAAAAACTGTCCAGTTAGAAAGTAAAACTTAAAACAACTCAGAAATTGCTTGGGTGGAGACATACCATCAGTGGTATATCCTAACAAAGATGGCCTTCATCTTCCTCTCAGCTTGACTAAACCTTACAGAGGCTTCTTCCTGATTTTAGGCCTCTTCCCTTCATTGTCTTAGGGTTATTACTTTAGAAAACTTTCTGTTGTAAATTCTTCCTTTGCCCTTTGGAGATATAAATATTCTTCCAGCCTCCTTCCAGCTTTATAGTCTAGAAATATTTTTCATGTAGAATGCTTAAAAAATGGTATAAATGAATGTATTTACAAAAGAAATAGGGTCACAGGTATAGAAAAAAAACCTATGGTTACCAGGGGAAAGAGTGGGGAGAGATAAATTTGGAGATTGACATATATGCAGTACTACAACTAATAAGGGCCTATTGATGAGAAAACTCTCATCAATACTGTGTAATGACCTATATGGGAAAAGAACCTAAAAAAAGAGTCAATATATGTATAACTGATTCACTTTGCTATGCACCTGAAACTGATATAATATTGTAAATCCCCTATAGTCCAAAAAAAATTCTTTAATGGCTTAGAGTCATCCCTTTGAAATATAGTCATCCAGAAAGATAGTGTTTCTACCTCTGCAGTTGCTGTGGAAAGGTAGGAGCCCAGATTCATCAATGGACATCAGTTATCAAACACAGACGGCTTAATCATAGAGAAAAACATTTGCCAACTCAGGAACAACTCAATATGATGACAGATCCTACTGACTAATTTCCTTCCCTAATGTCCTTCAGTATTTTTCCACTAGATTACTCACTTCAGCACTTAAAAATACATTCACCTTGAGTTCAATCTCTTTCCTCTGTTGCAATAATCTTAACTAAGTCCTCCTTGTCTAACTTTGTCCAGTGTAATTTTTCTTTGACAGTTCATTGAACAACAGCCTCAGATAAAGGACAATTACTCTAAGTGTTACAGTAAGACATGACCTCAGAGCAAAGACCAAATCATACCTGGGTCTGTGACAGTCTTTGTTATGACCTCTAGAAGAAGTAAGGCACATCTAGCAGGTTTCCTATGCCAAGCAAGACTCCTCAAAAACTTAAGGTCATAAGCCCATAGAATCCTGATGTATATAAACTATTAGTAACTAAGGAGAGAGAGGTATTTTATAAAATAATTTTAGAAGCAACATTCAGCACATGGAATTGAACAGAATCAAATACATAGAAATTCAGAACGTTTAAAGAAAGCTGTATTGGCAAAGGTGCCTCCTGCATGCAATAAAAGAATAAATGAGATTTTTGAGATATTAAAGACATTCATCAGGAAGCTGACCAAGAAATCTACTTGATGCCCTTTTCAAAAAAAATGGTATAAATGAATGTATTTACAAAAGAAATAGGGTCACAGGTATAGAAAAAAAACCTATGGTTACCAGGGGAAAGAGTGGGGAGAGATAAATTTGGAGATTGACATATATGCAGTACTACAACTAATAAGGGCCTATTGATGAGAAAACTCTCATCAATACTGTGTAATGACCTATATGGGAAAAGAACCTAAAAAAAGAGTCAATATATGTATAACTGATTCACTTTGCTATGCACCTGAAACTGATATAATATTGTAAATCCCCTATAGTCCAAAAAAAATTCTTTAATGGCTTAGAGTCATCCCTTTGAAATATAGTCATCCAGAAAGATAGTGTTTCTACCTCTGCAGTTGCTGTGGAAAGGTAGGAGCCCAGATTCATCAATGGACATCAGTTATCAAACACAGACGGCTTAATCATAGAGAAAACATTTGCCAACTCAGGAACAACTCAATATGATGACAGATCCTACTGACTAATTTCCTTCCCTAATGTCCTTCAGTATTTTTCCACTAGATTACTCACTTCAGCACTTAAAAATACATTCACCTTGAGTTCAATCTCTTTCCTCTGTTGCAATAATCTTAACTAAGTCCTCCTTGTCTAACTTTGTCCAGTGTAATTTTTCTTTGACAGTTCATTGAACAACAGCCTCAGATAAAGGACAATTACTCTAAGTGTTACAGTAAGACATGACCTCAGAGCAAAGACCAAATCATACCTGGGTCTGTGACAGTCTTTGTTATGACCTCTAGAAGAAGTAAGGCACATCTAGCAGGTTTCCTATGCCAAGCAAGACTCCTCAAAAACTTAAGGTCATAAGCCCATAGAATCCTGATGTATATAAACTATTAGTAACTAAGGAGAGAGAGGTATTTTATAAAATAATTTTAGAAGCAACATTCAGCACATGGAATTGAACAGAATCAAATACATAGAAATTCAGAACGTTTAAAGAAAGCTGTATTGGCAAAGGTGCCTCCTGCATGCAATAAAAGAATAAATGAGATTTTTGAGATATTAAAAGACATTCATCAGGAAGCTGACCAAGAAATCTACTTGATGCCCTTTTCAGAAATGGGCAAGGAGAGGGATGCAAAGAAGAAATTCCCAGACAGTGGAGTCAAGGTCTGTAGAGAACAATTGACTGAATGGAACTGAAGCTTAGTCAGAGAATATTTCCTATCCCCAAGGTACAAGATTCTGGCAAGATTTGCTCATTAGGATTTCAGAATTGCTACAAAAACATAATTATTTGTCTATTTCTTATTTCCATTTCAAGTTAAGGTTAATCCTGCTCTCTTTTCACCATCATATGTTAGGTGCATGGGTTAGGACAGGTGCAGTCAATTTATGTAGCATTCTATACCCAGGGCACTGTATCTGGACCTGGATGAACCTGATACCATGTAAATAATGGAAGTACGGGGATATTTTGGAGGGACACTGAGTGTTTTCCACACAGGGAAATAGAGTGAATGGGTGTTTGTGACCAAAAACAAACTAGTTGTAGCTGCAATATAGACATCCCATTCCTGTCTGTTTTAGGGAGGGTGAATGTGATGCCTGATTATATGAAGATGAGCATGGGATGACAAGTGGTCTGCCTGAAATGGGTTGAAGACCTCCTCCATCACAGTCAGAGGAACTCAGGAGTATTGAGGTACTCCCAGTTTTGCATATGTATTTCTTAAGAGCTTCTAAGGGGGCTTCCCTGGTAAAGAATCTTCCTACAATGCAAGAGACCTAGGTTTGATCCCTGGGTCAGGACGATCCCCTGGAGAACAGAATGACTACCCACTCCTATATTACTGCCTGGAGAATTCCACGGACAGAGGAGGCTAGTGGGTTACAGTTCATGGGGCCACAAAGAGTTGGACATGACTGAGCGACTAGCAGTTCACTTCAAACATTTAAAACTTTAACTTTTGCTCAATAAGTAACAGAATCCTCAAAGAGATAAAGTAGATATTTAAATGTTAATTAGTAATAAATGATTTAAAATGTTATCCTACTTCCATGACAACATAATTTAATTAGGCTGAAGTTGCATACCACTTGGTAAATCTGAGTAGAGTCTCCTTAGAAAAATGTTTTAAAAGACATTCATCAGGTGACCAAAAATCTCTTGTCCCCAGAAATGGGCAAGGAGGGATGCAAAGAAGAAATTCCCAGACAGTGGAGTCAAGGTCTGTAGAGAACAATTGACTGAATGGAACTGAAGCTTAGTCAGAGAATATTTCCTATCCCCAAGGTACAAGATTCTGGCAAGATTTGCTCATTAGGATTTCAGAATTGCTACAAAAACATAATTATTTGTCTATTTCTTATTTCCATTTCAAGTTAAGGTTAATCCTGCTCTCTTTTCACCATCATATGTTAGGTGCATGGGTTAGGACAGGTGCAGTCAATTTATGTAGCATTCTATACCCAGGGGCACTGTATCTGGACCTGGATGAACCTGATACCATGTAAATAATGGAAGTACGGGGATATTTTGGAGGGACACTGAGTGTTTTCCACACAGGGAAATAGAGTGAATGGGTGTTTGTGACCAAAAACAAACTAGTTGTAGCTGCAATATAGACATCCCATTCCTGTCTGTTTTAGGGAGGGTGAATGTGATGCCTGATTATATGAAGATGAGCATGGGATGACAAGTGGTCTGCCTGAAATGGGTTGAAGACCTCCTCCATCACAGTCAGAGGAACTCAGGAGTATTGAGGTACTCCCAGTTTTGCATATGTATTTCTTAAGAGCTTCTAAGGGGGCTTCCCTGGTAAAGAATCTTCCTACAATGCAAGAGACCTAGGTTTGATCCCTGGGTCAGGACGATCCCCTGGAGAACAGAATGACTACCCACTCCAGCATTCTTGCCTGGAGAATTCCATGGACAGAGGAGCCTGGTGGGCTACAGTTCATGGGGTCACCAAGAGTGGGATGTGACTGAGTGACTAGCAGTTCACTTCAAACATTTAAAACTTTAACTTTTGCTCAATAAGTAACAGAATCCTCAAAGAGATAAAGTAGATATTTAAATGTTAATTAGTAATAAATGATTTAAAATGTTATCCTACTTCCATGACAACATAATTTAATTAGGCTGAAGTTGCATACCACTTGGTAAATCTGAGTAGAGTCTCCTTAGAAATGTACATTTAATTTTACACAATGTTTTAGATAGATTTATCCCTCTGTGTGTTTGAAAGAACTTGTGTTAAAATATTATTTTAGAATTGCAGATATGATTACCACATAGGCTAGCACTATAAGGAAAAGAGTACCAAATTTGGAATGAGATGTGCTACTTACCACCTCTGTGGTCTGGAACATGCATTTAACTTCCCTGAATATCAGCATCATTTTCTATTACATGGAGCTGATATTAAATGTGTTGTAGAATTAGTGTGAAATTAATTGCTATAGTATATGTCAAGTTTCTATTGAACAGTAAGCTCTCAGACATTTAATTTCACACCTGTCCCCCTATGAACACCCACACACCATTTTTCCTCAATGCATAAGAAATTGTTTATCTGACATGGAATACAAAGTGGGAATTTTTAAATGAATCCATGGGCTTTGGACACAAAACGCTCAACTCCATTCACTGTTAATTTTCAGCCTGTCCTTTTCACAGTGCTGGTCAATCCTACCAAAACTAGTTATTTTATGGCTATTTCTCTTCTTTATCCTGGTGGCTTAGTAGATCAACTATTAGAAAATCAAATTATTTTAACAAAGCAGTAAGTTATTTGAAAATAAAGAGGCTGTGTGTATGGGGGGGTCCACTGGGAGCAAAATATTGTTTTAATTGGAGGATAAGTGCTTTACAATGTTGTGTTGGTTTCTGCCATACAACAGTGTGAATCAGCTGTAAGTACACATATGTCCCTTCTCTCTTGAACCTCTCCACCTCCAACATCCATCTGTGACCATCCCTCTAGGTGCACAGAGCACCAGGCGGAGCTTTTTGCGTTATACTGCAACTTCCCACTAGCTCTCTTTTTTACATCTGGTGATGTATACAATTCAGTGCTACTCTTTCAATCTCCTTCCTCTGCAGTGTCCACAGTCTATTCTCTATGTCTGTTTCTCTATTCCTGCCCTGTAAGTAGGTTCTTCAGTACTATTATTCTAGACTCCATATGCATTAATATACAATCTTTGCTTTCTTCTTTCTGACTTACTTCACTCTGTGTAACACACTCTAGGTTTGTCCACTTTTATATTCAGGAGATTGTAAATTGCAGAGGATAGAGGTGTGAGCTCATCTGAACCTTGTCAAAACCGTATCTACTGCTTATGTCTCCAGGTTGCTCCCCTTGTATTTTGTGTTAGCTACTTGCCGCATTAAGTTGGAGATGGTATGAGGAGGGTAGATGTAAGGCTTAGCTCATGCAGTGATGCCTGTAAAGGAGCCATTGGCCTATCTGAAATAGTTTGATAATCTTGAGGTGACATCTCTTCTGTTGGAGGACTCAGGGAACCTAAGGTCTACTTTTTCACCTTCTGTCTTGTGCAAGACCTGCTCTGCTGCCCTGCCTTTTCAATCTGTTGCTCTCTACATCTGAACTAATCTCATTGGAGAATCAGGTTAGGCAGATTTAGATTGAAATCCCAGCACTACTATCCAAATAATCATGTAATCTTGAATAGATTTCCTAAATTTTTTTTTCCCTTAAATATTACACTTTTAGAAATCCAGCTCATGAAATCCACACCTCTTCCCAGATAAAATGAAACATATGTCTGTGATATAACATGAACAACCTTTAGTAGTCACTCAATAGAAAATAGCTAATGTTAGATTTTATAGCTTCCAGTCTTTAAAAACAAAACTTGGATAAAAAAGTTGCATATAAATCTGAGGCAAACATTATGTTGAAAGTTCATGTGAAAATTTTATCAGATATCCTTTGGAATTAAGAAATAGAAGAGAATCAGAAATTGACAAATCTCACATCTGATTTTAATTGGAGGATAAGTGCTTTACAATGTTGTGTTGGTTTCTGCCATACAACAGTGTGAATCAGCTGTAAGTACACATATGTCCCTTCTCTCTTGAACCTCTCCACCTCCAACATCCATCTGTGACCATCCCTCTAGGTGCACAGAGCACCAGGCGGAGCTTTTTGCGTTATACTGCAACTTCCCACTAGCTCTCTTCCTTACATCTGGTGATGTATACAATTCAGTGCTACTCTTTCAATCTCCTTCCTCTGCAGTGTCCACAGTCTATTCTCTATGTCTGTTTCTCTATTCCTGCCCTGTAAGTAGGTTCTTCAGTACTATTATTCTAGACTCCATATGCATTAATATACAATCTTTGCTTTCTTCTTTCTGACTTACTTCACTCTGTGTAACACACTCTAGGTTTGTCCACTTTTATATTCAGGAGATTGTAAATTGCAGAGGATAGAGGTGTGAGCTCATCTGAACCTTGTCAAAACCGTATCTACTGCTTATGTCTCCAGGTTGCTCCCCTTGTATTTTGTGTTAGCTACTTGCCGCATTAAGTTGGAGATGGTATGAGGAGGGTAGATGTAAGGCTTAGCTCATGCAGTGATGCCTGTAAAGGAGCCATTGGCCTATCTGAAATAGTTTGATAATCTTGAGGTGACATCTCTTCTGTTGGAGGACTCAGGGAACCTAAGGTCTACTTTTTCACCTTCTGTCTTGTGCAAGACCTGCTCTGCTGCCCTGCCTTTTCAATCTGTTGCTCTCTACATCTGAACTAATCTCATTGGAGAATCAGGTTAGGCAGATTTAGATTGAAATCCCAGCACTACTATCCAAATAATCATGTAATCTTGAATAGATTTCCTAAATTTTTTTTTCCCTTAAATATTACACTTTTAGAAATCCAGCTCATGAAATCCACACCTCTTCCCAGATAAAATGAAACATATGTCTGTGATATAACATGAACAACCTTTAGTAGTCACTCAATAGAAAATAGCTAATGTTAGATTTTATAGCTTCCAGTCTTTAAAAACAAAACTTGGATAAAAAAGTTGCATATAAATCTGAGGCAAACATTATGTTGAAAGTTCATGTGAAAATTTTATCAGATATCCTTTGGAATTAAGAAATAGAAGAGAATCAGAAATTGACAAATCTCACATCTGATTCCATTATGAAACTGTGTTCAGTCACTTAGTCACATCCAATGCTTTGTGACCCTATGGACTATAGTCCAACAGGCTCCTCTGTCCATGGGATTTCCCAGGCAAGAATGCTGGAGTGGGTTGCCATTTTCTCCTCCAGAGGATCTTTCTGATCCAGGGATTAAAGCTTTCTAACCCAGTTTCCTGGGTCTTCTGCATTGTAGGCAGTTTCTTTACCCATTGAGCCATCAGCAAAATGCATTATGAAAATGGATTATTTTTGAGTCAAGGGAAAACACAAGGGGATCACTTCTACTGTGAGGGTGTTTCTTAGTATTGATAGGTGATAGATGATGGCATGTTACCATGAATGGTGTTGGATTCTTAATCTCCAATGGAGAAGA
This sequence comes from Tragulus kanchil, assembly GCA_022376925.1. Classification (NCBI taxonomy): domain Eukaryota; kingdom Metazoa; phylum Chordata; class Mammalia; order Artiodactyla; family Tragulidae; genus Tragulus; species Tragulus kanchil. Next base: position 113,507,779 of record JAIOJX010000023.1, on the reverse strand, counting down.
ATTCACATTGGGATCAAAAGACTCAGCGATGGTCACTAAGAGTTTCGTAAAACAAGTTTATTAAGAAAAGAGGATAGAGAGAGAGAGCTTCCAGCATAGACACTGGAAGGGGGATAGAAGAGAACCCCAGGAGCCACTTCAGTCATGGCATTTTATACTTTCTCAGTTGACTATTAACAGTAGTTTAAAAGAATATTTTATACTTGTAAAGGCCCTATAGGCCCACACTGATAAC